>OZ012540.1:30058692-34858692 GCA_963935595.1 Schoenobius gigantellus
TTTGGTAACTTATGGTTTAAATATTTGGTGGGAAGTAATTATTTTTATTTGGCTATAGATAACATAACTGTTTTTACAAAACTGAATTTGGCTACTAGTAACATTAGTTGTGAAGTCACTATTTTTATGTAATAGGTTACTCAAATGTTTGTTATTTGTTACTAAAAATTTCTTTCAGTGTGGTTTTAAATTAGGGTTTCTTTCACTAAAAAGATTGGATTCACAAATTTAAGGACTTTCTAGGAGATCGTTTGGCACCGACTTCAATATAGAAGTGTGATGTTGTCTGTACCTATTCTTATATTATTTTTAACTTTTCAGTGTTTTTTAAAGTCGATTTTTATTTTTTGTAAAATATTTTTAGTATATGGGCTCGTCAGAATCTAAATAAATGGTATTTTTTCTACAGTTTTGTATTTATTTTAGTGTAAATTAGGTAGTAGGTAATTGTATTTTCCCCTTTGTTTCAGGTCGAAGTTACGCAAGAGTTCTTTTAATTATTGGGGTTTCGTTTTTTGATAATAAAAAGCTACCGTGACGCTGGCAAAATGTTCTTGTAAAAAACCTTTCACTAATTACATTAACATAAAGAGTTCCCGAGAAAAAGGGTCTTGACAGATAGACGGACAGACGAACAACGAAGTGATCCCACGAAGCAAACACATTGTTTTTGCTTCGTGAGTGATCCTATAAGGGTTCCGTTTTTTCCTGTCGACGTACAGAACCCTAATAAATTAATAAAACGAGGATATAATTTAAACAATGTGATTGAATAGTAAGATCGGCCCATAAGCTTAGAGTAGCTCAGCGAGCGATGGAACGAACTATGCTAATGAACTGCGGCCGTATCACCTAACTCAAAGCGAGCACTCGCTATCGTTATCATGACATTAGAACAATAGTTTTAATGTCACAGATGACATTAGAGCTATTGTTCTAATGTCATGATAACGATAGCGAGTGCTCGCTTTGAGTTAGGTGATACGGCCGCAGTTCATTAGCATAGTTCGTTCCATCGCTCGCTGAGCTACTCTAAGCTTATGGGCCGATCTTACTATTCAATCACATTGTTTAAATTATATCCTCGTTTTATTAATTTATTAGGGTTCTGTACGTCGACAGGAAAAAACGGAACCCTTATAGGATCACTCACGAAGCAAAAACAATGTGTTTGCTTCGTGGGATCACTTCGTTGTTCGTCTGTCCGTCTATCTGTCAAGACCCTTTTTCTCGGGAACTCTTTATGTTAATGTAATTAGTGAAAGGTTTTTTACAAGAACATTTTGCCAGCGTCACGGTAGCTTTTTATTATCAAAAAACGAAACCCCAATAATTAAAAGAACTCTTGCGTAACTTCGACCTGAAACAAAGGGGAAAATACAATTACCTACTACCTAATTTACACTAAAATAAATACAAACTGTAGAAAAATACCATTTATTTAGATTCTGACGAGCCCATATACTAAAAATATTTTACAAAAAATAAAAATCGACTTTAAAAACACTGAAAAGTTAAAAATAATATAAGAATAGGTACAGACAACATCACACTTCTATATTGAAGTCGGTGCCAAACGATGATCTCCTAGAAAGTCCTTAAATTTGTGAATCCAATCTTTTTAGTGAAAGAAACCCTAATTTAAAACCACACTGAAAGAAATTTTTAGTAACAAATAACAAACATTTGAGTAACCTATTACATAAAAATAGTGACTTCACAACTAATGTTACTAGTAGCCAAATTCAGTTTTGTAAAAACAGTTATGTTATCTATAGCCAAATAAAAATAATTACTTCCCACCAAATATTTAAACCATAAGTTACCAAAGTGTTTCGAGTAAATTACTAATATAAATGTATCAATAACAAAACTTTAAAGTAAGAATAGACCACATCTATGTTTATCATTTACGGAACTGTTTTGTTATTAATAACTATTTCTTCAATATTAGCGTCACTAAACTGTTATCACAACTAAACTATTTTGCTATCTGTTACTAAACTTTTGATTAATTATAACTAGATTAGTATAGCATCAATATATTGTAATCATGACCAAACTAATTTGATACCTGTTACTAAACTTGTGATTAAAATATAGCTAGAGTTTCAGATTATTTACAACATCACTGTTATGTAATCTGTAACTGAACTTTTCAGTTAATAGTTACATTACTTTTAGGTTACTATAGCGGTTTTTTCCTACAGGTTTATAGCTTGTAGCCAAAACTAATAATATGAGAATTTTCAGCAAGAAAGTCAAGCGCTGTTGAAACTTCTCATATATTAATTTCGACTACAAACTTGGGACAAATTAAAAACTAAATTGATTTGTCCAAATAAGTGAGCATTCATTATTTAACAAATTAATTAAATACAGAAACCTTTTAAATATATTGATGAACAAAAGAAATAATCACAGAACTATAAATAACTACGCCTCAACACAAGGCGCCAATCCTCTTTTGGTACCCTTGTCCAAAATATTGTTGGAGCTGCAGCTGGCAATGCTACCAGCGTGGTGGCATCGGAGATCGTGGTCAATTCGACTAGTGATTTGTACAATTATCATTCGAAATCGTCAAAGCGGCATAGTCCAGTAGCTCTTCATAAGACTCTGTAAAATAAAAACATGTTTAAGTTATCTGCATTAAAATAAGAAGCAAATGAAGGAAAAATATCACAGGGGCATAAACACCAGCTCCCTTATTCGCTAACTTCGGTTGCTCCAAACTCTGAACTCCGAGCTGTCATTGTGATATACTACTGAGTATACTACACACAAAACTACTCGCTGAAATAGCAATGGCAACGTGAGCTTTGTTATGGCAGGGTTTATTATAGCAGTATGATATTGTGTTCAAAATGACAGTTCGGAATTGGTAACCGAAGTAAGTGAATAGCTGAGTACACATTAGTCGCACAACTGTACGAAAAACGGACAAACATTTTCTTATAAAAATCAAAAAAAGTTTTGTTCTGTTCACTCACCATCCAAAAATTTGAAATAGTCATTTCCAAGCCCCACAAGCTCAGATAGTAGGAATTTTTTTCCGCAGGTTTGTTTGCTTCGGGGGGGGGGGGGGGAGGGGGCTGCATTCATGAATACGGCATCACCATACAGTTTTGACTCTTCATGTGTACCATGATTCTTCTCTATTTTTGAAAAATATCACAAAGTTACCACTAAATGCCACTTGCTTTCTGCGAACTAGTGCGAAACGCAAGGCCGGTAAAGCGAAATGAACATTATGTTCCTGCGTGTCACGTTTGATGCAAGTTCGGGCGGGAAATTACAATTTTTTTTTTGTTACACGCAGCATCACTTTTATTACCTCTGACAAAACTATTTTGTTCTGGCTTACAAAAACATTGTTGTAATCAACATTATTAATATTAGTTGGTTTCAATCAAATATTTAATTTGTTTATAGCAACTTTGTAACACGATCTTAAACAATACTATTCAGTTGTAAACAATTTTTAGCTATGGTAATAAATAGCACAATAATTATGTAAAAGCTTAATTTAAGTTTAGCCAACTGTATGTTAGAAAAAACTCTAACTTTGTTCAATTATAGCAAAGTACTGCTATGTTACAAGGTACCGAAGTCAAATTTGACAGTAAATAACAAAAACTTTAGAAGTTCATAACTAAAATTAAATAACTGAAATGATTTTGTAAATTGTAACAAGCCAGGTGATCTAAACATTAATGAAATTAATTTAAAAGTTAACAAAGTTTTGCTAATCTTTATTTAACTCAACTAGTTTAGTTAATTAGTTTTTTCAGTGCAGCTCACCGTCGGTGAGCTGTTATTAAATTAGGGTTTCCCTCGATTTTCATGGGATCCCATGATCATATCCTGACTTTGTTGACCTCGGAACCACCCCAGGAGTATATCTATCAAATACAAAAAGAATTTTGAAAATCGATCCACAATTGGCGAAGTAATCGCGTAACATACATACAAAACACGTTGGACACCTTAAAATTGAAGGGTCTTCCTCGATTTTCATGGGATTCCATTATCAAATCCTGACTTTGGTGACCTTGGGACCACCCTTGGAGTATACTCTATCGAATACAAAAAGAATTTTGAAAATCGGTTCACAATTGGCTAGATGACAAAAATTTTTTTTTTGCATTAATAGAAGCTTATTCATATAATAAACAGAAAGAAAAAAACGGTTTTTGAATAACTATAAAAACAACCAAGATATAAGGTATTAAAGATTTTTCTCCATCTCTTTCTAGCAAAACGGCAATTTACAAGGAGTTAATTATGGCCGTACTCAACAATGACGTCACGGTTGATGTCGGATCTCTCTGTCTAATCGCCTTCAAATTAACAACTTAAAATGCTTGTATCTAATGTATTACTGAGCCGATTTTAATTCTAATTTCATAGGACTGCATCTTTTCCCACGGTATTTTAATATTTAATGACGAGACGTAAAAATTTGAATTCAGTCATCATCCCAATTGGCGGCGTAATCGCGTAACATACACAAAAAAACATACGCATCGAATTGAGAACCTCCTCCTTTTTTGAAGTCGGTTAAAAAAGATTGTTTTTTTTTACATCAAACTAAAACCGACTTCAAAAACACCAAAATGTCATAAATAATATAAGAATACATACAACATCACAGTTTTATATTGATGTCGGTGCCAAGCAATGATCACCTGGAAAGAACAATTAATGCAGTTACTTCAAATTTGGCACCAACTTCAATAATAAAACTGCGATGTTGTAGGTATTCTTATATAATTTATGATTTTTTGGTGTTTTTAAAGTCGGTTTCATTTTTTGTATTTGTTTTTGTATATCGAGACCATAATCATTATTATCGTTTTATTGTGTGATTTTTTTATAAAATCATATAATCTTAAAAACACGTACTCTATACATGTGTGAATTTTTTCTTCAGTTCTCGCGCTCAAGTTAGTTTACGAAAAAAATGTTAGTTCTCTCTAATTTTATCAATGTTCTGACCGACTATACTTAACTAGCCCCACTTTTCTCGTCTGTAGGTACGTCATGAGAAATGAGAAGACCTAATCAATTAATTTCTTTTTTTTAACACAATAGGGAAGCTCTTGGCCTTCATCTCACCTGCAGGCGTAGCCCGGGCTGCCAAGACTGGACTTGAGTGGCGCATTATCTTACAATTTCAGTGACATGGGACACGTGTGTGTGACTGAGTTTTACCGCTTTCTTGGCGTGTCTGTTCTCCGACTGCTGCTACATCTTCCAACGTATAAAGCCGTCGGATCGCGCGCAGATTACTCCAACATTTGGGTGCCGATTTTCAAAAATTTTTGAAGCCGAAAGAATACACTCCCAAGTTGGTCCCATTGTCACCATGTCCTGATCTGATGGTGGAATCCCAGGAACATCCAGGGAATCCCTTAAATTTCATAGGCAGGTCCAACGTGTTTCATGTTTTTTCTTATGATAGGTATTCAGAAATTTGCATCTAGTAGTAATTATGTCATGTTACTGATGGAAGGTTTCTGGAAATAAAATGACTTGCGTATAAAACTCGGTAAAAAAAAAAGTTCTGAATTTTCTACAAAAACTCAAACGCATGAGAGTCGCTGCGAACATGTTAGAACAAGTCAATGCCGACCCAACATTCATGAAACGCATTGTTACTGGTGACAAGACGTGGGTTTACGAGTTTGATATGCAAATTAGTCAACAAGCTTCGGAGCGGCGCCTTCCAACTGAACCGAAACTGAAAAAACCACGCCAAAGTCGATCAAAACCCAAAGTCATGTTGATTGTTTTCTCTGATTATTGAGGTGTTGTACATTCAGAATTCTTGCCAGAGTTACCAACAGTAAATAATAGTACGTGTCGATATAAGCGCATTATGGTGGTTGTAACTCACGAGCCGAAATTTCAGCCCGAGCCGAAGGCGAGGGCGTAATAGAGCCGTGTGTATAACCAAACCAATATACACACGTAGGTATATCGTTAGATGTTTTTCAACATACTTGTGAGTAATAATATTTAATAAACTGAATTTTATATTAAATAACACAAATCATTGTTAATTTGTAGACAATACTAATATAAAAATATGAAAATAATCGTTTGCAAAATCAATTTCGTTTATTGACGTGTTTTATATTACCTCTAGCTTTTAAAAAAATACACTTTAACGCAAGTAGTGCGTTTATAGATCTATAACTGACAGACCCTATTTGCGTTCTTGTTACAAACATTAGTTCAGTTATGGAAACTTAATGACTGTGATCGATTTATTTGGATTGTTTTTTTCAGTTGAGGACGTGAAATTAAAAGCCAAAGGGCGCTAAAGTTGTATAGAAGTAAGTTCCATAGGGTAATAAAGACATTTATGGCGACGAAAGAGGTTCGCTCTCGTCTCCACTGTCATTTGTTTTTTTAGGAAATATAAATTTGACAGAACGATTGTCAAAAGAGAAAATTTTCACGGAGTTGTAAAAGTATAGCTGATTAGCTTATGTTAATCAAATTGCCATAAAAGGGGATCAAAAAAAAGCTTATGTTAATGTAAATATATATGTCAGCAATTTGTATACAATACAAACATTGAAAACCACTATGTGTTTCCTTCACCACCATCCGTAAAAGTGCGGGCCAGAAAACGCGTACATTAGTGACCCCGACGTGATCCAGTAACAACGACCACCAGACTTACTAACAGATCTAGAGCGAGAACCAGAACGTGACCTGCGAAATTGCTTAGTACTAAGAGCTTCAACTTTTCGTGAAAGTTCGTCAAGATGTTTCCTAATAGAAGTCAGCTCTGAGGAGTTTACGGTATGAACCATAGCAGGGGTTGAAGGCGATGCCTCTACAATAGCATCAGCTATTTCAGCGACTTTGTCCAGCGGCAGGTCCTTTTGAGGGAGTAGCATTCGCTTCACCTCACGTGGTAGACGACGCATCCATAATTCACGTAGGATACTATCATTTGCCATGTCATTGCCAGCCAGTGAGCGCAAAGGGCGCAGGAACGCTGATGGACGTCTATCGCCCAGCTCCTCGTCACTAAGCAGCTGTCGAATTTGCTGGCTCCTAGAATAAGAGAGCTTATTAATGAGCTCATTTTTTAAGTGCTCATATTTCTTATCAGCATGCGGATTGATGATGACGTCTTCAACCTCGGCTGCGATCCTCGTGTCTAACATTGACAAAATATAACCAAATTTGGTGGTCTGCTTTAATGCCACAAATAATATCAGACTGAGCCTCAGCTTGAGTGAACCATAACCTAGGCTTATCTGCCCAGAATATCATATCACCTAAAACGGAATAACTAATAACGTTTACACGGCTAAATCTCACCCTGAAAGCAATCTCACTCTGAAAGCAAGTCGAGAATACACATAAAGTCTTTCCTGGCGCTTCGCGGCCGCTGCCGCGGCACGCTCGCTTCGCTCGCTCGGCTCGCGCGCTTCAGTTTTGTTCCGCTCACATCGGGGCGCTGACGTTCGATGACCTAAACAGCAGCTCCCCTAGACAAAAGCCACACGCTAACTTTTCCGCAGTCGTGGAGATGACATTCGCTGCGGAAAAAATAGCGTAGGGTTGTCGTAGGCTAATGTCATTTCCATACATTTTGTCTGCGGAACGACGACGGAAAAGTTAGCGTGTGGCATTTGTCTAGGGGCTGATTCCGCGGGCTGCGCGTCCTGTATGATGAAAATGTAGTACGATTTGCGAACCACATTGCGAAGTTTATTCTTTGTGTAATTATTGTTTTTTTACAGAATATGATTTGTTAACGTCAACTAAGTATTGCAATAGATAATAAATATATTACTGCAATAGAAAATTTAGAAAAAAATCGGAAAATTTATGAATTATCCGGGAGAAAATTTCAGTGATTTTCAAATTAGGGTCATGGTTTGAGCTCACTGTTAAAACAAATGGGACACCGTCACTTATGGGTCAGGCCGACAATTTTGCCACATAGTGACATAAAATGTTACATAGAATATATGTAACAATAATATAAACGTTATATATAAAACGTTACCTATAATTGTAAAGCTGGTAACTCATTACCAGATGTTTATTAAAAAAAACAAAATATAATAAGGTAGACATTTCATTATGAACAGCCAATTACATGCCTAAAATATTTATGGTCAAGAACGAAGCGGTGGGTCCACGAGTAAAGTTAAAATTACTCGTGGGCCCACCAGTGGGTCATCGCAGTGGGGCCACGAGTCCGTTGCGCTTTTTTTGATATAACTAAGTATAATGAAGAAAATACATTATTTTTTTTAACTTAATATTTTATAACAACTTAAGTTTTATACAGCATAAAAGGTAGGTTAAGCAAGTCGATCTGATGTAGTCGTATTTCAGTTTTATACCTCCACGTGTTTTTGTAAACCTATATTTTTTCACCGCCTTGTTCACGAATAGTAACTTCTGTAGACAAAAAGAAGGATAGAACGATCTTACTAAGTACCAAAAATTACTAAAAATACACATATAGGTGTAGTAGGCGCCACTTCAAGCATTTTGATCTTTAGAAAGCTCTCATGCAACTCGTAATAGCGACGGTTTTAGTAGTGAACATGCATAGCATGATGTGGTCCTGACTGTACCTTCGTGATACAAACAATCGAACAAAGAACTGCAAAACATAAAAAACATGAAAAATCACAGCAATAATATGTTTGAAGCTCCCGCCATATTTTGATTATAAATTATCGCCGCCTATAAATCAAAATAATATCCTCTGTTATTTTAATGCCAATAAATATTCATTCTGGTGTTAGATGTTTCTGATGTAAACTAAGCTTTAGGTAATATTATATGTAACGTGACATAAATTTATAAGTAACGTGTTACATAAGCGTTACATTGTGGTTACATAAACATAGGGTTGCCATCTCGAAAATTTGGCAACCAGGACAAGATGCGTGAAAACCCCGGATTTTAGAGCCCAGAACCCGGACATGTCAACAGGTTTTTTAAAACATAGTGTAATAAAAAATCAGTTTCAATGAAATAAATCACCTTTTTATTAATTTTTAGACCTTAAAGCATCAGCATCATTTTTAGGGGTGTAAGGGGTTCCGAACATCACCGAACGGAACCCAAGTCAACCTCATCTGCACGTGGTACACCCTACTGTTCAACAGACGAGGTTCTGCACCCCACCAACCCGCACCGGGCTAGCGTGGTGGGAGAAGGCCCAAACCTCCCTCCATAAATGAATCAAAATACCCAAAGGCCCCTAGTGCCCGGCGATCCCAGAGGCCGTGCCGGCGGTGACGGTCATCGACCCGGCGCTGGGACCTGGGGTGCGAAGAATCCCCGGGCGGCGAAAACCCCCCGTCAAACGACCTTGGCCCTGACAACTTACAACGCGCGTACACTCCGGACCGAGGAGAAGCTGCTGGAACTAGAGAGGGAATTGAGCAGGATTTGCTGGAGTATTGTGGGACTATTCGAAGTCCGAAGACAGGGCGAGGACACGATGGTCCTTAAATCCGGCAACCTGCTCTATTTCCGGGAGGGCGAAGACCTGTCCCAAGGTGGTGTCGGGTTCATTATCTACAAGTCTCTCTTGAACAATGTGGTACAGATCGGAAGTGTGTCGAATAGAGTGGCGTACCTTAAACTCAGAATCACCAAACGGTATTCGCTGAAGGTCACAGGTCCACGCCCCAACTTCGACCCACCCCGACGAGGAAGTGGAAGCTATGTATGAGGACATTTCTCGGGCAATACATGCTTCCAAGACTCACTACACCGGTTGTCATGGGTGACTTCAACGCAAGGCTAGGCAAGAGGGGCGATAATGAGTTGAAAGTGGGGCAATTTGGAGGTGGAATCCGGAATCTACGAGGTCAAATGTTAGCCGATTACATGGAGAGAGAGGGACTCTATATGATGTACTCTTTCTTCAAAAAACGGCTACATCGGAAGTGGACTTGGAAAAGTCCGGATGGCGTGACAAAAAATGATATTGTATCCGTAGTTTAAGATTAAAAACAATCTCGGATTATTGCGTATCGCTCAATCGATCTCTAATCCGCGTGCCAATAACTAAAGACTGCAATCCTAGGATTCTTTTGACACCGGATCGCCAGCTATCCTTTCCCTCTTGGCCGTTTCTTTATACGCAAAATATTAGATTGTGCAATATTATTACTGTATGTTCTATGAAAACAAACTAGCTATAAATCTTTTTAAATAATGTTTCTTATGCTTCTAACAATAAATATAATGTTTAAAAACACTTAGAAATATTCTGTAAATAATAATATATCAAATACAATATTATGCAAACTACTTATTTTTATAGGAATGGAACGTGTATAAAACTGACACGAGCACGCGAGTGACATTATATTTGTTTGTTAGCTAGCTGTGGTGTGGTTGGTTTGATTTGAACGTATAATTTGTGATTTGAACTAATATAAATCAATAAAAGCAACGAATAATCGTATAATAAATACAGAAGTAAAATTTGGGGTGAGAAATTACAGAAAGAAGAGGTGCCTCTCCATGATTACTAAAAAGAAGAGGAAGATTTTTATATGAGTGTAATGTAGTAATTAATGTAATGTGTAAACTATTGAGGTAACGAAATGTAAAGAGGAAAATAAATGACTTATTTATATTATCATCATTTATTTCAGAAAATATCTTAAATTTAAGATTTTTCCAATATAATACAAGAACAAATAATATAAAAAACTTAATCCGACAGCGAGGCAAAGCTGAAGCTATTATCTTCTAATATATAAAATGTTCGTGTCCCAGTTTGTTACCAAACTCCTCCAAAACGGCTTCAACGATCTTTATGAAATTTTTTGTGTAAGTATGTTCGGTAGGTCTGAGTGTAAGAACGTGTAGGTTTTATATCGCTTTGTATTTATTATAATCATCAGCTTGTCACACTTAAATTAAGAGCCTTGTCAATCTGTTTTATACTTTATGGTTGTCATTCAATATACATTGTCATTGCTTGTACGAAATCCGTAAATATATTTAACTTATATTCTACTTCTGTGTTTCTTTGGAGTGTTATATCTATCACAGGTTATGGGCTTGCCGAAAGATGCCAGAATAAGTAAGTAATGATAAATATGAGCTTAGATTCGGATAAACTTAGAGAAGTGAAATCTGAAGTAGCTAGTACCGATAAAACTATGAGTTTGCCTACATTTGAGAAACTAGAAGGAAGCTCAAACTATGGCAATTGGAAATTTCTCATGGAATTACAACTAATCCATGAAGAGCTATGGGAATATACAGAGAGAGCTCCAGACCCTAGTAACGCTGTAGATGTTAGATGCGACCAAAAAGCGAGAGTTCGTATATGCTTGATGGTAAAGCCTGAATGTCTCGTACATGTTAGAAATGCAAAAACAGCCAAAGAAGCGTGGGATGCTTTAAAAGCTGCGTTTCAAGATAAGGGCCTAAATAACAGATGCAGACTTTTATCGAAATTAGTCAGCCTAAGGTTAGAAAGATTTCCGACAATGCGAGAGTATGTGACGGAAATTCTGACAGTTGCGCAACAACTTAGAGATCTAGGCAAAGAGATAGACGACGAACTTGTTGCGACTCTTATGTTACAAGGACTTACTGAGAAGTATCAATCATTACGACTAGCTTTAGAAGGAAGAGAGGAAACCTTGACTACAGATTTCGTAAAAATGAAACTTTTGCAATTGGAAGACTCTTTTGATGAATCAATGCCATCTACTTCTGCTTTATCTGCAAAAACGGGAAAGAATAGATACAAACGTAACACCAAAAAGAAGTTAAAGTGTTATATTTGTGAAGGGCCACATAAGGCGATAGAATGTCCACAGAATCCGAAGAAGAAGGGAAATGCAATGAATGCTTTTGCTTTTGCGACCAGTGATAAGCAAGCAAGCGATGAGTGGATTATAGACTCTGGTGCTTCTAATCACATGACTAATAACAGTGCATGGTTAAGTAATATTAAGGCAATAGATAAGAGAGAAATAACGTGTGCTAATGGAGAAAAAGTTTTTGCGGAATGTATGGGATCTGTATGTCTAAATAGGTTAAGCTTAACTGTAAATGATGTCTGGTATGTACCCAGTTTATCGAATAATTTACTTAGCGTTAGTACAATTGTAAATAAAGGTCATACAGTAGAGTTTAGATCTGATGGTTGTGACATAAGTCTGTCTGGCAAAGTTATTGTCAAAGGTGTGTTGGATAGGGGTGTATATAAACTTAAAAACTGTTTACAGGGAACAGCTTTATCTACGACATCCAATTCTGAAATAAGATTATGGCATCGGAGGATGGCACATCTAGGTGTACGTAATTTAAAACTTTTACGTGACAAAATGGCGATTGGGGTAAGTTTTAACAACTGTCCTGATAAAATTGAATGCGCGGATTGTTTGCTGGGCAAACAAACTAGACTAGCGTTTCAAAAAAATCAAGCTTCGAGAGCAACAGAGGTACTAGAGTTAATTCATACAGATTTATGCGGTCCTATGTCTGTAGAATCATATGGTGGTTATAAATATTTTATGACACTGATTGACGATAAAACGCGAAAAACCTTTGTTTATTTTTTGAAACAAAAGACGGAAGTGTTACAAAAATTTAAAGAATTTAAATTATTAGCAGAGAATCAGACTGGTAAAAGAATTTAAAATATTAGGTCGGATAATGGTAGTGAGTTTGTTAATCGTGACATGGAATACTTTTTGAAAAGTAACGGTATCCATCATCAATTAACTATTCAATATACACCGCAGCAGAATGGTGTTGCCGAGCGGGCGAATCGCACTATTGTTGAAAAGGGACGATGTATGCTTCAAGAAGCTCAACTAAGCAACAAATATTGGGCTGAGGCTGTAAACACCGCCGTGTATTTGAAGAATCGTTCTCCGACATTAGCCGTAAAGAATATGACTCCTGAGGAAGCTTGGTCTGGAAAGAAAACTGATCTTAGCATGATTAGAGTTTTTGGATGTAAGGCCTTTATGCATGTTCCGGCTGAGAAGCGCACTAAGTGGGATCCTAAAAGTAAAGAGTTACTGTTTCTAGGATATTGCGAAGAGTCAAAAGGTTACCGTTTGTTTGATCCTACTGCCTCAAAATTTTATAAAGCCAGAGATGTGATATTTTTCGAGAACCAAAAATATTCACCTTCCACAGAAAAAGAGAATAAATCGACAGAAGACTCTGTACAAACAAATACCGTTAAGGACTCACCTCCACGTATCAGTTCAAATGTTGAAGATGTTGTAGAACGTAACAGACAAGAGAGATTATGTGAAGGAGGAGTTGATGATGAAGAAGAACAGGATGATGAAGAGTTTATAGATTGTATTGAGCCGGAAGAAGTTCAAGTTTCAGAAAATGACAGAAGAGAGGAGATATCTTTTATAGAAAGTGAATCACAAGAAGAGTTTCCTGAGGTTCCTGAAGAGAGTGTTGAACGTTTGTCAACCGAAGAAACAGAAACACGTAGATATCCTATGAGACGTAGAAAACAAAAGGATTTTTCAGATTACTATCTTTATCAGACAGTTTTAGAAGATGAAGATAAAGAACCATCGTGTATTCAAGATGCACTTTCAGGGAAAGATAAGAAGGAATGGCAGAATGCTATTCAGTCAGAATTGAACGCCTTAGAAAAAAATAACACATGGGTTCTTGTGGAACCAGAAATCGCCAAAAATGTTATTGATTCTAAGTGGGTACTCAAAATCAAAACAGAAGGGGGGAATAAGAAGCGATTTAAAGCTCGACTGGTGGCAAGAGGTTTTACTCAAGTAAAAGGTATAGATTACAACGAAACCTTTTCACCTGTTGTGCGACACAGTACGCTAAGACTGTTATTAGCAATTGCAGCGAAGAATAGACTTCAAATTGATCAAATGGATGTTGTAACGGCTTTTCTAAACGGAGATTTAACTGAAACAGTTTATATGAAACAACCAAAAGGCTTTGAAGTGGCCGGTAAAGAAAATCATATCTGTTTAATGAAAAAAGCTCTTTACGGTTTAAAGCAAGCGCCGAGGGCATGGTACGAAAAGTTAAATCAGGCACTAATCAGACTTGATTTTAAAAGATCAGAAAATGAAAGATGTGTGTACATCAGAAGACGGGAAAAAAGTATGATAGTGATAGCTATTTACGTTGATGATATTCTTATTTTATGGAATAATGAGAGAGAAAGAGACACTATAAAATCGGAATTACAAAAATCTTTTGAGATGAGAGATCTTGGAAGTGTTGATTTATTTTTAGGGATGAATGTGAAGCAAACTGAAGCATTCATAAGTATTAGTCAGGAGAAGTATATAGACAAATTACTTCAGAAATTTAATATGGAGGACTGCAAGGCTGTTGCTACTCCAGGTGTACCCGGTCAACGTCTTGAAATTCCAGATCCACTTGTTTCGAGTACAGACAAAAAGTATCCATATCGTGAGTTGGTTGGATCACTCATGTACTTAGCTGTTTGCGCTCGTCCTGACATAGCACATGTGACTAGTTATCTAAGTCAGTTCAACGACAAACATGCTGAAGCTCACTGGATAGCAGCTAAAAGAGTTCTTCGGTATCTGAAGGGAACCAAAACGTACGGAGTAACTTTTTCTAAGGGAGCTATCAATTCTTCACTTGAAGGGTACGTAGATGCTGATTTTGCTGGAGATTTAGACAGAAAGTCATATTCTGGGTACGTTTTTATATGGCAAGGAGGAGCTATATCATGGAGATCAGTGAAACAACGCACTGTTGCGTTATCAACAGCAGAAGCTGAATATGTAGCGCTATCAGAAGCTACAAAAGAGGCTATCTTTTTAGGCAGGCTTACAAAGGAATTAGGTTTTCCTTTCAATCCTGTTACCCTGTATTCAGACAGTCAGTCAGCTATAGCTATTGCACAGAACCCAGTGCAGCATCATCACACCAAGCATATTGATGTAAGATATCATTTTGTCAGAGGTGCTGTTGCAGATAGTGATATAGAGCTGAAGTATAAAGAGACAGAGCGCATGTATGCTGATGTGCTTACTAAGCCATTGTTGCGAAGTAAGTTTGAATTCTGCGTGCAAGGCTTAGGTGTAAGGGTGACTGTAGTCTAAGAATGCTGAGATTAAGGAGGAGTGTAAGAACGTGTAGGTTTTATATCGCTTTGTATTTATTATAATCATCAGCTTGTCACACTTAAATTAAGAGCCTTGTCAATCTGTTTTATACTTTATGGTTGTCATTCAATATACATTGTCATTGCTTGTACGAAATCCGTAAATATATTTAACTTATATTCTACTTCTGTGTTTCTTTGGAGTGTTATATCTATCACACTGAGAATAGGCCGTAAACTATTTTTTATACATTATGGCGAAACGTAGTTCGCCGGCACAGCTATTTATTATATACTGGCTGTGCCCGCGACTTCGTCCGCGTGGAATAGTAACGGCTGGACCGATCTTGATAAAAAGTAGCCTATGTTATACCTTATATAATTAGCTATCTATTAGTGAAAGTCCCGTCAAAATCGGTCCAGCCGTTCCGGAGATTAGCGGGAACAAACAGAGAGACAAAAAATTTTTAAATTGTGTTTTTGTTATTCAAACACTTCAATTTTATTTATTTGTATAGATTTCAAACAAATTCACATCACATATACCTATAGCGCGGCAAAAGGTATTTTAGTCACTGTTTTGATGTTTCTTTTATGTATGGCATTATTTACGTTAAAAGTAATTTACGACAGTTTTGTTCAGCCGGAACCAAAAAGTAAATTCGTAGTTATTTATTGCTATTGTTGATATTTGGTGTTAATTGCGACGTTGTTGTTGTAACACTTCATCATCATCACTGAAATCACGTATCGAAATCTGATATTGTTTCGGCTCATAACTCCAAATCACTACTATCACATCTTCCAAAAATATCGTCTTTGCCATTGCCATTTCTGACAAAAATTATTTTCAAAACGTAAATCAATCCAAATTTTGACAAGTAAACCATGAAAATACGAAGATTGCCAAAAAAAGATTGTGTAGACGTCAATCAATCCCTTTTTAATCAAATATTGATTATTAGGACACGTCAAACGTCATTTTCGAACAGAGGTCTATCCAAAAACACTGATCCGACCTCTCATGGATGGTTGCCTTTCAGAGATTACAAATGCAATTCTTCGATTGGTTATAGAGACGCAAAATGGTACTTCTGGATTGAGTTTGCAATCTCAATCCGGAAAAAACGGATCAGGATCGCATATTGGGTTCGGGCGTAAGACCCGTATATTCAATGACGTCTCAGTGATCAATTCGTTTAACACGGGGAGCGATCACCGAATGTTAAGAGGCACATTGAATCTTAACATAAAAGCGGAAAGGTATCGACTGGTGAAGTCTGCGCTCCGTCCCGAAGCCAACCAAAACCCCGAGCGCTTTCAACTCTTATTGCAAAATGGCTTTGATTGCCTGGAGGACTGCACGGATGTGGACATTTATAATGAGGGTTGTGGAAGCCGTCCTTACGGTGGGTGCAAAGTTTTGCAAACCCAGCCGTACTAAGCAAAGAAGTAAGATCTCGGAACCGACAGCTAAGCTGATGGAGGGAAGGCGTGGAATGGGTCGGCAGTCTTCTGAAGATGCTCGTCGGCGACTCAACAAACAGATCTCTAAAGTGTCTGACTCGCGACATACGCCGATTTAATACGGAACGTATTAAAGAGGCTATCGAGCAGAACAAGGGCTCCAAAGTGTTCGCAATTAGAGATCTGTCACTCGGTCAGAGTCTGCTGACGAAGCTGAAGACAGAGGATGGCAGGGTCATTACATCCCGACCTGAGCTTATGGCTGCAATCGAACGCTTCTATGGACAGCTTTACGCAACATCACAGGCACCTGTTATTCAGGCTACAGACCCTAGAGCCAAATTGACCCGGCACTACACCGAAAACATCCCGGACGTCAGCCTGTACGAAATTATGTGGCTCTCAAACAGCTTAAAAACAACAAGGCGCCGGGTGATGATGGAGTTACAGCCGAACTCTTAAAAGCGGGTGGACCACCAGTCCGGAAAGCGCTGCAACGGCTATTCAACTCAGTCATACTCGAGGGCAAAACGCCTAAAGCATGGCCTAGGGGCGTGGTGGCACTTTTCTTCAAAAAGGGCGACAGGGCCCAGTTGAAGAACTACAGACTCATCACGCTCCTGAGTCATGTGTATAAGCTGTTCTCGAGGGTCATCACGAATCGTCTCGCACGCAGGTTTGACGATTTCCAGCCTCCTGAACAAGCGGGGTTCCGAAAAGGCTATAGTACCATAGACTACATCCATACGCTGCGGTATAATCTGCCACTATGCTTGGCGTTTGTGGACTATGAGAAAGCCTTTGAGTCTGTCCTGGGCCGTGCTTAGATCACTCCAGAGGTGCCAAATAGACTATCGGTACATCCAACGGTGTTGCAGTCATTGTACGAAAACGCCACCATGTCAGTCCGCCTTCAGGACCAAAACTCGAAACCAGTACGAATTTAGCGCGGTGTGAAACAGTGACTATTATATCGCCGAATTATATCGCCGAAACTGTTCACTGCTGCGTTGGAGGATGTATTTAAGCTTTTGGACTGGAGAGGACTCGGCATCAACATAAACGGCAAGTACATGACTCACCTTCGTTTTGCTGATGATATCGTAGTCATGGCTGAGACCGTGGAGGATCTAGGCACAATGCTCGAAGACCTCTGTAGAGTTTCCCAACTAGTGGGTCGTAAAATAAACATGGACAAGACTAAAATAATGTCGTATTCCCTTTGCCAGTTGGGATATCCATCCATCTATGCAAGGCCGGATTCTACTTTCGCCACTTTGAAAATGTGATAGAAATTAAAAATCAATACATAATAATATGTACAACTTGATACGCCCAACCAACATTATTGTATTATTTAGTGTTGTTATTGATGTTGTATTTCGTCAATACCACTTTTTTGCACTTCTTGTTTGTAGTATAATTGGGGGTGAAAGCGAACTTCATCTGACTCCTCAACAAATGAGAAACTGGCTATCTTACCTCTATTTGTGGGAACACAACAATGCTATTTAAATTGTTGTTATGGCGACAAATTTAGGTAAGACGGCGGTAGGTAGTTAGCTAGGCAGGCTCAGAAGCCCTACCACCAATCAAACCTAGCTTTTGCCCCCATGGGGAATTGAACCCCGGTCCTCCCGGTCAACACCCGGTGGTAACAACCACTAGACCACGGAGGCGGTTATAGCAGCCTATTCTTGTTTTGAAATACCTAATAGCTGGGCAGTCAAAAACTGAAGACAATTTTACTGCTTCCTCTCTTTTATGCTCGGCCTCCACCTGCGTTGTAGCGTGTAAAATGCAATAACTTAGATACCACACATTTATTATGTGGCCAGCAGCAGCAGCAGCTCGTTAATGGTATGTGGCGTAGTTGCATTAGATGCATTTTGTAGGAAACATCATAGATGTAGCCACGGTTACAAAGAATTATTTTTAACGCGTGCAATAACGGGTAGTATTTTATCGCAAGAAGTAAGTGTTGGTTCGAACGAGAATTATAAAAATTAAGCAAGCAAGAGGTGTAGCAAATCTATCTATCTCTTTCTTCTTCTCTTATTACAAAGAAATTGTCACACAATTTTTAGATTTTATAATATATAAATATAAACGTACCTACCTACTTAAATTAGAGCATCTACCTAATATTTTTAGAGACGACAAGTGTTGTGATTCTACTCCATAATATTATATAGTTCTATGGTATTGCCTTGATTTCTTTAGTGCACGGAGTGCACGTCCCGCCATCTATGAATACCAAATGATAACTACAATCACGTTTATCATTTCATGCAGACAAAGTTATGTTAAGCGTATATAAAAACTAATGTTTCTTTTAAGTTCTAATAATTTAATATTCAAAATATAATTATCTTAACATATTTTGTGGAAATCATGCTCGAGAGGAAAAAAATATTATTAAAATTTAATTAATTTAATTTGAAAATGTTCCGTTTCACGTGTACGCTATGGAGCACGAGTCGATGACAGCGCCAATTGTGATAACATCATGGAACTAAAGTAATCATATGACTTTCGTCGTAATTTTGCTTGCACCTATTGATTCGTGTCTCAGTCTTGATTCTTGCTCGACATAGTTCTTGTTTTATTCGAAATGGCGAGCCAGACACAGGGAATCCAGCAGTTGTTGGCTGCAGAAAAGCGTGCAGCTGAAAAAGTCTCAGAGGCGAGAAAGCGTAAGTTATAATTTATTGCGATGTAGCTGTAGCTACACCCTAATCGATTACTTCAACAAATTCCTACGTTGGTGACTTCTAGTCTTTTAGCCCACTATACTATTTCTTTTATTTCTCCAAAGATTTTGTGTATGTGTTTTGTAAAATGAGATAGGTACGATAATTCATATTTGTTACATGATGTTCTAACATGACCACTAAGATTGTTACTTAGGAGTTAGGAACCATCTAATATGAAAGAGCTATTGTGATAGTTCGCCCTATAGATAATTATAATGATCTATCCTGATCTCTCATAGCTTGAACTACAGCTCATATAAGTATAAAATTGAGTTCAATTCTGTAATATAGTCAATGACCTTGGAATCTTGTGCATGAAATATATGTTCTGCGGTGTATTTTAGGTGTGGATGACAGTGAACATTTACACAAACTGATCCAGTTGTATGAAATACATCTTTTTTAATAGTTTTAGCATTTTAAATGAAACATGCAATAACTCACAAATACAATAGGTATTTCATACATCATTAGATAGAATTCTCAAATATGCTTATATGAAAAATGTTATGTAAATTATAGAAATATATAATACCACATTATGTAAGTTGTATTGATCATCTAAGTTATACATACACTCATGTCATGTGACTGATATTCAAGCACTCCCCTAAATCAATTTTTCAGATGAAGTCACTTTTACTATGTTATTACTTGCTTGCCTATATGAGAGGGGCATTACCAAATATTTATATTGATCTGAAGGGGGCTTATCACAGATTTTGATTTACTTAATTGGACTAGTATTGAAACATTTAAAAATGATTATTTTAGCAGTCTGGTTCCTGTATCTTAGAACAAATTTGTAGCAGAATTATAGTATCCACTTCTGTAAAGGTTGAAGGCACTGGAACTTGTGATGAGTATTTTTATCTCGGACCAAACAGTTCAGCTCAATAAGTCCAACTTCCAGAAAGAAGATGAAACCTGCCTCGCTCGACTAGGCGGCATTCAGAAAGCTATGCAGCATATTTACAGCTCTCTTACCTCAGTGTCTCAAGCTGGAAATTTTCAATTCATGTGTGTTGCCAGTGATAATGTTCAGAATTGAGACATGGCTGCTTACAACGAGCCTCATAAGAATATTCTTTATGTCATTAATTCAGAAATGACAAATTCACTGACATGGCCCAAACCTTTAGTGGCAGTGTGTAGGGTAGGACTGACGTATATTGGGGCCAAAAGGGCCTCTAGTGGTGCGTTCCGGAAGATGTAGCATCGGTAGGCTCTCTACAAGGTCGATCAACAGTTTGGTGATGGTCGTGCAAAACTGCTGGATGAGCGAAGTACAGGACTGATTGGTTTGCACATCCTTGGGGAGGCCTATCTACAACTGTGGACATCTGTTAACTAAAAATAGTTTTCCTTACTATTCACATGATTAGTTTTCCAAATACACATGACATTGGAAGTGATATAATCAATTCAAAATTTCAAAAACTCTAATGCGAATATTTGTTAATGACAATCGCTGCTGCGAATATTTGTCAATGACAATGCTAATGCGATGATTTCTGATTTTTATTGGTGTTTAAAAAATTGCTTTTTAAACTACACGACTCAAGTTTCAGACCAGTGTAAAAAGATTTTTTATAATTTTATCTTTTGTTAACTATTTTTAGTTATTTACTGAGTACCTAACTACATTTTTCTGTGCTTAATATTGCACAATTTGTTACCTATTGACAAACAACTAAAAATATTTCCTTTTATTATAAAACAGCAAAAATTATATCTCTCTTCTTAAAAAAGTAATTATTTTAAAAAAGATGCCACACACTATCAGTTTTAACTCAAAACAAAACTCCTTTGTGCCTACAATGTTTACTTATAACTGAAGATTTATTTTTGTTAGAAGATTTCATCAGATGATGACTCCATAACAGAACATAGCTTATAATTAAGTTATAAAAAAAAAGCAAAATGTGGCTAAGAAAACAGAAATATTATTCTCACATAAAATTAAAAACCATTAAAACAAGCATTCTGTATTTAATTCATGTTACATATTTGATCTTAAAACATTTTTGTTTATTAACTCCCAACACTTTTCTGCATTTGTAGTCTTGGGATGAGTCATTTGAAAAGAAAAGATTTTAAAATGTCTAAACCATAGTGATAAACCACTGGTATTTCTGTAAATATGAGTAGAGAGTGAAGGTTTAGTTGAAATTAAACAGTTCCATCAGTTCTGTTAAACATTTAATAGCCATTATATTTAATCAGTTCAACTGTTGAAAAAATATGAAATACTAATAGTTTTCTTCGTAAACATAATGAGTTGTGACTGTCAGTTAAAACTGATACCTATGCACTATTAAACTTAATCAGTCTTATTACAAAACCTGGTTTAAACTTGGTCTAAAGTTAATCTTGGTTTAAATGTAGTGCGCTTTCACTTATGTCAATATACATAGATAGAGACAGCGTCAACTTAGTCCTGCTTTATACCAGGACTAACTTTAGTTCATGTTTTGTAATAAGACGGAATAAGTGGAACATATGTATCTACACCAGGCGTCACAAAAATCGCACCTCTTCGAATATCTTCTTACAAACTTTTAAACCATGTTTATTTAATGGTAAGGGTATGACTATGGTACATCATTTGAAAGGAAATTTATACAGCTTTCAGAAAATGTTATGGGTTTTTGGATTAATTCACTTAAAAGAAGAAAAATAAGATTTATTAGAATGACAAATAATAACAATAAAAACAGAAAAAAAAATACAATTAATTCCTTCAATATAACTTAAAACCTAGTTTTGCCGCCCCTTGCTCTGATGACAACTTGCATGCGTTCCCTCATGGACCTAATTAATCTAACAACCATTTTTTGACAAATGTTGTCCCATTCTTTAATGCCGGCGTCTTGAAGCTCTTGGAGAGTGGTAGGAGCAAGATCTCGGGCCCGCACTCGCCGTTTCAGCTCGTCCCAAAGATGCTTGATAGTCTGAACTTCGAGCTGGCCACTGGATAACAGGGATCCCAAACCTCTTGCAAGTAGTCCCTTACGATTAACGCGGTGTGACAGCGGGCGTTATCATGCATTAACATGAACCCATTGCCAACATACCCCGCATAGGGGACCACATGCTCTTCCAGGATCTCTGTTATGTATGTGGGAGCAGTCAAAGACCCCTGCCCGCGAGCACCTCCGGTCCAAGAAACGCAGACGAGATTGGTTTTCCCTTCGATTGACATGCCGCCCCAGAACATGCAGCAACCACCCCCGTATTCCACTGTTTCTTCTATACAGGCTTGTGCGAATCGTTCTCCCTGCCTCCTGTACACTCTTCTACGCCTATCGTTGCAGACAACACACACTCCTCTCATCCGAGAAGAGCACAGCCCTCCATTGCTCTATTGTCCAATCCACCTGGTCACAAGCAAATTGCAATCGATCTCCTATGCTATGCAGCCTATTTTGTTTCTGTAGCAGCTCTATGGGCAGCGATTTTCTTCTATTGTAACCTTATCCAAATCGTGGAGACGCTCACAGAAGTTCTGCGTACTGATCGCAGCATACTGCTGTTGTTGTACTTCAACAGCTTTGGAGAATCGATTGCGTAATGAAGTAGAGACAATTAAACGATCGTCTCTTTCGGATGTGCACCGCTGCCTGCCAGATCCACGTCTTCTGATATAGCCACCAGTCTCTTGGAATCGCTGGAAAACCCGTCAAACTGAAAAACGACTTAAATTCAGTTGTCAAGCAACATCACACTGTCGCATCGCTGATTGCGGCAGTGCAATCACTTGAGCGGCTTTATCTGCAGTGGTATCCATTTTCAGACTACTTTTGTTTGCTGGAGTTTGGTCTTAAATACAACAAATAAACTTAAACAAATTTATTTTTTCAGAATTATAATTTTATTTAACCAGACTGATATTCTTGTTTCTATCTACTCTGGAATTAATTATTGCCTTTTTGATAAAAATAACCTAAAAAAAGTTATATTTTTAATCATGGAAACTAGTATGCATGATTATGGAAAACTTCAACCTGTCACGGGAACCTTCTCATCTTGAATAGACTATAGTGAATAAAGGACGGATTTAGAGCGAGGGCCATAGATGAATCACAAGCTAGTGAAGGATTCTAATGACTGAATCTACGACCATAGGGTGTGATTCATAATTCAAGTGTTAGAATCCTATAAAGGGTCACGTGATTCATGACCCTCAATCAGGGTACGAAAAAATCATGATTTTTTTATTTTAATAAAAAAAATCGATTTTTATTAAAAAAAATCACGATTTTTTTGATTTTTATTAATTTTTTTAGCTACTTCAACTGTTTAACAATGTAGTAAAATTGTTTTGTGCAGGAAATTAAAAACACATGCTGGCAACACTATGGAAAATATCAATCTGACACCAGTAGCCAATAAAAATATTTAAAAAAAAAATGTCAATCTGACAAGTTCAAGAAAAAACTAATTTTCTTTTGTTGTTTTGTTTGTGCGCAAAGTTCATTTTGTGTTGTAACTGTTTGCAGCTTTTTCTTTTTGTGACCTGTATAAGTATGTCGTCCGCGGGCAGAAAAAAGGACCCGATTTGGATTGATGAATATATTTTTAGTACACAATTTTTTTTTTAAAAAACGTCGCCCCACACTACGATTTTCTCCTGTGTCGTGGGGTGCAGTTACAAACATAGAATATCACATGCCATTACGCCCAGACCGGAACAAATTTCTGTAGGCCATACACAACATTTGTCCCGTACGGGAATCGAACCCGTGATTTGCGCAGTAGGCGATCACTCGACCTCTGCGCTAACCGTGTCGAAATGAAGGAAGTCCTGTTCTATTTCTATTTTATTTGTTAGAATTGTAATATTAGAATTTAAATAATTAATACTAGACTAGACTATGATGTCTGTGATTGTATTTTTAAGCTACAAATTTTATTTTTTGTCTATTTGTCTTTGTATACCTATACCATTGAAGGCTGTCTTAGTTGATTATTATTGTATTAGTTACTACGTTACTAGTTATTTTTTTATTGGATAAAAATATGTGACATTAAAGTTAAACATGAGTATTGTATTTTTGTATTTGCTTCGGGTAAAAATAATAATAATTTCAATCACTGATTTTTTTTAAAAATCACTTGATTAAAATCATGATTTAAATCAATTTGATTTAAATCAGCGAACCCTGCCCTCAATATAAATCCGTTTTATTCAAGAGTTGTATACTATACTTTATATATACCATGACTATGAGAAAAAGAAAGATTTAAGCAAAAATAGACATTTAATTAAGAAAAAAGGAAGGTTAGATTAATTAAATCACACATTAAAATTGAAACAATTACTATAATATTAAGAGTAATTTTATTTTAATGTCAAATTCCTTGTAGAAAATGTCGATCAATAAAATCACAGGGAGTTATTTGCACAAGAAATTTGTATGTCGAGTATTCATTGCACAAGGGGTTTCTATCATATATTTTTTTGCACAAGGAGGTTGTATAGCATTGAGATGAAGGTCGAATTATTGGTGTGTTCTAAATTCAAACACCAAAACAGTGATTAAAAGTTCTTTTGGTTTACTGTTTTAGGTGAATAAAATAAACTTTTAAAAGGGGGAATGGTATAAAAACACTTAGGTTCCAACTTTACATACTTGACATAGGTATTTTTAAAAATTTCCATTCTTATCTATTCAAATGCATTCTTAGTGCATTCAAATCAACTAGATCAATTATGGAGAATGTTCACAATAATATTAAGTAATATTTTATTCTTTTCAGGCAAAGCGAAACGCCTAAAGCAAGCCAAAGAGGAGGCTCAAGACGAGGTAGAAAAATACAGACAGGAGCGTGAAAGGCAGTTCAAAGAGTTCGAAGCGAAGGTATGCACAATCATCCAATTATTTGCTTATTTTATACTTTATGAAACATAATCTAATTAAATGTTAAGCTTCATAAGTACTGAAGAGTTAACCAAGAGTGTTTATGTTTTGGTTAAACTATTAAACTTTTCTGCAATGACATATAACTATATTTCTATTTATTGATTTTAGCACATGGGCACAAGGGAAGGTGTGGCTGCCAAGATCGACGCTGAAACCAGGGTGAAAATTGATGAGATGAACAGAATGGTGCAAGCCAAGCAAGAGCTGGTAAGCTGTGCATCTTTTTATATATTGACTAGGAAGAACATTATAAGTATTCAGCAGCAGCATAAGGAACTCCTTACTGAAATTGATATAATAATTTTAACTTAATTGTAATTTTTTTTATATAAAATCCATATAAATAGTAACAGATAGTTTAACCTGTTACAAATTCATTGATAATTTGATCTTTGGACTATCAATTTTTCTACTGCGTGTAGTGTGGCATTTATTACTTACAAAAGATGAACCTGTGAGACATTTATAGTATTGTCACAGAACATAATATAATAGTGTATTGTCAACAAGAGACAAACCTGTGAGTTAGTTATAGTATTGATATCAATATCTATATGTTCATTGCTTGTATGACAGGTTTTTATGGGTTTGGTGTACAGCCATACAAAAATTATGTGGTTATCCTTTTTTCTATTTTTTAATACAGAAACAATACTATTAAGTTTCACAAACTAAAATCCAGAAACTAGTTTTCTTATATTATCTACTATCTATCTATCTATACTATATAAAGCTGGATTGTCTGTGTGGTCTGTGGCTTACATCACTATCACTTAGCAAAACAATTAATTGTGGATGCTTTTATTATTAGCTAAATTCGTGGTTAAGCTTCGCACTAAATATTTTATTCAGTCTTAATATTGTATATTTTATCTTTTCAGGTGATCAAAGAGATCCTCAACCTGGTCTACGATATTGAGCCAGAGCTGCATGTTAATTACCGCTTTGAATAAGCGAAATGTCATTTAAATCAGTGCATAATTATGCTATTATACTATTTTTAGTCCTAATGTTGTTATAATTCAGCTTTTAATCTAATATTTCGAGGTTCTAAAACTTGACTTAGATCTTAGAAGCTTGATTTAAATCTCGGCAACATTTAAATGGTCGCCGGTGCTGTAATAATGTTTTACTTGGATTCCCTGTTAATAATCAATGAAATAATGTTTTACTAATATATAGTAATGTTTTACTTGGATTCCCTGTTTATAATCAATGAAATTATAGACATACGTGTATCTTAAATCAGCTCGATATCATTCCATGTTTTAAATAAAATGAAGATCCGCTAAAGAACGCAGAGAAATTAAAACTAAATCTTATATAAATGACATGTTATCGATGTTGTATGTTAAAAATAGTAATTAAAGGTTTAAAAGGAAACTGTTTTTTTCTGTTGTTACATTGTAGTAAATGAAAGCTTGTGTGTGCTCTGTACAGTATTAGAAATATAATCGTGTCTGAAATAAAATTGTTTCATTATGAATGCATAGACTTTAAAATTACTGAAATAAATGGATATAGGTAGTAATAGTTTCATTATTGTGATAATGTATTGAAGTTACTTTAGCTATTTGAACTTGTACATTGTGAATTTGTGATTATATTTAATCTGTTTCAGCCCTATCAATAAAAAAATTATTCCTTGAATCATCCCCTGATTAGACTGTTTTGTCTTATTTTCACGCATGTGGACTGTCTCGTTACAGGTAAAGATAAAACGAAAGACGGAATGAGCCAAAGAGTAAATTTTTAACGATAGGTGGAGCATTAAGATTGAGAATGACTTACATGCACTCAAAACTTAAATGACTTAAACTTTACCATGTCCTATAAATATAATTCAATTTCAATTATGTTATATGAAGTATTATAATAAGAGATATTTTACAAACAATAGAAAAGTTTAACTGTAAAACCGCAGAAGTATACAAAAAAAAAATTTGAAAATCAGTCCACAATTGGCGGAGTAATCGCGTAACATACAAAAAATCTCATCGAATTGAGAATTTCCTTTTTTAAGGTCGGTTAAAAGTATGGATGTAGCTTACCCCAGCTAAGCCACAAAAAAACGAGAAAATAGATTGTTTGAGTATGCCGCTATAATGTCTAGAGTATGTCGGAGTCTGTCGGCAAGTTTCAGAGTTTGCCGCTTGCGCATTTCAGGGATAGGTGTGGCTCAGCTGGGGTAACGTTACCGCAGCCATGGTAATTATTATACTATTACCGTGCCGCAGCTAAGCCACACGGATCTCGAAAAAGAATAATAATAACGAAAATCTGTCTACTGATATAGTTAAGCGGTAGTTTGTCGGATAAGTTTCAGTTTTTATCGGGCTCGCGTTTAAATTTATCTTAATTATTTTCGTGTTGTTTTTTTATTTCATAACCAATAATTGTTATTATTTTATCGTATTTAATATTTCAATGTGATATTTGTAGATATCCTGATTGAAAATCATAATGATGAGTCGAAATATTGGAGATGAAGGTATGATCACTGTATTTACTTTGATCAACCCCTCACACTTATCTCTTATAAGCCAAAGCCAGCTAAAATGGTTTACTTGTTATTTTGAAATGAATACGCCATTGTCAATGAAACTACTGGTAAACCGGAAATGATAATGTAAGTATCATAATTCGACAAAAGGCGGCGTGGATACCCTTGATTAAATGTGCGCTCTGATTGAGAGTCCTACCTAGTAGGGTTGCGTTCCGAAACAATTTCCTGTCGGGTAAAGTTACCCGATTGAAAATCGGTTTTGGAACGGGGTAAAAAGTGATTTCGCGAAGAATTCTGACCTTGCGTCGCGGAACGCGTTATCAGTGGATTTTCTAACCTCTCTTATATTATGCATCATCGCTATCTCTCGGTAAAGAGTATATTATGTTCTATGATCACTCGCTGTGGCTATCATCTCTGGATTTGGAGTAAATTGCAATGTGCAAACTTGCTACAACAATAATTCTTTTGTATTTTCTACTTCTTCTTCTTCTTCTTTTACTTATGGCAATGTGTTATCTTTTTGACAACAATTCTGCCAGCCTATGTATTTTCTACAATTTACCGCGTCAAGTAAATGTCAACTGTCACTACTGTCAGTTACAGTTGTCAGGTAAGGATCTACAGAGGCGCGTTCAGAGCCTTCGCGCGAAGTACAACTTTTCGCTCTAACCCCGTTCAATGCCTTCGAGCGTGACAACCGAGTGTCAAGACCTTTGAGTGTCGGCGCGAGTTACAACCGAACAACCATCGAATTTGATGGTTGTAAAACGCTCTGACGTTTGTGACTGAAATACTCTTACGTGATTGGATGATATTGGCGGTCATATTCTATAATGTCATCTACTAGAAAGAGAGAGAAATAAAAAATCATGTGAAAGAGGGAGATAAAAGATTTGGTAGCTGCAATCCGTTCAACGCCTTTGAGCGAGTTAAAAAAACCGGACAACTACACCCAGAGGCGCTGAACGCGCCTCAGTCAACAGCACAACACAAAATTTATTTTATTTATTCGTATGGCATTATGAGTCGTTCCACAGTTTTTACAGATTAATATCTAAATTCTTCACCCAATGGGCTGCGTCCTCACTTAACGCTATTAAGTCCAGGGGGTCACCAGGGTACATTCGCTTTGGGCACTCGTGAATTATATGGTGGATAGATTGTATAGGTGCTCCGCAAATCACATTCCGGTGAGTTTTTCCACCCACACCTAAACATGAAATCGGCAGATCGGCCGTGCCCTGTGCGAAGTCTATTAAGCTGGCACCATTCCCGTCTTGGGGCCGAGAAACCTTTGGGCTTTTCAGTAGGGTTGTAGTCGCTGTAGGCTGTAGGCAGGTTGGAATTCCATTCCTCTATCCATTTATCTTCGATGCTGAAATTGTTCTTTATTAGCTCCTGTGCCGTTCTGTAAGGTGGGTGGCGGGAATTTAGGCGTTGTCTGGGAGCTTGCATGAATTCAGGATAGGCTGGTAGTTCTGGATTTTTATAAATTTTGATGGTTTCGTTTAACAGAGCTTGCTGCCTTCTGAGGTGAGGTGGAGGAATGTGGCTCAGAGTTGGCAGCCACTGGATTGGGGTCGACTGTATAGTGCCAGATATGCAGCGCATGGCCTTCCGCAATTGAACGTCTACCTTCTCCACGTGGGCACTATTAAGCCAAACGGGTGCACAGTATTCCCCAGCAGAGTAAATCAAGCTGAGGCCTGTAGTCCGAAGTACGTCAGCGGTGGCTCCCCATGTTGTTCCAGTCAACCTGTGCAGGATATTGTTACGGGTTCCGAGCTTTTTGCTTAGCTTACTTAGATGAGCACAGTATGTCAGAGAGCGGTCAAGGGTTACACCAAGATAATTGGGCTGTGGGTTGTACACAAGCGCCTTTCCATCAAACGATACTGTGGGATTGTATGAAGCCAGTTTGTTGTTCAGGTGAAAAGTCGAAATCTCCGTTTTGGACGCGTTTGGTACCAGTCTTCATTGCTTAAAATAGGTATTTAGCAGCTGTAAATCTGAAGTGAGCTGTGCTTCCGAGACGTCGAAGGATTTATGCTGGTGGGCCAGGGCGATATCATCAGCATAAATAAATTTTCTGGATGCTGTTTCCGGTATGTCGTGGGTGTAAAGGTTGAAGAGTAGTGGAGCAAGTGCGGATCCCTGAGGGAGGCCGTTGTGAAGAATTCTAGGACGGCTCTCCTTATCTCCAAGATGGACAGTGAACTTTCGGTTACTAAGCATATTGATAATTAGGTTTGTCATTCGTCGACAAGGAACAACCCTGATCAGTTTCTACATAGACCATGTCGCCACACTGTATCATAAGCGGCAGATAGATCGACAAAGACAGCTACAGTTTTTAACTGGTTTTGGAAGCCAGCCTCTATATGCGTCGTAAGGGACAATACCTGATCAACACAGTTACGACCACTTCTGAACCCGGCCTGCTCCACGGGCACAATTTTGTCGATGAGCGGTGTGATTCTGGCTGAAAGTAGTTTTTCCAGAAGTTTGTAGAGAGAGCTAAGCAGAGCTATAGGTCGAAAGCTCTTCGGGTCGTCGGCAGGTTTGTTCGGCTTAAGAATGGCTACTATTTTAGCATAGTTGAAAGCGGAAGGCAGTTTATTTCTGGCTAGGATGTCAGAGTAGAAGGCGGTCAGCCATTTTCTGCAGTTGGGTCCGAAGTTCTTGATGAATGCATTGTAGATGCCGTCCTGTCCTGCCGCTTTACCTGGCCTGAGAAGTTGAATAGCACAGGTTATTTCTTCCACAGAGAAAGGTTTCGAGATGACGTTATTGACGGGAAGCGCTCTCTTTAGATTTTGGACCTGTTTCTTTACGGCTTTAGTGTGGGTTTGGTCTCCTTTGACGCGTGACGTTTCCACGATTCGGTTTGCAATTGAGTCTGTCAGCTTTTGGCATGTACATCCATTTTTAGAACCAGATTTGCCCGTTAGTCTATTTAAAACCTTCCATGCCGACCTGCTTGAAGTCTTAAAATCCATTTCTTCTACAGTAGTTATCCATTTGCTTCTCCGCTCCACATCCAGCGACTCCAGTAGGTTTCTTCCTATTTCCTGGTCCCCTGTTTGTATATATTGTTGGTACAGCTCCTCACTTTCACCATTCCAGCCGGGGACATACGTTCTCCTGTAGCCTCGTGGTATGTGTTTCTTGGCTATTGAAAGGATAAGACCCACAAAACGCGTGTAGTTTTCAGCTTTTGGGGGAATCCATCTGGTAGCAGCGTCCATGTCCTTGGCAAAACTAAACCAGTCCGCCTTTTGCAGGTTCCATCTGGGCAGGGGCATCGACTGTGTCAATGAAATCCGATTTCCTGTTGTCATCAGGGCAGGAAGGTGTTGGCTATTAGGGAAGTTTGTAAGGATTTTTCTCGTAATTGGAAAGGGAACACCGTTAGGATCGCACGATACGAAGGTAAGGTCCGGGTTATAATCCTTGGTCCAGCGAGCTGATCTGAAGGATCCCTTTTCCTTTGCATCAAACACTAGATGGTAATTGTTGTCTTCTGCCCATTGAACCAATTCGATGCCATTCAGGTCATTCCTATTATAGCGCCATGAAGTGTGGTGGCTGTTAAAGTCACCCGCATAGACGCAAGGGTGCGGAAGCACAGGAAGACCACCTCCCCATGGCTGGGAGGGCGGCTTATAGATGTTTGTGACCAAGATGTTCTGAACTCTAACCACAGTACTAAAATAATAAGGACTTTCATGTTGTGGTGCGACAGAGACGTCTGACAGACCGTCCCTGACATAAGTAGCGATTCCGTACTTAGCGTGGTTAGTGCGACTATGATACTGTATCCTGGGATATCACCTCTGGACTCGAGATCATGCATGTCACTAGTGTGCGTTTCCTGTAGTAATAGGACATCCACTTTGTGTGTCGTCAAGATTTTGTGCAGTACTTGGCACTTAGCCGAGCTGATACCCTCTATGTTCAGCTGGCAAATCCGTAGATAAGGCCCAATATTTATTTCGCAGGGGGCGCTGTTAGTAATATCATTTGTATCCATCCTTGAATTCATTCTAGTATATATTGTTGGAGCGACTCGATTATCGTGCTGTGAGGTCATTTGGTTATAACAAGTACAGCAGCCAAAGTTTGTTACTCGATTAGCGCCACCCAGGGGACACGTGCAGGGTGTTAGTGGCGATTCCTGCGGACGTGAGTAACATCGTCCCCCAAACAAAATAAGAGGCCCGTTATGACATTTCACTTCATGACGTAACTAGACATGTAACCATACGACTCTGTACTCGATTCTCACGATAAATCGATTGTAGTTTGTATGAGTATTTAATACCTGACCAGGAAAATGAATAAACCTGCTCCAGAATTTTTTTTGTTATTGCCACATTATGAATACTTTTTTAAACAAGTAAAATTTTCCATAATCGTATTTTTTCATGTTATCAAAGTCAAAGTAAAATTTTTTTTTTTTTGTTTTTTTTTTTTTGTTTTAATGGTAGATCAACAGTTATTATGACTAATATAGTAACAAAATTATACAACAATAAACTAATTATAAATCTACACAAGTAAAAAAATAGTTATTCAACATAGACCTTTATAGGCACTTATTGACGTCAAATAATAAAGAGTATAACATTAAACAAAATAAAAAAAAGATATTAAAGTAAAATAAAATTGACAAAATTAAAACATTTAAGCTACTAATACAAAAAAAATAAACTACTACTTTGAAAAAAAAATGGGTGAATCTACCTCCTGTTCGGAAATTGGGAGTGCCTTCTTGAGAAGAACAGGCAAGAAACTCGGAAGGTCTATTTTTTTATCTCCTCTTTTAAACAGCCAATATAACAATAATATCAATAATAACAATAATGTATAAGGTATCAATAAAATAAGGTACAATTTAACTATGTATGTATGTACATATTATAGAAATGCCTGTCGGAGTCAATAAAACAGTTATGCAAATGATTTATATATATACAGTTAATAAAATCACAAAGTGCAAGACTTTGAACGTCAATTATCACATTTTATTCAATCCCAAGCAGTTTTCCATAATCGATTATGAATAGTCTATAGACATTATGAAAAAATCGTTAAGCACATCACTGAGCCGAGTGGGCGGTGCCCGTCCATGAAAAATCCAATTACTGTGGAACTTTCCACTCCGAACAATGGAGCATTTCCATAGGTAAAAAATACAAAACTTTATGGACGTGAACTGTCAAAACGACGTCGAAAACACGTCGCTAAATATCCTCGGATGTGTTTTGGAACTGGGATTGAGTCAATTTAGCTATTTACCGAGCGAAACTTATCCGTTTTGGAACGCAACCTAGGAAGACAAATAGGCTATATTCGCAGAATACCACATTCTCAAAATAGCAGATTCTCATTTTACCATAAGTACCTACAGTTGAAAACAATAATTAAAAATAAGAATCCAATATAGGTAGGTATGTATTATTTGTTTTATTTGGGAGTTTGGAATCAAGTAGGTAGTAAAATGGAATGTAATGTATACAGGCTGTCTCAATCTCAAGGCATAGGGTAATTACCTTAAATATTATACATGGGATATTTCGTTTAAAATGAAAGGCCTTGAAGAGTAGAGCATTATGAACCTAGGAACGCCCTAATTTTAACATGGCCGCCACAAAAAAAAAACGGATAAAAGTTCGTTTCCAAACCCGGTAATATGGGTATCAAATGAAAGGCCTTGATGAGTAGATTACTATGAACCCAGCAACGTTGACAAAAATTCAACATGGCCGCCGCTCAAAAAAGTGGATGAAAGTTCGTTTCCAAAGCTACCAATATGGGTATCAAACGAAAGGTTTTAAATAGTAGAGCATTATGAACCTAGGAAAATTACCCTAAATACAATATGGCCGCGCGTTGAAAGAAACGAATAAAAGTTCGTTTCTAAACCCAGCAATATGGGTATCAAATGAAAGGCCTTGAGTAGAGCACTATGTACGAACCTAGCAATATTGACGTCAATTCGATATGACCGTTGCCCAAAAAAGGTGAATTAAAATTCGTGTCTAAACCTACCAATATGGGCTTATAATGGAAGGCCTTAGAGAGTAGAACATTAAGAACCTAGGAAAATTGCACTAAGTTCAACATAGCAAAAAAACGGATAAAAGTTCGTTTTTAAACTCAGCAATATGGGTACCAAATGAAAGGCCTTCGAGAGTACGTAGAGCACTACGACTAACCTAGGAAAATTGTCCTAATTTCGAAATGGCCGCTGCTCAAAAAAGATTGTTAATGCCCCAATCCAGTGAATGAAATAATTTTTTTAATTGGGCAAATAGTCCAGGAGCTAGTAGGTAGTGCCAGATGCACGAGGTTTCGTTATTTTTTATATTTTGTGTACTTTTTTACAATAAGAAGTTAACATTGAATAGTAAACCGAATTCAATGATAACAGTAACCGTTTTTATTTAATTTTATGTATATCCTCCATGACTTGTTGATATTTATGTTTTAATGTGTTATTTCTGCAATTATTCACCCAATTTCTGGTTTCTTTTATTCTCTGGATTGGGGTATCGACAAACTTTGAATCCTCGTATAAAGTATCGACAAACTTTGAATCCTTGTATAAAGTATCGACAAACTACCACCTATCTATATCAGTAAACAGATTTTCGCTATGTCATTTCGTTTAAGAGATCCAGGTGGTTGAGCCGTGGTAACGTTTCTACAGCTGAGCCACACATAATAATATCTCCGAAATTTACTAGCGACAAACTCCGAAACTTGTTCGAAAAACTATCGCTTCAGCGAACACATTCTCGCTACGTCACTTTGTTTTCGAGATCCAGTTTGATCAGATGCAGCAACTACTCAGCTGGGGTTACGTTACCGTAGCTGAGCTACACATATCTCTGAAACGCGCAAGCGACAAAGTCGGAATCCTGCCGACAAACTGGACATAATAGCGGCATACTCAAACAATCTATTTTCCCCTGATTTTTTGTGGCTCAGTTGGGGTCAGCCAACAAAGTATGGAATACTTTAAAGAAGAGATTATAATGAGATATAATTATATTTCAGTGTCTACAAAGGATTAGGATTTCATTGGTTATTTACATTTTCATGCTATAATCTACATGGAATAGTGTCCTAACCACATTATTTGGGTTGAGGTTCATGTAGAGTATACGGCACGGTTTGCTTATGCTTTTTTTACCGCAATATCATTTTTAATTAAAGTTTCATTAGCCACGGCGCAACTACTCCAACTGCCGAGAATACAGCGGGCTGGTCTGGTAGGTCGCATCTTCTGGAAGAAAATGAGAGGATGCCGATGAGCACGCCTTCCATAATAGCGGGTCCTCCAGCGTCGTGCTGAAAACAGAATAATATACTTTTTTAAATAACTAAGTTGGCAAACATGCAGACTGCCCACGTGGTGGCCCCTATTTACAATCTCTGACCCTCTCCGGGCTACGTTCCAAAACATCACCCGAGTGCATTCGGTCACCCGAAGTATGTCCTAAAACATTTCGGGTGCACTCGAGAGTGTTGGAGTGGCGTGTCCTAAAACGCTACGGAGTGCACTCGATCGAGTAGAATCTCACCCGCATAATATAGCAAGGTGTAATTTCACTCGATTGGATTTGGCGGGAAATTGTGTGGATTTTAAAGTTGTGTGTGATCGTGATTACAATGATTTCATATTCACACACAATTTGTGCATCTCGGAGAGCGAGGATGCGCTTCGTAACGTCGACAATAAGTTAATTTTAAATTCCAAAGACTATAGGTATCGTAAGTGACACGATTGTAAAATTGGCCTTCATTTCCGCTGAAGCTAGGTTAGGCCGCGATTTAACAGAATTCATATTGTCGGTTTTAGCATTTTCGTAGATGAAACAGAGGAATGTAATCCATGCATTAAAGCGAACGGACGCGCCGATGAATATATATTTTCTTACTTTTGTATATTTGGTTATGTAAACAAAGCAGACAACACTCTTGCCGTTCTAAAACAACCAACACTCCGACCACCCTAACCGGCCACTCTCCCCCCACCACCTACTCACTCCGGGTGATGTTTTGGAACGTAGCTCTGATCGGTGGAACAATTGTCAAAATATGACCATTTCATATATATTTTGACAATTGTCGCTCCTGTCAAAGATGGTGAAATAGGGGCCTTTGTGTCAGGAGGTGTCAGTAGTACCATTGATTTGTACCTACTATTGATAGTACAAGTGATAAAAACTGTGTATCTTTAGTACCTTTAAAGAAAAATATTGATATTCCCCGTATAGCGGCCTGGAGACGCATTTATGAATCATTAGAAATTAATCTTGAGTTCGAATACATACACGAATACACGTTTATTTTCTATAGTTCTTAATTTTTGAAATTTTCGAATCACTCGAATTGAGTATTCTCATTAAAAACAAATTATATTTTAAAAACCGTTAAAAGCAGTAAAAATAAAATCCGGTAGGTACGCAATAATATCTTACCTAGCGCGCCCATAAGGGCAGGGAGAACACCGGGGGGTTTTAGTGGGTAGGCCTGGTATTCTGCCAGGAGAGCCCCACACATGCCCACCGTCTAGCCCACGGCGGGTACGGTGCGGTTACGAATTTCCCCCCGAGAGAAAAAAAAAGGTACGCAATAATATGGCAATAACTCATCAGTGGTGAATCGCGTGAAACGGAACGTTTATATGTTGCGTATAATATATTCTAGTAGTGAAATCAAAAACGAGTGGGTAATAAGCTATTCGTTGCAGAATTCACGGAATGCATATCGTCGGCGTAGGTGGAGAACTAAATAATTCAAATTTTATAGTTTCGAGAAAATCGCGATTTACTGTATTTTTTGTTCAATTTTGGTCGTAATTCTCAAATGAAGAAAAATTTTACTGTCGGAAATTTTATATGTTTTGGGTCTCCTTGCCTTTTATTTTATGCTCAGAGAAACTAATCTCTATCATAAAGTATAAAAAAAATAAAACATAAAAATTAAGTTATTTAATTTTGACACAACTATATATTGTACGTCTACTGTAATGAGCTAGTTATTCAGCCTAGTTGTTTAGTTTTCCTACGCGTTAGATGCATATGGTAGAAGAAAATAAGGGTAAATAAGTGCAGTTATTGAATTTGTCAACTTCGAGATATTCATAAATATAGAAGTAACTACTTTAGACATAAATAATTTTATATAATTTTGTAATGATTAGTGGTATCACATAAAATAAAAAGCTTTATTTGACTCATAAACATGTTTTATTTCAAGAAAATATTTATTCAAAAGACAATAAATTAGTTACATCGCAGGTACGAGCATTATTCCAGATAAGTCATCATTTGACAATAAAGTAACAGAAATAAACCAATAGCAACATACAAAACATTAAATAACAAACATAAAAACTGAAACTAATTATATTAAAGATTTTGTTCGCATCAAAACAAACCAGAGATTATTTAAAAATTAAACATAACCTTATAAAATCAATATCACAATGTAATTACAAATTGCAGTCAACATTATAATTATAATCAATTTGTACCATGTTATTTAGGTATTTAAAAATCGCAGTAAGTACCTAAGAACTTATTTATCAAAATCAGATGAATCAGTGCAAGGTCCTTGCACTGATTCACTGATCCTGGCCGTCGTTTGAAGATGGTAAGCTTTCGTACCAACCATGGAGCTCTTTGGGAATATTTTTTTTACAAAGCTATAAAAGGTCCTTCTTTTTTTTATAGAAAGACACTGATTGTATGCTAGGCATTTGAGAGGTTGGTGTTCTTCTAGTCGATCTTCTTGGTTTACAAAGCCTATTTAGTAAATTATAAGGTCCATCGTAATCGTATCGGTATTTAATAAGACCAGGCGAAGTCTTATCAAATCTTAGACATTTTATTTTCAACCAGCAGACTGTCTCTCCACCCTCTGATATACTTTTGTTTTTCATTATCTTTGAAGCAAGTGTTATTACGTCGATCATGTCTTCATACGCCAATTTTAGATAGTTTTGCTCAATTACTTTGATTGTATCATGCATTTGCACTAAGTGCAGTAAAAATGCTGCTATATATTGGTTATGACCTCAGGAAGTTTCATGATCCATAAGTAAATAGCAGAAGCTATTTCGATTCTGCCCCTTTTGCCGTTTATTTTTGTCCATATCATACAATGAACATTATTCTGTGGAGGCTTAAACTCGTAAATAGACAAATGATATAATTTTAACTTTCTGGAATAGTGCATTAGACTATCTGCAGTTGATGGAATCTGTAGAAGACTTTGCAAGTCCATGGTCACATATTAAAATGACTCATCTTCTTCTGATTTTCTTTATCCAGCTCTTTAGACCTGTACGAAGCCTCTTTTCGCTGTATATGTGGACTGTACTCATTTTGGATAGACGTATTACTTTTGTCTTTTTGATATCTATTTCATAAACTACATTGATCCTTTTTTGGATGAAAAAATGCTAAATAATATTGTGTGCCAAACACTTTTTTTAAAAACATTTAGCTTTATAGGTATTTTATTGCTGTTTTTTGATTTCCTGCAAATAGAAATTGTACATTTAATATTGACAATGTGGGTTCCAAATATTTCGTAGCTGATTGTTTCTACAATAATGGGAATCAAGAACAGGAAAACTTACAATGTGATTTTTACATCTTGTAATTGATCGTCTGAAGTTTTGTTAGCAAGAGCTCGTCTACCACGATGATCGATGTGTGAAAAAGTACCATTTTTATCTAAATGTTTCACTGCTGATTCTATTAGACCAGATGAAATACAAAGAGTGGAGATGAAAAAGTTTTTGCAGGCACGCTCAAAAGACGTTTGATTCTTTAAAAAGTATTCCCTACTAGAGCTTCTTTGTTTTTGTAAAGGTAGACATTTCTTTGTGGTAGTAGCCGGCCAGCAATCCGAAGATGCGGTGGTGAGCGAAAACCGTCTGCGACGATAAGCTCGCGTGGGACCGCCCCGAGCCCTGCAGTGGCAGCCGTGACAGAAATCATGCATGTACATACTTGCATGGTTCATGCTTGCTTGCAAAGCTCATGCTAGCATGGTGCATGTTTACTTGCTAAGCGCATGCTAGCATTGTGCATGTTTACTTGCTAAGCGCGTGCTAGCATTGTGCATGCTTGCTTGCAAGGCGCATGCTAGCATGATGCATGCTTGCTTGCAAGGTGCATGCTTGCATGGTGCATGCTTGCTTGCAAAGCACATGCTCGCATGGTGCATGCATGCTTGCATGTTACATGCTTGCGTACGTGGTGCATGCTTGCTTGCATGTTGCATGCTTGCTTACATGCTGCATGCTAACGTGCAAGTTTGTCCTTGAGAAATTCCGCGTAAACACATTATTCGTTGTGATAAATATGCTAAGCATAAATTATGCTTTAAAAATAATGCGTCACGTTGTTCTGTGTTTCGAGTTTATGGATTTTAATACTTATGACAAAAGATTTTCTGCCACACAATATTATGCTTATTTACATTCTACTTCCTGTGTATTCACGATTATTTCAATCGAAATTATGGAATATGATTTTATGACAATAAATTTTATGTCTCTAAATAGAGAGCCTTGTTTTTTACATCAACGTAAAGATAATAATCTAATTACTTACGTCGACGATAACACAAATGAGGGCATAACAATACAGTGATCTGATGAGTGCATCCCTGCTGCATGCGCTTTACCCTCTTCACAAACCGCGCACTCCAACTTACTTCCATTCCCGATCATTCATTGGCTATTTAAATAATTTCGCGCGAGTTTATCCTAATAGTCGGATAATAACTTTACCTACGTTTATGTTCTTATTATAGCAGAAATAAGTAACTTTAGTTATTGAATTATATTTGCCTAGCAACCAGTTCTTAATTCATATTTTGCTGAAGAAGAAACAGACAATAGCACTTATTCATAAATCGCAGTACTTCACGTTGGAATTAAAATATGTATGAATTAAATAACTCAAATTATTTAGTTTTCTTTGAATTGGATTATTTTATTACAGCATTTTGAGTGGAAGGAAAATTAAACAACTAATTTTATTTATGTCTTTCGACACTCATCTATTCACAAATAATAGTTATTGATTTTTTTATAGAGTTAGTTATTTTTTCTTCTACAATTTAGTGTTGGTTTGAACATGTTTATTTTTCCATTTGTAATACAATAATAACTATATTTCTGAAATGGAACAAGATATGAAAATGTTTGTTAGACCAAAATATGCGGAATGTTTTGGGTGTTACAAAACTTGTGAAAAGTCTATTTAGCCAAAATCGCAATTATTTAGTTCTCCACCTACGCCGACGATATATAAAAATAGTGAATTCCGAAATTTGTATGCGAATCTTACGATTTCGAAAGCGAATTTGAATTCTATTGTTTTAAAATACCCAGGAAAATTATGTTATAAATTAATTTGCAAAACACAAGGTCTCATTGTTAGTAATGTAACCAACCAGAGTATGTATAAAGCATATAGGGACAGGTGGGGTACGAAACGGAAAAGCATTTAAATTTTTTAGAAAACCTGTGCTTTATACACTGACCTTCAAAAGTAAGTACCGCACTTTTAAAATTACAAAAAAAGTATTAAAAAGCATAATGTATAAAAAACTATTACTTCCGAGAAACCTGACGAAATGAGCTGAAAATGTTTTTTGTTTGAATCCTTTATCTTTTGTCCTTTATCTTTAAAATCAATTTTAAAGTGTAAGTAGTACTTACTTTTGAAGGCCAGTGTATTTGGATTATATTTGTTAAGAACGATCAACAACGATTCATAATCTACATTTAAGAACAAAAATAAGTTAAAAAATTAACCTATAAAAATCGCGTTTTTGCTCAAGGCCTCTTCTTGTTTCAATGAGCCCCAGGTCTAGGGTACAAGGGCAATGAAACGGTGTCTGTCTGGGGTACATTGAAACAAGCGCGGCTAATAAAGTAAAAAATCTATATTCACTCCTGCGTCTCTATTCCAGCTGCTTTGGGTTTTTTAACATATCGATGCAATTTTACTGGACTTGGCATTTTTAGGTCAGCAGCAGTTCGTTAACTCGTACCACATCCTACGAGTTCAACAGCGCTGCTCGCACATCGTTTTACTATGCAAGCTCTTATCTGTCTTTCTCTTACGACTTCTTACCATTATTACTTCAAATCTGTAACAAGATTCCAATAATCTTTCCCAGGCATATAAAAACGAGGCACAATGAACACTGTCTCATAGTACCCCGTTTCATTGCGCCCCATAAAGTATCTGAATCTTCTAAAAATATCTTAAAAATGTTTTCCACTCCACATGTTACTGCATTTAATGCGTAAATTGATTAAAAATCATGCAACAACATATAACATAGGCAAGTACCTCTTATTGATACTTTTCTTGTGAAATCGAAAATTCTTCGTAACGAAATTACAGCTTTGGAGCCCTCAAAACAATTTTTTCACATTGAAACTTTGTTGTTGAAGACTGGTCATAATAGCACTGCGCTATCATGTGCCGCATGAGACACTCTTATTGATCGAAGCAAAAGTACATACGTGAATTTGTTTTAAATTACAATAATTATCGTCTTCCGTCTAGGGATATTGTGATTTTCTGAATTTACTCAAATTTATTTTATATAACATCTAGCACGCACCTATTATATTTTTATAAAGCTTATTTATCAGACTATACTTTAGAATGAAACAAATTATTATTTTTGGGTAAATAATTTTTTTATTGAAATAAAGACAAAAATGGAAATATTGGTAAAATATTGGTGTGTTTTTAAGACAAAAATAAAAATAAAAGAAAATGATCAAGTTTTTTGCTGTTACGCAAAAAAACAGTAGTCAGTAGAACCACCCATGACGTTAACCACAGTCCTGCACTGTCTTGCTGCGGGATATTGTCCCAAGCCCTTCTAAGATGCAAATAAAGTTACTCTTCGGTCGCAATGGTCGGAGGAAAATTCCTCAAAGCCCTTCTTTGGAGCATATCCAACGCGTGCTCTATGGGATTTAGATCTGGCGATTGCGCGGGCCAGTCACACCGACACAACGTGCTCTTGCAGCCGCCTGGTCACAACTCGCACTGTGTGCGGACGGGCGTTGTAGTGCATGAGCGTGAAAACTTGACCCATTTGCAGTCGATAGGGATAAATTATAGTACTAGCACATAAAGGTATTTTTCAGTAGTCATGGTATTTCTGATGCAAACGAGGTCTGTTCGTCCACCAACACGAATTACTGCCCAAACCATAATTGTTCCACCGTTGCATGGATGGACTTCCTGAGGGTGTTGCAGACGGTTTTCACGGCCAGGAGCTCGCCATATATGTCCTCTTCGTGAATCAGGATGAAAGCCGAATCGGGATTCATCGGAAAACAACACTACAGACCACTGGTTTTCATCCTAGAACAAATGTTCCCGAGCTCACTCTAATCCTTTCCCATGATTGTTGTTTCGCTGTGTCACCAGATCGGCCACTGTTTCTATAAACTGCACAATGGATGGTTTTGCCTTTTTATCGATCAGTACCGCATGGATGTTCTCTTTTCTTATCACTTTCTTGCCTAGTCTATGTTCTAAGTCATGGCGGGCACTGGCAAATCTGGGACAGTCCAGACATGGATTGTCCTTGAGTTTGAATCGGTACAGATATTCTGCGAACCCCCCGTGCCCCGTGAAAACTAAAAAAAAACAGGCGAGGTGATGGTTTTTCTTTTCTGACCCAGCTGTAGGCTTTCACCTGATCTGGAAAGAACCATTTAGTCACTCCTGTAAAGGAGGTAACGTACCTGTCCTGCCATTTTCTGACCGTCTCCTCCTTTATCTTATTCTTCACGAACGACACGGGGATCTCACAGTGGTCCCGCGTTCCAATCTACCGCCCGCGTTGCTTTTTTGGCTAATTCGTCCGCTCTTTCGTTTTCCGCTGTGCCTACGTGTTCTCTCAGCCAGAACAGTTTGACCTCTCCACCGTTCTTTCTGATACTTCTGAGGTTTTTGTGTATCCTCTGCACTAGCTGATGGCCTGCTTTGGGGTTCTTGATGATCTCCAATGAGGATCTGGAGTCACTCAGTATTGTTGCTGAGGTAACACCCTCTCTCCGGACCATCTCTATCGCCCTATGCAGAGCATACAGTTCAGACTAAAAGACCGTACAGGAAGGATCTAGGCCAAATGTGTAGCTGGCGGTTTATTTACCCTCTATCCACCACGAGACGGCGGCTCCAACCCCCTCATTAATTTAACTGCCATCTGTGTATATTTGTGGGTATTGGATTTTGTGTTTCCGTATGGTCTCTACGTCGTCGTCGTCGTCGTCTCTAGTCGTAGCGTCGGTGGCGCTGTGGACTCGGCACTTGCCTTCCAATCGGGAGGTCGGAGTTTACCGTCGCCATGTACCAATGTGTTTTTCGTTTAGAAATTCATATGTACATTTCTCTGACGCTTCTACGGTGAAGGAAAATATCGTGAGGCAACCTGCATACATATGCGAAGAAATTCAATGGTGTATGTGAAGTCGATTAATCCGCACTGGGCCAGCGTGGTTGACTAAGGCCTAATCACCCTTACATAGGGTAGGCTGGAGCCCCTCGGTGGGGACGTATATGAGCTGTGATGATGATGATGATGATGGTCTCTACGGATGTATCCTCTACACATTCATATTCTATCAGCACCCGCTGGATGGGTGGGGTCTCTTGAAAAATGATGTTTTCTTCTCTAGTATGCTGCCTGGTGGTAAGTGGTCTCGGCAGTCCCTTTTTTTGTTCTGTAGAGAGTTGCTGTTTCGTGTACTCGCAGGTCAAACGGGAGCAGTCCAGATAATGTGAGAGCGGACGTCAGGGACACTGTTCTGTAAGCTTTGCAGACTTTTTTTGCAAAGTTCCGTTGTACCGACTCTAGCTGCTTTTTGACGAGCTCCAAATCTTTGGCTTGGCTCCACGCTCAATCGGCGTACTATTCATATTAGGCGTATTCAGACCTCATGTTCGCCGTGCGTGCTATTTGTTTATAGTTACTTTTCTACACTGTTCTGACAGATGCTCGGTGAAGTTAAACGCGTTGTGCTGGCTATCTTCTAGTTTGATGCCCTTGGTCTCAAAGCAGTTAAGGCATTTTAGCGGCTGGCCCTCTGTGGACTTTGCAGTCCGTCCATCTGTGCTTATGGCCACAATGGCTGCATCGGTCTTCCGCTTCTTTGCAGACAATTTTTTGTGACCATAGCCTAGGCACTTCAGGCATTGCACCAGTAGGGATAGGTCGAAAACCGGTCGCGTTTGGAGATACAGGTACACAACACCGGCCTCCAACAGTGCTAATACCTCTAGCACCGGGTAATGTTGCTACAGCTGAGCCTCATATACTTATCTCTGAAACGCGTAAGCGACAAACTCTGAAACTTAGCCGACAAACTCCAAACAAACTGTGGACTGCTCAAAAAATCTATTTTCCACTGTTTTTTCGTGGTTCAGCCATACTGATATGAGCGGTTGACTGTTAATAGATATTTCACGCACTCAATATTACATTTTTACGTCTTATCATGGGAAGTGATTTTAGTTTTAAGAACCTACATTATCTATATCATCATTATCTTTCTTTTCAATAAAACCGTATAATAACTAAATATTTAACAAAATTTTTTACGTTTTCTTTTCTAAAGCTATTTAGGGTCAGGGACTTGCGTTTAGTAGTCATCATCTCAAGGATTTTCCTACCATGCACTGTGTGAGATTATGTTGGAAAGATCCTTGAGTTTTAGAAAAACCCACTACCTAGTAGGTAGTGGGTTTTTCTAAAACTCAAGGATATAGTAGACAAGGTAGACCGTATAGGTAGGTAATACCTACCTATACGGTCGAAGATAAAATGGTTAAATTAGTATCTCCGGTTTTCATTTAGGCTGCGAAGAAACAGTGATATTGTAATATTATTAATTCTATTTACCTCACTCTTACTTTAGTTGTTATTTCGTTATAGTTATAAAGAACATACGTATGTACCTATTAAGAAGGCGAATAAATTGTTGGCATGGCCTAATTTAGGCCCTGCGGCATAAAATGCAGTTTTATTCTGTCTATAAAATTAAAATTATCTATTCTATACAAATAAATAAAATTGAAGTGTCTGTTTGTAATGTCAAAATAACAAGTTTTTACTAAATGGGTATGAATGTATACCGGGTACCAATAACAAAACCACAATTTAATTTTTTTTATCTGTCCTTCTGTCTGTTTGTTCCCGCTAATCTCCGGAACGGCTGGACCGATTTTGACGGGATTTTCACCAATAGATAGCTAACTATATAAGGTATAACATAGGCTACTTTTTATAAACTTTAATAAAAGTTACCCACGCTAGTTATTCCACGCGGACGAAGTCGCGGGCACAGCTAGTATTTAATAAAATCAAGAACCAAAAAATACTTACGTTACAAACATTTTTACGCAAAGTGATGTAGCCTGCGCAGAAGTTACCTCTAGTAACTAAGTTCCTAGGAAAAAGTAGATAAACCAATGCATTAGTTTTCTGTTGCGTGCCCTTCTATAGTACGAGAGACTGGAGTGTCCATTTCCCCAGCATACTCACTATGGATTCCGTTATTTCACGAGCGCCAAAAAATTGTGCGCAAAGGAAAAAAGCAGCGATTAGACTTCACGATCCATCGGGTGTTAGGGCGTCGCATCGGGAGCTAGGGCAGTTAGAGCGTTCTGATCACACTGCACTAGATCGCCTCCCTAACTCAGTAGGCAACCGAACGTGGTGTTGGAAGGATGGCTCCTGCACTCTCCAAATATGAAAAAAATGGTATCGCCCTTGTCGCAACTGCGGGTGTAAATGTGAAAAAATAAAATAAAAAGAGAATTACTGTGTGCTTTTATAAAACTACGATGCAAGTGACACTTTTTTTCGTATGGTAGGCATTTAACTGAAAATTATTCGATTAAAAATCGCTTTTTTATTCTTAACATAACTCTTTTTCTTCTGAAAACAAAATTATAAATAAAAAACAAGTAATTAATAAAAAATAATAATAAAATAACAAATTATTAAAATAAACAAAAACACATGAAAAAATAACAAATTTATGAAAAAATAACGCTCTACACCAGGATCCCTGCCATACAGATTTAAAGTCGAAGATGCATAGACCAATCCTGACCTATATGAGTCTCATGTTTTTGTGTAATGCGATAGATAGATAAAAAATTTGAGGCGATGTAAATAAATAAAAAATAATTAAAATAAAATTAAACTACATATGCAATATGAACATTTTATATTCATTAGAGCCAGAATTTCAAAAATTGTTTATGAATAAATTCTGCACAATTTGAACATATTTTAAATTAAGTGACAGTAGGTATAATAATAATTATATTCAGAAACATGACACATTATTTAGAGAAAGTGTAGGTGCTAAACAACGATTAGCAGTGACGCTAAAATTTTTAGCGACGAGAAATAAATTTCGTATAGCTTTATACATGTCCAGAAGATTCATTAAACCAGATTTTTCTTTTTTGGACGACATTTTCTTGGCACGCGAGGCCAATTTCGCTTCCGATACACAGCAACAATCCGCTCACATCGAGCGCTGTGCGGCGACTGAGCGCCCTAACAGCGATTACATCTCCCTAACTAGGGAGTTAGGGCGATCGGGCAACCACGATCGCACGATATCGGGACCCTAACTCCCTAACAGCGATTAGACCACACTAGCTAGGGCCCTAACTCCCGATGGATCGTGAAGTGTAATCGGTGCTAAAGAAATAGTGCTCTTATACGGATGAATTAAAGCAGCGATTAGACTTCACGATCCATCGGGTGTTAGGGCCCTAGCTAGTGTGGTCTAATCGCTGTTAGGGAGTTAGGGTCCCGATATCGTGCGATCGTGGTTGCCCGATCGCCCTAACTCCCTAGTTAGGGCGTAAGTCGGGAGATGTAATCGCTGTTAGGGCGCTCAGTCGCCGCACAGCGCTCGATGTGAGCGGATTGTTGCTGTGTATCGGAAGCGAAATTGGCCTCGCGTGCCAAGAAAATGTCGTCCAAAAAAGAAAAATCTGGTTTAATGAATGTTCTGGACATGTATAAAGCTATACCAAATTTATTTCTCGTCGCTAAAAATTTTAGCGTCACTGCTAATCGTTGTTTAGCACCTACACTTTCTCTAAATAATGTGTCATGTTTCTGAATATAATTATTATTATACTGTCACTTAATTTAAAATATGTTCAAATTGTGCAGAATTTATTCGTAAACAATTTTTGAAATTCTGGCTCTAATGAATATAAAATGTTCATATTGCATAGTTTAATTTTATTTTTTATTTATTTACATCGCCTCAAATTTTTTATCTATCTATCGCATTACATAAAAACATGAGACTCATATAGGTCAGGATTGGTCTATGCATCTTCGACTTTAAATCTGTATGGCAGGGATCCTGGTGTAGAGCGTTATTTTTTCATAAATTTGTTATTTTTTTATTATTTTTTATTAATTACTTGTTTTTTATTTATAATTTTGTTTTCAGAAGAAAAAGAGTTATGTTAAGAATAAAAAAGCGATTTTTAATCGAATAATTTTCAGTTAAATGCCTACCATACGAAAAAAAGTGTCACTTGCATCGTAGTTTTATAAAAGCACACAGTGATTCTCTTTTTATTTTATTTTTTCACATTTACACCCGCAGTTGCGACAAGGGCGATACCATTTTTTTCATATTTGGAGAGTGCAGGAGCCATCCTTCCAACACCACGTTCGGTTGCCTACTGAGTTAGGGAGGCGATCTAGTGCAGTGTGATCAGAACGCTCTAACTGCCCTAGCTCCCGATGCGACGCCCTAACACCCGATGGATCGTGAAGTCTAATCGCTCCTTAAGTACCTACACCCTAACAATAAGGTTGTTTTAACTTCGGGAATAATTCTTTTAGTACCGTTTACATCAAGCGAAAGACGTTTAAAGTTATTCTGGTGTTTTGTTTCGGGTCAAATTCTAATATGCATGTATTAGATTCATAAAAAAGATTGAAATAATAACAAAAACAGACTAAAACACTTAAACCTTAAAAATAATATATATTAATAATACATTACGTTTTATATTAAAGTCGGTGCCAAGCGATGATCTCCCGGACTATTAAAAATATAAGATCTAACTTGTTTAATGTAGATAATTATTCCGGGGCTACGTAGGTTAAATTTGGCACCGACTTCAATAAAAAATTAAGGCGCTGCCCCACTGCCGCGAACGAGGGGCACAATGTAGACGCTCACGTTGGTCCTCAAATCAACCAAGAGCTTGACAATAATAAACGTCAGAGCGCTTTTCAACCATAAGATTTGATGGTCGTTCGGTTGTAACTCGCTCTGACAATCTGACTCTGACTAATGTCTTGAACGGGTCATCCCAAACGTCACTCTAAATAAAGTATTGAACGGTGTAAGAGCGAAAAGTTGTAGAGTCTGGCACACGGAAACATGAGCTTGGAAAAAAGCGGCAAATTCAAAAATTCTAGCTCTGGTAATACTGTCTACAGAAGGTAAAATATATTTTGATACTTGAAATATTCTAAGATTTTTTTATTTATGTAGTAATTTAGAATGTTAAATTTGTGAAAGGATTGTCTTTTTTTCCTTTTTTTCCTACTATATTCTACTGAATATACTATATTCTACTATATTCTACTGAATATAGTAGGAAAAAAGAAGTTGATACTTATTTAAAATTAAATATTAGGTAATGTTTAGTTTCAATGAACTTCCAACAATGAACCTTTTATAAGAAATCGCTGTATTTGGATTTCATGAATGTTAAAATTACTTAATATCTGTAATATTTACACAGAAATTAAGAAAAAAATATCATGAAATTGTTTATTACAAAGTATCAAAATCACCATGTTGAACTAAACTACATGGGGACATTGTATCAGTGTTGCTACTTGAAAAAATGTCAGGTTCATGTTTCGTGTGTCAGACTCTACTTAGCGCGAAGGCTTCTGAACGCGCCCCTGCACGAGTCTGCTTGTCAGTGGCTTGTCAGCCCACGTGGATATTACCACTATAGTCTGTCGATTATATGTTTACATTACGTTTACAAATCGTACACTGGTAACACTCTTGTCTGTGTAGTACTCGTGCGGTCAGTGACGTTGCTGTGACGTAAATATTTTCGGTATTCTAAGTAGGGTTAAGTCACAGGTTAAGTAAGGTTTTTAAAAGTCATTATTTTCCCATGTTAACACATTTAATCAACAGACTATATTATTATTACTTTCATACAAAGCGAAGCTAAGCTAAGACCACATGAGTAGAGAAACTCATGTGCTAAGACATCGTGCGCTACATACGTGTACGTACGTAGCATATCGTGCGCCCGTTAAAGTAAAGCTGCTCCAGTAAGAGCAGCTTTACTTTTTAGTGTTTTTAAAGACGGTTTTATTTTTGCTATTTTCTTTCATTTTAGATTCTGAATGACACTATTTGAGCAATATTTTTTGAAGTATGAAATATTCCCACTCGTTGATTTTCTTGATTTTCTGGAATGAAGGTGAGAATTGGGGCGGGTGTTCTATAGAAAATTGCTAAACACCAACAATTATTACAGATAAGATTTACTTCAGCACTTAATAAGGCACTTTACTGAACACTGAAATCCACTATATAACGTCACTAAACACTGAACTATAACGCGTTACACACTATAGACACTGCACTATAAAACGCTTTCAAGTCGTAGATAGATGATTGCTCGGAGTCGCGTTGTATCGCTTGATCCGCTCACTCTCTTGATAAGAACTGTCTGTCCGCATTCGCCCACTCGCTTATACAGGGTATAAGGGACGGTGTCCCTTTTCTTTTAACAGTGAGTTCAGACCAATGTTTACCGATGTTTATTTTTTTCGGAAAAGCTTTTAAAGCGAAAAAAAGCGCTTTCATTGTTACTTTTTATTCATGTTACGCAATGTACCTATGGCGCGCCGGCATCATTTTTGTTCCGCTCACACCGGTGGTGCTTTGACGTTCGATGACCCAAACAGCAAATTCCGCATGCAGTATCATGGAAAAATTATACGATTTACATTGCAAACTATCTTTTTTTTGTATTTATTATGGTTTTTTGACAGAATATGATTTATAAACGTTAGTAATATGACACCACAAAATTTTGAAGAAAAAAATGTAAGAAAATTATGAATTTTCCGGGAGAAAATTTCAGTGATTTTCAAATGAGGATCATGGTCTGAACTCACTGTTAAAAGCAAAGGGACACCGTCACTTATACCCTGTATAGTAGGGCCGGCGAACATTCGAGGCATTCGATAATGTAATGTTCTATTCTCGAATATCCGGACCCGATCGATTGTTTGTCTTTCCTTTTCGAAAGTTCCGTGGTACCGCCTTCGTGCTTATATAGTATACTTAGGCGAAACCTCGCTTTATTATTATGGATACCTATTTATATTATAGAATTATGGATACCTATTTGGTCCATGACTAGGTTTACTAACCGAACAATGGCTATAATTTTATAAGAGCATTATTATTCCTTCGGGGACTATTTTTTAATTTATATGAGCAGGTATGCTAAGCTGGCATTAATAGGGAAATGAATGCGTTATATATTAAGTTCTGATTTATATCAGTTTTAATATAGAAAATCTGTTATTCTTCTATTTATTTTGCAGGTTAGCTTAACGATTGATTTTTCAGCACCTAATTGCATAAACCAATCTTAATATGATCAATACCTTCCGAGATGGCCAGGAAATAATCTCAAATCCAAGCATACATTATTTCTCTATGTATATTCTCTGTGTAGATGAGCGAGACTAACTTTATATAAGAAGAAAGAAAAAAGAAGGAAGAAGAAGATTTAGCTACTTAACAATGTTCGCACCACAGAACACACCTCTTTCTGTGTTCTGTACGTGTTTCGTATGTACCTACTTAGTTCAAAACAGTTAGGTACCTACCTCCCATATATTTCTTGGCAATCCGCTAGATCGTATATAGGTAGCTCCACTTTTTGCAACAGTACTCTTCCGCCGAAGCCGCCTAAGCCCTTTTGAATAAATAAAAAATTGGAAATTCATCTTGAATGCTATCTTTGGGAGAGGTTCCTTCTTTATAACAAGAGATTAGATTTTTTCAACACACTTACTCGTAAAGTGGATCTAATTACACGGACTTTACATAAAGCAGCTCATAAAACACGTGTGTGTTATAGCCGAGACACGCATCACAGAGACCGGCATTGCTGCAGTTGCCGGCCGCGGCAGTAACTGCAGCAACTATATATTTTTTAAAGCAAGAGGTAATATAAAAGACCAACGAACTACGTTACTTTCATACCAATATTCATTTTTGTCTAAAAATTAATAATGATTTGAGGTTTTTAATCCAAAAATTAAGTTTATTAAGTATATTTCTTCATAAGTGTGTTGAAAAACGTCGCACGATATACGTGCGTACCTTTAGTGGTATCCTGCGCACTCGGCTCTATTACTTATTAATTTATTACGCCCTCGCCTTCGGCTCGGGCTGAAATTCCGCCTCGTGAGTTAAAATAACCACCATACCGCACTTATATTAAAATGTACTATTTTCTCATCTCTTACGTTAGCAAAATTGCCAATGCGATGAGATAATAATAATAATATGCTTCTTATTATTAGAGCAATTAGTGCAAACTGTTTCTTTATCCCTTCGCGTTCACAACGGAGTCTTGGTAAATCTCAGGAACCAATATTTTAGTTACTTTATTCCTCAGATGTTCTAAATTTTAATCGATTGCATTATCTTGAATATGCATTTGCATTGTATGCATATTACAAAAAATGAATAAATTACCAGGACAGAGCCCCATCCGAGAAACGTCACCATCTTGTCCGTCGGTACAGTTCGCTCATGCGAGAACGGCACCAGACCCACATTCGATTTTTTTGACAGCGTTAAATTCTTGTGTAATTTGAGGACCGCGAAGTTAAACTCGAGCGTTTGAGGCTTGTAGTTAGGATGAAAGAAGATCTCGGTGACTTGCAGCAGCTCCCCGCCGGCTGTTGCATTGTTAGACCCAACTCTTACCGACAACATTTTCATGTATTCCCGGAAAAAGCGATTATTGTATTGCCTGAAATCATTTAATGTGTTCTTTATATGGAAGTACATAGGTTAAAAAAAATCTGCCCAATGGCTAAACTGAAATTAATTCTAGTCAAAAGAGGACGAACGATGACCTATCTCTATTGTAACTGGGAAAGCGAAATACAATAATTGTGATGATTAATCTTTTTTGCAATGTGATCATGTATCCTGCATTTTAACCGCTCCCTCTGCCTAATAGACTTTGTTTCTCTTTGTCGGTGTTAGGTGAGTCAAATAATGATAGGATTAAACGAACTTACCTTAAGTGAAGTTCAATCCATATTATATGAAGTATTTAATCCAAGACAACTGTTGTAGTCCCGCCTTTTCCCGCCACACAATACGCGACATTTAGAGACACCACTAAATATATGAAAGAAAAATACACCTGGCAACTCCACCGTTACCATAGCTCATTAGTTTAGAGTATTAGGTAAATATAATTGGGTTAGTAATTCATTACTTCAAAAGGGAAGGGTGGGATGCTCCTTGTCTTGGATTAAATACTTCATATAATATGGTTTGAACTTCACTTAAGGTAAGTTCGTTTAATCCTATCATTATATTCCTATTTAATCCAAGACAACTGTTGTAGATGTTTAGAGTTTTTGATAAATAGGTATACAACTAACTATCAATATTCAATAACATTAAATATTTATTTCATATAGGTATGTAGACAATGTTCACTAGTGTGAACAGTTGTTAATAATTATAAATTTGATAACACATTCTTTATCAAACTTTCTTAGCTAAACAGTGTAATTCAAAATATTACTGTACATGTAAGAAATCAAGAACAACCAGCCGTGGCAAAAAGGTTTGCCAATCTAATTGGGGTGGTATGTTATAATATTTAGCAAATGTCGATAATATATTAGATCATCCAATAGTGGGCATTGGGGATCTAATGGGATTTCACAGTACAGTATAGACTCAATGAATTTTGCCTTAGTGAAATATTTGTACAGAAGTTAATAATGAATATCAAATACATTAAAAATAATTTAGCCTTAGCCTGTTCCACAAACAGACTACATAATCGCCACGCGAAAATGTTATAGAAATCAATCATTTACCTTTATAGGTATCTATTTGTACTTTGGACTGTCCCACGGACAAAGTACATAATCGCCACGTGAAAATGTTATAGAAATCAATCATTTACCTTTATAGGTACCTATTTGTACTTTGGACTGTCCCACGGATAGAGTACATAATCGCCAATCGAAAATGTAGAATTAACAATTCCTTAAAATCATTCATATGCCTGGATATATATATTTGTCCTTTAACTTGTCCCACGGACAGAGTACCTACATATCGCCCCGCGAAAATGTAGAATTAACGATTCCCTAAAAGCATTAATGTGCTTTGATAGATATATGTCCTTTAGCCAGTCCCACGGACAGCGTACATAAACGCCACGCGAAAATGTAAAATAGTGATTTACTGAAAGTGTTTATTCGCCTTTAGAATATTATCAACAGTTAATCCTGCGCTATATGCATGATAATTTGAAGCATATTGTTTGGAGGATTATGAGTAAATAGAATATTAATATGAAAGATGAATAATTAAATTAACTTTCCTCCATTATGTGCTTTAGCCATCTACTAATGGGTTGAAAAGTAGTATTTTAAAAGTCGAAAATAAATTTATCTAATCTTAATTTCTATTGTCCTTTATTATTTGTTACAACCAAGCAATAACAAAGTTCTCAGAAGTAAAATATCTGGAATAATATTTACATAGAGAAGAGACAACTTGCTTGCTTGCTTGTGTCGCTGTCATAGAATCTCCTCAAATAGCCATCTTAATTTGTGAAAACATTAATTAATACATAAATAATTATGTATGTATAGGATTTGTAACTTTTTGGGCAGTGGTTTTGCTAATAATAGCAGTTTTTAATGTCAGTTTTCTCAATATCAGGTTTCTAGATGTTCCATGCTTTGATTGCATATGCCATATTCCATTGTGCTGGCATACATTGGGATTGCCAGACATAGTTTATTAACGATTTCGTTTTATCCATTTTTTAATTTTATTATCTGACCTTATTTTATTGCCTATACCTAGTTAGATAATTAGTGAAAGAGCTGAGCAGTGAAAATGTCATAATTGATGTGATGCTCCTGCTTTAAAAATAGATAGAAATTTAAGATTTGAAAAATCTTTTGGTACCTACCTATATTGGATAGATTTGAAACATTAATTATTTCTTTGAAGTAAGCCTGAGTGGTAATGGTCTAACCTGGGAATACTTAGATTCCTTAAGCTCTGTCAGTTATAACTCTGCAGAAATTCCAGAATCAAAGAAAAGGAGTTTCTTCTCCTTTTATAAAAATATTAAACCTATGGTAAACATTTGAAGCATAAGAGTATGCCATGATTTAATGCATATTATAAAATACTTATATATTATTTATAATCTAATCATATATTGTTTATTGAAATGCGTTACAAATAATTCAATGCATGACAAATCTTAAAATTACATTATGTCCTGCAACAGTTTCCAACTTACATCTGAATTGAGACTGCAAGATTCAAAATCAGCTTAATATTTCTTATCTTTAAATTTTATATATTATAAAGCAAAAATCAGATGCCGCTAGTATCACACCACTGCCAAATGTTTAGCAAGATCATTTGGATTGAAATTAAACTGAGCTTTTTCTGTTAATATATGTATTGAAAGTGTGGTGTTATCTATTTGTAATAAAATGTCACATCTACTTCACCACGCGGTCAGCAAAACATCTTAATGCATAATTATGTATCTAACAGTTCTAAGAAATTGATACTGTCTTCCTTTTTCCTATAACCATATATACTATAAGTACCTTTTAATTACTATGAGTTGATAAAACACCTGAGAAAATTTCTAAAGAAAATGTTTACTGCTCCATATCGCAGAAGCATTTTATAATACTTTTCTTATACATAAGCATGTTGTAATTGCCCCCCAAACGTTCAAAGCTATAAACTTATATCTATCTGAGCTCTTAGTGTAAAACAATTCCACCAGAAACTGCCATACATAGTGAAACTAAACTACTTAGCATTTGAGCAAAATTACAAACCATGCAGTGGTCTAGTTTAATAAATTTATTTATAAGTGATGATGACAATAGTATGATACATTTCCTTTCTGTTGGACTTAATCTTTAAGGTCATATCTAAGGAATATATTTTAAAACCTAGAAATTATGTCACATTGAATAAAATTATCAAAAAACTTATCTTTATTTAAAAAAAAAAACTTGGGTGTTGTAAATCATTATAACTAAAATTTATTAATATTTTAATCAAGTCATCTGAACATTTAATAATTTTTTCAACACACTTCCTCATAAAGTGGCTCTAATCCCATTGCAATTAGGCACATAATGACACCTATAATCAAACTGTGACTTTTTCATTACTATTATTCACGAGTGAGTAATAGTTTTTTTTTAATATTATTGGTTGAGTTACGCTTACACTTGCGCTAAAATGCTATCCGCGAAAAGCCCAAAAAAAAGAAACCTCATTTTTTAGTCTATGGCCGATACGTGCGCATAGGAAAACTGATTAATTTTTCCCGCCATTACGAAATTTATTAGTCTATGGCCGATGCGCGCGCATAGGAAAACTGATTAATTTTTCCCGCCATTACGAAACATTTTTCACAACTCGTCTCGTTTTCTCTTTTGAAGTTATTTAGTTAGTTATTAATTAAGATGTCTGCAAATACAATTTATGAAGAAAATGATTTATGTTGTACACCGCCCGATATAAGATGTGAAGCCCAGAACGTTATGGAAAGTTTACTACCAGAAAACTCAAAGGAAAAATATCTATTAGCGTACCAAAATTTCATACAATGGCAGAACAACAAGAATACGCAGTCTTTTTCAGAAAATGTGTTCATGGCGTACTTTAAAGAATTATCTTCTAAGTACAAACCTAGCTCTTTGTGGTGTATTTACTCAATGTTAAAAAGTACAGTCCGAACAAAGAATGGAGTGGACTTAAAAACATACTCGAATTTGTCAGCTTATCTAAAGAGAATATCTGATGGATTTAGAAGGAAAAAATCAAAGGTTTTATCATCTGATGATATTGAAAAATTTATTAAAGATGCTCCAGATAACCAATATTTGGCTACAAAGGTTAGTTAAATTAATTTTAATTAAATATTTAATAGCAGCTTGTGTTGTGTGTTGACCTTAATTATTGTTTCTTTTGTTTCAGGTTGCTTTAATATTTGGTGTAACTGGTGCCTGTAGGATACAAGAATTAACAAATATAACTGTAAAAGATATAGAGAACCATGGCCAGATGCTTTTAGTGAAGATCCTATCACGAAAAATAAAATACCTAGGTCATTCACCATACACGGTCCATTCTATGATATTGTTAAGAAGTATGAAAGTTTGCGTTCGCCAAAAACAAAAAATGACCGTTTCTTTCTAAATTACCAGAATGGTAAATGTACCTGTCAGCCTATAGGTATAAACAAATTTGGTTCTATGCCTAAAGAAATCGCTAAGTTTTTGGGTTTAGTAGATGCTGAGAGCTACACTGGACATAGTTTCAGAAGAACTTCAGCTACATTGCTGGCAAATTCAGGAGCTGATATAATGACTTTGAAGCGACATGGCGGGTGGCGATCTAGCAATGTAGCAGAATCATACGTAGAAGATTCCATACAAAACAAGAAGGAAATTTGTGCAAAAATCACAAAAAGAATTAAACTTGATTCTGAGACGCATCCTACTGTCGAAATACCAAGTACATCCAATGATTGGATTTCACCTACCTACACGAATAATGAACCATCACAAATAACAATAGAACATGAAAGTATTTCAATAAATAATCTATCTGATGAGACCGCTATGTCATCAAAAATAGTTAATTATAATTTTACTAACTGCACATTTACTAATTGTTTCTCTAAGTAAACTTTTCATCTACTATGTAAAATGGTTTTTTATTTAAGTATTGTTTTATTCAGAAGTGTGTTGAAAAACGTTTTATGATACACGTGTGTATTGATGGTTACCGTCCTCGGCTTCTTAAGACCCTCGCCTAACGGCTCGGGCCTCAATGCGCCTCAGCGGTAATCACCAACATTACACACTTGTACCATAATGTACTATAAAACCTTTTTTTTTTTTAAAAATCCACCTAAAGTTGACTTGAGACAAATGGTAAAGGCATATGGTACTGTATTTAACCCACATGGTAAGCAATTGTATTCATACAATTAGTCAAACATAAAAATTAACTAGGTATTTCCTTAGTTATTAATAATTTGGATGTAACTAGTATGCATTAATTCAACCAAATCTATACCATGAAATCTCCATTAAAAAGTGTCAATTTTCAATAAACTTATTATCATTATTTTAATTTAAAATAAATCTATGGAACCATCCTTTTAGGAATTGTAAAACTCTAGAAAACATTGCACGGAGACAAGCATTTCTGCTATTCAGTTGTTAATTTGTTTGTTTAATTATCCATTTCACAATATTTATTATTGTTCTGTGGATTATAACTTGATTGAAAATAGTAACAAAAGGAATTACATAGTGGAACCTGGGTTATTTATCACCACGATGGGTAAAAATAAACATAAAATCTACCAGAGAAGCTAACCTGTGGGTTTATGGATAATTGGATCGAGACTGGCTGCTGAAAACCTGAATGATAGTTGAGGTTGGCCCTCTCTCTATGAGGCCCTCCGAGGAGGATATTGTTAGAAATTATTGCAGCGCACAGGCTGCTGGTAGGTTTTTGAACTAGAAGCAAGTTTTTGAGGTTCTTGTACATGGCTTACCTACTTATATTTTAGAATGATTATCATTCTTTTTATGACTGTATGACTGTAAATAATTTTACAGTTTTATTGGAGTACAAATGTTCATCCCTCTTATTGCTTTTTATAGCTTCTATTAGGTTTTTATAAAAGCATAGTCATATTAGTTTCCTTCTGATCCTGGTGCACTGAAAATGTATAGTTATTGCATAGTAATCTAAAGACATCACCACATCACTCAGATATTTTATGAAGATTTTATGGAAATTGAAGTCAATACTTGTGATATTACAGCTATTGCAAAGCTCACTTCACTTTGACTTATTTTTTGAGTAATTTATCCCCAGTTTAGGATATTAAGAATTTCCATGTTATGTTATGGACCATCTAACAGTTTGCAGTTACCAGGAAACTTAGATAGGCAATGTCAATTAAAATATCTTTCAAGGCAAATCTTTGTAAACTTGGTCATAAATGTATACTTTATGCCATAATTTCCTTTAAAAGTATTTGTGCTTATGCCTACATTCCACAGAGTTCATGATCGAGTAGGTACCTAGGTACATCATCTTTTATTTGCCTTGATAGGTAACGCTTTCCCACGGAAAGCAGGCAGTTCATAAAGAAAAATATATAAGCACATATTTTATTATAAAATTTAAATAACGACGACGAATTTTAAAGGCAAAATACAAAATTACGACGCATCTTCAAAATAGTACGTACCTGTTGAGATATGTTGTGTTATATTTTCTTTTGAAGCTTCATATTTTCTTTTTCATACTTATTTTCTGTTTTTAGCACTGCGTTTCTGCATTTTAGTTTTATTCAGAAAAATAAATCACTTTGAAAAACATCAATAGTTAAAATATGTGTCAGCTGCGAAGAGCGCGAAAAAACGAATGAGCTATGGTGACGGTGGAGTTGCCAGGTGTATTTTTCTTTCATATATTTAGTGGTGTCTCTAAATGTCGCGTATTGTGTGGCGGGAAAAGGCGGGACTACAACAGTTGTCTTGGATTAAATAGGAATATAATTACTACTTTGGTTGTATCTTAGACTTTGTTTCCCAAACATTAGATAGGGATTAGAATAAAAGTACATTGTAGATATAATTCAGATTTCAATCAGCGCGTACCTACTTAATAATATTTTACTTATTAGGTACCTTAAAAGGTTTAATTAGGTAGGTAAGAAATATTACCCGCCGTAAGTATTTAAGGTATTTTTGTTAATCTGGCGATACAATAAGTAGTCAGTGTACCTACCTTATTGTATCATTTTCATTCTTTGGACCATTCCTTTGAAAATGATTATGATTTTGGATTAAATAAATAATTAGATTAACCAGTATATGTGTTGATTTTTAAACAAATATTCTTAGGTTAGGTACCTATCCATTCATTATCAAAATTAGAAATGCTTTTGCATATACACGTAGACAAAATTGTGTAGGTATTGTAGAATTCCTGACTGATCCCGTGCTTCATAATCGATTGTTCTTTTAGTATACTTACACATATAAGTAGGGATTAAAAAATATATAAAATACGATACCTACGACTTTTATATACGTATACGTGCGTATTGGCATTGCCTCAGGCATTAAGTCCGCCTTTGTAGCAAAATTATGTACATAAAGTATAGATAAATAAATAAATAACGTACAGCTGCAAGCAATGAGCGGCGGTGATGACCGCGTTGGTGTCTACGATGGCGGCGCCGCACCACAGCTTGCCGTTCACCAGCAGCGCCGCAACGAACGGAAAATTCTCCACAGAGGCTGTCTCGTCGGGGTTGTACAGGCGCCGGTACCGAGCGTCCAAGGGCGGACGCACAGCTGGCGCTATGTATACGACGTTAATATTCTGTTGACGTAATCTATCTTAAAATCTTAATATATAAAATTCTTGTATCACAGTGTTTGTAACCAAACTCCTCCGAAACGGCTTGACCGATTTGTTTTTTGACCGGTAGGTGGGTAGGCCATTCAGCCTGCTGTAGTGATTGTTCTGAGATTCAGCCCTACACACGCCCGCCGTCTAGCCAACGGCGGGTATGGTGCGGTCACGCATCCCCCCCAAAAAGAAAAGGTTGTAAACTATTTTTATACCCCTAGGTGATAAAGCTTTTTTTGATCAATTTTTATGACGAAACGTAGTTCGCGGGCATAGCTAGTATTAAAAGCTGCTGACCAAAAGTTTTTCATGAAAACTATTTCTGACTAACCATTTCAAGCAAAACTGTTATTTTCAGCATGCATACTTGCCACACTTGAGGCAAGTTTGAATCAAACTTTCTAGTTTCCCATCAACAAGCTTGCATGATGTTTGTTTTAAGCTTACATTATGTTTGTTTTTTCAATAACGCAATGTACAATATTGCCCCAAAAAACTTGTAGCTTTTTAAAGTTTGTTGGGGCAATATTGTATGTATATTGTAACATTGTATACTGCCGCAAAAAAAAACAAAAATCGTGCAAGTTCGTCAATGGGAAACTAGAAAGTTTGATTCAAACTTGCCAGACTTGGCTAGGATTGTTAACCGACACGACCGGAGCGAGATCAAGAAAGGAAACTGAACCGTTGCCTTCAACCAATCAGAACGCTACATTATCACGTCATCGAAAATTTGGAGTTATGATTGGTTGAAAGCAAAGGTTCAGTTCCGTTTCAATAGTGGCTTACTAGTTGCAAGGCTGTTTACCTTTGCTAGTACAGTTACCGCCTAGTATAAATACTCACTCGCTGGATATTCATTAATAGGCGAAGTCTTGCGCGTCCGACTTGAAAACTCTATAGGAGGTCCTTCATACTGCCATTCTCGATTGCCCACAATGCGATGGTATGTGTCATCATTCTCTATATCCAAAAGAGTTAGGCCATCAGGAAAAATAGTGAAAAATAAGAGAAAAAAGCCCTACGTTACCAGAAGGCAGATAGTTGCATCACTAGAGATCTTAACCCAACGATATCGAGGGCCATCGATTCCATTATCATGCTGACGATCGGACATTTGAAAGACACATTAAGTGCTTTCAGATTGTTTGAAAGTATAGGTTCTGTCAACGTAAGAAGCATACTGAATTACCAATAAGATTTACTAATTAAGATCCGATTATCACTGCAATAACTTAAGTGGCGAGTTAGCTTGCTGGATAAGGCGAGTCTCGCACTCGCTAACTGGATGAACGACACTTGCCATATGGCGACCAAGTTTGAAAGTAGTAGTCAGAGCCCGCGCCACTTGAAAATTTAAGTACCACTACCTTTATCGTAATACGGATTGGCATAATGTGCATTGATTATTGAATACTTAGTCATATTGCCAATAATTGCATACAGAATGGTGTATTTCCCGAATTATTAAAAGTCTCAATTATTAAACCTTTGTATAAAAAAGATGACAAAACTAATTTAAAAAATTATAGACCAGTAGCACTTATATCAGTAATTTCAAAAATATTGGAGAAAGTAATATACAACAGTCTTAATAAATATTTTGAACATAATATTTTTTGTAGTGAGCAAATGGGGTTTAGAAAACACAAAACCATTAACATGGCTATATATAATTTTCTAGAAACAGTACATGTAAACATGGATAAACGAAAGCCTGTCATAGCAATGTACATGGATTTAACTAGGGCCTTTGATTGTGTGGATCATGAGTTGCTTTTGCACAAGTTATGGACGTATGGTGTTAGAGGTAATATTCATGAACTAATAAGATCATACTTAGTCGGTAGGAAGCAAATTACACAGATCAACAGAATAAATATTGTTTCAAAAACAGAAGAAACTTATTCATCTAATGCTAGAGTTGTTACGTGTGGTGTACCTCAGGGAAGTGTGTTAGGACCGTTTTTATTCTTATGTCACATAAATGATTTTCGTAAAGTAACGGTACATCGAATGAGTTTATTTGCTGACAATAGCACTGTTATTTACGCCAGTGGAAATCATAAAGAGATTGAAAAAGATATCAAGGAGAGTCTTGTATCTATTATAGATTGGTTACAAGCCAATTATCTTAATATAAACCTATCTAAGACAAAATTAATGGATTTTCAATTAAGGCCAAAAGAAACCAGTATGAAAATTACCTACATGGGTGAAAACATAGAAAACTCTACAGCGACAAAATTTCTTGGTCTTCATGCCGACCGTGATATGTCCTGGCGAACTCAGATCGATTCTGTATGCAATAAGCTTCATCAATTTTCCTATGCCTTATATATGCTTAATAAAATTGCTAACCTTACAGCACTTCTTGCTGCCTATCACGGGTACGTGGCTTCCATACTGCGATATGGTATTATTTTTTGGGGAAATGCCACTAACAAGGAACAAGTATTTATAGCACAAAAGAAATGTCTACGCGCAATTTGTAACCTAAGGCAAACATATAGTTGTAAACCATATTTTCAAAAATTGCGAATCATGACATTTCCATCAATTTACATTTTTGAAGTTATTTTATTTGTTAAAAGTAATATAAAATTATTTAAATTTGTTGAAAGTCAACGTCGCTGTGATCAGTTAGGGTTAATACCTTCAAAAACTGCATTTTTCCACAAAAGTGTTTATGTAATGGCGCCAAAGTTATATAATAAGCTTCCTAAAAAAATTAGATTTTGTAAAAATAACACTCAGTTTAAGCATACTTTAAAAACATTCTTAACTGATAAGGCATACTATACTGTTGATGAGTATTTAAATGACAAATTGTTAGAAAAATATTAATATTCATATTAATTTTATATTTTGACATCAATAATTAATTTATTTTATTATTTTCTACTTGACATAAAATAAATTATTAAATGATTGTTACTAATAAATAGCTGATAATATTTTTTTTTAGATTGTTGACATATTATTTGATTATTATTTTATTGTTTGATTATATTTGACTTTGACCTTAATACATATAAATTTTATATAAGTTTGCATGTAATATTATAGCTTCTTTTTATCATCATTTTGACGGTAAATATTCTGACTTGTATTTTATCACTATTGACCTTATTGAAAATTTATTATTTTAAACTATTATCTGATAAATTATATAGCATATTAAATTTGCAAATTATTATATTCTTGACTTTATCAGAAATTCAAAATGTTTAATATAAATTGTAATTAATTATAATTTAAGACTGTTTTCATATGCCAATATGGTGAAACATGGCGGATCTTGTTATTGTATCTAACACAAATGTACCCATGTTAACGAACAAATAAATGAATATGAATATTAGTATTGATATATATTATAGATTAATAACACTAAAGATTTTGTGCTAATAGAATGAAAACGGAAGCTTTTCTAAATTTGACCGAATAAAAGTTTTTGCCCCATTTCCGCTCTACATATCGTGGAACACAACAGACTTGCGAATAAAAAACTAGTATTTAGGTGTTACTTGTCGGTTTGGGGCTAAATTAAGCAAAATGTCAGTTAAGCTATCGATTGTAAGTTTGGAGATAAATTTAAGTGTGCTATACTGTATCAACTTCTACTTACCTACTAAGTACTTTTTAGTAAGCACCGGTGTGTGTAAGTAAAGTGGGGTCAGAAATTAACTCACATAAAGTGGATCTAATTTGACCGTTTTTAGATACATAAAGCAGCTTATAAAACACGCGTGTGTTATAGCCGAGGCACACATCACAGATACAATAATGTAGTATATTTTTTTAAAGCTAGAGGTAATATAAAAGACATCAACGAAATACATAGATTTTTCAAACGATTATTTTTATACCATTATTTAGTTTTGTCTACAAATTAAAAATGATTTGTGTTAATCCAAACATTCAGTTTATTAAGTATTTTTTTCACAAGTTTATTAAGTATGTTTTTCAAAAACGTCGTACGATATACGTGCGTACGTATATTGGTATACACACTCGGCTCTATTACGACTACTATTACTAAAATTCCGCCTCGTGAGTTATAATATAACCAACATACCGCACTTATATCGTAATGTACCTACTATTATTGAACCCTTCAGTAGTAAAGTTAGTAAAGTCAACCAAGAACAGAAAACGTTACAGTTGACATAAGAACTAGATTAAGTAAATATCTTACTCTCATCACTTATAGCAGACAGACTTAAACTTTCGTCGTGAGCTTCGACCACTAATAAAGAGCAGGCGGTGATAAATAATAAAAATAGGTATTTTTCCATTGTTCTGACAGTGAAGTATTTTATGTTTATTTATATTGCACTGATTTTATAAGTACAGAATGTCTTGAATTGAAATCAAAATCGATATTTTTATTATGGTAGTAAAGTACCGTATCGCGACATAAATAAACTATAACATTGTATTGAAATTTCTAATAACTTCAAGAATTAACTACGACAAGACGACAAGGGCCGAAAGGATTAAGGGCCCACCGCACACATTCGGGCCGTGCCCGAGACGTGACCGGGCCGTGTCCGTGGCAAGACCGGAGATCCGTGCCACGTCAGGGCCACCAACTTCAATCTGTACCTATTAAGCACCATTTACGGAAACCATTATGCATTATGACTTTGTTTAAAACTGCAGAGATGCATATCGCTTCTATTAATAACTCATCATTCATTTTATTTAATAAACTCGGACGTGCAGTGGTAATATCGGTGGACGGGCGCCCGTCACGGTAACTATATCGGCTCAGGCACTGAAGCTCCGTCGCCGGCCCGGACACGGACGTGTGTGAACGAGTTCATATAAAAAGTACGCAATGATATTTTTTCAAGCCACTGACGAAACACGTCCCGTCTACGTCCCGGGCACGGCCCGGAAATGATGTGTGGATTGAGCTTTAAGAACCCAACACATATCTGGAATTCTTAGTGGCAAATCGCATATGCTTGATTGTATGTTGTATGTCGCATATGTTGTATTGCAATATGCTTGATTTCTATCAGAGGATTATTGCATTTGCATAGCATTAGCCGAATTGTTAGCGAACGATTTTGGTTACTATCCTGTCATAATAATTGAAAAATACCCTCACGAAAGGAAATTTATAAATTAATACTTTTTACAATAATGCTTTTTACAGAATCAAAAATTTGATATAACGAATCATACCCACTAAACCAATCGCGATATATTCATCTTGTCCTTGTCCATAAACAGGGTAATTCGGGGTCTGGGAGTGTGTTACTACTAACTTATATGCAAAAGAATCAATTTCAGCCAAATCGTGCTTCAATTAACATAATATTGTACCTACAATTTTACGGTGATTTCAAGTCACTTGGTACCATCAATGGCACTAGTCAATGTGTACTACTGACATAAAGGCGTCTTATCTCAGTAGCAATGGTAGCAATGTCTAGTGCTCAATAAAACAATATATTATATACCAATTGTATGACATTTTTATAATAGGCCTAAAAAATTTAACCATTATACTGACTAAGTTAATTTGAACAAAAGGAATACACAGTTTTGATATAACTTTATATTTCAGTGGGTATATTTCTATATATAACTATACAGTCCTCCATAATGCAAGATTTAATACTTAGTTTATTTTGTTACACAAAATGAAGAATAAAATGTAAAGCTTTCATTAACTGTCAATTTTTACTTCATCAAAATTAACTAGTACAATCATCGTATACCACATTAATGATAACGTTTACTTACATGAATAATGTAGGTTCACGGGCTTAACCTATTCATGTAAATAACATAGTATCTTTCGTTCTATAAAAAGTCAAAATACGTCCAATCAAATAGTATACCTAGGTTTAAAAAAAAGAGTAACCTTTGCAAAACAAATTGTTAAATAAACTATATCATGTGTGATAATAAAAATAGTAGTAAAATGCATTCACATGAACAGTGATATTGTAAGCATAATATTTGTCTATAACCTATAGTATATTATATGTGACTAATATAGTAATTATAGCTAGGTCTTCAGCTTTCATCCATTTGTTTATATTGATAATATGTACGAGTATATGTGAGCGATCACGGTAGAGCCCCACTTTGGCCACTAATGTAGCTTAACGACATTGAAATAAAATTTATTGTAATCCGAAATTAACATAATTCCGTTCATAAGGAGAATAATTGATACCGGGTGATCGAAATGTACACTAGTACATACACATACACAGAAGAAGTACAATAAGATGATCTTCTCAGGATTATTACTGAAACAAAAATATTAATGTTAGTGCGATAACATTATATTACACTTTAAAGTAATTGATGTTAAGTTATTCACAGTTCCCGTAATTGTGATTGTTGATGCAATGGGCTATCTATAATATTTACATATTTAGTTACTAGGCACTTCAGTAATATTTTTTTGGAAGTCAATTTACACTTGTTACAATGTAATAAGTTTGTTTTTGCTTCGTTTCAAATCATTGACAATAACAGTAGAGCACATGCAACCTCATATGTTGTAACAGAGCAACTGTCATTTGTGTCTAACTGGGTTTATTACAACACCATCCATACACTCTAAAAGTTAATCCCGAAATAGCGGGTTTTTTCTATAAAAAGTGCTTTCCATAATAGGCAATATCTTAAGTTCAGGTAAATCTGTAGCCGAATATCGAATCTCTACTAATAACCATTCACAAATCTTGCAACCGCATCATAAGCTCAGAAACGTGACAGTGACTCTAATACATCAACTACTGTGTACAGCAGTAGTACAATATTTAAAAACTTCATAGTGATGTCTACTAATAAATGTCTTTTAATAAAAAAAAACTTGTTAGTGAAATTGAATTAATGACACAGACTTATCAAATTTTCGAAAAACCACAAACCTTCCACCGATCGTTGTCATAGTCCCACTTGGAAGAGATCCCGTCTATTGGGTTGACGCGCAGTTCAAGCATCCTTCGAAGCTGGGCTTTTTGGGACGCCTTCGAGAATGATACCGGTAGGGGCTCAGCAACTAAAAGTTGTACAAATTCATTAAATTTCACTAGAAAGTAGAGAAATACCGACTTGTTTCGTATTCGTTAGGAACGGAACAATTATTCTTACCATAGTAATGGTAAAACATAGCGGCCCAAAAACAGAAGGAGGTACTGAGGAGCACGCCCCCCAGGATAGCCTTCCAGGACCCAGTAGGGTGCTTGAACTCGGCGAAGGTTTGGCAGAACGACGCACGATACAACGCTTTTTTCTCCTCACAGCACAGCTGTTTCCAGTCTCCTTTTTCTTTCTCGCGTAGAGCCTTTGAAAATTGTAAGTTATTATGAATGAGAAATAAAAAATCAATAAATCTTTTTCAATTTGTACGTATAATAGAAATTACTTTGAACAAAATTTGGTTTATGTCAATTAATAAAACTTCTTACGCAAATATCTCTGCTATTCTCTTTAAACCGCACAGCTGGAAAAGGGAAATGAGCATCATCTTTGTAATTAGCCATCCCATTGACCCCATACCCCACTACGTCGCGGTTTCCAGTCCTGCAAGTCCCGTAAATATATCTGATGTTAGGTGTTGCTGGAAAAACAAGTCTAATTTCGCGTGTTATAACAATTGCCATTGTGGCTTGCAAATATTGTTGACAAAAACTCTTTCAGACAACTAGATGTACTTAATTATTGAAAGCTTGATACCGTTGACATTACCATAAAGTTGACGTGACATATTTCATGTTTACTTTTTAAATTTTATTACCTATGTCTGGTAATAAAAAAAGGCGTTTCATCTCGAACCATTAGTGTTTTATTGTTAACTATGGCGATTAGGCCTGTCAAACCACGCTGGCCCCGGATAAGTTAATAATAATAATAATAATAATATTTATTTTCCAAGTAATATATACAATATTTTCATGAGATGCCTCCAGTAAGTAATTATATACTTGTGTTGGAGACGTCTCGCTCTTACCCTAGGTTACAATAGGAAAATAAATTTATATAACCAATTTATAAACTAAAGAAACTTAACTTTAAACTAAAGATACTACATAATTTTGAAAATGAAATAGGTATAAATACAAATTATAAATTATCTAGGCTAAGATGCAGTATGTGAGTGTGTGTGTAATTGTGCATGGATGTGTGTAGGTATGTCTATATGTGTGTGTGTTTGTGTGTGTGTGTGTGTGAGAGAGTGAGTGTAAGGATGCGTGTATTTGTTGTGTGAAAGTGTGTGTACGCATGTGTGTAATACGTCCAATATTCGGATTATGTTTGTATGACCCAGAGAATGTTAGTGTTAATTAGGAAACATATCATTATTCAGGTCAGGTAGGTCGTAACAAGAGATTTTCGATGTCATCATAGGTCCTCGCTTTTAGCCAATCTGTAATTATTTTTTTACATTTGTAAGCAGGCATAGGATATATATTTAATTTAGTGTTTATTTTATTGTAAACAAATGCTGACTGAGATAAGTATTGCCGTCTGGCAAATACTGTACGGGAGCAAGAATGCTTACAAACATTGCCTATTCTTCTTTTGCTTAGGTGAGAAGGATTAAATTGTAAGTTTCTATGAGTATTTAAGATAAGATGCATAATGTATAACTTCCTTACAGATAATAATTTACTAATCCTATAAAGTTCCTCGGTAGCATATCTACGTGGTTTGAAGAACATTACTTTTAACAAGGCCCGTTGTGCTCTTTCGAGGTCTAGAAATTTTACTTTAGTAGCGCCACCCCATACAGGAATACAGTACGTAATTATAGATTGCGCAAGCGCTAAGTAAATTTTCCTAGTAGTTCTTTTGTCATAACATGTCGCAAGGTGCTAAAAATATAAATTAACTTTCTTATTCTATTTGCAACTAATTCCATATGTGGGTGCCACGAAAGTTTTTGGTCGACAAGAACTCCTAAATATTTGATTTGGTTAACCTTGTTGATTGAAGAACAGTTACAAGGCTGGTCATCAGGGTTCACGCAGGTATGTATTACAATCCTATAATCAGTACTGGGTTGGGATTTTAAATTAGAGGTGAAACATACAAAATTAGTCTTAGCTGCGTTTAGTGTAAGGAGACTACTATTTAGCCAGTCTGCTATTACAGCCAAGCCTTTTTCTGCTGCAGCCTTCACCGCAGGCCAGGATTTCCCGGAATATACTACTGCAGTGTCATCTGCATAGGAAAATATCTGCCCGCCACCGCTACGTAGATTACATAGGTCATTGATGTAGACCAAAAAGAGTGTTGGGCCAAGAACACTTCCCTGGGGAACCCCATATGATACATTTTCTTCAGTACTTATAAAATTATCTATTTTAACTGTTTGCAGTCTATCTTGCAAGTAACTTCTTAAAAGGGAAAGGGCTACTCTTCTTATGCCTATGCTCTCGAGCCTGTGCACAAGAATGGGTACAGAAACAGTATCAAAAGCTTTTTTGAGGTCTATAAACACAGTAAGACATTTTAGACCTTGATCTACTTTCCCTCCAATTTCGGTTGTCAAGTCTATTACAGCATCCTGCGTTGATAGACCTCTCCTGAAACCATATTGTGACTCCGATAGAATATTATATTTATCTAAATAACTTTGTAATCTATTGTTTAATAATTTTTCTATAATTTTTGAAATACAGGGTAATACTGATATAGGTCTATAATTATTTACTCTATTTCTGTCTCCATCCTTGTGTACGGGGGTTATGATCGAGCGTTTAAGGGCTTGAGGAAAGATTCCTATTTTAAAACATAGATTAGCAAGCCTACTTATAAGGGGCACAAGAAAGTCCCTGCAGCGCTTTAGAAGCATAGTAGTAATACCGTCCCATCCTGGAGCACTCCCAGCATCAAGACTCGAGAGAATAGTATCCACCTCTAATGAGTCTGTTTCCAGTAGAACAAAAGAAGAGCAATGGTTTCTGGTATCTAATATACGATTATCGTGCCTCTGATGCCCAAAGTGTAGAGTAATGTCCTCTGCTAGCGTTTTGCCGATATTTGCAAAGAAATGATTTACGCGGTTTACTGAGTTAAGTGGATGGGGCGTTATGTTAAGAACGGTGTTAGGCACTTTTGGGGTCTTATAATGGGTTATTTGATTAATGGCGTTCCAAAGTTTCCTCGAGCTTTTTGTGGATTCCTCTATTGTTTTCCTGTCATGTAATCTTTTAAGTTTTCTAATTAGATTAGATAAGTTGACTTCACATAGGTACACCTTTGAATTACTTCGCAGCGCAGGTGAATGCAGGTTTTCTCACGATGTTTTCCTTCACCGTAGGAGCCTCAGATAATTGTACATAGGAAATTCGTGAATCGAAAAACACATTGGTACATGGCAGGATCGATCGCGGGCCTCACGATTCTACTCGGAGCACAGTCCAGTGCCGAGGCCACAGCGCCATTGGTAGATACTATTCAAGAAAGGATTTTGTTTTTTGGTGTAAGCTCAGTTTCGCCTATTGAAAATTTTCTAAAACATTGTTCCTTTTTTTTTGAAGTTATGTTTTCTTTAAGTAAAATATCATCAATCAATATCTAGGGTACTTGCCTCCGGTAACCGCCTATAATTTCATTAAATTTATAAAAAAATACGAAGTAGCACAAAGGAGCAGTTACTTTCCTAGTGTCACGAACACTAGGAAACCATTACGCATAATAATTATTATCATATACAGAAAAAAAACTGTTTTATCTGTTCTGTGACCTAGCTTATTAAAAAAAACAATTTATTTTCATGCTTAAAGTAAAATAGTGAACAATGTTCGATCAGCAATCGAAGTGAACAACTTACAAAAAGAATAGATTTTTATTCGATATTTCCTTATCATAATTTTACATCCTGAAATAAAGAATGGAATGACTGCCAAAGAAATAAAATAAATCATAGAAAATTATTATGTATTAAATCCGATCGGTATAATTCAATAATTTTTATAGTACTCTGTCTGCGATCAATATTGTATCAAAGTTAAGATTAGTAGTTATGTTTGTGTGTAGGTTATGAATATCATAGGAAATGATTGCTGATAATGCTGTAACTTTTTGTTTTGTATTATGTGTTGCTCATATAACGAGTCTAGTAGAATTGCCTTTAGTTGAAGAAAATAGTATTCGTATGATAGAATCCATTATGCGTGATACAATAATTACATTATTTTCTTTATTGCGAATTAAAAATACTGTATATAAAAAAATAAAAGAATATCCTTTAGTACATAATCGCCTCGTATCAAATTACAATGCACTAAAAGAAATTGAAAAACTTACGAAAGATAATAATAGTAATATTAATAATGAAACTAAGGTTTTTATACTTGCAATAAACAAATTATTAGATGAAGATATTAATATTAGAGCATATACATCGGTGCTCACTAATGTTAGTGTTAATGACTACATTTTTATTTTCTTGACTAAATTCGAGAGCCTTACAAAAGAATATGATATAAGACGCAAGTTACCGATAAGTAATGATATTTACCGAATCATCACTGACGACAGCAACGCTAATTATTATATTAACAGCACTGAAGAAACACGAAATAAATTGAACGAAGATGATTCAGTTTTGGTGTACAGTGATTATTGGAGTAAGTGGACAACATTACAAAACATAAAACGTCTTTAATAAATTCCTACTTAGTACATAGATGAAACTCTGGCCGTTAACTGTAGTCCAAGACTGTGTACCTACCTACTCTAGTGAAAGTCACTGTTTTCTCAATTGTTTACACAAAAAGTATGTTTAAGCTATTTTTCATAGGTTACACCACGGTTACACAGCTTAAAATGGTTTACTTAAGATAGATAGATAGATAAATTCTTTATTGTACATTACAAAATGGGGGTTAACAAAATTCAACATAATTTTATTATGGTACAATGGGCGGCCTTATCGCAAAGAGCGATCTCTTCCAGACAACCTTTGGATGGACTTTATTTACGGAAACGAAAGAATTGGGGAAGTTGGCAATGTACAAAATTAAACAAACTAAGATATAAGACATACAATAAAATACCCCCATAAATACAATATACACAAACATACATACACACACATAACAAACATATACCGTTGTAATAGATCTACAATGACAAATAGTAGTCATTAAGTGACCTCTTGAAAATGTATAGTGACTCTACACGCCTGATAGCTATAGGTAAATTATTCCATAAGCACGCCGCTTGGACTGCAAAAGACTTATGTTTGAAATTAGTATAGTGTTTTGGAATACTCAGAATCAGGCTCTCTTCGGATCTAAGCGCTCGTGAGTGAGTATTACTAAGAAAAGTAAAAGATTTCTTAAGGTAAGGAGGGGCGGAAGGGCTAAAGAGGATTGTATATAATCAGGAGAGAATATGAGCATTCCGACGAAGGCGAAGGGGCAACCACTTGAGCTTACTACGAAATTCAGAGACGTGGTCATATTTTCGCAGACCAAATATGAACCGTATGCAAAAGTTTTGAAGTCGCTCAAGCTTATGAGTTGCTCCTCAGTGATGTCCAAATAACAGACATCAGCGCAATCAAGGATAGGGAGGAGGAGGGATTGGACAAGGGCGATTTTGGTTGTAGTTGGAAGGAAACTTCGTAATCGTCTTAATGATCCAGCCGACGCAAATATTTTGCGGCTCACTTCTTGTATTTGAGGTGCCCAAGTTAATTTTGTATCAACTAATATACCTAAATTTTTTACTGTATTACTAATGGGTATAGCAACACCATTAAATGAAATATGTGGGACTTTAGTCCAATCGAACTTGGCTGTATTCCTTGAACTACCGATGAGAATAACATGTGTTTTAGCTGGATTTACAGTTATTCCGTACGATTGGCTCCATTCACAAAGCCGTGCTAGTTAATTGTTTATTTCGTTTATTGCCGTTATGAAATTAACTGTTCGTGTCTGAGAATATATTTGCAAGTCATCTGCATAAAGGTGGTATGACGAAGTAAGTTGATATAAAATGGAATTAATGAATAACGAAAAAAGTAATGGAGATAGGACGCCACCCTGAGGAACACCAGCGGAAACATGACACCATGTCGAAAATGTGTCATCGACACGAATCCGCTGGCGACGTCCAGACAGGTAATTACGAAACCAGTCAATCACCGTTCGAGATATGTTAATAGAGCTTAGAATGCTGAGTAATACATCATAATCGACATTATTGAATGCATTACTAAAGTCAAGTAATGTAAGCACCGTTAGATAACTATTATCTAAACCTGATCGTATGTCGTCAGTAATTTTGACTAGCGCCGTGGTTGTGCTGTGACCGCGCCTAAAGCCGGACTGGTAAGGGTTCAAAAGGTGATTGCAGCAGAGGAAGGAATTCAGTTGATCATGGACTAGACGCTCAAGGACTTTGGATAGGAATGGAAGGATTGATATAGGACGATAGTCGGAATATGATTTAGGGCTAAGTTTTTTAGGCAGCGGAATGATTTGAGCATCTTTCTACGCAGTTGGGGAAACACCAGTTCTAATGGAAAAATTGAGGATATGGGTAATAATAGGAAGTATTTCGTCAAGGATAGGCATTAACATTCTCCTGCTTATACAATCATCACCCACCGCATTTGAGGTGACTGAAACGATGCTTTTCTTAACACCACAATCGGTAAATTGATTCAGAAAAAACATTAGATGATTTGGTGTGGGAAGTGAGTTAAGATATTTAATAGTTTGAACTTTTTTAATTCGATCAAAACAACTGTGCGAAGAAAATTGTTGATTGAGAGAGTATCCGTATTACTAGATGGTGACGAATGTCGTGATTTCCCAATCCCTATCGATCTGAGAAATTTCCACACTTTGGCAGAATCCTCATTTTCAACAGAAGTATAAAAAAAGTGGCGTTGCGCGTTTCTACACACCTTATTGCAGTGATTACGCATTGCAACATATTTCTCCCAGTTATAGGGCGTCGGACGGCGCTTATATTTTGTCTTTGCTGACTCCTTGGCAGGTATTAACTTTTTTATATCATCAGACATCCACGGTGCTGGATAGTGCTTAATTTTCACTGGACGAACAGGTGCATGTTTATCGTAAAGTCTGACGATGTTGTCTACAAAAATGACTATTTTAGCATCAACTGTGTCTTAACTTCATCATACAACATTCATCACTTAACATCATCATTTCAGATAAAATATTTAAAAAAGTTCCATATATGTAATTTCTATGTAGTACGAGTATGTAATGTATTAATGCAGACATAAAATTATGATTTTGTTTATGTTGTGTGTTGGATTTTGTTTATTGTTATATATATCCTAGCCATATACGCTATAAAATTTTTGACCTTATTTTTTTTTAATGTGTTGAGTTATTATGTTATACACTTATTATATGTGGTTTGCTTTTTAGTTCAAGCAGGTAAACTTGATTGATTGGACTACCTATGATGTTAATCTTTCTACAGGACAAGAACAAAGCTTTCGTCGAATATATCGTGGAGAGAGGACGAATATTAAGTATTTCCCATTCATGGCAAGCGTTCACATCTTCAATCGGTTCTTTTGCGCAGGAGCCATCATCAAGTCTGATCTCGTTGTCACCGCCGCCTCCTGCATCCAACTGTAATAACAATAATTATGATAGACACTTTTTATCCCACATGAAAATATTTTATTTGCTATAAAAAAATTGATAAAGAAAGATCTAACGCCTCTTGCAGTGTGTACACATCTTGATTCCATTCAAATATCAGTTCATTCAATGATATCAACGTATGGATGGATCCACACGTGATCCACATAATGCATCATTGTAACTACCAGTATCGTACTATTCTTGATACACAGGGCGTATCTATGTTGATCTGTCTTCGTAAGGAGTAATAGAGATAGAACAGACATTGAACACACGTTTTATTTTGATAAAATAAACTTTTTGCTAAAAATATTGTGATTATACTACCTAGCTCATATTATTTCATACATGCTTTTTTTGTCCCTTTGTATAAAAATTACCTATTTTGCAAATACTAACGATATTTATCAATATCTTTCCTTCCTCAGAGCGTACAATAATCGATTTTTCCGAGAAAACCCCGCGTTCCTCTCCGTGAGAGTTGGTACCAAGTATACAATCGGCGGTGAGAGTATACCCGTTCTCGAAGTCTACTTCTATCCAAATTACGATCCCAAGAACTTACACAATAATATTTGCGTGCTGCGCTTGCTGAGAAAGATTAACTTCAAAAGAAAACGAGTGAAGAAAATAGCTATAGACCGCGTCCCTTCTACTCTATCATTGTACACTGAGGGTGTCACAATTTTAGGCTGGGGAGCAAGAAAGGTACTTAAGCGTTGATAATAAGCACTCCATAATACATTTTTAATGGCAAGTGAGCATAATATTGAACTTACCAAATTTAGTTTAAAGACAACAAACTTTTATTGTTTAGAAAAAAATACTTGCATTTAAACATTAAATAGGTATTACTAGAGCTGGAAATTGAATCTCTGGAATGTCAAAAATAAGCATTCTATATTTAACGATACCAAAATCAATAGCGTCAATCTTAAGAAAAATAGTATAAAGATTTGGCCTTGACGATCATGATCAAAAAATACGGAATGCTTATTTATAAATTATAATATTTCCACAGGTTGATTTCCAGCACTGCGAAGAAACTTTTTAAAAAGCTTTGAATACAGTTAAGATTTTTATTTATAACTAGTGGGCCCGGCAGACGTTGTCCTGTCCCGATTGTTGTAGGTACATAATTATAAACCTTCCCTGAATCTATTCAAACACACACAGAAAATTTCGTAAGAATCCGTCAAGTCGTTTTTGAGTTTTAGCGAGACAAACACACATACGAAGAAGAAGAAGATTACAATAAATGTTTTCTTCCTTCTGGTATACCTAATCGCTATCATTGATACTAACTAAAAATAAAGTTCGCACTTTACTTTGTGGGCGATAGCGCTTCGGTTTCGGCTCTGAGCTGACGATTTCCTTTTTTAACAGATGAACAACGTCATAGTCAATCCACTACAAAATATTCTCAGTTTTGCCGTGCTTGATGTGTATCCTATAAAAGAGTGCCAAGAGGTATATTCCAAGTAAGTATATGATGTCAATATTATAGAAATGTCTATAATCTTTCACATTACCTGCACTAAATTTTTTTCAAGTTTTGCGTTGTATTTGTTTTAGAGAATATGTAACAAGAAGGAATTTTTGTGCTGGATTTTTCTCTAAAGGCGGTGGTGCCTGTAACGTAAGAAACATTGTTGTTGTCGTTTAGCATAGCTAAGAACTAAGAGCTAAGCTATATGAATGTGAATTGGCATTTCCTGATCCCGAACGTAACCTACATTGGGGACGGAGAGCTTCCGGATCCCTCCGCTTAGTCAGGTATGGGGGCACGAGCGGATCGACCGCAGGTGGACCAGCCCAGCCCCCTAACCATGATCACTTCAAACAATATAAACTGCTTTCAGAGTGAGATGGCGTTCTGCATTGCAATAGCGGTGTCTATGTTGCAATATTGTTTTCACCGTGCCTTTTGGGGTCATGTGATATGTCCTCCGAGTTCCTACGGCATACTTAGGTGGGCAACCTAACTCCTCAGTATCATCATTGTGACAAATTCCGCCTTTAAAAAGGTTATACAAGGGAAAACCATAATTTAATTTATTTTTCTTTCATAGAGCCTGTTACCTACAACTACCAATAATAATTATTTACTCATAATACCATTGTTACTCACTATTAGCATGCCCATTTTACTGATCCCTAATACATTCTGAGGAGTGTGGTCACATAATCTATAGGACGCAGCAATATAGATCTTTACCGCTTGGAACACCTGTACAATTTTTTTTAAGAGAACGACTCTACCAATAATTGGCAGAGTGGCGAGCAAGCGGTCGTGGAGTCCATCGATAACACGATACTTCGGACAAGTTAAGGAAAACTCCAATTACAAAAATACCGTTGATAATCGTTATCCATTGGTATTTTTCTTTTTTTTATCTGGGGTACAAGCTATCCTCATTTTTAAAGGTTTATCTCAGATAGACAAAGATGATCACTTTTCGCAGGCTCAGGCTGGTTTCACGATTCAATAGTCAGCTTCCAACTTCCAGTTCGATCCACAATCATCAATTTGAGCTCGTGCCTATTTTAGATAGTCTCATTTTTTGACATCATCCTGCAACCTATCACATTAGAGAAAGTAGGGAGAGATAACATCTCTGTTTTATAACTTAAAGGCTTTTTAATATTCGACAACTCTATATTTTAATGAAAGGCTGGTTGATGATGTGCAAAGTTGTCATAATCATCCGACCTTAAAAAACAAACAAAAATCAAAAAAGAGCAAGATTAGGGCCCCCAAGATGTTACTTATTTTCTCACAATTAAAATGTATGGGATAATGTAGCATTAGTGTGTGTTGCTTGCTACCTTAATAGAGTACTTATCTGCTTCTGTTACGTGTAATTTTGCTAATATGTCATAATATCCACACCATCTACAAACGTACTTTAATGATTTTTATGACGTAGATAGGTCTATACATAGGCATATACCTATATTTTTATGCACTTTAAAGCATCTATTAAGAATTGGGAGTAATAATAATATTTTCGGGTTTTAACAATTATATAGCATGATGTCGGTGGACCGGGTGTGGTGAATGGTATATTGATGGGAGTTGTGAGTTTCGGAGCTCCAGCTTGCGGGTCACCTGATGCTCCGACAGTGTTTACCAAGATTGGATATTATGCGGATTGGATAGACGACATTATGAATCAGGTAGGTATGATACTTAGCTGGTATGAAATAGAATGTGCTAATAGCTCTCCCGCAATTACTGGGCTTATGATTGTGCCAAATGTCGGATTGTCCAGTCCAACCATTTCTTATATAAATCACAGAGGTTTGAATCTGCTTTGTCTGGATGGTGGTAGAGTCTCCTGGCTGGCAACCACCATCTTATTTAAGCTTCTTATCACAATAGCAATATTATGTTCCAATAATTAAAGGTAAGATAGGCGGTCTCTCTGATTTTGAGGACTCCACGCGAAGTTTTGCTACAATTTTCAGTCTTATCGTAAATTCATCACCATCATCATTAACAGCTCATATACGTCCCCACCGAGGCTCTCGAGCCTACCCAAAACTAGGGCGATTAGGCCTGAGTCAACAGGCTGGCCAAGGGCGGGTTCGTCGACTTCACACACAACCTGTAAATAATTTTTTTCTTCGCAGGTGTGTGCAGGTTTCCTCACGCTGTTTTCCTTCACCGTAAAAGCGTCCAATAAGCGTACCTACGTATGAATTCAAAATTTGAAAACACATTGGTACGTGGCGGGGTTCGAACCGCTACCTCTCGATTGGCAGAAGACGGCCTTACGCACTACGCCATCGACGCTTATACGCCATCGACGCTTATTGTTAATTACTTTATATCAATACTAGCTGTGCCTGCGACCTACGTTTCGTCATAATAACAGCGAACTTACGTTTCGCTTCTTTCAGTGGCCGTCTTTAGATACTATCCTGTAAATTCCAAGCGAGTTAATTTATAATCGATTCAACACCAATCGCATAACCCTGTTAAAATTTTGCGATAGGATTGTAGCTTATAATAATGTAACATAGAGTTTCAAACTTCTTTCTTTCAGGATGTACCGGTAAGAAGTAAGAAAACCTCTCTCTTGCCCACAACAACCTCATCAATTCATGAATATGAAACGCCGACTACTTCAATCAGAATGGTACCTCTAGATGAAAAACCATCATCAAATCTAGTGAATGAATCAGATTCTCTAAGAATACTAGAAAATTCTGCACTTTTTCAACATTTATTGTCTTCTATTTTCGTAAACAAAGGCAGTAATGAGTATCAAGACATATTTCAAACAAAGGAATTGCAAGATACAAATCAAAATAGTATGAAAACTAAAATAGAAATATCAAGTACAACACAAACGCCTTTGAATATAGTTCCATATACCAAAGCTTATTATGATACATTAACTCCAATGGGAGATGTAGATCCTGCTGATGAAATTACAGATGAAATGAATTCGGGCGATGAAACGAATATAAAATCATTAAACATTGATCATGATTTAGAAACAGATTTGGTAAACGTTATAGATAACAAAGATCTGATAAAAATTATTGAGAATATATCTAGTTTGGAGGAAGAGAAATTATTAGAAAATACCAAATTACTTGATCTAATTAAGGACAGGCACATTGATGGTAGGATAAACGAAGCTAATGATAGTGTTCTTACTCTATTGTATTTTTCCGAATCGGAAAAAAATCAAGATAATTTAAAAAACATAGGTACATTTGATGACGCTAGAGAAGATTTCGACAGCGAAGGTCTCAGTATTGCCACTGATCAGTTTGTGGACTTCACATATAAAAGTAAAAATATGTCAATAGAATACGACATTTTATCAAAAAATAATATTTTTGACTTGATATCTGCAGCCGTTGAAGAAAAATTAAATAAAAATAATTAAATATCGAATGAAGAATTCTATATTTTGATTTTTTTACAATAATACCGAACTTTAACAAGTCCCTTGCAATGGTGGATTTCTTTTATTTGGTCTAAACTGCATTTGATACGGTATTAAGACATCACACACAATACATGGTTAGTTATTGTTTTACTTTAAAATGATACCCACTCCCTATTCATCCTCTCTCACTTTTATTATTAGGAATCGTAGACATGTAGGTCTCCTATGAATTACAATTCAATTTCCTAATGGATAGCAAACAACGATACAAATTTTAATTTTACAAGTTTTTATTTAGCTTGCACTGTATGTATGTATATATGTAGATTTGACTAAAATTTTAGATGCATATGTATATCGCGTGACAATGCAATATTATGATGGCAATATGGCATGGAGCTAATCTGATGAAGGAACTGGACGGTGGCCATAGGAACTCCGCAATAAAACGACGCAACCCCATCGAGCTCTTTTCTTGTGCAGACTAGTGCAGAGAGCCGATAGCCAGACTCTACCATAGAAATCAAACGAGTCAGACTCGTAACTCGTAAGAGCGGTAAATTCAAAAAAATAAGAGCTAACAACACTGACCATTGACGGAAAAAAATATTTTGATACTTACTTTCTACTATAAGTTTATTCATTCAATTGATTTTATTTAATTTATTGACATAGTGAAGTTTTACTCAAGTATTTATTTGCATAAAAATTTAAACCATAATATGACTTGACAGTTCAAAAATGTTGCCATGACCAGATTTTAAAGAAAAATTCAGTGCAGAGAACCGATAGCCAGACTCTAACCAGGGTCTGATGCTGGAGCTGGAAGGTGGCCACAGGAACTCTGCAATAAAACGCATAACCCCATCTAGTTCGGGCTCGTTTGATTCGTATTGACGAGTACTTTGATCCTATATGGTAACCGGGGTTTGATGCTGGAACTAGTAGATAGATGGCCATAGGAACTCCGCAGTAAAATGACACAAGCCCATCGAGTTTGGGCTCGTATGATTCGTATTGACGAGTACTATGATCCTATATGGTAACCAGGGTCTGATCCTGGAGGTGGAAGGTGACCATAGGAACTCCGCAATAAAACGACACAACCCCATCGAGTTTAGGCTCTTTTGATTCATATTGACGTGTCATCATCAACAGCTCATATTCGTCCCCACCGAGGAGCTCGAGCCTACTCTTAACTAGGGCGATTAGGCCTTAGTCAACCACGCCGGCCGAGTGCGGGTTAGTCGACTTCACACACAACCTGTAAAGAAATTATTCCTTCACATATTTTCCTTCACCGTAAAAGGGATCAAATAATTGCATTTAAATTTTAGGTATGCACAGCATTGTCATACACACAAAACGTTATTTATTACAAAAAAATAAATATCAAGATTAAGTTAAATTGTTTTATTGTTTATCCACATTCTCGCGACAAGCTTTTATATTCTTATATGAAAATGTATCTTGTAATAAATGAGAGTTTATTTTCCTCTTTTTAAGGCATTAAAATAAAAGCTTGTTTTTAAAAACTTTTCTTAAAATTAATTGCTCAAATAATACGAAATATTTTATGACTACCCAGTTCTTTATTGTTAGTTGTATCCATCCAATTATTTTATATAATAATTATTTAATAATTTAGTCCATAAATAAATATGAAATGAATATTTTCTTCTGTTCAACGAACTTTTTAGTGCATTGAAATCATTTATAAAGATTGTAATGAAAGGGATATTCTTGAATTTATAAGCTTTTAAATTCCCTTAAAAAATGAAACATGTAATAAATTAAAGTTTATTTTCCTCTTTTTAGGGCATTAAAATAAAAGCTTGCGTTAATATGAATCAAACGAGCCCAAACTAGATAACTAGATGGGCTTGTGTCATTTTACTGCGGAGTTAATATGGCCATCTTCCAGCTCCAGCATCAGACCCTGGTTACCATATAGGATCAAAGAACTCGTCAATATGAATCAAACGAGCCCAAACTCGATGGGGCTGTGTCGTTTTATTGCGGAGTTCCTATAGCCACCTTCCACCTCCAGGACAGACCCCGGTTAATAGGATCAAAGTACTTGTCAATACGAATCCAACAAAGCCCAAACTCGATGGACTTGTATCGTTTTACTGCGGAGTTCCTATGGCCATCTTCCAGCTCCAGCATCAGACCCCGGTTACCATATATAGGATCAAAGTACTCGTCAATACGAATCAAACGAGCTCGAACTCGATGAGGTTGTGTCGTTTTATTGCGGATTTTCTGTGGCCACCTTCCAGCTCCAGCATCAGACCCTGTTACCATAAAGGATCAAAGTACTCATCAATACAATTCACACGAGCCCAAACTCGATGGGGCTATGTCGTTTTATTGCAGAGTTCCTGTGGCCACCTTCCAGCTCCAGCATCAGACCCTGTTATCATATAGGATCAACGTACTCGTCAATACGAATCAAACGAGCCTAAACTCGATGGGTTTGCGTCGTTTTATTGCGGAGTTCCTATGGCCACCGTCCAGTTCCTTCATCAGATCAGCTCCATGTCACCATAATATTGCATTGTCACGCGATATACATATGCATGCAAAATTTCAGCCCAATTGGAAACCGGGAAGTGGTCAAATCTACATACATACATACATACAGTGCAAGCTAAATAAAAGCTTGTAAAAATAAAAGTTGATCAAACACATCCCTGCATTTACTATAGTATAACACATTAATAAACACCTATTAACATTTTTCAAAATTAATATCTACGGTATTTTGCTAGGCGGCCGTACCGATTGCGCGACCGAGTCCGCTTTACTAGAGAAATTAACCTAAACTAGCTCGGGCTCGCGCGGATGCATACATGCGAACCGCCTATTCTATAATTGTCAAAATATGCTTTTCTAAATGCAAATTTGAATCTAATTCGATGCTAAGATCACGAATACATGTGACACTTGCCAGGGGTGCATTTGATAATTTGTATTCATATGTAACATTATGATTTTTTTTGAAAATGTTATTATTTTGCGTCTTGGTAAACTAAGATGTAATTTATTTACAGAACAATAATCCACGAGTCTGTTCAAATCCTCTTGTAAAAGTATATAGTCACTCAAGGAGATGCAAGTATGGTATAACTACTTTGAATTCGTTAGCATATAAAAAAATTTAGAGTTAATAAAACAACTGTTGATGTGGTTAATAAACAAAACAAAGAGCAACGGTCCGAGAATGGAACCTTGAGGTACTCCAGAAGTAACACGTACAGCGTTCGACTCAAAACCATGGATAACCACAGTCTGCGTTCTGTTATGATATAAGAAGCGAACCATCTGAGCAGGTTTCCCCGAATACCATTGAAAGCAATTTTTCCCAAGAGTAACTCGTGATCTACTTTGTCGAACGATTTCCTGAAGTCTGTATACACAGCCTCGACCTGGATGTTACGGTCCATATTTTCAAATAAAAAGTTAGTAATTAATAAAATATTACTGGTAGTAGAACGTCGTTGTACGAATCCATGCTGTTCCGGAATTATTATTGAGTGTTATACTAGGGTAGATGGCACTGAGTACAAGACTCTCAAATAACTTGGACAGAGCAGATAGAATGGAGATTGGCCTATAATTTTCGACATTGTGTTTATCTCCATTTTTAGATAAATGCATGTTTCCATATGGGGGGAAGAAACCTTCACTTAGGCATTTATTATAAATGATGCGAAGAGGTACACACAAATAATTGTAGCACTAGCTTTAAGAAAGGTAACCAGCAGTCCACCCGGGCCTGGTCCCTTATATGAATCCAAGTTTCTGAGCCCCCCGTATATTTATCCCTTGAGATATGTATATCAGACAAACAAACATTATTATTAGATGTAATACCTGTGGGCACCCAACTAGTAGGCTCAAATGTGGATTTTTCGTATACAGACTCGAAAAAAGAAGAAAACAAATTACATATTGTTAAAGGGTCGCTAGATGATAATACATAATTATGCAAATGATACATCTGCAAAATGGAAAAGAAATTTGGCCAAAAAACAGAGATTAATTATTGTAGTTAGTTTGATCGTTTGTCATTTTTATCCGGATGGTGCAGGCCTGATTGTATTTAATAGTTATGTAGTTCATTGTATATGCTGTTAAGTAATAACGTGTTAACCAACAAAAAGTTTAAAAAAACGAGTTTTTAATGTTTCATGGAAATATACATATTTCATGAAAATACACCTGATGCAAAGAAAAAGGACACTTTGACACTATTCAAAAGCCATTTGGGCAATGGTTGGCAGGAAAACGTAGAATTGTCTTTTTTAGGTATTTGTTAAATGAGGCTGATGGTGAAGTTGAAGAGTCTGGCGACAATGAACATCTTTGTGAACTGCAGGAAGAAATAGGTGAGATACATGTTTGATTTTTTATTTTTGATAATTATATTGAGGAATCACCGAAATATTCTAAGATTTATGATTATAATTCAAGTGCCATTATATTTAGTTTTATTTACCATTCCTTAATATTTACTTGTAATAAGTACGAAAAATATTTATACGTCCTACACCCAAAATACACGAACTGCAAAAACAGCAACATCCTAAACGAATTGTATCAAAGGTAGCAATATCCTGGTATTGGCTTCAAAAACAGCATCATCCAAAATTAATTATTACTTTCTGATAAATATATTGTTATAAAGTAAAATTTTATTGAACAATTCATATTGTACGGTAATTCCTCATTTAGAAATGTAAAAAACATTAGTTGCAATATTCTTTATATTTAAAAAAAGCCGTTACTAGAATTTCATTAAAGATGGATGTTGCTGCCTTTGCTTTTATATGACTCAATTATGTTATGAAGAAATAAAGTAGATGGAATACTTGATTTTCTTTGTTAACAAAATTTCAAAAATGCTTTATGTTCGAGGCAATACTGTTTTCCACTTGATAAATTAGGTGGAAAAGCACTTACCACATTGCTTCTTGAATCTAGAGCGATAAACAGAGAAAATCTCGTACTCAGATAAGTTGCCATAGGTTTTTCATCTGATCCAGGCCCGTTCCTTATTTTTAAAGATATGAATAAGGGAGGAAGAGAACCAATGTGGAAAGTGCGAAGATTTTATTTTTACAAGTGGCACACATTTCTTAACAATTGCCGTAATTAAACTCATTAAAATAAATCCACTGCCTCTTGAGAATCGTGTTTCAACATTCGGTATTAATTATCCATATGACCTCTAAGTATAGGTCACAGTTTATGGAGGAATTCTCTACACCTTATGATCATGCTCCCTTAAAATTTCGTCTTCCCCTTATATCGGCTCAGCCCCCCAGACATATGCTATCTTTTCCGCAGTCGTTCCGCAGAAAAAATGTAAGAAGCGGAAAAGTTAGCGTGTGGCATTTCTATAAGCGTTTTTTTTAAGTTAGTGTGTGGTTTTGATTTAATGATGACCCGAACATGTATTTCACCGAATATGAACATTCGGTCGAATATTCGGTTAAAATTTTATCGAACCGAATATTCGGCCGAATATTCGGTCTACCGGAGCAGGTCTGTATGACAAACTAAAGTCTGTACGTGTTTACGCTAACCACGCGAATTGACGCGGGGCGCACCCGCCCGTTCCCCCCGCTTTCCCCGCGCTACACTTGTCATTATTATTGCATCATCCATTGCGAAACGAAACGTCACCACGTGCATTTGGTTGAAAGGTTTACAGAACATAATTCAAAATGTAAATTTCCTATTGAATTTGACCACACAGTCATAAAGAAAGGACAAAAATTCAAAACTTTTGAGTTCTGGATAGCTAATTTGAAAGTTTGTGTAATTATTTTTGTTTGATTCATTTCTCCATTTTCGGAAAAGCTACTCTTTGGTTAAATAAATGTTTGAAGCAAATTTTAAAAAATGTTCGCCATAGCAATGTTATTTTATTATAATAAATCTCTATTTCTTAATAACAATAAACAGTTATTACAATTTTGAACACAAATAATATATTTTATTTCTTACAGTAAATAAAACACCTGATTAAATTTTAATAATAAATAAGGTCTCAAATTATTGTGTCTTGCTTGATTATATTTTCATCTACTGTTATAAAGAAAAATACAGCTACTGTGTCGCAAAAGTATAAAGCTACACAGTAATTTACTTAGGTTAGGTACCTCGGATAATATTTAACTACCTACCTATAATATGTATATAGCATCCTTCAATCAATCATTCTCATTCTAATACAGCTCACAGTAGACTAACTGCTATTAAAATCTAACTCTCCCGAATATTCGGCAGGTTTACCGAATATTCGGCCGAATACGAATGTTCGGTAAACCTGCCGAATATGCCGAATACCGAACATGAAACGAATATTCGGCCCATACCTAGTTTGTATGTACTTATGTACCAAAACCGAAAGTTATATTATAAAGTTACAAGTTTATTACAAAAGTATCAAAATCATCATGTTCAACTAAACTACAAAGGGACTTTACAAAGAAAGAGCAGCAATAAATAGATGAGGCGGCCTCTATGTGTACCAAAAGCCCGAGAAGAAATGCAGCGTCACGAAGACTGATTGAATAGAAATGGAATTAATATGAATAATATTGATGAATCTCAGTTCCATTTCGAGAATTTAATACCAAGCTTCTTCTGGTGATGAAAATCGTTGATCGCGTAATTCGTTCTTGACTTTTTAGTACAAGACAAGTGCCACACGCTAAGGCGCATAACACATTGCAGCGGACACCGCTGCGGTGTACGGAGGGACGAAAACCGCATGCGGCTGCGTCCTTTCTACGCAAAACTCCGTACGATACTGCGGCACAGTGTGGCATACCCCGCGGACCGCACCGCATCACCGTCCGGGAGTGCGGTGCCGTCGCGCGCGCTGCACAACCGCACGGTGATGCGGTGCGAGTGTGTTATACCCTGCGGTTTTTGTATACAAATTAAGATTCTTCAGTCAAAATTAAAAACCGCAGCGCCGCACACCGGAGCGGTGTCCGGTGCAATGTGTTATGCGCCTATCTTATCCGCAGTCGTTCCTCAGAAAAAATGCGGAAAAAATAGCGCGAGGTTGTAGTAAGCTAATGTCATTTCCATACATTTTTTCTGTGGAACGACTGCGGAAAATTTTGCGTGTGGCATTTGTCTAGACGCTAGGGCCTCAGGGTCAGCCCCCCTAGCACGTCCACCAAAACACGATATGATAAAGCGGTTTATCGCGGTGAACTGTCAAAATACAATAGGGTTTCGTCGTATTCTGACAGTTCACCGCGATAAATCGCTTTATCATATCGTGTTTTGGTGGACGTGCTACGGGGGCAGGACCAATAGCGATAAATAAATGAAGTTGGAGTAGATGAAAATATGCTTGGTACGTAACACTGCGTGTAATGAAACGCATAATTATGTCACTATGTTTTGGCTTCTGTCGTCAATAGATGTCGCTGGCTGTTGCCATCTCGCTCGGTCGTTCGCCATCTTCCTCTCTAATCTGTGCCATCTTCAAAGATATTCGGTCATACGGGTTAGTGATAAAATAATTCCCGACTAAAAATTAATCACAAAAGGTAAATAAAGTCTAGCATTTTAATATATAATTTGTTAGTGATCACAGAAGTTATATTTGTATTAGTTAGTGCTCATTATATAATTCATTTTGAGTATTAAAAACTGGTGTGCGCAATTTTTTAGTAATTACAGGTATAGTTCTAAATTTAAATTTAATTGTAAAATTTGTATATGGATCTGTTTGCTAAGTGTTTAGTTTGGTGAATATTGCAAAATTTACTTGCTATTCCCGTATTTTTATTAGCATAGCTGCAAAAATATGTTATGTAACCTTGCGATCGATAGTGGACTTACGCATAACCTAAGTTTTATCGTATTTTGTAGAATAGTACATTTAACTGAAACAATTTTTGGTCAATTACATTCTGACCTTAGTATTGGTTTCGAAATCGGTTAGCATTAGGTAGTTTTCTGAAATTGTGCCTCACCCTTGGCGTTTGAGCACAATTGGGAAATGAAGTTAATTTATCTATCTATGTAATCACCTGTGCTAGCTACCTCACTTTAGAAAATGACGATTAGAAAAGCCTGTTGTCTTATGACGACAAAACCCATTTATGTAAAAAAATACACATTTGACTGGTTTTTTGTAATTGATTTTATCAATTCTATATTTAAAATGCTTTGTATTTTTATTTATGTTACTTAATATTTATGCTGATGTTAACTTCTATGTACCTATAACGTAAATAAATCGAAAATATTTTGTTTTCTAGAAATAGATATCCATACTCATGGAACATCAAACTGTACTTACAGTTTGTACACCACCAGAGTTGTTAGCATCACTGATTATATAACATACCTAGTTACTAATGACAAATTGGGGACTGTCGACCAAACTGGCAGATTGAAGCCAATTTGAAAATACTTCAAACAGTGGAGAATGTAATGCTGTCATAACATTAGTGATGCAGTAATACTACAGTACAGCTTAACCGTGTTATAGAAAAAAGGGGAAAAACTTAATATTTATTTTTTAGCTACAAAAATGAAGATGAATCTCATATGATTGTACTGTACTATAGATTCAATGGAAGAGGTCAAATTTATAGACCCTTTGTGCATCCTAGTATCCACTGGTCGATTCTAATGAGCGGCATCAAGCTTATCTTTTTCTATTAATATTTAATTGCTTTCCAATAAGAAAGAAAAATATACGAGTCTTACCATGCATACCATCCTTATTGCAAAGAAATTCAGGACATTTTCGACCCCCTGTAACTTTGTTGTGGATATACCTACCTAGAAACTTGATTTTTCAGTAATGAAGAAAACATAGCATAACTAGATGTATTCCTGAATCATATTTTTATTTTGACTTATAGTTTAACAATAGTTCAGAGTCAAACGTCCTAAATTTTGTCACTCACTCACCCATCATCAAAACTGAAGTAGTTCTACAAGACACAAACCTTAAATTTTCATCACAATTGAAGTTAAGCTTATAAAGGCAAATAACTATCAAAACATCCTACAACTGCAGTCCTTTTTCTAAGTATAAACTGCATAAAACAATTTTGTTATCCTAAAAGAGTTATAGATTAAAGTTAACATGCAGTTCATATAAACTATTATGTGAGATGACAAATGGTATTATTCATCATTACACCATAATAGATACTAGTTACCGGCAAAGACTATGACCACCCTGAAGGAGGACTACCTAAGAAAGAAATGAGATCTTATCAAAAACATTCTTTTTGGAAAAAATGATGCCATTCTTAAACCTATTTGCCATGAAAAGTTGAAAACTACCTGATAGTTAACTTTGATAAACTACTTCATAATAGTCTTCTTTATCTTTAAGAGGAAAACCCAGGTCTAGAGAATAAAAAAATAGGTAATTGTAAAATGTATTACTGTCGCGCTGTGTGTCCGATCAACTGAACTGAGCGCGATAGGGCAACTGCAGCTGGGACCGAAAATACCTATGAAAAGTACACAAAATATTGTTTCGTAGTCCCCTGTTTTCTCTGCGAAAAATTGACCAATTTAATTACTTTTTGATAAAAAATTAAAGCAAGGCTTTTTATGTGTTTCTATATTTTGCTTTTTTCATATAATCTTGTTCAAAAAGTTTGCTGGACATTTGAAAACAGCAGAAAATTAAATAGATTTTTTAGGTTTTGAAGTTTTAAAATCTCTTTTAATAATCTCTTTACTTAATAAAAAAAGGCAAACATAGGAACATGCTTATAGTGGCCATTGATTTTATTGGAATACATAGAGCAACTAGTGCCATTATCCAGGAAGGAAACAGGGGACTATGTTTGTATGGACAAATGGCCTGTACGATGGCCTCTTAATAACAATTACATCTGATTTATTAAACATACATATAAGTAACAATGATGTTTAGTGCCTTGGCAATCATGTTATACACGGTTATTTTTTTATCACCCTGGAAAATTTTAGGGAAAAAAATAAAAAAATCTCAACTAGTGCAGCATTTTTTGGATATTTTAGAAAATTAATATAAAATTAAGTGAGTTATTTTTTTTATTCCTATTTAAATCATTCTAATACCATATTGTGAAGCATCACTTAAATTTTCCAGGGTGATAAAAAAATAACCGTGTATAAAGAAACTAATGCCTGTTAAACAGAGACATAAGCACAGTATCACAGCGAGAAGACATTACCACAGTCAATTTATTTTCATCATTCAAATATTTAAAAATGTTGTATCACAGTGTTTATTATTGAACTCCTCTGAAATGGCTTGACCGATTTATATGAAATTTTTTGTGTATATTTGGTAGGTCTGAGAATAGGTTGTGTGCTATTTTTATATCCCTAGTTGCTAAGGGTGGATCTCTTCAGAAATTTTTGAATGCTTAGCTTTATTAAAGCGAAATGTAGTTTGTAGGTGCAGCTAGTAATTTAAACATTTTTTTTATAATAAAATTAATTGGGGTGTTTTAGATTTTGCGTTATTTTATTAAGATGTATAATATATCGGCAAATATAAAAATATTTAATTAATACTTAATTCAGCCTGTTTTTTTATAATTATCATAAATTCTGTGATACTATAAAGCACGGCATTGGAACCTGGACTCTTGAGAGGCTATGAAATTATACACAAATAATCTTAATCTTTTTTTTGTTCTTGTACAGTTTACATCAAATGTAGTAAATGTTGTCTGTAATGTAATATCTGACACAGATGGCGAACATTCTGCTCCGCCGAGCCCTGTTGGATGCAGTCCGTGTACCTGCTGGCACTCGGGCATCCAGTGAACTCTCAAAGGTAAAATATTGTGTTTACTATGTGTGCATAACCGCAGCAAAATGTTGTGCTTTAGAGAAGTGAGAGTATATCAAATAATTAGTTCATCATGAGGAGAAATTAGTTTATGAATAGCAAATTTAATACATATTTACTTGTTTCAAGATTGTATGGGAAGATATTGCTCCTCTGAAGTGCTGGTTCAATATCAAACTTGCTATGCGACTGCTATAACAAAGCCCTACTTGACAAACCATTTCAGACTAACTTCATGTTTAAGATTATGATTATGATCAAACTATTTCATATTTTATTGAATCTTTGATTCTTTGAAAACTCAAAGCTCTAAACCAATTTGGTCTATTTCTTTAAAAAATCTGTTGTAACTATGATATAATCAAACATAATCCTTATTTCATGCCTTTTTAATATATCAAATGTTTCAGATTGGCAACCGTGAATGGGTTTGCTTTGGTATTAATGGACAGCCCAACTATGCAGACAGGGCTGACTTCCCTATGCCTGCAGTAAGGTTCCGTGCCGACACACCTGATGTCAAGGTATTTATTTCTTTTTATAACTTGTGTTTTATTTTAGGATATTTCCATTATAATAGCTAACATGGCATGGCCTCTCATGTTTCAGAATTTCAATTTCATTTTAATATTTTATTCTCTAGAGAGAAAGATAAAGTTAGGCAACATGTTACAGTCAAACCTACTAAGACAATATCAAATAATCAACAAAAGGATGAATGAATCAGTAAAATAGCATTGCATGTATTTATAACCATGATTTTGTGCTTTGTAATAACTAAGTTTAACACTATCTTATCGTAGGTGGAAATAGTGTTTTGTACTGGATCTTAAAGAAATAATAACAATCGTCTATTTACAGATACTTCGGGAAAAAGAAAAGAGTGACTGGCGCAAACTGACCATTGAAGAGAAGAAAGCACTATACCGTGCCTCATTCTGCCAAACCTTTGCAGAATTCCAAGCACCAACTGGGGAATGGAAGTATATCGTTGGCTGGGGCTTGGCTCTGGCTTCTGTATCTATTTGGATCTACATGGGCATGAAAATGTTTGTATACAGCCCAATTCCAGAGTCCTTCAATGAGGAGAACCAGAAGGCACAGTTAAGGCGTATGCTAGATCTCAAGGTTAACCCGATTGATGGTTTAGCATCCAAATGGGACTATGAGAACAACCGCTGGAAGTAAATGTTTCATAGTAAGTACAGCGTTCAAAAGACATTATATTTTACAAGCTTTTATTTACTTTCACCTGTCCTGGTGCCTGCAATGACATCTGGCAAGTAAAATTTGACCCACTTCCCGGTTTCCGATTGAGCTGAAATTTTGCTTGCATATGTATGTCGCGTGATAATGCATTATGATAACATGGAATTGGTCTGATACTGGAGATGGAAGGTTGGCCTCCTTCCATCTCTATAGGAACTCTGCAATAAAACAACACAACCCCATCGTGTTTGGGCTCGTTTGAATCGTATTGATGGGTACTTTGAACCTTTAAGGCTATGGTCTCCTATTTTATGCTGTACGCGGCGTCTGGCGTCAGCGTCAGTGTTCAATTCCGCTCCGATCGACGTCTGAACGCAACGCATAGCGTCAGCGGTCAATACGTCCGCCACAGAGAAGGGCGTATTCATTGCTCGCGAGCGGTCACATGCGGTAGTGTTTGGATCATGGATGTTTTAAAACTTTTAATGGTGTATTTGTTTTTATGATTCCTGTCACTTTTGTCATACAGTGCATTAAAAGATTTAATAGATTCTATTAATAACTCGTCTTTTTCTTTATTAAACGACATTTTGTTTTGACGCGAGAGACGACGTTCACGCTGCATTGCTTCGAAATGACTAGAGACGCGGCGCACAGCTTTTGGATGCCGCGTGCGACGTCAAGACGCCATTGTCGGCGTGAGAAAGAGACCGCACCAGTACATCTCTATAGTGAGCATTCAGACGCAGCGTACGGCGTGATGAAACGCCGCGTGCAGCGTGAAATAGGAGACCACGGCCTAAAGCTTGTTTTTGAAAATGTTTTTTTTTTATTGATTTAATATATTTATTAACTTAAAAGATTGGATTGTTTTATCTTGCTAATTATGTATTATTGCGTTCAACTTTATTATAGCGAAACATGGTTCGCGGGCGCAGCTAGTTATTATATAAAAAAATTAGGTTATGCACATAGATAGATACTTTATCGCATATAATGTCCTCTTAACCGATATTCGGTTATGGCGGCCAAACTCAACAGAGACTAACAGATGGCGCTGGAGAAGTTATAGTGCACAAGTAACTGCGCAAACGCAAGTGCACTCTCTGTTCCTTCACTCGCATAGTCCGATGGGACAGTTTGCCGACACGACAGGGGCGAGATCAGGCGCAGGACCCACTGTTTAATGTGTCTTCCGAAACAAAGAGGAGCTCGAGATGTTTCGTATTTTGGTCACCCATCTGACCTGACAAGACTGACCACAGCCAACGTTGCTTAACCTTAGAAATCGTTCGTTGAGCGCGCGCGCCAATGCGCCACCAAGCTCTCCTTTTACATATAACCATTATTGGCATCATTTTCGTGGTTAAACTGTACATTTGTATCGTTATATACCTATTTTTGTATATAGAGTAGTACATATTTCAGGTGCTTATTGTAATATTTTTTTGCAGGAATTATGTAGGTGCTATACCTGGTCAACAGCATTCGCTTACTTCGGGTAATAGAGTAGACGCATTATCTAATAATATAAGTAATGTTTTTCTGTAAGATACATACTATCAATAAAATATGATTCCAATCAATGATATCTTTCTTTTTACAAGCTTTTATTTAACTTGCAATGTATCTAAGTATGTAAGTATGTATGTTCGGGTGGAAACTTGCAACTCAATTTTGAAGCAGATATATTTAACCGATTGAGCTGAAATTTTGTATACATGTTTAGTTTAGATGACAATGCATGTTTAACTGTGTGACGTCATTCTAAATCCAAGATGGCGGCATACCCAAGATGGCGGACCAATTATTTATAATGCACCCCTACAATATGGGTATCAAATAAAAGGTCTTGCTACGAGTAACTCGAAAAATAATGTGACGTCGCTATTAATCCAATATGGCGGACTTCTAAAGCTTGAAAATCAATTTTGAAGTTGATATCTTTAACCGATTGAGCTGAAATTTTGTATACACACACAGTTTGGATGAACGTGTGACGTCATTCTAAATCCAAGATGGCGGCATACCCAAGATGGCGGACCAATTATTTTAAATGCACTCCTACAATATGGGTATCAAATAAAAGGCCTTGCTAAGAATAACTTGAAAATAAAGTGGTGTCACTATTAATCCAATATGGCGTACTACTAAAGCCAAAAAATCAGATTTGAAGTAGATATCTTTAACCGATTGAACTGAAATTCTGTAAACGACCAATGCAATGATGCGTAGAATTAGATGAACAGACTAAGAAACGTGTTCAGTGATATCTAAAAAGTAAAAAATAAATTAAATGTAAAAAAACCTTTTTAAAAACAAGCTTTTATTTAAATGCGCTAAAAAGAAAAAATAAACTTTTACACTAAAACTTTTACTTATAACGTTATTTCACATTTAACACAATTTATATGACATAAAAGCTTGTCGCGAGATTTACTTTTGCAGATAAACAAGTAAATTAAATAATTTTAGTGTAAAAGTTTATTTTTTCTTTTTAGCGCATTTAAATAAAAGCTTGTTTTTAAAAAGGTTTTTTTACATTTTTCTTTACTGAACACAATTTGATTAATAAAAATAATGTTACCGAAGTGGGCTTAAGGATTGGAAGAGAACCACTGGAACTCGTCGAAAGTAACGTTTATTCCGTCCCAGCCCCCGTAGCACGTCCACCAAAACACGATATGCTAAAGCGATTTATCGCGGTGAACTCTCAAAATACGACGAAACCCTATTGTATTTTGACAGTTCACCGCGATAAACCGCTTTTTTTTTATTGCAGAAAGTTGGCCAACAAGCAAACTGCCCACCTGATGGTAAGTGGTAACAGTCGCCTATAATACATGTGGCTCCTGTGAGATTCGCAGCAAAAATGCAACCCCCACAAGATCCACAGTGTACGTTGCCAACTTGTGACATCAGATGTAAAGTCACAGTACCCAGTAATTTCACTGCCATATCGTATCCTTCAAACCGGAACACAGCAATGCAAGCACTGCTGCTTTGCGGCAGAAATAGGTAAGACGGAGGTACCTAAGCAGACGACCCTCCTCCAGTCCTCCCTCCTTTTCTTCGTTTTTCTTCTCTACTTTTCCTTGAAATTGTTCTTTTTGGACCTTAGGACAAACACCGAAATTCCTTTACCTTTCCTAGTACCTTTTTACCAGAATTTTCTTTTACCCTCTCTCTTTTACCCCTTTTATGTATTTTGTGCTTTTATTAAAGTTCTTCACAACTTTTTTTATTCATTTTTTTCTTTTTATAAGTACTACTTTGAATGTCCTAAAAAATTCAGTAATAAAAAAAACCCTTAAAACGCATATTATGTTGTACTTGTATCGGGGTTCGAAGTTCTAACCACGGACCTATTATGCCTAGGAATAAGAATAAGTTATTGTTCTGAACATTATGCAATCGGCCATCACCTCTAACAGTTTCGAAATATGAATTAAATAATGTGACGTGAAAGTGAACTGTTAAAATAACCTCGTTTAGAGACGTGATTTTTTAAGGTACAGATAAACCCAATGTTAAATCGAAGAGATCTAGGTATTTTTCAATAGTCTGATAACTTTTATCCGAGGAATTTATTATGACAGTTAGCTTTTATGTGAACAATCTGTCAAATCGCTATACTTTTTCTACAGTTGAATGTTCCCCGATGATTGAAAAAGTGTTTAAAAACCAGATAGAGACGAGTACCGCTATTTTACTTATTTCCAGAGATAAGAACTAAAAATTTATTTCGTTTCACATCATGGTTTTTTTGTTATATTGCTTTATTTAAAGGTCTAAATCCGTAGACGCGGGCTTCGGTATACGTCTTTCACCTGTATAGTCCGTGTAGAGTTTGTATACTTGCAAATCTTAAGCACAGGCCATATTGCCAGCGGGCGGGCGGGCAAGCGGGCTGGCGGGCGAAGCGAAGCGATGGAAACTATACAACTAAGCGAAACTTCGGCGAGTGGTTCACATCGCAGGCGGGCGAGCGAGCGAGCGACCGGGGGCTCTATTTTTTAATCATACGTCCGGCATCGAGCGCTTTTCAAGCGTCATCTGTGCACGATTCCTATTGATTTTCGTTTTTCTTGCGATGAAAATCGATAGAATATTAATTTACGACGAAGATTAAAATTGTTTTGATTTTCATCGAAACAAAACGAAAATAAGTAGAAATCGTCAGATCGAACACTGACAAGCACTCGATCCCGGAAGAATGATTCAAAAATGGGGACGCTGGGCCTCTATTTTTAAGTTACGCGTCTGGCGTTGAGCACTGTTTGCGCTCGATTTCTTTTAAATTTCGATTCGTTTTCGTTAAAAAATTATAGGATATTATGATGATAATCAATATGATTTTGATATCGTCGAAAACGTTACGTTACGTTTTCGACAGAAATCGAGCACAGACAGCGCTCGACGATACACAAAGGATTAAAAAATAGAGCCCCTGGACGGCAATTTTTTAAATCATTCGTCTGCCATCGATCGCTCTTGGAGCGTGGCCTGTGGTCGATTTATATTGATTTTCGTCGGAAACAAAACCGAAAAGCACTAGAAATCAAATGCAGGCGTGTGGCTGACCCCAGCCGGGCCACAAAAAAAAAGAAAAATAGATTGTTTGAGTATGTCGCTATAATGTCTAGAGTTTGTCGACAAGTTTCAGAGTTTGTCGCTTGCGCGTTTCAGAGATCTGTGTGGCCCGGCTAGGGATACGTTACCCCAGCCGGGCCACACAGATCTCCAAAACCAAACGACATAGCGAAAATCTGTTTGCTGATATAGATAGGCGGCAGTTTGTCAGAGTTTGTCGGACACGTTTCAGAGTTTGTCGATCCACAATTTCAGAGCTCACCTGCAGCAAAGTTGCTGCAACTGAGCTAGCTGGATCTCGAAAACAAAGCGACGTAGAGAAAAACTGTTTGCTGGAATAGTGAAGCGGTAGTTTGTCGGAGTTTGTCAAACAAATTCCACAGTTTGAGACATGCGCATTTCCGAGATAATGTGTGGCCCGGCTGGAGAAATGTTACCCCAGCCGGGCCACCTGGATCTCGAAAACGAAACGACCTAGCAAAAATATGCTTACTGACAAAGATAGGTGGCAGTTTGTCGATACATTTTTTAAAGATTCAGAGTTTGTCGACGCCTCAATCCAAAGAACGAAAGATTTCTTTACTTGGGTAAATAGTCTAGGAGCCTGGAGTCCCAAATGTGCGAGGTTTCGTTATTTTTTATGTTTTATGCACTTACTCACAATAAAAAGTTTATGTAAAATAGTTAATTGAGTTCAGTGATGAAACAGTAATCGTTAATAATTAAATTAATGTAAATCCTTGATGAGTGATTGATATATTTTAAATGTATTATTTATGCAACATTTGGCATCTGGTCTCCTTGTCCATCTATCTATATGAAGTAAAGTACAGTCGCGTACAACTTCCTTTAAAAAAATCGATTTTAATAAGTGCATGCAAAGTAAGTTTTATGAGGTTTTGTTTGTTATATGTATATGCTAAAAATAAAGTTTTTGTCCTTTCCACCCACTCCGTATATCAACGCAAGTAAACATTAAAATAAAACTAGTAGATTTTTTTTTGTTTTGATAACATACTTTAAATATATGGTGCAACGAAAAAAAATCTATGTGTTCCTATAGATTTTACATTCACAAAAGTCCATCTCAAGAGAGATGGACTTTTGTGAATTAAAAAAGTGAGATGAATTAATTGAATTGACTTCAATCAAAATATCTTTGGTAAACGTATAAAAACTTAGGAAAATAAAAAAACCTCACCATGTTGCGGAAAACAATTTGATTACCTATGGGTAACCATCTTATGGACAGGTGATGGAATTGTTTTTCGCAACATATTAAATTCATTATTATTTTTTTACTTTAATATAATTCTTATTTGAAAGTAGGTTGGATCTATTCAAATCCATTAATAATGATAGTCACACCAACACATCAAAATATAACTATAAAAGTTACTGCATTTCATTCGCGTACTCGTGCAAATACTATACTAATATTTTTTCTTTAATCAAAATCGAGCCAGGCTTTCCAAAGTTAAAGCGTTGTAAAGTTTCACCGTGGGGGGCATGAAAGGACAACAACTTTGAAATGAAATCAATGAATTCGTTATAAACTTTATGGATGTTTTATACAAAAATTATTCTTTTCAGCATATATGTATAACAAACAAAACCTCATAAAACTTACTTTCTTAAAGAAAGTTGTACGCGACTGTACATTACTTCATATAGATAGACAAGGAGACCAGATGCCAAATGTTGCATAAATAATACATTTAAAATATATCAATCACTCATCGAGGATTTCATCATCATCATCATCATCATCACAGCTCATATACGTCCCCTCCCCACCGAGGGGTTGTAACCTCGCACATTTGGGACTCCAGGCTCCTAGACTATTTACCCAAGTAAAGAAACTGTCGTTCTTTGGATTGAGGCGTCGACAAACTCTGAATCTTTGAAGAATGTATCGACAAACTGCCACCTATCTTTGTCAGTAAGCAGATTCTTGATAGGTCGTTTCGTTTTCGAGATCCAGTTGGCCCGGCTGGGGTAACGTTTCTTCAGACATATCTCGGAAATGCGCATGTCTCAAACTGTGGAATTTGTTCGACAAACTCCGACAAACTACCACTTCACTATTCCAGCAAACAGTTTTTTTCTACATCGCTTTGTTTTCGAGATCCAGCTAGCTCAGTTGCAGCTTAACTTTGCTGCAGGTGAGCTCTGAAATGGCGGATCGACACACTCTGAAACTTGTCCGACAAACTCTGACAAACTGCCGCCTATCTATGTATATCAGCAAACAGATTTTCGTTATGTCGTTTGGTTTTGGAGATCTGTGTGGCCCGGCTGGGGTCATCCCACAGAACACAGAAAGAGGTTAGAAGGGCTATGTGGGCGGGGCACGCGTAGCCACAACTATGACTAAATGTTCATACTTGTGGCCCCGCAACGCGAACGCGTTGTTTAATCAGTGACGGACAACTACAGTGAGGGTATCGTGAAGCGCGGCGCTATAAATATAAAAAAATGCCTTCTTGTGCTATAATTACTTGTAAAACAAGAAGTCAGGTGTCAAGTGTAGCTAAAGAAGGAATTTCTTTTCATCGGTAAGTAGTAAATTAATCATAATGACCATATTCCATAGATCATAATGTCAAAATCCACCAAAACTGATCATAACGATAAGTTACATAATATTTTTCTAAAAAATATACATTACCGGCAATGTACGCCCGCGATTCTTGCCATATTACTTAGAGCGCGTAATGTAGTACACTGCTTTCCGTAGTGACGCATTTGGCTTAATGAGCATTAACGCAGTAGTCGCAGTACAAGGGATAGTGCCGTGCTAATCAAAAAACGTACGCATTACATTTTATCGATAAATGTATATTTAAAAATATTTGTATAAAGTAAAAATAACATATTATTTGTCACTTAAAATGCCATAATAATAATTATTACTTATCGATAATACAGAATGTTTGGCGAAGCTAACACCTACCCTTTCTAACATCCTATTCATATAAGTACGGCGATGTAATCAAAGATTAAAATTGTAAAATTAATTTCAATTTTCACGATACAATTAGTTCGATTAGTAAAAAAATTATGGGCAAATTCTAAACTAATTTTACAACTTAGAATTTTTAATATCACCATAATATTTATATGACTATTTTAGCATAGGTAGGTGGCCATGCAAGACATGAAGATTTGAGTACTTTAAAAACAGAAATTTACAGGTAAATATTTACTTTACAAATATTTACTTCTCCATCCAACTAAAATATCCTAACAACTAAACTACCGCACGTCCGTTTGTCAGATTATCCATTCTAGTTTATGCTTTCAGACCGGTGCATTATAGTATTATAGTTTTTCTTTTATTTTACGTCTAACCTTCAACATTTTTGAGCTAAAAAGCTTTAATTTTGTTACATAGAAACAAAATATTACTTGAATATTATTAATTATAAACGTATAATGAAAGTAATAATTATTTTTTGGTTTTGTAAATATTTCAAATGGTTAAATTGCTGGCAATATTTAATATCGATAGCTATTAATCGATGTCAATCACTAAAATAATGTTATTTGTACATGCGGCTCTGTACTTGTTTATTCTTATGCTGGACGTCAGTGAATTTCTATGAATGAGGAGCCCAGTGAGCGTTGTGATTGGTTCAGCCCGATTTCGCGCGACTTTGCATGGGCGGTGCAAGGAAAAGAAGTGGGAGCAAAACTGGCGACAGCGGTTCCCGTACAAACGGTGCATGATTGCCTTTCTAACCTCTTTCTGTGTTCTGTGGGTCAGCCACACAATGTAGGCGACGTTCGACGAGCAATTAATGCCGGACGAATGATTCAAAAATAGAGCCCCTGCCCCCCTAGCACGTCCACCAAAACACGATATGATAAAGCGGTTTATCGCGGTGAACTGTCAAAAGATAATAGGGTTTCATCGTAATTTGACAGTTCACCGCGATAAATCACTTTATCATATCTAGTTTTGGTGGACGTGCTACGGGGGCTGGGAGGGCAGGCTAGCGAGCGAGCGAACGAACGGGCGAGCATCATTTCACCTCTTCAACTTTGGTCACAGATTACTAAATAGTTTGCTTTGGTTCACACCGCGAACTACAGAGCTAACGAGGTGAACGAGTAAGCTTCGCTGGAACCGTTGGATATTCAGTTCGCTTCGTTCGCATCGCTGACGTAGCTTAGCTCTGTAGTTCGCAGTGTGAGCCAAACTATGAAAGGAGGTCAGGTGATATTTCGTTCGCTTCTTTCGTATCGCTGACGATTTGTAGCATAGCTCTGTAGTTCGCAGTGTGAACCAAACTATGAAAGGAGGTGAAACGATGCTCGATCGGTTCGCTCGCCCGCCCGCCCGCTGGCAATGTGGTCTGCACTTTACAGGCACTACATTTACCAAATGCAGATAAACAAGCAAAATGCCCACCTGATGGTAAGTGGTAACAGTCACCTCTACATGTGGCTCTTATGAGATTTGTAGCAAAACTGCAACCCATATAAGAACCACAGTGCCAACTTGTGACATCAGATGTAAAGTCACGGCACCCAGTGATTTCACTGCCACATCTTACCCTACAAACCGGAACACAGATACGGAGCTACCCAAGCAGACGACCCTGATACAGAGTCGCCCTCCGGTCTCAAATTCAAATTCAAAAATCTTTATTCACCATAGGCCTTTACAGGCACTTATTGACGTCAAAACAAAGCAAAATATTCTAATTAAAAGGAAACATATTAACCTTGTATGTGCATACATCCTGAATATAATCAGGATGTCTGCAAATATAAGTAGGAATGAAAAAAAAAGTTGATTCTACACCTGTTCGGAAATTGGTAGGCCTTCTCGAGAAGAACAGGCAAGAAACTCGAAAGGTCAAATTTTTTATCTCCTCTTTTAAATCGCCATTTACAACTTTGGTTTTGTTACATAGTCATTGAAAGTTATAAAATACATTCAGTAAGTATGCTTACATACACTTAAAATGTCATAGAATTATGATATAAGCTTGACACTAAGCATTATACAATAAATTATGTTGTTACCAAACATGACATCATAACTTAGTCGTCTAGCTAATTCCATGTCTGCCGATGTCTACTCCACAGGCACGTGTGGGACTCGCCCTGTTAAGTGAATATCCCACGATATAACATATAACTACGATGTTCACCTTGTCCATAGATAGGGTGATAGAGGTTCTGGGAAATCCCAATTCTCCAGACCATTCTGGGACATCCTGACCAGTAAAGAGCCGAGATTGACGTTTGTGGAGGATCATCCCGAACATGGGGGAGTACTAAGATGTTTGGGTCTATAATTACGCGCATCAGGAGCCACATGGAGGGTGAGCTGCAAAGCCTGCAAAGTTTCGCCTTTAACTACTCAACCTTCTGCGTTATGAGGATGTTTACCGCGCCATCAAACAGCAGCTTACGATGACTGGCAGCGAAAGGTGACCGCCGCGCCGCCCAACGCCACATGTAAGTCGTGATGTTGGGATTGTTGTACTGTGTGCTCGCTGCAGCGTTCGCGGCGTTTTCTCCCGACGAGCAACCTTGCACAGGCAGTGGCCGAATCATCCGCGTCCGGTCAATACCTGCACATATAGAGAACGATACAGCAGCCCGACTCAGGCGTGTCTTTGAAATTTATACCTAAAGCTGAACCGGGCGCTAGGGTTCGTGCCTACAAAAAATCGGTGAGGTGAACGTATAGGTACGTACACGCCGCGCGTGAGCGGCGCGGCGGGCGTGTACGTGGAGCTCGGCAATCTCGGCCGGCGCGCGCCCTTTAGCACAGAATAGCTAATAGTACTACGTCCTTTAGAGTATTTGTGTTCCGTGGGCGCGCGGCGTGACACTGCGTTGCTATGCCGTACAGAGCATGCTTGGCGGCCGTGTAAACGACGTTTGTATGTGTGCGTGCGCCGATTCGTCTCTTTATATGGAGTCAACGTACTGTATCGTTCTTGATATTGTGGTACCTGCTTCATGCGCTATGAGAATGTGAAGGAATCAGAATGAGGGTAGTGCATAGAGGCGCAAATCTAAATACTGGTATGTGATAGTGTGTGTGTGTAGGTTCCTCTTCTCCAAGTTTTGTTAATTTCACATCTCATCAAATTCTTTTGCTGAGAAAATGAGGAAATTGGGTAATGGGACATGTGCGAATACTAGCGTTGCCATCAAGATAGATGGACCGAATAAGTGTGATTCCTGATCCTGTTATCGTACGTTCTTCAATCGTCGCCGCCTGGAAGTTGGTTGAAGCACAGCTGTCACCAGAAATCATTATATTTTGTCGAACTTGAGCTTGGCAGTAATGGCTGTTTACGACGATTGTCATACAGGCGTCCCACGGCGATGCCACATAGGGGGAAAGTATCATAAATACCGTAGATGGAAAATTTTCTGAAAGAATACTTCATTTTGATTTTAAAAACAATTCGAAGTGCATTCAAAGAATTTCAAATAATTGCCTATCTGAACTGGAAATCAAACCCGATAAAATTAAGTAAAGCGATAAAGTCGATCACATGGAACAAATCATCTCTTTTAATAAGCATTTTAACCACCTCTGGGATCTAGTGACCGGTAGAGTAGAGGTCCGGGGTTCGATTCACAATGGGGGCAGATATTTTCTGCTCGGCTTGATTATTTATGTAATTGTTGGTTTTAATTTGTTGTTGTTTTCGTAATTGATTTAAAAAAAAAACATTTCATTCAACCGCCTCCGTGGAGACCACTGGGAGTTGATCGGGAGGTCCGTGGTTCGATTCCCCCATGTGGGCAGAATTTTTCTGCTCGGTTTGATTCTTTATGTAATATGTAGTTGGTTTTAATTTGTTGTTTTTTTGTCACTGTTTTCAAAACTGCGACCCTACCGCCTATCTCAAAGCGATCACTCGCTATCGCTTTCGTGACATTAGAACAATAGTTTTAATGTCACAAGGGCATTAGAACTATTGTTAAAATATCACGAAAGCGATAGCGAGTGATCGCTTTGAGTTAGGCGGTAGCCTCCCTGGTTTCGAATCATTAGTATCGAAAGTGGCCGAACCGTTTGGGTTATGAAATGCAATTTGTCGAAATACTGAAATGATTGTTTTACAATAAAACTAAGAGCCGAGTTGATACGTTTGACCAACTCAGCTACGGCTGTGTCCTGAAAAACACGGCGCTGACCATTATGCATGTGTTATGATGGCTTAGTGAATGCAGTTGGATATAAACTAAATGATATTTATAATAATAATACTAAGTTGAATGTAAGTTTCTTACGACGCTGAATGCATACATCAATTCTTTATATACCTACCTACAGAATGTCCCACGGCGATGTCACATGGAGGGAAAGTACCTTAAATAACGTAGATATTAAAATTTTACTTAAAGAAGACACCACCAACCCCCTTTTTTTTTTTTTGGTAGGGGGGAAAATGCATTTACGCATTCCTCGTGGTCGAGCCAAACCACGAGGATATGTGGGACTCCCCAGACCGTACCCGGCCATCCCACGCCCCATATGGGGGTCCTCTCGTCAGACTATTAGAACCCGCGGCAAAGAATCTGCCGGGTTGCCCAGGGTGCACCACAAGGAGGTTGTCTGACATCGCACCCCAGCCCTAGAACCCTACCCATATTTTGTGCAGGCTCTTCCTACCCTTGGTACTGGAGCATCCATATATTCATTTAAAGATATTTTTGAAAAATAAAACCTCAATATCTTTTTAAATATTTTTTTCGCATTCATGGCTTGAAACAAAGAAGAGAAATAAAAAATCTTTCATTTACTTGAAACATTTAATACGTAGGTAAGTATATTATATTAATTTGATGCCCGCCACAAATAGATTTTTTACACTCGTTGCAAAAAGTCCTTTATTCAATCTAGTCCTACCAGAAGTTTGACTATCGAACTGTTTGGACAAAACTATTCCAAACTGTTATTCTGGCTAGTTTTTATTCTAACTTTTAAGCTCAGATTTTACTTTCAAGCTCTACTGTAGGTAGTACTATTTTGTATAAAAACTTAAGCCTATAAAAATTAAAATAGCCTTGTATAACAATTTGGTACTAGATGGAATAAACCCAAAAAGTCTTGCTTTTACAGCCTTTGGAGTACCTATGGACAAAACCAGCATAGATGTTTTGAAACGGTAGGAGCTATTTATATTATAGCGCGCATATAACAGTGAAAAACTAGCCAATATTTGGTGAACGTCAGGATGGCACATGTAGTGCCTTAAATCTCGATGAAATATATTTTGAACAATGGTACCTAAACTGTACTAAATAGTACCTATACACAGATAAACTGTACCTTAATCCTTTGAATGTAAATTAAAAATTCTCCTACACCTGCCATTCTGACGTCAGGCTGGCCGATGCATTGTTATAACACGTTTATAGCTACAACTATCATTCTGGAACCTATGCCAATTAACTGTACCTAAATAGTACCTAGTGAAATATACAACACATAATAAAAATATCATTGGGATTCGTAGGCAAATAAATTTTAAAATTTTGCTTCTATGAGTAATGGTAAGTAATACGTCTGTTTGCTTCTAAGAACACCGGGATAACAACTTCACTGACAAATAATTCATTGTTAATAATGTTAGCGTACGGAATCTGTTCCTTATATTAAACATTTATTATTTTTGTTTAATTGAAAACCCAAATACAGTGAAACCAGCTTAATACGATTTACGCCATACGCCAGCTTATTACGCCATATTACACTATGACTTAACGCAATTTAAAAGTACCAAATACAATAACTTTCCTAAATAAATAAAAAATATACATAATCTGAAATAAAAATCATTGATTATAAATAAAAATCAATGTTTGTCCTTTATGCTTGTTTGTTTGGATGACAATACATGGTTGACAATGTGACGTCATTTTAAATCCAAGATGGCGGTATACCCAAGATGGCGGACCAATTATTTTTAATGCACCCCTACAATATGGGTATCAAATAAAAGGTCTTGCTAAGCGTAACGTGCAAAATAAAGTGATGTCACTATAATTCCAATATTGCGAACTTCTAAACCAAAAAAAATCAATTTTGAAGTAGATATCTTTAACCGATTGAGCTGAAATTCTGTATAGACGTTCCGGCAAACGACCTTGCAACAATGATGCGTTGAATGAGATGAACAGACTGAGAAACGTGTCCAGTGATAACTAAAAGTTAAAAAATAAATTAAAACTAAAAAAACCTTTTTAAAAACAAGCTTTTATTTAAATGCGCTAAGAAGAAAAAATAAACTTTTACACTAAAACTTTTACTTATAACGTAATCTTGATGTGAATAATTTCGCCGACGACACGCTCGTCGCAGCAAAAGCCGAAACGGGGGAGGAGGCGGCTCACCTTGCGTCGGCCTGCACCTGTTTGGTGGTCCGACGCATTCGCCTTTTGGGCCTGGACGTGGCCCTCGACGTCTCTTAGGTCTGAGTCTGACTAGAGGGGGTCCGTATACCGGTCGAGGCGCACTTCATGTACCTCGGCTTGGTTTTAGACCCCCGATGGAGTTTCGAGGAGCACTTCAAGCTTCTGCGAGATCCCTGGCGATAGCCCGACCAGTCGGTCGGGCTAGCCCAGGCACGTTGGTAGTGGTAGTCGCAGCGTGGACCCTATCACACACGCCCATAAGGGCAAGGAGAACACCAGGGGGTTTAGTGGGTAGGCCCGGAACTTTGCCGGGAGAGCCCCACACACGTTCGTCGTCCAGCCAACGGTGAGTACGGTGCGGTCACGCTTTCCCCTCGAAAAAAACAAATGGTTCGAGTCCCGGTGTCAGAAGAGTTTGTGTATTTGTTTTTTTCTTATGGCCGATTAAGATTAATAGTTATGTGAAACATTGTAGGTACCATTACCCACTTCGTAGTTTTATTTTTATAATGTAGTTTTACCCTAACAATTAATGCCAGCTTTGATGTTATCTTCTTATTTCTTAGCTATAACGATTTTGGAATCCTGGGCTCCTCAAAGATCTTCTTCGGTCTTGCTTCTTCCTGACAAAGTGTTGTCCTTCTTGAAGATTTAATCTTTTCTATCCTTATTGCTGAAATCTTTTTGTTGCCACAATAACACAATATTACTGCCTTTTAGGGCCAGGACACAAAATTCTGTATTCATTTTTTTGTGAATTCTAATGATATTGCATTATGTGTGGTATATATTTCACTAGGTACTATTTAGGTACAGTTAATTGGCATAGGTTCCAGAATGATAGTTGTAGCTATAAACGTGTTATGACAATGCATCGGCCAGCCTGACGTCAGAATGGCAGGTGTAGGAGAATTTTTAATTTACATTCAAAGGATTAAGGTACAGTTTATCTGTGTATAGGTACTATTTAGTACAGTTTAGGTACCATTGTTCAAAATATATTTCATCGAGATTTAAGGCACTACATGTGCCATCCTGACGTTCATAATATTTGCGCTCCTGTAGCCACGGTGTTATCAGCAGTAGGATGGCTACTGTTTTTAGGTAAGATAGGTAGCTTCTGTTTACTATTTGTTTTAAACCTCAATAGTAGTCATATCATATACTTTGAATATACTGGCGCCAGCATATTCTGAGTCTATGAATAATGGGTTATGAATAAATAAAAACTCCTGGGGAACAACTTTTTAATTTTCTTACAAAACAACAATTAATCGTAAACATACTATTCATCCACTGAGCGTTGTTTACCGTCTATTCAAATACATTTATTTTCGTACACTTTTTTTTCCAATTCATAAATAATTTCAACATGGATAATCTACTAGTGCAATTACATCAATTATATTTCATTCATTAATAAGGAGTTGTATGTTAACATTGTTACTATTATAGTGGGTACATATTAGACGATGAATTACAAAGTCCAAAGGACGTTAACGTGCAAAAGAAAATCCACAATATAAGCGCTTATTACGATTTACGATCTGAAATGTTTATAAGTATACGTACATAGTTAAGGTATCTGCTTAAGGGTAGGTAGGTACATCAGAAAAATATGCAACTCCGTATTACAATTAAGAGTATTATACCATTTAAAACACGTTTTAATTACAAAAATATCGACAATGTAGGAATAACCTATGAACAGTTATAGGTTCATCATGCATCCAATAAGGTTATACATACCAAAGTTTACACAGTAAAATATTATATAATTATTTATATATATATATTAATGATACTCAAATAAAACACCTATCACATTTCCAATTTTAAGTCTCAACACCGATCGAACATTATTTTTTAATTTCTAAATATTTAATCGAAAATTTTTATTGTACACAAATACATCGAGAAAACAACAATTAGAGTTAAACTCTACAGAGAAAGCCTAATAAATTTAGCAGGTATAGAAGATGTAATTTGAAGATATTAGAGTTCCTATCTAAAGCCTTTATCTTTAAATAATAGCACATATACCTATTTTGTTTGAAATTTAAAACATAAGCGCGGAATTCCAATAATGGAAAAAAGTAAACTTAAGTAGGTATAGGTATGTAATTTCAAGAAAGAGCAAGGAGGTTAAACTGTCGAACACAGAATTTGTTACAATCTAAAAAATATCATTTCATTTCTAACATAAATACCCTTCTTGTATTTAAAAGTGTCTTACGCTATCCTACTGTAAATCAAAAATGTAGGTCTCGACAGAATGTCGCATCGCATGCGGTTATTCTCTAATATAATTCATTATATTTCTTTTCTCTAATATAATTCATTATAGACACTTCCATTATCTTACATCAATTTTACATATAATGTTTTATAAAGATTTTCTGCAGCCATGGTAAATAATTAGGTTAGTTATTATTAGCTAGGTAACTACACTTAATAAGAATTTAATTCTTGAATTTCAAATAAACTAACATTGATTAAGTCGAAAGTTTCACTAGATATAAATAGTTTATAAATTGAGTAAATTAACTAGGACGCCTATGTAAGTGCTAGAAGTTAAAATCCTAAACAATAATGATAATACAAAGTCATTAAATAATTTCAAGCAGCCATTGAGTTAATGGGAGCAGCATACCGAACACTAACCTAAGCGAGATCATAGTTCAATTTTCTACTATAATTAGAAAATTAACTCCAACATAAATCGGTTTCGATTCTCCGAAAATTTGAGTTACAACAAAATATTTATACATTCTAGATTTATAGCTACTATGACTATGAAGAGCTGACAGTTAAAGCGACATGAAAATACCTACACCGTAGAAATACACTTTAAGCACTAAAATATTGTTAATTTCTTAAAGTAATCATAAGAGAATTTACAGAGGCGCTGCTACCTCTAATACTTAGTATAAGTCTGCTAATAATTTTGAGAAATAGTACTAAGTAGGTAGTACAGAACGGACTTATCAGTATAAATATAAATAGGTACTTTAGGATGTTTTCATTTTAATTTGATACTTCGAGATGTTTTTTTTTCTGATAGATAGGTACCTAGTTGTAGCACACAGGAATGTCTTGTTTGTTACCCGAGTATCTCTGGGTCTTTCGATGTCTAATTTATACGTAGATTTGAAATTAGTTGTTGATTGCTGTTCAATAATAATTATTAAAGAGCATCCAAATATATACATACCTACCAAATTAACTTACCGATCCAGGAAGGTTTAAGAAATTTTTCTTCCAACTACTCATTAATTTTACCCTTCATCACTCGAAAAGGTAACACTAAAAAATACACTAATACTACCCTGGGAAACTCGAGGGCAGTAATGTTATATGGAATTTCATTAATGACCTATTCAACATTAATACCTTGTTCTGTTTTTTTTCCAAGAAGTCACGATAAGATTTATACATTTTGTATAAATCTTATCGTGACTTCTTGGTAAGCATTTTTCCAAAGAGGTTTGAGTGGATTTATAAGATGAAGCTGTTTAAGATACCACAATAAAATTACTACACATGCGCAAAACAAGTTAGATAGGACCATACAAAGCCAATGTTATTAAAAAAGAGAGGCAATTGGCTTCAATGGCGACGGAAAATTGTATTCAAGTGAATATTGTGCAGTGAAACTGGTGTTATTTTGGTACACAAATATTCATTTATGTCCTTGGTGAGATTTTTTATGGATTTTCCACCTCATCAGTCACTACCTTCAAGATAAGGTTTTGTTTTTTAGTAAGAACAATATGTATTTTGTCATAATTAAATATGTTTTTCTTTTTACAGGCATTCTTAAATTTTTTATTTATTTTTATGATGAGTTTAGGTGTAGTTGAAAAAAAAAGCAGATTACGCACCTCGTAAGTGAGCTATTATTGCCCTTAAGTTATTAGTGCCCTCGCGCAAATGCTCTTGCATCAAACTTCCACGGGCATTAATAGCTCACTTAGTGCCCGGTGCAACAATCTACTATTGTTTTTATTTTATAAAGATAATATCCATTGATTAATCATGATAAGCTTAACAGATCAACTTCAACAACTTTTATAGAAATAAATTACGATCTCTAAACACTAACAATACTTAGATTTTTACCACATGTAGATATATTGTTGTATTTAATAAGTAGGTACCTATAATAAAAGTCTATTTATTTTTAAATATTCAAGAATAAACAGTCCTATTAGATTATTAGAATAATGTAATCAACCAAGCTAATTCTGCTACGGCAACGTTCAGCAAATACAAAATTGTAATTCGGTAAGTAATAGATACACCTTTAGATAATTTTCTCTCATTTAAATAAAATATGCATTGTTTATGGCTTATTTGACGCATAAGATTGGTTTTCTTTACTACTACTAAGTATTTGTTAAAAACGTTTATTAGCATTATAGTTAAAAACTTTTTGGACAAAAATGTTCTAGCCTGTTTTAGTTTACCTACTAGTCATAATTGATAAGGCTGAATAATGCATTGTATAATTATTTTTCCCGCCCGTACAAAATGATACGTTTTGTCGGGATTTGTTGCTGTCCTGGCACTTGTTTACAAAAAAGAAATGGTTCTGAATCTGATACAATATTATATCGATGCGATAGATGGTAAAATTATTTTTTTTACAAAAATATGGTGAAGATATATTTTTTATACACGGTTATTTTTTTATCACCCTGGCATATTTTAGGGACGCTTCAGGATACATCCATTATTACATAAAAAATAATATAAAAAAATAATAAAAAAATCTCTAAAAATGCTGCTCTCGACTAATGCAGCATTTTTTGGATTTTATTGAAAATGAATATAACATATTTAAATCATTCTAATACTAAGTCGTGAAGCGTCCCTTAAATTTTCCAGGGTGATAAAAAAATAACCGTGTATAATTTAATAAAGTATTAACGCCATATTATTAGATATTAGGCTGGTGAACGCTTCATCCACGTGAACTCAGATTGAAGAGCTACCTATTTGTCTTGACATAATCTGAAAAACATCTAGCACTACTCTTCGTTTTTTAAAAGAAATAGGTACTTAGTATGTATTTTTTATGTATTTCTTCATTTCGGAAATTTGTAGACTGAAATGTCTCTTCATTAAATTATTACGTACGTATTACGTACCTACGTAGGCACAATGGGGAATAAAACATTTGGAGATACAAGGCATTCCAGCTGATTAATAAAAAAATAAAATATCTACATAATTTTTTTTTTTTCAAAATTCAAAAATCTTTATTCAACATAGGCCTTTACAGGCACTTATTGACGTCAAAACAAAGCAACACATTCTAATTTAAAGGAAACATATTAACCTTGTATGTGCATACATCCTGAATATAATCAGGATGTCTGCAAATACAAGTAGGAATGAAAAAAAAAAGTTGATTCTACACCTGTTTGGAAATTAATACTTAGTATCATCAGACGTCGAAATGGATACCATCTATTCAAAATATTTTTACACATATAAATTCGAATAACTTTATCAGTCATTCTTATATGTTGGAAGAATTTAATTTGGCCTTCAATAGTCATTCTTTAACACTTAACACTCATAAATCATAATGTACATTGTTGTTACAAAATTGCGGATTATATTATGTATAGCATCACTAAAATGCAATGCTGTAACATATGAATTTAGAAAATAATGAAATTGTTTATCGTTTAAAAGTAGTTTAAAATTATGCAGATAAGTTTGCCGTAGATAAAGCACATTGGCATTTTGATGTTCAAAAATTGTAAGGTTAAATGTAAATACCTAGGTAGACAATTTTAATCAAGAAGTATACGAGGAATAGTTTCAGACAAAGACATTATAAGAGATAGACCGACAATACGCGCGGCCTCTAAGAAACCCCCTTCAACCACAACAGCGGTCAGGCGGCCGCTACTCATACTGTATTTGTACTGCATTCGACTGTCGAGCGCGCGTCAAGTTATAAAATACTTAAACATGCCCAAATAACTTCGTTTTGTAGTGTAAAAAACGAACAGTAATAAAAACTAAATCACATTGTAACATTATTTATTACCGATGAGTCTTAATTATGCTTATTTATTTAGCTATTATCATATCAAAATTGGTTGAAGGGGACTTCATACATTTCGTTTGCATTGTTGGTCTACTCTTATAATGTCTTTGGTTTCAGAGTTCATTTCACAGACAGTTTGATTAGTCATGAAATTCATGGCCAGGGCCGTCTTTCACCTATTGGAGGCCCTGGGCACATTAGGATAGTGGGCCCCCTATGACCATAATAAAGCACTATTTAACCGACTTTAAAAAGGAGGAGGTTATTAATTCGACCCGTATGTTGTTTTGTTTGTGTGTATGTACGCGATTACACCGCCAATTGTGGACCAATTTTCAAAATTCTGTTTGTATTTGATAGAGTATACTCCTGGGGTGGTCCCAAGGTCACCAAAGTCAGGACCTGACGATGGGATCCCATAAAAATCGAGGGAGACCCTTAAATTGTATAGGTATTTTCAACGTGTTTTGTGTATATCTTACTGTAAAAGCCCGAACTACGGTAAATCCTAACATTTTCCGGTAAAACCTAAGATTTATCAACTCTTAATGGTTAAAAGCTGTGATCATTGTTTATTTCGGACTTTTACCATTATACACCCGGTAAATCCTAGAACTTACCACCAACACCAAAACGCGGTCAATGTTGAAAATATTCTTAAGAGAAAATCATACGGGTTTCCTTCCTCGATAGTGGCAATAGTTGCCCTATTTTTACAAAAAAAAAGCTATGCACATGGTCCTACGTTCTCCTTTTTTTATTACATTAATTATTACAGGCGATTTAATCCTTCAAAAATTTTCTGCTGTTTCAAACATCCAGCAAACAAATTTGACGCAATTATATGAAAAAAGATGAAACACAGAAACATAACCAAAACCTTTCCTTAAATTTAAAAAAAAAGTAATTAAATCGTTCAAGTTTTAGAGGAGAAAATAGAGGACTACGAAACGTCTATTTTGTGTATTTTTTAGTTGTCTCTATCGCACTCGTTTGTTTGGGGGCACAACGCGACAGCAATACTTGCATTTAAAAAAAACCTATTTTTCAATTCTCCTGACCTTAGTGTTTTCTCTTGAGACGCATAAAACGTGGGACTTTTTAGATTGGTCAAATATTTTAATTAAGTAAGTTATAAAATACCAAATAATAAGATAAATAATGATTCAGTTACCACAGGCCAACGTAGGCATTTGTATGAAAATAATTTTCGTTTTTGAATTGTTTTGTTTTTTTAAAGGTGTTTATAAATTATGTTTTATAAGTTACTATAGCTTTCCGCTCGCGACTTCGCCCGCGTTTTTTTTGTTTTCTCGTGGGAATTTTTTTCCCGTAGGAAAATTACCCTATGTCCTTCCCCTGCCTCCGTAGCACGTCCACCAAAACACGATATGATAAAGCGATTTATCGCGGGGAACTGTCAAATTACGACGAAACCCTATTGTCTTTTGACAGTTCACCGCGATAAACCGCTTTATCATATCGTGTTTTGGTGGACGTGCTAGGGGGGCTGGTCTCAAAATATATCCCTATACCAACCTTCAACAAAATCGGTTCAGTAGTTTCGAAACCTATTCAATACAAACACACAAACAATCAAATCTTTCCTCTTTATAATATTAGTATAGACATAGACGAAGAATAATATAGATTAAAAAATAATTACAATAACAAATGTTTTATCATAACGATAATTATCAATTTTTTATTTAGTATTTAATTTAGACTTTGTTTAGTTTTAATGTGTACAATTACAGGTTGCATGTAACTGTGTCGTTTTGTACAGTCTAGGTGGATTCGTAAATTAATTAATTTGTAAGGTGCTAACTCATTGTTAAATTGAAAAGAAAAACGACAGAAATACACATTGTTTTATTCTGAAAACCAATATTTACTAACCGTCATTGGTAAAACCTAGCATACCCCAAAGTCTAAAAGTCCGAAAAATCATCTATTCTTTTTAAAATCCTAACAGTAAACCAGCTCATGTAGTATTTACCGGCAAAACCTAAGATTTACTGACATACGGGCTTTTACAGTAACAGATACACTATAAAATCACCTTTATATTAAAATATATTTCATTTCTAGTCTAGACATCATCAGGTCCAAATTGGATAATAATGTTCTTTACTGACAAAACCTAAAATTTACCAATATAAGGACTTTTACAGTAACATATATCTATTCAAAAGAAAATAAGAGCCACCTATTATTTTTATTGATTTTCAATAGAATCTTATTGCTTATTTATATTAGGTACGCACTTAATTTATTTGTCGTCAAAAACGTTCGGGACCTTAAAACCAATAAACAAACACAGAGAAGAAATGAGTACCTAATGTTAGTTTGTTTATCATACAATTTTACAGGTGGCTGTAATTTTGTTTTGAGTAGTATATAATATAGTATGTATAATGAGAAAGTAGAGTAGCTATCGGTTATCGCTTGGTAATCGAGTAGGGACTAGGGGGCCCCAGTCCATCGGGGGCCCTGGGCACGTGCCCATTGTGCCCAATGGGTAAGAGGGGCCTGTTCATGGCGACATCTAAGACTTTTGTAACACATCGCCACGCAGTAGTTCATCACCGCGTTAGTGGTAGGTTTTAATTTCTAGACCTTCTTGATTACTTCCTTGTGATTATTTCATTTACATACAAATACTGATAGACATAGTCATATGTACTGATTCATATGTAGTAAGTAGGTAGGTATATTAATGACACAGGATACAGCTTAACATCAACAGGCATGGTTTATCATAAATGTAGTTTTTTTTGTAACATCATGGTATTTTCTCCTATATGTAAACGGTCATTAATTTTCCATTTTTTAAATAAAATTCTGTTTGTTAAGTAGGTGCTCTATTAATATAAAATAGACAAGTCCGAGGCATAGCAATTAAGTCCCATCGATCAAGTCATTTTAGGTCCCAGTATAGTCACTATTTTATTTTGCCTCATAAATCAATTTCGCTGGCTGCTACTAGGTATGTATGTAATATTGTAGTGTATTTTTCATATAATTTTTATCCGAAACTAAGTAGTAGATCTGTAGATAAAATTTAGTGTAGGTACCTAAGTGCTTCTCCTTTTCATTACAAGTTTACTCGAAGTTGTTTTAGGTGTATATATAGAGTTTTGGCGTCATAGTTCAGGGTTTTTAACATTTTTGGCCTAACGTACTTTATAGTTATTTAAAAGTTATTTTGATCCTTTACGGAAGGCAGAATAGAGTTCTCGTTCAGCCTAGTCCCTGAAGGGGAACAGGCCTCCCATGCCGCCTGCGTCCCAGTCGGCGACCTCCACTGGCCCGAAGCATTCGTCGAAGAACTGCTCCATCGTCTTATGAATGTGGATGTAGGAACGCTCGAAGTTGTGTCCCTCGTCGGGGTATACCTGTGAAGAAATTTTTCAACGCATTACAGATTTTACTATTTATTTATTCAGTCAAGAACACCACGATAGCTGAGGTGTATATAGTTTATTTTTGATGTGAGTACATTGTGCCGGGACGTACTTAATGTGAATGCAAGACGGTACTGAATACTAAGCGCAATGGCGCCTACCTAATTTGCTTAGCGTGAGTATACGGGGCGACGGCACTGGTTTCGCGTACGCTAAAATACTATATTTAGGACGTAACCGTACTATTATAATATCTTCTGTGACGTAACGAAGATACGCGAGAGATGAAAGGACCAAAGCTCCCCAAAGCTAAGTTAAAAACGAGCTGATTGTATATGTGTATTTTAATTTTAAGGCTGTTTGTAACTAGGTTGAAGAAAGACAAATATTTATTAAATGTTGCAAACAACAACAAATATTGTTTATAAATAAAAATAAGTAGGTAGTCTTTTTTCACGCTGCTGTGTAGGCAAGTACTTTATTTTTAACCGACCTCCAAAAAGGAGAAGGTTCTCAATTCAACGCGTATGTTTTGTTGTGTGTATGAACCTCATAACTCCGTCATTTATTAACCGACTAGTGGGTCCGGCAGACGTTGTCCTGCCCGATCACAGCGCCAACTACCCGGTCCAATTGTACTTTTAAACCTTCCTTGAACCTATACACACACACACACACACACAGAAAATTTCGAAAGAATCTGTCGAGCCGTTTTTGAGTTTTAGCGAGACTAATACACAGCGTTTCATTTTTATATATTAGGTCCCTACATATGAAATTGGCGTTTTGCCGTACTGGCCACTTTGATCTCAAATATCTCCTCTATGGTTAGGAATTCCTACGATGAGACATAATTCCTTGTCAATACAAATTGCAGATTGCGTACTCCAATAATACAAGAATGGATGTCACCAAGCTGCAAGTATTACAATTCTCACATTTGTCCTCCTGCACAATTCCTGGTGTATTTTTTTATAATTTTTCTGAATATAACTTTAAGATACATTTTTGTGTTCTATTTATTGATCGATATCCCTTACTTTGACATAACCTATCTTTTAATAAAATCTCTTAAACTAGAATCTGCCTAGTTTTTGGAGGATACATTTTATTGTTATGAATCAATGTTGAGTTGAGGTATAATTAGAGGTAGGTTTCATCTTTGTCCATCTCAGGCATTTTTTGTATGGAGGATGGGCATTCCCCTTTATTATCTACTAGCTGACCCGGCATACTTTATATCGCCATGTTTTTTCGCTAAATTACTGAAATGTTTGTTAAAATTATTGTAATTTTTTTATTACACAAACCTTGTCCTAACAATAACGAATACATAAAATCAAGAATCATCCAATTTGGTGCAGTTGTTCGAAAGTTATGGGCGTACAGTACATACATTTCGAAAATCCATTTTTATTTAAGTATATAGATTTCACGCATCTCTCGTGCTGCAACTGACAATTTGCAGTTTACATTATTTCAAATGTACGGGTAAACCCAAAACCTGCGAATATTCCTTTGGCGTCTATTATGATAATAGTCTAATACAATGTTTACCTCTCGATAGACGTGTGCTTTTGTAAAAAGAAATAATACAATAGAATTGAAACTTTGCAACATGAGTAGCGTCCTGTGCGAGCGACAATCTCTAACTGGTTTGTAATTGAAATTTCTAATTAGTTCCGTCATTTTTGAGCAGCTCCGTGAGCGGAGGTCCTTATTCACGGTAATAGTTCAGGAGCTTGCGATGCATCGGTTAGAAACATCGATGTTTTTTCAACATTGAGTACTTTTTCTAACATTGCATGACAATGACTAGTCAGCCCCTTAATACTCTATCTATACCTACACACAAACAGCACTTTTCATTTACGCGCGCCGCGCCTGTTGTGTGTTAAAGGGTGTTCAAGAAATCTATGTACCTAAGACAAAAAAACGACATTCCATGCACTTTTGCTGATTCAGTTATTGCTTATTAAAAAAAACTTAAGGCAATGTTACAATTAACACCAAAAAATCGAATACAAATAAATCGTGAGACTACTCGTAAACGTTGTTTATTTTAAAGTACAGTCAGCAACATATCCGAGGGCCGAGTCCACATACTGTATTACACTATTACCGTGCCTAAGTTGTCAAAAAGCCCCAGTCGGCACGCCACGCCACGCCACGCCACGCCACGCCACGTACCTGGTGCGAGTACACGGCGCCGGCGGCGACGAGCGCGCGCGCCAACGCGAGCGCGTGCCGCGGCGGCGCGCGCACGTCGGCGGTGGCGTGCGCCAGCAGCACGCGCCGCGGCGGCAGGTTGCCCGCGCGCCGCCACACCGCGCCCGCCGCGGACCGCGCGCCGTGCCGCTCCGTCCAGTACGAGTCTGTCGGGCGGGCCGCCGGGCGACGGACGTAAAGCGAGCTTTAGACGCCGGCGGCGCCAGTGGTGGTTGCCAGTGAAACTGGCTTCCCAGATAGCATTCAAACTTGCCACACTTGAGGCAAGTTCCAATCAAACTTTCCAGTTTCCCATCAACAAGTTTGCATGATGTTTGTTTTTTCAATACCGCAATGTACCATACAATATTGCCCCAACAAACTAGTCGCTTTAAAGTTTGTTGGGGCAATATTGCAACAACATTGTATACTGCCGGAAAAAATAAAAATCACGCAAGTTTGTCAATGAGAAACTGAGAAAGAAAGTTTGATGCAAACTTGCCAGACTTGCCCTTGCTATCTGGGCTGTTATTGGCCATAGCGCAGGCTTCTCTGAGGACTGGTCCTCAGACAAGCCTTCGCTGGCTTGGCCCGTGTTGTTTAGATGAGGTCAATGGATTCATTTCATTCCTGAATTATTCGTGTGGTGTGCATACGTTTAAGTCTACGGAGAAACGCCAGCGACTGGCGCGATGCGCCTACACGCGTCCTCACGCGTATATAAATAACAAGCCAGTTTCACTGGCAGCCAGCGCTGGCTTGCGTTTATAAACTGTTTTTCAAGACAAGCCATCGCTGGCTGCCATCACTAGCGGGAATAGAGCGCCAGGCTATTTTTCAAGCCAGTGACCACCGCCCGCATGCCCCGCAACCCCCGCGCCAGCGTGAGGACGCATGTAGACGCATCGCGCCGGTCGCTGGCGCTTCTCCGTAGACTTAAACGTACGCACACCACCACAAGAATAATCCAGGAATGAAATTAATCCTTTGGCCTCATCTAAACAACACGGGCCAAAGCCAGCACAGGCTGTCTGAGGACTGGCGCCAGCGTTACTGGCTTCGTCTAAACCTTGCATAACGGCACAGAATAACTAATGCCCGTAACCATGATAGCTCGAAACAATATGTACCACTACACCGCACCGCATTTTTGGCAATCGTTGTATGAAATTATATGAAATCTTGCACAGTTGGCCGCACCGTACGCGCCGTATTTTAAAAAATGCGGTAGGTGATGACAATCTGATGACGTCATAAAATGCAACGCGTACGGCGCGTGCTGATATGTATATGCGTTCAGTTGCGATCTCAAATTCTAATTCAGGTGAATGGTTTACATATAGTTTGTCTATTTACTAGAACGATCACAGAGAATGGGACAAATCGCAGTGGTAATTGCAATGTCGCTGATAGCTTAACTCGCAATAGCTCAGTGTGAAAATTAATTGTAGATTATTCAGTGTCCGTTGAAATTGATGATGTTGGAAAGCGTGACCAATGAACTGTATGTTATTGTTGTACGGGTATAAATAATCAGTTTTATACTAAATTGTAAAAAAAATAACTTTCACACTAGTTGCAACTGGCGTATGCATCCGATGTAATCAAGTGCAAACTGTTATCTGCTATTTATGATATATTTGTTTCAACTCATGAACTATTTAATTTCTATATAAAATATAATAGCAGGCTCGAAATGCACGTGATTCACATCCGCATTTTACCGCAAAATTTATCATCATCGCCCTGGCTTATCCCAGTCTTCTAAACAATATATGGCGATATTGCTAATTTTCATTTTTGATTATCACTAAGAGATAGGTATTATTATGTTATTACGTAGGTACGTAATAATTGGAAATGAAAATTAGCAAGACCACATCCAAAGACACTTCATAGTAACGTTACTATTACACAAACACATAGAGAAGCACACATACTGTTAGTTATACATATAAGGTAAATTAGGCGGAGGGAAAATTTCTGATGAGGTCAAGCTCAACGAGCTTAAAAAGGATGCGGGCGGGGATTCCTTTTCGAAGAATAGATACCGCGGTTTTTTCTTTTAAAAATCTGTTTTATCTCGTCTAGAAAGCGCAGAATCATAATACGAATCATATTATGAATGGAGTGCAATTCATCATAAGCAATTATTCTATTTGACGGCTTTGTATGAATATTGGTAAAATGGTCTCAATTGACACTTTAGCAATGCCTAATTTGTGGGCCATTTTAAGAATATTCATACAATTCTGTCAAACAGAATAATTCCTTATGATGAATTGCACTCCATTCATAATAAGATTCGTATTAGGACTCTGCGATGCGGCCTCTTTAGGTCCGCCGTTTAAAGGCTAGGCCGTTTTAGGGCGGGGTCAGTGAGGGTTGTTGAGTGGGCGGATTTTTTGGGTCTCACTGTGATGGCCGAGGTCGGCGAGCGGGGCGAGCGCGGCGAGGCAGCGCGTCACGTTGCGCGGGTCGCTCGCCGCGGCCGCCGTCGCCGCCGCACCGCCGTACCCGCGGCCGTACACGCCCACGCGGCTGCCGTCCACCATCTTCAAGTTGTCGCGCAGATATCTGTGTGCCCCAAGCACGAACGAAGAACGCATTATGTACGATTTTTGCGGAATAGAGTTTGAAACACACATTTGAAATTAGGAAAACGACTTCTATAACTATCCCATAGATACCATTACAATATTTTTATTAAAACCCGCTATTTCAGTTTTTATAAACGCATTTAACTTAGATAGGTATCAATTAAAATTTTATTTACCATAAACGCATCATTCATCGGCAGTTAGACTTTAAAAGTAGGTAATTAATGCGTTTTTCGTAAGCGCGGCAATATAGTTATGGTTAATGGTTATCGTAATCGTATTGTATGAAAACTATCAGCACCGCTCTGCCCACCAGAGACTAAAGTGCAGTAACCGCAAAATAACGATTGCGAGCAAACGCCATTTAAAGTTAAGAATTTGATATAAAAAATAAGCAGATGTATAAACAAAAAAAAAATGAATCCTGAAATGTTCTATAGGCGTAGGTTCACACGTCTTAGCAATAAAAAAAAAATATATCCTTATAAATGAATTTTTTAATGGCCATTTACTATTTTGGCGCGAATTACTGCACCGCCTTTTTTATAAAAAAAAACATTTAAACTGATTAAAACGCAGTATAAAGTAGCATTACTGCGTTTGGATTGGTTGTTTTGTCAAGAAACCCAATTAACATGCAGTAAGGTGTAAAAAGTACTGCATGTTAGTTGGTTTTATAGAAAAAAAGTGTTCGTTTTACTAGTGCATTAAGAAAAATAGCTAGGTAATATTTTATAAAACGTTTATTTTTACATAATTAATAACAATAATTCAACTTAATGAAATAAAAATCACATATCAAAAATACAAAAACTTCTTCTAATCCAAAAAAAATGTGTCAGTTTTCACATAATAATAACATAAAGATATTAAATGTTTAATAAGTAATAAAATATACTTACTCAATGTAGGTACGTATTTTTAAATGGTGGGCATTATCTTGAGATCAACGTTACAGTAAATTTAAATTATATACAAAACATCACACGCTTACATAACTACATAGTCTACACAGATAAGTCTTAAATAATTAGTTTCTAGGAATAACTTGTTACTTTTTAACCGACTTCAAAAAAGGAGGAGGTTCTCAATTCGATGCGTATGTTTTTTTTGTGTGTATGTTACGCGATTACGCCGCCAGTTGTCGACCGATTTTCAAAATTCTTTTTGTATTCGATAGAGTATACTCCAAGGGTGGTCCCATGGTCACCAAAGTCAGGATCTGATGATGGGATCCCATGAAAATCGAGGAAAACCCTTAAATTTTAAGGTGTTTCCAACGTGTTTTGTGTGTAGGTATGTTACGCGATTACTCCGCCAGTTGTGGACCGTTTTTAAAAATTCTTTTTGTATTCGATAGAGTATACTCCTAGGGTGGTCCCAAGGTCACCAAAGTCAGGATATGATGATGGGATCCCATGAAAATCCAGTGAAAAAAGATTTCATTCACTAAAAAGTTAAAAATAACAAATAGTTTACAAAAAATAAAAACCGACTTCAAAAACACTGAAAAGTTAAAAATAATATAAGAATAGGTACAGACAACATCACACTTCTATATTGAATTCGGTGCCAAATTTTAAGACTTTCTAGGAGATCATCGTTTGGCACCGACTTCAATATGGAAGTGTGATGTTGTCTGTACCTATTCTTATATTATTTTTAACTTTTCAGTGTTTTTGAAGTCGGTTTTTATTTTTTGTAAAATATTTTTTATTTTTAACAGTTTGATATGCTTAAAATAACATTGGTTGAGTTTAGCTTTTGAAGCCTCTTAATATTCTTAATACTAGGTTTAAAATAATAAAAAAGTATGTATCAAAATCTAATGCACAGCCAGTCTCATCATTTATGTATCATTATAAATCAGTCTTATAACTATAAAATTGTATAAATCAGTCTTATAATTATAAAAAGAAACTCAATCGCAAAAATGAACTGTTATTGAAGTAATAAAATCTTATTAAAGTTAACCGACATACAATTTTCAAAACAGACCAGAAAAAAATATTAAGTTTTTTTGTTGTTCATAATAATAAGTCTTAAGTTACATTTAAGGCACATTATTTCTTAGAATAAACCCGTCAAATCCTTTGAACATAAACAGAAAAATCACAGACTCTTAGTAATCAAATATAACATTAAAAATTCAACACTATTCATCAATATCAAAAAATGATTCTTCTGGTTCTTGTGGTGTAGAACAAACAGAAAGGTTTTTCTAGCAACTGATCAATCATACACAATCGAGCAGTATCCTTTCGGAAGCTCTGTTTCACGCTTCATAAACATTTTAAAACAACCAACTAAAAAGCAGTAATTGCTACTGTTACTACATGAAGCTAGTTTACGAATAAACGTTTATCTATTCATAACCGATTAAAATGCAGTAACAACGCTTGATACTGCGTTATAATTGGTTTGACCTATATTGGTAGGTCATAATTTAATGCAGTTTTTTATTATTAAACATTGCTTCTGCGTTTACTTATTTATATGACAAATGGAATATTGTTTGCTTCTAGATTATAAATCTAATCTGTGGGACTACTTTAAACAACTTTTATATTTTGACAGCATTTTGCACCACTACATATTTTCTACTCGATTCAAATGTTAGTGAAATATCATAAACATTGTTCATACTTTATTTAATAATCGCAAAAATAAATTTGAGCCTATTACGAGTGACTATACGACAAGCTGTTAAAGCATGGCCATGAACTATAACGACACCCATACAGATACCATATTGTATTACTTAGTATTCGTAAATTGAATGTAACGATAAGGATAAAATTGGCAGTTGGGTGGAAAAGAGAACAGTAGACACTCATAGTTTTAACAAATGATGATAATAAATTAGCTCAGTCCTATTGTGCATTAGTCGCACCTGGACAGCAAAAGCTCTCACAATTACATATTGCCCACATAAATTAAGTCTTTTTAAGTTCAAAATTAACGTTTTAAACCTAAAAAATTGGTCTACAGGAAAATACAATCATCTTAACAAAAATAATAAGTAAGTACAATGACATTGCAGTTTCTATTCGTACCGTCGAATTAATTGTCTTAGAAGATAAGTGGAACATTTTCTGCCGTTTTCTGTGGCTGATCAAGGACGTAAAATTATACATGTTTCTTGAATGATAAAGCATTTGAAGGCAGGTATACAGTTTTTTTAAATCTTAAGACAATGACAACCATAACAACAACCCTTGGGCCCAGTCGGCGCGATACATTAGGCTTAAGCCTATATTTAAAATGAGTCACATACGCTCAACTGTAGCTCGTTCGGTTTGATGATATCTACTAAAATTACGGCAGTTATCTATAGACATAAAGTTGCTAGGTAAATAATTTGATATAATAAATCTTAATCTTATAAATACTCTCAATTATATAAATATTTTGTGTACGTGCTTTTGGTAGGTACTTATTTCATAAGACAAACGGTCCAGATGCGGCTACCAATGAATCGTCATCAGGTTTCCATGATGGCCACACACATTCTGCATCTTTGGTCATTATATTATTAACTAGAGCCGTCGCCACCTTGGCGACGTAAAAACAATGCATAATGTGTGTTTCCATCGCAATAACATAAATAATAAATAAATACCTAATTTAAAACTAAGTCGATCAATGCTTTAATTTAAACAAATGTCTATTCCCTAATGAGATTTCTATTAAATTGCATTCTAATATCACTCACTAGTAGTTATTGTCAGTGCGACAACGTCCGTGGAGCACAAGAGTGCGATCAGGTAATGAGACACGAGATGGACCTTTGTTGGAGGCGATAAATGGCGTGTACAGTAAGTAGTATTCAGAATATTTCAACATAAATATGGAATGTAGCAAACACTCAATCGAAAAGACCCTCGGATTTGGCATTCGGCCATTATTAATCTAATATTTACAATTAAATAGTACTATGTTTTGTAAATTAATATTCTTCGCTTTCACTGTATTGATATGCATTCCTCCGCACACATCATAGTAATAAATAAATATAAAAGTTGTTTAAACACAGACAATAACATAGCTGCTGGGTACGAGTACTATCATTTGTCAAACTTGATCCCAATTAAAACGCAGTATATAAAACATTACTGCACTTTATCTGGGAATAACCATATGTGTGTCACTATGTTATCCAAACTAATCTGCAGTAATGCTTTATTTTACTGCATTTTAGTCAGTTTATAATAATTAAGGAGTGTTAAGTATTCACAACTAAAATGCGGCTAGCTTTGATTTTACTGCATTTTAGTAGGGAGTTCGTGACAATTAATATTTTTTTCTAACTGTAGTAAAAATAGTATTGTATGGAGGTAAATTTTACTGCATATTAATTAGTTTTTATTTTTTTTTACAAAAATATAAAACTATCTAAAGGGCCGCAAAGTTTGATTGCTTACTGCATTTTAGATAGGAAACCTTAAAATTTCGTCTCCACTATAATATATACTGCATTTTAGTTGGGAAACCACGCTTAATTGTTAATATTATTGGTTTTGCAGTAAGAGTAAAACTGTAAATTAAAAACTATCTAATTGTCCGAGAAAAAAATTAGTTAATTCAGCAGAAACCTTATGAAACCCGCTTTCAGAATCACTAATAAAACGAAAAATCATCCAAGGGCTATTACTGCACTTTAGTGTCTGGTGGGCAGCGCTACGGCCGCTTAGGGACTAAATAGTATCGTAATGGTAATGGTATATAGTTAAGGCGCATAGTGCTCCCAATGACCTTGCGTCGATCGTCCCGCACTGATTACATAGGAGTGAGTGAGTGAGAGTGAGGGAAATATTCAAGCAAACCTTTACGCGTAAGATGAATTATTTCAATAAAAATTAATAAAGCCGAATAAGAAAAATCTAAAAAGATCATCCCCTAGAATATTGTTCACTTTATTTATTGAAATCGAAAGAATGTGATTTAACCTAATATTTACGAAGCGATTAGGGTTATAGTTTTAAAATCGAGGCATGTTTGGGTCACATTTTAACCAAGTTTTAATTAATTTATCAAAAAATTAAGAAGACCATCCTCTAAAGAATGCGTTGAATAATAACATATCCTTTTTAAAGATTTCTTTATTCAATATTTATGAAGAGAACCGGTTTTTTCTGCAGTAATTTTTTATGATTGACGTTACTATGCGCCTTAACGAGAGCTTAAAGTATGAGAATCGTCAGCACGAACTCACTTTTGACGTGTCGCATCGTTTTATTCGACAGCTAACTATCGTAATATCACTCACCGAGAATTTTACAGTGAGAGAACTATCGTTACGTTATGAGCTCACGATAGTCTTACGATAATGTTTCGAGCTGTCTATTTAATATCTCAATCGTTATCGCATAGTAAGTAAATACGATTACTATACTACCCGTATAACGAGAGTGGTTCGGACTAGGGGTACTGTACACCGATCGTATTATATTTAAGGATGTACAATTGTACATACCTACAAGATGAGGAGATATATGTAGGTACGTACCTATAGAAAAAGAGAGGGCATCAAGAAAATACTTAAAATGCAATTCCTAATTTATCCAAGTGCACTACGTTTTGTTCCGAGTTTGCATCGGAGGTATCTGTTTAAATAGCACGATAACACTGTACTCACGACAAAACTGCCAGCTGGTCTTCAACGTCCACAGTCAAGAGTTTGTTGTAGATCTCAGTGCGCATTTCTTCTCCCTGCAAAAATTATAATATGTTTTTATGTAACTGCATGTGCTGTGACTGAATCTCTTACTTTCACATTAATAATAGCATATAAATCTTCAAATTAGAATATAATGCTCCATATTTTCCACCGAAGATCTACAGGAGGGTAGGTCCATACATACCCTCCTGTAGATCTTTGAAAAACTCACAATCTTGTGATATCTTCGACCTTAGCTTCCAATACAAAGGTGTATTAGAAGCTAAGGTCGAAGATATCAAAAAATTGTGAGTTCAACGAAGCTGAAAAATAAATTTGGGCCGGAGAAAAAAAATTGATGATTCAAACTTTTGGATCAGAAAAAAAATAGATGTCATCTCGTTAGGATCTACTATAGGACTTTATCTGACAAAAAAACTAATTGCATTCCCACATAAGGCCTACATTTTTTCTGTTGTATGTCCTCTGATTAATAGCCTAACTGTCAGTATTGTCTGGAAAATTGCAATCTGACTGTTATTACCTGACCGCCAGAGCCGCGCGCGTCGATCTCGGCCACGATGAAGTGCCGCGAGGCTGCCAGGTACCATCCCCAGCCGGGCGCCCAACGCTCCGTCACCAGTTGACCGCCAGGTTGAGCCGAGCTGCAAGCATTTTATTAGACAACTACACCTATAGGTACATCGTTAATCAATGTAAGTATCTTTTAAAACATTCGTGTACCGAACCTTACTCACATAGTATGGACACGCCAGTAATAGTGTGCATGATCGTTACGTTCAATGAATAGAATAGCAATGTATGGAAATTTAGAAACCACATGACTGGATGATAAAGACTTGTTATTCCCATATCCTTCCGAAGGTATCCGTTCAAAGGTCACGAACGTGAAAAGTAACATTAATTAAGCCTTTTACTAATTATCCGCTTGGGACACTGCGCGAAGCGGCTGAGCAAATTCATAATTGTCTTACGAGCGCAGTCGGGTCCAGGTGGTGTTCCAGATAAATGTAGATTTTATTAGAAATTGATGGTGCGATAACACTTACATGTGCAACACCAATGGTAGCGGTAGATCATCCGTCTCACGGAAGCCAGGGGGCAGCAGAAGACGCACGCGAGCCTCGCGATTAGCTTGTACCTGTGGATGAAGAAATATAATCTAATTACACTAACTGCTTATATTTTTTATGCACCGATTATGGTGTCAGGTTCTGAAGTTTGTTGACCGAAGGCGAATAAGCGTCTGCTTACTGTAAGCGAAGAAGTAAGGTTTATTGTTTAAATTCAAAACCCTAAAAGTAACTTTGGGATGTAAAAAATTGTGAATTCTTCCCAAAATAATATTCGTTGTGCGTAATTTAGTAAGTAACGATTTTCGATAACAAAGATTTACTAGTAAGTACAGTCAACTACTAAGAGATGGCCAAAGTAACAAAAATATGTATACACGACTTTTTATCAAGGTTTGTAGCTCTGACCATATCGATCTCTTTGCAGTCGACTGCATTGCACTTGTACACTTTCGAACTAACGTACATCGTAATCGTATAGTTTCGAACTAGCGTATGTACGATCGATCTTAGAAGTAGATGGACATTTTAGTACCATGTCACACCAATTATTTCTTTTATTTAGTTTGGTTACACCTCTGGTTAAATGCTCTAAGTTACACCTATATTGAACTGTTAATAATTGGTGTGTTTGGTATGGTACTAAAATGTTTATCTACTTTTAAGGCCGACTGTACATCACACTCGTATATTTTTAAAATAAATAAATAATGTAGATATAGGACTCTTGTACTTACGAACTTTGATGTTCAGTAGCGGAGTCTAGATACCTCTTATTGGTGATAGGTTATGAAAACTGGGCGTTAGGGAATTTTTACACTGTCTTATTACCCTGTCTGTGTGTGTTGGTCAACTAAATACTTTTCTAGGCGACAGGGGTAGTTATATTTACCTCGACTCTGAAGACCTTTTGTTGCGGATGCGCAAGGGCCGCGTAGTGTTGCCGCGCGCGCGCCGAATCTGCCAGCAGGGCGAGTCGCGTCCCGCCGCGACCCACAACCCACGCCGCACCCCACGCAGCGCCGGGGCCAAGGCACTCCTGTGAACGTAGAACATTAAGAGTAGTAAAATTAACCGTATAACATTTAAGAGTTCAGATCAGATCCTGACTTTGGTGACAATGGGACCACCTCAGGAGTACTAAAAATTAAGGGTAGGTAGTAAAATTAACGTTAAAAATTAAACGTAGAAAAAAGGGTTCTGATCAGATCCTGCTTTTGGTACGGTAATAGTATATGTTACGGGTAATGCTAGATGATTCAGTAAACATAGGATTAACCGGGTAAAGCTAGTATATTACCCACGCCTTTTGGGTAAAGTCTAAATATTAAATCAAACTTAATTAATATCCGACGTTTACCCATGCACACCTAGGTCTAACCAACCCTATCCTCTACGAGGGGCAGGATGGGTGCATCCATACTTGGGCAATGGCGGCAAGTGTACCCTAGGGTTCCGAACTAGGTCCTTTGTTATCAAAGGACCTAGGGTACAACTGGCTCCTGCGAGGCGACCTTTTACCACTAACGAAGGTACGTGTTCCAGACGTCCTCGACGAAATGAGAGCCATGACATTCCACGCTCCCCGTCGCAGGATCCCACTGAGGCTTCGCATCTGAGTGGAGGGGGTTCGTATACTGGTCGAGGCGCACTTTAAGTATCTGGGCCTGGTTCTGGTCTGGACCCCCGATTGAGTTTCGATGAGCATTTTAGGCTCCTCGCTCCACGGCTGTGCGCCGCTGCAGCCGCACTCAGGTTGCGGGGCCGTTGACTGTATTACGGGGTGATACGGTCGATGCCACTATAAGGAGCACCGGTATGGGCGGATTGCCTATCCTCCCGAACGGTATCTCTCTTGCGACGTCCGCAGAGAGTCATAGCGGCCCGGGCCGTGCGAGCCTATCACAGAGTAGTCTCACGTTCCGCATGGTGCAGGTACTGACCGGACATGGCTGCTTCGGCCACTATCTGCATCGGGTCGCGCGCCGGGAGGAAACGCCGCGGTGTCACCACTGCTACGCTCCTGGCGACACTACCGAGCACACCTTGTTGGAGTGTCCGGCCTGGCGATCGCAGCGCATCAGCGAGCTTAACGCTGAGCTGGGAGGCGGAGACCTCTCGCTGCCGAGTATAGTCGTGGCCATGCTCCGCGTCGAGACTGAATGGGAGGCTGTCACCTCCTTCTGCGAGGACGTCATCTCGCAGAAGAAGGCTGCGGAGAGGGAGCAGTAGGAAGATCGCCAAGCCCTTCCCCTCCGCCGCAGACGGATAGGCAGGCGAAGGCGGGCATTCGCACAAGCAATGCCGTGGAGGCCTGCGTGCACAGTTGATCCCGTGCACGTCGCCGTAAGGCCCTCCGTCTGGGGATTACCCTGGTGTCCTCGAGCAATCCCCCCCTGGCGCTAGCCCGACCGGGTGGTCGGGCTTGCCCGGACACGCGGGTAGTGGTGTTGGTGTCGCAGTGTGGACCTTACCCTGCGAGCTCATAAAGGCAGGGAGAACACCGGGAAGTTTAGGGTAGGCTTGGCACTCAGGCAGGTTAGCCCGACGCACGCCCGCCGTCTAGCCAACGGCGGGTACGGTGTGGTCACGCATTTCGCTCTGAAAGAAAGGTCTAACCAACACTGGCATGAGCGAGGGTGCACAGGGCAAGGAAAAAACGAATAGGAAAAAACAAAATCTGTAGGTTAGGTTAGCCTGGTGAGTGGCGACCCCAGCGCGACGCATTAGCCCTCACGCTGGGCAGAGATAGGGGTGCACTCGTCGCGGCGTGGGAGGCTGTCGCCTCCTTCTGCGAAGATGTGATCTCGCAGAAGGAGGCAGCGGAGCGGCGCAGGCGGTTGGGTAGGAGGAGGCGCGCGTTCCTGGACGCGCGCCACCAACTCCCTTAAGCCAGCTGGGGATGAAATGGTCCGGCCGGCCGACAACCGGTCGGGAGACACTTTTCTACCCCTTTTCTACCACTTTTCTACCACTACCCGACACTTTTCTACCACTTTTCTATACCCGAGTCCAATGGCATATCCTTGGGGCGGCCTTGTCAGCTTTCAGCCCCTTGTTGAATCGTAAAGAGATTCCCCCGCCTCAAAAAAAAAAGTTTAGCCATTGTGACTATAGAATATATCACACTGCATGCTGCATGCTTACTTACACGCTGCAGGCTTGTCTGTATGCTTACTTGCATGCTTGCTACGGACTTTACCCAAAAGGGTAGGGTAATACTAGTTTTACCTGGATAAACCTAAGTTTACTGCATTGTTTGGCATTACCTGTAACATTTATACTATAACCGTGACTTTGGTGACAATGGAACCATCTCAGGAGTATACTCTATTGAATACAAAAAGAATTTTGAAAATCGGTACGCGACGAATTGAGAACCTCCACCTTTTTTGTTAGTTGAAAAGTTTAGGTACGCATGCACCGATAAAGATGAAACTTTTTAAAAATGTAAAATCTTTAATAGTACGGATGATCTTTAATAGTAGTGAATAAAGGACGGATTTAAAGCGAAGGGCATATAGATGAATCACGAGCAAGTGAAGATTCTAGTGACTGGATCACGACTATGATGATTGATTCATGATAATGGAATCACGAGGGTAGCGAGTGTTTCAAGTGTTTGAACCCTGAGCGACACGAGTGAGTCATGGCCCTCGATATAATCCGTTTTATTCAAGAGTTGCATAACTATATTTTATTTATAACATGCTTACAAACAGACAAAGGATGATTTAATGAAGAAAAAAGAAAGGTAAATTAATTCAATTGAAACAATTTCTGAAATTAAGAGTTATTTTTTTCTAATGCCAAACTCCTTGTAGAAAATGTCGATTAGTCAAACCTAGGGAGTTATTTGCACAAGGAGTTTGTATATCGAGTATTCATCGCACAAGGGGTTTGTATCGTATATTTCTTTGCGCAAGGAGGTTGTATAGCATTGAGATGGAGATCGAATATATTGGTGTGTCCTAAATTCAAACACCAAAACAGTGATTAAAAGTTCTTTTTATTTACTGCATTCGGTGAATAAAATAAGATCACACAAAAATCCACTTTCCCATACTAAAGTCTCGATCAGCTAACCTAGTTTGTATGGAGAAGTGGTTTTTTTTGCGATTTCGATGTTGGTCCCATACAAAAAGTTGTTGCATCTGAGCACTAGAATCAGCCCCTGGGAGGTTTTTGATGGTTTAAAAATTACCCTGTATAGATAGAGCTCCCGAACTAATAAGCACAGTAGCGTCCTCAATCCTCACCAGGGTCCTCGTTCAGCACAGTATGTTTACTTTTAGAACCAAATCCCATCGACAGATATTAATTTTCAGATTTTCCGTATGTATAGTCACGGTGTAAAAATGTTTACCACTTTTCAAATTCGATTCTTATCATCACTCTCTGTATAATAAATAAAGATATCAATGTACTGATTATGTACTTCAATCGATTCAGTGGTTTAGGCGTGATGAGGTAACGGACAAAATACAGGCTGTTACTTTCATTTTTAAAATATTAGCAAAAAATAGGAGGGAATACTTAAACAAGTTTTCTATATCTATCTTATCTAGTATACAACAAGGCTTTGTGTCAAGAGTAACCCAACAAACTGGTATCATTGGGGTAGCATTGGATTAACAATATACTTAATCTAAATGTTCAACACTACACAAAAGCGTCGCTCTCTGTTTTTGTATCAGGCCCTATTTGCTATAACGTGGGTCCTCAAATAAAACAGTTTAAAGTTTTAACATTTTACTATTTATTGCAGATACTAAAAAATTCCATAAAATAAAAGAATTGCGATAAAGTGAGGATAAGCGCTGTGTATTTTATGTATGTAGTAAGTCTAGCGGTTTTTATAATAGCAATGACGTTTGGATAGATACTGGAGAGTGTCCTAATAATGTTTTCGCTACTCCAGTTGGAATTGTAAAAAGTAATAAGTTCTTTTTTTATCATATCCTAGATTTTATGACGCATGCTCAATATTCCATCGCCTCGGCCACTTACTTATTATGTTTATTTCGTAGATTCACGTATTTCATATGTTATATCTTCATATGTTTTATATGTGCAGCATCTTCAACATCAGTAGTTTGTTACTCGATAGATGATAAATAAATAATAATATTATATTATTATGTTCTCTGTCTCTCTATATGACAGAAAAGAAAGACTTCTTGTGGTTTTTTGACTCGTCTTGAATGATTTCAAGATATAGGCATCATATCGAAAGCTTGATGAAATCAGATTATTTATATTAATATGTTTTTCTTTTAACTAGGTATAAATAATGGAGTTATGGTAGTAAACAAAGTTGAAACTCCACTGTTATCACTTTAAATGAACTTTGTTGTAACTTAAGTGTTGATGGTTCAAAGTGAACTTGCTCATTACAGGTTTTCAGCGAACCTTCAGCGAGCTGGTTTCAAGATATTAACTAACACCAGGGTCCGTTTCATGTTAAAGCTTTCCGGTATTTCCTGCATTTTTTGTTTCTTCGTTATCCATCTTATAAATTTGTCGATCATTTTCATTAACATATACTCATAATTTCGTTTGCTTGATTTTCTACTCAGTCGAAAAATTGATCATCAAATATTCATTAATGTTGCAAACATTATAGATTCATCATTAATGAAAACTTTCGCGATCGCAGTTAGTAATACGATAGTAACTTACTTCATTCTCTGGTGTTAATGTGTTCGATTACAGCACTTCTGTCAGAATCGTGTACACCAATTTTGGACACTGATGATTCCTCAGCAGGCAATTGAGCAGTAGAATCAGCACCGGTTCTGAATTGAAGAAAGTATCATCACCATCTTTTATATCCACCCTCTCCTACATCATTTGAAGCATCCGATTTACATCCTGAAAACCACGACCGATGAATTTGTGAGCGGTAGCTCCAGTTTGCTTGTCTTGTTGCGAAAAAGTTTGGTAACATATTATAATAATATGTACTTATACATTCATGAGCATATTTATATTTTCCAGCTTACAGAATATTGAACTTCTTAAGCAATGATCAGCGAAAACAGCTGCATCCTATCTATTTTCTACTTTTGAAGGCAGTGAATGAAATATGGATGCATTCTGGTGGGCCCTTTTTGACCAGAGCTGTGCTCAGCAAAAGTCGGAAAGTATTATTTAAGTCCTCCTAATTGTCTTTCCACTGTATCATTTAGGTATAAAAAAGAAAAACTTCACAAATAATGCAACTTAACAAAATATTGATGAAACTTTGTTTATTTTTAAAACCTCAGTTATAAAACTGTACATGTATAGATTATTACATATTGATAACAATAGAGTCTCAATCAAACCTTGAAAAATGAATTGAATGTATGCGAAAAGACATGTCCTCTCATCTCTCTAATTGAATGGTATTTTTAAGCCTATCCTGTGCCCTACTTCACCCGTCAAATCAGACTCATGGCACTCTGTCACGCGTACTTCTTTAAGTTTTGACACTACTCACCTGGACGTAGTATGAGAAGTTCTTGCTGAACATGATCCTATTGTAGAGGCAATCGGTAGATAGGGAGTCGTTGTCAGCCACGAGCGGCAGGACTGTTGAGGTCGGCCAAGCGGGCAGCGACGACGTGGTGTTCTCATACTCCTGTAGACACCACAATAATAACCGTGTAGTCTTCAATATCACTCATTACTTCATTATATACCATTTTATATTATAAGCACTACAATACGTGTTACGATGAATCATTCACACTCATAAACGGCTGTTGGGTGAAATGGCGGACCGTGTTCCGGATCTCAACATTTACTTAATACCTACTTACCTTCCTACTCATGTAAACACAAATATATTAATCACAGTTATCTTGAAAATATTTCAAATAAAACTTTTCTATTTTCAGGTATTCTATATTATTCCTTTTATTAGTTGTGTACATTATGAATTTAAGAAACCAATTTAATATACCTACGTGACGAAGTAAAGACATGAGATTGTGCAGGGGAGAAAGTTGCTAATATGTAAAAAAACTAAAAAGGACTGCAGCGCAATAGTAATATAATAAAAAAAATGACCGTGAAAAACCTTATTGGCGGCACGAGCCCTGATCTAGACTGTGACACGTTTGGATGTATATAAGTACTTTTTCAATTGTTGGTTTAAGGTTAAGCTATTAATGATCGGTAATGTCAACTCGAACATGTTACTGAAAGAGCGAGGCATATGCAAAACACGGCATATGCAAGGCATATACAAGGTTCACAGAGATAGGCCATATGATAGTAATGGCAAGTTTGGCAAGTTTGAATCAAACTTTCTAGTTTCCCATTGACAAACTTGCGTGATTTTTGTGTTTTTCGGCAGTATACAATGTTGCAATCTACATACAATATTGTCCCAACAAACATTAAAAAGCGATTAGTTTGTTGGGGCAATATTGTATGTAGGTACATTGCGTTATTGAAAAACAAACATGATGCAAGCTTGTTGTTGGGAAACTAGAAAGTTTGAGTCAAACTTGTTTCAAGTTTGGCAAGTTTGCATGCTATCTGGGTGGCGTTTACCGCTGTAATAAGAAACAGCCCGTTGAAGTACCTCGACCTCACAAAAGACCGAAAACAAAAAACGTGTTCGCTTTAAGAGCTTGTTGAGAATGTTGTTAATGCTCTTATTTTGGCGACAGCGGGGGACAGCGAGGAACAGCGGGTCTTTGTCACTTCTTCTGTGGTTTTGGTCTTCTTCTGTAGGTACAATTTAATGAGACAATCGCTTAACATGAGGTGGACTTTATTTGCTATTAATTTAGTATCACCCGAGTGAGCACTATACCTGTTCAATCGCTTGTTCGGTAGTCCCTGGATCAGTCACCTCAGCTCCGGGGCACGTGAGGCAGGTGGCGGGAGGGGGCCAGGCGCCGTTCTCGGGCAGAACGGCGCGGTACAGGTGCCGCTCGCCTGGGCGGTCTATGCCCGTGCCCATCACGTACCTGAAGGTCACACCGACGTTTATTGTAAACTTTTATAAATAGGATTTAAATGTGCATATTGCACATTCATAATCTGAAGAAGCTGATAGGCAAAAACGATTTTGAATATGATTAAGATAACAGCCATTTCTAAGAAAATATTATAACAACTGTCAAGTAAATCACACTGTGATAGATTTATAGTGAACATAGTGCTGAAACTAGGTTATACTCGTACTTGTCAAAGATCTGATCTTCGTAGCACGTTTTAGTTAACCACACCGCACCGTACCACTAAAAAGGTATATATAAGGAACTAGCTGTATCCGCGACTTCGTTCGCGTGGATGTCGGAAAATAACAACATGTCCTAAATTCCTTCCCGGTTTTTCAACATTTTTCATTGATGCTCAGCTCCTATTGATCGCAGCGCGATGTTACCTATGTAGTCTATAGCCTTCCTCGATAAATAGAATTTTCCAATTTGAATCAGTAAGCTCCTGAGATTACCGCGTTCAACCAAACAATCAAACAAACTCTTCAGCTTTATATATTAGTAAAACTTTTCAGCTTTATATTATTAGTATAGAAATTATATATATAAACATGTAGGATAGTTACATTTAGGTGATGCGCAACTCACCCTAGATATCAGGAGTAGTCGGACTTATTAAGTTATAAATAGATCAAAAAGAAAATACAGCATTAAAAGGGGCACGGACCACGAGTCTGTGGTTATATAATAATTAATAAAAAAAATAGTAAGTATAGATAGATTAATGATGAGTGAAAAGCGTAAACACTACACAACACAACTCACAGGAATTTCCTCCTGTCGTCCCATCCGAGTATCTGCGTAACCTCGAAGTTGCCCTGGGTGACGGGCGTGCGCGTGTCGTAGGCGAGGCTGACGGCATGCCGCCACACGCCGCCCGTGTCGGTGACCGGCGCCGACGTCAGCACCAGCGGCAGCGTCGACGCGGAGCCGCCGGGCGAGGGCGACGTCCGCCCCCCGACCAACGCCGATCCGCCACACCAGCCGCACTCCTCGTCCGTCGGCTCAGCGCCTAGGCCCGACCAACGTGTCCCGTCCGTTTCGTCCGTGTATATCTGCATACGCGAAATCACCACGAATACCAAACGGATAGTAAACAATCTTCACCTCGGGACTATTGGGATAAATCATAGCCATGATTATTTTACTTTAGCTAGCTAGCTATCATCAGAATAGGAGGATTCTTCTAATTGGAACTGTTTGGGTAGATTTAGACTAGAGCTAGAAGATGAAATTTTAATTTCGCCAGCGATCATCAAAATATGTAATTCTGACGCAAGGAGGTTAGGCTTCAATCGCAAAATAGAGAGCACGCTTATAAGAGAAACAGACCATGACATATCCGATAGTGTAGTTAGGCCATCAGGATCCCCTAGCCCGATTCCCTAGGGGATCCACGTGAACTCGTAAGTTGGACAACAAAGTTGTAATTGTAGAATATTTGGTCGAGTACTTATCACGCGACTTACATCCTGGCAAGTGTACTGCATCGCGTTACAGATGCTGACGATGGAATAGTTCTGCGCCCGGTTCAAGAGCAGTACAGCCACCTGTCGCTCTGACACCCAGCTGGTCCACCTGACGTACCACGCTAAACAAAGCAACGAGTATACAAATTAGCGGGTACATTTTGGCTACATTCACAGCGACAAGTTTATGAGTTATACGGAGCTAAACACAACTCAAGCACATTACTTGCTTAAGTTGTGCTCGGATTATGATATGAAAAGGTTTATGTTCAGATCAGATTATTATAATGAACATCCTGAGGAGGAAAGGCGCCCTCAAAGCAGACGCCAAATGAGGTGGAAGGACAGAAAAAGAACCGCAACACCTAATTTTACTAGATGGAGCGATACTTGCATAGCTGTATTTCGGTTTGAAGGGTGAGACGGGTAGTGAAATTGCTGGGTTCTGTGATTTGACATCTTATTTTAAAAGTTGGCGAGGAGTTGTTGATTTGCGTGTCTTACAGGAATCACATGTAATGTACTCTTTAGACGACTTTAGGGGGTATAAAAATATGTCATAGGCTGAGGACATGCATTCTGTGTAATCTACGGTTTCCTTTGGATTTTATGTCGTTAGTGCAATTCTTTTTTCTCCAGGAATGTGTCCGCAAGATATTTTATTTTATGTTGTTCGTACAATAGTGCTATCCTTTTTTCCTTCAGGAATGTGTCCTCAAGATATTTTATTAAAGTCAAGGAATATTCATGCCTATTCTGTCAGAAAAAATTAGAGCAACAAAGTAATTTTCAAGTGGCTGGGCTGTGCAAATGAGATCCATAAATTAATGAGTGATTACTCACATTTATCTACTTGAGAAGTGAATTGTATTGCGTGTGGAAATAAGAATTTCGGTGTCTTAAGGCTCACGACGTAAACAGTGACAACGGGGTTGTTGGTGTTGACCTGGAAATAATATAATTCAACATTTAATGTGGTAGATTTTACAAGTGCACAAAACGAATCATTTTTATCCGAGACTTTTAGCTGATAGTAATGTCGAGGATAAAATGGTTTTGTGGACGAGTTATAAACTCTGCTTTTCACTTCGATTGCGAGGAAATAAAACAGTAGTATAACATAACATTTCTTTAATTAAAATTCAAAGTAAAATTAGTGCAGTTTTGAATACTGAAGGATATGTCTTAAAAAACACATAAAGCAAATAAATTAAAGTAAAGTATAATAAAATAACAAATTCTATCTATGAACTTCTCATTGTGTTTGGTTGTATGGTTCATTTTCTTTGCCTTAATATAGATACATTTATGTATGAGTAGATACGTTAATGCACTTGTGCACAAAATTCGATTTTGTGCAGCCTATATCCTGCACAAATAAGCACTTTCAGAGCACGAGAAGTGAAAATATTATGTAAATCTTCCAAAACGAATTCTCAATATAAATAATCAAAAAATAATATGACTGTTACGAAATAGCATGTGTTATAATACTTATAATATTATCGTATTAGGGCCAAAAAATGAAAATTTCTTGTCTATGAAAAAAAAAAAGAAATTTTTCTTATAGATTCAAATATTTTAGACAATGTCGTTGAATAAAATGACCTACACAGAAAGCGAAAAATGTAATAATATTTTTTTCGACTAGCCATCATACCTTTGGATAGCGCACCGTCTTGATAGTAGGGTAGGCCGGCGGCTCCGGTTGGTTGAGGCCGTACCACGGGTACTTATGCTGCTGCACTTGACTGTCATTGTACGTCACGTACATCAGGGTCTGGCTATCCGGGCTGAACCAAAGAGCTCTATCCAATCGCAGAATCTCTGTTTCATACAGGAAGTCGGGTACACCGTTGAAAATCACTCCCGGTACACCTGAACAAAATTTCCAAAGGTGTGTTTTACAAATCATTAATCTTGTGTCAAATTTGTGTTTTTATTTTAACAGAGGTATACAGTGCGCTAACAATACATGCAAGTGTATAATCTGCTCAAGCTATCATATCATCATAGAGAACATACTCGGTGCATATCATAATGCATAGTATAAATATTACTGTACAACGAGGCAATTATCTAGGCACACAATTAAAGTTTCAAACATGTAGTTATGCGAGAGACGGCTCTACGAGATTAGAAGTACAAACAAATGTGGCAGTGGAACGTACCGGTATTGGTGATCCTGCAGACGAGCGTCTTGAGTACCCGGGGCTTGTAGTAGATGTCGTTGTCGTGGACGAACACCAGGCTGGAGCCAGTCGGCGACCATTCAGCGTACTGTAGTAACGGGGCCGAGCGATCGTCTTCCACGGGCGAGATCGGGATCTTGTTTCTGGAAATATTTCAAATATTTCGTCAAAGGTGTTACATGACTCGGCAGAAGATTAATACCAGCTAAATTTATGAATTTGAACGATTATTGTAAACCACCATTGACGCAATATTAACAGATCGCTGGCTGCACGCTTATTAGGGGTAAGATTAATTTTTCTGTGGAAAGATTCCTCAAAATTCCTCTGTGGCTACAGTTTACCTGCTTGTTACCAAATTCGTTCTTCTTAAGTCCAATAAAGACCAATGGAGGACATTTTTATGCAAATTCGAAAATGTTGATGGTGATGATTAGGTATTACTGTTGCGGAACAGTAAGCCAAAAGGCTTGCTGTTGCGGATAAAATAAGTCCATTTTTGATGGCTGTGTGTTAAGTCTGGAATATATAGTTTGAACAAAATGCAAGCCACTTTCTGATGCTGTATACCGTATTCTAGTAAAATAATATCTTATTCTATCTCTATAAAACGTAAGAAAGTATAAGTTGAAAGTTTCATGTTATCCAATAACAAAATGTATAACAACATTTTTCTCGAAAGTATGACAGTTACTCCATGCTTTAAGTAATTTGTTAACTAACAATAATCTTGCCTGACAAAAAATATAAAAAAAAACCGGCCAAGCGCGAGTCGGACTCGCCCATGAAGGGTTCCGTAGGATTTATGACGTATTAAAAAAACTACTACTAGATCTCGTTCAAACCAATTTTCGGTGAAAGTTTGCATGGTAATGTACCTACATCATATATTTTTTTTAGTTTCATCATTCTCTTATTTTAGAAGTTACAGGGGGGGGGGGGGACACTCATTTTACCACTTTGGACGTGTCTCTCGCGCAAACTATTCAGTTTAGAAAAAAATGATGTTAGAAACCTATGATTTTTGAAGACCTATCCATAGATACCCCACATGGATGGGTTTGATGAAAAAAAAATTTTGAGTTTCAGTTCTATGTATGGGGAACCCCCAAAATTTATTGCTTTTTTCTATTTTTGTGTGAAAATCTTAATGCGGTTCACAGAATACATCTACTTACCAAGTTTCAACAGTGTAGTTCTTATAGTTTCGGAGAAAAGTGGCTGTGACATACGGACGGACAGACAGACAGACATGACGAATCTATAAGGGTTCCGTTTTTTGCCATTACGCTACGGAGCCCTAAAAACGTGTTGTGTGCAAGGTTAAACTATAAGTGGAAACGTTTTTCCATCATGCTAATGTAAAAGTTTGCACCCCAGCGGTTGTGGATGGGCGGAAAGTTCCGGAAAACTTGCCACAACCGTTGTCATCGAACAATGTCTACGTAGCCTCGATATTCGGTGAAAAAAAGCTTTATTTAGTACTACATAGTGCGTATTTGACCCAGAAACCTCTAATGGTAACTGAGAAATATGTTGCTTTAAGATGCTTTTAAGGGCAAGCTTTTCTCTATGCCCCATGCACGGGACATGATAATATACCCATGAATTTAATAAAATCAAGTGTACATCTCATAGCTGAACCATTAACCTTTATTATAAATTTGACTTTAGAAACGGGAATTTTCCCAGAAGATTTAAAAAAAGCTCTAGTGAAACCTCTACACAAAAAAGGTGCTAAGGATAATCCTAATAATTATCGCCCTATTGCTTTATTATCCAATTTTTCAAAAATATTTAAAAAAATCATCTACGAAAGAATGATATCGTTTTTAAATAAAAATAAAATCTTAAATGTAAATCAATTTGGCTTTCAAAAAGGGAAAAATACAACATTAGCTATATTTAATATTTTGAAACAAATATGGAAGGGAATAGATGAGAAAAAAACTTGTATTGGAATGTTCCTTGATATGTCAAAAGCATTTGACTGCGTCAGTCACGACATATTATTAAAACAGCTCGAGCATATTGGAATACGGGGAAATTCACTGAAGTTAATGGAGTCATACCTGTCAAGTAGAACACAGGCAATATTATTAGATACATTTGACAAAAAATCAAAAACTACTGTACGCATCCTATCTGATTTTGAAAATGTTTGTTCGGGTGTTCCCCAAGGAAGCATTCTTGGACCGCTCCTTTTTTTAGTTTACATAAACGAACTTCCCTTGATCATTCAACACTTATGTGTCTTGTTTGCTGATGATGCAACAATATTTTTGGAAAATGACTTATTAAATGATGTTGATTTCGTAGATGAGGTTTATAACACACTGGACGTCGTAGTAAAATGGCTAGCTTCATTAAATTTAAAAGTAAATTTTGAAAAAACAAAGCTGATGGAGTTTAGAAATTATAAAAAAAATCCCTTAGAATTAAATATAGTCATTGATGGCAAGCAAATACAGAATGTGCAAAACAGTAAATTTTTGGGTGTTTCCATTAATACTCATTTGAACTGGAAATCACATATTGAGGAAATAAATAAAAAAATTTCTAGCAGTTGCTATGCCATATCAATCCTAACAAATGTAGCTTCGGTGGAAGCAGCAAGAAATGCATATTATGGGTATGTCTTCCCGCTTTTAACGTATGGCATAATTTTTTGGGGTAACTCAGTAAATGCAGAATCGACATTTATTTTACAAAAGAAATGCTTGCGTACTATGCTAAAACTTGATAAATATAATTTGCTGAGAAATGTATTTAAGGATTTCAAGTTTCTAACTCTGGTTTGCATCTATATTTTGAATTTTTCAGTTTTTGTTAAAGAAAATAACGACCATTTTAGCTCAAAAAGCAAACTAAAAAAGAACTTACGATTACAATATGCATATGATATGTGTGTATTTAAGTCATCTAGTTATATATGTAACAAAAGCACCTTAAGAACTGGAGTTGACATTTTTAATCATTTACCTAATTCTATAAAGGCTTTGGAAAAGAATCAGTTCAAAATACAGCTTAGGCAGTGGCTGTTAACAAAATGCTTTTATACTTTGGATGAATATTTTAATAATCATTGACATTTGCTTAATTTTATTATTGTAACTCTAATTTTGATATAAATACCTAATTTAAATATTTTTTGATTGAAATTTGAATTTTATTATGATGTGGATAGAGAATTATTTAATTTTAATCTTATGTTCTTGATATTTGAATTGTTATTAATTAAATGTACTTCATTGTTAATTTATTAAGATCTAATTTTAGTAGTTGTTGTTTTAATGTTGCATCGTATGTCCGAAATTTTATTAAGAATTTAATTTTAATAATTGTTATTTTAATGTCATATTGTACCTACGTCCAAACTTTTATTATGAATTTAATTTTAATATATGCTATTTAAATGTTATATTGTACGTCCGAAATGGGCAAACTGTTGACACTATCTAATTTTAAGACCTTCTTGTACACAGTTCTACAATAAATTATTATCTTATCTTATCTTATCTTATCTTCTCAGGTGAAATTTTGTAACTCGTCGATTGATCGTCAATCGTAAACTAACTCGATGATTCAACGAAGGAAATTATCGGTATACTTACCTACAAATAAATAAAAATAAATAAATAAGTTGGCTAATAAATTCCCATGTAGGTATTACCAGCCTATAGGTGGCAATACACGGGAATTTGTCGGTTCATGAAGACGAAATTAAAATTGTATCTGTTTCTTACCATTCGATAATCGGTTTTAAGTATCGACCGAGGACCGAGAAAAAATAACAATTCAAAAACGATAATGAAGTTCGAAAAGAACAAAGTGTACGGGAATGATACCATAATATATCACGAATCTTTCTTATACATTGCCGTTTGATACAGAATGAACGTGAATGAAATGCATGTGTCATCAGCCATCTTACAGACATCAGCCATCTTACGGATTGGCAGTTCAGGGGGCCTAGACAAAGTACTCCAAACATTCACGTGCATTTCATTCACGTTCATTCTGTATCAAACGGCAATGTATGAAAAAGATTCGTGATATATTACAGAATCATTCCCGTGCAAGATTTCATACTTATCAGTGATGAATATAAAATAGCAACTCAGGAGTAGGGTAGCCAGGTGATTCATTCGAGTGGGACGTCCAAATTTTAGTATATGGACACGTCCCGATTAAACCATGATCGTGAAGCAAATTCTCCCGATTTTTGACCAGATCGCAAATATTTTACAAATTTTCATAATAAAGCAATGACTAAATATAATGACTGAATTATGTTAGCATATTTATCCCTAAAATATTTGAAATGAATACTTGTATCATTAGAGTGTATGAATGGGCTCCGTTCTCTTTGCCTTTTCACGCAAAAGAAGAAAACAAAAGGAAACATACGCAGTAAAAATCTACTTTATTAAGTTAATATCTAGTTATTTTTTGCTGTCCAGCCTCTAAAGTGTTAATGTCGATTTTTACAAGTTTCTGCCCCGAAATTTCGCTTTCTTAATCTGGCAACCTTACTCAAGCTCTATTTTGGAATCATACGCCTGACTCTCGCGCTCTTCGAACTTCGTCTGTGCTCGATTTATATAGACTTTCGTTTCGATAGCCATGCGAAATCAATAGAACATTACGACAAAAATCAGAATCAATTACAAGCGGCCGATCGTGCCGTCCGGTCCCAACCTGTTGATGACGTCGTACACGTGATAGCGCGCCAGCCGCGTGTGTCTCCATCCCGGCCTAACGTCAGATATCAGCAGCACGAACTTCATGTCGGCGGACACCTTGAAGTCGACAGCATTCAGTTCCCTCTGAGGACAAGACAAAAGTTCTAGTCAGACTTATACCTAGCTGTTGCCATATTATGTGTGCTGCGTGGAATTGAGTTACACAGCGAGTTCGGTTATATTAAGTGTTACCTTGGGTACTTATTTAAATTTGGGATAAAAAGGAGCATAAGTCCTTCCCCAGGGTTTAAACTATTTCTTTACCAAATTTCGTTTAAAATTGATCAGCGGTTTTGGAGTGTAAGCGTAACTTACAGACAGATTTACTTTTGTTTTATAATATTATTAGAAGGGTGTAGAGAAGTAGGGATATACCTGTGTCTATCTATATAGTAATAGCTTGGTGGCGCATTTGGCGCGTGCGCTCAGCGAACGATTGCTAAGACTAAGCAACGTTCGCTGTGGTCAGTCTTATGATGGGTGACCAAAATAAGAAACATCTCAAGATCCTCCGTGTTTCGGAAGGCACGTTAAACAGTGGGTCTTGCGCCTGATATCGCCCCGGTCGTGTCGGTTAACCGTACAATCAGACTAGGCGAGTGAAGGAACAGAGAGTGCACTTGTGTTTGCGCAGTCGCTTGTGCACTATAATATCTCCTGCGCAGATGGCTGTCCCTGTTGAGATTGGCCGCCGTGACCGATTATCGGTTAGGAAGACATTATTATTAGTACAAGCTATTATAAGAGATGGATCACCACAAAAGGGCTCTTCCTAATTCCCTTCTAGACTGGATAAGGCTGAATTATTCCTTTTATAATGTGAAGAACTTTCTTCATAAATTAAAGGTATGTAATTAGTTATCAATCATTTTTGCACATTAACGAGATTGCATTTTATCATGCCCTTCTCCCAACGAGTGTGAGCTGGAAGAGATTTCAATGTATAACAAAAAATAAGCAGACCTATTGTACACTGTTTTCACTTGATATTGTACATATGAACATATGAAATTCGAAACACGAAACCACATTGGTACATGGCAGAGTTGAACCCCGGACCTCTCGATTAGGAGGCCGCAGTGCCGAGTCAAAGGTTAGACATGCTTGTATGCAAAAACGGGAATCGTCAAAAATGATACAAGTAGTTACGTGTAAGTATTGCTTTGAGGTTACGATTTACTTCGCCCCGCATTATCCGGGCCCACTACACATTGTACCGCAATTTACGAGCTGAAGCCCTTTGTAATTTCATTAGCTTGCCGTCGAATAAATTACACGCTTAAATGAAATTGTTCGGGAGCTTAATTCAGTGACGACAATAAGGGCGCGCAAAAATATTTCAAATCATCGAGGCTAAATGGATTTCGTTAGACGGGGTTGCGATGATTATCAAAGAGCCCCCGGGGCATTTGAGCACTTTATCAAAAGGAATTTCTCTTGGCATCATGACTTACTTTTAGGAAAGGCAACATTGCCGAGATTTCAATAGGTATATTATGTATTGAGGATCAGCAATCGCCTTCTATAATAGGGTAATTGTAATTCACTTAAATCTTCTAATATAATTGGGGAAAAAGTTTCTTCGCATTTTTTAAGAAAATTCAAAACATTTTTTAATATAGTTTATTTACATTTAACTAAAGTATGTAGGTACCATTTTGTTCGATAACTTTTTGCCATCTTGTAGGTAGGGACATGATCCCATTGCTATAGAAATTTTGGGACTTCTGGTCAAAATACCGCGACAAGTGGTTTTGGCAGTCCTCTCGTGATGTTAACCTGACACTGCCTAAAGAATTCTGAAGAGACCGAAACAGGTGGAAATCTGAAGGTGCAAGGTCAGGACTATACGGCGGATGCATTAACACCTCCCAGCCAAACTCTCTTAATTTTTGCTGAGTGGCTAAAGATGTGTGAGGTCTAGCGTTATCATGATGAAAAACCACACCCCTTCTGTTGATTAATTCCGGCCGCTTTCTCTCAACTTCTTGCTTTAATCTCATCAGTTGTTCGCAGTAGAGTTCAAAATCGATTGTCCTGCCTGGTGGTAACAGCTCATAATGAATAATGCCCTTCCAATCCCACCACACACACAGCATCACCTTGTTGCGAGTTAACCCGGGTTTCGCCACAGTCTGTGAAGCCTGACCGGCCTTTGACCACGACCTTTTTCGCACGTTCTTGTCGTACGTGATCCACTTTTCATCACCAGTTATCAGCTTCTTCAAAAATGGTTCGGTTTCATTACGTCGTAATAAAGAATCACAAATGAGTACACGGTTCATTAGGTTTCTTTCAGTGAGCTCGTGAGGTACCCAAATGTCGAGCTTTTTTGTGTACCCAGTTTTTTTCAAATGCGCCAAAACTGTTTTGTGGTCAATTCCCAGTTCTTCAGCTACGTCGTAACTACTAACATGCCGATCTTGCTCCACTTTTTCAAAAATGGCATCCATTTTATCTGTAATAGGGCGACCAGAGCGACGTGCATCTTTGACATCAAAATTTCCGGATTGAAAACGCTTAAACCAAATTTGTGCTACTCTCACAGACACTGCACTAGGTCCATAAACATCGCAAATTTTTTTCGCGGCTTGCGTTGCATTTGTACCTTTTTTGTAGTAAAATTTTAAAATGTATCGAATTTCTTCATTAGGCGCATAACACATTGCACCGGACACCGCTGCGGTGTACGGAGGGACGAAAACCGCATGCGGCTGCGGCGGCACGGAACCGTGCCACCGTACGGTTTGCTCCGTATCACCGTCCGGAGCTGCGGTGCACGACGCCCCGCATCGCCGCATTATCTATGTCGAGATCTATTACGCGTATGCACGTCCTTTCTACGCAAAAATCCGTACGATACTGCGGCTCAGTGTGGCATATTCCGCGGACCGCACCGCATCACCGTCCGGGAGTGCGGTGCCGTCGCGCGCGCCGCACAACCGCACGAGCATGCGGTGTGAGTGTGTTATACCCTGCGGTTTTTGTATACAAATTAAGATTCTTCAGTCAACATTAAAAACCGCAGCGCCGCCCACCGGAGCGGTGTCCGGTGCAATGTGTTATGCGCCTTAGATCCACTCATCTTGGCGGTACGAAAAACAAATGAAAATCACATATTCTCCTAATTTGAATTTGGAATTATGTTCTTTAAAATTTAAACTTTCAATGATACCAAAACCAGCCAGATACAAATAGTATAGCCAAAGAGATTTTGTCAAGGACAGACCTCCGTACAATCATACTCTTTTATATATATGTATTTCTATAAATCTATGGGCTTAAGCTTTTCTCTATTCTTGTCAGTGTTCAACTATTTTTGCACTTCTTTTTATACAGTTTCGGTTTTTATATGTTTATTGTCCAAACTCCAAAATAAACCTGTTTTCCCATTCCATCCGCCTTTTCCTTTGCTGTCCACGACATCTTGGTCCTTCAGCCGTCGTTTATTTTAGTGAATTAGCGTCAAATGCTCACAAGAGCTAAGGCAGCAATGGAGATGGCGGAGCCCTCTCAAGTTGAGGGTAGGGAGCCAGGAGAGCACAGTGCTGCTTCCACAGATTCAATTTCAGCTACCTCATCACAGCGAGCAAGTCATGTAGCTCGGCAAAAAGCTGCGGAAGCTAAGCTCCAACGTAAGCTTGCCGAGTTAGCAAAACAAGCTGTGATGGCAGAAGAAGCAGCCGCTCGAGCGGAGTTTGATGCCGAAACGGCCGCCATAGAAGCGGCTGAAGTTTGCAGTCGAAAGTCATTAGCATCATCTGCAAGGCGGACAGCGCAATGGGTTGAAGAGGAAGCTCATAATGTCACTCAAAAGTCGGTAACGCCTTCACTTGCAGGTAACACAATTTTGATGACAGGCCAAGCGCCTCCCAATGACAACCAGGTACCAAATTTATTATTACGTGATAGTGCTCTCTGTGCCACGCAACCGCCCTTCGTCACATCTGTAATCCGTGCTCCGGAAGACGTTTTGGCATCCGCGAGGCATAATGAATTACCGTCACATAATATAGTACCTTGCAACGGGAACTCACATCACTCTCATCAGACAAGTGTAAAGAATGATGATTTGTGTCGTTTGACTTCTGCTGTACTATCTTTAGCACAGAATTGTAAACCACATAATAATTTTGACCTAGTTAATTTTAGCGGCGACATTGCCGAATGGTTATTATTTAAAAAGAGCTTCGATGACACGAAAGCTTCTTTTACTCCGAAGCAAAATGTATCCCGTCTACGTAATGCTGTTCGTGGTGCAGCGCGTGATGTAGTAAAAACATTGCTACTTACGGCAGACGATCCCGAAGTAATAATGAGTAGTTTAGAATTACATTTTGCTCGGCCTGACGATATAGTCATGCATGAAATAGCAGCAGTGCGATCATTACCCAAAATGGGTAGAGATCCTGCAGATATTTTTAAAATAACGGCCAAAGTGCAAGCGTGTTTAAGCGCTATAAAGTTATTAGGTAGACAGGAATATTTATACTCGCCAGAAATAAAAAACAGTGTTTTGTCTAAGCTTAATTTTTATTTACAGACAAAGTGGTGTGACTATGCGGCAGCAAACAGTAATACTGGAAAGCCGTCTCTGGAGATTTTAGCTGAATTTCTTCACACAGAGGCGAGCAAGCAGGCGCGTTTTATGCCTCGATTTTCTTCACTAAGCGCTAATACCGCTACATATCCAGAGAGGCCGAAAGCGTCGCCGGCTGCAGCACATCGAGTCCATAACAGCGTTACTTCCGAGTCCAGCACTAGTTGTTTATACTGTTTGTCCGACCACAGCATAAAGATATGTCCGAAGTTCGCCGTACTGTCGGTTGATGATCGCTGGTCGTGGGTTCGCCAGGCAAAAGTTTGTAATAAATGTTTCCGTAAGCGCAAACATAGCTGGCGATCTTGCAGAATTAAATGTAATATATGTAGCCAGAATCATCATTCACTATTCCATAAAAACTCTGATGTAAATAATTCACAAACACAAAATGTAAATAGTGTAAATATGTCAAACATGCTAGTTGTCAATAGTGACAGCGCACATCCCGACATAAATAATGATTCTCCGGCCAGTTTAATAGTCAACGATAATACAAATTCTCTATCCTTTTTAGTAAATGAAAGATATCGTATGACTAGTAAAATTTTATTAAAAATTGTGCCTGTTATAATCGTTGGGCCTGGTGGGGAGATGCCGACATACGCCCTGTTAGATGATGGGTCAACCACTACTCTCATTGATTCGGATTTAGCCGATTCAATAAAGCTTGTTGGTCCCGAAGAAGAGATTTATGTTGGTGGTATAAATATTAACCGCAAAGTTATTACTAGAAAAGTCAGTTTCAGTATAAGAGGTAGGAATCGATCTGATATTTTCACAATTGACAATGCAAGAGCCATTCCGAATTTGGCATTGGCTCATCAATCTGTTAGCTCAAAAGACATTGAGTCTTATTCTTACTTGTCGGATATAAAGCGCGATCTGACCTATGATTTAGCAACACCTAAAATACTGATAGGCATATGTGACTGGCATCTTTTGTTTGGTAAGGAGATACGCTGCGGTACGATCGTGCAGCCAGCGGCCATCAATACGGCGCTTGGCTGGGCGCTATATGGGTATCAACCAAAACTCTATCAAAGCTCGTTTGCGGTTCATGTTTGCGTTTCAAGTAATGCCAGTAAGTATAGTATTGTTGATAATGACCAGAATCTCGATATATTAATTAGGGAACACTATAGATTAGAGTCCATCGGTATAAAACGGCAAGATACGTTCACCGCTGAGGAACAAAAAGCAATAGATATTTTAGATCAAACAACGCGCCGTTTATCTAATGGCCGTTTTGAGGTAGGACTGCCATGGCGTGAGGAGAAATCCTACATACCGAACAGCTACAATCTAGCCTTACACAGGCTGAATTCTTTGACTAAGCGTTTTAAACGCGATTCTGTTTATTTTGAACTTTATTCTGTGAATATTGAGGCATATGTACATAAAGATTATGCTGAAGAGGCTCCAGATCTTCACGACACTCCTAATACTTCTTCAAAGCGATGGTATTTACCACATTTCGGAGTGACTAATGTAAATAAGCCCGGTAAGCTACGCATCGTGCATGATGCAGCAGCACGAACAGATGGTGTTAATTTAAATTCGCTTTTATTGCCAGGGCCAGATATTTTACAATCATTATTAGGAATATTACTCAAATTTCGCGAAGGAAAAATAGCTTTAACGGGAGACATCAGAGAGATGTTCCCCCAAATAAAGATTCGTGACCAGGATCGCGATCGCCAGAGATACCTGTGGCGAAACGACCTCGACGGCTTAGTCAAAGAATACAGAATGTCGTCATTAATTTTTGGTGCATGTTGTTCCCCATTTATTGCAATGTATATAAAGAATAGGAACGCTAAGCAGTTTGAGGCTGAGTATCCAGAGGCAGTGAAAGCAATAATAGAGAACCATTACATGGATGACTATCTTCAAAGCTTTGATGATGTTGAGCATGCTGCACAAGTCGCAGCCGATATAGTTCACATACACAGTCAATGCGGTTTTGAAATGCGTTCGTGGGTATCTAATAATCCCAAAGCTCTTGAGCTTTTGCCACCTCATTTAATTAATCAAAACGTTAACTCTGTTGACATGAACTTAGAGAATTCTAGTTTACGAGTTTTGGGGATGCATTGGGTTCCACATCTTGATGTTTTTATATTTAAAATTAATATTACACAACCTGATTTACAAAAGTTGACTAAGCGTCAAGTCCTTAAAGAATTAATGAGAGTTTTTGATCCCTTGGGCTTTCTGTGCCCCATCATCACCTCAGGAAAAATACTGTTTCAGAAAACTTGGCATTCAGTAAAGGATTGGGATCAGATTCTTCCTGTAGATCAACGAGATATGTGGGAGGCTTGGTTCCGTTGCATTATATCAGCTAATTCGCTGGTAACGCCCCGCTGCTATTTTTCCACCTTGGGTCCGGTTGCGCGAGAGTTGCATGTTTTTACTGACGCGAGTAATCAAGCTTACGCGTGTGTGGCCTACTGGCGTTTTGTTTATTCAGACGAATCAGTAAAAGTGGCGTTTGTTATGAGTAAGTCGCGAGTTGCGCCACTGAAACCTGTTTCAGTGCCTCGACTCGAGCTTCAAGCCGCGTTGTTAGGCGTAAAAATGGCTAGGACGATTTGTGAACAGCAAGGATTTTCACCCACGAAAAGATTTTTTTGGTGCGATTCAAAAACCGTCCTTGCCTGGATTCGGGGAGCGGTCAGCGATGCGAACCCATTTATACGAAATCGCGTTGGAGAAATTTCGGAATTCACTTTTACAAATGAATGGTTTTGGATACCAACATCATCAAATGCAGCTGATGCTGCGACTCGCCTCATGTTAAGTGGTATTGAATCGCTGGATAGGTGGTTTCAAGGCCCGCAATTCTTATTGTCTAATGAAATCACTTTTCCTGCGGAACCTGATCCTGGTATCCCTAATGTAGTTTTAGAAGATACTTTAGTTATAGGGCCTGTGAATATTGTTCCTCGTTATGTAAATATTGTAGCTAATTGTACTAGATTTCGTTCTTGGCTGCGACTACTACGTGCCACTGCTAGAGCACATCAATATTTGCGATTGTTACGCGAGAGAAATTCTCACACATGCTCAAGCCACGTAGGAGGTCTGCACCCTCTTCTTTGTAAAGATATTAGAAGCGCAGAATTGCACCTGTTTAGGCATTGCCAAGAGGGTATGAACGAAGCCAGTTTGAAGAATGTTTGCACCCAAATGGACGAGAGCGGTCTATTGCGTGTTGATGGTCGAATTTCTGCTGCTGACGACATCCCAGAAGGAGCCAAACATCCGATCATTTTGAATGGTCGACACCATATAGCTCGCCTTATTGTCGCACATTATCATGTTTGGGCTGGTCATGCAGGACGCGAAACCGTAGTCAATGAAGTACGCCAACGTTTTTGGATTACACGTTTGCGACCGACGGTACGTGCCATTGCTGCGTCATGTCAGGTGTGCCGAAACAGAAAAGCAATGCCATCTGTTCCACCGATAGCGGATCTACCAGGCGACAGACTTATACACCATCATCGCCCCTTTTCAATTGTTGGACTGGACTACTTCGGGCCAGTTGAAGTCTCTGTTGGCCGCCGTAGAGAAAAACGGTGGGTTGCCCTCTTTACGTGTTTTTCGACAAGAGCGATACACCTTGAAGTGGTAGGGAGCTTAACAGCAGATTCCGCAATCATGGCCTTACGCCGATTTATTGCGAGGCGTGGTTGTCCCCACAAGATATTTTCCGACAACGGAACTGCTTTCGTCGGTGCAAGTCGCGAAATTAAAAGAGAATGGCAATCGATTCGACCCGAAATTGTTGATTTTGCAGTTAACAAGAGTATCGAGTGGCACTTTCTACCACCATCTGCGCCATCAATGGGAGGTGTTTGGGAGCGTCTAGTTGGTTGCGTCAAGCGCACCCTTTCTGCAACATTAAAACAAAGAGCTCCACGAGAAGAAGTTCTGTCTACGCTTCTTCATGAAGCGGAGAGTATTGTTAACTCCCGCCCACTTACTTATGTCTCGGTAGATGAGGAAGATGCTCCAGCATTAACGCCCAATCATTTTTTGATCGGCCAGTCATCGACTTTGCCAGTTCCTTGGGACTTAACGGACGATGATCTTTTGAGAAGAGCCAATTGGAGGAAGGCTGTAAGATTAGCAGACCATTTCTGGAATCGGTGGGTCCATGAGTATCTACCAGTTTTGACCCGTCGAACAAATGATGCAGGGCCCCCGTCTCGAAATATGGTAATTGGAGATGTCGTTCTTATTTGTGACTCGAACTTGCCCCGTGGCATGTGGCTAAAAGGTAGAGTGATCCAAGTTTTCCCAGGACGGGATGGAATAGTGAGAGTGGCTGATGTGCAGACAGCTGGAGGAATTTTGAGACGGCCAATTCGCAAATTAATTAAGTTAGAAGTAGGTTTCAGCGCATAAAATATTTTGTTTTATATGTATAAATGACGCGTTTTTTATTTTTGTTGTTTTGTTGGTTACAGTTGCCTCGTTTATTTATAAGGGTTAGAATTAATTGTTTGTTTTGTTGCTTTGTACTTTATAACTCATATATATTTATGTCACATTTATATGTATACATAGATGTTACTTATAACCGTGTACAGAGGTCAGTCCTTGCTTCGTTGTATTTGTAAACATTCGTTTACGAGGAGGGCCATGTCAAGGACAGACCTCCGTACAATCATACTCTTTTATATATATGTATTTCTATAAATCTATGGGCTTAAGCTTTTCTCTATTCTTGTCAGTGTTCAACTATTTTTGCACTTCTTTTTATACAGTTTCGGTTTTTATATGTTTATTGTCCAAACTCCAAAATAAACCTGTTTTCCCATTCCATCCGCCTTTTCCTTTGCTGTCCACGACAGATTTTATTACAAGTTTATACATACTATAATGCGAAAAGACTTTTTCCCCAACCTAATATAAAAATCTATATTTCTCATGGGTAGGCTTTTTTTATACTCCTAGGTGATAAGGGTGACCCTCTCCAATTTTTTTTGACAATTATTATGGTGAAACGTAGTTCGCGGGCATAGCTAGTAAAAATATAATAAACAAGCTATTATTTGAATGCTCTGTTGTTCAAAGAGGAAAATATTTTTAAATATAACCCAACGATTTATTACGCCACACATTTTTAAGACAATTTAAAAAAAATAACTCACAATTACGTAAATCAGGCTGGCGCAACTCCCATACAAAAAAATGAAGTATGAAACGCGTACCAAAAATAATGGCGACTATCGCTGTCTTGCTCTAACATCTTGCCTTCTCTCTCAGCTCGCTCGGCGTTTCCGGATCCGGCCGGAGTTCCGACGTTGTATTGTAAGATTTAATTTTGTGCTTCTGTTTCTCTGAATATTATTGTATCTTGGGTTGTGTATGCTTATGTGCAGTGTTTATCTTGGTGTTGTTAGTGTATTCGAAGTATTGAATAAAACGTTTACTGTCATGCATTACAAAAAGTGTGAAATATGTGGAATAAAATCCCGTCGGGAACATAGTAAAAAAAGAGTTTTCAAGGCAAAATTTCCGCTGGATGAAGAGAGGTAAACATTAATTTATATTTACAAAACTTAACAGAAAAGTACTTTTCGTGATTTACAGGTTTTTTAAAACTAATATTATTATGGTATTTAGTATAAAAATTCCTATCAAGTATCAATAGAGCTTGACATTTTTTTATCGACTATCGATATTTTTGTTTTTCTTTGTAACATGACAAATTAATATTAGATAAGGAAAACTGCTAATAATAAACTTGCTATATTTTATTTTTCCAGGTGTAAAAAATGACAACGGTGATTAATACACCAAAAAAGCCAAAAATGTGCTATTTTACTGAAGGTAACACTATTGTAACTTTTAAAGTTATTTTAGCTCTTTACCATGTTATCTCTTATATTGGTATATCGTTTGGTATTTTACAGATTCTTCAGAGAAGATAACACAAACATCTGGTAATAAAAAAAGATAGAGAATCGGCTCAAGTAAGTTTACATAAAGTTCCTTAAAATTTCGTTTTGTTTATTGAGATTAATGTGAATTAACGTGTATTTTTGTAATTACAGTTTCTACAACATAACTGCAGAAATACTTCCTTTAGCTGCAAAAGAAAATATGACCGAAGAATTCACTATGACCGTGATGTTGACCAATATTGATTTTTCTTAGGTGTGTCATGATCATAAATATAAAATGGTTGATCTCCTGCTGCGCCGTCTAAGCCACATTTTAATTCGTAAGAAAGGAATGTACTTTTGCACTACCTATCAGAAGAAGCTTCAGCAGATTCGGCAAAGAAAGCGCAACAACAGAGCGTTGGGAAATAAAAATAAAAATTTGTAGTTATTACAAAAGATCTTTATTGTACTTTTGATAATAATCATAGTTTTGTTTTATTTCATCACGCAAATCTCAATGTATCCCAATTTCGAATGTACCTTAGAATAAAAAGTAGCAAAAAGTACCGGTAATTTTTTTTCAAACTATCGATATATCCCGAGTAGTAGGACAACCCTTCGGTTAGCATTTCTATGTTGGCAGCTTTGGAAGTGACGTCATATTTTTTTATTTTTTTGTTGGTAATAGAGCTTGGTACGCGTTTCATACAAAGCAATTTTTCCATTTTTTAGTATGGGAGACCCGACTCTTACGTAGTGTTACATACTCTTTGACGTAAATGAAGATCAAGTAAAATAGTTAAATTGATGGCTTTTATTTAAAAGCTTACATTGTTACATTGTGAAAGTAACTCGAACTATTGCTAAACCCAGTCTCGGGACTAAATAAGTCTGAAACCCGAGGTAAACACTGTGCTTTTAATTACAAATGTAAGGAAAGTAAGAATAAAAACATAAATTACCTAAAAAATAGTTAATTTTATTTTACATAAATCAACAACTTTTGTTAAATCCTTAATTATTACTCTCACTCATTGTGTTAATACAAATTTCTGGTATACGGAAGTACTAACAATCCTCAATCAACTCGAAAAAACAAATGATGATCGGATTGCCGCTTTCCCGCCTATTTTGTTTTTTTCTGTGGCCGGCCATCTAATCAGCTTAGGCTAAATGCTTTAAGCTATTCAGCCATTTTTTTTTCATTTTCATAATTGGAAAAATGATTTTGGCCAAATCTATATTATTTTAAAGAAATAGTAAAAAATAAATTATAGTAAAGTCATTAAAAATATAATATATATTAATACTTAGCTTTATGTTATTGTAATTTTACATCGCACAATGCAAATTGTAATTGAGTGACTGTATAAAAATTATCAGCCACTCAATTACATGAATAGAAATATGAAAATAAAACTAGTTTTTTATAGACTTAGTTAGTTATGTAGGGTCTAAACGCGCACAATATTAGCATAGTAACTCTCGAAATACTATGTACCTTTACTCGACGTTTCGGTCGCCTTGTTGCGGCCGTGGTCACGAGCGAACTGGTGCCCCGTGCCGTCGCCTGTCAGAAGAGCCGGTGTGATTCTCTTCTACCCTCGCACTTTGGTTGTTATTCTCATTCCTACCGTCGTCGCTTCGACACACAACACTGACGCAATCGAGCTTATTCCTAGACGTATGAAATCGCGGTTTGCATTTGGCTATCACAGGATTCCGTGATGGTGACAATTTAAAGCCACCCTCCCGGTTGAAATTTTTATACTTCTTAATTTCAACCGTTTCACGAACAATTCTTTTATTGTAATGTCGATCTGTGGAGAGGACTTTGGGATCATGTAGCTCCATCCAATGATTGACCCCCGAGTCTATAAGATGCTCTGCTACCGCTGATTTCTGCGTCTGTCGGTTTTTAACAGCTGCGATATGTTCTTTAACTCGTTCAGCGATTTAACGCTTTGTTTGTCCGATGTAAGAACTACCGCAACTGCAGTCGATTTTGTATACGCCCGATGTTTAAAAAGGTATTCGATCTTTAGGAGAGCGCAACTGGTTAGCTACTTTACATAACGGAGTATATACAGTCTTTATGGAGTATTTACTTAGTACTGATCCAATTTTGTCCGTTATACTCTTTACATAAGGCAGAAATGCCGTTCGCCGACTCACATCAGATCGCATCTCCTTCTTCTGCTGTTTCCTCCCATAATGCTTCTTTACACTGTATCCATTATTTTTAAGTACCTCCTGAACATAGGCGAGTTCGGACTTAAGATGTTCAGGGTCACATAGCTTGTAGGCACGGTTCGTAAGGGCATTTGATACAGATTGCAAACGACGTGGATGATGATGAGATGACGCGTGCAGATATCTGTCAGTGTGCGTGGGTTTTCTGTATACTGAGTGTCCAATGGAACCATCACTGTTCACTATCACTTTGACATCCAAGAATGCTAAACTTCTATCTTGTTCTGCTTCAGAAGTGAATTGGATCTTCGGGTGAATAGAGTTTAAGTACCCCAAAAGTGGCTCCACTTCTGTTTGACCACCGTTCACTATACAAAAAATGTCATCTACGTACCTCTTCCACAATTTTATGGTGTGAGCCACGGCAGGTAGGGCAAGGTTTTCGAAATGTTCCATCCAAATGTTGGCAATTATCGGTGCTACTGGGCTTCCCATAGCAACCCCATCAATTTGGAGGTAAAATTAATTTTTGTACATGAAGAAATTCCCGTCGAGACAATTTTCCAGAAGGGTAATGTTAGTATCAGGTATCTCAAAGTCCATCAGCTTGTCTTTAATAACCTCTAGGCATTCTTTGAGAGGTACATTAGTAAATAATGACTGGACATTAAAACTCACCATAGTGTCACCCGGCTCCAGTCTAACCGTTTCAATGATGTCCACAAAGTGATAGGAATCCTTCACAAACGATGAGGTTTTTCCAACCAATGGCTGCAACACTCCGACGACATGTTTCGCCAGGTCGTAAGTTGGCGAGTCTATTTGACTGACAATCGGTCTCAGTGGTGTGTTGTCTTTGTGTATTTTGGGCAAACCGTATAGTTTAGGTGGTTGTACGTTTTTTGGTCTGTCTAACTGTGTGTAAACCTCATCTGTGAATAGGTCCCGGTTGTCCTGAATTAGGTTTCGAATTCGCTTAGTCACTCTAGCGGTCGGGTTATAGGACACCGGTTTATAAATGTTCGTGTCTGGCAACAAACTCCTTATTTTCACATCATAGTCAGCAGTATCAATAATAACGGTGGCGTTCCCTTTGTCGGCCCTGAGTACCAAAATATCTTCATTATTTTTCAGAGACCTTAGTGCTACTCGTTCCTCCGTTTTTAAGTTACTGCTAGGTAGCTTGGACTTGCGTAGTATAACTGCCACATCTTGTTTTAATGGAATTTTGTTTTTTGTTATTACGTCCTCTATACTACATATGACGTCCTCATACGGAATTCGCTGTGGTGTTAAAGCAAAATTTAACCCTTTCGCCAGTACTTCAGTCGCGGATTTATCAAGCACCTGACTTGACAAGTTGATTACAGTACGCGCGCTCGATTGTACTGATTCATTACGGCAAGGCACGTCAATACGTCGACGCTGGGTGTCAAGCAATTTTTGTAATTTCGTTTCATGCTCCAAGCTCCTCAACTCCCGCACCCGCAATGTTTTAGAAAATATTACGCGATCACACTTATCAAGTCATCACTTTACTCCATAAAGACTGTATATACTCCGTTATGTAAAGTAGCTAACCAGTTGCGCTCTCCTAAAGATCGAATACCTTTTCAAACGTCGGGCGTATACAAAATCGACTGCAGTTGCGGTAGTTCTTACATCGGACAAACAAAGCGTTCAATCGCTGAACGAGTTAAAGAACATATCGCAGCTGTTAAAAACCGACAGACGCAGAAATCAGCGGTAGCAGAGCATCTTATAGACTCTGGGGTCAATCATTGGATGGAGCTACATGATCCCAAAGTCCTCTCCACAGATCGACATTACAATAAAAGAATTGTTCGTGAAGCGGTTGAAATTAAGAAGTATAAAAATTTCAACCGGGAGGGTGGCTTTAAATTGTCACCATCATGGAATCCTGTGATAGCCAAATGCAAACCGCGATTTCATACGTCTAGGAATAAGCTCGATTGTGTCAGTGTTGTGTGTCGAAGCGACGACGGTAGGACTGAGAATAACAACCAAAGTGCGAGGGTAGAAGAGAATCACAGCGGCTCTTCTGACAGGCGACGGCACGGGGCACCAGTTCGCTCGTGACCACGGCCGCAACAAGGCGACCGAAACGTCGAGTAAAGGTACATAGTATTTCGAGAGTTACTATGCTAATATTGTGCGCGTTTAGACCCTACATAACTAACTAAGTCAATAATGCAACGCGAAAGTTTAAAATGTTATTTAACAAACCGATAGTTTTTTATAATTTGACAGCTGTCAGTTGAAATCGATTCGCCTTACGGCAGAAAAGTATTACTTTAAGGCGCATAGTGGTCCCAATGACCTTGCGTCGATCGTCCCGCACTGATTACATAGGAGTGAGTGAGTGAGGCTGAGGGGAATATTTAAGCAAACCTTTACGCGTAAGATGAATTATTTCAATAAAACGTTAATTAAGGCGAATAAGAAAAATCTAAAAAGACCATCCCCTAGAATATTGTTCACTTTATTTATTGAAATCGAAAGTATACGATTTAACCTAATATTTACGACGCGATTAGGTTTAAAGTTTTAAAATCGAGGCATGTTTGGGTCACATTTTAACCAAGTTTTAATTAATTTATCAAAAAATTAAAAAGACCATACTCTAAAGAATGCGTTGAATAATAACATATCTTTTTTAAAGATTTTTTTATTCAATATTTATGAAGAGAACCGGTTTTTTCTGCAGTGATTTTTTATGTTTGACCTTACTATGCGCCTTAAGCGCGGCCGTACATTATAAGAAATTTCTAACAGGAAGATTCTGAAGCCCACCGGAAGGCACTCGGTGCATACATTTTCTATTAGATCCCGCACACTGTTGGAAAAATTTTGACCGATTATCCGTTTCTGATGCACACCGGATGGCACCTCAGCCGGACGTAAGATTTTTTCTGTTAGAAATGGCGGAAGCCGTGTTTGCCATAGTTGTTGTACTAGTCCCCGCACACTATTATTTGCGTCAGTTCAGGTACGCCAGCGCAACCTGTAGACGTGTTTTTTTCGTTGTTGTTCCTTAGGTATGTTCTTGAGAAAAATGAGCGAAATTCAAGATTTAATTGCAGTAGGTGGAAATATCCATGTGTGTGGAATCTTGAGGATGAAAATTATCAAAATAAATCCGAAGAAAGCAAAAATTTACTTAGGTAGACTCTCAATCTGGCACATTTTAAAGTAAAATTGGCTGTCTTGCAATCTTGTCGTATTAAGAAGGTGAACCGAATCGACATATATTTTTTTTGTTTTTAATTAAGTTACAAAACAATAGTGCTAAGAGCAAAAGCGTATCTTCGCCATGTTGGTCGATGTGCGTTTACATAAGTATACAGATGAAACACGACTGGGCTAAAATGTTGCCGTATCAAAATGTCTGATTGTATGCGTGGTGCGTCCGGCAAGCGTCAGAATTTTTCTGTTAGAATTTTCTTATAATGTGTGGCCGCGCTAAACCCGCTCCTCGGGCAACGTCAGACCTACTTTCAGAGTATGAGTAATGAAAAGTTTATTTCCCTCTTTTAAGAGCGCTGAAGACTGTTTTCTATTATAATATTGTTTACTATTCCTTTCTATTATATTTTTTAGTTATTACTGGACTTTTACTGGACATGTCTAAGCCCGTGAGTTTACTTGTCTCTAACGAAATAATAATTCCGCGTTTGATTTGTGATCTGCCTCATACTTACGAAATGACTGAAAAAAATAACAATGTTAATAGCATTGTAGTCAGTTCCGTGGGTATATTCTATTATTGAGCTTCCAATGCCTTCTAATTCCACTGTATATACATATCTATAATATACAAAACATAGCCAACACAAATTATGTTATAACATTTTTTATTTAGACGCTTTCTTGTATCACATATATTTAAGTAGGTACAGAATTTTATTGTCAAGCTACTGCCTTCTCATATCAAATTTAATTAAGGGGAAGACGAATGTATGCAAATCGCTGACAAAGGAGGTAACGAAAAATGGGTATTATTCCTTTTTTGTGGCGTAATGGGACCTCACGTTCTTTCCCGTTTTTCTTACTGTTTTATTGCTATGAGTTTTATTGACAAACAGGTAAATTTATTAGGTTTTATTGTGTCGTTGTTAGTATATTAGAAGAAACAAGTTTTATATTTTTTTAAACTTAAAATTAATAAAATATTGTACAGTATACCTATATACTCCTGCATTAGGTATGTACACTTATCGTATCTAAATAAATAGCTAAAACGTATAGGGCACAATCGACATTATAGAAAACAAACTTTTCAAGGCAACGACAAACCAAAGCGATCAAGGGGGAAAGAAATGGAATTGTTAGAAGTTACAAGTCACTTCTAAATATCGAGTGTCGCGCATAGACATGTATGTACTTCAACAAAGCTGAAGTGTAACAATAATAACGCGTCTTCAGAAAATAGGATGCCGGCGTTTCTTGTGATCTCGGTAATATTCGCAATCGCACGCACGCTCCGTTTAAACGAGCACGTGGGAACGTGGGCTATGCATAAATATAATGTACCTTACCTACTCGGCTACTCGTACATATACACTGGATACAAGTTTCGAATGCTTCGACTACATATTGGATGTGGAGTCGAAACGTGAGGAATATTATCATTGTTTATGGCACCATGTTTCATGTCGATTTGAAAATATTGTATCGATATCTCGTAAATGCTGATAGGTACTATGTCACAGGTCTCCTCAGCAATAGCAATAAAAGTAAGAATTGAGGAACAGTTGCTGTGAAAGTTTTCTATTTTAAACCACACTTTGCGGTTATTTGTAGGAAATATGGTGTTCAGGTGTTCAAGCTAATAAATAAGTTTTTTTTTCTGGAGATACTGTTTGTTCCTTTCGATCTGGAACAACTTTAAAAGAACAAACAAATTAAACAAAAGAACAACAAATTATGTTATTCCTTTATTGATATAATTATTTTTTAATTTTCCCTGCGAACAAATTGCGTATGCTATGTTTGTCAATGAATTAAAATCAATGATCAGTATTTGTAAGTTAACGCGAGATATTTGCGCGATCGTATTCAGAGCTGTCCCAGCTCAAGTCGGCTCGGCAGCCAAGGAGGTCGCTTACACCTATCGTATTTCTGCCATGATCACGAACATCTTCCAAAACTCCGTTTAGTCGTTTTATTTCTCACTTGTTTATTAATGGTGTTATTACAGCCAGCATTGTAATGTTTATAATTATGGCGACAAACATAAAAAGAATGTAGTAGCTAGGCCGGTGGGCTCAGAAGACCACCGACCAACGATAGCACTTCGGCCCCAATAGGAAATCGAATACCGGATCTCCAGATCAATTCAGGACAGTGTCAACGACTAGACCACGAAAGGGATTGATAAAAAGCCATGGAGCAATACACACCTGAACAACATGGAATTTCAAATCAAACACTAATCGAGTAGAGTAATTTCCTTTTTGGACATTGAACTAGTCGTCCATTATCGGATCTAAGGGCTTTATTTTTGGGTCTTTTTGTAATTTCCCGTATACCACATAAATTAATAAGCATTGAAGATGAAATCGTCAATTTGCAGTCAGAAGTATTGCGAGCAACAATGCATGCCGTCAAACAACACTGAAGTGATGGTGCTCGATTTCAACGAACTTTTTTAATTGAATGTTATTTTATTCACTTTCATGAAAAGGAGATTATTTTGTTAGAAATGAAGTAAGTTTTTAATTCTAACTAATGTTAGCCAATGCGACATTACTGTTGTGCCACATAGAATCAATAAATAGTTTACCATTTCTTAATTGATTTCTTTAACTTATACGGCTACAAACTTTTAATAGTAGGTAGTTTATGTGCTCTATCTATCTGGAATTCGATGTGCTCCATTCCAGTATAATCCACTGAACAAATCCATTAATGGATTCCGTCCACCAGGACCACTATTAAGGTTATCAAAACACGAGCTTGTGTTTAGAAAACGACCTTTAGCAAGTTTTTTAATTGTATCACGCGATTGTTTTAATACCAAGTTATGTGCAGTTATACTGCTTTATTTACACTCATACATTCTAACATACATGTGGGAAACGGAACGTAAGATTGTGTGAGAGAGACGAACGCATGTGAGAGAAAGGGACGAATGATAATTAAGTGTTGTGTTTGTCATTCATTCGTTCGCATTTGAATCGCTGGCTAGACGTTAAGACGGAAGGTTGTAATTAAAGATTGTTCGCTGTTGTAGTTTCCAAATTAAAGAAGTTGATTTATCATCCATTTATTTATTTTTGAGCATCATATCCCACAAATTTTGGGGGCTCGTCCGGGATCGCTCAAAAAGAAAAGAAGACGAAGACGTGAAGACGAAGTGACTGGCGTGGACGACTGGCATATCGAACAAGACGTGGTTTTGATTGCGTGGTCGTGACGAAGGTCGCAAACGAAGAATCATCTGAAACGACGAAAAGGTGATACATTACGACGTTATTATGGAAGGCTACAACGGAAAGGGCAGCAACAGCGGCGCGGCAAGTTCGCATACAGAAGGTGCGGCAGCCATGTTCTTCAGTTTCGAAGGCGGTATCGCTCAATTTAACGGCGACGACAAGTCCTACTCATCAACTAAGTGGGCACAGGACATCGAAGATAATGCTGAGATTTTCGGTTGGACTCCTCAACAGAAGTTGATAATCGCTCGTAGATCGCTGTGTGGCACCGCAGGCTTATGGCTGAAAAGCGAAAAAATATTTAAGACGTACGAGGAGCTGAAGAATGCCTTGCAAAAAGAATTCCCCGAGGCGGTTAATAGCAAGGAGATGCACGAACTCATGGCAGCACGAAAGAAGCGCAAAGACGAAACTTACTACCAGTACATGTTGACGATGAAGGAGCTGGGTAAAAGAGCCAAATTCCCAGATTACGTGGCGATACAATACATCATTGATGGAATAGAAGACGTACAGGTGAACAAAATGATGTTGTACGGCGTAACTACTTATAGTGCACTTAAAGAAAAATTAAATGTGTACGAAAAAATGAAGATGGAGCAGCGAAAGGAAAAAGCAGAATCGTCAGCTGTAAAGAAAAGGCCGGCAGAAGTGCCATCATCATACAGTGCATACAAACGCTGTTATAATTGTGGAGACAGGAGTCATGTTTCTGCAATATGTCCGAACGGCGTCAAGTGTTTCCGGTGTAACCAGTTCGGCCATATTGGAACGAACTGCACTGTAAGCCAAGTGAATGAAGTTGGCGGCGGAACGATGGAAAGAGGGAGACACTTTCATGGCGCGTCGGTAAAGCAGTCACCCAATCAGGCGCAACCATTTTTACGAGGCGGCGGCGGATACGGCCGAGGTATGGGAACGTCGGCAAAGCAGCACTCGGCTATGTTCGGTACGACGACTGAGGCAGCGACCAATCAGAGCACGTGTAACTGCAGCCATGACATTGAAAATGTCAACCACAAGTCAAGGTCGAGTGAAGACTCCGAGGTTATGCAGGTTGTAAACAAAGACAACACAAGTGTTAGAAAACCGGTGAAAACTGTGAAAGTGGCCGAAATATATGAAATTAGTGCGTTGATCGACTCCGGTAGTGACGTAAACCTGATGTCTACGGAACTGTGCGCTCAATTTTCGAACGTCAAAGATGTGAGCAGTTTAACATTAACGGGACTTGGACGTTCACAAGTGCGATCATTGGGCAAGATTAAAACGACGATTGAAGTAGATGGACAGTGTTACAGTGATGTCACGTTTCACATAGTACCTAGAGACTGTATGCCTTATGACGTAATAATAGGTCAAGAATTTTTGAAAAGTGTAACGTTGTTGATGAGTGAGGGATGTGTGACCATTTATAAAGGCGATGATGAATGGTTATTTAATGTGAACTGTATTTCAGGTGAGTGGGGTTCTTTGCTTGATCATGTCAGGGACCCTTTAGTAAAGAAGGAGGCCTATCAATGTATAGAGAGATACAAACCGGTCCAGGTAAAGGAGGCGCCCTTGGAACTGAAGATTGTGTTAAAAGATGATATACCCGTGGCTCAGCGACCTCGACGTCTGTCATATGCTGAACAAGGTATAGTTGAAAACCAGATTGCTGAATGGTTGAGGGATGGTATAATCAGGGTAAGCTTTTCTGAGTATTGTAGTCCTTTAGTGCTGGTAAAAAAGAAAGATGGTGCTACTCGAGTGTGTGTCGATTATCGACAACTTAACGCAAAGATAGTAAAAGACGAATATCCTCTACCGATTGTTGAAGATTTAATTGATAGGTTAGCTCATGCAAAGATATTTAGTGTGCTTGATCTTAAGACTGGTTTCTTCCATTTAAAAATTAAAGAAGAGTCAATACCTTATACTTCGTTTGTTACACATCAAGGGCAATACGAATTTTTGAGAGCTCCCTTTGGTCTCTCAATTTGTCCTAAATATTTCATGCGATTTGTTAATATTATCTTCCAAGACTTGTTGGCGCAGAAGGTTATGATGATTTTCATTGATGATATTATTATTCCAGCAGATAGTGAGGTACAGGCGTTACAGAGGCTGAAGCAGGTCTTAGATATAGCAGCACAGTATGGCCTGAGAATTAATTGGAAGAAGGCAAAGTTGATACAACCTGAAGTGGAGTACTTGGGTCATGTCATAAAGAATGGTGAAGTGAAACCAACTTCTGAGAAAGTCGATGCTGTGGTAAAATTTCCTGAACCTAAGACAGGTAAGCAGCTTAAAAGTTTTTTGGGATTAACATCATATTTTAGAAAATATATAGAACATTATGCCGTTATAGCAAAACCACTTAATGACTTATTGAAGAAAGACGTAGACTTCATCTTTGACAGAGAGCAACAACATGCTTTTTGTTTATTAAAAGAGAAATTATCAAGTAGTCCAGTTTTGAAAATATTTGATCCTAACCTTAATACAGAGTTGCATACAGATGCATCGAGTATTGCTATAGCAGCTGTTCTATTGCAGTATCACCCCGATACTGGTTTGCATCCAGTTTACTATATGAGTCGTAAAACTAATGAAGTGCAAAGAAAATATTCCAGCTATGAACTAGAAGCTCTTGCTATTATAGAAAGTATTAAAAAGTTTCGCCATTACTTGTATGGTAAACACTTCAAATTAATAACAGACTGTAAAGCTTTTCAGCAAACACTCATGAAGAAAGATCTTACCTCTAAAGTGGCAAGATGGGTTCTAATGCTAAACGAGTATGATTATGAAGTTGAGCACCGAGCTGGAGAGAAGTTGAGACATGTCGATGCTCTAAGCCGAAACCCATATGTGGCAACTATCACTTCATTATGTGAGCAAATAAAGTTAGCACAAGATCAAGATGATGGGATAAGAGCTATTAAGGAGTTATTAAAAGAAAAGTTGACATATAAAGACTATTTTATTGAGAATGACATAGTGTACAAGGGACCAGGAAAACTGTTGTATGTACCAAAAAGTATGGAGCAAGAAATTATTCGAAGGATCCATGGCAATGGTCATTTCTCTAAAAGAAAAATGAAGGAATTGATTTGTCAAGATTACTATATAAAAGACGTTGATAGAAAAATAGAAGAATTTATAATGGCTTGTATTCCATGTTTATTGGCTACGAGAAAAGAAGGGAAACAAGAAGGGTTTTTGAATCCGATTGAAAAGGAGAGCATTCCTTTAGATACTTTGCATATAGATCATGTCGGGCCATTAACAGCAACTAGAAAACAGTATAACTATATACTTACAGTGATTGATGCCTTCACAAAATTTGTTTGGCTATTTCCTACAAAGAGTACATCAAGTGCGGAGACTTTAAACAAGCTAAGAGTACACCAGCAAATATTTGGGAATCCAAGAAGAATAATCTCCGATAGAGGAACGGCTTTCACAAGTCATGAATTCCAAGAATATTGTAAAGAAGAGAATATTCAACATGTAACAATAACCACAGGAATACCAAGAGGAAATGGGCAAGTGGAGAGAGTTCACAGAATAATAATACCCATGCTAACCAAATTGTGTGTAGAAAATGCAGCAGTATGGTATAAGCACGTAAGCAGAGTGCAAAGAGCACTAAATAGTACATTCCAGCGCAGTATAAAGACTACACCCTTCAATTTATTACTTGGCACGAAGATGAGATGTAAGCAAGATGTTGAAATTTTAGAATTGCTTGAAGAAGAAGTATCTAAACAATATGATAATAACAGAGAAGAACTTCGATTAAAGGCAAAGGAACAAATATTAACCATACAAGAGGAAAACAGAAAATATTTCAATAGAAAGAGAAAAGAAAGTCACAAGTATAACATTGGGGATATAGTAGCTATAAAAAGGACACAATTTGGAACAGGGCTTAAACTAAAGGCTAAATATTTAGGGCCCTACAGGATAAGCAAAGTCCATGTAAATGACCGGTATGATGTAGAGAAAGTTAACAGTTCAACTGAGGGCCCAAGCCGCACCTCTAGTTCGGCTGACCATATGAAGGCGTGGCCTAGTGGGAATAACGATTGAATATCAGGTGAGTATGTTTGTTGAATGGAGTGAATGTGTGAAGTATGATATTTTTTTGTTATAAGTTTTAAGATGGTGTTTGATTGTTTTTAAATTTATTTATTTTTGTAAAATGTGTTTCTCGTATATTGTGTTGATGTATTTTCCTGTTAGTAATAAGTTGATCATTCCATTTTTAAGATTTTAATTAAGATTGTTGTTTGTTATAAGTTGTTAAGATTGTTGTTTCGTTGTTATGTTTAAGTGTTGTTAAGATGTAAGAGTTTTAAGTCGTATAAGAGGTGAATGTAAGGTGTGAGTGTCTGGGGACAGCCAAAAGAGCAGGACGGCCGAATGTGGGAAACGGAACGTAAGATTGTGTGAGAGAGACGAACGCATGTGAGAGAAAGGGACGAATGATAATTAAGTGTTGTGTTTGTCATTCATTCGTTCGCATTTGAATCGCTGGCTAGACGTTAAGACGGAAGGTTGTAATTAAAGATTGTTCGCTGTTGTAGTTTCCAAATTAAAGAAGTTGATTTATCATCCATTTATTTATTTTTGAGCATCATATCCCACATACATTTAAATAGAACTAAAATTTTATACAAAAAATAAACTCTACTTCAAAAATACTAAAAAGTCATAAATAATATAGGAATACATACAACAACACAGTTTTATATTGAAGTTGGTGCCAAGCAATGAACATCTGGAAAGACTCAATAAATGTCAGAGCAATTTTATTAATATAGTGAAAATTTGACACAAAGTTACCAGCACGCTCAACGCAATTGATCCTCTTCAACAAATACATCCAGAGTACAATTTTTTTTCTATCAATTGCGTTGATTCAGTGTGTATATCTTACATATCTTAGAGAGAGCTTTCAATGGCAGTCAAGTTAGGCGGGAATGCAACGAGTTGCTATATCTAGAATATAGCACCTCGTTACAGTAGGTCGACAGTAACGAAATATAGCACAGAACTTAGAAGGGCGAAAAGACGGTCTTGGAGGCGGTTCTGCGAGGAGATTACGAAAACGCCTCAAGGAGCTCGCATTCATAAGGTCATGTCAAAGACGCCTACTAATCCAATCGGTCTGCTAAAAAAGCCTGATGGAACCTTTACTGATTCAACTGAGGAGACGATCAACCTCTTGGCAACAACCCTCTTTCCTGGATCAGCTAGGGTAACCAGTACCAAATCGGGCAAAGATGAAACGACAACTCTAGGACCTGAGAATGAGGACTGGAGAACGGCGACATCTATATTTAGACCGAAACAAGTCCCATGGGCCATAGACTCATTTAAGCCATTTAAATTGCCTGGGAGCGATGGTATATTCCCAGCCCTTTTACAAAAGGGCCAAGATATACTAATCCCGTATCTGGTGAAAATCTTCAGGGCAAGCCTTGCCTGGAGACACATACCAGAAACATGGGCTGATGTTAAGGTATCCTTCATACCGAAAACCGGCAAAAAGGACTACTCACAGCCAAAGTCCTTTAGACCAATCAGCCTCACCTCTTTCCTACTCAAAACAATGGAAAAGGTTATAGACAGACATATTAGGGATGGACCCTTGATGGAACACCCTCTTCACCCTAACCAACATGCTTACCAAAAGGGCAAATCAACTGAAACTGCCCTCTTAGGTCTAGTAGACAAAATAGAAAGAGCTATGGATGACAAACAAATCGCCCTTTGTGCCTTTCTAGATATCGAAGGGACGTAAGATATCGTTACGCTCGGGACTTAACCATAGAGTCCTTTTCTATGCTCGCGATTCATGTCTTTTAAAGAACTCTACGCGATTCAGGTCTAATAAGAACTCAATAGGAGCCGTCGGTGGCGCGGCGGACTCGGTACTTGCCTTCCAATCGGGAGGTCAGGAGTTCGAGACTGCCGTATACCAATGTGTTTTTCGTTTCGTATTTCATATGTACTATCGAGGTCTCTCGTGCCTTACCACTTTGTAGAAATATTCGTTTGAAAGCGGATCGCATCGGACACGCCCACACGACCCATACCTATCCCTGATTGGCTACGTATTTTTACTACGATTTACTACGGCCAATCATAGACAGACATCTGGTTTCATTGAAATCGCTCTTGGTGTCAGTCTGCTTTACCCTTTACTATTGGTAAATGAATGGAGCGGGGCGTGGTCTGACGCGATTGTCATCGTGCAGTGTGCAAGCGACTTTCGACGTAGGACTGGTAAGGTGCCAGTGTCCTCGATAGTACATTTGTCTGACGCTCCCACGGTGAAGGAAAACATCGTGAGGCAACCTGCATACATCTGCGAAGAAATTCAAAGATGTATGTGAAGTCGACCAATCTGCACTGGGCCAGCATGGTTGACTAAGGCTTAATCACCCTAACATAAGCCCCTCGATGGGGACGTATTAAATGAGCTGTGATGATGATGATGATTAAAGAACTCTATGCCTTCTCTATACGCTCGCGATCCAAGTCAACACCCGTGACATAAGACAATGTGTTATCCCCTTGGTTAATAATCTTCATTAAACTACAGGTCGTTTTTTTAAAAATTTTAATTTGAATTATCTGTGTTGAAAAGTGTGTCAATATATGTTCACCTTTGAGATCTTAATTCGAATATTAAAACACAAGCGTAGGTAAAGTACGTTATTTATCTATTCATGTTATCTAATGGAAAGGATTCGGAGCAGTGCTGTAATATTCAACGACAGCGCTACGACATGTTGTCGTAATAAGACTACGTGATTTCTACTCAAACACGGAGCTTTAAATCATTTATATACGGTGCTGTGAAACTTAGTTGTCCAAATATCGAGAGCTGTTTTTCTAGATGTGAGTAATACTTACAAAAATATGATCGCCTCATTCTCTAGAATAAACAGGGCTTTGAAGCTTCAGGACTAAATCTCAATATAACTATTACGCAATAAGTCCAAATAGCTGTCCAATTTTATATTAGGTATACCAAAATTCTGAAATAGCGAATGATTGTATTTTTCTTGACGTGTATTTAATAGCCGCAAAACCCGAGGAAATGCCGCAGACGTAAACAGAATCTTCATATTGCAAAAACGCACAATTAGAGAAATGAAAAATGAATTAGGTTCGTAGAATCGTCCCGACTGAAAAAAATTAATTGATATAAATATAATTATTAAATAGTCATTCTAACCAATATTCGGTCACGGCGGCCAATCTCAACAGAGATTAGCCATCTGCGCAGGAGATAAATTATAGTGTACAAGTTACTATGCGCAAACGCAAGTGCACTCTCTGGTCCTTTTCCAAAAGCCGACACGACCAGGGTGAGTTCATGCACAGGAGTCCGCAGGAAGTGCCTTTTGAAGCACAGAGGAGCTCGAGATGTTTCGTATTTTGGTCACCCATCCTATGATTGACCACAGACAACGTTGCTTAACCTTAGCAATCGTTTGCTAAGCGCACGCGTCAATGCGCCACCAAGCTCCTTAACGAACGATTTGTATTTATGAAAACTCTCTATACTTACATTATGTTAAGAAACATCTTGAGTTGTATGAAAAAAATAAACTTATTCTACGACGCTTGGAAAAAAGTAGTTGAATAAGTTGTTGGTTTTGGGAGTCGATATATTATGAAAAACTGGCCGAATGCGAGTTGGACTCGCGCACCGAGGGATCCGTATAAGTATGTATGTATCTATGTTCTATTTTTCTAGAGGGGAATGCGTGATCAGACCGTACCCGCCATTGGCTAAACGACGAGCGTGTGTGGGGCTCTCCCAGCAGGGTGCCGGGCCTACCCACTAAACACCCCGGTGTTCCCACTGCTCTTATGGGCGCGCGTGGTAGGGTCCACAATGCGACACCACTACTCACGCGCCCGGGCTAGCTCAACCGAAATGACCGAGCTATCGCCAAGGGGAGGATTGTTTGAGAACACCAGTACAATCCCCCAGACGGAGAACCCTTGTGGCGGCTTGCACGGCGTCAACCGTTCACGCAGGCGTCCACAGACGGGCATTGTTGAAACAAATGCCCGCCTTCAGCTGCTTATCCGTCTGCGACGGAGGGGAGCGTCGTAAGGATCTGTCTCCCCCTCCCTCTCTGCAGCCTCCTTCTGCGAGATGACATCCCTGCAGAAGTAGGCGGCAGCCTCACCACGGAGCATGGCCACGACCATGGTCGGGAGCGAGAGGTCTCCGCCTCCAGCGCACGGTGGTTCCACGTTCAAGGCAGCGCGGTCAAAATTCCCCTTAAAGTTTTTTTATCATTCTATTCTAATTTGAATGATGTAAAATATGTATTTAAGACGTTTTTGTTTAAATAAAAACAAATATATTGAAATAAAAATTATAATTAATAATATACCAGCATCAGAAGAACTTTCAAAAATTAATGCAATTCGTTTACAGTTTTGTTATCACAATTTGGTATTCAAATATAATTATTTATTATACAATCACTTAATTCTTAACTAAAGCTAAATGCATTAAACTAGTAAATGAAAATATTATTATTTATAGTCCAATAAAAAGTGTGCTATGTAATGACAGTTCTAAACAAAGAATATTTATATGTACAGCTTACACAATAAAAAGTCCAAAATAAACATGCAACTTAAAATTTTATTAATTTTGTAACTTCCTTAGATAAAAGGCTCTTTTTCTTTTGAAAAAGTTTCCGAAGACTAGTTATGAAGGGATCTGAACTCAGTAAAAGGCGATTAATTTAGTCTGTATTTGTAAATTCACGTGACATTTTTTGGGTAAAATCTCGTCTGAACTCTTTTAAATGTTTGTTATAAAATTCAGCTGCTTCTTTGGAAAGTTCTGCGATGGATAAAAGAGCATATTCTGATACATCAGCACTGTGAATGAGAACTTTGTGGACGGAAGCAGAGAGATTGAACCACGGATATTCTTCAACTAGTCGACGTGCGGTTACCAAAGCATATTCTTTAAACTTTTTACAATCAATATTAAATCCCGATGACAAAGCCTGTAAAATTATACTACAATGATCAAGTAATTCTATACGCCAGCCTGTAATTTCATGTGAGACTGCAGAGTGACAAATTTTCGTACCGTACTACTGTCGTTCGATGCGCCGCTTATTCATATAGGTACTCAGTTTGTACTTATCTATCCTGCAACATTTTTTTTTCCTATTCTGACCTAACTTGCCATTTCTAAATATTAATCCTATACGAAAGATGAATACAATATTCAATGAACCGAATCTAAGAGTGTACAGGAGATAATCAAATTGATACCGAGATTCTTTGACTGGCCTTTGCAAACAAACATCTATTTAATTTATCCGAAGTGTCAAGCAATGTATTTACAACACAGGGATCTACTTGTGATAGTTCTGTTAATGGTCTACGTTTTGACCGCAAACTAAAATCGGAAAAGTATTTGCTGGGCCATCCCACTAGACGGCCCCGGTTGTTCCTCCTGTAAAGGGCACTGTTAACACTTCTTGTTAGTTCTACACATTCGTTTTTGTTTAACCAACTTGAATAATTATTTAAAACTCTATATGTTCCCCATAAAATAGACAGATGTACCAAACTTTTAAAATAAGTCAAATAAGGGCGAACAGGAGCCAAAATTTTGTAGCTCTTGATAAAGTTACAGTAACGGAGAAATAAATTAAGAAAAATAGGTTGTCGTCGCCACCACATAAAATAAAAAGTATAAAAAGTAGGTGCTAAAAACTGAATCATTTACAAAACACTTACCCTGTTATTGAAACTTCATTGTACACAAACAACAAAATAATTAATTAAAAATCACCAAAGACAAATATCGGGCGGATAGGTCACCGATAAGCAGCGAGCGACAACAATGAGATGCTTTCACTTCCGAGGTCGATTAATAAATGATAACTGATAAAAATAACCATAATATATATACTTCTAGGTAGGTACGGAAGTAGTGATGACATCGTGCTATGTCATGGATTGCCAATATTCGATAGAGAATTTTTTGAATTTTGTCCTATGGCGCCACTGTGCAGCATAGCGTTAAGTTTGCTGCGCTGACATCGACAGGCAGGGCACACCAACAAGGTGTGCTCGGCAGTGTCACTGGGAGCATCGCAGTGATGACACTGCGGCGTTTCCTCTCGATGCGCGAGCCGGTGCAGGTAGTGACCGAAACAACTATGTCCGGTCAGTACCTGCACCATGCAGAATGCTAGGCCGCCCTGCCGGCGTCCTTACCCACTCCTCCAATACCGGACGTATCGTTTCGATCGTTCGGTGGCGGACAGCTGGGGGGCGAGTGCTTCACTCCATCAGCACAGAGCCTCCCTCTGCGCCTGGGCACAGATTGCTTAATAGTTACTGGCCTGGGTACGAATCCGCTCCACTTCCTCAGGAGCGGATCATCCCCCCTGTTCTCTAACGGCAACACGATGTCGATACACCTTCATTTCATTATTCTACGTCATCGGGAACTTTTTCACAGGTGTAAAAGACCCGAGTACCTATGTAATATAAATACATAGATAAAGTTTGATAACTCTAATTGTTTTTGAAAAATATTTGACAAAAAATAAAAAACGACTTCAAAAACACTGAAAAGTTTTTTTTTTTTTTTTTTTTATGGATGGCCCGGCAAATGACCTCCTCCCGCCTGATGTTAAGCGGTGAAAGAGGCCCAAATGAGTTGACAGATAGAGTAGCGACGACATCCACTCTCCTACCTGCCCGCCCCTTGCCGGCCCAAAAGATGCTTTTTCACGCCTCTTTTGAAGGAACCCATGTTGTAGGATGGAGGAAACACGTGCGCAGGTAGAGAATTCCAAGTGTGGGATGAACGACAGAAGAAGGAATCTTGGAATTTCTTGGTACGGTGTGAAAAGGAGGACACAGTGTACGGATGACTCCGAAGGCCCTTACGCGTGTTTCTGTTCAGGAATGGAGAGGGAGGGATAAGGTTAAAGAGCTCCTCAGAGCATTCCCCATGGAATATTCGGTAAAAGGCGCTAAGAGAGGCGATGTCACGACGAAGTTGTAGAGGCTCGAGGGTGTTAGTTGCCTCTACATCGCCAATTATGCGAATAGCGTGACGCTGCAATCTGTCCAGAGCATCGAGGAGGTACTGAGCGGAGCCGTCCCAAAGGTGCGAGCAATATTCCACGCAAGACCTAACCTGAGTTTTATACAACAAGCATAGTTGGTCCGGCGCAAAATACCTACGCACCTTGTTCAGGACACCGAGTTTCCGTGAGGCAGTAGTTATGACGGATTCGATGTAGTCTCTGGGGTTCAGATCGCAGCGAATGTTCATTCCGAGCAAGGTGATGTTGCTCTGTGTGTGAAGGGTTGTGCCCTGAAGAGAAGGAAGGGGGAGGAAAGGTGACCTTTTCGCCGAGAACACGCACACCTGTGTTTTCTTAGCATTGAACTCAACAAGATTGTCGGAGCCCCATTCGGAGACGAGGTCCAGCGTCTTGTTGAGCTCAATGATAAGATTCTGCCTTTCCCTACCAATATCACCACGAGCAGCCCCCGAGGCTCCGTGATATCCCCCATGCACTGTACTGTCGTCTGCATAGCAATGTATAGCTCCCAAGGAAAGCATATCATTGATATGCAGAAGAAACAATGTGGGGGATAGAACGGAGCCTTGCGGAACACCAGCGTTCACTGCCACGAACCGCGAAGCGCAGCCGTCAACGACAACGCGAATTCTACGCTCGTGGAGGAAGCTGGCAATCCACGTACAGAACTGAGCGGGTAATCCGTATTCCGGAAGCTTGGAAAGAAGAGCCTTGTGCCAGACTCTATCAAAAGCTTTGGCGATGTCGAGACTAATAGCCACCGATTCGCCGCGCTTATCGATAGATTCACCCCATTTGTGCAAAAGGAACGCTAGAAGGTCACCTGTTGACCGTTTAGGACGAAACCCATACTGTCGGTCATTAAGTAACGAGTGACCTTCCAGGTAACGGATCAGCTGTGTATTAAGGATCCTCTCCATGATTTTACACAAAATGGAAGTGACGGCTATAGGACGATAGTTAGCCGGATCAGAACGATCTCCCTTTTTGGGAACCGGCTGGACATTGGCCTCTTTCCAAGATTTCGGCACACAACCAGCACAGAACGACAGACGGTATAGACGCGTAAGGACCGGAGTCAACTCCGCTGCACACTTCTTAAGAACAATCGCAGGAATGCCGTCTGGTCCAGTTGCTTTTCGAGTATCGATCGACTGGAGCTCCGCCCGCACATCACGCTGTCTGATACGGATATCGGGCATGGTGCTGCCACAATGGGACAGTTTCGGAGGTTGTGTACCACAGTCATCGACACGGGAATGAGTCGCAAAGAGTTTTGCCAGGAGGTCGGCTTTCTCCTGCGGCTGATGAGCAAGTGAGCCATCGGCAAGTCTCAGTGGTGGCAGCGAGGGTTGGCAGAAGTTTGATTGCACAGCTTTGGCCAGGCGCCAAAAAGAACGGCTACCCGTAGGGTGCGATAGCAGTTCCTGGCCCACTTGTGCAATGCGCTGAGCATCCGCTCTAATGTAAGCCCTCTTACATAACTTGGTGGCATTATTGTAGGCTGTTTTCAGTAGGCTTGTATTGGGATCCTTAGATGCTCGGCCTCTGATCCAAGCGCGGTAAGCCAGCTGTTTGTTTTCAACAGCAGAGGCGCACTCGCGATTGAACCAGAGGTTACGTCTGCCTCTACTGACGAGATTGGAATACGGAATATAATATTCCATTCCTAGTATGATCTCGTCAGCAACAGAGGTAGCGCAGGAGTCCGGATCCATCCTATTGAAACAGCGCTGCCACCAAGGAACAGATGCGTAATAATGCCGCATACCGTCCCAATCTGCTGACGCATAGTGCCACAGACGGCGTGCTGCAACCACAGGCGACGGTCGTGACGCCTGAGGCACTGAGACGGATACCAGGCAGTGATCCGAAGATCCTAGTGGAGCTCGAACCACCACCTGATATCCGTCAGGGTGACTTGTCAACAGAAGGTCCAATAAAGAGGGCGCTTGACCGATAATATCTGGTACCCTGGTGTTCTGGGTGACCAATTGTGTCAGGTCGTGCGTGAGAGCGAATGCGTGGGCAGTCCTACCCGCATGGTCAGTTTTAGAGGAACTTAACCACAACTCGTGGTGAGCATTGAAGTCCCCTAAAAACACCAGCTCGGCGGAAGGAAATCGCTCCTGCGCGTCATCTGCCACCCGACTTAGATGTTCAAAAAGTCGAGTTGTCTCCAAGTCACCACGATGGGAACGGTAGACGCAGACGTAGACACGGCAATGAGTGCCAAAATCGACGTGTACCGCAAGGATGAAAAAGGAAGGTTCCTCCAAACAGCGCAGGCGACGACAGCAAACGTCCGCCCGGACGAACAAGCAAACACCAGCCTTCGCCTTGAAGGACTCCTCAAGAGCGTAGCCGGGGTAATTAAGGTAGCCTGTATCGGCCGGGCAGATAATTTGCGTCTCCGTCAAAAAGAGCATTGCTGGACGGGCTGTCTCGAGATGGTGGTGGACAGCTAAGAGGTTAGAATGGAGCCCGCGGATGTTAGCGAGCCCCACCTCGAATAATGGTGTTTTGGTGGGATAATGCACCGCTGTACGACCAGTCTTAATATTTTGCGCTGCCATAATTATTGGAGTGAGAGGCGTGAAACTGAGGTGTCCTTGCTGCGCTTCGCATAGTTAATGTGTGTAGGCCTGTTTCGCCAGGGAACAGCCGACAGCTGATTTGCGCTGACCCTCCGCACGGAAGGGCCCCCGAACCCTCCCGGAAGTGGCCGCCGGGACCCACCGTCCGGTCACCAACCGGCACGACGGACCACCCCGAGATTATGCGTGGCATGGTGGGGCAGCCTCACGGACTGGTTAGGTCCGTTTGGGCCCCTGTACTATACCACGGGCGGCCAGCGGAACAGCCGTTTCTTCAGGTCTTCCTGGGCGGAGGGTCAACGCAGTCAACCTGGCACTGGGTCGACGGAAGCCCGCACAAACCATACGAATCGCAGCAACGACCCCTCAAGCTCTGGCTGTGCGCAGACTGATCCCGAAACGCGGACAAAAATGGCCACTTGACGGGTTTTACATCATGCGCACGGTGGTCGCTAGCCAGTCGGGTTTTTCAAGCCCTACCACCAGAAGTTGGTCACTCGATTAGCACCACCCGGGGATCACGTGTAGGGTCTCGAGGGTAAAACCTACGGACGTGAGCGACTCCAATCCCCACAGTTAAAAATAATATAAGAAAAGTTAAAAATAATATAAGAATAGGTACAGACAACATTACACGTCTATATTGAAGTTGGTGCCAAACGATGATCTCCTAGAAAGTCTTAAGTGTGATGCACTCTGTACCTATTCTTATTTTATTTTTAACTTTTCAGTATTTTTGAAGTCGGTTTTAATTTTTTGTAATATATTTTTTATTTATAACTTTTTAGTGAATGAAATCTTTTTAGTGACACCTTTATTTCCCTCGATTTTCATGGGATCTCATCATCAGATCCTGACTTTGGTGATTTTGGCACCACTCTAGGAGTATACTCTATACAAAATAAATTTTGAAAATGGGTTCACAATTGGCGGCGTAATCGCGTAACATACACACAAAACACGTTGGACACACCTAAAAATTTAAGGGTTTTCCTCGAGTTTTATGGGATCCCATCATCAGATCCTAACTTTGGTGACCATGAGACAGACCACCCTTGGAGTATACTCTATCGAATACAAAAAGAATTTTGAAAATCAGTTCACAATTGGCGGCGAAATTGCGTAACCTACACACAAAAAAAAACATAAGCATCGAATTGAGAACCTCCTCCTTTTTTGAAGTCGGTTAAAAAGATGGTGTTGACAGGTAGATTTATATTACGCCCAAATTTTATTTTACGGCCGTTAAATATAATATACCCAAGGCCACTTTGCAGCAATATTTAATAATTTTATTAATTATATAATATTTCATTAATTTTCATTTTGCAATAAACATTATTATAATTTCAATACATAGAATACTTCATCTATATAAATCCTTACTTATAATCTTCTAAATATAAAATTCTCGTGTCACAGTGTTTGTTACCAAACTCCTCCGAAACGGCTTGACCGATCTTTATGATTTTTTTTGTGTATATGCAGTAGGTCTGAGAATAGGTCGTAAACTATTTTTTATTATGGCGAAGCGTAGTTCGCCGGCACAGCTAGTTACTTATAATATAATAATAAAAAAAAACAAGAACAAAATGATATTGATTTGACATAGTCCGTCAATATTATAATCCAACGTAAAGTCAAGAAAAGAAAAAACAAAATAATAATAATAGTCTACACACGCTACAAACCCCACTCAACGTAATTAACTACAAAAAGCCGTTATTTTAATAAATAAGTACATGCCGCATTACAAGAAAATTCCTTACAGGAGATAAGGAATTTTCTTATATCAGGTAATAATAGTACTCAATAATTTTCTCCTTACATGCTTGGCTGAGGCCCGCATGATAAGGTTAAATTACCCTTTTAAAAAAGGAGCTTAAAAAGGAAAAAAAAATAGAAATATTATAAATGCCAAAGTTACTGTCTGTGTGTTACGCAATCACACCTAAACTACTGAACCGATTCAGATGAAATTAGGTATAAACATAGTTTTTTTTTTTTTTTTTTTTTAGAATTTTATTCGATTGATTGTTTGTTTAGGTCTTCTCAATTGGGTATAACGCAGTCTTGCATCGTGGTGTCATATGGTCGATCACCCATTTTGCGAATGGGATACAGTGTGGGGACCGACCTGATCCCAGGATGTAGCGGATACGCCCGCCCCCTCGAGGAGGTAATGGTTGGCTCCTTAGGGAGGCGATCGCAGCCGCCACGATTTAGTGAGTGTTATGGTGGTGCTTCGCCCCTGTCAATGTGTTTAAATAAGACGGGTATACGCATATGCCGCCTGCAAGAATAATAGGCATTGTCACTGAAGTAGTATAAATGCTGAGGCTAAGGCTCTTTTAGTGTCGGTTTAGCAAAGTCTATTGTTGCGCGTATAAACATAGGTATAAACATAGTTTGAGTCTCAGGGAAGGACATAGGATTGCTTTTATCGCAGAAATCACCCAATAAGGGGAGAAAAAGGGGGAGGAAGTTTGTATGGGGAATCAATAACTGCTGAACCGATTAGATGAAATTTGGCATGGAGATAGTTTAAGTTGTGGGGAAGGATAAAGAGTAGTTTTTATCCCCGAAATCATTCATTAAGGGTATAAAAGGGGGGGGGGGGAATTATAAAGGGAATCAATAAAAAAGGACTTCCACGCAGACAAAGTCACGGGCAAAGGCTAGTACTCATATACTTAGTCTGGCCATAAATACTGTTACAATTAAAAATAAAAAAATATTACATTTGAATTTCGAATCTGTCATTTTTATACGGTTGTTCATTGTGTTTTCTCATTTTGGCGCCAATACATTTTATAATATTTTGCGATATTAAAATGGAGTGGGGTGATAAAGAGAACCGAATCGCTGTAATTGCATTACACAAAGTAGGTATGGAGCCAAATGCAATTTTTAAAACTCTCCATACCCTTGGTATTAGTAAAATGTTTGTGTACCGGGCTATTAGTAGGTACAATGAGACTTCCTCTGTTTGTGATAGAAAAAGATCTGGCCGTCCACGTAGTGTTCGTACGAAAAAGGTGGTCAAAGCAGTAAGGGAAAGAATTCGAAGAAATCCTGTCCGAAAGCAAAAGATTTTATCTCGGGAAATGAAGATAGCACCTAGAACCATGTCACGTATTTTAAAAGATGACTTAGGACTTGCAGCCTATAAGAGACGCACTGGTCACTTCTTAACTGATAATTTAAAGAAGAATAGGGTGGTAAAATCGAAACAACAACTGAAGCGGTACGCAAAGGGAGGTCACAGTAAAAATTAGTTTACGGATGAGAAAATTTTTACAATAGAGCAACATTTTAACAAACAAAATGACCGTATTTATGCTCAAAGCTCTAAGGAAGCTTCCCAATTAGTCGACAGAGTGCAACGTGGACATTATCCGAGTTCAGTGATGGTTTGGTGGGGTGTTAGCTATGAAGGAGTGACTGAGCCATATTTTTGTGAAAAAGGTATAAAACATCGGCACAAGTATATCAAGATACCATTCTTGAGAAGGTAGTTAAGCCCCTTAACATCACCATGTTCAATAACCAAGTATGGTCCTTCCAGCAAGACTCGGCGCCGGGTCATAAAGCTCGTTCCACGCAGTCTTGGTTAGAAGCGAACGTTCCGGACTTCATCAGAGCTGAAGACTGGCCGTCGTCTAGTTCCGATCTTAATCCACTAGACTATGATTTATGGTCAATTTTAGAGAGTACAGCTTGCTCTAAACGCCATGATAATTTGGAGTCCCTAAAACAGTCTATACGATTGGCAGTGAAGAATTTTCCTATGGAAAGAGTGCGTGCTTCTATTGATAACTGGCCTCAACGTTTAAAGGACTGTATTGCAGCCAATGGAGACCACTTCGAATAAGCTTTATATATTTTTAATTGTTTTATATTTATATACTAAACTAACATAGTGTAAAAGTAATAAATGTTTTAAGCAGTTAAAAAAAAAATGTTTTTTCTATCTTACAATATTTATGGCAAGACTAGGTATAAAAACAAACTTGCCTACTTTGCCTCTTATGTCCGTGATTGCTTGAGACCTCCCTCCAAATTATTTCTTATTAAGTTGATTCATGTTTTAGAGTGAAATGATGATGAAAAATCTCTAACAAAACACTATAAATTTTGCATTACGTAATAAGAAAAGTTTTTTTTGTCTTCATGTTTATTAATTCCTATTTTCTCCTTACTTTACCTTACGACGCCCGCTTTGAGCCACTTTCTCAGTAATGCGTTTGCGTAATATCATTCCCATACATTGCCGTTCTATTCATTTAAACGCAACATACAAACACACACGTTAATTGGTTTTTTTGGTTAGCTATAATGTAGAATGGCATGACTCGCTAAAATATCAGTATCGTATCGTATCAGCTGGTATCCCTAGTTAATATGCTGTCGCAATGTTGTCTAACAAAGCACAATTTAGACACATGCCCCGCTCATAGGGACATTATTTTACTGTCCCATTTGAACAGCACTAAATCCGGATAACGTATTCACTTCAATAAACAATTGTACTAGGAAAGCAGTTTAAATTAGAATGCCTGTTACACCGAACAGTACAGAGCAACGAGTTCACCCGAGCCTCCCTTGCGAGTCGTTCGTTTGCACATGCACATAGTATATCTGTCGTTGCGGAAGTGTTTGACATGCTTCGCTTCATCACTGCGCTCTCAAAATGTTGCCGCGGAGGACTAAAGCCTATACGCAAACTGTTTACCCTAATTATTCATAAAGCAAAATTTAGTGTAATATGAATTTTTAAATTAAAAAGACGGCGATGACGGCGCAAGGGCTTAGTGTCTTAGCCGGTGGTTGGGTCGATTTGAACTTCGTAGAGCTTCGGTGAGCCGTGGTTCTATTATTTGGATTAATTCGAACTCCATATAGCTTCGGCACACTTGTGGAGCCCATAAGCAAGGAGCGTAGGATAGCCGAGTTCAACTCGGCTGGTCGCTTCGTGTGGCCATGTGGCCGCTTTCGCGATGGAACGGGATTCTGTCGCCGTTGCGTTTTACGCCGTGTGAGCTTCGGCTCGTTGGCGAGGCAGTAGATCCAGTGGGGTCTGCCGTCGGGCAAACCCGTCACCCCGTACTCGCACTAAACATTGGGCTGCGTGGACGAAAACCACAATAAAATACCCCTTTCTCGAGTATTTGGAGGGTTTTTCCCATTTTGGGTGGAGCATGACGGACTCGCTCTGGTGAGCAGACGTCGCCGACGAGGTTGTGGTCGTGTTCCACGACCTCGTCCGGCAACGTGCTCGCGCCAAGGGTTACAAGGGCATCGAGGGATTTAGTGGGTAATCATGGCACTTTGCTGCGGTGTCCCACACATCCTTGCCCCTTTTAAGGCTTGGAGGGTGCGTAAATGCTCTCGTAACAAATAGGAGTTATAGATTTGCAAGTCTTACAGGAACCACATGTACTATAGGTAACTGTAGCCACTTACAAACAGGTAGGTAGCCTGCTAATTGCCAACTTAGTTCTATAAAAATAAAAAAGTTAGGTTTTTTATAGAGTCCCTTTCAGAGATTGCTTAGATAAAGACAAACCTGTTTGTTAACTTTATTAACAAAATGTTTATAAAGTACCTTATTCCATCTACGTCAATTTATCAAATTTTACAAAACCAATGTTTTAATATTCTTATAGCTGGTTGCACCAAGTTATACGTTTTACGATTTCGTAAAAAGTAACTTAATACATAAAAAAGGGGTTGTTTCAAGTTCCCGGAAGCCCTGCTACTCCAGGCCAAGGCGGCGGTCTCGGTAACGGCAGGACAGAGGGTGGAATCTCCGGGTTACGGAAGGCCACCGAACCAAACTGAACTTGGTGATGTACAATGGTCGCACGCTACGGCTCGACACTCAATTGGCCCAACTCGAGGAAGAGCTGAGGCACATAAGATGGCATGTTCTGGTATTAAGCGAAGTCCGTAGAGAGGGCGAGGATACTCTGACGCTAGAATTGGGCCATATTTTGTACTTCAGAGAGGGGGATAATCCGTCGCAGGGCGGCGTCAGGATCCTAGTCAATAAAGTCCTCTCTGAGAACGTTATTGAAGTCTCCAGTGTGTCGCCGAGGATGGCGTACCTTATTATCAATCTAACCAATAGATATAGTCTATAGGTGATACAAGTTTACGCGCCAACATCGCCATACTCAGACGATGTCGTGGAAGAGATGTACGAGGACATCTCTCGAGGACCACCAAGGCTCACTTCAACGTTCTCATGGGGGACTTCAACGCTAAAGTGGGGGTACAGACCTGCAGCGAATCGACGCTAGAATCTTACGGCTATGGAAGCAGAAACCATCGGAGGCAAATGCTAGTAAGTTTCTTGAAACGCGAGGGATTTTTCTTAATGAATTCGTCCTTTAAGAAACAGCTCCAGAGGAAATGTACGTCCCCGACCAAATCTGCTCCAATCGGCCGTTGGTTCTGACGCATTTCAGCTGAAACAGGAAAATCGATTCGCTGCCTTGGAAACCACAATCGACGTTGACATCGACAAGGAATTCAACCAAGTGTTAGAAAATTTTGCGAGTTGCGACGTATGGGCAAAAGGTCTAAGGTTTCCAAAGAGACTTTGGATCTAATGGATAAGCGGCGAAACAATCCGACAGTCACTCTGTCAGAACAACGGTCCCTAAATAAGTCCATCTCCGGGCTGGTAAGACGTGACCTCCGAAACTCCAATATATTCAATTGAGCAGAACCGGGGTCCATAGTCTTCATACAGCAGCTTAAAAGACGCCACCTGACGAAGCTGACCAAAGCAAACGGAGAACTCGTCGCTTCGAAACCAGAGATTCTTTCGGAAGTTAGCACCTTCTACAGCCAGTTATACGCGTCGCACTCACCCCATCCCACGCCGGATGAGAAGGATCCAAGAGCCACCTTAACCCGCCATGCGACGGAGGATCTCCCCGAGATCAGCCTAGACGAAATCAAGGCGGCTCTTGGGAAACTTAAAAATGGAAAAACCCCGGGGGAGGACCGAGTCACAACGGAGCTTCTGAAAGCTGTTGGTAAGCTCCAGCGTATATTCAACTCTATTATTTTCTCCGGGAAAACTCCCAAGGCATGGCATGGGAGCTTGGTTGTATCGTTCTTTAAGAAAGGCGACAAGACTTTGTTAAATAACTATCGACCAATTTCACTCACGAGCCATGTCTGTAAGTTGTTTTCAAGAGTCATCTCGAACCGTCTTGCACGAAGACTTGAAGAAGCTTAACCTCCGGAGCAGGCTGGGTTCCGATGGAGTTATAGCACCATAGACCACATTCACACAGAAAGGCAGGTTATACAGAAGACCAATAAGTATAACCAACCTCTGTCTGTGCATGGCATTTGAGGACTACGAGAAAGCTTTTGACTCCATCGAGACCTGGTCTGTTCTAGAGTCCTTGCAGAGATTCCAAGTTGATTGGCGATATATCGAAGTGCTGAGATATCTGTATGATGCTACCAATATATCCGTTGTTGTCCAGAATGTTAAGAATGAGTTTATCCTCCTGCGCCATGGTGTGAGGAAAGGGGATGTAATCTACTCTACTAAAAAAACTCTTCTCCGCTGCGCTGCAAGATGTATTCGGAACACTCAGCTGGGCAAGACGTGGCCATAATATAAACGGCGAGCACATCTCACACTTATGATTCGCGGATAACATTGTCATTATGGCTGAAACCCTGCAAGAACTACAAGAGATGGTGGACAGCCTGGCTGAATCTTTCAAACGCATCGGTCTCCGGATGAACTTGGATACAATTAAAGTTATGTTCAACGAGCTCGTTGATCCGGGACAGGTTATAGTAAATGGAGTATGTCTCGAAGTTGTACAAGAATATGTGTACCTAGGGCAAACACTTCAACTAGGCCGAAACAACTTCGAGAGGGAAGCTAACAGAAGAATTTAGTTGGGCTGGCCAGCATTTCGTAAGCTTCGACATGTCTTCTCGTCACCCATTCCTCAGTGTCTTAAGTCGAAAGTTTTCGACCAGTGCGATCTCCCAGTCATGACATACGGTGCCCAGAAGTGAACACTCACGGCTCGACTAGTCCACCAGTTTAAAGTCGCTCAGCGTGCTATGGAAAGGGCTTTGATCGGAGTATCTCTGAAAGACCGTATCAGAAATGATGTGATCCGACAGAGAACTAAAGCCATCGACATAGCCCACCGAATTATCAAACTAAAGTGGCAGTGGGCTGGCTACATGAGCCGCAGAATTGATGGATGTTGGAGTCGTAAGGTGCTTGGGTGAAGACCGCGACTCAGAAAACGTAGTGTGGGGCGCCCTGCGATAAGATCGGATGATGATTTACTTAGGCTGGCTGGAGAGGGCTGGATGAGAGAAGCGGAAGATCGGGAGCGGTGGCGTGCATTAGGGGAGACTTATGTCCAGCAGTGATGATGACGATGACTATTGTGATTAAGATGACTATAACATTTAACCTTTTTAAACGTAAAGGATGAAATAGAACTAAAATTGAAACTAAAGGTGAGTCATTATGGTGCAATTCTTACGTATTTATATTGACTTTTACTGTTACTTTAACGAAATTATTAAAACGTAAAATTTGGAGCAACCGGCCGATAGTGTTAAACGTATATACCGTATAAACGTGAGTATAGCAACATGCCAATACGAGTATTTCATTATGAATAAATTTTCAATATGCTTTTGATATTTATTTACCTATTTTAATATTAGTTGTATTAATATAGCATTACAACACGAATACGGTGTAATAGTTGGTCCAAGTAATAGGTGTACGAGATACGCTCTTCGAGATATCGGGCGAGCTCGGCTCGAAACATTTATTGATGTTGTTTGCGAAACCTCGAAGCTTCTACATTAAAATAAATGTCGAGGAACCCGATTCGGCGCTTATTTTGCCAGAAATCTCGACAAACACAGCCAAGTTCGCACAAACAACTAATATTGACGGAACAGTACAAAAATATTGTGTTAGGAACGCCTAGAATTAAGTTTGTGTTTGATCAAAGACCTGAATATTGAGTAAATGAAGGGTTTTCAGAAAGGTTTAAAGTAGTGTTAGGTTAGTGAATATAAATCTTGTAGCCAGGTGACGCACACTTGAGATTTTAAAAGATAATTATGCATTTTACAAATAAAAATAGTATAATTACACCCCAGCTGTTTCAGTTAATGTTATTATTAGAATTATCGCCTAAAAATAACATTTTCATTTTTTGGTATTTCCCCTCTTTTTACATCCGCCTGACTTAGTTTTAAGCATTTTTTTTCTATGTACAGACATTCGACCTCTACAGTTTTATTATATGTATAGATATCGCCTAAAAATAACATTCTTGTCAATCGATGAATATAAAAAGTGTTTGTTAATACAGTGTATACTTTTAATAGAAATGAATATATTTCCTTAGTAATAATAAAAAACATATTGCTTACGAACATTCTCGATCTGAAACGGCTAGAGCATTATACTCGTAGTAACACCTGCGATCCTAAAAGCACCGTAGTGATCACAGACCGCGGCAGCAGGCGACGTGTCGCCGCGACGCGACTCTAGTCACGAGCGACTCTAGTCACGATTTCATTGGAAGACATATCGCAGAATACCGGGGTTTCTCAACGTGATCACATCAGAAATAATGAGATCCTAAGGAGAAGTAGAGTTACCGACATAGTCCAAAGAATTGCAGACCTTAAGTGACAGTGGGCAGGATACATCGCTCGTAGGATTGACGTTGAGGCGAAAAGCTCCTAGAGTGGCGGCCGCGTACCGGAAGAGACCTACCAACAAATGGATGTCTGATCGGGAAATGAGTCCTTTATACACAAATATATTATGTCTATATGGATCTCCATTAATATAAACATTTTAATTTGAATAGCACTGTGATTATGATAGTACTTAATTTTGCTTGTAACGATTTATAATCGATTGTTCCCCTTTTATTCGTATACTTTTGAACACGGACGTGACGTACATTTGCTGTAGGCCAATGTGTATTCACAGCATACAAGAATGTGGAAATTTACGGGAAACACGAACAGAAAAAAATATTTTCGAACATAGTAATAGCCCGGTTTGCATTCGTTGTCGTTTTTCACTACAACTGGGATAAACTTCATTCCTATGTGTGCCAGCAGCATTCGCCTACGTCCGAAAGTACAAATCATGTGGACACTTTTTGTGGTATGATGATTGATTTCAACGACATGGCTAATTCTCATTGTCACCTTCATGGAGAATTCTTATTTTGGCTTTTTGAAACTATTTTAATAAAACAAATTATAGCGCTTGATAAGACGAGTAAATTAATAAGTGAATCAATCGAATTAGGATTAGGAGTCTCGTTTGCAAGATATAGCGTTTTAAGATTCTTGACCGCACGAAAGTGACGCAGTAATCCACGAAAGTGACTCAGTAACTTAAGAGATATTATTAATATTATTTTAAATAAAAAATAAAATACTAAATTAATGTTCATGGACTCGCAGATCAGTCTTTTTGTGATCAGAACCTAACATGTCATCCTAACAGGCAAATTAGCAGTTTGGTCCTAGATTCGGTGATCTTATCCTATAGAAAAGGTTACCTATATACTATGTCAATCAAAATAAACTCGATTTTAATGAAGTTTTTATTACGATACGTCAAAAACGTAAGTTACAGGTATCATTTTTTATATACGTAATAAATATAATCACATATTTATATTCAAAATTATAGCAATTATGCGTAATTTAAACACCTTCTTTAACCGTAATATTACAAGTAGAAGAGCAAATTTTTAAATTCACCAATACTCAGTCTTTTATGGTAACAAATAATGAAATCCAAGCTTCATCATTACGGCTCATATTCGTTCCCACTGAGGAGCTCGTGTCTACCCTATGTTAGGGTGATTAGGCCTTAGTCAACCAAACTGGCCCAATATGGATTGGTCGACTTCATATAGTACACCTTTGAATTACTTCACAGATATATGTAGGTTCCCTCACGATATTTTCCTTCACCGTAGGAGCATCGGCAAATGTACATATGAAATTCGAAAAACGAAAAACTTATTAGTACAAACCAATATTCAGTTTTAGTTTACAGCCGATCCGCCATTTCACATGCGACACACCTTTTCTTTAACACAATTACAAACGGTCCAAATACTTATTCTATTGAATGCTCCACGCGAAATCAAACTCAATTTTACTGTTGAACACTCCACGCGTAATTATCAAACGAGAAAAACAACAAAATTCACAAATGAACAATTCTATGCCATTATGTCATTGACCCAAGCGTCACAGCAATCTCCCGAGCACACCGTATCTTTGCTCACAAAGCAGAGTCCGTGCGCCGCCGGCAAGGCTCGCGCTCTTTCGCCAAGAAAAGTCATAGGGCGACGCAAGGATGGCGCCAGGTGCCAGTTTATTGTAAACACATGGCAGGATCGAACCACGGGGAGGTCACACCAAGTTAACTCGGTAACCCTCCCTTGGCGAGTCCCAGTTCATTTACACCACTGTGCCTGTTCCCAGTTTGGGGGACGGCTACTCCGATTTCGAGTGTGCCTCCATCGGGGACGGAGAGGTACCGGACCCGGAGTGTGGTTTAGCCGGGTATGGGGTTTTTACCAATCCAAGGGATAGCCTTGTCAGCTTATCATAAAACTATAGATTTTTATAAGATAGAAAATTTTTTAGATTTACTTTCAGAATAACTGAATGGTAGTAAGCCAGGCTAGCTGTCAACAACAGTATATTTAGGCAGTAACTATTATCTATTCTGTGATTTAGGGCCTATTTTACAACCAAAAAATTAGTTGTGAGTAGCTTACTTGTCAGATGATTTGGCATTATTTTATATCACAATTTTACCCTTAGGGGCTGGTTTACAATCAATAAGTAAGTTTTGAATAGCTTACTTGACCGATTGTTTCACATATTTTTCATTTAACATCTGTCCAATTATCTGTCAAGTAAGCTATTCAAAACATAGCTTTTGACTGTGAAACAGGTCTTTTAGTAATAGAATATAAGTAGTAGAAATTATATAGTTAGGTATATTAGAAAAATACCAATAATCAACTTGTCTCTTGGTAGTTAACGTATGGTATTTAACTTTTTCTAGTTCTTTTAAATATTAAAATTAATTTTTTAATATCATTGTAAATGCAAAATAATAAAAAACTACAACCATAAACTATGTTCTCCGTATCAAAAAAATCACTTTCATGGCCTTTCGTCACCTTCGTGTCCAAAAAGCCATGAAAGTGATGCCAGAAACGTGATGAAAATACCGCTTTTTTGGAAATTTCTAAAAGAATAAGTAAAGCAAGCTAAATCTCATACAATGTGAATATCTCTAACATTTTGAGCTTTCGATAAGACGATTTTTTTTGATACCAATGGCTAAAATAGATTGTGAACAAGATTGTCCACGCAAGTTATTGGAATGCACATGGTAAGCATATGAATAAATCAAAACTTACCAATATCTTATCTCTCGGAGTGATAGTCTCTCATCTGAATTATGCTATGTTACGCACACGACTGATATTTTACCGAATCGATGTCTATGACTCCTTCCTACAGTTATTTTCGACAGTAAGTCTTCATAACTACGCAAATCTTAAGTACCTAAAATCGTGCGACCGACACATATTGGGTATTTAATTAAAAATAAAGACAAACACATTTTATAGACTAATATGTGTAAAGTGTATTTAATTACGATGATTTTACTATATGTTACATAGAAATATTGTGAATTTTGGTGATGTAGTAACTAAATGTATTACTGAAACGGGAAGTGTGACACGATAAGAACGTATAAAAACTGCCCGATTTTGACCAAGTTCATAAATTTTAAATATGTATTATTGCTCTCATTAGTATAAAATTCGTTTGTTTAGTAGCTTAATACATGTTTAATCCTCCGATATAAAAATTTTGTTCTTAAATTAAACCGTTTATGAAATATGACTGTGTGACCATTAAATTTGAGCTCTGATGAGAATTACCCACATAATAACGATAATACTGTGAACAGAGCTTTACCGTACTGATAGCAACGAGCTTTTGTTACGAAATGGAATGGACTGTATGGCGATATTGTTTCGGTGCGTACCTAACAAACATACCGGCGGCGTTGGGTGACGGATCGCCTGCTTTACGTTGCCATTCGCACGTATGTGTTTGTCGAATTGCCACTTTGCCATACAAATTGGATTCCCCACAAAGCGCCTCGCAGTTATTGTCAAATACATCAAAAAACGCGCGTTATTGACACAGTTTCGGAAACGTGAGGTGGGTTTTATTGTTTTATTCAAATCAATTTTGTGCTATTTTTCTGTGGCTTTGTCTGCGCCCTACATTGTACTGGCACGTTGCAAATATTTTCCTTGTTCTTACCTACCAAACAAGTAACATAATCAAGAATAGCTTTGTTAAAGAAGACGTTCTTATTCGGTTCATAAATTTTTCAAATAAATAATTTTCAAGGAGACATTGCAAAAATAGGTAAAAATGTATCTCCTTCTTTCCAAACCAGTATGCGGGGTGATTAGCAAAAAACTCTTACTCATCATTATTTTTCGATCAAATAATATCTACATACTTACATACATTCGTAAAATTATTTCTTTGTAAGTAAAAAGTAAGGACATTTGGTACTGAGGTGTTGAGTAAATTGACAGTATAGTTTACTGCGAGTACCTACATAAAAGTGCACTTTCTATGTTTTATCATTGGCCATTGTTTCTACAAAAAGGTTTATTGTTTGTACCACGAAAGCAGTACCTTATCATGATTAATAAATTAAAACGTATTTAAGATGGCAAGAGACCAGACAACTTGATCTTATCCCTTATTCCTTGGGAGCGCGGCCGTCTTTTTATTTGGGATGCTATTTGTGTGGATACTATTACCACCTCTAATTTAATGGTCACATCCGTAAGAACTGACGTCGCGACAGATTCTGCCAAACCTGCCAAGCGATGCAAATATGATGCCCTATCCGGAAATTACATACTTTTGCCGTTTAGCTTTGAGACACTGGGATCGTGTGGCCAAAACACATTTTTTTTGGGCACAAAATTCTCAAAAAAAATCATTACATCCGCTAGTAACAAGAGGGCTCTTTCTTCTCGCCCAGTCAGAGGAGATAATGCAGCCAGTATTCTAGTCACCATGACCAGGTCATACTAACCACCAGGTCTCGGCCTCTTTAACCCTACCCCTTCCACGCTACATGTCACGTCCTCCTTGGCTTAGGTTCTTCTTTTTCTTCTCTTTCCCTTTTATTTGTAGTTTTTGGTTCAGTTTAAATATATTGTTCACGCTCGAGGAAGAGCGAGTGGCGGCACTGCATTCTAGTCTGTGCAGTGACAGCTTTTTTGGCGGCCGGCCGCATGTGATATGTCAGTTGAGTCGAGTCGAAATGTCATATTTTGTGGTTAGGATGATGTCCGGGCATCCATAAAATATAATACACAATATTCAAGCAAATAGTGATTTGCGCGGCGCACCTAATATCGGGGTGCGAAAGCCCGCTTTGTGTTGTGCAAAAGAGTGCCCGCTTTGTGTCAGAATCGCGTGTGAGTCGTGGTGGCCTAATAGGCATTTGTAGTGCTCCGGTCTCCACCGGTGGATCCACTGCAGATCTTCAGGAGCCGCGACTTCCTTCGAGCTAGCTCAGGAAGTCCACCGGCTACGGAGGAGACGGAAGGAGACAATTGGAGCCAAGGTAAGTAATACCAGCTTTCTATGAGTTGGTAGTCAAATAAAATTCAGCAATACAAGTCGGTGAAACGCCGACGTGGTGGAGTCTACTTGGGGCACCACCATCTCTTGGTAGCAGAGCGTGGTTCTTAGATTTGAGTATTTGATTAGTATTGTACAATTAATATTGTAATCTTGTTGGTTGTCCAAACGGGCAATACATATTAATTGGTTTTGATTGCTGATTTTAAACCGACTACCAGCTCATTTGTGGACCGATCTCCTTAACTAATTGTCATTGTATATGAAAAATTGAGGTTAAATGTCTTTTGTTGTTCTAGTTAAGTTCTAGCATTTACCTATATTTAAATTTTGGTTTGTTTTTTCATATCTTTGTTTTGCCCTTGAATATTTTGTTTGTTAAGTTGTAAACTTATACTTGAATTTGATTTGTTGAAAAAATTTTGCTGCTAAATGACTTTGCTGTTGTTGTAATACACTATATTGCTGTGTTAAGTTTTAGCATTTACATTTGATTTTGGTTTGTTTGCCTTTGAATATTGTGTTTGTTAAGTTATTGACTTAATGCTTGAATTTAATTTGTTTGAAAAATTCTGTTGTTAAATGCCTTTGTTGTTCTAGTTAAGTTCTAGCATTTACACTTGATTTTGGTTTGTTTATATATTTTGTTCTGCCTTTGAAGTTCCTCCCGATCTGTTTTATTGTCTGCGGTTGTCGGTCTGTTTGTCCGTGTATTATTATAGTGTTTATTAATTTTGGTGCAAAATGGTCCCGCCAGTCAGCCCGCTTAGTGGTGCCCGCGCGGGTGCACAAAAGATTTTGAGATGGTTTGCTAGTGCCGTCGCTTTGGTAGACCGACCAGACCGAGAACAGGCCTTGTTAATTCGGCATGAGGGAGTACCGGCTCGCTTGAAGGAATTGGAGCAGCTTTTCGTTGCTCATCAACAATATCTGCTCGACCACCCAGCCGAGGGTGCCGCTGAGTTGCGGGCAGTCGACCAATTTAATGCCGATTATGATCAGTGTTTTGAACAGGCGGATGTGATTATAAACAAGGCTCAGGCAATCCTATCCGCCCGGAGGGGTGAGTCGTGCACGCCCGGGGAGGTCAAGCCTACCCCGGCCGGCTTGCTGGGCAGACTGCCCACTTTAGACATCCCAACCTTTGATGGGAACTTGGCTTCTTGGATGGGGTTCATTAACCTCTTTGATAGCCTGGTTCACTCGAGGGACGACCTGTTCCCTAGCCAGAAATTGGCCTATTTGCTCTCTGCCTTACGGGGAGAGGCTGGTGTACTTGTCCAGCATCTACCTGTCAATGATGACAGTTATGATATTGCAAGGGCGTTGTTGACCGCCCGGTATCAGAATGTTCGCTTGCTAGCGGACACACATGTGGCTGCCATTTTAGGGCTGCCACGAGTATCGCGGGTCTCCTCATTGAGGAAGGAGATTTTGAACCCGCTGCTGAGCGCTATTAACGCGCTCAAACGACTTGATCTACCGGTGGACCAGTGGTCCTTTATTTTGCTCCACCTCATCCTCGATAAGCTTCCCATGGAGATGAAGGGACGCTTCGAACAAAGGTACGGGGGCAATAGTGCCTCGTACCTCCCCCCCTTCTCGGATCTCCTCAGATTTTTGGAGGATGAGTGTCGGATGACCGACCACTTGGATCTGGCTCCTATACCGGGACCGAGTACAGGCCGCTTTGAGGCGACCCGGGCAGCGCCACGGAGAGAGCGCCGCCCGCACAAGCAGTATACTGCAGTGCGGCAGAACTCTCCACACGGGGAGAGGCCGAGGCCTTGCAAGTGTTGCAAGCGGGATGGCCATCGTTTGCCGGCCTGTCCCAAATTTGTTGGCCTACGCACCGAGGGGCGTAGGAATATGGCCAAGCAGCGGAATTGGTGCTACCGCTGCCTGGGGGCCCATATGGCATCGGCTTGCCCCCACCCACGAGATTGCCACTGTTGTGGAGGGGCCCATCACCCCCTTTTGTGCTTCAACAATAGAGACACTCGTGAGGTGGTGAGAGAGAGGGACTCGCACACGGGCGGGGGCCCTCCTAGGTCACCCACCTCTCCGAGGAGATCGGAGGGGCGTGCCACCCCTCCGCGGAGATTGGACAGGCGCCCCCCCTCCAGTGAGAGGATTGGGCGCCCCACCCCCCCTACGGGCGGGGGGGATCGACGCGCCGCTTATGAGGCGCCACCGCGGGATTGGGCCGCGGTTATTAGGGAGCCACGTCGGGAGCCGATACGCTTCTCTCCCCCTCTGATGGAGAGACCTCGTTTATCGCGGGCTCCCCCAACTTTCGCCCATCATGGGCACCGCCCGGCCCCCCGATGCAGCTTTGGTCGGGGTGTGTACGGGCCGGATTGGGACCCGCTCGAGCGCCTTGAGCGCCCTATTCCTCCGCCGCGCACGCATTTTTCTTCGGACCCCCCTTCCCCCCCGTTGCGGGGAATGCGGGAGGATTTTCACTAAACCAACTGTCGGCTGCAACCCCCCCACAGGAGCAGGTGCTGTTACCAACAGCCTCCGTACAGGTGTGGGGCCCGAGAGGCACCTTTGTTTTAGTTCGCGCCCTTTTGGATACGGGAGCTCAGGGTTGCATTGCCTCCAGCTGGCTGGTCCGGCAGTTGAGTTTGAACACATCTCCATACCTTGAATCGGTACGAGGAATCGGAGACCTGCGGATCCCGGATCCGATCGGTCAGGTTTTGTTCTCCTTCTCCCCCCACTTCTCTTCAGCGCCCAAAATTGGCGCTACCGCGATTGTTTATGAGAAGGTTGTTGGTCAGCTTCCGCAACAGCACGTTTCGCGCGCTGTCGTTGATGCGACATTAGGATTGACCTTGGCTGACCCTTCCTTCCACCGAACCGGTCCGATTCACTTATTGCTCGGTGCCGATGTTCTAGGCCGCGTGTATTGTGGGAAGAGGAGAGAGTTACAGAAGGGTGGGCTGGTAGCCTTATCTACATCGCTTGGGTTTGTAGTAATGGGACCAGTTAGGCATAACCCACCATCTCCATCGGTGGACAGTTACATAACTGTTAGCTCCACCTTATCGGATGTCCTACAACGGTTTTGGGAGGTGGAAGAGCCCCCTACCGTGAAGCGAGTGAACCCCTTGGACGAGGAGTGTGAGTTGTTCTACCAGAACAATACAGGTCGCCTTCACTCGGGACGGCTGATCACTCGTTTGCCCTTTTTGTCAGTTCGCCCCTCACTTGGCAGCTCCCGGCCGTTGGCCGAGAAGCGACTGCTGTCCATGGAGCGTCGTATGAGTAGGAACTCCGACCTCAAACAGAAGTATGTCGACTTCATGCGAGAATATGAGCAACTGGGGCACATGTCGGTCTCGCGACTGGACTGGCGAAGCGAGGAACATAATTTTCTTCCTCACCACGCGGTTTTGAAACCTTCCACTGGGAAGATACGCGTTGTTTTTGATGGGTCAGCTCCTACGTCTACCGGAGTTTCGCTGAATCAATGTCTGCATGCTGGACCGAAGTTGCACCACGAGGTGGGCGATGTATTGACCAACTTCCGTCGCCATGCCGTCGTCTTTGTGACCGATATCCGGATGATGTTTCGGCAGACTGTGATTCACCCGGACGATAGACGATATCAGCTCATATTATGGAGGGAGGATCCCAGGGATCCCATGCTGGTCTACGAGCTGAACACCAATACATACGGTTTGCGTTCGAGCCCCTTTGTGGCAATTCGCTCACTTGTGGAACTCGCTGAACGTGAACGATTACGATACCCTCGCGCATCCTTGGTTCTCAAGGAGGATGCATTTGTTGATGATATTTGTACGGGCTCCTCTAGTGTCGAGGAAGCCTTGATTTTGCGAGATGAACTAATTGCTCTTCTCGGGGCTGGTGGTTATGAACTGAGGAAGTGGATGTCCAACTCACCTCAGCTTTTGTGTGACTTGCCAGACGACCACCAGCAGGAGCCTCATATTTTTGAGAATGCCAACACTCCAGATTTACTGTCTGTTTTGGGAGTGCAATACAGACCTGTCCAGGACACGTTCACCTATCGATTGGAGCTGCCAAGCCCCAAGGTCTGGACGAAACGGTTGGTTTTGTCTACAGTAGCTCGTACCTTTGACCCAAATGGCTGGATTAGTCCCGTAGTGTTTTGGATGAAGTGCTTCCTACAGGAACTTTGGTCAGCTGAAGTGTCGTGGGATGAGCCCCTCTCGGGCCGTTTGCTGCGAGATTGGGAGTCCTTCATGTCGTCTCTCCCCGACATTAACCGTGTTAGTATCCCTAGACATATACTGCCTAAGGGACGGTTTACGGCCAGCCTTCATGGCTTTTGTGACGCGTCTGAGAGTGGATACGCAGCCGTCGTATATATCCGGACGGTTGATGATAGAGGAGCTGTTAAGCTCCACTTGCTAATTGCTAAGAGTAAGGTTGCTCCACTTCGGACTCGATTAACGATTCCGAAGTTAGAATTGTCTGGAGCTACTCTTCTGGTTCGGTTGATGAACCACGTTGTTGACACCCTGGGACGTAGTGTGGACTTTGAGTCGCTCTTTGCTTGGTCCGACAGTCAGGTTGTCCTGTGTTGGATTAAGAACTCCGTCCACTCCCTGGAAGTATTTGTGGCCAATCGGGTATCCCAAATACAGGCCTCGAAGGCCACGTTGATTTGGCGCCACGTGCCAGGTGAAATAAACCCTGCTGACTGTGCATCACGTGGCAGCGAAGCCCCTCAGCTTATTGACCACACTCTGTGGTGGGGTCCCGAATGGTTGTTACAGCCGTCTTGGCCTTCCACACCAGCTGTGGTGAAGGTACCAAATCCGGGCTTGCGTGTTCACGCTGTCGAGACTATGGCGGCTCCAGAGCGGGAATTTTTATTAGACCGCTACAGTTCTCTGGACAAGTTGCTCGGCGTGACCGCTTGGATAAGAAGATTTATACGAAATTGTCGACGGCCTCAGGACAAAGATTTGTGTCCGGTCCTCTCACCGCAGGAGCGCCAAGATGCTCTTCTGCATTGGGTGCGTATGACCCAGTCTAGAGCGTTTGAACCGGAACTTAAGATTTTCCGTACCGGGACGTCCAAATTGAAGGGACCCTTGGTGCGTTTGACTCCCTTTCTGGATGATAAAGGATTGTTGCGTGTAGGAGGCCGATTGAGGCACGCTAACTTGCCTTATAGATCACGTCATCCCCTGTTGCTCCCCAAGGACGGACCATTGGTGCGATTGTTGATCATTGATCGCCATGTGAAGAATGCTCATGCCGGATGTAATGCATTGACCGCGCTCCTCCAACGGGAGTTTTGGATTTTGTCAGCGCGAAGAATAATCCGATCTGTTATCTTTCGATGTCTGCCCTGCTATCGTTTACGCCCCGAGACGATGCAGCCCCAAATGGGTGATTTGCCTGCTGATCGTGTGAATGAATCGATGACCTTCTTAGGAGTTGGAACTGATTTTGCGGGACCATTCACTATAAAAACGTCGCGACTCCGTAATGCTAAGACTGAAAAGGCTTACTTGTGTGTGTTTGTTTGTTTGGCCACTAAAGCCGTTCATTTGGAGGTGGTGAGTGCGCTCACCATGGACGCTTTCTTAGCAGCGTTAGGCAGATTTGTCTCCCGCCGGGGACTGCCTTCTCTAATTCGGTCCGATTGTGGGACGAACTTCAAGGGCACTGATAGACATATAAGAGAAGTTTGTGAATTTTTAGATAAAAATAATATTGAGATCGGATCCACACTCTCCCGTAGGGGGGTAACATGGCGATACTCCCCGCCGTCTTGCCCTCACTGGGGAGGGATTTTTGAATCTGTTGTAAAGGCCGCCAAGACTCACCTTCGCCGCGTTATTGGGGAGACTATTCTCACGTTTGAGGAACTCGCGACGGTGTTTCATAAGATTGAGGCGGTTCTCAACTCGCGTCCGTTATGTCCGTTGTCTACCGACGCGAACGATTTGCAGGCCCTCACGCCGGGCCATTTCTTGATAGGCAGACCACTTAACGCCCTGCCCGAGTATCCTTATAGAGATATCAATCCCGGACGCCTTTCGCGGTTTGAGTTGCTCCAGCAGCTTACCCAGAGCTTCTGGCGCCGCTGGCACCTTGAATATTTACACATTTTGCAACAGCGCGTTAAGTGGTCAGATAAGACAAACCCACCGAGGGTTGGAGACCTCGTGTTAGTGAAGGACCCAAACCTGCCACCCTTACGTTGGCGTCGCGGACGCATTGTCCAACTTACTCTAGGGTCTGATGGTGTGCCCAGGTTTGCCGAGGTCCTAGTTGGGGATTCTGTTTTGAAGCGCGCGGTCGCTACTCTTTCTCGCCTCCCCTTAGACTGATTTGGCGGACAGTCCGGGACTGTCCGGAGCGGGGGGATGTTCACGCTCGAGGAAGAGCGAGTGGCGGCACTGCATTCTAGTCTGTGCAGTGACAGCTTTTTTGGCGGCCGGCCGCATGTGATATGTCAGTTGAGTCGAGTCGAAATGTCATATTTTGTGGTTAGGATGATGTCCGGGCATCCATAAAATATAATACACAATATTCAAGCAAATAGTGATTTGCGCGGCGCACCTAATATCGGGGTGCGAAAGCCCGCTTTGTGTTGTGCAAAAGAGTGCCCGCTTTGTGTCAGAATCGCGTGTGAGTCGTGGTGGCCTAATAGGCATTTGTAGTGCTCCGGTCTCCACCGGTGGATCCACTGCAGATCTTCAGGAGCCGCGACTTCCTTCGAGCTAGCTCAGGAAGTCCACCGGCTACGGAGGAGACGGAAGGAGACAATTGGAGCCAAGGTAAGTAATACCAGCTTTCTATGAGTTGGTAGTCAAATAAAATTCAGCAATACAAGTCGGTGAAACGCCGACGTGGTGGAGTCTACTTGGGGCACCACCATATATGTAACACATTAAATAAGCTACGTTTCTGAGAACTAAAATTATCTACCAATTGACTCATATGAAACAATGTGTAGTTTGCTTGCGAGGGTGGATCGCTCGAAGCACCTCTGTCAGAAACAATATCCCGATTGTAGCAAATTTGTTAATTAAAATATACTCGTACATGCAAAATACCCCTTGGCAATGTAATGTAGGTAGGTAAGTTGTAAATTATTAACAGTGGTTGTAATAAGTTCATATAGAAGTAGTATATTTCGAGTTAAGAGAATTGTCGAACTTTAACAATAATCTAAATTAAAAATTATAAACAGAAGGTATTAGAGATTCTTTTCTATTACCAACAATAATTAATCTGCATTTCTATACTATGATATCACTGTGTTGATACTTCTATCACCATTAGAAGCGTTATGAAGTATTTTTCCACTGATCGGCAAAGCATGGCTGCCGGCGCTGGCATAGGCGTAGGTAGGTAGGCTTTTCGAAAGAGGGGGGGGGGGGGGGGGGTGGGGGAGGGTCCACATTAAAACTTCAATTTCATTCATTCATTCATACATTTCAGCCAAGAGACGCCCACTGCTGGACATAGGCCTCCCCCAGGGATCTCCAAACCGATCGGTCCTGCGCCTCCCGCATCCAGCGGCTTCCCGCGACCTTCACCAGATCGTCAGTCCACCTTGTGGGGGGCCTACCAACGCTGCGTCTCCCGGTACGCGGCCGCCACTCAAGGACCTTTCCGCCCCAACGGCCGTCAGTCCTGCGAGCTATGTGTCCTGCCCACTGCCACTTAAGGTTTGCAATTCTTTGGGCTATGTCGGCGACTCTAGTTCTTCTACGGATCTCTTCATTTCTGATGCGATCGCGTAGAGAAACCCCGAGCATAGCCCTCTCCATTGCCCTTTGAGTGACATTGAGCCTTCTGATGAGACCCATTGTAAACGGCCACGTCTCAGTTCCGTACGTCATCACTGGCAACACGCACGAATTGAAGACTTTCGTCTTAAGACACTGCGGTAGATTGGCCGAGAATATGCTGCGTAGCTTCCCGAACGCTGCCCAGCCGAGTTGGATTCATCGATTTACCTCCTTCTGGAAGTTGGACTTACCGAGCTGGACTATTTGTCCCAGGTAAACATATTCGTCAACAACTTCCAGTGTAGAGCCGCCAACCTTCACAGGAGTGGGTACTACATGGGAATTCACCATAATTTTGGTCTTGTCCATGTTCATTTTAAGACCCACTTGTTGGGAAACTCTACTGAGGTCTTCGAGCATTGTGCCTAGATCTTCCACGGTCTCAGCCATGACCACGATATCATCGGCAAAACGAAGGTGAGTCATGTACTCGCCGTTTATGTTGATGCCGAGTCCTCTCCAGTCCAAAAGCTTAAATACATCCTCCAGCGCAGCTGTGAACAGCTTCGGCGATATAACGTCACCTTGTCTCACACCGCGCTGAAGTCGTATTGGTTTCGAGTTCTGGTCCTGAAGGCGGACTGACATAGTGGCGTTTCCGTACAATGACTTCAACACTTGGATATACCGGTAGTCTATTTGGCACCTCTGGAGTGACCTAAGCACGGCTCAGGTCTCGACAGAATCGAAGGCTTTCTCATAGTCTACAAACGCCAAGCACAGTGGCAGATTATACTCCTCGGTCTTCTGTATAACCTGCCGCAGCGTATGAATGTGGTCTATGGTACTATAGCCTTTACGGAATCCGGCTTGTTCGGGAGGCTGGAAGTCGTCAAACCTGCGCGCGAGACGACTCGTGATGACTCTCGAGAACAGCTTGTATACATGAGTCAGGAGCGTGATGGGTCTGTAGTTCTTCAACTGGGCCCTGTCGCCCTTTTTGAAGAAAAGTGCCACCACACCCCCGTGCCATGCTTTAGGCGTAATGCCCTCGAGTATGATGGAGTTAAATAGCCTCTGCAGCGCTTTCCGGACTGGTAGTCCACCCGCTTTCAAAAGCTCAGCTGTAACTCCATCATCACCCGGTGCCTTGTTGTTTTTTAGCTGTTTGAGAGCCACACTAATCTCGTACAGGCTGACGTCCGGGATGTCTTCGGTGTAATGCCGGATCAATTTGGCTCTAGGGTCTGTAGCCTGAATGACAGGTGCCTGCGATGTTGTGTAAAGCTGTCCATAAAAGCGTTCAATCTCAGCCATAAGCTCAGGTCGAGACGTGACGACTCTGCCGTCCTCTGTCTTCAGCTTCGTCAGCAGACTCTGACCGAGTGACAGATCTCTTGTGAACACTTTGGAGCCCTTGTTCCGCTCGATGGCTTCCTTAATACGTCGTTTCCAGGTCCATTTTCGATGCAGCCGTTTTTTGAAGAAAGAGTTCATCATATAGAGTCCCTCTCTCTCCATGTAATCGGCTAGCATTTGACCACGGTAATTCCGGATTCCAGCTCCAAATTGCCCCACTTTCAACTCACTATCGCCGCGCTTGCCTAGCTTTGCGTTGAAGTCTCCCATGACAACGGTGTAATGAGTCTTGGAAGCGTGTATTGCCCGAGAAATGTCCTCATACATAGCTTCCACTTCCTCGTCGGAATGTTTCGAGGTCGGGGCGTATACCTGTATGACCTTCAGCGAATACCGTTTGGTAATTCTGAGTATAAGGTCCGCCACCCTATTCGACACACTTCCGATCTGTACAACGTTGTTCACAAGAGACTTGTGGACTATAAATCCGACACCACCTTGGGACAGGTCTTCGCCCTCCCGGAAATAGAGCAGGTTGGATTTGAGAACCATCGTGTCCTCACCCTCTTTTCGGACTTCGGCATGTCCCACTATACTCCAGCGAATCCTGCTCAATTCCTTTTCGAGTTCCAGCAGCTTCTCCTCGGTCCACAGTGTGCGCGCGTTATATGTGGCCAGGGCCAAGGTCGTCTGACGGGGGATCTCCGCCGCCCGGGGATTCTTTGCACCCCAGGTCCCAGTACCGCGCCGACGTCCGTCACCGCCGGCACGGCCTCCAGAACAGCCGGGCACTTGGGGCCTTTGTTTAAGGTTTGGGTTCATGGGGGGGGGGGGGGGGGGGTTGGGCCATCTCCCACCACGCTGGCCCAGTGCGGGTTGGTGGGGAGCGCTAGAGCCTCGTCTGTTATAGAGCAGGGTGCAGGTGAGGTTGGCTTGGGTCCCGATAGATGGTATTTGGAACCCCTTGCACCCCTTCAGTTCTTCCCTGTAGGAGCAAACTTCAATTTGCCTAGTGTATACTGATACCTGCTTCAAAAGTTCGTTCCATCTAGTGTATGTTGCTTATCAATGGGGGGTGTCCGGACCCCAAGCCAATGGACAAGGGTAATGGCAAACAAGATAAATTATTTAAAAGAAAACTTTTTTAAATACAAGCTTTTTGTTCTCGTCAATACGAATCAAATCAAACGAGTCTAAACTCGATGGAGTTGTGTCGTTTAATTGCGGAGTTCCTATGGCCACAATCCAGCTAAATTTCAGCTCATTCGGAAACCGGTTAGTTGGACAAATTTATCTTATAAGATTTCTTTACAAATGAAAGTAAATAAAAGCTTGTCAAAATAGTAGATTGTTCACCGAGGGAAGAAAGTGACCGGTTACTAGCGAGGGAGTAGTTGGTGGCCCGAAGGCGCAGCCGAGGGCTTCAAAACTCCTGAGGTAGGAATCGGACTTTCTCCCAAGTGCTACATAGTGCTCTATATTACAGCTGTGAGGAATATTTAAAAACTTGTTTGATTGAAATTGTTTATAGAATTATATTAGTATGAAAATATTATTACATTTGTATGGGTGTCATCTCAATATCACTCTAAGTACTAAAATTCAACATTTCAACTTTTACGTAATAAACAGCACGTCGTAACAAAAAAACACTATATAAATAAATTCACAGATTTGATGAAAAATTCGCGCTTCTTATCTGTTTTTTGTAATAACAATGAGATCTGAGATCAGACAGCCACCTCTCAGCGCGGCAAAATGCAGCGCAGGTCGTGGCGAGTGGAGGAGCGCGTTCCCCAGCCACACCCTGCGAGGGCTCAAACGGGTTAAAGATTGAATTACATACAACTTTTTCTGCCGCTAAAACACGTTAGAAATGGAATTTCATATAATTTTTCCTCCCGTTAATTTTAGTCGTAGAAAATACAAACTCACTTAGAATCCCTCCTATCCCTATATGGAATACTGCTGTTCTCATCTTTGGGCTGGGGTACCCCAATACCAGATTCTCCCACTGGACCGCATTCAACGGAGAGCGACTTGAATCGTCGACTGCCAGGAAATTTCAAATCGGTTTGATACCGGCGCTGCTACATGTCTCCTCATTATGCATCTTCTATCTCATTTATTACGGGGAATGCTCCGAGGAATTGTTCGGACTCATACCTGCCGCCTTTTTCCGCCATCGTTCCACGCGACAAAAAATCCATGCCTATCACTTAGAGATGGTTAGCAGTCCGAAACTGTACGTTTCTCTCGAAGTTTCCTGCCTCGCACAGTCAAACTTTGAAACAAATTGTTGCCTGCAGTATTTCCGGACTGATATGACCTTCAAACTTTCAAAAAATGAGCGTAAATGAGCGTAAAGGCCGGCAATGCACTTGTAACTCCTCTGGGGTTGCGGGTGTCTATGGCCGACGTTAATCACTTACAATCAGGTGATACGTCTGCTCGTTTGCCCCCTATCCCATACTTCTTTCCCAAAACTTTCCCTTTTTATTTTTGAGAGAATAATGACTGCTGTTCCGATCAGGAGAGCTATTTTTGAATTACGTATGCGACTTCAAAATCACCGATGTGACTAATAATCACCGATTTTCAATAATTCTTATTTTTGAATATCACTTATGTGACTACCATAGTCACGGATGTGATTTCATTACGAGTGCCCTCACCCACTCGTAAACAAGTCATACATAACTGTGAAAACGTTATCTGTGTTTTGTTTAGAGAACGTATTGACAAGTTTGAAGTTGATGTGTGTTGATTTTGAGTTGGATTTAAAATTTTTAAAATTTGTCAAATAAGTAAATATACACGGTTATTTTTTATCACCCTGGAAAATTTAAGGGACGCTTCACGACATGGTATTAGAATGATTTAAATATAAATAAAAAAGAAATAACTCAGTTAATTTTATTTTTTTTTAAATACCAAAAATGCTGCACTAGTTGAGAGCAGCATTTTTAGACATTTTTTTTGTTTTTTTTATACCTATATTTTTTTATTTTTTATATAATATTGGATGTGTCCTGAAGCGTCCCTAACATTTTCCAGGGTGATAAAAAAATAACCGTGTATAAGTTTAAAATCTTTTAAATTTGTGTCACAAACAAACTTAGACCAGTATTTTTTTATATTTTGGCCTAGTTGCAATGAATTTTTAGCGTATAATAACCGGTATATACCGAAAACGGCTACATTCTGCGTGGAACCGAACCCTTACGTATGTGTGTACTTTATCTATGTTGGCAGCTCTGCGTTCGACTTTCAAAAATAGGATGTTTAGGAATTCGTGACTTCAAAGTCATCGCTGACTATTTAGTCAGCGGTGATTTCTAAATCGCATACGTAATACAAAAATAGGTCTCCACAAATGTTATTTATTTTATACATTTGTGCAGTTGTCGGCATCGATGATTAGAAAAAAGCGACATATAATTTCATATACATGATAGCATAGACTTAGAATATATACAGTATATTCGATGCATGATAGTTTCGCCGACAGCCATGCTGCTGCCGTTACCGTAGGACTAGGTGGTTCTGTGCCGCGCAGTGGATTGTATATTGTCGTATCTGTTTAGATAGATAGGGAAATACAACTTGTTCTATCGAGGAGTTTGGATCTCACTTATAACACGAAAGCCAAAGAAATAATTAAGATCGTGGCTTCTAAGCGAATACTTACGAATGTAGAGTTGTTCATTAGCAGCCTGGTGGTGAAGTTGCGGACGTTGAACACCGTTAGCCCGCCCCATCTGTCCCGGAACACCAACTCTTCGTCTGGAACAAGAAACAAAATAATATACAAATTATGTTTATATTATACTAGCTGTGCTCGCGAACTTCGTTTCGCCTTACGATAGATTTCCCGTCATATTTTTCCCGTGGTATTCCCGTCATATTTTCCCGTGGGAAATATAGCCTATGTTACTCACGAAGGATGCAGCTTTCTAATGGTGAAAGAATTTTTAAAATCGGCCCTTTTTAAAGTTATCGAATTATCCCATAGGAAAGAAATATTTTCCCGCGGTAAAAATTATAATATAGCCTATAACCATCAGGGACAATGTTGCATTCTAATGGTAAAAGAGTTTCTCAATTCGAACCAGTAGTTTCTGAGATTTGCGCTTACCATTTTGCTAACACATTTTGCGATTCATTTTTATATATAAGAAGACTAGCTGTGCAACATTTTTCATTGATGCTTTTTGCAAAATTTTTCATTGATGCTCAGCTCCTATTAGTCGTAGCGATAAATGGACTAACCAACACAAAAATAATTTTTCCATTTGAATCAATAGTTCCTGAGCTTAGCGCGTTCAACCAACCAAACAAACAAACTCTTCAGCTTTATAATATAAGTAAGTAAGTATAATATTAGTATGCATGATCAGGGTTTCCCAACCTTTTACCCTATGCGCCTCACCCAACATTATGCTAAAATACTACGCCCCCCTAGGGGCTGAAATGGGGAGTCATAATAGGAAAATTAAACAAACGGTGGAAATATTGGCGTGATTAAGTAGGTAATCAACTATGAAAAGTAAAACATACAATTAATGAGAGCACTATGGCTGCACTTTATTGGCCAATTGGTGAATCCTTGACTTCATAGTCGGTCCACAGCGAAGACCATTTTCCTTAATATACTTTATACAGTTTAATTCTGGAGCCACTTCTTGCGTCCCCCCCTTGGTTTACTCTACACCCCCAAGTGGGGCGCGCCTCACTGGTTGGGAAACCCTGGTATAGATACTCTTTTCAAATTATCGCGCTTTGTGTACCGAGCCTTCTGACCATGCTCTAGCAATTAAACATGCACTTAATGAAACGCAGAGTGGTAACGGAATACTGATTAAAATAACTGCGGTTATTTTACTTGAATCGTTTAACTTAATCACGTATCTGTCCGTTTAGCAATAACGAAATGGCAGCTTAATTAGTGGTTACCGGTTGAATAACGAAATCGACGTTATTATAAGGGACATTTTTTAATGCACATCTGTATAATTTTTCAGCACACTAGGTAACTCCACTAATTAACTGAATGCATATCAAAAATATTGAATTGCACACTAAATTAAATCAGTTTTAGTATACTGTTTAGAAACGTCAAAGCGTATGTAAAAACTGTAGGCGGGTCAAAAATAGGTAGCGAGGAGCGAAGCGACGAGCGTAGGTTTGAATTTGAACATGAACCGAACAAAATATATCAAAATTCCACCAAAAATACTGAATTGCACACTAAATTAAATCAGATTTAGTATACTGTTTAATGGTATTTGCAGAACCGTTTTACTGAACGATTAACTATTATCAATATGGTTTATCTAATAATTCTTTAGTTCAACAAATATTATAAAACTTTTTTAAGGAAAGCCATCACCTAATTTACTTTTAGGAACATCGTTTATTCTAAATAAAACACAATTTGGGGTTGCATTAGTATATCGCATCCTAATATAAATTAAGTTAAATTAAGTCACAAAAACTAACCTCAAAATTTGCAGTTTCCACGAGCAATAAGTATGCATAAAGTCGAGAATACACATAAAGTCGTTTCTGGCGCTTCGCCGGCCGCTACCGCGGCACGCTCGCTTCGCTCGCTCGGCTCGCGCGAGCTTATTGCTTGTGGAAACTGCAAAGGACATGTCCACTTTTTGTATGGAACGTGGTATTTTATTCTGAACCTTTTTTAACCAGTTTCAAATTTATGACGGAAATAGAACTTTGTAAGAAGGATGTTTATCCATAAATATTAAAAATATTAAGGCCTGCATTTAGGAGAAAAAAAATAAAAATGTTTTTTTTTAATGTTTCTTTAGCACGGCCACATTTAGTTTTTTTTTACTGGCAATTAAAAGGATGTCATTGTCAATGCCACTGTCTGTAGCTGTCGTTTTGACTTTTGTTTATTGTTTGTGTGTGTGTGTGCGTAACCTTCCCTTGACAAAATAAAATAATATCTTTTATTTTCTACAGCTATTCTCAGGTTTATTATGTTCCTTGTTCTTGATTTTACATGTGATTTAAATATTCGCTTGCTAACTGCTGGACTAAGTTTTCTCGTAATTTGAATTTGTTTTTGAGACGACGTACTTCTCATTTTTTTGTACCAGAGTGCTATAATTTGGAATGTCGAAGGGTACCATTATACGAGTATTTAAGAAAGAAGATCCTCAGGGATTGTAAAATATTCGTAAAGTAATGCCAGAGTCTGTGAAAATCACATGAGTCAATATGATTTTGCTTTTACGTGAATATAAGTTTACTGTATATAGTTTACACCAAATAATTCATGCTTGACTTACTAACAATAAAATCAAAGAACAGAAACTAATTGAATTTGAAAATATAGAAAATTCCACTGATATAGTATGTAAATACTGGACGGGTTTAACAGTCACACAATTTGTTTTATTGTTCTCTTGCTTAACTCAATTAGGTGAGGTTTGTTCAAAGCCTAAAAAAGGGCTTAGGTTTATATTTAGTCAGACTATGGGCTGGGGAATCCCCTCGCAGAATTGCTTCTCGGGTGTGCATTTCAAAAACTCATGTTTACTTATATAAAAAAGTGTTATTGCTTCAAAAATTAATATGTACAATACAAATTAATAACCTTTACATTTAGGTATAGCCCATATAAGCAGGGTAAACCTTTCCAGTAGAAATCTAACTATACCCTAGGGTCTCTTTGGGTCTGATTCAAACAATTCCATTGTTTTATTGGAGGGTACTAACATTTACTTACAAAAGCCCTCTAATTACCTATTTCAAAAGAAAACTTATAACTTACACTGCTAGCTGCAGTAAGTGACAAACCGACCTGGTGGTCAATCTATTTTAAACAGGGCATTAGAAAAGCTTAATATACCAAATTACTTAGCTGATCATAATATTGAGCATCAGTTAAATAGATGCCAAGCCGTCTTTGTACATATTGATGCTTAAATTCCACACTTGAATATGTTCCCCAGAATGAAAATATTCGATTTAATTTTGACCACTCTTGGAACATATTCAATTAAGCAAGCTAAGTCATATTTTGGGGAACATATTAAGGAAAATGATCCATCACATGAGGCTTTGCTGATAAGAGGAAGAATCAAATAAAATCCATGAATTTAGAATGGGCTCCGCACCAAACTAATATAACACCACTGGCACAATTTTGAAATGACATACTAAAGATGGAAGATGTTGAAATTGAATAAATAAAAATTACATCATTTCTGGGTTTTATTTCATACCTGCAACCTGTTTATACATTACAACTCTTTCACATAGTTACCACTATTATAATTGTTCAACACTTATTTATTTATTTAAACTTCCAGTACAATTTGTGTACAGAGGCGGACTTAATGCCAAAGGCATTATCTGCCAGTCAACCTTTGGGTGGTGCAGAGAAAAGGAAGTAGATGTAGTACTTTAATGGTAAAAACAACTGGATAATGGTATATATATAATGCTATATACATAATATACTAATACATAAATATTATAAATAAAATAAACTAATATATATGTGCCTACTATTAATTTACAAAACTATAAAACGAAAATGACATTCGAAATGATATTTCGAAGATAATATGCATATCCTTAATCAACAGGAGTAAAAAGATTCTCATGGTACAGCTTTCGTAATTTCTTTTTAAAACTTAGTTTGCTTGATGACTTTCTGACGTCAAGTGGGAGAACATTCCATAACAGGATTGACTGGATTAAGAAAGAAGAGTGTATGATATCAGATTTGTGGGCGGGGCATTTGAGAAGACCATTAAAGGTAGAACGAAGGGATCTATCATGTGAGGAACATAGGAACTCAAAACTATTGTTAAGATAACTGGGCTTGTTGGGACTATTAAGTAATGAATGGAGTGTAGTCAAAGTTCTCATGTGCCGACGTTGCCGTATAGACAACCATTTCAAACGCAGCCGATGTTCAGAAACATGATCAAACTTTTTTAAATTATAAACGAATCGAATGCAGTTATTTAGAAGTCGGTCAAGTTTATTGAGTAGATCTGCATTCAGGTCACTTCTTATTACATATTTACTAACAATGATAAAATTGAGGGTATGTAGTCATATAAAAGTTAATATTTACATTTTGAATTAGCATTATAGTAATCTTAGAGAATTTTACACTTAGTTCATTATAATGACTTCATTAATTAGCATTTGTTTTGTAAAAAAATCTTTTTTTATTGAAATAGTAAAACTGTAGCATTCCTAACTAGTGGTATGTTAGACCAGTATCTTTTACTTATCTTGATATTTCATTAGTGTGAGGTAGGGGTGCTTATGCTAAGAGTAGGCAGAGTAAAGCAGGTATCACACACTACAGCCAGGGGCTCATCATAACAAATGTTGCACATACACACTGCTACAAAGTATAGAAGTCATCTGCCACCAACCATTGCATTTATTGAGCTAGATTTCATTTGAATAGCATGGACCTATTGATTACCTACATGTATCATTTTTTTATGTATCATTAATTTGCAATCCAATTCAATATGTGGTGACCTGGGGGTTTATTGTCGAAGGAAAAATCTATAACATCTGCTGCCTTTAATTTGACAGTCACTACGGCTACTACGGCATATCAAAACATGATTCTGCACTTCCTTTTGTTAGGTTCCGAATGAATCGATAACATCTTTACCGACACTTACACCTAATATTGACTACTGGCAACACTCGTTTCAACTTTATAAAAAACGGCACAACGCCTGTCAAGTCTCTCTTGGGTTGCGACGAGTCATCGAGTACGGACGTTTGGCCGAAGTGTTGTGTATTGGCAGTAACCTAGTGATTTTCAAGGTAAAACTTTGTTATATATTAATCTGTTCTTCTCATATATTTTATGTGTTTCATAATTGTTGTAAATTGTTCTAGTGTCATGGGTTTTATAACATGTGCTTACCATTATAATAAACTGTTCTAGTGAATCATTGGGTTTTATTACATTTCAGAAGTGGGATTGCAAGCTCATGTGTCATTTAAATGCATATTTATTTAGAATTTGAGTTATACTATCATAAAATCTGTAAATTCAGTAACCACGTTGCAACCACGTGGCCCCTTGATGTGCAGTTCATTGTTAACTTAAAAGTATGTAAGGATTTGGTTAGCAGTTATAATAACCACGTTGTAGCCACGTGGTCTCGGGACATCCAGTTTTCGTAAATAGTTTAACAGAATCTGAAAACAATTTTCTTTTTCTTTTCTCTTTTCAAGGTAGACAAAACTTATATCGAATATCGTAATTGATTCTAAATTCCATTTATTTGCGGACTGCTTAACGTCATTCTGTATCTTTTTATTTGTTTATTTTTCTCTGAGGGTAGCTTAATTTTAAATCACTAAGTCTCCTATGGTGTCGAGCATGTGATGAGTTGTGGTCTACGGGGGCAAAAATTTTCATTATTTTTGAGCTACGACGCATAGTTTTCGAGATATTTGTACTTAAAGCCAGCGTATAGATATTTTCATTTTTCTCATTGTGTTTCCATCGGTTTAGTGTTTAGCGAACAAAATACATAGTCTATGCTTACAAGTTTCAGAATAATGCCTCGCGACGACGAAATTATACCGCAAAGGCGATTGGAGACACCGGACCGGCGTGCAGGGGACAATCAAGAATCGACAAGGCGCAGTCGAAGTCGCACGTGTCGGGGAAGCCACGGTTATCGTAGCCGCAGCCGTCTACGCAGTTCCGAACGACGACGAGCACCAAGTCGGGACTTCAGCGAACGAGAGGAAGAAGTGCAACGACAGCGAGAAAAACTGCGTTCGCTGGAGGAGGCCCTGCGCAGGGAGCGCAGCCAAACTCAGCGTAACGCATCGGAGTCCAGCGGCCGCTGCGAACGTCGCGTGCAACATCATAGTCAAGAAAGAAGCACGAGCCACGTGAATAATACCCGCAAGACCAATCCCCATCGCGAGCGCAGTCCAGGAGTGTGCCCTTCACAACCCGAGGCACAAAGCGAGGAGCGTGCATCGGCAAATAAGACGCACCACAGGTCAGATAGTCCAACATTTACATCTAAAGACATTGCTAACATTATCAATTCTTTGAGTAACTTTAAATCTCAACCCCAGCCGTTGACAGTAACCTCATCATACTCCAATGGTAATGTTAACCACAAAAATATTCTACCTGATTTTGACCCTTCTTCAAAGGGCCAAAGAATCGATATTTGGATTAAGAAAGTGAATGAGTGTGCCACTGTCTACGGCTGGGATGAAAGAACTGTTATACACTTTGCCATGCAAAAACTGCAGGGGCTGGCCAAACTTTGGTACGAAAGTTTGAACTCTATTTTGTTTAGCTGGGCCAAATGGTAGGAAAAGCTAATGACTGCTTTTCCTTTTGAACAAAATAATGGCCAATCCCTGGAGGATATGCTGCGAAGGAAGAGTAGGTTTATCGAACCACTGGAGGTTTATTATTATGAGAAGGTAGCTCTTTTAAATCAATGTGATATCGATGGGTTGCGTGCGGTGGATTGCATTATTCACGGACTAACTGACAAGACCATGAGCTCTAGCGCTAATGCTTTACGTTGCACTCAGCCAGATCAACTTCTTAACTTTCTTATGAGCAACAAAGAAATGCCACAACATTTTGATCGCAATCATTTCAAAAATAGACCGTCAGTAGATATATCAACTACAAATAATAACCAACATCATATTCATAGGCCAGTTAGAATTTCGAATAATCAGAACATCGAACTATAATTGTCGCGAAAAAGGTCATCCATTTTATAAGTGCCCAAAACCTCTAATGCAGTGCACTAGATGTCGTAGGTTTGGTCATAAAGTAGAAACTTGTAATGCTAAGCCTGAAATTGACGATAAACGTGGCGGTATTCCCAAAACAATGAGTATCATGATTTCAGAATCAAATTCTAAATTTATTAAAGAAGTCAACGTAAATAATAAAACAATTAAGTCTTTCATAGATTTCGGTAGCGAGGTGTCGCTTTTGCAACAAACGGTGGCATCTTCATTAGGACTTAGCTGTGAATATCCTCCTACGCAGCTGAAAGGTTTTGGGAATAGCATTATAGGGTCTATGGGTGGGGCTAAAGTCAATTTATGCGTTGATAATGTCAGTGCGGACGTCCTATGCCATGTTGTGGAAGACAAATACCTTGATTTACCGTTATTGATAGGGCAGTCGTTCACAGAGCAGGCTCACGTGGTAGTGTTTAAAAATTATGAGAAATTACATTTTTTTAAAATGAGCGATGAAATGCTTTTACCACGATTTGATAATGCAGATGTTTCGAGTGTTAGTGTCACGATCCTTGCTGATATCATCACACTGTATGTTCCAGCTGTTATTAGAGCCCATACTAATATCACTGATAGGAATATCTTTCTTGATGCTAAGGTTATAGGAAGACCAAACCAAGAACTAATGATTACTGGGGGTGTATATCAGGTTAATAATGGGTGCGTTTATGTTCATGTTAGCCCACTATCAAACTTTTGTCAACTGTATAAGGGACACGTTATAAGCAGAGGTGTTCCAGTACAAGTAGTCAATCGTGTATGTTCTTCATTTAATGAGTCTTCTATGATTGAACACAGGAATATAGACCCCAATCAGGTGAAAATCGGTGATTCAATAATAGATTCTGATAAACAACGACTGCTGAAGTTGTTGTCCAAATTTAAACATTGTTTTGCAGGTGTACGCCCAGGAGACAAGAAAGTTCAGACTGTTCTTGATTTTCCACGCCCAACCAATTCACATTGTGTCCGTCAATTCCTGGGTTTAGTGGGCTATTTTAGGAAATTTATCAAAAATTTTGCAACTCTATCAAATCCTCTTAATAGACTACTTAAAAAGGATGTGAATTGGGAATGGGGGGAAGATCAAGAAAATGCTTTTACAATTCTCAAAAATCAATTAGTTGATAGGCCGATATTAGCAATATATGACCCTGCATCAGAAACTGAGCTGCATACCGACGCCAGCAAAATTGGTATCGGTGGAATACTAATGCAACGTCAACATGGTGATGATGCTTTTAGGCCAGTTGGTTACTACAGCCGGCAAACCTCTCCTGAGGAGAAAAATTTTCACGCGTTCGAACTTGAGACACTGGCTGTAGTATGTTCACTTAAGAAGTTTAGAGTTTATTTGTTAGGTCAGAACTTTAAAATCGTGACCGACTGTAGTGCTTTGCGCTCAACATTTTCTAAACGTGACCTCATTCCTCGTATCGCGCGTTGGTGGCTGCTCTTACAAGAGTTTCAGTGTTCCGTTGAGTATCGGGCTGGGACTAAAATGCGGCATATAGATGCTCTTTCACGAAATTCTACCGGCAGTGATGAAACTAATGATTCTGACTTACAACAGTATCCTAGTGTGATGCGTCTTAGTAGTGATGACTGGATACATACCTTACAGTTAGGAGATTCTAACTCGTTAGGATTCGTGACATACTGACTACTGACATGGATGCTGATGGATTAAAATACATCAAAGACAATTATCTGGTAAAAGACGACAAACTTTACAAATATTTAGACGGTGATAAGACTAACCTACGTTGGGTTGTGCCAAAGGGGGCAAGGTGGCAGATTTGTCGCTTGAACCACGATGAAATTGGTCATCTGGGTGTGGATAAGACCTTGGAACGCATTAGAAATACGTATTGGTTTCCGAAAATGGCAAAATTTATTAAAAAATATGTGCAAGCTTGCCTGGAATGCGCATTTTCCAAGAAAACAAGTACTAACGAGGGCTTATTACATACGATTGAAAAGGTTGAGGTACCTTTCCACACCCTACACATCGACCACCTTGAACCTTTTGTGCGTTCGAAGAGAGGAAATTCGTACCTTTTAGTGGTGGTAGACGCTTTCACGAAATTCATATTTATCAGACCAGTTCGGAACACTAAAACACAGTCTACCATACGAATATTAGAAGACATTTTTTATATATTTTGGAACCCCGATCGTATTGTCAGTGACCGCGGTACCTGTTTCACTTCCTACGCTTTCAAACACTTTTGTACAGATAAAGGTATTCGCCATATTCTAAATGCCGTCGCTAGTCCAAGGTCCAACGGACAAGTCGAAAGATGTAATCGTACGATTCTGAGCTCTTTGACGGCTCAGAACCTCAACTTCGACGAGAAAAGCTGGGATGATAACGTAGGCAGAGTTCAATGGGGCATGAATAATACTCCACACAAGTCTACGGGAAGGGCGCCGACAGAAGTAATGTTTGGACCCAAGATGAATTCTGAAATTAACCCTCGATTAAATGAGATAGTGCGTAATACTCAAAAAGATATTGATTTAGTTACAATTCACGAGTCAGTTAAAGATTAAATCGAGGAGGAACAACAAAAGCAAAAACTAAATTATGACAAAAATCGGCGTCCTGCCCGTGTCTATCATGAAGGAGAACTTGTTAAAATCACAAGAACTTCATTCATTAATGATGGGAAAAGCAAAAAGCTTGTCCCCTCATATATTGGCCCTTATAGAGTAGTGGCAGTTCTGGGCAATGACCGTTATAGGGTTGCTGCTATACCTGGTTTAAGCAGTACCAAAAATAAGCGCAAAACCACCGTGGCTTCCGACCGAATGTTACCATGGGTTCACCTTGCAACCCTGAATGTTAATGAAAGTAATGATGACAGTGACGAGTAATGTGACAATGACACTATTTAATTAAATCTTATTGCTAACGTAACCTAATACGCAATGTGATCTGTTAGTGCTTTAACTACCTATTCTTTTTAATTATCATTATATTCTCAAATTTATTTGTGCTAAATAAGGAAATATTACGTTTTTCAAGTATGTACAATATGGAATGATGACAACAATGATTACATTTATTTGATTAGTTGATTAAAAGATGTATGTACATAAGTAATTAGATTTCCATTGTAGTGAAATATAAGAAGGACTACTTACTGTTATCGTGTAAAAAGAAAAAGTACTTTCAATTTACTATTTGATATATGTACATCTATTGAAAAGAGTTTGTTATTAATCGTAAATTTATAAATAAATATATAATTTAAATAAATAGATATGATAATTATATTAATAGATATGATTCTATGATTATAACATATAGATTACTAGGTATAATATAATATTGTAATTTAATAAATATATGAGGAAGGTTTATAGTTATATCAGTCTTGTGAGAAGGAAGGTTCACAAGATAATTTTGTTGATGATGTTTTGTAGAAAGGAAGGGTTACAAAACATCATTGAAATGACTAATTTTGTTGATGATGTTTTGTAGAAAGGAAGGGTTACAAAACATCAATTAATGTTTCTTCTAGTGGAAAGGAAGGATACACGAGAAACAATACCCAATGTATTTGTAATGTAATTTTGTTGATGATGTTTTGTAGAAAGGAAGGGTTACAAAACATCAATGAATGTTTCTTCTAGTGAAAAGGAAGGATACACGAGAAACAATACCCAATGTATACTGTGTACTTTTTCATTGAAATGATGTTCTGTAGAAAGGAAGGGTTACAGAACATTGTTCCTTGATTGGTATATCAGTCTTATGAAAAGAAGGTTCATAAGATGATTTAGTTGATGATGTTTTGTAAAAAGGAATTATATATATTTTTATTTTTAAATTGTACTTAATGATTATTACTGTAAGTAATTATTGATGACTCGTACTTGATATCCTCAAGGGACTTGACAGGCCGAATGTTAGGTTACCAAGATCGATAGCTTGCGTGCATGGGGACATGCACGAGGTCAGGATGGTCGAATGTTAGGTTCCGAATGAATCGATAACATCTTTACCGACACTTACACCTAATATTGACTACTGGCAACACTCGTTTCAACTTTATAAAAAACGGCACAACGCCTGTCAAGTCTCTCTTGGGTTGCGACGAGTCATCGAGTACGGACGTTTGGCCGAAGTGTTGTGTATTGGCAGTAACCTAGTGATTTTCAAGGTAAAACTTTGTTATATATTAATCTGTTCTTCTCATATATTTTATGTGTTTCATAATTGTTGTAAATTGTTCTAGTGTCATGGGTTTTATAACATGTGCTTACCATTATAATAAACTGTTCTAGTGAATCATTGGGTTTTATTACACTTTTATATTGTGATTGCATAATAAAAGCAATCACGATCAATCTATCCTATCACAAACTATTATGTGAACGAGTTCGTTCGTATCGTAAGTGAATAGGAAATCACAACACAAAAAAATTAACAAACAAGGGGCTTTTTTGACGCTGTCACTTCTTCATGAGAAGGCAAAGGGGCCTAAGTTCATACAGCCATGTTTTTCGTAAATCTTGATAAAACATTAAAAATGTAATTTATGTGAATTTTTGTCAGAAAGTCACTCACTATTACATCGTTTGTGCGCTTTTGTTACTTATTTATTCGTTTGTCACACGTTTCCGTAACTTGTCATTAGTTTCCATACAAAAATCGCTTTGTTTTACATACTATGAAAGTCAATCAGAAAATTGCTGTTTTTTTGAATTTGCAGGCCTAAAAAAACCTAAATTTTATTCTAAACCCTAGATTTTTGAGTACTCTTTACAAACATACCTGAAACATGTTGCGAAATTTTTAGCCCAAAAGAGGACATGTCCTTTTGAGGTTAGTTTTTGTGACTTAATTTAACCTTATATTAGGATGCGATATACTAATGCAACCCCAAATTGTGTTTTATTTAGAATAAACGATGTTCCTAAAAGTAAATTAGGTGATGGCTTTCCTTAAAAAAGTTTTATAATATTTGTTGAACTAAAGAATTATTAGATAAACCATATTGATAATAGTTATTCGTTCAGTAAAACGGTTCTGCAAATACCATTTCTTTTAGACAATAAAAAGAAATTCTGGGGAGGGCCACCTTTATCACAGGGGTATAAAAATAGCCTACGACCTATTCTCCAACCTACCAAATATATAAAAAATCATAAAAAATCGGTCAAGTCGTTTCGGAGGAGTTCGATAAACACTGTGACACGAGATTTTTATATATACGAGTAAGATGTAGGTGTAGTGCTAATGTCTTATTGTCAACATTAGCGCGAACGCACACGGCCGATTATCGGTGACCGACTTTTTGACGGTGGAAAATGAAACATATGAAGTTGTACGTTGCAACGCACACGAACTACAAAAAGTCGGCCGTAAAATAAATCGGTGAGTCCCGGCCGCGCCGGCCCGATCGACCGACACTGACCGACAGTCGGCCGCGTGCACTGGCTTGGTAGGGTTGTCAACATCGATGTCGCTCTTTTAAAATTCCTTGGCAAAAGTTTTGTTTATTTATCAAGGATTGAGTTTAAAGGTTTGACGTTTGTGACATTAAATTGTACGAAACTGTTATTAATTTTAATCTCTATATAGGTATAATAAAATCGTAGGGGTACAAAAAATCTGTAATTGTGAAAATTAAGAAAAAAATACACAGGTCGCCTTAAAATCATTAGCAGAACACGATAGAATAGTTTAAAAAAAATGTTTATTTGTTTATTTGTTTGTCTGTTTGTCCGGAAAGATCTCCGAAACTACTGGACAGAATTTGATATGGCTTACACCACAATGCTTAGAATTTTCCGGAAGAACATTTAGGCATAATTTTATTTGTTTAAATTCACTTTTTATTTTTAGTGAAAAAATACCATATAAAAATTTCGAACAATGCTTATATAGAAAATCAACATGGCGCACGTGAAATTATTTTGACAAGTCTGTTACATAGTGCAAAAAAAAAAATTAATCTTTTCTGTTATTGGCTGTGCCCATCTGGTTGATTCCTCTGTAACTCCATGATCAACCCAAGATGTGCACGTATCTCGATTGCCACCGACAAAATGACTGCCGTGCCGTGTGCGTTGATTTGGTGACAAAATCGGTGGAAAAAAGTCGGCCCACAAAAAGTCGGCCGTGTGCGTTCGCGCTTACCTACTTATTTATGCAACTTCTAAGTGCTTGCTGACAATTCTCAAATCATTTGTATTATACTTTTATTGCGTTATGCACTAAAGTGAATTACCAATATTTTACCTACCTGATGACTGGCGGTATAAAAAAACCAATGATAAATATTTATCTCCTAGTTTTCATATCTGTACTTATCATGAGGGGTCTTGCAATTTCGATCATGAGGGGTCTTGCAATCGAACAGGTGAAGCCATCTTTTTTAAATATCTCGTAAATTATAGTAAATTTAGCTCAGGTTAAAAATATTTGAAACAAGTTACTGTTAATGAAACTTAAATAATATCTATACCTATACATAACTTACCTAAGTAGCATGATGTTAATATACCCTTTGACGGGTAGTCTGATATTGAATATGTTCACTATGATCGAGGAGACGGTTGACGTTGCTTAAATATTACTTTACGATTGTGGAAAATCAATAAAAAAATCATGTCTTCTGCTCAATAAATATTTGAGCTAAGTTTTATTACTTTGTGCTACCTTTGAAAGCTATGTCTTTCAAATATAATTGCCTAAATATACCTTGTAGGCAATGTTACTTAAAATAAATATGCGTACATAGGTTATGAGCCTTCCGAACGATAAAGTACCATGTTCGAACGCGGCACGGAAAACATAGTGACGATGATCGTCACGCGTCGAGTTGTTTGTTGTTGTCTCTTTCTCGCCCCGACCACGTGTATGAGCTGTTTTGGAATCTGGTCATACGTAAGACCTTTTATACACATTTTTATTATATTGCTTGTATGGTATTAATTTAATCTTTTAAATAAGAGTATATACCTATATAGGGGCGTTTTACGCACCCAGTAATCTACAAGCTAAAACTGGGCATGTGGCACAAATTGACTTCCGATCTGGATGGATCACTTCCGGCACGACAGGAACCACCGCCATATTAGCATGTGTCCGATAGAATGAAGTTGCGTAAAATATTCCTTGGGTGTGATTTGTGTAATACTGTCCTTTTTATCTACGTCACATGCCTATTAGTAAAAAGAGCTCAAATATGTCAGTAAAATGCTACTTTTGATTTGTAATTACGTAGTATTCTACATATATTTCCACTTTAGATAAAATGAAATAGGTAATGTAACTTTTTTGTAAGGTTTAATGAGGTTTTATTAATGTTGCGGTTATTTTCAACCGATATTAATTTAAGATTTACTTTTACAACAAAATGTATTTTATGCCCATTTCTAATGTCTCATATATCAACATACTAAAATCAAAATCAATTTACCGGCTCCTCAGCGAAAATACAGCACAGACAGAGTTCTTATCGCATTAATACTCGTAATATTCGTTAGTGTCACATCTACTCGTATAAAGTTGCGCCAGCCATTGTTGCTGCAATTATTTAGTTGTATTTTTATGCTTAAAGTCACGCAACACCGAAAGTAACATTATATTAAATTCCGATACTCACAGAACATAAAAAAAAAAACAGAGATTAAAGATATATTAACGTTTTCGATTATTAGGTACAGAGTTTGAATTGCTTCAATGAGAATCGCTACAAATGAACGCTGTCAGTTTGATTGCAATTAACAAACAGATGGACATTCTGCGTCTAAGCGAAAAATCTGTGTGTGATGAATTCTATCATCTATGTTGACAAGCAACAAACAAATACTAGCCTGAAGGGAATCGCAACTCAGGCTCTTCATAAAACGGAGCCTTATATGCGAAGAACTTGAATTAAAATTGGTCTGCTAGGACAAATTTCACCAGAACCACAGTGCTCATTTTGTCCAAAATTATATTCAGCTAATGTCATTAAATGTGCTCATTTGACCGAAATTAAATTCAATCGATGTAATCCAATTTACTTCAAGTTATAATAAAAAATGTGACAATATTCCAATATGGAGGTTGTTTTATTACCATTTCAAAGTTCGAACGCTCTTCGAACCATTTCATTTATTACCATTTCAAAGTTCGAACGTAAAAACCCTATAAGTAGAGCACACACAGAGAGTCTCAATATGGCTCGTAACTACGAGATCGTCAATAAGCTTCATAGGTCGTTTTGTTCCGCGTCCAAAAGAGCGGTAGGCGGGAAAATTGCCTGTACAGGTGCTCCCACCCATAGATGGCAGCAATACTCAATGTGAGGTCTGATTTGCGATTTGTAATAGGAGATTAAGCACCAAGAGGATATAGCCTAAGGCTCAAAGACAGTTTTATCCCCGAGGAGCATACTCTACTAAGTATATACACCTACTGTAAGGTTAAATAAAAAAGAAATTATAAATTCAATTAAAAGGAAGTTAATTGAATTATAAATTAAATGTAATGTTAGATAGAAACATTAGTCCAGTTATGGAAACTTAATGTGATGTTTTTATTTGGTTTGTTTATTTCAGTTGAGGAAATGGAATTGAAGCCAATAGGAGCTCAAGTTCCCTTGGGTAATAATAACATTTAAATTTAGAACGTCAAAATGTCAACAAAAACTTCAATTAGAAATAGTTTCAAATTACTGATTTCTCTTTCACTTCATCATCATTTAGTTCATTATCATAAATTCAAATTCAATATTATCGTTTATTCAAATTGGATTATTACATAATCACTTTTGCACGTCAAAGAAGCTACGCCAATGTTTCACAAGTCCACGGCGGGAGACCTTGTACTGGAAAGAACCAGCAAGATATAGTCAGCCAACATTAGTAAGCATTAAGTAGTATTTCGAGTTATTCTTTTTAGTGGTGGTAATAATTTAGTAGTGGGGTGTAAAAAAAGGCAAACAACTGTTACTATGTGCCATACTGCTCCAAGACGTTTATTTCAATTGAAGTGCAGGCATATGACAAGGTATTTACGTATAATATCATTATCTATCCGATGTTTTGAACATCAACATCATATCGAATAGATAAGCTAATATTTTATGATGGAGTAGTTCAAATCCTATTCGTATTTCATCCAAATCGATAGCTGGTGTAGATTCTTTATCGTAACGTATGCACGCACGCACGAGTTTCATCGCAAATCGTCGTAATAATACGCCGGAGCCGGCCCCAAACTGTCCAAGATTTATGTCGGCACGACCCGGGCCGGGTGGATGGCGCCATAACAATCAGAGGGCGCTGGAACGTAATGCGCGCGAAACGGTCGTCTATTCGTTTTCGGGGACTTAAATAAAACGGCGACGGTACACAAATGCCTGGGCATTTTTCAGACATTTTGTTTAAGCTGCCCCCGTAGCATGACCACCGAAACACAATATGATAAAACGATATATCGCTATGAACTGGAAAAAGTGGATTTTTTAGTTATCTTTAAGTTTTTAACCCCCGACGCAAAAAGAGGGGTGTTATAAGTTTGAACTGTCTGTCTCTCTGTGTGTGTGTGTGTGTGTCTGTCTGTGTGTCTGTCTGTGGCACCGTAGCTCCTAAATTAATGAACCGATTTGAGTGCGGTTTTTTAATCGAGAGCCTTGTTCATCGCGGTGGTTCTTAGGTATGTTTTATGAAAATCGGATTAGCAGTTCAAGAGCTACAAGCATTATGCCAAATGGCAAAAAACGGAACCCTTATAGATTCGTCATGTCTGTTTGTCTGTTTGTCTGTCTGTCTGTCTGTCTGTCTGTCTGTCCGTCCGTATGTCACAGCCACTTTTCTCCGAAACTATAAGAACTACACTGTTGAAACTTGGTAAGAAGATGTATTCTGTGAACCGCCTTAAGATTTTCACACAAAAATAAAAAAAAAACAATAAATTTTGGGGATTCCCCATACATAGAACTGAAACTCAAAATATTTTTTTCATCAAACCCATACGTGTATCTATGTATAGGTCTTCAAAATTCATATTGAGGTTTCTAATATAATTTTTTTCTAAACTGAATAGTTTGCGCGAGAGACACGTCCAAAGTGGTAAAATATGTGTCCCCCCTGTAACTTCTAAAATAAGAGAATGATAAAACTAAAAAAATATATGATGTACATTATCATGAAAACTTCCACCGAAAATTGGTTTGAACGAGATCTAGTAAGTAGTTTTTTTAATACGTCATAAATCCTACGGAACCCTTCATGGGCGAGTTCGACTCGCGCTTGGCCGGTTTTTTATTAGCTGCTTTCTGTCTGTTAACTATGTACGAGTATTGTTAATATACTAATACAATTTCAAGGAAGTCATTACATGCAACATATTTTGACAGTTTGTATCGATTTATCGTTTTACCATATCGTGTTTCGGTGTTCATGCTACGGGGGCAGGTGTTGCTCCACGTTGACGGTTCCATTCCCGTGATGGATAGCAACTTACTTTGCGAGATCTCGAACTCAATCGAGAGATTTATGACTGGTAGAAGATACTCTAGATTTGGTTAGGCATATACCATTTTGTGCAATATTATGTCAAGCAGGGATTGTAACGAATGCCTTTTTGATTCACATTCATTCGAAGCGAGGCATGGTGGGACGTGTTCTGGCTGTCATCCCTACTGATTTAGGACCTTTGAGGCGCTTATAAGGACCAATGTTTGTGAACTGAGTGATATAGGTTTACTTACGTAGAGTACAATAGACAGCAAGACTCTGAATTTAGAGGTAGCTGGAGGCATAACTTCAGGAGAGAATAAGGTTGAATAACCTTGTTTAAAAAAATAATCAATAACATGTTGTCTAACGATAAGCGCAACTTTCCAACCTGAGATGTGAAAATGCCACATTTTTTACCGTAAGAAAACTTTGTCTTATCCCATACACATGCAGAAGTTTATCTAAACAGTGTAACAAAAGCTTGAATTTGTTATAAAACTAGCTTCATAACGTTATCATAAGTGAATAACAAAACTTTACCTAATTCCAAATACAAGCAAAACTTTATCTGAACGGCGTAACAAAGCTTGAATTTATTATAAAACTAACTTCATATCGAGAGCTCGGCTTCAGAGCCCCCCATTGTTACATTCACATAGTGGCTTTAAAAACTTACGCAATAAAACGCGCGATGTAGGTCGCCAAGCAAACGTATTATCTTAAAGGGATTCAACTAAAGTGCGGGCCGGTGTAGACGGGCGTAGACACCGTCAATTCTTTTTTGGAAACAATCTTGGAGTGTCGCAGTTTTATGGCTGTTGTTACTTTTCCATTTCATCCCGCTCGTGTTTGCATCTTTTTTTGGATCACTCTATCTATTTCTGAAAACTGCATTAAAATCCATTGCGTTTAAATGATCTAAGCGACTTCCTTTTATATTATGTAAAGAAGATATATCTTACATTTAGAGATATATGGATATTACAAAAATTAAATACGAATATTTTATAATTTTCTACTGCATCAAATTTGTTGTGCATTCAGGGCCTAAATTCGCCATTTCCCTTTATCGCCTATAAAACTATTATCTGTAAAATATTGGTAATGCGACTGATATTGTAACGGTGATGGTTTTTTTATTATAACATTACTTTCTCGACACTGCCGAATGGTTGGAATTACTTTGATTGAGGGATAAGATCATTTTTTCCTGCTAATCTCGAATCCTGAAGTCCACAAAGAGACGAAACTTATAGGATATTGTAAGATAAGGAATATGAGATTTCAAGATCGTTATCGGAATAATATGGAATTTATGCTTTAATGATAACGTATATGTTTGTTGATTGTGGTAAATCCATTACTTAACAAAATTAAAGATATATTCTAAAGACACCTACAATATCAGCTCTCGTAACAGCCTTAAAGTTATTTTTGTTGTTAGGTAAAATTAGAGTGATAAGCACTTTGTTTATATTGGGCCTTGTTGTTACATCATTTCCGTATTGTCCTTACATTGCTATAGGGGAGATTTTTCTAAAACTTTGACACTACAATAATGTAGGATATTTTGTCGTATTTTATTGTTGAAGCTATTCGTATTTTATTGCTACCTTCATTAGCTAAAATGTAACGGATATCATTACGTAGGTAGGTATAGATAATAACTATATATCCGCGGATGTACATACGGATATCTGGAACATCATCATTAAAAACCTAGTTCTGCGGTTGAAAAACGCTCGTTTGTAAGGGTCCAATCTTAACTAGATTGTCGGCGGCTCGCTTACACAGCCTTGTTTATTATTAATACGCACGGAATAAATAATCTCAGTGATGGTTATTATGGATCACAGTGTATCATGTTACAAGTACTTATTATTAGTAGCATTGTATATTATTATGGCAAATCGAATAGCTTTACACAAACAGTTTTCAGACCGGATTTGCAAAGAAGTGATATGTTTTGTCACAATATTACAAAAACGGATAGGGAAGTTTAACTGTAGGCTATATAAAAAACCTTTTAAAATAATAGTTTTAACTGCCTTTGTGCTCTAGAGTCAAGACAATTTGGTATTAATCTGGTGGTCGGGGCGCGCTTCCCCATGGCAGAAGAATTTCTTCTGGGTTTGGTTGGTGCTAACTGTGGTAAGGCATACTCGTATTAGCTCATCTGGATAACTACCACCATCTTACCTAAATTTGTTGCCATAATAATAACGTTAGTAGCATGGTTATGTTCCGACAATAAGAGGTAAGAATCTTAGTTCCTGAGTTGTTGAGGAGATCAGGAAAAGCTCTCTTTCATTTTCGGCTTTACTACTACTTAGTATTATTCGTATTTGATGAGAAGAAAGCCAAGAGTTTCCATGTTTTGTGTAAGAAAAGAAATCAAAATACTTAGGTTTATTGTTAAAACTCTTTATAACGGTAGTTTGCTATTTTATATAAATACTAGCTTCCGCCCGCGACTTCGTCTGCGTGGAATAGTTACTTTGGGCTAAAGCTAACTTTAACCCGCGACTTCGTTTATATATGTGAGTAAGTACTGGGTCTTATAATCTTATAACATGTAGATTGTAGGTTATTTTCAAAAATAACTAAACGAACGTTATTTTAAAGTACTTCTGCGTACACTATATTTTTAGTTTTGTTTTCTTCCGGCAGCAGAAGTAGATAGCTAACTGGGGCTACCGCCCTTCCCCCTCATGACTGCCCGCCGGCTTTGCACATTGTGCGCGCAGTACTCGATCATTATTTTGCTGTGATGTTATTTTAAAACTGCGATATCTCCTAAAATATTCATTTAAATTGAATGATGTAAAGGGAATTTTATTTTAAATTAAATACTTGTGATGAACAACGTATTTATTTGGATAAGGATTAATATCATGTTTATAAAAACACCTTCGCAAATAATGCATTATTTTTAAACAAATTTGGTTAGCATAAAAAAGGTTATAGTGAGCTAACCTTAAAAGATAGACATAAGCTGTCCCGGACTTCTTTTTTTTGAACTTTTAAAGGGGAACAATTCTGTCATACATGATTTTTGCGAAACTTTAACCGTTTACGCAGCGCACGCAGCAGAAGCTCTCAATAGGAAAAAATCCCCCGATTTTCAAACATTCTTCATTAGTGCTCCACTCCTATTGGTCTTAGCGTGTCCTCGATAAATGGGCTACCTAACACTGAAATAATTTTTTAAATCGGATCAGTAGTTCCTGATATTAGCGCGTTCAAGCAAACAAACAAAAAACTCTTCAGCTTTATAATATTAGTATAGATAATAATTATAACAAAAACTTGTCAGTTTGTTCAAAAAGTTAATTTTACTATAGAGTTTTTTAATTCATTTGCTTTATTGTATTCCTTTGATTTCCAGTTTACTGTTTGCGTAGTTCTGGTACCTGACAAATTCAGTTATGCACCAAATAAAGAAACCAACAAAACGCCGGTTATTTAATTGTTAGACTTTTCACAAACATGATTAAATACAGCTAGAGATTAGACTATTCGATGAAGTATAAAAACTAAACGAATATATCAATCTGAGTAGTGACAAAGTCACGTTGATATGGCGTTGATATGGCGTTTAATGGCGTCAACATATCAAACGAGTTATTTTACGACGACGAGCATCTAACATACGACGTTCCATTTTAATCAAGGACGTTGTTTATTGGATCGCAACAATATCAACAAATTTTTCAGCGTTGCTCGCTCGCATTACAAAAGCTCGGTCGGCTTGGGCGGGATTAAACGGGCTATTTCATACCAGGATATATCCGTATATCCGACGCCATACGTGCTTTAGCTAATAAGCTAGGGGTGACTATGATTTTGTTTTTAGCGCATATCTTATATATATTATACATGTGACACCATTAGTAGTCCATTTTTAAAAATAATTATAGGTAATAAGAATAAAATCTCAGAAGGCATAATAAAACGTATATATGGCAAACGTTAAAAAGTAGCCTCTAAAAATAGTTTTCTTAACCAATTTTCGTTCACGGCGGTTAATTTCGACATGAAGAGACTAGCAAAGACATGTGCATTTTCTACTTCATCGACACCGGACGACCAGAAGGAGATCAGGCACAAGCACACTGCTTAATATGCATTCCGTAGCACAAAGATTGAGATATTTCATATTTTTGACCTCCCACCATAAGTCTGGCCATGGCAATCGTTTTCCTTCACAGAGCGCATAACGTTGTGTAGTACACAACGTTATGCGCTCTGTGAAGGAAGGAAGGAAGGAAGGAAGGAAGGAAGGAAGGAAGGAAGGAAGGAAGGAAGGAAGGAAGGAAGGAAGTACACAATGTGTACTCGGTGTTGTCCTTTAAGCAACCATTACCCGAGCGGACACGCCACTGCACCATTGACTCCGACACGACACTAAAATCAAATTCAAAAATCTTTATTCAACTTAAGCCTTTACAGGCACTTATTGACGTCAAAACAAAGCAAAACATTCTAATTTAAAGGAAACATATTTAACCTTGTATGTGCATACATCCTGAATATACCTACTCAAGATGTCTGCAAATACAAGTAGCAATGAAAAAAAAAGTTGAATCTACACCTATCGAAAAAACAAGTTGAATCTACACCACTCTTTCATTTCTATTGGTTTACAATTTTACATTGAAATTTGAATATTCAAAGTCGACCTTTATGGTTCACTTTTAAATTCAACTACTGCCTGTAAAGTTTTGTTTGTATAGAGCAGGGTTTCTTAAAGTGGGGTCCACGGACCCCTTAGGGGTCCATAACATGTGTATCAGGGTTCCGCAGTAGGTCAGTCTGTAAACATATTATTTACTAGGAAAGTTTGTAGTAAACTCGACGTGAGCATGACATGCGCTTTGCATTGTCGAAGACACGCCAACAATTTAACATTCTCATTTATAAAGGACAGACAACAGCACTCTTCTCATTAACTTGGTAGTGATTGTAATAAATAGCAATAAAATAACTTTTATTATTATAAATATATAATAGAATAGATGAAGCTCGATTCCATCTTCAGGATTATCGTTACTTACCATCAGGTGAGATAAACGTCATGAGCTTCCCTGTTTCGTGTAAAAAAGAATCCTGACAATGTATATAAAAAAAAGTATGTACTAGAATGTTCACTTTAATGAACTTATTGAACATTTCAACAGGTATATAAAAAGTTAAATAAAAAATCGTAATAAAAGTTAATAATTTGTGGCAGCCCTTGCTGATATCGAGATAAAAGTAAAGATAAGACTGGGTGTAGTTAGTTATATATGAAATTATATTTTTATATGAAATGGTCTACATATATTATTCATTATTTATGTTCAATTACTTTGGTCGACTTTAATTAAACCTTTCATGATTGGCGATGAACTTCGCTTTAAGTTGAGAGCGTTTCCTAAAGCGTGCGAAGCCAAAAGGATACATTATGCATTTGTAAATTAACACTTATACGGTAGAGCTTGTCTATAAAGTCGGTCTACTGTATATACTACTAGTGGGCCCGGCAGACGTTGTCCTGCCCGATACCAGCGCCACCTACCGGGTCTAACTTTACGTATAAACCTTCCTTGGACCTATTCAAACATACACAGAAAGTTTCGTAAGAACCTGTCGAGCCGTTTTTGAGTTTTTGCAAGACTAACACACAGCGGTTCATTTTTATATATAAGAGAAAGAAGAAGAAGAAGATTACTGTGGTAGAAACATTCCATAGCGGCTACAACACAGATATAGATAGGGAGCTACAAGGTCAGTCTCGTAGCCAAAAAGCTACACACGCCGTTATATTCGTAGACGATTTTCGTAGATTGCTACGATGCCGTCGTAGCAAAACATGGACGATGTTACTATAAAAAGTGTAACAAAACATGGACGATGTTACTAAAGTTTAGACACTGTTTTAAACATGATGCTGTTTCATTCGTTTTAAAAGGATAGAGAGAGAGAAAGAGAAACAGATGATGCAGACTAACTGCATACAGTGTTTAACTTTTTTTTGTAGTAAGACCAATAGGGTCTTTCCATAAAACGTTGTCTAATGTTAATCGTAGTTTAAACCTCAAGCAATCTCTCTCAACCGCTTTTAACACCAATGAAACAGCATCTACAGTATAAACTAAGACTAACTTTAGACAGCTGTGGGCTGGGCAACTGGTTTTGTAGCAAGACTGTTATATTTTAAAGAAAAAGAATCCTAGTTCGATTGTTATTTGATTTCAATTAATCATTGAGCCAGAGCGGGGTCAAAGACTACCGATTTAGATAATACTTTAATTATTCTAATGCTGCGTTATCCAGGAGCAATATATTTGTGGGTCTAGTTAATTTAACTTTATGAGTGACAGTAGTCATAGATTTCAGCACAAAAGATTCTCAGGAGTCGAAGTGCAGGGCCCTCAAGAGCCCCCCTACTATAAGATAAGATAAAACATAGATTTTTATATTAAAATTCTGATAGGTGGTTATTTTTTGAGAATATTTTAGTATAAAAAATATAATAAACCGTACATATTGTATATTCCTCTATAGACCGTGCTCTGCCTTGATGATGCTACTCGAGGTTTCAGAGGTCAAAGTGTAGCGTTTTGACTGCAACTGTTTTTTTCACTGTATTCCTTTACGCTACCTATATATATTTGATTAGTAAAAATGGCAGAAAAAGCCTGTCAAAGCTAGCCAGCTAAGCTAAATCTTTGCTGGACTAAATCAGAATGCGGCAAAGGAAATTTTAATTGTCATCTGTGTAGAAAAAGATTGTAACGATAGCGCTGAATAAATGTTTGTGAATTGTTATGAAATCAGTAATAATTTTATGAAACCCGATTTCCCTTTCAAATAATGAAAATGAAGAGTTCCATAAAACTTGCAAGGGCATTTTGAAATTTTCTTTAACAAATAACGGAATTTCGTTACAAATTCTGCGCAGAAAGTTTTCTTGTAACCAAGCCTTGCCTTGTATTCATTTTGGGATGTAAACTTGGATAATTGGGAACAGAACGGTAACTGAATACTGGGATAATGATTATGCGATCAACTTTTGAGACTTTGTAAGAGTTTGAGTTAAAAGAATATAAATAATAGCGCGATAGCGGGATGATGCTAAAATATTCTTTTTTGGACATTTACGAGTATATACGTATTTTTTGTTAGTGTCAATCATTATATTATACAATTAATGAATATGGTAAATGAGTGAACTTATGCTAGTCAAGTGGCGTTTGAAAATTTGTCACTTGCATAAATTATAATTTTTTAATGTTTTATAATTTACGAAAAAAAAACTGCACATCTTTGTAGCACGGATGTCGATCCTGAATAACAACAACTTGTATGATTGCGTCACTCATAATTATACAATTCTTCTTTATTACATTTACAGCTAGTGAGTTCTGTTATAGACATAAAACTCGCATTGTAGAAAAATGAGCATGTAAAACACTTTAGGCTTATTGATTGAAGCATGTTGAAGCATAAAGTCTCCTTTTCGAAAAATTGAGGTCAAATTGAAAATTGAGCTTGATATCAAGCGAAAACACCTCGTGGCAGGTGCAATTGGCAGGCAGCCAGCCATTCTCGAATGCGGCCATAGGATTGAAGTTTTGGCGTTGCCTTTTTGGTCGCTGTCCAGTTATGGGTCACCGAGGCGATTAGCTGAAACGCTGACAGTCAGTACGCGCCAAACGCCAATTTATTTTCGTGGCTTTTGCGATTACGACTTTAAAGTTAATTTAATCTCTATATATAATAAAATCGTAGGGGTACAAAAATCTGTAATTGCGAAATATTAAGAAGAAAAATACACAGGTCGCCTTAAAATCATTAGCAGAACACGATAGAATAGTTTTTAAAAAAATTGTTTGTTTGTTTGTTTGTTTGTCTGTTTGTCCGGAAAGATCTCCGAAACTACTGGACAGAATTTGATATGGCTTACACCACAATGCTTAGAATTTTCCGGAAGAACATTTAGGCATAATTTCGTTTGTTTAAATTCACTTTTTATTTTTAGTGAAAAAATACCATATAAAATTTTCGAATTGGCTTTAGGTAGAAAAACAACATGGCGCACGTGAAATTATTTTGACATGTCTGTCACATAGTACAGAGAGAAGGTATTTTCTTCCACGAAGGAAATGCAATGGAACTACGCCATACAGCCTGATCTTAAGTAATTGGATTTCGAAAATTGAAAGGCAGGAATGAAGTGTTTCACATAGTACAAATAAAATTTAATATTTTCTGTTAATGGCTGTGCCCAAATGGATTTCGCCAATAAAATTGTCTTTTTCTTATGTCGTACCGTGGTGGTAAGGCAAAAAGATCAAGCCATACCAACCAATGTATAAAGCATTTTTTATGATAATAGTTATCGAGTGACCATAAAATTTGTAGATTGGTTTAATTCTTGACTAATTTTCACAAAATCGGTACAATTTTTGAAATATTAAAAATGTTGAAAAATGAAGAAACTCTTTTCAAGGTATTTTGAAAGGTGTTATATGTTTTAACATTAGGACTAAGGAATCAAACTCTTTCATCCATTTAAAACTATTAAAAGTAATAGATTAATATTGATAATTAAAAAAAATATCTGACTGCAATATTCTGGGTTACGCGTAGAGGGACGGGACGGGACTCTTGATCCTAATGTCTAAAATGACGGATCACATTTTTTTGGATCCACCCAAGGAACATGGATATCGAACGAAGAACCTAAAGAGTAGAACACATTGAACCTAGCCACGTTGACTTAATTTGACATGACTGCCGATAAAGTTCGTTTCCAAACCCAGCGATATGCATATCAAATGAAAGGCCCTGATGAGTAGAGCACTATGAACATAGGAAAATCGCCCTAAATTCAACATGGCCGCCGCTCAAATAAAACGGATAAAAGTTCGTTTCCAAACCCAGCAATATGGGTATCAAATGAAAGGCATTGATGAGTAGAGCACTATGAACCTAGCAACATTGACATAAATTCAACATGGCCGCCGCTCAAAAAAGGTAAATAAAAGTTAGTTTCCAAACCTAGCAATATGGGTATCAAATGAAAGGCATTGATGAGTAGAGCACTATGAACCTAGCAACATTGACATAAATTCAACATGGCCGCCGCTCAAAAAAGGTGGATAAAAGTTAGTTTCCAAACCTAGCCATATGGGTATCAAATGAAAGGCCTTGAAGAGTAGAGCACTATGAACCTAGCAACATTGACATAAATTTAACATGGCCGCCGCTCAAAAAAGGTGGATAAAAGTTAGTTTCCAAACCTAGCAATATGGGTATCAAATGAAAGGCCTTGAAGAGTAGAGCATTAGGTACTTAGGAAAATCGACCTAAATTCAACATGGCCGCCGCTCAAAAAAAAAAGGATAAAAGTTCATTTTCAAACCCAGCAATATGGGTATCAAATGAAAGGCCCTAATGAGTAGAGCACGATGAACCTAGCAACATTGACATAAATTCAACATAGCCGCCGCTCTAAAAAGAAGAATAATAGTTCGTTTCCAAACCTAACAATATGGGTATCAACTGAATGGCCTAAAAGAGTAGAGCATTATGAACTAAGGAAAATTGCGCTAAATTAAACATGACCGCCGCTCAAAAAAAGGATAAAGGTTCGTTTTCAAACCCAGCAATATGGGTATCAAATAAAAGGCTTTGATAAGTAGAGCACTATGAACCTAGCAACATTGACATAAATTCAACATGGCCGCCGCTCAAAAAAGATAGATAAAAGTTCGTTTCCAAACCTAGCAATATGGGTATCAAATGAAAGGCCTTGAAGAGTAGAGCATTAGGAACCTAGCAAAATCGACCTAAATTCAACATGGCCGCCGCTCAAAAAAAAGGATAAAAGTTCGTTTCCAAACCTAGCAATATGGGTATCAAATGAAAAGTCTAAAACAGTAGAGCATTATGAACTTAGGAAAATTGCTATAAATTCAACATGGCCGCCGCTCAAAAAATGGATAATAGTTTGTTTCCAAACCCAGTAATATGGGTCTCAAATGAAAGGCCTTGATAAGTAGAGCACTATGAACCTAGCAACATTTACATAAATTCAACATGGCCGCCACTCAAAAAAGGTGGATAAAGGTTAGTTTCCAAACCTAGCAATATGGGTATCAAATGAAAGGCCTTGATCAGTAGAGCACTATGAACGTAGCAACATTGACGTAAATTCAACATGGCCGCCGCTCAAAAAAGACGGATAACAGTTGCTTTTCAAACCCAGCAATAGGGGTATTAAATGAAAGTAGGCCCTAAAGGGTACCTAGAGCAGCCATGCTCTAAGTGTGTTCCGCGGAACCCTAGGGCTCCACAATAGCCCTATAAGGGTTCCACAATAATTTAGAAAAATCAAAACACCCTCTCTGGTCGTACTTTTATTATGCTTATTAATAAAGAATACACTTTTAAAAACTATTGTTTTATTTTAGGGTTCCGTCAAGTATTTCGCTTTCCAAAAGGGTTCCGTCACCAAAAAAGTTTGAGAACCGCTTCGGGGCCTATTGGATGTTCGATGTTAGATGTTACCTGTATTTAGTGTCCTTCGAGACCGTGATAATGCAACGATCGTGAACTAACTAACGATAACTCCAAGTTTGTGTGTTGGATGTTAGTCATCACGGCGAGTTTGCTAACCGAACTATGCCAGCAACACTATATCGCACAGTATACGTTACAAAAACGGAAGTCTTAATACATTTTAAGGCACTTTAAAATACTCATTGACTGCCGCACACGTTCGTTTTTATTACGAACGGAACACATTCTGTACGTACGTTTAGGTAGAATGGTAGAAATCCCGAATGAGAAGAAACGAACGTCTGCGCTACGTTCACGAAACTCCGTGTCTGTATTCCATGATCGGATATCGAATACGGAAAACGTATTTGTACAGTAACCCCCCCATTCATGCTATACATTAACTCTACGAAAACCGCCAGTATTACGAGCGACATAAGAACGGTTCAAAGGTCAAACAGTATAGCTTGACAAGGAGCTTACTGTACGACCAGTCAAAATTGGCCAAGTTGTCATATCATAAAAATATATTTTGTTGGTGTTACCAACACCCATTTTAAAATCTAAACTTTATTCGTATACAGTTCTAATTTATTAACAATTGTTTATTTTAATTCGAAACATGAATACGATAAAGATTATTCTTGCAACTGTGTAGTTCTTTCTACTGAAGAAGAATTTATTAATATCAATAATGTCTCTAAAAAAATAATAATACTTAGTGTTTATAGTAATATGTAATGTATTTAATTTTGTGGACTGTTAGAAAAAAAACATTACGAACCTACCAAACTTGTCCTAATTTCGAAATGGCCGATGCTCAAGAAAGGCAGAATAAAGTTTAATCATTATGGAATAAAATGGAGGAAAAAACTAAACACTGTGTTAAGTATTTTCATGGCGAAACGTAGTTCGCGGGCACAGCTAGTTAATAATAAACTTGAACATTGAACGAGCATAACAATGATGTAGTAAAACTAAAGCTGTAATATTTAATTTTCTGCCATAATCTACATAATTGGATTTTTCTTTTAATGACGTAACTGTACGACGAAGAGCTCAATAAATCATGCCCAGGACGATCAAGCCCTCGCTTGCTTTGTATAATAATAGGCGTCGAAAGCGAGCGAGCAAATGCGGACGCGCAATGAGGAGGGATGACGAGTGACTGACAAGAAAGATGAAAATAATGAATACCGTAGGGAGCGCAAACTCGTTGAAAAGACACGTGTATAAAGATGAACAAATTGGCTTTATATATTCGTCGTCAGATACAATAGCATTTTAACGCATAGTACAGAGTCGTGCTTGCGAATACCCCTATACTTTTTTCTGCTGCGATGCAGCGGTGCTTACATCGCTGTGTTCCGGTTTGATGGCTAATGCCCGGTTTCTATATTCAAAAACGATTCGTTTTTGCTATAGACAGTTCAATTTTGACATTTATTCTATGGAAAATATGCCAAAATATAACTGCCCGTAGCAAAAACGAATCGTGTTTGAATATACTCGTAGAAACCGGGCATTAGACAGGCAGTGAAGTTACTGGGTGCTGCGACTTGACATCTTATGTCACAAGTTGGCAACGTCCATTGGCTACTTGTAGGGGTTGTATATTTGCAAATCTTATAGTAACCGCATGTAGGTACTGTAGACGGCTGTAGTCACTTACCATCAGGTAGGGAGCCTGCTTGTTTGCCAACTTTATTCTACCTATATAAAAAACATGTAACTCTTGGCTTTTGAAGTAGACTTATGGCTAATTTCACCAACCTTATCTTGGCACAGACGTATGCTGTCATTTTTTGTCCTTAATGAAAAGAATTTGACAGCATGCCACTTAAGAGTATCCTACACTAAGGCTCATATTAATAATTACAACTCAAGAATGAGATCGATCTTAAGATACTGTTTTTGACAGATGTTCCATACATTAAACGTCAAAACTGCAGCTTAAGATTGATCTCAACTTTGAGACGCGTTTATTAATACGAGCCTTAAACAAGGTTAGTGAAATTAGCCATTAGTCTCGCAAACCTACAATCTAATAATTCTCCTCGACAACGAATCTGCCCCAAAACGACAGCCATAGATTAGCAAAATTTTGTCAACGATACTACCTCTAAAATGAAACAAGGGCAACAGAATAAACAGCTTAATTTGAATTGTAAATCTAATTTATAACCTCCAGTTACTTCGTCCGGTATAAATCAAGGGGGCAGTTGGTTGAAGCTGTTGCATTTAGCAGAATCTAACGCGGAGTGACCGTTTGAACCAGCTGTCACGGTCGCGAGCTATGAATTGGAGTAAATCCAACTGGTAATCAAAACATGGGTGCTGCATTACGGTAAAATGTTCACGTGAATTTTAATGGCTCCAATAACGTAATATTTGCACATACACTTCTCATATACCCATCGCATGAAAATCATTTTTAAGCTTTTCAAGTGGACATTTACAAAATTTATTTTTTTATATATTTATTATGCGTATATTTCCTAAGTTCTGCCAGTTATCGGCCCATTTATCAGTGCCCTTTTTAACGCTAATTAACTTTAACACAATACTTATACCTTTTAAACAACAGCGATAAATCTAAAGATAGATATCGAAAGGAAAGAAAAATATAGCAAATTCAGACTGATACTGCTTCACAATTACTCGGACAACACTGCCCGCAAAAAGTTAGGACTGCCTTGAAAAATTGCAAAAGTTGCAAAGCCGGGAACTGGAGAAACAAGAAGGTTCAACGAGGAGTATTTTCCAATTAGATCTGGCAAAATGGAGACAGAAATTAATCACGTCACAATGAAGACGGCCGCGGCCTCGCGCGATGCAGCGTCAGATAATAAGGTTTTGTTCGCTTTTGCTTTCAAGAATAAAAATGAATTTTTTATGTAGTTGCATGGATATGCCGCTACATAAAAATTTCATTTTTATTCTTGAAAGCACAGCCGGTTGCATGGAAATTATTTATTTAATATAAGATAATACTTCATTGTACAATAGAAAATCGACAAAAGTACAAGGGAAACTTAATGTACAATGGCGGACTTATCTCTATATACATATTAGAGATCTCTTCCAGCCAACCCAAATAATTAGTAGTGCGATCGGTTGAAAATTGCTGAGCCTGAATGTACAAGTCACTAGAGACTAAAACAAATGCACACGTCATATAGATATCTGAAATATACATATAAACTATACAATATACATAACAAAAATATACATACATTGCTTTAATTAAAAATATAATATATCTTGATATATCGCATCGGCAGTATCTCTGACTTATTATGATTAGCGTTAATCGTGTTTAAAATACAATTCTTTTCATGTTCTTTTAAACAAGTCATTTGTTTCAAAGACAAAATTATTTCTCATGCACATTAAGCCGTTGAGAGTATTTAGTCATAATATCGTTCGTATTGTTTCATCATTTCAGCCAAGAGACGCCAACTGTTGGACATAGGCCTCCCCCAGGGATCTCCAAACCGATCGGTCCTGCACCTCTCGCATCCAGCGGCTTCCTGTGACCAGCGGCTTCCAGCGACCTTCACCAGCTTATGGGGGGCCTACCAACGCTGCGTCTCCCGGTACGCGGCCGCCACACGCTCCAACGGCCGTCAATCCTGCGAGATATGCGTCCTGCCCACTGCCACTAAAGGTTTGCAATTATTTGGGCTATGTCGGTGACTCTAGTCCTTCTACGGATCTCATCCTTTCTGATGCGATCACCCCAAACATAGCTCTCTCCGTTGTTCATTTTAAGATCCACTTGTTGGGAAACTCTACAGAGGTCTTTGAGCATTGTGCCTCGATCTTCCACGGTCTCAGCTACGACTATGATATCATTGGCAAAACGAAGATTAGTAAAGTGCCTTCCCCCTTATATTAATACTGAGTCCTCTCCAGTCCAAAAGCTTAAATACATCAGTGCAGCTGTGAACAGTTTCGGCGATATAACGTCACCCTGTCTCACACGTCACATAGTGGCGTTTTCGTACAATGACTTCAACACTTGGATGTACTGGTAGACTAATTTGCACTTCCGGAGTGATCTAAGCACGGCCCAGGTCTCGACAAAGTTGAAGGCTTTCTCAGAATCTACAAATGCCAATTATTCTCCTCGGTCTTCTGTATAAGCTGCCGCAGCGTATGAATGTGGTCTATGGTACCTTAAGGCCTTAACGGAATCCGGTTTGTTCGGAAGGCTGGAAGTCGTCAAACTTGCGTGCGAGACGATTCGTGATGACTCTCAAGAACAGCTTGTATACATGACTTAGGAGCGTAATGGTTCGGTAGTACTTTAACTGGGCCCTGTCGCCCTTTTTGAAGAACAGGGCAATCCAACCCCCTTGCCATGCTTTAGGTGTATTGCCCTCGAGTATGACGGAGTTAAATAACTTCTGTAGCGCTTTCCGGACTGGTAGTCCACGCGCTTTTATAAAAGCCCAGATGTAACTTCATCATCACCCGGCGCCTTGTTGTTTTTGAGCTGTTTGAGAGCCACACTAATCTCGTACAGGCTGACGTCTGGGATGTCTTCGATGTAATGCCGGATCAAGTTGGCTCTAGGATCTGCAGCCTGAATGGCAGGTGCCTGCGATGTTGTGTAAAGCTCTTCATAGAAGCGTTCGATCCCAGCCATAAGCTCAGGTCGGTACGTAACGATTCTGCCGTCCTCTGTCTTCAGCTTCGTCAGCAGACTCTGACCGAGTGACAGATCTCTAGCGAACACTTTGAAGCCCTTGTTCCGCTCAATGGCTTCTTTAATACGTTCCGTATTAAAATGGAGTATGTCGTGAGTCAGAGATCACTTCGAGATCTGTTTGTTGAGTCGCCGACGAGCATCTTCAGAAGACTACAAATTCACCCCACGCCTTTCCATCAGCTTAATTGACGGCTCTGAGATCTTGCCTCTTGCCTGAAAAACTTCGAACACACCACAGTTTCCACAACCCTGTCATTATATGTGTCCACATCCGTACAGTCCTCCAGGCAAGCGAAGCGATTCTGCGATTTTGGAGCTGAATGGCTCCAGGACGGAGAGTTGTTTACTTCACGATTTTCAATTTACTTGGTATTTTATTTTTGGGTAAAAGTAAAATCTTTTGGGTTAAAGAAACTGCAATTCCTTGTTGCGTATCAAGTTACATATCTAACAATTTGAAAAAACCAGATGCAATAAAATCTTAGCTCTACCGAAATTCTCTTTAAAGTTATTTTTACTTAAATAAAGCGTCGGTAGCTCAATGGTGTAGGCACCCGCCTTCCAATCGGGATCTTCGTGGTTCTGTCCCAAGCCATATACCAATTTGTTTTTCGATTTTCGAATTTCATTGTACATTTATCCGACGCTCTTACGGTGAAGTAAAATATCGTGAGAAAACCTGTATAGATCGGCAAAAAATCAACGATTTATGTAAAGTCGACCAACTGGGCCAGCGTGGTTGACTAAGGCCTAAAATCCTAATTTAGTTAGGGAAGACTCGTGCCCCTCGATGTGGACGTGTATGAGCTGATGATGACGACTTAGACAAATTTATGAACAGTAACTGTCAAAATAGCTTAAGCGAATTGCTGAAATTTTAAAAGCGAACAGAAACGCGTAATATATAGTAGTTATCTTGGAAAATGAAATAAAAAAAAATGTCTTTATTCGAATATCACTTGATAGAAAGCTCTTTTGAATCGTTTAATTTGTTACCTACCACTTATTTCAGAAACCTTTAAATCTACGAATAGCGATAAGAATCGTAAATCGTGAAAGTTGGTGCAAACGGCCGTTACTGTAATTGTTACGCGTTTTATACGCAATTTTAGCGTTTCTTAGAAATCCTCTTTGAATGGGACGGATCCTATAATATATACGGTAATCTAAGGGAATACGGAGGGTTCTTTTATATCACTTTAATGCTAAGTCCCCCAATATATCATTGTGAGACGCTGTCATTGATATTCATTATTGTTATTATCAGTTCGGTTATCAATAACTCAAATGGTCGACTGTCCCTAGAGCTTTACCATAGCTTATCTAGAGCTTTGTGATACTTTATCACTATGGCTACAGAGAATAGCAAATCGTCGATCTCTCAATTATAATAATATAAGATATCAATTGAAATATTGTAAGAGGTCAGAGGTCACATATTGAAATAGATGTTCTATGCTTGTGGCAAATGAGATATATTATAAATGAAAATAAAGACAAAAAAAACCATTAAATGGCATTTCATCATCACAGCTCATATACGTCCCCACCGAAGGGCTCGAGCCTACCCTAAGTTAGGGTGTTTAGGACTAGTCCACGCTGGCCCAGTGCGGATTGGTGGACTTCACATGCACCCTTGAATTTCTTCGCAGATGTATGCAGGTTGCCACACGATGTCTTCCTTTACTGTAAGAGCGTTAGACAAAATGTACATAATATATATAAATAAATTCGAAAAACGAAAACACATTGGTGCATGGCAGGATCGAACCCCGGACCTCCCGATTAGAAGGCCAGATATGTCCAAAGCACCTGCAGTAAATAAGGATCTTACAAAACAAGTAGGTACTAGGTGTCGCGTAGACTTCACAATTTGCTCTTAGATAGCTTATGTTATCAACAATTTGTCTACCATAGTAAACTTGAAAGCAATTTTAACTGTTCAGCTGTTTCTGCGTGCTTGAACCACAATCATTCAGACACCTAATTCATACTGCCCACTTAGGTAAGTAATCTAATCAAAATAGTGATTATTATCTACCGTGCTGTTTTCACTTTTTGGTTTGTGAGAACGCCTGCCTAGATATTCACTGCCTTATCTAAATTTGTCGCCATAATAACAATGTCAATACCATTGTTGGGTTTCGATAGTGAGGTACCTACGTAATGAAAACATATCAAACAGAATTATTTGCTTTGTCGAACTAAAAAAACTGACGTAAAGCGATTTAAAGCCAGAAAGTGGGGGCTCGCGAAAGGTACGTTAAATTGAAAATTTACCTGCGTATGACGTCATGCGATATTTCATATCAATATAGCGCCGAGAGTTTCTGATTGTGTCAAAAAGGAAAAAAGACGTGTCCACAATTTTTTGTTCGGGAGTCTAGGTGAAGGTTGCTTCCATCTTTGTCCTTATCCCCACTTACCATCAGGTGGTATGGTAAGTACAAAAAACCTGGCATGCATATTTTATTTTAGTCATCAGATATGTTTGTACTCGTATATTGTAGCTAGTTTACGAGTATGCTTTTCGTCTAATTTTTTTTCCAGCACGTCGACATAGCTTAACATGTTACAAAAACCGTGCAATAAGTACTGCTAGTAATAATTCATCACCACTCGCATCAATGTATTTATGGGTGAATTTTGAGATAAGCTTATTTAGTTGATTGGCTGCCTGGCATATTTTATTTCATAAAAATATGTTAAATTTATGATGGGATTACAAATTAAGATGAAAATTAAATATATTGATCCAATGGGCATCGACTTCGAAGAACAACTTTCAAAGATATAATCAATTGAACTTTCCTATGTCAAAGCGAATTAAAAATACCCGAGGGTAATGAATAAAAATATTTTGTTGATTTACCAATAACAACTTCACGTATCTCGACTGTAGCATCTTGTCAATCTTAAATGCGCACAAGAGTCTAAGGTTTGATTCCCAAATACCACAACCACATTTGTAGTTCCACAAGTGGAATTTTGTATTACTATAAGTAGTTTCATTCACACTAACTACATTAAGTTTTAAGTGACACTGGTGATATTGACAACTAAAAAACTCAGCCACATGTGTTCCTTGACGAGCGTCAGGAAAATTTATCACGTCAGTCACACTAAATACACTCCACCGTGCTACTCTTTAAGACATAGAGATTATGTGACTGAAATTGTGAGATAATGCGTGACTCGAGTCCAGTCTTGGCAGCCCGTGCTACGCCTGCTGCTAAAGTAAGGAAATTAATTTACGTTTTTAAATATTTAAGATATAGCGCCTCCCTTAGAATAATAACGCGTTCTCTTAGAATTCTAAGACGCCACCTTTAAATTGCTGAGAACAGTATACTTGACGCTATGCCAAACTCTGTTAGTATATTGCATAACATCTTGGGGAGGCACCCATAAAACCACCCTAATCGAATAAGAACGAGCACAACGAGCAATACTTAAAGCCAGTACATTCCGACCATTCCGTTTTTCAACAGCTTAATTGCTCAGCAAATGTGATGTTCTTTCAGTGCGTCAGCTTTTCATTTTACTAACATTTACTAAAAAGTACTCATTACTACCGTTCAATCCCGCATACCAAACCAGCAAAAGAAGAGCAGACATTGTCTATAACGTCGAACCGTTTCAGAAGGCGCACTCCCGTAGATTTTTCTGCTTAATTGGCAGTTATTTGTACAATAAAATAAATCGCGCATTAACTATCTACCCTATGAATAATATAGCATGTAAACAAACAATTCTATGCTGGCTTAAAGGTAAAAACTATGATGACATTGAACAGTTATTATTGGTTGTTAAATAATTACTAATAATTATTAATTAATTTACTGGAGGGAGACTCAGTACCAGGGTCGTCTGCTTAGGTACCTCCGTCTTACCTATTTCTGCCGCAAAGCAGCAGTGCTTGCATTGCTGTGTTCCGGTTTGAAGGGTAAGATATGGCAGTGAAATTATTGGGTACTGTGACTTTACATCTGGTGTCACAAGTTGGCAACGTACACTGTGGTTCTTGTGGGGGTTGCAGTTTTGCTGTGCATCTCACAAGAGCCACATGTATTATAGGTGACTGTTACCACTTACCATCAGGTGGGCAGTTTGCTTGTTTGCCAAGTTTTTGCAATAAAAAAAATGTAAAATAAGTATTTTTAATACTGAAAACCATTCAGATCATTCACAGATTCAGGTTATAACATATAAATACCTCGCATTTATTCTCACAAACAAAATCTGTATCATACATTGAAACATTTCAATCTAAACAATCCTACTTATTCAGTCAATTAAGCACATATTAACTAGATGCCTAGATACAAGTAAACAACTTCTGGTTACTTAGTTTAGGTATCATCAAAAATGACACAGAGTACAAATCATTACATTTTATAATTAAAATATTATAGATGTTTATAATTTATCTTTTTTTCTGAATATTGTTAAAGTATAATTTAAATATAACACCTGTATGTATTAGGATTAAGCCTTTTATAGTGAATAAATTTAATCTTATCTTATTGTTTAATATAGATACTTTTATGTCCAGGCATAATAATAAATGTGGGATTCAAGATTCACCCTTATGCATGGCAAAAGCAAAATTGTGTTTGTGTTTAGTGTGTATGTAATGTCAAATGTCTACCAAATAAACAAATTTTCTTTCCTTCCTTCTATTCTTTTATATGTCGCTAACGGAATGACTTGTAAGCGAAGATAGGAACGCCAGCTACGTTGCCAAACTGACTTTTTTATTCTGACATCACTTTCCAGCTTTGGCAGCCAAATATGATATCCAAAACAACTCCACTAAACAAACCACCCACGGGGAACCTTATTGGATCCAATTATGAAGTTGGCTAAACTCCGCAGTTTAGTTGGCTCATCCAACTTACCTGGATCCCTTGAAATAGCGCAGTTTTGCAGTTTTATATAGAATCCGGTATGGTAGTTGAGGTCGATGGGTCATGTTGTTCTGGTCGCTTGTGAAGCTTCCAGTAGGTGTGGCTGTTTGGTAACATTAATTAAGAAGCTTTTGTTTCATTATGGTAGGCACAATGAGTCTAAAAAAACGAGCCATTGTATCTGTAAATAGTTTAATTTACCGCCTTTATCGCCATATTATGCAATAATTATTAAGATTAAGGCACAATGAGTCTAAAAAAACGAAACTCATTGTATCTGTAAATAGTTTAATTTGCCGCCTTTATCGCCATATTATGCAATAATTTTTAAGATTATCACACTGACGACTACCGGATATGAGAGTATTGGCCCCTTTGCTTTTTCTTAATGGATCAAATTCATGACATATTTTATTCGTGTGCTTTATCGTTCTGTTTGGATTTTTATTATTGGTTGTTTTTTTTTATTTTGCCAAGGGTATTTGAAATAATGGTATTACATAATAAACCGCTGTGTTTAAAGATGACAGTCTTCCATTCATGTATGTTGCCAGAGATGATGTACGGAACTGAGACGTGGCTGACTTAAAGTCGCTCAAAGGGCGATAGAGAGGGTTATGCTCGAGGTTTCTATTCATTATCGCATCGACATAGCCTAAAAATTGGCAGTGGGCAGGACACATCGCTCGCAAGGCTGACGGGACGGAACAATCCTCGAGTGGTGGGCGCGTGCCGGGAGACGAAGTGATTGTTGACCCTTCACAAGACTGACCGTCGATCTGGTGAAGGCTGGAAGCGAGAAGCGCAGGACCAGGACAGAAGGCCTATGTCCAACAGTCGGCGTATCTTGGTGGAAAAATTGATGATGATGCCATAATATAAAAATAATGGCACTTGTTGACTTTAATTCAGTATTAACTGCATGTACCTTGACCGTGTCTCCAAAGATTATCTTCGAATTCAAAATCAACAATTTGTGTGTTTTGTAGAAAAAAAAATGCTTCAAAACCAATGGGTGATACCACGTGACCAAACAAGGTTGTGAAGGGAAACAATACGAGGAAGTTAAATAGGTGTGTGAGAATGAGGCAACGTACAAAAACAAGCCATATATCGGCTATCGGCGTAAATACATAGACGATCTTTCATAAAAAAATGTTGGGCGCGTCATGTAACAGCTGCAAACGATGATCGCAGTCCACGTCCTTGCATTTGCGGCTGCTGCGGACAGGTGCCAACATCTAAAGAAGCCTCTGCCATCGACAAAGTGCGGTGCGTCTGTACGTGCTCTATATGATTGAGTCTGGAAACATCTTAAAAGAAAATTTGTGGTTTTCAATGACATCTAACAAGAAGCTTGTCAGTTTTTGTAATCTTTTACTACGAACAAACTTATGGTACTTTTTATATAAAAAGTACCATAATTTTGTAGATGGCGCTGTTAAAAAGTAGCTCCTTTTAAGAATTTTATTTATTTATTTATTGAATGCTTTACAAGTATGTACATATAAAGTGTACAAAGGTGGACTTAATGCCATTAGGCATTTTTGCCAGTCGATCTTCGAATTTTGGGTGATTTCGAAAGGTAGGCCGATGGGAATCGGCTTATGGACCCTTCGCCACTGATGGAAACTTATATGGTGAATCAATAACTGCTGGACTAATTCAGATGTAATTTGGTATGGAGATTGTTTGAGTTTGTTTGAGTTGTGAGAAAGGATATATATAAGCAGATTGGGTAGAAAATAACCTACCCAAATTGCTAATTCCACGCGGACGAAGTCGCGGACAAAAGCTAGCTATTTTATAAAAACGATACTCCGCAATTTTTATGGTCGCGTTTTTAGCTGCCGCGCAGTAATTTTGTTACTACAGAATAAACTTTGAAGTGCGCGTATCATCTAATTACTTTGGAACGCAGTAAATCAATATTATCGGGAATGGCGATCAACGTTTTCGCTTCCACCAAGACGTATTTGCCGATCGCAGATAATACGACACGGCGAAAATTTGCCGCAAATGTCTGAATATTTGTTGATTATTTTTTAGCGTTATTAGCTCATTTTGATGACTTCTTATATGTATCAGTCGATTTTTAATAATATATTTAGCAAATTATTGGATTAACATGATTTGTAATATTTAACTATTAGTGTTTTAACATTATTACAATATTTTCAATAAATTGTTCAACATTTTTAAAGGCAACAAATATTACGATTTTTTATCCAAAATAAATTTAGTTTATTACCATATTTAGTATTATACAGATAATGATATAATACTAATGTTTTTCTCACTTTTGTATAATTGTAATGTCGATGTGTAAGAAAAAGTTTTGTCGTCATCTTAATATACATTAACGCAATTAACGTGCTTAATAACAATTAATTAATAATAGGTAGTTTATGCACGGTAGTTTAGGATTAAAGCAGGGTCTCACGTCACGGGCATCATACTGGACCCCGAGCGTAACATGGGAGTTATGTAGAGTTCTAAGTGAAGCGAGGGGTTCAAGTCGTCCAAGACGAAGACACTGCTTTACTCTGCACGCCCAGCATAGCGCGTGGACTATAGAAGAGAAAGCGACATACGCTCGTCCCGTCTCTCTTATTTGATTTATTACTATATGAGAGAGTGAGAAGAAAGATTTTATTTGTTTTTTGGCCCGTTTTGTCCACGGTCCATGTTACGCTATGTTATAATTGAAAAGTAAATAAATCAATAAAGAAAAAATAAAGCCGAGAGGTCTAGGCGTCGACATGGTACGAGTATGTTGGAGACACTTCAAATCTCGTCCGAGATGATTTTTTTCTCTTTATTGATTTATTTATGTTTTAATTTATGGTTAACATCACGTTATATCATATCACATTATCATGAAAACAATAAAAGTTTCATACAACTTTACTTCCCTCGGGAGATAAATAGTATAAACTCGCCCTATAGATAAAAAGCAGATGGCGGCGTACAGTGGCACGTCAGGCATGGTGCTGGTGGATCATGAAGCAACTGACGAAAGGGGAGCAATCACATTCTGCACACCGATCGAGGACCCAATAGTGGTAATTGCCAAGTGCACCCGCTTCATGCTGGAGGACCGAATTCTATAACGGCGGAATCCGTGAGTGGAACTTGGATCTCCGAACCATGGGGTAAACTGGCAATCAGATGGGTTGACGGTGTGCCGGGTTGCGGGAAGACCACGTGGCTCCTCAACAACTTCCAAATGAAGGAAGATATTATTATCACTAGCACACTCGAGACGGCAAAAGAACTGTTGGAAAAAGTGACGACTCGATTCCGGGCGGTCGTGAAGGGGAAAATAAGAACCATTGCCTCAGTCCTCATCAATGGTGTGGAAGCATCAAAACGCCTTTTGGTGGACGAAGCTCTCCTAGTCCATTTTGGAGCTATCATTTATTTATTTATTTATGTATTCTTAATGTAATGTGTACAAAGGCGGACTTAATGCCATGGGCATTCTCTGCCAGTTGACCTTGGGGTGATTCAGAGAATCTAAGGTAGATGTAAAAACAAACAAAACAATAAACAACTAAAAAAAATACGCAAATCAATTTAAAAGTTATAAATATAATAAATGTTAACTATTTATATTAATATATATCATTAATAATATATATCATCATGGCAACAAGGCTGACCGGGGCAAGAGAATTGGTACTAATGACCGATACAAATCAGATCCCCTTCATAGACAGAGACAAGACAACCTGTTCGAGATGCGTTACGGAAGCCCCGCCGCCATCACGTCGGTAACAGAAAAGCTCCTCTGCACACACCGAAGTCCGATGGATGTGGTGTATGCCCTCCAAAACATCTACAAGGGTATTTACACATCACGGCAAGTGCTGAGGTCCATGACATGCAGAATGGCATCGGAGGCGGTGTTACGAAGGGGCAACCCTTATACTCTCTTCCTTACCTTTACTCAAGACGAGAAAGAAGCGTATGGGAGGGAAGGGTTCGGCACCGGAGAACAATCTAGACTGCTGACGATCCACGAAGCACAGGGACTAACGTACGATCACGTGGTTGTGCTCAGAGGAGCAGAAAGGAAGAACCCTGTCCACGATAGTGTCCCTCACGCGGTGGTTGCCATTACCAGACACACGGTATCCTGCACGTACTTCTACCGGGAGTTGAAGGAGGACGACGCAATTAGACGTCTCATTGCCCTTCCCAGCATAGCAACAGATGAAGTGGTCATGGAATACAATTAAAAAAATGGTGCTCAGGGCCCTATCAAGCGGAGCGACCTTGGTGTAACTAAAAAAAAAACAGACGTAACATATATTATGCCAAATACGAGTATATTAACTGACCAAATCTTGTTAGCATAAGTTACCTAGGAATACTGGCATAATAATTATAATGATCCAAAAATTGTGAAATAGTCCATACATAAATTATTAACATATAGTATAATATTATTAAGATATATATTTGAGTATAATTAAGTATACATAAGTATAATATTATTAAGATATATATTTAAAATTTTAAATTGATTGAGTTGCGCAACTCACCTTAGATTAGGAGTAAAAAGTAGTCGTAAGTCTTAATATAATAATTATAATAACAAAATAGATCACAATGAGAAGATTACATGAAAAGAGCACGGACCACGAGTCTGTGGAGTGTTAAATTAGTAAAAAAAAAGTAGTCCTGAGCGCAGCGTGGGATTCAAAATACATCATTCGAGTTCAAAATAGTGTTGCTCCCGAGGTGGACATTTTACTTTTTATCACCCTCTATGAGAAAAAGAGTGAAACTTATGAGAATAAGAATCACGTTTGTTTATTTAGTTACATTCATTTATTGACAATTAGACAAGAGAAAGAAAAAAGAATTGTTAGTTCGCAATGAGCATCCTCTATCGGCGGGGGCGCCACCAGCACCAGGATATGATGACCGATCGAGTATGTGGTTGTTTTATTTTATTAATTAATAGTACATTGTTCACTGCGGGACGAAAGTGACTCGGACATTCTCCCAAGTGCTACATAGTGCTTTATACTACACCTGTGAGGAACATATATATTTTTTTTAACAAAACATGTTAACAAAACATGTTAGCAAAACATGTTAAGAAAAACAGCCAGTCCGCTGCGCCAATTTTCTAACAAAACATGTGCCCAACATGGCGCCTGTTTTTAAAATGATTTTGTCATTATTTATCAAGAACTAAAAATTTATGTTAGGTTCGGTATAATCTATTAATGTAACATCCCACAGCACCGGTCTCTCTCTTAGTTGTATTAGAAACAAAATATTGTCTTTATTTCACTCAAAAATAAACCAAAGAGAATTGTTATAAACTTCAAGCGATACGTGTTCCTCTAGTGAGCGCTAACAAAAAATTCTTAGCTTCTCCTCCCCTCAGGCGAACGCGGGGGATGTTATCCATTCGTCGCGGGAAACATGTTATCGTATTTTTCTAACAAAACTGATAAACCACGCCCCTAATCGGTTAACTAAACAATGTTTTCGTGTTTCCTAATCGGTTAACTAAACACGAAAACATGGCGCAGTGGACCCGGCTTTAGAGGTGTAGCACGTAACGTAGCAGATACAGTATCTAGTGAGTACGTAGCCGCGAGCTTGCTGCGAGTCGTTCGTCCGAGGAGCGCAGTATGCTCGTAGCGACCCGCCGGTTGGTGGTTTTGGCGCGAACACAAAGGGGCTCGCAGCGTGCTCGTGGACGGCGATACGACAAGACGCGTAGTGAGTACGTCGGCGCGAGCTTCGAACAAACATTATGGAGTGGACAGAAGAATTGGTTTTCAATTTAATTGGACTTTATAGAAATTGTCCGGTGTTGTGGGACCCTAAGGATAAGAATTATTATAAAAAAAATCTTAAGGAAGATGCTTGGAAAAATATCAGCCAGATATGTTGTCGGTGTGAAATCGTCGCGAGCACACTGCGGATCCGGGAGCTCGTAGCTTGATACGCGGTAACCATAGACGAGGTGTACACACTTGTAGATTGCTACTGTATCAGTTACATTACGTGCTACACGTCTAAAAATGAGTACGCAGCTTAAGGCTCATAGTAACGTCAATCATAAAAAATCACTGCAGAAAAAACCGATTCTCTTCATAAATATTGAATAAAAAAATCTTTAAAAAAGATATGTTATTATTCAACGCATTATTTAGTGGATGGTCTTCTTAATTTTTTGATAAATTAATTAAAACTTGGTTAAAATGTGACCCAAACATGCCTCGATTTTAAAACTGTAAACCTAATCGCTTCGTAAATATTAGGTTAAATCACATACTTTCGATTTCAATAAATAAAGTGAACAATATTCTAGGGGATGGTCTTTTTAGATTTTTCTTATTCGCCTTTATTAATTTTTTATTGAAATAATTCATTTTACGCGTAAAGGTTTGCTTGAATATTCCCCTCACTCTCACTCACTCCTATGTAATCAGTGCGGGACGATCGACGCAAGGTCATTGGGAGCACTATGCGCCTTAAAATAAAGACATATATTTTGGCAGAAGAACTAGTTCGCATGAGCGCTTTTACTTGTGCGAAATAGCACCCAAGTGCGAACATACTCGTATTAGGAAAGTTGTCGTGGCGTTAGAAATGACGCGCGTTTACGTTTTACGTTAAAAACCCTTGTCACAATGATAGTAGAGGTTTGCTTATTTGGTTGAACGCGCTAATCTCAGGAAAAAACTGGTTCGATTGGAAAACATATTTTTGTGTTGGATAGCCCATTTATTTTTATTCTTATATGTCCAAAAAAAAATGCCGCCCAATAGATATCAAGTGTAGCTTAAGAGCTAGTTGGCACTAGGGCACGGTAAGTATTATACTATTAAGGGTCTGAAAAATAGAGCACTATAAACCTTGCAACGTTGAAGGTGAAGAAAATTTCATTGTTTATCTAAGTAGTATGGGTATCAAATGAAAGAGCTTGAACCTAGCAGTATTCAGCTAAGTTCAATTTGGCCACCGCTCGAAAATGCCGGAGAAAATTTCGTTTTCGACTCCAGTAGTATGGATATGAAATGAAAGGCCTTGAAGCATATGATGTTGTTAGTGACTAATGTTGTTTGCACAAAAAATGGATTCTAGTCTATTATGGACACACATCTCTTCTTCAACTGATATTTACGTAATTTTGTGTTGCAACGGATAAGGATCTTATAGTGCTTATAGCTTAGAGGCTTATAGTTACTAACACAAGCTTTTTAAATGCCTTTTAAAGCTAATTTTGTCTCTATCATTCGATTTGAATTTGACAGAGACAGAACCATGTTTTAAACGTAAACAAGTTTATAAATAGTTTGTCAGTTTAGTCAAGTCACATGTGTATGTTCGTTAATCTATACTAATATTATAAAGCTGTACTTATACTTACTTACTTACTAATATTATAAAGCTGAAGAGTTTGTTTGTTTGAACGCGCTAATCTCAAGAACTACTGGTTCGAATTGAAAAATTATTTTTGTGTTGGATAGTTCATTTATCGAGAAAGGCTTTAGGCTATATATCATCACGGTATTGTTATTTTCGGACATCCACGCGAACGAAGTCGCGGGCACAGCTGGTATGTAATATTTTCAAACCAAAACCGCCTAACAAATTAACATTTAAAGGGATCGTTAACACTAACTATGTAGTACGTAGATCGCGGGCAAAGCTAGTTATACAATCAAAATATGCTCAAAGGCTCATTTATAAATCATTAAAGCGTAGAATGTGGATTTTTAATGGGTGGTTTACCTTTACCATTCCAATCTGGCAGTACTGATGTAAAGCTTTTTTCGGGTCAAATTGTAATAGAATTTATGCTTAACACTTAACTATATCGTAAATAACCCAAGAACCAGTCTGTTTATTCACTGCCATACCCTTCGATAGATACGACCTGGCACTAGTGATGTGCGTGCACTCAGATGAAGCAACACCTTTGTTTTTTGAAAACTATTACTATTTTAAAACATTAGAATCGATAATTTAATTCTTGTACGATAGCAGATAGATATTACAAACGGTAGACCCAATACCGAATAGCCGATCTGTTTTTATATGTCGCATTTTATGTCACGTAGTAAGACAGGTCTCATCACCGAGGAAGCAGAATATAGTATAGTGGGGCTTTAGTGGGTATGTCGTTGGTGGAGTTAAGTCGCGATGGGGACTCCCACATAACACGTCTGCCAATACCACTATTATGTTTTGATATAACAAATCAATATTTTCATGTTCATTATTATGGATTTTTATCGAAAAAATATTTTTATGAACACTTTCACGACAAATATTTATTATGTTGTGTTATAATAGAACCGGGTACTGAAATAAAAGGACTGAAAGCTTTTACTTTGAATAATTTCCAAATATCGATTATTATTGGGCGATATTATCGACATCCCTATGGCAACCTTTGTTTAAACTCATTTTGGACATCGGAGCACACCTTGCCCGGCAAACAAGGGTCGGGTGTATTTGCATTTAAATCAAACAACCCCTGGAAGACGATCTATGTAAATGGTTAACATCAGATAAATATACTTAGATCAATAAATCGACCAGCGTTACTTAAAAAGGGCAACACTCGTACTTGTTACAAAACATTGTTATCTATTTCAGGTAAAGTATAGCCTTAGCTAATGAAGACATACCTAAATGAAGATAAGAGTCAGATATCACTCTGCATCATTGTTATGACATCCGTAGAGTTATGACATAGCTTAACGCGCGTAATGAAGTGGCAGTTGGTGCGGCACATAGCGACAAGAGCCCACCGACGCGACGTCGGACAAGAAAGGTGATGCGACTCAATGCTAGAAAGTGCAGTGTGGCTATGTTGCGGCTTCTCCTGCGTAGTTACGCGTTAATGATTGCGCCATAATCTTTGGCATCACATATAGGTATCTATAGTCTGATTTTTAATTCGACGGAATTCTGACAGATGTTATCCATAGACAAATCAGATATAAATAACCTTATCTGCTTAGAATTTTTTTAAAATATTTAATAACAAAAAATATGAAACAGAATTAGATCAAGAATGACATTGTAAATAGTTTGTTTTGTGCACTCAATGCACACTAGCTAGAATGTAAATTATTAAGTGCTTAATGGAAAAACAGAGTAAAACAATATATTTCTCAAACAAAAATATTTATTAATTATCATCACTTATATCATCATTTTCGTCATCATCATCAACTCGGATTATAAAAGAATCACACACACTTTCCAGCAGATCATTAAGAGGGCACATTTTATCCTATTCTTTAATAATATGGTTTATGCATTCTTGCCATTTTTCAGGTGCGATATTATATTAATTGTTTCACTTAGCGCAACTCGGACCGCGGTGCATGAAGCGGCGTAAATAGTTTTTTAATTTGTTATATTGGCTCTTAGAAGAAGCAAAAATTTTACAAACGAAGTTGTTTTTCTAAAAAAGGTTGGCAGCCTATGGATTATTGAACAGGGATCCTAGTAATAGAAAAATAATTTCCTTGACAATTCTTGTAACTTCAACAATATGATATTAAACAATGTAATTACCATTTTAAAATTATCAGTAATTTTTCAAATCTCAGTTTTTCTAATTGAAACCTTAAATTCCATAAAGGTTATTTTTTTATTTTGCTAAAATGCTCTCCCTTTTATGAAGAGTTTTTCAATGGTGGCAACACTTCTGAAATGTCAGAATTCCGTCGAATTAAAAATCAGACTATAGTAAACAGCTTAGCTCGTTGATTGGTATGTGGCTATACGTATGAGGTTTATAATTTTTGTAGCATACTCCGCGGATGTTGCCATTTTTTACAAGCTTTTATTTACTTTCACCTGTCCCGGTGTCTGTTATGAAATGACGCAAGTTAAATTTGGCCCACTTTCCGGTTTCCGACTGAGCTAATATTTTGCATGCATATGTATATCGCGTGACAATGCAATATCATGATGACATGAAGCTGATCTAATGTTGAACTCCGCAATAAAACAACACAACCCCATCGAGTTTGGGCTCGTTTCATTCGTATTGACATTGACGAGTACTAAAAGCTTGTATTTAAAAAAAGTTATTTTTAAATAAATTTATCTTGTTTACAAGTTGTTATATATACTTTTACCTGTCCCGGTGTCGGCAATGAAATCTTGCAAGTAAAATGGTACAGTAAGCTACCAATCAAGTTGTACATTTACACTACGAAAACCGACACTATTACGAGCGACATAAGGACGGTCCAAAGGTCAAACAGTATAGCTTGATAAGGAGCTTACTGTACCATCTGATGGTATCACGGTAAACAAACGAAATTTAACCCACTTTCCGGTTTCCGATTGAGCTGAAATTTTACATGCAATGTACATCGCGTGACAATGCAATATTATGATGACATGGACCTGATCTGAAGCTAAAGCTGGAAGTTGTGGCCATAGGAACTCCGCAATAAAACTACACAACCCCACCGAGTTTCGGCTTGTTTGATTCGTATTGACGAGTATTTTGAGTCTATATGGTAACTAGGGTCTAATTCGTTTCTAAAAATTCTAAATCGTTTCTAAAAATACTAAATCGTTTCTAAAAATTCATATTGTATGGCGATCAGAATCTTCAATAAACTACCGACGGATATCACAAATCTCACATTCTCGAAATTTAAAAAGGCCTTATTTAACATGTTGTTGTTTAAAGGAGATTATAGTGTTGGAGAGTACTTATCTGAACAGTTTTAGTAGATTTTTTTTATTATTGACTATTATTGTAATTGACATTGCCGTTAGTTTGATTTCTCTAAAATGTTACTATGAATGCTAATTTGATATTGCTTGGGTTAAGAATTGACAAATATTTCTCTTTTTGACATTTAGTTTTTTTTGACATTATTGTAACATTGCATTGCTATATTTTTGATATTGCTTAACAATAATAATAACATTTTTTTTTATGCCGACATAAATACCCATAAGAGCCTTTGCACACGACGTTTTTCTTATGCGCCGACAACGCCCGTCTTTGATCAGCACGTTCGCTGCGCGTTAACAGCGCGTATTAGCAGATTGTATGCGTTTAGATCGATACAAACGCAAGTCGAACGCGCTTCATATGCGCGTTTGTATGTTTGTATAGTATATCTATACAAACATACAAACGCGCGTGGAACGCGCTTTGAACAGCGAGGCCGCGGAAAAAGGGGTGCGAGGTAGGAGTGCGCACACGCCAGCCGAGATTCTCGCACCATACTTCAATTGCAATTATTATAACTAGTTGTGAGCGCGACACGTAATTTGCAAACGAAAAATGGAGCCATTTGATGTAGATATCTTTATATCGAAAATACAATATCGTCCGCCAATATGGAGTTCACGTTTGCCAGAAAATCCTTTTTTTTTAATACGACAGGGAAGCTCTTTGCCTTCATCTCACCTGATGATAAGTGATGATAAGGCCGAAGGTGGAAGCGAGCTTCGCCTGGACTCCACAACACCTGAGGAACTGGCTATCTTACCTCTAATTGTCGGAACACAACAATCCTATTAACATTGTTATTATGGCGACAAACTTAGATAAGACGGTGGTAGCTAGCCAGGTGGGCTCAGAAGCCCTACCATCAATCAAACCGAGCAGAAAAATGTCTGCCCCCAGTGGGAATCGAACCCCGGACCTCCCGATCAACACCCGGTGGTCTTAACCACTACGGAGGCGGTTGAATTCTAACAAAGATGTAAAGAAAAATGCTTGGGAAGAAGTAAGTAGCTATGCAAAATTTTTATACAGATTTTGAGGAAAAGACAAATTCAAGTTATTGGAGTTGAGACTTGAGCATAGGGATCAGGTATTTTTATTCAAAATCTTGCATAATCTTGTTGACTCACCTATCTTCCTCAGTCGTATTTTGTTTAGGTGTGGTCCAAGGCTGTGTGCTCGCTCCAACGCGCTTTTCTCAGTTCTTGTATGTAGAACTAATTACGCTAAGAATCAATTTTTGGTACGGGCTTGTAACATACATAATAATCGTTATTGCGACATAGATATATTTACTCGTAACTGTAAACTAAGTGGATACGTGACCTCTGTTAAAATGGTTTGTAATATTTAACTTTTAACCTAATTATATGATTATTTTTAGTTGGTTTCTATTAGTTTATTCAATGTTGATATTAATTCTAAATTCTTTTCAAAGTCTTCGCAATGGAAAATTATATCGTTGGAAACTATTTTGGCTAATGAATTTTTAAATTATAACATTAGCTATAAGAGATATAAAAATCTGTAAGTTTCTTTAAATAAACAAAATAAAAAAAAAATAAGGAAAAAACTTAGCTGGTAAGTTAGTACATATTTAAGTCAACTTTTCCTTACGAGTAAACTTATTGAAGTCAAATTATCTTAATTACGCTTTTACGTAGCTTTCACCAAATACAAATAATAAAGGCATCTGCGCGCTAGTATCGCGGCAAACGCGTGTTTACAGCGTGTATCAATCGCGTTACCTGCGCGTTTGTAGGGGGGATTACTCTTGTCACACCATTCTAAGCGCGAGCATCATGTGCAAGGGTCTCAATGCGTCGACGGCCATGCGTTTGCTAGGCGTCCTAATTGCGTTCAACGCGCGTTCTCAGTTTATAAAATAAACGTCGTGTGCAAAGGCTCTTAGTTCGTTTTATTTACCAGTAATAATAAAAGCTAAGTATTAACAAGCGTACTTGTTAAAGCTTTACTTTTAACAATAAATAACATGTTTCTCGCTCGAAGCAGACGTTAATGCTAACGTTAACGCTGGTGAAGAGAACTATAATGCAGAATTTTTTTATGCAACTAAGTTGACAAAGAAGCATACTGCCCACCTGATGGTAAGTGGTGACAGTCACCTATAGTACATGTGGTTCCTGTGAGTTTGGCAGCAAATCTGCAACCCCCACAAGAACCACAGTGTACGTTGCCAACTTGTAACATAAGATGTATAGTTACGGTACTCAGTAATTTCACTGCCATATCTTACCCTTCAAACCGGAACACAGTAATGCAAGTACTGCTGCTTTGCGGCAGAAATAGGTAAGACGGAGGTACCCAAGCGGGCGACCCTGGTACAGACGCCTGCACATCAGACTAAACATTTCTGTTGCAAAAGAGTACTTATTACAAAGACATAAGATGCCACAGTGTTTACCTTGATGTGCTGTCGTTTGTACATTCCCCCGGTAAAAATATTGGGACAGTCATTGGCAGACACTAGCTTTAAGCAGCAGCACCGTGGGTGGTATAATCATGCAGGATTTTCTCACAGTAGGTACTGACAGTGATCGTTTGAAACAGTATTAAATCCGCACTGAGAGCGAGATGTCGTTATACGCAGCAATAGTGGTGTCTCTGTTTCAATATTGTTTTAACTTTGCTTAAAGCGATCATGATAAAGCCCCTGTGGCCCAATCCTACAAAAAAGTTACAGCCGAATCGAAACTAAGCCGTTGTGATCGACCAATCGGAGCGCATATATTGACTTACAACTGTTAGATGACGATAATGTGACGTTCTGATTGGTCGGACGCAACGGCATAGTTTGGATTCAGCGGTGGCTCATTAGCAGAATTGGCCTTCAGTTGTCTTGTTCAGAGTTCACCATCCTCTAACTAACACATGGTGATCCTACAATGCGCGCATCTCTGTTTTTCTGAGCGCAAAGCTATTTCACGAAGTCGGTGTACAATAACTACCTTTTGGCACATTATTAACAGATATCAAGATTAGGTCTCGACAGTAACGTTTTTAAAAAATCTACGTCACGTTACATTGAACTAAGTAGAATGAGCTAAAATTTACATTGTTTGTAGAGCCACCGATGTGGAGTGCTTCTTATTCGACAACTTAAGAGAAACGATATCAAGTTACATGTTAGTGACTTTGTTGTTTGCACATAGACCAGTATGGAAATTACTATAAACATTTATGTATGTAAGCAGTCGTCCATCATGGAATATTATATAAGACTGATATGATATAACTAGGTGTATATCGAGAAAACATGCCAAATGGATTAGATCTTGGCCCGCTTCCAAATCCGGTAGACGTCAGGTGAGAGATGGGTTGATAAGTTAACTTGGACGTTGCGATGTCCAAATTGAAACACATACTAGACATGTATCTTAATATAATTATACTGGAATAAAAAAAAAATGAATATTTTTTTCCACTTCCCTATACTCTTAACTTCACATATTCGTATTACTGCCCAAAAATGTACTAGTAGCACAGATAACATAATACTAGCTAGTAGTACGTTGTCAATTTCGGTCTGAAATTGCTATGTTTAAAATAAGAGGGACTTGCCTAACACAGACACAGCTGGAATATAACAAAAATCAATGCGAACCATTTGCACATCTTATAAGAACATCTGCCTGATCGTCGTCGTAGCAATAAGTTTGCAATTTGTGTGTGGTATTGACTTGTTAAGCAGAATGGAAAGGTCAAGCAATAGCACGCGAACTAGAAATGAAAAGTGAAAATCTTAAAAGTCCGTCAATTAGATAAAAAAAGCAGTATTTTGGCTATGTGCGTGTGGTGTGAGAGCTCTTTTTTTAAAAGTTATAATATTTTTACGAAATCAAGGAAGAATTTAGGAAATAATTGTGAAAACATCATAAATAACATCGGAAATAATTGTGAAGATAAAAGAATTATGAAATCAATAGGGAGAAAGTTCTGGTCAATTAACTGGAACGTCTGGAACACTCACTCTGCCAACCAGAGAACATACTGTAACTCCGGTCTCAAAATATATTAGATATAAATGTTCAACATTTTTATGTGGAATAATTGTGTTGAATTTGTGAAACCTATTCACAAATATTCAAAAGATTTGAACGGTTTATTAGGATTTGGTAAAGGTTTATTTGGAACACTCAATTGTCTTATGGTGCAGACGGAGTGTTCCAAAACTTACCAACTTTAGCTAAATGAATAGTTAATATTCTTACTCTGTTTTAAGAGTATTTTAATTTAAATTTTTGAAAATTGTGAAAATGTTATCACTAAAGTTTTGACACATTTTCTATTTCTGAGACTGTTTAATTTTAAAATTAATCAACTTTATTACATTTCTAAGCATGAAATGTGTAGGGTGACAATTTTTTTTTGTGGGACACATTTTTTGTCTACCCTCATTACGCACTAACTATTTACTGTTTATTCATAGCTTGATTCCTGTCAAACGCAATTTTATGCTAATGCATTTGTTTGAGCATTGCAATTATTTATTTAGTTTTGACAATATTTACACATAAACACAAACACCATGTGTCGCAAATGATTATAGTAAAAACATGTCGGAATTTGTTGACACACTTACAACACCTTTTTACTGTAACATTTTCAGAGCAAAGTGATAACACCGGTTACTAGACGCTACAACCAAAACGCACACAGTCATTATGTATAGAAATAGTTACGACACTGTTACGGTTTATAACTAATCCGTGACTTTTATAAAATTTTGCTACCGAAAATGGGTGTATGGGTAAAGAATGTAAAATTCTCCAAGTTCAATCGACTCAGTGGAGCACTATGCCAAGAGACTCATCAGCAATGACACACTCGTTGAGGATAACCTCCAGAGCCTCGACCACCGAAGATGCGTTGCTGCTTGCCTCTCGGTTTTTTTATCGGTTACATTTCGGAGAGTGTGCGAAAGTTTTACGTAGATAATTTGATCCCCCTGACCCTTTCCGCCACCGGTTGACCAGGCGCGGCGAGGGTTTTCATATTAATGTTCTTGATATTCCTCTCATTCGCATGAAGCAATCAAGCAATTTCGCTTTTATTATACGAACAGCTAAGGAGTGAAACTCTGCCGGGGACTGTTATCCCGGATCAGTATAATCTGGACATCTTTAAGGTTAAAGTGATAAAGAATCTTTTAGGCCAGCATGTACTACCTTAGGCATAAATAACATAAAAAATATATTTTTTATATGTACAAACAATATTATTTTATTGTTTGTATGCATGGACACCCTAAACAAATTTCTCGCATAGAAATGTAATAAAGTTGATTATTGTTAAAATTAAACAATCTCAGATATAGAAAACGTTTCAAAACTTTAGTGATACCATTTTCACAATTTCTGATGTGGCCTCCGTTTGTATTGAAGTTCGGGTTATTTAAATAAAATCTAATATACGGAGCTCTCGCACGGGATGTTGTAAAGAAAATATATTTTTAATTTAATCTCTAACTATTATGTTTTACGTCAAGATTTTTGATTCACAAATTAACTCTGTAAAACACAGTAAGAAAATTAACTATTTCTTTAGCTAAGGTTGGTAAGCTGTCATTGAAGCTGTCATTGAAATAAAGACATTGAAGGATTCCTGCGATCAACTTCTAAGGGAACGTGATGAAAGTGAGATCGAAATCAAAAAGATCATAGACAAAAACACCTTCCTTAAAAGTGAGCTCTCCGAATTGGATGTCAAATATAAGGAAGTACTTGAGGAGCGACACCAGCTGCAGCACACCATCACCGGTTTTACGCAGTGTAATGACACTTATGTGAAGGCATTGGATCGAATCACAGAACTTGAACGGGACTTGCGTGAGGCGAATAGGCAAATTTCTGAACTGGAACAATTTAAACAAAATCAAGAAAATGCTCACACACACAGCTTGTTCGATGAACTCATGCAGTCACCTGGTGGACAAAATTTAGCAGAATCCTCTTCGCCTACAGAGGGTAGGCCCTTATTGAACAATCATATGAGTAATAAAAAATTTAAAAAATATATTAAAATCAAGAAAATGCTAAAAAGGACTCAATACCAATTAAAAAAGTATAACTCATTTAGGAGTAATATTAAATTACGGAAAGAGCGTGCATGTCTAATAGATTCATTAGACATTTATGATAGCAAATTGAAAGAGAGCAGGGGTTTGTATGATAGGGACGTTGAAGAACTCAATAATACTATTAGAAATTTACAACACAAATTGTCAACTATCTCCGAAAATTATGACACGGCTCAAAATGATATTAAAATGCATATTCAATCTATCAGAGAACTAGCCACACTCTGTCAGCATAATGAGGACCGCTATCAGTCCCTTCTTGACAAACAACTTTTGACTGCAAGTGAGAATATTTCAATAACAGAATGCAATGTCACAAATAATAACAATGCACCCAGTCATACATCCTCCGCTCATAGTATTGTATGTCAGTCACCAGTCAATGAGCAATCTAGTTTTCATTGTAAGATGTCTGTGTCTAAGCCTAAATGTATTATTTTTTGTGATGACATAGGCAAAGGTATGGGCCAGTTATTGACAAATCAGTTGGATTTTAGTGTCATTAATTATGTATGCCTGGCTCAAGTTTCCATGATATTGCAAATAAAATTAATAGTTATAAGTTTGATATTAATGACAAACTGGTTATGATCTTGGGAAATAGGGGTAATTTGAACAAAAAAGTACTAAAACATTTTTGTTCTCATTTAAATAATTTACATGTTAATCAAATAATAATGTTTACCCTTCCCTACCATAATCGTTTGTCACAACATGAAAATAATATTAGATACAAACTTAATTTGACATTAGATTTAATGACAAATTATTCGAAAAAATTCCATATTATTGACTTCAACAAACTGACATGTATTAAAGCTTATTTGACAGAAGATAGATTATATCTATCAACATTCTATAAAAAACAATTAGCTATTTCGCTAAGATTTTATTTACAAACTTTAGCCAAAAACATGGCTATAAATTCTTTCTCTGACAATGCTTTTATTGAGCAGCCCACTCAAAGTACTGAAATTGCTCCTATTGAGCAATACTGTGGTAGTGAAACGACTGTCAGTAATGTTACTGATGATATTTTTAATAAATCTTTAAATTAAGTAATGAGACAAAAGAGACATCCTCTTGCTTATCATTAGGTAGAAAAGATACTGAAAACTTTGTAAATGTATTGCAAAACCCATTTGAAAACAAAAATAAAGTAAATCTTATCAACCTGGTGCACCAGAACATTCAAGGAATGTTAGGCAAGGATCTGGAAGTGGAATTATTCTTGAACTGTAGTAATGTAGACATCTTTTGTGTAACTGAACACTGGCTTAAAAGTTATCAGTTCATGTTTAATTTCAGCAATCATCTGGTTGGTAGTTCGTTCAGTCGAGAAAAATCAATTCGTGGTGGTTCTTTAATAATATTAGATAAAAAGCTGAAATTTAAGGATCGTAAGGATATTGTGAGTCTTTCGATTGAGCGAACAATAGAAATAGCCTGCGTGGAGCTGGACCAGATTATTGTATTAAGTATATACAGGCCTCCTTCAGGATTATATGACCTTTTTGAAGATACTATGGATGAAGTATTGAAAAAAGTGTGTAGTTCCACAAAACAAACCATTGTTTGTGGTGATTTTAATATTAATTTATTAGAAAATTCTAGTTTATCTATTAGGATTAAAAATCTGTTTTGGTCATATAACCTTGGAAATTTATTTTTGGAGCCAACAAGAACAACTCAATCGTCTGCCACATGCATTGACAATATTTATACAAATATTGTTCCTTTAGCAAGAAGAGTTTTTAATAATTTAGAATCTGACCATTCTGGACAAATTGTTACCATTCCACTTAAATGTAAAAGCATGGAAAAAAAGAATATCACTGTTGTACCAAAGACTGCTGGTCGCTTAGAACGGCTGAAAAATAATATTGGTATTAAATTAAATTATATAGGTTATGAAGAAAATCCAAATAAATTATATGAAAACTTTTTTCATACATTTTGTTCTGAATTTAAAAATATTTTTATTCCAAAGACTATATCGGTTGATGGCACTTTAGCTTTTAGTGAATGGGCTACACCAGGTATTCACAAAAGCAGAATAAAACTTTTTGAACTTTACAATGAACGCTCATTCAATACTAGTGATGAATTTAAACTTTATGTAAAAACTTATTCCAAAGTGTTCAAAAAAGTTTGCAAGCTTGCTAAATCTAATTATTTAAGTTCAAAAATAAAAAACAGTAGTAATAAAATTAAAATGACATGGAATATTATAAATAATGAAACTGGAAAAGCTAAAACTACTAATAATCAATATTGTTTGAATGTTGATGGTAAGAAGGTAACAGTTGACACAGAAGTAGCTGCAGAATTTGAAAAGTTCTTTACTGATATTCCAGTCTCAATCACAAAGTCTTTGGATTCATCCCCCGCTATTGCTGAATCTATAGTGAAGGATCATGTTAAAGTTTGTAATGATAAATTCAAATTTGTACACATTAGTGGAATTGATATAACAAAGTCATTTAAAACTTTAAATAAAAAGAAAACTGCGGATCTGTGGGGCAATTCCGTTGATGTTACTAAATCCGTAATTGAAACAATAGCTCCAATACTTGCTAACATTTTTAATGATTGCATTGACTGTGGTGTATTTCCTGATCTTATGAAGCTAAGTAAAATTATTCCTTTACATAAATCTGGTAGCACATCAGACCCCAGTAATTTTAGACCTATCTCTGTGCTACCTACTTTTAGCAAAATTTTTGAAAAAATAATGTTGGAGCAAATGCAAAGTTATTTTAATAGGAATAATCTTCTACACTGTAAACAATTTGGTTTTAGGAGGGGTCGCTCAACAACCGATGCTGGTGTTGAGTTAATACAACATATATTCGAAGCCTGGGAAGACTCACACGATGCGTTAGGCATTTTTTGTGACTTGTCCAAGGCATTTGATTGCGTTTATCACGAAATCTTGATCAGAAAATTACACCACTATGGGTTTCGTGACACTGCACTTGATCTTCTAATCTCTTATCTAAGTGGGAGGATTCAAAAAGTAGACATCAATGGAAAAAGGTCTCAAGGTTCTGCAGTTAAAATGGGAGTTCCGCAAGGTTCGATTCTTGGTCCTTTTCTATTTCTTATATATGTCAATGACCTCCCTGATTTTGTACAGGATAGACATGAGATGGTATTATTTGCAGATGATACTTCACTTTTATTTAAAATTAAAAGAGGTGTGCAAATTAATGACGATGTAAATAATTCTATCTCAAGAATTGTTCACTGGTTTAATGTGAACAACCTGTCACTTAATGAAGGGAAAACAAAATGTATAAAATTTGTTTTACCCAATGTCAAAGAGGTTCACACCACTGTAAAAATAAAGGATATAGGTGTTGACCCTGTGGACACCACAGTATTTCTTGGGATCACACTTGATTCTAAGCTGCAATGGGGCCCACATATCGATAAATTGTCAAAGAGACTTAGTTCTGCAGCTCACGCTGTATGGAAAATACGTCAACTGACTGATGTTGATACAGCAAGACTTGTATACTTTTCTTACTTTCATAGTGTAATGTCGTATGGTATTTTGTTGTGGGGAAATGCTGCCGACATTCAGATTGTTTTTGTACTGCAGAAAAGGGCTATTCGAGCAATCTATAACCTTAAAATGAGAGATTCTTTGCGAGAAAAGTTCAGAGAAATTGGTATTATGACAGTAGCGTCGCAATATATTTATGAGAATCTAATATATGTTCGTAAGAATATTCATGTGTTTTGTAAAAATAGTGATATTCATTCAGTTAATACTAGACAAAAGAATATGTTAGCTTTACCAAATACCAGGCTCCAAAAAATTAATAATTCTTTTAGAGGCCTGTGTATACGTTTCTACAATAAAATCCCAAGTTGTATACAAGAACTTAGCTTAAACAAATTTAAAGTTGCAGTCAAAGATGTACTTATTAAAAAAGCATATTATAAAGTGTCTGATTACATGACGGACAAAAAAGCTTGGGTTTGAACTCTCAATTCTAATATTTAACAATGTATTGCGTTTTGTTTCAAAGAAACGTTCAGTGAGAGCAATTTATTTATAATCTAAGTTCACGCACTTCTCTCAGAGATAGCTTATATAATGTGAATTAACACATCTATTCTTGTAATGGAAGTTGAGCTCAAACTTTTGCTTTGAGGTCAGCTTCCAATTGACGACTCTGTAACAAACCAAAATTGTAAATGGCGATTTAAAAGAGGAGATAAAAAATTTAGACCTTTCGAGTTTCTTGCCTGTTCTTCTCGAGAAGGCTCTCCCAATTTCCGAACAGGTGTAGAATCAACTTTTTTTTTTTTTTTTCATTCCTACTTGTATTTGCAGACATCTTGAGTATATTTAGGATGTATGCACATACAAGGTTAATATAATTTCTTTAAATTAGATTGTTTTGCTTTGTTTTGACGTCAATAAGTGCCTGTAAAGGCCTATGTTGAATAAAGATTTTTTGAATTTTGAATTTGAATTTGAATAAGTTTTGGAACACTCCGTCTGCACCATAAGAGAATTGAGTATTCCAAATAAACCTTTACCAAATCCTAATAAAACGTTAAAATCTTTTGAATATTTGTGAATAGGTTTCACAAATTCAACACAATTTTTATTCCACATAAAAATGTTGAACATTTATATCTAATACATTTTGAGACTGGAGTTACAGTATTTTCTCTGGTTGGCAGAGTGAGTGTTCCAGTTAATTGACCAGAACTTTCTCCCTATAGATTTCACAATTTTTTTATCTTCACCATGATGTTTTCACAATTATTTCCTAAATTCTTCCTTGATTTCGTAAAAATATTATAACCTGTAAAAAAAGAGTTTTCACACATATTTGGCTTTGCCGAAATACCAAAAAACTACTGAGGTAAAGAGAATTAAAGTTGTGGACTGGGCGTACGCTATGTCCCGAGAAATTTATTTACGTACACATATAACGTCGTGTAACATTAATTTGAAAATATCGTCGCAAATTCTTAATATGAATAACTGATGAATAGTTAATCAGATATCAGAGGTAGAGGATGTCTTTAGGATATTACCTATTATTATTCTTCATATATCACCCTTGTATTATAACAAGCAATAGTTAGTTATACAACTTTCTTTGCACTCATACATACATTAAAATAAATAATTTCACATTATATGAAATCTTCATAGCATTTTTGTATGCTTTTTTTATTTTTTTCTGGCAACAAACTATTTGTTACCTCAGTAGTCAGTGGCTTTTTGTAAAATATCTCGCGGATGCAACTTTTGATCTAATAAGTCACTACTAACATCACACATTTTTATAAATTGAGATGGTTTTATACACAGACAAAATAGAGCCAAATCTATATTAAATTTACTGTAAGCGCTGTGTATATTATAGTAACGCTAGGCGCGAATCATATATCGATAATATACGGAAACTTCGTTTATTTTTACTTAATTTGAAAATTACAAAAACACTCTATATATAGATTGTTGACAAGTGAGCATATAATAGTTTAATACACCTTATCTTCCTGGCACATAATATGCTGGATAAGCATTCTTAAAATTGTACGTAACAGAAAATTGTAAAAAAGCAGATAATAAAAATATATTTATCAGTATATGCCTTACAATAAAGACCGGAAAAGTCACTCTAGTATTAACTTATATCGTAGCCTGGAAGTAGCGACATGCTCTTTCGCAGACGAGTTGTTGGAAACTAGTTTGCATTTCTATCAGTGACATCGCCGCGGAGACGGCGCTGCCGTCAACGTAAAGACTACGAAAGTTAGGTACGCCGCAACCCTTGTATTTAAATAAGTTTTAATTGCAAGTTTACATCTATTGTATAAAGCGTCTGATATATATTTAATTATTATTATTCTCTGTGAACGCAAATTGTATGCATCAAGGAGTTTTGCAATTGTTATCATCATTTTAGCCAAGAGATGCTTTTGGACATAGGCTTCCCCCAAGGATCTCCTTACCGATCGGTCCTGCGCCTCTCGCCTCCAGCGGCTTCCTGCGACCTTTACCAGATCGTCGGTCCACATTGTGGGGGGCCTACCAATACTGCGTCTCCCGGTACGCGGCCGCCACTTGAGGACCTTTCCGCCCCAACGGCCGTTACTCCTACGAGCGATGTGTCCTGCAATTCTTTGGTCCATGTCGGTAACTCTATTTTTTACGTAACTCATCATTTCTGATGTGATCACGTAGAGAAACCCCGAATATAGCCCTCTCCATTGCCCTTTAAGTGACTTTGAGCCTTCTTATGAGACCCATTGTAAGCCGCCACGTCTCAGTTCCGTACGTCATCACAGTTCCGTCGCAACACGCACGAATTGAAGACTTTCGTCTGGAGACACTGCGGCAGATGGGCCGAGAATATGCTGCGTAGCTTCCCAAACGCTGCCCAGGCGAGTTGGATTCGTCGATTTACCTCTTTCTGGAAGTTGGACTTACCAAGCAGGACTATATGCCCCAGGTAAACATATTCAACAACTTCCAGCGTAGAGCCTCCAACATTCACAGGAGTATTCGACATTATTTTAGGTTTGTCCATGTTCTTCGAGCATTGTGCCTAGATCCTCCATGGTCTCAGCCATGACTACGATATCATCAACAAAACGAAGGTCATGTATTCGCCGTTTATGTTGATGCCGAGTCCTCTCCAGTCCAAAAGCTGAAATACATCCTCCAACGCAGCTGTGAACAGTTTCGACGATATAACGTCGCCCTGTCTCACACCGCGCTGAAGTCGTACTGGTTTCGAGTTTTGGTCCTGAAGGCGGACTGACATAGTGACGTTTTCGTACAATAACTTCACTAGAATGTACCGATAGTCTATTTGGCACCTCTGGAGTGAACTAAGCACGGCCCAGGTCTCAACAGAATCGAAGGCTTTCTCATAGTCCACAAACGCCAAGCATAGTGGCAGTATATACTCGGTCTTCTGTATAACCTGCCGCAGCGTATGGATGTGGTCTATGGTACTATAACCTTTTCGGAAACCGGCTTGTTCGGGATGCTGGAAGTCGTCGAACCTGCGTGCGGACTATTCGTGATGACCCTCGAGAATAGCTTGAAAACATGACTCAGGAACGTGATGGGTCTATAGTTCTTCAAGTGGGCCCTGTCGCCCTTTTGGAAGAACAGTGCCACCATGCCCCTGTGCCATGCTTAAGGCGTTTTGCCCTCGAGTATGACGGAGTTGAATAGCCGCTGCAGCGCTTTCCGGACTGGTAGTCCACCCGCTTTTAGGAGTTCGGCTGTAATTCCATCATCACCCGGCGCCTTGTTGTTTTTAAGCCGTTTGAGAGCCACACTAATCTCGTATACCGTATAAAGTCCGGGATGTCTGCGATTGTTAAGACGTTAGAAATTAGTAAGAACAATAAATCTTTTTTATATATTTGTATAGTTGACGAGTAAGCATTTGACTATAATGCTTACTCGTCAATTTAGTATAGATATAAGATGGTATATGCTTAGTCATGAAAAGAGTAACAAATTTTATTAGAAATATTCGTCACACTATAGGAAGGATTTTTTCTATTCGAAAAGAAGGGAAGGGTTCTTCGATAAGTGCAACGTAAATGGGTCATTCCGTCGCGCGTAATAAAAGTAACGAAATGACTTTTGGAACACTATTTTAATTAAAATGTTTGAACACAATTCGCTTCGACGAAGACATGGCCGGTAATAAAAAAGCGCACATGCCGACGCAGCATTGGCCAAATTAAAAAAAATACGCGGTAACTTCTATTCGATTTTTTATTACTTATTACAAAATATTACAGACAATTTTAACTTCATTCCCACTAACTGTATAAAAATGAGAGTAAGTGTAAAATTAAACGCAGAAACTGTTATAAGCAATTTAGTACCAAAGAAATCAAGAGAAAAAAAAACAAATTGGTTATGTCACTTATTAAAAGCATTTCTTATTTATTATTTTTATGGAGGAGGGTGATAAGCAGATTGTGCCACACGGTACTAAAATTATTTAACCTCGAGCAACGTAGTTTGAATCCTTCACTTCGCTCTGGATTTAAACAATCGCTCTCGCACTTAATTCATTATTTTGGTACCTTTTGTGTGACAACTATTATACTATGAGTAGAATGTAGGTTCTCGGTTGCGCAAGAACGGGTTAGAAAATTTGACTCTATTGTAAAACAAATCAGCGGGCGAAAAAGTTGTATAAAATCCATTGCTAGCGTGCTCGAGCGCGGCGTCGTCACGAGTGGCACCTCAGCAGCCAGTTGCCCTCTTATCTTGACATCAACATCTTCCTTGAATGCAGTGACAATAGCACAGCCAATATCTCCCCTGCACTGTCTCCAACGTCCCAAACCATCAATAATAATATTATTAACATATCTAAACTATAACAAAAGAAACCAAATACGCAAGTTAGGCACGCACAACGTTGACTTATCTCTATATGGGATTTCTTCCAGCTAACCTGACTGGGCGTGAATGCAACTGATATTTGATAAGAAATCTAAACAAATATACACATATACTTACACATGTGTCATGCATGCAGGAGCGTCGGTGGCGCTGTGGACTCGGCACTTGCCTTCCAATCGGGGGGTCGGGGTTCGAGACCCGCCATGTACCAATGTGTTTTTCGTTTCGAATTTCATATGTACATTTGTCTGACGCTCCTACGGTGAAGGAAAACATCGTGAGGCAACCTACATATATCTGCGAAGAAATTCAATAATGTATGTGAAGTCGACCAATCCGCACTGGGCTAGCGTGGTAGACTAAGGCCTAATCAACCTAACATAGGGTAGGCTCGAACCCCTCGGTGGGGGACGTATATGAGCTGTGATGATGATGATGATGACTTACACATAAGTGTGTAGGTAATAGGTATAATATACATAATGCACACATATTTGTATAGGTTATATAAATTAGAAATAGTACATCACTGCTTGGGGTGCGATGTCAGACAACCTCCTTGTGGTACACCCTGGGCAACCCGGCAGATTTTCTGCCGCGGGCTAATAGTCTGACGAGAGGACCCCCATAGAGGGGGGGCGTGGGATGGCCGGGTTTAACCTGGCGGGCCACTTCGTGTGGCCAACCGCTTCATGCGGGGAAGGGCGAAGTCCCCTCTTCTTATGTAAAGAAGAGGTGTGGCTCTCGCTGGAAGCCGATTCCGGCGGCTACATTTCGTGGTAGAGGGTCGAGGCGAGTTTCTCGCCGTGGCGTTTCGCGACCGTTGGGGATTTCCCCGAGCTTCAGCTCACCCGCGCGGCGGTGGATCCAGCGGGAACTGCCGGCGGGCAACCCGTTACCCGCACTGACCGGCCGGGGGCCCGGCGCACTGAGCGTCGGGCCGCGAGGAAGACAACCACAGTAAAAAACCAGTTGCGGGGTGTAGAGTGGCGAAATTCTGCGCCGCTCCACAAAGCAGCAGAGCCCGGCGGAGAGTCCGGCAACGGACATGTCACGGGCAGGGGGTCAGCGCGAATAAGGCCTGGCTGTTGTCCCCTTCCCCCTGTCTTGTGACGGACGGAGGAGCTGCTGGGGGGGTTTTTAATGGGTAGGCCCGGGTCGGGTACGGTCTGGGGGAGTCCCACATATCCTCGTAGTTTGGCTCGACCACGAGGAATGCGTAAATGCATTTTTCTCAAACATGCTCGGAAATGTAGGCATTATTGTAGTAAAAAGAAGACACAAAGTTTGTAATTCTTGGTTCATGCATTACTTTATCGGCCTAGGCCAGTAAAGTAAGTATGAAAATTCATTTTTGGCCGCTGCTCCAATGTTTTTTAATTTATCTATAACTTGAAATATGTAACTTGTCATACAGCCAATTGCTACCACATTATAAAAAATGCACTCTTATATACAACGTGTCTCATATCTCCCCATAAAAATTATAATAGGTATTTAATTTTATTTAAACTATCAAAAGTGCCAACCTAAAACTGTTCTAAAACTGAATTTTCATAAATTTGAAAATTAAATTCGATTGATATGACAAGTTATTGAAGTTGACACATTATTTTCGGTTAAATAAATATTATATTTTTAATGGGGAGTTATTATAAGACACGTTGTAAGTATATGAATATGACAACAATTTTATTAAAATGTTGGTATGAAATCACACGAAAATATGCTTAATTTTCGTTGCGAGAGAAAAAAGTCAGAATCTGCAGTAGGTATTACATTTTTTGCGTAAAATATGATTGGGTTGTATGGGCTTTGTTTCCTTTGCACTAATTGAAAATTAAAAAGTATTACTAAATGCTAGGCTACTATAATTATATAACTAATTAATTGCTTGATTTGTTTTTTATTCATATTATACTCATTTGTTTCCAATTCAATTCAAAATCTTTTATGCATACCATAATGTGTAAAATAGGTGGTTCACAAAAAAATAAGATCATTATGGAACCGTTGGGCACGCAATCGTTGAACAAGAGAGAGGAAGCTTATTATTATTAGATACCTACTAAGTATTGTCTTATTTACAGATCATAAAGCTTAATTATACGAAGATCACGGCAATTATAAATATTTGAATAAGTAAATAGACAACATTAAACAATATTTTATTATGAAAGGTTTTTATCTAAGTATATGGTATTATTATTACACTGAATTTCATAATTAATTCCAGTAAGTATTACGTCTCTCATTATTTCCTCGCAATTATTGAGAAAAGCACTATACATACCTCGGCGGGAATGGGATTGCCGGACTCGTAATTATTGTCAAGGCCTCGCTCACGCTCGGCCTTGAAAGCATTACTCGTCCGGCAATTCCTAACTTCCCGGCCTCTGCAGTAATGTACTATTCCCCCCTCCCAAAAAAAAAGTACATCACTGCTGCGGCCCGCAATGCTCAGTTGTAGCCAGGGCTTGTAAGTATAGTGCTTTTCTTAAACATGCGAGTTAAATTATAACAATAAAATAATACGAAAATGTTTCATATCGTTTTAACATTATAAAATATCCCAAATATTATTTGGTTTTACTTATGTACTCGTAGCCGAAATGAGATCTATGCGATTGCCGATGAGATACAAAATTGCCCCCCAGATTTAGTGGCGAATGTAGCGGAACAATAATTATGAACGTGAAATACGGCATTACAACAATTAAATACAATTATATCCATGGCTCGTAATTACCTACTTACTGAATGATAGCATTCACAAGCAATATCCATTTTGACGTAGGTATACATATAGAATCTAATTGGTATCGGTCTCTGATTGAAATAATGGGCATTGCTCACAATTTAGCTCATATCAATAATTTGGAATATCAATGTCAATCAAAGAGGAATTCACCTTGCAATATATTCATTGTTCGATGCAAAATTGATATTCTTGATACTATCACCGACACATGATATTTTTACTTAACAATAATAAACTTATATTATTGTGAAATAACACTGCGATAGTACTATTCACTTTTTAAAATTTTAACAAAAGTAGATATGAACCTAAATAATCAAACGTTTTTGTTGTACGAGGAAATCTATACTGATAAGTAATAGGACAGCTATCAAAATAAAAAAAATGTCTTGGCTTTTTTTTCCTCCAATTTTAATACGATTATAATCAAGAAATGTTAATCAGGTCGTATTGGTTAGTTAACTTGACAATTTTTCCTTGAAAAATATATTAGAATTGATTGGTAACGTTCTGCACTGTACTGATTGTTATCCGTCCTTTGGTCAATTATTTTTATTCATCTCCCTTATTGCCAAAAAGATCAATTTGAATTAGCATTATTTGAATTAGCTTTTCAAATTTCTTTTTTCCATCGATTCGTTTTTTTTTCTTTTTGTGATACGATAATAACATTGTCCAGGACGCAAAAATATGAAATAATATAGCCTAAGTCATACGAACTTACGAAATAGTTCTTCCTGTATTGAATCTAATTCTTTTAAAATTCTAACGTAGATTAACCGTGGGAAAAAGTCAAACACAAATAATGTATTTAACGTACTAGCTGCTAGCCCAGTACGTCTAGTACGAGTTTTTAAATCGAGTAAACTACAATAGTTTTCGTTAGCTCGCCAAACTGTCAGTTTACGATGTAAACGGTAGTATGAGTTGCTCGTTTCGAATTTACGTTTAAACGATAGCGAGTTAGTTTTACTCGATTAGACGAACTTCACATTATATATTTATATCTCTCTTACACACATGTGAATGGAAAGAGACACGCGATTCTCTCACTGTGACGTTTTCTTAGCCGTTTTTATTATTTTTAAAGCGAGTTGAATGAAAGAAAAACATTAATGTTTTTGTTTGTTGTAAATTATATTATTTTATAATGTCGCGGACAAGACAATCGCAATTTATTTTAATGATAGTTTATAGAAAGGTTAAAAAATAAAATGTGTTAAGCACTTTAGGAATGAAAATAGAATTAAAAATATCGGTTAAATTATGTGTATTTTTAACACTTTTTTAAGGAATGGTGATTTAAGGCGGTAGCGCTGAGTAAAGTGTGTATCGGAGATGCGGCTTAAGGAAAATGATTGTCGCAGCTTAGAATTCTTCCGTCTCTCTTCATGCGCTATTTCGTCTTGCATGGCCCTCCATGCAAAGTACCACCGTGCAGACATAATTTTAATGTTTAGAAACACAAGAAAACATGCTTATGTACCAAACTCACACAAAAATGTAAGGTGAGAACCTAAACTACAATAGTTTTCGAGTAAACTGTTAAACAAATGTCAAACATGTAACTCATACTGCCACAGACTCAAAAACTACTCGAATACGTACTTATTGATCGAGTAGTTTATTACTTTGTAACTCATACTGTCAATTCTAGTTCATTATAGTTTCCGATAGAGGCGCTGGTGTGAAATGTATGGAAACAAAACTATTCGATCGTTCGAATCAGAAACTATCAAAACTCATACTAGACGTACAGTTAACCCAAGTAGAATTTTGACGTCTGTCAGACGACATAATATTAAGGTCGCCACAGACGTGAAAGACGACGGTTACTTCGTCCTAAGGTACTCTATAATGACGGTTGTATGGCACAGTCTTATGACGTCATGTTTTACGTTTCAACAATTTCTATTTATGACGTCTGTAAGACGGACCACCTAGGAAATCCTTATATCGTAAGATTTAGAAAAGACCAGTAGTCCTACTACGTAAGAAAAATTGACGCTTAGCGCACAAATTTACAATTTGACTTTACGGTTCAATGAAGTCTTGTGTTTTATATCCGTAAGGTAGTGGTCAAGAAGTGGTACTTTACGTGATGTTGTCAGGACGTCTAATAATGATTTGATAATGACGTATAAACTATTGACCCTGAATCGACGTATTATTAACGTTATTTATGCGTCTAAATCGACCGTACAATTACAGACCCTATATTGACTTAAACACGACGTCTTTTATTAGTTATTGACGTCAGTCAGCTACTTGGGAAACGGCAATACCTACCGGTAAAAATAAAAACCGCTAAACCATAATTGCATTCTGCACTAAAAAAAGGTAGACCGTATGCTTATATGCTGTCAATGTTGTGATATTCGTTTATTTGAAAACGATGTTTTGTTAGTGAGTTTGCCACTGTTTCTTGCTGAATATTTCACGCTAAGTGGACAAATATGCAATGAACTGAATATATAACGATCAAGCACAATTAAAGTAAATATAAACCTTGCTTGAGTACCTACCTATACCTTTCAGGCGATGCCCGTCATTGTTTTGGGCGCTGACAGAATCATAATTGTCAAAGAAACAATAGTCGAGGGACCGCTTTGACCCATCTCCACTGATATGAAAAATTTTATTAGAGAACTAACAACAAAAGGATAGCATAAAAAGTAGTTTGTTGTATATTGTTTTGACAGGTCACGCAAACGAAGGATGGCTGGGGGCCATTGATTCGGAAAATTGGAGAATAATGGATGAAGAAAGAAAAATTGATAAAATCGTTGGGCAGTCGAGCGTGCGTTGATAGATGACGCCAAATTTAGTGACACCGTAACAGAGGACCCAGGTTTTGAATAAAGCTATTTTAATATGTTTGATTTGATTGTCGATTCGTAGGTATAACTTAAAAATAATATTTGAAGCGAAAAACTTTTTTTATGTATGAATCGGTAACAGCAAAAAATATTATTTTGTTCCATAGCGTTATCGAAAGCAGACTTAAACGAAGAAATTAAAAGTAACATATTGACAATATCACTTTTGGATCGAAGTCCGGGACGTTGGGAGAGAGGGGCTAGCCGACAAAAACTGTACGTTACAAAAAGGGTTAGAAAACGTTAACGTTAAACGATAAAAGCGTTATAAAAGAACTCGAAAACAACGCATTGGAGATTTAGATACGTATGTGTATGTATGATTTCTAGAGAATTGTCTAAAGAATCGATTGAGATTTTTAAATGAAAGTCATATTGATCCTAAGAAAGGAAACAAATGTATTCTATAAATATAATAAAATATTTGTTAAATAGCATAAAGAATAAGCGTCGTTCTTATCGGATTTCTTACCACACAGCTTTTTTAACTTTGTTAGAGGGTTGAGTTCATTATTGATACATTTAAATGATAACATACAAAAGTGCGTTAGTGTTTATAATTTATATTAATTAAGAAATAACAAAATTTATCCACACGAGTAAAGAAATTTTACTTCAATTTAAATTTAACGCTGTCACTTACGTAATTAAACTATTGTAAAACTTTACGAATAATCAAAAATTAATAAAGGACGTGTTTTTTCAGTTACTTATATGTTACTTTATAACTAGCTTCGTGTATTCCGGGTTTCATGGTAAACCAAGTTTTGTACTTCACTCACTACCTACTACACTTACTATGCTTACTATTGAAACCTGGAATGAACTTGGTGCAGCAATGTACGTTTAATGGTCGTCACGATCACTTAACTCCGAAATATTCAGACCTCTGGTGTATGCCAATAGTCTAGTTTGATCGGGAGATGACTGCTCTAATCGGTACGAATAAAGGCCGTGACATGTCTCGTGAGGTTGACGTGTCTAATCTATCGTAGGTACGTGTTACTGCACGTGACCATTGCACAGTGAATATGGAATGCTCAATTTAGTTTTTCATGCTATTGTGTTATTCACAAAACAAAATTGATACGCAATATTTATCAGTCAAAGATTCCTACATTACATTTGATTGCTCAACAGGTATAAAGTTCAATTTTAATGATAAATTTAATTTATAATTGTAATCATTTTTCTTTTAAACTTTTTCAGTTTGGCGCGTTTCGTATGTTAGGTCATCATTTACGAACTTAAATGTTTTCTATATTTTTGAGGTTTTACGTATTAGTGTTTTAAAAGCATGATCCTGTTTCATGCTATTCTAGCGAAGATGAGCGAAAAAGCTGAAATGCTACTCTCTAAAGTCGACAATTAAAGTTTTGAGTCTGTCATCCACATCATCAAAGCATGCGTTGAACAACTAACTTCGCGATCCAAACTTTTATTATGGTTCATAGAACAGCCTCCCTAGACAAGATGTCTTTCGATTATCGCTAACGCAATCGCTAAATGGACAATGAGTGAGATTTGACAATTGCGCTCGAAAGCTAAGCGAGCGCTTATGTCAAATCGCATACAGTTTCCTTCCAGCGACTGCGTTAGCGATTATCGAAATGCGTCTTGTCTAGGGAGGCAGCACTATTGATCATTGTGGCAATGCGTAGCGAGATTAGCGACAAACCGTGTGTAAATGAGGGGAGCGAGCCCACGGCCACGTAGCGAATCTTTTTAGATGCATAACGAATGAGCTTATAACGATGAGCGCTCTGAGTGCTCACCAATTCTCCGAACGGGATATCGCCAGATATTTACGATTTAAATCTCTGGATATCGCACTAACATCAACAAATTACAGTTGGCCATTCGGAACGATAGTTTGCGTGCTTACGACACTGACGTTTCCTTAGACGTTGACGATCATTAGCTTGAGAAATAATTTTCAGCAACAGCAACTAATATTTGTACCTAATCATTATTTAATGAGCATTTAAGTAGACAACAGAAATATTACTCCACTACTGAATTATTTTCCTTATCCCTCAAAATTAATATAACCGTTTCCATTATTGTTATCAATCGCTGACATTGACACTTGACAGTCGCATGAGGACACTAACATGCGAAAGAGACATTATGATAAATGAACATTGTGCGAAAGGGACATTTTGCAACCAGTATACATTTTGCGAAGTGAACATTCTGCGTCTAAACGTTTACAACGTTTTAACCAAATCAGAAACGTTTCCGTTCCCATAGATTTTGACGACTTTCCAGCTGTCAGATGTCAAAACATATGGGAACGGTAACGATTTGGTTTTGGTTAAACCGTTAGTAAATAGTGCGATTAGGTCTCTGCATACACAGTAACCGCAAGATGGAGAAGAGAATAACGTCATCGATGACGTCGGGTTTTTTAAAGAACCAAATAACAAGGAAATAATATTCCACAGGCGTGTGGTGGAGCGTCGGTGGCGCTGTGGACTCGGCACTTGCCTTCCAATCGGGAGGTCGGGGTTCGAGACCCGCTATGTACCAGTGTTTTTCATTTCGAATTTCATATGAACATTTGTCTGACGCTCCTACGGTGAAGGAAAACATCGTAAGGCAACCTGCATACATCTGCGAAGAAATTCAATGGTGTATGTGAAGTCGACCAACCCGCACTGGGCCAGCGTGGTTGACAAAGGCCTAATCACCCTAACATAGAGTAGGCTCGAACCCCTCGGTGGGGACGTATATGAGCTGTGATGATGATGATGATGATGATGAAGCGTGTGGTCCGGACCAGATAAACAACCTGATGTAGTTTTTAAATTGTCATCAATTCATCAATCACCCAATAACATCGCAATACTCCGTATCGCATACATTCATATTGCGGTGCGACTCAGCCGCACCGGTCGTAATATCGAAGCATCCATTAAAGATATTGCGCGACTCAACTGGGAGTTAATTCAGAGTGCCACTCAACACCGCAACGAATGCCCAATAAAAGTCGGTTTGGAAAGGTCCCGTCCAATCGGCTGAGATGTATGCCCATATAAAGGGAATGACTCGTGACTCGAATAGACATACATTCAGCGTACGGATTGGGTCTTAGATACGATTTTCCTGAGCGTCACTATTCGCACACCTTTTCTTATATCAGGTAAGTGCATTTTGTAATAGAAAGCTTCTGCCGCTATAGCTCAAGAGCTGTATCACGAGCGATGACCCGCATTGACAGGGTCATCTCATTAAGCTCTGATGGGAGACAATTAAATGCAACTTTTCTGTTATGATACTTTCGTAATCGAACTGCTTATTAGCATCAATAAACTGCTATACACATCATCTCTTTGAGATTAGCTCGCCGAGAAGATCCCCGGGCAAGGAGGCAACCTATGCCCAACGTCCGCAACCACCTTTGGCGGAAGAAACTCGACTGACTGACTATTTAATATTATGTTTAGGAGTGCACAACTTGTTCCTAAAGATACGAGTAAATCGACCACATTTGTTATATTAAAAACACCGACTACAAAAACACCAAAAAAGTCAAAAATAATATAGGAATACATAAAATACAACATCACAGTTTTATATTGAAGTTGGTGCCGAATTTTAACTAACTACATCAATTTCTTCTTACATTTAAGACTTTCGAGGTGATCATTGCTTGGCACTGACTTCAACATAAAACTGTGATGTTAAGGGTATGTATTCCTATGTTTTAAAGACTTTTCGGTGTTTTGAAGTCGGTTTCATTTTATGTATTTTTTTTTTAAATCTTTTTAGTTAATACGCATGTATTAAACACGCGTATTGCAAATCTGAGCAATTAAAACGTCTTTCGCTCTAAAAAGTATTGAAAGAACTATCTCTTTACTCACAAGAAACCTTCCATCATCAGCTCAGTATCATAATATGATGACTACTAGATGGAAACACCTGAATGTCTTCAACAAATGAAACACATTGGATGTGCCTATGAAATTTAAGGATTTCCCTCGATTTTCATAGGTACCCTTCATCAGATCATGACATGGTGACAATAGGATCACCACGGGAGTATACTCTTTCGATTACATAAAGAATTTTGAAAATTAGCCCACAAATGGCGGAGTAATCGGTGAATATACATAAGAAATAGATACAGTCGAACATAGAATCTCCTCCTTTTCCAAAGTCGGTTAAGAATCAATAAAATAAGCATGTCTGAAAAACATTTTTATTATGAGCACAAAACTTAATTACTCATATCCTCTTCTGATGTAACCCTAAAATGAGAACCTTATAACGCATATAACTGTCACCTAAGCTGACCAAAATATCACACTGAATTGTTCAAAGTGTCAATGCGTTTTCTGAATAACATTGAAAAGAATCGCGTAAAAGATTGGTGGCTATACGTACGGACCACCGTGACTCGAATAATATCTTCTTAATCTAACGCCAGCTCGGATTTCAAGGAGATAAATTTAACATTGTATTGTTTGTATCCGCTCACCACTTTGAATACGAATAAGCACGTCTTAAGTCGCGAGCCTCATAGAATCGACGTAAAGGGCTTTAGTTTAAACCAAAACATCGTAAGCATGGCCTAAGTTGACTACCTACTGATATTGTTCGTAATTTCAATGTAATTGTTAGACTATTATGATTTGGATTACTCTTTTACCAGAGAGTCTCAGTTTATAGTCTCCGCGGGCACCTCTATCTTATCTATTTGTGCCGCAAAGCGAAAATGCTTGTATTGATTTGTTTCGATTTGAAAGGTATAATTATAGGCAATATTAACGGTACACTTTATAGGTCGTAGACGTTCTATAGTTAATGGTGGTAGGCATTCGATGGATATACACCTGTAAGAATTTACATCGTAATCTATACTCATATTATACATAAAGTCAACCCACCATTCCTCATTGGGCCAGCGTGCTGGTGCCCATACTTTTCATGTGTTTCATCCATGTAGGAAGGCCTGTACCCAGCTGCAGTGGGACGTATAAAGGTTGTTTTGATGAAAACAAAGCTGTGGAGTATGTATTTTTGGTTGAACGCGCTAATCTCAACAAATAACGCTTTGAATTGAAAAATCCCTTTAGAGTTATAAAGCCCCATTTATCAAAAAACGGCTACACGCTATATAATATCGTCGCTACGACCAAACTGAATTTCGCGCAAGCAAAGCTTCGGGCGGTGTTTTATATATCAATACTAGGTTAGGGGACTATTAAGTCCCATTTGAAAAATCATGTAATTGATGTTTTTTAGCTTTTAAAAAATGTAATACATTATTGGCGCAGCCGGCAAGTGCAGCATTGCCGGTCTCTGTGATGCGTGCCTCGGCTATAATATACGCGTATTTTATGGGCTGCTTTATGTATCTAAAACCTGTATCTAAAAAATTTATCTTTTTATCTGTTTTTTATTGTGTTGTCCTAATCTAATTGCGTTATACGTAACTCAATCAGTTAGTCCTGCCTTCATCCGTCGTGACGTGCTCAATTAATCTTCGTTTCTACCAAGCCCCACTTAATACGATTATAAGCCATGGCGGATTAGCAATAAAAACACTTTATCTCCAATTTTTCTTTCTTTATGCCGTTTCTTATCGAACGCTCATGAACCATTCGGCGTTGTCAATGTCATTAGTAAAAGCGTAAACACAGAGACGAGCATGTTCGATTACATACGAAACAAACATAAACTGGTCATAATAATATTAAGGACACAGTCTCAATTTTCAGCCTTATTGCTTAGGTAGCAGCAATTTCGTCGGGCCTTTCGGACACAGTCTCAATTTTCAGCCTTATTGCTTAGGTAGCAGCAATTTCGTCGGGCCTTTCGGACACAGTCTCAATTTTCAGCTTTATTGCTTAGGTAGCAGCAATTTCGTCGGGCCTATCCTCCAGAGGGCGCACTCGGGAAAAGGTTAACGCCGATCCCGATTGTATCTCAACGGAGGTAGAAGTTGCTGGAGGGTGGTTTAACCAGGTATGGGGTTTATACCCGAGTCCAATGGCATATCCTTGGGGCGGCCTTGTCAGCTTTCAGCCCCTTGTTGAATCGTAAAGAGATTACCCCGCCTTAAAAAAAGGTAGAGCAATTTGTTGCAGGTTTGAGGCGTTACCTTGAGGTTAAGGAATGTCCTTCCTAAGGTAGATGACGGGAATAGTTCTATAAAGTTTCAAAGAAATGGCATACAGATAAAGTTGCTATAACGTCAAAGATAATGTCGCTAGAACTGATTAAAACAAGGCGAAGTTTTTAAATACAAAAATACTATACCTATATATAATAATAAATAATAACCTCCCACGGTACCAATTTGACGTGGCGGGTCATTGATTTACTACCAAACGTAGATAGAGCAGTTCATACAAAAACGCGCTTGAAATCTGTCACCTAATCGACTATACATTTGTACTCGCTGATATGTAGTTGAATATGCACGCCCGAATTAAAATTACCATAAAGAAAGTACCGTACTATTTATCGAATTCAACCTTACTCTGCATTATTACGGCAACTATTTTAAGTACAACCGTGTGATGTTACATCATTTCATACCTAGCCACAGATCAAACGACGTTTTTGTAATTGCTACAAGAAAATATCAACTTTATACTCTCAAAGCACGAAATTGCTTATCGCGTTGTCGCTCCAACGCATGAATGAGATAACACATCGTGATACGACGCCCGTGCGAGCGAGACGATTGTGATGTACTGACCTGTACTGACACTGACGGGAAGTGACATTTTTATGATCAAAATAATTGTTTTTGATTGGATTTTACGTATAAATCGAATATTTGAATACATGATAAGATGTGTAATGAGTTTACTCACGCAAAATATGAAATCCCGTCTTTTTTCTGCCATATCTGGCTATTGTTACCACAACTTTTGAATGAGCACTTCGGCATGTTGACGTGCCGACAGCTAATCACTCACTATGGAAAAGAACTGCACGAGTCGCGATTGGGCAGTTCTTCAGCGGCCCACTTTTCGAACGTTCATGCGTTATCTACGTTTGGTAGTACATCAATGTGGCGGGTGGACTTAATTGAAGGCTTGTACGAATCACAGTGACTATTATCTAGACTACCATTTTCGCTAAGAAAGGTAAGAAAAAGAAACAACTACATCTACGTTACCCTTCTAAACTTACGGTCCGTTGGGACCGTAAATTTAGAAGGGTAAACTTCTAAACTTACGGTACTTTTAAACCCAATCGTGGTGGAAATAGAAAAGAAGAGATATAATTTACGGTTGCTACCTGGGGATATCGCCGGGGCGAACTTGGATCTGACGCTGGGTGTCACAACAAGCTTACCGTCGGTGGCGAGATGCTGAATAAGCGGGCTCTTGTTGGGAGCAATTCCGAATGCACTACAGCCGATTCACACGTATCACACCCATCATCCCCCCTTTTCATCCAGTCGTAACCTATTCGCATCATCTTACTCATCCCCCAATCCATATAGTTGCTTGTCAACATGTAATACATCATCAAGCTCTTTAACATCTTCTATAACAGCGGATATTATGCAGGTGGCATCCCAATAGGAGTAAAAACTCAGAGTTTTAACTGAGTCCCTATAATTTTAGCAACAACGGGTTTTGTAAAACGAAAGAAAATAATAATAAAGAAAACGAAAGAAAATAACAATATTAGCTCAGTTCGTAAGTTGAGTAATTAGAAAGATAAGTGTATAATAATAATAATAAAGACACATAATAGCATTACGCAAACGGCGAGTACATGACTCACCTTCGTTTTGCCGATGATATCGTGGTCATGGCTGAGACCGTGGAAGATCTAGGCACAATGCTCGAAGACCTCTGTAGAGTTTCCCAACAAGTGGGTCTTAAAATGAACATGGACAAGACCAAAATTATGGTGAATTCCCATGTAGTACCCACTCCTGTGAAGGTTGGCGGCTCTACACTGGAAGTTGTTGACGAATATGTTTACCTGGGACAAATAGTCCAGCTCGGTAAGTCCAACTTCCAGAAAGAGGTAAATCGACGAATCCAACTCGGCTGGGCAGCGTTCGGGAAGCTACGCAGCATATTCTCGGCCAATCTACCGCAGTGTCTTAAGACGAAAGTCTTCAATTCGTGCGTGTTGCCAGTGATGACGTACGGAACTGAGACGTGGCCGTTTACAATGAGTCTCATCAGAAGGCTCAATGTCACTCAAAGGGCAATGGAGAGGGCTATGCTCGGGGTTTCTCTACGCGATCGCATCAGAAATGAAGAGATCCGTAGAAGAACTAGAGTCGCCGACATAGCCCAAAGAATTGCAAACCTTAAGTGGCAGTGGGCAGGACACATAGCTCGCAGGACTGACGGCCGTTGGGGCGGAAAGGTCCTCGAGTGGCGGCCGCGTACCGGGAGACGCAGCGTTGGTAGGCCCCCCACAAGGTGGACCGACGATCTGGTGAAGGTCGCGGGAAGCCGCTGGATGCGGGAGGCGCAGGACCGATCGGTTTGGAGATCCCTGGGGGAGGCCTATGTCCAGCAGTGGGCGTCTCTTGGCTGAAATGATGATGATGATGATGATGATAATAGCATTGGTTCCTATTTGTAACTATTTATTGGCTGCAAAATAGCAAAACTTTTCGACTTCGAATAAAATAGATCAATTTTCTCACCGAGTTTATTTAGAAAATTGCGCAAAGGTTATTGGTACTTACTCACAATATTACCTTCTCCGGATGTGTGCTTGCTTGATGCAATTTAAAAGCTCGAAATGGATCGTGAAAAGCTGAGTATTGATTCTTTTTATATTTAGGTACAGGACTTGTCTGTTAGAAATTATTTATTTCTACGCATAGGTAGCAATATTTCAATGAATCGCCTTTTCTAATGTTAAGGTGGAGTTACGTAATGAAATAAGTAATCCAAAATATACAAGCAGTTAGCGATGTTACTGCAAAAGTGATTCACTCTCTTATTGTCATAATGTTAATGTATATATTGGTAATCTAAGACTCGGAGATGATTAATCTCTAAGGAAAAAAAACTTCCAAATGCGAGTTGGACTCGAATAAGTATCTACTAGCTGTGCCCGCGACTTCATTCGCGTGGATGTCGGAAAATAACATGTCGTATATTTTTTGCCCTTATTGCAACATTTTTTATTGATGCTCAGCTCCTATTAGTCGTAGCGTGATGTGATATAGCCTATAGCCTTTTTCGATAAATGGACTATCCAACACAAAAATAATCTTTCAATTTGAATCAGTAGTTCCTGAGATTAGCACGTTCAATTAAACAAACAAACAAACTCTTCAGCTTTATAATATTAGTCCCATACTACATATTTAGGGTTGCTTCTTGCCAAGTTTCATGTTCCTAGATCAACAGGAAGAACCCTATAGCTTTTGATTGCCTCATGGAATCGCAAAATATACAAAACTAGCTGTGCCCGCGACTTTGTTCGCGTGGATGTCTGAAAATAACAATATCGTGATGTTATATAGCCTAAATAGCAATACTCTTCTAAGACATTTCAAAAACTGATAAAAAAAATATTTTTTTAACCATTAACACATTGATCTATTAAAACAATTACATCGGATATTTGGGGCTCGCTATCTGTACACCCCCCCCCTTCCGTACATTCACACACACTCATACACATACACAAAAACACACAACTTACATTCGTACCCTGTATGGGATTATGTAAAATTTTGTACTTCACTGTTTTTTCTCTAAGCATCCTAAAATGTATTATGATATGTAAATTTTGTATTATAAATATGCTGTTGGTTTCTGAATAAAATAAAATAAATAAATAAAACCTTCCACGATAAATGAACTATCCAACACAAAAAGAATTTTTCAATTCGAATCAGTAGTTCTTGATATTAGCGCGTTCAAACAAACAAACAAACTCTTCAGCTTTATAATATTAGTATAGATTATGCGACATAAACGGTCATATCTTTTGATCGCGTCAACTTACAAGTTTGATTTATTCACAGCTGAAAGTAACCAGAAAACCGAATATTTTTTATTAATTTCAGTTTGATATCTCAACGCGTTCCTGTGAGAAAAGGTCTTGGCAAACAGACAGAGATACGGATAGACTTACAACGAGGTGGGATCTCTTGTAGGATCATTGTCGTCTGTCCTAGATTCCTTTTTCTTTCCTTTTGAGGTACGGAGCCCTAAAATGAATGAAAAGAAAGGAAACATTAATTTCTTGTAGAAGATACTAAAGGTGTTTAGGAGATATTTCGAGTTCTGCTTAGAGCCTGCCCTTCAAGGCCATCGAGTAGAGTAACGTCAAGATATACATTATTAAACTAAATTATGACAGTTATTTACAGCTTAGTTATTTTATTGAAATGTTCATAATTTATTTATCATGCAATGTCAATTATAATCGTTCTACATACAGACATGCTCTACAAATTTACATTGCACGTAGATTACTTTCTACGAGTACTCCGCTGGCCGAGTATTTCCAAGGGTTTCATTTCAATTTTGCTCCCACAAAGCTATCGGTTGCGCTATAATCCCCTTTAAGCTTTCAGTGCGTTGGTAATAAAATTATTTTTTTTATTGCGCCACTATACCCGCCTCTTTATTGAGATCGCCCGGTATTGAACGGAGGTTCGGGGTCAATTCCCCATGGGGCCAGAAGCTATTATACCTGGTTTGCTTGGTAGTAGAGCTTCTGAGCCCATCTGGCTAGCTACCACCATCTTGCCTAAGTATGTCATAATAACAATACTAATAACATTGTTGCGTTTCGATAATTAGAAGATAGATAGCTAGTTTCTCAGTTATTGGGGAGTTCAAGTGAAGCTTGTTTGAACTTTGGTCTTATAACTTGCTCTATGATCTAATGGATCATTTATTTTAGATCGAGAGATCCATGCCGAGATCCGGACTGTGACGATCTCTGAGAGAAGTTGGTAACAGCCACTTTGAATCCTCGATGCAGTGACTGCACACGAATGGTCATTCTCTCGCATAAGATACTTAGTTCTGTGGTGTTGAGGACAGCCGGTGATGCTAGCTTGAAATATATGTTTTTTGTAGATAACACGCAATGAAGATTATATGATCTCACGGGATGAGTAATATTTTGTCCTTTGTCTAAACATCTAAGTTAGCGAATAAGCAGGCGGCCACCTAATGGTAAATGGCTACTGTCGCCAAAAGTATACGTGGTTCCTATAAGACTTACTCACGACCTGAGTTTATGACCGAGATAGAACACTTCTTTGGTCAGCTTTATGCAACATCGCAAGCACCCGTTATTTAGGATACAGACGCAAGCCAAATTGACCCGGCATTACACCGAAGACATCCCAGACGTCAGCCTGTACGAGATTAGTGTGGCTTAAGGCGCCACTTTCCCATTTTATACAATTTCGATTACCTGTACCGCCACGAATATAAAATATACAGTTCTCAAATTCATATATGATATTGTTGAACATTTTATCTAAACATTCTTAAAGACAGAAACATGATTAATAATATTTAACTCGATAGAAAAAAAATCCAAAGATTACTCTGTTCAATATTTTAAAACACTTGTGAATCAGAAAATAAAATAATAAATGGCATAAAAGTGTTACCAATAGATGTGCATTTTTATTGTCTAGAAAATTGCAAGAATACTTTTTTTATTTAGTACTCCAGTTTTCCAAAAATCGAATAAAACATGTAAAAAGTAACGTTTTCGTTCGGTCACGGGCGCGTAAGCGACATTAGAAGCTATACGATTATCAACTAGATATATTACCTGGCAATAAAGGAATCGCCGTGCACGCGTAGATTTCCAGGAAAACCCCGCCTTAAGAACAACAAGGCGCCGGGTGATGATGAAGTTACAGACGAATTCCTAAAAGCGGGTGGACTGAAGTCCGAGAGGCGCTGCAGCGGCGATTTAACTCCGTCATACTCGAGGGCAAAACGCCTAAAGCATGGCACAGGGGCGTGGTGGCACTTTTCTTCAAAAAGAGCAACGAGGCCCAGTTGAAGAACTATAGACCCACCATGCTTCTGAGTCATGTACACAAGCTGTTCTTGAGGGTCATCACGAACTGTCTCGCACGCAGGTTTGACGAGTTCTAGCCTTCCGAACAAGCCGGATTCCTAAAAAGCTTATAGTATCATAAACCACATGCATACGCTGCGGCAGATTATACAGAAGACCGAGGAATATAATCTGCCACTATACTTGGCATTTGTGGACTCTGAGAAAACCTTCGATTCTCTCGAGACCAGGAGAGCTATTTTTGAATTACGTATGCGACTTCGAAATCACCGATGTGACTAAAAATCACCGATTTTCAATAATTCTTATTTTTGAATATCACTTATGTGACTACCTTAGTCACGGATGTGATTTCATTACGAGTGCCCTCACCCACTCGTAAACAAGTCATACATAACTGTGGAAACGTTATCTGTGTTTTGTTTAGAGAACATATTGACAAGTTTGAAGTTGATGTATGTTGATTTTGAGTTGGTTTTAAAATTTGTCAAATAAGTAAATATACACGGTTATTTTTTATCACCCTGGAAAATTTAAGGGACGCTTCACGACATGGTATTAGAATGATTTAAATATAAATAAAAAAAAATAACTCACTTAATTTTTTTTTATTTTTTTTTAAAATACAAATAATGCTGCACTAGTTGAGAGCAGCATTTTGTTTTTTTTTTATATATAATATTGGATGTGTCCTGAAGCGTCCCTAACATTTTCCAGGGTGATAAAAAAAACCGTGTATAAGTTTAAAATCTTTTAAATTTGTGTCACAAACAAACTTAGACCAGTATTTTCTTATTATTTTGGCCTAGTTGCAATGAATTTTATCCGTATAATAACCGGTATATACCGAAAACGGCTACATTCTGCGTGTAACCGAACCCTTACGTATGTGTGTACTTTATCTATGTTGGCAGCTCTGCGTTCGACTTTCAAAAATAGGATGTTTAGGAATTCGTGACTTCAAAGTCATCGCTGACTATTTAATCAGCGGTGATTTCTAAATCGCATACGTAATTCAAAAATAGGTCTCCTGGTCCGTACTTCGGTCATTCCAGAGCTGCCAGAAAGACTATCGGTACATCCAAATGTTGGAGTCATTTTATGAAAACGCCACCTTGTCAGTCCGCTTTCAAGACCAAAACTCGAAACCAGTATGACTTTAGCGCGATGTGAGGCAGGGCGATGTTATATCGCCGAAACTGTTCACAGCTGCGTTAGAGGATGTATTTAAGCATTTGGACGGGAGAGAACTTGGCATCAACATAAACGGCGAGTACATGATTCACCTTCGTTTTCCTGATGATATCGTAGTCATGGCTGAGACCTTGGAAGATCTTGTCACAATGCTCGAAGACCTCTGTAGAGTTTCCCAAAAGTGGATCTTAAAATGAATATGGACAAGAATAAAATGTGGACACGCCGGCGTGGCGTCGCCACGCCTAGCATGATGGGTCGGCGCGCCGCCGCCGGGAAATTCATGCCCGGCGCTCATGTCTACTTTATAGTAATTCTTTAGAAGAAATCATAGTTTTTCTGTATGATCCGAAACTTTTTCTCGACAATTTATGTCGTCGGGGCAACAGCTGTACGTTGTCCAAAAAAAGGTTGGTAGGCTACGACAATATAGCTTAAAAAACTTTTGTTCAAATATATCTCAGAAAATGACGCGATTTTCGCACGAAAAATAAGACAGATATCGACCTTAACAACGCCAATTCGTTTACATCGAGTCAACAGACATAAAAACAAACTCCTCGAGGGCCGCAAAAGCGAATCCCCGGATAAAAGGCCCATTATTCATCTAATTTAAATTGCAATACGACCCGCAAGCCTTCCAATTTTCGCAGCAAAAATAAAACAAAGTATTAGAGCAAGAGTGTAATTGTGCGAATACCTTTACTGGTGGGTTCTGGGACGGGACCCCAGATGTATCCCAAATAAATAACGGCCTTAGGGACGACCTCCGGCGCCATCGGCAATGGCCGTGTTACCGCTTGATTGATTTTGTGTAAATCTATTTAAAATATTTTCAATTTATTTTTTAAGGTTAATATTTACTCTAAATATTTTCAATTTATTTTTTAAGGTAAATATACACTCTAAATATTTTCAATTTATTTTTAAGGTATACACACGAAAGAGACAGCAGGGTAGTACGCAAATAAAACTGAATGATGACTGGGGAATTTATTCCTCTTTGGATGTCAATATGTTAATGAGCGTCGGTGGCGCTGTGGTTTCGGCACTTGCCTTCCAATCGGGGGGTCGGGGTTCGAGACCCGCCATGTACCAATGTGTTTTTCGTTTCGAATTTCATATGTACATTTGTCTGACGCTCCTACGGTGAAGGAAAACATCGTGAGGCAACCTGCATACATCTGCGAAAAAATTCAATGATATATGTGAAGTCGACCAATCCGCACTGGGCCAGCGTGGTTGACTAAGGCCTAATCACCCTAACATAGGGTAGTCTCGAACCCCTCGGTGGGGACGTATATGAGCTGTGATGATGATGATGATGATGATGGATGTCAATATGTTACAGTGGCGGCACCTAGCGTGGTTCGTGCACGTGTTTTACAGTTTTTTTTACATACGACAGGGAAGCTCTTGGCCTTCATCTCACCTGATGGTAAGTGATGATTAGAAAGTGGAAGCGAGCTTTACTTGTACTCAATAACTGAGGAACTGGCTATCTTCCCACTTATTGTCGGAACACAGCAATGCTATTAACATTGTTACTATGGTGACAAACTTAGGTATGACGGTGAAATGGTGACAAGGATGTGACTCAAGCAGAAACACGAGGTTTGCACAAGCCATACACTGGCACCGCCCGGAGTGACCCGTACACGTGTTTACAGTTACAGATTATGTTAGAGATTAGATGTTCTATGTACTGATCTATGGTGTGTTGTCATTAAATAAATGTTCTATCAAACAGTCGATCCGAGTTTATAATTATACATTTTAACAGGTTATTGTCCCAGTTTTACGCAAAAATGTCTCGAAAAGCTTTTTTAACGATAAACAAATTAGCGGGATCAGATGATTTTCAGGATTGGAAATTTTCAATGAAAATGTTGTTGAAAAAAGATAAGCTGTTCCATCTGACAGCAAAAAATCCAGACCCAAATGCTGAAGACGTGGAAAAAGACGAGGAAGCTTTAGCTACAATCTGTCTTCACGTTGAACCTCAAGTGTTTCCATTCTTACGCGAAGCTTCAACAGCGAAAGAAGCTTGGGATATTCTCATTAAAACTTTCGAGAGTAAGAGCATCAATCGTCATATCAAGCTCTTGGATGCATTCCTAGATGAACGCCTGGAGAAACATGACAGTATGCAGGATTACATCGCAGCCGTCATGAATCACGCTCATAAGTTAGGGGACATCGGCAAGGCAGTGGATGATGACTTGATTGCAGTAGTTTTACTACGTGGCTTACCAGAGAAGTACAGCTCAATGAGAATGGCGCTACAGCACTCAGGTACGAAGCTTACTTCTGAAGTTGTCAAGACGGAATTACTTCATGAAGATAGCGGAACGTCAAAAATATCGGATCCTGATGCAGCGTTTGCAATGAATAAGAACAGAGGTGCAGCAAAGCCGAGTACAAGTAAGAAACACCAGCAGACTGGAAGCGCGTCGAGCTCTAATTCCAAGATTAAGTGCTTTAAGTGTGGACTTAAAGGCCACAAGAAGAGTGAGTGCACGTCTACCAAAGGTCAGATGAGTACAAAATGTTTTAATACCATGCTAGGTGTAGAAGGTTTTAGCCCACAAGACTGGTATCTAGATAGTGGTGCATCGTGTCATCTTACTTTCAATAAAGAGTGGTTTAGAGACATTAATTTTTGTGATAAGAATAATGCTAGTATTACTTGCGCTAATAGTCAAAAGCTCAGTGTGTATGGTGTGGAAAATATTCCTACAAAGTTGAATGGTAAAGAGGTAACATTCACTGATGTTAAATTAGTCCCAAATCTGTGTGCTAATTTGGTATCGGTTTCAAAAGTAGTCGAGAAGGGTAATGTTGTTGTGTTTGGGTCGACTGGGTGTAAAATTTATGATGACCAGGATTGCCGTGTCTTAGGAACACCTGTGGCAACTGCGAGCAAGGTGTCTGGAATCTACAAGTTAGACAGCTGTGAGCCTGTTGTAGATAGTGCTTTGGCAGTTCAGGTAGAAAAGTCGGCAGTGATGCTGTGGCATCGTAGGTTAGGACATGTAAACTTCCAGGACATGAAACGTGTACGAGGTTTGCAGTTCATCGGAGACGTGGACAAGTTGGAGCCTTGCGAATCGTGCATTAAAGGTAAAATGCATAGGATTCCTTTCGACAAGGATCACGAGGCGGCGCGAGCTACTGAGAAGCTGGAACTTGTGCACATGGATCTCTGCGGTCCTATGGAAAACAAATCATATGGCGGTCATTCGTACTTCTTGATTATCGTAGATGATTTCACGAGAAAAATGTTTATTTATTTTTTGAAGTCAAAGACAGACGTTCTTGATAGGTTCAAAATGTTCGTGAATGAGACAGAGACGTACTCGGGTAAGAAAATAAAAATTATTAGGTCGGACAACGGTAAAGAGTTTGTCAATGCTAAGTTTAATGCTTATTTAGAAAGCAAAGGAATAAAACATCAGTTGAGCGTGCCGTACACACCTCAACAGAACGGGGTGGCAGAAAGGGCTAATCGTACAGTAGTGGAAATGGCAAGAAGCATGCTGGCGGATGCAGGTCTGAACACGAAATACTGGGCGGAAGCTTGTCATACTGCTGTGTATACGAAGAACTGCCTGCCACACAGTGCTAACGGTGGAGCTATTCCTGAAAAACTCTGGTCCGGTAATGACGTGAACATTAACAATTTCAAAGTATTTGGTTCACGTGCGTTTGTATATATTTTCTTAAAGAACTTCGAAAGAAATGGGACTACAAAGGGAAGGAATACATTTTCGTAGGATATTGTGACGAGACAAAGGGTTATCGTTTTTCCGATCCAAATGTTCCAAGTCGTGTCATCAGATCGAGGGATGTGGTGTTTGTGGAGGAAACTAAGAAATAGTATCAAAGAAAAATGAAGTATTGGAGAGCCCTACAGTCAATGTTCTACAGCCTAAGAGTCAGAGCGAAGAAAACACAGTGATATGGGAACTCTGTGAACCTAAAATGAATAGGAGAGCAGAAGAAGAAGCAGAAACTTTCGACGACATAGTGGAAATACAGGATAGCTCGACGGAAACTGAAGTGGTGCAACCGGAACCAGATACTTCAGGTCAAGGGAACAACTTGTGTGTTACATCGGAACATGAAGCAGAAGTTGAGGCAATTGAGAACAGAAGATACTCGCTGAGAAGTGGTGGAAGTAATTTGAACCCTGATTTTGCATATCTAGTTGCTGAAGAGAAAGAACCACTGACTATTCGCGAAGCATGTAGTCGAGAGGATGCTGAACTCTGGGAAGAACCAATCAAGAAAGAACTTGAGTCTATGCGGGAAAATCAAGTATGGGAGCTGGTAGAAAAGCCACCAGGAGCGAAGGTCGTCGGGAATAAATGGGTGTTTAAATACAAACAGGATGCAGAAGGAGTAACAACATACAAAGCCAGACTCGTTGCTAAAGGTTTCACTCAATCGGAAGGAATCGATTATTTCGAAACTTTTTCGCCGGTGGTGAGAAGATCGAGTTTGCGGTTTTTGTTGAGCCTGGCTGCAGCCCTGGATTTACACATACATCATTTTGACGTAAACACGGCGTTTCTCAATGGTGATTTGAACGAAAAGGTTTTTATGCGTCAACCCGATGGTTGCATAAAAGAAGGAGAAGAAGAAAAAGTTTGTTTGCTAAAAAGAGCGATTTATGGCCTTAAACAAGCGTCAAGGAGTTGGAATATGAAAATCAATGACGTGTTGTTGGCCTTGAATTTCAAGATGTTGACAATTGTATTTATACAAAAAATTCTATAAATTCGGATGAATTTATCGCGATTGCTCTATACGTGGACGATTTGATAGTTTTCAGTAAAAATGAGGTAACAAAAAGTGTTTTGTTAGAAGATCTCAAAACTTTTTTCAAAATTAAGGACCTTGGACCGGCAAAACAGTATCTAGGTATGCGTCTTGGACATGAAGGGTCTACGATCACACTGGATCAGACCATGTATATTGACGCAATGTTAAGCGAATTCGGCATGCAGGATTGTAAATCGGTGAGTACGCCACTTGAGTTAGATGTACACTCGACACTAGCTTCGGCGGAGGTGGGCAATGCTGTTCATGTACCTTACCAAGCTATGGTTGGTGCACTAAACTACTTGGCTACCAACACGCGGCCGGATATAGCTGTAGCCGTGAGTGCGCTTAGCCAGTACAATGCCAAATACGGGTTAACACACGTAAAGGCGGCCAAACGGGTGTTTCGATATTTAAAGGGGAGTAGAGAAAAGAAACTTTATTTTAGAAAACATTCGTGTAATAAAATCAACAACATTACAGGGTACTCTGACGCTGACTGGGCTGGGGATGTCAAGGACAGGAAATCTTTCACGGGATACATATTTAAAGTTGGTGGGAATACAGTATCTTGGGAGTGCAAGAAACAAAGATGCGTGGCGCTCTCGTCAACAGAATCTGAGTATATTGCACTGAGTGAATCTGCAAAAGAAGCAGTTTACCTAAGAAAATTGGTGAGTAGCCTCTTTTCTAGTGATGACAGCTTGTGTGTGAAGATTTACGTGGATAACCAAGGTGCGATTAAGTTGGCTTATAATCCAGTTCATCATAAACGCACTAAGCACATAGAGTTGAGGATTCATTTCGTTAGGGACTGCGTCGTGAATGGTTCTATATTATTGGAATATATCCCCACAGCTGACAACATAGCTGATGCTTTGACTAAAGCGCTGCCTAAAGCTAAACTTTATTGATAGTTTACTTGGCTAGGTAGCCTGTCACAGTTTTATAGGATGTTATGTTATGTTTTGCTATTTTGGTTATGTTGGATCTTTGTTTGAGGGGGTGTGTTAGAGATTAGATATTCTATGTACTGATCTATGGTGTGTTGTCATTAAATAAATGTTCTATCAAACAGTCGATCCGAGTTTATAATTATACATTTTAACAGATTAAAAAGTAGCTGGAAGGTCACAGTAGTGCGAGGCACATAGAACGTTTATATTTACAGACTAAAAAGTGATAAGACGGATAAAGTAGCAAGAGGCACACAGTGGCGCCGCCCGGTATGTGCAACGTTTTTGAACATATAATTTTCAAAGTGGTTGTAATATATTTTTTAATAATAATAATAATCATACATATTGCCATTAAATCAAAATGGCGTGGAAGCCTGCTTTTTTATATAATTAAGTTGGCAAACAAACAAACTGCCCACCTGATGGTAAGTGGTAACCGTCACCTAACACCTAATAATACATGTGGCTCTTGTGAGATTCGCAGCAAAACTGCAACCCCCACAAGAACCACAGTGTACGTCGCCAACATGTGACATGAGATGTAAAGTCACGGTGCCCAGTAATTTCACTGCCATATCTTACCCTTAAGACCGGATCACAGCAATGCAAGCACTGCTGCTTTGCGGCAGAAATAGGTAAGACGCAGGTACCCAAGCAGACGACCCTGGTACAGGGTCTCCCTCCGGTTTCATTAAATTTGCTAATAAGTAGGAGTATAATACGCGAATTGCAAAAATCTTCAGGTTATTTCCAGCAGCGCAAAGCAATCGAGCTCTTGTTTTCTATAAAGCTTAAGGTTTTAATTTCATTTCGATTTGAAACATTAATAATTGTCCAACCTTCATTTTCGAACGCGAATCTGTATTAATTCGAAATTTAATTAATCTTAATTTTACAGAAACATTATTGAGGCTCCAATTAAAATGCCTCAGTATTAATAACGAGGGTACACAATATAACGTCTTACAATATTCAACTGACATTTTCATTGTTTTATAATTACTTGATACTTAGTTTATATTTAGATTTTTATTTGATGGAGCTTTGAGTAAATTGATTTCTATTTTAGGAATTGGATTCGAGTGAAGAACTTAGGATTAGGTTTTGGTTATGAAATAAAAGTTGCTGCGTGCTTTGCTAATTTCAATCATTATTTCAAAGTATTGTCTATTACTTTATGCTCAGATATCGGTGTTTACTTTGACAGCATTATGACGATGAATAATAAAAAATCGCATTTAAGTTTGGAATCTGTTGAAATTGTAGTACCAAACATCGCCGATAAAATATGTACCTACCAGAGTAACAGAGGTAGATCTTCCACAGAACATATAGGTCTCCACCCAGAGACTCGAGCCTACTCTATGTTAGGGTGTTTAGACCTTAGTCAAACACGCTGGCCCAGTGCTGATTGGTCGACTTCACACACACCTTAGAATTTCTTCGCAGATGTATGCAGATTGCCTCACGATGTTTTCCTTCACCGTAAAGGAGCGTCGCACAAGTGTACAAATGATATTCGAAAAACGAAAAATACATTGGTACATGCCCGGATCGAACCCGTACCAAATTGGAAAGGCCAGGGCCAAGTCCACAAAGTAGTTTAGTAATTTGGTTAATAATGTAATTTATATGTCTACATTGTGAACTTTAGTATGGAATAATTCGATAGATAAGTACTGATAAAACAATATTCAGAACAGCAATTGTGTAATATTTAAAATTAAGGGCGTGGAAATCGTACAAGTATCTAATGAGTTTGGAGCGGTAATTTAGGCAGTAAAATCATAAGCCGCCTCGCAATATTTTAACCAAGTTAGCTTGAAAGCTATAACAGGAATTCATATAAGAACTAACGAGTTGTTGAAAAATATTTTTTGAAATTGCTTTGAAAAGTTTACGAAGCGTGTCGAAATATTGACTTTCGTCATTTGCTTGAAATTAAAAGATACAAAACTATGTTTGTGTTTCACGTTAAACATATTTCTGAGTAAGTTGGCCGTAGGGTTATCAGAATGAAATGAATGCTCGCGAGCTTTGAAATGAATTAAACATTTAGTGTTTGTAAAATTTACACATTTTTATTCCATCATAACGGCAATCAAAAGGAGAGATGTCATTATTATGCAATACCATGTCGGCAAAATGATAGCTTACAGCTATGGTGTATCCTTTGTCCTTGTGAACGATTGTAAACAACATTAACGCATTCAGGGCGGCAATTGCCTGTGGTTTATCTGCATGGACTGGAATTTCACGTATTACAAACATTTGACGAACGGTGTTAATTTGTACAATCTCGGTGGCCAGCTTATGTCGCCATCACATGAGATGACCAAGCCGAACTTTTCAATCAATAAAATCAATAATTTTTAATATTTTACATTTTCTAGCTTCAATAATTGATAAGATCCAATAGGTGGTTAGTACTGATGTCGTTACAAAAATTTTTGTAAAGACAAACACCAGCTTGAGGCGTTTTTGGTTAAATTAACAACTTGTAATTGTAGTGTTGCAAACAATGCTGCGTCAAACCCTATTTTGTACGTTTCCTAATAAATATGAGTGGTGAATTCTATCACGGATCTTGATATGTTTTCAGTAGTAGGGCTTAAATAGTCACCAAAGACCGGATTTGTGCTTAAGACGTCTCACATATTTTTACCATGACATATTTATTAATTTACCCTCAGAAAAAAAATTGGTTTTTATGGTATGATGGAAACTTTTATAAAACATGAACCAATATTTAAATTACACCTAATTAGGGCTCCTTATTATTTTCACCTCTCCCGCACGAAAGCGGTGCTTTTGGTGCCTAAAAACTCGCAGCAAAATCGATTTTTGCTGAACGAAATATTTGAAACGAATTTTGAAAATGTATAATTTTAAAGAGAAGACAAACTGATCTTTTAAAATCTTCCCATAGCACCCCAAAAAGCTAATAGATAATACTATAGATAACAAATCAACTGTCTCAGTCCGTGGTTAATGACATGATCATAAATATTTTGTGTCAAAATTGTATTTGCTTATTTACTTTTACTTTTAAATTGTATTTGCCTCACAGTGTATTTAGAATTCAAACGGCCGACAAAATAACACTCGAGATTGGTATAATGAGTTTAGTGATTCAACAAAAGCACTTTCAACAAAAGCGCCGTGTGCCGCTTCGCGAATCATAATCAAGCCGGACTCGATTAAAAGCCGTACCTACAGTGTATGTAGCGCATCAGACAAAGCAGGAGCAAAGGGTGTAAAAGGGTGTAAAAGAAATAAGGGAAGCGCATTCAGCGGGAAAAAGAAGTAAGTGAGTTTAAATGTCAATTACGCAACGTTTTCGAGGTAGATGTCCTAAAAATTCAGGTTTGCTCTTTCAAAGCTCCAGGCAAAGCTTTTTTTGGGAGATTGACTTTTGATGTCAGTCTTTTAGTTATATGCATGTATGATTGGAGCAGTTTAATCAAAACCAACCAAAATTCAAACAAAGTGAAATATCAGGATTAGACAAAAAAAACACACTTTGTTTACGCACACGTCTTTGTTGTTTTCAGCATATTTTTTAAACGTGAACGTCTTCTAGTTACGCAATTTTAAATTCTGAATTATAAAAAATGTTATTGAAAAAAGACAACAAATAAGCCTAAATCTTCATATGACTTTGAGTAAAAAAGTGGTAGGTACTCATGTAATCGAACTCCAGATTAATACAGGATGGTCCGAAACATGGAGTGTTTATTTGACAAAAAAAAACCATTATTTATTTCAGGTAACAAGAACGAGTTTAAGTCTGAAGATCTGAATACTTGCGATAAATATAAATCTGTATTTTAATGTCGATAAATCAAAAATGCTGTCAAACTGAAAATTAATTGAAATCACCCAAAATTTTACAATTACAGTACCTAAACTCCTTATCAAGCTAAGCTATACTGTTTGACCTTTGGAACGTTCTTATGTCGCTCGTAATAGTCACTGTTTTCGTAGTGTAAATGTAGCTTGAATGGGAGCTTACTGTACAACAACAATTACAAAATTTAGGTGTTCCACTAAGTGACTGGTAAGTACAACAAATGAGCGACAGTTCAAATAATGTCAGGCAGGTGAACAACTCTGAACATGTTAGGGGTGTCTACAATGATATTCCCATAGTACCAGCAAAATTTTATGGTAACTATATCAAAATACTTTTTAAAAAAATAGATTTTTTACCTATAAAGTATCACTACAATATTGTCCATTGAAAATGTATTTTATGAATTATTAATGTATGATTAATAAACGAAATTTACTATAAAAATATGAAATTATAATTTCAATTTCAATCATTTATTTTTTGATTAGTTTTTTTTTACCACATTTGTACCTTTATTAATAACACGATAAAAATACGAATAATTATGGAGTACGAGTTCCGTCGTGGTAGCAATGCGGCATAAACGGCTCGTGAAAATTACAAACGAATTCACGACCAACTGGCCTAAACGCTTCCGACATGAAAATTTTGAACTGCAAAATGAACCATGTTATCTCACCGAAAATTACAGTCGATGAATTAATAGCGACCGTCGTTATAGAATGTTGGATGAAGGACGAGGTTCGGGTAGTTGTAGGCATAATCAATTGTCTCAGCGTCCTCCAAATAACCAATAAATCCAATTAAATCATCCATCATGAATGCCAAAGCAATCACGCACAAAAGTTTACACTAAACACGAACAAAAGCAAACGAAAATTACTTTGAGATTATGTGTCAGGTACTTAGGTGCTGAGGTACCCTCAGGAGGTACCTATCTTAGTTTTGACAGTTCATTACTCGCTATGTCAAGCAAGCAATGAGTAAAAGAAGGTAAGACCGTTTTTTCCTTATAATTTTCTTTAAAAAATATATGAAATTGTCTTTTAATACGGGTGTCAATCTATGGCTGAGTTAGCAGCAGTTTTCGACGTTAGCATCAAAACAACGTTGTTACATTTGCGTCAAATTAGCAAGGTAAAAAAGCCTGAGGAAAGCTGTGAGGAACTAGATAAAATAATGGAGAACTTCTCAAATCTCTTAAGAGTCTTTACTTAATGCCTGGTATTTACTCTGCGATCTTCATAATAATCATAAAAGATACGAGTAGTATCTGAATTAAGTCCATTTATTAATGAATTTGTTAACATCAATTCGTTAGTTTAAAATATTTCCCATAGCTAAAACTTATTTCGAGATTAAAAATTTGCTTCGGTTTAATAATAAATCCTCAATCCATGTGCAAAGCAAAACAAAACCTGTACTCTTTCAACCGTGTTTTCCTGTAGACATAGGCAACAAATATTCGTTAGGTAATTGTTGAGAGTGGACTGTATTTAGGTACTTGAGTTAAACGCTGGTTTCTTTGTGATAATATTTGGAGCTTTATTTACTTCTTGCAAGACGACTTCCACTGACCGACAACATACAACTGACTACAATTTATCAGTATTCGGCCCTATATTTATACACTATCCCTTGGTTCGCGGGGGGACATCCCGCCCGCGGACCAATCAAAAGGGGCCGAATTTATTTAAGATATGGTTCATTCATGGGGACTTGGCCCGCATAAGCTTAGACTCTGCTTAGTTCTGGGTCCCCGGCACTTGCGAACTGTCGTCAACAGTAATCAAAATATTTTGCCCCAGCGCTTGTGTGTAATATGTCTAAAATATGTAGATGCTTTAGGGTAAATAATCAACGCACCAGAACAAAACCTTTAATATCTTTTGCTTGTTTTAAATAATTTGTCAGAATTTGGCATATTAATATTTTACTTATCTACATTACACGGTTTTTTATTTTATCAATTTTCATTAAAATGTCTCTTTACTTACGATTCATAAAATTAGATACCTGTTGATAGTCTAAATAGTCCAATCCACTTCCAATTCCTTTGCGCGACAGCCCTGCCGGGTGTGATGAGTATTGCGCTAAGTGCTACTTAGCTGGAAAATAATGAAACAGCTTTTTGTAGAAACTTGATTTGGCGGCCATTAGCCAAGGTGCTAAACCTAACAAAAGGCGAGGGTCGCACGTTCGTGCTTCGACTCGGTTCCACGACTTGAAGGACTGTCCCATCAAAATACTTCAGCATTTGGTATACTTCGCATTTGTGTCATGTTTAGTTGCCACTTCATTTGACGATATTTTGCTCTAAGCATGTTAATCAAGTTTACAGAGATGACATTTTGCAAAGGAATGTAAGATTCTAATGTGGTATCTAGTAATAGGGTAATTAGCTTTAGTAGAAATTTTGTTTTCTCACGGAAGTAGCAGACTTTCCTTTGTCCCATTGCACAATTGTCTATACTCTTAGCCTAGATGTTGTACTATTCTACATTATTTAGGTGATTGTTGCATAATAATGAAGTTAATTAACTTTTCTAAAATTAGATAGTCATCATAAATTTGCATGTTCTTTGTTAGTCAGAGTCCTTACGCGTATTCATTATCGAGCCCTATCAGTTCTACGGTGCAAGCATGTAATTCACGATAAACAAAATTTGACAGCTATGATCGACATACTGACAAAAACCGATAAATAAGACAGATATTCTTCCCAGAGAGTGAAAAGGACAGTTGCTTTTGTGGCTCGATATATGTCGATCGACAACTCCATGCTCGCACAGCAGCTTACGATTTCAAATCAAAGGCATTACTGCTCAGAATGAATGTATAGGCTTAGGCTTAGGCTCTAAAGCATTATAAAGCTCCATTGGCAACACTTGTCTGTAAGTCAAGACATTTTAAGTTTAATAAAAGTGCTTTTAACTGACATTTGTTGTGAAAACTATACACCCGCGACCTACGTTTGTCTTTAATATCATCTAGGGATATAAAAATTTCACACGACCTATTCTCAGATCTATCAAATGTACACAAAAAATAATATTTCATAAAAATCGGTCAAGCCTTTTCGGAGGAGTTCGTTAACAAATACTGTGACACGAGATTTTTATATATAAAATAGATATACGTACAGTTTAGAATTTAATTTAATACGAGGTAAAAGTGAATATTTTTTGAATTCATAATCTTAGATAAGTAATTATTTACTTTAAAAAATTAAACAATCTTGTTTGCCAAAGCTCAATCACAAAGAGAGTTTTGGTGTCAAAAAATAATAAGCTGGGCTGGACACAGAACGTGCGTTAAAATAAAATAAAAATACGGTGCTATACTGTAAGTTAGACGCTCTAAAGTTAGACTGTTCAAATATGATGTTGTTTTATTTCTTTTAGATGGACAGAAAGATACAGCATCATGTTTAAACAGTGTCTTACTTTATTAACATTTTGAAGTCAGACCGTAATTCTTTCTGTTCCATTCCTCACTTCGTTTCTCCTGTTTACGCAAATCTCAATTAAGTTTCGGTTTTATTTACTAATTGAATATTTCAATAGCTCTACATAGGCAGATTACGGTGTGATTTGAATATTGCAATAAAGCTATTTTCATTTATTGAAAACTGAGAAGTATAAGGAAGATTGAATGAGACGGACGAGCGCTTGATTCGATTTCTATTAGATTCCACCCAAAAATAATGACTTTACGATACAATCAAAAGTAAGTCCTCCAGCTAGACAATTTCATCGCCCTCTGATCTCGTTTTGCTGAGTAATAAACTTCCCATGAAAATTATTTCATAGAAATTGATATAAGAAAGCTGTTCGTTTGTAAAGAAAATACTTTAATTCAATGTAAGTTTGAAGTACGCGAAGGCTTTTTAATTGGCATATTGATGTTGGCTGTACTTGTCTTTATTTCTATTTTTCTAATAAAAGCTAGTTTTCTATGGGTACAATTTGCTTACTTAAATATTTAGGACAGTCAACTACCAAGGGGGCATTGATTTGACTCACCTGTGTACTCCTCGACCAAAAAGTATTATACAGGGTGTCCCAAAAAATAGTGTCAAGCGTAAGTCCAGAGTTAGAGCACCTCTTGGAGTACCCGAATCACCCCCATGTATGTTCCGCGATTATTCGTAGTTTTCGAGTAATAATTTTTTTTCTTTTTGAAAATTTTGATCCAAAGAACTTAAAAATTTTAAATAAAAAAAAGTAGAACATATTTTAATGTTTTTCTTTTTGCCACTGAATCATCTTTAGTGCTTCTTTTATGTCTAAAATAATCAGCTTCGTAACTTTAGTGGAAATTTAGAAAACAGTAGTGTAAAGTCAAAATTTGAATGTTAGTGAATAATTACTTAAAAATTCATCTTTAAATTAAAAATCTAAACAGGCGAATTCATGGTTTCTAGCGCCAGTTGTTTGCCTGCTTTTGTTTGCGCCTTACGTACGATACGCTCATTTGTGATTATTTGACGAACTTTGCTTTCTTTACGGACCTTGAGTGCGATTACGATTTGGTTTTGTGTGAATACGGGATTTTGACAAATTTGGCATTCTTAACGGACTTTTCAAGCTCTTCATTTTGTGATGTCTTTTTCATCGCAAGAATATGCTCTTATGCATTACTTTTATGGATATGCAAGAGGAAATGCTTCTGAAGCAGCCAGGTTGTTCCGGCAGCAAGTACAAAATGGAGGTGGACCTCAGCCTGAAACTTGGCCTGATCATCGCATGATTTTAAGAGTACATAACTCTTACATGGAAGGACGGCTACCAGGTAGAAGATCGGGGCGCCCATCTGAAATGAGTGACCCAGATACTGTCCAATCAGTGGTCGAAGAAGTGGTGAGAGATCCATCAGTTAGTGTAAGAACAATAGAACGTCGAATCGGAATTCCGAAATCACAAGCACATCGAATACTTCATCAAGAGCGTTTTCACCCATATCACATCCAGAAAGTTCAGCAGCTCAAGCCCGCAGACTACCCGAGAAGGGTGGCATTTTGTCAGGAAATGTTACGGAGACAAGCTGAAAACGAAAATTTCTTTAAAAATATTCTTTGCGCTGATGAATCACATTTTAAGCGATGTGGGGTGTTTAATGCGCATAACTACCATTCGTGGAGTATTGAAAATCCACACCTCACAAGGGAATCTAATTTCCAAGAACAATTTAGTATCAATTTGTGGTCAGGCATCCTAAACGGACAGCTGATTGGTCCGTTCGAACTACCGGACCGACTGAACAGCGAGGCCTACTTGCAATTTCTACGACGTGATCTCGGCGTCTTATTAGAAGATGTAGACCTATTAACGCGGAGAAATATGATTTTTCAAAACGACGGCGCTCCATGCCATTTTGCTAGAAATGTTAGACAACATTTTTCTGAAACATTTCCAGGCAGATGGATCGGTCGTGGAGGGCCCATTGCGTGGCCGCCACGGTCCCCCGACTTGAACCCCATAGATTTTTTCGTCTGGGGATACTACAAGGAATTAGTATACGCCAAGGACATTACAAACGTCACAGTGTTAAGAACAAAATTAAGACAAGCGGAAGAAACAATAAAAAACAACAGAATTGCATTTATAAATTTAAAAGAAAACTTTTTAGACGATGTAGAATATGTATTGAGCACGAAGGTCGTCATTTTGAAAACTTTCTTTAAGCGATCGAATAATAAATACTTTGAAAATAATGTTTTGTTTCATTTATTAAGTTATAATAAACCTTCAAAGGTTATTAAAGATGGCAGCAGGAACAGTTATTTTTGACCTTCAAATAATAAATTTTTAGCTTTTCTACAATCATTTTTGGTTTATTAATAAATAATTGGAATTTAAAAAAAAATTATTCAGAAGTCGAGTTTTATGAAATTTTCACCTTGCTGTCTTTGATGGCCGATTTAAGCCAAAGTAGCCCTATTAAGTACTTTTTTTAAAATTATTATGAAAGCAGAGAGTCTAGAGAAGTTTTTACACATACTCAGAAACCATGAATTCGCCTGTTTAGATTTTTAATTTAAAGATGAATTTTTAAGTAATTATTCACTAACATTCAAATTTTGACTTTACACTACTGTTTTCTAAATTTTCACTAAAGTTACGAAGCTGATTATTTTAGACATAAAAGAAGCACTAAAGATGATTCAGTGGCAAAAAGAAAAACATTAAAATATGTTCAACTTTTTTTTATTAAAAATTACAAAGTTCTTTAGATCGAAATTTTCAAAAAGTCAGAAAAAAAATTATTACTCTAAAACTACGAATAATCGCGGAAAATACATGGGGGTGATTCGGGTACTCCAAGAGGTGCTCTAACTCTGGACTTTCGCTTGACACTATTTTTTGGGACACCCTGTATAAGACGTCGCCGCGTCACTTCGCGCTCGCCCGTTAAAATGAAACGTTTTTTGATTGTAATATGCGATAACCGTAATTGTACATAGTTATTTATTTATATTCACCTAAACAGATATCCTAATTGGGACGTTGTATTTGGCACAAAATGGCAGCTTGTGTATTTAATACAATGTAAAAATAATAATATTACGATTTAAATGCTTTTAAATCACTAGGTAATAAAGGATCTCATATCAAACGTGAGTAATATAACATATTTCTAATTTGTAAGGACATTTCAGTGATTTTTAATTTATAATGTCGACCAGATGTTTAAAAGAGACAGGATTTTATTGTAAGAGCGATAAGGATTATTCATATAGTATTAATTACACTATCCTTTTTAGTTAGTTAGTTGATATACACGTAGAAGTGAAATATAAAATAAATGACAGCTGTGTATGTGTGTGTACTATCGCTGTATGTATATGAACGCATTTTTCGTTTGAATTGTGACATATCTCTGTATTTATTTGGTTTTGGCGAGTGATTGACTGGGGTATCAACGTAGAGTCCAAATTACTGGAGCAAGAAGCATGAAATTTGCTACAGGGGTCCGATGCCTTATGCAGGCGACATTACTAAGACAAGATTTTTCAAAATACCCACAGGAAGCTGATAAATGTTTATAAAATAAGGAAACTACAGTGTTGAGCTTTATTGAAGCGAAACGTATATAGGTAGTTAGCGAGCACAGCTAACCTGTATTTATAAAAAGCTTTGGTGAGTGACTAGCAGAGGTACTTAGCCTACAGCTCATACATAATAGGAAGTAGAAGCATAAAATTTGGTTCGGGGATTGTTGGTTTATAAAAGCGAAGAAAGGAAGGATTTTAAGGAAGGATTTTTCAAAATTCCAACAGTAAGCTGAGAAATCCCTAGTTGAGCTATATTAAAGCGAAACATAGTTCACGGGCATAGCTAGTCTATGAAAAACAGTACTGCTATTAATACAACCATTTTTTATTAGTAGGATAAACATGACGTTGCGAGTATCTTAAACAGAGAATTATATAAAGTGTTTAAAAGAAATCATGTAATATCGTATCTCGTTGATGGATGTTAACGGCAGTTGTTTGTGTGCGAGTTAAAAAAATATGAGCATATTTACGGAGCACAAAAAAAAACAGCAGGCTCCATAAATATACGATAAAGAGACCGGGAAAATCCGAAAAGTTGATATTATATGGTGGCGGCGCTGGCGGCCATTTTGAATGTTGTGGTTTTAGGTAATTTAAATCGCGTTTAGTATAACAATTAATCAATAACATTTTTTGCACTTATATTAAGGATATTAAGACAGGTTACAGACAGCCAGTGCGGTATTGGAGCAGCTGCACTTTATTTGTATAGTTTTAGCCACCAACATACTATGGGTACACACGTAAATCTACATACGTGGTGAATTACTTTTTGCTTCTTATCAGTTCATCGTCCCCACCTAGGGGCTCGAGCCTACCCTAAGTTAGGGTGTTTAGGCCTTAGAACAATAACTCTATACAACCACAGTTGCTATCCAATGGCGATACGCATTTACGCATTCAATATAAATTACCAATAAGAATCAAAGACAATTTAAATTGCAAATTCAGGTCAAGTTTATTTAATTTACTGCTTGACAAGTGTTTCTACTCAGAGCATGAATACTAAAACGACAGCAAATTTTAGCGGAATAAATAAATGGAGTATTGCAAATCACTCTAGAGACTCTAGAAAAATGGATGGTCTAGCTAATTAATTTAAAAAGAAAAACATCCCTAATATCTACATACCTAGTGCCCCTTGAAAAGTAGGAAACATTTCCACGTTTTATCTTGTACATTGCGTTAGGGAACCTTATATATAAAAAAACAAACCCGCAGCAACGTTTCCTAGACGTAGTGCTTCCTTGCTGACCAATTTATTATATTATAAATTATTAATGATGTTTGTGTGATTATATTATGTGAAAATTGATATTAAGGATGACATGAGTTAAATATAAATGACTTAATTATAATTTGATTGATTACGCTCACTATCGTCATATCTAGATTTATATTCATTCATGTCTTTACGACTAATTGTAAGGAGTTTATCTTAATCTATTGCATCATATGTTACCATTTATACAGCTAATAAAAATATTGTATTCTATTTTATTGTAATGTTCTTTATGACGCGAAACTAAATTTCAACTTTGGGTTGACTTTTTTTGGGTGACCGTACCTACAAGTCGCGAAAGTAACGCTTTAACCGTTTACAGGTTATTTTTTTACAAAAAGGTAGACAGAATCATCTTACCCGAGAGCCAAGTGCCATTAAACGGTTTGTAGTGCTCCGTGAGCACGTCTTGCAGCGTAGGCCTCCTCCCCTTGACCCTGCCGCCGTCGCCGGCGGGGGTCAGGAGCGCGATGCTGAACACTATGAGTCCGAGCACTGCCGCGATCACCAGCAACGCTATCAGGATACCGCGCCAGTTCCTCTGCGTCGGTGTCGCCGCTGCCAACTCCTGAAACGCACGAAGGATGTTGTTTACTAAGACAGGTAATAATAAAAACTCTTTATTTAACATCGTCAACAAATATAAACATAGTTCACAAAGAAAATTTGTTAGTCCAAAGGCGGACTTATCTCTGAATGAGTTTTCACCAAGAATGCAATAAAAGGTATTCACCATATAAACATAAACATAATGTTATATCAATATAAATACATATATTAGGGATAGCTAGTTGGAGAGCAGAAATACGGGATTTACAGGAGAATCAAGGAAAATTAAATAAGGACACAACGTAATCGTTCCAAGGTAAACTGACAAGTATAATCAAAATTGGTTCTATCAAAAATACATTAAATAAAATATAAAAACATAAACAATAAAAAATAGGTTGCATTCGCAACAACATAAAATATATAAACATGTACGCTCGAGTACAATGGTCGATATATACGGTCAAAGTTAACACTAACAAAGGTAACTGACAGTATCGATCTTTTTACACTCGAGTGTACATAAACAAACATAAATACAATAATTAGAATTTTCCTTGAGCAATTTAATATTTTATAAATACAAAAAAGTGGTTCTTGGGTTTTAAAATTACAAAATTTTTCGTCACACATCATGCTTCCAGCTCTGTGGAAACAACCATAATGTTATGCAAGTTATTATCGTTCATTTTGAACCGACTATTAGCCTACAAGTTGCTTTGGGTTGACAATTTGCTGTTGCCTTGGAGCTGACTGCTACCTGTCATCGACGTACCTACGCCCAGCTTTATTATCATATCAATACATATTTCCATCCCAAGAGACATTTCCAATAGATTAAACTGTAAAATAGATACTAAATGTACCTGGAAAAGAAAGAAAATGTGAGAGAATTATGTATCTTTGAATTGAAGGCTTGAACAAAACAAGGCACATACCTCGTAAATAAGATTTTTGGTTTTTTGATTTTGTGATAGTATTTAGTTTATATATAATTATATATTTTGTAAGTATATTTTAAGTCATTAAGTATACTTATTATGACATTCAGGAATGTCGCGATCTGCTCTGGCGAGTGAAACCTGTAATCAGTATATCGTGTCTCTGGAAGATTTGTTGAATGCAATGAATGTTCTCAGGTGCGCCTTTTTAAGGGTCAGAGAGGCCTTAAAATTCACAAAAGCAAATGTCACAAGAACTTAGCTCTTTCGGCCTCTAACTCTGAACAAATTCAAAATACTTTTAACAATAGCTCTGCCCCACCATTTTGGAAAAAAAAATCAGAATCAAAAAGACAAAACCAATTCTAAAACGGATTCCCCGGCGGTGCCCGCATCTGTGTTGCTAATGCTTTATCTCAGTCTATCAAGTTTGTTATACAACATAACTCGGAGCGCGCCTGGGAACTTTTGTTATTTTAATTTAAGAATTAAAGAAAACCGTGTAAAGTATAAGGTAATGGAAGAAGATGAATTATTTTTGGATAGCAATTCGGATTCTGGTCTAAATTCGAAATTACAAAAACTTGCCACCGAGTCTGCTATCTACAGGCGTGTGGAGAGCAGACTTGGTGATGGAGACATAAAAGGTGCCGCAAATTTATTATTTTTTAGTGACACGATAGCACCTGCTAATAATGAAACACTTTTGGCTCTAATAGGGAAACATCCACCTCCTGCAGCTAATCTCTGTCTTCCTGAGGTTCCAAAAGACTATATAGATGTAGATGATGTTTCTTTTAGGGAAGTCTCTGAGGCCATTACTTCTTTTCGAAGTGATTCTGCTGGGGGCCTAGATGGCCTTTTGCCACAAGATCTGAAAGATCTATTGTGCAGCAACATTGGCGAACCTAGGCAGACTCTCCTCAGGGACTTAACGGCATTGATAAATTTCATGCTTTCAGGCTGAGCCTGTAAGGATATCACAAACACTCTATGGTGCCAATCTCTGTGCATTAAAAAAAAGGACGGAGGAAATCGGCCAATCGCTGTTGGGATGACCTATTGCTGTTTAGCAGCCAAAATATACTGCAGGATAATAGCACCACATATGGCTGATATTTTTCAACCTTTGCAGCTTGGTTTTGGATCACGTGGTGGCTGTGAAGCGGCCGTTCACTCTGTAAGAACTTTTCAAGTAAAAACTGTGGGGAGGTGTTGCTGAAGGTGGGTGTGAAAAATGCCTTTAACTCTGTTGATAGAGGAGCCCTATTAACACAAATTAAGGACAAAATTCCAAACTTTTACAATTATATTGTTACAGTTCTCCTACAAAATTGACATATTTGGGTAATAAAATTTTATCTGCGGTTGGCTGCCAACAAGGTGACCTACTCGGTCCAGCAATTTTTAGTCCTGCCGTCCATCTCGTTATCCAACGTATTCAATCAAAATCTTTCCCAAATGGTTCTTATGGTGGTTTGGACGGGCTCACCCCTCAACATCTAAAGGATTTAGTGGGCCCCTCTGCTGGCGACGCCGGAAGAACCCTTCTCTCCGACCTAACCGATCTCTGCAATATGCTACTCAGGGGTGATGTAGACCATTCCTTCACTCCCCTACTTTATGGCGCAAGGCTCTGTGCCTTTAACAAAAAGGATGGTGGAATCAGGTCTATTGCCATTGGCTCAACTCTGTGCAGACTTACTTCAAAATTAACCTGTTCCCATATCATACCAACCCTCAAATCCTCATTTCAACCTCACCAACTCGGTTTCGGAGGCTTTTCACTCAGTACGGACTTTTCTGTCACAGGGTAAGGCAGACGTACTTCTTAAAGTGGATGTAAAAACGCTTTCAATTCCCTCTGCAGAAAAACCATATTGACTGAGGCCGCATCAGACATCCCACAAATTTATCCCTACGTCTGGCAAATGTTACAACACACACTCAAATTTACATTATGAAGAAGAATCCATCATCTCGGCCGTAGGGGTTCAGCAGGGCGACCCCCTCGGTCCTGCACTTTTTAGCCTCGGAATACGCCCCGTCATTTCTAATTTAAATTCGGAGCTCAACATCTGGTATTTCGACGACGACACTCTGGCTGGTAGTGTAGATACTGTTAAGAACGATTTCACTAATATTATTCAAAGTTTCAAAAGTTTAAATTTAGATTTAAATCTTAATAAGTGCGAAATCTTCATTCCTGATAAATTCTCTATAACTGAAAAACAAAATATTATTTCAGATTTCTCATCTATAGCCCCTGGTACCCGAGTTATCCCTAGAGATCAGCTATGCCTCCTTGGAGCATCTCTCTGTGATGATAGTATCCCACCAATTTTGGAAAATAAAATTTCTTTTTTCAACAATAATTCTTCTAAATTAACCATCTTAAATTCCCACATCGCGTACACATTCTTAAATATTGCATTTTTGTCCCAAATTTCACATATATCCTTCGCTTCAGCCCCACCTGGAAATTTCCGACACTTCTCGAACACATTGACAAGTGCCTTAAAAATTGCCTAGAAAGCATTCTTAATGTATACCTCTCGTCCCTGTCTTGGACACAGGCTACACTCCCTATAAAATTCGGTGGTATTGGCATAAGAACTGTTTCCAGCATTTCTGCCTCGGCGTTCCTCTCATCTGTTCACAGCACTTTACACCTATGTAGTATAATTTTAAATAATGTTACACCCTCTATCGTTAGTTTCCAAGTAGGTGTGCAAGTCTGGTCTTCACTCTCCTCTAATGTTGATGTCCCCACGGAACCGTCAGTACAAAAACGTTGGGACACACCATTATTAGAAGCTACTCATGTCACATTACAACAAAATTCCTCTAGTGAACGTGACCGTGCTCGGCTTTTTGCCGTTTCATGCAAAGATTCTAGCTACTGGCTCCACACCATCCCTTCTGTCAATATTGGAACCCTCTTGGATAGCCTTAGCTTCCGCGTGGCTGTAGGACTTCGACAGTCTATGCAGTATGTGTCCCTCACACATGCCCTTGTAGTAGTGAGGTCGACCGTTTTGGTCACCATGGTCTCTCGTGCCATCTTAGCGCCGGTAGGCTTTCGAGGCACAGCTCTCTTAACGACCTCATTAAAAGATCTTTGGCTACCATCGACATTCCGTCGATCCTTGAACCAAATGGCATTGCCCGTGATGACGGTAAGAGGTCAGACGGCCTAACTTTCATTCCTTGGGAGCGCGGCCGTCCTCTTATATGGGATGCTACTTGTGTCGATACGCTGGCAGCCTCTTCTTTAAAGGCCACGGCTGTGAGAGCTGGTGCTGCGGCAGATTCCGCCGAACAGGCCAAGCGACGCAAATATGAAGCTCTCTCCGGAAATTACATATTTGCACCGCTTGGTTTCGAAACTCTAGGGACCATGGGGCCAATCCACTCAAAATTTCTTCAAGAAAATCATTCCAAAAGTAATTTCATCGACTGGTGACAAGAAGGCTGGCTCCTTCCTCGCTTAAAAGGTCAGCATCACAATACAGCGAGGAAATGCAGCCAGAATTCTTGCCACAATGACTCCAGAGCTCGACCTTTTTGACCCCGCCCCTCCCACTCTACATATTTTTACTACATTCTAAATTATCGTACATATAGAATAATGTTAGAATTACTTAATTGTAAATATTTTAATTATTATTAGTCTTTACTATGAGTGTGATCTATACTAATATACCTAAATCAAAATTAAACCTATGGTATTTGGATGACGGGACCATTGGCGGCGACGTAAACACCGTATGTGACGATCTGCAGTATTTAATTCAAGAGTTTCGTAATATCGGCTTGGAGATAAATTTCTCGAAATGAGAACTTTTTATATCCGACCATTGCCCTTCCAAAAATTTAACATATGAAAAATTCAATTCGTTGGCTTCAAATATCAACATTGTTGACAAATCTTCGTTGTATCTCTTGGGTTCCCCCATTTTTGATGAATCTTTCCCTACTTTATTTGAAAAACAAATTTAAAATTTTGTACAGCGTTCAGATCGTTTAACTAAAATTAATACCCAGATGGCTTTTTCTGTGACGAAGTATTCCCTTTTCGTTCCAAAGTTAATGTACTTATTACGGTGTTGTCAATTCTGGAAGCATACTGCTCTTACGGAATATAGACAATGACATAAAAAGTATACTTACAAATATTTTGAACATTAATTTAAATGAATGATCGTGATTATAGGCTTCACTTCCATTTTCCATTTGTAGGCCTGGGAATTAGACCTATTCCAGTCAAGTCTCTCTCCGCATTTCTGTCCTGCGTACACAGTACACAAATTTTAATAAATAAAATTTTGCCACCTGTTTGCAATAATTCTCCAGACTTAGGGATATTTATCAAGAAAGAGGCCAAGAGTGCGTGGTGTGCAGCTTGGCCAGAATCAGTTGCCTCAAAACCTCTTTGCAGCGACAATGGGATGGGCCGCTCTGCGAGCTAGTGCGGAAGCAACTGTTAGAACATTGCAATAGTCCCGCAGATCTTGCCCGTCTTTTAGCCGTTGCAGAATGGGTATCGGGACTACGGCTCCAGGCTCTTCCATGACACAACACAGGTACTGTAATGGACCGAAATTCCTTCAGGCTGTTTGACACCGTTGCCATTGCGGTACTGACCATAAATTATATGAATCTAAAACATTGAATCTTTTGCCTGACCGGAACAAAATTACTGATTCACAGAAAAGTGTCTGGCTACTGAGAAAATATGTAGAGATTATACGAACGAGACCATTTTTTTGTTCCTGGTGCCTGGCCGAAACAAAATTAGTCAGTCACAGTAAAGTGTCTGGGTAATGAGATGATATGTAGGGATTATAGGAACGAGATATTTTTTATGATAGATCCATGCATTATCTGGTCATAGGTATAACTGAGCTGTTGTTAAACTTAAAATTTATCAGGTCAACTGGGCACACGGATTGATCATTGCAGTACGAGCATGTTACCTAGAACATGAAGGCCGAACACCCCTGTCATGTCATCACGGAGCCCTAATTGATCTGTCACCCGCACGTCCCAAGCACTCCTGTTAATTGACGAGCCACGCGCTTTTGACCCTAGGGGATATTTGTGAAAAATAATGTCTCGCCAACTTATACATATATTGTGCTAAAATAAAATACCTAGGTCACATTAGGTATTGATCGTCTATTTGAGCGCCTTTTAAATTCAACCATTTTGTTGTTGTATGAGCGTGAAACTTTTCTATCCCGCTTGATATAAGGTTTTTTAATACAGTGAGCCTCGATCGGAATGAACCAATTACGTAATTTGTATCGTACAATGCTTCCTGATTGGATTCACAGTACGTGTTTTATCAACACACTAGCTGTGCCCGCGAACTACGTTTCGCCATATATTTTTTTCCTGTTTTTGCAACATTTTTCATTGATTCTCAGCTCCTATTAGTCGTAGCGTGATGTTTAATAGCCTATAGCCTTCCTCGATAAATGGATTATTAACCACAAAAATAATTTTTCAATTTGAATTAGTACTTCCTGAGATTAGCGCGTTCAAACAAACAAACTCCTCAGCTTTATAATATTAGCAAGTATAGATGAGTGGCAGGTAAATAATCATATAGGCCACCTGATAAGTCCAAGCCTTGTAGCCGTGCCACTTGCGCATTGTTGATAATCCTATGTTGGACAGCAGTAGAGACATCGCCCCACCACCGTTCAGATCTTGCATCTTGACATACGCCCATGAACACAACTTATTATGACGGGATGGGATGATAGCAACATGCTCAATTCTTTCTATATTTATTTACTGGACATACAATTCCGACTCGAAACCAAAGTTGTTTGGATCATATTATTCTGAAATCTGAAGTCAAAACTTCAATCGCAATTGTCCGCACTAGTATTACAGACCACTTCTCCACCTTATTTAGTGTTAGTAATCGTAAACATACCCATAAGCCACTGACAACATACAAATTTACCGACTTCAACTCAGTCATTGACAATATAAACAAAACAAATTTTAACCATATTTTAGAATGTAACGATGCAAATAAAGCTGCTGAATCTTTGATAGCTGTAATAACAAATATTATAAATAAAAATACTAAAGTCAAATCCATTTCCAATAGGAAAAAAATTATACAGCCATGGATCACGCCTGGTATCTTGCGCTGCATAAGAAATCGTGACAGATTGCATACAAAAAGTAAAAAATATCCTGACAACTCGACTGTAGTGGCTACATATAAACGTTACCGAAACTTTTGCAACGATCTCATGAAGAAAGTAGAAAGTGAATATAATAAAGATAGATTAGTGAAAGCAAAAAATAACATAAAACAAACCTGCGATATTGTTAAAAATATAGCAAAAATTGATAATAAAAACAATTATGATCTTAAGGAGCTCCTAAAGCTGAACGATAATCCACAATCTTCTGTAAATACAATCAACAGATACTTTGCTACTATTGGAAAACAACTCGCTGAGAAAATTCAGACAAACTATACTTCTCTGGCTGATGGATTTGATAACTCTCTCCTAAACTCATTTGTACTGGCTGATACCGATATTTCTGAGGTTCAAACTGTCATAAGTAATCTCAAGAACAGTCCCGCTTCTGGTATTGATGGCATACCTACTAAGGTTTTTAAAATGGCAATGCCTACTCTTGTACCGGTAATAACGCACGTCTGCAACCTTAGTTTCAAGCAATCTATCTTTCCAGATTGTTTTAAAACAGCTCTTATAAAGCCAATACATAAGGCAGGGGATAGAGCTAGTGTCGGTAATTATAGACCAATCTCTATTTTACCATCATTATCCAAGGTTCTAGAACGACTTATAAATAATAGGCTAAACAATTATTTACATAAATTTAAAATTATTTCGGATAACCAGTACGGCTTCACAAAGGGAAAATCAACTGAACAAGCAGTCAACGACCTAACCTCACATATTATACAACAATTAGAAAAGAGTAAAAAATGCCTTTCAATTTTCTTGGACTTAGCTAAAGCCTTCGACACTGTCTCTATCCCCTTGCTTCTGAATAAATTAGAGAACATAGGAATCAGAGGCGGCCCATTGAAATTGTTTGAAAGCTATTTGAGCGGCAGATACCAACGGGTAAAAATTGATAACTTTGTGAGTGATCCCTTCCTGGTTTCTTATGGAGTACCACAAGGGAGTATACTGGGCCCGACATTGTTCCTCGTTTACATGAATGACTTGTGCAATCTCCAACTTGATAATGCCAAAATTTTTGCCTATGCCGATGACACTGCGATAGTTTTTAGCAGCTCTTCCTGGCCCAAATTAAAGCAAATAGCTGAACATGGCCTTGGGAAAATGATGCTGGGTCTTCGGCAAAACCTACTCACAATTAATGTGAGCAAAACCAAATACATTGCCTTCTCAAAGTTAAGTCGTCTCCAACCTGCAGACCTACAACTGAAAGCTCATGCCTGCTCTTTGACATCCTATCACAGTAACTGTTCGTGCATGACTTTGGAACGCCTTGATACCATAAAATATTTAGGTGTTTACATAGACTCCATCCTTTCCTGGAAACAGCATATTGAGATACTCACCAAAAGAGTCCGTAAACTCACTGTCATATTCAAACGATTGAGATCTACAGCCAACCGTAAAGTGTTAGTAACAACATATCTCGCATTGTGTCAATCAATAATAACATATTGCGTAACCTCATGGGGTGGCATCTGTAAAACTTACCTGATTCATGTCGAAAGAGCTCAGAGAGCAGTATTGAAAGTAATGACCTTCAGACCTTATCGTTATCCAACAGATGAATTGTACGCGGATGTAGATTTACTGACTGTAAGGCAATTGTTTGTGCTAAATACAATATTATACACTCACTCCAAAACTATCTACAACTCAGCGATCCTCGAAAATGTTAGAAGAAAACACCAAATTTTCAGGAATACTACTACCATATGGTCTCCTTACGCAAAACGCCATCAGCTATTTCTAGGTCCATTTTTATATAATAAACTTAATCACATTCTGCACATATATCACATGACGCGCATTAAATGTAAGCAAATAGTAACTAAATACTTACGTACATTAAACTACGAAAAAGTTGAAAATTTACTGAAAACGATAAAGTAGGTAAAATAAAATTCTTGAACTCTTAAATCAAAACACACACCATGCACACACACACTCTCGCGACACATACACACACGCGCTCAACCATACGCACGCACATACACACACACACACACACACACACACACACACACTGATACACGCTCTTTTCATAGTTGTAAATAATATTATTAGTGCTGTCAAATTTTAATAAAGAGAAAAAGATTATTGTCTTAATATTGGTCCGCCAAAAACAAACTAAAAAAGTATGTTTTATAATAATTATACTGTACTGTATAATGTCAGTCTGCGGGGGGGCCAGAACTCTGTAACACAGGGATTCCTAGTACAGGTTCTGCTCTCTCACGATGGCTAGCAATTTTTTTTTTTCATGTGATAAGTTTTAGAATACATTGTAAACTACCATTAGCCATTGTGAAAGAAATAAATGAGATTTTTATTTTTTATTTACGGGTTGTCCGTGAATACTTATTATTTATCAGTTTTATATTGCTAGAATAATTATAAAAAATATACCAATCAAAGAGTCAAAAATGTAATACTGAAATGGAAATATCATGGCTAATATCGCGTAACTATTGTCTTTATAATAGCCATATGGCAGATATCGATGACTCAAAAACTTGAACTCGGGTCGACCAACCAATAGAAAATAAAGTCAAATGAAAGTTGTTATAGCAGAAATAAACGAAGTAAGCCAGATGAAAGTTATTATAGCAGAAATAAATGAACTTATACAAAGGTCTCTGCCCAGTTAAGCTTAAACTAAAATTCTCATCAGAAATGGTTCAGCTTCAGCGGGGCTCATTGCGGATTCCACTGGGCACTAATAACTTCCATTATCTGCAACGTTGTGCGACGGCGGCGCCAGCCTCAATATTCATGCAGCAGAATTGGCAGCTTTGTTTTTGTGTTTTCTGTACCACGAGGCCCTTTTCCGGAGCAATTTTAGATGAAAAATACACTTTTTGAGCAGATGAATGTTTCCGTTCGCATTGGGTGTACTGTTGATTTCAATGTTTGTAGTGGATGGTTGATTGGTATGTTTTCTTTGTCATTCATCACTGCAGTCTTTTCTTGGTTAGGCCAGCACGGAGTCTGGCTTATGCCCCCCAAAATTTTACTCCTTGGATGATCCTCGGATTATTTACTCTGTATTTTGTCTTGTTTTGACATATGACAGCCGACATGTGTGAAAACAAGACAAAACACGGAGTAACTAATCCGAGGATGATCCAAGGAGTAAAATTTTTATGGCCGTATGTGCTTTGTGCTCTTGAGTCGAGCCATAATTTTATCGCGTACTAGTGGGCCCGGCAGACGTTGTCCTGCCCGATTACAGCGCCACCTACCGGGTCCGATTGTACGTATAAATCTTCCCTGGATCTATTCAAACGCACACAGAAAATTTCGTAAAAATCGGTCCAGCCATTTAAGAGTTTTTGCGAGACTAACACACAGCGTTTCCTTTTTATATATAAGAAGAAGATAATAGAAATGCATTGTCAGAGTGACACGTGACAGGGTATAGTTGTTCCGTACGCATCCCTAGCGATTAATTTTGAACTTGCTTAGTTTTAAATCAGTAGCTTTACATTAACTACCTGTTACGGTTGGGGTAGTGAGAAGAAAAGAAAAACTACCCCTCGGTAAACAAAATTTATTTGGCGTGGTCCAAAATGCCGGTTGCATAAAAAAATGTGCTACTAGTATAACCACTTTCCAAATCCGGCGATAGTGAAGTTTTAGTACTCTCCTGGGTCTCCTGGGTGAGTCTTGGCTGCCGAAGAAGTAGAACTCGGGACTCGGCTTTGTGTAGGTATGGGCATATGCGATATTATTCACTGGAGCCAAGAAGGCAGCGTCACGCAATCGCAAGCACGAACTTTGGACCCTGGAATGCCACATAAAAATCCCAAATAGATTCCATCCATATGGAAGTTCAGAGGTCCATCATCATCTACTTGAGCATAAAGGAGGTACTACATGACAATTATGCAGTGCTGTGTGATTGACAGCAGAACGGAGTTACAAATATAAATTTATTGATTATGTTACTAAAATCTATGAGAAAAGAATTAAAGCGGTATAGTAGCAAAATATGAAATCTACATGAATTTAATATTACGACCAAATATAATTTAGGGTAATTAATTTTGAATTAAATTAACAGTTTACAAAATGAAATAATGAGTACCTTCTAATAACTAACAATATTACTTGTTCAACACTTACCAATACGTGGGTTAAACAATTAACAAAGAATGTGCACTACAACAGTCGTAATGTAGAAGAAAACTTGTAATAGGTACTTAAATTCTTAATAATTTGTTCGCGTTCGCGGAGACAACGGCTGATGTCACTGAGAAGAGTGAGCGTGTCTCTCCCAACAAATCAATTAGCGTGTGTGTCGCGACTTCGCGAGGGCCCGATGTGTCGGCGAAATGGATTAGCGCGCGGAGGGGACGAGGAACTCTCGACCGGTCCCGTAGCACCGCGCGCACGCATCGCTTGTTATTATGTTTACCGAAAGTATATTAATTTGTAAAAGTTTATAATGAAACGTTATATACGTTACAATACCCCCGTGCGCAATGAAGGATTTTATTCCTCAATACGAATGAAATCCGCTTAAAGTTAGCAAGCATCTGCCAATACTTCCATCATCATCGTCTTTCATACATCTCGCTAACGTAAATGAATCAGCAGCTGTAATAATTTTAACTAATGCTTCTGACTCCTAAGTCACAAAATCAAAGGTTACTGGTTGTATAAATCGAGAAACCTTACAGACGCTTTCCGGAACAAGGTGGAAAAAAAAACACGAAGGCGTATTTAAAGAAAAACTGGTAGACTTCAATTACTAATATTAACTAATTTGAGATCTTTGATGTGCCAGGTGCCCAGATCCTTCCCAGTCACATCCTGAAGAACATAGACTAAGGGTGACTTCTTCTCGACTATTTTAGCCTTTATAAACTTGGGAGCGAGTTTCTTAGAGAAACAGTTATCCTTATTGCTCAAAAAATATGCTCGTTTCATAACTATGTCACCAACCTTGAATTCAGCGTACTTACGACGCAAATTGTAGCGTGCTGTATTCCTATCATGCGCCTGCCATAACCTATGTTGGACGGTATCAAAGATATTGGACAAATTACCTAAATTTTCTGCATAAGGGTCGCGAGGTAAGAAGACCAGTTCACTGTCTAAGTCATTGTCCAAATAATGCGAACCACATGTAACAAGTTCTCTGCCAAATACCAGAAAAGCCGGTGTAAATCCCGTAACTTCATTGACTGAGTTATTAATCCCGAACTGAATTTGAGGAATGAATAAATCCCAAGACCTATGGTCGTCATCGACATACATTGAGATACAGGTAATTATGGTTCTATTATACCTTTCGACTAAATTGACTTGCGGGGTGTACTTCGGGGTATAATGGACGTTAGGTACATTATATTTCTTGAACAAGGCGTCAGTAAATTTGCTTGTGAACTGTGTCCCGTTATCCATGATAATTGTCTGCGGAATGCCATGAACCAAGAAAACATGATGTTCTAGAAATTTAACAATGATGTCTGAAGTGGCCTTTTTGATGGGAAATATCAAGCAAAACTTGGAGAAGCAGCATGTAACAACTAGGATATAACTGTTCCGTAATCTAGTAGTGGGAAGAGGGCCCATGAGGTCAATGGAGATGGTTTGAAACGGCCGTGAACAATGTTTAGGTCGACCCATTGTTCCTAACAACTGGTGATTTTGAAATTTATATGTTAAGCATTTGTCACATATACCTATAAATTTCACCACGTCACTGTACATACCCGGCCAGTAAAAACGTAAAGCAAGACGTTTATAAGTCTTGAATATCCCCATGTGAGCAGCGGTCACGTCGCTATGGTTCTCGGTGATAATCTTCTCACGGAATTCAAAAGGAACCACTTCTTTCCATGAGAATTCAGAAGTCAATTCGTGTTTGTTTCTTGAAAGGCGAAATAGTGTGTTATTTTTAATAAGAAAATTTGGAAAATTTGAAGGATTATTTAAGCAGCCAAAATATAATTTTTTATACCAAGTGTCTTTAGAAGTTAAGTAAGAATCAGAGGTGCTAATAGCACTAACGGGAGCGCTCCTAGATAGGGCATCGGGAATAACGTTATCAGAACCTCTCCTATGCTTCAGAACGAAGTTAAATGCTGATAATCGTACACCCCAACGTGCCAAGCGACCTGTCGGATTACTTATGGACAAGAACCATTTCAGAGCACTGTGGTCAGTGTATACAGTAAACGCTTGACCGTTTTCAATATAGCACCGCCAATATTCAAGAGCTGTTATAACGGCTAATGCCTCGCGTTCCGTTATGCTGTAATTCTTCTCGGCTGATGTAAAAGATTTACTCATATAGGCTATGGGATGCTCTTTGCTATTAATAGTTTGAGTAAGCATTGCACCCATCCCATAGCTGCTAGCATCGGTGTGTACCTCGAATGGCTTACTAAAATCTGGACAAGACAAGACAGGGGCAGAGACCAAACACTCCTTCAGCTTATTAAAAGCAGAAGCCGCTTCAGGGGTCCACTTAAAAGGAGGGGTACCCTTTCTTGTCGTTGTCAGCTTGTTCAAAGGCCCTGCCAACGTGCTGAAATTCGGAACAAAACGCCTATACCAAGTGGCAGTTCCTAAGAACCTTTTAAGTTCCTTACGACAGGTAGGTGTCGGGTAATTTAAGATGGCCTCGACTTTAGCAGAGTCTGTACGTAAACCATGGTTGTCTACAACATAGCCTAGATATTTAAGTTTTGATCTAAAAAATTCGCACTTTTCTAGATTTATTGATAAATTCGCCTGTTTCAATTTATCTAGTACACGCAAAAGCAATGTCACGTGACTATTAAAGTCATTCGATACGCAGACAATATCATCCAAATAGGCAAATACGCTTTGACCTAGTTCGCAAAACAGCAAATCAACTAGTCTTTGTTGGGTTGCTGGTGCATTTGTCAGTCCAAAGGCAGTTCTTTTGAAACAAAATGTTCCCCTGTTAGGAACATAAAAGGCTGTCTTCTCACGATCTTCTTTAATAATAGGTATTTGCCAAAACGCTTTGGATAAATCAATGCTAGACAAGTAGCGCGCGTCCCGAAGATTGTCCAAAATCTCTGATATATATGGTAGATTATAAGCATCGCGTTTGGTGACAGAGTTAAGTTTGCGGCTATCAAGACAAAATCTAGGTTGTCCATTTTTTTTAGTAACGATGAGGACTGGGGAAGACCAGGCACTTTCACATGGCTCGATTACGTCCAAAGCCAACATCTCGTCAACCTGCTCCGCCAGTATGCGCTGCTTCTCTGGTGAAAGTCTATAATATCGTTGGCGAACAGGTTTAGAATCACCGGTGTCTATATGATGAGATATGAGATGAGTAACCCCAAGACCTCTGCGCTCAGTTGCAATATTCTCAAATTGCTTAATAACATTATTTGCTAACAGTTTTTGAGACTCATCTAAATTTGAGTACCCTTGAAGGAAAGTTGGAGGTTTATTATCTGGCAAAAGTTTATTTGAATTTTCTATATTATTGTTTATTACAATACTATGTATATATTTAGGGCAAAGTTTAAATTTAAGCCAAAAGTCAATTCCCAAAATTAAGTTTGGTAACATATTCGGAATCACGAAAGCTTTTAAAATATGGAATTGGCCTTCAAAGTTAACAGGGAGGTTAATATAACCTATACTTGAAAGAGTTTGACCACCAGCTGCCGTAACCGAAATACGATCATCTTCAATAAGTGTCAAGCCTTCCTTCTCAAGCAGATTATATGTATCATTGCCTAGAATTGTAATAGCAGAACCGGAATCTAATAGTCCTTTTAAGGATATTCCATTGACGTGAATTAAAGCATAGGGTCTATTATCTGTATCTAATGTTTTATCGAGAATTGTATGAATGTTGTAAGATCTGAAAAATAGCTGGACTGTATTAAGCCATTGTTGCCACTCGTCTTTATCAAAGTTATTATTCATACAACTCCCATGTGCTAGTTTTTTGATGCGGTCATTTTATTTTTAAGACAATCTGGACAGTTGGGCGTCTTAACGTCTTTATGTCCACAAACAAAGCAAAAAATATCGTCTTTGTTAGCTCTGCACTGCCTAAGATTATGTGAGTCAGTACGACAACGTGGGCAAAAACGTGGCTTACGATTAGAAGATTGCAATGCATGAATATAATTATTAGGAGAAGAATTGGGTTTATTATTAGGTGTGTTCATTTTATTGTTACTATTATAATATTTATTATTAGAATAATTAGGATTAGAATTATATTTGTGGGGATTGACTTTATTATTAAAGAAACAATTGTGTTTAGAATTAGAGCCACCTTCATAAACAAATTCAGGTGCTAAAGTATGCGGAGTGAGTCGTGGAGGTTCTTTAAAGTGAGAAAGACGATCCTGCACACTTTCATAGTTACGACAAAGATTTCGTAGCTCATCGATCGATTTTAATTCTGAAACTGAACACAAAATGTTCGCATAACATGGGCGAATGTTGTGGAGGATAATTTCCAATTGATCAGCTTCTGATAATTTTTTCGACAACCGTGAAAATAGTCCAGACATGATCGACAGGTAAATCACTATACTTTCTGATTCCCCTTGTGTACGAGACCTGATTTCGGAAAGCAGTCTGTAGTCGTAATCAGACTGATCGAAATCACGCTGTAATAGAGAAACTAGTTCATCCCATGTTGATACGGTGTCTCTGACACTCCTAAACCAGTGTATTGCTTGGCCAGTAAATATCTCAGTAGCATTAGATAAAATTTTATCATATGCAATGTTCTTAGCTTTACAGTATTCGTCAATGCGCTGTATGAAAGCACGAACACAAGACTTTCCATCAAATTTAATTTTTGAAAAATCATTACGATTATTGCCCTCGCACGAGACATTAACATTGATAGGCAAAGCGGAATTAGAGACTGGCGTTTGGAGCTCGATACCGGAAATGGCTAGCGGATCTAAAGCATTATCCTTAAGCGAATTTAATTTAATTAGAGTACTTTTGTATAATTCAGCGCAAGCATTATAGTTCGGCCTCAAAACATCATCACAAGCGATACGGTTAAGCCGATGATAAAGGTGATTCATTAAGTTCCTAGTACGCAGGAGAATATTTTTATCTATTGCACCATCTAAATTCGCGTTAGCTCTTTCGAGAACATCTATAACACCTTTGAGGTCTTCTGTAGTGTCATAAGGACTAGTGAGGATGTCCTCTGATGGAAAAAGAGGACCGCATTTCGCAATTTGTTTCCGTAATTCGAGAACAGTGGGAGCAGGAGTTTCGCCTCTAATCGCCACCTCGTATTCTAATTCCGACTTTTGCAGAGACATAAATTTTACTAGATAAGCCATTACGATAAAAAAAAACTCAATTTAATTGAAAAAAACGTAAAGGTGAATGTTGAACGAGTAAACAACACTAGAGTGCACTACTTAACTATACTACAGTAATAACTACTCCGTCTGTTACAAAAAATATAATTTAACTAACGTTATGGTTGCAAAGAAACTATACACGAGAAAAAAAAAGCGTGTTAAAGCATAAGTATACTGTAAAAAAGCAGCAAAAAATAAACATAGAAAGCAAACACAAAAAAAAAATCTTTGCAACTAAAGTGTACTAATTTATGTGATCAACTGTACCTTAATTTTTTTTTAATTACAATTATATCCATAATAAAATAAAAGAACTGTTAAAATAAAAGTACAATATTATAGTCTACTTTATAAATGTGATTAACTGTAGGTACTTTATATCAAGCACAAATATGCAAATAATACTAAAACAAAAACGCAAAGATACCTAGTACAAATTGCAACTACAGTGTAAACTAATATTTTTTTTTACAATCTAGTGTGATCAACTGTACTTTTATATTATACCTACTACTTTGAGCACCAAAATGTAGGACAAAATAAAATGCAAACAAAACACAAATTAAAAAAGCGAAAATAAAATATAAAAATTTGGAACCAAAGTGTACAAGTGTACAAATTACTTACAACAATCTTAATTAATTACAAAGTGTTACAAGTTCCAAATTATGCTTATATCAATTATTTTTATTAAAATACAGTATTAAAGAAATAGCAAGTCATTAATTTCAAGCTATGTATGTATATTTAATTTTTAACAAAGAACTGTCTTTTCAATAACACTGAATTACTTATAAATTTTGGACTAATTTTAATGTATATATGTATATTTTTTTTTTAAATAAGTCATAAACCATTAAAACAATCTTTAATAACTTATTGATGTACACTTTAGTTACCGGCAACCAAATAAAATAACGTTTCACAAAAGCAAAAATTAAAAACACACAACACAAACATAAAAAACTACCGGGACTAGGAAAGCAATAAAAAAAAACTAGTAGGCAACCTTAAAAAAACCACGTCAGGGGCGCCAGTGTTACGGTTGGGGTAGTGAGAAGAAAAGAAAAACTACCCCTCGGTAAACAAAATTTATTTGGCGTGGTCCAAAATGCCGGTTGCATAAAAAAATGTGCTACTAGTATAACCACTTTCCAAATCCGGCGATAGTGAAGTTTTAGTACTCTCCTGGGTCTCCTGGGTGAGTCTTGGCTGCCGAAGAAGTAGAACTCGGGACTCGGCTTTGTGTAGGTATGGGCATATGCGATATTATTCACTGGAGCCAAGAAGGCAGCGTCACGCAATCGCAAGCACGAACTTTGGACCCTGGAATGCCACATAAAAATCCCAAATAGATTCCATCCATATGGAAGTTCAGAGGTCCATCATCATCTACTTGAGCATAAAGGAGGTACTACATGACAATTATGCAGTGCTGTGTGATTGACAGCAGAACGGAGTTACAAATATAAATTTATTGATTATGTTACTAAAATCTATGAGAAAAGAATTAAAGCGGTATAGTAGCAAAATATGAAATCTACATGAATTTAATATTACGACCAAATATAATTTAGGGTAATTAATTTTGAATTAAATTAACAGTTTACAAAATGAAATAATGAGTACCTTCTAATAACTAACAATATTACTTGTTCAACACTTACCAATACGTGGGTTAAACAATTAACAAAGAATGTGCACTACAACAGTCGTAATGTAGAAGAAAACTTGTAATAGGTACTTAAATTCTTAATAATTTGTTCGCGTTCGCGGAGACAACGGCTGATGTCACTGAGAAGAGTGAGCGTGTCTCTCCCAACAAATCAATTAGCGTGTGTGTCGCGACTTCGCGAGGGCCCGATGTGTCGGCGAAATGGATTAGCGCGCGGAGGGGACGAGGAACTCTCGACCGGTCCCGTAGCACCGCGCGCACGCATCGCTTGTTATTATGTTTACCGAAAGTATATTAATTTGTAAAAGTTTATAATGAAACGTTATATACGTTACATACCTCTCTAAACATTACATAATCATCATGTATATACTCATATTAAGAAAGAGGCTTTCAGAATGTGATGATTAAATTGGAGTAGAAAAAGCTTTATTCCGTCACTTGGCTTTAAGAGTTCTGACTGCATGAGAGACTTTATCAGAGCGAAACCTCGAAATCCAAGTCTTAAGAATCGAACGTGACTCCCTACAAAAGAGAGCTCAATAGAAATAAAGCCCATTTAAAGAAATTCGAAAACGAGAACTCGTAACAAGATTCTGGAACTTGATAAATTGTTTTCCACCTCGAAGTTTTTATCCCAACGACGCTGATATATTTCTGTTTCAGAAATGTATTCTGATAATTTCTTTTGTGTCACTTAACAAGGTTGTTGTTCCTCACCCGCTCCAAACAAACAAGAAGGAAAACTCCCAGAAAGACATTCCAACAAAAGCCTTTCGGGGTCCGGATCGAAGGACCAAAAGTGGAACTCTAATATTCATGCCTTTGTCACGGCCTTTTGTATGATGTTCTTTATGAAATCTGAAGGGTTGTTCGCGAGTCTGACGGCTACTCAATACCCTCGTCAGACCTGTGTATTGTTACCACAAGCTATTTGGTAAGTTCGGAGGGAATGTTTTATGTATATCAATGATAACTAATCTGCTCGTTATGTGGACTGATGTACAAAGATGTGCACTTCGGTCGCCTACTGTTGACTATTGTTACAAAAATCAAGACTTTTCATAGTGATTAAACGTATAGGGTGAGTGCCCACGATGGTTAATCGATGTATATCTGAAAGCATTAAAAATACTCTTAAAAATTGTCTATGTCCTATCGCCATGATCTACATCGTCTAAAAACCATGTAAGTAAGCACTCACACGAGAAAATAGCCTACGATCTATTTCCAGTCCTACCAAATATACACAAAAAAATTTATAACAATAGGTCAAGCCGTTTCGGAGGAATTCGATAACAAACACTGTGACACGAGATTTTTACAGTGCAGAATTAGTACTAATTACTAATAACATAGCCGCTCTAGGTGAAAATAAAATAATATAAGTGTTGTCAAAAACAAAACTCCTAAATATAAGCAAATGCTATATACAGTGCAGTTTATTTTATTGCTACTAAGTTGGCAAACAAGCAAACTGCCTACCCCTGTGAGATTCGCAGTAAAAAACTACAAAATATGTCGTTGTCGATGCGCTCTGCCACAGATAACATAATACTAGTGCTCTGCCCTACAGTTGACGCAAGAAGATTGCACCTTGCCTTTCCATTTGTCTCATCATCAAAGTCATACTGAATACTGCCTTAATTTTGTTATTATATAATAGTAGATTATGCACCAAGGGATTAAAGCAGTGTCTATCGTCACGGGCGCCATATTGAACCCCGAGCGTAACGAGGGACTCTAGAGTTAACTCCTGAGCGAAGCGAGGGAGTTATGTAGAGTCCTAATTGAAGCGAGGGGTTCAAGTCGCCTAAGACAAAGACACTGCTTTATTCCAGAGGTGAATACTCTACTTTTCATACCATCTGCGAGATAATAAAAACTCAGGGCTCTATAACCAATTACTTATGTGGTAATTTTCATCATAAACACTGTCACATCATCACTATCACTATAACTAAAGTTAAAGATATCACATTATCATGAAAACCATTACTTAAATACAAAAAAAAAAAGATTTGTTATTCTTAAGCACAAACACGTCACGCAATAATTGTATCTTAAGTTAAACTTAAAACATTATAAAAACCTAAAACATATTAATTTAATAATATAACAAGTATGAACTTAGTCTACCCATCGATTTACAATACGATAGGATCAGCTGCTGGACCCTGTCAATGACCTTTAGTAGCACGCAGGACTAATGTTAATTTGTTAACAAGAAAATGGTATCAAATAATTATTTTTAATTTTTCAACTTCGTGATATATTTACTTTTATAACGCCAATTAATTACTATACACAACTTATACACAACTGTTGAAATAAATCTTAAATAGTCTACAGCATATTAGCCCCAAATAAAAAATAAAAAAAGCTGAAGCACTTAGACCTTTACTTACTTTTTTAAACTTTATCAATAAAACACTGAATAGACTTTTAAAAAAACTTTATTGATGCCACAAAACACATTTCACTAAGCACTTTATTAACGTAAGCAACAAGATATTACAATTTTGAAATACATAATGGCGTCGGCGGCAAAGTTTTAGCTATGAAAACAATAGAACGGAATACCATTGGTGCACATTATGGAACAAATTGTAGAAACATTATTTATTTTTAAATATGCCGCGTAATTTCTCCAAATAGTTCGCTGTCGCCGCCGGCAGCGTTAGTGTTCTTGCTTTAATCTGCTTTATATTCATTTTTATCGATAGTTAATGGTTGCCGTCAAAAGATGGCGCTTTTAGCATAAAAAGTATTTTATCAATAAAAAATAAAGTAAAGTGTAATTGTTTATTTTAGTTTGCAGTATTATGCGGAAAATATTTAACAATTTTGGAAAAGAAATTATGTATTTAGATTTTATAAAAAACATTGTTTACACTGGTAGAATGTCTATTGTCTCTAGTGGATGCACGCTACTGCTGTATGGGCGTAGAACCTTTGCCTTCCTAAGCTAGCATCTATGATAAATTTTCATACGAATTTTATATTTCAAATTTAAAACGCTTTAATCCCTTGGGAGATTCATACATTATATCCCTTGTCTTATATGTCTTGCTTTACGTTGAAGTTAAGGGGGATATAATTGAACATTGTCGAGCAGGTGGTATGAAAAATATATAATTTCTACATTGTATTTAACACATATCTAATGTTATTATTTCTTCATTAGGGGATACACATAATAGGGGATCTTAAAAGTAAAACACTAGTGTGTGTTTAAAATTCGAGACTTGCCGAAAATTTTAATAGTACCACACGAGTGTTTTAAGACCTAATTATGTGCAATTTCATACACTACTTTATCTACACTCATGCAATCAGTGGTTACCTAAATTAAATAAAAGACACAAAATTAAAACAAAATCAAACTCATTTATTCTAATAATTATTTGCATTTTGAACAGTGCAATTGTGCAATCCTGTTATTAAGAACACACAATATGAAATATAACATGATATTTGAAAAACTAAGCCAGAATGGTATACAAGGCCCCATGCTCCAATGGTTTAAAAATTACCATCAGGGAAGGTGCACGATGGTCAAAGTAGGCGACGCATTCAGTAACAGGGTAACGACCGACGAAGGCACAGCCCAAGGCTCGATAATTGCACCAATTGAGTATTTGCTGTATGTGAACGATATGTGTAATGTAACTAAAGAGGGCTTAGTATTACAATTCGCTGACGATACATGCATCGTGGTTGCTCACGCTGATTTACAAACCGCTGTGCGCGAAACGCAACGGAACTTTGACTTATTGTGTAAATGGGCGCACGACGCCGGCCTCGTCATAAAGTGTGAGTCTATCTGGCTGGCCCCAACGAGATTTATCAACAGGTGATAGCTTTTCATAAAGACCTTATTTTGTACCTAAAGAAAATAAATGAAATATATTTTGTACCTCGCCAGTTTTTGATCAAATGACGTTTTTATAAAGTGTCCAGCCAGCGGGCCCTTTTTCAATATTATATTTTCAGAACGGCCAATAGTGCTAGGTGTTAGAAACTATTATGTACCTTACAAATCCAAAATTTCGTCATTCTGTGATCTTTACTTCAAAAGATATTCCGTAATAAATACCTGGCTGGCTAGACGTTTGTTTAAATAACGAAAATCTTCCGAAGTATAGCTCACAAAATGACGAAATTTTGGATTTGTAAGGTATATAATAGTTTCTAACTCTTAGCACTGTTAGCTAATCTGAAAATGTAATATTTAAAAAGGGGCCCGCTGGCTGGACGTTTATTTAAATAACGAATATCTTCTGAAGTATAGCTCACAAAATGACGAAATTTTGGATTTGTAAGGTACATAATAGTTTCTAACTCTTAGCACTGTTAGCTAATCTGAAAATGTAATATTTAAAAAGGGGCCCGCTGACTGGACGTTTGTTTAAATAACGAATATCTTCTGAAGTATAGCTCACAGAAGGACAAAATTTTAGATTTGCAAGGTACAAAATAGTCTCTAACTCTTAGCACTGTTGGGTGATCTGAAAATGTAATATTTAAAAAGGGGCCCGCTGGCTGGACCTTTGTTTAAATACTGAATATCTTCTGAAGCATAGCTCACAGAAAGTCGAAATTTGTCGATTTGTAAGGTACATAATAGTTGCTAAGTCCTAGCACTATTGGGCGATCTGAAAATATAATATTGAAAAAAGGGCCCGCTGGCTGGACACTTTATAAAAACGTCATTTAATCAAAAACTGGCGAGGTACAAAATATATTTCATTTATTTTCTTTAGGTACAAAATAAGGTCTTTATGAAAAGCTATCACCTGTTGATAAATTTCGTTGGGGCCAGCCAGATAGACTCACACGTCATAAACGCGGAGAAAACTAAAGCAATTCACGTCCACTCCGCACACAATAAAACCGCATACACATCCTCTATCGTTGCACAGTTATTGCCAAAAAGGCTTTTGTAGCGGTGTTTTTTTATTAATATGTACTTTTTATGATTTGAACAATAAATGAAAAAAAAAGAATGTATTCCGATAGCAATAGCAATCCTACATCACCATGATTGATTATGCTTGCTCAATATAAGCCAAGAATCCAGTAGGAACCTTATAAGCGCTCGTCGCCGGGCAATGCAAGCCACGCGAGATTACTACGCATTCCGCAGCTGAGTAAACTTACAACTTTGTAAACTATTCGTCGACCGCGCTCATGCCTTGCTGGAGTTTCAGGTTTCGCTTGATCGAGTATTTTGAACTTACTTATATATTTGTTGGAAGCGAATATCGTTTTAACCGGTTCCGGAATTAGCATTTCTGCTTTGAGATGCCCACTATTGAACATTGGTCACTCCAAGAATATACAGACCGATCGTTCCAATCCTATCCCAGGAACGTGGCAAATCTAAATCTTATTCATTATATATTTATTATAAAGAAATATATAGAAAGAGAAATAGAAGAAATAGATATAAAGAAATAGAAATTTGTATTTATTATAAAGCTTTAAATTCATACATTATTAATCAATATGTTCACTATCTAATCTACAGAGTGGAAAAAATTTATGGGCCCTGGAGGGAAAGTACATTATATCCTTAAGATAGATCATTTTACCTAAAGGAAACATTCTTTATTTTTAAAAAGAAACAAAACTGCATTCGAAGATTTTGTAAATTTCGCTTGCCTCACCCGGGAATCAAACAATCTAAAAATAAAAAAGTAAACACTATTTTATTTGAATAATCGATAAAATCCCTAATAAACACTAACATAAATTTTTTATCATTAATTCTAATTCAAAGGACACGTAAACATGAAAGAAAATAATTGCCTAGCAAGGTACTGACACTTGAACTATTCATAGTCCAGTAAAATAAGCATCCAACTTTGGAATGGAAGCGAATTAACTGTAAATTGGTAAAAACCTTTGTAAAGACATTATAAAGACTGGACCAAAAGTCTCATAATCTCGTGACCGCGTCACAAGATATTCAAGGTCAAAGGTCGAGCAAATCGGTTTTTTGCATTTATCTCCATTTCTTTGGACAATACGTCATTTGAGTTTATTATAAAACTTGTGGATTATAAAATTGTCTACAATTTTATTTTAAGCATTTTGTTGTATCTATAACCGTTCTCGAGGTACAGCGCGGAGAGCGCAAGCGCTCATCCTTATAAAGGCGTATATTGCATACATAGGTCACACTAAAAGTTTCCGGAATCGCCACTAACATAAACAATATTTAATAAGTTATTACTTTTTAATATTTATAAATGGAACTCTTAAGCAGTAGAATTCAATTTGCTACATCTGACTGCCAATTATTTTCACATTGTAGCGTCATTTTAAAAATTGCGTGATTGATTACAATAAAATGGTTTTAACTCGGAAATAGATTTTCGTTGCATGATTTTTTACGATTTTAAGTGTAATTTGACAGCTCAGCAGAGCCTCGTATTCGGCTTCAATCAAACGTCGTGTCAATCTTCATGATGAAATTCATGAAGGTTGCCCGTACACCGCTGTGAACAACAAAAACATTGATGTTGTGCACCGTATGGTCGAAACAGACAGGCGTGTGATCAACCATGAGATCCGGACATCTTTGGACATAAGCATGAGTCAAATACAGTCAATCCTACACAAACATTTGGGTGTGAGAAAGCTGTGTTCTCTATATGGATCCCACACAATTTGACTGATGCTCGAAAAAAGAGACCGCATCACTTAGCGCCATGCTATGCTTGCCAGATACAACGAAGGGACTTTAAATTTGGTGTGGGATATAGTAACAGGTAACGAAATATGGATTTATAGCTACGATCCCAAAACAAAGCAGCAATCGAGCGTATGGGTCTTTCGAAATGAGCCGAAATCAAACAAAGTGGCGCGCGTGAAAAGTGCCTCGAAGCGGATGATTGCTCCTTTTTTTAACAAAACTGCACACGTGGCTACTGTTGCTTTAGAAAATCGTCGTGTCGTGAATACTGGTACATGACCATTTGTTTACTGAAAATTATTGACAAACTCGGAAAATAACGCTAAACGCCGTATCATCTTGCACAACGGCAAATGCAAATTCCCACACGGCCAGACAGACAAATGAGTTTTTGAAGGCGAAAAACGTACAACTTATGGGTCATTCTGCATACAGACCTGCCCTGGCACTGTGTGACTTCTTTTTGCTCCCAAAAATCATGAACCAATTAAGCGATCAATGACTTTCATCACCAGAAGGGGTCTTTCCCTGTCCTCCGATCGGAACTCCGATTGGTAGGAGGAGCGGGAATATTTTTTCCCATGTCTCCGATTAAACATCTTATAAACATTGCACAGTCTAGTCACAGAATAGATAATAGTACTACGTAGTCTAGTGTAAAATAAATTATATAAAATTATTATTTACTGATGTATTAATCCGCTGAGCTTTAATAGCTAGGATTTAAGGTAGTTTTACTCCAGGGCACATAGATTATCCTATCGATTAAAATAATAATAATAGGTTGGGGAAAAAGTTTCTTCGCATTTTTTAAGAAAATTCAAAACATTTTTTAATATAGTTTATTTACATTTAACTAAAGTATGTAGGTACCATTTTGTTCGATAACTTTTTGCCATCTTGTAGGTAGGGACATGATACCATTGCTATAGAAATTTTGGGACTTCTGGTCAAAATACCGCGACAAGTGGTTTTGGCAGTCCTCTCGTGATGTTAACCTGACACTGCCTAAAGAATTCTGAAGAGACCGAAACAGGTGGAAATCTGAAGGTGCAAGGTCAGGACTATACGGCGGATGCATTAACACCTCCCAGCCAAACTCTCTTAATTTTTGCTGAGTGGCTAAAGATGTGTGAGGTCTAGCGTTATCATGATGAAAAACCACACCCCTTCTGTTGATTAATTCCGGCCGCTTTCTCTCAACTTCTTGCTTTAATCTCATCAGTTGTTCGCAGTAGAGTTCAGAATCGATGGTCCTGTCTGGTGGTAACAGCTCATAATGAATAATGCCCTTCCAATCCCACCACACACACAGCATCACCTTGTTGCGAGTTAACCTGGGTTTCGCCACAGTCTGTGAAGCCTGACCGGCCTTTGACCACGACCTTTTTCGCACGTTCTTGTCGTACGTGATCCACTTTTCATCACCAGTTATCAGCTTCTTCAAAAATGGTTCGGTTTCATTACGTCGTAATAAAGAATCACAAATGAGTACACGGTTCATTAGGTTTCTTTCAGTGAGCTCGTGAGGTACCCAAATGTCGAGCTTTTTTGTGTACCCAGTTTTTTTCAAATGCGCCAAAACTGTTTTGTGGTCAATTCCCAGTTCTTCAGCTACGTCGTAACTACTGACATGCCGATCTTGCTCCACTTTTTCAAAAATGGCATCCATTTTATCTGTAATAGGGCGACCAGAGCGACGTGCATCTTTGACATCAAAATTTCCGAATTGAAAACGCTTAAACCAAATTTGTGCTACTCTCACAGATACTGCACTAGGTCCATAAACATCGCAAATTTTTTTCGCAGCTTGCGTTGCATTTTTACCTTTTTTGTAGTAAAATTTTAAAATGTATCGAATTTCTTCATTAGATTCACTCATCTTGGCGGTACGAAAAACAAATGAAAATCACACATTTTCCTAATTTGAATTTGGAATTATGTTCTTTAAAATTTAAACTTTCAATGATACCAAAACCAGCCAGATACAAATAGTATAGCCAAAGAGATTTTATTACAAGTTTATACATACTATAATGCGAAAAGACTTTTTCCCCAACCTAATATAACGATTGGTTTTTTTTATTTTCAGCTGGTTCGATTCCCGTGTGACGCAAGCAAATTTGAGAAAATCTTTAAATTCAGTTTGTTTTCTCTTTATGAATAAAATAATGTTTCCTTTTAGTAAACTGAGCTATGTTAAGGATTTAAGGTACCTAGTTTCCCTCCAAGGCCCATAAATTTTTTCCACCCTGTATAATGTAGGAGAAAGAGAATGAAACGTAGAAGTAAAATTAAAAAGGAGCTATTTTTGGGAGAGGAAAGGGAGTCAAAGAGATCGTGAGCAGTTGCTATGGTGCCAAGAAAGCTGGCTGCATTTCCTCGCTGGATCGCTATACTGATCTTTTGAGCGAGAAAAGAACCAGCTCCCTTGTCACCAGTGGAAGTATTGATTTTTGTGGCTTTATAACTTTGGAATTTCCCTCCTTATGGTTTTCACGATTAAATCCAAACTAGCTTGTCAAAGCGTTCAGCATAGTCGTGAGGGTATTTTCATCCCGGTCACGAAGGCGCGCGAAGGGAGGATTGCCCATTGTATGTTTATTACCGGGGTTGATAGGGATTGTGTAACAAACTTGAGATGCTATTATATAGCTGAACATTGCATATGTTAGCGTATCTGGTATTTTTACAGAGAATACTCTACCATAGTACCTATACTAGATTGAGACTTTATACCAGAGTCGTTTGCGGGTGCACTATTTTGTGTTATAAATTATTTTGTCCATAGTTTAAAGTTTTATATTTTTTTCCCTTAATCATCATTTATCCGAATGATAACTAGACCTAACTTGATGTCACATTATGTCACGTACCCAAAAATTAAAATCCCTAAGTATAAAATTATCTGAGTTTGATTACTATAAATATTAAAATCAATAATAATTAAAAGTCTCATATTAATATTATTATGTATAAATAAATAATTAAAACCTCATTAAAATTAGGTTTGTAATTTTTAATTACCTTTCTCATTATAAAATAAATTTGTATCTCTTTGGCTATGAATTTTTCTCAGGCATTACCAAAATACAACTGATACAATTAACACATTAAGCACCCATTGTAAATGTAAGTAGAAAAGAAAGGGAGTACCGTTGAACTTGATGTCTATAACGTAACTTACAGCAGGTCAGGAGCACCTCTAATCGATGAGCGTGTACGAAACCATTAGTAGAAATTGAGGAAGCTAGAAACGTAAGTTAAGATCAGAGTAAGTTGAAACTTTAATCTCTGCCTGTCCCTATGGTGAAGAGGAATCATGATGTATATGTATGTATGACGTAACTCCGGGGTTAGATTAGCTCGGCTTTAATTGGCGTTTCGTTTCATACAATTACTAGAATAAAACACGACATTCAACAAACAACTGGAGCTCAACTTAATCTCTGATCATGTTTCCTAGTTAGAATGTCCTAGCATGCAACGAACCTAGCATAGAATGTCCGTTTTCCATCCAAACAACCAAACAGTCCATACATCAAATAAATATGTGTAAGCATAATACGTACATTTTCTTCGGATAAAGTGGTTTCATAAAGCTTACGAAATTGTGGCCACCTTACACATAATTTTGTATTAATTGAATTTAGAAACCCACTTTCAATTCACTCTAAAGGTACTTTAACGATTCTTATTAACTTTAAGACGCTAGTCTTATTAACGATTTTAATAGGTACACAATTTTTTTTAAAGAGTACCAACAAAAATAAAATTGGGCAAATCAGTGTTTTCTAAAATGATTTTTAATACTTTAATTGGTCTACTGAAAGTTATGTGAATTATAGTCCATTCGCTAAGATAGCACATACTCGTAATTGTGGTCATTGTAATAAAATTCGAATATAAATAATACACATAACTAAAGTTGCAAAAATAATTGTAATAAAAATTGGAGTAGGTACACGTTAGCAGAGTAAAATTAGACACTATTTTTCGTCACTCGAAGAATCACAGTCATTAGTCACCTGTATTTTATAGGAGACCCAACATCATTACGTTCCGAATCTATATAAAATAAAATATCGATTTTTTGGTGTTGATGGCCCGTTTTTATTATTGATTCTTGGTAGGTATCCCCACCATTTTTAAAGTGTCTATGATAGGTGCCGACACATTAATTTCACACAATATCACCGAAGAATATTTATTATAAATTGTTTACAAGTTTACCAAAACACCCATCTTTTTTATTGTTGGTTCACATAAAGTTTCATCTTGGAGCATTTCACTATCCTTCCAAGTACGAAAAAACATCTTCGGTATACGTAACAGAGTCAACAAACACAACGTGGCGCTTCGATGAAGATTTCAATCCCCCCTTGGCGATAGCCCGACCAGTTGGTTGGGCTTGCCCGGGCGCGTGGGTAGTGGAGTCGCAGTGTGGACCTTACCTAGCGCGCCCATAATGGCAGGGAGAACACCGGGGGGTTTTAGTGGGTAGGCCTGGCACTCTGCCGGGAGAGCCTCACACACGCTCGCCGTCTAGCCAACGGCGAGTACGGTGCGGTTACGCATTTCCCCCCGAGAAAAAAAGGCAACGCAGTACAAAGGCGACCGTATCTAAGCGAATAGACTAAGGTATTCGAAATGCGTTACGGAAGTCCTGCCGCCATAACCTCAGTTACTGAAAAGCTCCTCTGCACACACCGAAGTCCGATGGATGTGGTGTACGCCCTTCAAAATATCTACGAGGGTATTTATACATCTCGGCAAGTGCTAAGGTCCCTAACATGCAGAATGGCTTCGGAAGCGAGACAACGAAGATGCGACCCAAATACCCTCTTCCTCACCTTCACTCAAGAAGAGAAAGAAGAGCATAGGAGAAATGGGTTTGGCATCGGAGATAAGTCCAGAATACTGACGATCCACGAAGCACAGGGACTAACGTACGAACACGTCATAGTGCTCAGAGGAGCTGAAAGATACAACCCGGTCTACGATAGTGTCCCTCATGCGGTGGTCGCCATAACTAGGCACACGGTGTCCTGCACTTATTTCTATCGTCAACTGAAGGAGGACGACGCCATAAGACGCCTCATTGCCACTTCCAACACGGCAACGGATGACGAGATCAAAGACCATAATGAAAAGATGGCGTTCAGAGCCCTTACACGGGCAGCAATCTAGGTGCAAAACCAGCCACCAATAAATATATCATCCCGAACCCTATCCGGAACTAGTCCTATCAGTAGATTGTAACATATGAATAGTATTATATAGTTAGTATAATAATACACGTACGAAAATAATAATACATAGATTATAATAATAATACACTTTATTGCAAATAATTATTATTTTATTAATATTAGATTATCTTTATATAGGCAACTATAGAATTGTTAATGCGCAACTCACCCTAGATTAAGTGAAGAGTACTTAGTAGTAAGCGTTTTATAGATCACATAATATTGTACCCAAGAATTCAGAAGGCACGGACCACGAGTCTGTGGAGTTTTAAATAAACTAAAAAAAAAAAAAAGCGAATAGACTTTAACTACTTTACGTGCTCATAATTAAAATATTCTTCATTCAAATATGACTTGTTATAAAGCTCTTCTGAATCGACTTATTTTTTTCATATACCCCCCTTTCAGGGCATCTTTCAGCTGATAAGAATGGACACAAGAAACTTATCAGCCCTATCAGAAGTATCGACATTTATAACAAATTATATGTTATTACTCTACACATCAGTATTTTGTTTACACAATATACACATTAACATTTCCTTACATTGTAACGAGTGATGTCTACAAATTAACACTAAGCATGGCCATCATTTAAATAATCGTTGTCATGACCTTTACCTACTCGAGACTCTTTTGCGTGCATTTTAAACTTATGAAAGGGCAAATCAGTCACACTTTGTGGAACTTTGTTGTAAAAAGTTTTACATTTCACCATAAAAGAGTCGCCAGTTTTTTAAAGCTTGTACATTTGAACGGCAAGTTAATTTTTATTTATTGTGTTTAAATTGTGAATTTGAAAATTTGTATCAAATAACTCACAATTTTTATAGGCACGAATCAAATTTTCATAAATATTAAGTCCTTACATATCAAATTGGCGTTTTGCCGTACTGGCCACTTTGATCTCAAATATCTCCTCTATGGTTAGGAATTCTAAATTGAAATCTATACAGCTATTTACTCATGTATTTGTGTTTCGAAAATCATAATTCACTTGTTTTTTCCTTAATTGTTTATTTTCTTTGCGTCACTCAGCTTACACAATGGAAAACTTGAAATATCGCGTTATTTACGAGTACGAGTTCCACCGTGGCACCAGTGCTGCAGAAACGGCTCGAAGGACTAATGATGTGTATGGCGACGGTGCCGCAAAAGAAAACACAGTGCGTTTTTGGTTCCAACGTTTTCGTTCTGGAAATTTCGACCTGCAGAACAAGCCCCGTGGACGGCCGGAGACCAAAGTTGATAATGAAGAATTGAAGGCTATTGTGGAAGCGGATTCATCGCAAACCACGTCCGAGTTAGCTGCAGGCTTTCGTGTTAGTGATAAAACTGTTTTAATCCACTTGAAGCAAATTGGGAAGGTGAAAAAGCTTAAAAGGTGGGTACCTCACGAATTGAGTGAAGCTAATCAACAAACGCGCGTTGACTGCTGCGTTGCATTACTCAACCGGCACAATAATGAAGGGATTTTAAATCGAATCATTACTTGTGATGAAAAGTGGGTCCTGTACGATAATCGGAAGCGCTCATCGCAATGGCTGAACCATGCCAAACCACGCTCCAAGCGAAAATTGACTCCAAAAAAGTTACTTGTGAGCGTCTGATGGACTAGTGCTGGTGTCGTTCACTACAGCTACAGATGTCTATTGTCAGCAATTGCAAACCATGATGGAAAAGCTAACTGCTAAACAACCGAGGCTTGTCAATCGCTCTAGGCCACTGCTGCTTCAATAACGCTAGACCACACACTGCACAACAGACGGCTACCAAATTAGAGGAGCTTCAATTGGAATGTCTAAGACATCCACCGTACTCACCGGACCTTGCTCCAACAGATTACCATTTTTTTCGAAATTTGGATAACTTCTTGAAAGGGAAAAAAATCAACTCCGATAGGGCAGTCCAAACCGCCTTCAAAGAATTTATTGATTCCTGTCCGAATGGTTTTTTTAGTAAAGGGATCTACCTATGAGATGGCAAAAGTGCATAGATAGCAATGGTACATACTTTGATTAAATAAATATATTATATAAAAAAAATCGACTTAATGTTCCTCCCATACAAACCGCCAATTTCATATGTAAGGACCTGCTATACTGTCCTGCTAAAGTCAATATATTAATGTCACTTAATAAAACTTTTCTTTCCTTGTTCGTTAATTATACATAGAGCGATCTTTACCACGTTTTACTTGTTCGCTTTCGTCTCTGTTTTTCTTTTTGTCTAGAATAGCTATAGAGTGGAAATTTTTATGAGAGTTCAGAACACAAGATTCCGCGCCTAAAGGCAATGCGTAATTTTATCATTAGTTCAACTTTTCTGTGCAATTTTGGTGCCATTTGTAAAAAATTAAATACATACTAAAAAGTACAAAAAATATATTAGTTTTAAATGAAAAATTAAAAACAACAAACACTAATGTTTTGAACAAAAAATGCACTAAAAAGTAGAAAATAATTGATTGACTTCGCAACACTTATTATTGAAAACGTTAAACGAGAGGCGCATCAATAGCGCAAGAGAATAGTGAAAGAGAAATAGTGACAAATGAAATATTGAAAAACTTCTTCAGTGATTATATAAAATATAAAACACTCAACTGCATTCTCCTATTGATAGAAATTCCCGTACACTCGAGTACAAAAAGACGAATACGGTCAAAGTTACAAAGTTATTTGTATACTCTACCAACTCTACCTTAATGTTAAGTCAATAAAGTATGTCATTCAATGTATACACTGATTTATTTACTTTAAAACGTTATAAAAATAAATATGTATTAGTTGGGTTGGCAGACAACGTCAGAGAGAGCAAAGCGAGGACTTATTTGAAAAGCACGATAAGTGATTGAAAGTACAAAAATACATATAGTATAACACTAGCTGTGCCCGCGACTTCGTTCGCGTGGATGTTGGAAAATAACAACATGCCGTACATTTTTTCCCGCTTTTGCAACATTTTTTATTGATGCTTAGATCCTATTAGTCGTAGCGTGATGTTATGTAGCCTAAAGCCTTCCTCCATAAATGGACCTTCCAACATAAAAAGAAATTTTCAATTTGAATCAGTAGTCCCTGAGATTCCAAACAAACAAACAAACTCTTCAACTTTATAATATTAGTATAGATATAACATTAGTTCAGACATTCCAATACCGCTTGTGCAGTCACAATCTTTTCATATCCAATTCAACCGCCTTCGTGGTTTGGTCGTTGGGACCACCGGGTGTTGATCGGGAGGTCCGGGGTTCGGTTCCCCGTGGGGCAGAAATGTTTCTGCTCGGTTTGGTTGCTGGTAGGGCTGCTGATCCCATCTGGCTAGCAACCACCGCCTTATCTAAATTTGTCGCACTAATAAAAATGTTAATAGGATTGTTGTGTTCCGACAATAGGCTAGATGACTAAAAAATTTTTTTTGCTTTAATAGAAGCTCATTCATACAATAAAGACAAAGAAAAAATCGGTTTTCGAATAACTATAACAACAACCTAGATATAAGGTATTAAACATTTTTCTCCATCTCTTTCTAGCAAAACGGCAATTTACAAGGAGTTTATATGGCCGTACTCAACGATGACGTCACGGTTGATGTCGGATCTCTCTGTCTAATCGCCTTCAAATTAACAACTTAAAATGCTTGTATCTAATGTATTTCTAAGCCGATTTTAATTCTAATTGCACAGTACTGCATCTTTTTCCACGGTACTTTAATATTTAATGAAGAGACGTAAAAATTTGAATCCAGTCATCATCCCAATTAGAGGTAAGATAGCCAGTTCCTCAGTTGTCGGGGAGCCTAGGTAAAGCTCGCTTCCACCTCCGGCCTTATCGTCACTTACCATTAGGTAATGAAGAGCCAAGAGCTTCCCTGTCGTATATAAAGAAATCGATCAAGGAGCCGAGTACCTATTACATATTTTAAGCTGACAAACACAAATAAATAATAAACCAATTTCTCCACAAAGGCTTTCTGAAAATAACGCAATAACATACGAGTACTACAAAGGACTTGTTAGATACCTTCGTGAATTATTTTAATTTGCCCTTAGGTATGTTTCGGCTCGTTTCGGCTTAGGATGGTCATTTGTGAATATCCAAGGAAAATGCTTGATTGCATGGCCTTTGAAGTCTACAATCATCAAAATTGTCCCACTAAGATCATAATGTTTATCCGGGATAAACGTCGAATCTACTTAACCGATTTTGCTGAAATTTGGCTTGCTCGTGTAATTTGGTCCAACTCCAACTTAAAAAAATATGATTGATTGATTATTCGCCTCAAATTCATTTTTGCGAATGAAATTATTCGCTATTATTTGTTAATTTTATACGTTTCAAACAGATGGCGGTGGGAATTAATTTATGGACACAACGTCATGGCTCTCAAATTTTGGTAATCATTCAATAGATGGAGTTGTTTCAATTTGTTTATGTCGTACTTTATTCCACATAAGTGATTAAAAAGGTGAAAATAGAGAGGGATGTTAAAATTCGTACTTTTTAATGTTAAACCCGATTTTAACGTTTCCAAAGGTTCTTTACGATTAAATTCATGCAATCCAGGTTATCCACGATTAAATTCATGCAATCCAATTATGTTTGCTACGAATATTGTTGTGTTGCCGAGCCTTTTGTCTCGTTTCTAATTTTAGCCTGAATAAAGTAATTAAGAAATAGAAATTAAGAAAGCCTTTAGATGTTTATTATTATATTTCCATGCTTTATTAAAGCTAAGTAGGCAAAAGACAAAAAGCTATCTATCCTTGTCTCCTATTTATTGCAAATAAAGTGCATTGATTGATTGGTAAATAAAAGTGTAAAATAAAATCAATGCATGATATTTAAGTAAAAACACACATAGCGGAAAGAGACTCATATTTCAAAAGCTATAAATACTCGACAACTTTTCCAATAGTGCTTGAAAAAGAAAAACAGACTTAGGTGTTGAGAGCTAGCTCGCAAGCATCGTGCGCAACAGGTGGCCCTTAGATTCACAGTTCGTAGCACTGGATGGATAATTAACTCTAACACATATACCATATAAAGGGGGAACTTAACTGTGAATGTGTTAAATAGTTTGTAGCTTTTAGTCATTTTAGATGGTCGCGATAATAGTGACCAGGGAGTTAATTATTACAGAATAGGGCAATTGGATCGATTTTGTTTCACTCACATCCCATTACTGGGCTCGGGTTTAACATTTGGACTAATTAATTGGTCTCCTAAATTGCGATAGCCAGAAGAGTTTACATAGTTCTTTAACAAATTTTGTCTTGGCTGTCTTGACATCCACGGGAAGAAAGATAGGGGTGACATATGTGTTATAAGTCCGTCACTGAAATATTTACCACTGGACTGTTTGTTGTATATTTACCGCTGAACTGGTTGTGTATTTGCCACTGAACTGCTAGTTGTAAATGCGTTTGATTTCGTTATTTTAGCGTCGTTGTCTCTGATTAAAGCTTACTTAAATGAGTTCATCAAAACTAGTTTTCTGGATAATTCTCTGTCAAAAATGGCGCTTCGAATCAGAAGAAATCTTTGCTCTGATTTCTTTTTAATAATAATTTCAGTAGTAATAATATATGTCATTAAAGACATATTATGGTTATTTTAATTCTGATAGAAAGGCAACTGTAAAGTTTCTCATTTGAACAGATTATTAACAACTATGTGCAGCTATTTACTAGCTGCACATAGTTGTTAATATGACCAGCTACCGTGGAGTCAAATCGGAAATATAGACGTGACTTTAGGTTCACGTTTTTAAAAAAATGGTAGATTGTTTGTTACTCTTAAAGCGAAAGGAACGCGGTTATGCGGTTATTGCCAGAGATATTTGAGGGTCCTTCACCCGAGGAAAACATTCCTCATTTTGAATATAAGGAATATAAGAACCGGATTAGTTAAATGGAATCATTTCATACGTAAGTAATAAGCACTTGACCAAACAAATGAAGATCAAATTGTCCCTTTCACGACCTTTAGTTTTTTTTTCTGTAGAAATCTACCAGACAGTAACTTTTATCACGGATGATAATAAATATTTAGCTCAACTCTATGTAAATTAAATAATAATTTTGTGAAAAATAAATTATAGATTTAAAGGCATGTTAGAAAATAAGTTGATTATACCACGGTTTTTGCAGTAATTTTAATTAAGAATGTGGCTGTAAAGAAAATTTAGAGATTCCTGAATTGAAATGTCAAAATAGACAGCATGTCAAAATCGTTTCTCCGGGAGAAGAAATACTATTTTTGTCCCTCTGTTCAGATAACTTTAAGTTCAAGTTAACAATACATTTTCAGAAAGCTTTTTTTACTCAAACCTCAACTAATTAACCTTAAAGCGCCTTTAACCAATCTACGAGTAACTTGACGCCGTTTGAGTGTTACATAGCAATCCCATTAAGTAGAGCTCATGAATATGCGACGAACCAACCGCTTGATGCTTGTACAGAATCTTGTCACCAAGGCTGCGTGTTTATCCAAACCATAAGGTTATTGATTGCTGACGAATGCTAGTGACGCTCCATAAGTTTATCGATGTTTTTTTGATGTGCTCTGTGAAACGACCGATAAAATGGGTTAGTAATTGGCACAACTGGGCATTATCAAATGAGATCATAAAGGAATTAATAGCTTTTAGTAAAACTTTAAATACTCACGAAGCGGTAGAAACTGTAGCGTTTAAGTTTTTAGTTAGTTTGTGTCTACTAAGTAACAAGAAGTTCATTCAGACAAATCTAACATGACGATAACTAATAAACTACACACCATTTTCTCCACAATTAAGCCATTGTTGCATTGATATGTGCACTTTCTTGAATGAAAATATATAATCCGTAACGTCAGAATCATTTTGCTGAAGTTGTTTTACTTGACTACTTGTGGCAAAAATTATTTTGTCGTCAAAAACGTCGATAAAATAAAATCGATACAAACTGTACATCTCAAAAATAGGGGGGTGTGTTAAATACACAGGAAGGGAAGTCTATTAATAGCAATGTCCTAGCCAGTGACACGGTAAAGGAAGGAAATTATTTTATTGCTTATTTGCACAAAAAAACACAGGAAGTTATTTAATATTTGTGTCCAACTTAAGCCATGGAGCGGATTTATTGGATGGCTGATCAAAGTCCTGATAGTCATATTTATAGGTTGAAGAAGCACAAAGTTAATTGCTCTTCAGGCTAATTGTGGTGGATTTCATAAACCTCTGTAGAATTATATAATTTACTGTTGGAGCCACCGATGTATTTAAGATTGTAGTTGAAGTGAAACAGTGGATCGTTATAGATTGATGATGGCTTAGTAAATATATTAGTATTATTTTTTCACACACAACAAAGAAGCTAACCTGATGATAAGTGAGATAAGGCCGAAGACGGAAGCGAGCTTCACCCGAAGTCCTCAGCAACAGAGGAACCGGTTATTTTACCTCTACTTGTGGCAAAACAACAATCAACACATGTGATTAACAATATTATGGTGACAAATATTACTGGACTTGATTACTGGATATCCATATTTAATATGATGACAAATATTACTGGATTTTTATACCTAAATCTATTAAGACTGGTGTTGCTAAATAGTTATCAAATAGTTCGTTTAATAGGGACTAGTTTGGATCTTCGCGCCAGTTACCATCATTTGAGATGAAGACTTAAATGTTTGTGTTGTAAAAATAAACATTATTCTTTAATACAGTAGTTGAAGATACATTGTCACTTTACTGGATTCAGTAAGCTATTTTTAGAGGCGAGGCTGTGTCAATCCGATCTCTGGAACAACACATTAGTATCAATTTGTGCGAGGTCTCAGTGCACGCTGTGACGCGATCCATTACATGGGGATATCGTAAATTCTATTATCTTATTGAAGAAGGCTGCGCAAATATTGTGACAAATGACAAATATGTTAATGTGGGTTATTATTGGTAAAACATTATTCGATAGTTTAATATTAAGTATTGACAAATTTTTTTATTTGCGAATACGTATAATAGTTGTACCTCACTGAGTCACGGAAATGTTATATTAACTGAATAGAGCCAGCAACAATCTTATATTCAGATACACCAATAAAAATAGGATTATTTTACTCAAAGTTAAAGCTAGGTATACAGGGTGTAACTGAACACCCCAATAACATTTAAGGGTTTGTATCCATCAGAAGTAGATATTCTGTAGGAAAAATATTAGGGCTAACAAACCTACTTTTTTTTCCCATACAAACTAAATAAATGATTTTTTGGTATTAAGTGCCGACAGCCCTACATAAGCGTACGAGAAATACTACGCTCACGTCATACAAAATAAATTATATTTTGGTATTAAGTGCTGAAAGCCCTACGTAAGTGTACGAGGAATACTACGCTCACGTCTGTCAGGTGTCATTTTGTGTTTAAATTTCTTTTGTGTTAAGAGTTGATTATGGTTGTCACTTGAAAGTTTTTGCTTTCAGTTTGAAATGAAATAACTCTGAAAGTATTGGGGTTCTAGGTCTCAAACAAGCACCGAAGGTCCATTTAGTATCTAACTTATATGCCCCTTAAATGTTATTGGGGTGTTCAGTTACACCCGGTATAAAGCTTATAAATAAAACTTTTTTGTTATATAATATACTTTTATTATTATTATTAGTTATATATTTTTCATGATTATTTATTCGATACCCTTCGATTGACGATCTTGATCTTTATCATGATCGCTTAAAACAAGGTTAAAGCAATATTAAAGCAAAGACACCGTTCTTGCTACGTATAGCGCTATCTCGATTTGAACCTGAAGGGCTCTGAGTACTGTTTTCATATTGTTTTAAGCGATCATAGTTAGGGGGCTGGTGAAGGTCGCAGGAAGCCGCTGGATGCGGGAGGCGCGAAAACGATTGGTTTGGGGATCCTTAGGGGAGGCCTATGTCCATTTCGCTGAATCGAACCAGCTGAACTAGGCATCATGGTGCGACTAATGGACTCACACTTAACACTTGAAAAGAGGCACATGCAAGAAACTAACAGTTTATTGCCTGTGCCTCTCGTCAAGGCTCTCTCAATTTCCGAACATTATAGAGTTAAGGCGCATAGTGGTCCTAATGACCTTGCTCGATCGTCCCGCACTGATGATTACATAGGAGTGAGTGAGTGAGAGTGAGGGTAATATTTAAGCAAACATTTACGCGTAAGATGAATTATTTCAATTAAAAATTAATAAAGGCGAATAAGAAAAATCTAAAAAGACCATCCTCTAGAATATTGTTCAATTTATTTAATGAAATCGAAAGTATATGATTTAACGGTGACACTTTGAAACGCATACTGTTAATTGTCATAATTTCGATTGGCATACATCATACGGCATAAAAATCAAAAAGCATAATAATATTTGGCATAACACATCAATAGGCATAAACATTACTTCATCATCACAGCCCATATACTTCCCCACCGAGGGGCTCGAGCCTACCCTATATTAGGGTGATTAGGCCTTAGTCAACCACGCTGTCCCAGTGCGGATTGGTCGACTTCACATACATCATTGAATTTCTTCGCAGATTTATGCAGGTTGCCTCACGATGTTTTCCTTCACCGTAGGAGCGTCAGACAAATGTACAAATGAAATTCGAAACGAAAAAGACATTGGTACATGGCGGGTCTCGAACCCCGACCCCCCGATTGGAAGGCAAGTGCCGAGTTCACTGCGCCACCGACGCATATCCAAGTGAAGAAGAATCCATATTATAAACTCCGCCGGAAATAATTATGGAGGCGCAAAGCGCGAGTATAATAGTTTGTTGCCGCCAAAGTCAAAGGATAAATATGGTGGCATACGATAATTTCATGCAGTGGAAGATTGATAAAAAAGCGCAGTCATTTTCAGAAAAATATTAATACCACAAGATCTTTTCTTTTCCTCACAAGTATGTTGAAAATAATGTACTATTGTCAGTTATGCTTTTCAAATGTATGTCTTTTGAATATTATGGCAAACATAAATTATGCCTTTTGTTACTTATGCTTATTCAATGTATGCCTTTTTATGGTTATGTCTTACATATTTCGGCCTAATAATATTATGCGTTATGAAGTTATGATATAAAGACTTATGGCAAGTGACGATTTTGGCAATTAACATTATGCATTTTTAGTTTATGACGAAAAACGTTATGCGTTTCAATAGGTAACCGATTTAACCTAATATTTACGTCGCGATTAGGCTTAAAGTTTTAAAATCGAGTGTTTGGGTCACATTTTAACCAAGTTTTAATTAATTTATCAAAAAATTAAAAAGGCCATCCTCTAAAGGTTGCGTTGAATAAAAACATATCTTTTTTAAAGATTTTTTTATTCAATATTTATGAAGAGAACCGGTTTTTTCTGCAGTGATTTTTTATGATTGATCCTACTATGCGCCTTAACGTTTTTCTCTTCTACTAGTATTTGCAGATACCTTGAGACGTGTTGCTCATACAAGCTTAAATAATAAACTTCAAAGCTGAAATAAAAAAAAGTTTTTTTTTATTGTTTTAACGTCAATAAGTGCCTGTAAAGACCTATGTTGAAGAGAGATTTTTGCAATTCTAAAATTGATTCAAGGTGTATAACCATGAATCAATTTTAGACTTTCGCTAGTTTGAATATTAAAGTCAGCACTCACAGCAAAAAACCACTGCTCTCCTTTTAGGCAAATAACAATCATCGGCCTCTTAAGCATTTTGCAAGAAAAAACATTGATGTTTCAATTAAAATACAATATGCCTATTTTTCACAGCTTCATTTTCATAATCATGGCACATCTGGAAGTCAAATTTAAATATTCAAATTTTCCTCATCCTTATTTTGAGCCGAATGAAACGGTGCTCATAATAATGCTGCTTACTGATTTCCCAGCTGGCCGGCCCCAAGAAATCGACGTCACATATTTTAATTATAAGCGTGGTTAAAATACCTCAAATAAAGTAAAGTAAGTAAGATCGTTTGTACTATTATAAGGACACCGCCAAATCAAGAGCTGTTTAGCTATAGGTAGTCTAGTAGATACTGAGCTTTGAATTATCTATTAATAAGCTGCGTTTACACCGAGAACGTATTATGTCATCATGATCATCATCATCACAACTCATATACGTCCCCACCGAGGGGCTCGAGCCTACCCTAAGTTAGTGCGCATTGGTCGACTTCACACATGCATACACCTTTGAATTCCTCGCAGGTGTATGCAGGTTGCCTCAAGATGTTTTCCTTCTCCGTGGGGACGTCGGACAGGTTTATTATTCATATGTTCATATGAAATTCGAAAATCGAAAAAACACACTGGTACATAGCGGGATCGAGCCCAGGACCTCCCGATTAGAATATCAGTGCTGAGTCCACGGCGCCACCGACGACGCTTCGTATGGTGTATTAACTATGAATAAGACGCCACTAATTTTTGATAAGAGCAATAAAAAAATAGTTTTTTAGTAACATAAAAATCGAAATCTAAAAAGAAAATGTAAGCATTGCGCAAAATTATAATAATAGCACGCACACGGTTTCCACTGAATTACGTATTCGACTGTTGCTTGTAGAGTTGGCGTATATTAATACAGTTTAAAACTCATGTCGAACCAAACCTCAACCGTGCGTGTCATTTCTATGCGCCCACGCCCCTTGGTCCGTGTAAACTTCGCTGCATACTGCTACTGATGTGACATGCTCGGTTATTAAAACTAAGCTTCTCTGTACTTGTTAACTAAAATGTTTATCAATTACGCAATGGAAACAAAAAATTGGGGATTTTTTGAGGGTTGAAAAAGTAACTTTAGCAATATTTTCGAAAAAACAAGTCTGCGTCCTACATCTATTTATGTTACTCATGGTTTTGTTGATTTTTTGGAGAGTAATAAAGTGAAATACCGATTTTTTGGAGAGTAATTAAGGGAGATAGAGTAATGTATCTTGTTGAGCTAACCATTTCATCAAATATAAAAATATTTAATGTCTATAATAATTTAGCTCAAGCACAAAGTAAAAAAGTAACGATTTAATAAAAAGGTGCTACACCTTTACCTACCTACAGTTATTATCTTAAATTGTATGTGAGCTATACAGAATTCTCGCATAAGAAAAGTTTATCATAAAATAAAATGTACTCTTTGATGCTGCTCAAACAATGAAACACATGTTGTCTAATCTCCAAGCCATCGACTCACGCGAGCGGGGCGATTCGCGTTGAAGCTTTGTTTTAGGGTTGTCTATTTTTAGCTTTAATATTGACTAAATATTTTCTTACCTGCTACAGCTTTTTAATTAACAATATAGATTTTAGAGTTCATCTGATGGACAGTTTGTCTTTATTCTACCTAATGGTAAGCTAAGGTCAAAATTGCAAATATGTTATCATCCGTTTTTCTTTCTTTCGTTCTTTGTCTATCTATCTCTGTGGGCCCACGGCTGAAAAAAAAATTACCTGAGCGTTGATACTTCATGTATTCGTTGTTTTTGCTAATTGGGGCAATGTTTTGATAGCCAAGAAGCCAAAAGAGTTATTACCTCTTAATTGGATGTTTTTTTTCGTAAAAAACAAATTTGACTAATATATTGGGGCGACAAATATGGCAAAGTTTGGGCTAGTATGTCATAGAATAGTAGAGTAACCTTAATAAAATTATTTTTATAAAGGCATATGTTTTTGTATAAATATTATATAGACAACCCTGTTTTGTCCGACAGAACAGCTAGGCAACAAAGATTAGGCGGCCATATTGGATTCTCCAAACTCGTAAACTTTCGTCGCGACAAAGTAAAAGCATTTTCAAAGTAAACGATAAAAGTAGCAGAGTCATACTTTTTCATTTTAGTATATTTTGTATCTTATGATGACGGGTTGTGGTAACAGTTTTTTTTTCTGTGACAACGTACCAGGCGATTACTTAGGTATGTCTCCTGTTGACATGTTAACACTGATAAGGTGTTATGTGGCTGTTTAATGTAGGTACTTTTTGATCGTGCCTTCACCTGGGTAGCTATAGATAGGTGTGGATCAGGATACTCGTGGCTATCAGTGACAGCCTATCACCATGGAATTTACTGATGAGAGGTACTGTACCAGAGGCCTCCGTCTTATCTATTTCTGCTGCAAAGCAGCAGTGCTTGCATTGCTGTGTTCCGGTTTGGAGATAATACGGCAGTGAAATTACTGGGTGCCATGACACAAGTTGGCAAAGTACACTGTGGTTCTTGTGGGTTTGCAGATTTGTTGCGAATCTCATAAGAACCACATGTACTACTCGTATATATTGTACATGTGGTCTATTACCACTTACCATCAGTTGGACAGTATGCTTGTTTGCCAACATAGGTGTATAAAAAAATGTCGACCTTAATGCAGTCAGTGTCAAACAATATGTTAGCGAAATGAGTCGGGATTTATATTCCTTGACCGTACCTACCTTCAGATAAGGCCAAATACACAGTTAAAACAACCATCGTGGTCATCATAATTAAAACGTCCAGCACTTGCTTTCCCAAGAAGGAGAGTTAATTACTAATTAATTAGAACGAGGTGAACTATATTTTCGAGTCACAAATTTGGATAAGATAGTTATGCAAAACAAGTAGACATACATATAAAGCTAACTCTACTAACCAAGGTGATATAGAAAATGTATGGTTTTACTGGAAGTGGAATCTTAGATTTAGGGTCTTAGTCAAAAATAGGTGATCCTAATAATATTCTAAAATATTCCAGGATTATTAATCCTAATTATATCAAATGGGCTGTAGAACTTACCACCAATACCAAAGTTATCGTAAAGGCAGACGATGTTTAGGAGTAATCTGTGTAAAATTGTACGAGTACATTACTGCTTTTTCAATTAACGACGAGCGTTGGTGGCGCTACGGCCTCGGCACTGGACTGTACCCCTAGTATAATCGGGACGGGATGCCCACGATCGATCCTGCCATGTACCAATGTGTTTTTCGTTTGACGAATTTCATATGTACATTTACCTGACGCTCCTACGGCGAAGGACAACATCGTGAGGAAACCTGCATACACCCGCGAAGTAATTCAAAGGTGTATGTGAAGTCAACCAATCCGCACAGGGCCAGCGTGGTTTGACTAAGGCCTAATCGCCCTAACACAACTAGTTAGGGTAGTTCGTGCCCTTCGGTAGGGACGTATATGAGCTGTGATGATGATGATGATGATGATATTAATTAACACTAGATTGAAGCCTCCTTACGCTCACTTTTTTACCACATAGGTGGCGAACAAGCCAGTTTAGATCGTCGGATGGTAAACGGTCACCACAACCCAGGATACTTGGAAAACCATTTAATTACCTACTACAGCGCACTGTTTACTTGTTTCCGCTCAAGAATCCCATCGCGTCCAGAGTTTGAGAAATGATTCCGAGAAGATTTTTGTTGACCTTTTGTGACTTCACTTAAACCAGTTACCTATTGTTATGGTGAGCGCATAACTTTGGAATTGTGTATTCAAATCAAGTTATTAAATGGAGACACACTTAATGCATGTAACGTACGACAGACGTGATCTCGGCATCTTGTTTACTGTATGTGACTTTGTGAAACTATTTATGTGAACTAGTAAGGAATATATTCTCGAGATGGATGGGCAGCTTTTACGGCTAGCTAATGTGGATTTAGTGCACATAAAGTCTCCCTGTGGACATGTTAAAAATTCAACTTCCGAGTGAGAGCTAAATATGTTTTCTTTGCGTAGTCTACAGATGTTACGGCTGTGACAGATTAACGTTAAAAGCTCCGTTCCTTAAAGAACCTTTTAGTACAGACATACTTCTTTTTCTCGCTATGCTAAAGCTATTTGTTATAACGAAAGAGTATGGCTGTTTAGCTGCCATCCTCTTAAGTAAGTTTGTCGTCATAATAGCATTGTTGGGTTATGACAATTAGAGGTAAGATAGCCAGTTCCTCGGTTGTTGAGGTGTCCAAGTTTCAACATCGGTATTGTCATCACTTACTTGTAGGGTGACATGAAGACCAAGAGCTTTTGTAAAAAAAATAGAAATAGGTGTGACTTCTGACCAAACCTGTGTAGGCTGCTCTATATCAAGATATTAAGACAATTATCGGTGTACATCGGTACGAAAAAATAGGCACTTAATAAGTAGGTACCCCAGAACTTGATAAAGGTAGGTATAGATTTTAATGAAATTACAATTAATATTGAAGAATAATCAGGTAGTTTAGGAGCTATTGAATGATGAAAACTAATAATTTTTTTAAATGTATGTAGCGATAAATTTTGACAAAACAATTAACAAAAAATAAAAATTTTGTACCTTATTTTTGAAAAAAAATGCAATTAAGAAAAATATAATAGAAACGATGAAATTAAGATGCTTTTGTTGTTTTATCCTTTTTAACTAGTATTGTGTGTGTCCCCCAAATCTGAATACACTCAGAAAGTCTGGAAGGTACACTCCCTCGCTAAGTATCGAACTGTTTGTGGGATTGTTCCCAGCTGGACTTTAGCACGTTTAACTACGCAACGCTGCGAACGTTTCGTATCAGTAAATCCCACATGTGTTCGATTGGATTGAGGTCCGGGAAAACGTAGGACCGGCGCCAATACTTAGTACACCGCACCAGAGCGTGTGCTAAAGCGGGCCCTGCCACACATATGTAAAAATTGGAACCAAACCTTTTTGTTATGCCATAAAAATCGCTCGCTCTGTATAAGCGTTCCATTAAAAATGTCGATGGAAACTCTTTGGTGACATAAACTTTTTGGAATCGAAGTGTATCGAAGTTCGAAGATTATTTATTTTTCAAACACTGCATAGATTTCATAGAAAAATAGTACCATATGCATCTAAATCCCAAAAGAGAGTACCTAAGTATAGCATACTAGCCGCAAGATCAGTTTTTACTAACCGTTATTTCGACTACATAGCTCCACGCATCTACAACAAAATCCTTATTATGGAAAAAAATCATAGATTTCAACATTCTAAGTTTTAAGAAATTTATACTAAAATGGCTAGAACAGTTTGATTATAGTAACACTGAAAAATGACTGCAATCGACGATTTAGAATTTGGAATTTTTTTTTAGATACAGTACTTAGACATACACAGCATACACTCATGTGGAAGCACACACACGCACGCACACACACACACACGCACACACACACGCACGAAACATTTAATTTATAATGTAAATGATAAAGTATAACTATTGTAATAAAAAAATAAGTTAAGCCGTGTAAAATGTAAATTGAGTTATTAAGCAGAGGAGACTGCATCCCATATCACAGGGAAACCTTCTATGGGAGCAGTTGTACTTTGCACCAATTAATATGGTACTGAATAAAGATTTTTAATGTTTAATGTTAATGTTATGGTCATTTTAACATTACTTTGTTTGAGGAAAAAGTGTTATAATGTGATTCTATTTTTCGATTTTGGTATTGTAATTATAAAGTATGTCAATGTAAACTCAGCTTGACTATTTTAATTGGAATATTACGATATGAGAGTAGATAATAGTAGAGTATTAACCAAGGGATAAAAGTGTGTCTTATAATCACAGGTGTAGATTTGAATTATGTGCGTAACGAAGGACTCTATGGTAAACGTCCAAGTGTATCGAGGGTGTTAAATAATCAAATCCTGAGCGTAGTGAGGGAGTTAAGACCAGTTATAGTTTTCTAAGAATTTTTCTTTAAATGTTGATATTTGAGTGACGTCACGGATTTTGTGCATTATGTTGTCGATTCAGAATATTTTTTTCGTCTAACAGTATAAGATGGGTTTCTATCAAAATTTAAATACTTCTGGTGTTCCAAATAAAGATTAATTCAATCCCTAGGGAGAGAAGGAAATTTGGTACATTGTATAATACCTGTTTTTAAGAGGCTTTAATGTCTTACTTTATGTTGGGTTTACATGACACAGCGTAGTATATCATTTTTGAGCAGCGAGCCTATTTTCTAACTTCGATTGCTAGCTAGAACTGTCTTTTTTGAATAAAACTTAATATCCATTACTGCTATTATTAACGCCGCCGTAACACATATAATCACTAAACTAGTAATGGATACAAAGTTTCTTTCAAAAATGACAGTTCACTAGTTACTTTAGTTACTAACCGTACTTAATATAAATACGCCTGCAGGTGGTGCAAAAAAGTGTTTAGTAACTTTTTGTTTGACTAAAAGACACGTCAAAACAAAACCTAATCCATTCAAGTGGTTTCTTCCGACAGGAAAATACGATATCGTACTACATGACACAGTCGATTTTAAACTCATAACCAAGTGGTAATAAGGCCAACATTCGCACAAAAACTGGAGCCGAAAATGAATAAGAGTCGTCGAAATTGGGTCAGAGTTTTGTATCATTGAATATTGATCCGACGAGAATTTGAGGGGCCCCGAAATATAAATTACGAGTGTTGTTCATATTATCTGAGAATTGGCATATTACAAGTTTATTAATAGAAAATCAAGTTCTAATAAAATCTGTTTTTAAACATCGTTTTTGTTTTATAATACTTTCAAATATTTTAGTTTTAAATATTTTATTAATATTTAAGTTACTCGTATCTATATTCTATCTAGTCTGTAGCTGAATGTATTTTAATTCAAAACTATTTTGTTATGATAAATTAATAGTTTATTGTACACTAAATCATACAAATAAAAAGATCACACCAGGTGAAAACAGTAAGCACAAATGGTGGGCTTATTTCTCATCATCATTATCATCATTTCAACCAAGAGACGCCCACTGTTGGACATAGGACTCCCCCAGAGATCTCCAAATCGATCAGTCCAGCGCCTCCCGTATCTACCTTCACCAGATCGTCGGTCCATCTTGTACCCAACTAACCAACGCTGCATCTTCCGGTACGCGGCCGCCACTTGAGAACCTTTTCACCCCAACGATCATTAACCCTGCGTGCTAAGTGTCCTGCCCACTGCCACTTAAGGCGCATAGTGAGGTCAATCATAAAAATTCACTGCAGAAAAAACCGGTTCTCATCATAAATATTGAATAAAAAAATCTTTAAAAAAGATATGTTATTATTCAACGCATTCTTTAGAGGATGGTCTTTTTAATTTTTTGATAAATTAATTAAAACTTTATTAGAATGTGACCCAAACATGCCTCGATTTTAAAACTTTAAACCTAATCGCGTCGTAAATATTAGGTTAAATCATATACTTTCGATTTCAATAAATAGAGTGAACAATATTCTAGAGGATGGTCTTTTTAGATTTTTTTTATTTGCTTTTATTAATGTTTAATTTAAATAATTCATCATACGCGTAAAGGTTTGCTTAAATATTCCCCTCACTCTCACTCACTCACTCCTATGTAATCAGTGCGGGACGAAAGACGCAAGGTCATTGGGAGCACTATGCGCCCTAGGCTTCGCAATTCTTTGGGCTATGTCGGTGACTGTAGTTTTTCTACGGATCTCATAATTTCTGATCACATTCGCGTTCATTGTTAATATCATGTTAAAATCGGTACGCAATAACTCAATAATTTAAAAAAACCGGTGATGAATCGCACTTAAAACGGAACGTAAATACATTGCGTATTTTTTATTAGAAGAAATCAAAAACGAGTGGCCGTGATCACTCGATGCAGAATTAGAGAGAACGTAATAAATATTCAAAAATAGTGAATTAGTTATTGAATTTCATGATTTCGAATGCGATTCTATTGTTACAAAAAAGCTTCTCTTGATCTCGAAGCGATTAGCTGCACAGCGCAGCGAGAGCACGCATGCTTTTGTGACGTCATGACAGCACGCAGAAATGATTCGCGATTTTGATATACGAAACTTTTATTACGAAATTAGATTTGATTACGACTTATTGAACAAGGACTATGAGAGAGACTAGCAAACGCCTTAAGCCAAAAACGTGATAATAATATTAGTTTTCTTCGGAATTATATTTACAAATAATTGTAATTATTATGTTGTAGTTGTGATATTTTTTATGACTACATTAGAAAATGTACCAAATTCAATTCTTAGCTACGACTTTTGAGTTAAATCACAAACTGTCTTTTTCAATAAAAAGGTAAACACGACGACGACGAAACGACCGATTGAGGGTATACATACAGCGTTAGTAAATCCCTTGAAATGAAGTTTCGAGTTGTGACTTGGGATCATGGCTCGTATGCCTTGCATTGCCTTGGGTGTCGTAAAATTGTTCTATTATGCCGTATATTTAAGAAGGACGAAAATAAAAAATAAACTAAAACCCGTCTTCACCAGTGTGGTGGCTATAAACTCCTCGAAAATCGATTAAATCAGTACTCCCTAAAATGAAACATTAATGACGACACACTAATACGGTTATACACAACAGGATAATAATATGATAGTTCGAAGCTAGATGCAAATATCGCACACAACCCAGTAATTATCAGAATACCAAAGTGGTTTGTGAAATTCGTGTCTAAGTGCAATTCACTCGAAAATAACCACAGCATTATTGCAGTGATCATGGCCACTGCATGGTTTGCACCAACGAATTTGTTGAAAATAGATAGAAGAAAAATCAAGACTGTCTCGAAAATAGTAAAAAAAAAAAATAGTTTGATACACTGTGATACATAAAATTATGAGTAGTCTCTACTGTTTTGAATTTTTCAAACAACTTAAAATACCCACGGGAAAAACAGGGCGATAATTCGTAAATACCCGTTAATACAGGAGCTAATAAAGCAAGTGCCATCTTTCATTTAAAATCAGTAATAGATACTTTACGAAAAAGCGATTTTATGAACTTAATTTTCTTGCTAAGAAAATTTTTTACAATGGACCCCGTGTTAATAACAAGGTCCATCCAACATTAGGTGTCTGCTGGCAATTTTTTTTTTAAAATACGTCGCCCCTCACTAGGATTTTTCTCCTGTGTCGTGGGTGCAGTTACAAACATAGAATATCACATGCACATACACCCAGACCGGAACAAATTTCTGCAGGCCATACAAAACATTTGTCCCGTACAGGAATCAAACCCGCGACCCGTTGCGCAGTAGGCGATCACTCGACCTCTGTGCTAACCGTGTCGTCAAGTCGTCGATTAAGGCGCTATATCGAAAATATTGGTTATTTTTAACGTAATGTCATGGGTAGCTGAGACATCTTACAGATCTGAAAGTCAAATATGTGTTTCTTTATATCTTTAGCTAGACACAAGAAGAGCCGGAAACGCGATTTAAAGATTTTGCCTCGATACATTTTATTTTTTAAATTACCTCTTAAAAAAAAACAGGATTACTAGTAAACGGTATTAGGTATTCATTAAAAAAGTTACTTAAATAAGTAAACATCATCAGTATTCACAATCGTACAGAAGCATTTTTTCTTAATCTTTATAGTAATTTTTTAATAAAATAATTTGTTTTTTGTCGCTTACGTCGATAATTTCTAAACGACCTGAGTGCATGCGGGCGCAGCGCATTCACGACTTTCATGACATAGATATAAAGACTAGCTACTTGAGCACGGGGGGCGCCCCGCGTTTAAGTATAGACCACGCCTCCCATGTACCTATCTTGTTCCAAATAAAAGATATTATTATTCACACTGCTAGTGAGGACTTTATCTCCACTAGCTTGTCGCTTCAAGCGAGTGATCTCAGTGAGTGATGCGCACTTGAAGCCCGAAACACTACTCTTGTCTTTTTTCAGTTGTACTTATTCCTCATTAATCGCCGGCACTGGGAGGTATACCTAAAACGCAACTCAATAAATTCATGCCATTGATTTACTACCAAACGTAGATAACGCATGAACGATCGAAAAGTAGGCCGGTGAAGAACTGCTCAATCGCGACTCGTGCAGTTCCTTTCCATAGTGAGTGATTAGCTGTCGGCACGTAAACATGCCGAAGTGCGCATTCAAAAGTTGTGGTAACAATAGTCAGAAACGGCAGAAAAAAGACGGGATATCATATTTTGCGTGAGTAAACTCATTACACATCTTATCATGTATTCAAAAATTCGATTTATACGTAAAAACAAATCAAAAACAATTATTTTAATCATAAACATGTCGCTTCGCGTCAGTGTCAGTACATCACAATCGTCTCGCTCGCACGGGCGTCGTATCACGATGTGTTATCTCATTCATGCGTTGGAGCGACAACGCGATAAGCAATTTCAAGCATTATGTTTGAGAGTATGAAGTTGATATTTTCTTGTAGCAATGTCGTTTGATCTGTGGCCAGGTATGAAATGATGTAACTTCCCACGGTTGTACTTAAAATAGTTGCCGTAATAATGCAGAATAAGGTTGAATTCGATAAATACGGTACTTTCTTTATGGTAATTTTCATTCGGGCGTGCATATTCAAGTATATATCAGCGAGTACAAATGTATAGTCGATTAGGTGACAGATTTCAAGCGCGTTTTTGTATGAAGCGCTCTATCTACGTTTGGTAGTAAATCAATGATTCATGCGATCGATCGAGTTTCATTTACTCCCAAAGCACTCCAGCCCTGGCGTTTATTTTGAAGTTAATAACGCCATCCGCGGATTGTTACGGCGCCCCCTCGAATCTCTGAGAATCAATCGAACAGTCTCAACAGACCGTCATAAAATGCGTTACGACCTTTTTACTGGGAACCGGCTCGTTGCCATTGTTGCACCGTACCTAACGTTTTAATGTATTCGACTTGTTGTAAACATACCCTCGCGTATATTTGTGTTTGGCACCGAGTGCGGTATTATTGGAATGTGAATTTGTATTGTTAGTTCGAGCAACAGTGTTTTAAGCAAATGATTTTGTAGACCTATCGTTCGTACACCGAAATCAACGAAGCATTGTTTTCATTTGGGTGGGCAGTGTGTACTATTTAGTTATAGCAAAAGCTCCATTTTATAGTTGCTTTCGAATGAGCGGGTACTATGTACTACCAACATAGGTATATAGTATATGGACAATATGGTATATAGGTAGTATGTACAATAAATATGTTGTCTCCATGGTAAACTGCCAGCTTACTATGGAGCCATAGATACTCGTAGATAGAGATTATGATATATTCTGACATTAGAGACTTGAACAGAACACAATCGGACTGTAAACAGACAAAGTTATTATTAGGGACAATTTATGTTTTATTTATGCACAATATTGACCTGAACGACAAAGACTCAACAAAATGGTTACCCAATTTTCTAATCAATGTGATTGGTAATTATATCTATCTTAGTTGCGTTGTAATAATCCGAAGAAAAAGTGACAAAATAGGTATCTGTCCAATATATTGTAATAAGCAGTAAATAAGTAGAAACTATATTACATTTTATTGGATGTATAATGACTGGCCTCTCCCCATCAGATCGCACGATACAATTTAGTATTAGTAGGTATAGAAAATAAAAGATAAAACGTTGCGTTGCGCTTGAAACCCAGCCCCCTTAGACAAGACGCATTTCGATAATCGCTAACGCAATCGCTAGAAGGAAAATGTATGCGATTTGACATAAGCCCTCGCTTAGCTTTCAAGCGCAACTGTCAAATCTCATACATTGTCCATTTAGCGATTGCGATACCGCAGGTAACCGCAACGCAAACAAGGTAACCACAATTAATGAAAAGCTGTCGATATTTTTAAGTCAAGATATTTTTATAAGCAATATCTAAAACAAAAATTACGTCTAAGTATTTGTAATGAACTGCGTATTATGAAAATAATTTATTTGATTCATGTCGGTGAATAACCACGTAAATTTAGATAGTTCTCATGTACCTACAATTGTTTTTTAAAAGAAACTTACATGTTGGAAGTTTTATTTTCTTACTTGCTTTACTTCTCTGTCACTACTTTAACCCGTAGGTATAGAGTGAAAAAGGTTATTAAATTTTGTGCCAGATAACATATAGAAACATGCATTTTTAATCGTTTTGATAGTAATAATATGTAGGTATTAATACTATTATATAGTACCACATCAAATTCCAGAGGGTTTCTCGTTAATAATTAGGCAACACCCAAGAATAAGTCGGCGGCAATGAAACTTTTAGAATAAATTTGCTGAGACCACGAAGTTCAAAGTTTAAGCCATTATTATAAAGAGGTGTTTCTATAAGGTTACTTTCGTAATAAAGTGAATATTTGTGGCTTCGAGAACAGATAATTCACTCTATGACTCACTATTTCACTCTCTAAAATGGAACTCGCCGCCAGCACACGTCTTTTTTTTCTAACAATCCAGGGTCCTTTAAAAAAGGCCTTCCTTTATTTGCTAGGCCTACTATAAAAAAAACATCAACCTAATACATCCCTCTGCTTGTCATGGGTGTCTCTTCAAGCGAAAAGCAGTTGGCCTACTACCGCAAGCTGGCCAGTCGATTTGTTTGGAGTTTTACATGTCTTCATTATAACAGCTCATATACGTTCCCACCGAGGGGCTCGAGCCTACCCTAAGTCAGGGTGTTTAGGCCTTAATCAACCACGCTGGCCCAGTGTGGATTAGTCGACTTCACATACATCTTCGAATTTCTTTACAGATGTATGCAGGTTGCCTCGCGATGTTTTCCTTCACCGTAGGAACGTCAGACAAAGGCACATATGAAATTCAAAAAACAAAAAAAAAACACATTGGTACCTGGCAGTCTCGAACCCAGGACCTCTCGATTGGAACCGACGCTCCTGACATGTCTTCACAGAAGTATAATCGAGTTGAACTACGTTAATGAACTCTTACGTCATCAACGGGATGAAAGGGAACACATGGGAAACACAATGAAATGTAACATTAATTTTCTGATACCGGTTGCAACGACCAGGTTTGGTTAGCCAAGACAGTGATCTGCCACTTTTAAAATAAGTTCGAACTCCCAGTATCTTGTTGCTTAGTAAAATTATTATTTTTTGTTTTATAATGCGAAACTGATTTTTAAACTTAAGGTGGTACTTAGATCATATTTAATTTTTTGGGCGAGAATATACGTTTGCCAGTAACATGCATAGATTAAAAAAAAAAAGAACTTCCGATGGGAATAAGTAAATTTAAATTTGCACCCGGAAAAAATATTAACCATCTTCTCTAAAGCACAAAATGCTATGATAACATTTTTATACTTAAGTCGATGTCAAGCGATTATATAGATGATCTGACTGGTAACTATTAACAATACGAGGAAATGAAGTCACTTCAAAATTTCATTATAAAATAAGATGACTTTTTGTGGTTTATTGAAGTCAGTTTTTATAAGTGTATCTTAAAAATCTATACAAAACTTATTATTGCAGACTGTAAATCCTTTAAACTTTAGAACCTGCTAATAGAATTGCTATTTCTTATTACCTGTGTCTTTTAGTCATAAAGAGTAAAAATCTTCAGTGCTGCTTCCAATTTCTCATTGCCGTAATAGTTAATTAAGCCTCATGGAGAAGGCGTCGGAATTCGTTCCAGCTACCGTTAGTGTGGAGCTTAAGTTTGTAGCACGAGCAGTAAAAGAAAACGTTATTTTTCCTCAATGCTAAGAGAAAATGGCTAATTAGAGAGAGTGTAGTAATAGTCCTGTTCTTTGATTGCGTCAAAGAACAATACTATTAGGTAGGTAGGTACTATTTACCTTGCACAGGATCAGGAGCACCAGTGAATTCTATGTATAAAGAAAACGCTTAAGACGATGATTCTAATTTGCAATAATTAAATAACGTGGTCTTCAGTTAGTCTTGGTTGAAATGTGGGTGATTATGTAACTCATCAATTGAACATGAACATGAATTAGAGGACTTTATAAAGAAAAAAGGAATTATGTTAATCGGCTAGAAGTTTTAATCGATTCATTAGACGAGTTAATCGAGACCGCTTAGATAATGTTACGCTGCATCCACAATCTGCATCAGGTGAGACGAGGCGAGTGCGAGAGTGTGGATAGCCGGCACTTATGCAGCTTTTTTTCATAATGGATGCTTCGTGTGAGGGCCACTAGGAAGCGTTCTTGTCTAAGCCTCGGTATTAATAATTTCATCTCAAGAATGAGATTGATTTTAAGATTCAGTTTTTGACAGATGTTCTATATACTAGACGTAAAATCCGCATCTTAAAAATCAATCTCAACTTTAATGAGATGAATTTATGAGCCTAAGTGAGCACTTGCCGGCGTGTGGATGGCTGGCACTCGTGCAGCTGCGGTCTGCTCTCTACGCCACGCGCGAGGGCCTACACGTGGCGCACTTCCGAGAGAGTGGGTCAATTAATACAAATTACTTCACTCGTAAGAGCGTGGATGAACAGCACTCGTGCAGCCTCCGGGCGCTCGCGATAGTGTAGGTCCGGCTTATCAAAATGCTATAAGTCAGTTCAACCGATTACCGATGAATTTAAATTTTCTCCCCTTCACCTCGTCCTCCACTGGTGATTTTTCACTTGTGTTACTTATTTATTACTCCTATTTTTTCTTCGGTAAATGAGAATTCTCCATTCCTTCTAAAACATTTTCTGTAGATTCCCAATAATATAATAAATCCAATAACTTTCAGAAAACGTGAGCTTGACCTTTCTACTTCTATACTAATCTCGAGAGATGTGAGCCAAAACATACCACGAGCAAGAGAACATAAATAATACACTTCCATAGTCATACATTGTGTAAGACAAACAGAGGTTCGACTTTACTTTATACCTTCGGGATTAGTGCGAGCGTTCTGAGGCCCAATGTGACATTTCAAGTGCGTAAATCATTGGTTACGAGTACACAACAATTTTCTTTGTTCCAATACTTGTTATTACCTGATTGATTTATAAAATAAATGTAAAATATGTCCGATATGGCTGCGTTATAATGGATAACTTCATCATTTTGAATTAACTCCAATCAATCATCAAAAGGCCTGGTAGGCCCCCAACAAGGTAGACCGACGATCTGGTGAAGGTCGCGGGAAGCCGCTGGATGCGGGAGGCGCAGGACCGATCGGTATGGAGATCCTTGGGGGAGGCCTATGTCCAACAGTGGGCGTCTCTTGGCTGATATGATGATGATGATGATGAATCATCAAAAGACTATCTACAAGCATATAATTATTTTATGAGTTCATCACAATAATTTTGTTATTGTCTTGGACAGCCATAAAATATATTATTTTTGTTTAGATATGCAGTAATCGTAATGCAATTGAAAAATCTTTACACGTTAATAATAATTACACATCAATTTAGTTTTCTGTTCATATACAGCGAAAAGCTTTTAACAGATATAACAAATAGCAATTTATTGCGATTTTTTCATGATGCCATCCTTTTTACATTTTAATGGTATGCAAAATTTTCAAGCGGGCCTGTAATAACTCCCTGTGTAGCCCCGAGCAGCCAACGTGACCTCTAAACAGCCACAGCGTTTTAAATCACGTCACCGGTCGATTTATGGGCGAGAAGAGAGGTCGGAGTAAAATTTATGACGATATTTATGGCTTTACAGATTTTTGGGTAACTGTGTTAGTGATAACGCCATTCGTGGAATATCGAAAGGTGATTGCTCGCCTAACATATTATGTTAGTTCTTACTTATTGAAACTATTTCTCTATTCAGGGAATATATTCAGCCTTTTATAATGAAAAAGCATTTATTTGTTCACTTGACAAGTAGGTAAATCCTTGTATTGTTCACGTCAAGTATGCCAAGTGATGAAGATTATACATATAATGCTGAATATTCAATGCATATTTGGTAATAATGTCATTACAAAATTACCTATGTCTGTCACAAAGCTACGACACGGTAATAATATATACAGTAGCTCGACTTCATAGAAATGGTTGAAATACGCGCTATGCCTACGCGCCTCAATCTGGGATCGCACTCGGATTGCATTTATAAGGGTTGACACGAACGCAATTCGCCGCAGGGCACACGAGACAAACGAAGCGCACGTAACACTAAGTAATTACTTATGGAAAAGTGCAATCATAATCGAAGAGCATATTGTCCAGTTTTTGGGTGCTTGAATTCGACAATAACGCGCCCAAAACTAACACTTTTTAAAATACCTCAAGATTTCGAACGGTGAGGCTTTCGAAGTGTAGGAGTCCGCGAGGAAACAAATATCCCGCATTTTTGCCTTATGTGAAAGGAGTAACGGACAAGGTCGGTTCCCTATTGAAAAAGTACTCCATACCCACTGTCTATATTCCCGGTTCAAAGGTACTCGTAAATAGTGTACTGCGCACCCAAAAGATGTCTTGCCCCTATAAACTCCGGGCGTTTATAAAGTCGGCTGCCAGCTGAGGTAGTTGGTATATAGGCCAAACGAAGTGGAATATTGCTGAAAGGGTCAAAGAACACATCGGCGCTGTGAAAAACCGACAAATAACTAAATCGGCGATAGCTGAACATCTTCTCGAAGGAGGCACTAATCACTGGATTGAGTTTCACAATACGCAAGTCCTCTCCACTGATCGCCACTTTGACTCAAGAGCCATGCGAAATTATTAGCGACATAGAATCCAGTGATAAATACGTAGATGAGAGGTCGCCAGAATACTCGCATGGACGCGTCGGTCGGTCTACAGATTATGAACACAATAAGTGTAGTGTGTGAAGTGTGACGGTAGTAGAAGAAACATCTTGCAGGTGGATGATTATGAATCTATCTCACATACGGAGCGACGACATCGCGGTTATCCAGTCCGCCTGTGACCACGGTCGGTGTAACCCGGTTGAAACGTCAGGCATTTAAAAGGGTAATTTTATCACGTTAATTCCCGTTTTACAGTAAATATAAAGAACCTTTTAAAAATTACCATCAAAAAACGACAAATAAATAAGTACTATTACTTCTTCTTTAGACACATCGTATTGTAATAAAAATACCTAGAAGCCTGTCCCGTATAATTTTGTATTGAACCAAATATTTTTAAAGGTACTTAACGTTAAATTTGATAAAATCACAAGTCCACCGTCAAATGATCGATTAATTATATGCGAATGAATTTGTTTTTTTTTTACACAAGACAAGGAAGCGCTTGGCCTTCATTTCAGTGTGCTGATGTGATCCGCCGCGATGCTCGGGATTGCATTTTTTGTAAGGAATTTTGTGTCTGTATTTGTACAAGCTAGTTTAGCTACGCACATTTGAGTTGACAGTAGTTAAGAGATGTAGTTGGAGCACGCAGTGGAAGACGTCACCAAGTTAGTTAGAAAATAACGTAGATGAGTTCAGTTCAACTGTTTATTGCGTACGGCTCGAAGGACCAAAAAATGTACGAGCTAGTTTAGCTACGCACATTTGAGTTGATAGTAAATAAGAGATGTAGTTGGAGCACGCAGTGGAACAAGTAGTTAGAAAATAACGTAGATATGTTCAGTTCAACTGTTTATTGCGTACTAAAATCATTTACAAATAATAATATAATTTAAAGGTAGCTAATACGCGCGAGCCGTAAGAAGGTTGCTACGTTAGCTAAATATTAGTATAGGTATGTTGTAATACGGGTAGCTGAGGTTTGTGAACTGCCCACGAGTACAAGATGATGCATCTAACACGTCTAGATATGTCTGTTTTCAAAATTTACCGTGTTTCTGTGGTAAGATTAAAGACGAATACTTACTTAGAAGTGTAGCATAGCACGTAATGTATCTGATACTAGATCACGTGAGCACCCGTCTTAAGATTTACCCAGTGTATGGTGACAAAAGTCCGAAATGAATAGTGATCATAGAACAGTTCGGACTTTTACTATTAAGAGTTGGTAAATCTGTTGGCTATAACAGTAATATATAGATATTTTCAATATGCGTTCTAAACAATCAGAAAATCGAATCCACCATTGTCATCAAATCCGCTTTCGGCCACTGCGCGGCTCAAGCTGAGCCCGTCCCAGCTTCGTAATTAATGAGTGACGATAAATTTTGGACAATTATTTATTTACGTCATAAAACTAAGAGACGCCTTGGGCCCATAAAAATACCGGCAACATAATGAAGAGGCGGGTAGATGCTCGCCGACTTGATCTTTATTAATTTATCCCGTCGTTTGTTCATGTCAACGTTCTGTATTTTAGAGGGTAGGACAATATTTTTGACGCTACGTCTCTCTTTTCATTTTCTTTCATTGTTGAGTTTTATTAAGACGTCGGCGCTTAATAACCCTTCAAATATATTTTAATTATTACGACGCTACACAGTACATTGTTCGAATAAAGACCGCCTAACTTAAAAAAAAGCGTTTGTTTGATTCAATAAAGGCCTATTAGTAAAAGCACTTGTTTTTTTGGGATATTCTGAAATGCATTTTTGATGTTATAAATTGATAATAATACCGGAATGTTAGTTGTTACGCTCGATTCGCGAGGCAGCGCTGGATTGATGACTCGCGCGGCCGTCGTGCGTGCGGTAGGACGTAGTCGCAAACGGAGATTTAAATTAAATCTCTGCAGGCCTACTCTTGAACCAATACCGATGGATCGTCATTGGGATTGCGATTTTTCATAGGCTTGAGTACCAACACTAGCGCCAAATTGGATCCGTATTTTGAGAAAATTAAATAATACTGAGATTGGTTTAGGGCTTTCGCTGCGTTAAGCGGGTGCCCGTCGTGGATGCCCGACGCGGATGTCCGCGCCGTGCGCCCGCCTGCTCCGTCGCGGGCGTCCGCGACGGACTCCCGTCTATCGCAGCGCCGCCACCAGTATAATTTCGATCGCGTAGGGGTACAGTCGATAAATATGAATATATAATAAATATATATATTATATAACTTAGCCAAAAGACGATGACGTGAACAAAGGCGTCAGCCAATCAGCCCATATGTCACGTGCCCCGTCGCCCGCGACGCGGGCCCCGCTGCCCGCGTCGCGTGCGACGGCTATCCGCCTCACGCAGCGCTGTTTTATGAAATGACATGAAACAAGCACGCGGAGCGGACGCACGCGCCGTGCGCCCGCTTAACGCAGCGATAGCCTTTATATAAAATCCGCGTAATTTGAGCTCAATTTGGAGCCAATGCGAAAAAATAAGCGTACGAAAGATCACATCTCAATGCCGATCGATCGGAATTGGTTCAAGAGTAAATCGAAGTCGGGATTGAGCGCCCGTGCAGTTGACCGTGGTTTTGTTCGCTGAGTAGCGACCCGGTATCTGTAATTTTATTGTCTTGAAGGTCTGTCTAGGGCCCCTTGCTTAGTGGAGATTTACTAGTATGTGCTTGAGTGTATGTGTAGCACCTACTGGCAAGCACAGTCCAGCCACCTGTGGATCGTCAGTGGCTCGCCTGAAGGCGATCAGGGGCCCCTGTTTTGTACGCCACGGTGAGAAGAAGCTGGACTGTGAGTACGTACGAGTAGGTCTATATTAACAAATTAGGTATTGTTAGGCAATTGGCTAGATGACTAAAAATTTTTTTTTGCTTTTATAGAAGCTCATTCATATAATAAACAGAAAGTGTACGGTATTGCACCGCACATTGCCATTTCATGCGGGTCAGCATAATTTTGTATATCGCAAGTTAACTACCATCACTTAGCAAGAAGTCGTGCGACCAAGCGCACTCTACCACCTATTTGTAAACAAGTACAAATAAACGTATTTTGGAATCATCAAGGTATTCTCATTCATCAAGTTACTCAAATATATCAATGTGTTTGTGCAACAAGGACAAGGCACGAACATAGTGGTCCTTCGAGCAGTGGTTTGGTGTTTTTTGTGTTTTTGAGTGTTAGCGAATCGGTCCCTCGGCCTCCCACCAGCGGGTCTCACCGAAAGGATTGAGAAGGCGCACATAGCACTTAGATTCACATTTAACGCTGAACTATCAAGAACCAGCAAGTTTTTTTGAAAATCAAGTTTCAAGTATCAGTTGTGGATTTTTGTTGTGAAATACAATTTCCACGTCATCAGCAAGTGCGCGCACGAATTTTATATAACAAGACAAGAAGACAAGAAAACAAGAAAGGTACCGTATTTTTTCATCTATTCAAGTTAGAAGAAATTTTTACAAGATTGTTTTTATCAAGTAACTAGCAAGTCAAGTAACATCAAGTTTTTATTGACAAATCAATCATGGATGTCAATGATTTATATTATCAGCAATCCTTATTGTCTGAGGAAATCAAGAAGCTTTTAATTAACTATAAAAAAGATGGGCCAGCACGTAGGACACCTGACATGGTTAAAAGGCGTCTGGATACCCTAGAAAAATATTGGAGTGAATTTGAGCTAAATCATAATAAGCTCAAAGAGTGTTTGTCAGCCGACGATGAGTATTTCACTCAAGATTTTTATGGTCAAATTAAAGAAAAATATTTGGAGTCGAAAGATTTCATACAAAAATCGGTTCGGAGCCTCAGTCCCCGGCCATCAACGTCCCAAGACCCTGCGAACACGAAACCTCTTGCTACTCGAACAAGTGACCTTCAACCATCATCCAAAACAGAACAAGAAGTTTTCGACCAGCCAGAAAGTGTGCCGGAAATACGTATCCCTAAAACAAGCTCAGGGGGTAACAGTAAGCTGGATGAGATGTTGAAGAAACAGATGAGTAACTTTAGGGCCTTCGCCAGAACTACTTCTAATATAAACATCGAGTCAATGCAAGAAAGATGGGAATTCGAAGACACGTTGAAGACCCTTCAAGAACGATGGAAAGCAATAGATTCATTACACTGGGAGATAGACAGTGAACTGGCAGGCTCACATCCCCAGTATGAGTCGAAATTCACGGAAAGTGAGCAAGAATATTTCCAGATGAAAAAGGCCATAAACAGCAAGCTATGGTCTGTCTCATATCGCGAAAAATCTACCCCTCAACTTGATATTCCGATTTTCAACGGCCAATATCAACAATGGGTGTCATTCAAGGACTTGTTCAGCGAGGCTATACACAGTAACCCCTCATTATCAAACGCCCAGAAGATGCAATTCCTCAAAAGCAAGGTCAAGGGTGAGGCTGAGCGTTTGATTCAACATCTACCAATAAGTTCAGAAAACTACATTACAAGCTGGGAAATATTGAATCACCGTTATAATAACAAGAAATTAATATTTACAACTCATATGAACACAATGATGAATATCCCCGTTATACAACAAGCAAATACTAATCACATCAAGCGATTACATGACGTCACAACCGAGTCTCTGAATGCCATCAAGAATTTAGGTGTACATAGACACATGGGATCCAATATTAATTTATATACTGTCTCAAAAATTAGACTGTGAGACTCACAACGACTATTTGGAGTCTCTTAAAGAGCCGAGAGAACTGCCAAAACTAAGCGACTTTATGAGTTACCTAGAAAATAAATTTACAACCATGGAGTCTGCCCGATGGAAACAAGAAAGTCACCAGCAAAAGGCTTCTACATCTTCATCCAATAGATTAGAAAAACCATACAACTTCAAGTACTTTGCAAGCAACAAGGCCATAACAAATTCAAGTACAAGAAATAAATTAAAGTGCCCGATATGTAACAGCAATGAACATGGCATCTATTTTTGTAAACAATTTCTGGAAACGACGCCGACACAGAAGCGTCAAACAATAAACAAATTGAACATTTGTGGCAATTGTCTTATTGACCATAATGGCAAAACATGCACCTCGAACAAACGATGCCGCGAGTGCAACGGCTGTCACAATACACTTTTGCATTCTGCCTATTCAAGAAGTTATACGACGCCGACTGACGAAGTGTCGAAATGCATGACCTCGGACGCCCGGCGTAGCCTGTCGTAGCTGTCTACGTATTTCATGTGACGTAATTCTTGGTATGCATTCCGTACAGTCAGCAAAAATATTAAAGCAAGATCTGATTAACCTTATGAAGTCTGGTGGATTCAATTTAAGCAAATGGAATTCTAATTCTATGCAGCTTCTACAAGATGAAAATACAAACAACCAACAAGATTATGACTTCACACAAACGAGCAAGACACTTGGACTAATTTGGAACCCTGAACAAGATATATTTTTATTTCAATGCAAAATTGATCCACAGACAAGGCAAACTACAAAAAGAACTCTTTTATCAGCTATATCTCAACTTTATGACCCCCTCGGATGGTTAACTCCACTCTCAACAAAACTAAAATTGTTGTTCCAACAAGTATGGAAATTGGACTTAACATGGGATGACAAGCTCCCGGAAGATATTTTAAAAGAATGGGAAAGGCTAAAAATAGACCTTCAACATATAAATAACCTTAACATTCCACGATGGATTGGCACTGACGTCACGTGCTCGCTTGAATTACACGGATTTTGCGACGCATCACAAAAGGCGTATGCATGTGTCGTTTATAGCAAAGTTATGAAACTAGGTCAAGTTGAAATTAGAATATTAGCTGCAAAATCAAGACTCGTTCCCTGTAATAAGAAAATGTCATTACCAAGATTAGAATTGAGTGGAGCACTGTTACTATCTAAATTATTTGAAAAAATCAAGCAGGCTCTGTCACCGGAAATGGATATCAAGATTCATGGCTGGACAGACTCTACAGCTGTTCTGGGATGGCTACAAGGAAATCCGGAACGCTGGAAGCCATTTGTGGCTAACAGAATCATAAAAATCGCTGAAAATATGCCATCAACCTGCTGGCGTTATGTAAAATCAGCAGACAACCCTGCAGACTGCGCTAGCCGTGGACTTACAGCAAGTAAACTACAGCAGCACTAAATGCCCATTGATTATCCAGTTCAATTTCTTTTTATCGTACGTATATCTGGAAAAGTTTGTGCAGTTCTCTAAGATTTTTTGTAATTTGCATGGACGTTTTATGAATAAATTGCATTCACTCCTTACCAATCTTCAACTTATTTAATTGAAGGTTTAAATAAAATTAATTCACATATTTTTTATCGTATACCTATGTGTAATAGTTTCTGTAGTTCTTCAAGATATTTTGTAAACTGCATGCTAGCTTTATGAATAACTTGCATTCATTCTCTGTCCAATCAATCAATTACCATTTACCAGCGTATGGCAAGAGATTTTCCAATAATAACTAATATATAAATCAAAATGGTCCATCAAAATCCAAATAGTCAGCGCAGTATTTAATAGTGAAGTCTTTGCCATCAATTTTTAAATAAATCTCCTGACTTCTGAAATACATTTCATTAGTTCAGGAGTCAAGACTGGCTGATTTTTTACGTTTTAATTTGATAATAAAATCTTAAGAAATTCTTTCATTTAGATATGCCATATTTGATATTTTTTGTAGATGCAGTGGCAATAGGGTACAAAAATCCCATGGCTGCAAACGAACGAATGTTTAAGAAAAGCAAGTATTCATAATACTTAGAATTGAAATTATGGAACACTATAAGATATAATAATATGTTGAGTTTCTTTTATGTCTATTTTATATACAAATAATAAAATATATTTTATATAAATGTAACGTTATCAATTAAAAATGTTTAGAGCATCAGTTTAAAAAATATCCGCATGAAAAATGAATATCCTAACCCAGAAATTTTTCGAGACTCCTTGACCCGAATATTTGGTGCCAAACTTTTATTCAACGAATATACTCCATAAAGTTGGTAAAACGTTCTCCCCAGTTATAACTGGTGATGTAAGCTCGTTTAGTTTAGCCGCGACATTACCCTTTGGCGATTCCCTCGACACCGAGGAGTAATGACAGCAATATAAAATCAATTAAACTGGTAGCCAGCTATCAGTCCTGCAGTACGATAATATTCACGCTGCTAGGAAATTATAACCTTGAGATACAATAAGCATCTATCTTCTACGCTAACACAAAATAAGCGTACTTTTAAAGAAAGATTAATATCATTTAAATATATTTGTTTTGTGCTTACGTAGGTACTCAGGAAATAATATGACGAAAACTACAACGTTTCAATTCATGTTTCAATTTTTTGAAGTTGATCCACAAATCCCCACTCAGCTGACCCATTAATGGGGATTTGTGAACTTTTCTTCAACAAATCCTCATTAACCGCACGTTGACGCCACTAGGGGATTTGTGGGAATAAGTTAATAAAGTAGATTTATGCGTTTCCTCAAAATATAGTTAATAATAGACACGTGATAAGTTAGCCATATTAACATAATATGATTTTAGTAAATCAAAAAAAAATACTGGCATTGGATATTGAATAAGAAAAAAACTTTGATTTCAGAGTATACCTATTGATAGCACCAGCTTTCAGCATTTCCAATTAGTTGAATTGTGAAACTCAACTCATTGGAAATGAACTTCATTGAACCTGGAGTTTGTAAAATAAAATTCTGAATACTGACAAATGAATGAGAACTACCCACTTCACTCGTGTGTGCTAGTGTATTGAAGATCATTAACAACCTACAACATTGACGGGATTCTTAGCTAAGCGCATTAAAAAAGAAAACGAGATTTGAACCTAATGGTGGAGTGGAAATTACTTTTTTGTACGAACATTTTGCTACTGTAATCCCCGTAATAGTAATAGTGTCATAATGTACATTGTTGATAGAACAGTAGTACATACGTGTATTTGATTATTGAAATAAATGTTTTACTAAGCGCAGTACAAAGACACAAGCTTCACCGTATTCTAGGAATATATACGTTATTGTATCCTCGTTATTTCATAAAGAAACTTGACTCTAAACACATAGTTCAAAAATGCCATTCCTAATAGTGGCTGGACCGATTTGTTGGACTTGTCTCCGCCCCGAAAAAACATCGGATAAAAGGAAACTCAATTTTTGTATACATTTTGCACGAAAAAGCTTTTTTCATGATATCGCGAGAATAGATAATCTGATTTTGATGATTTTTTTATTTGTCTCAGCTTCAAAGCGCACTGGAAAAATAAAATAAAAATACAACTAAAATAATCCGCATACAAGGCCATTACTGAACGGTTTGATTTTTGAATATATAGCGAAAGTTCACTCACGAGGTTTGGGTCTCGTAAGACCATTGGCGTAGATATAGCTTGTCGATGGGGGTTTTTAGATTGAAGACTTCAATTTGCCTATCGTTTACCGACTAATACAATTACAATCTCACCCTCTCCCCCTTTCCCCCGCGCCATGATGGTAGCTTTTCCTAATACGTGTAGTAAAGAGAAAGAAACAGTAAAACACGATTAATGAAGGTACCCTAGTTCGGTTACAAACAATTTGACTGAGCACATCTTAATTATTGGTATGTTCCTTGTAACTTCTAACTAAATTAAAGTTGAAGTAACATAAAATTAAACGATTTACTCAAACCTTTTGCTCTTTGAAATATTTCCTTCAAACTTACTTATCTATATACAAGTTTATTTTTTAATTATGACAAAAATTTTGTGTGCTTGTTCAGACAAGCAAACTGAACTACTTTCAATATGGGACCATTTTCAAATCGCAAAAAAAAATCAGCTGTTCCATACAAATGTTCAACATTCACTGAACCTAAATGTATGAAACAGCTGACTTTTTTTTTGCGATTTCGAAGTTGGTCCCATAGTGAAAGTGTTGTTCAGTTTGCTTGTCTGTCCAAGCACACAAAATTTTTGTCATAACTTAAAAATAGCGGTGTATACTAATATTATAAAGCTGAAGAGTTTGTTTGGCGGAACGCGCTAATCTCAGGAACTACTGATTCATATTGAAAAATTCTTTTTGTGTTGGTTAGTCCATTTATCGAAGAAGGCTATAGGCTATATTATTATTAAACATCACGCTACGACTTATAGGAGCTGAGCATTAATGAACAATGTACCAAAAAGGAAAAAAATATATATAGCGAAACGTAGTTCGCGGGCACAGCATTTTATTTTCACAATTACAGGTTTCTGTATTATTATAGCCTGAAAAATGGGGTAACCAGTAAAATAAGGGGCATCTGGCAACCCTACCTACACCAATACGTAATGGCTAATTTACACTTTGTTAAGTAGCAAGTGCGAGTGCGAAGTGACAACTTAACAGCGTAATTGTTAAGTGCGAAGGAAGCGTTCACACAGTGTATATAGTATTTGTTTCTTGCAAGTGCATATGTACTATGCACTTATCAAACCGATACTGTTTACACACTGTTTAGTGCGGGTGAAACTGCGAGTGCGGGGAGTGCGCGGGTGAGCGGGGTGTCTACTTAACAGTAAAATTTAGAGCTCGCTTCTAATCAGTTTACTTCACACCTGCACTTCGCACTCGCACTTAACACTTAACAGTGTGACCGTTTACACGTTGTTTTTACTTGTGACTTCACACCTGCAATTCGCACTCGCACTTGCCACTTAACAAAGTGTAAATTAGCCTTAAGACGCTAGTCGGAAGCCTCACAATATGGTAAATAAGGGGTTTTGCAGTCAAAACAAAACAACAAAAAACAATAAATTTTCATCTACCTCTCGGTTATCTAACTATATTTTGATTTAAAGAATAGAGTATTCATTTATTTATTTAATATTTAGATAAAGTTACCTGGAGCTATCTAATATCGAAAATCATAAAATGACTATAATAACGACACGGGCGCACGAGAAAATAAAAATTAATATGTAATTTTCGACAACACACTCGCTTTTAGGCCCCAAGTCTCGGAGGCACGGTAATGACAGCAGTATTAGCAATTAAATCGCCACTCTGCAGTCATACTGGCTTTAGGAGGGCGAGTCCAAAGGGAAATTACTGGCCTTTAAGAGTATGATTAACTTGACTGAGCCAACAAACCTTGCTTTTACTAAAATTGTGTGTAACAACTAATAATGATTTCTAAAAGTTATGCACCAAATTCATCCAACGAAAACTTTAGCTCGGGAACCTAAGATACAATCTATACTAATATTATAAAGCTGAAGAGTTTGTTTGTTTGCTTGAACGCGCTAATCTCAGTAACTACTGGTCCGATTTAAAAAATTCTTTCAGTGTTAGATAGCCCATTTATCGAGGAAGGCTATAAGCTATATATCATATAGCTTATATCACGCTAATACCAATAGGAGCGGAGCACCAATGAAGAATGTTTGAAAATCGGGGGATTTTTTTCCCTATTGAGAGCTTCCACTGCGCTGCGTAAACGGTTAAAGTTTCGCAAAAATCATGTATGACAGAATTATTCCCCTTTAAAAGTTGTAAAAAAAAGCACGCGACATCATATGTCTATCTTTTAAGGTTAGCTCACTATAACCTTTTTTTATGCTAACCAAATTTGTACTAAAATAATGCATTATTTGCGAAGGTGTTTTCATAAACATGATATTAATCTTTATCCAAATAAATACGTGGTTCATCACAAGTTATTAATTTAAAACAAAATCGCTCTGTACATCATTCGATTTAAATGAATATCTTAGGAGATATCGCAGTTTTAAAATAACATCACAGTAAAATAATGATCGAGTACTGCGCGCACAATGTGCAAAGGGTTCTCTATTTTGTCTCATAATTTTTTTATCCATAATCTAACGTGTCATAATGTTTTTTGACATAATCATCATTTGTCCGAATGATAAGCACCCCTAACATAATTTCTCATAATATCACTTGCCCGAAAACCGAAATCTCTAAATATAATATGACCTAATTTTTTTTGCTATAAATATCACAATCTATAATATTTAAAATTCCTAAAAAACTTTTCTATAATAGTCATAAGTCCTAACGTAATATCTCATAATATAACGTGCCCTAAGTCGAAATACCACAAATATAAAGTTCTTTGATTATATGTATTACCAAATCCATGCATACGTTTAAAAACAGTCACTTGATGTAATGCAAGCAAGTATGCAGCATGCAAGCAAGCATGCAGCAAGCATGCAGCATGCAAGCAAGCTTAAAGTATGCAAGCAAGCAGCATGCAGCATGCATGGCTTCTGTCACGGCTCCGGCGCTGCGGGGCTACGCGGGTTTAAATAACACTCTAGGGGTAGGGCAGACAAGACTAAGTGGTGTCGGTTTTACAGCGATATATTTCTGTCACTGAATTTTAAAACGTAACGGTTGTTAAGGTTCATAAGACAACATTTTAATTCAATTTGTTATTATTGATAGTAAGTCTAAGCTTTATGACATTGATAACATAACCAAGATAAATCAACTTTTAAACATGTTTTAGGACTAACAATATTATTATAAACCATCATTCGGACTAACAATATTATACAATATAACACTTAAGACATGTGATTTTATAGCAAGTAAAATTAGGGTATCTTATTATTATAGCACCCGATATTATGACACAAAAGCATTAGAACTAAAGACGATTAGGAAATATACAATTTCGTATATACCCGAACATTATGGAAAGTGATGATTATAGCAAGCGTTTTCGGGATTATGATTTTCGGACAATCGATATTCGGAGAAGAAAGGGACTACCTGTGCAAAGGCGTGCGGGCAGTCAACCTACAATCTACATGATTATAAGACCCAGTACTTACTCACCTATATAAACGAAGTCGCGGGTTAAAGTTAGCGTTAGCCCAAAGTAACTTTTCATGTTAAGTCCCAGCCAAGCGTCATGTATGTGATAATTGAGGTAACAAATCTTAATGGTATCCTCCCGATCCCGGATCATCTAAGGTACGAAATAAAACGGCTTCTCAACTATGTGCGTACACAGTGGAACACTGGAACTTTTTGTAGGTATGAATTATTGGAAAGTTACCTATTTTTCATTAAAATACCGGAATGACATACATGACAGATTTATTTTTACATAAAGCCATACATTTACGTTTACAAATTCCTTACTTACGAATTGTTATTAGGTTGGATAACGAGTAAAAGCCCGCCGTATGAAAATCAATGTATCGAGGCCTTGGACAGTGAAATGTAATAAACATTTCACTGTCCAAGGCTTCGATAGTTCTGTAGCTCAAAAGGAAATAACAGAACCCTTACAGGATCACTTTGTTGTCCGTCTGTACGTCTGTCCGTTGGAGCATCCATCAGACCGTTTGACCGTCTATCTGATAAGATCCTTTTTCTTGGGAATACGTAGAGGTATCAAACTGAAATTTATGACAAATATACTCGGGTCTACGGTCTCTATTAGCGGTGAAATAATTATACTATTAAGGCAACGCAAGCTAAAATTAGGCGAATGATGATGGGATGCTTGAAAGAAATCGACCAGTTTGAGTGACGTCTAATTACGTACTGCTTTATTGTGAATTGCTTGTTTGCCTAAATAGCGGCGCGCGGCATATGCAAACGCTCAGTAAGCACATTTGTTAAACACATACTTATTTGAAGTAAACAAACTGATGCTGTACGATTGCTCGTACATCTTGCCCACCAGAAAAACAGAAAAAAAAACAATATCTATAACATGGTTGGTAGACAAAACTTATATAAATTTAGTGCTGTTTAAAATCTATATGATATAAAATGATGTTTAATGATACAAGGTGAACCAATAATACTTAAACTATGTTACTCTAAAATGTCTAATTGCTTAATTGATTAATTTGCTAGTATATTAATTCTTAACACTATCACACCACTCATTCACTGTCACTATGCACTTCAAATTTGACTGAATGCGGCACTATGGGCGACGTGCCCTTATCTAGGCTTACTTTCGAACCACTAAGTTCACTCCGCGCACTCACACACACATCGTTGATGCTGGCCGCGGGCGTGGCCGCGGGCGTGGCCGCGGGCGGCGCGCGGCGCGCAGGCGTCACCTGCGCCGGCTGCGCCTCTGCTGCTGGTTGGCTGTCGGATCGCGCTAGTTGGCGTTTTCTCTTGATGACAATAATGCTGATGATACCTACTACTAGAAGCACAGCTACGATGATATATGATACAGCATATTGATGTACATCATGTATCGTCAAAGGCTGGTTTGATTGTTCCTTTAAATTGTCGATTTGAGCCTTTAAGTTTTGCCAATCTATAGGTGCTATGGTGGAGAAATGTTCTTGTAATGGTATAGTAGTATTTATTATTTTATTTAGTATGGACAGCTCAGGAATTTCAATATTTTCACTGGTGTGCAAATTGCTTAAATAATGATTATGTCCGAATATAGTAAAGGAATCGGAAGCAAGTGTACAACCTTGACCCAGAGTGATGACACCATTGTCGCTGAGTTCTTCGACAGTCCAGCCAGCTGTGCAAAATATACGTACGTTGCATTTGTTGCAACATGAGAATAGCCAGGAATTCCTTGCGTGTAATTTGACCCATTTATCGCTACAGGCTGATGTCTCCACTTTACAAGGCGAAGTATGTTTATCGTGAACTGTTCTTATGTCACACATTGATTGCATGCTATTTAAATTATATAAAACATGATCTATTGAACAGTAAAGCTTGGAATCAGATAAATGAAAACATGCTTGTTTGTCATTTTCAGATAACAACATGACTTTGTTCTGCTTCGTGCTATATACAAGATATGGCGATGCTGGAATCGACTGGTACATAAGCGTCTTTCTCTTCTGAGGAACAGATATAATATTATGTAATTCGAAATTTTCATTGCTCAGTATAGGTATTTTGATTTCTATAACTAAATAATTTTCTGTTACTCTTGCGGAGGCCTTTAATAGCTTATACAAATCTTTCACGTAAATGATGTCAACTGGAACAACGAGATCCCCCTGTAGATGTGCAGTGATTATAAACAATTGTTTCTTCAGTTGTTCCGGGGATAGCAGGTGAGTGTCGATGTGGCCTTGACGTATGTCGGTCACTGTGCTAATAAGCGTGTTTTGTATACGTCGGATATTTGATATTATTAGGTCAGCAGTCAGCGCTGAAGACATCATATAATAGGCGTTTTTGATATCTAGTCTTATATTTTCAACGTTTTTCGAAATATTGTACAAATGTTCTTGTATTAATTTACATTGATTGCTCATTACTTTTTCATTTCGTTTAAGGATGTTATATTCGGCTTCAATCACAAGAGTTTGATTTTTCATCAGTAGTTGTAAATGATTTTCATTCGATCTTATTTTGACAATATCTTGTTCATATTGCTGAGCAAATCTGTTATCCAAGACACCAAAAAGGCTGTTTGCTAAATAACCAACTCCATCTATCAATCCTCTTTTTTGACGATTTGACTGTTTATACATGAGAATTTCATTGTAATGCTCTATCTCTTTTATATCGTGATCCATTTGTGAAATAATACCTCTGAACTGTGGATTATCTACATCATTACACAATGAACTCACGCATAGGGAATTAAGATGAGATACATAATTTTTTACATGCTTCATGCTATTCCAATATGTTGACATGTTGTGATAAACAACTAATTTCCACTCATCTCTTATAAATTGTACGTCTGAAATCTTGTCAAAAAGAAGACTTTGGTTATTCCTCAAATTCGTTATTTTGTAAGGTTGTTGCTCTAATTGTAGACTAGGGGTTATGATTATCATAAATATGCATAAAATGTTGAACAATATATTAGTTATACCTTTACGTGTAGTTTTGCGTTTTTGATTTGATTTTAATGTTTCACTTGGTGGTTTAGGCTTTTCCTTTTCATCTTTTACAGGTAGTAAAACAAGCTTGCTTATAGGTCTCTTGATGATGTTGTTTTGAGTTTTTATGCTGACAACTCTAACGTGACCATCCGATCCAGGGTGAAGGTCAACAATCCGACCAATGGCCCATTTTCCGGGAGGGATGTTGTCCTCTTTTATGATCACAATATCGTTTGTTTTCAGGTTTTCTACTGGTGTTCGCCATTTTGATCTTGCTTGCAAATTCTGTAAGTATTCAGATGACCAAGATTTCCAAAAACTTTTATTCATTGCTTGCACTAATTGCCATCTTTGTGATAAATTTATGTTTTCGGGTTCTGCTTGTGGTCTCGAGAGCAGCGGTCCTCCCACCAGGAAGTGCCCAGGTGTTAAACCGTTATCATCTGGATCTTCTGTTAATCTACACAGAGGCCTTGAGTTCAGACATGCCTCGATCTGATACAATAATGTGCTAAATTCCTCATAGGTAAGTTTTTGTTCACCTATTACTCTTTTAAGATGGTATTTCAGGCTTTTCACCGCTGCCTCCCATAAACCGCCTGCTGAGGGCCAAGCTGGGGCGTTGAAATGCCATTCTACGTTCATCATGCTTAAGGTATTAAAACAATCTGTATTATTTATTGATATAAATATCTCTTTGTACTCTTGTTTAAGCAAGCGATTAGCGCCAATAAAGTTGGTGCCGTTGTCACTATATACGTGCTGGGGCGTGCCTCGTCGAGAACAGAATCGACGAAATGCAGCCAGAAATGCTTGAGTACTAAGATCCGATACTAACTCTAAATGAATAGCTTTAGTGGCAAGGCATACAAAAACAGCTATGTATCCTTTTGAAGTACGGATGCCACGACCTTTGCTACATTTCAGCTCTACGTGTCCCGTAAAGTCTACTCCAGTATGAGTAAATGCTCTTGAAGGAGTGACTCTGGCTGATGGGAGATCGGCCATAATTTGGTGCTGATTTGACTGATTATATCGTCTACATTTGACACACTTCCTTAATTGCTTTTTGACAGTATTTACTCCGCTAATGATCCAATATCTGTCACGTAAGTAACCCAGGGTTAATTTTGGGCCACCGTGTAAAGTAGTTTTGTGTGCTTGATCAATAATAAGCTCAGTGAAGCGACTATGTTTTGATAAAATTATAGGATGCTTAGATGTATAACTAATGCTAGAATGCTTGAGTCGCCCACCAACTCTTAGAATGCCATTTTCGTCTAAGAATGGATTTAAAAATGTTAAAGTGCTCGAGGATCTGATGGAACAATTTTTGTGAAGTTTATTAATCTCTGTTTCAAAATACTTTAATTGTTCGTGTTTAATAATTATATTGTAAGCTTGACCCAGTTCATGCGATGTCAATGCACCTCCTGACGTTGCAATTGTTCGTTGTTTACACTTAGAAATGAATCGTGAAATCCAAGCTAAAATTTTTGCGACACGTGTTATTGAGCTGTGTTTACACAACAACTCGGTGATAATTGATTCATTATTTATTTGAACAATAGCTGTTAAATTAGGTAGCTTCATTTCAATTTTTGGCTCGGGAAAAGTTTTGGTTGTTTCTATGGTGGAACTAAGGAGCCACCTCGGCCCTTTCCACCATAATTCCTGCTTGGTTGCCAACTGAGTGGCTGTTATACCACGTGTGGCACAATCAGCTGGGTTTTCCTCTGATTTAACATGACCCCATTGACATGCTGGTATTATCTTTGTTATTTGACTTACTCTATTAAATATGAATTTGCTCCATTTATTTTTATTACTTTGCAGCCACCCAAGAACTACCATGGAGTCTGTCCACGCGAAAATAGTGACGTTTTCATTGGGAACAGATTTCAAAACCTTTTTAAGAAGCTGAGACAATAAAAGTGCTCCACATAACTCTAACCGAGGCAAGGATGTTTCTTTATTCAATGGTGCAAGTTTTGTTTTTGCCGCAACGATGTTTGATGTGTACTCGCCCTTATCATCGGTTGTTACTGCGTAAACAACAGCAGCGTATGCTTTTTCTGATGCGTCACAAAAACAATGAATTTGATAACTATTTATTGTATTGCCAAGGTATCGAGGAATTACAAAATTTTCAATGTTAGTAAAATCGTCTCGTAATTTTAACCATTCTTTTTGTATTTCAGATGGTAAATTTTCGTCCCATGATATGCCGCAATTCCATGTTTTCTGGAATAATAGTTTTGCTCTTATTGTTATAGGGGATAGCCATCCCAGCGGGTCATAAAATTTTGATATTTCAGAGAGCAGATCTCTTTTTGTATGCTCTGATTTCTCAACTTTTTCCAAAATATTTTTAAAACTAAATGAATCACTTTGTGAATCCCATCGCAAGCCCAAGGTCTTTCTTGTTTCGGAACATTTAAAATCGAACGGAGTGTTCAATTGATCTGCTGGTAGATCGTTCACAAGTTCTGGAGTATTGCTGGACCACTTGCGAAGATTCATCCCTGCTCCCTTTAACATTGATATGAGTTGATCTCGCAACCTTTTTAATTCTACTATACTACTATGCCCTCCAAACAAATCATCCATATAGAATCCTTGTTCTACTACTGGAGCTGCTAACGGATATTTATGATCATCATCTTTGGCGAGCTGCTGGAGAGTACGCATTGCTAAATAAGGAGCTGCTTTCGTCCCGTACGTCACAGTTGTTAATCACATACTTATTTGAAGTTAACAAACTGATGCTGTACGATTGCTCGTACAGAGTACTTTTTCTTCTCATTCTTGTATTTGCAGACATCTTGCTCAGGAAGTATGCACATACAAGGTTAATATGTTTAATTTAAATTAGAATGTTTTGCACTGTTTTGGCGTCATTAAGTGTCTGTAAAGGCCTATGTTGAATAAAGATTTTTGAATTTTGAATTACATGTAGTTAATTGCGATAAAAGCTGGATGAATTTCTTTGATTTCACTTTTAAACTTTACTGTACTATTTGTATTAAGAACTTGCGCGTCCAAAAAGTTTGCATAGCCAGTATAACAATTTGGATTAATTTTGTCCAAACAGTTTTATAGTCGAACTTTTGGCAGTAACCGAAAGATTTGACCGTTCATGTAGCATATTTTCGCAAAGTTTGAGATTTCACAAATTTGGCAAGAAGCAATATCTTATGGCACATGTTGAGGAAAAAATCTGAAAAAAAAAACTTATATACTTCTATAAGTTTATCCCGAATCAGTGGCCTAATTCACGTAATAAAACTTCAACGACATGCAAGCGATTTGATCGCTGAAGTCACTTTTCGTATTCACGTATTAATCGCGCGATTTTGTTTAGGTCGATTTCGTTTAAGCGTATTCACGTACAATAATCGAAGTTCAATCGTTGCCTCCGCGGTATTCACCAATTATTTTGACGTTTACTTTGATCGAATGTGAGCGATTAAACGTCAAATTAAACGATTTCTAAGTCGTTGAACAGAAGTTCATAATTTGTTAAATTTGTGTGCTTTTTTCCGTAAAAAGTGAGTTTAGGACTAGGATTCTTACTTTTGTACCTAGCCAATGAGAGAGACGGCCCATCTACCACAGTTTCTCAAGACGAAAGTCTTCAATTCGTGCGTGTTGCCAGTGATGACATACGGAACATAAGAAGGCTCAAAGTCACTGAAAGGGCAATGGAGAGGGCTATTCTCGGGGTTTCTTTACGTGATCACATCAGAAATGATGAGATCCGTAGAAGAACTAGAGTTACCGACCTAGCCCAAAGAATTGCAAACCTTAAGTGGCAGTGGGCAGGACACATGGCTCGTAGGACTGACGGCCGTTGGGGCGGAAAGGTCCTTGAGTGGCAGCCACGTAACGGGAGACGCAGCGTTGGTAGGCCCCCCACAAGGTGGACCGACGATCTGGTGAAGGTCGCGGGAAGCCGCTGGATGCGGGAGGCGCAGGACCGATCAGTATGGAGATTCTTGGGGGAGGCCTTTGTCCAACATTGGGCGTCTCTTGGCTGATATGATGATGACGATGATGAATGAGATAGACAGGCGCCGACGTAGAAACGAGCTCCGGAACAGCTCAGTAGATCCTTTTGATATGTCTGACGCTATGAAACTCATCATCATCATCACAGCTCATATACGTCGAGGGGTTCGAGCCTACCCTATGTTAGGGTGATTAGGCCTTAGTCAACCACGCTGGCCCAGTGCGGATTGGTCGACTTCACATACACCATTGAATTTCTTCGCAGATTGCCTCACGATGTTTTCCTTCATCGTAGGAGCGTCAGACAAATGTACATATGAAATTCGAAACGAAAAACACATTGGTACATGGCGGGTCTCGAACCCCGACCTCCCGATTTGAAGGCAAGCGCCGTGTCCACAGCGCCACCGACGCTCTCCAAAATACAAACAAACTCGAAACTCGCAAATAATAGAAAATGACACTGAAACTGACATACGTATTTTTTTTATTGGTCATCAACGAATTTCTTTCCAATAAAGCCATAAAATGACAGAACTTAACGTAATTTTTTAGATTTATTGTAGAAAGTCATGTAGGTGCATTATAATTTTGATAAAAAACCATCATTCTACAAAATAATCAACATTTCTGCATGTTTTCGTCAACAAAAAGAATTTGAATTTATTTGGTAGAATTGTAATGGCAACATCAAGTTTAAATAGTTGACAAATCGCCGAGTTGCGATCCTATCGAGTAATCGTTCTATCGAAATAACACGTGAATACGGATTTATGACTGTTTTTCAATATGACGACTTCTAAACGTTAACGACATTTTGACTATTACAAAATACGTGAATTAGCCTACAGATCGTGAGTTCAACTCACACTTGGCCTGTTTTTTCTTTTCGGAGTTGGGTTTGTTTCTTGTATGAAGCGAGACGGTGCGAGCAGGACGCTGAGCTGCGACCTTAACCGAATGCAGATATGAATCTTCAACATAAAACAATATTCAACATTTTGGCATTTATCAGTTCAACATTTTGCAAATTCAACATTTTGGGATTAACAATTTAGGATCCAACATTTTGGCAGTTAAAAATTGTTCAAGTTCAATATTTTGCAAATTCAACAATATGATCCGATCCATATGAAGGGAAACCAAGTTATTTGTCAATTGCAAAACCGGCCCTAAGTTGATTTTTTGCGTCGATGGTATTGGAAGGTTGCGGCCAAATCGGGCTTGGCGCCCTCTGTTATTTTTCAAATTCCCACATCAAAAATCATTTTACTGTCTTCTACGAGTATACTACATATTATCCTAAAAATGTGACTAGAAATAGGATCAGAAATGTATGATGTAGCCAATTATGATGATGCAATTGTTTATTGTTGGGCCCCTTTTAGTATACAATATCAATCTTCACCACAGCACCATTGAATTTCTTCGCAGCTCTATGCAGGTTGCCTTACGATGTTTTCCTTCGCCGTAGGAGCGTCAGACAAATGTACATATGAAATCTGAAAAACGAAAAACACGTTGGTAAGTGGCGGTCTTGAACCCCGGACCTCCCGATTGGAAGGCGAGTCCTGAGTTTACAGCGCCACCGACGCTCCTCCTAATGTCTAGACAAGCCTTATTGAGACTTGTATGTAGACATTCTACATAACGTTATGTAGTACAAGTAGTTGGGCACCGATCAACCTTGTTGATCATAACATCGACAAAATTGATCGGTGATATTTATGGATTAGTTCAAACGACATTTTGGGATCAAATATTTTGGAAATTCAATTTTGGAAATTCAACATTATAGTCGAATCCGTGCCGGAACAATATGATAGTTTGATATGTCAAACCGCCATATTTATTCCACATTTAAAAGTTGTTTCACTATTGAAAAATTGGCTCTTAGATATCTATTTTATTCTCATATATTTATAAAACAGAGATCGGCGATCAATGTATGTTATCTATTACTGTATCTTATCTATTAAGGCATTCCCAAGGAGCCAAATTGATGAGTGGGTCGAACGAAATATATGGATATAGTCGATCCCATTATTTTCTATTTAGCACTTTCTCGCGTTACCCGGTAGTCTCTGGGGTGCTATATTCGATTTCCCTTTTTGCTTGGTTCATTGGCAACGGTAAGAGGTCGTATGAGTTTCATGATAATAATACGATGCGAATGGGTCATTTATTGAGGTAATACCTCAGAGTGTAGATATACCACTACTGGAAACTCCGTTAATAGATGAGCGGATTGGTCAAGACCTTTACAACTTCAACTAACACAAACATTGTAGCTTCATTATAGTGATGTGAAAGTTATGGCGGTTCACGGTATGTACCCAAGAAAATCCTTAACAGCATTAGCATTTTTAAATTATTAATTTCCAACGAAGTAAGAGTCTAGTATTACCATTATGTAAGCAAACATGTTAAGTACAGTGAAAGTGAAGCCATACTTCTTGTGACAAGCCCGGATTATCTCACCAGTGCCAGTGCACATAATACTGACGGATAGCTAGAAGGGCTCTGATACGTTTTCATGCAAGTAAGTAGAAATATGGAGTAAACACTATAAATGAAGACTTAAACTACTACATGATATAATTTTGTAACTACTCGTACTTAGTAGACACCTATGACAATTATACTGTGTTAATATTTCAATAAGTGTGAAATTGGGCTATCTACATAATTCCTGGGATAGCCACAGAATTGCTGATATATTCTGATATATCCAAATAAAATAGACTGTATGTCTTACATTTCCCAGGAATTCTATGTAATTCTTTAACGGCAATAAAAAATATGTTTATAACATAATATAAGGTAGACTACGGATGAAGTGGGTAAGAGCGTGAGATCTCGGGCCTAGTGAGTAACAATCCTTAGCTAGAATGGTTTAAGTTAGACTTCCGATCACTCGCAGCGGGGCGAGCAAAGCGAGCAGAGCATCATACAATAATAATTAATACAGATTATACTTTTGACGCTTAGCTCAACACATTTCTTCATGAATTGTATAGAATTCTAAAAAAATGCGTTTTCTTGGAATTCTATACAATTCATAAAAATGCATAAAAATTATCGCTGCGCGTTTCCTACCTGCCCCCTAACCATGATCGCTAAAAACAATGTTAAAACCGCGCTGAGAGCGGGATGGCGCTATACGCAGCAAGAGTGGTGTCTCTGTTTTAATATTGTTTTAACCTTGCTATAAGCGATCATGGTAGGGCCCCAACTCGCACTTCCCTTGCCTCGCTCTTATTCGGTTACACACATTGACGGCTCCGTACTCGGTATTGTATAAAATACCGAGGCACAGTATTAGTAATTATAATTATTACAAACATTGCCTAATTGCCTCAGGTATTAATTATTCTACACAATATTACACTAGGTAATACTGTGTTAGATATTTTACACAATACCTAAGTATCGTGAAGAATACCTGATATATTCAGATTGCCGGTAACATATGCGTTTTTTATGACACGAAAGGAGCTTGTAGACAATGAGGGATAATACAAATTTGTAATGACTGTAATCATACGATTATCATATAAAGGGGACACATTGCGAATTTCTGCAGCCACACAGCATCAGTCTGACAGTAGTTGGCACTCTAGCTGCAGCAATATAATCGCACTGCAACGGCGATACAGTCACGATCTAAAAGTACCTACGTGTGCAAACGACTAAAGGCGGCTTTACGTTTGAATAATTTTGAATAAATCCAGAACACTAAAAGGGAAGACTCTGAATTTAGGCAAGTGTAAAAGTCCTTAAGTCTAATTAGACCGTCACAAAGAGGAGGCCCCAAGGAAACTGTAATTAAACTGTAAGGAAACTGGAATTAATCTGTCTGAATTTTGTGCACTGAATTAAGTGTGAAGGGCACTTTAATCATATCATGAGTGCATCGTGTTTGCGTTGCGTTTATATAGCGGCCTAAAATGTGACCTGTTAGTAAAATCTGAAATCAAATAGACTCAGCCCTAGGCGGAAAAGAAACTGCAAAATAGAATCCAAAGAAATGTTCATAGCCTTTTCCACCATAATAACCAGTAAAACAAGAAGCTTATGAGCGGCCTTGGCACCAAGTGATACTGTTCACACGATAAAATCAAACGGAATATAATAGTGAAACAATCGACTTTCGTCAAAGAGACAATTTTATATTCGTGGCAGGCGGAATACAACGATATTATTGACGGTATTGTATTTAATTTGTTAGAGCACAATTTCAAACATCATATATTTCGTTTTAATAGAAATCTCTATTTAATTTTGACAAGCTTTCCGCTCGCGACTTCGCCCGCGTTATTTTTGTTTTCCCGTGGGATTTTTTCCCAGTACGAAAGTTACCATACTATGTTTGCGGGGTGGTCGTTCTATAGAAAACATCGAAACACCGACAATTTTGAGATAAGATTTTATAGAGCACTTAATATGCCGCCTTACTAAACACTGAACACTATAAACACATAACACATAACTATAAAACACTTCTAAGGCACAGATGATCGCTCCAGCAGGCCTATTTTGTAACTTTGGTTGCTAACTAGAACTGTCATTTTTGAAAGGAACTTAACATCCATTACCGCTATCATGAACGCTGCCGTACCACATAAGATCACTAAACCAGTAATGGATATAAAGTGTCTTTCAAAAATGACAGTTCTAGTTACCAACCGTAGTTAGCGAATAGGCCTGCAGGTCGCTTATATCGCTTGATCCGCTCGGTTTGTTCTCTTAAGAGATTGTAGACAGGCAAATCTCGCACTAACGAGTCGATCCTCGTCTTTCCAAGGCCCTAATGCAGCCGAACATACCTGGTTTACGCTTATTCACAGGTGAATTAACGGGACATGGCGATTTTAACAAACATATTTGTAATATCTGTATTACGGACAGCCTTCTGTACAGAGCATGCATAAGCAGAAGAGACAGCTGCCCATGTTTTGCTGGAATGCATAGACGTGAAAATGTACCGCACGAAGTACCTTGGCAAACCAGAGTCAAATATATAAATGTACAACTAAGTTGAAATAATTACGCCAAATACCAACTATGTAAAATTTTACAAACGCAGAAAACTATCTTTTTGTAATCAGGATTCTAACCCTTTAAAGCAAGACATTTTTTTATTGCAGAAAGTTGACAAACAAGCAAACTGCCCACCTGATGGTAAGTGGTAACAGTCACCTATAATACATGTGGCTCTTGTGAGATTCGCAGCAAAACTGCAACCCCTACAAGAACCACAGTGTACGTTGCCAACTTGTGACACAAGATGTAAAGTCACAGTACCCAGTGATTTCACTGCCATATCTTACCCTTCAAATCGGAACACAGCAATGCAAGCACTGCTGCTTTGCGGCAGAAATAGGTAAGACGGAGGTACCTAAGCAGACGACCCTGGTACAGAGTCTCCCTTCAGTAAATTCGGTGAATTTCGGCAAATGATAAGTTGAAAAAAGAATAAAAAAGTATTATAATTTTTCAAATTCAATCAAATAATAACGTCAAACACGCCAATCTATTGAGAGAGCTAGTACTGAATAAATAATGTAACTTAGAATGAAGACGTCCTATTGCATCCTTAATCCGATATGGAAGGAAAGCTTAGATCTAAATGAGAAGCAAGAAGTATTACTATCTTTTTGCTTCCTTTTGCAGCGAATACAATTTTCTGACTTCCACAGTATTAGAAGGCTTAGTGAGAGAACGAATAGAAATACTATATATTTATAAGAACGGGAACTCTCAACATTGTTGTGGACGTTTTCTTTACTATCATTTTCTTTTGGTAACACTTTTAATGTTATTCCTACGGTAAAATTGTGCTAAAAGTTTAAAAAGCTTGTTTAAGCTTAATAATGGTACAGTAAGCTAATAACAAAAATAATGGTACAGTAAGGTCCCATTCAAGCTTTACATTTACACTACGGAAACCGCCACTATTACGACCGACACAAGAACGGTTCAAAGGTAAAACAGTACAGCTTATTAAGGAGCTTACTGTACTGTACACTAATCAACGTAAAATAAAGGAGAAAGCGACGCCGTTAACTAACTTGACACTTTTTAGCAAACGTTGTTTGGTAACGTTTATGTCATCTTTGGATTGTTTGTCGTGAAAGTAAAACTGGCATTAGAATGTTCATATCAATAAACTACCACACAACGAAAAGTATTGAATGTTTAAATATCACTTGTATTTGGTTCATTAGCCAGTGCTATTATTGCTTCGATCACTTCAATGACAGCTGACGGATGCAGACCTACTTCTGCAGATTGATGTAGAACTGAAAAGCCTTCATAATTACTGTTTGACATTGATATTACAACATCACCCTCTCTCTATTTCATAGATATTTTTTCTGTGCACTATAGAACCACAATGGGACCATTTGCAAATTATAAAATGAATGAAGAAAATAAAGTCATTTAGAATGCTGACTTACCCATGAATGCTCAGCCCAATCTTCGAATGTTGCATTTCGATTTTTTTAAGGCGTAAATGAGTACAGAGTTAGAAATTTTCGGACATCCTTCACGCTTAAGTGAGTGAACTCTAGAGCATGAGAGCTTATTAGGTACTTAATTCACTATGGAAGTTAGATATTTTTTTTAAGAAACGCCACGCAGATAACACTTGTGTCATCAATATTTTGGATCCAAAGTAACCAAAACAGCAAAACCCTTAAAATTATTTTCACTTGTTGTATAAATATAAATAAGGCGCAACACAAAAATACCTGTAGGTATTTTATATTTTCGGATGTTTCACACTCAATTGTTTATTTAAGACAGTTGTGCAGGTGCTCGTTTCATTTTAATTGCGCTTTTTATTGCCCAAGAATCGAATCTACGGCTGGGGAACAAATAAATACGGTTTTACTGCTGACATCTGCTAACAGGCGCAGGAGATCATTATAATCTAATTTAACTTGGTATATTGTTCCATGTATGAGAAATGTGTGGAATAATGATGATAGTATATTTGGGTCGTGATTGGTGCCAATAAGTAATGAGCGTCGGTGGCGCTGTGGACTCGGCACTTGCCTTCCAATCGGGGGGTCGGGGTTCGAGACCCGCCATGTACCAATGTGATTTTCGTTTCGAATTTCATATGTACATTTGTCTGACGCTCATACGGTGAAGGAAAACATCGTGAGGCAACCTGCATACATCTGCGAAGAAATTCAATGATGTATGTGAAGTCGACCAATCCGTACTAGGCCAGCGTGGTTGACTAAGGCCTAATCACCCTAACATAGGGTAGGCTCGAACCCCTCGGTGGGGACGTATATGAGCTGTGATGAAGTAATAATCGTATTCGTCAGTCTATACGATTTAATCGAGATTCGAAACCGAAACCTTTGGTTTTGTAAATGGCGCTGTTAAATATAATACAACAGTCAGCCTAAACGGAAAAAGGGAAAAACTAGAAAGACGGTGTTTAACATAATGTAGCATCTACATAGTTTGTAAAGTTTTACACATGAATGTTTTTCAGATTTTTGAATGTTTCCTTTTTCAATGCGTGGCGTTATAATTTAACAATTTACGTCTACACGTAATAATTCACGCGTAAGTATTATCTTTGGTCGAGTAGGTATACTCGTACATATACTCGTATGTATTGATTGCTTGACGCACTGAGGCATCTTCGGTTTCATGTGAAGGATGCGGGATGCTTTTAATATCATAAAATATTGAATTTTTCTAATTATGGCACAATATATATTATATCACAGTCAAAGTGGTTGCTGACTCATAGGAAAAATGAACTCACAGTTGTAACTAATCTTCGAATACCGCCAAAGCCAAAGATTTTCCATTTTTTAAATTTATTCACATCACTTTACTTAATTCACGCGTAAGTATATTATCTTTGGTGGAGTAGGTATATACTCGTATGTGTTAAGTGCTCGAAGCACTGAGGCATCTTCGGTTTCATATGATTGATGTGGGATGTATTTAATATCATAAATTATTGATTTTTTCTAATTATGACACTATGTATATTCAATCATAGCCAAAGTGGTTTCTGACTCATAGGAAAACCGAACTAACACTTGTAACTAATCCTCGAATACCATAAAAAGTTTCTAAAGTTATTCACTTCATCTTGTTATTTAACTATTTATTCACTTCACTTTACTTCAAGTCCCACTGTTGGGAACGGATCTCTGTTTAGACGTCGACTAATCGACTTACTACATCACGCTGTCTGGCGGTCGATTTCAATATTATCTATCTGTGGATTTGGTTCCTTGCCATAGATATTTGTCATTAGCTCCATACAAAATACATGAAAATTCTATTCCATCATCGCTATCACAGCTCATACATGTCCTCGCTGGGGGAGCCTAACTTGTTAGGTTGTTAAGGCCTTAGTCAACCACGCTGGCCGAGTGTGGATTGGTCGTTTATACATACAATTCGAACAACAGTTCGATAGTCGAACTACTGGTAGGACTATATGGAATAAAGGGCAGGTTCCCTCACGATGTTTTCCTTCACCATAGGAGTGTCGTACAAAAGTACACATGAGATTGGAAAAATGGAAAACACATTGGTGCATGGCAAGTTCGAAACTCGGACCTCCCGATTAGAAGGCCAGTGCAGAGGCTACAGAGCCATCGACGCACCCAATGAAAGTCTTTCTATACTAAACAAATCCAGAAATAAACAGGATATTGAACCTGGTCGTAGATGGATAAGGGTTTTGATTAAAGTTTTTCATCGCTTCGCGGTATAGTTGCGATGAACCCGTTCAGTCTTTCACGATATTCATGGGATGAAAACGACCGGGGACACTTATATCCCAAATCTTTTACCACACGGAAATGTCGTGTGTTATTTATAATAAGGATTATAATATCCATTAAATAAAATTAAGTCTAAGTATAATTTGTCTTGATTTTATACAATAATTTCATTTATATTTTGTGTTTTATTTGAGAATGTAATATTTTGCGAACAAAGACCCTAAGGGCCAATTCCACCAACTTTGTCGTAGTTGATACTCTTAGGTAGCATGCAGTCACATTCTTTTCGTTAAGACAAAAAGTGACAGCATACGTCTTAGGGGTTTCCTAACCTAAGATAATATGGTTGGTGAAATTGGCCATAAGAACCCTATTGATATGACATTTTACCCGGACTTTCCGTTAAACTGGGCTAAAACAAATATATGTGATGACATTTATTAATATCTTTGTAAGTACGCGCACGTTCGCATGAGACGTTTCGGCAAAACAAACGACGGTCGCATTCGTCGTGTCTTAGGAGTAATGGCGTCACTGTCTCTTCGACAATAGACTGAGACCCATCCATCAGAAGCATTCTCTTTCAACGCACTGAGAGATAATCTACGTTCGCCAACCTTTTGTGTTATTCAATCTAATAATTTTCGCATGCATTTAGTGTTTAGTCTAGATTTATTATCAGCTATGTGAAATAACAACTATTAATTTACAGTTAATGTTAAAGTTAAACTTAGTGAACTTCACTATGTTCAACTTTAATATAAACTTAATGAAGTCGGACTTTCCACTTATGACTGAAGATTTCGTCACCACACTACTCTAGATGTTGACGCATCGGATATAATAATACCTATCATGCCTAAAGCTACTTCAAAAAGGTATTTGTTTCGTAAAGCAAATTATGAGGGTATTAACAAAGATTTAGAGTCTATTGACTCGATAGGCCTCTTGTCCGACCATAAACATTCTACAGACAATGCATTAAACATTTTTTATGAAAGAATTTTGATGAACACGTGCGGTAGGGACTTTGTCGGGCTCTCAAAGCTATCCGGTATGGTACAGCCCAGCTCTAATTAAACTATTAAAAGAAAAGGCTAAGCTCCACATACGATGAAAGTGCTACGGTAATCACTTGGACGGTGATGCATTTAAACTTTTGAGGTCTAGAGCAAAAATTCTTCAACAAGAATGTCATACAAAGTATACTTTACAGGCTCAAAAAAATATAAAAACGAATCGTAAATATTCACGGTCTTATATTAAGTCTAAGCGTAAAAATAGATACAGAGGATACGCAAGTGTTATGTTATATAACGGTCAGAAATCAACGTCGGGGAATCGCATATTATGTGATGATTTTAGCACGTTTCTCCAAAGCAAGTTCAGGCAGCCAGCCAATGTTTATTCAAATACTGATTTGGACCCACGTAAATTTAGTAATAACATAAGCGCAATAAGATTGTCAAGTTGCGATGTATTGAAAGTTTTGGAATCCTTAGACCTTAACAATGGTGCAGGTAGTGATTGCCATCCGGCAATCTTTTTTAAAAGACGTCCCTATCCTTGCCCCTTTCAATAATATTTAACAAATCTCTTTGTCTGTGTATGTTTCCATCCAAATGGAAAGAGGCTCTCATTGTGCCTCTTTACAAGATAGGTAATAAATGAAATGTTGAACATTATAGACCTATCTCACTTCATTTATAAAACAAGAGATTCCGGATAAGCAGCACAGTTTCTTTCAAGGCAGGTCTACATTAACCAATTTGGCTGTATATAGCAGTGATTTGATTGACGGTATGGGTTATAAATCACAGGTAGATGCTATTTACACGGATATAGAAAAAGCTTTCGACCGTCTAGATCACATCATATTGCTGCAAAAATTGCAACAATTAGGAGTGCACGGGGACTTACTCAGATAGATTAAATCTTATATTTCTAACAGATATCAAGCAGTAGTTGTTGGGGGTCACCGGTCCGAATTTGTGAGCATACCTTCAGGTGTACCTCAAGGCTCAATACTCGGTCCGCTTCTTTATAAGGCATATTTGTACGACTTTACGACATGTTTTCACTATGCAAAGTTTTCGTCGTATGCTGATGGCACAAACATATATTTAACTATTAAGTGTACCGAGGATTCTGTTAAATTGCAGGAGGACCTCAGTACTTCAAATTATTTTACCAAAAACAGGATAGATGTCAATGCTAGTACTAGGAATTGTAATGTACTCACATAACATTTTGTCGCGGAAAGCCGATGGATTTGTGTTACATTACAATGAATTATAGTAAACAGATCCAACACAGTTCGTGATTTGGGCGTTCTACTAGACTCAAAGCTTACGTATTCGTCACATGTAGAAAACATTGTGAATAAGGGTTTTCAGAACTTGGGATTTATCTGTAGAGTTACTAAGACGTTTACTGACTTACAGTGCATTAATAATGTTGTGCTATGCTTATGTAAGCAGACAGTATGGAACCCACAATATGTGAGTGTGATAGAAAATTTCCAAAGAAAATTTTTAAAATACCTCGGTTTTCGCGGCAGGATGTCCTGTGACGGTTATGACGAAGCTTGTAGAAAGTCTTTAAATGGCCCATGTATGACTCATTTTTTCAATTTGTAAATCTTTTGTATATTGTACTGTTGACTTAAGGAAATAAATAAATAAAAATAGAATGGAGAGAATCTACGACTTATGGCAAAGATATTGCGAGTACTTGTAAACGATTTTTTTAAATAAAATTTTCAAAACTTTGTGACATACCTACTTGCTAAAAAGTTGAATAATAATAGAATTTACAGACTATGATCAATAAGATCATTAGTAAAATTGATGGCTACTTGAACGTTAACAATGAACTTGGATAATCTTTTAAGTATAATTGACATACAAAAATGTACTTCATATTTTTCTGCAAAACTCGAATCCAAAATATGTAGGACTTATGTAAATGCTTCAAATTAAGTTTGTTAATATTTGACGCTTTCAATATAAATAACAGTATAACTACAGTATTTAGAGTGTCTTAAAATCCGAACGGCGATTAAATGACAAAAGCTTTCTGAAATCATTAATGGCAGCTCATTTGACATCGTCCAAGTCAACTAAGAAGTCTGATCGCGAGCAGCCATTTGTCTTGAGCAAATAAACTAAGTTATCCTCGAGGCTTTTAGGCGAGATGTATTCGGTGCCATTACTCTGAGCCATTGTCGGCGCAGAGTTCAGAGGCGGTGGTTTGTTCGTTCAGTAAGATATCTCTCATTCAGTACTTAGACACAAAGCTGATGAACGTTCATAAGTGCATAGTTTGTTGACAGAACTTCTTCACTATTAATTGATATTGGAAAGCGGATGTGGAACAGCTATCTAAAGCAACGAATATTTTGTACGTAAAAAATATTCTTTTGAAGATAACACAAACAACTTTTATTGAAACATATAACAATGTGACATAATGTTACGCCAACTTTAAATGTAGACGGAATTAATGGAATTAATAGTCCAAAGCTTAGTACTCATTCTAAGCATACAAGCCTAAAGCAGCTCACTATTATTTTATGAAAATAGATTGTAGAGTAATTAAATTTTTTTGCTTAACCTTTTTGAATACGTTAAAATGTACTGGTGAATTCAGACGTGATCAATTAAATTGCTTGATGTAAAGCTAATTGTAATTAATTTGCAACTGTTGCTTTGAAATTTTTTCTCTGACTAAAGAGAAAGATCTGTGTTTCAGTAACTACCAGTATTTTATTCTTCCACATAATTAACAATATATCTAAGTATCGCAAAAAAGGGACGTAGTTGATAAACGCGTCTCTATGTCGCATATTTTGCCACACACAATAAATTAAAAGTATTATTTCGACGCAAACGTAAGAATGTCATATGTACTGCCGTACTTGACATTTATTGATTATCCGAATGGCGCTGTCTCATGTAATATTCATGTTCGGTATCTTTGGGCTACAAATTTTTTTAGCTACTTATAGTGCGCTAACAGTGTTAGGGGTCCACATAAAATTCTAGAAAAACTTATTTGGAAAATTGACGGTTGTTGCCGCGTGACCCATATTAACGGACGGTGACCATATCTATACTAATATTATAAAGAGGAAAGATTTGATTGTTTGTTTGTATTGAATAGGCTTCGAAACTACTGAACCGATTTTGATGAAAGTTGGTATAGGGATAGTTCGAAATCAGGGGAAGGACATAGAGTAATTTTCATATGGGAAAATATAAAATTCCCACGGGAAAACAAAAATAACGCGGACAAAGTCGCGGGCAGAAAGCTAGTCTTATATATAAAAATGAATCGCAAAATGTGTTGGTAAGCGCAAATCTCAGAAACTACTAGTTCGAATTGAGAAACTCTTTTACCATTAGAATGCTACATTGTCCCTGATGTTTATAGGCTATATTATAATTTTTACCGCGGGAAAATATTTCTTTCCTATGGGAAAATAAGATAACTACTGGGCCGATTTTAAAAATTCTTTCACCATTAGAAAGCTACATCCTTCGTGAGTAACATAGGCTATATTTCCCACGGGAAAAATATGACGGAAATACCACGGGAAAAATATGACGGGAAATCTATCGTAAGGCGAAACGAAGTTCGCGGGCACAGCTAGAATTGAATATAAATTAATGTCGCTACTAGGAACATCTTGTTTATACTTTTCAAGCCCTTTCATTTGATACCTGTATTTCTGGGTTTCAAAATAAAATATGATCCGCCATTTTGGATCACGTAGTTAACAACATGTCGTAATTTGTAATCGCACGTTAACGACCTCAGTGGCAAGACTATAGGGAGAGGCAAGAATTAGTGTTTCCATAATTATATAGCATCAAATCAAAAGACGAGAGTCTGCATGTATAATATTTAAGGGCATTGACCATTTTTGCTTTGCATGAACATAATGCTACAAATAAAATAATAAGCAAAATAATGAAAATAATATTTTAGCAAACTTATAAGTACTTAATAAATCAAAAAGATTTCTTTCAATCTACACTTTTATTCAAATATAATTTTATTAATATTTTACTAGATTTTTTGATTACCAGTCAGTAAAACCATGTATGTCAGTAAAATCGTAGTGGAATATTAATGATAATGGAAGTATGCACAGCCAGCAACTCACTGGATGCTTTCGGCCAACCGCAAGTAATTAAGAGCACACAGCAGACACATAAGCCAAAAAAATATTTGGTTTATATTATTATTTTGTGATAATAACAGCAATGTAAGGGAAGCAATTAAAGCATATTACTGTAAATGCATCGTTGGCCGAACAACAGTGGGTTGTTGTATTCACGTTATGACTATGATAATGTTACGGGTCAGAAGTATTTTAAAAAATTCTAACTTATACGAATGAAAACCTTTATTACGCTCTCGACGACAAACACTTTAAAACTAAGTACACAGCACTACTATGGCATTTGATTTTGTTTGTCATGAAATCTTATTAAGCAAACTCGAGAAATACGGTATTAGGGGAAATACTTTGCTATGGATAAGGGATTATTTAACAAATCGCGAGCAGTGTAACGCGCATCGCTTCGATTAACGCAGTACAGCACAACTTAAAACGCACTACACTTCGAATTTCACAGCAGTGGGGCTAGCACGCAGGAGAATCGAAAATCGAATCGAAATCCGAATCGAGGAGTTTGTATGGCAATTTTATTAGCGCCACGGAATACAAATTCGTCGATTCGGATTTCGATTCTTCTGCGTGCTAGCCCCACAGATCACTTATTGTCACTCGTAGTTGTCGGCTTGATCGCTTCGAGTGAACACTGTATAGGCGTCACACGCACGGTCTTTAAACAAGGTTTTTGATCAATAGCCAACCCACATATTTTGACTTAATGTGTAGAGTTTGTGAAGTAAGGGTTTGTAGAGTTAGGGCGTATAAAATTAGAACCCTATGGCTCTACATGACATCTGATAACAATGCGTATAGCTCGCATTGTTATTAGCTCTTTATAAGGTGTTTGATCAACGGTCAGGGCACATATTTTGGTGTAGAGTTTGTGAATTAAGGGTTTGTAGAGTTAGGTCGTATAAAGTTAAAAGCCTATGGCTCTTCAGATCTCAACATGGTGTTTGATCAACGGCTAAGCCACATATTCTGACTTAAGCTGTAGAGTTTGTGGAGTAAGGGTTTGTGAGCTAGAGCGTATAAAGTTAGAGGCGTATAGCACTACATGAGATCTGATAGAGGCTGGCTAATGAAAGATGAACCTGACATTTTTTCAAGTAGCAGCACTGATACAATGGCCCCCATGTAGTTTAGTTCAACATGGTGATTTTGATACTATGTAATAAACAATTTCATAATATTTTTTCCTTAATTTCTGTCGAAATATTACAGATATTAAGTAATTTTAACATTCAAGAAATCCAAATACAGCGATTTCTTATAAAAAGTTAATTGTTGGAAGTTCATTGAAACTAAACATTACCTAATATTTAATTTAAAAAAAGTATCAACTCCTTTTTTTACAAGCTTTTATTTAACTTGCAATGTAAGTAAGTATGTAAGTGTAATGTATTATATGTTCGGGTGGAATCTTGCAACTCAATTTTGAAGCAGATATCTTTAACCGATTGAGCTGAAATTTTGTATACACGTTTAATTTAGATGACAATGCACGGTTTTACTATGTGACATCATTCTAAATCCAAGATGGCGGCATACCCAAGATGGCGGACCAATTATTTTTAAAGCACCCCTACAATATGGGTATCAAATAAAAGGTCTTGCTACGAGTAACTCGAAAAATTATGTGACGTCACTATGTTAATCCAATATGGCGGACTTCTAAAGCTTGAAAATCAATTTTGAAGTAGATATATTTAACCGATTGAGCTGAAATTTTGTATACACACACAATTTGGATGACAATGCATCAATAACTGTGTGACGTCATTCTAAATCCAAGATGGCGGCATCCCCAAGATGGCGGACCAATTATTTTAAATGTACTCCTACAATATAGGTATCAAATAAAAGGCCTTGCTAAGAATAACTTGAAAAATAAAGTGGTGTCACTATTAATTTAATACAACGTACTTCTAAAGCCAAAAAATCAAATTTGAAGTAGATATCTTTAACCGATTGAGCTGAAATTCTGTAAGTATAGACGTTCCGGCAAACGACCTTGCAACAGTGATGCGTTGAATTAGATGAACAGACTAAGAAACGTGTTCAGTGATATCTAAAAAGTAAAAAATAAATTAAATGTTAAAAATCCTTTTTAAAAACAAGCTTTTATTTAAATGCGCTAAAAAGAAAAATTAAACTTTTACACTAAAACTTTTACTTATTTCCTCTCAAAAAAGGAAATAAATACCGGCCAAGTGCGAGTCGGACTCTCCCATGAAGGGTTCCATACGATTTATAACGTATTAAAAAAACTACTTACTAGATCTCGTTCAAACCAATTTTCGGTGGAAGTTTACATGGTAATGTACATCATATATTTTTTTAGTTTTATTATTCGCTTATTTTAGGAGTTACAGGGGGGGGGGGCACACATTTTACCACTTTGGAAGTGTCTCCCGCGCAAACTATTCGGTTTAGAAAAAAATGATATTAGAAACCTCGTAGAAAAGTATGGGTTTGATGAAAAAAAAAAATTTTGAGTTTCAGTTCTATATATGGAGAACCCCCAAAATTTATTGCTTTTTTTTGTATGAAAATCTTAATGCGGTTCACAGAATACATCTACTTACCAAGTTTCAACAGTGTAGTTTTTATAGTTTCGGAGAAAAGTGGCTGTGACATACCTACGGACGGACAGACAGACAGACAGACATGACGAATCTATAAGGGTTCCGTTTTTGCCATTTGGCTACGGAACCCTAAAAAGACAATCCTTTCACAAATTTAACATTCTAAATTACTACATAAATAAAAAAATGTTAGAATATTTCAAGTATCAAAATGTATTTCACATTCTGTAGACAGTATTACCAGATCTAGAATTTTTGAATTTGCCGCTTTTTTCCAAGCTCATGTTTCGTGTGCCAGACTAACAATGCGAGCCATATGGTCTCGACTTGCCAACATTTTACATGAAAATGTTTTTAGTGGGTTAATTTTACAATTTTGAATTTTCAAAGACGCCGTAAGTTAATTATGTTAACACGGCTAGGTTTCGGCTTGACATGTTATTAGCCAAAGAAGATGTATACAGCTACCGCGGTACTCAGAACGATTAGCGCAGCCTTCGAGAACTTTCCTCATAGGTTCGTAAAGTTCCAGAAGGTTCGATACTCTTTTCCAGAACATCTCAGTAGGTTCGAGATGTTTCTAGAACGCTCCATACCTTTCTGCAACTTTCTTAAACTCTCGCGATTTTGCTGGAATGTTCGAGAACCTTTTACGACGTAATCTGCGACGCGGAGCGCGAATATTACGCGTCCGTCATAACATGATTTTTGGGCTGGGCAATATAATATATCTCCACCAGATCAGTCTTTATATCTAATATATAAAATTCTCGTGTCACAATGTTTGTTACCGAACTCCTCCGAAACGGCTTGACCGATCTTTATGAAATTTTTTGTGTACCGTACCTGGCCATATTATTAGGGACACCATACATTTTATGTGTTTTTCCTATTAACCAGCTTACATTGTATTTTTTATCAGAAAAAAATATCTACATTTAGATACTTTTATATTGTATTGGTATAATTTGTGCGTATTTTAATAAATGGCAACACCTGTTATCTGTGGCAATTTGGAAAATAAACATTTTCTTTAATGGCGGCAAATTCGCAGTAAAAGCTATTGAAGTAAAAAGCTGACAAGGTGTTGGAAATTTATAAATTAGCTTTAAATTTTTTTCTTGCCTATAAAAATCAAAACGTAAGTAATATTATATATTTTTACTAACTTTTATTGCGTAACTTATGTTGAGTTTAACAAAAAACATGTCTTGAAAACAAAATATCGTTTTTAGCATGGGCAAGGGGATAGACACATCTCCAAGAAAATGTAGCGAGGTGAAAGCATTGCTTTTACACACAACACATTCCCAAAGACAAATAGCAGCTATAGCGGGAGTTTCGGAGTCTGTTGTTAATAGAATTAAAGCAAAAATAGACAAAAATGTACCAGTGGAAGTGGCCCGTAAAGGAAAATGTGGCAGAAAAAGAATCACGACTCTGCGTACTGACTGCGTAATAAGGGACATTTGCTTGAAAAACCGCAAAACGAGTGTTGGTCGTTTGACTACGATGTTAAACGATGTTGGAGTACATGTCTCTAAAAGAACAGTTCGGAGGAGGTTAGCCGAGGATGGTCTGGTTGGTCGTCCGCCTACTAAAAAACCTCGTCTCACCGAAGCTATGAAGAAGAAGCGATTACAATGGGCCTGGCAGCACCGAAATATGAGTGTTGAAGATTGGAGTCGTGTAAGCAACATCTTTTTTAGGTCATTTTATAGATACAAAGATTATTTAATGATTATTGTTATATTTTAAGGTTTTCTTTTCGGACGAATCAACTTTTCAAGTTTTAGTTGATAAAAGTAATTTCGTACGTGGTCTCCCTGGAGAGAAACTCCATCCAGACTGTATCGTAGAGAGGGTTAAACACCCAGTGAGTGTCATGGTGTGGTCTGTAATTTCAGTCAAAGGTATGGGATGCTTGTATTTGTGGAAGGGACCATGAGACAGGACCAATACAAGCAAGTTTTAGTAACCAAGCTACTGCCACAGCTCGAAGAATGGTACCCTGGTGGTGAACAATGCATTTTTATGCACGATTCGGCACCATGCCATTAAGCAATGAGTGTCACTGCCTTTCTAGCTGAAAATAAAATTACTGTTTTGCCTTGGCCCGGGAATTCACCCGATATGAACCCAATAGAGAACATTTGGGAGTTGACCAAACGATCGGTGGCTAAGCATGTGATTACCACTAAAGTACAATTAATTAATACGCTCAAAAGAGAGTGGAATCACAATGCTTTTTTACAAAATGCTGCAAAAAATTGCATAGAAAGCATGCCTCGACGCTTAAATGCCGTAATTGCAGCGAAAGGCGGACTAACGAAATATTAAGTTTTTTTGTATTATTTTGTATTTATATTGATATTTTTTCTTTTAATAAATATAGTTTTTATTTCATAAATGTTTTATTGAAAATGATATATTTACTTATAAAAAACTTACAGAAAAATTGGAAACCATATACCATCAATAAATTATAGGAAAAAATATAAATAACTGTAGAAAATGTTAAAAAACTGCACTGTCCCTAATAATATTCGGTAGGTCTGAGAATAGGTCGTAAACTATTTTTTATTACGGCGAAACGTAAGTTCGCCGTTATTATGGCGAAACGTAGTTCGCCGGCACAGCTATAGCTATAGTTATTTATCAAATATATGTTACTATAGTAACATATATTTGATAAATAACTCTCTTTTATATATAAAAAAGATTATTTCTCTTATTTCATATTGGTTATATATATTTAAACAGTGGAGCGGGAGTTATGTTTATTAAAACAGTTTGATACTAAAACATGCTCATATTCCTTTACATGAGACTGCTACTTAATTATTGTAAAAATAAACTCTATTATAAAAAATTCTCGTGTCACAGTGTTTGTTACCAAACTCCTCCGAAACGGCTTTACCGATCTTTGTGAATTTTTTTGTGTATATTCGGTAGGTCTGAGAATAGGTCGTAAACTATTTTTTTGTATAGCGAAACGTAGTTCGCAGAAACAGATAGTCTAATATATAAAATTCTCGTGTCATAGTGTTTGTTACCAAACTCCTCCGAAACGGCTTGACCGATCCTTATGAATTTTTTTTGTGTATTTTGGGTAGGTCTGAGAATAGGTCGTAAACTATTTTTTATTATGGCGAAACGTAGTTCGCGGACACAGCTAGTTGTAAATAAATTATCATGATTAGCCAAAGCCTCATACAAAATTGATAATCTCCTTTTGCGAAATTAGAGATAGGCAGGCAGATGGACAAACGGACGGACAGATTTCAACATTTGAAAGCGACATTTCAATAAAGTCGAAAGTCGAGTCTAGAAAATTTACTCAACGTCGACGCCACGTATGCAGTGAGTGGCAGAATATGACTGCAACAGTGTTCCGAGTTTCTTGGGTATAGCAATTTCCCAAATAAAATTCTTAAAAACTCAAAGCTTAAAATTGTTTCACGTATATGTATGAAAAACAATTTTGTTAAGCTTTTAGTTTATTGCATATTATACATCTGTAAATAGTTGTTGAATTTTTTTACTGAATTTTTGGAGACGCTGTTGCCTCGTCTAATTGTTTGAAATAATTGATGCAAAAGTATACAGCTGTTGTCATTTTTTATACTTTTATTTTTGCTGTCAAATTTTATTAGCAATAAGTTAAAAACTTGTTTCGTTCATTAGATAAAGGCAGGAATCGTACCGAAAAGATCATTCTAGTTTTATTTTATTTAAACTAGCTTCTGCCCGCGACTTCGTCTGCGTGGACTTCAGAATTGGGTCTAAAGCTTCGCTCGTTAACAATTTTTAATCTTCCCACGGGAACTATTTGAGAGATCATTAAGGAATATAAAGTACATGTCCTTTTCCATAGCATAGGTGACATGCATACTTCAAAGCTGTCTGCCCGCGGCTTAGCTCGTAAACAATTTTTAAATTTCCCTCGGGAACTACTTAAGGAATCGGGATAAAAGGTAGCCTATGTTCTTTTCCATGTCAAAGGCTACATGTAAGCCAAATTTCATCCAAATCCGTTTAGCCGTTTTTGCGTGATTGAGTAACAAATATCCAAACATACAAACATCTAAACATCTAAACATCCAAACATCCACACTTTCACATTTATAATATTATAGTAGGATGTGCATTATTTTACTCTTTAGTACAATCTAAAAGAAGACTACGGAACCATAGTTCAATGTTGTGCAATTATTTTCACATTACCCATACTTGTGCCCGAAGTCATATCTTTGGTTGGTGACAGTTTTGCTCGGCACGCCTTTCTAGCACACTAATTTTGTGCCGCTTATACCAATAGCCTTGAATTGATAAGCGCGTGGCACTTTTATTTTAAGACACACACAGTACTTGGTTATTCCTAACCATAAAAGCCGTGTTTCGGATACATTTACGATGTATCGTGTAGCAACTCGCAAAGGTGACACAGTGTTATAAATTTGCGGTAGACCCAATTACGTACTCGTATCATGAGCAACGGCACTAGAATGTTTATTTTAACACCTTAGATTGTAACAGTTTGTTACAAATAATCCAAGCATTAACATTGGTTAAACATGCCAATTTCATATATAACTTCTTACCTTGTTAACCTTCTTTTAATTTGTAAATAATAAATGTTTGTGATCTACCTACTCAAAACGGAACTATATAGTTCTATATCCGATATGTTTCATTCTCTATTAGGAATGAAATGTCGATACCTTTGTAGAAAGGCTATTATTACTGAGTCTGTCTAGCTTAGTACACCAACCGATCTCCTTACCTATATCTGACTTCAAAATGAATATTTAATATTCCTATGTTCCCACAATAAGAGTTAGCTAGGTCCTCTGTGACGAAGGTTTTATTAGGTTGACGAAAAGACCTATTATTAATGTTTCAAATAATATAAAACAATTTGCAACTTTATGTTTACGAATTTTTTATTTGAATAAAGTGTCAAAAACACGATGTGTTTATAGTATACACGCATAATATAAATCTAAGACACTATATTTTGCACTAAAAATCATTGTGTAGTTGTATGAAAGCACGATGCAAGTGAAACTTTTCTCGGATCGTAAGCATTTTAACTGAAAATTTTCGGAAAATTATTTTTTAACCTTAACTTAAAACTTTCTTTTTGAAATGAAAATAATAAATAAAAAAACAAATTAACAAAAAAAAAACAAAAAAAAAACAAAATAATGAAAAAAATAACGCTTTATACTAGGATCGAACCACTGCCACTCAGATTTAAAGTCGAATATCTAACACATAGACCAATCCTGACCTTTTATGAAATCGTGAAACTAAAGATCTCATGTTTTTCAGTAATGCGATATGCGACAGATGAAGTAAAAGTTGAGGCGATGTAAATTACACAAAAAACTGAGAAAATTTGTTGTAATAAAACTTCAGGCTAACTTTCCGCTCATGACTTTGCCTGCGTGGTCTGTCATTGTGTTAAGTCTTTAAAAATGGGCCACTCTTCATTTTTAACAATCATTCACCTCTTTAATAGAGTAGTTTTGACCATCATTTCCTTGCTAACATCTTCTAGTCGTATTCTTCCCGTCCTTTCCTACCCCACAATTTTATCTTCATGCGTCATGTAGAAGAATGACCTTTCGTTTTTATTCATATACCTAATAGACACAAATGTGGGATATCGAATATACCTAGTATAACGAGTAATCAATTAACCGTTAAGATTTAACTGCTCGTGCCGAGCTCTACGTGACCTCCCGAGGTAGGTACAGCGTACTAATATCATATTATAGCCTGAAGAAACCCAATAATCTATATTTTATAAGCCACAGTACACGAACGTACAGGCACAACAAAGAGGGATGTTATAAGTTTAACACGTGTATTTGTGTGTCTGTATGTGGCATCATAGCTCCCAAACGAATGAACTCATTTGAAAGCTGACACGATCGAGATGGTTCTTAGCTATAATTTATAAGGATCTGTTCAGGCGTTACGAGATCGTCAGCTTATATGCTAGTTGATATAGGAATCTCAACAACTTTCACAAGTCCGAATGATTTGAAATTTGGTATACTGTTTCTTTAGTGGTATTTCCATGATATAGTGTATCTGGTGCTGTAGCATCAGATCAAGTAGTTGCTGGATACCCAACTCGTCAGCAACTTACTGTTGATTGATATCGATTTGAAGTTTACTGTTACTTTGATGATACTCGTATTGCTACAACAGGTTACATGGACCTGATACACATTGGCGCGTGCGCTCAGCGAAGAATTGCTAGGGTTAAGCAACGTTCCGGGCGCGTGGGTAGTGCAGTTGCAGTGTGGACCTTACCTTGAACGCCGATAAGGGCAGGGAGAACATCGGTGGGTTTTAGTGGGTATTCCTGGCACTCTGCCGGGAGAACCCCACACACGTTCGCCGTCCAGCCAACGGCGGGTAGGGTGCGGTCACGCATTTCCCCCCGAAAAAAAAGGTTAAGCAACGTTCGCTGTTGTCAGTCCTATGGTGGGTGACCAAAATTCGAAACACCTCGAGCTCCTCCGTGCTTCAGATGGCTTGTACAGCTATATACGTCCAAACCTCCCTAGGGGCTCTAGCCTACCTTAATTAAGTTAGAGTGTTTAGGCCAAGGGTATGAAATAAAAATTAAATTAAAATAACCGCCGACAGAAAAACCTCCCTAATACATCTGACCATCATGTTAATAGTAGATTAGTAGCTAAGGGCTGTAAGGCATCACCCTCGAAATATAGGCGCCCTCGCTGCGCTCGTGCGCCCAATTATCTCGGGCTGCAATTGGTGCTTACACCCGAGCTAACTACTCTGCGTTACATCTCGATTGTGAGGTAAGTAGGTCCTTATTACCCCCAAGTGGGACTTGTAGGTGACCAATTAGCGCTCTAGGGTAATAATGTAGCTAGAAAAGCCCTAGGGCTGTAAGTCTGTACATCTGACCATCATGTTAATAGTAGATTAGTATAGCTAAGGGCTGTAAGGCATCAATTGCAGCGCGAGATAAATGGGCGCACGAGCGCAGCGAGGGCGCCTATATTTCGAGAGTACAATTGATGCCTTACAGCCCTTAGCTACTAATCTACTATTACATCTCTTATGTTCGGTAAGTAGGTCCTTATTACCCCCAAATGGGGCTTGTATGTGACCAATTAGCGCTCTAGGGTAATAATGCAGCAAGAAAAGCCCTAGGGCTGTAAGTAATTTATTGCCAGTATGATGGTTAGATGTACGCGAACTTTTTAAAATAGTGAAGTGTTTTTTTTATTACTTACCGTCCTAGGGCTTTCCAAGCTGCATTATTACCCTAGAGCGCGTATTGGTCACCTACAAGCCCTATTTGGGGGTAATAAGGACCTACTTACCGAACACGAGAGATGTAAAATTACTTTATAGAGGTTTTCCTAAAACAAATACGTACAACTAGTCGTAGTGCTTATCTTCTCTCTGCATAGAAGACTCAACTTAGAAATTGTACAGATTTCGTTAAAATTGGTTAAGAATAAAGCAAACTTACGGATTTTTTTAGTGCCTTTGTATTTTCTTTAAAAATCATTGAACACGTGTTTCATGGTTAATTGAAATTCACCCGCTTAGGGTACGAAATGTCCTTTTTTTTGAAGCCGTATGGTTATTATACTGTATACTTTTCTGTTTTTAATGCATATTATGTAATATTTATAATTCAAATTCTTAACCATACCTACTCTATTTAGAGTTGCTATAGTTATATTAAAATGTTTCATTTCATCATCATTTCAACCAAGAGAAACTCACTATTGAAAATAAGCCTTCAAACAGCCCCCCTTACCATGATCGCCTAAAACAATGTTGAAACCGCACTGAGAGCGGGATGGCGCTATACTCAGCAAGAGCGGTGTCTCTGTTTCAATATTGTTTTAACCTTGCTATAAACGATCATGGTAAGGCCCCAGGTCTTGCACTTCTCGCATCCAACGGTTTTCCACTACCTTAACCAGATCATCGGTTCACCTACTCCACCAACGCCGCGCCGCCCGCCGCTACTCGAGAACATTTCCGCCCCAACGGCCGTCAGTTCTTTTTTTTTTTTTTTTCATTTATTTAGAACTCATACAGTCATATTCAAACATAATTTTATAAAAATGGTTATAAAGAGACCTGGAGGTTCATAAATGTTCATGAAAAGGTTGGAAAAAAAATGAGCGACATTGTTAACATGAACGAACATACAAAAAAAAACAAAAAAATATAACATAAAAATTAAATAAAAGTTAAATAAAAGGGGCATTACATTATATACCTACAATACAGTTGAGTTACTAATAAACTAAGTTATTCGATTTTATATATTTTTTAATACTATTTAAAGAATCATGGAAAGGGTCGATATTACATAAATTCTTATTATAAAAACTGCTGGTACGTCTGAAAAATGTGTGTTGACAGTATTTGGTACGAGCAAAGCTCACTGAAAATAACGCACGAGGGCGAAGACAAAGTTTTGGCACATTAAAATATATATTTTGCAAGAGGTTGGGACATTTTATAACATTTTTAATGATTTTGAAAAAGAAACTCATATCAAGATATCGCCTTCTGCTACAAAGAGTTCTGCGAGCAATATGGGCGCACTGCCACTGAAGTTTGCAATTTTTTTATGAACTATGTTGATGACTTCTGTTCACATACGCATCTCATTATTTCTAAATTTATTTTGCTCAGTTTTATTTTGAAGAACAAGGGAATCTATTGTACGGCCAGTAATTAAGTTAATGTTGCCGCCTATAATTTATATCGTCGTTATTCCGGGTCTCATGAACACAACGTCCCGAGAAATCGATATAGGCACTCCGCTTTGTTCGCGTATTTATTAATAGCTGAAACGACGGTTTTCTTACGCGTAACGCAAAGGAGGAATTAAGCTTATCATTATTTATTGTGGTTGAATAACGGGGAAACCTTTAATAGATGGGATTCGCTTCATTATGGTTTCTTTGCGTATATTGCATTTTTTAAACATATATACTGAGCTGGCAGGTAGGTATAACAAAGTAGATCAAATACAGCTAGTGTAAAATAAATATCACTCATGTTTTCTTTAGCTAATTTATGTTTTTTTTTTACTTTCCTTGTATTCGTAATGAAAAGCACAGTGTTTAGTCCCGAAACGGCACTGATACATATTAAACTAATGATAATTTTCACTCAGTAATTCTGAAGGATAGATCCTTACATATGCACTGAAAAATTTACATCAAAAACAACAAAAATATTTTATTTTCACTGGAGTAAGAATTAATTGCTGCACGTCATTATAAAATAACATATGACTTTAGGTGTAAGTATCGCATATTTTATATTATCAATGTAAAGGAATACTTTGACGTGCAAAAGTGATTGTTACAATCCTATTTGAATAAAAGATATTGAATTTGAATTCGAAAAATTTGACTGCCATTTAGTAGGAAATCTGGAGGTGGTACGTTTCATCCCGCGGTACAATACTTCCGACTCACCCCTCCATATGAAATTAGTTAGCGTTATGTCGATCTGGACACGTATTTTTGAATCAATAGAAATGAATCTCGAATTCGAACACGAATACAAATCACATGCGAAATTATTTTCTACTGTTTCCAATTTTAAAGATTTTTGAATCACTCGAGTTCAGTATTGTCATTAAAAACAAATTCTACATTAGAAACAGTTTCACGCAGGAAAAATAAAATCCGGTACGCAATAACATGGCAATAACTCATTAATTTAAAAAACCAGCGATGAATCGCATGTAAAACGAAACGTTTATACGTTGCGCTCGTTGCAGAATTCACGGAATGAATATTCAAAAATAGTGAATTCAGAAATTCGTATGCGAATCTTACGATTTCGAATGCGAATTTGAATTTTTTGAATCGAATCATTAGAAGTGAATCTTGAATTCGAACACGAATACAAATCACGTGCGAAATTATTTTCTACTGATCCCAATTTTAAGGATTTTTGAATCACTCGAATTCATTACCGTCAACTACTGTCTATAATAAGAAGTTTTATATTAGAAACCGTTACACGCACAATAAATAAATTTCGGTACGCAATAACATGACAATACGAGTACTTAAGTCATTAATTTTAAAAACCGATTCATCTCGCATATAAAACGGAACATATAAGTTACGTATATTCTACTAGTAGAAATCAAAAACGAGTGGGTAGGATCACTCGTTGCAGAATTCATGGAATGAATATTCAAAAATAGTGAATTTGGAAATTCGTATGCGAATCTTACGAATTCGAATGCGAATTTGAATTCTATTGTTTCAAAAATGGCCACTTTGATCTCAAATATCTGGCGTTTGGTTCCGAGTTCTAAATTCAAATTTATTTCGAATTAGGGTTCGTGTATTATTGTTTCGATTTTAGTGATTCACTTGTTGCACTATTTGATTTTTTGACGTCGGTCTGTACACAAAATGGAAAATTTTAAATGTCGCTTTATTTACAAATAATATGAGTTCCACCGCGGAACCAACGCCTCAAAAAGAGCATGAAGGATTGAAGCTGTAAAAGAACGTTCTAGAGCAGGGGTCTGCAAACTGCGGCCCACGGGCCAAACTGGCCTGCCAGTGCTATCAATCCGGCCCGCAACAGCTTAAGTAATTGAAATGCAAGAAAAGCGTATATTTGCTTAGGTCGCGCACTCTTCGACTAGCCTAGAAATATAGTTAAGGGCAAAAAATTAAAACTGTTTTGGCCCTTGGAAGTTGGAACGTACTGAAGTAAACATTATGGCTTTAAAGTTTGGAGACCCCTCTAGAGTGTTGTAACTTTGTTGATCTTTGTTCTGTAAGCTCCGTAGACTGCCGGAGATCCTAGTCTGAGCCTATTGAAGATGATCGTAGTAGCAGATTCATCGCAAACCACATCAAAGCTAGCAGCTGGCTTCGGTTTGAGCGATCAAACAATTTTAGTCACTTGAAACAAATTGAATAAGTGAAAAAGCTCGAGAAATGCGAACGGTATGAATACACCAACAAAAACACATATCATCACAGTGATTGAACTCGCCAAATCCCGTCCCAAGCAAAAGTTGAATCAAAAAAAAATACCGCTGAGTGTTTAGTAGTCCAGTGCTGTCAAACTGTCTATCAAATGGTGAAAGTGCATAGACTATAATAACCCGATGTTATTTTTTTTTCGTATTACTTTTTCCATACAAAACGTTAATTTCATTATCCCTACGATCTAATGCATTATAAATAAAATGCATTATTAGATATGAATCGTCGAAATGTATGTTCGCGCATAACTTCGAAACGACTGCACCAAATTGGTTGATTCTTATTTTGTTGTGTTCGTTATTGCCAGGACAAGGTTACTTTGTATCAAAACATTTGAAAAATAATACAAAAAAGTAAAAATTACAAATGTATAAATTTTGGATTTTTATTTACACATGGACAAGACTAAAATAATGTCGAATTCCCGTGTAGTACCCACTCCTGTGAATGTTGGAGGCTCTACGCTGGAAGTTGTTGACGAATATGTTTACCTGGGGCAAATAGTCCAGCTCGGTAAGTCCAACTTCCAGAAAGAGGTAAATCGGCGAATCCAACTCGGCTGGGCAGCGTTCGGGAAGCTACGCAGCATTTTCTCGGCCCATCTACCGCAGTGTCTCAAGACGAAAGTCTTCAATTCGTGCGTGTTGCCAGTGATGACATACGGAACTGGGACGTGGCCGCTTACAATGGGTCTCATCAGAAGGCTCAAAGTCACCCAAAGGGCAATGGAACGGGCTATGCTCGGGGTTTCTCTACGTGATCACATCAGAAATGATGAGATCCGTAGAAGAACTAGAGTTACCGACATAGCCCAAAGAATTGCAAACCTTAAGTGGCAGTGGGCAGGACACATCGCTCGTAGGACTGACGGCCGTTGGGGCGGAAAGGTCCTCGAGTGGCGGCCGCGTACCGGGAGACGCAGTGTTGGTAGGCCCCCCACAAGGTGGACCGACGATCTGGTGAAGGTCGCGGGAAGCCGCTGGATGCGGGAGACGCAGGACCGATCGGTATGGAGATCCTTGGGGGAGGCCTATGTCCAACAGTGGGCGTCTATTGGCTGATATGATGATGATGATGATGATAAATTTTGGTATAAAAAGTGGCGAAATTTACAGATTAATATTCAAGTTATTCCAAATCTATGGTTTATTACATTGTTGTATTGTCAAAAGGTTTTTAGTATACCCGTGCGAGGTCAGGGCGGCCGACTAGTTTATTACCATAAATAGTTTTCAAAACGCATCAATTTTACTTTCAGCGAAACCAGAATTCTATTTCAAATTTAATACCAAGCGTTGCTACACGGCTTATATTTTTCATCACGTCTCGTATCCGGTAGATGCGAGCAAAATTTAATATTAATGTAAATATTGTTCTTTTCCAAATATTTCATATAAATTCAAAAGCTTACAATGAACTAGAACTAAGAGAATATAAAGAGCTGGGACTATTATATTTAATTCTTGTTGTATGATTTGCGCTGGGCATAAAAGGTCTTGGGCATAAAAATGAAATTATAAAAAAATATTGGCTATTGATAATACTTCTTATACTAGTATATTGAGTCTGATTTGAACGTAGACACAGATACACGTACATTTAAAAACAATCTTAACAACATTAAAGTAACTATATTTAAATTTATTTAAATAAACACTAACAATTGTGGTCTTACGAGTATATTACCTAAATTGATTACCCAATACATAGTTTATAAATCAGAATAAATTTTTCTTACTATTTATACGTTGATGTCGTTGTTGAATATTAATTTTTGCCCGATAAAGAATCATACTATCGACATTGACTTTCACCTCACTGAATGTGTGGCCGTGTTCTTGACCGGTCTGTTATTGGTATGGAAAATCGTTTTCAGTGCTGATAACACGAGGGCAAGGTCGACAACGTGCGAATAGCGCCGAGTGTTGTCTGCAAATTACCATCGGACGAACGTTGTTTGTTTTACCAGTTGCTATTTTGAAAAAAGTTTATAAAAAAGGATGGCCGACTTTCAACTTTGATATTGATATAAGGAAAAAAACTGAAGCGTCACGTCTTAAGAAAGGGGTGATGATTGATCGCTGAAAAAGTCGATGCGACTCGACTCCTCGACGCGGTTGTCCACAGAAGAAAAATCTATTCGGCGGATGATTGCGATAAATAGTTTAATTATTGCGCAGTTTCTTAGTGTTTTCCTTTCGCACTTAAACATCACATATTAAAACGATTTAAACAACAACATTACGATAAACAACGTCATCGAAGAGGTGTAAAATCACAGACGCAAGGTTCTACTGGTCTAGACGAGGTCTTATTATAAATCATCGTTATATCTTGTGCTCAAAATTCCTTACCCATTTAACTTTGTTAAGTGAAGATGACAACATTAGGCAAACAATTTTTTCACATAGACATTGCATCAAATTTTCTGAGTACTGCATGAAAATCTTCATACCCGTTATTAATTTTTCTGTTGACTAGAATAGAGTGAGGACATAGATTCACCAGAAAACATTTACTTATTTTATCTTCTATATTGAAATAATATGTTGTAAAATTCATAGATATAGCGACTAACATTCTTATTATACAAACAAGCCAATACAGGCGAATATATAAAGTTTTACTTCCATTCAAATACAAAATATTGCAGTCAACACATTTGAAAAATAATAGAAAAGATTCTCGTGGAAGAAATTTAATCCGCCTTTTCTGGCAACGGCTTCGCATTTTATTTTTCGCTTCAGAAACACGAATCTCGTGATATGGGTTGCTTGGGGTTCCTTGCAAGGATTTCTTATAGTTTATCAATTTTGTCTGTCACACGTATCATATGTCATACGATTGTACGCGATATTTCATATAAGTATAGTGTCAGTACTAAAATGGTTTGTGTTACGAGTTATATACCAAAAAAAATGTTTATCGATTTTTTACAATCATACGTCTTTATTTAGAAACCGCTGCAGTAGTAATCTTGATATTATCATTGATATTAAATGAAATAAGTACCTAATATAAAAGATCAAAGTACCCTACTGCAGAAAGTCAACTTATAAAGCAAGGCACAAAAAAATCGACACAAGGAAAGCAAAGTCTACTTCAGATTTGCAGACTATAATAGGAATGAAAAGTCTTAGTTAAATACCCGCATTAAGTTTGGTAGCAGGCGTACCATTTTATTTGTTACTTTCGAAGTTTCTGTTATTAATTCGATACTTACTATGACGTATTAATATTTCTTGTCCTGGTATAATTTCTTTTCGATATTTTAAGTGCGTTTTCTAACCTTAAACATGAATTAAAAATACGAGCGAACTGTCAAAATTTATACGTTTACGTTATGAGCAGGGCGTGAGCTCCGTAAAAAGTATCGGTATAAGTAACCGTAAAACGTATCGCAAAAGCGAGGTGCAACAACTTTTTACGATATACGTTTTCTTTATACGTTACTTTTTAAGAATTCGTAAAATGAATTTTTGGTGCAACCGGCTGTTATAGTCAATAGCAGTTTGTGACAAATGAATATCCACTGGTGAAACAAATCTAAATTCAAATTCTTTATTCGGTAGTTAAATCACAATAATGGTCTTATAACTAGATCTAATGGAAAAATAAAATAAAACTACCGAAAAGGTCTTCACTCAGCATGAGTTGCAAGACTGCAACGCTGGTCTTCCGTGAAGCCGTTTATATATGTATTTAATAATAAATATGTATATATATATATATATATCTATCTATATATATATATATATATAAATATATAAATTCTCTAAAATATGTAGGTATTTATCAAATATATAAAGCAGTTAAAATGGTGACAAATGTTTAATTGAAATAATAAATAAATAAAGACTCTCTGGACTCGCAATTAATCTGTGGTAAAATGTCAAATTGGTGGGTGACTAGACGTTTAAAATTAGATCCAACTCCAAAGTCGCGACAGCCATTTTGCCGTACAAACATTTCGAACAAAAAGATTCACTATCATCTCTTTTATGATGCAAACGACTTAGGAACGGAACTCTGTGCTTGTCGTCATATTTAGGAGCGTCGCCACATGTACATTTACTAGATAAGAATGTAAAACCTTTTCTAAATATATTAGAGCGACCCTTATCTCCATTTTCGGCGTAACAGATAGGGTAAATTGAGATTAAATTAAATACATGTCTCCATCTTTTACAAACTGGAACACATTTAAAAATACATTAATAATATAAAAAGAGGACCACGCGAAGACAACTCGGGGGCAAGAATTAATATTTCAATGGATGAGTGAATTTGAACCAAAAGACCCCAAACTTAAATAAAACCGACTCATTTCCCATCACGTTCGCACTCTACTTAATAATGGTTGGGAAAAGGATTTTTTGGCTCTGTAACTTGATTCTTGCGAAGTTTCGCCGATTCCCAGCGCGCAATAAAAGATTTATTCCCCGACCCGGCTCCGAAGTTGCCGCTCAGAGTTCGCGTCGGTCATTCATAATGACAGGAATAAATCATTGGAATATTCTCTGGAGACTTAGTTCGGTGATTAGCTATTTCTCTAATGGGCTCCTGTGTAGTCTCAGAGACTGGCGCTCGCTTCTGCCTGGTGTTTTGAGACGAGATCGTAATTGGCAATTAGTAATGCAACTACAAATTGATTGTTTTATGTTTTTGTAAGTTTGAGGCGGACTTGCATAGCACACCCGAACACGAACACGTTTAAAATATAAATATTTCTATTTTCATTATGTTTTAAATTGAGGGAGAAAATATTATATTAAAACGCTTTGGCATTGATATTATATTCAGTGAGTGTTATCCAAGTCACCGCAAATCAAACGATCAGATCTCAAGTATAAGTCTTAAAATAATAATTTTTATCTGAGAGTAACCTTTAAAAGGAGGTCGCCACATTCTGCCCAGTCGATGTACCGAAGTAGGTACACTATTTGGAAATAAATTCTCTCTAATACGCCGAATAATATAACAACCCCTTTTTTCTGGTTATTTGGAAACGATGAAAAATCCTTTTTTATTTAGGAAGAATATACGCCGTCTTAGACCCTGTAACCACAGATTACATATGCTTTCTTAATTCAATATAAATTGCTGCCATTTATTGTCGGAATTTTCAATTTTTATTGAAAAAAAAATTATTTACTGGATGTGCTTTTTTTAATTCCGCTACACCTCTGACTTAATCAGAATCCTTATTGTTCAACTATCCTTTCATTCCAGTTCACGCTTGTGTTCCTCTCGCACTTTCATTCCTCATACTTTATCTTTCTGTCATCCATCTCTTTCTTACCAATTATTGTCTACTACAGTATACTGGGGAGGAATATGGTGGGTTGTACTTTATTTTTACAATTGCAATGTTTATCCTAGCTATTCACAATTTTATGTCTAATCTGTTTTCCTTTCAATATTTTACATTTCTCTATACCGGGTGTAACTGAACACCCCAATAATATTTAAGGGGCATATTATAAGTTAGATACTAAATGGACCTTCGGTGCTTGTCTGAGATCTGGAATCCCTATACTTTCAGAGTTATTTGATTTTAAACTGAAAGCAAAAACTTTTAAGTGACAACCATAATCAGCTCTTAACAGAAAAGAAATTTAAACACAAAATGACACGTGACAGACGTGAGCGTAGTATTCCTCCTACGCTTACGTAAGGCTGTCGGCACTTAATACCAAAAAAATATTTATTTAGTTTGTATAACATGAGCGTAGTATTCCTCGTACGCTTACGTAGGGTTGTCGGCACTTAATACTAAAAAATAATGTATTTAGTTTGTATAGGAAAAAAAGTAGGTTTGTTCGCCCTCATATTTTTTCTACAGCATCTCTACTTCTGATGGATACATACCCTTAAATGTTATTGGGGTATTCAGTTACACCTTGTATATTTTACAATTTTATTACTATCTATTACCTTATACATTGTTGTTACAGTTGCAATTACTTTTCTCTGTTCACTAAACAATTTCTTGTTAATATTTTTGTTATCTATTTCTTTATACATAACTATTCTATTGACACTTATTTGTTATATTTGCAATTCTTATTCGTTGACAATTTCAGTTTCTGTTTATATTATATTTTACCCTTCCTCTATTTACATATTCTGGATGTGCTTTTGCAGCAGACTCGATTTTGAATTTCATTATTTTATTTTAAAATGTTTTCGAATTTAGTTCGAAAACAATATTTTATTTTAAACTAAAGCATTGAGTAGCGACTTACGATTTTTCCTGTGTCGGTACACTATGACCATAGATCGTATTTTAACATTTTGTGGCGTTTTGTTACTAGCGCAGAGACAGTTGATTTGCAAGTTAAAATATTATTACTTTTTACTTTTGATTGTTGTAAACCCATTAAGATATGTTTTTTTGTACAAGTGCACGATACATTAAAACTTAAGCAAAATTTAACTAAAAATAAAATATTTCGTAAACGCTACAGGTTTAACAGAAGACGAAACTAAACGCAATTGAACAATTTTCTTTATTGTCTACGTAGTTTTATCTAAATAATTATAGCAAATAATATATTTTTTGGAATCCTCGAATTTCTCTTTACATTTTGAAGGTACACACATGGGCAAAAATACATGGACTATTGGCGACCTCCTTTGAAATTGACTCCGTCCTCAACATTTGTGGTATTCATATCAACTAATCATTAATGAGCATTTAAAATTAGGAATTTGTAATCTGTAATAATATGGCCACAAATAAGTTACTGAATCTCGCTTAATAAAATATTTATGATCAAAGCTCATTGATTATAGGCGGGCTTTGATGAACCGCTCAGTCAGTTAACAGATTAATCCAAGTCTAACAAAGCGATTAGGTATTATGCGACGTGAAATTTCGTGTAAACATGAAGCTATCCCTCGATACTACTTTAGACGTCTCGCAAGTGGAAAATATAAGGTCAAATAAGTGAATCTTCGAAGCCAGCTCCCGGGGTGTCAGACTGATGGCCGACGATTTTGTACCGACATTAAGTAAGAGATTTCGCCGACACGCCGTTACTTACAACAAGGGCGCAATATTATAGCTGAGAATGTAAAGTAACGCATCCTTTAAAAATATATTTAAGTCTTTATGTATATTTAAAGCTGAATTTATCAACAGAATCAAACTAAAATATTGTATAAGTTTCGACTGAACATGCTCGTAAATAGCCTACATTATGATTTAGTACCTTATTATGATTTGTTCCGCTGTTAGTGTTGCTGCGCTATTTTAATAAATAAAAAATGTAGGTAACTCATTATTTCTGCCTGGTACTACACAGTTTCCCTGTCCACGAGTGCCACACTCAGCAAAGAACATAATAAACCACGATGATTGAAACCGTATCAGCACGCTGTTTCATTTATAGTGTACAAATTGCCATAAAGTAGACATACTTAGTATTTTTATAACCTTCAGAGGCTTTTGGATAAATTTGGCTCCGCTTCCACAAACTCTTCCGGGCCATTCATAATTGTATACAAAACTTTGGCAATTACGGCTGGATTTTTTCTCCATCGGCTCAGCTTGCGATCTCTGTGTTCATCGTCACACGAAAGCTTTTGGCATGGTAAGTGGGATTAGCTGTATAAGAGTACTAGCTTTTGCCCGCGGCTTCGCTCGCGTTAAATTCGGGGTAACTCGGAAGATTTCCAAAAAATAATAATAAGGCAGGTATTTTTCGTTGGTAACAAAGAGTCTCTGTGTATCGATTTTTAGCTTCCTACCTTGAAAACTGCCAATAATGTCCCATATAAAATTTCACCCCCTCTTTTAAGGGTTTGGGTGCAGATTTTCAAAATAAAATGATGCATGATTTTTTTGTAAGTCACAAATAGTCCGCATACCAATTTTTAGCTTTCTACCTTGAAAATTGTGGAATGCTCCATACAAACCTCCACCCCCCATTTTAGGGAAGTGGGGAGTTAGAAAGAGACAAAAAGTAGCCTATATCACTTTCCATCTCTTCAACTATCTCCTCTTAAAAAATCACGTCAATTTGGCGCTCTGTTTTGCCGTAAAAGACGGACAAACAAACAGACACACACATACACTTTTCCATTTATAATATTAGTATGAATTCAGACACTAATTGGGCGGCTTGGTTAAATAGGCTTCATTTAGGCTTGCGTAGAGGATTTCATCTAAGACATACGAGTATATTAACTACTTCAGATGTGCTTCATCATACCTTAATATCATATCTTACAGTCAGCCAAGGTTTCATCCGCCATGGGCGGGTGCGGGCTTCGGGCATTTGATCGCCCCTTGCCCGGGCATCTTCTCGGTGACAAAGCAAATCCACAATAAGTGCAGGTTAAGAATGTAAGTTCCTGTTGGGAGCTTTGACAGGGCTTGACGAATATGCAGTTTTGACGAGTATGCAGAAATATGAACTTGACGAGTAGACAGTAAATACAAGGGTTTTGCATCGCTTGACCAATATGCAGTTTTGACGAGTGTGTCGAAAATCCTCTTTGATACCATAACTACTAGAAATTGTGAAACTTGTGGGTATTATAACTTTTGCAAAAAGTTCACGGGGAAAAAGAAATTGTCAAGAGATCTGACGTGCCGTTCTGTTTCTTAGGGTGAAAAGTAATTGGTTAAACATTTTGTTGGTTAAGCATTCTCTGATGTAAATTTATGTTGGCAAAACGTCAAAAGAAGGTGAAAAGTTTATGGTTTAAAGATAATGTTGAACAACGGTTCATTGACCAATCGACCGTTGGTGAACCGTTACAGTTCCAGTGATCTTAAGATTCATCAAATCTATGCTCTAAAGACAATGTTCATCAGTTTGCCACGTTATAATTTGCTGTTTTTATTAAGTCCTTCAACGTCACGTCCCGGTCACGGCAATTATCTGTGGAGCTCATTGTCATTAAGCTTTCAACTTTATACGAACAAGTTAAGCTCCCAAAAAATGAGTTCGCTTTAAGCTTTAAAGTTTGTCATAGCATCTTATATTACCCGTATATGTAAACTAATGGTTGGTTGGTAGATAACACTGTGACTTTTGTCTGCCATATTTACAATTTAAATTTTGCTGGGCAATGAATTATATACAAATAAATAAATAAAATCGGAACTCCTACTGTTAACCTATATACATTGCTCTGTCTGTTTTCGACTTCATTAGGAACTGCACATTCTCACGACTTTGTATAGCAAAAAACTATTCAAAACCTCCATAATAAGAGAAGATTTTTATAAATATTAAATTGCTATACCTACCTATATTGCTCATATTCAGATCCTATATATATTCCCCGTAAACAAACCTCTTATACTTAAAATAAAAAATTGTCTCGTTTTACGGGAAACACAATGAAATTATGAAGTTAAAAGTTTGATTAATAAAAATTATAAATTCATTTGCTAGTCCGATCAAATAAGGTAGAAACGAGGCAAAAAATGAGGTCAATAAAATGCATAAGGCTGAAATTTCGTAATAATACACCAACATAATACAATAGCATTTCTTTACAATATTAACAAAATATATTTCTTTGAAATGGTCAAAAAACTCGTTCAGCCTAGTGATTACAGTATGTTTAACCTTTGTTTAGCCAGCATTGAACTTTATCTTGTGATCAATAAGATATTAATTAGTAAATGGGGTTGCCGTTGCCTCGGTGAGATTCCTAGAATTGCTTGCTCTGTGTAATAAGTTTCTGAACTGATTCCGCTGAAAAGTTTTCGATTCACTTAGTGGAAACTGGATAACATGATAGTTTACTTAATCGGTCTGCGATTTATGTTATACGATTTCTTGAAATTGCAGTTAGAATGTTTTACGTATTCAGCAGTTGTGTGTTGCAAATACCTACTTGTTGTTACTCAAGTCGATCAAATTATTTCTGATTACTTTTTTATGATAACACAGTATGTGGCCGTAATTAACCGAAAATAAAAATATCGAACTTAAATTGTAAATTTATTTTAAAAAATCGCTTAGTATCACAGTTTATCTATTTCAAGCAATGAAATCTCCCCAACCAGCAAAAAATTGGTTTTTAAACTATCCCAGGAGGATCATTGCTCTAGGACTATATGAGTATTATATCCGGATATAAGTCCGGAAAAGGCCCACTTTATAATTCTACTTTTGCTTATAACATTGATAATAGACCGCTTAAATGCCGCTTACGCCTATATAGCTCCTGTAATAGAATTACGTCAATGCAGTTACTCCTGGAAATCTCAATATCAGTAAGTTATAGACAAAAGTGAGACTAAAAAGCGCCTCGCAATGATTCTATAGACTCATATATATATATTTTTCATACCACCTGCTCGACAATGTTCTATTAGATCCCCCTTAACTTCAACGTAAAGCAAGACATTATATCCCAAGGGATATAATTTTGTATGAGACTCCTAAGGGATTAGTGTTTTAAATATGGAACATAAAATTTGTATGAAAATTTAGCATAGATGCTAGCTTAGGAAGGCAAAGGTTCTACGTCCATACAACAGTAGCGTGCATCCACTAGAGACAAAGACATTCTACATGTGTAAATAATGTTTTTATAAAATCTAAATACATGATTTCTTTACCAAAATTATAAAATATTTATCTACATAATACTGCAAGCTAAAATAAACAATTACATTTCACTTTATTTTTTATTGATAAAATACTTTTTATGCAAAAAGCGCCATCTTTTGACGGCCACCATTAACTATCGATAAAAACTAATAAAAAGCAGAGTAAAGCAAGAACACTAACGCTGCCGGCGGATAAACAGCATTTGGAAAAATTACGCGGCATATTTAAAAATGAAGAATGTTTCTACAATTTGTTCCATAATTTGCACCAACAGTATTCCATTGTATTGTTTTTATAACTAAAACGCCATTACGTATTTCAAAATTGTAATATCTTGTTGCTTACGTTAGTAAAGTGCTTAGTGGAATGTTTTGTGGCATCAAAAAGACTAATCTTTCTAGAAGTTTATTGAGTGTTTTATTGATAAAGTTAAAAAACGTAAGTAAATGTCCAGGTGCTTCAGTATTTTTTTATTTGGGGTCAATAGGCTGTCGACTATTTGAGATTTATTTCGACAGTTGTGTGTAGTAATTAATTGCTGTTTCAAAAGTAAATATACAACGAAGTTGAAAAATAAAAGAAATTTATTTGATACCATTTTATTGTTAACAAATTAACATTCGTCCTGCGTGCTACTAAAAGTCATTGACAGGGTCCAGCAGCTGATCGTATCGTATTGTAAATCGATGGGTAGACTAAGTTCATACTTGTTATGTTATTATAAAATATGTTTTAAGTTTTGTGTAATGTTTTAAGCTTTACTTAAGATAAAATTATTGCGTGACGTGTTCGTGCTTGAGAAAAATTAATCTTTTTTTTTTGTATTTTATGGTTTTCATGATAATATCATAATTTTAACCATAGTTATAGTGATAGTGATAATGATAATGTAACAGTGTTTATGATGAAAATTACCACCTACGTAATTGGTTATAGAGCCCTGAGTTTGAGAGAAAAGTAGAGTATTCACCTCTGGAATAAAGCAGTGTCTTCGTCTTAGGCGACTTGAACCCCTCGCTTCACTTAGAACTCTACATAACTCCCTCGCTTCGCTCAGGAGTTAACTCTAGAGTCCCTCGTTGCGCTCGGGGTTCAATATGGCGCCCGTGACGTTAGACACTGCTTTAATCCTTTGGTGCATAATCTACTATTTTGAACAGTCGAAGTATATCGCGCTGTGTTGTGCGCTGTCAATAAATTTTTCAAACAACTTGAATAAGTGTTAAGTAGTATTTAGCTATCTTAATCAGAATTTATTTTGTCTACCATAGTAGAAAATCAAAATGCTATTGTTGTTAGTATTTCATGTTACATATTCGTAGGGGAATAAAGGATAGGGTTTTAATTATTTAGAAGGTGTTAGAATTACGTAAAAAGTTTAGGATTAAGGGAATTTTTAACAGTAAACACATATTATGAAATGTAGAATGCATTCACTGGTTTTTAATAATGATAAGACCACTATAGCGTTATTTTTTCATCTTCCCCCTAACAAACCACCCAGAACGTAGGACTTGGGAACGAAAAAAAAATCCTCGGACGTAAGTTTTGCTAGAGTTACATTTAATTATAAGCCTTAAGCATCACATCACCATTAATCTTCACTTTCATAATGACACTGATGCCCATTACGAACTATATTAAAGTTCGTACATTAATGTCAAACATTTTATGCCGTTGGTCGAGTGAGCAAAAATAATGGACGTACATTTATTTGTTGAGCGTCAGAACATATGTTCCCAAGCCAGTTAATTACCAGCGACCCTCGTCCTTCAGGCGGCAGAAACGGATGAGATGGTGAGTACGCAGCTTGCGTAAATGACATTGCAAAAGCGAATAATTCATCCAATAATTCGCTCGCTAAGGCCTTAAGGGGCAAGGGAGATCTGAGAATAGCAATGGCAAGTTTCTAGAGCACAACAAGTAATCATTGTTGTCATATGATAGGATTCTATTTTTAATTCCACCCATCTCTTTTAAACTTTTCTAAACTCAGAACTCAGTTTGTGCAATTCATGTCTTAGGATAATAGGTAAATGATTATAATGTAGTTTTATTTTAATTTTACAAATATGGACTGTCCATAAGGTGACGGTTTTAGAATAACTACATGAGTCGCAGCTCCATTTCTTCTCGTGGATGTCTTAAGAGTCAACTAAAGGACTTTGTCGCCGTTATAAGCTCTGCTAATAATAAAAATAATAATAATAATCTCAATAAGTTTTTTTTTTACTTAAACGGTTTTATTGAAAGCAAAGATTATAACATTTTTTTTAATTCAATCCAGGATGAGCATATTTACCTATAAGAACAGGCTAGACCTAGTTTAGGTATTTAAGTTTCAATAAAATGATGATGATTATTATTATTTTTAATTTCTTTCCGGTAGCTCGACAAATTGACAAATGATTATTATTGTGAAGATTGATTTTATTTAATCTTCCCGGTTCCTCGACAAATCGAAGGACGGGAGACAGTCAGGACGACAGAGAGAGAATTCCGCGGACTATTCTGGCGTTATTAAGCTTTAGCCCGCTGAAGCCTCGCAGTCACCGGTCCGTCAGACAGCCCCAATCTGCGCGGTGACGGACAGCGAAGGCTCCAGTCTTGTTCGATAACCCGTTCCTCCGATGTCCGTCTCTGTCGCCCTGTAGCGTACTACAGGCATGATATTTTCATTTTGCGGTTGAGTCCACCTTATACGGCGCACTATTCCACCAGTGGCGGGCACCGATTGCTGGGTGGGTGGTGATTGTGAGGTGGGCCGGCGAGGTGGTCGTGCCGGCCGTCGAGTTTGGCTGGCTTGCATTCTGCTCAACCCGGCGCCAGCTCCGGGCGAGCCCTGGCGACCCCCAGGAAGCGGTCCTAAGCGCACTTCATTAATCCTAACCATCATACAGTACTTTGGGCTATATACCTCAGGGGGCACCCATTTCCCTGATGAGTCCGTTATAGAAAATTTGCACCTAAAGTGACGGCGGATGTAATAATAGCACGGACTAACACTATGCCTATACTAACACTTTAGTTTGCGGACTTATTGCACAGATGAGATGGAGCGATTACTGTCACTCATCGCTTCATCAGTGGGCGATGGGGTCGTCACTTCCCTACGTATTACTATTATTATTTCTTTATTAACTTATTCCCCCCTTTTGAAGGGGTAATTTTGCCACAACGCGGGCTGGCACCAAGCGTTAGTGGTTTGAGAGTGTATTTTCGTGAGCAATTTGTCTATATCGATTCTGTGTGGTCTATTTCAGTATCTAAGAATTTTCTTACTATGCGACAGGTATTAAGAATCATTATGATTATTATTTGTTTTATTTATATTTCTCTCGGTAATCCTCAAATTTTCATGGGGCCTAAGCCAACACAATAAAAAGAAAAAGAAATCGGTTCGGTTTATTATTATTATTATTATATTTTCTTTTATTTCCTCAGAGAGATATTACTCTCTGGTATTTAATGAGACTCGCGGGCCTAAGCCAAGTGAGAATCTTTTATAGGGTTAGGGGAATCTTCTTGCTAAAACTTTCTATTATTATTATTATCATTTATTCCAAAAAAATATCCTTAAATTTAGTTTTTTTACAATATTTATTTATAAATTAAAATACTATAACAATCGATTACCCAATAAGTGATAAAAGGTGAATCCTAGTCGAGGCACTAAGTTGTATCCCGAGAGGAGCGAAGGATTCTAGAATAGAATCCTGAGCGGATTAAGAGCCGAGATGAATTTTTTTTCACGTGTTAGGTACTCTACTTTTTCTCATTGACTGCGAGAAAATAATGTGTTTTTATAGCGAGAGTGTGCAACCTCTTTGCACGTTTTCCTTTTTCTTTCTTACTATAATCCGTATATTACTATATTCCAAATTCATTTTTTTATTATAGTAGTATAAATTGGTATATTATGTGTGACTTTTACTTTTAAAACTCAAGTGTTTCAATCTGACCCATGTACTGCTACTCTATTTACGAGGTAGATACGAGTATTTTATTTATTGATATATACATTATTTTCCATTCTGAGTTGTAAACTTGTTGATAAACAGACACATTTAGATGTAATAACCATCTAAATGTGTCTGTTTATCGTAATTTAGTATTTAGTACAACGTTTCGTCTTTACCCATCAATATTTAACGAGGTAAAATTAACATATGAATGTTCCGATCTTTCCCCGTTTTCGAAATTCATACTAACAGACAGATGTTCTCAAACGCTCACCATGCTTCCAGTATTCACTCTTCTTTCAATGTCACTATCACATTTTTCCATCTCTTGTAAACTTTGATCCCAAATATAGGATTTCATTCACTTGTTCTTCTTTTTCATTTTCTATTGAAATTGCAAAAACATTTTTCTCTCTTTCAAAAACCATAACTAACTTACTGACAATTACAGTTTTTTTATTTTCAGTGAAGACAAACAATAAAATGACAAAAGTTTGAGAGCCTTACCTTCAATCTTTCCTCGGAGGGGTAAGATTAAAGTAGGTATGTTAAAGATGTTACTTGGTCTAACTTTGTTTTTTAAAGTTATTTTAACACTGTAGACTATTCTAAGTTTGCACTTTACGCCTTAGACTAGTGACCGTTAATAAACTCTATTACTTTTTTTAACGGTTTTAGAAACTATTTCGATCTTTCCCCCTCGCCCTTTGATCTTCTCATTGTTTCATTTATGTGGGATGTTATTTTGTTTTATTTTCTATTCTGAGTTTAAAGGAATTTAGAACGATGTTATCGATTTGATAGAAGAATAAAGTCTTAGCACTTTACTTACTCCAAATATAATTTAATATGATTCAATGTGTACTGTTCCAGGAGAATTCAAATGCAACACTGCTCGCTCATGTTATAAAAATTCAGTTCGATCTTCCCCCCACTCAACCTAATTGCATTGTCAAGGGAACTAAAAGTGTACACCAAATTTCAGCTCAATCGGACACTGGCAAGTAGGTCAAATTTAACTTGCAAGATTTGACCCAAACAAACAGGGCAAGCTAAATAAATCCGTTTAATAAGATATTTATTTCGGTAACATATAGGTAACAATTACAATGTCAAGTCAAAGTCAAAACTTCTTCATTCATTTAGGTACAATTTGTACACTTATGAACGTCAATTTGATGCTATTCAAGAGAAGATTGAATAATAGGAAAGATATAACCGTGAGCTTGAACTAAGATTAACCTGTATTTCTGCCAAACAAATACATAATTAAAATAAGTTGAGTCGAATGCAAAATAAATAACAATTATATAAAAAAGAGCTACATTACGAATACTATATGACACGCTCAATGCAAAACAGAAATCAAATAATAAAATAACTTAACTTTTATTTATAATTTTCTTATGAAATGTACTTCCTAAGATTAGACTTTACAATTCTTTAGAGAGATTTTTAAAGAAGTCTTTTAGTTTTTTAATAGGTACAACTATACTCAGTTTAGCGTTTAATCTGTTATATAGAAATAAGCCGAAATAATAAATAAGAATATAGAAATAAAAACGCAAAAAAGTATTCGTAGGTATATGTTTAGTTCCTATATTTTGCGAGCAAACAGTATCTTTATGTCGTTTGTTAATAAATTCAGTGTTAAGGCGAGGTTTTCCTGGAAATCTACGCGTGCACGGCGATTCCTTTATTGCGAGGTGATATCTATACTAATCTATACTAATATTATAAAGCTGAAGAGTTTGTTTGTTTGTTTGTTTGCTTGAACGCGCTCATCTCAGGAACTACTGATTCAAATTGAAAAATTATTTTTGTGTTGGATAGTCCATTTATCGAGGAAGGCTTTAGGCTATATAACATCACGCTACGACTAATAGGAGCTGAGCATCAATGACAAATGTTGCAAAAACGGGTAAAAAATATACGGCGAAACGTAGTTCGCTGGCACAGCTAGTAGTTGATAATCGTATAGCTTCTAATGTCGCTTACGCGCCCGTGACCGAACGAAAACGTTACTTTTTACATGTTTTATTCGATTTTTGAAAAACTGGAGTATAAAATAAAAAATGTACTTTTACAATTTTCTAGACGATAAAAATGCACATCTATTGGTAATACTTTTATGCCATTTATTATTTTATTTTCTGATTCACAGCTGTTTTAAAATATTGAACAGAGTAATCTTCGGATTTTTTTTCTATGGAGTGAAATATTATTAATCATGTTTCTGTCTTTAAGAATGTTTAGATAAAATGTTCAACAATATCATATATGAATTTGAGAACTGCATGTTTTATTATTCGTGGCAGTACAGTTAATTGAAATTGATAAAATGGGAAAGTAGCGCCTTAAAAGTAAGTGAAGAGTGCTGTTTGAAATTGTGCTGATTATAAATAATTGTCTTACAGTTAATACTTCACAATTCTTTAAAGTCGCGTATCGTAACATTTATTTAAAGGGACGAAATGTAAATGTACCTTTAATACTGCTCTTTGTGCTCTCTCAACAGTAATTAACAGCATTTTAGCGGTGCCACCTCGTGACGTAATGCAATAAGTAATAATAGATTGACACAATAAAGGCATAAAGGCAAAATTATGCCGCGAAGTTTTTTTGATAACGAAGAAAGAAGAAAATGTATGGGAATGATTACACATCGCCAATCATTATCATACATTGCCGTTCAATATAGAACGTATAACGTAAATGAAAAGAACGCGAAAGTTACTTTGTCTATGCCCCCTTTTCAGGCTAATGCCCGGTTTCTAAATTCAAAAACGATTCGTTTTTGCTACAGACATTTATATTTTGGCATATTTTCCAAAGAATAAATATCAAAATTTAACTGTCCGTATCAAAAATGAATCGTTTTTGAAAATAGAAACCGGGCATAAGTAGACTCATTGCCAAGCATTGCAAGTTGCAAGCAACCACTTCAACCCAGCTACGCCATAATTATTATGGGTTGAAATAGTTTAATGATAATAATGATGGCTTAGAATTACGAAATTGTCGATAACAAAATCCCATTCGAATTAACATCCGACAACTCATATTTGCTTCGCATTCTGATGCTTCGTCCAGAAAATTGAAGCAATAATGAAATGTAACACATATTTGATTTTAAATTTCGTATCATTTCTGTGTTTCGGCCGTCCGAATGCGTTCGTCGAGTTTGCACTTCATTAATAGGAAATGAATAAGTACATGAAACGTGTAAATAACGAAGAATCATATTTTCACTGGTAGGCAGCCGCAGGTTGTGTCAATATCGGCATCGCATTCAATTTTCATTTATGAATTAAAGGCCTATTCGCACAACTCATTTCCGCCGCGTCAGTTTAATCAGTTCCCTGACACGCGTACTCTGACGCGTCAGAACTGATACGTAGTGATTTTATAAGTACACTTGAAGTAACATTACAATTTCACGTTTTTCGAATGCTTCGGTGAAAATTAGAGTAATATGGATGACTTTAATATTAGATTTAGTGGAGCAATTTAAGTAAGAACGTTAACTGACTCCTGGTTTAAAACAAAATAAATACATAAATAACAGTGGACTTATCTCTAAAAGTAGATTTCTTCCAGTCAACTAAAATTCTTCACATTGAAAACTTTGCGTAAGATTTGAAGGTTATAAGTACGTATTGTATGCACACCCTTAAACTGTGGTTCTTGTATAATAACATCTATATTATAACGCGGGCGAAGCCGCGAGCGGAGAGCTAGTATTATACAAAAGGAGATGTTCCCATCTATAGACGCACGTACAGCCGTAACCGCTAATGGTAGAAACGTTGACAGAAAGAATTTGGACAGTTGTTTTAATTCAAAATGCGGACGCACACTAAGAAGGGATTTAAAAAAAATTACCCACAAGAGATGAAATAGGGGTTGCATGTTTGTATGGATTTGTTTTAAATTAGCAACGATTTTGATCAAACTTGAGATTCATGCTCTTAAAAATATTTCATTGAATACGTGTTTCATTGTTTATTGAAATTCACCCCCTTAGGGTGCAAAATAGGGGTTAAAAGTTTCTATGGAAAATATTTCAAATCTGCTCCAATTTCTAAGCAATTTATTATCCGGGCTTAAATAGGCTACAAAATTATTTTTCCTACGAGAATATATAAATTCCCAAGGGAAACAATAATAACGCGGGCGAAGCCGCTAGCGGAAAGCTGGTTAATTATAAAAGCATAAAGACACAGAACATACCTCAGGGTTGATAGTTGGCGGCATCAAAATCTTCTTTTGCGGTGGCGATCGCAGCACAACGTTCTCGTCTCTGATTATGATCTGCGGTTCCATAGCCAGCAGCTTTTTCTTGCATTCTTGCATTTGCAGGCACTCTTTCTCTTTACGTGACAAAATCGACTCCGATGAAGCATGCTTGGATGAGCACATCGAAGGATTCTTGCTTGACAGTTTCAAACTGTCTATAGAAGACGTCATTTTGAAACTTTCTTTGCCATTAGGCGACGCCATGTTGGCGAGTTTGAAATTAGTTCAACAAACTTTTCGGCGTGTCACAGGGAGTAATTCTGGGTCAGATATTTGTCTTTCATTTTCTCTATACATATAATATGTCTTTCAAACTTTGCTGCTATGACAGTTTATTTTAATTATCAGGAATAAATAAGAATGAAGTTTTAATGAAATGGAAATGATAGACAGCAATAACACAACTTAGTAATTTAAAATGTAAGACATCATCTAATTTAACAAAACTCTTAAATTTGCACAGTCATTCAATTCAATATAAATATCCGAGGACATTTTCCGGCTTCCCGTAAAAATATTAAGAAATGTTGAGGACGTTCATTTCATCGTGACTTTTTGACGCAAAAAGATCGGGTATCTGTATTCAAATTCGCTTATCGACTTCACTATCTTCATTTCTGGTATCTTTGAATACATATTGCTGTCGTCACGGTGGCGCGGCAATAAATTTAAAGCATAGACAATTTGAAACAGCTATAATTCTATCTAACTGTAATGTATTTAAGGAAAAATTTGGAAAATTATTAAGATATGAAGTATGTACCTTAGTTTTAGTTAAAAGGAAACAAATTACCTTAGTTAAAGTGGTGTATTTTTGATGTTTTTATTTATTTTTGTGCTTACCAATATTCCTCTAATTCAATATTTCTATAAATACAGAGGAGGCAGAATCCACAAAATTTACATTCCAATTTATTCTACGAATTCGGTTACCAATATATACGTGACCTTAATTTTGCTGTCTAGTATTTCTCCCAAACAGCACGTTGTCTGGAATAAATTCTGTAAATGGCAACATGCTTGCCTCCTATTACAAGTGTGATTTAATAATCGGCAATGGATATATCTATACTCTTTTCGGACGGAACCAGGCGTACCTAGTAAAGTTTATGACAAGCTATGCCGTATTTATCGGCGTAGTAACTTTTGGATAGTGAAATAGCTTTCAATTCTTTGTGTGGTGCATTTGTGCACCATGAAAGGTATAGGGTTAAAAATACCTCACATGGAATGAAATTTGAACAAAATGTAAAAAATATATATATTTATGTGCCTTTAAAGGAACGTATCTTTTTCCTAAGTGTATCTTTTGGTACTTTTATCGTTTCTGCGCCACTTAATCATTTGGCGCTAGTAAATAGCGAGATAAGCGTCTTTGCCAATAATCCAAGCCTCACTTTCGCGACACTAGCTCAACAAAAAGAGGCGGTATACCAACACAATACGTCGTTGCCTCATCTATCTTCGGTGGGCCAATTTTATTTTGTAACGTTGTGAAATATTGCCTTTTAAGTGGTTTTGGTTTGGATACAAATAAGAATGCGTAAATTTGTTGGTGTTTAAAAAAATATTGTAAATACACATGGTAAACTTAAACAGAACATTGACCGATTCGGTCTTATTACAAAATATAAAGTGTTCTAAGGTTAGTATTAGTTTATCGATGACCTACAATGACTTAATCTGATGGCAGTCATTATTGGTCAGGTCGATTTTGAACATAAATTATGTCGGTAGTAGTCGGTTTTGTCCGGTCAAGTCGATTTTGTACAGAAATTATGGTGGTAGTAATCAGTTACGTCAGGTTATGCTCTCACGTAAATGTTTTGCGTTTATATATAAATTCTTTATTGAACACAAATAAATACAAACATAGTACACGAAAGACAATAGTAGGTTACAACTTGCCATAAAGGCAACATAAATTCGATACAATTACATAAATTAACTAAATTTATACGTCTTTTGTATCTATGTTTATCTACATCTATTAGTACTTATGTTTATATATAAACTCTTTATTGAACATAAATAAATACAAATATAGTACACGAAAGACAATAGTAGGTTACAACTTGCCATAAAGGCAACATAAATTCGATAATATTACATAAATCAACAAAATTTATACGTCTTTTGTATTTATGTTTAGCTACTTCTATTAGTACTAAAATAATACATCGCGGCTTCTTTTATCACTTTCGTGCCTAAAAGTTACAGTAGAGCTATTTACTTAACCTATCTTTGATGTGATTGCTGAATGTTTGCGTTTGTAACTTTTAAAGTCAGGTAACTTTTCTTATATGTTGACAATCAAGCAGACTGCTTACCTGCTGGTAAATTTACAAATCTGTAAATACAAGGTCCTAAGTGTGCGTTGCCAACTTGTGACATACTCGTAAGCAGTCTTATTACAAAACGATAGCGATTTAATGTAAAGCATGACTTGACCATGATGATGTCTCTGTCTAGATTATTAACAAACGATTAACCTTAAAAAAATGATTAACCTTAGATAATATTTTGTAGTAAGAGCGAAGATGTTGAGTCACCAGTAACTTCATAGTACCCAGTTACTTCACCGGCCGCGGGAATAGAGCCTTTTACCGGTGCTTTGCAGGCAAGCGATACCCGCGCAGATGAGTGTACTACTAAGCCTCTGGTAGAATCGTCTGGCTATCTCATAAATAGTAACATTATCAACAGAACCTTAAGTCAGGTTAGGTCAAAAAGAAGTAAATTCTTGACACTATCTCGGGGCGATCCGATGTATGTTACATTAAACTCTTATATTATCGTAGTTTAGGATTTGGGTTTACTTACTGTAGAAGTGGACCATACTGTTACACGCGATAACTTGAGGGCTTTATTCTGTCTTTTTTCCTCTTTTTTTCTGTTTTTTTTTATATTCTTCTATATTACCTATCACGCAAATGTACGGTTTCCACTTTTAAATAAAAAAAATGTTTATCTTCTAAATTGGTAACAAAAGCAGATCAGAGGGAGACTCTGTACTGTACAGGGGTTACCGCCATTTCTGTTACGAAGCAGAGTGGTGCCTGTATTGCTGTGTTCCGGTTCGAAGGGAGACAGGCAGTGAAATTACTGGGTACAGTGACTTCACACCTTATGTCACAAGTTGGTACGTACTTTGGCAATCTTGGTATCTAGATTTGTGATCTTGTAAGGGATAGACTGCTTCTTTGCCGACTTAGTTGAGTAAAAAAAGCCGAACATAAAATAGAAAGAGATGACAAAAGATGTTAAAAAGTAAAGAAAGCAACGATTGTGAGAGAAAATGAACTTCGACGAACTATTTCATTTAGTTATTCTATAAGTTTTACAGATATTGAAACCCATGTGTAATTTATAATTATGTTAATTTTATCCCTTGCCAGCGGCGTACGTTGCCACTAAGTTTATCTATCTGTCCACCGAAATATAATATTAAAACAGAATTGTATATTTTTCTATAAGTAGTAAAACAGAGCGGAATCATTTTATTAATCGCTTATGATACATTCTCGAACTATTTTAATCCAATCCAGCTCAGCGGAGCATTTTATTAATTTCATTATTGAAATAGCATCTGCGGAGATTTAAATTTAACTAATGCAAAAAATAATGAAATGCAAAAATTTATATTTTATAAGCAAAAACATTTTTTGATTTTAAATAAAAATAGCACTTACTGCATTTGGAAGGCAAAATATTCATCATCATCATCATCACAGCTGATAGACGTCCCCACCGAGGTGTTCGAGCCTACCCTATGTTAGGGTGATTAGGCCTTAGTCAACCACGCTGGCCAAATATTCAAGTATATTTTATTATGGAATACTTGTACTAGGGCAAATTTGACTATTTGTTGATTTTAGCGTCTAAGATATTGTCAATATTTTTTCCCATAACCTTGATCACAGAGAATATATTGTTGATTGTTTAAAATTACAACTTGATGAGAAGAATGATGATCATACTGATTACTTTTATCTAAATTCCATTATCTTTCTCTACAATAAAGCCGTTTATTTCATTTTATAACTATTTTCTTCAGTGTAGTATTTATTTCATTACGTACGACATTATAGAAAGAAAAAGTTTATTTTTCGCTTTTAAGGGAACTTTTCTTTTTGAAGTCGTTTTAATTTTTAGATAATTTTAACGACTGTACGTTGAATGTGGTATTAAAAGAATATGATATTTTGCGAATAGGATGTTTTGCGAGTACAATGTTTTGCTATGATGTTCTGAAAATATGATTTTTCGCGATTATGATATTACGATAATAACATATTTAGAGACTGACCCTATAAAACTATTTAATGCACCCCGCATGTCACATAGAATCTATCCAATTTGATTCTCTCTACTTTAGTAAAGACTAATTAAGAGACTTTCCAGCTGACTAGCTGGGATTACTTATCTCAAATTATCCAGAGCTTATATATAATCCTTTAGTATAATGCTAAATCTATCTCATGAAGAATCATGGATCATGAAGAAAAGTAAGTTTAGAGCGTGTGAATTTCATTTAAAATTTATTATTTGAATTGTATGTCTGTGCAAATTAATAAGAACTACACTAAAAATTATGTTTATGGTGTTATATTTTTAAATTAGCCTTAGCCTAAGGCCTAAGGCCTATTAGCCTAAGGCTGATTAAAATGATTTTGATAAAAAATAATTCTTAATATATATAATTTAAATTATGTAAGTATCATTTAGAAATCACAATATATAAAAATTAATTTTGCACTTTTTATTTAATCACGAACATGAAATTTTAATGAATATTTATTTTGAAGTTGGAAATATGGAGCAGTTAAATTATTTCATAAACTATTAAATTAGAAAAAAACTTCTAAATTAGCTTTACGCCCAAAAAATCACTGGCAAATAAACGCCGTTTACAAATTTCACACAAGATTTAAAAGCGTAGCTACGCAGTTTGCTACGACGCGTTACGACGCTCACGCATACGGCTACACGTCCGCTCTGTAGTCGTGCGGCGTCACACTGACAATCTGGAATCCCATTTGCGTTACGGCGCGGCGCTCCCTTAGGGCTGTCATATACATACCGTTTGAAGCGCTTATACGAAAGATAAGGGAATGGAAGGCTAGGGTTCATTGTAACAATTGTATGGTTGTATAGGTACATATGCAACCGTATCAATAAATTATGAAAAATCGAAAAATTAAGTAGTTAAAAGACATATTTTAAGCGTGCGTGTAAAACAAAAATATCAAAATAAAAGTAAATGACTTTAGGAATATTTCATTAAACAATAGTTCAGTTCAGTTAGAATCATATTATCACCTCGCTGGAAAACGCGCGCGATGGGAATAAAAAATGCTACCGCGCTTTTGCTTATAAGAATGCAATTAAAAATTGTCTGCACACAAAATACGGCAATGGATTTAGCGTTCATTCGGACAGATCTAAACTCCTTTGCAAAACATAGGTATTATTTTTTTATAAAATGGTTTTATTGAAAAAAAGATAATGATGACGTAGACCCTGTACCAAAATCTAAAAGTAATTAAGTAGATAGGTCCTAGGCACCAGTCATCACACCAATATTCTCATAAATCTAAACTTCTAAAGCATTGATAAGATGTAAAAATAAAAGTGAGCTGACCCGACTGGTGCCTAGGAACTACTCGTACCTAATTATTTTTTAAACGTTTTGTCATTATCTCATCATCATCATCATCACAGCTCATATACGTCCCCACCGAGGGGTTCGAGCCTACCCTATGTTAGGGTGATTAGGCCTTAGTCAACCACGCTGGCCCAGTGCGGATTGGTCGACTTCACATACATCATTGAATTTCTTCGCAGGTGTATGCCGGTTGCCTCACGATGTTTTCCTTCACCGTATAGAAAGCATATAATATACAACAACTTTAATAAAATGTTGGTATAAAATCACACGAAATTATGCTTAATTTTAGTCGCGAGAGAAGAAAGCCATAATCTACAGTATTACACTTTTTGCGTAAAATATGACTGGGTTTTATGGGCTTTAGTTCCTTTGCACTAATTGAAAATTAAAAAGTATTAGTATCACTAAATGCTAGGCTTCTATAATTTATTGTTTTATTCGTTCTTTTATTTATCTCATTTGTTTCCAGTATTACGTCTTTCATTATTACCTCACAATTATAGAGAAAAGCACTAGGTACCTCGGCGGGAATGGGATTGCCGGACTCGTAATTATTGTCAAGTATTGTAAGCTCTACTCGTCCGGCAATCCCTAACTTCCCGATCTCTGCAGTAATGTACTATTATTATTTTACGGTGTAATGTTAGCATATTTTCTGAAGTATCCCGGCATAAAAGCTTACGTTCCAAATTAAAAATAGGCAAACTAATGATTGCGAACAAATGCTTTATTAATGGTGAAAATTACTGAAACTGTTACTTGCTTATTACTAAAAAAATAAAAAATCTATAGTTTTTTGGATAATTTATGTGAACTATTTTTTATTTTTACATTCAATACCACTTTTGAATATGTCTGATAAAGCGATAGGGGCCGGTAAAATTATAGCGCCACTTGAGGAAGGTTGTTCCCAAATTCTCGTGTAATGAGCGGCTAAATGTGAGTCGTTTAATTGTCCAGAGGATATGTACAAAGTGTTGTTTTCCGATGAATCTAAAGTCTCTTTATTCTTACCGCGAATCGACACCGGCGAGTGCTACGAAGAGCAGAGGAAAGTGTATTTTGAAGAAATGACTCCTTAGGGCGGAGGCTCCGTCATGTTTTAGGCAGCAATTTATTCATCAGAGCGTACGCAGATAGTTTTTTATAGAAAAATAGAACATTAAATGCACACCAGTATGTAACAGATGCGCTTATTCCACACTGGCTGTGCCCGCGACTTCGTCCGCGTGGAATAGTAACGGCTGGACCGATCTTGATAAAAAGTAGCCTATGTTATACTTTATATAATTAGCTATCTATTAATGAATTTAGCGAAAACAGACAAAAAAAATTTAAATTGTGTTTTTGTTATTGGTACCCGATATACAGTCATACCCATTTAGTAAAAACTTGTTATTTTAACATTACAAACAGACACTTCAATTTTATTTATTTGTATAGATACATAACCCGCATTACCTGCTCTTGGAGAAGATTGAATTTTTATGGATGGATGGATGACAGTGCTTGCGTTCGTCGTTTCAGGTGACGTTGAAACGTATATGCAAGAAGTTGAAATACGACGCTTAGAATGATCAGCTCGAAGTTCCAACTTCATTCCAATAGAACATGTTTGCGATGACCTAAATACGGGTATGATTAGCGCAACCTGACACTCTGCAAAATATCAGGAGTCTATGAAGAGTCATCGCAGAAGAGTGGGGAGGTAGAAGTTATTTATAATATTGTAAAAGCATATCCAGACGGATGCAAATTGTGATTTTGCCAGAGGAGGTCACATTACTAGAATTATCAATTTTCATTATTTCAAAACTAAACAATGAGACGATCTAAAAAAATCACTTTAAAAATAAAATGAAAAAACTGTTTCAAAACCATAACAAAGGTGTTGTTGCATGATTAATGTTTATGGGTGACAGAGTAAAACAATTAGAGGAAATTGAATAAACGTAGCTATAATTAGTGTTTCCATATTCAGCATGAAAAGACTGAAATTTGATATCAAAATACTCGTTATATATATGATCTCAAATTTGAGCGAAACTAGTGGCATAACCCTAGGAGGATTCAGGTCACTTAATTCGAAAATATAACAGCACCAGATTATTTTCATGTGCTACACTGTGAATAATTCAATTGCAGTGCGTATGTGCAGTTCACTATTTTCGTTTTCCAATGTATGTTGCGTTTTTTTGGAAAAGACGAGATTATCCGTTAAAAATGTTTGTTTTCATTGGATAGGTTACCTCAGTGACACTGACATGCTTTTTTGAAATTTGGCCATTGATTGATGTGAATCTAGGTAATATTTAGCCCAAGTATCAGAACATAAACTGTGCTTATACCGAGTGATCGATAAACATACCCGACAATATACATAAACATATATAATGGAAAACAGATATTTGTGCTCATCACAGAAAATTTGTATCGACCGGAATTTAAGCCTTGTTTCTCTAGTTTCGAACTCAGTGTCGCTAACCAGAAGACTAGATAGTAGTCAAGTTATGCCACTGTAGCAGTGTTTGCAGATGGTAATTTTTGTGAGATCAAAATTGACAATATTTCTTTTTTATTTACCACATAATTTCTTCTTCTCAAAATCAAATAATTACGTGCGCAAAATTGATGTTGAAGTTGAATTATAAGTAATGTGCGTATATACTTAGAATTGTTTTCGATTATACGAGTACAGCTGTTAATTAGAAATTATATAAAAACGCAGAGTTTAAGTCGACCCTTACACAAAGCCGTCTACAGATTAGTCAAGGACTGATATGCCGTTATAAATTATATTTTCCGTCCGGCTATGGGCTTAGCTTAGGCCTGGTGATTGATGTATCGTCTGCTGCCCCTCATTAATGACCACAAAGTCTTGAGTAAATTGAAAGCTATGTTTGTACTTGATAATATTAAGCCGTAAATATCTATAATATATAAAGCTCGATTTCTTATATATAAAAATGAAACGCTGTGTGTTAGTATCTAATATTAGATCCATCTAATCTCAGTGGTATTCTATAAATGTATAAAAATAACTAAAAAATCATTTGGAATAAAATTGCTATTTAAATTGGCGTAGATCTCCTGTACTATTATATAATATAACTGAATGTTTGTGTATCAATAAAAACTTACCAGCGAGACCTCTTACGGTACCGAGGCGAGTGTATTAAATTTGTATACAGATTGCGTGGAATGATATGCATTGATTAGATAAAGCCTTTTAGAGAGGCAAAGTAGATCTAATCAGAGGTATACTCGATACTGAGTCATCTATTCTCAATTCTATTTTATGGTATTACCGGTATAAGTATATAACGCTTATTTATTTATATATCCCGTTCATTTATAGAGAGGTGGTCGTTTCTCATGAATGCTTCACATTGGTATACAGTCACAGCACAATGCGCTATACAAAACTGTCAAATTTCTTGAAGCTTGTAGAAGGTTGTAAGCAAAACATGTTAAGTAGGTATTTTTATTATACTCTACTAGCAGCCTAACCAATCCGCACTGGGCCAGCGTGGCATAATCACCCTAACATAGGGTAGGCTCGAGCCCCTCGGTGGGGATATGAGTTGTGATGATGATAATGACTAGCAGCCTAATATCTACATACAATTTGGATCATTTGGTACTTTGAGGCAATTTACATTTTATTTTGAACGCCTCAAAAGTTAATAATGTTTAGTATTTAATTTGTACATAACAATGAAGGCATTTAATTAACTTAACATAATACATACTAGAAACATCACAAATAAGCATGTAATCTTAAAAATCGAAGCAGCAGTATAAACTCCATATCAACACAAGTAAAACTTTTAATATCTTGCTAGCTTGCGACATTTTATGTCACTACAAGATATTAGGGTAATTGGGGATGGAATTTGATTTGGATTTGGATGTTGGATTCCCCATGGGGGCAGGAAGTTGCTACTTGCTGGTAGCTAGGGCTTCTGAGGCCGCCTGGCTAGCTACCACTATCTTACCTAAGTTTGTTGCCATCATGATAATCTCAACATTGTTGTGTCCGACAATTAGAGGTAAGCGGTAAGATAGCCAGTTCCTCAACTGTTGAGGAGTCCAGGCGCAGCTCGCCTTATCGTTACTTACCACTAGGTGGGATGAAGGTCAAGAGTTTACCTGTTGTATATAAGAAATAGAGCATGAGTGCTATCACTCCGGGTACCTACTATATGATATAACGAAACAGTTAGTACACGAGTGAAGGAGCAATGTGTCTATCATTCGTTATACGACATTTGATAATAGGAATAGCGCGTTCGATACCGGCCGGCGTCTGTCGGACGCGTGCGGTAGGCGCCAGCCCAACCCTCGTTTGGCGGTACGCAAAAACGGTAAAGCAAGAACAAGTGGTATCGTTTGAAAAGTGTGAGAATTTGCCATTAAAATCTATTTATTAAATTTATTTTATTTTATTCAGAATTATCGTCAATTTAAGTTCTAAATAAAACTTGGAATTCATAAAGTTGAGCCATGTTTATCGTGAATTTTTCCCTAAATTCAGCGTTTCTTTATACTGAGCTATATTACAACTCAGTGGTCATGACATCCGTTTAAACAGTATCTTTGATAAAACTCTAATGGTTTCCTAAAATCATATATTTTCAGGAGTATCTCTTTAACACCTGGTCATATCAACAGCGGTGTCCAAGTATCTCGATCAAATAAAAAGGCCTGCTTGCTAACAGAAAGTTTAAGAGGTCATTATGCGGTTTTATGTAGTTAAATGTATGAAATACCAAAGCTGTTAACTTCTTTGTCATCTATAACGTGGTAAGTAGGTATATATTTTATACCGCCGCCGGTCTAGTGGCTAAGACCACCGGGTGATGACCACCAGCTTTGGAGTACGATTCGAGGTAAAAAAAAAACTGCTTGAAATCTACTGGTCTGATTTCAAAAGTCTTTCACAAAGGAATGCTTACTTTTAAGGGAGTAACGTGGTAAGTATTGGTGAATGACTGAGACATCTCATGCAAAAACTACTAAACGGGTTTTGATGAAATTTTACCATGTTGCTTACACATCTAAATATCACATCGGTTTTGATTTATATATACAGGGTGTCCCAAAAACAATGGATAAACCTGTAACTATAGATGTACTTCATCATGGCCTCCCTTACTATAAATTTTGACCTTAGTGAAAATATCACGGTTTTAGAGATATTTTACGTTTTTGTATTTTTCGAAAATTTCCAAGTGCAATTTGTTTTTATAGTGCCATTTCTACAAATCAAGAGGTTTTTCAATTTCGTTTCTTTTGATTTCACAAGCGATAGTTTAGCTATCAAAAACAAATACTTAAATTTAACAGACTAGCATATTATGTTAAAAAAATAAAACAAAGAAAATAAAAATGAAATTAATTTTCTTTCATGTTTGATCAGCTACAGTGTAAAAAGTTGTACAGAAATTAATCGAGTAAATGAATATAATATTCTAGAGTCTTATAGGTCATCTTTTAAAAGTAACAGTAACGGAGTTCCACAAGGAAGTGTTCTTGCTCCTCTGTTATTTTCATTTTACACAAACGACCTATCAAACATAATTACAACAAACAATCAATGTATATTGTATGCGGATGACATATCAGTTATTTTGACATGTAATGATAGAGACAATTTTTAAAATGAAATAATCAATACAATTAAAATAATTATTGACTGGCTAAATAAAAATAATCTTAAAGTAAATTTGACGAAAACTAATTATATACAATTTCATACCAACGGATCTAAAAAATTGACATTAAATATTGCTTATGATTGCATTAATTTAAAAGAAGTGACAAACAGTTAATTTTTAGGAGTTATTATTGACGAAAAATGCAATTGGAAGGCGCACACAGACATGATATGTGATAAATTAAATCATATAAATTTGTTTTAAGTAGGCTACGTAGTGTGTCAGCACAATCTACTGTTTTGACAGCATATTATGGCTATGTTGCTTCTAATCTTAGATATGGCATTCTGGTTTGTGGTAATACAACATATAAAGATAAATTATTCATAGCGCAAAAGAAATGCGTGAGAGCAATAATGTGGTAAGCCTCCATATGAATCCTGTAGACCATTGTTTAAATCATTAGGTATACTGACGCTTACTGACTTATATATACTGGAATCTGTCTGCTTTGTGAAAGGCCGTATGTATATGTTCAAAAAAGTGAGTGATATATATCCACGTAGTACAAGAAATACAGATAGACTAATTTATAAACATTCCCTAAATTTAGCATTATATAAAAACCAATGTCCTGCTATGTGTGTTAGGATATTTAATGCCTTGCCTGACAAACTCAAAAAAATGACATTTATAAAATTTTGGAAAGAATTAATTGAGTGGTAAAATCTAAAAAAATTTATACTTTGCATGAATTTTTTAATTGTAAAACAAATTAAATGTAAAATGTGTGCATGCTACCTATTGGCAAAATATGCTGGACTAATTTGTACACTGTTTCGAGCATTGTTTAACCATATTTTATGCAAATACAATTATATTATTATTATTTAAAAAATGTAGGACGCTCGACATGCCCATTATCTTAAAAACTTGCTTAGCTATTCTAGAGTCCAAAATGGTATCATAAGCCTAGGCATTCTAAATATTTATTATTTCATGACTACTTGAATAGCAAATAGTATAATTAAAACATAAAGAAAATTAAAAGTAAAATTAATTTTATTTCATGTTTGATCAGCTACAGTGTAAAAAAAATGAAGGACGCTCATCGTGCCCATCATCTTGAAAACTTGCTTAGCTATTCTAGATTCCAAAAAGGTATCATAAGCCTAGGCATTCTAAATATGTTTTATTTCATGACTACTTGAATAGCAAATAGTGTAAAAACTTCACAAAAATATTATTGTCGTAATGATTACTCTAAGCTTCTGTGTTAATGTAAAGGTAAGTATAATGAGCCTAGGTATTCTGTATTTTTTACTCTCATGGCTACTTAAAGAGTACCTATGAAAATGTCTAAGTACTCGGTAAAAATACACATTAATTTATTTGTAAACAAAATTAAATTGACATTGCGCCCTTATACACGTCCTAGACCTTTTCATAAAAGAAAGAATGTTTAATGCGGTGCGCGTAACTATACGTTTTGATGTAAGCAGCTGCATTTTGGATGCGAGTTCGCAACTCCGCCATCGAGGATACTGTCCTCGCGTACATGGACTTTACTAGCTTTACGATTTGGATATTGTTTGTGTTTGTGATACCTTCTGACAATTGGCAATCGTTATTCGGACTTTGAACATGCCTAGACATCAGTATACGACATTCGAATATGCAAACATGCATTTCACTTATGGCGAGTGTTAAGGCAATGCCAACGCTACTGCTCGACAGTACGCAGAAATGTAAACATTATTTTTGATAGAGTGAGAAATCACTTTAATGAAAACACACCCTATTAAACATTATTTCTTTTATTAACAAGCCTAGGATGTGTATAAGGGCGCAAGGTCAATTTGATTTTTTTTACTAAAAAATTAATGTGTATTTTTACCGAGTACTTTGAAATTTCCATAGGTACTCTTTAAGTAGCCATGAGAGTAAAAAATACAGAATACCTAGGCTCATTATACCTTTACATTACCACAGAAGCTTAGAGTAATTATTACGACAAAACATTTTTTTGAAGTTTTTATACTATTTGCTATTCAAGTAGTACTTAATGAAATTAAAAATTATTGGAATGCCTAGGCTTATGTTACGTTTTTGGAATCTAGAATAGCTAAGCAAGTTTTTAAGATAATGGGCATGATGAGCGTCCTACATTTTTTTACACTGTAGCTGATCAAACATGAAAGAAAATTAATTTCATTTTGAATTTTCTTTGTGTTTAATTTTTTTTAAGCACTTTACGCTAGTCTGTTAAATTTAAGTCATTGTTTTTGATAGCTGAACTATCGCTTGTGAAATCTAAAAAAACCAAAATGTAAAATTTCTCCATTTGTAGAAATGGTACTATAAAAACAAATCGCACTTGGAAAGTTTCGAAAAATACAAAAATGATAAATATCTCTGAAACCGTGATATTTTTACTAAGGTCAAAATTTGTGGTAAGGGAGTCCATGATGAAGTCCATCTATAGTTACAGGTTTACCCATTGTTTTTGGGACACCCTGTATATTCAAACGAACGCAGCTGTAACCTACAGTCAAATTAATTAAATAAAAGTTTAGTATTTTGAAAAATTAACATTACTCTTTTTTTATTTCTCTCTGACGAAAGGCAGACGACAGACAGACATGCAGCTATCAGAAAGACAGACAACAGACGGCAGGCAGACGATATACAAGCAAACGACAGACAAATCACAGACAGACATACTGACATCAGAATGACAGACAACAGACAGACAATCAGATAGTTGTTGTCCTGCTATTCCTAATCCAAAAAATTACCCGTGCGATGCCGGGGTGGGCCACTAACATAACAATAAAGGGACATGCAGTACAATAAAGGGATACGCGGTAACATAACATAGCATGTTTTACCAACCGGCTGTGGTGTCAATATAGAAGTTTCCCATCATTAATAATTAATAATAAATTATACCTACGACACAATAACTAAACTCTGGCTGGCTCTTGATTAAAATACGATGCATTCAATACAAATTTATTGCAGAAGAAACGTACTTTATGAATGTTTATTCTAATCTTAACTAGGTAGCGAAAAGCAAAATACATTATTATCTATCTATACAACTGTCCCTTCTTTGACTACGAACGGACTCTATATATTTTTATATAATAGATCATTATGCTAAGCTTATGAGCTCAGAGCATTTTCTTATCAATAAACTAAATTTATTTTATAACAAGCTGTGTCTGCGAGCTACGTACCGCTTCAATAAAGCTCAACATTGTAGTTTAAATATTTTGAATGGGAATTTCTCGGCCTTCTGTGAGAAATTTTAGATAACCTTCCTTAGTGGGCGCCCCCAGCAGCCAACGAGCCCCTCTGTGCCGATTTCATGCTTATCGCTCCATAGTTTGGGCTCTACGTTGATACTTTAGTCACTCACCAAAGCCTTTTTATTGCAACTAAGTTGGCAAACAAGCAAACTTCCCAGCTGATGGTAAGTGGTAACGGTCGCCTATAATACATGTGGCTCCTGTGAGATTCGCAGCAAAACTGCAACCCCCACAAGAACCACAGTGTACGTTGCCAACTTGTGACATAAGATGTAAAGTCACGGTACCCAGTAATTTCACTGCCATACCTTACCCTTCAAACCGGAACACAACAATGCAAGCACTGCTGCTTTGCGACAGAAACCACCACCAGTCATAAAAACAGATACCGATAGAAATAGACAAAATAGGTTTATGGTAGGTAAATAGAATCACTTTGATTCATAATTTGATTTCAAGTAACTGCCATGGACGTAGGTACATTATTTAGTAGATATATCAAAAAGACGTGTTTGGAAATTGGTTTTATAACTACAGTCATTACAGTACAAATGTCGTGACTGTATGAAACCATTGCCCAAGTTTAGCTAATTCAAGATAAATGGGTACCTACCACAAAACTCACAAACTCTCCGCGTCCGGAATCCTTGTTGACAAAGTACCTATAATTGAATAAATGAATACAAAGGGGCGCCGGTGTCCCATTGTTTGCATGCGAAATCCGATGCGAAAATAATGACGCCGATTTTATTCTCTGCTACGCGAAAGATATTGTTACTGATCTACCCCGGAAATCACTTTTTAAACATGCGAGTTTTTTCTTGGGATATTTTATTATGAAAAAATGTGTCCAACAGCAATTATACTAATTATGTAAGTAAGTGCGAAACTCTATTGCAGTTTTGCATTAATAATATGAAAACCAAGGATTTTGTAAAAAACAAGTTAACAAGGATCGATTTACAGTCGGGAAAAAATCAATAATAAGAGCTCATAATATAAGAACGTGCTGTCAATCTGTTAGAATTCGTAGATACTAAATCTTTTTACGTTTCATTATAGCTTAAATATTTCAATTTTCAATCAAGTGTTTTTCTCAGAAATTCCGCTCATAACACTAACACTCAATTATTAGTGTGGGATGACGAAGTAAGATGGTTGGCAGTACTACGCGATCAAAGCTCGCATGGGTACAAAAAGATACTGTATATTTTTTTACTTACTGCATAAAGTAAAATGTCGACTTACCTGAAAAAAGAGAAGAAAAGTATTATTTTACAATTAGAAAAAAATGACAGCATATTAACTATGTTACCCGTAACGAAATTATAAAGCACAAAGACATGTAACTTTTTATAACGACTTACCGCAACAAAAGTTTGAATGATACAGTTACTAATCAAAGCTTTGAAAGTGACTGAGGAGTGGCTTTTCCTAGGGTTGATAAGCATTACTAAGATTCCCTAACCGTTAAAAGGGCTTAACAAAAAGCTCATATAAAAAATTGGGATGAATATGTTGCAGGAATATTAATTAAGTGGATGAGTTGCCGGACTCGGGACGTACTTCCCTGAAAGTCAGCCAGTCAGGGGGACGATGCTTGTTCGCTTAGTGCATGTCATTGCAAAAAAAAGAGTCAGTGCGCAGTAACCTTATTATTGTAACTTTGCAAACGCCTAAAAGTTCACGCCAACGGTATAGTAATCAATTCAAATCGAAAATATAAAAGCTGTCGTTGATCCATCTATAAGAGTCAATATTCGAATTGATGAAGTTCCATACACATAGTTCCATTTTTCAGTTACGAGTTTTGTAATTTTATGGGTTCATCATTAATGCTGTTGAGATTACCGGTTGAGAGCTTGTGCACTGTGGAAGCTTCTATAAAACGGCTTGAAGCTATCGCGCGATGGACTCGTCGTAGTCTCCATTAATGACTCACTTCAGCCTGAACACTCCATTATGCTTCAGCGGAATGAGTGATTTGGCATCCGCCCGCCCGCTCCGATCGTCATATCAACAGATTATGGGTTTTATGAAGTAGGTACCTATACAAGTATAGTTGACATGTTCTTATTCATGGTTTTATGAATATGGATATGTCAACTATACTTATATAGTTGACATGAAAAGTAATCTTTTAATTTATTGCTAGGTACTTTGCTCGATATAGTGTTGTTTTGTTGGCGTCGAAGAGCGTCAGTTGCGCTGTGGACTCGGCACTTGCCTTCCAATCGGGAGGTCGGGGTTCGAGACCCGCCATGTACCAATGTGTTTTTCGTTTCGAATTTCATATGTACATTTGTCTGACGCTCCTACGGTGAAAGAAAACATAGTGAGGCAACCTGCATACATCTGCGAAGAAATTCAATGATGTATGTGACGTCGACCAATCCGCATTGGGCCAGCGTGGTTGACTAAGGCCTAATCACCCTAACATAGGGTAGGCTCGAACCCCTCGGTGGGGACGTATATGAGCTGTGATGATGATGATGATGATGATGACGGCTACACCTGCGTTACTGTCGGTAGTGTTTACATCTGCGTTGTAATACGCGCTATTGATGAACGTGTTAAAAATACGCCTAAAACAGAGGCTATATACAACTGTTTATTGCAAACATTACTATAAAGCTATACACCACACTGTGCCGCAGTATCGTACGGATTTTTGCGTAGAAAGGACGTGCATACGCGTAATAGATCTCAACATAGATAATGCGGTGATGCGGGGCGTCGTCGTACACCGCAGCTCCGGACGGTGATACGGAGCAAACCGTACGGTGGCACGGTTCCGTGCCGCCGCAGCCGCATGCGGTTTTCGTCCCTCCGTACACCGCAGCGGTGTCCGGTGCAATGTGTTATGCGCCTAACACATTGCACCGGACACCGCTCCGGTGTGCGGCGCTGCAGTTTTTAATTTTGACTGAAGAATCTTAATTTGTATACAAAAACCGCAGGGTATAACACACTCACACCGCATGACCGTGCGATTGTGCGGCGCGCGCGACGGCACCGCACTCCCGGACGGTGATGCGGTGCGGTCCGCGGGGTATGCCACACTGTGCCGCAGTATCGTACGGATTTTTGCGTAGAAAGGACGTGCATGCGCGTAATAGATCTCGACATAGATAATGCAGTGATGCGGTGCGTCGTGGATCGCAGCTCCGGACGGTGATACGGAGCAAACCGTACGGTAGCACGGTTCCGTGCCGCCGCAGCCGCATGCGGTTTTCATCCCTCCGTACACCGCAGCGGGATGCGGCGGCAATGTGTTATGCGCCTTATGTTCAGGTTTAGGACAGATTGATATACAATGGTGTGGTAACACTCAAACCTTATAGTGATCCAGTAATATACGAGTATGTTTACTGAATATTGTATTCACTTCAATTCTGTTCGGGTTTTAAATATTTTAAACAATTCGCAATACATATTTGTATCAGTGTTGCCAAAAGTTATCTAAGATTGTTATAAGAGTTACATTTTCTCTGAAAAAGTAAGGCATTTTTACAGTGTTAATATTTTTGAAAACTCCAATCATCATTTTAGCGTTTTTGAATGTTTTGTTGTGGTTTGTAAAATAAAACTATTAATTATTAATTAAGCCACAGAATACTTGGAATATTCTTATGTACCCTGAGCGTTTTTAAAAAAAGTCGTGTAGTGTCGTGGGACACCCGATAGGAACGAAGTTCTTTAAACATTCGACAAATATTTTATTAAATTTATTAATTTAATACTAGAGTACACGCGTGGTCTACTATAGTGGACCAGGGTGACATTTTAAGTGATAACTTTTGAATTATCCATGCTGGTGCGTTGGAATTTTAGGCTAGCCTCGGCCATTAAATTTGTCAGCGAGCCAGTAAAGCCCGCAAGGTCAGCACGTAAACACGTTCCTGTGATTTCCCACCAAATACGTTGGCCTACCATAGTAGTCCGCGCGAGTATTTTGAGTATATATGAGTTTAACAAATTTAGGTAAGTGCTATTTGTTTCGATTTGCTATTTATTTTGTTCGAGCAACCATGGAGACTCTTCCTCGACAGATGAGATGTAGAATAGAAATGCTAACGGGCACAGCTCAAGCCACACAGTATGATGTTACCCTCAAGATGGGACGGGTCGGTCAATGCGCACATTGCTCAAGAGTCAGAATTCGATCCACAAACAATTGGTGCAAGACATGCAACCAATGGGTTTGCTCTGATCATCAAGCTGTAGTATGCCTTGAATGCTATGAAAAATAAGGGACTGATTGAATATATTTTTCATTTCTGTAGGAATTTTATTCAAACGTAACCAAAAAACAAATTGATAGCAATTATAAAATGGTATACCATAGTAGGCCACGCGTGTACTCATGTAAAAAAAAGGGACGCATGTACTCTAGTGTTAAAGAATACATTTTCTTCCTTTTTGTGATCAATATGGCTTTCATTGAAATATCTCAATCGATTCTCAGAAAATTATATAAAAATTATACGCGTCGCATTGTGTCTCAATCTCCGATGCATTGTTTTCGAATTAACTAATAAGGAATGCGCTGTAACGCTTTTTTGTAACGTACAGTTTTTGCCGGCTAGCCCCTGTCTCCACAACATCCCATAAGAAAATTCGTTCCAAAAATCTTTTTGGAAGTTCATCTGTTTAAAATGTAACATAAAACGTTACAAAAGTAACGTTTTGGCGACGCTGCTTTGTACAAAATACTTATGATGAGTGAATTTAATTGGTCCTGCAGACTGCAGAACTAAATGCTGGTACGCCTGATAAGGTAAATCAATAATCCGGCTAAGTATATTAGCAAGAAACGCATTGTTGAACTTTGAACCATTTTCCCTAACAAATACTGAGTATTTCCAATCTCCACTTTACGTGTGGAATGAAAATTAATTACATGTATTATTAAGTCATCGTTTCCATTAACCACTGCGTACCGTACCAATTTCACTGGTGACAGCAAACATTGTGTCACAGGCAATAACTTGTGTAAACATAATTTGCGCTCAAAGATTTAACGGGGTCTGCTTTTGCCAACGGTGCCTACGTTTCAAACTGGTAAGTGATTATATTGCTCAAGTGTTCCTCATATTATGAGTTATTTCCTTTTTTGTGGTCATCTGCCATTATTTTATGAATTACACATAACAATAATCTTGTCCTTAATAAACCCTGGTATGCATAATAAGTATGTGGCTCGGAGCTCCAGTAATTTCTTCTAAAAATGTTCTTAATTCGAAATTTTCTAAATTAGTAGCACTGAGTTAGTGAGTAACAAATTTATATGCACTTTCGTATTTATCAATGGGCGGACGGACGGATAGATTGGATAAGGGTTGAGTTACAGACAAAGGAACACTAAACATTTTTTTACAAAAAATAAAACCGACTTCAAAATCACTAAAAACTTAAGAATATTATATGAATAGGTACAGACAACATCACACTTCTATATTGAAGTCGGCGCCAAACGATGATCTCCTAGAAAGTGTTAAAATTTGTCACCGACTTCATTATAGAAGTGAGATGTTGTCTGTACCTATTCTTATATTATTTTTAAGTTTTTAGTGTTTTTGAAGTCGGTTTTATTTTTTGTAAAAAAAATTTTTTTTTAACTTTTTAGTGAATGAAATCTTTTTAATTCAAGAAACCCTAATTAAATTAGTGTTTTCCTCTATTTTCTATGGGATCCCATCATCAGATCCTGACTTTGGTAACCATGGGACCACCCTTGCAGTATATTCTAAAACAAAAAGAATACAAAAAGAATTTTGGAAATCGGTTTAAAAATTACGGAGTTATGAGGTAACAAACTTAAAAAAAAATACAACCGAATTGATAACCTCCTCCTTTTTTGAAGTCGGTTAAAAAGGAAACAGCTTACTAAATTTAACAATGCCATCTATATCGTATTTCGGAACTAAAGCTTTTCGGGTGTGCTTCGTTCCGTCGTCTAGTCAACTAGTTTCACCAAGCAAACATAGGTGGCGCAGTTAATAGATGGAGCAAAAGTTATTCTACGAAGTGATCACAAGTGGCGCTGTCGTCGCGTGTAATCACGATTGTTAGAAATTTCCGTTAGATAGCGCTACGATACTTCACTTCGTCAAAACTATACCATTTGTATGCGTGGTTTTATGATTCCATTAATAAGAATTACGAGTACACAAAGTACATCCGACGTGCTGTAATGTTCAGTAATGCAGCTTTTGCACTCCGCCTTCGGGCGCCTAGTTTCTACAACGGAAAATAAGTAGCACTCACTACGCTAGTTATTGTTAAAAAGTGATCGTAGGTGGCGCTGTTATCGCATTTTGGTTACGTTTGTTAGACTTTTTCTGTAGATGGCGCGTTAACACTTTTTTTCATCAAAAGCGTATCCTGTGCATTCGTGATTTGTGATCCCAATATTTACAATTAAAGTACTCGTGCTGTGATTTCAGCAATGCACTTAATTTCTTATTTTGGTTTTTCAGCTGGACCTATTAGGAAAATACTCGTACATAAAAATCTAAATATGATGTTCTAAACGTTTAAAACAAGTTTTCACCTCTCTAGGATAAAAAGGGTTTTTGTGCTGCCTAAAACTCGTATCTTGAGTAAAGAATAATTGAATTCGGAACACCACAATATTTTTGGAAGCAGGTAGGTACTACTCCCCACATTTCGTTTAATGTTGCTTTTCTCGCTGATCAAAATTTAAAAAAAGTTGATCGTTTCACACGTTAACATTTTTTTGTCTGGACTCCGGTGCCCTGAAAGACTTTCTATTTATAAGCATAAAATTTATTGAAATAATCGCCTTGACGCATAATAATCAGGAAGCAGAATGTTAATAAACATAATATTGTGTGGCATAAAAACGTTTGTAATAAGTATTTAAATCCATAAAAACGAAACACAGAAGAACTTGACGCATTATTTTTCAAAGCTTAATGTATAGCATATTAATCACGAGAGCGTCGGTGGCGCTGTGGACTCGGCACTTGCCTTCCAGTCGGGTGGTTCAGGATTCGAGTTTTTCGTTTTTCGAATTTCATATGTGGGTCATGGTCCAAGTTTTTTCGAAAAAAAAAATTGTGTTTGTTTTAGAATTTGACATTTATTGATTAAATTAGAAGAAATAAAATACTAATATGTTATTTTCTGAGATCAAAGTTTACACTAGTTATTGAGAAAAAACAATTTTATGGTTCCACCGAAAAGATGTAACTGTCCACCAAATGTACTAAAAGTGCGATTTGCAAATGAAATACCTGAAAAAAAAAAATATTTCTCTTGTATGATCACACAAAACTTCTCCTTGCAAACAAATTAAGAAAAATAATTGCAGTAGACAACTTATATAGAGGATAAAAAAAAATAGTGAGTGAGTGACCAACTTCTGGTGGTAGGGCTTGAAAAACCCGACTGTCTAGCGACCACCGTGCGCATGATGTAAAACCCGTCAAGTGGCCATTTTTGTCCGCGTTTCGGGATCAGTCTGCGCACAGCCAGAGCTTGAGGGGTCGTTGCTGCGATTCGTATGGTTTGTGCGGGCTTCCGTCGACCCAGTGCCAGGTTGACTGCGTTGACCCTCCGCCCAGGAAGACCCGAAGAAACGGCTGTTCCGCTGGCCGCCCGTGGTATAGTACAGGGGCCCAAGCGGACCTAACCAGTCCGTGAGGCTGCCCCACCATGCCACGCATAATCTCGGGGTGGTCCGTCGTGCCGGTTGGTGACCGGACGGTGGGTCCCGGCGGCCACTTCCGGGGGGGTTCGGGGGCCCTTCCGTGCGGAGGGTCAGCGCAAATCAGCTGTCGGCTGTTCCCTGGCGAAACAGGCCTACACACATTAACTATGCGAAGCGCAGCAAGGACACCTCAGTTTCACGCCTCTCACTCCAATAATTATGGCAGCGCAAAATATTAAGACTGGTCGTACAGCGGTGCATTATCCCACCAAAACACCATTATTCGAGGTGGGGCTCGCTAACATCCGCGGGCTCCATTCTAACCTCTTAGCTGTCCACCACCATCTCGAGACAGCCCATCCAGCAATGCTGTTTTTGACGGAGACGCAAATTATCTGCCCGGCCGATACAGGCTACCTTAATTACCCCGACTACGCTCTTGAGGAGTCCTTTAAGGCGAAGGCTGGTGTTTGCTTGTTCGTCCGGGCGGACGTTTGCTGTCGTCGCCTGCGCTGTTTGGAGGAACCTTCCTTTTCCATCCTTGCGGTACACGTCGATTTTGGCACTCATTGCCGTGTCTACGTCTGCGTCTACCGTTCCCATCGTGGTGACTTGGAGACAACTCGACTTTTTGAACATCTAAGTCGGGTGGCAGATGACGCGCAGGAGCGATTTCCTTCCGCCGAGCTGGTGTTTTTAGGGGACTTCAATGCTCACCACGAGTTGTGGTTAAGTTCCTCTAAAACTGACCATGCGGGTAGGACTGCCCACGCATTCGCTCTCACGCACGACCTGACACAATTGGTCACCCAGAACACCAGGGTACCAGATATTATCGGTCAAGCGCCCTCTTTATTGGACCTTCTGTTGACAAATCGCCCTGACGGATATCAGGTGGTGGTTCGAGCTCCACTAGGATCTTCGGATCACTGCCTGGTATCCGTCTCAGTGCCTCAGGCGTTACGACCGTCGCCTGTGGTTGCAGCACGCCGTCTGTGGCACTATGCGTCAGCAGATTGGGACGGTATGCGGGATTATTACGCATCTGTTCCTTGGTGGCAGCGCTGTTTCAATAGGATGGATCCGGACTCCTGCGCTACCTCTGTTGCTGATGAGATCATACTAGGAATGGAATATTATATTCCGCATTCCAATCTCGTCAGTAGAGGCAGACGTAACCTCTGGTTCAATCGCGAGTGCGCCTCTGCTGTTGAAAACAAACAGCTGGCTTACCGCGCTTGGATCAGAGGCCGAGCATCTAAGGATCCCAATACAAGCCTACTGAAAACAGCCTACAATAATGCCACCAAGTTATGTAAGAGGGCTTACATTAGAGCGGATGCTCAGCGCATTGCACAAGTGGGCCAGGAACTGCTATCGCACCCTACGGGTAGCCGTTCTTTTTGGCGCCTGGCCAAAGCTGTGCAATCAAACTTCTGCCAACCCTCGCTGCCACCGCTGAGACTTGCCGATGGCTCACTTGCTCATCAGCCGCAGGAGAAAGCCGACCTCCTGGCAAAACTCTTTGCGGCTCATTCCCGTGTCGATGACTGTGGTACACAACCTCCGAAACTGTCCCATTGTGGCAGCACCATGCCCGATATTCGTATCAGACAGCGTGATGTGCGGGCGGAGCTCCAGTCGATCGATACTCGAAAAGCAAGTGGACCAGACGGCATTCCTGCGATTGTTCTTAAGAAGTGTGCAGCGGAGTTGACTCCGATCCTTACGCGTCTATACCGTCTGTCGTTCTCTGCTGGTTGTGTGCCGAAATCTTGGAAAGAGGCCAATGTCCAGCCGGTTCCCAAAAAGGGAGATCGTTCTGATCCGGCTAACTATCGTCCTATAGCCGTCACTTCCATTTTGTGTAAAATCATGGAGAGGATCCTTAATACACAGCTGATCCGTTACCTGGAAGGTCACTCGTTACTTAATGACCGACAGTATGGGTTTCGTCCTAAACGGTCAACAGGTGACCTTCTAGCGTTCCTTTTGCACAAATGGGGTGAATCTATCGATAAGCGCGGCGAATCGGTGGCTATTAGTCTCGACATCGCCAAAGCTTTTGATAGAGTCTGGCACAAGGCTCTTCTTTCCAAGCTTCCGGCATACGGATTACCCGCGCAGTTCTGTACGTGGATTGCCAGCTTCCTCCACGAGCGTAGAATTCGCGTTGTCGTTGACGACTGCGCTTCGCGGTTCGTGGCAGTGAACGCTGGTGTTCCGCAAGGCTCCGTTCTATCCCCCACATTGTTGATTTGAGACTACATCGAATCCATCATAACTACTGCCTCACGGAAACTCGGTGTCCTGAACAAGGTGCGTAGGTATTTTGCGCCGGACCGACTATGCTTGTTGTATAAAACTCAGGTTAGGTCTTGCGTGAAATATTGCTCGCACCTTTGGGACGGCTCCGCTCAGTACCTCCTCGATGCTCTGGACAGATTGCAGCGTCGCGCTATTCGCATAATTGGCGATGTAGAGGCAACTAACACCCTCGAGCCTCTACAACTTCGTCGTGACATCGCCTCTCTTAGCGCCTTTTACCGAATGTTCCATGGGGAATGCTCTGAGGAGCTCTTTAACCTTATCCCTCCCTCTCCATTCCTTAACAGAAACACGCGTAAGGGCCTTCGGAGTCATCCGTACACTGTGTCCTCCTTTTCACACCGTACCAAGAAATTCCAAGATTCCTTCTTCTGTCGTTCATCCCACACTTGGAATTCTCTACCTGCGCACGTGTTTCCTCCATCCTACAACATGGGTTCCTTCAAAAGAGGCGTGAAAAAGCATCTTTTGGGCCGGCAAGGGGCGGGCAGGTAGGAGAGTGGATGTCGTCCCTACTCTATCTGTCAACTCATTTGGGCCTCTTTCACCGCTTAACATCAGGCGGGAGGAGGTCATTTGCCGGGCCATCCATAAAAAAAAAAAAAAAAAAATATTTTCCATGTGTCCACCGAAAACACTAAGTCTTTTCGATGGGCAATATATTTTCATCGTCTGATGATGACCAAAAATGTTGGTTACTGTGTAAACACGTGTGCTCTGTGATTTTCAATGTTTCAAATCTCGAACTTGAGCTTTTGGAGTAGACATCAGCAAATGTTTTCCACTTTGTGTTCCACCACAGAACTTGGAATAAGTTGGTGTCTGAGAATCATTGGTTTATTTCTCAGGAATCGATGGAATTGACATTGGTATCGATGTGTGCTTATCTTTCAAATGTAGCAACTGGTAAACTATTGGGTTCCAGTTTGAACTCAGCAGTGAAGTGGCCACACCCAATAGGGGGATGAGAATAGAATTTGGAGCTGGTGTGGGAACAAGTATTTCGACTTGGAGATTACGCGTTGGTAAGTCAAGTGTTATTTGATCTAAATCATAGTGAGCACATGTTGCACCTGGATCACAAGTAGTGCAGATCAGTCTTCGGAAGTGGAGGATTGTTGGTTACCGCTTGTCCGTTGATGCATCTGAATGGTTCCACGAAAAAGGCTGATATTGCAGTTTTGAACTTTTGATTCAATGTCTTTAGCCGCCGTATCATCGATCTTTAAAACTTCGATATCCTTACAATTCTGTTGTACACATTCAATGAAAGCGTCTATTTTATTTGCGTCGTTTCTTTTAGCGACTTGCTTATAAGCTATCTTTTCTCCTTTTTCTCTTCTAACGCTTTTAGGTTTTGCTTCAGTTCTTCTCTTGCTTTCTTTCTACTTTGTCTCTTTTGCTCGCTTCGTCTTTTCTTTTTTTTATCTTTAGTGGCTTTTCTTCTGGTTTTACCCATACTCTGTGGATAGAAGGAATATAGACTTCCTAAGCCAAGTCATAAAACAAAGGCAAAAGAATGTAAAATTTGCAAGTTAACATTTGTACCTTTTAAATCACCAATTCATTCCAAAAACACAGCAAACTAAGCATATACTAACCCAATTAACAAAGAACCGAGAATCAAATACCATACAATGCATGCATGAAATCAACTCGCGCTAAATTAAAATGAAAAAAATTTACATTCTGATCCATTCAGTAGACATTCGTCTTTTTGGTGGACGTAAACTTTGTAACGTACTCAACTTTGACACTGCCACTTATTTTTCAAAGATTAGTAATAACAATAACTTTGTTTGTGTGCGATTGTTTGTGTGCCATAGTGGAAATGAATAATGAAATTGTTGAATTCATCGACTTTACAAAATTTTTGGGTATAACACTTGTTGACGCCGAGCGAATTCAACTTTATTCCTTTTCATTAATTTTATATTTTTACGTATCATCGAGAATTGCCGTAATATTAGTGTTATTATATTATTTTTATAGATTCATTATTACAATTAACTATTACTATCTTCTTTAAATCCAATTCTTTATTAATTCATAATGGAAACAGACACTAAAGTTAGCTTAAAAGATTTGTTAATAAGGCGAAGCTCTATTAAAGGGCAAGTCACTAAATTCAAAAACTACGTAGATAAATTTAGTAAGTTAACGGAAATAAACAACATTACCATAGCTGAGTTCACATTAAAAACAAGCAAACTCGAGAGTATTTCGGTGAAATTCGATGATTTGCAATCTGAAATAGAAGTTTTGAATGCACAAAATATTCATATTGAGCTTGATGAGCGCGATCGCATTGAAACAGAAATTATCCAATGTTTGTCTGCGGCAAAATCTCTGATACAAGAATACAATTGCCAAGTTAATGACGGTGATGTCAAACGACGTCAATCAGTGTCCAATGCGGGTTGCGATCATCAAGAAGTGAATTTTAAATTACCACAAATTCAGTTAGCAAAATTTGATGGTTCTGTTTTTCGCTGGCTGGAATTTCGCGACACGTTCACTAACTTGGTTCACAAAAATGAGCGCATTCCAGACATTCATAAATTTCATTATTTATTATCATACTTAGAAGGTGATGCTGCACGTATCATATCCAATCTCGAAATATCCTCCACCAATTATAAAGAGGCGTGGCTTCTCCTTTGTGAGAGATACGACAATAAAAGAATTCTCATCAACAACCATTTAGACTCACTTTTTAATATTCAGCCTATCACTCGCGAGTCCGAAAGGTCTTTGCGGTTTTTGGTTGACCACGTCACTAAAAATTTACGCGCGCTATCCAGTCTAGGCCAACCAACAGACCACTGGGACATATTAATTATATATATAGTTTCTTCTAAATTAGACAACAGAACATTAATAAAGTGGGAGGAGTATCGTAACTCCTTGGAGTATGTTCCGAGCTTGGAGCAATTTAATAGATTTTTAATCGGTCGTGCAGACGTTTTAGAGTCAATCAATCGTAGCAGTAACAAGTTAGGCCATAATAGCAATATAAGAATACAACAATCACCACGTCTCTCGCCTTCAAATTATTTTCGTACAAATATTAATCAAAATAAATACAATAATAGTACAGCTGACCGCTTACAAAATAATAAGTCATTTATAGCAACAGAATCTCATAACGAAACTCCAAATTTCTTATGCATAATTTGCAATGGCAATCATAAAATATATGATTGTCAAACTTTTAAATCAAAATCTGTCAAAGATAGAATGTCTTACGTTTCTAAATATAAATTATGCAAAAATTGTCTTCGCCAAGGACACCCCTATAGTGAATGTCGTATGGGTCCCTGTAGGCAATGCAACCAAAGGCATAACACGCTGCTTCACATTTCGAGTACCGCTGTCAATTATTCAGTCAATTGTGCTGAAGAGGAGAATCAACAGTGTTCCGCAGTAGCTGTTTCACACGCCAAGCAGGTTATTCTGTCTACAGCAATGATAAATGCTGTCAACCCTGTAAATAATAAGACCGAGAGGGTTAGGGCTCTTTTGGATAGTGGAAGTCAATCATCTTTCATAAGCAAATCTTTACAAAAAAGACTAAATTTACCATGCCAATCGCTAGAGGCTATTAATATTATAGGTATTGGTAACAATAATTGCAATGAGGTTGAGCACAGTTGTATTGTACATCTAAAGTCAATCAACAGCTCTTACAATGTCAAAATGTCTTGTTATGTACTAAATGACCTTACAGGAGACATTCCAAAGTCACCGGTCTCTTTACAAAATTTGCATATTCCGCAAAATATTATACTAGCCGATCCCAGTTTCTATGATCCTGCCCCAATTGAAATTTTAATTGGTGCAGATTTGTTTTGGGACATTTTAAGTAGTGAACAGCGCTCTTTGGGATGTAACAAACCGAAGTTACAAAAAACAAAGCTGGGCTGGATAATTGCTGGTCCCATGCTTCAACCCCCACATCCAAATAACATACAGGCTAATTGTGCCATTTTTTCAAATTGTAATGTTGACAAAACACTTAGCAAATTCTGGGAACTTGAAGAACTTCCTCCAAGGAAGGTTCAAAGTCCAAATGATATTGCTTGCGAAAGGCATTTTATAGTCAACACAAAAAGGTTAGAAACAGGTCGGTTTTGTGTGAAGCTACCACTAAAGAGCTCACCTGACTGTCTTGGAGATTCATATACATTAGCAAAAAAACGATTGTTAAGTCTTGAAAGACGTTTTAGAAAAAATCCAGAACTAAAGGTACAATATACAGAATTTATTCGTGAATATTCTGATTTGGGGCATCTATCTGAAGTGACAACTCCAATTCCAGATTCATGTTATTATCTTTGTCATCATGCTGTTTTTAAAGAAGACAGTGAATCTACTAGGTTGAGAGTGGTGTTCGATGGCTCAGCTCCGACATCCTCCGGCTATTCTGTCAACGACATCTTAATGGTCGGCCCAAACCTACAAGATTCTCTTTTCTCCATTTTGATAAGAGCACGCCAACATAAATACCTCTTGACAGGTGACATCGCAAAAATGTACCGTCAAGTAGCAGTTCACGAAAATGACTGCAATTTGCAATTAATGGTGGTGGTGCCCCAAGTAGACTCCACCACGTCGGCGTTTCACCGAATAAGGAATTTTGGGTTGATTGCTGATTACTAACAGCTCATAGAAAGGATTGTGGCTTACCCCGAGTCCTATTGTCTCCGTCCGTCTCCTCCGTAGCCGGTGGACTTCCTGAGCTAGCTCGAAGGAAGTCGCGGCTCCTGAAGATCTGCAGTGGATCCACCGGTGGAGACCGGAGCACTACAAATGCCTAATAGGCCACCACGACTCACACACGCGATTTCGCACAACACAAAGCGGGCTTTCGCACCCCGATATTAGGTGCGCCGCGCAAATCACTATTTGCTTGAATATTGTATATTATATTTTATTCCGGCCTGCCATAACCTCTAAGCATGTCATGACATTTCGACTCGACTCAACTGACATATCGCATGCGGCCGGCCGCCAAAAAAGCTGTCACTGCACAGACTAGAATGCAGTGCCGCCACTCGCTCTTCCTCGAGCGTGAACATCCCCCCGCTCCGGACAGACCCGGACTGTCCGCCAAATCAGTCTAAGGGGAGGCGAGAAAGAGTAGCGACCGCGCGCTTCAAAACAGAATCCCCAACTAGGACCTCGGCAAACCTGGGCACACCATCAGACCCTAGAGTAAGTTGGACAATGCGTCCGCGACGCCAACGTAAGGGTGGCAGGTTTGGGTCCTTCACTAACACGAGGTCTCCAACCCTCGGTGGGTTTGTCTTATCTGACCACTTAACGCGCTGTTGCAAAATGTGTAAATATTCAAGGTGCCAGCGGCGCCAGAAGCTCTGGGTAAGCTGCTGGAGCAACTCAAACCGCGAAAGGCGTCCGGGATTGATATCTCTATAAGGATACTCGGGCAGGGCGTTAAGTGGTCTGCCTATCAAGAAATGGCCCGGCGTGAGGGCCTGCAAATCGTTCGCGTCGGTAGACAAAGGACATAACGGACGCGAGTTGAGAACCGCCTCAATCTTATGAAACACCGTCGCGAGTTCCTCAAACGTGAGAATAGTCTCCCCAATAACGCGGCGAAGGTGAGTCTTGGCGGCCTTTACAACAGATTCAAAAATCCCTCCCCAGTGAGGGCAAGACGGCGGGGAGTATCGCCATGTTACCCCCCTACGGGAGAGTGTGGATCCGATCTCAATATTATTTTTATCTAAAAATTCACAAACTTCTCTTATATGTCTATCAGTGCCCTTGAAGTTCGTCCCACAATCGGACCGAATTAGAGAAGGCAGTCCCCGGCGGGAGACAAATCTGCCTAACGCTGCTAAGAAAGCGTCCATGGTGAGCGCACTCACCACCTCCAAATGAACGGCTTTAGTGGCCAAACAAACAAACACACACAAGTAAGCCTTTTCAGTCTTAGCATTACGGAGTCGCGACGTTTTTATAGTGAATGGTCCCGCAAAATCAGTTCCAACTCCTAAGAAGGTCATCGATTCATTCACACGATCAGCAGGCAAATCACCCATTTGGGGCTGCATCGTCTCGGGGCGTAAACGATAGCAGGGCAGACATCGAAAGATAACAGATCGGATTATTCTTCGCGCTGACAAAATCCAAAACTCCCGTTGGAGGAGCGCGGTCAATGCATTACATCCGGCATGAGCATTCTTCACATGGCGATCAATGATCAACAATCGCACCAATGGTCCGTTCTTGGGGAGCAACAGGGGATGACGTGATCTATAAGGCAAGTTAGCGTGCCTCAATCGGCCTCCTACACGCAACAATCCTTTATCATCCAGAAAGGGAGTCAAACGCACCAAGTGTCCCTTCAGTTTGGACGTCCCGGTACGGAAAATCTTAAGTTCCGGTTCAAACGCTCTAGACTGGGTCATACGCACCCAATGCAGAAGAGCATCTTGGCGCTCCTGCGGTGAGAGGACCGGACACAAATCTTTGTCCTGAGGCCGGCGACAATTTCGTATAAATCTTCTTAGCCAAGCGGTCACGCCGAGCAACTTGTCCAGAGAACTGTAGCGGTCTAATAAAAATTCCCGCTCTGGAGCCGCCATAGTCTCGACAGCGTGAACACGCAAGCCCGGATTTGGTACCTTCACCACAGCTGGTGTGGAAGGCCAAGACGGTTGTAACAACCAGTCGGGACCCCACCACAGAGTGTGGTCAATAAGCTGAGGGGCTTCGCTGCCACGTGATGCACAGTCAGCAGGGTTTATTTCACCTGGCACGTGGCGCCAAATCAACGTGGCCTTCGAGGCCTGTATTTGGGATACCCGATTGGCCACAAATACTTCCAGGGAGTGGACGGAGTTCTTAATCCAACACAGGACAACCTGACTGTCGGACCAAGCAAAGAGCGACTCAAAGTCCACACTACGTCCCAGGGTGTCAACAACGTGGTTCATCAACCGAACCAGAAGAGTAGCTCCAGACAATTCTAACTTCGGAATTGTTAATCGAGTCCGAAGTGGAGCAACCTTACTCTTAGCAATTAGCAAGTGGAGCTTAACAGCTCCTCTATCATCGACCGTCCGGATATATACGACGGCTGCGTATCCACTCTCAGACGCGTCACAAAAGCCATGAAGGCTGGCCGTAAACCGTCCCTTAGGCAGTATATGTCTAGGGATACTAACACGGTTAATGTCGGGGAGAGACGACATGAAGGACTCCCAATCTCGCAGCAAACGGCCCGAGAGGGGCTCATCCCACGACACTTCAGCTGACCAAAGTTCCTTCATCCAAAACACTACGGGACTAATCCAGCCATTTGGGTCAAAGGTACGAGCTACTGTAGACAAAACCAACCGTTTCGTCCAGACCTTGGGGCTTGGCAGCTCCAATCGATAGGTGAACGTGTCCTGGACAGGTCTGTATTGCACTCCCAAAACAGACAGTAAATCTGGAGTGTTGGCATTCTCAAAAATATGAGGCTCCTGCTGGTGGTCGTCTGGCAAGTCACACAAAAGCTGAGGTGAGTTGGACATCCACTTCCTCAGTTCATAACCACCAGCCCCGAGAAGAGCAATTAGTTCATCTCGCAAAATCAAGGCTTCCTCGACACTAGAGGAGCCCGTACAAATATCATCAACAAATGCATCCTCCTTGAGAACCAAGGATGCGCGAGGGTATCGTAATCGTTCACGTTCAGCGAGTTCCACAAGTGAGCGAATTGCCACAAAGGGGCTCGAACGCAAACCGTATGTATTGGTGTTCAGCTCGTAGACCAGCATGGGATCCCTGGGATCCTCCCTCCATAATATGAGCTGATATCGTCTATCGTCCGGGTGAATCACAGTCTGCCGAAACATCATCCGGATATCGGTCACAAAGACGACGGCATGGCGACGGAAGTTGGTCAATACATCGCCCACCTCGTGGTGCAACTTCGGTCCAGCATGCAGACATTGATTCAGCGAAACTCCGGTAGACGTAGGAGCTGACCCATCAAAAACAACGCGTATCTTCCCAGTGGAAGGTTTCAAAACCGCGTGGTGAGGAAGAAAATTATGTTCCTCGTTTCGCCAGTCCAGTCGCGAGACCGACATGTGCCCCAGTTGCTCATATTCTCGCATGAAGTCGACATACTTCTGTTTGAGGTCGGAGTTCCTACTCATACGACGCTCCATGGACAGCAGCCGCTTCTCGGCCAACGGCCGGGAGCTGCCAAGTGAGGGGCGAACTGACAAAAAGGGCAAACGAGTGATCAGCCGTCCCGAGTGAAGGCGACCTGTATTGTTCTGGTAGAACAACTCACACTCCTCGTCCAAGGGGTTCACTCGCTTCACGGTAGGTGGCTCTTCCACCTCCCAAAACCGTTGAAGGACATCCGATAAGGTGGAGCTAACAGTTATGTAACTGTCCACCGATGGAGATGGTGGGTTATGCCTAACTGGTCCCATCACTACAAACCCAAGCGATGTAGATAAGGCTACCAGCCCACCCTTCTGTAACTCTCTCCTCTTCCCACAATACACGCGGCCTAGAACATCGGCACCGAGCAATAAGTGAATCGGACCGGTTCGGTGGAAGGAAGGGTCAGCCAAGGTCAATCCTGATGTCGCATCAACGACAGCGCGCGAAACGTGCTGTTGCGGAAGCTGACCAACAACCTTCTCATAAACAATCGCGGTAGCGCCAATTTTGGGCGCTGAAGAGAAGTGGGGGGAGAAGGAGAACAAAACCTGACCGATCGGATCCGGGATCCGCAGGTCTCCGATTCCTCGTACCGATTCAAGGTATGGAGATGTGTTCAAACTCAACTGCCGGACCAGCCAGCTGGAGGCAATGCAACCCTGAGCTCCCGTATCCAAAAGGGCGCGAACTAAAACAAAGGTGCCCCTCGGGCCCCACACCTGTACGGAGGCTGTTGGTAACAGCACCTGCTCCTGTGGGGGGGTTGCAGCCGACAGTTGGTTTAGTGAAAATCCTCCCGCATTCCCCGCAACGGGGGGGAAGGGGGGTCCGAAGAAAAATGCATGCGCGGCGGAGGAATAGGGCGCTCAAGGCGCTCGAGCGGGTCCCAATCCGGCACGTACACACCCCGACCAAAGCTGCATCGGGGGGCCGGGCGGTGCCCATGATGGGCGAAAGTTGGGGGAGCCCATGACAACCGGGGTCTCTCCATCAGAGGGGGAGAGAAGCGTATTGTCTCCCGACGTGGCTCCCTAATAACCGCGGCCCAATCCCGCGGTGGCGCCTCATAAGCGGCGCGTCGATCCCCCCCGCCCGTAGGGGGGGTGGGGCGCCCAATCCTCTCACTGGAGGGGGGGCGCCTGTCCAATCTCCGCGGAGGGGTGGCACGCCCCTCCGATCTCCTCGGAGAGGTGGGTGACCTAGGAGGGCCCCCGCCCGTGTGCGAGTCCCTCTCTCTCACCACCTCACGAGTGTCTCTATTGTTGAAGCACAAAAGGGGGTGATGGGCCCCTCCACAACAGTGGCAATCTCGTGGGTGGGGGCAAGCCGATGCCATATGGGCCCCCAGGCAGCGGTAGCACCAATTCCGCTGCTTGGCCATATTCCTACGCCCCTCGGTGCGTAGGCCAACAAATTTGGGACAGGCCGGCAAACGATGGCCATCCCGCTTGCAACACTTGCAAGGCCTCGGCCTCTCCCCGTGTGGAGAGTTCTGCCGCACTGCAGTATACTGCTTGTGCGGGCGGCGCTCTCTCCGTGGCGCTGCCCGGGTCGCCTCAAAGCGGCCTGTACTCGGTCCCGGTATAGGAACCAGATCCAAGTGGTCGGTCATCCGACACTCATCCTCCAAAAATCTGAGGAGATCCGAGAAGGGGGGGAGGTACGAGGCACTATTGCCCCCATACCTTTGTTCAAAGCGCCCCTTCATCTCCATGGGAAGCTTATCGAGGATGAGGTGGAGCAAAATAAAGGACCACTGGTCCACCGGTAGATCAAGGCGTTTGAGCGCGTTAATAGCGCTTAGCAGCGGGTTCAAAATCTCCTTCCTCAATGAGGAGACCCGCGATACTCGTGGCAGCCCTAAAATGGCAGCCACATGTGTGTCCGCTAGCAAGCGAACATTCTGATACCGGGCGGTCAACAACGCCCTTGCAATATCATAACTGTCATCATTGACAGGTAGATGCTGGACAAGTACACCAGCCTCTCCACGTAAGGCAGAGAGCAAATAGGCCAATTTCTGGCTAGGGAACAGGTCGTCCCTCGAGTGAACCAGGCTATCAAAGAGGTTAATGAACCCCATCCAAGAAGCCAAGTTCCCATCAAAGGTTGGGATGTCTAAAGTGGGCAGTCTGCCCAGCAAGCCGGCCGGGGTAGGCTTGACCTCCCCGGGCGTGCACGACTCACCCCTCCGGGCGGATAGGATTGCCTGAGCCTTGTTTATAATCACATCCGCCTGTTCAAAACACTGATCATAATCGGCATTAAATTGGTCGACTGCCCGCAACTCAGCGGCACCCTCGGCTGGGTGGTCGAGCAGATATTGTTGATGAGCAACGAAAAGCTGCTCCAATTCCTTCAAGCGAGCCGGTACTCCCTCATGCCGAATTAACAAGGCCTGTTCTCGGTCTGGTCGGTCTACCAAAGCGACGGCACTAGCAAACCATCTCAAAATCTTTTGTGCACCCGCGCGGGCACCACTAAGCGGGCTGACTGGCGGGACCATTTTGCACCAAAATTAATAAACACTATAATAATACACGGACAAACAGACCGACAACCGCAGACAACAAAACAGATCGGGAGGAACTTCAAAGGCAGAACAAAATATATAAACAAACCAAAATCAAGTATAAATGCTAGGACTTAACTAGAACAACAAGGCATTTAACAACAGAATTTTTCAAACAAATTAAATTCAAGCATTAAGTCAATAACTTAACAAACACAATATTCAAAGGCAAACAAAACAAAATCAAATGTAAATGCTAAAACTTAACACAGCAAAATAGTGTATTACAACAACCGCAAAGTCATTTAGCAGCAAAATTTTTTCAACAAATCAAATTCAAGTATAAGTTTACAACTTAACAAACAAAATATTCAAGGGCAAAACAAAGATATGAAAAAACAAACCAAAATTTAAATATAGGTAAATGCTAGAACTTAACTAGAACAACAAAGACATTTAACCTCAATTTTTCATATACAATGACAATTAGTTAAGGAGATCGGTCCACAAATGAGCTGGTAGTCGGTTTAAAATCAGCAATCAAAACCAATTAATATGTATTGCCCGTTTGGACAACCAACAAGATTACAATATTAATTGTACAATACTAATCAAATGCTCAAATCTAAGAACCACGCTCTGCTACCAAGAGATGGTGGTGCCCCAAGTAGACTCCACCACGTCGGCGTTTCACCGAATAAGGAATTTTGGGTTGATTGCTGATTACTAACAGCTCATAGAAAGGATTGTGGCTTACCCCGAGTCCTATTGTCTCCGTCCGTCTCCTCCGTAGCCGGTGGACTTCCTGAGCTAGCTCGAAGGAAGTCGCGGCTCCTGAAGATCTGCAGTGGATCCACCGGTGGAGACCGGAGCACTACAAATGCCTAATAGGCCACCACGACTCACACACGCGATTTCGCACAACACAAAGCGGGCTTTCGCACCCCGATATTAGGTGCGCCGCGCAAATCACTATTTGCTTGAATATTGTATATTATATTTTATTCCGGCCTGCCATAACCTCTAAGCATGTCATGACATTTCGACTCGACTCAACTGACATATCGCATGCGGCCGGCCGCCAAAAAAGCTGTCACTGCACAGACTAGAATGCAGTGCCGCCACTCGCTCTTCCTCGAGCGTGAACAAATATTATGGAGAGAAGATGAATCACTGCCGATCAAAACATTGCGATTAGGTACTCTCACTTACGGCACCGCAAGTGCGAGTTACCTTAGCACGAGATGTCTTTGGCAGATAGGCGAAGAATGTCCTGATGAATTAATAAAAAATGTTATACAAAAGGACTTCTATGTTGATGATGCAATTTTAGGCGCTAATGATGAAACTCAATTACGGTACATACAAAAGGCCGTGTCTGAAGCCCTAAGTTCAGCATGTTTCCAATTACGTAAATACAAAACTAACTTACCGTCATTATTTGAGCATATAGAAATTGATAATAGTGAAAGGCTTACCTTTAGTGAGTCCTCGAGCACTCTCGGCCTGGGCTGGATTCCTACCGATGATGAATTTTATTTTCCCGTCAAAATTCCGATAGAAAATGAAAACATTACCAAGCGAACAATTTTATCTAACTCTTCTCGTGTGTTCGACCCGCTGGGATTAGTCAGTCCATGTATAATTGAAGCTAAAATGTTACTTCAAAAATTGTGGTTGAAGGGTGTAGAGTGGGATCAGCCATTATCGGAGGACCTTAAGCAAAAATGGTATGTAATTGCTAGTAACTTACCTAAATTGTCTAATTTCCGCATCCCTCGTAGAGTTTTGTGTGATTCACCAGTGTCAATAGAACTTCATTCATTTAGTGATGCCTCACAAGATGGCTACGGAGCTTGCATTTATTTAAGGTCAATGGATGGCACCGGTAATATTACAGTAAGATTATTATGTTCCAAATCAAAGGTAGCACCACTTAAGCCTACAACCATACCTCGCCTCGAGCTTTGTGCAGCTCTATTAGGAGCCAGATTGACTAAAGGCATTTTAGAATCAATTAGATACGTACCTACACGTATTGTACACTGGTGCGACTCTAATATAGTTTTGTGTTGGATCAACGGCGATCCAAGTAAATTAAAAACTTTTGTTGCTAATAGAATAGCAGAAATTATAGACATTTCAGACCGTGGGTCCTGGCGCTATGTTCCTACAGACGCTAACCCAGCTGATATTATTTCAAGAGGTATGAATGCATCTCAGCTTCAGCAAAATAGCCTCTGGTGGAAGGGTCCTCCGTTTCTTAGACTTAGGGAAGATGATTGGCCAACATTGACCAAAACCCAAAATGTCGAGATACCAGAGATAAAGGTTATTGCAGTCACCACACAAGAACCCTTATTTGACTTCAAATTATATTCAAATTTTAATAAAATTCAAAGAATATTTTGCTATATATTACGATTCCTTCATAATGCTAATCCTAAAAATAGACACAAAAGGTATTTAGGGGTATTAGCAGTTGATGAGCTAAATAATGCTTTCAATTTATTGTGTCGTACTGCACAAAGGCAGACATTTCCAAATGAATACAAAACCTTATTGACTGACAAAGAGTTAGAACCTAAATCTAATATTTTATCATTGTCTCCATATTTATATAAAAATACAAATTTAATTAGAGTCGGTGGCAGATTAGATAATTCTGACTATTCCTATGATAAGCGCCATCCCATACTACTTGATGCTTCTCATCATCTTACAAAATTATATTTTGAACAAGAACATTTAAAAAACCTTCATGCAGGCCCGCAGTTGCTGTTATCTACTGTTAGAGAGAGAGTGTGGCCTATCAACGGTAGAAAACTTGCGAGGCGTGTTGTAAAGCAATGTGTGATTTGTACCCGTATGCGGGGTAAAACAATATTCCCTAAAATGGGAAACTTACCTAAAAATAGAATTTCTGTTGATTTCCCTTTCAGTTCCGTTGGTGTGGATTACGCTGGCCCGTTTAGTATTCTAAATCGCAAGGGACGTGGTGCAAAATTAATAAAATGCTATTTATGTTTGTTTATTTGTCTGCGATTTAAATGTGTTCATTTGGAGCCAGTTAGTGACTTAACTAAGGAAGCATACATAATGACCCTTCGTAGATTCGTAGCCCGCCGTGGAAAACCCACAGAAATATTTTCTGATAACGGTCGGAATTTTGTCGCAGCTGCAAAGGATATCAGTAATTTTTTGAAATTAAATAACACGTCTCTTGCTGAATTTGCGTCAATGGAAGGAATAAAGTTTAATTTTATACCAGCTTATACGCCTCACTTCGGCGGGATCTGGGAAGCAGGGGTTAAGTCAGCCAAATATCACATAAAAAGAGTCATGGGTAATACCCACTTAACTTTCGAAGAAATTACCACTTTATTTGCACAAGTGGAGGCCATTCTAAATAGTCGACCACTATGTCCTATGTCCTCATCTCCTAATGATCTCCTTACCCTTTCACCTGGGCACTTTATTATCGGCAAACCTCTAAATGACTTGCCCACTTCAGCCGTAGACTTGTCAAAGAACAATCTGGAGAGATATGCCCGGCTTCAGCAAATTAGACATCATTTCTGGGAGAGATGGCAAAAGGAATATGTATCAGAGTTACAACAACGCACTAAATGGAGAAGAAATACTGCAAAATTGATAATTGGAGATATGGTACTGCTGCAAGAGGATAACGTAGCCCCACTGAACTGGCGCATGGGTCGAGTCGTGCGTTTATATCCTGGCTCTGATGGGACTCCTCGTGTGGCAGACATCAAGACAACTACAGGCTGCATGCGTCGAGCTGTGGTTCGGCTCTGCCCTCTGCCTTCTGCGAATGAGCTTCAAGATTGAAAGTGACGTCTTTCAAGGCGGGGAGGTTATGTTGACGCCGAGCGCCACCTAGTTCACTATTTTGTAATTACTTATTTAACACATCTTGTCAAAGTTATATAAAGCGCGACGGTAGATGGTGCGCACTTCACTTGCCACGAAATAATTGTATTGAGAGAGAGAGAGAGAGAGAGAAACATTTAATGACCCAAGACAAAGTACAAATACAGAACATGAACAATTTACACACGTAACAAAAACATAGACAACATTTAAAGTAACAGCATATAGGTACAAATATTAGGTCAATCAGGACCCCACCTCAGCTTGTGTTATTGCGAAGCAAAATCGCATCGCAACAACGCTGGTATTCTGGCGGAGCCTGTTGGTGAGCGGGGAAGACAGTACCTTACTTATACAATAAACGTTAACAAAATAAAAAAAAAACTATGTACTGTGGACAAGAGAATTAAAAAATATGAAATAAATAATATTTTGTGAAGTCTTACAGAACTTGACATCGACAAATTAATATAAATATAATATTATATAATCTTGACTTAATAACTACATATAAGAATAAAGCTATTATTACTAAACTGTTCGTTAGAAACTTAAATTAATTGCACAGGTAGAAATATAAAACATATAGTCCTCAAATTATTATATGATATTGTCGAACATATTATCTAAACATTCTTAAAGACAGAAACACGATTAATAACATTTCACTCGACAGAAAAATAAATACGAAGAACACTCGGTTCAATATCTCAAAACAGCTGCGAATCATAAAATACTATAATACCTAAATAACATGAAAAGTTTTATCAATAGATGTGCATTTTCATTGTCTAAAAATTTGCAAGAATACATCATTTATTTTGGACTCCAGTCCTCCAAAAATCGATTTAAACCTGTAAAAGTAACGTTTTCTTTCGGTGTCGTAAGCTACTCGTACATTAAAAGCCATGCAATTATCAACTGTATTTCCTCATATACGAGTAATAAATCAGTCGTCGTGCGCGACTCCATTTCCTGGGAAACAGTTTATTACAAAAGCGACTGGGTTGTGAACCAGGTGCCAATGCTGCTTACTGTCATTGGTAAATAAAAATTGAGATAAAAAAAAACTTAAAGCACGAACTACTTAGCCTTCATTGTAGTACAGATTTTTGTAGTGACAAAAGATGACGCTTTAAGTTGTTTTTTAACGTCCTCCTTGTTTTTAAATCTCGCATCGGTGGGGGCAAGTCATTCCAACATCTGGTGGCAGCGAATCTGAAGGATCCACGAAAGGCCGCAGAGTGGTGTTTTGGGGTAGAAAAGATGTGGGTGCACGATCTCTTTAAAAATCTACTATGTGCTTGTGTTCGCTCCAGTTTAGCACATAGGTATTTTGGCTTACCGGAATGAACAATGCCAAACAAAAGGGATGCTAAATGAACGCGCCTACGCGCATCCATCTTTAACAAGTTAGCGGAATTTAGGAAGGGGGTAACGTGGGTACGTGGTGGAATAGGGAAACAAAAACGCGCGCATGCGTTTTGCACACGTTGAATGATACGGACAGTTCTTGCCAATAGGCATGGTCCGTAAACTGTGTCGCAGTAATTCAGCTTCGACAAGACTAGCGATTCACATAGCTCAATTCGCAGTTTCTCAGAAAGGTATTGCCTTATCTTGTAAAGGAGTTTTAGTCGGTAGAAACAATTACGAGCACATTCCCAAACATGGATCTCAAAGTTGAGACTGCTATCGAGGATCACACCTAAGCTCTTAGCACTGTCCACCCTCTCTATGGTTACTCCGTCAATTTTTACTGGCAGACCCTTGCCATTAAGCTTGTCAATATTTTTTTTGCTGCCCATGAGCAATAATTTGGATTTTTGTGGGTTCAGAGCAAGGCAATTAGTCCGAGACCAACTTGATAATCTCTCAAGATCCTCATTCACTCTGTCCACTGCAGAGGGAGTGTCAGGGGGTCTGAAAGAATAGTACAGCTGTATGTCGTCAGCGTATAAGTGATAACGACACTCACGTATGCAGTTGGTCACATCCGCACTGTACAGAATAAACAGAATGGGACCTAATAATGAACCTTGTGGGACTCCTCTAGTAACCGGAATCGAAGGAGAATGGATTTTACTACCATCAACTGCAGATAACTCAACGTACTGACTTCTGTCTTTTAGGTAACTCGAGAACCACTTTATTGCGCTAATGTCAAAGCCGTAATATGCAAGCTTGGACAATAGAAGTGTCGTATTTATACAGTCGAACGCGCGGGAGTAATCCAACAGTAGCAGCATAGTGACCATTCCAAGATCTTGAGCTACCAGAATATTGTCGACGATATCCGAGAGAGCGGTTGCAGTACCAAGACCCTTGCGAAACCCTGACTGATATTGTGGAAGAATTTCATGATCCTCAAGGTATGTGGTGAGTTGATCGCACACTACTTTTTCTAATATTTTGGAGATACAAGGAAGTAAGCTTATAGGTCTAAGATCGCTTAAGGTCATGGGTTGTGTGTTTTTGGGTAAAGGTTTAACTATCGCCTGCTTCCAACCCCTTGGGAAAGTGTTCTCCATTATAGAGCGATTCACAATACTCGTGATTGCCTCCAATGACTGTGGCATAGTTAGTTGCAGCATCTCCAATGAGATATGGTCGTCACCTTGTGCGTTGGATGAGAGGCTTTTAATGGCTTTAAGAACGATCTCTTCGGTGGTTGGACGTAACCTAAAGGTGCCTGCTGCACAGTGCCTATGGTGTTCAAAGAATGTCAAACAGCTAATTGGTACATTTGTCTCTCCAGGCACATCAAGAAAGTGTGTATTAATCACAGTAGGGTTGTCGAATAATGGTGGCAGTTCAGATGAAGCCTTGTTGTTGGGTAGTATGTCTCTTTTTAGGTTTTGCCACAGCTTTTTGGAGTTCCCTATGTTGCTATTGATATGCTTAGTAAAGTAGCTCATTTTCTCACGCTCGATAGCTGCAGACACTGTTTTTTTCATTGCAATGTAGCTGTCTTTGAGGACTTGGGTTTTGTGTCTTTTATATTTCCGATGATAAGAGTTTCTTATACTCATCATTTTCTTTACTGTTTCCGTAATCCAGGGGTGAGGAGGAGACTTAAATTTCTTTGTAGTTACTGGAGCATGGATATCAAAAATTAATTTGATGGTAGATGTGAAATTGTCCGCTAACGTATCTACATTATCATCTGAACATACAAAGTGATCCCAGCGGACTTGGTTTAGGTTGTTGTTGAACTGATCTAGAAGTATGTTTTTCAGTGGCCTGTAGGTTACCCATCGAGGCTGTGCCTTATGCTTTTTTATTTTGAAAACCGCTATTAACATAGCATGCTTACCGAGTTCGGGAATGTGTGCAACTGTAACATTGAGTACTGTGACGTCTGTACAGATCACGTCGATTAGACTCTGAGCGTGCTGGGTGAAATGTGTCGGCTCAGTGACGACCTGCTTAAGATTTACGCTGCTCAATACTTGCTGGAAAAGTTTAGATCCACCACTGGCTGTGTTGAGGAGATTTACGTTGAAATCTCCAAGCAATATTAATCCATCGTGTTTGGGAAGAGAAGTGATAGACTCTGAAATTGCTTCGAGAAATATAGCAATATCCTGCCTAGGTGGACGGTAAGCAGTTCCAATAATTATGTCTTGATTACAAAGTCGCACTTTTAACCACATCTGTTCCACTGTTTCAGTGATATAGTGCGAGCAAACGCGCGCATTTATTCCCCTTCGAATGTAGAAACCTACTCCACCACCTCGACCACGGTGAATACTGTCGGGCCTTGGGCAATGGCAGAACCTATAATTTCGCAGTCTAGGTGCCTTATCCTTCTGGCCTGGTCTAAGCCAGGTTTCATTTATAGCCAGCACATCAGGAGTCAGTTTTTCAACGGCTACAGTGAACTCATCATGTCCCGTATTTAGAGAACCGGCGTTAAAGAGACCAACTTTTAAGTTTGTGAGGGTAGGCATTTATAGAGAAGTGAGAAAATGCATGATGTCAGTTGAGATATTGAATGTGAATATTTTCAATGGTATGCGAAGATTAAGAGAAGTATGTGTAATCAAGTTTAAATAGGTTCTATATAATATATAGATCATTATGGTAGACATGTTGTAAAGACTATACCTTTCCTGGTACATGCAGCAATTTGAACAAAGACAGTAGGTGCATGTATTTAAGTATAGTAATTGCTTTGTGTGAAATATTGTGTCGAGATTACTATAGTTGACAAAATTACTTAACAAAAGTGAATAAAGCGAAGGACTGACAGCAAAGCGGAGAGGAACGGCTATAATATTTAAATTTGTGCAATAAGCTAGCAATAATACTAATTCTGCTTGTATAAGTTTACAGGTTATAAAGCCAATAAGCGAAAGTAAAAAATTAAAGAATTCCTTTGCAGGATACAAACGAAAATACACTATTTTAAAACAAAATAAATTGACATCGATTTGTGTTTTTCTAGACCGAAGTGATCGCTGGCGAGCCAACGTCACTCGGTCCAAAAACTCTGTACACGTCGGCCTGCGTCCGTAGACGATGTCGTGGAGCATCCTGTCCGGGGTGCTGTCGTGCGAAGATCCTCCCGTCCCTGGTCCAGACGAAGCGCCAGCCGAGTCGCCTGCCGGTCTCGCGCGCCTGCCGAAAAAGCGCGCGGTTGGCGCGCGTCAGCCGCTCGTTCACGTAGAAACGGCAAGGCGACCCGGACAGGTCCAAGCCTTCGGTGGTGACGGTAAGGCGCACGCGGGCGGCCTGCAGGAGGTCGTCGCGCACCGCGCGACGCACCAGTCGTACCACTATAGGGCGTGGCCTCGCCACCACACCGCTCGCGTCCGCCTCCGGGGGGCGACCCACGCGCGCGGCACACACTACGTCCTCCGGCCCCAGCTTCACCCCGATCTTGGTCGCCAGGGTCATGACGATGTGCTGCAGACTCTCCCCTTTCTGTTCCGGGATGCAGGTGAACTCCACATCGTTAAGGAGGAGTTCCTGGTCGCGCTCGTTGAGCTCAGCCTTGAGGGAATCAATTGTGTCCTCCAGGGTTATGTGAGCGCTGTCGGCCTGAGCGGTCGCTGCCGCGTGACTCTCCAATTTCTCAACCCGTGACCTGAGCTCCTTCACTTCGCTCACGCACGTCTCTACTTGAGTCACGAGATCAGACAGCTTCCCATCAAACGCCTGCACCTGGCCATCTCGTCTCGGTCTCGGCCATTTCTTCTCGAAAGACGCGAATTTCCTTCACGAGCACGTCGAGTCGCCCCGCGAGTGCCGTCAGGGTGCTGCAAGAAGGTTCGGGAGCCGTCTCGGGACTGCTGTACTCGACCGGGCTCGGAGCTGCCGCTCCGCGGTGCCGCGTGACCTTGTCGTCGTGCTCGCGGATCGGCGTGTCGCTGTTGTCGACCTTTGGTTCCCGACTTACACACGCAGCGCACTTCCAATTGAGCCTATGCTCGCCGGTGAGTGTGTTCCGGAACCGCTGCTCGGACACATTTGCACAAAGCAGGTCATAATTACAAGCACATACGCAGCAACATAAAAATTGTCTATTTTTGATGACTTGCAAACAGCCAGCGCAAGATTTTGAAGCCATGATTGTCCAAAATGAGAGTGAAATTTAAAAAAAAAATGTGAAAAAGCAATAGAGAAAAAAAAATTATTGCACAAAAAAAAATTTGAAAAAAAAAACAACTGCTCATAGGTGGACTTGAACGCCGGTTCGCTCTTCGATTTGTGTCCGTAAGACCGTAACTTTCGCTCCGACGCCACACACGTCGCATGCGGTATAATGAAATATCTCTTCCCTTCGCACGCCAGTTATGCGACTAGAAAGTTACTTTCACTTTCTAGTCGCATATTGGGCAATTGATGCAAGGTCAATTTTCGATGCAACGTTTCACTGATCACCGTCACTTAGTTCACAAAAATCTTCTATTTCTTTATAGCCACCACACGAACAGCATTGGTTTATGCACCAAAACACAGGAAACTGATTGAAGAATAAACTGATATAGTATACTACAAGTAAGAGACTCGTTTAACTATTGATTTTGATTTAACAATACGGAGCGTAATTAAACACGTCAGAGCACAGTGACCGCACCCCGCGCACCCACCCCGTGCAGTATTGAAAACATCGAAATTATACTGCTGTTCAAAAATCTGAGTTTTATTAAAGTGAAACTCCAATCTTGCGCTAAAACAACACTAGATTCTAGATTGCAGTGGGATCCACATATTGAGTCCTTGGCTAACAGACTTAGTTCTGCAGCATATGCAGTTAAAAAAATAAGACAACTTACTAATGTTGAAACGGCAAGATTGATTTACTTTAGTTATTTTCATAGTGTCATGTCATATGGAATACTACTGTGGGGATCGGCTGCTAGTATTGAAAGTATTTTTGTACTTCAAAAAAGAGCGGTTCGCGCTATTTATAATTTACGAGCAAGAGATTCTTTAAGGGACTTATTTAGAGAAATTAATATATTGACTTTAGCAGGACAGTACATTTATGAAAATTTGATTTATGTCTATAAGAATTATAATACATTTGAAACCAATTTCCAAATTCATCATCTAAACACAAGATACAAAAATAAACTTGCCGTTCCAACATTCAGGCTTCAAAAAACTAGAGGCTCGTTTATGGGGAAATGTATAACCTTTTATAATAAGCTTCCACAAAGTGTTACCGACTTGCCTTTTCATAAGTTTAAAGCGCATGTAAAAAAGACTCATGAGTAAAGGATATTATAAAGTCAACGACTATTTGAATGATGCCAATGCCTGGTGTTAATTTTTCAGATAATGAATCGTCTTGTTATGTATAACCATTTGTATAAACAAATATTATTATTTTTGGTAATAAGTAGTAAGAAGAGAACTGACACATCTAATCTTGTAATGGAAGTTGAGCTCAAACTTCTGCTGTGAGGTCAGCTTCCAATTGACGACTCTGTAACAATACAGGGAGAAAAAAATTGCCCTTGCTGGTTTTCTTGCTGGTTCTTTCCAGTACAAGGTCTCCCGCCGTAGACTTGTGAACCAATGGCGTAGCTGCTTTGACAAAGAGATTGTAACAATCCAATTTGAATAAAAGATATTGAATTTGAATTTACGGCGAAATGGCACTGCTTGTAAGCAAGACAATATTGGATGCGTTCATCAATAATGTTCCGTTCGCAAAACCTTTATTTTTAATGCATAACTTGTGTGACAAAAGGAAGTCCACCGAATAGATGTTGGTTTTCGGAACACAATTTGAACATGCAAAAAGTGTATTTTTATTAATCCAACATTTTTGTTCTTCGTTTATTGTGAAAAATAAAATATGTGATTTAGGAAAATGACAACGTAGGATAACACAACAAATTATATTTTTTGTTTGTCTCATTTGTACAAAGAGAGAGGGATCGGTAACGGTCCACCGAAGTGTATTTTTCGGTCAATATTATTTTTTTTTAAATTCAATGTTTAATTTTGAGTACGTAATTAAGTAAAGGGACATATTTTCTTTAATATAGATCTAATTTATGTTACGTAATTTATGTTAATAGTTTTATTTTCGGTCTCTAACAAATTTTTTTACGGTTATGACAATGACCCATGTACATTTGCCTGACGCTCTTACGGTGAAGGAAAATATCGTGAGGCAACCTGCATACATCCAAGAAGAAATACAAAGGTGTATGTGAAGTCGACCAATCCGCACTAGGCCAGCGTGGTTGACTAAGGCCTAAACACCCTAACTCCGGGTAAGCTCGAGCGCCTCGGTGGGGACGTATATGAGCTGTTATGATGATGATGATGATATAATAATTTCTTCAAGCATAAACTTGCACGCAAGCATGCAGCATGTTGCGTGGTCAGATCACGGCTGGTTGAAATCCGCGCCTACGCGGATTTGAATAACACTCTAGGGGTAGAACAAACAAGACTATGTGGAGTCGGTTTTGCAGCGATTCGTTTATGTCATTAGGAGCATGAATTAATGATTGAATAATAAATCAATATAATATATAATAATAAATCAATATATATAAGAAGAAATTATATCAAATTAAATCACAAAATATTCGAGAATCATATCTGAATAAGATGATATACGTAATGTTGTTATAAAACGTTTAGTAAAATGAAAAAATTGAGTTTGGTAAAATAGAGTCCTTTAAAATTATGATAATTTGTAATTATAAGAAATGAAAAGCATCTATTTGCGGATTTATAAAAATTCAAGTTAATTTTAAATCACGGGTCTCCAAACTACGGCCCGCGGGCCAAATCCGGCCCGCCAGTGCCATCAATCCGGCCAGCGACAGCCAATGTCTTGTTGTTGTTATTGTTACTATTGCTGTGATAAGTTGAAGAAGAAAACACAATGGTAATTTAAATGCAAAAACCGTATGTTGGCTTATGTCGCGCACTCTGCGACTAATCTAAAATATAGCTAAGGTTTGGCCCTTGGAACATACTGAAGAAATCATTATGGCCCTAAGGCTCCTAAGTTTGGCGACCACTGTAGGTATATATAGCTTTATATGTTTTTTCCAAATTTTTATTTTTTGTTTACACGTGATTTTATAGTTGCTTCGAGCCTTGTAGGGCATTTTAAATTATAGTAAAACATTTAAGGACTACTTATATTATGTCAAAACAAATCAGAGATTTCCTTAATTATGCTTAATAATATTATGCCTTTGGGTAACTATATGCCTTATACAAATTATTCAATGAAAAAAATATGACACAATAATGTTATGCTTAGTGACGTGAAGCGTCTTTATGACAAACAAGATTATGCCAAATAAAAGGTCCCTGCCCTGAAATAACTTACTACATATATCCCAATATTCATATATTTTAGCTATGCTCGTGATTAAATTGAAGGCTCTCGATAAATTTAAATAAGTACTTAGCAAAAAAGTACTTTGCTCTGTTGACGAACGAATAACTAATAGTAGATAGATAACCTATTATCCCTATTATAACCTATTATACCCCTTCGGAGCATAATGTACAATACGCAAAATGTGCACGACACGCAAAATGAGCAAAACGCAAAATGTACAATACGCAGAATGTACAACTCGCAGAATAAGTGCCTAAGTGGATGAAATTCGTAGAAACGCACCAAATAAATCCCAAATGTGTACCGAGTAGCCCAGTCGGCACATCTTACAGTAACTACTTATCGACAACTTATCATTATCTCCAAACAAAATCTTCGCAGCATCATACGTAACTCACTAGTAAGCTCAGCCACATTCATTCGTTTCAAAAGGAGTCGATCAATACCCACCTATAAAATAACGAAAGACTTTGTCACCGAAAGAACATTTTATATGTTGGTACCTACGTCGTACCCATATAAAACTGGTAGTAGGTATCAGTGGAGAAATATCGGGGGCATGGAGCTTAGCTCTTGGTCATCACCCTCCAGTTCGCAGGTATTAGATAGCTCTCAATACCGGCTTGAAGTTGTCGAGTGTATTTTAGAACCCACAAAAATAGCGGACAATGCTCAATACATATAGGTAGGGACACCTAATAAAAGGAAATGCTTTAAAATGTAATAATAAATAAACGTTTTATCTCATAAATACGTTATTGTATTTTACGCTTTCCAAATATAAATATTGTGATTTTCATTGAAACCCTCGATATTTTAGACTAAGTTTTTCTCGTAAAGCTTAACCGACATGAATAATTAAGCTTAGTGTGAATCAGATTACTTAATTTCGACTACCACACGTTTTGCTTTCTAAGTATTTAAAAAATATAAAAAACGTAAGAACTGAATGTTTAATCTAAAATATATTATATAGAAAGTGTTTGGTCAATACAAGCCAAAACCTACCCACGTTAACATCTATATATATTTAGTTGCGAAAGGTTACTCATAAAGAAATCTCAAAAACCTCTTGACGTGCAAAAATGAAATTTGGTAGGAGGGTAGTTTATAGTTAGCAGACGTCCGCTAAGAACGGATTTTGCGACAGGGCCGGATTTAGGAGGTCTAAGGGCTCTCGCAAACATGTATGAAAGTTCTTAATCTTTTTACCACAAAATTGAAATTTGGCAAAGAGGTAGTTAGTAGAAGATCGCTAATAACAGATTTTGCAACAGAGCTGGATTAAGGAGGTCTAACGGCTCTCAAGTTTGTATGAAAGTGATAAATTTTTTGTACCACAAACTTAAAATTTGGCAGGGAGGTAGTTAATAGTTATTGAACGTTCACTAAGAACGGAGTTTGCGACAGGTCCAGATTAAAGAGGTCTAATAAGGGCTCTCGCAAGTTTGTATGAAGGTCTTTCTTTTTCTTGCTACAAACTTGAAATTTGGCGGGCGGGTAGTTAATAGTTAGTTAATGTTCGCTTAAAATGGATTTTGCGACAGGGTCGGATTAAAGAGGTCTAAACACTCGCGCAAGTTTTGAGTTTATGAGTAGTAAGATGAAATTGCGCAGGGACGTAGTTTATAGTTAGCAGACGTCCGCAAAAAACGAATTTTTCGCAAGGGCTGGATTAAGGAGGTCTAAGAGCTCTCGCAAGGTTGTATGAAATTACTTAATTTTTTGTGCTACAAACTTAAAATTTGGAAGGGTCGTAGTTAATAGTTAGTAAATGTTAGCAAAAAACAGATTTTGCGACAGGGCTGAACTAAGGGCTCTTGCAAATTTATATGAAGTCCTAGGCTTTTTGTATTTGAAAATTGGAAAAGAGAGGACATGTCTGGTAGGAACAGATTTTACGACAGGACCAGTTTAAGGGAATATAATCACTTTCACATCCCAATGTTTTAAAGTTGCTTTATGTGATAGGCATATATTTGTTAAATATTTAATATGCCTATCACATTTAAAATATTTAACATCATTAAACTACATAGTACTTTATAACGTCGTTACGATGCGGACGAAGTCGCGGGCAACAGCTAGTAGTTAATATAAAAGGAATGGTGTCATTGAAAATTCGAAAATGTAAAATAAATTTTCTAATTCCCTATACATTTTTTTCACAGGCCCAACTATAATATTTGTATGGGATTTCAAAATAAATTTTACAATTTCGAATTTTCAATGATGCCATAACTTTTATATGAATATGTTAACCTAACATGGGTAGCTTTCAGATTGATAGGGTGTTGACTAAACACGGTGTAAATTGTATGTACTACTCACAAATTTTTTATATTGTGATTGTTTTTGAATATTCTCCTTAATGTTTCAGATTTGTTTTGTATAAAGCTTTTCATATAAAGATTGTCTTAGTAACCGTCATTAATATTTTAGCTAAACGTAGATCAGACAAATAAGCCAAATTTTATTTGTGTTTTATATTCTACGTTTAATACGAAACTTCTTCCAAGTAGGCTTTAAAGAAGTCAATCGACGAATTCAACTCGGTTGGGCAGCGTTCGGGAAACTACGCAGCATATTCCCAGTCCATTTACTCCAGTGACTCAAGACGAAAGAAATCAGTTCATGTATGTTGCCGGTAATACTGAGCATTGTATTGAGACGTGACCGCTTACAATGGGCCTTATAAGAAGGCTCAAAGTAAATCGAAGTGCAAAGGAGAGGCGTATGCTATCAAGGTTCTCTTCATGATCGAATCAGAAATAGTGAAATCCACATAGCTCAAGGAATTGCGAGCCTTTAGTATCAGGCAGTGGTCAGAGCACACTGATCAGAAGACCAAGGGTCTTTAGGGCCGAAAAGATCCTTGAGTGGCAGCCGCGCCGGGTGAAGAAGCATGTAGGCCTCCCTGAACCAACTATCTGGTGGAGGTCGCGAGGACCGTTCGATCGTTATGAGATTCTTAGGGTATCATAATTATGTATAAAACCTTATTTTTTAAATATAATATAAACGAAAGACGTGGAGATCATGTTATTAGTACGTGTCAGGTTTCGATCTTAAAAAAAGAAAAAGTTATTGTAGAAGGGGGTTTGAAACAATTTACAAACAGTAAAAGTGGATAAGTTGACCAAAACATTAATAAGCATAAGCATTTAGGTTGAACGTTAGTCTGAACGGCAGGTATTAAAACCAACCAATATTTAAATAATGTTTCTGGGGGCACTGTGTGTCACGATATCTCAAGCAGAATCTACATTGTTATCAATGAACAGTGAAGGAAAATGAGAGCCTCTTCACCCATGTTCTCATTTGAAGCCCATTTACGTATTAAAAGATACTGTCATAATAAGGGAACTAGAAATTGGAGAAATACCTCAAACTATTATGGATAATCTTAAAGGGAGCCTGAAAGAGACGACGACAATAATACTGAACATTTAGAAATCCAAGATTCACAATAAGCGGCAGACTACAATAAACTTGTTTGCATAAAAGAAAAGTCGAAATACTTTTTTCACTGACCGTTTCCGCTTGTTTATTGGCCCCACACGGAACTTAAGCCCGGTGGAATGAGCAACCTTATCTCTGGCTGCGGAGCTGTTTTACCGTCCCGTGTTTGTGATTACTGCTCTTTTTGTGAAACCTGTGACATGGATGAAATTACTTCTTCATTATCGATTTTTTGTATGTACTAACCTACATATTCTATTGTTGACGCTAATCACTGTAACCGTTATTTCTATAATTAGTATAGTCCTGTAATCGATATAAAGATAATGATAAACAAGGAAAAATATTATCATATCTGTCTTGCCGAAAAGTTTTGCATAGTAATATTCGGTATAATAATTTCAAAAACTTGAATTTTTTAATCTGCTGCATGTCTCGAAACTTGAAGCAAAAATGAAGGTGGGTGTGATAATATCAGATATAGATATACCTTGTTCAAATAGGAGATTGTTTACCAAGGGAGCAAAAGGTGAGTGTTTTTTGAATCCAGAGCGACGCGAAGGATTCTAGCATCGAATCGCGAGGGTAGGGAGGGTTTCTAAAGTACAATCCTAAGCGCAGCGAGGGCTTCGAAGTACGCTCGAGCTCTACTTTTTATCACCCTCTATGAGAAAAAAAAGAAACTTATGAGTAAGAATACACATGCTTGTTTACCAACTAAGTAGCAATAAAAAAAATATTTATTAACTCAGAGATATCTCTGTATTAACTTACATTCATTTAGTGACAATCAGACAAGAGAAAGAAAAACTAAAAATAGGCATCTTCTACCGGCGGGGGCATCATTATCACCAGGACATGATGACTGACCTTTTTTTTAGTAAGGGGAATCTTGTTACGGATTCAACAAGGGGCCGCGGCTGACAAGGCCGCCCCAAGGATATGCCATTGGACTCGGATATAAGCCACATACGTGGCTAAAACCCCTCCTAATACTTCTACCTCCATAGGGACATAATTGGGATCGGAACGCACATTTAACCGCGCCGCACGCGCCGTACGTGCCACATTTTTGGAATTCGTTGTATGAAATTATGTGAAACATTCCTCGAACATTTGGCCACACCGCACGCACCGAATTTCAAAAATGCGATAGGTGTCCGGGTATTGAAAAACTCATGCTGATTACAGCATATAATGCGACTCGTACGGCGCGTGCCTATATAATAGGTTGGGGAAAAAGTTTCTTCGCATTTTTTAAGAAAATTCAAAACATTTTTTAATATAGTTTATTTACATTTAACTAAAGTATGTAGGTACCATTTTGTTCGATAACTTTTTGCCATCTTGTAGGTAGGGACATGATCCCATTGCTATAGAAATTTTGGGACTTCTGGTCAAAATACCGCGACAAGTGGTTTTGGCAGTCCTCTCGTGATGTTAACCTGACACTGCCTAAAGAATTCTGAAGAGACCGAAACAGGTGGAAATCTGAAGGTGCAAGGTCAGGACTATACGGCGGATGCATTAACACCTCCCAGCCAAACTCTCTTAATTTTTGCTGAGTGGCTAAAGATGTGTGAGGTCTAGCGTTATCATGATGAAAAACCACACCCCTTCTGTTGATTAATTCCGGCCGCTTTCTCTTAACTTCTTGCTTTAATCTCATCAGTTGTTCGCAGTAGAGTTCAGAATCGATGGTCCTGCCTGGTGGTAACAGCTCATAATGAATAATGCCCTTCCAATCCCACCACACACACAGAATCACCTTGTTGCGAGTTAACCCGGGTTTCGCCACAGTCTGTGAAGCCTGACCGGCCTTTGACCACGACCTTTTTCGCACGTTCTTGTCGTACGTGATCCACTTTTCATCACCAGTTATCAGCTTCTTCAAAAATGGTTCGGTTTCATTACGTCGTAATAAAGAATCACAAATGAATACACGGTTCATTAGGTTTCTTTCAGTGAGCTCGTGAGGTACCCAAATGTCAAGCTTTTTTGTGTACCTAGTTTTTTTCAAATGCACCAAAACTGTTTTGTGGTCAATTCCCAGTTCTTCAGCTACGTCGTAACTACTGACATGCCGATCTTGCTCCACTTTTTCAAAAATGGTATCCATTTTATCTGTAATAGGGCGACCAGAGCGACGTGCATCTTTGACATCAAAATTTCCGGATTGAAAACGCTTAAACCAAATTTGTGCTACTCTCACAGACACTGCAGTAGGTCCATAAACATCGCAAATTTTTTTCGCGGCTTGCGTTGCATTTTTACCTTTTTTGTAGTAAAATTTTAAAATGTATCGAATTTCTTCATTAGATTCACTCATCTTGGCGGTACGAAAAACAAATGAAAATCACACATTTTCCTAATTTGAATTTGGAATTATGTTCTTTAAAATTTAAACTTTCAATGATACAAAAACCAGCCAGATACAAATAGTATAGCCAAAGAGATTTTATTACAAGTTTATACATACTATAATGCGAAAAGACTTTTTCCCCAACCTAATATGTGCGTTCAGCTTAAGGCGCTATATCGAAAATGAATCAAACAATGGGAGGCGTGGTCTATACGTAAACGCCGGGCCCCCGTGCTCAAGAAGCTAGTCTTTATATCTATGTCACCAAAGTCGTGAATGCGTTGCGCCCGCATGCAATCAGATCGTTGAGAAATTACCGACGTAAGCGACAAAATACAAATTATTTTATTAAAAAATAACTATAATGATTAGAAAAAAATGCTTTTGTACGATTCTGGATACTGATGATGGCTACTTATTTAAGGAACTTTTTAATGAATACCTAACACCGTTTACTAGTAATCCTGAATATTGTTATTTTTAAGAGGAAATTTCAAAAATAAAAAGTATCGAGGCAAAATCTTTAAATCGCGTTTCCGGTTCTGCTCGTGACTAGTTAAAGATATAAAGAAACACATATTTGACTTTCAGATCTGTAAGTTCTCTCAGTTACCTATGACATTACATTAAAAATAACCAATATTTTCGATATAGCGCCTTAACATATCATTTTTGTCATGCCAGTATTGCCAGTTCGAAATTTAAATCAAAGTTTGGTGAACTACCTCATATAGCTGCAGCCAAACTGACGTGCTGAAAGTGATGATTCACAAAGATCACAGAGATTTGTCAATCATTTTTTTTATTATATATAGAGTTTCAGGTTCTGTTATTCTAACTAATTCCTAAACTTTTTATAACCGACTGTATGTTTTTAATGTTTGTACCTCATAACTTCGTTATTCATTAAGCGATTTGTAAAATTCTTTTTTGTTTGCGAGGTTTTGCTTCCCAACTGGTCCTATTTTCACCAGTCAGGATCTGGTGATGCGATCTGAAGAAAAATGAGAGAAACACTTTATTTATATAGGCATGTTTAACCGGTTTCCGATTTTTTCTGAAGATATTCAGCTATTTGCGTCTGGTAGTCATGAGCCGAGCTGATGACGGAAGGACCCTTGAATTTAAAGAATTTGTTAGAGGTTAGTTTTTACACTAGGTATGTATTGATCTTTAGTTGAATTCTTTTAAGTTACTTCGATAAGGTGGTATTAAATTCTCTAAAAATATTAATTTAAAAAATATTTCACCAAAAATAAAAAACGACTTCAAAAGCACAAAAAGTTAAAAGGTAATATAATAAAACACACAACATCACATGTTTCTATTTTAGAGTTTGTGCCAAATTTTAACTCATGATTATCGATCATCCGTACCGACTAAAAATAAAATGTGATCTAGTGTTTATTCTTATATTATTTTTTACTTTTTTCGGTTTTTAATTAATTATTTTTAAATTGAAGCTTAATTTTGATATAGAAAGTTGATCATGATAATGGTTTGAAAACGGGATGACCTAGAATGATTTCTGTACTAACACCTCCATACTACAGAAGCTCGAACATCCAACACCGTCTATCAACCACGTCTATCAACCACCTCGTGGAAGGACGTCCATACCATGGACCAACCGGATTAAGCCTGCAGTGAAGTGGTACACTCAATCAAGTCACTCAATCATTATAATCATCACAGCTCATATACGTCCCCATCGAGGGGCACGAGCCTACCCTAACTAGTTAGGGCGATTAGGCCTTAGTCAAACCACGCTGGCCCAGTGCGGATTGGTTGACTTCACATACACCTTTGAATTACTTCGCAGGTGTATGCAGGTTTCCTCACGATGTTTTCCTTCAACGTAGGAGCGTTAGATCGATCGCGGGCCTCCCGATTCTACACAGTCCAGTGCCAAGGCCACAACGCCACCGAACGGTCCCTTGATTGATTGTAGTTATACATCGACTAAAGCTGGCGACAAATTGTATGGCGCATAACAACTCTAACAACTCCTCCAACAACATCGAGTGAGGACCATGGTCTATTTGCCAAGACTGTTTTAACTAAGAAGTATAGAGCCCAAGGCCGGACTTCATCAAAGTGCAGACGAGACAAGAGGACTGGAGATTTCGTTATTCACACATCTTGTCCCTACTCTGCTTCAGTGGATACCATTGGGTGGAGATATAATTATCATAATTTTTATGGCCCGATCGAACACTTTTTTTAAAAGCAAAATACATCTTCGCTCCAGTCTAGCCAGTACGCATCTCATCTTCGCACAGTAATTATTTCTTAACTTCAAAGTACGTACGAATTTTATTTTGAAATATTTGTAACTTTATTTTGTAACTAGCTGTGCCCGCGAACTACGTTTCGCCATCAAAATACTTAACACAGTGTTTAGTTTTTTCCTCCATTTTATTCCGTAATGATTCAACTTTATTCTGCCTTTCTTGAGCATCGGCCATTTCGAAATTAGGACAATTTTCGTAGGTTCGTAATGCTCTTTTTCTAACAGTCCACAAAATTAAATACATTACATATTACTATAAACACTAAGTATAATTATTGTTTTAGATACATTATTGATATTAATAAATTCTTCTTCAGTAGAAAGAACTACACAGTTGCAAGAATAATTTTTATCGTATTCATGTTTCGAATTAAAATAAACAATTGTTAATAAATTAGAACTCTATACGAAAAAAGTTTAGATTTTATAATGGGTGTTGGTAACACCAACAAAATATATTTTTTGGATATGTCAACTTGGCCAATTTTGACTGGTCGTACAGTAAGCTCCTTGTCAAGCTATACTGTTTGACCTTTGAACCGTTCTTATGTCGCTCGTAATACTGGCGGTTTTCGTAGAGTTAATGTATAGCATGAATGTTACTGTACAAATACGTTTTCCGTATTCGATATCCGATCATGGAATACAGACACGGAGTTTCGTGAACGTAGCGCAGACGTTCGTTTCTTCTCATTCGGGATTTCTACCATTCTACCTAAACGTACGTACAGAATGTGTTTTCTTTAGTCGTACAAGCTGTAGGCCTTCCAGAGCGAGGGTCGACTTCAATGTTCTCTCGTCCTCGTTTGAATTCTGCAACCCACTTTTTCACCATATTATACGACGAAGCAGATTCCTCTAATGTTGTTTCCATAGAATCGTGAATCTCTTTCGGTGTTAATTTTTTTGAACAAGAATTTATTGACAGCACATTGCTCAATTTTCTCCACTTTCTCAGAATGCTACACTTGAACTCACTATCTTGTAATAATTTAAAAACCACAAACGCCACCGAAATACAATTTTGCACGCTGATAACCAGGTAATATTTAAATATCATGACAGTAGAAAAATAAAAATTAAATGAGTATTTATGTTTGAGACCGCGAACTTTTCAATCCACCCTTATATAATTAAGTTGATATTACCAAAACGCTTTTTAGTGAATTGTAGTAAATGATATGACGTATCTTGTAATTACCGCTATGTCATGCTTATTTCTTTGATATTGTACAACTGCGGATTTATTCAATACTAGGAAATTTGTACAACACAATTTCTATTAAATAAGATCTAAAATTGCTCTTTCTTTCAACTGTTATGGTTTGAGACTAGTAATGGGTTTTTGCGTAAACTTATTCAACACGGTGCTCGTCTGTCAGTCATGAAAATCTGTTATTGTCACGTGCTTGTCAAGATTTTATTAATGTCTAAGTAGCTGTGCACGATGATATGTTTCGTCGTAAAAGACTTCAACGCATTCTTAGTTATATCTTCTATATATTATCTTCCTGTGTAAGCAATATTTTTCATTGATTCTCCTCTCCTATTGGTCGTAGTGTGATATTACATAACCTTCCTCGATAAATGTACTATCCAACACAAAAATATTTATTCAATTTGAACCAGTAGTTCCAGAGATTAGCGCGTTCAACAAACAAACAAAGAAGCAATCAAGAAAACTCTTCAGCTTCATAATATTAGTATAGAAGAGGTAACTATTTTTCCTGAGAAAAAAAAATATTAGGATACCCACCTTCTAAGCCTCCAAGGAATACTGTACAAATTAATGTACGAAAAAGTCGTTTGTCGTTTCAGTCAGTCAGTCAGAGTTTCTTCCGCCATGGGCGGGTGCGGGCTTCGGGCATTTGTCGCCCATTGCCCGGGCATCTTCTCGGCGAGCGGTAGCTCGCCGGTGTTGGGCACGTCACGTAGGACGGGCCCCTCTTCGCCACCCCCCTGTTCTACCACTCCGGGATCGAGGCACGGCCCTCCGCGGTCAAGCACACCAGGTTAGAGGGGCTTGTCCCAAGCCCAGCGAGCGCCGGCGAGCAGGCCGCGGCTTACTCTGCGCCCGGAGGAGCGGTGGGGGGAGGAGGGGGCCATTGGTCTTGTTGGGTGATGGTGGTGTCATGTCCGGTGGTGGTGTCGCTTAGGCGAGTCACGCGCGCGAGCGGTGGGGTCCCGCGGCAGACTACAAGCCATAAGCGACACGAGGTCTGGTCAGGTGGTGGCGTCGTCAGCGAAGTCGCTGACGAAGCGGAGTCTTGGCCGGGGTGGGTCGCCTCGTCGTGGGGATGCAGCTGGTGATGGTGGTGGTGACGCTGGTAGGTCTTGGTCTCTCTCCGCCCTGGGCGACAACAAGTCGCGGGGCAGCGCTCGTCCGGAAGAGTCTGGAGGCCTGGGGACATAAGGAGCAATATTGTGGAGGTGGAGGTGGGGCCCGTTGTCGGCGCTGTCGAACATTCGACGCGCCAGACGGGCGACGAACTCCTCCACCGTCGGCATCCGAACGTCCCGGGCAATGACGTCATTCCTGACGTAGCGGCCCGCGTTCGTCACGACACGGAGAGAGACGTTCTGGACCACCTGCAGTCTGGAACGCTGGGTCGGGGAGCACAACGCATACCATGCTGGGGCGGCGTAGGTGAGCCGCGTACGAACGTAGCTCTTGTAGACCATCAGTTTCGTACGCAGTGGTAGTCGGGATGCCAGCACCGGGCGCAGGATGCCACGGGCCATCTTGGCCTGGTTGACGACGTGGTCAACCTGGGGCACCATGCGCAGTTGGCGGTCGATGCGGCATCCGAGGTACGCAACTGTGGTCTGCCAAGCTACGTCCTGTCCGCGGAGTGTCAGCGGCGGTGGCATGCGGCGCTGCGACCCGACCAGGATGGCGGCCGTCTTACCCACGTTGACGGCCATCCTCCAGTTGTCCAGCCATGTTGGCAGGCGGTCCAGCAGTTGCTGCATCCGGGCGGAGGCGAATCTCACCTTCCGCGACGAGGCGAAGAAGGCGCTGTCGTCGGCGAATAGGGCCAACACCACGTCCCGCTGCCCCTCCTGGAGCTGGTCTTGGAGGGTGGGGATGTCGTCGGTGTAGGCGGCGTACAGGCACGGCGAGAGGCAGCTGCCCTGGGGCACTCCTGCGAGGATGGGGCGTGGCTGGGAGGTGGCGTCCTCGTCCGAGACCACGAAGCTCCGACCCTGGAGAAACGACGCCAGCAGTCTCACGTGGGCGGGCGGCATGCTGGTGGCGGCCAGCTTGTAGAGGAGACCGGGATGCCACACACGGTCGAAGGCCTTCTCGATGTCCAAGAAGACCCCCACGGTGTGGTTATCCCGGTTCATGGCGGCCGCGAGGTGGTGGAGCACGCGCGCCAGCTGGAGCGTGGTGGAGTGGCCGCTGCGGAATCCGAATTGCTCATCCCGGAGTGGGACGAACGGGCGGATCCTCCGCAGCAGCAGTCGCTCGAACAGCTTGGCCACGTGAGACAGCAGCGTAATGGGTCGGTAGCTGGACGGGAGGCGCCTGTCCTTACCCGGCTTGGGGAGGACGATGATACGCCCCATCTTCCAGGCCACGGGGAAGTGGCCGGTGCGCAGGATGCCGTTGAAGAGCCTGGCGAGGGTCGCCAGGCCCCTGCGGGGCAGCTGCCTGAGGGCCGCGGAGGAAACGTTGTCGGGCCCGGGCGCTTTCCGCCTGTTGAGGCGGAGCACCGCTTTGCGCAGCTCTGCGGGGGAGATGAAATCGTCACCCCGCAGCTGCGGCGCTGGGGCCGACAGAAATTCCTCGACGCGGCTCAGCACGTGCCTGTGGTTCTCGACGACAGCGCAGTCGGTGGACGCTGGGTGTGGGGTAAATACCTCCTCCAGGTGATCAGCCAGAATATTGGCCCGGTCAGCGGCGGCGTAGCATCGCCTGCCCGCGCTGTCCAGCAGCGGGCAGACGGGGGCGGTGGACTTCGTCAGCTGTCTGTTGAGCCGGAAGAGGTCAGCGGTGCTATCGGCCACCTGGTCCAGGTGACTCTCCCAGGTGGCACCGCGCCATACCTTCACGGCCTCAGACAGCTGGGTGGTGAGGCGATTGAGCTCCGTCTTGACCCGCGGGCACCGGGTGCGGGCCCACAGCTGGCGCAGCTCGCGCTTCCTGCGCATCCGCGCGCGCAGGTGGGCAGGCAGTTCCTCCCTGCGTGACTTCGCAGGGGGGCGGGTGGAGGCTGCCTCCTCGGCAGCGCGGATGCGGGTGCAGATGTCGTCGGCGGCCACGTCCACATCCTCCGGGGAGGAGAGGGGGCCGCCGAGCGCGAGATCGCTGAGCGCCGAGCTGAAGGCGCCCCAGTTGGTGCGGGGGCGCGGAGCTCTCGCCTGTACGAAGTCGGCCGCCATGCTGGTGGTGATGAGGATGGGGAGGTGCTGCGTGTCCATGTCGTACAGCACCTCCACGGAGACTGGGCAGGGAATGTTCCTCGTCAGAACGATGTCCAGGACGTCTGGCTGATACCTGGCGGTGGTAGGAATGTGGGTGGGGGCGTCAGGTCCCACCACTTCGGCGTCAAGTCCGGTGGCGGCATCCAGGAGCATCCACCCGGCGGGCGTGATGCAACGCGACCCCCATTGGGGGTGCTTCGCATTAAGGTCGCCCGCCACGAGAGTCGGCGTGTCGTCGCCGAAGAGCCCCTGGATGTCGGAGAGTTCTACTCTGGATGCGGGGGGGCGGTATGCTGCGTAGATACGTAGCTCCCGCCCGGCTGCACTCACCCTCACTCCGATGGTGCGGGTGGAGATGAACGGGAGGAGGTCGAGTTGGTCGTGTACCACGTCGCGACGAACTAGGGCCGCCACGCCTCTCCAGGCGCGGCCCTGCGGTGTTGATTCGTCGCGGCGGTAGACGTGGTAGTTGGGCAGCCGGAAGGTGTTGTGCGGGAGCAGAAAGGTCTCACCCAGGAGGATCACGTGCAGATCCTGCGACTGGGCGAGCAGGCGCAGCTCCTGCGCCTTTTTCCCTACCCCCCCGGGATTCCAGTATAGAACTCTCAGTTCTTGAGGTCCTGCAGTAGGGCCACCAGCACGTCGATGGCCCGGTTGATGGCCGCCCTGTGGTCGCCTAGCTCCGCGGCCATCGTTAGCTGGCTGATCGCGGTTGCCACCGCGACCAGCACAGATGTGGTCGAGGCCTGCGGGAGCGGGCGGGTCTGTGGAGCCAGTTGTGGTGGTGGCTGGTAGGCCTGGCGTGGTTGCCGCGGCTGGGCCAGCGGCAAGCGTGGTGGCTGGGATTGGGGCTCTTGGGGTGGGCCCTGGTATGGCTGGGGCCCTGACGGGAGTCTGCGGACGGCCGACGTCGCCTCCTGTTGGGAGGCTGGGTGTCGGCGGGGCGGCTGGTGAGGGCGGGGCGGCGGCACGGGGGTGGAGGCCGCCGCAGGTTGGTCGGAGGCAGCGGCTCTACGGCCGCGCCTACCACGACCACGGCGTCTGCGACGCTTCACCGCCTCGCCTCTGGTGGTCGGCGGGTTGGCGGGGGGAGCCAGGGTCGGCCCAGCGTGAGCCTCTGGTTCGCCCACCATGGAAGGCGCCGGTTGGCGTGGAGGTGCCTGCTGGCACGGGGGCGCCGGCTGGCGCGAGGGCGCTGACTGGCGCTGGGGCGCCTGTGGACGGGACGGCACGGGGGGTGGCACCCTCATGCCCCTCTGTCTGGCCTCCCGCCGGAAGGCTGGGCATCGGCGGTCGTTGGCCGGGTGCGGCTTCGCGCAGTTGGCGCACGTAGGCGGCTGGTCACGTGGGCGCGGGCAGTCGGCGGCGATATGGTCGCCAGCGCAACGCACGCATTTGGTGGGCCGGTGGCAGTTAGCCGAGGCGTGCCCAAACGCCTGGCATCGGTGGCACTGCGGGGGGCCCCCGCGGCCGCGCCATCCCTCAATGGTGACGCCCGGCATCATCAGGAGCTCGGTCACCGCGTAGAGGCGGGAGAGCTACTGGGCGTCAAGGTGCTCCAGCTGCATGTAAAAGAGGCAGCCGGAGCGGCCGCGTTGAGGTGGTATGTGGCGAACGTGAGTGGCCACAAACCCACGTTCGCGAAGCGCCGCCTGGATTGCTTCCGGCGGGGTATCAGAGGGCAGCCCTCGTAGCGCTGCCTTAGAGGGCAGCTCGCTGGCCGGCGTGTACGCGTACCACGTGATCGTGGGGTCGCGTTCGGACGCCTCGGCCAGGTACCGCTGTACGATGCGGTACTCTTCTGGGGTGGTGGGGATGAATCGCACCCCGGTGCGGTATGGGCGGGCGTTGGGCGGCTTACCGAGCTTGCCCGCCAGCGCATTGAAGTGCCGGGTCCACTCCGGCAAGCGCTCGACCACTATGGGTGGGTAACCGCGGGCCCTAGCGGCGGCTGTGGGCGCTGGCTGGTCGGCTACAGGGGAAGCTGGTTGGGCCGTCGACGCGACGGCAGGTGGTGGCGTGGGGGCTCGAGAGCCGGGGGGGGAGGGTGCGGCGGCGAGGGCGGCGTAGGTCGCCGACCTCGGCTGTGGCGGTACGGCATCCGGATCGCTGGACGTCGTCGGCGCGAAAGTCGCGTACGACGTCGATGGCGTGGGTGAAAGGGGTGGCAGGTCGGACATTGCCTCTCCTGCGGCGGTACTTACGCCTGTTGAGGCTTCGTCACTAGGCGAGTCGGTTGTCGATTGTATATAACAACTCGACTCGGGCGAGCTGGTTGACTGCTGGTGATGGGGGGGCGAGGGCCCGGTGCGGGGGCGTTTGTCATCCCCGCCGTCCTCGCTGCTAGTGGGGCTCCTGGGCCGGGGCTCCCGGGTTCTGCCGCAGCTCATACCAGTGGGCGGCGTTTCGACTAGAAACGCCCCATCGGTAGTGGGCGGCGCGGCTTGGGCCGGAACAGCCGGCTGCGCAGCGGCCGCAACAGCCCTGTGCCCAGCGGGCCGCAGTGACGGCTCGGGGCGGCGAGTGGCAATCGCGGCGGCGGTGGTGGTGGTAGTGGTGGTGGTGGCGGCGGCCGCGGCGGCCGTGACGACGGCGGCGACGGTCGAAGGCCTCTTGGTGCGTGGGTCACGCGGGGGAAGGGGTTTATCCCCTGGCATAATGACGGCACAGAGTTACACGGGACAGCACTTGGTAAACAGTAATACGCACAGAAAACTGAGGGCGATCACCCCTCCCTATTTATCAAAATAGGGGGCGGGTATACGCAACACACTCACAACACAAAACAGAAAAAGCGTCAATATCGCGGGTAGGTAGCGTCTATGTCGCGGGTGTGGATAAAAACTCAACGTGGGTAGATGTGAATCCACCCACGGAGCAGGACGGCGCACGAAGCGCGAAATGCGCGCGGCGCGGTACGGTGCGTTCGCGGGGAGGGGCTCGCGGGTGCAGAGGCTCGACGATTGCTCGGAGCACTCCTGGCACGACCGGTAGGCAACACTCGCGGAACAGCACTAGAATGTCTGTCGTTTGTCGTTTCGAGCGATTTGACTTACGAGTATATTAGAGGCTTTACTGTATAGTAGACCTTTTAGGTAAATGTTTGACTTTGATGTAAAATAACTGTATAAAGTCGTACAGTAAAAAACACATCTGTATACTTTGAATGGCGGTATATTTAAAGTGACATTCAAATGTTTCTAAATTTTAATATTTATAAAAAACTGACGTACAGTCGTTTTGGATATAGTAAAGTGCTCTATGAGTACTTTAGTACTACTTATTACAATAACAATACACTTCGTCTAAGCATATACATACATGTTCCTTTACAAAGCAAATTAATAAAAATCTGCAAGGACTATATGACAAACACTTAGCAAAAATTTATTTTTTTCACAATATTTTACATGTCATTATCAACAGTAGCACTGAAAAATGTGTGATAACATCAAATAATCATGGTGAGAAATGGCTAGGGATATGACACTCGTCATCGCGCCTCCCATCTTCCCCAATCCGTCAAAGTAAACGATGCCTATGGCTGTGATAGATCGTAACTAGTGACGTTCTGATACGAATACCTACCTTTGTGTACCTTCTAAGGGATATCATATAATATTTTGTATATATGTATATCTATAAAAAGGATCAAGCCTAGTACAAGCTTCATTGATTGTACCTATCTACAGCTGTGCCCGCGACTTCGTTCGCGTGGATGTCGGAAAATAACAACATCTTAATGTAATAATAGCGTATAGCCTTCCTCGATAAATGGACTATCCAACACAAAAAAAAAACAATTTGAACCAGTAGTTCCTGAGATTAGCGCGTTCAAACAAACAAACAAACTCTCCAGCTTTATAATATTAGTATAGATAAGTATCGATGTGTCTGTATATTATGTTTTATTTGTCATTGCCCTAAATTAGAAGTTTTTCTTTTTATATACAGATGTGCCTTAAATCAATACTTTATCTATGGCCGCGTATGACGAAATCTGACAAATAGTTATTCTTTTCTTGAATTTTTGTCGGCCTTAGGGTCGCAATGTTTCTTTTACCTTATATAATTTTCAGTCCTATACTTAGGTAAGCAATGACCTAATTTCAGAATATAGGAAATGAAAAATTTACAAGTTAATCATAAGTACCTATCAGTATTAAGGTATTAAATAATATAAAAAATGTCATTGTAACAAAAATAATAAAAATATATTAATATCCAATACGTTGTATTTTTTTTATTTCAAACTAGCTATCCCGACAGATATGCGTTTTGTCAAAAAGTAGTTTGGAAAGAATGTATTCATTTTTTTTTGTTTTTCCCGGACTTTTCCATTTTGGTTTCTGTTCATAAGAATCTTTTTCGTAATCTTACTAATACTTGAAAAAAAAAGAATCTAACGAATTTGTCTTTTCATAAGTTGGGCGCTAAGCAACACATTAAAGGACGATGCCCACTTTTGTATGAAGACTTGCTCCACTTACAAATTTCCATGAACAGAAACAGTTTCGTAGATATTCATAAAAATTGCTCCTAATCTAACCTAACCGATTCATATTATGGTTGCAAGACGTCAAACTAGTTATGCTAAACTTTCGATCATCAAAAGTCAGTTGCAATATATTATCAATATACTTACCTATTTGTATTGATATCCAGTATTATCAACAATAAGGAATCAAAATATGTGTAACAAAAATCGCAAAGAATGCAACGTGACAAGCAACAAAGGGAACTGCGACTTATTTTAGGCATATTCAACATCATCGCGATTCATTAGTTTTTTATAGGGTAAATGCTGTAAGGTTTTTGACCATCGTAAGACCTTGCTTGCTTAGGTGGAAAACGGGGTTTTATATTTTATGCGATCTGTCAACCTTTTGTCATTGCAAAAAAATGTTTTTTAATTGAAATGATGAAATGTAATCACAATGTAATATATTTAATAATTTATTAGAAATAGACATTTTAAAATGTAATGAAAGAAATAATGCATAACATTGAAACAAGTGTTATTGTAGCTACAACGAAAAAATGCGTAAATATATAGTTGCCATTTTGTAACAGGAAATTCATGTAAGTCTTTAATTTTTGCCGAAAAATAACGTACCTTCTATCTGTTTTATATATAACTGAAAAATTATGTTTTGGTAAAATATATTTAATTAGATATACCGCTTTATTGGTCATCAACCTTGATAGTGGGGCAAGATCGGCCATCCTCCTTTGATAATTTTTTTATAGATTGAATAATTTCAACGAAATCGTACTCAGGGACTAATTTTATAGAAACTCAAAATAATAGTGTGATAATAATACACTAATAATATCATTAATATTGATTTGAACGCTAGTATTGTATGAATATTTTGCCTTATAACTTGAGAATCATAAAGTCTATAAAACATACGGTTGGAAATAAAATAGGCGACGTGAAAGCACATTTTGTCACGCCAATAACAAGTCCACCCTCCAGTTTCCAGGTGACTATAATAACCGATGACAGGTGAGCAGGATCCGTCAGCCACAACACTATCCCCCGGAGACCGCGGCACTAGATTAATGTACGTGTGAACGAGCATTAATGGAAAAAGTTTGATCGAGTTTCCACAAGTTTCCGTCCCGTACGGGACGTCGCATCAACACTCGGTTACTACAAAGCGTTATCAGACCATTAGCTTATTGATAGATAGAAACGCTTTGTCTGGCACAATAAAAGCGATTTAAGGGGATTACCTTGCATAAACTTAAAAAATACTGCATGTTTGAAGAAGATTGTAGAAGAACCCTATTGAGCAAGGGTTATAAAAAAAATATATGTTATACGCAAGGTCACGAAGTATTAATCGTATTGATTAAAATTCTAGTTACTTATACCCAGTTGTTTTAAAAAAATTTAGAAAAGTCCCCAATTTTAAACTTATTTACAAATTCTCTCAGTAACGGCTTATTACTAATGCATGAATTTTGCATCAATAAAAAGGTAACGATGTCTTTTATAAATCGTATTGATCAAATTTTAAATAACTTCAAAGTCCTTTTAAATAATAAAGAAAAACCTAAAATACTATAAGAACCCCGCACCAGGCACCCCCGCAACGCCTGGACAGCAATTACTCGATACGAGAATCTAGTGCGTTCTTGACTCTCGTAACGGGTGGACTGTACGTGCGTTTTATTGTGCGACATCATTACGAAAAGTGACAAATTTTGAATGACTTTTAAATTAAATCGGATTGTAGATAGTGTAAATAATTAAAATAAGTAATATTAAGGACAATAATTAGCTTGTAAATATATTTAATAAGTTTTTATTTAGTATTTGTAATAAGTAGTTGTCATAGAGTGAAATTGGTTCAGATTAGATAATAATGCCCAAGTATAAAAGTAAAAGCCGAGTGGCTCGTGTTCGAGCTCTCCAAAATTATTGGTAATAAGTTACATTTAGATATTATGAAAAGGTTAAAATTTATTTCCCTTTCAAATATTTATCATAATGAGCCCTGAAGTTATGGTAAGGATCTCAACCACTGTATTACGTAAAATTATCGTGTTTGGCCTCATTTGAAAGAGCAGGCCCCGTATTATGAAGTATTATTATTTCCATGCAGTTTAATAATGACTGGATATTTTTTATTTCGTAATGAACTCTTATACCTTGCTAATAAAGTTCATAACTTACACACAGTTTTTGTTGCCCGTACACCGAATGGAAATAAGAGTTCATAATACGGGGGCTGACTTAGATCAAGATAGCTATGATGATTTTGTCCTCTGATGATCAGATCCAAAGGTAGGTACGGGATCTCAACCACTGTATTACGTAGAACTGTCGTGTTTGGACTCATTTGAAAAGGCTCACCGAGAACAAGAGTCACATGACTGTGATGATTTGCCTTCTGACGATCAGCATAATACATTTTGTAATACACTAGCTGTGCCCGCGAACTTCGCTGCGCCTCACGATAGGTTCTTTTGTTTTATTCTAGTTTTCCCGTTTCCGTCTAATTTTTCCCGTGGGAAAAAAGTATCCTATATCCGTCTCCTCGTCCTGAGCTATCTCCCCACCAATTTTCAGCCAAATCATAGTTTTCCCGTTTTCCCGTGGGAATTTTTACCGTGGGAAAAGTATCATATATTATACCTTATATAATTAGCTATCTATTAGTTAAAGTCCCGTCAAAATTGGTAAAGCCGTTCCGGAGATTAGCGGGAACATACAGACAGACAGACAGACTCCGGGACGGCCGGACCGATTTTGACGGGACTTTCATCAATAGATAGCTAATTATATAAGATAACACATAGTCTACTTTTTCCCACAGTAAAAATTCCCACAGGAAAACGGGAAAACTAGGATTTGGCTGAAAATTTGTGGGGAGGTAGCTTAGAACCAGGAGACGGACATAGGATACTTTTTTCCCACGGGAAAAATTAGACTCGAAAACTAGAATAAAACAAAAGAACCTATAGTAAAGCGACACGAAGGTCGCGGGCACAGCTAGTCTATACAAATAAATAAAATTGAAGTGTCTGTTTGTAATGTCAAAATAACAAGTTTTTACTAAATGGGTACATCGGGTACCAATAACAAAAACACAATTTAAAATTTTTAATTTTTGTCTGTCTCTTTGTTCCCGCTAATCTCCGGAACGGCTGGACCAATTTTGACGGGACTTTCACTTATAGATAGCTAATTAATTATACAAAGTTATTTTTTAATTATCACAAAAAATGTGTGTGCTGATTTTTTTTTTGCGATTTCAAAGTTGGTCCCATAGTGCAAGTTGTTCAGTTTGCTTGTCTGAACACGCACAATTTTTTTTGTGATAATTAAAAAATAAACTTGTATAAGGTATAACATAGGCTACTTTTTATCAACTTCAACAAAAGTTACTATTCCACGCGGACGAAGTCGCGCACAGCTAGTCGTATATAAAGTCGAGGCGGCATGGTTAGCGCAGCGGTCGAGTGATCGCCTACTGCGCAACGGGTCACGGGTTCGATTCCCGTACGGGACAAAGATTTTGTACGACCTACAAAATTTTGTTCCGGTCTGGGCGTATGTGCATGTGAGATTCAATGTTTGTAACTACACCCACGACACAGGAGAAAATCCAACTGTGGGGAAACGTTCTTTGAAGAAAAAACCGGCCAAGCGCGAGTCGGACTCGCCCATGAAGGGTTCGTACGAAAAAAAACTACTTACTAGATCTCGTTCAAACCAATTTTCGGTGGAAGTTTGCATGGTAATGTACATCATATATTTTTTTTAGTTTTATCATTCTCTTATTTTAGAAGTTACAGAGGGGGGGACACACATTTTACCACTTTGGACGTGTCTCTCGCGCAAACTATTCAGTTTAGAAAAAAATAATATTTAATGAACCTCAATATGATTTTTGAAGACCTATCCATAGATACCCCACACGTAAGGGTTTGATGAAAAAAAAAATTGAGTTTCAGTTCTATGTATGGGGAATCCCCAAAATTTATTGCTTTTTTCTATTTTTGTGTGAAAATCTTAATGCGGTCACAGAATACATCTACTTACCAAGTTTCAACAGTGTAGTTCTTATAGTTTTGGAGAAAAGTGGCTGTGATATACGGACGGACAGACAGACAGACATGGCGAATCTATAAGGGTTCCGTTTTTTGCCATTTCGCTATGGAAACCTAAAAAGAATGTAAATAAATATATGTAATCTGTATAGTGCCTAAACTTCTATGAAACGGCTATTTAAAAATGAAGCCACTATAATTATTTAAATATTATTAAACTAGCTGTGCTCGCGACTTCGTCCACGTGAAATAGTTACTTTTGTTGAAGTTGATAAAAAGTAGCCTATGTTTTACCTTATATAATTAGCTATCTATTAGTGAAAGTCCCGTCAAAATCGGTCCAGCCGTTCCGTAGATTAGCGGCAACAAACAGACAGACAGACAAAAAAAAATTTAAATTGTATTTTTGTTATTGCTACCCTATATACATTCATATTCATCTGACGACACGGTTGGCGCAGAGGTCGAGTGATCTAGCACCAAAGTACTCGTCAAGACGAATCAAACGAGCCGAGGCTCGACGGGGTTGCGTCGTTTCATTACTGAGTTTCTATGGCCACATTCCAGCTCCATCATCAGACCCTGGTTACCATGTAGCACCAAAGTACTCGTCAAGACGAATCAAACGAGCCCAAACTCGATTAGGATGTGTCATTTCATTGCGAAGTTTCTATGGCCACCTTCCAGCTCCATCATCAGATCAGCACCAATGTCATCATAATATTGTATTGTCACGCGATTTACACTTGTATGCTAAATTTTAGCTCAATCGGTAACCGGGAAGTGGATCAAATTTAATTTGCAAGATTTGATGACAAACATCGGGATAGGTGAAAGTAAAAGCTTTTAAAATAATAAAAAAACCGCATCAAAATCCGTTGCGTAGTTTATAAGATCTTAACATACATAGGGACAGACAGCGGAAAGCGACTTTGTTTTATACTATGTAGTGGAGAAAATATGTCTCTCAGAGAGCGATTACAGTAGGCAAAATAACACTGACTGGGCGGCGTGTCTGTAGTCTTATTTTATCTTGAGCTTAATACTTTGTAGTGCAGTTGTCTAGAAAGAGATGGCGTTAACGCGGGAATACTTTTACCAGCGGGCAAATGCTGAAGGTCATTGGGCGACGTAATACCCTTAAATGGAAGGAAGAAAATATTTTGTGATTCAATTGTGACCGAGGCGGCACCTAGTCATAGAAGGATGATATTTGACAACAACAAATTAAAAATATAATTATGTATTCGCATTCTTCATCTCTAAATATTTCTCAACCATGGAAGTTATTTGTATATTATTATAGTTTGTGAGCCCTAAAATTGATAGTTTTTGAGTTATTAGAGACCTTTTTGTTTTTCACAATATCCAGAATTGACAATTTCAAATTAAAAATAAACTAAACTACAATTTTTATTTCTGATGTTTAGATGTTATCTGATAGAAGTAAATCTGTGTTATCAAAATAAACGATAATTTGGCCAGACAACACAGCACCACCACAACACCCCATTCATAATAATAGTCTCTAAATGTGTAATTTCTTCCGGAAATTAAAAAGTTTAACGCCAAATTGCCCCTAAAATTTTGTAATTGCTAAAAAACAAGAACGCTCAAAAGTCATACATTTAAGGGCACAACGTCGCATAACAAAATCAGTAGCTTTTGACCTCATCCATAATGTATTTAACAGAAATACGTCACATTTCCAGTAATCCTGTATAAATAACTGAAATACATGCGAGCACATCAAAAGCGTTCCGATAAGTAAAACGAGATAAGTGGATAATATGCTATTAATGCGTCCATACAGTAGTTTGGGATAGTGGGACAATATAATTATGATGTTTATAGCGATCAATGATCATTCTATTTTTTTCATCTAACAACAAACAAAAAATATATTCTCGATGACTCGATGATTCGATACTTAAAAAAATCAAATCAATTGATATGTCATCTGTTAAGAGTAATCTACTCAAATAATTACATTTGAAAAATTACTGCCAGCACTGCCTTACCCACACTATCCTCCGTACCTACTCTCGGTATGCTTTTGCGTATATTCTAAATACGGAAAGTTAAAACGAAAGTACTAAAATTTAATATTTTATTTTATACATTACCAATTCAAACGAGTAAGTCCACCAGGATCCCCTAGTTTTATAGTTTTATGTACCTAAGCGTTGGCGCAACAATAATTTATTCCAAAATGTTATGTTTTTGGGTTGCTTAGTACCCTTCAATTAAACTCGGCATATATTTCTTAAATGGACGTAAAATCCTTTTGTTTTTTGGAAAAACACAGAAACAAAATCACAATAGGTAAAGTAACAGGAGACGCATTTTTGAAACAATTGAACTCAAAATCGCATTCCAAATCGTAAGATTCGAATGCGATCGCATACGAATTTCCAAATTTGCTATTTTTAACCGACTTCAAAAAAGGAGGAGGTTCTCAATTCGATGCGTATGTTTTTTTTGTGTATGTTACGCGATTACGCCGCTAGTTGTGGACCGATTTTCAAAATTCTTTTTGTATTCGATAGAGTATACTCCAAGGGTGGTCCCATGGTTACCAAAGTCAGGATCTGATGATGGGATCTCATGAAAATCGAGGAAAACCTTTAAATTTTAAGGTGTTTCCAACGTGTTTTGTGTGTATGTTACGCGATTACTCCACCAATTGTGGACCGATTTTCAAAATTCTTTTTGTATTCGATAGAGTATACTTCTAGGGTGGTCACAAGGTCACCGAAGTCAGGATTTGATGATGAGATCCCATGAAAATTGAGGTAAACACTAATTAAATTACCTTCGGTGAACTGGTATTTAATTAGGGTTTCTTTCACTATAAAGATTTCATTCACTAAAAAGTTAAAAATAAAAAATATTTTCCAAAAAATAAAAACCGACTTCAAAAACACTGAAAAGTTAAAAATAATATAAGAATAGGTACAGACTGCTGCCAAATTTTAAGACTTTCTAGGAGATCATCGTTTGGCACCGACTTCAATATAAAAGTGTGATGTTGTCTGTACCTATTCGTATATTATTTTTAACTTTTCTGTGTTTTTGAAGTCAGTTTAGTTTAGTTTTTATTTTTTAATTTGTAGTCAGTTTAGTTTTTATTTTTTGTAAAATATTTTTGAATATTCGTTCCGTGAATTCTACAATGAGTGGTCCTACCCACTCGTTTTTGATTTCTACTAGTAGAATACGTATATGTACGTTCCGTTTAACATGCGATTCATCGCAGATTTTTAAAATTAAAGAGTTATTAGCATGTTATTGCGTACCGGATTTTATTTTTTCTTCGTGTAATGGTTTCTAATATAGAATTTGTTTAAATGATAATACTGAATTCGAGTGATTCAAAAATCTTTATATTTGGGAACAGTAGAAAATATAATTTCGCACAACATGATTTGTATTCGTGTTCGAATTCAAGATCCATTTCTACTGATTCAAAAATGAGTCTCCTGATAGCAGCCAAAGTCACGTTAGATATAAGATTTTTTAAAATCTAAATAATGCAAAAAAAATAGCATGTACTGTGTTTTATAATAACAAAAATATACTTGTTCTTTAATTTTATTTATATGCTTAAAATGATTTTAAAATTAACCTTATCTCAGTAATTTGAATAAATAATGTTTCACTAAGACTTTAATAGAGTATAGAAGATTCTCCGTTACAATCTAAGTTTTTTAAGCCAATCACATACAGTTTCTTATTTACATGTATTTGTATTTGTTTATCGTAGTAAAATAAAGTTTTACATTGATTTTGTAATGTAAATAACGACCTAATAAAAAGTAATATTATCTTGCCGAAAGAAGTTCTACGAACTGTGGTATAGGGGATTTTATTTATGAGTTTTGACTGCCCATTAGGATTATCCGTTGTGATTGAATTTGATGACAAAAAAGTAAAAGGAATCTCAGAATGTTGTTTTATGTATAAACAATCGGTGTACCTACAGTGTACCCTAAGTACACTGTTCTAAGTGCACTCTGTTCGTACAGAGTTTTTGGTAGGAAATCAGAATGGAATAATCTTTGAGACAGCTTCCGGGATTCGCTCCAATTTAAGGTGCGTCTTAGATGCACTACCCTAGGTTAAAATACAATAAACATTGGCATAGCGCATAATAAACCACACTCCATCTTTTTGATTCTGCTATATGTCTTAGATGTTAACAGAAGTATATTATTTTGCGTAATTATTTTAATACCGATTGGACGTGATTTAAAACCCATACCGATGTGTCCGTCAATATAAATTACATTGCCCAACATTCACCCAAGCGTTCACATTCACAGTGCCAAGCATTTGCTCGGGACAAATTGAAGGCTAGTGCTACGTGCCTGAAGCAACATCTCTAATCACGACTGCTCTCTCAAGAGCATACGAAGGTATGCTCTTGAGAGAGCAGCTTACCTTCGTATGCTCTTAAGAGAAGAAGAAAATAGAAGACAAATACGATTAAATTTACTTTAAGACCCAGTAATGATTAGACTCACCGGAACAATGGGCAATAAGCAGAGAAATCCTGTTAGTATTCTAAAGTTACTATTACTGTAATATAACACTAGGTAAATTCTATTAGGTGTGTTATATAAATTCAAGAGTTTCCTTATTTTGAATTAACCAAAACCATAGAGCCGAAGGTAATAATGATAATATTATGTTAATCTACTGTATGTGACTTTATTGTTTATTCTAGGTACTTAAAAGCGTCGTCATAATAAGAGATTATTATTTTCACTTAACCATTAAAACAAGTTTTAATTAATTACGGAACTTTTTATATGAAAACTCCTACATTAAAAAGTAAAAATACAGTTGAGAAGGTTTACGTTTTGAACTTTCGTAATATTCTTTTTAATTAAGATTGCTTATACAGCAAAAGAGTGTAGAATCGTTATAGTACATTATGATACGAGCGCGCTATGACCAATGCGTGCGTGTATCATACGACGTTTTTCAACACACTTGTGAGGAAAATAAAAGATCTTGTGGTATTAATAGTTTTCTGAAAATGACTGCGCTTTTTTATCAATCTTCCACTGCATGAAAGTATCGTATTTCAATAGCGGGAAAATGCCGCGCGCGCGCTTTTTTTTTCGCGCGCTGCCCGGGCATGGCTCAACTCTTAATACAGCCAATATTTAAAAAAGGGCCAAACAGCCGAAATTCAAAACTAAATAAACCGAATATTTTAAGTTTTTAAAAAACAAGTTTGTGTGATTTTTTAATAATTTATTTTAGTTATAGTTATTATTGTTTTTTTTAATGTCGTTGTTAATTTAATATTTTAGTAACCAATAGTGGCTGTTCATTTGTTTCCAATTGGCAGCCGCATTAAGTCAAAGCCGCAGTGTTAAAAAAAGTGTATTAAGCTAAGCGACAAATTTAAGAATGCGCACTGGACATACATTTACTTTGCAATCTTGAACAAATTAGGATTTGTCGTGTTAAGATTCCCGCACTTGTGCGATTATGTAAAGTGAAAAGCACTTGTGTTTAATATACTGAATAACGGGTCTAAATGCAAGGTAATAAGACCTACTTTACGAGCAAGTGTGTTGAAAAAATTATTATTATTATCATTTATGATCAAGCAACGGAATACAGTTATATGGAAGTTCAACTGCAGCTAAGTAGCTACGTTTACTTTGCAATCTTGAACAAATTAGAATTTGTCGTGTTAAGATTCCCGCACTTGTGCGATTATGTAAAGTGAAAAGCACTCGTGTTTAATATACTGAATAACGGGTCTAAATGCAAGGTAATAAGACCTACTTTACGAGCAAGTGTGTTGAAAAAATTATTATTATTATCATTTATGATCAAGCAACGGAATACAGTTATATGGAAGTTCAACTGCAGCTAAGTAGCTACGTTTGACGGTAAAGATATGTATATTCAGCAATGAAAAATTCATAATTAACAGTAGCGACCAATTGCACCAAATTTACGTTTTACGATTTCGTAAAAGTAACAATATAAATACGTAAGAATTACGCCAGTTTCAATTGTAGTTTTATTTTATCCTTTACGTTTAGAAAGGTTAAATGTACGGCGCGAATCATATATTTAATAGTGAAACGACCCATTTTTAGGTATTAAGTTCTTACTTTTTACGAAATCGTATAACGTAAAACTTGGTGCAACGCGGCTGTAAGTGACTCTAAAACACAATGTTAGACTAATGTCTACAACCGTCAAATAGTATTTTTGATGTCCCGTGGGGTTGACATTTTTCCTCGATGCATAAAAAGCACGTGTCACTCTCTTTTTCAACAATTTCTGTGAAATATGATGTCGTCTCTATCCGTTGTTCCTTGCGATGAAAAAGGTCATCTCAACATAAAAGTTTCGTAAATTACCTACTTTTAACGCATTTATAATTTCTTTGAACTATTCTTTGAAAAAGTAATCTTTCAGGTGAAATCATTCATAAATTAATATTTAAAAAATATTTTTAAAAACAAGCTTTTATTTTAATGCTCTAAAATGCTTCCAGCTTCAGCATCAGACCCTGGTTACCTTATAGGATCAAAGTGTTCGTCAATACAAATCAAACGAACCCAAACTCAATGGGGTTGTATCATTTTATTGCGGAGTTTTCTATGGCCACCTTCCAGCTCCAGCATCGGATCAGCTCTATGTCATCATAATATTACATTGCCATGCAATATACACATGCATGCAAAACTTCAGCTCAATCAGAGACCGGGAAGTGGGTCAAATTTAACTTGCTTGCTCATTACAGACACCGCGACAGGTGAAAGTAAATAAAAGCTTGTAATATAAAGTATTCCAGCTTACCTTATTATATGAAGCGTAATGAAATTGGGTGTCATCGTGACCTGCCCCCTAACTATGATCGCTAAAAACAATATTAAAACTGCACTGAGAGCGAGATGGCGCGATACTCAGCAAGAGTGGTGTCTCTGTTGAAATATTGTTACAAGCTGTTATTACAAGCTTTTTTTTACTTTCACCTGTCCGGTGTCTGTAATGAAATCTTGCATGTTAAATTTCACCCACTTAAAATATTACAGCTTAAATTTTGCATGCATATGTATATCGCGTGACAATGCAATATTATGACGATACTCATTTAATGCTGGAGCTGGAAGGTGGCCATAGGAACTCTATAAAATAATAACTCATAAAATGACACAACCCCATCGAGTTTGGTTTTGATGGATTCGTATTGACGAGTACTAAAAGCTTGTATTTCAAAAAGTTGTTTTTAATAATTTTACTTGTTTTAACCTTGCTTTATGTAAAGGAAGATGATGGGGCCCCTATGTATTAAATACTAGTGTCGGCAACTAAAGGTTACACCGAAACAAAATTGAAACTTAATTTCAACTCTTTCAAGTGCTTTTCATTTAAAAAAAATATTTTGTTTTACAAGAACGGCGGGCACGCAGTTTTTATTAAATTTAGTTATAAAACTAAAACTAAAATACTGAATTGAACGCTAGAAACGTGGCAACATTAGTGGCTATATAACACAATCAAACATGCATTATTACTAGATTAAATGTAAAGTTATCAAATAACCATGTTCTCTTGAAAGTTCACTACAACCTACACTAGTCTCTACCATCTCATTCTACACCTTAGTCAAAATATCAACATATTGATACTTACCATGTACGAGTGTCCCAAATGTAATTCTCAGCACTCAGATGGAGTTATTTGTGCTAACTGTGAATTCTCGTATTTTTTCGATTGTGCGAATATTACAGAGAAAAGTTACAGAAAACTTGGAACAACCAAGCGAGCTTCTCTGCTCTGCACTAAATGTAAGGCCCAACCAAAAGTTCAAGTGCCGGTCGGCTCACCTCAACCTGGGGTGTCTTCGGAGCAACCAACGGTATCCTCTGTAACACTGGATCAGGTGCTTCGCAAGTATCAACGTACGCCTAGAGCAACTGCCGGCCCTTATTCAAGAGGTCAAAGACGTCAAAGATAAATTCCAGCAGTTCGAAACTTCGATGACAAACAAAACCTCGGTCCTAGAACAGCGCGCAACCAACCTGGAATCCAGAATTGATTCTGACGATTACCCTCAATTACAAACGAAAGTGGCTCATCTTACAGCTGATCTCGCATTGAAGGAGCAGCGTGACCGATCTAACAATATTGAAATCAAAGGAGTGCCAATGAAACAAAATTAAAACTTGGTTGAGCTGGTCTGCAAACTAGCTGAAACGTTCGGTCAGCGGGTGCTACCTTCGGACATTAATTTTGTCACCAGATCTCGATCATCAGTCGAAATTAAACCAATCATCGTCGGTTTCTTGGGCAGATACCTGAAGGAAAATGTCGTTGCTGCTGCTGGATCGCAAAAGAATCTAACAACTACTGCGTTGGGACACGCTGGGGAGCCCAACAGAATATACATCAATGATCACTTGACACGGGACAACAAACTACTCCTCAATAAAACAAAGAAACTGGTGAAAGAGATGAACTACAGATTTATATGGGTTCAAAATTGCAAGATCTTAGTGAGAAAGTCTGAAACTTCACCAATTGTTCAAATACAATCTGAGGATGATTTTAGAAAAATAAAATGACTATCCGTTCTCATATTTGAGTGTCTTATAGATAAGTGCCTATGTGTTAGCTACACTGTAATATTATGCTACTATAATATGAACTTGCCTTTTCATTATATATTCGACGCATACTTGGTTTATTTTGTAATTTTTTTTGTTTTGTTTTCACATGCTAGTATGAGCAAATTCGGGCCGTCACACCGTGTAAAATGTGGAAGGTACGTCTTATTTTGCTACTCATTAAAATCTATTTTAGGTGCATGTATAACACTATATTTACTTATTCATAACCACTATTATGTTGCACCTCTGTTTACTATTGAGTCGCGTTTCAGGTCATTTCGCTCATATAACGTAATACCTACTTTGTACTACACTATATTATATACATTGCAACTTGTTTCATGCTGCGGTGGACCGGTGTTTTGTTCGCAAACAACTAACATTCATCACAAATACATATTGAATGTAATATTAACCTGTTCGCTCGCCGGCCGATTCATAGCTCGGCCGGGGCCCGATCATGGTATTTAATCTTTATTATCAGAATGTTAGGGGTTTGCGAACGAAGGTGTCCGATTTTAAACGCAGTATGCAACTTAATAATTATGATGCTATTGTTTTGACCGAAACGTGGCTTACGGACGGTCTCCGAACTGAAGAACTATTTAGCGACTTGTACACGGTATGGCGGCGCGACCGAGACTACGGCCGGCTGGGACAGAAGCGGGGGGGCGGCGTCCTCGTCGCCGTCCGGCGAGAGCATGCGGCGCACGAGCGCCCCGACTGGCAAACCACTGCGGAGGACTTGTGGGTCACTATTAGATTTAAAGAAACCAATAATAGTCCTTCTGTTAACTTGCATCTAGGGTGCCTTTACCTAATTACGGAAAGCTCAGGTTTATCACTATCATCCCAACTCGCGAATTTCTGTGACAAAGTACTTTCTATTATAGAGATGAATAATAATGATAAAATTTTAATTACAGGCGATTTTAATCAAAATCGTATATCGTGGATGCGGTCATCGGACCGCTCACATTTGTCACCTGTAGTCAATAGTACTAATCGCGATCATCTCGAAATTTTAGATCTTATGTATCTGAATAATTTATACCAATATAATCACATGTCCAATATGTATGATGGTAACATACTAGATCTTTGATGAAGTGACTGTGGCGCGTTGTTTAGACCCGCTGCTTATTGAGGACAAATTCCACCCTGCATTGGTGTGTACCCCGAACTTTATCCATACTCACACTCTGCCTCCCACTGCTAGACCTAAGTTTATATATGCTAAAGGAGATTATTCCGCGCTCTGTAGTGAACTTGATTCCCAAAACTGGCAATCGCTCCTCTCGTCTGGTAGCCTTGATGATGCCGTAAATCGGTTCAATAGTCTATTATTAGAACTCAGAGACAAATACATTCCGTGTAAATGGGTGAGACCGGCTCGGTTCCCAGCTTGGTACTTACCAGCCCTGCTAAGGATCCTGAAAGATAAAAATAAATATCATCGGAAATACAACATTTATAAAAATACTTCTGATTTGATTTCTTTTAGGATCCTGCGCGAGCGGGTGAAGAGTGTTGAGCGTGAATGTTATCTGAGATACATTGATAATGTTGAGAACTCGATCCGTGACAACCCTAAAGCATTCTGGTCGTACACCCAGTCGAACAAACATAATTCATACTCGACATCTATGATATACAATGATCAATCTATTGATCCTGGCGATGCCATATGCACAGCATTTGCCGATTTTTTAAATTCTAATTACTTAGATACACCACCAATCCCCGCCGCCCACGATCCTAGGGCTGTCAACTCAGCAACCCACATATCTACTATTGAAATATCTACTGATAGTGTATCTAGGTTGCTGAAATCCTTAGATCGCAACAAGTCTGCCGGTCCAGATGGCATCCATCCATACCTTTTAGTGAGTTGTGCTGACAGTCTGGTATCTCCTGTTTCTTTGCTTTTTAAAAGGTCTATAGTGGACGGGTCTGTACCTAAAATCTGGAAAGCAGCAATGTAACACCCATACATAAGAAAGGTCCGAAGCGTATAATATCAAACTATAGACCAATCTCGAAGCTGTGTATTCTAGCGAAGGTATTAGAGAAGATCGTGCATGACCAGCTATAAGATGCGCTAAAGCTCTCCTTTTTGCCATAACAGCACGGTTTCCTAAAAGGTCGATCCACCACCACAAACCTGGTCTCGTTCACCGACGCAGTAACGGCGGGCATGGAGGGTGGGGGACAGGTCGATGCGGTCTATACTGACTACAGTAAAGCATTTGACCGGATCGACCACTCCATCCTTCTTGAAAAGTTGTATACTGCCGGCATCCAGGGTGATCTCCACAGGTGGTTTGCCTCTTATGTTCGTGGTCACTCGCAAACTGTCGCATTGAATGGTTTTATGTCGGCTATATTTTCAATTCCCTCGGGAGTTCCCCAGGGATCAATTCTCGGCCCACTCCTATTTATTATATTTGTGAATGATATCAACAAGTGTTTTCTAAACTCTGATTTTCTACTATTTGCAGACGACATGAAAATTTTCAAATTAGTTAACAACTCTCATGACTCAGACCTTCTCCAGGCGGACCTCGATAGACTACACGACTATTGTGTCAGAAACAAACTGGATCTCAATATACTCAAATGCTGCTGCATTACTTTTAGCAGATCTAGCATGATTCATGTATATGATTATAAGATCAATGACCACTCCTTATCGAGGAACGATTCTGTGTTTGACCTCGCTATCACTCTGGATTCAAAACTGCTTTACGACAAACATATTGAAAACATATCTGTTAAGCTTAGAAAAGCTTAGGTTTCATTCTAAGAGTAACTAGAGACTTTAAACAAATAAAATCACTGAAAATACTATTTTGTTCTCTAGTACGTAGTCATCTCGAATACGCGTCGCAAGTCTGGAACCCGTGCTATGAAAAATGCATTGGTATTTTAGAAAGACCCCAAAAAAAGTTCGTGCGTTATCTAAACTACAAAGCAAATATAAGGAACTTCGACTTCGAGTATGATGAATCCTGCTATCACTACCACATGCTGCCTGTCAAAATTAGAAGAGAGGCAGCTGATCTCACATTTCTTTACAACATAGTTTCGAATAAAATCGATTGTTCTTCATTGTTGGACAAAATAGGTCTAGTAGCGCCAATGCGTTCGCACTCGCGCAGGAATACCCTGCAGCTGTTCACCTCGCATTATGAAACAAACTACCGTAGAAACTCGTTCTTTGCTCGTACAGTAAATAAGTTTAATTCTAAGTACTTTAGGTGTGTTGATTTGTATATGATGAGGCAAAACACTTTTAAAAATGTGATCTCAAACGAATTTTTCGATTCCACTAAAATTAAGTATAATAAAACTAAAAAGATGTTAGCTTAATTAAATTCCAAACATAAAAGGATAATATAGTTCAACAATTTCATCTGTGTAATATTGTATATTGTACCTACTTTGCTTTAATTTTATTTATAGAAATTTGTATCATTTTTCTTTCTTATAATGTATGGAGGCACTCGTTACATGTAAGTTTAATTTTTTATGTTCTATAAGTGAGAACCGTTTTTGGCTCATTGCGTAACTACTGTCACTACTATTTTAATTTGATTGCTGTTGGATTTCGTTGTAATTAAAAAAAAATAAAAAAAATATGTGGCTTGACCGTTTCGTTACTACACGAACAGAAAAGAAGTGAATAAATTTTTCACCCTACGCCCTGCATGGGCGATAGATGGCCCTACCTACACGGTTACGCAACGGCCAAGACACGTGTAGAGTTTGTGAAGTTAGGGCTTGCAGTGTATGGAGCGTGTTGAGTAAGAAGCTTGGCTCTACATGAGATCTATAAACTTTTTGACAGTGCGAGCCATATGGTCTCGTCTTGGTAACATTGTACATAATAATGTTTTTGGTGTGATGTCAATTACTTTTAAATAAAAAATCTCTAGAATATGAAAAACCTAGGTTTTCGCGCAAAAAAGGTGGCGTCGTTCTATATATTTTTACAAATATATCACGACTGAAAATAATGCAAACGTGTTATATCTAGATATGATTAAACTTTGATATTTGCGCCTGCCTAAAATTGAACCTTGTACGTAACCTCCGATAGTAATCTGCTAAAACAACATAGCATATTAAATATTAAGGTCTGATCGTTGAACTATGTAGATTACACAGGGCAAGTGGCTTTTCATTGGATAGTTTAATACTTTATTCGTAATATCGTGTGATCGGGACCATCATCTATCATATCAGCCTCATAGCAAGGGAGAAGGGGGGTATTACAGGCCTCGTAATGGAGGAATCAATTCTATTGATGGATGTCCAACAGCTATTGTTCAGACAATCTATTGGATAACGCAAAGGTGTGGAGTGTAAGCCTATTTTTATGTCCTCGTAATAAGCTTTTTGCAAGCAGAAACGGTTCTTATTATTTATGATTGTTATTTAAAAAACGAAAAAATATATGAAGTCGACACGATTAGCATTGTTACTTTTAATAATTTTATTGTATTTGTAATATAAGAAAACATTAATTAGCAGAACCAGTTGGAATATACTCAGTTCGTACTTAAGGTAGTGCTCAGATTCTTTTACTTGACCATTCACATAATAAATTCCCAATTTAGCACTTATTTCTGAATGCGTTCCTTTTGTTTGGAAATGTGCACGGATAACGCTTATTCCTAAAAAGTAATGTTAGCGGTAATGTAGTAAATTATAGATAAATTTCAAAACTGTTATTATAACAGATGAACTCTTTGGTGTAATGCATTGTGTCTTAGTTTCAAGTCAACACGAAACTAGCCGATCGGTCCTGCGCCTCCCGCATCCAGCGGCTTCCCGCGACCTTCACCAGATCGTCGGTACACCTTGTGGGGGGCCTGCCAACACTGCGTCTTCCGGTACGCTGCCGCCACTCGAGGACCTTTCCGCCCCAACGGCCGTCAGTCCTACGACCGATGTGTCCTGCCCACTGCCACTTAAGGTTTGCAATTCTTTGGGCTATGTCTGTAACTCTAGTTCTTCAACGGATCGCATCATTTATGATGTGATCACATAAAGAAATCCCGAGCATAGTCTCTCCATTGCCCTTTGAGTGACTTTGAGCCTTCTTATGAGACCCATTGTAAGCGGCCACGTCTCAGTTCCGTATGTCATCACTGGCAACACGCACGATTTGAAGACTTTCGTCTTGAGACACTGCGGTAGATGGGCCGAGAATATGCTGCGCAGCTTCCCGAACGCTGCCCAGCCGAGTTGGATTCGTCGATTTCCCTATTTCTGAAAGTTGGACTTACCGAGCTGAACTATTTGCCCTAGGTAAACATATTCGTCAACAACTTCCAGCGTAGAGCCTCCAACATACACAGGAGTGGGTACTACACGGGAATTCGACATTATTTTAGTCTTGTCCGTGTTCATTTTAAGACCCACTTGTTGGGAAACTCTACAGAGGTCTTCGAGCATTGTGCCTAGATTCTCCACGGTCTCAGCCATGGCTACAATATCGTCGGCAAAACGAAGGTGAGTCATGTACTCGCTGTGTATGTTGATGCCGAGTCCCCTCCAGTCTAAACGCTTAAAAACATCCTCCAACGCAGCTGTGAACAGTCTCGGCGATATAACATCACCCTGTCTCAAACCGCGCTGAAGTCGTACTGGTTTCGAGTTTTGGTCCCGAAGGTGAACTAACATGGTGGCGTTTTCTTACAACAACTGCAACACTTGGATGTACCGGTGGTCTGTTTGGCACCTTTAGAGTGATCTAAGTATGGCCCAGGTCGTCAAAACAGAATCAAAATCTTTCTCATAGTCCACAAACGCCAAGCATAGTGGCAGATTATACACCTCAGTCTTCTGTATAACCTGCCGCAGCATATAGATGTGGTCTATGGTACTATAGCCTTTTCGGAATCCGGCTTGTTTGGGAGGCTGGAAGTCGTCGAACCTGCATGCGAGACGATTCGTGATGACCCTCGAGAACAGCTTATAAACATGACTCAGGAGCACGATGGGTCTATAGTTCTTATTAATGTAGCCAAGTCTGAGATATAAAAATAATACACTCAGGGGCAAATTTAGAGGAACGATAAAAATTCACTCCTAGTTTTGATAACGCTGTGTATTTCAGCATACGAAACTATATTTAGTTTTACCAGCTTTCTAGCCATCGGATTCGCTACAAAAAAAACATTCGACGCGGAAACCAGTTGTACGATTGTGATAAAAAAGACCACCATTAAAAGTTCTTCTCCAGGTTACAAATAGGGTAATTTTGTCATTATCCGTTATGGCTTTGGTCATGAATCCTGGATAACAATCAAACAAACGCATTAAAGGTCAATCACACATCGATATGATGTTGTAAAAGTAGCTTGAATCTATGTAAAAAGTGTAGTGTTCCTCTAAATTTGCCCCTGAGTAATTTTTGATTTGATAGCGATTTTGCTATTCGTCTCTTATAATAATCTGATAGAAAATATCTATTATCTTTAGTCAAGTACAATCTATTTACATAATTATTAATGTCAATTAAATGAAATTTATTATTATGACACAAGGTACTTAGCTTTAAATTCAATTTATGTCTTGGACAATTTTCCTCCTGTGGCAAGTTGTTATTAATCTGCTACAATGAGTTGGATGTTAAAATTTTAATTCTATCACTTTATTTAATATTATTTAATATGTCACTATAAGTAGCACCAGGCATACAATAGGCATTTAGTTATAGATTATTTTTTAATATGTTCTTTTATTTTTGTATTACTGTTAGTCCATGTATAAACAATAAAAAATACAGAAACAGATCAGAGGATTTAATGGCATGCTGAAAATCTGATGGCACGATGATAGTTTGGTAAGATAGTGGCTAATTTGGATATATAGAGGCTGTCACCAAGAAACTACTTTCTGGTACTGCCTAAAAAACTTCCAACCTTTCAATGATGTAACCAATGTTGCTAGTTTCTCTCTACTTATATAAATCTTACGCGTTTACGTCGATTAATTAATTTAATTGATTATCATCAGCGTTACCTAAACAGGTTATTCTAAGAGGATGTTACTTAGTACTAACTCCTAATGGACAAAGCAAAGTTAAAACACAAAGTATTTTGGAAAGCGTTCTCACCGCATTGCGGCTCGTTCCACGTGTCGGGAAACAGATAATGTTACAGGACGCCCGTTGTAGCTGGGGAGGCTTTCACCCATTTCCCCCGTCTTTCCACTCACAGGACCTCTCGACACTTGTTGAGCGGGAGAGTAAACATAATTGTTGGTTATAATTGGCAGCAAAGTTAAGATAAGGTTAAGCGACTTATCCCCTATTTTTATTGAACCACCACATCACTTCATTCTGAGAAAACATTATTTTTTAAGATAATTATTGCTGCCAATTGTATCGTGATCATATATTTATTTAAGCTGAATTAATCTATAATCTAGAGGAACCCAGAACAAGACATTTATTATTTTGAAGAAAAAAGAACTAAATTTTAATTACACAGCTGTAGAAGTTCAGCTTTCTACATAAATTTTCAACAATCATTGACTCTTTTCTCAAATAACATCTTTGAATTTTACTGATTGTTTTCATGTAAATAATCTCTAACTCTAACTCTAAGAAATAATTTCTAACTTTGCTAGTGAACACTTCCTAAGGAAATGAAATAGTAATGAAATAATGGTAGGTACATAAATTCAAGAATTCAGCCCTTGGTCTGTAATGTTCTTAAATGTCCGTACAATATCGATTATATTTTGATCGATGTCATTATCGACCAAGGATCAATTTTCTCATTAGAACTAATGTAATCATTTCCTTCTTTTTCCTCTTAGGGAAAATCGGATATTGACGCAGTAAAATAAAAAAACCTCAAGAATATTTTCCAACATGACGATGTCTGTAATAACTGTTTAAAGCCTATACACGGCTTTTAAGCATCTTTTTCCTCTAAGGGAAAATCGGATATTGACGCAGTAAAATAAAAAACTCACGAATATTTTCCAACATGACGATATCTGTAATAACTGTTTAAAGCCTATATACGGCTTTTAAGCAGCTTTTAAGTACCATTGCTACAGGCAGTTGGTGTTAAGTTTTAATACCTTTAAAGCCACGGTAACTTATTTTGATCCACATCTAAAAGTATTATTTTAAAGAATATTTTTAAAACTTTTTAACAAAAAATTTAACCGCCGAAAAAACTAAAAAGCAAAAACATTGAAAAGTCAAAAATAATATAAGAATAGGTACAGACAACATTACACTTCTATATTGAAGTCGGTGACAAATTTTAACACTTTCTAGATCATCGTTTGGCACCGACTTCAATATAGAAGTGTGATGTTGTCTGTACTTATTCTTATATTATTTTTAAATTTTCTGTGTTTTGCTTTTTAGTTTTTTCGGCGGTTCAATTTTTTGTTAAAAAGCTTTTATTTTTTATTTTTTTGTGACTTTCATCTATTAATTTTACAATCAGTGAGTGAATCATCAATCATCCCCCATTTTTGTTTGGGTTGGAATTGTTTATTATATGGGACCACCCTCGGGGTATACCCTTTCTAATAAAAAAAGAATCATCAAAATCGGATCACTCTGTACGAAGTAATGCGTGGTCATTGATCACAATTAGTGAGTAAATCAACAATAATTTCCTATTTTCTTACCCTTAGGGTAGGATTTTTTTTTCAAATTTAAATGGGACCACTCTCTTTCCAATAAAAAATCATCAAAATCGGAGTTCCCTGTAAAAAGTTATGCGTGATCATACATAAAAAAAATATACGCGTCGAAATAAGTACCTACTCGTACCTCCTTCGTTTTTTCGTCGGTAAAAAAATTAAAAGGATTCCTACAAAAGTAGTTCTCAAGTCATCTTGTACAAACGAAAACTAACAATACCCACAATTTGTATCGACCATTCAGAAGTAAAATGACTATTATTTCCATTTTAAGTTTCGACTCCATAATTTTTATAACAACATATTTCAATCACATCTGTTGTTAAGTCGTGTTGTGTCAGCGTCTCGGTGGCGCTGTGGACTCGGCATTTGCCTTCTAATCGGGAGGTCCGGGGTTCGAGACTGCCACGTACCAATGTGTTTTTCATTTTTCGAATTTTATATGTACATTTGTCTGACGCTCCTGCAGTGAAGGAAAACATCGTGAGACAAGGCAACCTGCATGCATCTGCGAAGAAATTCAAGTGTGTATGTGAAGTCGACCAATCCGCACTGGGCCAGCATTTTTGACTAAGGCCTAATCATCCTATGTTAAGGTGAATTTTAGGCCTTAGTCAAAAATGCCCTTCGTTGGGAACGTAAGTAATATAATTGTGAGCTGTGATAATGATAATGAAATATTTAACAAAGACTTACCTAATTTTTATGTCAAAAATTTTAATCTACAAATTGTGTATGTGAATTCGACCATCGGCACTGGGCCAGCGTAGTTGACTAAGGCCTAAACGCCCTAACTTAGGGTAGGCTCGAGCCCCTCGGTGGGGAAGTATGTGAGCCATTATGATGATGATGATGACGGATTCGTGGCATGCAGTGCAATGCTTTTAGTAGAGTGCTCTTTAGTGACGCGTGACAGAAATGAAGAGCTCTAAAATTTGTTAAACAACGCAGAGTAAGTACTCAGGATCGTAGTTTAGATGATTTGCCGGACGTATATGAGCTGTTATGATGAAGATGATGTTGTCAAGTGATTGAGACTTCCCGGTATTGATCTGGAGATTTTGAGTTCGATGCCCTATAGGGTCAGAAGATGTTTTGCTTGTTTGGTTGGTTGTAGGGATTCCGAGCCCGCCTAGCTAACTACTACCGTCTTACAATTACAAAATTTCTTTTCTTTCTTAGTTAAGTTTGTCGCCATAATAATGTTAATAGCATCGTTGTGTTCCGACAGTTAGAGATAAGTTAGTCAGTTCCTCAGTTTTTGGAAAATCCAAGTGAAGTTCGCTTTCATTTTCGGCCCTATCACCATGTACCATGGTGAGATAAAGACCAAAAGCTTCCCTGTTTTATGTAAAAAAATATCCTCTCTCTAAATATTAATATCAAAGTTGGTTAGTTATCAGTGGAAGACACTTCCATTTTACTACTATTATTATTTGTTGAAAGGCCTTATTTGTTGAACAGGTTGACATTCGTTAATTATCAAAAGGGCCGCTCCCTTTAATCCCAACAAGGCAGGCATCTGATGCTTGGGATCAGCTACAGGCCGCAATGCGGATCTTTTTTGGATCTTGTTGCTTTATCACACGGTATTAATATAACTTTTTATATACCAATGGATTTAATTAGCACATAGTTGTATTTCATATTAAGGAACTTCATGGCGTCGATCAATTACTATCAGAGTAAGCTTATACACGTCTGCCTTATTGCAATAAAACATAATTCAAATAAAAATTACTACAACGATTGAACAAAAATGTTCACTAAAATATACAAGAGATCAAAAAATCTACAACAGAAATCCAGAACAGATGGTGTTTACAACTATTTGCTTTTAACCGACTTCAACAAAGGAGGAGGTTCTCAATTCGATGCGTATGCTTTTTTAACTGACTTAAAAAAAGGAGGAGGTTATCAATTCGACCCGTATGTTAATTTTTTTGGGCGTATGTTACGTGATTACGCCGCCAGTTGTGGACCGATTTTCAAAATTCTTTTTGTATTCAATAGAGTATACCCCTGGGGTGGTCTCAAGGTCACCAAAGTCAGGATCTTAGGATGAGACCCCATGAAAATCGAGGGAAGCCCTTAATTTTTTATAGGTACGTCCAACGTGTTTAATGTTTGTTCCGAAGTTATTTACATATTTGCGTCTGGTATTCATGAACCGAGCTGATGATGGAAGGTTCCTAAACTTTTGGACTTGACCTGATCTGACCTGACCTTGGCCCTAGTATTAAATTCGCCAAAAACATTTAATTCACTAAAAAGATAAAAAAATATATTTAACAAAAATAAAAACCGACCTTAAAACACTGAAAAGTTAAAAATATTATAAGAATAGGTACAGACAACAACGCACTTCTATATAGAAGTCAGTGCCAAATTTTAAGACTTTCTAGATCATCCTTTGGCACCAACTTCAATATAGACGTGAGATGTTGCCTGTACCTATAGTAATAATATTTTTAGCTTTTCAGTGTTTTTGAAGTCGGTTTTTATTTTTGTAAAATATTTTTTGGTTAATCACATTTCATAGTCGACGGTATCGTCTTCCTCTATTTTTATATAGGATTTATATCTTTATATCACATAACAATAAGAATATACAAGATAGGTACAGACATTATACCTGGTACCCATAGTTCTTTCTTAAGTCAGCCATCGAATCCTTGTCAAAGTTTACCAAAAGCTATAATTCACAAGTAACAAAAGTAACATAGCTCGCAGAATTTTTACAAATGAATTCACTTTCAGAGTTGTGGCGAAGATAAGATGTTTAACAAGATATACTTACTCGTACCTTGAAACTGGCACAGCTACCGTGTGCCAGAACCTTGAACACCGACTTTATTATACGGTCATAAGGTATATAACAGCGCGTTCATTTATAACAACACAACGAATAACACTACGTTTCTGAAAATTCTTAACTATATTAACTATTTTATCTTGAGCCATTGCTTGGAGCGTGTGACGTCGAGAATCTTTAAATATGTGTTAATACTGTCTCTAAAGTACTAACAATATTGTAGCATTCTTTTTGGAACGAGCGATGGGATAAGCACGAAGCAATATACGAAATGATAACACAATATTTAAGCTTCATTCAGATATACACAGACAGACCAGGGTCGTCTGCTTGGCGACCTCCGTCTTACCTATTTCTGCCGCAAAGCAGCAGTGCTTGCATTGCTGTGTTCCGGTTTGAAGGGTAAGATATGGCAGTGAAATTACTGGGTACCGTGACTTTACATCTGATGTCGCAAGTTGGCAACGTACACTGTGGTTCTTGCTGGGGTTCAGTTATGCTGCGAATCTCACAAGAGCAACATGTGACTGTTACCACTTATCATCAGGTGGGCATTTTGCTTATATTGCCAACTTAGTTGCAATAAAAAAATGGAGTGAGCGTGGCAGACTCGTGTAAAAATTCTGACAATGTATCTGTGTGAAGAAAGTGTACTCAATTCTTCCACCCGCAAGCGGCAGACAATGGTTGGCAGCAGCCAGCATTCCATATTTTGTCTGTGCTGGTGCGTGTCTGCGCGTGTCTATTATAGTTACGCGACTTAATGCAATTACGAGTATTACTGACGTGGACAGACATCAGTTGTATCTATGGGTGTAAAAATATCTGTGCAGTATTTGTGGATACGCTAAGTGCTAATACGAGTGAATGAAGCTTTACTCTGCAGCAATTTGGCCAAAGACAGGTAGGCCATAATTGTCGCTAACGAGCTGATCGACTAGGGAAGTGCCTGTATCCTCGCAGAAACACACCGTCAATAACGTCATGTTACGCACTTACACATGAGGTTGACAGAGCTCGCCAGATGCCGTAAATCGGGAATGGTTGTGGTTGTGGTGTTTCTCGACATGACATACATGCATTCAACAGCCTCCCCTATACACATGCACGATGGGTGCTTCATTATCATGCCGACTGGTCGACATCGTCAGATAGATGTCGACCAGCTCGATGGTATATGAGGCTGCGTGGGATGGAGACCCTCTTGCCGTCCCGTCATAACTCATGCAGCAGGTCATGCATTAGATTTTTTCCTCTCACGGTCGTTGATGTTAATATTAGGATAAGATATTTCCATAAAAAATCCGACCTACATTTAACCTTCTAAAAGGAAAATGTTCTGAAATCTTGTGACACGTGTCACTTTTCCTGGCACTGACCGCATAATATTACTCGTACGTTAGTGTATGTCATCTACTGTCTGTAGGACTGTGTTAGTTATTATAAAATTGGCGTTTTATTTTAAAAATGTAGTATTAAATATTGCATAGTAAAATATATAGAGCCACTTTTCATCCGATTTTTATTTATTTTATCGGTAGCTACAGAATTGAAATAAATTTATTAAAAGGAAGATTTGAATGTTGACAGGAATCTTATTGTAAAAGCGAATGCTCAGTGCCATGGATCTTACCTTGAAGCCACAACCTACAAAAACAAAGACATTTACTTTACAAATAGATATATACAGACTATACAGACCATTAATACAGTTTGACAATTTCGTGAAAACAAGCAGCAAGCAGGGTAGATTCACATAATATAAGGGCATATCGCCGGCTCTCGAGAATAAAATGATAAATGCAAACACAATTTTGCAGGAAACGCAAAAAATATATAACATGAGATTACTCATCCTGTGTCTAAGGGAGAACCTTGGGAGTCGGCTTCTATGATTCCTATTTTTTGTGTTATCACTGTAGCAAGTTGATATTTCATATAATGATCAAACAAAACTTAAGATAGTTGAGAAATTATACTATACGAAATTTAACGATAACAAGTATTGCTAATGTGCATTTATTATTTAATTCCGCTTTAAAAATCAGGCATTCAAATATTGTAAAGTAGCTTTATCTTTATATTCTACAATCAGCGAAGTCTTCAACAATGTCAATAATGTTATACTCGTATTATCATTTTTTTCTTGGTATGTATTCTCACATGAATTTACTATGAGTAATTTAGATGCTTTTCCTGGAAAGTCAAATTAAACTACTTTAATATAATCAACCTTTATTTATTTAAGCATCAAAATTAAGGCCTATTGAAAATAATGACTTAACATTTTATGTCCCGAATATTATGCCCGAAAAGACCCATCTATAAAACTGTATTTCTCTAGACTTAACTCTTTGTTCAAGCATAGCACATTTATTAGTGACTCCCGATCCCGAATAAAACAATATGTATAAAAGTTATTCTACGTTTTAAAGAGGTATAACCGCCGACGGCGTTTATTGGAAACCACAAAATAGCAAATATTCAAAACCTTTGCGCCACGTGCGCGCGGAACCTCGGCAGCCGCGACACGCTCTTCTCCATCGGCAGTTAGATAGAGAGTTTATTAACAATGTTCTGGTTCTAGATTATTTTCTGGAACTTTATTCATTGTGGAATTTAACCTCACCGCCCTCAATCTTAACATTTGATTGTTGTCTTGAAATCACTGACATACATACTTACTGATTCGAAAAGTAAACAAACAATAGCATATGCCGGCTCACTCGCCGGTATATTTGCTATAACGCTCCTACATTAGTTCAATCAATAGAGCAGATAGAAACAACAACACAGTTGTTCAGCACAAAACAACAATATTTGCCTAAGAGAATAAACCGATAAATACGTTTGTCATATGACACGGTTGCTGTTATTGGCTAGAATAGTATGATAACTGCAGATGTCTTGCGTGGCTAAGAAAAATATTTTATCAAGTTAGTAAAATCGCTGTATAAAAAGGTAAATAATATTTTCTAACTTTTAAAATAAACATAAGAAAAATCTGAAAAAAAGAAGATGCATTATCACCTGATATCGAATTTGTAAAAACATTAAAAGTATGATAATAGCGGTTATCATTTTATTCTCTGGAGTCGGCGGTATTTTAAATATTTTTAAAGTGAGAGAAAAAAAACATTTATATTGTTTTTACAATGGAGTAACTTTCGAAAACTAAATAATCGAACTAGATTATAAGATACTAAATGGACAGTAATGGCAATTATATTCAATAATAGGGAAAATAATGTGTACTTACACGAAAGAGGCAAACATCGCCGGAAGCGATCGTTAGAACTGTCAGATACACATACAATACTAACTACAACACAAACTATGACGTGCAGGATAGTGGTTTACTTTTGCTTCGTATTTTTTATATACAGGTCAAGATTTTTCGTAACATATAATACGTTTTAGGGTTCCGTACGCCCGAATAAAAAAACGGAACCCTTATAGGATCACTCGTGTGTCCGTCTGTCTGTCGGTCACATCACGATATTGTTATTTTCGGACATCCACGCGAACGAAGTGGCGGCCACAGCTAGTGTGTTTATAGATTTCAGAAAATGACCTTATATAAATATAATATATAAAATGAGCAAGCGTCGGTGTCGCTGTGGAGTCGGCACTTGCCTTCCAATCGGGAGGTCCGCGTTCGAGACCGCCATGTACTAATGTGTTTTTCGTTTTTCGAATCTAATATGTACATTTATTTGACACTCCTACGGTGAAGAAAAACATCGTGAGGCAACCTGCATACATCTGCGAAGAAATTGAAAGGTGTATGTGAAGTCGACCAATCTGCACTGAGCCAGCGTAGTTGACTAGGGCCTAGTAAGGATGACTAACATAGGGTAGGCTCGAACCCCTCGGTGGGGACGAGCCTACTACTAGGGTATGAGCTGTGATGATATACCATGTCTATAATAATGTTACATTAGCGAAGTAAAGAAAGCTAACGTTATCATTGGGCTACACAGCAATTATGGATCGGTGAATATATTTCATTGGTTTATCCAAAAATATACACACACACTTTAGCTTTGAACTTAGCATAAATGACCCTTAAAAGCTACTTGACATAATTTCTATGAAACAGTAGGAGGCTTACATTGTCGGTATTTCTCCAAGAGACTGTACTTGTTACATTGTTCAGTCGTTCAGTGACACAGAGAAAAGATGTGACAACGTAACTGACTGTCCGCTTGCCAAGGATGTAGTAAAATGTAATCGCGATATAAATATTCAATGCCACGACTCTATTTAGTTATAAAATACTTTTTGTGTCCCGTTTGCTATAATCTTCAAAAATGCAGAGCAATGAATACAACATGTTTCGGTAGGAATGTCTACAACTTTTATGATCTGTTTCAAATTAGGTGCATGAAAAAAAAGATAATATCCAGCATGTGGGTCGCCTGTTGGTGAGCTGTTACCACAGACTATGGACACTCAACGCCAGTGACATCACTCGCTCGTTGGCGAGGCGGAGGTTTTATTCCACAGAACACAGAAAGAGGTTTATTCCTAACATTAATTCATGTGTATAATAAATATATTCTATGTATCGGAATATTAAAAACATAAGCAACAAGATTTGTTAGATTTCAAAAACTATAGATCGCATCTAGTAGCTACTCTTGTAGAATATACAATACTTTATACCATTTAGCCGATGTTCAGATAAACTATTTAGAATAAATAATTAACTACTTTTACTGAGTAGCCCTTCCTTTCAGACCGCCTGGTCAGCTCCCACCATTTTCTTAATATGTTGCCATAATAATAACTCTACGAAATCTGATTAAAGTTTGTTTTTACCCTCAGCATTTTACTTAGCCATCAAATTGAACGACAGTCATAAATTCTCGTTGGCGATAAGAAAAATAAACTCAAAATCAAGGTGAAAACTTTGCTTAAATTGGTGCTCGAGGGAAGAAACTATTGTCATATTTAAGTTAATCGTATTTTCTCTTATCGTCAATATAACTTAAGCTCTAATACGAATTTATTCCAAAGAAAACGAAACTGCAAGCAAAGACAATATTTACTGAAATAGTGAACAGAGCCAACTGCTATTCTTGTAAGCGAGTTCAATTCCAGTTTCTAGCTTACGGCCATCCAGACGACGCGACGACGTTGCAACTTGGTTGTTCTTTGAGCGAGCGCGACACGAATTTTAATTTGAAGATGATAGCAATATAGTATATGGATTTTCATCTTGATTAGATCAATAGTTATTGCTACAATTTTAAATTTCATGTTTAAACTATTCTGAAAATATTTTCATTTTGAAATAAATATTTACAGTCTTTGACTTGTCATGACTACTCATGACTAACAAATGATGACACTTGATGAACTTTGGCAAATGACTTTGTGCCAAATTGACATTTCGAATTGAATGGAATGCGTTTAATTGTTTGTTATTAATTGTTAGAAAGATATCGAAAAATGAAATACAGTGGCAGAGACCTATTAAGAAAACCACGTCTGTACCCTCTACAATGCCTTACGGTTCTGAGCCATGGCTGAATATAGTGAGCCCTAAAAGAAGTCTCAAGTTCTGCCAAAAGGCAGTGGAAAGGTTGACTGGAAATAATCGGAGCCAGTCGGGGCTTCTACGCGATCGAACCAGATAGTAAGCCCTCTTGAGCCTGGTGGGATTTAATGATTATTTTTAAGCAATGCAAAATGTTTGTTTATACCTATTTACAATAATATTTAAATAATACTTAATAAAATACAATATTAGGTGATGAACCTAATATAATTATTAACTAGATCACACAATTAAAAATCCTTTTGATTTATACATAAGTAAATAAATCAACACCGAAAAAAAATCTGAAAAACAAATTCTAAGGGCAAGAACCTGCGTCTCAACATGCCGTGCTGAAGGCCACCGTGGGCTTATCCAGTCCAAACGAAAGAACTATTTATGTTGATTTCTTTTTCATTATCAAGTCAAAAAGAATTTACTCATCGCTAATATTTCGTTAGTAGAGAACTGACACATCTATATTTGTAATGGAAGTTGAGCTCATACTTTTGCTTTGAGGTCAGCTTCCAATTGACGACTCTGTATCAACACAGGGAGTAAAAAAAGCCCTCATTAGTTTTATTGCTGGTTCTTTCCAGTACAGTAAGGCCCTAGACTTGTGAACCATTGGCGTAGCTTCTTTGACGTGCAAAAGTGATTTTATGTAATAATACAATTTGAATAAACTATATTAAATATTTCCAAGCACAACCTGCGGCTATTCTTATTCAGCTACCAATGATACACATGAAGGGATTTTTCTTAATGAGATATAATGATTTGCGAATGCATTTAAAAATTGCTGCAGAATGAATATAAAACATTTGACAATTTGATGAGTGTTGGCAATGAAAACACTATTAACGATATTACTATATGCGATAGTTTTTTTTCCGCAGTGCGCAAGGTTTCAAAAAAAATCGTGCGAAAATGCAGCGCCATAATGCTGTAGCTAGATAAGTATTTCTTTCCAACGTGCGTATTTCTCCCGCATTGTCCGCACTTCCACTGTGCTTCATATTTTACAGATTTTGCTGGAAAACACGCACGGAATTTTGCCGCAGTGCTAGCATTTTGCTGGCATTAACACCCGGCATTTTAAAAGTACCACTTCAATGTAAATTTAACGCTTCAACGATGAAAAAAGCTGTGCCCGCGAACTACATTTCGCCATAATAAATGTCTTCCCCCTTTTGCAAAATTTTTTATTGATGCTCAGCTCCTATTAATTGAAGCGTGATGTTATATAAGCCTTCCTCTATTAATGGACTATCCAATACAAAAATAATTTTTCAATTTCAATCAGTAGTTCCTGAGATTAGCGCGTTCAACCAAACAAACAATCAAACTAATAACAAACTCTTCAGTTTTATAATATTAGTAAGTAAAATATTAGTATAGATTTTCTGATGCTGAATAATTTTGGAACATTTTCTGTACTTCAGAATTGATCAGTACATTTTTGTTTTATATTTCAGGTATCTTTGTATATCAATAGTAGTTAGGTACTTTGAATATTTCGCGTACTTATATCGTTTTCATTGGCTTAGTAGATATTGGACTTATTCACAAAATGGCTCACGCCTATTCCCGAAATGACGAGGACCTTTTCGCATAATACCTCATTCTGCAAAAGACTCATTCCTACAATACCTTATTCATGTGATGTGAATGACCTATTCTTAAAAATACTTATTTTTTTAAATACTTCCTACCTACTTGCAACTTCGAATCCATATAATTTAAAATTCATAATAATGAGATGAGATATAATAAAGTTAATATTGTCAGCCATTTATAACATAATTGCATTTTTGTTATTGGTGTTATGTAGCGCGCTGTCAACCATAATTTTTAATCTGTATAGATGATATATTTTATTGAGTTAGATTCAGTTTCTAAATTCCGAAGACCTGAGTATACCATCGCTTGACAACTTTAATATGGTGCGGTCACATCATCGCAAATGTTATCACGTTCGCTTCATGACAAATTGGCTAGATGACAAAATTTTTTTTTGCTTTAATAGAAGCTCATTCATCTAATAAACAGAAAGAAAAAATCGGCTTTCGAAATTTCGAAACTATAAAACCAACCAAGATATAAGGTATTAAAGATTTTTCTCCATCTCTTTCTAGCAAAACTGCATTTTACATAGAGTTTATATGGCCGTACTCAACGATGACGTCACGGTTGATGTCCGGATCTCTTTGTCTAATCGCTTCAAAATTAACAGCTTAAAATGCTTGTATCTTATGTATTTCTAAGCCGATTTTAATTCTAATTTCACATGATTGCATCTTTTTCTACGCTATTTTAATATTTTATGTCGAGATGTGAAAATTAGAATTCAGTCATCATCCTAATTGTTTGGACAGACGAAGTACGAGACCACGCGAAGTTCATGGTATCGCGTTAATGTGGCCACAGTCTAATTGCTTGACTGAAATCAGAGCATTATATGTTATTTTAGTTTTTGATCATATATGAATGGAATTATGTATTTCAAGAGGAGTCTGTAATGTTATCTAATCATGTTGTGATACGTATGTATTTTATTCAAGTAGGTATACAATCATGTAGGACAAGGTTTAATCAACGGATATTTTGAGATGCATACAAAGGATACTTTGCTCTTTGCAAATATAATACCTATTGCTTTTAGTTCGGAAATATGCGATCTAAAAATTCCTTTGTTAAGTTCGAGAACAGAGGACGTGGTGCGGGTAATCTCTTTGGGTGTTGTGGAGCTACGTCTTTAGCATATAAATTCGTCTTATATTTATACCACCACTAGCTGAAATAGGAATTACTATTTTAAATTTGAAAAGGAAACACAGAGTTACAGGTTCGTGTAGTGTAACGATACAAGTGAAGAATTCAGACAATATACTTTGTGTTACTTACTCTCACAGCAAACATTAAGTAAACCGACAGGTCTGTCGTGATTTATTTGAATCAAGTCAATCTCTAAGTCACACAGACATATTAGGCTGACCCTACGTACTCGTAAACTGAAAATATTTAAGAAATAATTTGACGAATAGAGCATACTGCTTTGTATCAAAAAGCTTAAGATCATAATAATGTTACTTGAAATGTTGTTTTTTATGATTTTATTATTTTCACCTCATATCTCTCTCTCGCCCTCTCTCTCATTAGCTTGTTTCTACCCTTCGGGTGTAGGCCTCCTTCAAACTACGCCACTCATCGCGATCTTGTGCGACCTGAAGCCACTTTTTGCCAGCTGTCCTTTTGATGTCATCATCCCAACGCATCTGCGGTCTTCCTGGGGGACGCTTTTGACCCTATGGTCGCCACTCGAGCAATCGCTTGCTCCATGAATCGGTCTTGCGTGCCACATGACCCGCCCATTCCCACTTTAGTTTGGCAACGCGCTTGATGACATCCGTGACCTTACTCTGTTGCCTCAGCCATTCGTTGGTTTTACGGTCCCTCAACGTGACTCCAACCAGTTTTCTCTCGAGTGCTCGCTGGGCCACGCTTAACTTATATAGTATGTCTTTCGTGAAAACCCAGGTTTCAGTACCATAAGTGAGAACCGGCAGAATACATTGGTCGAATATGCGTGCCTTTTGTTCGGCTTTAAGATTCACTTTAAATGCAAACTCGAGGTTGGAATAAGCTGCCCAGGCCAATCGCACACGTTTAGTGATTTCACTCGTTTGGTTCTTTTTACCGATCACCATCTCCTGTCCCAAATAGACGTATTTATCTACTCTTTCGATAGTGGCATGGTTAACTTTGATGGTAGCGTTAGAACCTCACCTCATATACCTCAATTGAACTCGAAGTGTTTTTGTTCATAGGAAAGGAACTGTTATATTTCAGATAAAAAAATAGCATTCAAATGCCAATCGGTAAGGTCAGTCTAATAAACATTAACTATCTTGAAAGTTTGAGAATGTCCATAATAATTCAATAATTATATTAATTTTATGAGGTTAATACGACAAGCATCAATGGTGCCATGGTTACATATTTACTGTGATGGTGCTATAGACTCTACACTGGCCTTCTAATCGGGAGGTTCGGGGTTCGATACTGGTATACCAAAGTGTTTTTCGTAATTCGAATTTCAAATGTTTATTTGTCCAAAGCTCCTAAGATGAAGAAAAACATCACTAGGCAACCTGCATACATCTGCGAAGAAATTCAATTAAGGTGTATGTGAAGTCGACCGATCCGCACTGGGGCAGCATGGTTGACTAAGGCTTAATCACCCTAATATGAGCTGCTTTGATGACAATACGACAAGACGAAAAGACTAAAACAAAAAAAAAATACAAATATTAAAAACCAACTTAAAAAACACTGAAAAGTTAAAAATAACACAAGAATAGTACAGACAACATTACATTTTTAGACTTTCTAGGAGATCATCGTTTGTGATATTGTTGAAAATGTGATATTGCTTCGATCACCACCTGCACCGAGTTGCACGTCAGGAGGAAACGCCGCAGTGTCACCACTGAGACGCTTCCGACGACACAGCTGAGCACACCCTGTTGGTGTGCCCGGCCTGGCGACGCCAGCGCAGCGAACTTAACGCTGCGCTGGGAGGCGGAGACCTTCCGCTGCGGAGCATGGTCGTGGCCATGCTCCGCGGTAAGGCGGAATGGGGGGCTGTCACCTCCTTCTGCGAGGACGTCATCTCACAGAAGGAGGCTGCGGAGAGGGAACGAGAGGTATATCCTCAGGCCACTCCCCTCCGCCGCAGAAGGATAGATAATAGAAGGCGGGCATTCGCTCAAGCAATGCCTGTCTAATGACTCTGCCAAGAGGCCTGCGTGCACGATCGGCTACCGTGCGCGGCGCCGTAAGGCGCCGTCTGGGAATTGTCCTGGTATTCTCGGACAATCCTCTTTGGCGATAGATAACTTGACCAACCGGTCGAGCTAGCCCGGACGCGTGAATAGTGGTATCGCATTGTCGACCCTACTTACTACACGCGCCCAAAAGGGCGGGGAGAACATCGAGGGGTTTTAGTGGGTAGGCCTGGCACTCTGCCGGGTGAGCCCCACACACGCTCGCCGTCTAGCTAAAGGTGGGTACGGTGCGGTTGCGCATTTGCCGCCGAAAAAAAAGGGCAAAATTTGTTAATTTCAGTATCCTTTCAGGAGGCATTAGTTTGCCTTAACCTGTATGCTGGTCGTAACGTAACCAGTTTCATTTGAATATCATTTTAAATAATAGCCCGTAACGTCTACCTGTCTCTCTGTTCGAGATAACGACTATCACTAATAGACTGGATTCACCGGAGGGAGTCTCTGTACCAGGATCGTTTACCGGGTTGCGGGTACCTCCGTCTTACTTATTTCTGCCGCAAAGCAGCAGTGCTTGCATTGCTGTGTTTCAGTTTGAAGGGTAAGATATGGCAGTGAAATTACTGGGTACCGTGACTTTACATCTGATATCACAAGTTGGCAACGTATACATTGTGGTTCTTGTGGGGGTTGCAGTTTTGCTGCGAATCTTACGGGAGCCACATAATGTATTATAGCCATATAGGTGACTGCTACCACTTACCATCAGGTGGTCAGTTTGCTTGTTTGCCAACTTAGTTGTAATAAAAAAAGATTAGTAATGCTTGTTATAGCTTGATATTCATGAGTTTTTTTTCTTGTTATCGTTTAGTATGATCAAAGCGTAACGACGATTGTTGAGGACATTGAGATTAAATCATGCCGACTGACTGGGAGCAATACTGTCGTACGCTCGAAGCTGGAACGTTTTAATAGGAATAAAAGCTACAAGTTATTTCTTTATCAATTTGTTTCCTGTTACACGCTTTGAAATCACATTGAAAAATATCATTATGAAATGTAAAGGAGATACAAAAGAATAGGTACTGGTAGAAAAAAAGCTTTTTATATCAATATCAAGTAATTAATTAATTTCTATACAACTCTTTTCAGTGCTTTTTTCTCTTTGACAGAATCTTTTAGATTTTGTTTGATGCCACTTTGATCAAGAACCCGTGAATCAGATTTTGTCCATAAAGCACCGATTACACTTCACGATCCATCGGGAGTTAGGGCCCTAGCTAGTGTGGTCTAATCGCTGTTAGGGAGTTAGGGTCCCGATATCGTGCGATCGTGGTTGCCCGATCGCCCTAACTCCCTAGTTAGGGAGATGTAATCGCTGTTAGGGCGCTCAGTCGCCGCACAGCGCTCGATGTGAGCGGATAGTTGCTGTGTATCGGAAGCGAAATTGGCCTCGCGTGCCAAGAAAATGTCGTCCAAAAATGAAAAATCTGGTTTAATGAATGTTCTGGACATGTATAAAGCTATACCAAATTTATTTCTCGTCGCTAAAAATTTTAGCGTCACTGCTAATCGTTGTTTAGCACCTACACTTTCTCTAAATAATGTGTCATGTTTCTGAATATAATTATTATTATACTGTCACTTAATTTAAAATATGTTCAAATTGTGCAGAATTTATTTTTAAACAATTTTTGAAATCTTCTGGCTCTAATGAATATAAAATGTTCATATTGCATAGTTTATTTTATTTTAATTATTTTTTATTTATTTACATCGCCTCAAATTTTTTATCTATCTATCGCATTACACAAAAACATGAGACTCATAAGTATAGGTCAGGATTGGTCTATGCATCTTCGACTTTAAATCTGTATGGCAGGGATCCTGGTGTAGAGCGTTATTTTTTCATAAATTTGTTATTTTTTTCATGTTTTTTTGTTCATTTTAATAATTTGTTATTTTATTATTATTTTTTATGAATTACTTGTTTTTTATTTATAATTTTGTTTTCAGAAGAAAAAGAGTTATGTTAAGAATAAAAAAGCGATTTTTAATAGAATAATTTTCAGTTAAATGCCTACCATACAAAAAAAAGTGTCACTTGCATCGTAGTTTTATAAAAGCACACAGTGATTCTCTTTTTATTTTATTTTTTCACATTTACACCCGCAGTTGCGACAAGGGCGATACCATTTTTTTCATATTTGGAGAGTGCAGGAGCCATCCTTCCAACACCACGATCGATTGCCTACTGAGTTAGGGAGGCGATCTAGTGTAGTGTGATCAGAACGCTCTAACTGCCCTAGCTCCCGATGCGACGCCCTAACACCCGATGGATCGTGAAGTCTAATCGCTGCTTAAATACTAATTTGATAGTACCTACTCTTTAGTCTGAAGCACGTCTGGAATGATCTATACTAATATTATAAAGAGGAAAGATTTGATTGTTTGTAGTGAATAGGCTTCGAAACTACTGAACCGATTTTGATATAAGTTGGTATAGGAATAGTTCGAGATCAGGGAAAGAACATTGGGTAATTTTCCTACGGGAAAATTCTGACGGGAAAAGTTTTACTACGGGAAAAGTTAGTTATAACGCAAAGAAAGTTGCATATACGGTCAGCTAGTATTCTATAAACTATAAATAGGTACCTAATTATATATTACTTATAGGTCTTATATATTTTGCGTAAAAATAAGGCTTTCTTTTCGAAAGCAAACTCGTGCACATACGAGTAACTACTGGGTAAGTAGGACGGGCAACAAAGAGAAATTTTATGAACGTTGCGCAGCTGATAAAATATTTCGTTAAATATGCATACTACCATATTATTATTCTTTAAAATAATAAAATACAAAGGACAATTGCTATTGTCCGCAATTACGTCTGTGTGGAATTCAATTAAATGGCAAGTTATATTACGCGTTCCCTTTTTTTTTTTTTCGAGGGGAATGCATAACCGCACCTTACTCGCCGTTGGCTAGACGACGAGCGTGTGTGGGGGGGCTCTCCCGGCAGAGAGCCGGGCCTACCCACTAAACCCCCCGGTGTTCTTCCTGCCCTTATGGGCGCGCGTGGTACGCGTTCCCTATGGAACTTATTAAAATTCGGGATAAACATTTGCATGTGTCCTACCTCAGAGCCTAAGCTCAAATTTCATTAAAATTGGTCCAGCGGCTGATGCGTGAAAGAGTAAAGACAGGCAAACATACAGACAAAAAGAGTTTTTTACGCATTTATTAGTAGGGAAGGGAGTAGTCAGGCTGTTTTCAAATATAAATTTACCTTAATCTGTACTTACATTTGGTACAATATTTTTTAACATGGAAATCAAAATACTTTTTTGCGAAAGGTTCAAATCAAGTGGATGATGCTATGCCTGACGTCAGTTTATTTATCTATAATCGAGACCAGCCCCCTAACCATGATCGATTGATCGCTCAAAACAATATTATAGCCGCACTGAGAGCAAGATATATGCAGCAAGAGCGGTATCTGTCTGTTTTAATATTGTTTGAACCTCAGAACAATCACTACAGCATAGAAGGAAGATTAAAACAAGAATTAATTGTGTGCTATTTGTCTCTTTCTAACATACGGCACAAAACTGTGTAAATGTAAGAGATGAATAATATTTGTCTTTTGGCATATCACAAGGTGGTCAGTATATGAATTGATTGAATTGTCATTTTGGTAAAAAATATTAAAATTGGTTAAAAATATATAACACGGCTAAATTCTATAGTACAGTAAGCTCCCATCCAAGCTATACATTTACACTACGAAAACCGCCACTATTACGAGCGACATAAGAACGGTCCAAAGGTCAAACAGTATAGCTTGATAAGGAGCTTACTGTACCTTGTATCGAAGATAGACCATCAGAGTTTGAACTATTTGAATTGTTCGTATAATAATTGTTTGTGCGTCCCGTGGCTAGTAATATTTTGATGATATGTTATTAATATTTAAGTGATTAGAAAGCAAGAATTCTTTAGGTATTTACAAATAGTGTGTGTTTGTGCACTCCGTAACACAATGTCTTGTGTAGTTTGGGGCTGCAAGTCTCATTCGTCGCGAAAGAAAAACAATCAAAATTTATTGACCTTAAATTGGCATGTTTTCTCATATTGTTACTTGAATGTGAGCTAATAAGTACACTTATATACATATGAAATATCGCTGAATCATTTTGTAGAAAAACAATACGTAATATTAACTTCACTTTTATGTTTTAGCGATTTTTAGGAAATTACTTTGAGGTTTTCTTGATCATGCGTAGTGTTGTAAAATTTTGTCGATATTTTTATTTTACAGATTTCCTAAAGACAATGTAAAAAAAAATATGGATAAAGTGTATTGTCAGACGAAATTGGAGTCCAAGAAAGCATAGTCAAATTTGCTCCAGATATTTTCCATCATATTAATTTTGTATGTACTTAGTAGTAAAACTATGAAAAGGAGACGTCATGACGTAAGTCAAGTTATTTAATGAAAGGAAATCTTTAAACTAAAATATTATTTATGAAAATAAAAACGTATTTAATTTCTTAACTATTTCTTTAAGGAATCCTTGACACGGATGCCAAGAACAACCAGTTCAGATGATTTTTTTCTAAGAATTAAAATATTAGATCAAGAAAAAAAACAGAAAGAGTCAAAAAGGTAAAATATCAAAACGCCGCCATCGGAAAATTTACATTCTAACTAAGCCCAGCCGCACATCAAGCGTAATAAATCTATCGAAAAATGTCTTAACAATAAAGTATGGTCAAATGTTAATGTTTTTAGTTTAATTTCCAAGCACATGTACAAATAGTAGTTTTAGCATTCACGAATTTATCAAAGGTTCAAAATCCATGAGGGTTAAATTTTCGGGTAAGTAAATTAAATATGAGATTAACCTCAAGTACCTCTAAGCGATGCGATAAAAATGAATTAAATCTAAGCGATGAAATAAAAGCAGTGTGTCTTCGATTTCCTTCCTATAGAATTTGTGAATCTCTGCAATAGAAAAATTCCAACATTTTAGATAACGGGAAATACCCGTCACTTAAATAGTCTTAATTTTAGGGTTCCGTACCTCAAAAGAAACACTGAACCATTATAGGATCACTTTATTGTCCGTTTGTCTGTCAAGACTATCTTGGAAACGCGTGAAGGTATCGAGTTGAAATTAAAACCATATAATTACTCAGTTCTACACTAACAAGTTCTAGTCCCTTGAAGATGTGAAAAAATCAAACTTCTAAGTTAACAAAAAAAGTACGGCCGTTTATGTCGCCAAAAACGTATATTTCGACATTCTCACGGGCATTAAAATGTATAGGGTACTTTTCGTTGATCTAGCTAGAACTATGAAATTTGTGAAGTTATATAGTCTTACACTACAAGTCAGGGAAAATCTCAAACTCCACATTTGTAATTAAATCATAAAAAATTTAGTCTCTATTTAAAGTATAACCTACAATTTTATACGGGACCCTCGGTGGGCGAGTCCGACTCGCACTTCCCGCTTTTAGTCTCATGAACGGCCAGCCTGACCATACCAAAGAGACACAGCAGCTATTAGCTGGATAAGTTACATAAGAAAATCTACGCTTAATTATTTATGTTATATTTCTCGTAATAAAGACATTTTAGTATTAAGGATCTATTAAATACCTGCATAATATAATTATCAACGTTGAAACTAGGTGAGTGATGAGCACGACATCACTGGGAGAAGAACTGACAAGCGAGAATTAGTGACGACCTACAAAATTTCGAAACATCTTGCATATACGTGTCTCTGTCTAACTTCTATTAGCAGCGCCTAATGTCAAAGTGAGTCAAATATATTAAGTTCAGTAGCTATTTTTGCTAGGTTTCTATGCTTTAGTTATTCTTCTGAGGTTTGAACCTTGCTATAAGCGATCATGACAAGGCCCCTGGTGACCGGAGGGCTGACGGGTTACTCAGCCAATCCAATGCAGGAAATGCAGCAAGCCTACAGAGGTCACCCATCCGAAGTAGTGCGATTTATTGTTGGAAGTAAATATAAAAGGTGATGCTATTAAACTAAATAATTAACAAAATAAAATTACAAATGCCACGTTAAAATTAATAATACGTTTTGCTTTGTAGCTAAATTCAACGTTACCCAAGGATCATGCAAAAAAAAATAGGTGAATAGTAGATTGTGTCAAAAGGGACCAAAATAATGTATTGAGGGCCAGAGCGATTGTTTGAATCCAGAGCGAAGTGAAGGATTCTAAATTAGAATCCCGAGCGTAAGGAGGGATTCAAAGTATGTCACTCGTTGTTAAATAATTTTTCATTCTCATACTATGATATAAGTTTTCATTTTTCATACTCATACTCTGAAAGTAGGTCTGAAGTTGCCTGAGGAGCGGGGTGAAAGTAATACTTTTCAGCCCTAGGGAGAATCGCATTTAACTGACTGTTGTCAAATTATAAACGAAAAACTATTTATTTTTTACATTTCTGTGATTTAAAATTGAAATAACATAAAGTTAAACTATTAAAGAATATATTTTTAAATGACTTTATCATAATTTATTTTCAACTATTTCTTTAAAATAATACGCTGATCTGGGCAAATTATTTACCATTTTTTAACGATAAAAATGAAAAATTAATAATGTCTAAATAGCTGGCCGGCCACAGAAAAAAAACAGAATAGGCGGGAAAACGCTAATCCGATCTTCATTTGTTTTTACGAGTTGTAGAGTTTTGTTTATATTATCGTATAGATTTGTATAGTATTAACATACTGCGTTCATCTGATTCAGATATAGATTTAACGCCTGATTTCATAAAAGAAGAGGCCAAAGCATAAGTTGTTGATTTATGTAAAATAAAATTCATTAATTTTTTTCTTTAGTTAATTCATGTTTTTTTTTTACTTTCCTTGTATTCGTAATGAAAAGCACAGTGTTTACCTCGGGTAATTTCACCCCTATATGAACACTCAGATTTATCAATCTGTAACAAGTTATTAATTTCAATTACACATTGATATATGTTTTTTTAATATATTTTTAACGTTATAAGAGACCTAGAAGCTGCTGCATAAAAATCTATCAGAATGGGATAGTGTAAATTGATTTTTATTTTATAGTTCATTTTATATAAGTCATTTTTATATACAAATTATTTACTTTAATAAATTAGAGTTTATTTTCCACTTTCTTAGATATTACGTAAATTGATTAGTATTGATAAAGGGTGCTGACAATAACTAAGTCAAGGGCGTCTAGGGACATCTTTGGTCTAGGTCGAAACCTATATACCGACCTACAAGGCAAGACATGCGCCAAAATGTTCGCTTCAACGTATATGAGTAACGATATTCATTATAAACTCATTTGCAAAAAAAACGGGCACCTAAGCAATGGACCATTTAAATGTTTGATAATTATATGTAGTTTTATCCTCACAATTTGGTAAATTAATAAGAAAATAATCGTTTTCATCAGTATTTCATAAAATTTTGATACAGTTTATGGGAAATAATGCTAAACCTCACTAGTAGTGTATGTTCGCTAGTAGTGCATATGCTCATGAAGTAAATATAAAAAAGTTTTTGGTTTGTTTTTCTTTAATAAAGTAAAAGCAGGTAGTAAATGTTTAGTATCGAGTGTGACCCCCTCTAACTAAAATCACAGCTTGAATTCGTCCGGGCATGCTAGCGAGTATATCCCGGATACTTGCTTGCGGAATACGTTCCCACTCCGCAGTAATCACATTCTTCAGCTCTCTGATGGTCTGCGGAGCTGGTTGTACTGATCTCACACGCCGTTTCAGAACGTCCCAGATATGCTCTATGGGATTGAGGTCGGGACTTCGAGCTGGCCAATCCAAACGACGAATGCCGACTTCTTGCACATACGCTTTAACATCGCGAGATCGGTGGGCGCGAGCATTGTCGTCCATAAAAATCGAGTCTTCACCTAGAGCGGCCAATGCGGGTTGTGCATGAGGAATTAGAACTTCCGTTATGTATTGATGCCCAGTCAGTGAGCCGTTTTCAATGAAGACTAACTCTGTACGATCCATTGAATTTATTCCTGCCCAAAACATAACAGAGCCCCCACTATAAGGTGTGATTTCTTCGAAACATGCCTCTGCAAAGCGTTCTCCTTATTCCAATCTTCTTGAGTCCATGATTCACAATTTCTAGCGAACCTAAGCCTGTGAACTCGGTGCTCACGGAGTAATTTGAATTTAGATCGTACTTTTTTAAATACCACGGCATTTTTAAAACCGGCCAGTAACGTGTACAAACGATTGAAACCCTTTTTTGTATTGTATCTTTTTAAAGATGAATGAAAATCAAAACCGCCCGTTTTTTTTTGCAAATGAGTGTATAACCGGGTGACAAATTCCAATGGCTCACTACCTTTTTCGATTAAATGTTCCCTTTTTCTCATCTACTCACACTCTTCCATACTCTGTACCATGGTACCTACACTGTTGTTTATTAGCTGTTATCTGCAAGAGTTAATAAAGGTTTTTGTGGCACATTTCCCAAATTTTAGCTTACTTAGTGACAATTCTATGAAAAATAATAGCTACTTAAATTTATTAAGGTAGCTCAAACAAATTCTTTCCAACTATATAATTCAATCTGCCTTATTATAATTAGTATTATAAAAACGTAGCGAGAATATATCAAATGAACCAGAGGGCAGACACAATCTTGTTATAAAACAAGGATAAAAAGGGAATATATTAAGACGCAAACGCTGCGAATGCCTTATGAATATGAAAGTAAAAGAAATGAGATAGCAATTGGATGCTAAGCTTTATGTAAAAATATTTTCGGGAATACAGAAGCCATGTTCGAGCATCGAAATGTACTACTACAAATAAAAATATTATATTGAATTGTCAATAATTCTGCTGAGCTGCCACATACTGCGTCAAAATTTATGCTATTTTACCTTGTGGAACTTACAAGTTTTACTCATTTATTTATACTTTAAGAATTTTTTGTATATAGAAACTTGTTATCAAAAGCGTTGTCTTTATACCAGTCAATCTTTAAGTAATGCAGAAAGACATGGTATTTTTTAACAAAAAATCAAAACCGAACTCAAAATCACTTAGTCAAAAATAATTTGAGATAATCACATTTTTATTTTGAAGTTGGTATCAAATTTTAAGTCTTTTTAAAAGATCATAGCTTGGCACCGACTTCAACATAATATATAAAAAAAAAACAAAAAAATGCTCGTCGAATACACAATTTATCCTACTAGCAATATTTTAATGATGATAACGTTAATGCAATTATTAAAATTGTGTACGCCTAAATATATTAAAGTTATAATAATTGTCAACCTCTTTATCATAAACGAAGTACCTACATACATACGTATGAAGTCAATAAGGAGTTTATTGTTGTTTTTACAAGAACAATTTCGCTTTAACAAAACATTTATGTATGTCACGTGTACGTTTATCTCATCGATACAAGTTTGCATCGCCGCGTCGTGTTCGCAATCACCTTGCCGGCATCGGCAGTCCGGTGTTGGGTAACAAGCCACTCATTCTTTTTCATCGAAAACTCACTTAGTTCCGAAGCGAGCGTGCAATTCTCGCTTCCGTCCGAATGACTACATTGCTGTGATGTTTGGATGAAGTGATCGGATTTCGACTGTACGTACACATGTTGTTTGTTACAATGTAAAACAATAAAAATTAATCGTGGAATAAACAGATAAGTACTAGGTACTTTACTTATGTTTGTGCGTCAAACTGATAAATGATGAAGATTCGACATTTTCTGGGTATATTCTTGGATAGCGCGGCGATTGATTACAATCAAAATCTTTCTTATAATCCACAAAAGTTAACCACATAGTTAGGCACTCGATTTTTTTTTCAAAGTACCTACTCTCATAATAAGTATGTGATCCATTGTTTTGTTTCCACTTTTGAACCTGACCTGTTTCTTTCGGCTGCTTCTTCCAAAATCTGAAAATGTGATGATGGTGAGACCGACTATAAATCTTTTCTGCTTATAAACAATTACGTAAAACAAAACTTAATTTTTAAGCTAACAGTCAAATGTCCATTGTGCAAGAGCGCGTCATATCCGGCGAGCGTCATCCGGACACGACGTCATCAGGCGGAAATGGGTCTAGGCGGAAGTGCGTCACATGTACACAGACACCGGATATTACAGAATGAACGAAGACAATACTGATTGAACTAAATGGCATTTATATCCATTGAATATATCCATGTCATAATAACTGTTATCTTTGCTTCAGGAATAGTAGGAATGGTAGGTACCATTGCCATTGGTCTGATACCTACCCTTTATTCCTATTGAACGTATTAAGAAAATAAATGCTGCTTTACTGGATTGCTAATAACTAAAGTTGATTGATCTTTTCTTATGACATATTTTTATTTTAAATATTCTCGTTAATCAAATGCAAGCGAGAACATTCTGTACTTTATTTTATTTCGATACGACGAAGCTGGTCTAAAAGTTCAAAGCCCAGTTATAAGATATTAAAATAAAATAAGTTAAAATTTTTTCGACATGATCTCCGTCTCCCTGTTATACATTTCTTCCACTTAATTTCTAAAGGCTCCGTCGGTAGCGCTATGGGCACGGTACTTGCCGTCCAATCGGGAGGTCCGGGGTTCGAGACCGCCATGTACCAATGAGTTTTCCGTTTCAAATTTCATATGTACATATTTTGTCTGACGCTCCTACGGTGTAGGAAAATATCGTGAGGCAACATGCATAAATCTGCGAAGAAATTCAATGGTGTATGTGAGGTCGACCTGTCCGCAGTGGGCCAGCGTGGTTGATTAAGGCCTAAACATCCTAACATAGGGTAGCCTTCGGTGGGGACGTATATGAGCTGTTGTGACGAATTTCTAAAGCTTCTATACCAACTTAAAAATAATACATGTATTGTTTCAGGTTATACTGACGCACATTATATCTAATGACTAACTATAGTCACGTTTGTGCTCAAAGCATAGAACAGATAATAAGTATTCCAAAAGGGAACAGGGGAAGTTACAAAATGCATTTTGAGCTGCATCGCCGCACTGGCTCCGACATTTTTAAGCGAAAAAGCCTTCACGAGCACTGATTGCTCGCTACATTTCCGGGACAAAGTTGCCAAAGCGGGCGGAGTTGTCTTTCGTCGCGATAGTAGACGTGGCTGGAATGTCGACCAGATTCATGCGAGTCGTTTGGACTCTATTTTACTTTATGGTAACAATATACAAAAACAAAACGTTGGTTTCACATTGTAGAAGCGGATACTCGTCCGCGAAAAAGAAATTAAATTCGATGACCTTTGATTGTATTTCTTGAAAGGTTACACTGTTTTTCTTTTCAGTTATACCGGATTATAGTTTGTGATCAATTTAAAAAGAATACATCCGGCAAAGGGAAACATAGCTAGAGCCAAAATAAATTACAGGCGGATACAATTAAAAAAATTAAAAACTCGGCAACGTAGTAGCAATCTGTGAATGATAAATGTCGGCCAACCGAATCACGCTGGCCGTAGATATGGCTAACTGTGATAAATCACAATTTGCCGGTGTGCCATCTGATAAACGATTGGACAGCTTGGCGTAGACGCCGACGCCGATGGCTGAGCTTTTATTGTTTTAGCGATATCCCACCCGCGCGGCGTCCTCGACATTTATTTACTTAACCAAGAAAACAAACAAATGCACGAGCATCGCCGTTAATGGTGAGTTTAATATTTAACTGAAAGCGCAGCAAATAAATATTTTATTAAATCGAACGAAATTAATTTTGACAAAGTGCTGCCGCGACGTGAAAATTGGAATAGCATTAAAACAGCTCTGTGACACGTAAACTCAAGTGTAACAAGTACTCAAGTAATTCTCATAATAAATTAATTATTTTGTGACATTTTTACTATTCTAGGGTAGATGTCAAATTGTTTATTTTATATTTTTGTTTTGCATCGCTATGGTTAACGTTTCATCAAAGGAGTAGAAAAAGATTCTTCAAATAAAATTAATACAAAAATCTTTTTTCTACTCATTTAACTCAAGCATGTTACTTATATGATGTACAAGTGCACAAAGGCGGACTTGATGTCTTATGCATTTTCTGCTAGTCTGCCTTAGGAAAGCTGGTTGTGATACTATCATGGTTCAAGTAAGTACCGTCAAAGAATTTAAATGTTTAGCGCATATATTCCAAACGGGGACTTTACCGCCCACTAGGGGACGCTGGAACATTCCATGCGGTAGCGGGTCCAAAGGCAAATGGGGAGTGCTATGACAGTCAAGGGGCGTACATACTTAGAAAATATTCTAATACCTCTATTTTCATGAAAAAACACTTTAGTAAGCATTAAGTATAAAATTACTAATTCAATTGAGGACGTACGGTAACAAGTCACTTAAAGACTTGCAAATTTTCCATTTTACTCGATGATTCAACTTTGAACGAGTGCCCCAGTGTGGAGTGCTCCAGCTTTGTGTGTTGTTTTGCATTTGTCGGTTAAGTTATAATTTTGTTAATAAAGGGTTTTTGTATTTTTAATTAATTAATAATCACGATCCTCAGTTACGATCACGAGGAGCACGATGAGAGAGAGAGAGAGAGAGAGAGACAGAAAACTGTTTTGTTATAGATAAAAGGCAGACATATAAAATTGGTATAATTGACTATTATCTAAAAGGGGCCAGTGGATATATTTTGCTTGTAAATTGACCGCCCCCTTTGTCCATAAAAGGTTGGGAATCTATGGCTTAGCAGGTTGACGATTACCTATTTGTATTTAGTCGTATAATACCAATACACAAACTCCATGAAATCCATTGACACAATTTGTATGAAACGACTTTTAGGGTGTGCGATAAAAACATGTCCGGATCCTGATTGACTGAATGGTTCGTCATCTATCACTGGGCCTAAACTTTTACAGTTAGATATATGAAATCTTACCAGCAAGTTTTTTATCACGTTGACGTCCACTAAGGGCGCTTGCCCACTTATACGTATTCGGTTCGTATTTGATTCGTGTTCGATCCGTAAATTCTCACTTCGAGTCGTTTTTAGGTGTGCATCAGGATGGCGGGTCTCCATCATTTATTTATATTATTTGATGAAGTTTTTAATAACGTTTACATATTATTATGTATTTATAATGATTGTTAAATCGTCTTTTTTTGATATAAAATGACAATTTATATTTGAAATTATGTTATAAGTGGAATATCCGTTCTATCCCCCACATTGTTTCTTCTGCATATCAATGATATGCTTTCCTTGGGAGCTATACATTGCTATGCAGATGACAGTACAGTGCATGGGGGATATCACGGAAGCTCAGGGGCTGCTCGCGGTGATATTGGTAGGGAAAGGCAGAATCTTATCATTGAGCTCAACAGGACGCTGGACCTCGTCTCCGAATGGGGCTCCAACAATCTTGTTGAGTTCAATGCTAAGAAAACACAGGTGTGCGCGTTCTCGGCGAAAAGGTCACCTTTCCTCCCCCTTCCTTCTCTCCAGGGCACAACCCTTCACACACAGAGCAACATCACCTTGCTCGGAATGATCATTCGCTGCGATCTGAACCCCAGAGACTACATCGAATCCGTCATAACTACTGCCTCACGGAAACTCGGTGTCCTGAACAAAGGTGCGTAGGTATTTTGCGCCGGACCAACTATGCTTGTTGTATAAAACTCAGGTTAGGTCTTGCGTGGAATATTGCTCGCACCTTTGGGACGGCTCCGCTCAGTACCTCCTCGATGCTTTGGACAGATTGCAGCGTCGCGCTATTCGCATAATTGGCGATGTAGAGGCAACTAACACCCTCCAGCCTCTACAACTTCGTCGTGACATCGCCTCTCTTAGCGCCTTTTACCGAATGTTCCATGGGGAATGCTCTGAGGAGCTCTTTAACCTTATCCCTCCCTCTCCATTCCTTAACAGAAACACGCGTAAGGGCCTTCGGAGTCATCCGTACACTGTGTCCTCCTTTTTACACCATACCAAGAAATTCCAAGATTCCTTCTTCTGTCGTTCATCCCACACTTGGAATTCTCTACCTGCGCACGTGTTTCCTCCATCCTACAACATGGGTTCCTTCAAAAGAGGCGTGAAAAAGCATCTTTTGGGCCGGCAAGGGGCGGGCAGGTAGGAGAGTGGATGTCGTCCCTACTCTTATCTGTCAACTCATTTGGGCCTCTTTCACCGCTTAACATCAGGCGGGAGGAGGTCATCTGCCGGGCCATCCATAAAAAAAAATAAAAAAATATTCAAACGTCTACAGTTTATTCAAAAATCAATTAATTAAGCTGGAACTTTTGCACGTAATTCCTTTCGCATATAACGAACTTTCCTTAGTCCTAGTTCTGTACCCTTCGTCCAAAGGTTGCCTGGAAGAGATTGCTTTTTAGCAATAAGACTGCCTATTTGTACTGGCTAGTTTATATTTGTAAAATATTTCATAAAGTTTTTGTTCTTTTTTCATTAATTTTGCCATCAGAATTTAAATATTCGATTTTAAAAAGAAACTGCTTTTAATTTCTGGAGGTAGGTACTAGCTAAGTTGTGGTTTAATCTGTTACATCAAACGGTTAGTACCTACCTTTAATGTTGGAGCATGATCCCGCCATTGTGATAATGAAGGCGGGATTTTGGCTAAACTAAGCAGGTAAGTACCAACATTATAATGGTTGGTATCAAATAGTAACAAATGAGTACTAAATTGCAGTGGGTTTTTAAAAACAGGAAGTGATACCGTCATCTTGAAGTTTATCGCACAACCGTCTCAAACACGAATCGAATACGGATAAGTGTGCAAATGCTATGCGCAAGCGCCCTGACGAAGAGTTTTTGGAAATTTGACCCGTAAGGGGGTTAAAAGGGGGGGGGGGTTGATATTTGAATGGAGTCTTGCTATTTTTGAAGCTATAGCCCAATCATAGAAATTAGTAAAAACGTGTTCAAGCTTTTCGAAAATTAAACCTATAAAGTGATTTTTCATCACAATTTGAATGGTGGAAAGCTAGCACACAATTGATATGTCGCCTTACAAGGTTATACTTAAAAGCAATTCTAATACTTTAAAGTCATTATGTATAAATTATATAAATTGTGTTGATAATGAATCATAATCACCTGAGTCAATGCATATACTTTTTATTAGACGGAACCCCGCTTTATATAATGTGTTTGCTGGTGATAATAAGCGTATATGTAGCTAATTTGTTCGATATAATTTTTCGATAACCATTGCTTGACAAAGTACGTTTTAAATTGTTATATTCTGACTGTGCTCCCTGGAATTCTATTTTAAATTTTACTCCATCCATTAACTTTTGAGCAATAGCGGTAATATGCTAACTCTGCAAGGTTTCGTCCATCTTAAGTCTCTTTCAAGTTTCAAGATATCAGATTTTTGCCATATTGCTTTATTAAAGTGGTAGAAACATACACTGAATTCAACCTCTGGGTAAACTTCTTTAATAATATTTACATGTGTCTTTTCAAAATCTGATTTATATTTTTTGATGTCACATTTTAGGTTATTTTTTATGCATGAATGTCAACACATATAAGTTAAGATCTATTCTGGAGTAAAGATTAGTCACACGGAACCCAAAGTAGCTTTAGATCAAAGATATGAAGAAACGTATAAAATAATAAATTTATGAAATATTTATAGTAGAAAAAAATTCCTCTGAATATTTTATCGAAGAATTCTTTCAAAGAATGAAGCACCAAGTGTTGCTTCCCAAACTTATTGACTTACCTAGACTTTTAAGGGAGATGTACGATGTTTCTGAGTAAACGCTGGATATCAAGATGTATTTATAGTTGTAAAGTACATGTCAGCCTTACAATAAGTTTTTACAGATAATGATATATAATTATGGGACTTCAGTTTGAACATAAATTCATTTAATACGTAAAACGTCTGAAGTCTGAAATATCTCTATTAGTGTCTTTACTCTAAATATCTTTACTAGTGTCAATGGTAAAACTTTGTAAATACACTGACCTGCAATAAAATCGACCCACCTCATAGGTGTCGATTTTGAAATATCGGTATTTAAAAAATAAGATAAGACAAACAAAAACTGTAAATACTATTTGAAAGCATACTTCATAAACTTTATTTTAACATACTCTAAACGTGGATAAAAGAAGTATTGCTAACAATAGACTTATTTCTTCGGAAAACCCTGTTTCTCATTTTTCCGTTATACGCAATCTCTGTGACTGTATAGAGTGTTAAAAGTTAATTGAATCAATGTTTATTCAAAAATTGATTATTCCTAGAGATTTATTGACCCTTTAAATTGAGCTGATTTTCCCAATAAAAATTAGGTAGGTATATTTAAAAATTTTGGTTTTTTGTTTGTAAAATCAATAAACCTAAATCAGTCACAGTAAAAACTGGTCTAATGTAAGCTTAAGCTCTTGTTTAACACACAGGATTAAAAGATATTATTTATTGATGGTAGATTTTGATTTCTCGAACTCTGAACCAAAGCGTAAAGATGGGTCGATTTTATTGCAGGCCAGTGTAGCTCTTACACAGTTATTATAGAATATTATATTATATAAGTATAGATAATGTGATAATTATTGTTTAATTGTTATTATTTTATACCTATCACATTATTTAAGATTATTATTATTTCGTAATATTGTCTGATGACTCACGTTATTAAAACTAACTTACAAATTAGGTAGTAGCAATGTCAAATCGTCCCTTAATAATCGAGGATAGATTACTTATAAAATCATCCCATCCTGGCGTTGGTCTACTCTTACAATATAAATGGAAGATGCATTAACTGACCATAGCAAACGCTGTTAGCTAATCATCAATCAACTTCCCAGATAATCTGTTCCTTGCCCTTCTGGAGTATCCGATGTTATTACTGGTTGACAATAAGACTTTACGGGGCTAATATGCTGCTCACTCATCTAGGTTCATCATCACAAGGTATATGGGACAAAGTCGTGCCTAGATTGCTCGAGTGAAATGCATTCCAATAAGTTACGGCTTAAGTTTGTCAATAGCACACTGGGCCAGATGCTACGAGTATAATCGTCATGTTAGAGGCTGATCGGAATTGGAATTAACCCCCTTCAATTTGAATCCCTGGATCTAGTTACCAAAAGCCTATGGCATTTCACTATTCCGTTTGTTGCTACAGTTTCGTAATAAATCGTGTTGACAACAGGCATACATATTACAGGAAAATTGAAAGCTCTAGTTTGTAAGTAAATCAAATTAGAATAAAATCAGACAAAAAAAATATAATTTTAATCCAATTTTAAACATATTTTGGTTGATTATGCGATTTCAAGTCACAAAATGTAACAATATTATTCACAATTACATCTTTAGTTACATGAAGCAATTAGCGACAATTTTAGGGTTTATACCTTTACACCTTTTTTATAAAGCACCGATAAAAATGCAATCCACAAGTAAGGTTTCAACCTTCAGGTCTGATTACTCGATTCTGGTAACTTGACAAAATGGTTTATCCTTGATCTGCAGCTTGAATAGCAGCGGCTATATTTTAAGCTTATTAGTTATTTTCCTTTTTATGGGTTATTTACTGCTAGGTGCATTATGCTCGATTGCTATACTACATCATATGACGAACATATTTTTTCCAAGCGTTTGACTGTGAAAATTAATGTATTATTTTTGTTTATAAATCGATAAGATTTTTAATAAATAAAATAAAACTAAATATTTTGCCGTGTTGCCGGCGATGCCACTTTCTTTGTTGTGTGTTGCAAAAGAGGGCTATTCAATACTCAATACTTTATTGCTTTTCCATCCACAATGAAATTAGATGTTATTTTAGATTTGTTTAAGTAAATTGTGGAACATGTCGGGTACAACAGCATTAGAAGAGGGAGAGGGAGGCCATAAATTAAGATTAGGTACCAAACTTAGTTCTAGAATTAAAAAATAAATGGGTGTAAAGGGTCCAGGAAGGTGGTCGAAGAGGCCACAACTGGGTGTCATGGTGGCAAGAATACTGGCTGCATTGCCTCGCTGAATCGCGATACTGATTTTTTGGGAGAGGAAAGAGCCACCCCACTTGTCACCAGTATAGATGCAATGATTTTGGGTTTAATTTTATTTATGAAATTTTTGGTGGATGGACCCCACGGTCTAAGAATCTCAAATCCAAGCGGCGCAAATATGTAATTACTTGATAAAATTTCATATTTGCGTCACTTGGCATGTTCAGCTTTGTCTGCCGTAGCTCCAGCTCTCGACGAGGTGACATTGAGGTGGGAGGCCGCAAGTTCCAGTTCGAGTATCCACACATATGGCGTCCCAAATAAGCAAATGGCAGCGCTCCCAGGGCAATATTAGGGTCAAACCATCAGGTCTCTTACCATCATCGCGGGCAATTCTAGGTGGTTCAAGTATACTTGGAATGTCGATGGTGGCTAGAGACCTTTTGATAATGTCGTTTAGGGAACTGTGCCGCGGCAGCCTAACTGCGTTCAATCGGCAGGAGACCAAATGCCCGAAGCCCGCAACCGCCCATGGCGGATGAAACCCAGACTGACTGACTGGCTTGTTTCTAATTTCGGATTTTTATTTAAACCTTGGATATTATCATGAACACGTATGACATTAACGATATGGCTAAACGTGATCGGCCACATCATGAAATGGCCAATTTTACGATATGGTCACGACAAATTTATAAACACTAATATTTTAAAAGTAACTCCGATTGCTCACCTCTGTGCGCTGGCGGCGCCCCTGGTCTATGCCGTAATTGACTACTTGTATGAGTACTCATATTAGAAACAATGTTTTCAAATGTATAATTTTAAAAATAATCTAATGTTACTCCTTTTTGGTAAGCCTATAAGTAACAACTGATGTATGAAATACTGTGTTATTTTTATTTATTAAACGTTATTGTGTTATTTTTATAAAAAAACATATATTCTTCACGTTATCATATTTTCGTTGAATACCCAAAATGTAAAATTTTTCGCGTATTTTAAATGTTATCAATTATATGATGAAATCGCATCAATGTGAAGAACAATTTCTTTCCGCTCTTATAATAACCACGTCCGCTACAGGAGGCCGCTTTATATTCAAATTGGTTGAAACAGCTAGGCTCCTATCAATATAAGCATTCCCGTGGGATGATCATTGGGATATAAAAATGTATAGTGCGATGTGGTAAAGCCTCTTTAAGCACCGCATCCAATATCTGCCTATTTCTGACTTTAGCCTTTCTATCTGCCCCTAGTTTTTTTGTACTAGTAGATTACACATAAAAAATGTTGACTCATCAAGTAGGGATACATGAGATGAAATCAGCAATATTATCTACGTGTATATTGTTTCCTGTATCATGGCTGTATATTGTGTCTGTAATAAAAAAATATATTATCTGCGTACTCCATAAAATCAGCCCCCCTAGCACGTCCACCAAAACACGATATGATAAAGCGGTTTATCGCCGTGAACTGTCAAAATACAATAGGATTTCGTCGTATTTTGACAGTTCACCGCGATATATCGCTTTATCATATCGTGTTTTGGTGGACGTGCTACGGGGGCAGGCGTAGAGTTAATAAAGCTTTAGCGGTGTTACTACAAACATTATTAAACATTGTCAAAAATTGAACAATTCTTAAGCACGACGCTATCACTATCTGTCCCTTTAAAACAAGTGGAACAGCATCATGTTTAAACAGTGTCTAATTTAAGACAGTGCTTAAAAAGTTTTTGTAGTATGACCGTGAGATCTTTTCACACATTGTGCATTCAAATAAGATACAGTTCCACGTTTACGACTTCTCTCTGGATTATTACTGTGAAAAGTTATCTCTTGCAAAACTAAGATGTATTGAATAGAAATAGGAATAGTTATAATAGAATATCGGAAAAGAACGGTACAAAAGTAATACACGCGGCAACACACGGGCTTATTGTAATATTTCGATGGAATTGCATAGTCACAATGGTTGTACCGTTACGGAATTAAGGAAATACAAAACCTTATTCGTTATTTCTCTCAGGAAACGATCATGTAGATTCCGGTTTTCTATTTGTTGTACTCAACACATAACAGACTTGCTTGGTTTTTTTATTGTGTCAAGTTATGCTTTCACTCGCTTTTTACTATTGTTTATTACCGTGTATTTTTATTAGAGTCGCTCCACACTAGGATTTTCTCCTGTGTCGTGGGTGCAATTACAAACACATGCACATACGCCCAGACCGGAACAAATTTCTGTAGACCATACAAAATATTTGTCCCGTACGGGAATCGAACCCGCGACCCGTTGCGCAGTAGGCGATCACTCGACCTCTGCGCTAACCGTGTTGTCAAAATGTATGAATAGGTTCAAGCTTTATTAATCGCAAAATGTGTATTTCAAGGGACAACAAGTTAAATAATATAAAAAAAACTTTTTTAAATACAAGCTTTTATAATATTGCATTGTCACGCGATAAAGATACGCATGCAAAATTTCAACTCAATCGGAAACCGGGAAATGGGTCAAGCTTAACTTGCAAGATTTTATTACAGACACCGGACAGGTGAAAGTAAATAAAAGCTTGTAAAAAATAATACTTCATTTTCATCTATCTCTTGGGCTGTTGTGCGCGCTAGGTAACGTCACCAGGTCTACGCAGGAGTTTGCATTGATCTTAAACCCTATTTTTTTTAGTTATAATAAGCATAGTAATGTACCCAATTTACTGCAATGCCGACGCAGAAAAAGAATCTAGTCTGCGTCAAAAACGACGTGCTTTGCCGTATGACATATTCTATATACGAGTACCTACTCGTACAATTTTAAAATTTTCATAACTAGGTTCGATAAAAGTCTCGTGGAGTACTTCCGTACTGTAGAGCCTCAGCATCATTATAATCATAACAGCTCATATAAATGTCCCCACCGAGGGGCTCGACCCTTCCCTAAGTTAGGGTGTTTAGGTTTTAGTCAACCAGGCTAAACTAGTGCGGATTGGTCGACTTCACATACATCTTTTAATTTCTTCGCAGATTTATGCAAGTTGCCTCACGAGGTTGTCCTTCACCGTTGCAGCAGCATAAGATACGACATTATTGAAATGTATCTACCAAAAAGGTTAGTATATGTATATGAAGTCTCGAGATTTACGATCGTGTTTTGTTACTTATGTCATTTTGTCTTTTGTTTCTGTCTTGCAATAAACTTGTGATTGTTTGGTGTTGTTTTAATAGTTAACAGCTAAAAATTAATATATTTCAATTAACAGTAACTGTTCTTGGCTACAGCAGACACGGTGAAACTTCTTTTTGCATATAAACGCCGTAAAGTTCAATAACACCAGCGTAGCGTAAAAAAAGAAAAGCACTGATATGATGAAAGAACTTGAAGCAAAAGTTAGCCTCGATATAATCAGCGGTCAATGCGGCTTCGTGGTGACTTGATAAATTTTCTAATACGGCTTACCGATCTCCCAAGCAAAAACTGTTGGCCCCTCGACAACTTAATATAACTTAGATGAAATTCTAAACTAGTCGCGTCAAGTTAGTGAGTTCAGTGGCACAGTGCCAGCGACACGTCTACTTAGGCCTAACTTGAGATGAATTGGGTAACGACTTGCTTTTGTAGTCGCAAAGCTAATTTAGACTTCTGAATTCTAATGATAGCCTCCCAAAGTCGAATTTCAATAGTTTTCACTCCTAATTAACAGGAAAGAAAAGATTTCTCGGCTTTGTTGACTCCCTGCCAATGCTTGCATTTCGCCTCGCGTCGGTGATTCCAATATCACGGCCTCAATGGAGACGCTGGAGCAAAGGAGAGACTTGGTTCTCTCTGCGTGCTCTATCGGCTCTTAACGGAGAGTGCTTCAAGGAACTGTTTTAATGAAGAATGCTCTGAGGAACTGATTGCAATGGTGCCTCCGAGAAACTATTTTAACTTCGTCACCTTTTTACCATCGCACAACCCGCCACCGCAGTAGAGTTCATCCGTACCACCTGGAACCGATCTGGTCTAGTACAGTTCAGTTTCAGCGTTCATTTCTCCCACGTACGTGCAGTCTGTGGAACGAACTCCCAGATGCGATGTTTTCTAGTTGCTACGATATATCCATTTTTAAATGAGGTTTAACAAGACCACTTTTCCCCAGGTAGACAGTAAATGAGCTATGCCCCTGGCATTGCAGATGTTCATGAGCGGTGGTTGCTACTGACTGGTCTTTTGTCTTGACTAGTCCATTTCGACTAGTTTTCGCAAAAATGCGACTAAGTCATGTTGTACATGTCGCAATGTTAACATTGGTTGAATCCGATTTTACTTAGTTTAAAGCTCACACAACATTTATATAACAAGAGGTCAAATAACCAGTTCTCGATTATTGAGGAGTCCAGTCCCCTTATTCGATTGTTTTACGACAGACGTCGTAAATGTATAGACAATCGAATCACGGAATTTCTATGCCTGTCACTTTTTATAGCGGCGCATTATAAAGAGACGGGACGTGACTCTCCGAATCGAATCCGCGATACGACAGTTGTGAATTGGGGGGCAGGTTAAGCTCGCTGCCATCTTCGTCTTATCGTCACAAGATATTGTGAAAAAAAGGTATATGTCATATGAATAAAAAACGTACAAAATTAGAGTTATCTATTTATTTATTTATTATAAACATAGTATTAGTTTCCACAGCATACGTTCAGTTTTATTTTTTTAATAATCATTCCTGTACTTAAGCCAATTAGGGAAACTTACTGTGTTTACAAAAAAAAAATACAAACGAGAGGGAATGAAATATTTTATCTGTGACGAAAGTAAAGTTTTTTTGTGCGCAAGTCAAAAACAGTAGAAAACAAAATCAATTAAAAATTCAATTAATGTGCCATTTGTGTATGTGTGCGTGTGTGTGTTGTGTTTGTGCGTGTGTGTGAACACGTTTGAGTGGTTTGGAGTGTCAGTGTACAACTTAGCTGCAAGAGGGAGGTCATAGACCACTAGGTGTTAGCGTTGGCTTACATGGCAAGCTGCAATGGTATAATGATTACTGTACTAAAAAAAATACATTATAATTAAATATTTATGTCCATTCAATTAATAGGTTGTGTTCAATACTAAATTATTCTTATTATTAAAATACATATATATAAATCAATGTTATTAGTTAATTTTAATGTCAATAATTAACAATTTTATAAATAGCAGATTTAAATACATTCTTTGAAGAGGAAAACAGTTCAGTGTCAGAAAATATTTATAACGTTTTTGGCAGTCTTACATTATGAGGCTCAATGGCCTCATAATTTGTGCGCACTACTGGTGCAATAACTGAGTGTGTCGTGTTTTTTTTTGAGGAACGTTCACACTTATGATCCTGTTAAACAGTTCAGAAGATTCAATTTTCCCAGAACTTGTGTAATTGAATGCTATATTCTCGTAGTGTGCCATGCGTGTTTACCTCGCCTCCCGCAAAATGTGGCAGACAAATGTATAGGTACTGCGATTTGTTGCGTGCCATATCCCTATGGTAAATGATCTAAGGGAATTACGCATGCTTGCGCATGCTCACATGTACAACCACTCATTTAGTCTGTTTCGTGGCACTACCCGTATTACAATTATTTTCTATTTGTTAACCTTTAATTAGTCGCGTGGGGTCTAGTGAACCTCAATCGACTTGGATTTTGTCATATTTCGTCAAATATAGGTGTACGCGACTGTGCATTCATGTTCTTTGTCTACATTCATTCTACAACATTGTTTCGCCAGCCCTGGCGACAACTACATGTTGCCATGTGGAGGTCCCTGGGGTCCAGTCGACCCCATGCGACTAAAGGTGTACTATATTTTTTCTACAAATCTTTCCTTCTTTTTCTTACTTCAATAGCAATAGGCAATTCTAATGTTTTCAAGGCCTGATCCCATTTGTCTGTGAGGTTTAAACACCGAAAACCTACAAATTAGTGTACTTTTTGTTTCTATGTTTAATTAATACCAATTTGAAGTCTGTGATTTCCTTACCAAGAAATTACTTATAATGTTAAACACTATTTTTGATGTTTTTGTGCTTTTAATGATTAGAAGTCTATTAGTTTTCTAAAACTAAGATATTGTTCTTAATGTTTATATAAATTTATATTAGCATTAATTATTTTTGTTTAAATCACAAAATAGTTATGGTGTCCGCATGGGGTCCCCATGCGACTAATAGTGTAAGTATTTTAATGTTAAATTTGACCCTGCATTTTTTATACATGCTGGTCTGGCCCTCGGGGACTTAAAAACCTTGCCATTTGGATACATACAATATACATACAGAACGAATAATTATATACTGTTGGAATTCCGACCACGGGCAACATTTATTACAGTAACTATGTTAATTAACATTTTACCCAGTACAATTGTTTGTCTGCTTGTTGATACTAGAGTATTATGTTGTCTGCACTCCTAGTTTAGCGGAATGTATTTGCATTTGGCATCTACTCATGTGATTGTAGCTTTGAATTTCCTGCAGAGTACAGCAGCGTAGGGATTTCGTACGTTTATCCACGAGTTTATTTGTCAAGTTGTTAGTTTCGTAATTTTAGTGTCATTTTAATTTATAAACATCCTTTTACTTATTTTACTACTTACTTTATTTTTCGTTTCTACAAGCTTTTATTTACTTTCACCTGTCCCGGTGTCTGTAATGAAATCTTGTAAGTTAAATTTGACCCACTTCCCGGTTTACGATTGAGTTGAGTTTATGCTTGCATGCATATGTATATCGCTTAACAATGCAATATTGTTTGACACATGACATGGAGCTGATCTAATGCTGAAGCTTGAAGGTGGCTATAAGAACTCCGCATGAGCCCAAACTCGATGGGGTTATGTCGTAAAACGACACAACCCCATCGAGTTTGGGCAAACGTTTGATTAGTATTGACGAGTATTTTAATCCTTAAAAGCTTGATTTTAAAAACGTTTTTAAATTAATTATTATAATTTTGCTTAGTGTGTTTTTATACATATTTATAGTACTTAAGTCAGTTTAGTCCAAAATAAGGAAGTATTTTGAAATAGTTTTCTTTATATATGGACCAACTTCTTTTTAGGCCTTCCATTATTTAATTATGTTCGAAAACTAGATCCTCTCACGGTTGCCAGAAAATGTAAAAAATATCGTAGAATATACGTCAGGATAAATAAAAAAAATATGATAAAATAGGCGAAAATTGCAAAAGTGGAACTTGCCTTCTCAAATAAAATATTAATCGGAAGGCCCGCGATCGATCCTGCCATGTACCAATGTTTTCGTTTCACGAATTTCATATGTACATTTATCTGACGCTCCTACGGTGAAGGAAAACATCGTGAGGAAACCTGCATACACCTGCGAAGTAATTCAAAGGTGTATGTGAAGTCAACCAAACCGCACTGGGCCAGCGTGGTTCGACTAAGGCCTAATCGCCCTAACTAGTTAGGGTAGGCTCGTGCCCCTCGGTGGGGATGTATATGAGCTGTGATGATGATGACGATGAGTGTATATTTTACAGTCATACAGCCTTATTAATAAAAATCGCCTATTCCCTCCTTAATCCGAACGTACTCTTGGAGTAGTTACTACCAGTTTAAGCTAGGAGTAGCTTTGTGTTTATAACATTATTAATAAACACGGAGTAAGCTTAGACTAACAAAGCCTTCCTTACTCTCGGATTAACGCGTATGTTATGGCAACCCTTGCAATTTAAAAGTAAAAAGAATGAGTCGGTGAACGATTTGAGCATCGTGTGACAGACAGAAATACATGGGATGACAGTTTTCTCTGTTTTTTTCACCTTTTTCAGTTTGAGATTGTCTTTCAAGGTTATTTTGTGGTTATTTTGTTCGCGATTTGTGATCGCAATATTGCAAAAACATGACATTTTCAATTTCTTCGATTTCGTCGATCAACATCAAATGATCTAAATAATAGTCACTTTCCATTTTAATACAATACAAAATTAACCACACCAACAATAAACACAAATTCGCTCAATTAGACTGTGAAAAATAAAACGGGCGCCATCTAATGACAAGATACGTGTCAAAGTTGACAAATTATATAGATTTACGCAAAGACAACGCTACTCCAACCTTAATCTGTCGCTAAACTAGGTAGCTAGCAGGTATAACATTTACTCCGAGAGTAGAGTTGGATTAGCTTACTCCTTCCCTACTCCGTGTTTATTAATAAAATGTTTACTACTGACTTAATACTCGGAGTAAAGTTACTCCTGCCTTAGTCTACGTTTATTAATAAGAGGGATAGTGATTAAATAGCTATTATACATAATAGCTGGCTATTATATATAATAGCTAAATTGTCTAGACACTAATATAGTATAATTTAGGTTATCCTAAACTGTCTATATTAAAATAGCGCATGTTAAGCATCTAACTATAATATAAATCTCTACGTTAACCTTACACAAAAATAATACCAGTAACATAACTATAATACAGCTTTCCGTGTTAATAATATTATTAGATCCCGTTGCGTAGCCGGCATCTGGCACGATTTATAACTAGCACTGACCAACCCTCGGCAATTTTTGCTTATTGAAAGTTATCATTCGCTCTTGTTTCTTCATAACAACACGGGTGCAGATTATAGTCCATTAGCAGGGGCGAGGTTTCTATTGAGAAATATATATATGAAATGTATACATTCATATATTATGAGATCTTCTGAAAATTTGATGAGCAGTAAGAACATGTAAGCCTCTTTCCTTGTAGCTAAAAATTCTTCAGAAAAAGTGGCGACTTTAGTTTTGAAGAATCAAATCTCATCTAAATTATTAAATGTTAAAATTATATTTACTCTTCGATGAATAAACTGCACAACTTACCTGAAAAGAAAGACACGACACTATTAATTCTTTGTGTAATAAATTTGATTAAAGGAAAAAAAGTGAATACAATAACGGTCTAATCTTCTTAAACGATATCTTTTAAGGTTTAGGTTAAGATGATTACTACAGTTTATACCACACAGGTACCAACCTGGCACAGAGTTACTCCTCTAAATTAAATCTATACTAATATTATAAAGCTGAAGAGTTTGTTTGTTTGTTTGTTTGCTTGAACGCGCTAATCTCAGGAACTACTGATTCAAATTGAAAAATTATTTTTGTGTTGGATAGTCCAGACAGTCCATTTATCGAGGAAGGTTTTATTTATTTATTTTTATTTATTTTAATTCTTTATGTACAAATATTGTTGTACAGAGGCGGACTTAATGCCTGAGGCATTTTCTGCCAGTCAACCTTCGGGTGATGCAGAGAAACAATGTGGTAGATGTACCGAAAAACCGACAAAGAGAAAGGCTATATAAGATCACGCTACGATGAATAGGAGCTGAGCATCAATAAAAAATGTTTCAAAAACGGGAAAAAATAGTATGACGAAACGTAGTTCGCGGGCACAGCTAGTATTTTATAAGTTTAAAATATATTTCATCACCATGGTTATGAGTGGGTCCTCAAGTCGGTTATGAGTCGCCACATTTTATTCCAGTTATGAGTTTCTGGTTATGAGTGGGCGCGAGACCATCCCAGCGCACTTACGCTCTTTCTGCGTATAGCGCCATCCCGTTCGCAGTGCGGTTTTAATAGTGTTTCGAGCGATCATGGTGAGGGGGTAGGTAGCAGACTGCACAGAATTAGGTTGAGTAGCGAGCTCAAACGCAGTACATACTCGTACACTGCTCGATGTGTCATCTGAAGCACAGAGGAGTTAGAGATTTATAGCATCTTTGGTTTATCGAGTACCTATCTACATTTAAATTTATTGCTAAATGTTAGCTGTAGATTCTTGTCAAACCCAGCATACGCGACTGTGTCATCGAGCTTCTCATTATTAATAAAAGAATTGTAGGAAAGTAGTCTTAAAAGGCTCATCGCTCGCTTTATACACTCCTTAAGCACGAACACTAGGTTTTACTGTTATCGCTTACAGGAATACGGCAGCAGACTGGCATGTGAATTCCCTCCTTAAAAAAGGGGTTACCAATACATCGTCTTTACATGTGACTGCTGATTAAATCGAATCAGATTTTGCCGTGAAATCATGAATGTGTGAAGGATTGAAGGAAACTATGAGTAAAACATCTCTAGCTCCTCCACGTTTCGGAGGCTCTTTAGTCATCTGATCCCGCTCCAAACTTATCCCGCGGGATGAGTTGACAAAATAATTAATGTTATTATTTCTGCTTTGTCAACTGATCCCACTTTTAAAAAAGGATATAATCTATGCTACAATAGATTTTAACCCTTTTTTAAAAGTGAGATCTTGAATGAAATTTGAAATATATGTATACCTACACACGCGAACAAAAATCTTTGGGGAAAAATGACACACCATGGCTTGGTTATATTGATAAGTAGGTATATTAAAAAATCAGTCGTTTGATATATAACTCTAAAAAAACAAATTAAAACAAAATAATATTAAAATCACTCTTGATTGATATTAACGAACACAATTCAGTAAAACTAAACAATCAATAATCACAGTTAAAAAGGTTGTGTTACTTCAAAATCGATAAAACTAAAGAATCTACAAATCAGTCTTTTGATTTAAATGTACTTATACTTAACTAGTCAAAATCACAGCCATTTGATTATAATAAAATAAATCTAAATAATCTAGAAAGGAAAACTTAAAATTGCATTCATGTACAGCTTTAGTTAACATTGATAATAATAAAAACTAATAAAATTCAACAAGGTAAATATTTGTTTTTCAAATTTCGTCCATTAAATCAGTTTCAGAACCAGGCACACATTTCAACAAATAGCAAAGCACCTGGTCAGCGTCTGCAATGACCAGAATGCTGGCCTCTACTTTGATCAACGAATTAGCCTCGCCATCCAGCGGGGCAACGTGGCCAACCGTCTGAGCACTGTAGAGCATTTAGAGGACATGGGACACATTTTTTATCTTTAATTTTAGTTTTGTGTATTTTTTTTTGTGTCTACGAGTATAATAGGCTAGATGACAAAAAAAAATTTTTTGCTTTAATAGAAGCTCATTCATATAGTAAACAGAAAGAAAAAATCGGTTTTCGAATAACTATAAAAACAACCAAGATATAAGGCATTAAAGGTTTTTCTCCATCTCTTTCTAGCAAAACGGCAATTTACAAGGAGTTTATATGGCCGTACTCAACAGTGACGTCACGGTTGATGTCGGATCTCTCTGTCTAATCGCCTTCAAATTGACAACTTAAAATGCTTGTATCTAATGTATTTCTAAGCCGATTTCAATTCTAATTTCACAGGACTGCATCTTTTTCCACGGTATTTTCATATTTAATGACGAGACGTAAAGATTAAATTAAGAAAATTCATTTATGATTTTTGTTTACATTAATGTTATTATTGTTTTAGAAATGATATATTACTTACTACAAATTATATTAAAAAAAATCAAGAGCTAAGTTTTTCTAAGCAATATCATGCCATGCCCAACCGTGATTTGGTCGCTCAGTACTTGATTTATGTATGACATAGATCTTTGAAATTCTGAGGCCGGTGAGATGTTTTAATACGGAAGAGAAGAAATATTTTTTAAGTATATGTCCGTTCCACGTTTCTACGATATTATTAGTTCTATGCATGTGTTCTAAGTATTTGCAAGTGGTGAATTCTCCAGCTAAGTTTTGATGAAATAGTCATTGAATTGCGTAACACTCTTGCTATCGGGAGCTTCTTCCATCACATAGAGCCATCCTTCATCAATCAACTTGATGGAAGGTGAGACAAGGCCGCACAAAGTTTTACATAGACTTGTATTTTGCATACACCTTAGCTTTACGCCAGAGACTGCAACTGGAGTGGAAGTAGCGACCTGTTATTTTCACATTTGGGAAGAATTGCTATTATCGCAGGAACTTCAAAAACTACTGTGATGTTACTCGGGTTCCATTCGGGTATTTGACTTCTTATTAGTTGAAATAACAACTCGTACCTAGATAGTTTTTGGCAGGTAACAGGGCATAAATAACTGGAATCCGTTTGTTTTCCGTGGTACCATTAGATAGTACCATCAATGGTACTACGGAAAATTTTATTTGCCGTGGTACCTTTAATCAATGGTACCACGGGTAATATTATATTTTGTTGACCGTGGTACTGTGGTGGTTAACGTGGTACCTACCAACCGCAAATGATAAGCAAAATACAATAATTACTTAAAGCGCATAGTGGTCCCAATGACCTTGCGTCGATCGTCCCGCACTGATTACATAGGAGTGACTGAGTGAGAGTGAGGGGAATATTTAAGCAAAGCAAGATGAATTATTTCAATTAAAAATTAATAAAGGCGAATAAGAAAAATCTAAAAGACCATCCGCTAGAATATTGTTCACTTTATTTATTAAAATCGAAGGTATATGATTTAACCTAATATTTACGACGCGATTAGGCTTAAAGTTTTAAAATCGAGGCATGTTTGAGTCACATTTTAACCAAGTTTTAATTAATTTATCAAAAAATTTAAAAGAGCATCCTCTGAAGAATGCGTTGAATAATAACATATATTTTTAAAGATTTTTTTATTCAATATTTACGAAGAGAACCGGTTTTTTCTGCAGTGATTTTTTTATGATTGACCCTACTATGCGCCTTATCTTATCTTATCGTAGGGGCGGCCCAGTATGTGAAGCCTTCGCACTTCGACCCTTCATGGATCTTTTGTGCTTCTCCGTGTTTAGTCCTTAAAGCCTTCACCGCCTTCGGTCCAATCAATCGTGACCATGAGTCTGATTATATCCCTTGGTGGCATGGCCCTGTAGTCCTCCGGCTTAGGGTATCCCATTCCCGTCAGCTTTAACCTCCTGCAGGCAAGAGCATCGCAGTGGCACAGAAGATATTATACCCACTAAAACCCTCCGGTGTTCTCCCTGCCCTTATGGGCGCGCTAGGTAAGGTCCACACTGCGACTCCACTACTCACGCGCCCGGGCAAGCCCGACCAACTGGTCGGGCTATCGCCAAGAGGGGATTGTCCGAAAACACCAGAGCAATCCCCAGACAGAGGGCCTTACGGCGGCGTGCACGAGGCCAGCCGTGCACGCAGGCTTCCACGGCAGGGTCATTAGACGGGCATCGCTTGAGCAAATGCCCGCCTTCGCCTGCCTGTTCGTCTACGGCGGATGGGAGCGGCTTGAGGATCATTCTCCCGCTCCCTCTCCGCGGCCTCCTTCTGCGAGATGACGTCCTCGCAAAAGGAGGCGACAGCCTCCCATTCCACCTCGCCGCGGAGCATGGCCACGACCATGCTCGGCAGCGAGAGGTCTCCACCTCCCAGCGCAGCGTTCAGTTCATTGCGCTGGCGTCGCCAGGCCGGGCACACCGCAGATATAATTTGCGGTAGTACCATTGATAGTACTACGGGCAAACATTTTTTTCCATGGTACCATTGATGGTACCACGGCAAATAAAATTTTCCGTAGTACCATTGATGGTACTATCTAATGGTACTACGGAAAACAAACGCTGGAATCATATTAAGGTATTCTTGTTTGCTTCCGAGTACAGCGTGAATGGTATGCAGCTGACAGAATGGCTTGGGGCAAAGTTTAAATAATTATACCATCCGTGTAAAATTGTTTACATATTCCCATGTATTCGAATTTGGGCCCCACTTCCACTTACCATCAGATGGAATGGCGTCATTTGCTAGGACCTCCATAAAATAACTTTACTTAAACTTTTTTTAATATCAAACACATCTTTCTGTTTATACAAATCATAAAATGTATCAATGGGATCAGTAGCCCGATTCAAAACATTCATTAGGTCAACTGATCCCTCGGGATAAGTTCGAGCGGCCTCAGTTGACTAAAGAGCCTTCGGAAGGCACGTTAAACAGTGAGTCCTGCGCCTGATAATTTAGGGGGGGTTATTATCAAAGAAAAAAATCTGTGTAACGATCGCATTTAATTTGACGGGTCTTTACTCGTGGTCCCACTACCATTGCGCTCTCTACGCCGATGTTCTTTTATAAATGATAGTTGTACAACTATCATTTATAAAAGAACTGCGACTGTCAAATTGAAAGCGATCGCGCAAAATTTTGAATTGCACAATTAAGGGGCCGGTCACTATATCTCCCGGGAGGCTATAGTCTCACGGTGGCTACACCGTGACTGAAAAGTATGAGGACAATCAATATTTTCACAAATAATAATAATAATAATAATAATAATGTTTATTGGTATCTAATACAGGCTCTGCAGTTCTTAATTAGGACATTTTTATTAATTATACATATACAGGAAGTATTTAAGACGCGGTTGAACGATAACGTTTGTACTAGTTCTATAATTAAAACTGTATGACAAACGCTAACGTCTTCCATCGGACTTTATGATCATAAAATATAATGCCAAATACAGTTTAACATTTTTTTCTTTAGCAGCAATAGAGAAAAAAAAATATATTAAATAAAATTGATAAAAAATCAATTTTCTTATAGAGTACCTACGTGATGTATGTATGTGTGTGTGTGTGTGTACGCGTATGTCTGTGTGTGTATGTGTATGTGTTTGTGCGTATGTGTGTGTGTATGTGTGTGTCAATTTATCAAGGTGGCCTGTGCTATGAATTTCATGCCATGGGAAAAATTATGTCAAAGATCACAACAGGTAGAAATTGAAGTACTTGCGCAATTGCTCCTTCTAAAAATGTTTTTTTAAAAATTCCTCTGTTTCATCGTACGTAAGCCCTTGTAGCCATTTTATTAATTCAGATCTACACTTTTTTAAAGGTATTGTATAGATATTTAATAGCTTATTGATTTTATTGTACAAGTATGAACTTCGGGCAAAGTACTGCCTACCCGCAAGAGCTGTTCTATAGGGAATAGACCTACACACACGGTATTTCAAGCGTTTGTTAGCATTGAAAATATTGTCTTCCAGCGGGATTTCGGTGTGTCTGCGTAATATCATTTGGAGAACATAAAGCTGTCTGACAGTTAGCACTTCACATTCTTTATATAGTTTGTTGGTAGGAAATCTAAAAGGCTTTTTTGTCATTACCTTCAGGACAGCTCTTTGTGCTCTTTCAAGCTTTAAAAAGTGTGAAGCGCAAGCACCACCCCAAGCTGGAATACAGTAGGATAAAATTGATTGCGCTAAAGCAAAATATACCATTTTGAGTGTGTTTAGGTCGGCTTGTAACGCCGTTTTCTTGTTACTCCACAACGTTTCAATTATCCACTGGATAATTAGAAATATTTCGGATTGGCAACAATTATGTGTCAGCCGCGTTCAGCATTAAGCAAATTTCACTTACCAACTGGTAAACATTGAAGAAAATATTTTAAGCTTATAATTTCAAAATCAAACATTTTATTACTTAACTAATTATACTTAACGAGTAAATAAAATAGTAACCTATAATTTAAAATTTTATCGTACAACATAATAAATTAAACATCAATATTGCAAACATCGAATTCAAAATTTTGTTCGTGTTGTGGAACGCAGCCGGTGAGTGTCATCGTTTCGATTGTTGCTGCGTAGAGGCTCGTCCATTTTGTCGTTTCAGCCGTGCCTGTGCGGCCACATATCCTAAGTATCGCGCGAGAGAAAATCTCGTAAGTAGATGATGTGTCGCCGGTTTTCATGGCAATTTACAATCTTTGCATAACCCCTACGTTGAATTCTGTCTTATTGTGTTTCAGCGTGATGAGAAGGGAGTAAAACTCCACAAGTTAATGTCCTAGCAGGCGCCACGTTGCACATGTAAGATTCATGTTCCACACCAACACGTAAGTAAATGTGTTCTGAACAACTCAATCCATATGTGTATTCATTCTTGGAACCGGTAATGACCTACTTTTAATGATTTTTCAGCGTGCTAATGTTTAAACGCGTAATGACTGATAAAAACGTAATGAGTTGACGGGGCGTGGTCGCCGCATCTCATGCTTCTATATTTTTTTTGAAAACCCACTACAACCCAGCTAGTGGTATGTATTGAAAAGCGTATTCTCCTCGTTAAATTTATTACATTATAGTATCTTGTCCATTTGATCAAGTTTCTTATTGTAACATTTTTGTTTCAGGGTTTTTTTTTTTCTTCTGGATCTTATAATATCATAAAAACGGAGATCATAAAATATGTCTCCACTTTCTACCTAATGCTGAGTAGCTGAATGGTAGCAGTTCCTGTATCTTCGCTAACTGCTCAGCATTGACTGACCTGAGTTTACTCGGAGATCTACGGGGCCATCGTTGCACTTAATTGAAGTATGCTAGTCTCTGGATTCTCTTTAACTGTATAAACTATCCTTTCTCAAGGTATGGGAAACTTCCTTTAACTATATATTTTTTTAGTGTTAATAAGACATCAACCAAAGTCATGCCAAGTTTAGTTTAGAACTTAAATATAGATTCAACTTAAAACCTATAAGTAACTTTATATCTAAGATTTTGCAATAATCTTACATGATATTTAGATGAGAGCAATGAACCCTTTATAGTGCATTATACAATTTGTATAAACTAACTTAATTGTTTTCTTTACTACCTAGTATCTGTTTGTTTTGAGGTGTGGTCCGATATTAAAGTCAGTGACTGGAAAGGCGCCCATTACTTACTTTAAAAAAGAATAAATTTATTCAGTCACTTGCTCACAGACTATCCAGTCCACCCTCTGGGCCCCGATACTCACAAACCCATTTTTTTTGTCTCATCTTTCCGGCTGACGGGTAGGTTCATTACAAAACCGAAATCTCACATGTAAAGTGAAGATTCTGTAGATCTTCTCAAGGCCTACAGGATTTTCACGTTACAAAGTGGCGTACCCAACGTGTGGCCCAGTAAAGCAGATGGTAAGGTATAATCTTGTAGTAGAAAAACTAAATACTAATAACTTTGATTGTAATTGTTTTGTAAAATCACTTGGCATGTACTGAAGTTTATTTTGGTTGTTGATTAATTACAGTTTTTATTGGCTTATCAATAATAAAGCTGACTGTTATTCCTACTTATAATATTATAATAATTTTGTTTAATAGCTTCACTGTTAATAATTAATTGAGTACTTAACTGTGTAAATACAAAAACACTTAAATAGCTTATATGAAGCCTTATGTTTATTAATAATACTTAGTGTGAGTGAACTGAATTTTGGATAATTTAAACTGCACTGTTTATTGTTGAGGGTGAACTATTACTTTTGAACTATGATATAGCGGTGTTGTACTATAGACATTACTGCCTCTATGTGCTAATACATAATGGTTACAGAACAAATTAGTTGCGTTCAGAAATAATAGTATCACTATACTGAATAGGGTTGGACATTTTGTCTTGCCATTTACTTGAACTATCTATACTGAATTATTTTGTGTATTTAAACTAAACTTTGTTGTACAGTCAACAATATAAATTACTATTAACTTTTACTTTTTAGATTAATGGTGTGTATTTAAAAATAAATACTTGTTGTACAGTCAACAATATAAATTACTATTAACTCTTACTTATTAAATTATGGGTGTGTATTTGAAAATAAATACCTGTTGTACAGTCAACAACATAAATTACTATTAACTTTTACTTATTAGACTACTGCTGTGTATTTGAAAATAACACTTTTTGGGTACAGTCAACAACTTAAACATATAAACGATTTTTTTAATTTACTTTTAACTTTAGTTTTCTGTATCATTGTGAAACATGGCTGACATTGGTTGCGATATTGCTTTCCTATCTAAGGATGAGCTATCCCACGAGCTTAACATTAGAAATATATCTTATAAATCTAGTGCTAAACGCGATGACTTACGAAAATTGTTGCGGTCGACGTGCAAACTGTCACGACGCGGCAGTATAAAGTTGCCTTCTGCCTTTCCATCCGAGAATATTGATGAGGAATTGCCTGTGCTTACCACCAAAGTTGATGACATTATCAATGAAGCGACTAAGGGTGATTTGTCTGACTCTGCACGCTCTCGTTTGATTGGCCGTGTGAACTACCTGCTTTGCCGTTTGTCACGCTTCACTACTGCTACTTCGGAGATTGAAATTCTGAAGTCCACGCTTTTACAAACTCTTAGTGAAGTTGATATTTCATCAGAACTGTCATCGGATTCGGAGGAGGATCGCGTTCAACTGCCAAGGGTACAGTCGGTTATATATAAACCCGATACAAAGATGAACTTGAATTCTTTGAATCTAAAATTTAAAGGGGACTCCTGTGTTCGTGCATTTGTTACTCGGTTGGAAGAATTGTGCTCCGCTAGAAATTTTTCTAAGAAAATGATTTTTGATGGGTTTGTGGATTTGTTGGATGGTCCTGCCTTGTTTTGGTATAGGGCACATAAGACCAAATTTCAGAACTACTCCCAATTAATTGATGCTTTGAAAAATGACTTTGACCTTCCTGATTATGACTTCCGCTTACTCGAAGAAATTAAAGCTCGCACTCAAGCAAGAGATGAAACGATAGTGGTCTATATGTCGCTCATGTTAGGGATGATGTCTCGCCTCTCCAATCAGCTTAGTGAACAACAGCAACTTGACCTATTGTTACGGAATATCCGACCTGAGTACAGTCGTGAACTTGCGCTTATTGAAGTTACCTCCATCCAGCAACTTCAACAGTTAGGAAAAAAACTTGAACTGATGAAGATTAAAACACAAAATTTTTCTGAACCTGTTTTCTCTAAAAACTCAGTTGTCATGGATATACATAGTAATAGAGTGACATCTATTGTGAAGCCCCGAAACATTTCCTCAATTGTAAAGGACGCCCACCCTACTACTAACGAACCGTTAAGGAAGTGTTACCGTTGTGGGGAAACCAGCCATCTTACGTGTCATTGCCGTAATTCCCGCGAGGTTGTCTGTTTCAAATGTGGAAAAAAGGGTGTTAGAACGCCTGACTGTTCTAATTGCTCAAAGTCAAAAAACTAGATTACTCTGTCTCTCTGAGTTCTAATATGACTTGCAGAGAGACGTACTTTCAACCCTCTATTGATGATTACCGACCTTATTTGACTGTTAGCGTTTTTGACGTAAATATATCTGGTCTTTTAGATTGTGGTGCGTCTTGTTCCGTATTGGGTAAAGAAGCATACACACTTTTTCTTAAATTAAATATACCTTTGCGAATTTTTAATAATCCTCGCGTTTTAAGAGTTGCTAATGGCAATGAAGTATATTGTCACCATTTTATGAACATACCTATTAAATATAACCATGAAGTCAAAATCATCACCTTCCACGTTCAACCTGAAATAAGTTTACCCATCCATTTTGGGGTCAACTTCTGGAGGGCTTTTAACTTAGCACCAGACATTTTGGCTTGTTTACCCAAAATAAATCTAAACAAGGACGATCTTGGTTTGGATAATATAGAGAATGTTGGCTTATGTAGTTTTGATTCCCTTACTGTGGATGAACAGCGAGAATTGGATGAAATTAAAACACTTTTTGAAGCAATTAATACTGATAAGGTCGGTTTAGGTAGAACACACCTTATGGAACACGATATCGATACCGGTGATGCTCGTCCTATTAAACAAAAATACTATCGACTTAGTCCTGAAAAACTTAAGCTACTTGATTCGGAATTGGACCGTATGCTGAAACTTAATATAGTGGAACCTTCCCACTCTCCATGGAACTCTCCTGTCACTATGGTCCCTAAGGCCAACGGCGATGTAAGACTTTGTCTAGATAGCAGGAAACTCAACGCCGTTTCAAAGACTGATGCTTATCCACTACCGTACATCAATTATATCCTAGATAACCTGAGAGATGCTAAATTCCTCACCTCTTTAGATCTTAGTGCTGCGTACCACCAGATTCCTTTGTCCAGAGCTTCAAAAGAAAAGACCGCGTTTACCGTCCCTGGTCGAGGACTCTTTCATTATAACGTCATGTGTTTTGGACTCGTCGGCGCATCAGCTACCATGCAAAGACTTATGGATAACCTTTTTGCAGCCAAGTTTGATAACAAAGTCTTCTGTTACATCGATGACATAATTATTTGCACCAATTCACACAGCGAGCATGTAGAAATACTCAGAGAAGTACATAGTATACTTAAATATGCAAATCTCACAGTCAATATGGAGAAATCAATCTTTTGTAGGTCAGAACTTAAATATTTAGGATATGTAGTTGATCAATATGGTCTTCGTACTGACCCTTCTAAGGTCGAAGTCATTATGAATTTTCCCACTCCCAAAGATCCTAAAGAAGTTAAAAGATTTCTCGGTATGGCCGGGTGGTACCGACGCTTTATTAAAGATTTTTCTCGCGTAGCAAGACCTCTAACTCGCCTTACTAGCAAAAAGGTGATTTTTTCTTGGACCTCAGAATCTGAAGAAGCTTTTAATCTCTTAAAATCAGCTCTGGTATCAGCCCCAATTCTAAGATGTCCTGATTTCACCCAACCTTTCTATTTACATACGGATGCCTCTTCTTTCGCCATTGGGGGTGTACTAACTCAGAAAGTTAATGACGTTGATCATCCCATAGCCTTCTGTAGTCGCACTTTATCGTCACAAGAGTGTAATTATACCGCTACTGAGCGTGAACTTCTTGCCGTTATTTATGCTTTGGAGCAATATCGGTCTTATGTGGAAGGGAAAACATGTTACATCGTCACCGATCATGCCTCTCTTCAATGGTTCCATAACTTAAAAAATCCTACTGGGAGACTCAACAGATGGGCTTGTCGTCTTAGTCAATTTAATTTTGAGATTGTGCATCGGAAAGGAAAAGAACATGTTATTCCTGACACTTTATCACGGATTAAAGTTGATTCAATAGAAATAAATCCCCATACTATAAGTGATCCTTGGTATATAGATCTCTTTCAAAATTGTTCTAAAAACTCTCGTAAATATCCTAATTTTAATATAGTAAATGGAAAACTTTATAGACTCTCTAAAAATAAATATAGTCTTACTTCACAACACGACTGGAAAATTGTTGTACCACTGGAAAAGCGGTCAGAAATTCTTAAAAAATATCACGACGACTCTTCGTCGGGACATTTTGGCGTGGCTAAGACACATAAACGTATTAGTTCTATATACTTTTGGCCCTCGTTATTCAAGGATGTCAAGAGTTACGTCGATTCGTGTGAAGTGTGTCACTCATATAAGCCGACCAATACTGCTCGACCTGGTCTTATGGGTAGTCCTCGCCAAGTAAGTCGACCATGGGAGGCGATCTCTTGCGATATCCTAGGTCCCTTTCCTCCATCTTACTCAAGAAATCAGTACTTGTTCGTTGTCTCTGACTATTTTAGTAAATATGTTCTTCTGTTTCCCTTGCGTAATGTAACCGCCAAATCTATAACTAAATGTCTGGCTAAACAAGTATTTCTAGTCCACGGTATATGTCGTATTCTGTATACGGATAATGGACCTCAGTTCATTTCAAAAGAGTTCAGAGATCTCCTTGCTTACTTTGGTGTCCCTCATATATTTTATAATCCACGGTATCATCCACAGTGTAACCAGACTGAGCGCGTCAACAGAGATTTAGTTAGAGCCATTGCCTCTTATGTGCGCTCTGATCATCGACAGTGGGATCAGAACATTCCGGAGATACAATGTGCCCTCAATACTTCTGTTCATGAAGGTACTAAGTTTTCTGCATTTTTCCTAAATCATGGCAGGGAGATGATATTAGATGGATCTTTATATAATTCTGATAGACCACTGAGTGAATCTCGATTGGATATCAATGTTGAGCATTTTGCATCTAATTTACCTAAATTGAATGATATATTCAAAAAAGTTGAGTGCCATCTTAAAAAAGCACATCAACATGCTGCTAAGTATTATAATTTGCGTAAGCGACCCCTGGAGTTAAGGGAAGGTCAAATCATTTACAAAAGATGCTTTCCTTTATCTAGTGCACCCAAACACTTCTCTGCCAAACTTGCTCCAAGGTTTGAGAAGTGTGTGGTTGACAGGAAACAAGGTAAATTAGTTTATGCTTTGAAATCAATGGATGGTAAACCCTTGGGGGCTTTCCATATCAAAGATCTAGTAGTCCGAGGTCATGGAGACGGAGACTGACTTCTCTCTCTACGTTTATATGTTTTTTTTTGTTTTGCGGGGTAGTAAATATAAGTAAGTATAGTTATATCGCCGTAGTACCACTCGCACGGTGTCGGTATGGTACTTTTACAACAGGCGTCTATTAGCGACTTTAGGTTAATTTTTTTTTGTTTGTTGTTTCTTTTTACCAGATTGTCTATGACATACTGAGAGGATGTTCCTTTTGTTGTTTTTTTTATTTGCACTTTCTTGAGTTGCATGTTGTTGGGTATGTAGTGTAAACTCTTCCGTAGGCCTCGATGCATTTGTGTTCTACTGAGGTGGATCACAAGTGATGCCAAGGAAAACCCTAGTTATAAGTAACCCCTAGCAAGCGTAAGACTCGGTGTAGTCTATGAAACTATTCTAATTGTTCTATTAAACTAATTTAATATGGCACACTCGTAAGGTAACAATCTTTTGGTGCTAACTGTTTGTAAACCAAGTGATGATTATATAAAGATCATCCCTTGTACATTTCCTGTGTTTAGTACCTGGTACATTAGTAGTTTTTTTACCTGCTGATCTCTTAGGCTTTCACTTCCAGTACTTTACAGTAAAGTGAACCTACAGTTGAACATATTTAGTTCTAGATAGTACTTGAATGATCTTTACTACCCTTAGCTGTAGTAGACCATAATTTTGAGTTTCTCTCAATTAGTAAAGAGTGAAACTTTAACAGTCTTTAGGACTGGTATAATTTTAAATTAGGGTTAAGTTGCATGGTATATACAGGTGGATCCATTTGTTTTAATTTTAGGATGTTGTATTGGAGGTGTACCTAGTGTACCTAGCTTTAAGTTTCTGTCGTTGCAGATGCAGCATTGTAATGGGTTCGTTGTTTGGTTTAAGTACCCACTTACTGGTACAGTCAGATCTATAATTTCGTATCGAAAAAAATTATTTTAAAATTTCATTTTAAAATAAAATTTTTCGTTTCCAACCAAAACTGTACTGTAACGCCGTTTTCTTGTTACTCCACAACGTTTCAATTATCCACTGGATAATTAGAAATATTTCGGATTGGCAACAATTATGTGTCAGCCGCGTTCAGCATTAAACAAATTTCACTTACCAACTGGTAAACATTGAAGAAAATATTTTAAACTTATAATTTCAAAATCAAACATTTTATTACTTAACTAATTATACTTAACGAGTAAATAAAATAGTAACCTATAATTTAAAATTTTATCGTACAACATAATAAATTAAACATCAATATTGCAAACATCGAATTCAAAATTTTGTTCGTGTTGTGGAACGCAGCCGGTGAGTGTCATCGTTTCGATTGTTGCTGCGTAGAGGCTCATCCATTTTGTCGTTTCAGCCGTGCCTGTGCGGCCACATATCCTAAGTATCGCGCGAGAGAAAATCTCGTAAGTAGATGATGTGTCGCCGGTTTTCATGGCAATTTACAATCTTTGCATAACCCCTACGTTGAATTCTGTCTTATTGTGTTTCAGCGTGATGAGAAGGGAGTAAAACTCCACAAGTTAATGTCCTAGCAGGCGCCACGTTGCACATGTAAGATTCATGTTCCACACCAACACGTAAGTAAATGTGTTCTGAACAACTCAATCCATATGTGTATTCATTCTTGGAACCGGTAATGACCTACTTTTAATGATTTTTCAGCGTGCTAATGTTTAAACGCGTAATGACTGATAAAAACGTAATGAGTTGACGGGGCGTGGTCGCCGCATCTCATGCTTCTATATTTTTTTTGAAAACCCACTACAACCCAGCTAGTGGTATGTATTGAAAAGCGTATTCTCCTCGTTAAATTTATTACATTATAGTATCTTGTCCATTTAATCAAGTTTCTTATTGTAACATTTTTGTTTCAGGGTTTTTTTTTTCTTCTGGATCTTATAATATCATAAAAACGGAGATCATAAAATATGTCTCCACTTTCTACCTAATGCTGAGTAGCTGAATGGTAGCAGTTCCTGTATCTTCGCTAACTGCTCAGCATTGACTGACCTGAGTTTACTCGGAGATCTACGGGGCCATCGTTGCACTTAATTGAAGTATGCTAGTCTCTGGATTCTCTTTAACTGTATAAACTATCCTTTCTCAAGGTATGGGAAACTTCCTTTAACTATATATTTTTTTAGTGTTAATAAGACATCAACCAAAGTCATGCCAAGTTTAGTTTAGAACTTAAATATAGATTCAACTTAAAACCTATAAGTAACTTTATATCTAAGATTTTGCAATAATCTTACATGATATTTAGATGAGAGCAATGAACCCTTTATAGTGCATTATACAATTTGTATAAACTAACTTAATTGTTTTCTTTACTACCTAGTATCTGTTTGTTTTGAGGTGTGGTCCGATATTAAAGTCAGTGACTGGAAAGGCGCCCATTACTTACTTTAAAAAAGAATAAATTTATTCAGTCACTTGCTCACAGACTATCCAGTCCACCCTCTGGGCCCCGATACTCACAAACCCATTTTTTTTGTCTCATCTTTCCGGCTGACGGGTAGGTTCATTACAAAACCGAAATCTCACATGTAAAGTGAAGATTCTGTAGATCTTCTCAAGGCCTACAGGATTTTCACGTTACAGGCTGAATTACGCAATTTCTTAAAAATTGGGATGATTTTACGGACACGTGAAGTCAAGGTGTTTAGTTGAGTAATCCAGCTAAAAGTACTATCTAAATGAACCCCCAGATATTTGATGTTATCAGTACGAGATACTGGTAAGCAGTTGCAGTTTTGATTAATGGTGTGGCAGTGATGAATCTTAACACAAAAAGTATCCATTTTAGGTTGTGAAGTTTGAGAAGCAGAGAATGTAATATATTTGGTCTTATCCACATTAAGTGTTAGACGGTTATCACTGAGCCAGTACGACACAATACGTAGCGCTTCCTCCATCAAGCGACAGGCGCACTCCCAAGTGTTTCCCTGAACCAACAACACTGTGTCGTCTGCATAAGAGATAATTTTACAGTTTGGTAATGAAATTTGGCACAGGCTATTGATATACAACAGGAACAAGGTTGGCCCTAAGACACTTCCTTGTGGAACACCGTAATTTAGGACTTCATCACTACTGATAAAGTTATCTATTTTAACACACTGTTTACGTCCCGTTAGATAGTCACGGAATATTTCCAAGGCCATACCCCTTATACCAATGTCGTGCATTTTTTGTATCAGGATGGGAATAGAAACCGTATCAAAGGCTTTTGAAATATCAAGAAAAGTACCTATGACCTTCAATTTTTCATCAATGTTTTTAATAACAAAGTCAGACAACTCCATGACGGCATCTTCCGTGGACAAACCACTTCTGAAGCCGTATTGGTTATCAGATAAAACTTTATATTTATTTAAATAGTTAAGTAACCTGCCATTTATAATTTTTTTCAGAATCTTCGTAGGAGGTAAGGACAGAAATAGGCCTATAGTTGTTAACACTGCTTCTGTCCCCACCCTTGTGTATAGGATGTACCAAAGCCTTCTTAAAAACATTAGGAAATACACCCGAATTAATGCAAAGATTACACACGTGAGTTATAGATGGAATAAGAGACATTTTGGCAGCTTTTATAATCTTTGTCGATATACCATCATACCCTACAGCACTATCAGTCCGGAGACTCATAATGATCTCATTGATTTCCATTTCATTAGTTTCCAGTAGGACCATGGATTGACCTAAAGGATTTGGTACAGGCAAAAAAGATTTGTAGTTAACTGCAGGTTGTTGTGGGTTAGTGACAATTTTGGACGCAAGATTAGCCCCTATGTTAACAAAAAATTGGTTAACATGATTTAGCGAAGACTTAGGGTTATTACATGAATTTAGTAGCTCTTTGGAAGGAAGAGTATTGGTAAGGTAGTTAGTAATATATGACAAGTTCAATACGTACAATAAAAGTATTTGTCATGTTAATTGATTTTAAAATCCTGTGCAAAAAGATACATTGCAACATAATAATTAAGAGTAATAAAATAAAACAGTTTTGACGAGCACATGGCCTCTAAAACTTTAACGACTTGAGTGCATATTTAAAAGTATTTTGTCAAGACAAGATATGACGGTACGTACAAGAATATTATGCACTAAGATTTCGCATATGTTAAATTCAAAATTATAACAAGCCCAGTTTGGAGCGCTAGTAAAAAAAGGTCTCGCTCGAATGGCACCTACTTATTATGTATTATACTGTGCTTTTACCCAATTTTCTTAAAGCTAGTTTCATTCAGAATCTTGTAATACCACACTGAATAAGAGAAGTCACCTAGCGTATCATAAAACAAAAGGATAAGAATCCTGGACACTGGAGCGTAAAACGACTTGGTATTCATAAGGTTCTCCCGGGAGTATCCTCTATATACCTACGCGTTGACGGTAACAACAGCAATTTTAGGAAGATTCAGCTATGCACGTAAATATTATCAATATGAAAAATAAGTGTCTTGGTTTCACTGCTGCAGGTAAAAAAATGCAGCAATTTGCAATAATTCTTCTAAAAGTTGTTACTTTTATTTTATTACCGTATAAGTAAAACGGACATTTATAATTCAATTATTTGTGCATGAAACTAGCCTTCACAATAATATTGTTTGGAATATTAAGAATATCGATATTTACTAGATTTTGGTATACCATGGCAGAAGTGCAAACAAGCATTCTGGCACAGTAATTGGTATAGAGTCCAGAAGCACGGTAATATGGCAAATAAACAACGTCGTTATTGTTAAGGTGTGACAGAAGCAGGGCGTTTCTTAGCGGAAAACAAGATTCCAAAGCACTTTCTATCTTTATTCTGGTTGTTTTGTTCAAATTTTAGAGATTCCTCCATTAGAAGCCCAAAGTTTCGCGCACAGTTATGATAGATAACATACCAACTTGTGTCCTGTTCCCAAGGGTGATGGATATGTATGGTCTGGTCTGCAATAGTTGTGTTAAATCCTCCAGACCTCCAGACTTTATGTTAAGCGAGTGCTTGTGTACGATGTTAACGACATAATTTGCGTCGCTTCACTTAACTGTCTGTGAAACAACATTTTTGGTACAAACAAAAATATAGTTATTTGTTGATAGCAATGATGTCAATTTTGAGTTAGAAAGTTTCACATACGAGTACATTAATTAAAGGCTTAACATAGTATTCCAGAACAATACAAAACTTTTATAGATCATCATAATGTGGGTGTTTACTTTGGTTACTTTACTATGATGCATTCGATATTATAACCGTGTAATTGTCACAATAAGAGTATTTTAGTTAAAGTTAAGAAATATTTTTTTTATTTTATATAAGGGTACGATTATAGGGTTAACGATGGAGTGATAATGAATGTTGATTTGAATGAATGAGTGCTTTATTACACAAGGAAATTTAAAAATAATTACACATAACAGAAACAAACACAAAAGGCGGCCTTATTGCTAAAATAGCAATTTCTGCCAGGAAGCCTTAGGGTAAAGGAAAAAATTTAAGAAAAGCGAAGCGGGAAGTGCGTAATACATTACATACGTGTAGTATAAAATATACATATATTGCATAAACATAATACATACATTCCTAAATAAATATCTAGAAATATCATAAACAAATATCTGATAAGAACATAATATATTTTATGGTTTTATAACAAATACTAACAATAAATATGACACAACACTGAAAACTATTTTTTGAACACTCTTCCTAACATCACATTCAGTAAATTGAATAAAAACAAATGAAGGATTGTTAAGGTTTGGGAAAGACGAGAAACTATTTATTTGATTACATTTCACTTCTATTGCACAAAAAATGCGTATACTGAGGGGAAGTTTGATAGATGTCAACGGAAGAAGAACACGCAGCCAACTACATAAATGCCTTTGAAAAGGACAAAGCTATCTTATTGACGTGTCAGTAATCTCAAATATATGAAAAGGAAATATAAAAGATGCTACTGTATTACTCAAAAGTTACTTTGTTAATACAACGAGTATTATTAAAAGTACTTCCACTCGTTTTTGTATTGAACTCATTAAAGTATTGTTGTTTATCTATCTAAACGATAAATAATAATTTACTCGTACTTTAGCTTTAATAAAGCTCAGCACTCATAAATTTCTGGCTATTTTTTATACAGCCAGGTGATAAACGGGCCACCTTTTTCACCTAGGAGTAACTTGCCAACATGTTGGCCATTTATCACTACTGAAATGAATCACATTTTAATCATATTAAGTATACTAGCTATTCCCACGAAGTACGTTTTGTTACGTTACGTTCTACTACTTAACACATAAAAATTTCTGGAGGGGGCTACATTTATCACCCAGGGATATAAAAGAAGTATTAGCCTACTACCTATTCTCAGATATACTGATTTAAAAAAAACGTCACCCCACACCAGTATTTTCTCCTGTATTGTGGGTGCAGTTACAAACATAGAATATCACATGCATATACGCCTAGACCGGAAAAAAATTCTGTAGGCCATACAAAATATGGGGGATTACTCTCTGTCACACCATTTTGTCACACCAGTGTGACACAGGAGAATTTTTTTCCTGACAGTCACACTACCTGGCGTAGCCTGGTGTGACAGGCAGTAACTAATAGAATTATTAAGACTAAGAGTCACACTATTTACTCGTATGATTAAACAAAAATAATAGTATAAACAAATCATTATATACGAGTATTACTCAAACAAAACGGAAAATATAATTAAGTCTTAACGTAAGTATACTATTTAACGTAGTCCAGACGAGTTCGTTAAAATAAAGTGTTAATGAAATAGCGCAAACCCTCAGTTTATGTTTATTATAAAAGAATGTAAATGATTATTATTCAATTTTCGCCGATTATTTATGAAGATTTTTCCATATTTTTAACTGACTTGAAAAAAGGACGAGGTTAACAATTCAATGCGTATGTTTATTATTTTGTGTGTATGTTACGCGATTACGCCGCCAATTCTGTATTCGAAAGAGTATACTCCTGGGGTGGTTCCATTGTCACCAAAGTCAGGATCTGATGATAGGATCTTAGGAAAATCAAGGGAAATCCATAAATTTTATAGGTATGTCCAACGTGTTTCATGTTTCTTCCCAGACTATTCAAGTGTTTACGTCTGGTAGTGATGAACCGCGCTGATGATGGAAGGATCCTTAACTTTAAGGAGTTAAAGGGTTTTTTAAATACAACAGGCACGTATTGGCACTTTGTCTAATACTTCAACTATCGATACGATACGATGATCTCATAGAATGTCAAAATTTGGCACTGACTTCAATATAGAAATGTGATATTGTCTGTACCTATTTTGAGAGACGATAACTTAGCATTCCATGGATTCACCGTGCGGGTGCCGGCTCCATTATTTTTAACTTTTCTGTGTTTTTGAAGTCACTTTTTATTTTTGTTTTGTTGCATTTCTTGCAAATTTGAAACTCTAGTCATGAAACAAGAATGATATTGCCGCTTCCCGAAAAAATCTTCATAAAAACTGTAGCTGTAGTTGTGTAAAAGACGCATTTCATTATTAATTATATAAAATAAAAAGCGTCCTTATTAATTTCTAAATGTTTTCTCGAGGTTGATAATTCTCCCAGAAATGTAAAGTGCTCCCGTAATACCATAAGATGTTTTGCAAGGTAAAGTTAAACCTTCTGATGATTTCTCACGTAAAAGCATTTGCTTGAAATGATTGTGTATGGAAATCCGGAATATCTTGGAACCATCGAATTTGAAAAACTACCTTTGAGTAGGAGCGGCTGAGTTTCACTTTCTGTTGAGTTACTAAGCAGGATGCCCACCTAATGGTAAGTGTCTATACATAGTGGTTCCTGAAAGACTTGCATATCTATTACCCCTACAAGTAGGTACATGACGACTCTGGTACTGATTCTCCCTCTGGTAAAAAGAAAGGTTATTCAAAAGGACGACACGGTTCTTAGCAATAGTATCAGTAGGTACAGGAAAAAAATTGGTAGTAACGCTAAGATTCGCCATCGTTGCGCATGTCTGCTCACTTTAGCTGCCGTGCGCAGGCTGCAGACTGGACGATCTAAGTTACTCTTAATGAGATCGATCCACTCACTCTCTCGTGTGATGTCACACAATTTTTATTGAATTTTTAACGGTTCTTCTAAGTGAAGGGTCCGGAGACGTGAACGTTTAAAGAAGGTGGACATTCCGGTTAGTCGACGCTTAGGGAAACCCACGTGATGAACTGACTGGAACTAACGGTAACAGGATCTAACGGGTCGAAAGGGGTTGAATAAGTTAACAATACTTGTCCTTGTCGTTAAAATATGATAGTGTGACTGTGAGGAATAAAATTCTTCTCTGTCACACTGGTGTGACTGTCAGGACAAAAATTCTTCTGTGTCACACTGGTGTGACAGAGAGTAATCCCCCCAAAATATTTGTCCTTTACGGGAATTGAACCCGCGAACCATTGCGCAGTAGGCAATCACTCGACCTCTGCGCTAACCGTGTCGTTAATAACAAAGGTTTAAAAATAATATGTAAGGGAAAACCAAGTTCATTTCGTTATGACGCGACATTTAAATTTAACTTCATGACGGTGCCTAACATTCTAGCTAACTTTCAAGAATGTCAAGTTATATTTTTATACATAATAACCCTAATAACATTATACATCGGCCTCAGAATAGTGGTCAGCTACGCAGAATCGAATTTGTCGACGGTGAATCCACAAGATATTTACTGTATTTGTCTTTCATCCAATGTTTTTATAAGGCGCGGTGGCGATAAGGCAGCCCCGCCCGCTGTTACTATGTCATTTAACCTTCCACAGCTTAGCATTGCTCAACTACTGAGATACACATAGCGACAAATTTAAATTTTTATTAATCACAATAAATACCTGATTTTTCTGAACAAATTTGAACTAATACAAAAATAATATAGTATTAAATATTAGATATTCAACATTAACTTGAAATCACTAAAAAGTACACTATATGCATTACAAATATTTTAATAATTAGACCAACATTCAGTTAAGTGGTAGTGGGCAGGACACATCGCTCGCAGGACTGACGGCCGTTGGGGCGGAAAGGTCCTCGAGTGGCGGCCGCGTACCGAGAGACGCAGCTTTGGTAGGCCCCCCACAAGGTGGACCGACAATCTAGTGCTCTAATCTCCCACTGGTTAAATAGAGCTAAAGGGTGTTTGTTTTATTTTAAGAAAAAACAATCGGGAAAATTTATATATTCACAGTTTAGTTTATGATCAAAAATGTTTTTTCTTATCACTAAATTCAACAGAATTTAATTATTTCCGTGCCCACTGGCCAACAACATGAATTATACCCGTACCTACAATAAAAAAAAACAAGGAGAGTCAATCTCTCCAACCGCAGTAAATTAGTTGGGCGAACCGCATCTCCCGAGGCAGGACCGCTAATTACTGGCAGCGAGACCGCTCGCAATTTTAACCTATCGCAGCTTTTAAAATACAATTTCGATTCGATGAAAAATAACCAGATCTCCTTTGAAAGTGAGTTGTCCTTCTTTTTTTATCTGTAGCGCTTGGACGTTTGTGATGCGGAAAAAATATCATAAATTTAGATTAAAACCAGGAAGACAAGAACCAAACAAAAGAGAAGTACTCATTAATAGGAGAACTGAGAATAATTTCATTGCAAAAAGGAAGACTTTATACTTAAATGTTTATTGCGCGCTTTTCTTATATTGAGGAGCGTGGACCGAATACATGAAGAGAAAAAAAATGTAAATAACTTGCGGTGTGTTATAAATATCATTAATGCAGTGCCGCGATATAATAACATACTTCTCTCTGAACTATATCACGAGTTTTTACACAATTTACATGCGAAAAAATATGTGATATTCAAATATTTACAGTAAAATTGAACAGAATGCACCAAGGCTATTAGCCGGGAACAAAAACGCTGTTGTGCTTGTGTTGTACCCTGTACAGATAACTGTAGTGTGGATGGGTGCTCGCAAAATCCACGTCGATATACAGGTGAGCTTTTCAAAGAAGTGAGAAAAACACAAAAAAACATGGGTTAGAAAGAAATTATGAGTTAGAAAAGTATTGTTTTTTTTGGGAACCGAAATTTCTTTTTAAACTACTAATTAACTTAAATACATTTTTTTACCTTTCCTTCAGCCCTTACCACAAAGTAAAACCTTGGTCTGTTTGCGTAAAAAAATATCTAAAATGACAACATCTACTAGACAAAATATTTTCTCTTTGGAGAAATAGTTTCAGCAGAAGATAATTTATATATTTATTTTCATCAATAAAACCGTGTACATGTAATTTAAACTGTAAATAGAATAGTAATAAATTAATAACAATGGAAAATTGCAGAAGATTACACTTATACATGTGATATTTTACTTATTCACCAGATACATTGCAGCTTTTATTAAAATGAACTTACTTTTAATCAGAAAAGAAATGGAACAGCACAGCAAAGGTTCATTATGGAGTTGGATAATTAAAAAGCATCCGTTGACACGCCAATTTACTTTATGTTGCATGCTTTATGACAATGGTCTTTGTTAGTGGAACAACGGCACACTGTTTCCCTTATTACGGTTTTTATCTATATATTTAACATCTTCATATAACTCCAGGCTACATTTAAGTTCTGTTTTAATTGAATTTATTAATGGCAAGTTTATACCTCAGTATTTTTTAAGGCGTCTTAAAATGGTATTTATATAGATATAATTAATGCGAAATCTGTTGCTTCTGTTTGTTATAACATAATAGTTTTTCATGTCAGAATTATAATAATTAAAAGACTCTCAATTGTAATAATAATAATTCAGCGCTATTGCGTAGAAAACGTAATGCACTTTTTCATTTGTGTGCGCATGCCATATATGATAAATTCGATGTAGCTAAATATCTGTAAATATAACTTCAAATAATAAAGTATTCATAAAGAAAATCATATTAATCACATCACTGTAAAAATAAAGAGTTATTTTGTTTTATAGTCTGATGTTCCGGCTGATCTAAATTACGTTGTTATATTGTAATATTATTGTATGTCGCAACTATTTAGATATACTAATATTTTATAAGCGTCTATAGCTTGCTACTAAGAAACTTTATTTAGTACTTAAGAAAATGAAAACGTATTTCGTATTTATTTTATTACCGATATAACTTCAAAATACAAAAACGTTATAACTAAAAATTCGACCATACTAAAATTAAAGTCCTCAACCGCCTCCATCTTGTGGCTGAGACTACCGGGTGTTGACCGGGAGGTTTGGAGTGCGATTCCACATGGGAGCAGAAATTTTTCAGCTTGGTTTAGTTGGTGATAGGATTTCAGAGCCCACCTAGCTAGTTACCACCCGTAACGTCGTACCTAAATAACGTAAATAAAAATATATAAATATTACAAAAATTACGAAATCACTATTTTCTATTAAGCCAAACTACTAATTAACTTAAAAAACGAACATTAAACTATTTCTTAACTACATACCTATCATGTCATATACTTAAAACTTTAAATTAAACATTTACTTACATAAAAAATATTAGTCTACAGAACCTTAAGTAGGGGCGGTCGCAAAGGTTCGCGATGGTGCGCTAGCGCATCCCAAATACTGGCGAAAACAGCCGACGCGTCAGACCATTTGAACACATCAGATGGGACGAGTTCGCCATCGATCCAAAGTAAGTCTATTGCGATTTTTAAAAAATGTATAAATTGTGCTGAAATCCCGTTGGGGTGAGTTCCTACTATTTTATTCGAAGTGCCTCATTGAATATTGTAATGGTGTTCTATTTTATTATTGTTTTGCACTACTTAACGTTAGCACTGCTACGTGGCTGACCTTTGGACCCTGCTACGTGGTTGCTGAGGCTTTGTTAAGCAGCTATTCTTCGAGGCTTCCAAGAGCCTAATACCCACGACAAGCTGACCTGGATGAACTGTGAAGTGAAGTGAAGCATCTTGGAGCTCTCCAGCTGCCCCGCTACATACACCACGATTCAGGCCAGTGTTCCTCCTTTTTACCTACCACCTTATATCGAGGCGTGAGGCGGCTACGGAAATTTTTAACAAAAAATAAATAACAGTACCTACATACTCGTACGTAGTTATTTATTTTCGAACCCTATCTACCTGTGGTGGGGCTGATCTACTACCGACCAAGTGCGGCACACCGTCTTACCTGTTTGTGGCCAGAATAACAATGCTTATAGCATTGTTGTGTTCCGACAATTAGAGGTAAGATAGACAGTGAAGAAGCTCGCTTCAACCTTCGGCCTTATCGTCACTTACCAACTGGTGAGATGAAGGAAAAGAGATTTCCTGTCGTATCTAAAGAAAAAAATTACACTGACCTTCAAAAGTAAGTACTTTAACGCCGTTTTCTTGTTACTCCACAACGTTTCAATTATCCACTGGATAATTAGAAATATTTCGGATTGGCAACAATTATGTGTCAGCCGCGTTCAGCATTAAGCAAATTTCACTTACCAACTGGTAAACATTGAAGAAAATATTTTAAACTTATAATTTCAAAATCAAACATTTTATTACTTAACTAATTATACTTAACGAGTAAATAAAATAGTAACCTATAATTTAAAATTTTATCGTACAACATAATAAATTAAACATCAATATTGCAAACATCGAATTCAAAATTTTGTTCGTGTTGTGGAACGCAGCCGGTGAGTGTCATCGTTTCGATTTTTGCTGCGTAGAGGCTCGTCCATTTTGTCGTTTCAGCCGTGCCTGTGCGGCCACATATCCTAAGTATCGCGCGAGAGAAAATCTCGTAAGTAGATGATGTGTCGCCGGTTTTCATGGCAATTTACAATCTTTGCATAACCCCTACGTTGAATTCTGTCTTATTGTGTTTCAGCGTGATGAGAAGGGAGTAAAACTCCACAAGTTAATGTCCTAGCAGACGCCACGTTGCACATGTAAGATTCATGTTCCACACCAACACGTAAGTAAATGTGTTCTGAACAACTCAATCCATATGTGTATTCATTCTTGGAACCGGTAATGACCTACTTTTAATGATTTTTCAGCGTGCTAATGTTTAAACGCGTAATGACTGATAAAAACGTAATGAGTTGACGGGGCGTGGTCGCCGCATCTCATGCTTCTATATTTTTTTTGAAAACCCACTACAACCCAGCTAGTGGTATGTATTGAAAAGCGTATTCTCCTCGTTAAATTTATTACATTATAGTATCTTGTCCATTTGATCAAGTTTCTTATTGTAACATTTTTGTTTCAGGGTTTATTTTTTTTTTCTGGATCTTATAATATCATAATAACGGAGATCATAAAATATGTCTCCACTTTCTACCTAATGCTGAGTAGCTGAATGGTAGCAGTTCCTGTATCTTCGCTAACTGCTCAGCATTGACTGACCTGAGTTTACTCGGAGATCTACGGGGCCATCGTTGCACTTAATTGACGTATGCTAGTCTCTGGATTCTCTTTAACTGTATAAACTATCCTTTCACAAGGTATGGAAAACTTCCTTTAACTATATATTTTTTTTAGTGTTAATAAGACATCAACCAAAGTCATGCCAAGTTTAGTTTAGAACTTAAATATAGATTCAACTTAAAACCTATAAGTAACTTTATATCTAAGATTTTTGCAATAATCTTACATGATATTTAGATGAGAGCAATGAACCCTTTATAGTGCATTATACAATTTGTATAAACTAACTTAATTGTTTTCTTTACTACCTAGTATCTGTTTGTTTTGAGGTGTGGTCCGATATTAAAGTCAGTGACTGGAAAGGCGCCCATTACTTACTTTAAAAAAATAAATTTATTCAGTCACTTGCTCACAGACTATCCAGTCCACCCTCTGGGCCCCGATACTCACAAACCCATTTTTTTTGTCTCATCTTTCCGGCTGACGGGTAGGTTCATTACAAAACCGAAATCTCACATGTAAAGTGAAGATTCTGTAGATCTTCTCAAGGCCTACAGGATTTTCACGTTACAAAGTGGCGTACCCAACGTGTGGCCCAGTAAAGCAGATGGTAAGGTATAATCTTGTAGTAGAAAAACTAAATACTAATAACTTTGATTGTAATTGTTTTGTAAAATCACTTGGCATGTACTGAAGTTTATTTTGGTTGTTGACTAATTACAGGTTTTATTGGCTTATCAATAATAAAGCTGACTGTTATTCCTACTTATAATATTATAATAATTTTGTTTAATAGCTTCACTGTTAATAATTAATTGAGTACTTAACTGTGTAAATACAAAAACACTTAAATAGCTTATATGAAGCCTTATGTTTATTAATAATACTTAGTGTAAGTGAACTGAATTTTGGATAATTTAAACTGCACTGTTTATTGTTGAGGGTGAACTATTACTTTTGAACTATGATATAGCGGTGTTGTACTATAGACATTACTGCCTCTATGTGCTAATACATAATGGTTACAGAACAAATTAGTTGCGTTCAGAAATAATAGTATCACTATACTGAATAGGGTTGGACATTTTGTCTTGCCATTTACTTGAACTATCTATACTGAATTATTTTGTGTATTTAAACTAAACTTTGTTGTACAGTCAACAATATAAATTACTATTAACTTTACTTTTTAGATTAATGGTGTGTATTTAAAAATAAATACTTGTTGTACAGTCAACAATATAAATTACTATTAACTCTTACTTATTAAATTATGGGTGTGTATTTGAAAATAAATACCTGTTGTACAGTCAACAACATAAATTACTATTAACTTTTACTTATTAGACTACTGCTGTGTATTTGAAAATAACACTTTTTGGGTACAGTCAACAACTTAAACATATAAACGATTTTTTTAATTTACTTTTAACTTTAGTTTTCTGTATCATTGTGAAACATGGCTGACATTGGTTGCGATATTGCTTTCCTATCTAAGGATGAGCTATCCCACGAGCTTAACATTAGAAATATATCTTATAAATCTAGTGCTAAACGCGATGACTTACGAAAATTGTTGCGGTCGACGTGCAAACTGTCACGACGCGGCAGTATAAAGTTGCCTTCTGCCTTTCCATCCGAGAATATTGATGAGGAATTGCCTGTGCTTACCACCAAAGTTGATGACATTATCAATGAAGCGACTAAGGGTGATTTGTCTGACTCTGCACGCTCTCGTTTGATTGGCCGTGTGAACTACCTGCTTTGCCGTTTGTCACGCTTCACTACTGCTACTTCGGAGATTGAAATTCTGAAGTCCACGCTTTTACAAACTCTTAGTGAAGTTGATATTTCATCAGAACTGTCATCGGATTCGGAGGAGGATCGCGTTCAACTGCCAAGGGTACAGTCGGTTATATATAAACCCGATACAAAGATGAACTTGAATTCTTTGAATCTAAAATTTAAAGGGGACTCCTGTGTTCGTGCATTTGTTACTCGGTTGGAAGAATTGTGCTCCGCTAGAGATTTTTCTAAGAAAATGATTTTTGATGGGTTTGTGGATTTGTTGGATGGTCCTGCCTTGTTTTGGTATAGGGCACATAAGACCAAATTTCAGAACTACTCCCAATTAATTGATGCTTTGAAAAATGACTTTGACCTTCCTGATTATGACTTCCGCTTACTCGAAGAAATTAAAGCTCGCACTCAAGCAAGAGATGAAACGATAGTGGTCTATATGTCGCTCATGTTAGGGATGATGTCTCGCCTCTCCAATCAGCTTAGTGAACAACAGCAACTTGACCTATTGTTACGGAATATCCGACCTGAGTACAGTCGTGAACTTGCGCTTATTGAAGTTACCTCCATCCAGCAACTTCAACAGTTAGGAAAAAAACTTGAACTGATGAAGATTAAAACACAAAATTTTTCTGAACCTGTTTTCTCTAAAAACTCAGTTGTCATGGATATACATAGTAATAGAGTGACATCTATTGTTAAGCCCCGAAACATTTCCTCAATTGTAAAGGACGCCCACCCTACTACTAACGAACCGTTAAGGAAGTGTTACCGTTGTGGGGAAACCAGCCATCTTACGTGTCATTGCCGTAATTCCCGCGAGGTTGTCTGTTTCAAATGTGGAAAAAAGGGTGTTAGAACGCCTGACTGTTCTAATTGCTCAAAGTCAAAAAACTAGATTACTCTGTCTCTCTGAGTTCTAATATGACTTGCAGAGAGACGTACTTTCAACCATCTATTGATGATTACCGACCTTATTTGACTGTTAGCGTTTTTGACGTAAATATATCTGGTCTTTTAGATTGTGGTGCGTCTTGTTCCGTATTGGGTAAAGAAGCATACACACTTTTTCTTAAATTAAATATACCTTTGCGAATTTTTAATAATCCTCGCGTTTTAAGAGTTGCTAATGGCAATGAAGTATATTGTCACCATTTTATGAACATGCCTATTAAATATAATCATGAAGTCAAAATCATCACCTTCCACGTTCAACCTGAAATAAGTTTACCCATCCATTTTGGGGTCAACTTCTGGAGGGCTTTTAACTTAGCACCAGACATTTTGGCTTGTTTACCCAAAATAAATCTAAACAAGGACGATCTTGGTTTGGATAATATAGAGAATGTTGGCTTATGTAGTTTTGATTCCCTTACTGTGGATGAACAGCGAGAATTGGATGAAATTAAAACACTTTTTGAAGCAATTAATACTGATAAGGTCGGTTTAGGTAGAACACACCTTATGGAACACGATATCGATACCGGTGATGCTCGTCCTATTAAACAAAAATACTATCGACTTAGTCCTGAAAAACTTAAGCTACTTGATTCGGAATTGGACCGTATGCTGAAACTTAATATAGTGGAACCTTCCCACTCTCCATGGAACTCTCCTGTCACTATGGTCCCTAAGGCCAACGGCGATGTAAGACTTTGTCTAGATAGCAGGAAACTCAACGCCGTTTCAAAGACTGATGCTTATCCTCTACCGTACATCAATTATATCCTAGATAACCTGAGAGATGCTAAATTCCTCACCTCTTTAGATCTTAGTGCTGCGTACCACCAGATTCCTTTGTCCAGAGCTTCAAAAGAAAAGACCGCGTTTACCGTCCCTGGTCGAGGACTCTTTCATTATAACGTCATGTGTTTTGGACTCGTCGGCGCATCAGCTACCATGCAAAGACTTATGGATAACCTTTTTGCAGCCAAGTTTGATAACAAAGTCTTCTGTTACATCGATGACATAATTATTTGCACCAATTCACACAGCGAGCATGTAGAAATACTCAGAGAAGTACATAGTATACTTAAATATGCAAATCTCACAGTCAATATGGAGAAATCAATCTTTTGTAGGTCAGAACTTAAATATTTAGGATATGTAGTTGATCAATATGGTCTTCGTACTGACCCTTCTAAGGTCGAAGTCATTATGAATTTTCCCACTCCCAAAGATCCTAAAGAAGTTAAAAGATTTCTCGGTATGGCCGGGTGGTACCGACGCTTTATTAAAGATTTTTCTCGCGTAGCAAGACCTCTAACTCGCCTTACTAGCAAAAAGGTGATTTTTTCTTGGACCTCAGAATCTGAAGAAGCTTTTAATCTCTTAAAATCGGCTCTGGTATCAGCCCCAATTCTAAGATGTCCTGATTTCACCCAACCTTTCTATTTACATACGGATGCCTCTTCTTTCGCCATTGGGGGTGTACTAACTCAGAAAGTTAATGACGTTGATCATCCCATAGCCTTCTGTAGTCGCACTTTATCGTCACAAGAGTGTAATTATACCGCTACTGAGCGTGAACTTCTTGCCGTTATTTATGCTTTGGAGCAATATCGGTCTTATGTGGAAGGGAAAACATGTTACATCGTCACCGATCATGCCTCTCTTCAATGGTTCCATAACTTAAAAAATCCTACTGGGAGACTCAACAGATGGGCTTGTCGTCTTAGTCAATTTAATTTTGAGATTGTGCATCGGAAAGGAAAAGAACATGTTATTCCTGACACTTTATCACGGATTAAAGTTGATTCAATAGAAATAAATCCCCATACTATAAGTGATCCTTGGTATATAGATCTCTTTCAAAATTGTTCTAAAAACTCTCGTAAATATCCTAATTTTAATATAGTAAATGGAAAACTTTATAGACTCTCTAAAAATAAATATAGTCTTACTTCACAACACGACTGAAAAATTGTTGTACCACTGGAAAAGCGGTCAGAAATTCTTAAAAAATATCACGACGACTCTTCGTCGGGACATTTTGGCGTGGCTAAGACACATAAACGTATTAGTTCTATATACTTTTGGCCCTCGTTATTCAAGGATGTCAAGAGTTACGTCGATTCGTGTGAAGTGTGTCACTCATATAAGCCGACCAATACTGCTCGACCTGGTCTTATGGGTAGTCCTCGCCAAGTAAGTCGACCATGGGAGGCGATCTCTTGCGATATCCTAGGTCCCTTTCCTCCATCTTACTCAAGGAATCAGTACTTGTTCGTTGTCTCTGACTATTTTAGTAAATATGTTCTTCTGTTTCCCTTGCGTAATGTAACCGCCAAATCTATAACTAAATGTCTGGCTAAACAAGTATTTCTAGTCCACGGTATATGTCGTATTCTGTATACGGATAATGGACCTCAGTTCATTTCGAAAGAGTTCAGAGATCTCCTTGCTTACTTTGGTGTCCCTCATATATTTTATAATCCACGGTATCATCCACAGTGTAACCAGACTGAGCGCGTCAACAGAGATTTAGTTAGAGCCATTGCCTCTTATGTGCGCTCTGATCATCGACAGTGGGATCAGAACATTCCGGAGATACAATGTGCCCTCAATACTTCCGTTCATGAAGGTACTAAGTTTTCTGCATTTTTCCTAAATCATGGCAGGGAGATGATATTAGATGGATCTTTATATAATTCTGATAGACCACTGAGTGAATCTCGATTGGATATCAATGTTGAGCATTTTGCATCTAATTTACCTAAATTGAATGATATATTCAAAAAAGTTGAGTGCCATCTTAAAAAAGCACATCAACATGCTGCTAAGTATTATAATTTGCGTAAGCGACCCCTGGAGTTAAGGGAAGGTCAAATCATTTACAAAAGATGCTTTCCTTTATCTAGTGCACCCAAACACTTCTCTGCCAAACTTGCTCCAAGGTTTGAGAAGTGTGTGGTTGACAGGAAACAAGGTAAATTAGTTTATGCTTTGAAATCAATGGATGGTAAACCCTTGGGGGCTTTCCATATCAAAGATCTAGTAGTCCGAGGTCATGTAGACGGAGACTGACTTCTCTCTCTACGTTTATATGTTTTTTTTGTTTTGCGGGGTAGTAAATATAAGTAAGTATAGTTATATCGCCGTAGTACCACTCGCACGGTGTCGGTATGGTACTTTTACAACAGGCGTCTATTAGCGACTTTAGGTTAATTTTTTTTGTTTGTTGTTTCTTTTTACCAGATTGTCTATGACATACTGAGAGGATGTTCCTTGTGTTGTTTTTTTTATTTGCACTTTCTTGAGTTGCATGTTGTTGGGTATGTAGTGTAAACTCTTCCGTAGGCCTCGATGCACTTGTGTTCTACTGAGGTGGATCACAAGTGATGCCAAGGAAAACCCTAGTTATAAGTAACCCCTAGCAAGCGTAAGACTCGGTGTAGTCTATGAAACTATTCTAATTGTTCTATTAAACTAATTTAATATGGCACACTCGTAAGGTAACAATCTTTTGGTGCTAACTGTTTGTAAACCAAGTGATGATTATATAAAGATCATCCCTTGTACATTTCCTGTGTTTAGTACCTGGTACATTAGTAGTTTTTTTTACCTGCTGATCTCTTAGGCTTTCACTTCCAGTACTTTACAGTAAAGTGAACCTACTGTTGAACATATTTAGTTCTAGATAGTACTTGAATGATCTTTACTACCCTTAGCTGTAGTAGACCATAATTTTGAGTTTCTCTCAATTAGTAAAGAGTCTGAAACTTTAACAGTCTTTAGGACTGGTATAATTTTAAATTAGGCTTAAGTTGCATGGTATATACAGGTGGATCCATTTGTTTTAATTTTAGGATGTTGTATTGGAGGTGTACCTAGTGTACCTAGCTTTAAGTTTCTGTCGTTGCAGATGCAGCATTGTAATGGGTTCGTTGTTTGGTTTAAGTACCCACTTACTGGTACAGTCAGATCTATAATTTCGTATCGAAAAATTTTATTTTAAAATTTCATTTTAAAATAAAATTTTTCGTTTCCAACCAAAACTGTACTGTAACGCCGTTTTCTTGTTACTCCACAACGTTTCAATTATCCACTGGATAATTAGAAATATTTCGGATTGGCAACAATTATGTGTCAGCCGCGTTCAGCATTAAGCAAATTTCACTTACCAACTGGTAAACATTGAAGAAAATATTTTAAACTTATAATTTCAAAATCAAACATTTTATTACTTAACTAATTATACTTAACGAGTAAATAAAATAGTAACCTATAATTTAAAATTTTATCGTACAACATAATAAATTAAACATCAATATTGCAAACATCGAATTCAAAATTTTGTTCGTGTTGTGGAACGCAGCCGGTGAGTGTCATCGTTTCGATTTTTGCTGCGTAGAGGCTCGTCCATTTTGTCGTTTCAGCCGTGCCTGTGCGGCCACATATCCTAAGTATCGCGCGAGAGAAAATCTCGTAAGTAGATGATGTGTCGCCGGTTTTCATGGCAATTTACAATCTTTGCATAACCCCTACGTTGAATTCTGTCTTATTGTGTTTCAGCGTGATGAGAAGGGAGTAAAACTCCACAAGTTAATGTCCTAGCAGACGCCACGTTGCACATGTAAGATTCATGTTCCACACCAACACGTAAGTAAATGTGTTCTGAACAACTCAATCCATATGTGTATTCATTCTTGGAACCGGTAATGACCTACTTTTAATGATTTTTCAGCGTGCTAATGTTTAAACGCGTAATGACTGATAAAAACGTAATGAGTTGACGGGGCGTGGTCGCCGCATCTCATGCTTCTATATTTTTTTTGAAAACCCACTACAACCCAGCTAGTGGTATGTATTGAAAAGCGTATTCTCCTCGTTAAATTTATTACATTATAGTATCTTGTCCATTTGATCAAGTTTCTTATTGTAACATTTTTGTTTCAGGGTTTTTTTTTTTTCTGGATCTTATAATATCATAATAACGGAGATCATAAAATATGTCTCCACTTTCTACCTAATGCTGAGTAGCTGAATGGTAGCAGTTCCTGTATCTTCGCTAACTGCTCAGCATTGACTGACCTGAGTTTACTCGGAGATCTACGGGGCCATCGTTGCACTTAATTGACGTATGCTAGTCTCTGGATTCTCTTTAACTGTATAAACTATCCTTTCACAAGGTATGGAAAACTTCCTTTAACTATATATTTTTTTTAGTGTTAATAAGACATCAACCAAAGTCATGCCAAGTTTAGTTTAGAACTTAAATATAGATTCAACTTAAAACCTATAAGTAACTTTATATCTAAGATTTTTGCAATAATCTTACATGATATTTAGATGAGAGCAATGAACCCTTTATAGTGCATTATACAATTTGTATAAACTAACTTAATTGTTTTCTTTACTACCTAGTATCTGTTTGTTTTGAGGTGTGGTCCGATATTAAAGTCAGTGACTGGAAAGGCGCCCATTACTTACTTTAAAAAAATAAATTTATTCAGTCACTTGCTCACAGACTATCCAGTCCACCCTCTGGGCCCCGATACTCACAAACCCATTTTTTTTGTCTCATCTTTCCGGCTGACGGGTAGGTTCATTACAAAACCGAAATCTCACATGTAAAGTGAAGATTCTGTAGATCTTCTCAAGGCCTACAGGATTTTCACGTTACAGTACTACACTTTTAAAATTAAATTTTTCCCTAAACTACAAAAGATAAAGGATTCAATCAAAAAACATTTTCTGCTCATTTCGTCAGGTTTCTCGGAAGTTCTAGTTTTTTATACATTAGTCTTTTTAATACTTTTTATATTGAAAATATATTTTGCCTACTTTAAAAGTTATTGGAATTTTAAAAGTTTGGTACTTACTTTTGAAGGTCAGTGTAGATTAAATTGAATTAATTTCAATTAAACTATTGGAAAAAAATTTGAGACAACATACGTTTAATTATTTGAAATACTTTTCTAAATAGTATTATTTAAAGTACAGAAAAATAATGTTGAAACATCAAGTAAGTAGTTGTTTACTTGCCAGAATCGCTAATGAGGTCTTTTGAGCCAAAAGATTCCACAAGAACTAGCACCGATCTGCCCCCTAACCATGATCGCCCAAAACAATATTACAACCGCACTGAGAGCGGGATGGCGCTATACGTAGCAAGAGCGGTGTCTCTGTTTCAATATTGTTTTTACCTTAGCAAGGTAAAAACGGTAACCGATCATGGTACCCTTTTTTATAGAGGGAAGATACAGTGTTTACGGTATTCAACAAGGGACTTGAGCTGACTAGACCACCCCAAGGATGTGCAGGACTCTGGTAGAAGATATCGGCTAAAAACCCTCTAGATACTTCTACCTCCGTAGAGACACAATCGGGATCGGCGTTAGCCATTCCCCAATTGTGCCCCCTGGTCTAACACAGTTCGGTTTCAGCTATTTTTTCCACGTACGTGCAGACTGAATCGACTGGAGCGCTACGATATGTTCTTAATACGAAACATGAACGCTTATAGCAAGGTTAAGACAATATTGAAGCAGAGACACCGCTCTTGCTGCGTATAGCGCCATCACGCTCGCAGTGCAGTTTTAATATTGTTTTAAGCGATCATGGTTGGGGCAAAGATAGGCAGTGACTGAGTTGTGCCCTTGGCAATGCAGATGTCCATGCGCGGTGGTTACCACTCACCATAAGGTAGACCACTGTCTCCTCTGCCTCCGTTAGCAATAAAAGAATGTACTGTAGTCTTATTTCTATTAAGAAAAAAAAAATTTCGACTACGGACGTTTATATTGATTGCAAATATCGAAGTCGAAGATATTTTTTTCATATTTAATAACAAGAACAAGTAAGAGATCCGAGCTTGTAACGAAAATTTTACTAACAAACTTTTTTTGGCAGAGATGAAACGCGTTTTAGAAGAAATTTCATAAATATTTCAGCCCTTAATTATCTTTCAAGACAACCCTGTTTCGCCTTAAAACGACTTTTTTTTTAAAGTAACGGCGTATTACAAATTATAAACTTTGCGTTCCTTATTTCAGTGACTTGTTACATTTCTTGCATATTAAAATGTCAACTTTCTGTATATACTGGGATTAAAATTCGTGTTTTTTTAATGTGGCTTAACGAATTATAGTGATTCAACTTTTCAAATAGAGATTAGTTCAAAGAGTTGTTGCTTATGCTAGGCTGGACTAATTTATATATCGCGAGCTTCATACCAGAGGGGCGTATTAGCAAAACCTCTACTTTTTAGGAGACAGAAAAAACTAAATAAGTTTTTGTTTAATTTATCTATATAAGTAATTGAAAATTTGTACGGGTCTATGAAAATACCTCCAAATTTATGTGAAATCCTTATTTTTTGAAAACCCGCAATATTGCACTTACCTACTTCTATTTGACCCGACAATATGAGTCAAATTATATATTATGTCATGTTTTTCTCAGAAAATGCTTGTAACTAATGGACGTATAGTACCAAAACTTTTGTATGCAATGGGATATAAAAAACATCGTTAACAATATATAAAATTCTCGTGTCACAATGTTTGTTATTGAACTTCACCGAAACAGCTTGATCGATTTTTATGAATTTTTTTGTGCATATTTACTAGGTCTGAGAATAGGTCGTAGGCTATTTTTTATATCCATAAATGATAAGGAGTTTTTTGACAATTATTATGGCGAAACGTAGTTCGCGGGCACATCTGGTTACTTTATATTACTTTTTAACTTTTCTTTAGGAATTTTCTTTATTATTTTTTTTTTTGAACCACCCTAAACAAAATGAAAAAATAAAGATTCATATTGCCCAAGCCATTTTTAAGTTTACTGATAGTAACGAACAGCTATTCATCTTCTAATATATAAAATTCTCGTGTCACAGTGTTTGTTACAAAACTTATGAATTTTTTTGTGTATGTTCGGTAGGTCTGAGAATAGGTCGTAGACTATTTCTAGGAATAGGGGTGTTTTTTTTGAAAATTATCGTGGTGAAACGTAGTTACGTAAAAATAATTTTGAAAATCGATCTACAATGGGCGGAGTTATCGCGACACATATACCCAAAAAAAACATACGCATCGAATTGAGAACCTCCTCCTTTTTTAAAGTCGGTTATGAAGCATTGATGATACTAGTATAAGGTTACAATTTCATAAGTTTAATACTTATATATTTTTTTTCCCAACTAGAATGTTTTATAATCATTTCAAAACTTTAAAGAAAAATTTCAAACACGCCGATCTATAATGGTACATACGTATCATATAATTAATGTAAATGATCTAGTAAAAGACACGTTATGAGTTATGAGTATGACTGATGGATTTATAATGTGAAAGTAACCGCTGAATGCATAAATTCGGCGGAGGAGACAGGAATGACTTACTAATCACACATTCAAGATTTTTTTACAAAATCAAATTTAATTTAATCAATAGTACCTACCATGAAAAGACGAATCAAAGTAAATGAGAATGAGAAATCTACTTTAACATAAAATCTAATATATAAAATTCTCGTGTCACAGTGTTTGTTACCAAACTCCTCCGAAACGGCTTGACCGATCTCTATGAAATTTTTGTGTATGTTCGGTAGGTCTGAGAATAGGTCGTAAACTATTTTTTATTATGGCGAAACGTAGGTCGCCGGCACAGCTAGTAATTGTATAAGATTTTGATCATAGTTATATTTTGGTTTATGATGCAAATAGTTTTGTAGCAGAACAACCAATTTATTATAATTATCCATAGTCACGCGATACTGGTATTCCATATTAATGAAAGTGATCTGGATATGTTAAGCTGTATGTAAGTATGATACAATCCGCCAAGACTCGGTCAATCTGTAAGTGTAACCGTAACAAAACATAAACGGAATTGTCTTCGAATGATGGCGGTTGCTTAGTATGCATTAGGTATATCCGCCACTGCAACTCTGGACTCAAAAATATTTTTTTTTTCATCAATGCATGCATAGTCTACAGGACTATCAAGTACGTTATCCACCTGTGTCACAGCATGAAGGGTCACGTCACAGCATCTACCCAGTAATTTCACAGCAGTTTCGAATAAATATTGCCACCTTAGCCCTTTTCGTACAGTCAGTGAAGCTGTTTTAATATAGCAAACGCTCTAACTGATACATCATGCTGTATATCGCCCATTTTTAAAGAGTAACCCTTCTGTTTAAACATTTTAATTCAGAAATAGCCTCATAATGTTGAGATATATTTGAGCAAGCCTCATATCTTTGCTGTCGCGTGGATAAATGCGTTCGAGTAATAAATCTAACGGGTGGGGTTACTGGGAGCCATACGTCATGCTTTTCGACTAGCTACGCTGACTTTGCTCATTTTAAAATGACTGATTGTGTCGAGTAAAAATTATAACCTTATCAATTTGGTGCATGCCTTTGGGGTTCTTTTGATTTATACATATAAGTCATTTCAGTCAAATAGAAAATATGAATTACTATAGCTGCCCCGACAGACTTCATTCTGTCAAAAGGCGATATTTGGCGATCCATGTTTATTTATATAGATTTACAAAGTTCAAAATACTTGACACAAGCCGTGCTTTTCACTATGCATGAGATCTAGGACATTCCTTTTTTTTTGGGGGGGAAATGCGTAACCGCACCGTACCCGCCGTTAGCTAAATGGCGAGCATGTGTGGGGTTCTCCCGGCAGAGTGCCAGGCCTACCCACTAAAACTCCCCGGTGTTCTCCCTGCCCTTATGGGCACGCTAGGTAAGGTCCACACTGCGACTGCACTACCCAAGATCTAGGACATTCCTATCCTACTGGGTCAATTTGGTATTAAAATAGTTAGGCGATCCCCATACACGTCTTTAACCATAACTTAGTAGGTTGCAATAATTAGATTATTCATACTGATAAAATATCAGTTTATATGTGTTGAAAATTTGACATTAATAAATCAAAAAATAAACACAGACTTCAAAAACACTTAAATGTTAAAAAATAATAATATAAGAATACGGACAACATTACATTTCTATATTGATGTTGGTAAAAATTTTAAGAATTTCTAGGGGATCATCGTTTGACACCGACTTCAATATAGAAATGTAATGTTGTCTGTATTCCTATATTATTATTGACTTTTAAGTGTTTTTGAAGTTGGTTTTTATTTATGTATTTTTTTTATCTTTTTGTGAATTTAATACCAGCTTACCGGAGTAACATGAAATGAAACGACAAAGGGTTGTAGAAGCGTGGTATAATAAAAGAGTGGACTGTATTAGAAATGCTGCTATAATTAAATGACCAGAGAAAAATTAGTGTATTGTAAGAAAGACAATGATGCGTGCGTAGCTCTTAGATTAGAACAACCGAGCGATGATGGAATGCGGGGCAGCCCGTGGAACCACTACTCGCCGCCGCCGCCAATGCTAGTGGGGCGTTGCTGCGCCCGCGTCTTGCGCGCGATCATCCTTCCGCCCGTTGACGTCTTCAAATGGAAGAGGCAAATATTGTTATAGCCTCTGGTAATTATGCCTCTGTTAAGGTGCAAACAAACTGGGCTTATGTGATGCCACGCCACGTTTTGTGATTGGTCACGTTAACGACGTCACTTATGCTAAGTTTAGTTTTAAATAATGATTTTTACGCGAACAGGGTCAATACAGGTGCATACAATCGTATGACGGGTACAGTTAATATTTTGTAATAAGTCGTTGGAAAATGAAAAAATATTTAACAATAAATCAAATCCGACTTTAAAAACAATAAACGTAAAAATAATATAAGAATACCAACATCACATTTTTTATTTTGAAATCGGTGATCATGAGTTAAAATTTGACACCGACTTCAAATACAAAAAATGTGATGTCAGTCATGGACAAAAAAAAATGTTAGTATGATCGGAGTAATCGCGTAACATACACACAAAAAAAGAATATACGCATTCAATGGAGAACCTCCCCCCTTTTTGGAGTCTGTTAAAAAAGAGTACCGATCTGCTGAAAAATAACTACTAGACCATACCTAATGTATAGAAATACTCTGTGAAGCTGGGATCGCAGTATTTTCACGTAGTTGCGCTCGTTCTGTACTGATACAATTCCAGTACGTCGCTGTATCACAAGTCTTACCATTTTTAGGCCGGCACAAGCTATTACGTTTCCGAGGGGCTAAGCTGACAAGACCAACTTAGGTATGCCGTAGGACTCTGGTCCTCCAGCGGCAACCCAATTCCGTTGGCAACCCATACCTTGCTAAGCCCACTTTCGGAACTTCTCCATCTCCAAGGCCCAATTCATCGAACAAACTTTCGACTAGGAGGGATCACCAAGTTAAAACATGTTTAACGTATGGTGCCCCTCAGACGGTTGACCAGGTGAGGGACATATCTTCCCACCAGTTGTTGGTACAGCCTCTCCCCACCTTCTTAGGGTAATTAGAAAACATCTCTGTATGAAGGCACGCCTCGTTTCTTCTCAGTGGGAGGTGACAGCTGCTCATAACGTCATGCTAATCGAACTTTTTTAAGAAAATTTCCATCACGCCCCTATGCTATACTTTAGGCGTTTTGAGTATGACGGAGTTAAATAGCCTCTGCAGCAGCCACCCGCTTTCAGAAGCTCTTTAATACCTTTCTACTAGATTACCTATAATATCAAACGGTCATCGCTTGCGAATTGAAATGATATTTTAGAGACGTAAGTCGTAATCTGATACTGGAAACTAATTATCTGTACCATTTACAGGAAAAATATAAAATTACTTTTATTTCTTTTGTTAGTAGATGTTGACCGTCTATGTTTGCGTAGTACATCAATCTTTATTCAAGTGTATTTAAAAGGATCTGGCAATGAAATTTTACAGCTAATTAGACATGTTTAAAGTAACAGATTGAGGGAATCTCAAATTACTTTGGTTAATTCAATAAAATGTTGTTTTTTTATAAATTTTTCAGACTTGTCATAAATATCTTTATCATTTTAAACTATATGAAATGAAATTCACATCAAAATAATTTTTTTTTTCAAATATCATTTGAGAAGAAGCTCTACAACCAGTTGTGCTTTCAAGTTGGTCCATGGGTACTTGGCGCTTTCACCACCCATTCAAGACGTCTTCTGATAAGAGGAATGAGCTAAAGAAACTTATCAGCTTTATAAAAAGTGTCTGTACTTCTGATAAAACTTTACAATAAGTTATGTCGTTACCAAATACAGTAAAATTTGTTTATATTGTAATTATTTTTTAGCGATACAGTCAGGTCAGGTACCAAGGGTTTTTTTTAAAGTGAAACTCTTTTTACATTGCCTCAAAATTTTTCCTCTATCTATCGCATGTCGCATTATACAAAAACATGAGAATTTTAATTCCACAACCTCCTATAGGGCAGGATTGATCCATGCGTTAGATGTTAGACTTTAAATCTGTGCGGCAGCATTTCGATCCTTTTTTTTTTTTTTTTCGGGAGAGGGGAAAATGCATTTACGCATTCTTCGTGGTCGAGCCAAACCACGAGGATATGTGGGACTCCCCAGACCTTACACGGTCCGGGCCTACCTACTAAAAACCCCCCTGCAGCTCCTCCGTCGGTCACAAGACAAGAGGAAGGGGACAACAGCCAGGCCTTATTCCCACTGACCCCATGCCTGTGACACGTCCATTGCCGGACTCCCCATCTGACTCTGCTACTTTGTGGAGCAGCACAGAATTGCGCCGCTCTACTCCCCGAAATTGGTTTTTATTGTGGTTGTCTTCCACGCGGTCCGACGCTCAGTGCGCTGGGCCCCCGGCCCGCTCAGTGCGGGTAACGGGTTGCCCGACGGCAGATCCCATTGGATCCACCGCCGCGCGGGTGAACCGAAGCTCGGGGAAATCCCCAACGTCTCGTGTATCTTGTCTATTGTTATACTAAATTATACGAGTATGTGTAATGCATGTTTTGTAATATCTATTTCACGATGCGATCCGGTGTTTTTCAGAGCTTGAGTCGACAGACCATATTGTAATGTAATCTGTTCTTGTATCAATAAATAAATAACGTGTATCTTAATACTTCACATTTTCTGTATTTTCGACTACAACATTTTCTTTAAAATATACCATACATATCATACATATCAAATATTACAATCTAAGACGAATTTCAACTGAATAATCTCTTTTTACCTTGTTGAGCCAAAGGAGACCTTATTTACTGTTAATAACCACGTATCAAAATCAAACTAAAAGCGCAAAACTAGAATTCATATCCTAACATCTAGTGAAAACCTGAAGTCCATAGATGGCCCAGGAGCAGAGATCTCGGTGGAACAAACAGAGAGGAAAGATACATTATTCGCTAAAAAGTGCTACTACAGCTAACCTAAGTTGGCAAGAACGGGAGATATTATGACTCGAATATATTAGCTCGAATATTGGCTCGAATGTTGGATACTATTAATAACAATAACACAGAAATATAATTGGCCCGAATAGAAATAAAATGAAAAGTAATACCAACCATTTTTGTTGCACACGAGGGTACACGCGCAAGATCACAAAATCGACGTCAAAATCTTACCAAGTTAGGTGCCGGAGACCATACAAATTATACATTTTTGTAAGACGACAAGCGATTGGCAACATTTGAATAACAGCCTGCAAATGTTTTCACATTTGCTAAAAGAATAAGACTCAAGGAAACACTAAATCGTTTACAATATAAATAAAGTAACGCAGTCACTTCGTTACATGTACATAGTATAAATTACCTATGCTTTAAGTATCAAACATCAAAGAAAATCTCAACAATGATGTACCATGTAGGTGAGATGATTATCATTAATTAAACTTTGTATTTATTTGTTACAAAGGACGAAATGCTTCATCAGGGTAACCTCTGTCTCGAAATAATCAAATCAGATCCCGCAAATCATCTAAACTACGATCCTGAGTACTTACTCTGCGTTGTTTAACAAATTTTAGAGCTCTTCATTTCTGCGTGCTCTGTCACGCGTCACTAAAGAGCACTCTACTAAAAGCATTGCACTGCGTGCCACGAATCCGTCATCATCATCATAACGGCTCACATACGTCCCCACGTAGGAGCCACCTAGGTGTTTATGCCTTAGTCAATCACGATGGCCCAGTGCGAATTGGTCGACTTCTCACACACACCTTTGAATTTCTTCGCAGATGTATGCAGGTTTCCTCACGATGTATTCCTTCAACATAGGAGCGTCAGACAAATGTACATATTAAATTCGAAAAACGAAAAAAACCTTGGTATTTGGCGGTCTCGAACCCCGGACCTCTTGATTTGGAAGACAAGTGCCGAGTCCGCAGCGCCACCGACGCTCCTACGTGATCTATTACTTCCAAAGAATACTTTAAGTACGTTTCTTCGACATGAAAACAAAAAACGATAAATTACACGCCGTGATGCGAGAATTCACGTTAGTTGGAGCAGCTTAGCGAGCAAACAAAACGTGCAAGCGAACGTCTCGCTACCTGCGTGGATATCACCACCACCATCCACAGGACGGATTCCTAACCTCAATAAATCAACTCATTCTGTAATCCATCAGAATTAATTAAACTTACAAATAATTATAAACTACTTAATTCTAAAAATAACAAATATTGAGGTCAATTAATTTACAGGAAGACAGATTACAATAAAAACCTGAGGGAATACCGTGAAGATAAAACCATTATTTCAGATAAAATTTGTATTTGCTTTGCTATTAGCTACTTCTTGTTTAAGAAAATAGAATGCAGTATCACTGGTCCGTGATCGCAAGCACTTAAAATTGAAGGCAGAATCAACTAACCACCGCTAAGGGGAAGGCTACTCATTCTTTAAAAAAAGATAAAAAGGAGATATTTATTAATTCTGTTAAAAACTTAAACTTATCTAAATAAATTATTTAAAAAAACTTTTTTAAATACAAGCTTTTAATACTCTTTAATACGAATCAAACGAGCCCAAACTCGATGGGGTCGTGTTGTTTATTGTGGAATTCCTATGGCCACCTTCCAGCTCCAGCATTAGATCAGCTCCATGTCATCATAATATTCCATGGCATTGTCACGCAATACACACATGCATGCAAAATTTCAGCTCAATCGGAAACCAAGATTGATCAAATTTAACTTGCAAGATTTCATTACAGACACCGGGACAGGTGAAAGTAAATAAAAGGAGTTAGTGTATCAAAAACTAGGAATTAACACGGTTAAATTGAAGTGAAACCCTACAAAGGTATTTATTCTGAATTCTTCTGTTTCTTTATTTGACATGCTAAGATTCCTTACTAATATTATAAATGCGAAAGTACTTCTGTCTGTCTGTATGTTACGCAATCACGCCTAAGCTTCTGAATCGATTTTGTAGAAAGGGCAAGGAAAAAGAATAGTTTTTTAACCAGGAAATCATTCCTTAACGGTGAAAAACAGGGGGGGGGGGAGGGGGGGAGGATTTGTAACGGGAATCAATAAAAAAGGACTTCCACGCGGACAAAGTTGCGGGCAAAAGCTAATACATCATAAATTAATTTGTAGACTAAATTGCTTACGTATGTCGTTTTACCAATATTATGTACATCTTACACGATACCAACTGTTTTTCTTTTATGCATATGTACTGCAGAACGCCTCAGTATATAATTACAATAGTTAAACATAATTAAAAAAACTGTTTATACAGTTGGTGTTTGTGCTAAAGCCATTATAGTACAAAGAAATAATGTATAGTTATTTCTATAAGCACTTAGCCTTTATTTGAATGTTATTGTTATTATAAAACGGATAATAATATTATTAGTTGCTCATTTCTATTCCATTTTGTTCAACATTCCTGACTATTGTAATATAGTTTCTAGCTAATATGTCACAAATAGTTGGGATAAGAAAGAAATTTATTCCTTAGATTAGTACAACCATAGACTTTATTCCAATCAGTCATATTAATATAATTTTCTTATGCATATAGTAACCAAGATACAAATCCTTCATGCATACAGCAAGAGATTGCCAACGCAATTATTTCACATCTCTGCAGGAAAACAGAACAGTAGGAAATATTAATCTTAATGCTTATTCATTACAGGAAAATAATAGACTTTGAGAGAAACATTTTCCTGTTGTTCGCTCGAATAACAAAGAAAGGTGACAAAGAATTTCTAGATCATTTCAAAATATCAAACAAATACAACGAACAGACTATGGTGCACTCTTGTTTAATTCTTCAAATGGTTCCAGATAAAATATTAAATTGAAATTGTGAGAATACAAAACATGTTTTAGTCATTAAATTTATTTTTATGACCATTTTGAAATGTATCTATTGCACTTTTTTACTTCGTTAGGCCAAAGTGGACTGCACTTACTTGCCCGTATGGTTAATAACTGTACATCAACACCCAATTAAAAAATATGAACTGTTTATTTGTAACAAATTTTCACGAAAACATTACAAAGATTAAAACTAGGACGCCTACTAACGCTTGATTCGCGAGCCGCAGGCGAGAGGTTACATTCAGAACTAAGAATTCTCAGTCCATCAACAAAAAAACCAACAGAGGTCCTAAATTCAAAACTTTTAATCAGCAATATATTTTAAATAAGCGCTATTATCGTCTAGGACTCGACGCTAACAAATGCTTTCTCATAAAAACTATTTAAATTGAAACGTCATGAGCCTATCCCTTTTAAGACAGACCAAGGAACCCTAACAGGTGTAGTATATAATAAATGCACGCACGTCACTATGCTTCACATGTCACACAAACTTAGCTGCCATCGACATCACAATGAGGTTTTTATTTGGTAAGTAAACTTTATTATCTAGCTAACGATAAAAAATAAGTAAAGCTAACGATAAAGTATTGTTTTCAATTTCTATTGCACTAAATATAGAATGGCTTGGTTGATTAACGCACAATGTTTATATTATTCTGCATATTGAATTGCAGTTATTATAGATAGTAACTACACGTAAGTCATCATTTAACACACACATGTCAGAGTGCGAAGTTAAAATGAGTTTCATTCACGGCAATCACATTTAAATCACTATAGTACTCTAACAATATTATTTTGTATTCTCGTAATGTTTTTGTATTCTATCTATATTTTTTGTGGCCAAATAAAGTATTTCTTTCTTTCTTTCTTTTTTTTTCTAACAGCCGGTTGCATCAAGTTTTACGTTATACAATTTCGTAAAAAGTAACAACTTAATACCTAAAAAATGCGTTAATCTTTTTAAGCGTAAAGGATAAAATAAAACTACAATTGAAACTAGATTATGGTGTAATTCTTACGTATTTATAGGTATTGTTACTTTTATGTAAAACGTAAATTTGGTGCAACCGGTCGTAACTCTTACTGCCGATTGTACCAAGTTTTATGACTTCGTAAAAAGCAACAACTTAATACATAAAAATGTGTCGTTTGACTTTTAAATACATTGATTTACTACCAAACGTAGATAACGCATGAACGATCGAAAAGTAGGCCTGTGAAGAACTGCTCAATCGCGACTCGTGCAGTTCCTTTCCATAGTGAGTGATTAGCTGTCGGCACGTAAACATGCCGAAGTGCGCATTCAAAAGTTGTGGTAACAATAGCCCGAAACGGCAGAAAAAAGACGGGATTTCATATTTTGCGTGAGTAAACTCATTAAACATCTTATCATGTATTCAAATATTCGATTTATACCTAAAAACCAATCAAAAACAATTATTTTAATCATAAACATGTCGCATGGCGTCAGTGTCAGTACATCACAATCGTCTCGCTCGCACGGGCGTCGTATCACCTTGTGTTATCTCATTAATGCGTTGAAGCGACAACGCGATAAGCAATTTCAAGCATTATGTTCTAGAGTATAAAGTTGATATTTTCTTGTAGCAATTATTAAAACGTCGTTTGATCTGTGGCTAGGTATGAAATGATGTAACTTCCCACTGCTGCACTTAAAATAGTTGCCGTAATAATGCAGAATAAGGTTGAATTCGATAAATACGGTACTCTTTCTTTATGGTAATTTTCATTCGGGTGTGAATATTCAAGTATATATCAGCGAGTACAAATGTGTAGTCGATTAGGTGACATCTACGTTTGGTAGTAAATCAATGTTTAAATATAATATATGCTTTACCGCATAAATTTAACATTTTTAAACGTAAAGGACGAAATAAAACTATAATTGAAACTAGAGGTGAGACATTGTGGTGCAATTCATACGTATTTATATTGACTTTTGCTGTTACTTTTTTCGAATTTGTAAAACGTAAAAGTTTGTGCAACCGGCCGTTATATTTATACGATTAGGAAATCCGCTCTTTTACTAGAGTTTCTTATTACATTGCAGTCATGCCCCCTAACCTAACCACGATCGCCTAAAACAATATTAAAGCCTTGTCCCTGTTTCAATATTGTTTTAACCTTGCTATAAGCGATCATGGTAAGGCCTCTGTTTTTTTTTTTTTATGACCACTACACCTCTGACTTAATCAGAGTCCTTGTTTACGCTATCCTTTCATTCCAGTTCACGCTTGTATTCCTCTCGCACTTTCATTCCTCATGCTTTATCTTTCTGTCATTCATCTCTTCCCTAACAGTTTTATCTACTACTTGTACACTGGGGAGGAATAAGGTGGGTATTACTTTATTTATACAATTGCAATATTTGTCCTAACTATTTACAATTTTATTCTGTTCTGCTCTATTTTCCATTTAATTATTACTTTTCTCTACTTTTTATACAATTTTATTACTGTCTAATAACTGTACTATTTACTTTGTCTGTTCCTTATACATTCCAGTGACAATGTGTTGTACATACCTTTTGTTATACATATTTTTATACATTCTAATGACATTTTTTGTTGTAGTTTTATTCATTTATAATTCCGTTTACATTATACCTGCCCTTTCTCTATTTACTATTTACATTTTTAATGGTTTCTTATTTCTATTTATTTTATCTTATACTGTTTCAATTTCAATTTTGCGACCTGTTGTTAGTTACATTTCTTTATTTTTAGATATCCAATTCGTTCCTTTGTTAATACCGGAATTCTTAACTATTATTTGATTTTTCTGCATCTTTACATCTATTACAATATGCTTTCACTATCAGCTATAGAGTTATCTCTGGAACTATGGCCATGTGTTGTTGTATGTGTATGTGTAGTGTTCCTTTCTATTTACCAAAATTTAGTGGAGTGCAATATTTTATTGCACTGTCCACTTGTGTGTCTGCTATTATTTGTGTTCCTTAAATGACGGTTTCAAATTTCATTTGATCCCATCATTTAGTCGTTGTGTGTCGTGGTGTATGTGTGTGTGTATGTTCATGTGTGTTTGTTCTTGGGTGTATGTTGTGCTGTCACTGGGTACTATCCATACGCAACGCGCGCACGTGCCAAGGTGTCCCATTTCATTCGAATGGGACACCATGGACTGAAAGCGTTGTGTATGACTTCGTCCAACTTGGCGTCCCTACAGTTTGTGCATGTTGGTGGTTTTCCTGCCTGCATTTCCGCACACTCTACTTTTTTGTGTGGTCCGCCACAGTGACTGCATTTCTCGTCTTCCTCCGTGCAGTGTTTCCTCCCATGACCATAGCCGAGGCAGATAGAGCATTGAATTAGGGGTGAAGTGTCCTCTGCCCTAACCTGCTGGATGTCTATTCGCACTCTGCCTTTTTGCGTGATTCTGCTCCAGAGGGTGGGCGAGACCGACATTACAATATGGCACGTATTTGGGTTCCTGGTGCGGCGCCTATGTTTAATGTTCACTTTCTGTTCCTCCGCGTCGAGGTCATGGAGTAGGTCCCCGTTTTGTTTGCCAAACGCATGAGTTACTTCCTCGTCCGTATGGCAAGCGAGGACGTCCCTTAAGATCACTAGTGGGTTTTTATTCTTCATTTCCTCGACTCGGAGGGCACCCTTCGCTTCCTTCAGTTTCTCTTCCAGTTGTTGTCTTGCCTGTTTTGTTCCACAGTTCAGAACCACCTTTTGGTCTTTGGTCTTCCTGACCTTATCGATCTCGACTCCTCCCTCCTTCACGTTTACAACGTTCCTAATTTTCTGTATTATTTGTTCCCCAGTGTCCAGCTCATTGGTTGAGGTAACAACGACCGAGTGTAGAGTTTTTGGCCTCGTGTCGGGTGGGCGATTCCCGGCTGTTATGGTAGCATATGACGCCGTCTCTTTTTTACTGCACTGGTCGTTCGCCACCACTTGTATAATTTCTTCCATCTGTCTTTTATTTTCTTCTTTCATTCTTCTCATCTCTTCCCGATTTTCTTTCATCATCTGTTCCCTATTTTCTCTCATTAACTCTTTCATTATCTCTATCACGCTCTCGCTATCCTTCCTTTCTGTTCTGTCTTCTGCTTCTCTTTTTCTTCTCTCGCTCTTTTTCCTTTTCTTTCAATTTTTCGTTTTCCATTCTAAGTTCCTCACACTTTTTCCTCAGTTCCTCAGTATTCCTCTTCTTTTCCATTTCCTCTCCATTCTTGCTCTCTTTTTCCCTTTTAAGTTCCTTCTCGCTCTTTTCCTTTTGTTCGGTCGCTTTCCTTTCTTTTTCCCTTAGTTTATCATTTTCCTTTTTCATATCCTCACATCATTTCCCCAATTCTTCGAGTTCTATGACCATCTTCTTTAGTCTTTCCTCGTCACATTTATTTTCCTTGTCCTTCTTGCTTTTCTCGAGTTCGTCTTTCATATTTTTCACGTTCTCTTTCATGCTCACATATTCTTTTTTCATCCTTTCGTTCACCTTCTCCACTTCTTTCCTCTAAGGTAGTAAGGTAAGGCCTCTGTTATAATATTATCTTAATTGTCGCTTAGCCAGGATCACGAGCGATAACTTCACTTTTTAGTACTTATTTTAAATGATTTTCGGGATACTGGATCATTTATCTTATCGTCAGTTTTTTCATAAGATTTTAATCTGGCCTGTAATAGGCTTACTCCTGAACCAAATTCTAATCGAACGATATTGAGATGATGATTTTTGGACACTTGGGTTTCCAGATTGGCACCAAATTGAACCCGTATTGCGCAGATTTTGAGTGAACCAAACTCAGTGCTATTTCATTTTTTCAAGATACGGATCCAATGTTTCGCTAGTGTTGCTAAATAAGCGTACGAAAAATCACAATCCGAGAATATCAATCGACCGGAATTGGTTCAAGAGTAAGCCTTCTGGGGAATTACCATGATCGCTTATAACAAGGTTAAAACAATACTGAAACAGAGACCATAAAGCGCCATCCCGCTCTCAGTGCGGTTGTAATATTGTTTTCGGCGATTAGGTTAGGGGGCTGGCCCATTGATTTACTACCAAACGTAGATAGAGCACTTCATACAAAAACGCGCTTGAAATCTGTCACCTAATCGATTATACATTTGTACGCTGTTTGCTACAAGAAAATATCAACTTTATACTCTCAAACATAATGCTCAAAATTGCTGATCGCGTTGTCGCTCCAACGCATGGAAAAGAACTGCACGAGGCCCGATTGGGCAGTTCTTCACCGGCCCACTTTTCGAACGTTCATGCGTTATCTACGTTTGGTAGGAAATCAATGGGCTGGCCTTAAATAGCAAGTAACAGCGCTAATGGTACGTGTCGCATGACATTTGTAATTACTATTCCTATCAGTATGTGCAGCTGAGCTGCAGCCTGTAGTTTTGTTTCTAAGTCCATCATAGAGGATATAAATCAAAAACCTACTGCGTAAGCACCTTGGACGTGAATCTACTTGTCTCATATTTCATAATAATTATGCTGCTTACACGTAAATTTACCTTTTAAAATAAGTTCATTCAGAAGTAAAAATCTTTTGACCAAACTACTCGTATGTAGGTAACATAAGACCTTCTACCATCCAACAGGACTCCTGATGCTTATAATAGCAACTGCAGTGACATGTCAGCGAACAAGTTGCATTTGCACAGAGCAATACGACCCGGTTTGCTCCAAAAACGGAAACACATATGGAAACGAGTGCCGGTAACTATGCTCTTTCCTTTCTGATTTGTAAAACAATACAATTTATACGTTTGAATTAATACATTTGAAAGACTGTCATACGTTAACATAATGCATAAGACACACGGGAAGCGGAAACGGATCTCAAAAGAAAATTGTGTAAGTACAATCAGTACAAGAAAATATTCGCCTCGGGTGGGAATCGAACCGAAGTCTTCAACATACCGATTCCCGCAATGTCACATCACAAATATAAAAAATCGTGATCGTTAAAAATATGTAATGTACCGAGGCTTTTGTGTTTGATATATAAACATATAATATATTTCATGACAATATGAAATTAAATATCTTTTTTTGCCGTATTTTAACTACTTATATTTTAAAAGCCCCGTCTGTTATAACGTGTTACAGAAACACCCATAGTAAGAAATATTACAATTAAATTTACTAAAATTGTTTATGCCAATTTAGATTGATTGAGATGACGGCTTTCTAGAGTAGAGTTAAATGCCATATTATTTTGGCCTTTCCACGAATTTCATTCTTTACGGTATTTTCGCAACACGTTGTACCGGGTTATTTTTCCAGCAGGAGCCAAATTTTGTGTGCTTGTTTAAACAAGCAAAATGAACAACTTTTATTGTAGGACCAAACTCGAAATCGCGAAAAAAAATTGTATGGAATACAAACAGTTGTATGAAACAGCTGATTTTTTCGCGGTTTCGAGATTGGTCCCATAAAGATCTTCATTTTGCTTCTCTGAACACGTACACGAAATTTGGCTCCTGCTGGAAAAAAAACCCGGTATATTGTCATTTTTTAAAATTATCCTTAACTTCGTTTTAAACGAATAGGGATGATGACTGAATTTTAATTTTCACATCTCGTCATAAAATATTAAAATACCTTAGAAAAAGATATAATCCTGTGAAATTAGAATTAAAATCGGCTTAGAAATACATTAGATACAAGCATTTTAAGTTGTTAATTTGGAAGTGATTAGACAGTGAGATCCGATATCAACCGTGACGTCATTGTTTAGTACGGCCATATAAACTCCATGTAAATTGCCGTTTTGCTAGAAAGAGATAGAGAAAAATCTTTAATACCTTATATCTTGGTTGTTTTTTTAGTTATTCGAAAACCGATTTTTTCTTTCAGTTTATTATATGAATAAGCTTCTATTAAAACAAAAAAAAATTTGTCTTCTAGCCTATTCCTTGGAATATATTAAAAATTACTATACATTCTTTCAGGTTAGCATGCGCAGGTGAAGAATTGGCGCACAAAGGCGCTTGTTGCAACTCTCCAGAAAGCTGTGCGAATGCTGGAATACTGTGACAAGAATTATATATTTTTTAAATAAGACATCATGCGGATATCCGATGAGTGACAAAGTAATAGTTTTATGTTATTAATACAATACCTAAGTCAAATCAGAAATATTATGTAAAATACTAAAATATAGTAAGCAAGTAAAGTGAAAAATAAAAGTATTTAATATAATAGATACCTGTATCGAGGCTTATTATTTTAAAACACATTTATCATAATACCTACTTAATTATAACAAAAATGTTTCACAGCTCATAATGTGAGTGTTACCGCATGCCGCATAGAGGGAGACAGATTGAGAAAATTGAATGATTGAGTGATTAAAATATAAAAATTAGATAAATTATGAGCTGTGGACTCGGCACTTCCCTTCCAATCGCGGGAGGTCCGGGGTTCGAGATCGCCATGTACCAATGTGTTTTTCGAATTTCGTAATGTATCCATGCCCGTCATTTAGATGGTTGGCAGTCCACAACTGTACGTTTTTCTAGCAGTTTCCTGCCTCGCACAGTCAAACTTTGAATGAATTGTCGCCTGCGGTATTTCCGGACCGACGAAGTATTTCCGGACGAAGTTCAAACTTCCAAGAAAAGATCGTATTCTTATCTTAAAGGCCGGCAACGCACTTGTAACCCCTCTGGGGTTGCGGGTGTCCATGGGCGACGGTAATCACTTATCATCAGGTGATACGTTTGCTCGTTTGCCCCCTATCCCATAAAAAATGTATATTTGTCTGACGCACTTACGGTGAAGGTGAGGCAACCTGCATACATCTGCGAAGAAATTCAATGGTGTATGTGAAGTCGACTAATCCAGACTGGGCCAGCGTGAATTAAAACATGTTTCTTTTTGCTGACTACATTATGTATCGAGATTGGTTGTGTGCACGACTTCAGCGCCACCTAGCGTCTGCAACTTTGTTGGCTGTCACTTTAAAATTTGCTGCCCATTATTGGGCAGTCGCAGTCGCAGTCCATCCATTACTCCTTTAAAAAAGGAAGTCGGCACAGAGTCTTATGTTCACGGCGCAACGGCTGTCAAATTATAAGCGATCGTGATATGTTTTTTCTTAGATAATAACCCACCGGATTGCTTTGTCATTTATGACAGATAACAGAGCTAACATTATTTGTACTTTTGGCCACCATGAGCGCTGCGATAGATGTCATTACCCCCACCTAGTACTTCGCACCCAGCGAATACCATCAGTGAGAAAACATCAACTGAATTTGTAATTGTTTCGTTACCGACTTTTATTATGCATCAACTATTGAACCCTATTATCTATACTAATATTATAAAGCTGAAGAGATTGTTTGTTTGCACGCGCTAATCTCAGGAACTACTGGCTCGAATTGAAAAAATATTTTTGTGTTGGATAGTCCATTTAATGAGGCTTTAGGCTATATAACATCACGATATTGTTATTTTCGGAAATCCACACGAACGAAGTCGCGGGCACAGCTAGTATGCATATATGTATGCATCAGCTATTGATCTATTGAACCCTAACAGGTGTTATAAAATAAAACACAGCGCCCATTCGCTTTCTATGTGTCACGAACGAAGCAGCCAACCACATGATCATGAAGTCTGTTTTCAGTAAGTCAACTCATTATTTTGAAATAACATTTACTTTTGCTACTGATTAAACCGCTAAAAACCTCATTATTTTGAATTACCATGTTGGATACCATACCACATTGGATAGGTTATTAATTGCAGTTGATAATAACATCTAAACTACATTTTTTTACATTGGTATAGCGTTTTCTATTCTAAAGAAGAATTTGAATAAGTTTCGTTTTTTTTAAATATGTTTCGATTTTTCCTTTAAGTTCTTATTGATTTATTAATTTTACAAGTAGAAAATAGATTTTTTTAATTTCCATATTAACTTAATTATTTCTTTCATTACTATGATTTAGGACCTACAAAGAAGAAAAGTCTATTTCTTTTAATTTCCTGTTCGAAAGTTATTTATGATGATTTTTAATAATTGTGATTATAAATCGTTAAAACTTAACTATGAGCGATATCAAGAATCTTAAAGTAATGGAGTAAATAACAATTTTTTACGTTGATGCGCTTTCAAAGATTTACAAACAGTCATAGTAATAGCATCTAAACTGCATTGTCTGCGTTGTTTTTGCAACTGTAGATAAACGGTCTTACCTTTGTAAATAGTACAACAAAGTTTTGTCTTCGCCAACAGTCCTTTTACTTCTACTGGTTGCGTTTGAAGTGAAATGTCAGGTCAATCCCGCGGACAACGATTGTATCTGCACAACGGAATACCAGCCGGTGTGCTCCACGAGCGGGGCGAGCTACAGCAACAGATGCCGGTAAACAAAAGTTTTGTATAAGGCTTATGGACATCTGAAAGTAATTATAGTCGCATAACACGATGTGAAATACGCTAGATTCACAAAACAACATTATCTCCGACAGAATAGTTAGGCTCTTCTTGCTTGCGTTTTTTTTCATGCTTTCTATCAGACCGACAATTGTTGAGGGACTTTGTAAACTTTCCTTACAAATTTCTGCTTAGCGCTCCAACATTAATGCTTGGATTGTTGCGTCCGATTTTTATGAGAGCTAAATAAAACATTGAAAATGTCTGATTCGAAGTGAAACACGTCAATGCAAATACCGCCGCATTGCGGCAGAAAAGGGTAAGGTAGAGTTACCCGAGTAGACGACTCTGGTAAAGATGTCCCCATCTCCTTTCTCTGATATATTAAAATTAAGGAAACACTATAAGGGCAAGAGAATTCAAAAATAAATATTTGTAAGATGTATTGCTGTTGCGCTGTGCCCCAAACCAACGAGCTGAGCGCTATGGGGACAACTGTATCTCAGACCCAAGATACCTTTGAAAAGTACAGAAAATAGACATTTCGAAGTCGTCTATTTTCTCCTCTAAAACTGTACCGATATCATTACTTTTTGCATTAAAATTAAAAGAAGGTTTTGGTTGTGTTTCTTTGTTTTGCTTTTTTTCATATAATTTCGTCAAATTATTAATATAGATTGAAATGTACAAAAACCTGAAATATTGGCCAGATTTTCTGTTCTACGTACGTTTGAATACAACAGAGGATCTCGCCAATTTTTTATTTTTGTAGATTTTCTTATATAAAAGGAAAGCATAGGACATGCTTATAGTGGTCATCCATATAGTGGCCATCTATAATTTTTTGGATAAATAGAGCAACTATTGCCATTATTCAGAAAAGACACAGTTGTATAAAAAACGGCCCGTATGATTTTCTCTTAATAGTGACTAAAATGTTAGCCTAGCGAAATTTCTTGTATCCAAAGTACATAATGATACATAATTATAATCGTTCGGAACAGAAAGTTGAAATGTGAAAGTGACTTTGTCTGTCGGACCTTTCCATGTCCAAGCCGTTGCTGAATCAATTATCAAGCATATTTTTATTGATAACACCAAAGCAGTTTACTTTTCACTTGTATTGACTTGTTGTTCAATACTTAATCGAGGTGACTCAGTGACTTTCCTCTTGCTCATTGTATCATTTCTTTCAGGATGGAATGCGCGGGAGGTATATTTGCTCACTACGGAAATTGTTGTACGAATCCAAATAATTGTCCGCCAGGGACCGGAGTGGCTGAATCACCAGTTGATGGTTATTAGAGTTTGAACAAAGGATCTTTGTTTACTGGAAGTCATATTTACACCCGTGGGAACAGTAAGAAGAATTATATTACTATGATGCACTAAGATTATTTAATATTTAGCCATGCTTGTTTAAATAAATTAAAAAGATATACATTACCAGATACAGTATGTTAATAAAATGTTAAGTAAAGCTACTTGTACAACTTATTTTTTCCAATAGGTATTTATAATTCAAAAAATACCTACGTGATAAAGTAAATTATCATTTGGTAACTGGCATCGTAATTACCATGGCCGCAGACGTTCAAGATTAATCAGATTAAGTACGTAACTGAAGGGCTGCGCTCTCCGTGATCAAAGTTTCAAAGCTTTCAAATTTGAAAATCTTCGTATATATATTTATGCGCTCTGTCCTCACGTCACCAAAGCGTGCGTACTCTTGCTGCACGGTACAGTGAACTTAGTTCGAAAATTTGATAACGGACTTAGAGATTAGCCCCTTTGAACTTCGAAATAGCGGCGTGCGAAATATAAATTTGAAAGGTTGTTAATACGAGAAATTGTTGATCGACATATTGCTTCAGCGATGGTGGGCAGTGCGATGTTATAACTTTGCAATTTATTTATTTATGACACACCCCCAATCGATTTCGGCCAAGGCGTCTAATCTGCACTGAGGCCAATCATTTGAGATTATTATCCTTGATGTACTCGCTAGGTGCTTACAGGCACGAATACTCGCTACCGGGTAAGAGATACCACAGAGTTTAAAGTACAACTATTTAGGAAAATAACTGGAAATGACAAAGTTTTCGTACCTGCTATTGTAATTGACATTATTCTCCTAAAATAAAAAATGGAAATTGTAATATTTATTGTTTTGAAATAAAAGCTTATCCAAGTAAACAAACAAAAAAAAAACATACGCATCGAATTGAGAACCTCCTCCTTTTTTGAAGTCGGTTAAAAATATTTACTTATTTCATTACAGTCTAAGAAAAATAAACATAAAATATTTTTTCTTTAGAATTATTGAAAGTCGAGATCTATATCAAAATAGGACCTAATACACCACAAAAATAATGCAAAATAATAATACCTTTATAATAATGTTATGAGATATTGTGTGTACACATAGTATCGGTTCAGAAACATGCCATTGAGTTCTTTTGTCTTTTCCAGTAAAGTGTCCTTGTCTTATGTTCTTTAATGTCACATTTTCTAAATATTCCTCATCGATTAGTTCTTTATTTCCATCGGAATCTGAAGGTGTTTGGTACAGATTTTCACCTAAATCTGACGCCGCGACCGACTCATCTGCTTCCTGCACAGATTCACTTTTGTGTTCACTAATATGTTCATGATCTTCAACTTCGGACGCATTTCCCTTTTCACTATATCTTTTTCAGCAAGCAATTGTTCCATTATGATATCACTCATTGGTATTTTCATAGTAATAATGTCCAAACTAAAACATACAGCTGAAAATATAGCGAAAAATAATGTGACAAGAACTGTCGCTACCGGGTATTTTTTACCCATTCTCACAAAACCAGTCCACTGTAGACAAGCAACGCGTGGGAAACGGTGGCCACGCGGGGTGCGGGTGTGTTATCTATTGGTTCGAAGGTACCTACTTAAAATTCTGTGACGTAAAAAACATTAGAAAAAAAGATACAACAACAATTAAGCACTCGTTGGTATTTTTCACCCTGTAGCGAGTGTCGAAAAAATATTAAATTTGGTAAATTTTTCTGAACTTTAATTCAAAGAAATGTCTGCATTCATTGATTTTTTAAATCTCCTGCCAGAGATAAACATTGACAATCTTACAGCAATAGCTAATTGGAGTGTAAAATGTGGCTTGAATGTAAACCCTTTAAAATCGCAAGCTATTGTTGTAGAAAATTTATTTTATATCTCGAAAATTGATTGGGGATCGTTGCCTGCAGTGATTTTTGACGGTGTCGACATACCCTACAGTGAGAATATAAAGAATCTGGGCGTTATATTCAACAGAACGTTGTCATGGGCACCTCAGGTCAACCAGGTCAGCTGTAAGATGTTTGCAGGAGTGTGTGTAACTTTCTACCTGTTGCGACTAAGGTTTCTCTTGCTCAGTCACTCCTTTTCCCTATCCTTGACTATGCAGATTGTTGCTATTGTGACCTTAACGAAGTGCTCGTTGATAAGCCTAAGCGACTGCAGAATTTGTGTATCAGATTCATATTTGGGTTGCGGAAATATGATCATGTGTCAGAATATCGATCTCAACTGAAATGGCTAAGAATACGTCAACGTCGTGATGCACATATATTATCTCTGCTTTACAATATATTGTTTAATCCAAAGACCCCTCTGTACCTCAAAGAACAGTTTAAATTTCTTCATTTTTCTCACAATGTGAACACTCGATCCTCTGATAGCTTTCTCTTACAATTCCCCTCACATTCCACCCAATTTTTTGGTCAGTCCTTTACTGTACAGGCTATTCGTCTTTGAAATACCACTTACCATCAGGTGGGCAGAATGCTTTTTTGCCAAATTAGTTGCAAAAAAAAGATTGTTCCTAGCGGTAGCGCATGCACGACAGAATGTTACTGTTATGTTTTTTTTATACCACATAGGTGGCAAACAAGCACGTGGCTCACCTGATGGTAGTGATCACCACCGCCAATGGACGCTTGCAACACCAGTGGTATCACTCGCGCGTTGCCGACTTTAAATATAAATACCTTAAATATAATATTTTAATAATCAAGAACTCCATGCTGTAGTCCTTATTGAAAACCCTAGAAGGGAGCTCATTCCACAACCTGAGCGTACGCGGCAGAAAATGTTTTGTCAACCGTACCATACGCAACTATTTTGGTTGTAAGGTGTTTGGATGAACTCCCTCCCGATGGCGAGGGGTGCGATGATAAAACGTGGCCGTTGGCATCATATCGAACAGTTCTTAAGAACACACCCCGTTGTACAGACGGTAAAATACGCACAATGAGGCAAAGTCTCTCCTTAAACTTACGGGTTCAATACCGTCCGTAACACTGGGATCGCCGACAATCCGTACCGCACATCTCTGGATCGCGTCAAAAGGTCCGAGCTGGTACTTTAGTGCTCCCGCCCACTGATGACGGTACTTCATATGTGGCCGTACTTAGGACTTATATAGAGTATATATGTCTTTGAGCTGATGTAAACTACCGCTTTGATCTGTTGAGCACACCAAGCTTTTTAGAAGCCAGTTGGACCTTATTCTCCAGATGACCGCGGAAGTGGACGTTATTGGAGATGTCAACACCAAGATCCCAATGTCGTTCGATATTTTGAGAGGTGTGCTAAGAAACTATGGAGCTACAGGGAATGGAGATTTTTTGCAGTGAACGCGCAAACTTGTGTCTTGGTTGGATTGAGTTCGACTGAATTTAGTCACTCAGATACTCTAGCGAGACAGCTCTCGATCTTAGACACAGCTAATACTATTTATTTATTTATTTTAGTAATCCCCGCTATAACTCAGAATATGGAATATAGAAATATTAATAATATGAATTTTCATTATTTCCCATAAAATAATGTATCATTCACAGAAAGGTTTATATTATACAACAACTAAAGAGGGTGGGTCCATTTTGATCATTGTCCTTTTCAGTTAAATGCCTACGATCCGAAAAGAAGTTTCACTTGCATCGTAGTTTCATAAAACCACACAACTTTTTTTAAATTCTTGTTATTATATTATTATTACACTCCCGGACACCTAAATCGAGCCACCTTCCACTTTTTCATTATATTGTCCATAATTTTAAACAGTATTTGGACAACCAAAAAGTTTTTTGATGACATAATTCATGTACAATCTGATGTGCTGATTATGACTATGCCAGCTATATAATTGTATAACAGTTTTTGGTTGACCAAAAATTTTTTAAAGTTATAGACGATATAGTCCTAAAGTGCAAGGTGGCTCGATTTAAGTGTCGCGGATTGTATTTTTTTAATTATATATTTATTTTCTGACCACCAACCTACAAACGTATGTTTTTCCAACCTAAAAGTGGCAGAGATCGCCTACAGCGATTATGCTGACTATTTTGATGTTCGTGTATATGTGTTGTAGCTAGTGTTGCCCAAATGCAAGAACAAGACGAGACTTAGCCAGTCTTGGTCTTGGTCTTGCGCCAATACACCTGGTCTTGGTCTTGGTCTTGGTCTTGCGCTCCCAGTCTTGGTCTTGGTCTTGGTCTTGCAGCAAGAGTCTTGCAAGTCTTGCAATTACCTATTAGTCTATTACTATTTATTAAAGTTTACTTTAAATCTTAGAAAAACGTATTAGAATTGGAACATTGTGAGCTTGAATTAACATAGCCATAGTAAAGATCAAGCAGATTAATAAATAACTGAAGATTTGATAAGAAATTCGAAAAATCAACTGACCTATATGTCGTTTTCCATGGAAGTAACTGTTTCTTAATAAACATTTATGATTTATAAGCTTACATTTGCTAAAACATGTAAAAAAACAAATTAATTACAATAACTTGACTGTATTTTAAAGAACAATACTTATCTGTCTACAAAGAGATTGAACCCTCAACTTATAAGAAATTTAATAAAAGAGTTTTACGATTTATCATTTATTTGAATAAAAAATAAAATACAACACAAATCAACAGCATTATCATTAGGTTATGATACTTTATATCAATTCTTTTGACCAAGAATTAATACAAAGTAACCATCTGGCTGACTCATCACTTAACCTATTTCTATGTTTTCTAATTACTAATGATGCTTTTGAAAATAACCTCTCAGCAGGTACTGAAGTTGCAGGTATTGAGAGAAAATCACGGGCCATTTTCGATAAAATTGGATACTCTGTCTCATGCGTCCTCCACCAATCTAAAATGTCTTCCGAGCTGGCAGTTCTTGGTTTTCTCAGGTACTCCTCCAACTCGTCTATCACTAAGCCTTGAAGACAAGATCCAGATGACGTCGAGGGACATTCATAGAGTTTATCAAAGTCTATTACGTCTTCATCTTCATCACATACTTTATTTTCTTTTTCTGGTAATTCCAGAGATTTGTTCAGTGAGTGTAGACTTTTATATTCTTCATAAAGTTCATTGAACTTGCGCAGACTTTCTGTTTTAAGTTGCTTCCCCCACATTGTCAGGTCAAAAGTCTGAGCCTTATGCCTTGGGTCTAAAATTAAAGAAGTACAATAAATCCAGTTGCTCTTCTTGTAATGTTTAAGCATTTTGTCTCGAGCTGCTTGGAAAGCTAGAATGAGCCTTTCATCCACTTCAGATCGATTAGGTTTCTCATCTAACTGTTTTACCATGGATTCAATTTTATCTAGCAAGAGATTGAATGATACAATGACTAGCGGTAATGTAACATATTTGTCTCCACCAAGTTTTGTACTTAAAAGTTTAAAGTTTATTAGAAATTTATGTAATTTTTCGAGTACCTGCCATTCATTAGCTGTGATTTGAAAATCATTTAATTCGGTGACAGAACTGCACAATATGTCAATGCCCGCTCTCACTTTTAAACCAAATCCAATCATATCATGTGTGGAATTCCATCTCGTTGGACAGTCAAGAATGGCATTTAGATTTGATGGCACGCCAGCTGCTTCACAAGCAGACTGAAACTTCTTCTTCACTATCTCACTTCTTTTTATTTTACTGGAAATACTGCGTAACTTTGTTACAGATGTACGCGAGTCAGCAATATTTGGTGCAGATTCTTCATCTTCCTCATCCTCAGTTTCGTCTGCATAGTCTTCGTACTGCTGATCTTGCGCGTTAGTGTCAGACTCACAGTGTAATGCTAAGGTCTTTAATAAATCTTGTACACCAAGGTTTAAAATGTGAGCAAAGCACCGGAAATGTTGATTGTCTGAATCAAAGTGTGGCGGCAGCTGTTTGCCCAGTTCATACATAAATTTGGTATTTGCAGTTGCGTTGTCGACCGTGATACCTTGTAATTTATCAATTATGCCATATTCCAATAAACATTCATGGAAAATCGTTGCAATATCTTCCCCAGTATGTCGACCGCGTGATGGTATAAAATCAAGAACTACAGATTGATACTTCCATGCGTTGTCTATATAATGAATAGTAACCCCGTAGTAACTCCTACCAGCAATTGACGTCCACCCATCAATGGTAAAAGACATTTTAGATGATAATTGTTGAAGTCGTTCCTTGAGATTCAATTGGAGCTCTTCAAATCGCTCTTTGACTTTCCTTCTAAGTGTAGACCTTTTAGGAAACACCATATTAGGGCAAATACGTCGAAAATATACTTGTGTAGCTTCGTCATCGAAAAATGAGAAGGGAAGATATTTTTTCACCACCCAATCAACTGTAGCTGTCGTGATGTTGTCACTGCTGTTTTCCGACTGAAGCAAAACAATAAATCTTGTGTTATTATTTAAAACATACTAGGTTTGAGCGTATAAGAGGAGGAGGTTTGTTGTTGTTAAATCGAGAAAATCGTTAAATTGATATTTGTTATATTAAGGTTGCACTGTACTGTAATTTACCAAAATAAAGTACTTAGTTGTTACTGGCCGATTAAATGAAAATATGGGTGTTTATAAAAAATATTTAAGACGATAATTACATACTTAATATGTCGCACCCCTAGATGAAAACACCACTAACTCAAAAATACTTACGTAAGTTAATGGCGTTTTTGAAAGTATCGCATGAATAGCTACGCGGAGTTAAAATTCTTTTAACTGTTAAAAAAATATTCTTACCTGTCCACTTCTTCCAGCGGTTACTAAAAAGCTTGTGATATCTCCACTTAATTTTGGTTTAACAGGAAGAAATATTTCTGATTCCTTTTTGTGGAAAGATATTAGATGTTTCCTTAAGCCTGAAGTGTTTCTGTTCTTCATTTTTATTTCAATCTTTTTATGTTGGCACAATTTACAGAAGGCAGTTTGGGATGCATGAATTATTTCGAAAAACTCCTCAAATTTGCTTTTGGGTCTTTTAGATCTGTGACTCAAACTCTCGTTACTCGGACTAGAATAATTTGAATCTTCGTCACTCATATTAAATTGTACACGTGATATGTTTTTAGAAAACAACGAGAATTAGTAAAAACAATTATTAAGTTAGACTCGAAGCACAGCTCAATTGGAAATGACTGGAATTAAAATAATTCCTTTATTTATAGTACGCAAATAGTGTCAAATGTTATGATTTCGGCGTGGCGGCAACGATTGTTTTAGATTTCAAAAGAAGCCGCCGGCGCGTGTATCATAACCATGTACTTCCGAAAAGCGGCAAATTTCTTTGAGAAGTAAGTACAAAACCTTTGATGCCGCATTATCAAAGTGCCGATGGTTAAAACATAACTATGCATGCACTCAGTTTGATTTTAATAGATATTTTTTTATTCGCTATGTTTATGGTATTAGTCGTAATGCGCATAGGTCCAGTTTTTCATATTCTTTGATACAGTTTTTTGCGTCTCATAGAATTCCTAAGCGTACCTACCTATACACCGAACTGTTACACCTAACTACTCAGTGAAATAGCGCTAAGTCCTAGCTGCAAGACGCAAGAGTCTTGCAGGCTATGTCTTGTTCTTGCTCAAGTCTTGCACGGTCAGTCTTGGTCTTGGTCTTGCTAAAAATACGCGGTCTTGTTCTTGGTCTTGGTTTTGCAAAAACGCAAGAACAAGACCAAGACTGCAAGACCAAGACTGAATTTGGGCAACACTAGTTGTAGCTTGTAAAAAATGTGCAAAATAAAGTGCTTCTATCTATATAACATTCTGTTTATTATGCTATCAATCGATAAGGATTTGAGCAAAATTTACTAACCTAAATATTTTTTTCTCCAGGGTGCATCAGCTTTACTCATACTGTATCTGGCCATGCCTGAGTGCTTTAACTATTGTATCTGAAATATTACACTAAAATATTTTTTAAGATATACGAGAATACAAAATGTTTGAGATATAAATTATATATATAATTGTTTATTGTACACATAAATATTCGAAAATACAGTAAGTACAAGGTATTCAAGGGCGGACTTATCTCTGGGAGAGATTTCTTCCAGCCGACCCAAGTGGCAGTGTAAGATGTTGTGTAAATGCGGGAAGAAATTTTTCTACATTTATAAAAATACAATTTTACAAAATAACTGAAACACATATATTTTACCTACATATATATTTATACACACATATATTTATACATACATAATATATACATACATACTTACTTATTATACTGAGGACATACCGATCGACGTAATATAACTAAACAGCTACTTACTTACCTGCAAAGAAAAGAAATAACGTCAGTTAGTATAAGGTTAGTATAATAAATATAACACAGTAGTATAAGTAGTATAAGATAAGTAGTATAATAAATATAACACTAACACCATATATTAACCAATACTCATGGTATTGGTTAATATGTGGTGTTAGTGTTGTTTCGAGGCATCAATTTCTTACTTAAACACCTATACAAACATGATTATTGACTGACAAAATTATTGTCTGCTAAGTATTTTTTATATTATACCACATAATTTTTAATTCGAAACAGACAGTCTAACTAAAAATGAACTAAGAATTTAATAAAATCCACAAAGAAAAAAATTCGTCTCGGGCGGGGTATTGAATCTGCGTCTTCATCATACCGTTTTTACGCATAGAACTCTCGGCCACCGAGCTCTTACCAGCCCAGCAGGCCTATTCGCTAACTACGGTTGGTAACTAGAACAGTCATTTTTGAAAGACACTTTATATCCATTACTGGTTTAGAGATCTTATGTGTTACGGCGGCGTTCATGATAGCAGTAATGGATGTTAAGTTCCTTTTAAAAATGACAGTTCTATGTAGTTAGCAACCAAAGTTACAATTAGGCGTCAACACGGTATGTTGAAGACGCGGATTCAAACCCCGAACGAGACAATTTCTTTTTATTGATTTTATTAATTTTTCAATTTTTTTTGCATTTTCAAATAAAATGCAAAGTTCTCTATAAATTTTATAAGTGTGCTTTATTCTTAACCAATTTCCAAGAAATCTGTGAAGATTTTCTAAATTGGATGTTGATTCATAGCTATTAACAGTGAATAAAGATTACTATGCCTAGGAGACGAAATTTATTCTTTATTGATTTTAGTAATTTTTCAATTTATTTAGCATTTTTAAAGAAGATGCAAAGTTGTATATAAAAATGAACTATCAAATTCGGAAAGTAAATGGCTATTTTGAAATTATTGAAAATTAAATCCCCGAATCTTTTATAATAATACGTAACTTAGTTGCCAAATAAGCCTTCGTCCCACCTAGTGCTGAGTGCTTATCGTCACCTCTCTACATATTCGCTGGGTGCAAAGTACTAGGTGGGGGGATGACATCTATCGCAGCCTTCATGGTGGCCAAAAGTACAAATAATGTTAGCTCTGTTATCTGTCATAAATGTCAAAGCAATCCGGTGGGTTATTGTCTAAGAAAAAACATATCACGATCGCTTATAATTTGACAGCCGTTGCGCCGTGAACATAAGGCTCTGTGCCGACTTCCTTTTTTAAATGAGTAATGGATGGACTGCAACTGCGACTGCCCAATAATGGGCAGCAAAGAAGACGGTCTAACTTTCCATAGAACGTCTTCACTAATATCTAGCTGGAACAAATTGAATGAAAATCGGAAGAATGTAAAATACTGAACTCGTATTAGTTGAAAAAAGAAATTTAAGTCTAGCCGATTTCACACAATTATTTTTTGAAAAACAATTTTCGTTTCATTAAAACGTTATTTAAGTTCTATGGCAACATACAAGTTTCGCAATTATTTATTATGTACACACAGCAACACGCTAGGTTTTACATGTTGACCTTGAGACCACCCTTATGTTGCGTTGATAGCGGCGGCTTTCGTAATTGCTTGACGTGTTGCTGACTGTACACTCATGTATTTATCAATCAAACAGGAATGAGCTGCATCAAAAATGACGTATGCAAAAATTCACCATATCTCCTAGGCTTATGACTCAATTTGGGCCACCAACATGATAGAGGTAAAAACGTCGAGTTTAGTGATCAATTGGAGGCTGTAAATGTTCCAGGAATTGCATTACATGAGACAGTTTTAATCAGATGGAGGACTTAATCCTCCATCTGATTAAAACTGTTTCGCCACAAAAGCAACAAAATATATTTCACACATATTCTTTTAGACCCATTGGGTGGGAACTGGAGGCTAGAATTTACGGGTACTACTGCAGTTGTATTGTGGGTAAAAGAACTATTGGAACCTGCGCTGTTTGGTACCTTGGATGGGCGCGGTACCAGCAGAACATCACGTCACCTGCATATTTTCATTAGAATGTTTTAGTGCGAGAGGATACAGAATATGGACCTGAATAAATAAATTAAAAGCTATTGTATTGTTTTATTTTACAACAATTACAAATCAAATTCTTGCATGTACAATATACTCCTGTAGTACAAAAGTCGTAAACGACATTGACGGTCAAGTGCGTTTTGATTTTTTTTCTTGGTTTGTGGCTTCGCATAGGTAGGTTTTAAGGAAGTTTTGATGCAGTTTGATGTGGAATGTACCCGGTTTTCCATTTAAGCATCACCATTTTTTCATGTTTTACTAATATTTTAAAAAATAATTTTAATAAATGGGCTATAACATTTTAATTATTAGACGAGGACGTTAAGTTTTATAAGCTTTACCGATTACAACTCTCACTATGCCGGCTGGTTGTCAGGGGATATTTCTACCGTCTCCTTTCAAAGTGACAGCCAACAGAGTTGCAGACGCTAGGTGGCGCTGAAGTCGTGCACACAGCCAATACGCTGCCAACCCACAAGTCAATAGTCAGCTTGCTGTCAGCATGATGTGACATCTCATTGACAACTAGTATCTTGGGTAATTTGGAGATACTTACGTTCCTGGCCATGCTAATAGTCACCAGAGCTGAGATTGTGATCTAGCCTGATCCAGAAATAAAATCAAAGAAATATATCAAACAAAGATAGAAACATGCAATGTCATGCAATTATTATATATCAGACAAAAATTCAATGTCGTCGTCTAAAGATGTCTTGTCAAACAGTCATCATAAAAATGTATATAACTGAAAAACAATATCTGTCACGGGTGTTTGTCGCGTAACTTTTTCCCGATTTCTAACATAGCTACCTCGATATTAAGTGAATTTGTATAGGCTGGTGACGTACGATTGATATTTCATTAAATTTTTAAATATATCTTTCAATTGGTAACAGCAGAGAAGACTGGGCCTTCACAACACCTGGTGGTAGATAAGCAGAAAATTTGAATTGAAAGTGGGTGAGCTGCTATAGAACCAGTATCAATCTGCCTTTAGTGCCAACGTAGTGACTGGTGGATGGATGTAAATTATCTATAGCCCTCAAAACATCGAATATTCAGTAAATGTGGGGTACGAGTAGAATATTTTAAGTTAGTGGAGCAGTTCTTCCGCCAGACGACTTACATTTTCTTCTGCACCATTCACCGCCCTGGCTTTCATCTCTCATCATGATTGTAATTTCATCAGACCTACGCGGAGGGGACTGAACAGGCAGAATATTACTAAGGTCGTCTATGGAAGGCGATAAAAATGGATGGCTCTTGTAAGGTTTCCCACCTTTATTACTCTCCATATTTTTGGCATCATGACTTAGCCTACGCTATCAGTTATTTTATTTATAGACATATTATTTAATAGACGCTTAGGAGAACATTCATTAGGGTGGTATGATCGTATGCAATAAAATGAACGAAAACATTATTTTAAAGATTTAAAAATACCCTCTAGTGGCAGTAGTTCGGTTGTTGGTCCGGTTAACCGAATAAATGTTACATGTTAGTGGCAGTAGTTCGGTTTACAGACAAACGGTAACGGTGCGACATAATGCACATATGCGCTTGGCCGTAAAGAAAATGGATCAGTGGGCCTAGACTAAAGCCAGCCGCCTATTTTCCGCAGTCGTTCCGCAGAAAAAATGTATGATTTTTTTACAACGCTACGACAACCTCACACTTTTTTTTCAAAACGACTGCGGAAAACTGAGCATTTGTCTTTTGTCTAGGCCTACAGCCCCCTAACCCTGAGAGCGAAATGGCACTATACGCAGCAAGAGCGGTGTCTCTGTTTCAATATTGTTTGAACCATGTCATAAGCGATCCATAAGGCCCCAGTAACAAAAAAATGACAATATCTTCTACTAAAGACATTGATGATAGCTTAATTAAAATAAAAACTGAATTAATTAATATTCCCGTAGTAACAGCATCAAAAATTGTAAGAATATTTTTTTTATATTGACAATTATATTAAACTAGCTGTGCCCGCGAACTACGTTTCGCATTAATTTATTTTTTCCCGACATCTTCAACAAATATCGTTAATGTACACAGAAATAAATACAAAAACTTAACAAATTATATACTTAAACCTTCCTCGAGAATTACGCTATCGAGTGGTGCAGTAGCACCGATTTTCAAGCGGTTTTTGAGTTTATCGCGAACAGATAGACAGACAGACGCGGCGGGGGACTTTGTTTTATAATGTAAGGATACCATACCATTATAAAAAATCTTTTAAACGATTCGTTTTCTGTATTCCATTATGATGAAATTAACTCCGATATTCGACACAACACTATACCTACGCAATTTTATTCAAATATTTGAGAACGCTCCGATATTTTTTTTACACAGGTACATTATTATGTGCGGATGTTACCATCACTTAGCTGTGACTATAGTTGAGTAACTGACTGAGTCTTAGACACTTTGTACGTTACATTATATTTTATGATTACAAATATTGGTAAAAGATTGCTGAGGATATAAGACTGTAAGGCAATGATATTGATGTTGACTGAAGGCATTTAACATATCGGTTCGAAGTATTACCTAAACGAAGCATAAATAATAGTAAACTATAACCTTATTCAGGAATACGCTGAAATATGAGACAAAATGAGAAAAATGTTTCTTATCCTTATGAATACTCGTATAGTCATTGTCATACTCCATCATGATGATGATGATGATTGTCATACTTCATCACAACTTAATTGTTGTTTTCTTAAATTATACTATTTGTAGGACGTAATTTGTCAAAAACGCACATTTTTAGTAAGTTGCAATGTATTTGTTAATTGCCTCTGTTAATACAATTTAATTTTTAAATCAAAACCATTTAATCCCAAGAAACAGGGTATACAATGTGTTACAAAATAACCCTTTAAAAATATAATAAAATTTCAGAACCACGAATATTGTCAACCCTATTAAATTGTCATGTCAGAGAACCGGAGCTCCGCACCTGCTGTCATTCTGCGTAGTTTACTCTTTTATTTTACTGAAACAGGGTTTGCACATCAATGAAAAATTTAATGATTCCTTTTGGCGGTAACACATACAGTGAATACTAAAGTATTTAAATATTGTAAATGAACTCTTTATACCATTTAACCCCCCTTTCTTCTTTCCGGTTATTTTCGTAAATCTGTGTATAAGAAATAGAATTTGCCTTAAAATACGGGTATTATAAACGAACGGTATGAAATATACACTTGAAGATGTCAATAATTAATTTATTGAAATAAATACATTTTCAGTCTATCGCTTGGAATGCTGACCTCTCCAAGAAGAGCGAGCCAGGAACTAACTTGAGGGTAATTTATGGCAATAAATTGGTTTAATTATAGATTGTGATAAGTATTAGTTGAAATAGAATCTTCCTCTGACAATGTTTTATGATTATATTATCCCAATATTGGTAGGTGTAAATTTTACGTATCTTAAAATTTTCTTTTCATAATATTTTTACAGACATTTAAATTAACAGGGACTATACAATGTTTTGGTGCCGTGAGATAAAATTATCAAATTTTTCCTTTTCATCCTTGCTCAGAAGCTTTTCAGTGGACAGTAAGCATTTGCTTAGCTACATTGATATCTTTATATACCATCTTCGAATAATGGTCGATTGGGGTTTTTACCACACCCACAGTGAACCACAATCACGCGTATAAAACATGTGCTTTGTTGAATCAGTTGTATAGACAATATTGACTAATAAACTATGAAACAGGTATACTGTGAGTAATAGTATGCTAATACTTTTTGTATGAGTCTCTTCAAAAACATAATTTATATCATTTAATTTTACAGAGCTCTTAGGAATAACCTACGTTTCATTGCAAATTTTAGTGATACTGCTTTATATAGAGACATGAAATTTTGGTATATTCAAAGAATTCTTCTTCAGCGATCATCTTCTCGTTGGCGGCGGCGGCATGGCTCTATGATAGCAGTGCGTGCGTAATAGACACACCAGGTGGCAGTCAGGATGTCAACAATGGGCAGGGAGACTCAAACCCCACCCCGAACTGCTTGGACTCGGAATGCTTGGACGTGTACAGCCCTGTATGCTCCACGGACAATATAACTTATCCCAACTTTTGCAGGTTAGTAATAACACTAATAACTGTTCAAGATCATTTTTCACGTTTGTGTCAGACGAAAAAAATACATAAACACGTGAGAGCGATTTCATTATTCATTTTGTTGCTACTAAACAACCAAAATCCACGGACCTGACAAAAAGACGGACGGAACTTTGTTGAATGTTTATTTTTGAACTTTGTTTATTGTTTTGTAGGTCTATGCCAAAATCCTAATTAGATTTTGCGATAAAAGCCTTTCGCTGATCACTCTGATTACGAACAAACGGTCTGTGTATATTTATTAAGCACACAGAATTAATTATACGGAATCCGAGCCGATGCGCGATGAGTTGCTGTTGTTGCAGACATCACACCGTGTAGTTTGTTTGATCGAACTGTGTTTGATTTCTCCCAAACGTACCCGTAATACAATACGACTCATTTCAAATTGAATCGTTTTCCTGGAATATATGCTATAACATACATGTTTATGTTTAGTAACGGGAAATGAGCCTTTGATTTCGGAAAACAACAACATTGTGACGTTATAGCCCATAGCCTTCCTCGATAAATGAACTATCCACCACAAAAAATCATTTTAATTTTTAGTTCTTGAGATAAGTGCGTTCAACCAAACAAAGAGGCAAACGAAGTCTTCGGCTTTATAATGTTAATATAGGATGACAATGATCCAATTGAAAACAGTAGTATTTGTTTCATAAGGCGATTATGAACATAACGATAGGATTGAAATTTTATCAACATTTTGAAACGTTTTCATTTGTCTGTCTTCTTTCTATATAGCTGTGAAAAGAATTCGCAAACATTATTTTCTATTTGTTTCGTTGTTTTACAGACTTTACTGTGCAAACAAACAACGGGCGTATAGGGGAGTTTGTGGAAATCCTGAGCCGGAAACATCTGATATATAGCACTGAGTCAATAAGCTCATCAACAATGACATATAATTGTGAAAGTGAAAGAGAAAGATGACTTCGTAGAATGGAATTTAATATTATACCACTAAAGCCATAATAAGTTCTATTTTTATTTCATTTTTCTTATTCAATTCCTTGTAAGTTAACAAAACCTGCCGTAATTACAATATTAATTTGAAACATCGTAGATATCTTGCCACAAAATAAACGCAACCACTTGTACTATGTTCTGGCTCGTAACTAGTTTTAGTTATTGAAATCTACCTATAGCTTACTTTGGAAACTACTCAGTTAATAAGAATATTCTCCGATTGGTCTATTTTGTTGATAATACAGTGATTCTGCACCTGAATATTAGCTTCTACCAGTATATAGGTAAAATTATGTAAATCCACTTTAGTACAATGTTGTTGAACCTGAGCCAATGACTCTGGAAGCAAATTACCACGAGACGTGTGCTTTATGTTCTCAAGCCTTCCAATGCAAGTCTGTGTAAATTAACCAATTGGTTCTAAATTGATTAGTAAAATGTATGTATAATTTTATTGTACTAAACATGAAAGTGTTTTAATAAATCCTGCGTAAAAAGCTTCTAATCCAACTGAACATTACACAACATTAAGTAATAGAGGTCTAGCAAAATCTTACATTTAAGTCATTAATTTAAATGATATTCAGTATAATGGTAACATTTCTGTCCTTGCAGTCCCGACGACTTCCTTATTATAATCATTTGAAATAATATTGATACAGGGACACCGCTACTGTAGCGTATGGCTTTCAGACTCTCATTGTAGGTACTTTTAATACTGTTTTAGGTGATATCATGATCGTTGATGGCCGTTTAACTGCTAAATGTTTTTCATAAAACTACTATCTAGGAATTTTTCGGCAAATAATTAAATAGTATTGTAGTATATTTTACTTTATATACCTACGTATAAACCTAAATACCTACGTATTTTGTTGATTTTTCTATACTACTCGTAATTTTATAAAGAGGAAAGATTTGATTGTTTGTTTGCATTGAATAGGCTCCGAAACTACTGGACCGATTTGTAAAATTCTTTTATATTTAGAATCCTACATTATTCTTGACGAATATAGGCTATAAAATTATTTTTCCCGAGGGAAAATATAAAGTTCCCACGGGAAAACAAAAACAACGCGGACGAATCGCTAGCAGGTATTTGAATAAAAATGACCATCCATCAAATTAAAATATCACTCGGTGGTATTTACCATCTGAATAATACCTGTAATGCGGTAGGAATGTTTTGTTCGTCTCACTCCCTCTCCCTCTGTTTCACTCTCACTCTCTCTCGCTCTCGCACAGTCTCGTGAATTACGTCACGTGCGCTTGCGCCAGTTGACAGCGTTGCCAGAATGTTACTTTTGTAACATTTTACGTTACTTTTGTTTGAACTTTTCATGTCACCTCCATGTTACACGTGTCATAATGTTACTTTTATGTTACTTAAAGTAACTACTACTTTTAAGACTTAATAAAAAGTAACAAATAACCTTTAACCGCCTCCATGGTTTAGTGGTTGAGACCACTGGGTGTTGATCGGGAGGTCTGGGGTTCAATTCCCAATGGGGTCAGAAGTTTTTCTGCTCGATTTGGTCGGTGGTAGTGCTTCTAAGCCCGCCTGGCTAGCTACCGCCGCCGCCGTCTTATCTATGTTTTTCACCATAATAACAATGTTAATAGTATTATTGTATTCCGACAATTAGAGGTAAGAAAGCCAGTTCCTCAGTTGTTGAGAAGTCCAGATGAAGTTCGTTTCCACCTTCAGCCACATCTTCACTTACCATCATGTGAGATGAAGGCCTAGAGCTTCCTGTCGTATGTAAAAAAACAATAGCGTAACGTGTAATGACCGCTCGCAAAAAACTGTCACTTCTTTGTGTGATCTGTTTAACTACTGTTATCTCCCTGTGCCCTGTGTTTGGATGCATGCAGCAGAATAAAAATGTATTGAAAAATATGTTTTCCTTTATCTTACCTGTATATCTTTTTGATTTTTTGCAAGAAAACAAGTAAAAAATTACTGTTTTTATTATTTTTTTATACTTTTATGGTCATTTACATGTAAATACCATGACCATTGATTTACTACCAAACGTTTGGTAGTAAATCAATGACCTGCCCCCCTAGCACGTCCACCAAAACACGATATGATAAAGCGGTTTATCACGGTGAACTGTCAAAATACAATAGGGTTTCGTCGTATTTTGACAGTTCACCGCGATAAATCGCTTTATCATATCGTGTTTTGGTGGACGTGCTAGGGGGGCACGACCCACAAACATGCGACGACAAAGCGAAACATCTCATCAAATGTTAATTTTTGTTCGCCGTGGGTATGTCCCATAGTAAAATGCCCAATGTCCTTTCATCAAATCCGGTCAGCAAGTTTCGACGTTTATCCCAGACAAACATCGTATGACGCGAGATTTTTATAAACATGTTTTCCAGTAAAGATTTCTATGACTTAAAGAGACTTGAGAGAGATGTATAGAACTTGAGCAATTCATTGTGGTATGTGTATACAAACCTGGTTCCTCAGCCTATGATAGGTTTGAGGAAATCATGGATGAAGCCTTGAACAAATTGGGAAGATCTAAAAAATACTTGATTGTGTGTGGAGATTTTAATATTGATCTTCTTAAAAAGAACACTGAAACCTATAAAATCTTAAATTTATTTAAATCACACAATCTTTCCAACTTATTTATGGAGCCTACTAGATTCTGTAACACAACATCAACCTGTTTAGACAATATATATAGTAATCTAGTACCTGTAAGTAAGAAAATTATTACAAACTTAGATTCAGACCATTGCGGGCAATTAGCTTGCTTCAAAATTGACACAGAACAAGTCAATAAACGTAAAATTATATGTCGACCAGTAACTGCTGACAGATTGAAACGTATTGGAATTGAATTATGTTGTAAACTTCCTTTTTTATCACCGGATATGTCACCAAATGATATGTATAATTTATTTTTTGAGACATTTTGCAACCAATTTAACAAAATTTTCAAAACCAAAGAGATCACTGTTACTGTTAATCCAGTGTTTAGCGAATGGGCCACTGCAGGAATACACAAAAGTAGGCAAAAATTGTATGAGCTGTACTCAGAAAGACAGTTTAATAGAACTGAATCTTTTCAAAATTATGTTAAGTCGTACTCAAAAATTTTTAAGCAGGCTTGTCAAACTGCGAAAATTAAATATATTAGTGCTCAAATTTATAACAGTACAAACAAAGTCAAATCTACTTGGAAAATTATCAATGCAGAGACTGGCCAAACAAAAGCTTCAGCAAATAATTATAAACTTAAAATTGATGGTAAATTTATTAGCTCAGACTCGGATGTTGCTAATGAATTTGAGAAATTTTTTACTCGAATTCCTGTAGATTTGACAAGCACTTTAGGCTCTTCCACCCCCATTGCAGAATCCTTGTTGAAAGAAAATGTTCCTTATTGTAATACTGTATTTAAATTTAACCATATTAGTAAACGTGACATCATAGACACTTTCAAATCGTTGAACATTAAAAAAACTGCCGATCTCTGGGGAATATCTGTATATATGGTAAAGAATGTTATTGAAATAGTTGCTACACATTTAGCTTTAATTTTCAACAACTGTATTGATAGTGGTGTGTTTCCTGATTTGATGAAACTTAGCAAAATAACTCCATTGTTTAAATCTGGTAGTACTTCAGATCCTTCTAACTTTCGTCCTATATCCGTACTATCAACATTCAGTAAAATTTTTGAAAAAACCGCGCTTAAGCAATTACAGAAACATTTTAGTAATAATAACTTACTGCATATCAAACAATTTGGTTTTACCCGCGGACGGTCCACGACTGATGCTGGAATAAAATTGTTAGAGTGCATTTATGAGGCCTGGGAGGAGTCGCAGGATGCCTATGGTGTTTTTTGTGACTTATCGAAGGCTTTTGACTGTGTCCAACATCAGACGTTAATCAGGAAATTACACTATTACGGTATCCGTGGTACCGCTTTGGATTTTCTCACTTCTTACCTAAGTGACAGGATTCAAAAGGTGGTCATAAATGGAGAGCAGTCACCTGGATCATTTGTAAAAATGGGGGTGCCGCAGGGCTCAATATTAGGTCCATTTCTATTTCTGGTATATATTAATGACCTCCCTCACCTTGTAAGACACGACCATGAGATAGTCTTGTTTGCAGATGACACGTCTTTAGTATTTAAAGTTAAACGTGGACAAATTAATATTGACGAAGTAAACATTGCACTCTCCAAGGTCGTTCACTGGTTCGGCGCCAATAATTTGTTGTTAAATGAAAGTAAAACAAAATGCATTAGATTCACTATGCCAAATGTTCGATTAGTTAAAGCCAAAGTCAAGGTTAGGGATGAGGAAATAGAGCTGGCTAATCAAACTGTATTTCTGGGTATAACTTTAGATTCTAAGTTACAATGGGGTCCTCATATTGAATGCCTATCGAACAGACTAAGTTCTGCAGCATACGCCGTAAAAATGATTCGTCAAATAACAGATGTGAAAACTGCGCGGTTAGTCTATTTTAGCTACTTCCACAGTATTATGTCATACGGGATACTACTGTGGGGAAATGCCGCCGATATTGGCTGCATTTTTGTACTGCAGAAGAGGGCTGTTCGGGCGATCTATGGGATGGGCTCCCGAGAGTCTTTAAGAGAAAAATTCAAAGAAATTGATATTATGACTGTACATTCACAATATATTTATGAAAACTTACTGTATGCACACAAGAATAAAGATATCAAATTCAGTAAAAATAGTGACTATCATAATTTAAATTTAAGAAATAAAGACAAGCTAGCAATGCCCACATATAGGCTCCATAAAATAAGCAACTCTTTTGCAGGTCACTGTATACGAATGTACAACACGCTGCCATGTAACATGCATGACTTGTCAGTAAATAAATTTAAAATTTTAATTAAAGCTCAGTTAAGCAAAAAGGCTTATTACAGTGTTAAAGATTTTTTGAATGATAAGGCAGCGTGGCGGTAAAAGAAATGAATTGCTCGTTCTCTGAATAGTTTTGTAATATTCACAATTTGTAAGACATTTGGCGATTTTAAAAGAGTTTTGGCACATGAGTTTCTTGCCCGATTCTTCTCATGTTAGCCCCTACATTCGGAATCGGGTCGCTCTTGGCGATTACATGCGCGGCAACAACTCCGCGGATGTACTTGCCACTAGCGCACGGGTTAGCTTGATTTTAGTCGAATATTTTTTATGTTTTAATAATTTTGTAAAATGTGTAAAATTGACGATTTTAAGAGCCCGCAAGGGCCTATGAAATAAAGTACTTAAAAAAAAAAAAAAAAAAAAAAAAAAAAAAAAAGACGCTCCGCCGCGCCGTTCCGTCGCGGGACTGTTTAAAATAGGTGAATCTAAGACATAAAATCAGAAGTTCATATTAGCATCCCGTCCTTCGGTAGTATTTGATTTCATTTAAGTAACTCTCATTCGACACAGCAGTGACTTAATAAAACAAAAGATTAACATTTTTTTTTGCTTTTGAGGGCTTTATCTTCTGAGCGTCAAGTGTTTTTGCTATCGAACCTTTGTCGTTTATCAAATAATTGTTTTAAAAATACCAAGGGTTATCAACATTTGTCTTTTGAACTTAAATTAACTTTTTGTCTTAAGAAGACAAACATCGAATTACATTTTATTGGGCCTAATGATCAATGGTATCAACACTACGTTTAAAGACTTGGGTTACGTAGTAACTATTATCTAATCTGTGACTTGGGTTAAAATACTCTTCGAGGATAGTCGAATTTTTATTGTGTTTGTAAATACAACTGTAAAGTCACAAATATAAAAATTGGTAACCTATTAAAACGCATAACGATTTTGTTGTAAACAAAACTAAAATGCACAGTAATATTAATCAACACAATAATCAATTGGATTTACTCTTGATAACATAGTATAAAAAAGAATTTTAGGAATAAATCCCATTATTATCAGAATACATAAGCGGTGTACCAATTCATGATAAATAGTTACAAGATGCGATGAGTGAAGAGAAATCAAAGTTGCCAATATAATAATAATGTTCTATATTTATAACGAATATACAAAATAAATATACCCGAATTATAATTATAATTATCTCACACGTTATGGATTTATATTATTCTTATTAACTACAACTCATAACGATTTCTAAAAAAATATATATATGAATCAATATTTTAAAGATGTAAATACTATATGTTATAGCTCTTTTAAGTAACGGAAGTGGTTTGTTTAGGCGTTAGATAAAATAGGCAGATGAAATTTTAATAACCAGGAGATAATTCGTCGTTCCAATGGAGGTAGCTAGAAGCCATAAGATACGGACAGCAAGGATCAGTGTTAAAATGCTTAACTGAAACCTTTAGCAAAGAGAATTGACTCTAATGATATCGATGATGATTATACAAGGATATTTTTAATTATCACAAAAACTTTGAAATCGCAAAAAAAAATCACCTGTTCCATACATCTAGGTATAGTGAATGTTGAACATTTGTATGGAACAGCTGATTTTTTATTTGCGATTTCAAAGTTTTTGTGATTTTGTGTGCTTTTCTGAACAAGCACACAAAGTTTTTGTGATAATTAAAAAATTTACTTGTATAACTATTTATAAAATAAAATAACTCTTAAAGGAAATAAAAGTAGTAAATAATAATTATATCAAAATTGTTAATGAGATAAATTTAATTTATCTCAGAACCATTTTTATAACAACTCTGTGCAAACTAAACAAAAGGCAAAAATTTTTAAGTCGTAACAATAGAAAGGCCTTATCTTGTCTTTTTTTCAGGTTCGTGGTCTATTACCACAGAATAAATAATAGTACTAAAGTACTATTAATCGAGAACTGCCGTCGTTTCTTCGATGACAACACTATAGAACCGCAATGAAACGTCACATAGATATTCTGCCGTTATTTACCTACACATATTCCCATGACTGTTTGGGTTTTCCGATTTTCACGTATAAATATGTCCAGCGTGGCGTCCACGGCATCATTACTCTGCAACTTGGGCCCGAGGTCGTTTTCGTAACAAGATGAAGCTCGCATACGGTGAGTGCATTTGAAACATGGAGTCCTTGCATTCATGTACGAAGCTGAAGCGAGAAACTATTCACAGTTTTGTATCAAATAAATTAATTACAAAGACTTAGCTGCAAGAAAATTATAGACTAACCAAAAAATAAAACTTTATATACTTTTATGTAACATCCTTTGTAAGTAATGTGTACAAACGCCTAAATGATTTTTTCATTAGCACTCAGCATAGTTGCAGTTTTAATGGACTAGACGTGTTATTAAACTGCTAATAACAAATGAAAATCACGATTTTAATGTCATGGCATTTAGAGTAGCATTCCGTGTCGACATTTATACTTGGACCAAGATAGTAGATTGTCAACATTATGGCTTTGTATTAAGGGTGATTGCTAAAATTCCTCCAAAGGTTGACTTTTACCCTATATTTTGTATATAAATATTTTGAGATACGTAGCTTTTCGTTCGAAAGTAAAAATAATTTATTATTTTTAAACCCCTTAAAAAGCGAATTATTAATCTTGAGCTCAACTGGAGCTCAATATCCTGATGTACAAGCTTTCAGTTTACAATATTTGAAGATTTAAAGAAATTGTAAATTGTAACAAATTATTATGATTGTTATTAATTTATCTTTATTTTAAATTGAAATGACAGAGAACTTTGTCACTTGACTGATTTAATATGATTTTGAAAAAATGTTTCACCTTAGTTTTTGTATTTAATAAAATACACACTGTATTTAACATTCATTTAATAAAATAACACTCCTTACGATAAAAGCTGATAAAACAATTGTCGTCAATGTTTATTAGTATGTATAATTATGTATATTATGTAACCACGTGACGGGGAAAAGTATTGGGCTAGTCAACAGCCATAGAGTTGCGATCGGGATTTTCCGGTGCACCTTTTAATTTCATTGGCGGCACCTCAGCGTGTTTGCGCCCGCTCCGCGCACTCGCTAATATTACGCCATTAAATAAATTGATGTCACTCTACCGTTGCACCGTGTTAATAGCGGTTTTCAATTTCCTGGAAATTTATTGTACCTAGCTACTTTCTAATAATATACTTTCTACCGTAATTAATGTTTTAATTATGTCGCCAGTCGACGATTTTTGCTATGCTTGCTGAAATATATTATGTGTACAAAGAACACTAGTTTAATCCATTATTTTATATTGTGAATGTCTCTAGCTATGTCTGAGATGTTTGGTATTTCGTCCCAAAAATAGCTGCACGGATTTCAATGTTTGAAGCAGAAGGGTGGTTAAAAAGCTAAATTTTTAGCTTTTTTGCATTCGTCGTAGCCGCGCTGTGGCATTACAGTGAGTGGATGTAATGAATGTGGAATAAAGATATAAAATAAAATTCATTATTTTACTTCCGTGATCTTAAAGGTATATGAAAAGATACGATCTTAAACTAACCTTAACCAGACAGTTTTACGGGTTAATAGTTCTAGCAGCTCAGTATTGATGAGGAGTTTATGGGAATAGAAATTATGGAAATAATTGGGATGATGACTGAATTCTAATTTTTACGTCTCGTCATTAAATATTAAAATACCGTGGAAAAAGATGCAGTTCTGAAATTAGAATTAAAATCGGCTTAGAAATACCTTAGATACAAGTATTTTAAGTTGTTTATTTGAAGGCGATTAGACAGAGAGATCCGACATCAACCGTGACGTCATAGGCCATATAAACTCCTTGTAAATTGGCGTTTTGCTAGAAAGAGATGGAGAAAAATCTTTAATACCTTATATCTTGGTTGTTTTTATAGTTATTCGAAAAGCGATTTTTTCTTTCTGTTTATTATGTGAATGAGCTTCTATTAAAGCAAAAAATTTTTTTTGTCATCTAGCCCATTATTCATATCAGGCGATGGTGCTCATTATAAAGCTTACATAAAATAAAATTGTGAAGGTAATCAACCTTCAATTTACCATCACAGGAAAATGGTGTTTTGTTAATGGGTCTTTTCCTTACTAAACTTCTTCATCATCATCATTACCGTATATATGTCCCCACCAAAGGGTCCATATATATGTCCCCACCAAAGGGTTCGAGCCTTAGGCCTTAGTTCAACCACGCTAGCCCAGTGCGAATTGGTCAACTTCACACACGTTTTTGAATTTCTTCGCAGGTGTATGTAGGTTGCCTCACGATGTTTTCCTTCGCCGTAGGAGCGTCGAACAAAATGTACATATTGAATTCGAAAGACAAAAAACACATTGGTACTTGGCAGAATTGAGCCCCGGACCTCTCCATTAGCAGGCCAGTATCCACAGCGCCACCGACGCTCTACTAAGCAGATCGATAATCTTCAATCTCTCTCTTCGAGTTTTCGTATTGCTGTATTAATACATTTGGTTTTCACATTCAGCTATCACATTCTTTTTGGTCCTTGGCTGCTTGATGATGGGACAACCAGTGCAGGCTCGGTGCATATGTACAGCTGACTACACTCCAGTCTGTGGAACCAACGGCGTGACTTATTCCAACAAATGTCGGTAAGATTATATCAATGATTGAGCTTTAATAGATAAATTTTTAAAGGACACTCCTTATTGTTGCAATGAACAGTCCGACTGGGAGAGACTCAGAAGATTTAAACTAAATACACACACCGGGACTATTTGCGGAACGTTAAAAAAAGACAAAATATAGAAATTATAACGTGTATATTAAAACAAATAATAATCAGAAATGAAGTAACAAACGATTAACATCTTTTAGCATAGACTTTAGGAAGTTTTTAATTTCATTAAATATAATCAAAATATAAAATCACTTTTTTTCTCTCTTGTGGGAACACAAACAATGTTGTTAATTGAAGATAACTAATATTTTAACATTAAATAAATGAAAGACTAATTTATACTAATTTGTACAGTAGACTAATTTGTACAGGACAGACATGAGATGGTATTATTTGCAGATGATACTTCACTTTTATTTAAAATTAAAAGAGGTTTGCAAATTAATGACGATGTAAATAATTCTATCTCAAGAATTGTTCATTGGTTTAATGTGAACAACCTGTCACTTAATGAAGGGAAAACAAAATGTATAAAATTTGTTTTACCCAATGTCAAAGAGGTTCACACCACTGTAAAAATAAAGGATATAGGTGTTGACCTCGTGGACACCATAGTATTTCTTGGGATCACACTTGATTCTAAGCTGCAATGGGGCCCACATATCGATAAATTGTCAAAGAGACTTAGTTCTGCAGCTCACGCTGTATGGAAAATACGTCAACTGACTGATGTTGATACAGCAAGACTTGTATACTTTTCTTACTTTCATAGTGTGATGTCGTATGGTATTTTGTTGTGGGGAAATGCTGTCGACATTCAGATTGTTTTTGTACTGCAGAAAAGGGCTATTCGAACAATCTATAACCTTAAAATGAGAGATTCTTTGCGAGAAAAGTTCAAAGAAATTGGTATTATGACAGTAGCGTCGCTATATATTTATGAGAATCTAATATATGTTCGTAAGAATATTCATGTGTTTTGTAAAAATAGTGATATTCATTCAGTTAATACTAGACAAAAGAATATGCTAGCTTTACCAAATACCAGGCTCCAAAAAATTAATAATTCTTTTAGAGGCCTGTGTATACGTTTCTACAATAAAATCCCAAGTTGTATACAAGAACTTAGCTTAAACAAATTTAAAGTTGCAATCAAAGATGTACTTATTAAAAAAGCATATTATAAAGTGTCTGATTACATGACGGACAAAAAAGCTTGGGTTTGAACTCTCAATTCTAATATTTAACAATGTATTGCGTTTTGTTTCAAAGAAACGTTCAGTGAGAGCAATTTATTTATAATCTAAGTTCACGCACTTCTCTCAGAGATAGCTTATATAATGTGAATTAACACATCTATTCTTGTAATGGAAGTTGAGCTCAAACTTTTGCTTTGAGGTCAGCTTCCAATTGACGAAATTGTAAATGGCGATTTAAAAGAGGAGATAAAAAATTTAGACCTTTCGAGTTTCTTGCCTGTTCTTCTCGAGAAGGCTCTCCCATTTTCCGAACAGGTGTAGAATCAACTTTTTTTTTTTCATTCCTACTTGTATTTGCAGACATCTTGAGTATATTTAGGATGTATGCACATACAAGGTTAATATAATTTCTTTAAATTAGATTGTTTTGCTTTGTTTTGACGTCAATAAGTGCCTGTAAAGGCCTATGTTGAATAAAGATTTTTGAATTTGAATTTGAATTTAATAACGTGTGTTTCCCGCTCGTGCTTGAAATAGCATTTTCGTTCTTCTGGGGTTGCTGCGAATTATCTTATCTTTTGTATCTTGGGTCAAGCTCTGTCACTCTTCAAGTAATGCGTTTTGCAGTTCTCTCAGGTTGTTGGGAGGTGGCATTCTGGATTTTACGCTTCTCTTTAATGAGACCCAAACATGCTCTATAGGAATCATATCTTGCTGGCCACTGCATCATTGTTATACCCACTACCCACATGATTTAGATATGCTTGGACTGAGCAAGCACTGTGAGCCTGAGCATTATCCTGCATCAGAATAAAGCCGTCATCATTATAGGGGCAACTGGCTTGTTCTTCTAAAATATTCCTGATGTACCTAATAGCAGTCATATTCCCTCCATCGACCATCACTCACTCCGTACGAGCTCCGAAAGTTATCCCTCCCTACACCGTAACTGAGTCACCCCCATATGCCACAGTATTTTAAAAATTAGTCTGAATGGTTCGTTCTCCTTTGCGTATCCATATTAGCTGCCTTCCTTCGATCTGGTTTAAGAACACTCTATAGTCATCAGTAAAAGTACCCGCCCCCATTGGTTTATGTCGAAAAGACGAATTCTCGTGCAAAGTTTAACCGATATAAACGATGGTATCTCTCAAGTTCTGAAACTTTGGTCGATACATACGAACCTCTGGCCACTTCTTTAAATCTTCTGCGAACTGTGCGCTTGCTCACTCACATTCGCACGATTTCAAGCTCATTTCGGGCATGAACAGCCGTAAACCGCGTGTTTCTGCGAGCTCAAAATTGTAGAAAACGGTCATCCCTCGGTTTATTTCAACTAAGGTGCCTACTACTGACAAGAAAAAAAACTTTTAGTAACAAAATTTTAAAATTTATCGGATTTATAAACTTTTAAATTTCTTCTCAAACTGAGCTCGAACAACTAACAAATGAATATTAGCGGGAAACATGCGGGAAACAGAAACAAATCGATAAAAAAATGACTGTCACCTTATGTTCCATTTTTAAATTAAAAGTTACATAACTAGCCAGTCTTTTAGGAAATATTATGGAAAATGTAGGTTTTTTTTTGTGTTTCGCTAATTGCGCCGGTGTGTGAAGTCTGAGGCCCTGTGAGACGAGTAGAAGTAACGCCTGAAATCTCGCGTTGATTTTCATTTGAGATCAGATATTCTCAATTTTTTCAATCGTTCAACTCGAATCGCGCGGTCTTAGCTACAGAAGAAGCATTTTTGTAACAATAGAATTCAAATTCGCATTCGAAATCGTAAGTTTCGAATACAAATTTCCAAATTCACTATGTTTCAATGTTTTTTATTTAACCTAGTAGAATATAAGTAACGTTTCGTTTTCCTTGCAATTCATCGCTGCAAATTTAATAAGCTATGCGTAAAAATCTTTAAGATCGGGAAAAGTTAAAAATAATTCTGTAAATGATTTGTATTAGTATTCTAGATTATTATAATTCAATATTCAGTTATAGTGATTCAAAATGAGTCTCCTGGTCGATAAGCAAGTACCTACGTGTGGTTTTGAACATAGTATGATAATCGCTTAGTATCAGAATGCCGTATGCCTTCATGTCACCTAAGTAGTTTAGGAGTTGGTATATTATTTAAATTGCCATTACCAATATAACATTTTTACTAATGTCAAAAATTTCCATGTATCTACAAAGAAACTGTATTTTCTCAGGATGTCCTGTGCTGGTGCTCAATTTAGTTATATGGGTGAATGCTGACGGTCAAGCTAGCATGAAACCTTACTCTTCAAGAACATGCAAATTTTTCATACCTATATTTTGTAAATAAACACAACACTTTAATTAAAATATAAATTAGGAATATATAATGATATTTTATTAGCCTGGGTACATTCTTAAGTAAAATAAGTAAATGCCTTTCACGTGACCTGTATCATTTGGTTAGGTTATTGATATTCTATTGTTAACAGCCATCCGCAACATCTACGCCTCTTTCAAAAGATTTAGTAGGTATATATTTGTATCTCAAGTTGCATTGTGTCTGTGAAGAATACAGGATTGAAACTAATATTCCTAAAAATAAGCCTGAAACTCGGGTGAAAGCGAAATTGAGCCGTTTTTATAATGTCAATCGTAAGCGTACCGTCTTATCTTTATATTGATCTGGCTCGTTGTATGATTCTATTTCTCTTTTACTATATTCGATACAGTAAATGCAATGTGTGATAAATCGTTTCGAATACGGCACTGCGCAAGCACTCGTGTGGGGTACGCGTTCAAAGACCAATTTAACGCATGGATCGAGCCAATCGGGAGCCAGCCGGTGAACAATTGGACACGCAAACTTTGCAGTTTATCAGTTACAGCTGAAGCGAGTAACTGAGAACTATTTATTTAGTACGATCGATCCAGACTATTGAGTGGACGAGACTCTGATAACTAAAGATAAGATCGTGTGTTGTATAAATAGATAATCAAATTTCTATCGTATACATAGCCAAACATAATTTTATTTTGTTCAATGATTAAATAGAATGTATTGGCCTATGTCATCATTATACTCGTACATATGAGATAGAATCAGCTTATTTTTTATATTAACTCTCTGTCTACTAAGAAGGCTGAAGGCTTGTTGTATAAGTGAAGGCTATAGCCATCAACAAATATGAAATATCCAGCAACATTAAAATCAACATAAAAAAACTGTGTTTTCTTGTATTAATGTACTGTAAGGACATCTTTAGAGCTTCCTTGGCAGAACTGTAGTTTTTGCTGTACTTAAGTAATGGTTTTCCTGATCACACCAACTAAACTTCACCCAACAAAGAGTGCCTGTGGCGTTATATGTGAAATGCTTTCAACACTACCGTAATACTCATTAAGCCCTAAGTATTAACGCCAACAAAATATCAAAAAAGTCACGCAGAATAAGGTTTCATCGACTGCTATAAGGTATCAAAAGATCCATGTACTCGTAAATTTATATTAAGGCTGATTTTAGGTATTATATAAAGGTATATCGATAACACCATTTATGCTCTCCTTCTATGAATTTGGCAATACCATACCAATATCTTAACCCATTACAATAAGGAACCTTGTGCAGTGGCAAGTAAAGAAACCAAGAAAGTGGTTTACCGCTTTTGCCATACTTCGCATATAAACAAAACATCGTCAACTTCACCTTAGTAACAGTCAGAATGAACAGCAAAGGAAAACCAACTGTGTTGGATTGTGATGCAAAATTGAATTTCAACTCAAATTCGGTGAGCCACTTTTTTGGGCGACTATACCTACATAGCGTTTACGTTCGTACTTCTATTTGCGACTTTAACTCGAGCGTAAAATTTAATGCTGCTCGAGTAAACTATATCCTCACACTCATTGTTTCGTGTATTTAACATCGGAGGAATAGGTACAAACCATTTTTGTGTCTTACATCACGTTTGAGAATCATGTAGGTACAGCCGGCTTCAAAAGTAGATAAACATTTTACTTCCGTATCACAACTATTAACAATGCATTATAGGTGAAACCATACCAAATAAAACAGCTGCACCCCCCCCCCCTCCCAGAAGGGTAGTTGCTAGTATGCTTGTATGCCCACGAGCACCTTCTAAGCAAAAGCAATGTTGCATCTAAAAACGTATTATTCTGCTTATTACTCGCTTCCATCGTGACGACGCCTTAAGTAGGGTAACCAGTAGGAATTTTTGTGCTTACCCCCCCCCTAATAGAATCTTGCCTATGACTATATTTTCTAGAGTGTTCGTTGCCTGCCCTGCCCTCTCCCCTAAACAAAATCCTGGCTGCGCCCTTGGGTGAAGCATGTTTCCATCTGGCCTTATTTTCAATCACCAACAGCTGAGATGAAGGCCAAGAGCTTCCCGGTAGTGTGTGAAAGTGAAAAGTTTATTATATAATTCATGTTTCAGCCATCATTTCGTGAATAGTTTTTAAGTTGCCACTTACCTCGTGCTTATGGTCCTTCTTCATGGAGCCACCATGGCCGCCCGTACTCTGGACTGTATTCATTGTGGTTTCAACGCCTCAACGTTTCAAGCACAATACACGCTTTGAACACAAAACTCCACAATCACCGCTTTAAAACATTTTGCAAAATCACACAATTTGGAAGCGAATTTTATTCAGTTAACTTTCTTTAAATATTTAAAATAAGTCTAAAATCACACATATGTCAACATTAACAACAACATGATTTGCTACGTTAAATGGACAATTTTACTACATTTAGGCACTGTTAGTCAATCTTCTTGCACAGCACTATTTAGCATTGATTTCGTTGAATCAATTTATCGTTACAATATATATATAAATTATGCAGTTCATACAATATACAGTGAGCAAATACAACATTGATTGATACAGTAATCTGCAAAAAAAATATTTAACATAAAAAAACCGACTCCAACAACACAAAAAGTCAATGTCAATGTTGTGTGTATCCCATGGACTTGGTGTATCCTTAAAATTATTTTGACTTTGTTATATTTTTTAAGTCGGTTTTTATTTTTGTTAGATACTTATATTCTTTAGCCTTTTTTTGAATTTAATAGCAGCTCATCGAACTAACTTTTAAGAATATAGCTGAGGGTAAATACGTACTTTTTGTACTTAAAAATCTAACATATTACTCCTAAAAGTCAAGGACCCTTCCATCATCAGCTCGGCTCGTGACTACCAAACGCAAATACCTGATTAGATTCAGAAAACAAACACGAAACATGTTGGTCGTGCCTATAAAATTTAAGTTTCCCTCAATTTTTCTTGGATCACATCAATAGATTCTGGCTTTAGTGCCAATAGTCCCATTAGTCGGGAACTATACCCCCTCAAACAAAAAAGAATTTTTCAAATCGGTTTATAAATGACAGTTGATGAGTTATTACGACTTATGATATGAGGTAACAAACAAAAAAAGTTAGGAGTCAAATTGATAACCTCCTCCTTTTCGAAGTCAGTTAAACAGAATTGAATCTTATTTAACGTATATAAAAACATCAGGGTACGAAATTACGTAGCGAAGCATACGTAGTCAAAAATTTTGTAATGCTGATTTTTAATATTCATGATATTGCATGTGACATCATATTTGAACAATAAATATGGACTTTTTTATAGCTGCTGCTGTGATTTCAAAATTACCAATCGCAACTTCTAATGTACGGCGTAATTTATACTAACAAGTACTTGTTAGTATAAATTACGCCGTAAGTATTAGTATTAATTACGTATAATGACTCGTATTAAGAGCCGTAAATTTTTAAGCAGATCAAATTATACGAGTATACGTAATGTAATCTAACAACTCACATCCCGTTATCTGGGTATTAGTAATACGCACACGTTGGATTCAATATCAGCTTACCGTAGTCGGCTAATTTGAAGGGGTGAATGTGAGTTGGCACCGGGCCAATTCACGGCGCAGGCGGTTGAAACAGAAGCGGGTTACAGACCAGAGGGATTAAGCAGCCTTTTAACATTTGGATTATGTTGACAGCTAAATACAGTGGTCTCGGCTAATAACCTTTTCCATACCAGCTGCTCGATAATGTCCAATTATAACCCCTTTAATTTCAACGTCAGGAAAGACATTATCTCCCAAAGGATTATCTCCCTCTCTCTCATAAAGTTGTATAGTTTCATACAAGGGAGTTAAGTGGTTAGAATTTGCAACATAAAATTCGTATGAAATCTTAGCATAGATACGTAGCTTAGGAAGGCAGAGGTACTATGCAAATAGTGCTATGTCTTCCGTATATTACCTACCTACATTTTTTAGATTATGGGCATTGTAAAGAACATTGACATCTAGAGTGTTTTTTTCTACGTAAAAAGAGTTTATTTGCGAAAGGAGTTTTGGCGGGATCACGTTGCGAACGTGTTCGTGTGAAAGAAAAACAAATATTTTTTCGTATTTTTATGGTTTTCATAATAATGTAAACAATAGTTATAGTGATATTACTAATGATAGTAATAATGATAATGTGACAGTGTTTATGGTGAAAATGACCACAATGGACATAACAATGTTAATATAATCTTTGAGAAAATGTACCTAATAGAAGCTTTTCGCTTTAATTGGTTCACAAATAGCCGCTTTTGCCAGAATTAAGGCCTGTGCAGACGAGAAACTTTTGTCCGCAGAGACCAAAATTCCCTGAGTCCTGAATAAAATATCCTTCGAGAACTTGCCACGGACTCAACGCACACGGTGTGCAATCATTTGTTAACTCTAGAATTTAGCGAAGCGCACGCTATAGAAGCAAATATATTAACAGTTAACGCGGACTTAAGTTCGCTGTTGTGCGTTGTTGCACCTAGTCACGTTAGTTTTATTTTTTACAGGAGCTCCTTCGTATTTTTTCTAGTCCGGTTGTTTGGGGGACATTCCGTACGCGGTACTTTTAATAATTTGTGTGCGTTATTCAATACGTATTTACGTTATTGTAAGGGATCTATTTTAAAGGACAAAAAAGTACTACGGGGACTATTCCTCGTCTACGCAGGCCTTTACGGTACTATGTCAATTAAAGTTGCATCCTTACTACTACTTGCGAATTACATAAAGACACGAAACGACGCGACAGAAACTACATTGCCTGGCTACATTATTTTTGTTATTTTCTAATAAAATCACTGCTAATTTAAAACGATTAAACGGCGGCCTTGTCGCCTCGAGCTATGAGTTATATGGAACTAGAATAGAAAGGATTTAGAATTATCAAGCTTAAACGTAAATGTTTATATTAACTTGTTGCTCCCATTGCTTTGATTTAATAGAAAAGGCCGACATTCCACATATCGCCAGTTTAGAGAAATGTATAGATATGCTTCCAAGAAATGTACAATTTCAAAATAAATTTTACCCACTGGTTTTACCATTTTAATTAAGATAACGGTTCGTTAGCTCTTCTTAATTTTAAACACAATCCACGAAAAGTGAAATACTTTGAGCTATGCATAATGAAAATGCTTTTTCAGAAACAAATCCTGTATTATATAGTCACTCACCTTTAGACAAATCTAGTGTTTAAATCATTAGAACAATTTCCTGCTTGTTTTGGAACTAGTGTGATGATAACTGTAAGCTCTTAGGCCATCTAATAAACACCTGTGGTTATTATTAAAACTAGAAAGGAGATCTAAACGGAAGGAGACACACGACCTTACACGAATTTGTTTTCAATTAAGTAAATAAAGGTCATTGGGCATTTCTTACCCGGTTTTATGAAAAGTCGCGAACAAAAACCAAAATACTTTTAGATACTGCTGCATTTATCCACCTTTCATTTTCAGTAGATATTTCGATTCAGATCAATGGGGAATGGAAATCAGTGTTTATATCATACGAGTATTTTGTTGATTTTTCTATACTACCTACCACAGAATAAAAAATAGTACTAAAGTACTATTATTTATTTTTATTCAAACTACTCGTAACATTACAAATTAGATTTGATTGTTTGTTTGCATTGAATAGGCTCCGAAACTACTGGACCGATTTGAAGAACACCTTCACATTTAAAATCCAATATAATTCCTGATGAACAAAGGCTACAAAATTATTTTTTCCAAGGGAAAATATAAAATTCCCACGGGAAATCAAAAATAACGCAGGCGAAGCTGCTAGCGTAATAAAAATGACCATCGAGCAAATTAAAATATCACTTCGTGATATTTACCATTTGACTAATACCTGTAATGCTGTTGGAATGTTTTGTTCATCTAACTCCCTCTCCCTTCGTTTCTCTCTCTCGCTCTCTCGCAAAGTCTCGTAAAACGGGTTTTGTCACGTGCGCTTGCGCCTGTTGACAGCGTTGCCAGAATGTTACTTTTACGTTACTTTTTAAGACCAAGACTAACCTAACTACTTTTAAGACAATAACAAAAATCCTTTAACCGCCTCCGTGGTCTAGTAGTTGAGACCACTGGATATTGATCGGGAGGTCTGGGGTTCAATGCCCCGTGGGGGCGGAAGGTTTTCAGCTCGGTTTGGTCGGCGGTAGTGCTTCTGAGCCCGCCTGGCTAGCTACCGCCGTCTTATCTAAGTTTATCGCCACAATAAGAATGTTAATAGCATTATTGTGGTACGACAATTAGACGTAAGAAAGCAAGTTCCTCAGTTGTTAAGGAGACCAGGTGAAGCTCGCTTACACCTTTGGCCACATCTTCACTTACCATCAGGTGAGATGAAGGCCAAGAGCTTCCCTGTCTCATATAAAAAACAATAGTGTAACGAAACGCATTAAAAAAAGTTTTCCATTCATAGTGTTGGCGCACTGGATTCAAAATGACTGACGCGACGACTGCGCGCGAAAAGCTGTCACTTACTTTGTCATGCGTTGTGTGATCTGTTTATCTTATCTCCCTGTGCCTTGTCTTTGGATACAGCAGAATAAAAATATTCTGCTGTATCCAAAGACAAGGAATCGAAAAATATGTTTTTCCTTCATCTTACCTTTATATCTTTTTGATTTTTGCAAGAAAACAAAAAAAGAACCATTCTTATTTTTTTATACTTTTATGGTCATTTTTCTGTTAATCCCACGACCCACATAATATGCGACCTATCCCATTTTAATCTAGATGTGATTATCTATACATATAATTTTATTTTTGTTCGCCGTGGGTAAATGTCCCATAGTAAAATACCCAATGTCCTTTCTCAAATATTCAACTCAGTCGTGCCATGTTTATCCAATCGTGTCAAATCACTATCTATTTCTGAATAAGTTATAACAATTTAATTTATTCAGAAATCTTCGGCAAACAGAAAAAATATTAACATTTCATAAGATTTGTATAGAATTTCATAATTTTCATTGCAAAGCTCTAATTATATAATTTGGTATTTTTCCATCCATAACATACGAGTGCGATTCCAAGCAAAAGTTAAATTGTTTTATTTTATTTTTTTCCTCGTGTTCTCATTTCCATGTCTAAATATTGCGACAGAGTGACAACAAGAAGAAAATTATACGACATTACAAATAAGTCAGAGATAATTTTCTTTCAGACTTTGATAAATTGTAACTGACAGCTGTAGATTTTGCTAAGTGCTCTAAGACAATTTTGAATATTTTAACTGGACTTTACATTAGGTAACAAAACCCTGTGAAACCTTCAAAGGGCGTATAGACATGTTTACTTATTTATCTACTTACCAAAAATAGAAGTTACAACTAAAAAAAATTACCAAATAATGTCGACTATTAGATTGTTTAAAAATTGATACATTTAAAAAATGTTTCTATCATCAGTATTTACAAGTAACCATTTACAGCATAGTCGGGGGGTGCCGCCGACGCATGAATAAATGTTTTTCTTTCTTTATTACTTGAGAACAGATTGATAAAGGTAGGGCAGAATGATTTATATGACATTAAACATCACATACCTAATTAAAATATATTAAAACTAGCTTTCCGCTCGCGACTTCGCCCGCGTTATTTTTGTTTTCCCGTAGGAAAATTACCCTATGTCCTTTCCCTGGTCTCGAACTATACCTCTATACCAACTTTCATCAAAATCGGTTCAGTAGTTTCGAAGCCTATTCAATACAAACAAACAATCAAATCTTTCCTCTTTATAATATTAGTATAGATCAATGACAACAAGACGCCGGAGAGAAAACTGCTTTTTATTAGACTTTTAATCAGCCTGATTCCAAAAGGAATGCTTAACAAAGAAAGGGCTGAAGTTATTAAATTAGGATTCCCTATTTGCAGGTCCGCCTTCCACGACATCGATGTTTTTGTCGCATAGTATTACTGCAAACTAATTGTCGGTCATTAGGTTCAAATGTAATAAGGAATATGAAATGTATTATAAACTGCCGCAGATGAATTGAATACTTGTACCAATATTCAAGAACTCTTCTAGTTTAAGGAAAAAACAAATTGTAAATATAGTTGTTTTGTTATTTTCTTACGATTTCAGTTTTACTTTATCTTCTACGTCTATAACACCAAATAAACATCAAATGAATGACGCATATCACATATTGAATTTATTTGTACGTAACTTTTTAACGAAACAGTAAAACTTGGCAGTCAAAAGTAGTACTAGTAAAAAGATTTTGTACTCGTACTCTACTGTCAACGAATCACAGGCCCTCAAGCTATGTTAATTTTAAAACTAAACTTTTAATATAAGAAAGGTACTTCTTATATTAAAAGTTTAGTTTTAAAATATCAACTTTCATCAAAATTACATTTATGTCAGTAGTACCATTGATGGTACAAGTGATACAACTTTGCCTCCCGTTATCAAATTTCATCGAACCTCTTCACCGATATTCATTTCACCTGACATCTACAGATAGATAAAAAATCATTGCACCCGCCGCGTATCAGTTATTCACAACTCGACGTGCGGCATCGCGTGAGGTATTACAAATTGCTTTATGTTAATCCCTGTATACATTTCTGCCCTCTAATGTACACCGTTTAGTAAAACAGTCCCTCACACTCCGACATAAGGTTTCAAGTCATACATTTTGAACAGGTTGCCAAAAATAAAATTTTAACAGAAGTTATAAAAATTATTGTCTACATCGTGAATAATGTTTTCGGCCCAACCTTTATAGAGAGAAGTAAAATGAAATGTTTTTTGGACGTTTCGAGGTACGCATTTGTATAACATGTCTGCTGCTGATTACACACGACCTATTTTTATTTTTTTTAGCATTAGAGTAATAGTGTCATGCGTATAATGTCACTATAAATATTAATCTTATTTTACATCGAACTTGGTTAATTATACTAAAATGTGTACAAGGTCAAGAATTAATTGATACTTAATCTCATTGATTCTCTCTCGTCTGGCATCTCTCCAATCAAATTCAATGAAGCCTTTTTTATTCCACTACTTCCCTAGAGTAAAGCGTAAACCCCAATGAACGAGATTTGGATTCAGCGCCTCCATTTACAACATTACGCAAGACATCGTAAAGATCAGGCACTCAGAAGGTGGGCGATACTCCATTTCACGACGTAAAAGCCTTTTTACAAATGAAGATGTATATGAACTCCAAATATAAAACTGGGCAAGTGCATTTTGAATTGACAATTTATGACCGTAACGGTGCACAAACTGCACCTACTCGCAAATAGCATAGTTACCATCTGTGTCGATTAGAACATCCGTGATAAAATCATGGTTTATTTGAAGTATAAGCCCATGTTTTTGTTAGGCCAAATTTCATTAAAATAATTATTATTATTATGTTACGAGTCGGGAACATTCATAAAATGTTTGAATTTTTTATAAAAATGTTTACAAGAAAAAAGTATTTAAAAATGCAAACAGTCATGAAGAAATAGCACGTATAGTATATAATAAAATTACTATTTAACCTTCACAACTGTCATAGCCACATACTCGTATTTATGTATGTTTGTATATTCTTTATCAGGTAAATGTCATTGATGGATATATTTCAGCAATTATTCACGAAAATTCTACACGAATTCCAATTACGTCCTGCGCAATTTCGTTCTATAGAAATTATTACCGAAGCTTGATATTGAACATACTAATTTGGCACGATTGAGAAATATACGATTGAAGAAATACACTCGAGAGTAATGAATCTGGGTCATACATATAATGATACATGAAAATCTAGGAAACTAAGCGTGATTCCCTAATTGTGTGCAAAAGGCAGTTAAATTTTGACTAATAAAACTACTTATATCTAATATATTAAATTCTGGTATCACAGTGTTTGTAACCGAACTCCTCCGAAACGGCTTGACCGATTTTTATGAAATTTTTGTGTATATTTGGTAGATCTGTCTGAGAATAGGTCGTAAACTATTTTTATACCCCTAGATGCTAATGGGTTTTCTGACAATTATTTTAGCAAAACGTAGTTCGCGGGCACAGCTGGTACATACAAATAAAATTGTATTTTAAACGCAATTATTTGGTGGGTTTTTGGCACCCGGATTCATTTACTTATTTTGGACTTATTTTTTAAAATTAACACATACTCTAATCAACACAGCAATATACCTAGCACTCCAGCCATTCTTCAAGGAAGGCATCCAGATCGTCTAGCTAGCCAATGCTTTCTGGTCATACCTCGACGTTGACATCAATGTTATTCCATAACCGACGAGCAACACTACCGTTTTTGAGGACGAGTTAGAGCAAGATTAAACAATATTGAACAACATATGCATCATATGAGCGTCGGTCTATGGACTCGGTCGGCACTGGTCTTTTATTTGGGAGGTCCGAGGTTCGATCTTGTTATGTACCAATATGTTCTTCGTTTTTCGAATTTCATATACGAGTATATTACAAACATGCTTGCTTTGTCTAGCTAGAGCTTAAACATAGAGCACCTGAAATATCAACAATATGACAGACCTATGTCTACCACTTTTTTCGTATTTATGTACATTAATCCGACGCTCCTACGATAAAGCAAAACATCGTGAGGCCACTTGCATACAGGTAATATGCATAAAGGTCTCCAAATAGGCCTGTAGCGTTAATATAGCCGATTACCTTTTCTGGATCCAGAGCCTTATCTTTTATGGTGGCAAACTAGGTCCGCCCAGAGCTCGGCCCCTTGTATGGGTGAAAGCATAGCATTCACAGAGGACGTGAAGCACAGAGGGCTCTCTTTTTTGTCACCCTCGAAATGCCACATGCTGGTTCTGGTCCTATAAGAACGTTCTCGGAGCCAGCCCTAGCTAGTTCGTCGGCAATTTGATTGCCTCGGATGTTGGAGTGACCTGGAATCCAGCCAATCATAACCGAGTTCCTTGTCGCCAAATCATTCAAGGCCTTCGAACACCTAAGGTGATTTTGGACTTGAACTCCACGGCAGCCAGGGTATTTAAGGCAGCCTGACTGTCCGATAGAATAAGAATGTTTTTACCCTCGCTCGACCGGTTTGCGTGAACGCAGTCGATGATGGCATACGTTTCTGCCTGAAAACATGGTGGCATGTGCACGCAGGCTCGTGGTCCTCCTGGATTTCGTACTACCTTCGTAGACACCTGCACCTGAGCAGCCCTCTTTTCTGGAGCCGTCAGTGTACCAAATTTGGTTGGCTTTCGTATAAAGGGCTCAAGAATTTGCTTATCCCAATCCTCCCTGTTAGTAATTATAACTTTGTAGTTCTTCTTGAACTTCAAAGTTTCATGCATGGCATGGTAATGGCATCAGCTGGCATTGCCATTACAGGATTTACCATGAGGCTACCGTGTAGTTTCCTCATGGTTTGGGATTTCCAACTCAATCGGCCTCCTTCTACCACTCTGAGCATGGCCATCCTTGCCATGATTATAACTTACTATAGTCCGTGCCATCTTTATAAAAAGTAGTTCATCTTACCTGTACCAATATTTTAGATAACTGTCGCTAGTGTGTCGCTTTCCATACAAATCTATCGCTTCTAATATCACGCTCGTATTTCATAATAATAGGAAGTTATTATAATAAAGTAAACTACTCAGAAGGACATGTTTGATCGAAGTGCATTATAATTTTCTATAAAGTTGCTAGAATCAATTTGAAATCAATAAAAGTATTATAATTTAAATGTTTTAGTAAACCAAAGTTGGTTTACTAAAACATTTTAATTATAATACTTTTTTCCCCTAAGGCACGAAACGTAGTTCTACGTTTCGTGCCTTAGGAAAAAAAGAAACAGAATAAAGGATGGCTCGTGTCTGTCGTGATGTCTGTCAAGGCCAATTTGTTTTCAGCCCGGAATGAACAAATCTAACATTCTAACACTTTGAAACAAAAGAATATAGTTCTTTAATATCACAAAGGACAATGTCGAAAATCGCCCCATGACCAACAAAGATTTGATTTACGTCATAATTATATATATATTTTATAACACTCATTACAAATATACGTATTCGACGGACAAGTCAAAAATATATAAAAGTACCTTCAAAAACAAAACCAAATGAAGAAAAATAATATACGAATGGTTATTGTTATCTTTGCTCGACTGAATAAAATTGAGTCGATGTTATGTAGGTATGGACATTTATTTATTTGTATAAATTATGTTTTCATAACTTCTTTCACAATTCACAACGTAAATTAAATTAAAACATAATTAATCTTTATTACTGTTTTTTTATTAAGTAATTTGTTTATTTATAATTTTCTTTTCAGAAGAAAAGATTTAAGTAATGATTAAAAACGCGATTTTAATACCCTAAAATTTATGGTATTAAAATCGCGATTTTGAATCGTGACCAAGGGAAGAGGCAATTGTTCCAACTTACACTAGGCCAGTGCCATGAAGCCTCCCGACCCCATGAAAGACCATTCTAACTAATTCACGAGGGATGCCTATGCCTGACAATTGCGAGGTGTTGCAACTCAGCTTATAAACTGAAAGGATACAGAAAGGGCCCATCTATTTAAGAGCAGATTAAATAAATTGTCTCTTTATAATATATATCAGTTGAAAATAATAGTAACATGAAACATGATAACAGCTTCGTGAAGTTACGTAAAAATATGAGTATCCCAAGAAGGCCATACACATGTTTACACAGAATCAATGTTTACTGAGAATGCGATTACCAGCAATATGGAAATATCAATTTGAGTGTTTCATCGGAATCATTTGGATACAGTCCTACCGTATTATGCCAAAGTACAATACTTTTAATCGTTATTATCGAGAATTTCCGAAGTCTGTAGAAGAAGTTTTGAAGCTATGAAATGTGAGGCAAAATGAACTTGGTGAATAATAACGAAGCCTACATAAAGTGAACATTGAAACAGTAAAGGCCCCTGTAGACGATCGAACATGTTTGTCAAATTTATGTGTTTGACAAACATGTTTGTTCGTGTAGGGCTGTATTTGACGCGTTTGACAAATGAACTACGTGTTTGGTGTGTTTGAAATTATCTGGATTGACGTCGTGTTTGATGAAAACGTGAAGTTTGTCAAGCAAGTTGCATAAACATGTTTGATCGTTTACATAGCTCTTCAGCTTTGTCATGTGTTAGTCACAACCGATGAGACATTTTATAAAATGCCTGTGATATCATAAAGTTACTAATACAATAACATCACAAGAGTGGAAAAAGGTAAAATAAAGGAAAATCATGACGTATCATGTCATACTTCTATGTATGTTCTATCGGAAAATGACTAGACTAGTCTCGGACTTTTGTCTTTTTTAGAAATACAAATATTAGTATAGGTAAAACTCAAAGCATTTGCACTGCTATCAAAAACAACCCGGAGAAATACCTTCACAACGGGTCAAAAAGGATTCTATTAAAGTACAGATGTTACTATTAGTGTTGCACAAAATCGGTCTTGGCTCAGTCTTGCAGGCAGGAGTCTCGCAAGACTTTTTTTTTATTGCAGGAAGTTGGCAAACGAGCAAACTGCCCACCTGATGGTAAGTGGTAACAGTCACCTATAATACATGTGGCTCTTGTGAGATTCGCAGCAAAACTGCAACCCCCACAAGAACCACAGTGTACGTTGCCAACTTGTGACACAAGATGTAAAGTCACAAGATGTAAAGTCACTGCAAGCCCAAGACCGATTTTGGGCAACACTAGTTACTATTCAAGTTTCTCAAAACATTTGTGACTATCCAGAAATTTCCTCAATATGTAAAAATTAGGCATCGTCTTCGCGAGTACATTTTTCATACAATATCACAGTCACTTGTCAGTACAGGCTTCAGAGTCGTGATAGTGCTATTACCTGTGCTCCAACTTCCGTATAGCACTTATAGTGATTCAATGCGGGATCGAATAACAGCTTGGGTATAAACATTATGTAGTTAAAGTGTGGATAGTGCATTCAGCTTGTTATTTGTTAGTTACGTACACCTATATTGTTCGCTGTAATTTACTATTATAACAAGGAAAGACTTAGTTTTCAAATCTACATGTATAAACTTATAATCTGCTAATAGCAAACTTATTTACGAGTATTTACTACTAGCTTTTCGCTCGCAGCTTCGCCCGCGTTATTTTTGTTTTCACGTGGGAATTTTATATTTTCCCAGAGGAAAAATAATTTTGTAGCCTATATTAATCAGGAATAACGTAAGATTCTATATGTAAAAGATTTTTCAAATCGGTCTTGTAATTTCGGAGCCTATTCAATGCAAACAAACAATAAAATCTTTTAGACGTTTAAGCTAAAACATTTTTTTTTGCCATATGGGTAATGACTTAATAGCTAAAATAGTCTCTCTCAAAGTTAAAAAATCGAATAAATTATGAGGATCTTTTATCGAATACCAAGCGCATTGTGAGGAATTCACTGTGATATTTTTAGCTGAGATCACATTCAATACTATTAAAACGGACGAATAAAATTGAATCAAAAAGTTATTGCAATTTTAAATATTCTGGAATTCGTTAAATAACCAATTTTTAATAAATAATTAATCAATTTTAAATTAAAAATAATCAAGTTATAATTTTTTTTATAAGTTCCAGTTACAAACAGGGTAAAGGGATCCAGGCTGATATGGTATGGCCATGTAATGAGGCATGAAGAGCACGCAGTTCACACGGCACTCCGTCTGCAGGAGACAAAGAGAGGTAGAGGTCGACTCAGCGCCACCTGGTGGAAAAAGAGTTGAAAGACGCCCAATTGGACAAAGCGATGGCCCAAAATAGGACATCGTGGAGATTAAGAATAAGGAGAGCCTACCCCAAATGAAAATGGGAGAAGGAAGAGGACAAGGAATGAAAAAGTTATAATTATTATTTAAAATATATTAGTTATTTAATTCACATTAAATAATTAATTAAATAATAAGTAAGAGAGCCACAGACCAGTACTTTTTGTTATTTTTTTTATTTGTCTGCCATAGCTGAAAACATATACATAATACATAATCTTTTCAATGCTTTTCAGATCGTTTTAATATAGTTTGAGGTTCCATTGTTTTTCACCTACAATGCACAACGTGTTAATGAATTAAATAAGGCAAATCCTGAGACGCCCTAACTTATTTTTATTACAACGAAATTTTATAAATTAAGAAATTAAATTCTCAGATTATTAGGTATTAACATAATTGACACTACGTCAACGCCCAGTAAAAAATCAGCACTTTCTCCGTTTCGAGGTGGCTACTGTCAGAGCGCTGAAACATATAGACCAAGTCACGTAGGTAAGCGCACCCGGTAACTCCATCACGATTTATGACATCACCGGCGTGAATGTTTCATTTGAAAAACTTACTGCCGCTGTCTCATTTCGCAGAATTGACAATGTGAAATGAGATCCTTTTTTTTATCTTTTCAACGTTCTACTTTTTATTTAGTACTTTAACTAGGCTGTCATCAAGCGCTCTAATGCCCTGAATTTAAAATTATGTCTAATGGTATCAATTATCTCTTTTTTGACTGCCAGAAATAAAACTTGTAAAGATTCATTATTTTAGAGAAGCCACCCATGGAACTCCAGATTGTTTAATAATTTATACTGCTAGCATCCAGCAATTTTTGTCGATTTTCACCAAACTGCCGGTTAAACTTGTGGAGGGATAGCCTACCGGCAATACACCTCTCACTACATAAGCGTCACCTTCCTTCCGTGGTTTTTATCTCACTATGCTGGCTCAGTACAAGTTGGTGGGAATGCCAGAGCCTCACCTGCTGGTGGGCGGGCTTCATTTCGGCAGGTAAGGATGACTTTGGTCGAGTAATGTATCGTAGGGTTTGGTCGATGAATTGAGCCTTCCTGATCCCTAAAGAGCACTCCATAGGGGGCAGAGAGGCTACGGCATACTCAAGTGGGTGATTAAGGGCCTTATCGCACTTTTACGCATGTTTTAACTAAAATGTTACTATTACCATATGTTTTGACATCTGACATTTGGTTAAAACGTTGTAAATAGTGTTATTGCCATTCTGGTGAGCTCAGCCTCTTGTTATTGTAATGCCATAAATAGTCACATAACTAGAGATGAGATCTGGAGTAGAATAGGAAATTGCACACAACTACTGATTCTTGCACAGGATGTGGAACGCGTCCACATATTCACCTCCACGGGAGCGTCGTGTCAGAGACTGGGGGCACCAAAAAGGACATCACTTCACGAATGTCTAAGGCCAGAGCCACCTTCGCATAACTTCGACCTGTGTGGCAGTCATGGATGGCAGCTTAACTCGTAGAGTTAAGCTCAAGATCTTCAGGTCCAACGTAAAAGCCGTACTGTTTTATGGGTGCGAAATATGGTAAGTTACAAAATTCATCTCGCAACGACTCCAGGTCTTCGTCAACCGCAGCCTTCATCAAATGCTTGGTATTTTCTTGCCTTAAAAAAACTAATGAACAGCTATTGAAACGCTGCCACGAAAATAAGATTGACCAGCAGATCGCCGCAAGTGGAACTGGATTGGCCAAACTCTCCGAAGGGGTCCTAATCATATCCCCAAATAGGCACTGGGCTGGAATCCCCTAGGAAAACGCAAAGGTGGCAGTCCCAAGCAAACCTGGTGGCATACAGTAGCAGAAAAGGCCAAAAACATCGGCAAGACGTGGAGAACGAGCACGATAGAGGATTACTGTGGAAGCCCTCTGCCATACTTTGGTGACAAAGGATATTTTCTCAAACATGCTCGGAAATGTAGGCATTATTGTAGTAAAAAGAAGACACAAAGTTTGTAATTCTTGACTCATGCATTACTTTCCCGGCATTCATTTTTGGCCGCTGCTCCAATGTTTTTTAATTATCTATAACTTGAATTATGAAACTTGTCATACAGCCAATGCTACCTCATTATAAAAATTGCACTCTTCGAGCATATACAACGTGTCTCATATCTCCCCATAAAAATTATAATATTTAATTTTATTTAAACTATCAAAAGTGCCAACCTAAAACTGTTCTAAAATTGAATTTTCAAAAATTTGATTTTTCAAGAATTTCAATTGATATGACAAGTTATTGACACGTTGTAAGTATTATGAATATGACAACAATTTTATTAAAATGTTGGTATGAAGTCACACGAAAATATGCTTAATTTTCGTTGCGAGAGACAAAAGTCATAATCTGCAGTATTACATTTTTTGCGTAAAATATGATCGGGCTGTATGGGCTTTGTTTCCTTTGCACTAATTGAAAATTAAAAAGTATAAGTAAATGCTAGGCTGCTATAAATAATTAATTGGCTTGGTTTGTTTTTTTATTCATATAATACTCATTTGTTTCCCATTCAATTCTATTCAAAATCTTTTATACATACCATAATGTATAAAATAGGTAGTTCACAAAAAATAAGATTATTATGTACCCGTTGGGCACGCAATCGTTGAATAAGAGAGAGAAAGCTTATTATTATTAGCATAGACGAATTAGGTACCTACTATTGTCTTATTTACAGATTATAAAGCTAAATTATACGAAGATTACGGCAATTATAAATATTTGAATAAATAGACAACATTAAACAATGTTTTAATATGAAAGGTTTTTATTGATATGGTATTATTATAACACTGAACTTCATAATTAATTCCAGTATTACGTCTTTCATTATTTCCTCGCAATTATTGAGAAAAGCACTATACATACCTCGGCGGGAATGGGATTGCCGGACTCGTAATTATTGTCAAGGCCTCGCTCACGCTCGGCTTTGAAAGCATTACTCGTCCGGCAATCCCTAACTTCCCGGCCTCTGCAGTAATGTACTATTAGTTCTTCTTCTTTTTTAATATGTGGCAATTGGTCGTTGGAGAGAACAACCATTACTGCCAGTGTAGTACTATTAGTTAATTATATGTTTAACATCTGACAGCTGTCAATGTGTCAAAATATATGGTTAAAACGTCGTAAATAGTGCGATTGCCACTCTGCAGGCGTAGCACGGACCGTGGACAAAACGTGACAAGAGACAAATAACATGTTTCTTCTCACTCTGTAATATAACAATGACGCGAGACGGGACGAGAGTTAGTCACTTTCTCTTCTAAAGTCCACGCGCCGTGCTAGGCCTACTGGTCGACTTAGCCCCTTGTTATCGTAACGCCTTAAAAGTCACATAATGAGTTATTGGCAGCACCCTAGGCAAACACAGTTCACTTACTTAAAAATAAAAATTCACACTGTGAGAATGTCAATGTGCCAATGCAAAACGTTATTTAGTTTCTTCATATAAATTATTATAATTAAGTAGACATTTTTTAAAGCGCTTATACTCATATATAGTTCGTGAGAAATTTAGTATACCTATGTATAATTATGACGAGCCTTAATTAAACTAGCCGAATAAGAATTTGGACTTTTATGTCGAAAATACGCATTACTTATAAATATAATTGACAAAATAAAATCGACGATGCAAAACACATACGAAAATAATTTACACCTCTGTGAAGCACCTCTTGTAGCGGCCTCAAGGGAAATTCATGGCAACATAATGTCGTAGCTTGTGGATATTTAAATGTAATGTTTGTATATTATGTTAGGGTAGAACGTAAATGTTATAGGATTTTTGTTACTATTGTAATGCAATTACTATATTTGTAAAGCAAAATTTGCTCTCTTAGCTGTAACGTAATTGCAAAAAAGAATTAACAGAATTCAGGTGACAAGAAAATTCGAGGCAATCGTGTGATCAAAAAAGATTTGTTTTATTTAAATATAGCTGTGCCCGCGAACTACGTTTCGCCATCAAAATGCTTAACACAGTTTATAGTTTTTTCCTCCATTTTATTCCAAATTGATTTAACTTTATTCTGCCTTTCTTGAGCAGCGGCCATTTCGAAATTAAGACAATTTTCGTAGGTTCATAATGCTCTAGGTACTCTTCAGGGCCTACGTTCATTTCATACCCATATTGCTGGGTTGAAAAGGAACTTTTATCCGCCTATTTTGAGCGGCGGCTATGTTGAATTTACGTCAATGTTCATATACTGCATGCTACGTTCATAGTGCTCTACTGATCAAGGCCGTTCATTTGATACCCATATTGCTGGGTTTGGAAACAAACTTTTATTCATTTTTTGAGCGGCAGCCATGTTTAATTTAGGGAAATTTTCCTAAGTTCATAATGCTCTACTCTTTGAGGCCTTTCATTTGATACCCATATTGCTAGGTTTGGAAACGAATTTTTATCCACCTTTTTTGAGAAGCGGCTATATGTTGAATTTATGTCAATGTTGCTAGGTTCATAGTGCTCTACTCATCAAGTTCTTTCATTTGGTACTCACATTGCTGAGTTTGAAATCGAACTTTTATCCTTTTTTTTGAGCGGCGGCCATGTTGAATTTAGGTCGATTTTCCTAGGTACCTAATGCTCTACTCTTCAAGGCCTTTCAATTGATACCTATATTGCTAGGTTTGGAAACTAACTTATATCCATCTTTTTTGAGCGGCGGCCATGTTGAATTTATGTCAATGTTGCTAGGTTCATAGTGCTTTAATCATCAAGGCCATTGACTTGACACCCATATTGCTGGATTTGGAAACGAACTTTTATCCGTTTTTTTGAGCGGCGGCCATGTTGAATTAATATGTCAATGTTGCTAGGTTCATAGTGCTCTATTCATCAAGGCCTTTCATTTGATACCCATATTGCTGGGTTTAAAAATGAACTTTTATCCATTTTTTTGAGCGACGTCCATGTTTAATTTAGGGCAATTTTCCTAAGTTCATAATACTCTACTCTTTAAGGATATGAGCCTATTGTACGATATAATTAACAGTAAAGTCGATTGCACAGATTTGGTATCGAAAATGACATTTCTTACAGCCAAGTACCTATCGTAAACGCAACACACCACTATTATTAACACCTGACTGTCAATAGTCGCAATTGCAAAGATCTACCCGTTTTTTGTCAACAATATTGGTTGTTGCGGCTATATCGAACAGAGATAGATAACAATGTATCACAATGAATAGTCTTATTGTGAATGAGACAGATGACATGTACATGACAAGAAGTGATGGGGAGGAGCGTTTATACCGTGTATACTTGTTACCTACAACAATGTGTTATCTCACTAAGCCTGTATCACGCGTATGTGTATCATATTTTGTATTTTTTTTATATTATAATTATAGACGTAAAATTGATTACTTGTACGCTTATGTTGTATGTTTGCAAAAAATAATATAATTTTTTATATTCATAATAAGTAATAATAACGGCTCACTGGTACACAGAAAAACTCGAAGGAGTTTATGTTGTACCTTTATAAACAAAATTGTATTGTACTTTAGTAAAGAATAAATAAAAAAAAAAAAACCAAGTACTTACAAAACTCGGTTTTACTCAGAATCGTTCGTACATATAACAAAACCTTCAAAACCGTAGACCTCTTCGCAGATAGCAAACATAAATTTATGAGCAAAGTAATAGAGGAGCTAATTGATTGAGTGGGTCATTACACAACGAAATAAGATCAGACCTCCACTATCTACTATCAGAGTCAATAAATATTTTGAATTCTTATAAAGTAACGTTTTTTTTTTGCTTTTAAATTTTTTTTTTCTCAATTTTAATTATCAAAGGGTTGCTTATTTCATATTTTATTTTAGTTCTTTTCTAAATGTACTTGAATTAATTTAAGGAAAACCTGTAATTGGCTATACTTTCAAACATATTATTGATTGTTATCTACTGATTGTATTACGCTGTTGGTTTTCTTAAGAAAATAAATAAATAAATAAGGCCTTTCAGTTGATACCCATATCGCTAGGTTTGGAAACGAACTTTTATCCACCTTTTTTGAGCGGCAGCTATGTTGAATGTACGTCAATGTTGCCAGATTCATAGTGCTCTACTCATCAAGGCCTTTCATTTGATATCCATATTGCTGGGTTTGGAAACGAACTTTATCGGCAGTCATGTCGAATTAGGTCAACGTGGCTAGGTTCAATGTGTTCTACTCTTTAGATCCTTCGTTCGATATCCATGTCCCTTGGGTGGATCCAAAAAAATGTGATCCGTCATTTTAGACTTTAGGATCAAGAATCCCACCCGTCCCTTCCCTCTACGCGTAAATCAGAACATTGCAGTCAGATATTTTTTTTAATTATCAATATTAATCTATTACTTTTAATAGTGTTAAATGGATGAAAGAGTTTGATTCCCTGGTCATAATGTAAAAACATATAACACCATTCAAAATATATTGAAAAGGGTATCTTCACTTTTCAACATTTCAAATATTTCAAAAATTGTACCGATTTTGTGAAGATTAGTCAATAATTAAACCAATCTACAAATTTTATTGTGACTCGATATTGTCATAAAAAATGCTTTATACATTGGTTGTATGGCTTGATCCTTTTGCCTTACCACCACGATACGACATAAGAAAAAGACCAATTGGTTGGCGAAATCCAGATGGACACAGCCATAACAGAAAATATTATTTTTTTATTTGCGCTATGTCACAGACTTGTCAAAATAATTTCACGTGCGCCATGTTGATTTTCTACTTAAGCATTGTTCGAAAATTTTATACTTATGGTATTTTTTCACTAAAAATAAAAAATGAATTTAAACAAATGAAATTATGCCTAAATGTTCTTCCGGAAAATTCTAAGTATTGTGGTGTAAGCCATATCAAATTCTGTCCAGTAATTTCGGAGATCTTTACGGACAAACAGACAAACAAGCAAACAAATAAACAAACAAACAATTTTTCTAAAAACTATTCTATCGTGTTCTGCTAATGATTTTAAGGCGACCTGTGTATTTTTTTTCTTAATATTTCGCAATTCCAGATTTTTGTACCCCTACGATTTTATTATATTAGAGATTACATTCACAACGTTCATGGAAGTAGATAAATAAATTATCTTATTCCCGATTATTTAAATGAGTTCTCGAAAGACAAATACCTAAATATAATTCCTCGTCTGTTTTATATGAATACATTTAAATGTGTTCAAACTTTTGACGTAGAGTTTTTTAAAACAGAAATATGATCCACTCGACTATGTAAGTTGTTGTGTTATATTCTGTATAATATAAACACGAATTGAAAAAGTATTACCGAAACAACAACTTAGTGATCTAGTATCAATACAATAATTGTATAGCTTATTAGTCATCTATGTTAAATTATAATCTGTTCGAAATGCGAGACCCCCCTATACAGATGAAACTTTAAAGGTTTTCGTGATATGAATTTGTAACATTTTCCAGTTTTTGAAATAAAATATAGTTTAAGCTTAATACAGCTTTCAGGGAAAAAACGTCAACGACGTCTTTTGATTTTTTATCTCAGAATTTTATTTGAGCAAAGCTATAGTGAGCAACATGTCAAACTTTATAATAGGGATTAAAGTATGAAATTGCCGTTTTGTATGAATATTTTTAAGAACATTGCTTATTTCATACTAACGTTCTTTTTAGTTATTTAATAACCAATAAAGCAAACTTTATGAAACTTTTAGAGACTGGTCAATAGACTTCAAACAAAGTAATTACAGAATTTTGAAGACAAGAAAATTATTTTTTTACAAAGTTATCGGCAGTAATGTACAACATTTTGAGGTAAAAAATAGTGGGTAATTTTTGAGATTCTTCTTAATATATTATTAAACTAATTCTGATATAAAATTGTAACCAAAACGTGCACTCTACGGTCAAAAAGTAATAAAAAAAATATTGTTTTTATAGCTTTTAAATTAAAAAGTTATAGAGTTATATAAACAAACGAAAATTTTAGACTTTAACCCCTATTATTTGCATTACAAAAGTCGCTATTACGAGTGACATAAGGGCGGTCCCAAGGTGTGAAGTCTGATGTGTTGTTGTGTGTACACGGAATTAGTGTTCTGAGCTTAACACAAGCACACTCATTTCGTGTATTAGTATTCATTTGCGAGGTGTGAATGTAGTCCTTCTTAAAAATGTATATTTTGTAAATCTGGGTAAAAATTTACTCAGATGCATTATCTATTTTATTTACACCGCCCTTTTTTAACTTTTTTGACAACTAAGTTCAAAGATCCCTTCCTAAGCTAAAAAAATCAATTTCTTTTCTAGGTACGACTAAGTGGAGTATATACGTGCTTATCTTTTAGGAAAACCAAATAACAGTATGAAATGCCTTCTTTATTATTCTGAAATCATATACATCTAAGTACTCTATTGTCTCTAGTACTTAAAGGATTCAATGATTCTTAAGTCTGATGTAAATGCCACAAAGTGCTATTAAGACTTTCTTTATAGCGAGCTAACTGCAGCCCAATTCAAAAGCTTAGAGCGAACTGGTAAATCAAAAGAGAGCACAAAAAATATTTCCATCCTTACACATTAAGTTTGTTACACTATAATACAAATTACAAATGTAACATTTTGTTCATATTACTGGGGTAGTAAACGTTTACTTTCGCCTGTAAACGCTTGCGACACAATACAACATAGATTTCCCTTGTAAAACTTAAATAAATTAACCCCTTTTCTATTTTTTTTCATTGTTTCTTTGTCTTTTTTAAGACGAAATTTTAAGGATAATAGAGAGATGTGTTCCCTGTGTTGCTCGTTGGTTCCCGCTGCTCCTGCACGATAACCCTCTAACGTGACGGTATCTAAGTTACAAAAACCGGGGTTATAAGTTTTGCGTCGTCACCATATTCATCAGATCCCGCGCATTCGAACAATCTTGACAGGAAACAAGTTCTATAGCCGAGAGACAGTACAAAATAGCTAAAAAAACCGACCAATACAAATAACCACCAAACATATCTAAGTATATAACTAAATAGCTCAATATTCACGGTTTTCAGAATTGTTCCTTAATATGTGCTGTAAGACATTTGAAACTTGCTTTGTACAGCAAACAAACCAAATTTTATTCATATTACAACTGATGTAATCCCCTAAGACATAAAGGACGATGTTGTCACACGTGAAAACTGTAAAAAAATGTTGGGTGTGATTTCGATGACAACTGTAACAAGGCTCAAGATTATAGTAATCATAGCCGTTTATATTACAAGTTGTTAGAATAGTCAAAAGACTTTTAACTAAATAATACCTAACATAAAACCAGTGCAGTGTAGCGATTTTTTAGTATCACGGGTCTAATTTGGCCAAAATACAACTCGGTTAATAATTTACAAGTATATATGAGTACAACCACCCGCTGGGTAAACTTGCCTTGTACAGCGCACAGAGAAAATTTTAATGATGGGCCGTAAAATTTACCATTTCCCAACTAAACAATGAGTTGACAGTGAAGTTATTTAAGCCAGTAGAATAAGCGGGAACACTTGAACTCATGCAAATCAGTGCCCTGTGTTATAATAGGGATTCGTTTAATTATTGATTTACAGATAATGATTTCATCTTTTAGAGGAAGCTTGATTAGAGATTTATTAAAATAAAAACTATTCGTTAATCAATTGGAACCTAAGTTTATAATTTTCATTACACACTACTATCCGCTCCGTTTTCGTATGAGTGTTTGTAAATGTAGGTAGAAGAGTCAGAAAATAAGATCAAATTTCTACTTACTAACCATATTAGGAAAAAATTAAATAATGTTATTAAGAAACTGAACCACACACTTTTTAACCTAAGATTTTTCACTTTTCACTTTCAATCTTTAAATATTTTCTTTTATTATTGCAGTTGCCTTGTTTTGGCATTACGAACACCAAATAAAACCGGCCAAGCGCGAGTCGGACTCGCCCATTAAAGGGTTCCGTAGGATTTATGACGTATTATAAAACTACTTACTAGATCTCGTTCAAACTAATTTTCGGTGGAAGTTTGCATGGTAATGTACATCATATATTTTTTTTAGTTTTATCATTCTCTTATTTTAGAAGTTACGGGGGGGGGGGGGAGGACACATTTTACCACTTTGGACGTGTCTCTCGCGCAAACTATTCAGTTTAGAAAAAAATGATATTAAAAACCTCAATATAATTTTTGAAGACCTATCCATAGATACCCCACACGTATGGGTTTGACGAAAAAAAATTGAGTTTCAGTTCTATCTATGGGGGTATATATCCCAAAATTTATTGCTTTTTCTATTTTTGTGTGAAACTCTTAATGCGGTTTACAGAATACATCTACTTACCAAGTTTCAACAGTGTAGTTCTTATAGTTTCGGAGAAAAGTGGCTGTGATATACGGACGGACAGACAGACAGACAGACATGACGAATCTATAAGGGTTCCGTTTTTTGCGATTTGGCTACGGAACCCTAAAAATTAGCAGAATTTGTGCTGCCTTATTGTAGTTAGCGCTTAAATACATTTCAATGCATAGGATATTATAAAATGCAATTGACAGCAGTCACTTGCTGTTCATAGTTTGAAAAACCAGTACAATGAAAACGATGAGCCTGTTCAGTGTGTTTGGAAGATCGAACTCGAACAAATTTTCAGAAAAAAAGTTCATCTATTCACATATAAAAATCAAGTTTGCCAAGTTTCGAATAAAACGAAAACAACGATAACTTACTTTCTTTAAGGGTACATCAAGTTACAATCTATTGTGACAATTTCCTCATTCAATTCTCAACACTTGTATAATAAAAGGACTAGAATATTAATACACGGTTATTTTTTTATCACCCTGGAAAATTTTAGGGAGGCTTCACGACATGTTATTAGAATGTTTTAAATATGAATAAAAAATAACTCACTTACTTAATTTTATATTTTTTTTAATGATACAAAAAATGCTGCACTAGTTGAGAGCAGCATTTTTAGAGATTTTTTTAATTTTATTGTTATTTTTTTATTTCATTTTTTTATTTTTTTATATAATAGTGGATGTGTCCTGAAGCGTTGCTAAAATTTTCCAGGGTGATAAAAAATAACTGTGTATATGTATAAGAAGATACCGGTTGAAGCGCTTCGTTTTTACAAGCTTATATTTAACTTGCAATGTAAGTATGTATAAGTATGTGCGGGTGAAATCTTGCAACTCAATTTTGAAGCAAATATCTTTAACCGATTGAGCTGAAATTTTGTATACACATTCAGTTTGGATGACAATGCATGGTTGACTATGTGACGTCATTCTAAATCCAAGATGGCGGCATACCCAAGATCCATCCTAATGCACCCCTACAATATGGGTATCAAAGAAAAGGTCTTGTTAAGAGAAACTCGAAAAATAATGTGACGTCACTATTAATCCAATATGGCGGACTTCTAAAGCTTGCAAATCAATTTTGAAGTAGATATCTTTAACCGATTGAGCTGAAATTTTGTATACACACACACTTTGGATGAACATGCACGGTTAACTGTGTTACGTCATTCTAAATCCAAGATGGCGGCATACCCAAGATGGCGGACCAATTATTTTTAATGCACTCCTACAATATGGGTATCAAATAAAAGGTCTTGCTAAGAATAACTTGAAAAATAAAGTGATGTCACTATTATTCCAATATGGCGTACTTCTAAAGCTAAAAAATCAATTTTGAAGTAGATATCTTTAACCGATTGAGTTGAAATTCTGTATAGACGTTCCGGCAAACGACCTTGCAACAATGATACGTTGAATGAGATGAACAGACTGAGAAACGTGTCCAGTAATAACTAAAAAGTAAAAAATAAATTAAATATAAAAAACCTTTTTAAAAACAAGCTTTTATTAAAATGCGCTAAAAAGAAAAAATAAACTTTTACACTAAAACTTTTACTTATAACGTCATTTCACATTTGACACAATTTAGGTATATGACATAAAAGCTCGTCGCGAGATTTACTGTTGTAGATAAACAAGTAAATTAAATAATTTGATATGAATAATTTTATCCACTAGAATTTTCAAACCAAGTAAATACGAGTAGGTACTTAACAGTACTCTTTTAAGTACTTTTAAGTTACTACACACAAGTAAATCTCGCGACAAGCTTTTATGTCATATACCTAAATTGTATCAAATGTGAAATGACGTTATAAGTAAAAGTGTTAGTGTAAAAGTTTACTTTTTCTTTTTAGCGCATTTTAATAAAAGCTTGTTTTTAAAAAGGTTTTTTTATATTTAATTTTTTTATAGTCAACAAGCTAACCCGGTCACGCCTTGTATTGACTATAAAAAAAACTATTCAAGATAAGAAGGTTTCCGTGACAGGTCGGACTTTTCCGTTTCATAAATACTAGTTTTCACGATTAAAAATATTATGCTTTAAAAATGTAAATTAATATATCTTTCGGTTATCTTTATCAACAATGCAATAATTAATGGTGGTGGAAGACTTCGTAGGACACGGGGAAGAGCCAATAATTCATTAATAACAAATATTGCATTATCAACAATTAAAAAGATTATTACAATTTAAAAGATTTGACGACACAGTTAGCGCCGAGGTCGAGTGATCGCCTACTGCGCAACGAGTCGCAGGTTCGATTCCCGTACGGGACAAATATTTTGTATGGTCTACAGAAATTTGTTCCGTTCTGGGCGTATGTGTATGTGATATTCTTTGTTTGTTACTTCACCCACGACACAGAAGAAAATCCTAGAGTGGGGCAACGTTTTATAAAAAACTATATCATTAAAAATTTAAAGATAATCGTAAATTATGGCATATTATATGTACTATTTCTATGAAAACTGAATTCGTTTCGCAGCGCTTTAAAACCTTTATTAATGAATAAAATTTAAAAAGTTTACAATGTAAATTATAAAATGATCAGAAAAAAATATAGCGACCAAAAGAATTTTTATTCTTAAATTTTCACCGACATTCGCTTACAACTTTGTTGTTTTTGGTTCCACGACCTAAAGTTACTTGTCTAAAGTTGTACAGAATTTTAATTGCAACAAAAAACGTTATAATATTTTTTTGTGAGTACCCCTATTTCCAAGATGGCGGCCGTGGGACAAGGGTTGCAACACCACAAACTTGGATTCAACATTACACTAACCCCTCCTTGATATCTAAACAATAAAATTGCGTCCTCCGACAAATGCACAATTAGCCCAAAAAATTTAACATTTCTTTTCTTTTTTTAAAAAAACGTCGCCCCACACTAGGATTTTCTCTTGTGTCGTGCAGTTACAAACATAGAATATCACATGCACATATGCCCAGACCGGAACAAATTTCTGTAGGCCATACAAAATATCTGTCCCGTGCGGGAATCGAACCCGCGACCCGTTGCACAGTAGGCGATCACTCGACCTCTGCGCTAACCGTGTCGTCGATTTCAATGGACTAAGACGTCGAAATAATAAATGTTGAAGTCACTAATCAAGATAAAAACTATCCTATCTTTTAAGTTGGGCCAAATTACATACAGTAAGCCAAATTTTATCAAAATCAGGTAATTAGTTCAGAATTAATCCCAGACAAACATCTTAACGCAAGATTTATATTTAATATATATATGTACAATATTGTGCCACTTTATCCATACCTGATTTCTCTCCTTTGTTACCGTGTGCCATAATTGTTGACAAACTTTAGCTGATAGACCTGATGTGATGCTACATCTTCATTAACTAATTTTAAAGTTCTAATGGAATTAAATCTTGAAATCTTACCACTGCACGTATAAATCTTAGCGTTCTCGTCCTATTTAATTAACGAACATTATTCTGTTAATAGTATTAGATACCATCTAGGTTGGTATCTTTAAGTCGTAGCTCCTTTAACGACTTCCAACTTAGCTAGGTTCAACTTTAGTAACACGACTATAAAATGCGATTTATTTATTTTTTATTTATTTATTTATTGAATATCTTACAGCATTTAATTATATATAAAACATACTATGTAAAACATTATACAAGCCAATTACAAGATTCCAAATTTATACATTTACACTTAATTTAAATAACAGCTGCAACTATAAAACATAAGAAGAGAACAAAAAAAAGAGAACATAAGTGAGCACATAAGTAGGTACGAATTTGAGATAGGGTATTTATAATTTGTTGGTGTGTGCGCTTGGTGTGTGTGTGTGTGTGTGTGTGTGGTGTGTGTGTGTGTGTGTGTGTGTATAAGGATGTGTAAAGTAAAATAAACATAATAAACAATCACTGTGGGCCGGAAACTGTTCGATTTCCCCCAGTGCGGTTGCCACCACTAATGTACGAAATCTTATTACAATGTTAACCTCTTAAACTTAGCTTCGGGGAGATTAAATATGTCCATGTCGTAGAAAGTCTTATTGTAATTATGAACGCACCTGAACAATACAGAATTTCGGGCATAATTCGTACCCGCCCATGGCTCACTGAAAAGTCTAGTCTGATGACGACGATTACGCATACGCGGAGCACATAGTTGGATACATGACACCAAATCCGGACAGTCTATTTTATTATTCAGTATCTTAAACAGGAAGGCCATGTCTGACAACAACCTTCTGTTTTCAAGAGACATCATACCATACAGCTTAAGACGATTGTTATACCCAGATACTGCATCCCCAGAACGCCGACTCACAAAGCGCAAGTACTTACGCTGAATACCTTCCATTCTGTCCCCGTGTATATTATAGCTTGGCGACCATATTTGTGAGGCAAACTCTAATATGCTTCTCACATAGGCAAAATACAAGGCATTCAAAGTTTGGACACGTTTAAAAGGTCTTGTGATGCGCATGATGAATCCTAACATTTTGTAAGCCTTTTGTACAATATGTTCGTAATGCATTTTGAAAGATCATCAAGAATCACTCCCAAGTCCCTGATGTGTGTTTCCCGAGCAAGAATAACATTATCAATGTTATAATCGTAATAAAAAGGTCGTGATTTTCTGGAGTAAGTTATGCAATGACACTTTTCTATGTTGAGGTCAAGGAGGTTCAATTTACAGTATGCACTAAGTCGGGACAGATCATGCTGAACCAAGTCACAATCCTTTCTACTATTAATACAGTAGTAAATTTTCATATCATCGGCGTACATGGAGAATTGTGCGTATTGAAAACATTTGTTTATGTCATAGATGTAAACATTGAATAAAAGTGGCCCTAAGTGTGAGCCTTGGGGTACACCAGATGGAATTCTAGCGTAGTCAGACACACATGTCCCAATCCTAACAGCCTGAGATCTGTTATCTAAGTATGAGGAAAACCATCGTAGTAGATCTCCATGTATACCGACCGCCCTCAGCTTTGACAACAAGATGTTATGATCCAATCTGTCGAAGCATTTGGAGTAATCAGTATATACTGCATCCACTTGCCCGCCTTTATCCATATTCTTTAAAATGTAATTAGAAAACACTGCAAGATTCGATGTGACTGATCTATTTCGCATGAATCCATGCTGCTCAGTGGGGATAGAATGTGCTAAAAATAGATAAATATGATCAAACACAATCAGTTCTAATAGTTTGCTAAAGACAGATAATATTGAAACAGGTCTATATTTACTAAAATTTGATTTAGGGCCACTTTTATATACAGGAATTACTAGCGCCTCCTTCCATTTAGTAGGGAAAAAACCTTCGGATAATGATCTATTGAATATTATAGATAGAGGCACCGCAAGTTCCTTCGAGCAAGCCTTAATAAAAAATGGTGGTATCCCATCGCTACCGGGGCCTTTATTAACGTTAATCTTTTGGAGGTATGTACGGACCAGATCGGACGTCACTTGTATGCCGCCATAAGAGAGAGCTACGTTATTATCAGGCACGTCGGGAACCGAAGAAGCAGTACTTTGTCTGTAAACAGATTGAAAATATTTTAAAAAGTGTGTACAAATATCTTTCGGATCTGTGACCACCACAGAACCGTCTTTCATTTGTTTTGGGATGGATCCACAATTTTTTAGCTCTTTAGAATACTTCCAAAAAAGCTGCGGATTTTTTACCAGAGCTGTTTCACATCTCTGAATGTATTTATTCCAACATTTGCCCTGCAAGATTTTTTGTCGTTTCTGTAAAAGTGAAAAAGAATCATAATCACGGGGATTTTTATATTTTTTCCACAATTTATGATAGTGCTGTTTTTCTTTAATAATATTTACCAAGCTCTTACTATACCATATTGGGAAAAAGGCGTTATGCACAGTTACAAATGTTGGTATAAATTTCTCAATCAACTCGTACAATTTTATGTAAAAGTAGTCTACCGCGTCTTCAATACTGCAAGATAACAGCCTTGAGTTCCAATCGATTATATTAAGTTGTGACCGTATGAACTCATAGTCACCTTTCCTAAAAACATAAACTTTCTTGGGCGGTTCATGGATGGGTTTCACAGAAATGTTGGGAATTTCGAGCTCCAAAGCCGGGTGATGGGGCATGTCTTCACGGGTGAAAGGTGTAAGACTACGAGCAACACTAACGTACGAGTTACTAAATACTAAGTCGAGAAAATTATTATTATCATTAGCCAAATGATTGTATTGATATAACCCCGAGACTGTAACAAGCTCGATGAACTCCTGTAGGTGACCCGATAAATTTCCCAACGCAACCAAATTGCCATCTACGTCCGCTTCCCAACTGACGCAACTCATATTAAAATCGCCCAGACACACAAACCAGTCATCTGGATATATCTGGATGATGTCGGCCATATATTCTTTGAATTGACATAGTACAGGATCGCACTGAGATCGCACCCCTGGCATATACGTACAAATTATATGCAAGTCAGATTTCGACTTAATAGCTTTTGCAGTAACGATTATGTGTAAAACATCAAATAACGCTTTGGTCGGTAGGCATGAGTCATCGCGCCGAGCGGCTAACTCGCGTCGCGTGAGCAGCATCACCCCTCCTCCCCGCGTACTTTGCGTCAAAGCTAGGTCCCTATCGCATCTGTGAATATCGTAACGAGAATCAGACACTTCGGCATCAAATACACCGTCGTAAAGCCATGTTTCTACTATGGCGACAATACAAAAACTATTATTTAGTAAGCTTTTTTTAAAAATTGATGTTTTACCACGAATGCTACGAGCATTTTGAAAGTAAATATTTAAGGTCATCATTGTTATTAGCAATAATAAATTCCTTTCGCAATGTATATTTTGTTCTAACCAGAAATAAAGTATGTCTGAGTCCGAAACACCTACGCACTACTAAGTGTACACTGAGCCAACGAGCGATTGTTATGAGTGTGTGTAGTGATTGATATAAGTGTAATAATATGGTATTAGGTATGCTGTGTAATGTGATAGAGTTTAACGACTTTGACCAAATATAAAATAGTACAGGCAAGTTATTGCTTATTTCTACAGATTCTTATTTGGTTTTCAGTTCAGATAACTCTGTGGAAATCAAAGAAAAACGTTTTGACAGTTTATCAATTTTCTCCTCTTGTACCTTAAACTTTTCGTCTATGGAAGTAAGAATTTCCGACTTCATTTCCCGTAAATCCCTTCTGTAACTCTCCCGTGATAGGTCAAGCTCTGACTTAAACATATGGAATAAGCGCTCTGTACTGCTATCATGTGGTATTGATGGTCCCGGCTGTGACTGCGCCTGCGGCTGTGGCGATGCACCGCGCGAATCGCAGGAGAGTGCGGACGCAGGGGAGTTTATCAGTTGCAAACCAAACCAACAAAAGCAAACCCATGCAGATTTTGAACTCGACCGCATCTTTCTAAATTTCTCCTCAACAATGCCGACACAAACGAAATGATATTTTTGTTTACAACGGCAGCAAGTCAAACCCTCCTGGTCGAATATCTGCTTTTCGCATTTAGTGCACTTCGACATGTTAAATAGTCACAGTATTTAGCAGAATAAATGATAAATTCAGTGAATCAGTGTTAGTGAGCAGTTACCTGTTAATTTTGGTTTCCAACTATGTGCGGTACAAACTTGCCTCAGCACTCAATATTTATGTTGAAAACTATAGACTTCTCAATAAACAGGTACGAGTCTTCTATTTATCACTAAATCCAGTAAAATAACAGTTAATTTATATTATTAAACTCAAAAAAAAGAAGAGGCATACAGAAACAGCTGTTAATTAGCGAACATCCGAGGGTAGAATTTAAGTTCGAATTTGAAATTAAGTTCTTCTTCTGAGTTTAAGAACAATTTAAAGATGACCGAACAATTTCTTAAATCATTTCTTAAACGGTTCACTTGCTCTTCATGGGCGTTTTTGACTTATCCTGTATAAACATCATTACAAGAAATAAGAACAGCATTTCAAAAAAGAATACAATTTTGGAAGTCAAATGGTCTTCAAAGTCCGAAACGCCATCTTATTATGCATATGTCAGAACATCTCATGATACACGAATTATTTATGACCGACCGTCGTTTACGTCAAATACATTTCGTTGAGACCTGACTCGTGAAAGCCAAGGTGAAGATCATACATTTTTATTAAGGTAAATAAGTTTTGATACGAGATTGTAATAATTTTATCTATGTTACGCTTAAGAGATTCTGATGATATAGGTTGTAATAGGTTTTAAGGCAAACATCACGGATGTTAATCTGAATACAAAACCGTATTAAAATGTCTAAATTCTATTTCCTCAGTACGTACTACTGTTATCCTGTAGCTTATTTTTGGGTTAGGTCGTAAAAAATAAACGATACTGCTATAACCCACGATAGGTCCCCGACTACTAAGTCTTGATTGAAATGAACTTCTGAACTCTCAATTTTTGTGATAGTTATATTTCTGTATCATTTGTGTACACTCGAGTACGAAAAGATCCGGTTAAAGATACGGGCAAAGTAACGTCAAAGTAACAAAAATATGTATACTCTACCTACTCTACCTTAATGTCGTGGAAACGTATCACATGGCACGAAGTTATTGATAACATGTGCAAATCAAGTCCAGAAGGATGCATGTTGTGATTTTGGCACGAGGAAATCCCACTCGTTGCTTATATTTATCATTATAAACATTATCAATTTTAAAAAAACTTAAACATTGTCTTGACCCTTTCTTATTGTTTAGATATTATGTACATCGATTTTATAGAATTCTTTGAAACTTTATTAAGAATTGCCAGAATTCACTTGAGGCGTATTAATTTACAAGATTGTAGTTATACAGGCTACATCAAACAATTAAATTCAATGAAATTGACTGGAATTGTCCTTGAACGCAAGTTTCATTAGAAATCTTTAAAATCTTATTTCTTGGAAATAAATGAGTACACAAGCATATTTTTCATTAAATGATTCCAATATAATACAATATTCTGAGTACTATTGAGGCACGATCTTCCTAAAACCATGAATCAGATTTCTTCGTCTCAACCTTACAAAGAACAAAAACACAAGGAAAGAGCAACTTTGAAATATTTCAAGGATTCTTCAGAAATAACATCGCCAAATTTCTTCCAAGAAGGTGTTACAAATTCCCTTTATAACGAATACCCTACAGCGACAAGCGAAAAAGCAACGCAATTGTCCAAATACTCAATATTTTTATAAATACGACTCCACGTCTTGTTTTCCTGCAAACTTCAGGCGTAAGTTTATAAAAGTAATGTTTCACGCTCGATATAGGTACTAAAACTATAACTACGAAGTGTCTTTCTACTATACATGCAGTATTTTAGAAGGATATAATAGGTGGTAACATAAAGGTGGCAAAATATCTCAGCAATTTGTTTTGAATATTTGTTGCGCTTGATAAATATTTTCTCTCTTTTCCATTTCTTTATAATTATGCTTTTCGTTTTCATAATTAGGCTTAATTAACTTTTCATTTAGTAAAATAATGCATTTACAATACCTCATCATCATCATTTCAGCCAAGAGACGCCCACTATTGGACACAGGCCTCCCCCAAGGATCTCCACACCGATCGGTCTTGCGCCTCCCGCATCCAGCGGTTTCACGCAACCTTCACTAGATCGTCGGTCCACCTTGTGGGGGGCCTACCAACACTGCGTCTTCCGGTACGCGGCCGCCACTCGAGGACCTTTCCGCCCCAACGGCCGTCTGTCGGTTGGGGCGGAAACACCTCGGAAAAAGTATATTCATTATAATTCAGTGATCGACGAACTCTACATACGAATACAGACCATATGAATCAAGCAAATTACAAAGATCGCCAGACTATAGGAATCGGAAGGTTATTAGAAATGATGCGTTTTAATTGTGACAATTATTATGGCAAATGCGCGCTATACACAAGGAAACCATTTTCGATTCTTTCAATTATTTAAAAATGAACAAAGTCCTTATTATATTTGGCCAAACCATATTGGCCTAAACTTTTAACGTACAATAAAATCGTTTAGCCTAACACTTATTTATTAATTTGGTATAAAAATTAAAAGCTCTAATTTTATAATCTCTAATGTTACATGATCTTAAATTTATTGGCATAGGTTTCCTTTCATATTATGATGAATGTGCTAACATATTGCAAAACATAATATTGAGAATTGTTTCGTTCATTGGAATAATAAATTAATTAAAAATATTATTGACAATGTTATTATTTTGATCAAAAGTAAGTGACAGAAACGAATCGCTCTAAAACCGACTCCACCTAGTCTTGTCTGCCCAGCCCTAGAGTGTAATTCAAACCCGCGTAGGCGCTTAGGGGCGAGGCGGCTCGCGGGCTAAAGTGCAGGCGGCTGAGCCAGGCCGGCGAATCCGGCCAACAAGCCGAAGCTGTGGTGGTAAACGGAAGCCATCTATAAATATTAGCAAGTGAAGGTCCACTGGAGCCCCGCAGCGCCAGAGCCGTCACGAAAGTCAGTCTGTCTGTATGCAAGTCAAAGGCCCTATTTTTTAATCATTCGTTGGCATTGAACGCTGGTCGAGCGTCGGCTGTGACCACGATTTCTTTTGATTTTTGGTGTGTATGCGATGAAAATCTATAGAGTAATATGTCGAAAATCAATATTATTTTGCTTTTCATCGAAAACAAAATAAAAATCGACAGAAATTGAACGCAAACAACGCTGGACGAGCACTCGACGCCTACTGACGAGCGATTCAAAAATAGAGCCTCTGCTCCGCTTGCATAACATTGGTAACCGAAAAAAAATACTGGATATCTTTTGTACGTTTCTATTTTGTGAGAATTTTTATTTAGTAATAGTAAATAGTAGAAGTTGTGATTGCTTAGCCTAATGTTGAATTCGAAAAGTTAAAAATACGGAGATAAAAAGTTATGCAAAGTGAAAATAAGCTAAACACATTATGACAAGTGAAAATTATGCAAAAAAAATTGTATGCCACTTGCAATTAGGACTTCGAAAAATTAGACGATCAATCCTAATAACGCTTTTAACCAAACGTTTTTTTTCGTGTGCGAATCATCACTCACGTATTTCAGTCGACCACCTTGAAAATATCCAAGGAACATTCCACGATAAGCGCTGATTATTCGCACAACAGTTTTTGATATTCCCTTAGAACATTACAATTTTCCTCATGTGTGCTTTATGATATACAGAAGAAGAAAAAAACTAATTACGCGTAACTTACACCGGGATTTAAAACGCATGTCAAATTTTAAGCTTTGCCATTGAAACAAGTTTTTAAAAAATATTTATATCTTACTAAGCAACCCTCAACACTTCGACTTGTGTCGAGAAAGTAGTTAACTGCGGTAGTTCGTTTGGTTTTGAACGTGATTACAGCAATGCGCGTTGAAGCGGGAGAATTTTATTCCGCTCGGTGACCGAGCTGCCGCCTCTACTATAGCACTGTTTGGCGTAAGCGGATTCCCCCGTTTAAACTGACCTAGAAAACCACAAAAACTGTGGCAAACGGAAATCAAATAACCCCATGCAATCTGCTTTGCATAAAATATATGCTGAAATTCACATGAATAGCGCTAGCGAGGTTAAAGCGCCCAACGGCACACATGGGACTGTTTTAAACTTTGTTCGTCTATAAATATTTTAATATACCTACTTTCATTATGTTGTATATATCACAGTTCTGCTTGAACAGGGGTAATTTATATGTGGTTTATAGGCGTCACTAACGAGATATCTGATACAGACATTGTCCATGAAAATAGTTTCCAGCTGAGATGATACTTGGTGGTATTCATCGTTAGCAGGTCCTGCGACATATTTGTAGTTGTAGAATGATTTTTTCAACAATACTTTTCTTATTTGTTACATGTTTATTCCTAGCAATGTCAATAGATACTAAAAGAAACCAAATAGAGGAAGATGTATGTATTATACAATTATAACGATTGGCATTAGGGTAGTCTTAGTTTTATCATAATACAGTTTCAATATACTTACCATTATCTCATAGGTGCTCTGATTCTGAGCAAGCAGAATAGGAGAAATAGTTCACAGTATACGAGTTATAGAGAAATACATCAACGGAACAAAGAATTAAAATATATACACAACACACTAATATAAATCACCATATACATATAACAAAATATAAATAATAATAAAACAAAACTGCCTACATATTACTAAAATTAATAACAATAGAAGTAATTCTGATATTATAGTATATGAATGAATACTGACATATTGCTTCTTTCTATACAGATTTATAAAGAGAGTCTACGCATTTGATTTTTTAAGGATGCTCTACTACAAGCCCATATGAAACTGAGAACAGACTATTATTCTGCTATTCTACATAGTGACAGGCGACTCAAGTTAAATAACTCGGGCAACTCGGGTTCATCATCTAGCCCGTTGACCCGAGTTGATTTTCTCATCTACCGAGTTGACTTTGATTCGGTCATTCATACGGACTCGGACTACTACGGCTCATGGTGCTGCTACGCGTAGCAGTGGGCGAGTCGAGTTGAATAGCCCGGGCCCGGGCATATTCATATCGGTTTTTTTGGATAAATAACGTAGTTTCGTTTTATTACAAAACACACAAAAATAAATTCTACTTTGAATCGTCAGTCGGTCGAGTCAACTCGACCCGAGTCGAGTCAGCCCGAGTTGCAACCTAACCAGTAGTGTTGCGAAAGTATCAGTAGGGAATCTGGGTTGTAATTTATTGGGTAAGCTTGGCAGCGGTACCTAAGTTGAGCTCATAGGGCACTACCGTATTTGTTTTTAAATGATTAGGAGCATTCGGTTCGTTACAATATTGTAAATCACGGATGTCCAACCTAGGTAATTGCAGTTTACTGTCATTATGGAGAGATTTTAAAACTTATAGCACAGTGTACCTACCCAACTAATATTGTGGTAAGAAGGCAAATAGTGGACGGAGGTAGGTTGAATAGGGACTGATTAGGATCAATCCTTCAGAATGATTCACTGAAAATCGGTCTGATAGCCCGCTTATAGAATCAGTGTTTAAATGTAAAATCTTTTTTTAGAAATAAGGTGTACCAACATAGTGTGTAAGTTTTTATTGTTACTATAGGTACTAACACTGTGGACTGTAGTTGTCTGAATTTGAAATAAAATAATAATAATAATTAATGCAAGATTGACACCGATTAACCTAAAAAAACTGAATATATTTATAAGTTAATAAACATTTTATTATATTAATTACATATACATATTCGCTGGAAAAGAGTATATACAGGATGTACAGGCGATTACAATGTAAATATAAGAGATATCAAAAATCTTCTAACTGATATTGCAATTATGTTACCCATTATGTAAAACCACACTTATTACTTTCTGATAATAAAATTAAAATTATACATAATATTATGTTATACACTGACATTCATAAAAAGACTAGTTTGCCTACTTAAGGGGGTAGGTGACAATGAAAAGTGGTCAGGTAATCAATAAACACGTATATCCACTTGAAAATGATAATTAATACAAAAGTAATTGTATGATACTTGTGCTTAAGGTAACAGCAATACATCAATTATATGATAATGGTTCAACCACTAGACCTTCTGAAAGGAGGCAAACTAAAGCCTCTTTACAATAACTCTATATAACCGTTGAGCTGTGTTTATGAAATTCGAAGTAGAACTAGTTTAGTGATGTTTATGTTATATATAGATTTGGAGTTATGAAGGGTCCAAAAGTGGCTCCGAATGGTTCGTACATTACACAAGGTGCCGCTCGCCAGTTCTCTTTTCCTGAACTTAATGTTAATATATTCTAGTCTTTAGCGATAGATGAAGATAAAGTGATGATGACTCGCCTATATCTATTATATATATAGTATTTGCTTTTATTCGCTAAATTAGAGGTGTTAACTCTAAAGCATTGTGGCAAAGTTCTTACGTAACGTGCCCAACAAAGCAGTTTATAAATACTACTTGAATTAAATGAAATTAAATGCTGTTACCAAAACGACATACGAGTAATATGATGAACTTTCGTAAAGCACCTATGACATTTATTTTAATTGACTAAATACAATTTTACTTTTTAAAGCTCGATATATAATAATCGTACTAAGCCTGTTTTAAAAAGTTATAGATGTTGAAAAAGAATCGGGTCAAAGTTACCATACTCCTATAATATCATTTGGACAAATGGATACTAAATTTGGATGAACCCAATCTCTTGAGGCTGCTTTAATGTTTTTATGGATTAGACAAAAGCCGAAGCATTAATACAGCGGAACAGATTTTCTTATAACATAAATTCTAAAGCTCTCGATGAAACTCGTTGTTTTCAAGAGACGCTAATACCTACTCGTATTTCGATCAAAATTGTGCCAGTTTCTGCGTTGGAGATTAAAAAGGTAATTTCTGTAAAAAACATTTTATTGCTTTGAAATGATTCATTTTACACCTCCCACTTGTTTTAATCTTTCAATTTTTTTCCCTTGGTTCAACTCAAATTCATTGCTTTTTAATTAGTCTACCAGAAGAAAAGATCGTTTCCTTTTTGTAGTTTTCTTTCAGCGCCTTTACAGTCAATTTGCATGCGAATAAAGACACTAATCTAGATAACTATAGTTTATTCAATAATATATTTTTAAAACCCATTTAAAATAGGAAATGATTGAGAATTTGTACGTCATATCAAGTAAGGGTAGTAGAAAGATATGTTGCAATAACTAATTGAATCATACTCGTGTCGATCCTGCCATGGACCAATGTGTATTTCATTTCTCGTACATGTCTACATATTGTGTCCATGCTCCTACGGTGAAGGAAAACATCGTAAGGCAACCTGCATACATCTGTGAAGATGTTCAAAGGTTGCAAAAGTTGCACGTGAAGTCGATCAATCCACACTGGGCCAACGTGGTTGACTAAGGCCTAAACTTAGGTTTGGCTAGATCCGCTCGGTGGGGGCATATATGAGCTGTGGTAATGAGCGTGACGTGCAATGATGCTGCAGAATTTGCATTAAACAGCCATCACACCGCGCGAGTATCCGCGACGGGCGCGCTAGCTTTACACAGCGAACGCTCTTGCTTCACAGACACACCTGCGGCGCAACTAGCTACTTTACAAATAAGCGACACCACAAAACAATTTTAATACGTGTATAGTGCCCAAATTTTGAGCATAACGCGATGTATGTGGCCAGGAACTGTGGCTCAGCCCTTATAATCACGTAAATAATGAGAAGCATGACAATAAAGTAAAAAACTTAAATGAAAATTATGGCAGTGAATTCGGTGCGAAACAGATGCTTATACGCAACGTAGACGTCGATAGTTCATTTAATTTGAGATGGTCCCCACAGTCGCATCCAGGTAGTCCGATCCGGAACTGTTCGCATTCGGACTGTCCGGATTTGCATTTTGTGGTGTCATCGTCCGAGCGAGCGGTCTGACATATTTCTCAAATGAATTGACTTGACACAGTGGAGAATAAATCTGTTTTTCTTTATCAAGTCATCCAATTTGTTTACGGATGCGATTCAATCGATGAGTTACAAAACTGCACCTCTGGCTTATGTGGATGGCGGATACGGGTATGTGTGTCGGGTTACATCTGTCCTAGATGACAAAGAGAATAAAAAATAATTTGAGATTAAAATATCAATGAACTGAATTTACACCCGCGCCAGATTTCGCGCAAAACAGAGACCGCCCCTTGCCTTTGTTGTCAAAGAGAGTTATGAATTTTATCCCAAATTCGACAGCCTGAGATAATGACACTCAGAAATAATGTCTGTTATATCTTAGTGTTAATTTATTGTTAACTAGATTAGAGCAATATTTTTTATCGATAAGCTCATAATATTCCGAATTAAGACTATAACTGACAACGAATGAAAAATTTGGGATTGGTCGACGACATACGCGTACCTAATAGTCAATAATATTGACGATTATATAATAGCCATGAACTAGCCGATTCATAAGCCTGTTTCATTCTTGTAGCCTAGTCAAGTTATAAAATACGGCTCACGGCTTATCGCTCCTAAAATGCTATAATTTTTAAGCGCTGTTTGAGTATCGTTGTTGTACAAGAGAGCGATCGGTTTGTGTTTGTCTGTTTTCCAAGTCGATCATAAAATATTTACGCTGTTGTAATAAAAATATTTGCCACACAGCAATAACTCGACTTACCTTCATACACAGGTTTATAGTACTAATTTAAGCTAGCTATACTCGTGCTCAATGAAATAAAAAAAAATTACGGGCATCTGTCTGTATGGACAAATTAAAACCTTAAAAGAGCTTAAAACGGTGGGCCGGGTAAATTTTCATGCAATGGCTTTTGCTATGATACTAATGATAATGTAATTATTATGATTTTTTATTGTAAACGAGTTTTTGCCAGCGACTTTGTCCGCGTGGAAGCCCCTTTATATAGATTCCCTTTATAAATCACCTCCCCCCCCCCTTTTTAATCTATTCTTTATTCTCCTCCACAATGCAAACTATCTCCGTACCAAATTTCATCTAAATCGGTTCAGCGGTTATTGATCCTTATCTATTACTCCGATGCGAACTGAAATAATGGCAAACAAAAATCTATGCATACGTACTCGTATATATTTGGACCATGCCTATACTCATTTATAAAAATTATTATTAACGATTTATCGCGATGTTTTATTCTTCTTCAACTAACTTCAACAGAACAATGAAACATCTCACGATATTTTGATCAGGTTTCACAGATTAAGTTATGGTCAACTATTGGGCTACCCGTATACTGAGTTAACAACAACATTTTGTTAAAAACAACGTGTTAAAAAACAAGTTCGACTGAATGTCGGCAATACCCAAAGTTTCACGTCTGCAAGCTTGTTGCACGCCCGCATTATAAGTTACAAAATTTGATTTGAAAGTACCGCACCGTGTTCTTCTCAGCAGTTTTCCTCCAAAGATCGCTGCTCTGATAGAACAACGTCGCTATTTATTTATATATAAATATGCAGTAAACGTAAAAAGAGTTAAACTCTTTTTTACACATTCCTTAGCAAGTAGATTAAATGGTTAGTAAGCCTTAAGTAAACTTAACGATCGGTATAAAAAAGTATTTATGTTATCATACTCGTATAAAAGCTGTTATATATCGAATGAAAACAAATCCAAGTCTGGAGGTTGATAAAACTGATAGGACGCTTGAGTCCTTACGTGTGCCCACTATGCGTGTTGGAATAAATATTCCTGTATCAAAGCTAGAGAAGGGTGTTCAATAAATAATCCTTATAAAATTTAATTAATCACATCCAGGTTACGGCTATCAATTTTTATAATATGACAAGTGAATTATGCCCTTATCAACTGTTAGGAAGTCTTAACCGTGGATTTTATATTATCGTGATGTTACTTTTGTTTCCTTAATTATTACTAGTCAATTAAGTTTAAATTAATTTACAATTATATAGACTTTTAAAAGTCCTTTCGACCTCAGAAGATTGTTTGTACTTTATACGTCTGCGAGTTTTAAAGATGATGCTGATTCGTTTCCTGTCTGCACTTATTTTCTTAGATTAAATTACTATATTACTAAATAACTGTAGTAATATTTTAGTTAAGTATTACTACAGTAACTTTTTTTACAAAAACATAAAGCTGACTTCAAAAACACCAAAAAGTCATAAATAATATAAGAATACATAAAACATCACAGTTTTATAGTAAAGTCGGTGCTAAATTACAAGCTTTTATTTACGTTCACCTGCCGGGTGTCTGTAATGAAATATTGCAAGTAAAATTTGACCCACTTCCCGGTCTCCGATTGAGCAGAAATTTTGCATGCATAATATGTATATCGCGTGACAATGCAATATTATGATATAAAAGCTTGTATTTAAAAAAGTTTTTTTTAATACTTAATAAAGTTTTTTCATTATTATTTATAAGTAAATAATAAAGTTTTTTTTTAAATAATAAATAATAAAGTTTTTTTAAATAATAATTTTAAATTTTACTTGTTTTAAGTAACTACATTATTTGTGTTATAGAAGGCTAATCCTGGCCGCTTTGTTTTGTACTGTCGGACCTATATTTTTGATATAAGTAATTTTAATTTTGATAGTTCCAAATATGTCACTTCTGTGTTAAATACAATTTACGATGTACACTAGTCTGTTTCTTCTTTGATTGTAATAGGCTATGGGCGTTGAACATTCAAAACCAGGTACCAGTCAAATACTTAATTTTGAGAGATTGAATGGACGTTCTAACTATTTAGTATGGACGTTTTTAATGCGAAATACTCTAATACATGATAACTTATGACATTGTATTACCCGACTCCGACCGACCTCAAAAGGAATACGTAAGCGGAAGGATGAAAAAGCTTTATCAGAAATCTGTTTGAGTGTAAGTCGTAATTGTTTCTCACACTTAAACAATGCAAAGACATCCAAAGATGCTTAGGAGCTATTAGAAAAGGTTTATGAAGAGAAAGTGCTAAATAGTCGATTACGGTTATTGCGAAACTTGTGTTCCATTTAATTAGAAGATTTCTCTGACATGGAAGGATATGTTAACGAAATTACTTCGTTATCACAACAGCTTTCAGCAATGAAGAAACCAATTGACGATGAGTTCTTAGGAGTGATCATGCTACTGGGACTTGCACCCAACTTCAAGCCAATGATTATGGCTTTAGAGTATTCTGGAGTAAAAATCACGGGCGACCTAATTAAAACTAAGCTCCTGCAAGATAAGCGTTGGACTGTCGATACAGCGAGTACAACCGAGTGCTTAATAGACGTATAGAAAAAGCAAGAATTTCAACGTGCATCCGCCAGTTATAAAAGTAGTGCCAATAAGCGAAACTTACAAAGAAGCAGTGCACTCTAGTGCTGTATTAAAAGAATTAGTAGGTTTTTCAAAATTTTTTATAACTTTTAACGATAACCAATCTGCTGCCGAATTATATACTAATCCTGTGTTTCATAAACGTACGAAACATATAGATGTGACGTACCATTTCATACGTGATACAGTAGAAAGCAAAGCAATTGAAATAATTGTTTGTCTGCTGAATTAATGTTGGCCTTACTAAAGCCTTAAATGAAAATAAACATGAAGGTTTCGTGATACGTCTCCTATAATTAAAAAATGAGATCCAGGATTAAGGGGGCGTGTTATAGAAGGCTAATCCTGGCCGCTTTGTTTTGTACTGTCGTACCTATACTTTTGATGTAAGTAATTTAAATTTTGATAGTTCCCAATATGTCACTTCTGTGTTGAATACAATTTACGATATACACATACAAATCTTTTTCTTCTTTAATTATAATAAATTGTTCTTATATTTTTTAAGACTTTCAAGGTGATCATAGCTTGGCACACACTTCAATATCAAACTGTGATGTTGTATGTCTTCTTATATTATTTATGACTTTTTGGTGGTTTTGAAGTAGGTTTTTTTTTCAATCTTTTTTGGTTAATGCATATTAGAATTTGAGCCAAGGTAAACACCGGAATAACTTAAAATACAACGTTTTTCGCTCTTAACAATTTCGAAAGAATTAGTCCCAAGCTCCTCATCTACCAGGAACCTTCCATAATCAACTCAGTAACATGACATGATGACTACCAGACGCAAATACCTAAATATCTTAAGAAGAAACATGTAACACGTTGGACGTACTTATGAATTTCTAGGGTTTCCCTCGATTTCCATGGGATCCCATGATCAGATCATGACATGATGAAAATGGGACCACCTCTTGCGATTACAAAAAGTTTTTAAAAATCGGTCCACAAATGGCTGAGTAATCGGTGAACATACATAAAAAAATAGATACAGCCGAACACAGAACCGGAGTAGGTTTTTCGAAGTCGGTTAAAAAGGAGGAGGTTCTCAATTCGAAGCGTTTGTTTTTTTGTATTTGTATGTTGCGCGATTAATCCGTGAATTGCGGCCCGATTTTCAAAACTCTTTTGGTATTCGATAGAGTATACTCCTGATGTGATCCCATTGCCGTTGTTACCAAAGTCAAGAACTGATGGGATCACAAGAAAATCAAGGATATCCCTTGATTTTCTTGTGATTCTTCACTCTTAAATTTTATAGGTGCGACCAATGTGTTTCATGTTTTTTCGAAGCTTTTCAGGTATTTGCGTCTGGTGGTCATGGACCGAGCTGATGATGGAGGGATCCAAAACTTCGAAGAGTTAGAGGTTTGTTTTTTTAATACAATAGGCACGTATTGACTGTTTGTCGTATTCTTTCAAATACTTCGGTGAGCTGGTATTAAACTAAGACAAAAAATAAACAATACAAAAGATAACACAACTTTAAAAACACTTAAAAGTTAGAAATGATATAAGAATACAGATAAAATCACATTTCTCTATTGAATTTGGTGCCAAACGATGATCTCCTAGAAAATCTTAAAATTTGGCACCAAAATAAAAACATGTTGTCTGTTTTCTTATATTATTTTTAACTTTTAAGTGTTTTTAAAGTCAGTGTTTATTTATTTTTCGCAAAAAAGTAAAATATTTCACATCACTCTTAAAGTGTTAAGTAATCGTAAAATGTTTATGGTAGATAATTGATAGTATTTTTGGTACGAAAGATAAGCATCCTAAATGAATGATTGAAATTATAAATGTTTTTCGTCTTCATATTGACATCGGAACGTTACTTTTAGTAGAATGTGCATTTTTTGTTGACTAATATCGCTTTGTTTGTTAAGCCTCAGTTATTTTACCTTAACATTATTTAAAAAAAAATTGTTATATATGTCTATAAATTCGATCGTAAACAATATTTTAACGTTTGTCTCGTGGGTTTTTAATAGTGTAAAAGACTATTCTTTCTTGTGATACTGTCGAACACTATTTGCCCGATCATTTGATTGTTCTAAGGTATTACTTATATATCTGGGTATTACCTATATAGTACCTGTATAGAGGAACAGGTTTTTTTTGCAAAACAAACGTCTATTTTAACTATAAGTGTGTATTTTTGTTAGTTGAATCTAGAACCGAAAAAAAAGAACTTTGCATATCTTCGTTTAGCGAACACTTGCTTTTAAAATATCCCTGTAGAACCAATTATTATAGTACCCAGTTACCCTACATTCCTTCCAAAACTCCATAGATATTGGTGTAGCATTGTTTGTCACTAACTTTTACACAAGTACTTACTTAAAACATACAAAATGGCATTCAACTTTATAAAGTGACAAACATTTTTCATACTTACTTATGAAACCCACCAAAAAGTTTTACAAATTTAATTTTTAAACATTTTTAAGATCACGAAGCGCAGCGTCTGTACAACACCAAGCACATAGAATATCACAGAAAATATAAACGTTTAGGCCACCGAAAAACGTACATTACACTACAATAATTGAATTCAAATTTTGATTAAATCAACGATGTTTGTCCAAACTAAGTTAGAGAAAGTTTAGCGAGCGCGTTAAAGACACCTGTGGATGATTTTGATACAGACATGTAAGAGCATAATGATAATTTATATATTTAGGAAAAAGTTAAGGGGGTTAACATAACGTGTGTTCTATTAAAGTGCAGGGTTAAAAGTTATTTGAAGACAGTTTGAGAAGAGATCGGGGCGCGTTCGGCCCTTGTGACGCGCGCGGTCCAACTAACGTGCTCTCGCAAGGATCGGCCGACTGGTCCCCGGATTGGTCCCGAAAAGGTGCCACTAAGGATTCCTCCGCCTTTAAATTTAACACAGGAAAGTTATCCGGATTATCCCAAGTACCTACCAATGTTTGTTTGTACAGGGGAGAAGCAGCAAATTTATATAATTAATACTTTCCAAAAAGTTCTCTGTTCATTTGATTTTCAATTCGACACCGCAGTCACTTTATTCAATTTTGCGTTAACAGTATTAATATTTATCGCATAGTGATGTAACATAGCTGATTTACAAATGAAATTAATTATATATTTTTCCAGAAATCTAAGACCAAAGGAGAAGTAGTAATTAATTACTTACTTACTTTCCTTGTATTGTTGTGACATTTGAGTACTATAAGCACGCACAGGTAGTCAACGGCAGAGGCTACTTTAGTCTTAGATAGCTATCGGCTAAGGCCATCATCTCGTCGCCGACTACCAGCTTGCAGTTGTAACGTGACGCGCCTGCCATTTTACTTTTTACGAAGTTACATTTCAGCCGTTAAACTGCCGTTCCTGATCTAAATCACTGGAAGCCGCTTGCCAATACTTTGTCTTCATCATAACAAATAAATGATGATGATGATGAACAATTCATACTCGAGCCGACCCTAAGTTAGGGTGTTTAGGCCTTAGTCAACCACGCTGACCCAGTGCGGATTGGGCCTACATCTTTGAATTTCTTCGCAGATGTATGCAGGTTGCCTCACGATGTTTTCCTTTACCGTAGGAGCGTCAGACAATGTACATATGAAATTCGAAAACGAAAAACACATTGGTACACGGCGGTCCCGAACCTCGGACCTCCCGATCGGAAGGTAAGTGCCGAGTCCACAGCACTACCGACGCTCCCGACTTTATCTTAACTACGCTACGCTATTAATGTAAAAACAGTTCCGAGGGTATAAATAATTATGAATTCTGTTTAACTTTACACAAGTACAACAGGAAAGCTCTTGGCCTTCATTTTACGTGATCATCATCATCATCATCACAGCTCATATACGTCCCCACCGAGGGGTTCGAGCCTATCCTATGTTAGGGTGATTAGGCCTTAGTCAACCACGCTGGCCCAGTGCGGATTGATCGACTTCACATACACACATTCACATTGAATTTCTTCGCAGATGTATGCAGGTTGCCTCACGATGTTTTCCTTCACCGTAGGAGCCTCAGACAAATGTACATATGAAATTCGAAACGAAAAACACATTGGTACATGGCGGGTCTCGAACCCCGACCTCCCGATTGGAAGGCAAGTGCCGAGTCCACAGCGCCACCGACGCTCTCCTTACGTGATAGTAAAGTAACTAAGACCGAAGATGGAGGCGAGATTCATCTGGATTCAACAATAAATATGGATCTAGCTATTGTATCTTTAACTGTGCAAACACACCAATGTTAATAACATTGTTATTTTGGCAACAAACTTAGGCACGATGTCGGTAGCTAGCCAATTAGGCTCAGAAGCCAAACCTCCAACCAATCCAAGCAGAAAAGCTTCTGCCCTCGGGAGAATCGCACAGTGGACCTTCAAATCAGGTCCAGGTGGTCTCAACTGCTCGACCACAAAATATTCCTATTAATTTATATTAACTATATATCTGACGCTCATACGGCGAAGGAAAACATCGTGAGGAAACCTGCATACACCTGCGAAGTAATTCAAAGGTGTATGTGAAGTCAACCAATCCGCACTGGGCCAGCGTGGTTCGAAAAAGGCCTAATTGCTCTAACTAGTTAGGGTGGGCTCGTGCCCCTCGGTGGCAGCGATATGAGCTGTGATGATGATGATGACAAGGCCAACCAGCGAGCAAAAACATAATTCAAGTACATCATTACTCTTATTAAGCCGATTACAAGTTAACATAACATTCGTAACACAATTACTATTCATTCATTCATATCAGCCAATAGACGCCCACTGTTGGACATAGGCCTAATTACTATATAAAAATTAAATTGTAATTATAACAATTTGGATTCACAATCTGGAACAAAAGTAACCACAAGAAAAATATTGTATGATTCTGAATTTGAATTATAGCTGTAAATAGAAAAATATATCTAATTCAGGTAAGGTAGAATCCAGCTCATGCATGCAATATGTATGTGAAGCAAAGGTCAGACACATGATGATGTGATAAAATTGGATTGGAAATCACGCTGTGATATGATTTACTAGCAGAAGCTTTCCTGTGATTCCATAAGATACTACTCGGGTTCCTTTTAGTTCAGTCGGATGTAGTTCCTTTAAAGCACCAAAGCGTTGACAATTATTATAATCTTAAAAATCTTTTAGATCGCCGTAACTAATAAATGACTTGCGAACTTTAATCCTTGCGAATGAATTAAAAAACGATTGACGACACGTTAAGCGCAGAGGTCGAGTGATCACCTACTGCGCAACGGGTCACGGGTTCGATTCCTGTACAAGACAAATGTTTTGTATGGCCTACAGAAATTTGTTCCGGTTTGGGCGTATGTGCATGTGATATTCTATGTTTGTTACTGCACCCACGACACAGGAGAAAATCCTAGTGTGGGGCGACGTTTTTTTTTAAAGAGAAAAAAAGAGAAAGAGAAGATTATACGAGGCTGGTATTATAACTAACTACCCAGTTACAAATATTCATAATTTCATTTATCTAAAAGTTTCAAGTCACTAGGTATACGATATACGCAAGGTGCACTATCGGTTTTTAAAATCGTTTTGTAATTATAACTAATGTGCCATTAATATGAACTAACATGCCATTAATATAACTATTTGATTTGCGTCCAGGAGATTTCATATTAAATAAGTCATTTTATTACACAAAAATATGCAACGTCTTCAAATGCAGCCGTCGTTTTATATTTGGTCTGCGAAAGTTCGATTATGTCTTCAAGTATCGTGCTCAACTTCAATGGCACCCATTTTCCCGGCGCAGGGGCTATCATATCCTGTCTGTTCTATACTCAATACTATTTGACCCCAGTGCACCAGCATACCTTAAGAACCAGCTTGAGTATAACTCCTCTATAAATATCTGAAACCTGCGATCCTCTGGAAAATGTGTCCTTAAGCTGGAGTAATAGCTAATAAACTTACTTCACTATCCTTGACGTACCCTTTTTGTAATATAAATAGTATATTGTATTTATTATAATTTGCAAAATATATATAGTTATATGTTTGTTAGTTTAAGATTATGTATATATTAGTCTATCTTTATTAAGAGGATTGTAAAGTAATCGTGCGCGGCGCGAGTAGGTATTTTCTAAAATGCTATCTGTTTCACATCGCTCGGCCTCCGGTCTGGCGTTTACACCACAAATACAACATGCGCAAATTTTCACGCACACTACGACACAGCAGCGTGCGACTCGGCCACGATACTCGGCGGCCGGCCGGCGCGAGAGCACGAAATTATTATTCTATCGTTCGTAATGTTTTGCGTTGCTTATATTTCTGACTCCCTTTCCGCTCGCAACTTCGCCATCGTTACTTTCATTTTTCGTGTGGGAATTTTATGTTTTCACACAGGAAAAATAATTTTATAGCCTATATTACTCAGTGATAATGTAGCATTCTATTAGCCAAAGAATTTTTAAAATCAGTCTGGTAGTGTTTGAGTTTATTCATTACAAACAAAAATACAAACGTACTTAATCTTCTTTCTTCATAATATTTTAGTAGATGAGGTTCGGAATACAGAATTTATTTACATTTCGTAAATTATTTCTGTATTGAAATTTATTGTGAAGGCACTTATTTGGTATCCCTATAGGTACCTTATAGGATTGAGGGTGAGGACTTTTTGTTAGAAAAGTATGTATCCTATATTTACCTGTCTAAGGAAAATGCCATTTTTTAAGATGAGTGTTATACTGAATTAAAATAACTTGCATTTGAGATGTGAATCTTTTCTGAAAAAAAAAACATTAAACATATAATAATACTTTTACATACAAACTAAATAGGAACAGGGATACAAAAATAAAAAGTAATAATAAAGAATAATAATATTTTTTTGATTGGGCTGGGCAGCTTTTGCAGAACTTGGCTTTGCTTATAATATGAGCATTAGCATAAAACAGAAAGCGCGGATCTTCAACTAGTGTGTCCTACCAGTGCTTACTTATGGAGCTGAGATATGGATAACAACTAAGGCCATCGTCCACAAACTAGAGGTGGCACAAAGAGCAATGGTAAGAAAATTGGTAGGAGTAACACTCCGGGATACGAAAACGAATAGTTGGTTCCGAAAACGGCGTCAGGTCTCGGACATTACATACCACGTAGCAAAGCTCAAGTGGCAATGAGCTGGACAGAAAGCCGGACTCGTGGTGCAGAACTATCTTAGAGTGGAGGCCATGGAACCGTAAAAGACCCAACAGGAGACCACAGATGCGGTAGAAGGACGACATCGTCAAGATGGTGGGCACAAACTGGATTAGAGTAGCCCAAAATAGAACGGAATGGAGAAAGTTGAAGGAGGCCTATACCGCCATGGTAGAAGAAAAGGCTTAGATGATGAATAATATTTTTTAATAATTATATGATTATTTTTGTTGGTGATGTTCACCTCAATTTCTTTATTAATAAGCCAAACGTAACATCATCTGCAACTAGCTCCATCTCCATCCATCTTTGAAATTAGTCAGCAGCAAAACAAAAATAATGTGCGTCGGTGGAATCAGGGTTAACAACAGGGCTCTGTGACTGATCCCTCTATGAGTTTCTATAACTAGTTATAGTAATAGTTTTAGAATTTATTTTTTTCCACCTCCGTGGTCTAGTGGTTGAGGCCACCGGGTATTGATCGGGAGGTCCGGGTTCGATTCCCATCGGGACAGAAGCTTCTCTGATCGGTTTAGTTGGTGGTAGGGCTTCTAAGCCCACCTGGCTAGCTACCACGGTCTTACCTAAGTTTGTCGCCATAATAACATGTTAATAGCATTGCTGTGTTCCGATATAAGGCCAAGAGCTTCCCTGTCGTATGAAAAAAAGGATTATATGTAATCAGGTGCTTTAAATTATATTGTTAAAATGAAAAAAAAAAACGTCGAAACCGTACGAAGGGTGCCTTCTCCAAATATATGCCTACCCTGCCTAACCTACATATATTTTTTACTTTGTCGTTTGTATTTGTTATACATTCGTAGATTCCATAACGCGAGTACAAATAAAATAATATTGAAAATAACGCTACTTGCATATAGTTTGTTACACGTTTTTAGCTGCTCCAACTTGGTTATACGAAAAATAGTTTGTGAGCAACTTTGAATACGATAACGAACATACAATGCATAACAAATACATATCACAATAAACAAAAAACGAATTTCTTTTGACTGTGTGTCTTTGTGGCACATATCTATTATAAAAAATAAAAACCGACTTCAAAAACACTGAAAAGTTAAAAATAATTATAAGAATAGGTACAGACAACATCACACTTTTATATTGAAGTCGGTGCCGGTAACTTTTCAGTGTTTTTGAAGTCGGTTTTTATTTTTTGTAAAATATTTTTTATTTTTAACTTTTTAGTGAATGAAGTCTTTTTAGTGAAAGAAACCCTAATATAATACCCTAGTATTAAATTAGGGTTTCCCTCGATTTTCATGGGATCCCATCATCACCATACTCTATCGAATACAAAAATAATTTTGAAAATCGGTCAACAATTGGCGGAGTAATCGCGTAACATATACACAAAACACGTTGGACACACGTAAAAATTTAATGGTTTTTCTCGATTTTTATGGGATCCCATTATCAGATCCTAACTTTGATGACCATGGGACCAGCCTTGGAGTATCCTATCGAATACAAAAAGAATCATCAAAATCGGTTCATAAACGACGAAGTTATCCGCGAACAAACATAAAAAAAAGCATATAGGTATACGGTCGAATTGAGTAACCTCCTTTTTTCGAAGTCGGTTATCAAACAACTACATACTTACTTACAATTTATTTTCTTATTTGATTTTGGGAATTTACAGTTAGTTAACAGGCTACAGGCTGCTTACCCTTAAATAAGGTTTGTATTGAAATAAGATCCTTAAAATAAAACACTAAAATCAATAAACGTATTCGAAAAGACATTTACTTTTTGATGTAGAAGGTATTTGTGTAGACTTGAGTAATACCTTTCAGTATTGATCGATATATCGATATTACTTTCTCCTCCCTAGTCGACAATAACTACGATAACATTATGTCACATCACTAGTAGATTATGCCCCATTATACCCCTGCCCCCGACCCGTATCGTGCGATAGAGAGAGTTGCAAGAACTGATCGAAATTGCCTACATTTCCTGTTTGAAATATTGTTTCGGGCGATAACTGTTTTACCCCCCTAAACCTTTACGAAATTAGACACTTTTGGTCTCATTCTATTCAGTATACCTTAAACGATGTTTGTACGTTTTGCTTTTTTCGTAATTCAGTAAAATTTAGTCAAAAAAAGATAAAAATGCTCAAGGTAGTTTTTAAGTCTAAAATATAGATATTTAGATGCTAATAATTTATATTCTGAGCAATATTTCTTCAAAATCAAAACGTATAAACCTAGATCTTCATTATATCTACAACATTTCCAAAAATTATGAAAATTGGACTATGTTTAGTGGGAGAAAAGCGTTATCGCTTTTTGTATGAAAATTTACAGCCTCACAATCCTCTTAACTTTGTGTAATATTATGTAATGCGCTTCTTGCTCCGTTACATGTTTTCACTATTTACTTAGCCCAAAGGTTCACCGGCAGAATTTGCTATTTAGCAATAAGGTCGAATTTTTTAAATTGTTCTTTGTGCAATAAAGTATGTATTTATTCATTTCTATAATTGAAATGGCAACACAAAAGACGTTTAGGCATTGAGGTAGGTAATATAAAAAAAAGACAGGAGCTAAAGGACACTTACATTTTGACTACAGCAGCCCAAGTGGTACCACGAGGAAAGGCCAGTACGGAGTGTGACGGAGTGAAATCATAACACGTGTTGTTAGTATATAATGCACTCTGCAAGTGTTATTATATTGTACCTAGTACAATACAATAACACTTTCAGAGTGTTGTTGGGATTGCCGAGATTCTGCAGTGCTTCAAATATATTTGTTCAGGCGCGAGTTGTTGGCTTTCATGGAGTGGAATTTCAGACCGAGCCGAAGGCGAGGGAGTAACAGAGACGAGTGTGTGTAACAGGTATGCGCACGTAATATATTTTACGACGATTTTCAACACACTTGTGAGCAAAATAAACCTAATTAACTGAATTTTTGGATTAGATAACACAAATCATTGTTAATTTGTAGACAAAACTAAATAATGGTATAAACATAATTGTTTGAAAAATCAATGTAGTTCGTTGATTCTTTTATATTACCTCTAACTTTTAAAAAAATAACACTATAACTCAAATAGTGCGGTTATAGATCTATAATCGCGTTTTGTAGTTATATATAACACATGCATGTTTTATGAGCTGCTTTATGTATCTAAAACCGGCGAAATTATAGAACCAAGGTAAGTTTTTTTTCCCCGTGGTACACATAGGTGGACTACGCAGGTGAACCACGGGCAATAACCCCACTTTACGAATAAGTGTGTTGAAAAATTATTAAGATATTTTTTGTTACTAACTCGCTATGGACTGTAAAATGTCTGAAATAAAGAGTTATTACTATTATTAAATAAAGAGATAACGTAGGTAAGGCAAAACGTCAATGGCCGTCAAAATAACGCTTAGTTATTTTTTTGGTTTACAATTTTACTTTTGTATTTTTTAGCTTACAGTACACGGCAGGTAGATATAATAAATTTTAAATTAAACCATTCGACAATGTATTTTTAATAAAATTTATTCGTATTTTATTATTTTATGTCATATTTATGATCAACTTCATCGAATTTGTCCTATTATATTTTTCGTATATAAATTTTCAAAAAATCTTTTCATGCAAAACAGTTCATGCAAAATTTATTCAATTCAGAGTCTTTGACATACCTATTTTAATTTAATATCTGCTTTGACATGAAATCAACTTATTACTCTGTAAAATCTAACAATATTCAATGACTAATATATGCATATGTCACATTTTACGACGCTTCAAAAATAATGAGGTAAAAAAATCTTTATTGTTTAAATTTAGATTAAAAAAAATATAACCTGGCAGGTAGATATAATAAATTTTAAATTATACCATTCGACAATGTATTTTTAATAAAATTTATTCGTATTTTATTATTTTATGTCAAATTTATGATCAACTGCATCGAATTTGTCCTATTATATTTTTCGTATATTAATTTTCAAAAAAACTTTTTTATGCAAAACAGTTCATGCAAAATTTATTCAATTCAGAGTCTTTGACATACCTATTTTAATTTAATATCTGCTTTGACATGAAATCAACTTATTACTCTGTAAAATCTAACAATATTCAATGACTAATATCTGCATATGTCACATTTTACGACGCTTCAAAAATACTGAGGTAAAAAAATATTTATTGTTTAAATTTAGATTAAAAAAAATATAACCTATGAAAATTACTTCTCATTTCTCGCATTCTGAAAGTAGATCATCGTTTACCTAAGTATAGGTACGTTGTACTATTATTTATTCTGTGGTATAGGGCTGAAAATTATACATCGTGACCCGGCCGATAAGTACCTAATAAAAAAAAGAATTTCACTATTCGTCAACGCAGCATTAATTTAAGTACGGACGACAGCACATCAAGGTAAACACTGTGGCATCTTATGTCTTTGTAATAAGTACTATTTTGCAAAAGAAATGTGCAGGCGTGTGTACAACAACAGCCATTAATTATCTAGTTTTTAAAATGAAATACTCATTATTTTGGGAAATGCCAAAAAATACTTATCCATCGATACTAATAAATAAATAAACTTGGTGAAAACTTTATGAACAAAATATGCTTAAATAAATATCTAATTTCTGTTTCAAGTTTATGAAAAAATTTACAATCACAAATACGAGTAAATATTCAAATTTTACATATAAATGCTATGCACACAAATATTTTTTTTAAATATTAGCGTTGTTTCACTTTCCTCATATTCGAAATGAAAAGTAGGATGTTTAATTCGGGGAACACATCCATTTCAATCCTGAACTAAATATCTCGACTGTAATGGGTGCTATTCAGCCCTTATAAAGGAATCTACTATTTTATAATTAACGCCTTTTATACACTGAGACTTCGTCCTTCTTCGAGCTCGACTGCATCTATAAACCGGCATTTGACAAACATTTTTGTAATAATTCATACGTGCGATTGTGTCGATGTAGATGGGCGTTTGTACCGATAAACACGCACGGTTGCAGCAATACTGTATCGTGTTTCGATGCGGACATGGGAAGGTAACAGTCACAAATGAGAAGCTACGCATGTGTTTACTGTTCTGTGTGACTGCATAGTATAGAGTTGTGTGTTTAACTCCCTTTTTGTGTTTAAACTTCTGTAAATTGCGATTTCCAGTATAGAGACGGCAATTTTTTGAGCTATGAACTCTTTTTTTACGATCTATTGTTCGGTGCATAAATAAATAAAGCAGTTCTGTATATCAGAGATCTTTCGCGACAGTAAAAGCAGTGACTTGTGACCGATCTCATATGAAATATCTTGAGTTTACTTGTGTTGTGAAATGGAAGCATCGTGCATGGCTACGAAGATGATAAAGTGTGTAGAAGCCTACACGCAATGTTCATTTTCGACCGTCCTAAATTAAGCTTCTGAAGATAAAGTACAAAAATTAACTGACCATGTCTGTATTTTATTAGCCGTCAATCGATCGACATCACTGTTAAAACGTCATACTTGTATGAGTAATCGAATATTCCAATTCAAACAATTGTTCCAATTCATTTATTTCAGTAACCGACTTGCTATCGGAATCGCTTTCAATTGTCCACATTAGCTGTGGTATAAAGCTCGATTTCTATCTATAATATATAAAGCTCGATTACCACTTGTAAACGATTTTTAGGGCCAAAACTACTTTTTGTCAATTGTCTTTGATACGTTAGATGATTTTTTATTATTTATCTTGTTTTACTGTACATACTTCTGTAGCCTGAATAACGGATCACATGAGAAATGATGAGATCCGTAGAAAACTAGAGTTACTGACATTGCCCGAAGAATTGCAAACCTTAAGTGGCAGTGGGCAGGACACATCGCTCGTAGGACTGAGGGCTGATGGGGCGGAAAGGTCCTCGAGTGGCGGCCACGTACCGGGAGACGCAGTGTTGGTAGGCCCCCCACAAGGTGGACGGACGATCTGGTGAAGGTGGCGGGAAGCCGCTGGATGGGAGGCGCAGAACCGATCGGTATGGAGATCCTTTGGGGAGGCCTATGTCCAACAGTGGGCGTCTTTTGGTTGAAATGATGATGATGACTGTACATACTTGATTAAAGTATTCATATCTGACCTGTCTAAATTTTAAAGCATGACCAGAACAATCAAATGGCTACACAGAGTTTCTCCTCACAATATCTGCCCATCGAAGACCCAAGATTAGACAACTATTTCAGAACCTAGGAACCTAGTGGTCAACCACATTACCGCAAAACGTTGGAACGATTGAAATGCAATAAGAATACGTAATAAGCCTGCCTGATGTTCATTTGTACTGCTTGTGCCACATTGCTTCGTTTGTGTAATGTCATTCTGAATTTTATAAGCGCCGAGAATTCGCTTTGTAGGTACAACATTTTAATTAACATTTTAATGAATATTTGCGCACATTTTAATGAATATTTGAGCACATTTTAATGAATATTTGCAGCATGAATACACCGTGTATACAGAATACACGGCGTCCCGCGGCGATGCCATATTGAGGGAAAGTACCTTACCTATATACTGTAGAAAGAAAATTTTACTGAAAGAAGTTTTCTTTTCATTTTAAAAACAATCTGAACTGCATATACGATTTTTTAAATAATTGCCTGTTTGAACCGGGAATCAAACGCGGTAAAATTAAATACTTAAATAAAAATCGGAATTTCTATGTTAGATGTAATCGACACAAATTCATCGAAAAAACACTTTGACATACTTTTTCTTTGCGACACATAAATAAATTAAAGACTTGCCTTTCTTTTCGTCCTACCTTTTCTCCCTTATCCCAGTATTTTTTTTTTAGATTTAGAAAAAAAAGTATGCATTAGGTACAGTTAGATTTTATGATCGTTATCAAGTTTTTGAGGTAATGTTTGTTAGAGTGATTTGCCTGTCATCGATTGTATCTATCAACATTGTAAAAATACAGGGTGTTAATTTTCTACATTTAGCGGGTTTGATCCCCCACTTGGACAGGTTGTAATTTTACAATCTTTGAATGCAGTTGGAATTGTTTCAAAAAAGAAAATGAAATCTTCTTTCAGTCAAATTTTCTATCTACAGTATACAAGGTAATTTCCCTCCACGTGGCATCGTCGTGGGACGTCCTGTTAAAGGCTTTGGTGAGTGGTTGTATGAGGTATGCACGTAGAGGCCAAACCACTGGAACCAGAAGCCTGAAACTCGTTACAGCTGTTTGTAAACGCCCACTAAGAAAGAATGTTTCAAAATTCTTACAGGAAGCTAAGAAATCTCCACCCAAAAAATAAGAAAACTACAGTGTTGAGCCTTATCAAAATCAAACCTAGTTCGCTGGCACAGCTTGTTGTTTGCATAACTCGGTCGGATAAACCTACCAGTCGAAATTTTAAATTATGCTCGTATAGTCTCTGGCATTTGCTTTCATAGTTGAACAATAACAAATACTATGAAAATGTTTTAAAATATTTTATTTCAGACAAAGGAAACTGAGTAAGAAACCATTATCATATATTAGTTTAACAGACGCTCGTTCTTAATCCGTCTACCTAATTACGGAGAGATGCAAGTTAGTCTTGCGGTTAAACTTTACAGTGAGCGGTAGAGTTACGACCGGCATGATTTATGTATCTTGGCATTATTTCTTGTTTCTTACGCGCTTGGTATGAATCTTAAATAAAATAACTACTTTGAAGGTAGAGGATGGAATTTCTCATCGGACACAATTCAATACTGTCTTAGTGCAGTACTTTCAGACGACCTTAAGACCCTTAAGAAAGAGTTAGACTTACATTGATGAAGAATTAAAATTAATTTGCGACCCCATGCCTGGTAGCTAAACAGTAATACACAATGTTCAAATTATTTGTTCCTAAGAAGCTTTGGATTAGATTTCAAACGTAGACACTTTTTTAAAGTAAAAATACAAGCAAACATCAACTATGTAAACTGTTTTCGTAAACATCAATATTGCTCCCATTTAAATACCATTCTGCGTTGTTCGTGTAACGATTCATTGAAAAGTTGTAGAGCGTTTGGTTTGATCACCATCTGTATAGTTGCCATTGCGTTGTCTGGATAGAGAAATTTCTTTGATTAAAAAATCTCATACAGTGAAATAAGACACATAGATTTATATTGTTTCTATTTAAGCATATATCTTGAATTTCTATCAAAATTTCTGTCTATTAATATACAAAGAAAAGTTACTGCTTGGTTAGTAATAACTTTTTGATTTGCATACGTTTATACGGGATTCGCACCTTGGGGCAGACGATGAGATTCTGCTGATTAATTATTCCAACTAATAAAAATATTTTACTTGGCTCTATAATTTACACAAGCCAGACGACTAAACAACATTTTCCGTGCTTAAAATGAAATTAGGTATCTGGATAAACTCACAAAGAAGCGAAGCTATGAAAAACAGTTTAGCATAATAATTATGTAACCTACTCGTATAAACGTATTAAACAAAGAACACATTTTTAATCTTCCGAAAAGCGACCGCTAACTCATTTACATATAATGTGGTTGAAATATGGTTCTTGAATAAAAACACTGCCTAATTTGTTTCTGGGGGGAGACGTGGCCTTCAGCTACTGAACTGCTCAACACGCGGACATAGCAATTTAAATGTCTCCGATAACGAAATGAATATAAATGTATTACAATTAATCGCACTAGCTTAGGGTCTGTACAGATCGCAACTCTACTAATGGTAATTACAAATTTGCTTTTTTAGTTTTGTATCAACAATAATTCACTTTTTTTTAAATTTTAAATATTCTAAATTAAAAAATCTTTTAAATATTGTAGTTTGAATAATTTATAGCTGAGTTTACATCACCCTCCAGATGTAGTAAATATTACTTTCTGATGTAAGAGTAAGTAGTTTTTTAGGTAATGGGCACAGTTTTGGTAGAGCAAGGTCTCTTTTAAATTCTCAAGGGCGCTAGCTTAATCCCCGATAAAAGGGATCAGCAATAAGCAGAGATTGTGAACTGACTTTAGTGCTGTATTTTTTATAAGATATCAAAGATATCCGGCTTAGCGGAATAACTATTATTAAATATTCCCATCGACTTGCCAACTTAGGTTATCCAACGAGCTTTACGAGTGAGTGATGGTTACTTTCTTAACTTCTCAGCACAAAGAATAAATTTAGGTATATTATTCGAAAGTGTCGTGAAAATAGAATAAGAATATTCTCCACACTGTTAGAGATTAGGCAGAATTGATAATGGATTTTGAATAGATATTAGGTATTACTATTGATTGCTTTAAGAAAATATGGTAATAGTGTATTGTTTATCACAATGCAGCAGATTTATGACACAATCTACTCACTCGTTAATCTTAAGCATATAGTTATAATGTTACATTTGTGTAAAAAACAAACAGAATTCAAGTTCCAGGCTATTTTGATAAGTAGTCGTCAATGAATGGCCTTAGTAAAAGAATAGCAAAGAATATTAAATACTTGCAGTACAGCCCACTTACGACAGAGGTTTAGCAGAGTCCTTAACAAGTCTTACACTCTTGAAATTACATTTCATAACGTCCTCTTAAGTAATTTGTCTTTATTCGGGAAACGTGATTGACTGATGCAGCATGGTTGCAGATATTTTTTGATTGTGACGCAGTTTAAATTATTAGCCAACTGTCGTCCGCAGCTGGGCATTGACCTCTATCAAGGATCTCCATACCGATAGGTCCTTTGTTCTGCGCATCTTGCATATTTCCGTGACCTTTGCCAAGTTAACCTTCTGGGGGACTTACTAACGCTGCGTTTTCCGATACGCGGCTGACAGTGCCCGTGCCCACTGCCACTTAAGACAAATGCTTGCAAGTTTAAAAAATATGATAGTGTTATATTATTATTAAACTTGCGTGTATTCAGCAAGCTAGCTGTAACGTCCTTAGTCTTTTGCTATATAAGATGCCAGAAATCAACCTTAAGACCATCTACAATTCCGACAGTTCAAATTCTCTGTACCTACGTTAGACACGTAACTTGTAAAGCATCAAAGCAAACACAATCAGATAGTTCAAATAGTAATTTTAACAGCAAATATAACATAAATCATTAAATCGAACGTGCTATAGCATAATAATAACTAGAATCTCAGCAATGGTACAGATGAAGATGGTTTGAAAGGAACAGTTGAATCAATGACTCATCGGCTGACCCAAGGCGATGACTTTTCATAAATTTATTTTAATATTTAGTTTTGTGTATAAAAGTTAAGAACCGAATTAAGAAAATCGAAATTTTGGGAAATCTGATATGATGCTGATCAGTGATGAGACATTTAGGAAATACTATGATTTGAAATACAAAAAACCTATTTCCATTTTGGATTAAAATTTCCTTTTAAATAAACATTTATTAAGTATATTTCATTGAGTATCCCAATATATTTCTGGGCTATTCCTTGTTCTTTGAGAGATTTCCATATTTGTTCATGTTTTAGAGAATCAAATGCCTTATTATAGTCTACAAATGCCATATAATTATTGTTTCCGATATTCGAGATATTTTTGTGTTATTTGTTTGAGAACCAGAATGTGGTCTATAGTTGAAAAATTCTTTCGGAATCCTGCCTGTTCTCTAGAATGGTTTTCATCCAAGATTTTAATTATTCTTCCTAAAATTAATTTTGAAAATATTTTATATAAATTACTCATTGAACTTATAGGCTTGTAATTGTTGATTTGGTTTTTGTCTCCTTTCTTGTAGAGCAGGGTAATTGTACTCTTCGTCCAAAGTCTTGTGAGCAAATTCAAAATATTAAGAAGGAAGGTTTTTAGTAGTTCATTACTTATATTATCATCTCCTGAAGATTTCAAGTTTTTCTGTGTTAAAATGCATAGTTCTACTTCTTCTTTCAGGAAAAGAGAGACTTTTTATTTATAATTCTCGTCTCGACCAGTATTCTGCTTGGAGATGCTTTTTAACTCATTATCGCTATAGAGATCTTTATTGAATTGTGTGATGATTTTTCTTCTCTAAGTTGTTTCAAAGCTTTTTTTATTCCTCACGTTTTTCAATAGAGTTCTGTATTTGTTTTAGTCTTGCGTTACGTTTGTATAGTCTATTTTTAATATTGATATGTTTACTAATCTCTGCTATTTCCTTTCTGTTTGCTTTTCTATTCTTGAATAGTTCTTTTCTTTGTTGTAATAAATTTCTAGCCTCAGGACCCACTCTGTCTATTTTTAGTGATTTAGAGCTTAATCTTAGTGCTTTTTCAATTAGATTGTATTCTTCCTGTATTAACGTAACATTGTAAATTTTATCTATTTCTTCCAAAAGTTTTGTTCCGTGTGGTTTCTGGAATAAAGGGTGGTATTAGAAATTTATTGATGCTTATATGTTTAGTTGATTATATATTTTTTCTCATTATATTACCTCGTATTAATCCATGATCAGAATTTAAATTGATTTTAATGGTTCTACATTTCTAAAAAAATATTGTTATTCGTCAATATGAAGTCAATTTCTATTTTATTATTTATGTGTGATTTTGGAAGGCTGTGGTTGCTAACCCCACGGAGTCCGTCCGGCTTGGGGTGTTATTTTGTTAGGTTGCTATTGTTGTTACGACAACCGGAAACTACCACAAAGGTAGTTTCCGATTGTCGATGACCTTATCCTATTCTGTGCCCTTAGCTAATGGTAATGAGTGAGATCTGTTTCTGATTTGATCATAAGTGCTTTTAATCTAGTAGACTTAGAAAGGTTATAAGATATTTTCTTTTGTTGGTTACTTTCTTCGGGTGAGGCAGACGGTATCCTTTTTCTATATTCTTTTCTACTTTCCACATTTCTACTCACTATTCTATCGTACTCAATTTATACTTGTTGGCCAATTTTTCTCTCTTCTTCTACTTGCATTTGTAGTTCCATTCTTTTATTTAATATTGCCTTTGGGTAAGTTTCCGTTATATATGCATTTTGCAACAGCTTTTTCTTCTTCGAAATTTCTATTTTTTTACATTCATTAATTAATGATATCAAAACAGGTCTTGTTTTTTCACATACATACATGCCGATACATTTCGTTTATTTCCGTATTTTCTAATATGATATGGAGGGCGTTTTTAATCTTTTCTTTCACATTTTCAATAAGTTCCTGTTGATTTTTTTCTTTTTCTTGTAATCAAACAGTAGTAAATTATTATTTTTTGTTTTCTCTCTCTAAGGTAATAATTCTTTTTTCTAATGTCTCAATTTCTAATCAATTTTTTAAACAATTTAATACAAACTGCCGATCAACAGAATAACCTTTACCCTTCTTTTATGTGTTGATGAATCCTTGATAAGGATGCAATACATAACAATTAAAAAGAGACGCAACGTAGTGGTATCTTTGCACAACTTCATGATGTTGAGCCTCGTACTTACAATTCCAAACACACTTAGCGATGACGTCACTTAAAACACACAGTTTTACAGTTTAAGCCGTTTCATATACCTTTGTGTATGCAACTCGAAGGTTTAATTTTAAAGATACTGGCTTAGTCAAAAAGGATATATCAAGCGGTGTGAGCTTATCGTATGAATATTGACTAATATTCTGCACATTCTTATATTACGGAAAACGATTTTTTTTCTTTTCAAACAAGGTACCAAGGAAATAATATTATAAATTAAAAAAAAATACCATCCTGGAAGTGGGCGAAACTTAGGGCAGCTCTTACGCCTCATCTAATATTTGGAGTGTCAGGGATCTATCCCTATAAACATACCGGGTAGATTTGAACGAGATAAATTAGGTATTATTTTGACTCTGGAATGACGGTAATATAAAAAAACTACAGTTGACAGCCAGGGCTGCCACAGCGTAGTTTGTTTTAAAATCTTAACGAATCCTTTACTGCAATAATAACGATTTTGAGTAAAAGTGCACTTTTATGTGTTTCGGCTTGATACATCTTTTTAGACTAACCTATTATACAAACAAAAGCTAGGCACGTGCTAAGGGCGTTCGTGACAAGTACAATGCAGGTCCTTTTCGCGATCATACAAAGCGATTGCGAAAAGTTCACTTTTTGTGTCGGGAATGCGATTTTGATGGGAAAGTCCCACATAACCGCAGTCGGGCCCTACTCCCACTGCGGTAGATGTAACATCTTTATAACTGAGAAAAAAAAAGTCCTTTTGGCGATTAGAAAAAAAAACACGTTATGCATAGCCCTAATTGTTAGACTGACTTGTACAATAGTATACTCAAATAAGGGTCACTATAACTGTATTTTATAAAATCACATTCCTACAAAGCAATACATTTACGACTTCAAGATACCTTAAGTTTGTTCTTCTTTGTTATTAAGGCAACATACTCGTATTTATTTGTAGTAAATTCACGTGAGGATATCTTTTGTAAGCCGGCCTGCGTACCAAAGGGACTCTTGGGATAAACGAGGACGTGTTACTTTATTCACAAGCTAAACACAAATATGAATTTGCTTATCAAATTACAGACCCTTTCAAACTCCTCACAACTTTGATAATAAGGCCTTTTAGTGAACGCTACATACTCGTACTACACCTTAATGCTCCGTTACCTAAATTGCTAATTGAAAAGGCTATTATTTCGACGTAAAAACAGATTTCAAATGTTACATTGGAAAATAAGAAAAATAAATTATAGTTTTTCGGCAAAATTACTTTGTAACTTTTCAAAAATCTTTTAAATATTTAGATATAGGGTACGACTGTACTGTACGTCAATCATTCAATATCGGGAATTGACCTTGGTATTTATGAGTTTAGAAATTGCAAAGCGGGCTGAAGATGGAAGCAATCTTCATCCAGAGGCGCGATTTCACAACTCATCGGCAATTAGTAATCGCATAGAATAAAACTGTTTGATTGAAACCGATTTGAATTTTGTAGCGTCGTTGTTCGAGCACTCTGGGCATGGTTGTCATACGCTTCAACCAATAGTAGGTAATAGCTTTAGTACATAATGCCGATTGTCTCCGTCAAATCCTTCAATTCGAAGACTATTGCCGATCAATCGACGAGTTAAAAAATCACAAAACCAAAAAAATCAAAACATTTTCGCCATAACAACAACCTTTTCCTTGACAGTGACATTCAAGTTATATATAACCAAACTGAACATTGGCGCAATTCCTAATTAATTATAATTATAAAAGAAACATGGTACTTCGAGAATGAATTAGTTAAGCGATAAATTATTTGCAGGCACACAAGAGAAATTGTATTGCAACTTCGTTAACAAATCCTTTTTCGGCAAGAGCGCTGGATATTATATCTGATTGAAAAACAATCATGCGGCCTATCACCGAATGCTAAGGGGCCTTAGCCACCAAAACGCCACTGACCTTGGATCATTCTGATAGAGATCGAGGTGTATGGTATTGTTTGTAACGACTAGGCGCCTGAACCGTAGCTGATGGTTAAAATTATAACAGAAAATTAACTCACGAGGGCCAAAGGGTTTGCATAAATGATACATGAGCGCATACTGGAGAAATCATGTCTATGTAGAAACGTTTTATAGTTAGACTGGAAGCATTGTTAAATTTTACCTAAGTATCTACATATTATGTGATGTATGATTTGATTAGATTTTTTTCGTGCCATGCCATGCATACATTGTTGCCGAAAAAACTCGTTTAATTATTATCAGTCGCAGGTTTCATTAATTGATCTATAAAAAGCCAGCTGAACAGGTCACAATATGCTCTTTACCGCCAACCTAAATGGGGTGGCGGGCATTGTAAAAATAATGACGTATTTCCGGGGCACGCCGCTCGGCTATTAATAGTTTGTGACGTCAAAAGACTCCATCAGTTTGATCTACTTAAAAAAACACAATACAAAGCTATAAAAATATATTTGAGACCCGTGTGTCACGAGACTCAAAGTGAAACATCAAAAGGCAACATATTTAAGAGACCTTGAGCAAATCAGCTATGACTGTGGAAAGGTACAGTAAGAAAAATGTACATTTGAAGCACATGGTGATGATTCTCGCTTGTTCAATAATAGGGGTTTACATATAAAATCGTAAGATTTAAAGTACTGGCCATTTCAAAAAATTAAACCGGGGGGGGGGGGGGGGGGGCTACCGCCTAATTTAAAGCGGTCACTTGCTATCGTTATCGTGACATTAGTAGAACAATAGTTTTAATGTCACAGGTGACATTTGAACTATTATTCTAATGTCACGAAAGCGATAGCGAGTGATCGCTATGAATTAGGCGGTAGCCCCCCAGATTTAAACTTTTATCACACGATAACTCTACCTAAAGTTCCAAATTTGAAAAATATACAAAATACGATTGTTTCGTTATCAAAGGCAAAACAAGTTCCGTTCGACGACGTGGAGCTAACGCAACAGAAACAGCTCATAATATTAACGCTGTGTTCGGAGAGGGTACGGCTAGCGAACGTACCGTGCGTTTTCGGTTTCATAGTTTTGATTGTTCTGTACGTCTAGTATGAGTTTTGATAGTTTTGGATTCGAACGATCGAATAGTTTTGTTTCCATACATTTCACACCAGCGCCTCTATCGGAAACTATAATGAACTAGAATTGACAGTATGAGTTACAAAGTAATAAACTACTCGATCAATGAGTACGTATTCGAGTAGTTTTTGATTCTTTGGCAGTATGAGTTACATTTTTGACATTTGTTTGATAGTTTACTCGAAAACTATTGTAGTTTGGGTTCTCACCTTACATTTTTATGTGAGTTTGGTACGTTAATACGTTTTTTGTGTTTCTAAACATTAAAATTATGTCTGCACGGTGGTACTTTGCATGGAGGGCCATGCAAGATGAAATAGCGCATGAAGAGAGACGGGAGAATTCTAAGCTGCGACAACTGCGCTACCACCTAACAAAAACTGCTTTCCATCATGTTTATACATTACATATACTCGTACAAGGGAGTATAGTGACCTTCGTAGTTCGCAAAGAGTGTCTCTAGAGTCTAAGGTTAGTACCTACAATATTATTTACACACATAACATTATAGTTAATTTTTGTTACCCTTGTTTTAGGTGTTGTGTGCCTTATTGTTTTATGCCAATGGAGACTACCAGCGAGTAATTGGGCTTGCTAATTACTTGTCGCAGGAAGCAGTTAGTTGGCACATTGACCAAGTAACAATGGCACTCAACCACCCAATGGTTATAAATAAATATATAAAGTTTCCAAATACTGTTTTTCTTTCATTCAACTCGCTTTAAAAATAATAAAAACGGCTAAGAAAACGTCACAGTGACAAAATCGCGTGTCTCTTTTCATTCACATGTGTGTAAGAGAGATATAAATATATAATGTGAAGTTCGTCTAATCGAGTAAAACTAACTCGCTATCGTTTAAACGTGAATTCGAAACGAGCAACTTATACTACCGCTTACATCGTAAACTGACAGTTTGGCGAGCTAACGAAAACTATTGTAGTTTACTCGTTTTAAAAACTCGTACTAGACGTACTGCAGATAAATAAAAAAATGTCCATGTATGTTGCATAATTTCCTGCAACGTACATGTAGATACATGGATGTCACACCCATATTTCGAAATAAGTGAATAATATCCGGAGATAATTTTAACTTTTAAAATAATCCTGTGTGGCTATGTTGGGGACCTTTCATTAGGCATAATGTTGTTTGTCATAAAGACGCTTGGCATAAATCACTAAGCATAATAATCGAAAAGCATAACATTAACGTCACATAATTATTTCATTGCATATTTTGTATAAGGCACAATTATCCACAGGCATAATTTTATGAAGCATAATTAATGAAATTCCTAATTTCTTATGACATAATATTGGTAGTCCTAAAATGTTTTGCCATAATTTTAAGTGTCATAATTAATGATATCTCTAATATTTTGGGGCATTTATTTATAATTAGAAATGATGTTATTTTAAAGGATATAATGTTTACTCTGTTTTACTTAACTTTTTATAATAACATTTCATATATTATTTTATTCAAATATGATACTCGAATCTTCTATATTTTCATTTTTGCACAGTATATATATTTATTTTTTTATTTGAAAAAGTAATTCATTCATGCTACTAGTGACAGAAACGAATCGCTGCAAAACCGACTCCACGTAGTCTTGTTTGTCCTACCCCTAGAGTGTTATTCAAACCCGCGTAGGCGCGGAGGGGCGAGGCGGCCCGTGAGCTGAGGAGCAGGTGGTTTTAACACTCGCCGCCGCGGCTGAGGATGGCCGGCAAAGCCGGCCAGCAATCCGAAGCTGCGGTGGTGGCGAAAACCAATCTGCGACGATAAGCTCGCGTGGGACCGCCGGAGCCCCGCACCGTCGGAGCCGTGACAGAAACCATGCATGTGCATGCTTGCTTGCGTGGTACATGCTTGCTTGCATTGTGCATACTTGCTTGCATGTTGCATGCTTGCTTGCATGTTGTATGCATGCTTGCATGCATACTGCATGATACATTGCTGCATGTTTGCTTACATGTTGCATGCATGCTTGCATGCATACTGCATGATAAATTGCTGCATGCTTGCGCGCAAGTTTATGCCTAGAGAAATTCTGCGTAATCGTATTGTTCGTTGTGATTAATATGCTAAACATTATTTATGCTTTGAAAAATTATGCGTCAAGTTGTTCTGTGTTTCGAGTTTATGGGTTTTAATACTTATGACAAATGATTTTCTGCCACACAATATTATGCTTATTACCATTCTGCTTCCTGATTATTATGCGTCTTGACGATTATTTCAATCGAAATTATGGAATATGATTTTATGACAATAATTTTTATGCCTAGAAATAGAGAGCCGGCTATGTTAGATACAAACAATTTTATTACTCGACTTCATAAAAATCAAGAGGTAATCAATTCGATTGTATCGTTTGTTTAGATACCATTAGATAGTACTATCAATGGTACTACGGAAAAGTTTATTTTTATTTATTTTACCTCTTAACTGTCGTTTATTAACCAATTTGAACATATTTTTTTTTTGTTTAAGAGGATATACTTTCCGATTGGTTCCACTGTCACCAAATGGCTAAATAAAATTTTGCTTGACCCAGAAATTCCAAAATATTTTTAATTTTACTGGTGACAGCCCTATACACAGCCAACCATTCCAAAAGAGTCCAATCTACTACACAAACTAACAGGGCGGTATTTTCTCTCACTTTTAAAGCAATTTACTTGCAAACAAACGTTTTAGAAGTACTTATGAGCGTCTTGAACGTTTTCCGATCGCTTTTCCGTTCTGTGTTGGTTCTGCGAGATATCTCTAAATTTCAGTAGGGCTGTCACAATGGTTATAATCATAACGAAAGTCTGGTGTTTTTACAAGTGTGAATTAATTAAGGCGCTATATCGAAAATGAATCAAACAATGGGAGGCGTGGTCTATATATATATGTAAACGCGGGGCGCCCCCAGTGCTCAAGTAGCTAGTCTTTATATCTATGTCAACAAAGTAGTGAATGCGTTGCGCCCGCATGCAATCAGATCGTTTAGAAATTACCGACGTAAGCGACAAAATACAAATTATTTTATTAAAAATAACTATAATGATTAGAAAAAAATGCTTATGCACGATTCTGGATACTGATGATGGCTACTTATTTAAGGAACTTTTTAATGATTACCTAACACCGTTTACTAGTAATCCTGAATATTGTTATTTTTAAGAGGTAATTTCAATAATAAAAAGTATCGAGGCAAAATCTTTAAATCGCGTTTGCGGTTCTGCTCGTGACTAGTTAAAGATATAAAGAAACACATATTTGACTTTCAGATCTGTAAGATCTCTCAGTTACCTATGACATTACATTAAAAATAACCAATATTTTCGATATAGCGCCTTAATGAGTAACCTGCATCAGATTCTGGCGTCATATTAATTTGTATCCAATAAAAAATGGACACCATTTAATGTAGATGATAAGATGCTGTTACGGTGAAAAGGAAATAACACACTTTTTTAAAGTAAAAATACAAGCAAACATCAACTATGTAAACTGTTTTCGTAAACATCAATATTGCTCCCATTTAAATACCATTCTGCGTTGTTCGTGTAACGATTCATTGACAAGTTGTAGAGCGTTTGGTTTGATCACCGTCTGTACAGTTGCCATTGCGTTGTCTGGATAGAGCAATTTCTTTGATTAAAAAATCTCATACAGTGAAATAAGACACTTAGTTTTATATTGTTTCTATTTAAGCATATATCTTGAATTTCTATCAAAATGTCTGTCTATTAATATACAAAGAAAAGTTACTGCTTGGTTAGTAATAACTTTTTGATTTGCATACGTTTATACGGGATTCGCACCTTGGGACAGACGATGAGATTCTGCTGATTAATTATTCCAACCAATAAAAATATTTTACTTGACTCTATAATTTACACAAGCCAGACGACTAAACAACATTTTCCGTGCTTAAAATGAAATTAGGTATCTGGATAAACTCACAAAGAAGCGAAGCTATGAAAAACAGTTTAGCATAATAATTATGTAACCTACTCGTATAAACGTATTAAACAAGGAACACATTTTTAATCTTCCGAAAAGCGACCGCTAACTCATTTACATATAATGTGGTTAAAATATGGTTCTTGAATAAAAACACTGCCTAATTTGTTTCTGGGGGGAGACGTGGCCTTCAGCTACTGAACTGCTCAACACGCGGACATAGCAATTTAAATGTCTCCGATAACGAAATGAATATAAATGTATTACAATTAATCGCACTAGCTTAGGGTCTGTATAGATCGCAACTCTACTAATGGTAATTACAAATTTGCTTTTTAGTTTTGTATCAACAATAATCCACTTTTGAACATCAACCCCTGCCTAGTTAAAACATTAATTAAAAAATCCTTTAAATATTGTAGTTTGAATAATTTATAGCTGTGTTTACATTACCCTCCAGATATAGTAAATATTACTTTCTGATGTAAGAGTAAGTAGTTTACAAGGTAATGGGCACAGTTTTGGTAGAGCAAGGTCTCTTTGAAATTCTCAAGGGCGCTGGCTTAATCCCCGATAAAAGGGATCAGTAATAAGCAGAGATTGTGAACTGACTTTAGTGCTGTATTTTTTATAAGATATCAAAGATATCCGGCTTAGCGGAATAAGTATTATTAAATATTCCCATCGACTAGCCAACTTAGGTTCTCCAATGAGCTTTAGGAGTGAGTGCTGGTTACTTTCTTAACTTCTCAGCACAAAGAATAAATTTAGGTATATTATTCGAATGTGTCGTGAAAATAGAATAAGAATATTCTCCACACTGTTAGACATTAGACAGAATTGATTATGGATTTAGAATGGATATTTTAAGGAACATTAGGTATTACTATTGATTGCTTTAAGAAAATATGGTAATAGTGTATTGTTTATCACAATGCAGCAGATTTATGACACAATCTACTCACTCGTTAATCTTAAGCATATAGTTATAGTGTAGGTACATTTGTGTAAAAAACAAACAGAATTCAAGTTCCATGCTATTTTGATAAGTAGTCGTCAATGAATGGCCTTAGTAAAAGAATAACAAAGAATATTAAATACTTGCAGTACAGCCCACTTACGACAGAGGTTTAGCAGAGTCCTTAACAAGTCTTACACTCTTGAAATTACATTTCATAACGTCCTCTTAAGTAATTTGTCTTTATTCGGGAAACGTGATTGTCTGATGCAGCATGGTTGCAGATATTTTTTGATTGTGACGTAGTTTAAATTATTAGCCAACTGTCGTCCGCAGCTGGGCATTGACCTCTATCAAGGATCTCCATATCGATAGGTCCTTTGTTCTGCGCATATTTCATATTTCCGTGACCTTTGTCAAGTTAACCTTCTGGGGGACTTACTAACGCTGCGTTTTGCCAGTGCCCGTTCCCACTGCCACTTAAGACAAATGCTTGCAAGTTTAAAAATTTGATAGTGTTATATTATTATTAAACTTGCGTGTATTCAGCAAGCTAGCTATAACGCCCTTAGTTTTTTGCTATATAAGATGCCAGAAATCAACCTTAAGACCATCTACAATTCCGACAGTTCAAATTCTCTGTACCTACGTTAGACACGTAACTCGTAAAGCATCAAAGCAAACACAATCAGATAGTTCAAATAGTAATTTTAACAGCAAATATAACATAAATCATTAAATCGAACGTGCTATAGCATAATAATAACTAGAATCTCAGCAATGGTACAGATGAAGTTGGTTTGAAAGGAACAGTTGAATCAATGACTCATCGGCTGACCCAAGGCGACAAGGTTACTTTTCATAAATTTATTTAAATATTTAGTTTTGTATATAAGAGTTAAGAACTGAATTAAGAAAATCGAAATTTTGGGAAATCTGATATGATGCTGATCAGTGATGAGACATTTAGGAAATACTATGATTTGAAATACAAAAAAACCTATTTCCATGTTGGATTAAAATTTCCTTTTAAATTAACATTTAATAAGTATATTTCATTGAGTATCCTAATATATTTCTGGGCTATTCCTTGTTCTTTGAGAGATTTCCATATTTGTTCATGTTTTAGAGAATCAAATGCCTTATTATAGTCTACAAACGCCATATAATTATTGTTTCCGATATTCGAGATATTTTTGTGTTATTTGTTTGAGAGCCAGAATGTGGTCTATAGTTGAAAAATTCTTTCGGAATCCTGCCTGTTCTCTAGATTGGTTTTCATCCAAGATTTTAATTTATTCTTCCTAAAATTTTAGCGCAGAGGTCGAGTGATCACCTACTGCGCAACGGGTCGCGGGTTCGATTCCCGTATGGGACAAATGTTTTGTATGGCCTACAGAAATTTGTTGGCGTATCTGGTCTGGGCGTATGTGCATGTGATATTCTATGTTTGTAACTGCACCCACGACACAGGAGAAAATCCTAGTGTGCGACGTTTTTTAAAACATTTTTTTTGAAAATCTTATATATAAAAATGAAACGTGTTTGTCTCGCAAAAACTTAAAAACGGCTCGACAGATTCTTACCAAATTTTCTGTGTGTGTTTGAATAGGCCCAAGGAAGATTTAAACATAAAATTGGTGGCACTGAAATCGGACAGGACAACGTCTACCGGACCCACTAGTATTTTATATAAATTACTCGTTGAACTTATAGGCCTGTAATTGTTGATTTGGTTTTTGTCTCCTTTCTTGTAGAGCAGGGTAATTGTAGTCTTCGTCCAAAGTCTTGTGAGCAAATTCAAAATATTAAGAAGGAAGGTTTTTAGTAGTTCATTACTTATATTATCATCTCCTGAAGATTTCAAGTTTTTCTGTGTAAAAATGCATAGTTCTTCTTCTTCTTTCAGGAAAAGAGGGACTTCTTTATTTATAATTCTCGTCTCGACCAGTATTCTGCTTGGAGATGCTTTTTAACTCATTATCGCTATAGAGATCTTTATTGAATTGTGTGATGATTTTTCTTCTCAAAGTTATTTCAAAGCTTTTTTTGTTCCTCACGTTTTTCAATAGAGTTCTGTATTTGTTTTAGTCTTGTGTTACGTCTGTATAGTCTATTTTTAATATTGATATTTTTACTAATCTCTGCTATTTCCTTTCTATTTGCTTTTCTATTCTTGAATAGTTCTTTTCTTTGTTGTAATAAATTTCTAGCCTCAGGACCCACTCTGTCTATTTTTAGTGATTTAGAGCTTAATCTTAGTGCTTTTTCAATTAGATTGTATTCTTCCTGTATTGACGTAATATTGTAAAGGACAATGTCGAAAATCGCCCCATGACCAACAAAAATTTGATTTACGTCATAATTATATGCATATTTTATAACACTCATATCAAATATATGCATTTGACGGACAAATCAACAATATATAAAAGTGCTTTTAGAAACAAAACCAAATTAAGTAAAATATAGGAATGGTTGTTGTTACCTTTGCTCGACTGGATAGAATTAAGTCGATTTTGTGTAGATATGGAGATTTATTTATTTGTGTAGATTAAGTTTTTCATAACTTACAACGTAAATTAAATTTTAACATACGTCATTTGACTACTCACGCGCTGTGGCTTGTTAGTTCGTTGTGTTTTTGACTTGCTTTATAATTTCGGAATTTCTTGTTATTTACAACATGGCTATAATAATGTTCTTTGATTGATTGCAATAATTATTATTTTAATAATTGTAAACGTATGGACTATGTGTATTGCTCTAACGAAATAAAGTGTTACTTCAACTAACCTCAAAATCTGATTCATTTTGATATTTAATTCGATTTCGAAGCTTGTCCGTAGTAAATGATGTGGACGTACAGTATTTACTAATGTCTAATTGTACGAAAAGCATTTTTTCACTGCTGTTAGTATTGGGGCGAACAATGTATGGACGCAGAGCAATGTCCTTTTATCTATTTCTTCCAAAAGTTTTGTTCCGTGTGGTTTCTGGAATATAGGGTGGTATTAGGAATTTATTGATGCTTATATGTTTTCTTGATTATATAGTTTTTCTCATTATATTACCTCGTATTAATCCATGATCAGAATTGAAATTGATTTTAATGGTTCTACATTTCTAAAAAAATATTCTTATTAGTCAATATGAAGTCAATTTCTATTTTATTCTTTATGTGTGATTTTGGAAGGCTGTGGTTGCTAACCCCACGGAGACCCTCCGGCTTGGGGTGATATATAAAGTCAATTTCTATTTTATTCTTTATGTGTGATTTTGGAAGGCTGTGGTTGCTAACCCCACGGAGACCCTCCGGCTTGGGGTGATATTTTTGTTAGGTTGCTATTGTTGTTACTTTGTGGTAGTTTCCGGTTGTCGATGACCTTATCCTATTCTGTGCCCTTAGCTAATGGTAATGAGTTAGATCTGTTTCTGATTTAATCATAAGTGCTTTTAATCTAGTAGACTTAGAAAGGTTATAAGATATTTTCTTTTGTTGGTTACTTTCTACGGGTGAGGCAGACGGTATCCTTTTTCTATTTTCTTTTCTACTATCCACATTTCTACTCACTATTCTATCGTACTCAATGTATACTTGTTGGCCAATTTTTCTCTCTTCTTCTACTTGCATTTGTAGTTCCTTTCTTTTGTTTAATATTGCCTTTGGGTAATTTTTCGTTATATATGCATCTTGCAACAGCTTTTTCCTCTTCGAAATTTCTATTTTTTTACATTCATTAACGAATAATATCAAAACAGGTCTTGTTTTTTCACGATTTGGATTTTTTCTGCCGATACGGTACATTTCGTTTATTTCCGTATTTTCTAATATTTTTTTTATTTATTTATTTATTTATAATAAATAAATAAATATGAAGGTCGTTTTTAATAATATGAAGGTCGTTTTTAATCTTTTCTTTCACATTTTCAAAGGGCTCCTGTTGATTTTGTTCTTTTTCTTGTAATCAAACAGTAGTAAATTATTATTTTTTGTTTTCTCTCTCTAAGGTAATAATTCTTTCTTCTAATGTCTCAATTTTTTATCAATTTTTTAAACAATTTAATACATACTGCCGATCAACAGAACAACCTTTACCCTTCTTTTATGTGTTGATGAATCCTTGATGAGGATGCAATATGTAATATTTGTGTTATATATTATAAGATTATATGTTTATTTAATAAAAGTCCCGATAGTTATTATTGTATTTATTTTAAATCACACATTACATTTTAATCGAATCTACACAATTGATGACAGACCAGTAATTATATGTTTTATATCTAGACTATTGTTTAGAGATGTCACCTAGACTACAGATCACAAATACTCACTACACGCCAGTGACATCCCTCTTCTTATAATAATAAACTTAATTTTGACAATAATCATTTAAATAAGATGGTTGTCTAATAGAACGTCCACTTCTTGTAACATAACCTGACAAAATATCATTATCTGTAGATACCCTATTTCTAGAGGTGTCCTGTTCAATATTAATTAAAGTATCTTGATTTTCATTAATCATCACATTATTTTCATCGTCATCATCATAATTATTATATCTAGAAATAAACTTTTTGTACTTGGACCCTTTAAAAATATGGTATCTATTCCTTCTAACAACTTCTCCATTTTCCAATAGAATTTTATAAGACCTATAATCATCCTTATCTAATATTTTACCACTAATTAGCTTATTACTATTTTTATCCCGTATATATATATATTGATTCTTATAATATTTTCTCTCTTTTCCTTTATTTTTCTTGTCATAATAATATTTATACATTTTATTCTTATATTCTATATGTTTCTTAATTTTTCTGTAATTTATTTTATTATAATTGGCTTTAGTAGATAACAAAGATGATACTTGTCTACCCAATAACATTTCATTTGGTGATTTTAATTCATTATCAACTGGAATGTTTCTGAATTCTAAAATTGCTAAATCAACATCCTTGCCTTCAAGTGAACACTTTTTTAATATTTTTTTAAAGGTCTGAATGTGCCTTTCAGCCATACCATTAGATTTTGCATAATATGGAGTCGATGATACATGTTTGAATCCCCAATCAGTGCAAAAATCTCTAAATATACTACTGTTATATTGTGATCCACAATCTGAATAAACTAATTTAGGAATACCCCATCTAGAAAAAATAGATTTTAAACTCTTTATATGGCTTTCAGCTGACTGATCTCTCATTTCTATACATTCAACATATTTTGTCAAATAATCAATAACTAAAAGAAAAATTTGATTATTAAAGAAAAACATATCTGTACCAACCACCTCCCATGGTCTGCTTGGTACTTGTCTTAACAGTAGAGGTTCATAGGAATGACTTTTTTGAAACCTAAGACAAGTGTCACAGTTATTAACTAAATCATCTATTTCTTTATTCATGAACGGCCAAAACAATAAGCCTCTAATTCTGTTTTTACATTTCTCACTCCCCATGTGATTATAGTGTACTTTATTTAACATTTCTTTACGCAGTGATTCTGGTACTACTAATGCAGAATCTTTAAAGACTAAGTTATTGACAACAGATAAAGAATCCTTAATATTATAATAATATTTCAGTTTTGGTGATAAGTTTTTATAAGCTGGCCAAGAGTTCTGAATATATGATATTAGTAAATTAAAATCTTTATCATTTTCTACCTTTTTTTGAAATATTTTTAACATTTTTTCACTAATATTTAAATTCTGTATAACCATACACACATGTAATTCTACTTTTTCATCTATGTCTTTATTACAAATACTATCATTCACATATGAGCGTGATAATGCATCTGCTACTAATAATTCCCTACCAGGTTTATATTTTATGTTAAGATCATAGCCTTGTAGTCGCATCCTTAGTTTTTGTAACCTTAATGGTGTTTCACACATAGATTTTTGAAAAATGTGTTCTAAAGGTTTATGATCAGTTTCGACCTGTACTGTTTTGCCATAGATATACTGATGGAATTTCTCACATCCGTAAACAATAGCTAACAATTCCTTTTCTATCTGAGCCCAAGATTTTTGAGACTCAGTAAGAGCTTTTGAGGCATATGCAACTGGTGCTTGATCTTGTAATAAAACTGCTCCAAGTCCGGTGCTACTGCTATCAACTGATAAAGTAACAGGCTTATTTATGTCATAGAATTTCAAAATAGGCTCTGACGTTAAGTGACTTTTTAATTTCTCAAAATCCTTTTGTTGCTCATTACCCCATACAAATAATATGTCTTTTTTAAGTAGTTCTCTTAAAGAATATGTAATGTCAGTTAAGTTAGGTATAAATTTTGACACATACGTTACAATTCCTAGTATAGTCTGCAATTCTTTTTTACTTTTAGGTTCCTTCATATTAATTATAGCCCAAATTTTTTCAGGATCAGGTTTGATACCCTTACTAGTGAGAATATGACCTACATATTTCACCTCCTTGACAGCAAATTTACATTTCTCTTTGTTGAACTTTATTCCTGATAATTTGGCCCTATCTAAAACTTTTTTCAGTCTATCATTATGTTGATCTAAAGTTTGACCCTATACGATTAGTTCATCGACATATTGTTCTACACCTTCAAGATCCCTAAATACATCAGCAAATACTTTACTGAACACCTCAGGAGCTGAGTTTAGACCAAAGGGTAATCTTTTGTAGCAATAACGGCCAAAATTGCCAGCATTGAAAGTTGTATACAACTGGCTACATTCACTAAGCTTTACCATGTAAAATCCCTTTGACGCATCTAACACTGAAAAATAGTATGCATCAGGCATTTTTGCTACTAATTCTTCGAAAGTACTCATTTTGTGTCTTTCTCTTACAATACATGCATTTAAGTTACGTGGATCTAAACATATCCTGATACTCCCATCACTTTTCTTTGTGACTACCATTGAATTGACCCATTGTGTAGGCTCAGTAACCTTTCTAATAACGCCTAACTGTTCCATTTTATCCAATTCTAGTTTAACTTGTTCTTCTAATTTAAATGGTATAATTTACGCAATAGGTGTACAATTCTCCAGCAATTTAATATTGTATTCATAATTTAATAATCCCAATCCATTAAATATATCCATATAATTATCTATCAAATCTACTAATTCTATTTTATCTACATTTTGTATTAAACCTAATTTCTTTGATGTTACATAGCTTAAAATACATTCTGTTTTAAAATTCACTACATACAATTTGACATTTACAACACATCCTCTATGTGATATATTTGCCATACAGTAACCTTCAATTTTAATATTAGAGCCATCAAAATTTCTTAATTTAATGTTATGACACTCATTCAATGTTAAGTTGAGTTTATGTAGTATATGTGAATTTATGATATCAACGTGGGAACCAGTATCTACTTTAAATTTAATTTTCAAATTATTTAGATTCAAATCTACATACCAATCTTTGTTGACTGTTCCTATTAAATTTACTGACTTAATCTCAAACTTTTGCTGCATATTATCCGCTTCTTCTTTCTCATTACTAACCACTGAACACTTTTTAAAACACATTGCACTAAAATGGTTATATTTATTGCACTTAGCACATTTCTTATTGTACGCAGGGCACTTTCCATACTGATGTTGCTTTCCACATCTGCCGCATACTTTATCCCTTTTTTCTTCTGTATTATAATGTTTCCTGTTTATTCTTCCTGATTCCTTGCCACTTGAAACCTTTCTCTTATCATTACTATTATTTCTATACACAGCTCCTATATGACACTCTGACCTTTGTATATCTTTTATTTGTTTATGTGCCACCTCTGCCGCTTTACATGTTAAGATACATTTTTCTAAGGTTAGATCACAAATTCTTAAGAGTTTTTCTTTCAAGCCAATATCAGATAATCCCATAATAATTTGGTCCCTGATAAGTCCGTCCTTTAAGTTTTCAAAATTACAGTTTTTGCTTAAACTTCTTAGAGAGGTTATGAATTCATCCATTGTTTCACCATGTTTTTGTTTTCTGTTAAAAAATATGTGACGATTATAAGTTTCATTTTCAGGTGGACTACAGTGAATTTCAAGTTTTTTCAACAAATCCTCATAACTAAGAGCCTCCTTGTTTTCTAGCGTGTTATAAAGTTGTAAGCCATCGTCACCAATGCAGTGCAGCAACAATGCTTTTCGTTGTTCTGGAGACAATCGGTCTTCAGCACCACTCGCCACATAATATAACATAAACTTTTGTTTCCATTGTTCGAAATTTGATTTTATATTACCTGTTAGCAATAATGGTGAAGGCGGTTTTAGCAAATTCATCTTGATCTTATTTTTCTATATTATATTTTTTGTTTGCCGCAGCGCCATGTAATATTTGTGTTATATTTTATAAGATTATATGTTTATTTAATAAAAGTCCCGATAGTTATTATTGTATTTATTTTAAATCACACATTACATTTTAATCGAATCCACACAATTGATGACAGACCAGTAATTATATGTTTTATATCTAGACTATTGTTTAGAGATGCCACCTAGACTACAGATCACAAATACTCACTACACGCCAGTGACACAATACATAACAATTAAAAAGAGACGCAACTTAGTTGTATCTTTGCACAACTTCATGATGTTGAGCCTCGTACTTACAACTCCAAACATACTTAGCGATGACGTCACTTAAAACACGCAGTTTTACAGTTTAAGCCGTTTCATAAACCTTTGTGTATGCAACTCGAAGGTTTTTTCACGCACGCTATTATATTGAGTTTAATTTTAAAGATACTGGCTTAGTCAAAATGGATATATCAAGCGGTGTGAGCTTATCGTATGAATATTGACTAATATTCTGCACATGTTTATATTACGGAAAACGATTTTTTTTTCTTTTCAAACAAGGTATCAAGGAAACAATATTATAAAATAAAAAAAATACCATCCTGGAAGTGGGCGGAACTTAGGGCAGCTCTTACGCCTCATCTAATATTTGGAGTGTCAGGGGTCTATCTTTATAAACATACCGAGTAGATTTGAACGAGATAAATTAGGTATTATTTTGACTCTGGAATGACCGTAATATAAAAAAAACTACAGTTGACAGCCAGGGCTGCCACAGCTCGTTATTATTCCTTTACTGCAATAATAACGATTTTGAGTAAAAGTGCACTTTTATGTGTTTCGGCTTGATACATCTTTTTAGACTAACCTATTATACAAACAAAAGCTAGGCACGTGCTAAGGGCGTTCGTGACAAGTACAATGCAGGTCCTTTTCCCGATCACACAAAGTGATTGCGAAAAGTTCCCTTTGTGTGTCGGGAATGCGATTTTGATGGGAAAGTCCCACATAACCGCAGTCGGGCCCTACTCCCACTGCGGTAGCATCTTTATAACTGAGAAAAAAAAGTCCTTTTGGCGATTAGAAAAAAAAAACACGTTATGCATGGCCCTAATTGTTAGACTGACTTGTACAATAGTATACTCAAATAACTCTAACTGTATAACTTTTATCACACGATAACTCTACCTAAAGTTCCAAATTTGAAAAATATACAAAATATGCTTGTTTGGTTATCAAATAACTCTAACAGTCACTATAACTGTATTTTATAAAATCACATTCCTACAAAGCAATACATTTACGACTTCAAGATACCTTAAGTTTGTTCTCCTTTGTTATTAAGGCAACATACTCGTATTTATTTGTAGTAAATTCACGTGAGGATATCTTTTGTAAGCCGGCCTGCGTACCAAAGGGACTCCTGGGATAAACGAGGACGTGTTACTTTATTCACAAGCTAAACACAAATATGAATTTGCTTATCAAATTACAGACCCTTTCAAACTCCTCACAACTTTGATAATAAGGCCTTTTAGTGAACGCTACATACTCGTACTACACCTTAATGTTCCGCTACCTAAATTGCTAATTGAAAAGGCTATTATTTCGACGGAAAACAGATTTCAAATGTTACATTGGAAAATAAGAAAAATAAATTATAGTTTTTCGGCAAAATTACTTTGTAACTTTTCAATAATCTTTTAAATATTTAGATATAAGGCACGACTGTACTGTACGTCAATCATTCAATATCGGGAATCGACCTTGGTATTTATGAGTTATGAAATTGCAAAGCGGGCTCAAGATGGAAGCAATCTTCATTCAGAGGCGCGATTTCACAACTCATCGGCAATTAGTAATCGCATAGATTTCATAAAATTGTTTGATTGAAACCGATTTGAATTTTATAGCGTCGTTGTTCGAGCACTCTGGGTATGGTTGTCATGCGCTTCAACCAATAGTAGGTAATAGCTTTAGTACATAATGCCGATTGTCTCCGTCAAATCATTCAATTCGACGAGTTAGAAAATCACAAAAGCAAAAAAAAAAAAAACAAACCATTTTCGCCATAATAACAACCTTTTCCTATACAGATTGTCATATTAGCCATTTCAATCTTCAATTTAATGATTAAGAAGTTGTAACCAAAAGTTTCTCTTATAAACTAGCCGTTGTCTTTTTTCTAACAAAATAATGCGGTATAGAAAAACAAACACACTGAAATCAGTAAATATTCATACTCATTCAAAAATAGTGACTGGAGGAAGACTCTGTACCAGGGTCGTCTGCTTAGGTACCTCCGTCTTACCTATTTCTGCCGCAAAGCAGCAGTGCTTGCATTGCTGTGTTCCGGTTTGAAGGGTAAGATATGGCAGAGAAATTACTGGGTGCTGTGACATTACATCTGGTGTCACAAGTTGGCAACGTACACTGTGGTTCTTGTGGGGGTTGCAGTTTTGCTGCGAATCTCACAAGAGCTGCATGTATTATAGGTGACTGTTACGACTTACCATCAGGTGGGCAGTTTGCTTGTTTGCCAACTTTCTGCAATAAAAAAATAGTACTATGTTTCAAAAAGACGCGATGAGATTTTTTTTGTATTTTGTTTATTTACAGCCGCATTAAGAACTAGGTTATTAGCGACCAACGGTAATTACTATTTAAAAGCTAACAGTGACATTCAAGTTACGAGTATATATAACCAAACTGAACATTGACGCAAATCCTAATTAATTATAATTATAAAAGAAACATGGTACTTCGAGAATAAATAAGTTAAGCGATTAATTATTTGCAGGCAGACAAGAGAAAATTGTATGGGAACTTCGTTAACAAATCCCTTTTCGGCAAGAGAGCTGGATATTTTCTCTGATTGAAAAAAAAAACCATGCGGCCCATCACCGAATGCTAAGGGGCCGTAGCCACCAAAACGCCACTGACCTTGGATCGTTCTGATAAAGATCGAGGTGTATGGTATTGTTTGTAACGACTAGGCGCCTTATCAGCAGCTAATTGTTAAAATTATAACAGAAAATTAACTCACGAGGACCAAAGATACTACTTCAGCTACTTGAAAGACTAATATAACCGCGGGTCTGCATAAATGATAATTGAGCTCATACTGGAGCATTCATGTCTATCTTAGACAGCGATTCGTAATCGTAGATATCGTTTATAGTAAGATTGGAAGCATTGTTAAATTCTACCTATTTGATTTTTTGTAGTATCTACGTATTATTTGATTTTTAGCCTAACAAGTGAAGGTATTGATTAATACAGTTATCTACCTATGTGTTTTTCTATACACCAACGACTTTAGAATAATTATTACGAATATAATTATTTCGCTCACAATTTTTCGTGCCATGCTATGCATACATTGTTGCCGAAAAAAACTCGTTTAATTATCATTCGCAGGTTTCACACATTAATTGATCTATAAAAAGCCAGCTGAACAGGTCACAATATGCTCTTTACCGCCAACCTAAATGGGGTGGCGGGCATTGTGGAAATAATGACGTATTTCCGGGGCACGCCGCTCGGCTATTAATAGTTTGTGACGTCAAAAGACTCCATCAGTTTGATATACTCAAAAAAAAAACACAAAATAAAGCTATTAAAATATATTTGAGACCTGTCTGTCACTTACTGGACTGAAAGTGAAACATGAAAGGCAACATATTAAAGAGACCTTGAGCAAGTCAGCTATGACTGTGGATAGGTCATTGATTTACTACCAAACGTAGATAGAGCACTTCATACAAAAACGCGCTTGAAATCTGTCACCTAATCGACTATACATTTGTACGCTGTTAAATAGGTAGTTGAATATGCACACCCGAATTAAAATTACCATAAAGAAAGTACCGTATTTATCGAATTCAACCTTATTCTTTATTATTACGGCAACTATTTGAAGTACACGTGTGCAGTTACATAATTTCATACCTAGCCACATTAAACTTGACGTTTAGTAGTTGCTACAAGAAAATATCAACTTTATACTCTCAAACATAATGCTCAAAATTGCTTATCGCATTGTAGCTCCAACGCATGGAAAAGAACTGCACGAGGCCCGATTGAGCAGTTCTTCACCGGCCCACTTTTCGAACGTTCATGCGTTATCTACGTTTGGTAGTAAATCAAAGGGATAGGTACAGTAAGAAAAATGTAGATTTGAAGCACATGGTGATGATTATCGCTTGTTCAATAATAGGGGTTTTCATATAAAATCGTAATTTTAAATTACTGGCCATTTCAAAAAATTAAACCATTTAAACTTTTATCACACGATAACTCTACCTAAAGTTCCAAATTTGAAAAATATACAAAATATGCTTGTTTGGTTATCAAAGGCAAAACAAGTTCCGTCCGACGGCGTGCCATTAGAGAGTACCATCAATGTTACTAATGAGATTTTTATTTTTTATCTATGTTACCTCTTAAGTGTGAGATTTTTATTATTAACCAATTTGATTTTTTTTTGTTTCCATTGTCACCAAATAATTCTGTGTGACTTTGTTAGATAAAAAAAATTAAGAAGTACCTAAATAAATTTTTGCCTAACCCAGAAATTCCAAAATATTTATAATTTCACTGGTGACAGCCCTATACAGAGCCAACCATTCCGAGAGAGTCCAATCTACTACACAAACTAACAGGATGGTATTTTCTCTCACTGTTAAAGCAATTTACTTGCAAACAAACGTTTTAGAAGTACTTATGAGCGTCTTGAACGTTTTCCGATCGCTTTTCCGTTCTGTGTTGGTTCTGCGAGATATCTCTTAATTTCACTAGGGCTGTCACGATGGCTATAATCATAACGAAAGTCTGGTGTTTTTACAAGTGTGAATGCTTAATTAAGGCGCTATATCGAAAATGAATCAAACAATGGGAGGCGTGGTCTATATATATATGTAAACGCGGGGCGCCCCCCGTGCTCAAGTAGCTAGTCTTTATATCTATGTCAACAAAGTAGTGAATGCGTTGCGCCCGCATGCAATCAGATCGTTTAGAAATTACCGACGTAAGCGACAAAATACAAATTATTTTATTAAAAATAACTATAATGCTTAAAAAAAGGCTTCTGTACGATTCTGGATACTGATGATGGCTACTTATTTAAGGAACTTTTTAATGAATACCTAACACCGTTTACTAGTAATCCTGAATATTGTTATTTTTAAGAGGTAATTTAAAAAAAAAAAGTATCGAGGCAAAATCTTTAAATCGCGTTTGCGGTTCTGCTCGTGACTAGTTAAAGATATAAAGAAACACATATTTGACTTTCAGATCTGTAAGATCTCTCAGTTACCTATGACATTACATTAAAAATAACCAATATTTTCGATATAGCGCCTTAATGAGTAACCTGCATCAGATTCTGGCGTGATATTAATTTGTATCCAATAAAAAATGGACACCATTTAATGATAAGATGCTGTTACGGTGAAAAGGAAATAAAATCAGCAAAAACTAGATCCGATTTGTTTTTAGTTATGTAATGTAGAAAGAAACAATCTTGAAGTTTTTGGAATTTTTCTACGTGAGCTTTGATAGCGCAATCTATGTTGCTATAAAGCTCGGTCACAATTCGTTTAATTTGTTTATTGTCTGTGCCCATTTAGTTTTACTCCCTACCTTTTCCTTACTACACTATTCATTATGATGGAATTGGCGTACCACATCACTCTGTTCTTTAGAATACGAAATAATACAGGAGCGATAGACCTCTGAAAATATTCATTTCATTAAAGGCATTGTGTGTTTCACTTTAATACGAGTCGCCTCGACTAAATCTCCATAAGCGTCATGGATGGCAGACGCCTTGCACATAATTGGCTTAGCTCCCTTCAAATTGGATTTACTAAAATTACAAAAACCCAATCAGTTTATCAACGAACCGAAAATGAAGATTGCGGTTGGGCCATGAGATTACAGTTTTATTCTTCCACCACCTATACCGCGTAGATGTCTGGCGTATTTATAACTAGACTTCGTTGTGTTAAAAACTCGATTGTGACATCATGACACAGAATCAGGTGGGACAGTTCGAAATTGGTGTTATTTCAAGTTCTCTACGGCACTTGTTCTAATTTATCACTTCTTAAAAACCTTATTTGTAATCAAATAAATACTCTGCTTGCTAAGCAGAAATTTAGCTTTTCATCTTTATTATATACTTACCACATATCAAAATTGATACTTGCTGTTTATGCAAACGTGAGGCACAAAACTTTACGCGAGCTTTATGGGGTGAAGTTTGTTTCTGGTTCATGCATGGTCTAAATTTCCTTTAGACACAAACACTATTGTAGAATATTTTATGTGATAATGGTCGCACAATGTCATTATTACACTGTTAAAACATTATAGGTACCCACTCTTTGTAGCTCTTCATAGTCACACCATCCAAATTTTGCGCCTTCATTTTAATTGCAGTAAAACAGTCTCAAGACTCTGAAGTGATTGTAAGGGCAAAGAAAAAACTACTGAACAGATGTACAACAAAAAAAAAAGATTCTAAATTAATTGCATTTCGCCCAGTGTGAAAACGCGAAGTCCGTTTACCAGTAGTGGCCCAACGAAATTACTCGGCCAAATCAAATTGGCGCCGATTCTTCAACAAAGCCTATTGTCCACCGCTCCGATTTAATTTTGCCAAGCTAATCTACAAGAACGCCTCTAGCGCCTTTTATCTACGTTTATACAATCCGATGTGATTCCATTAATTATTGCGAGCGTTATTTATGTCTATAGTTAAAGTTGACACCTCTAATGGATATACACGATTCAAGGAAATAAGACGAATTTCAAATTGTGTTTTGAGACCTTTCTTATTCTGTTCATACTCGTATTTGATGTTGGACGATTTTAATTAATGCGGATTAAGAATAAAGTTAACGCTAGACTTATTAGTGCTGCGCGAAGAGTCATTATTAACAAAAAAATGTACCCGAATGTAACGTAATCAGACAGGCCTAATGATGAACGCATATTACTCGTACTTGTTTTTTTGTTTGTTTGTTTGGTTGAACGCGCTAGTCTCAGGAACTACTGTTTCAAATTGAACAATTATTTTTGTGTTGGATAGTCTATTTATCGAGGAAGGCTATAGCTTATATAACACCACGCTACGACTAAAAGGAGCCGAGAATCAATGAAAAATGTTGTAAAAACGGGAAAAAATATTTATGGCGAAACGTAGTTCGCGGGCACAGCTAGTGATACATAGTAGGTAGTACGAGTATGGCTGCATTGTTATTTTTATTGTCAATGATTTGTCTGATGCGATAGTCGGGCAGTAGGCCAGTTGACAGTCGAGCTGATTGAATATGGAACTAGATGTCAACTGGATGCCTCAATTACAAAAGAACCGAATAATGTTGCTAAAATTGTCCAATTCCAACAAGACTTTGGATCGATCGTATCGTAATCATTTGAGTGTGAAAGTCTCCACAACTATACATCCGGATTGTTTCGAAGATTTTTGAGACGTAAACTAAATATCTTACCGTCCGCATGCAGAATGCGGGTCAGGGAACTCAATTCAACAACAGAGACCGTGGAGGATCTAGGCTCTAGATCTATGGGTCTTAAAATGAACATGGACAAGACTAAAATAATGTCAAATTCCCGTGTAGTACCCGCTCCTGTGAATGTTGGAGGCTCTACGCTGGAAGTTGTTGACGCATATGTTTACCTGGGGCAAATAGTCCAGCTCGGTAAGTCCAACTTCCAGAAAGAGGTAAGTCGACGAATCCAACTCGGCTGGGCAGCGTTCGGGAAGCTACGCAGCATATTCTCGGTCCATCTGCCGCAGTGTCTCAAGACGAAAGTCTTAATTCGTGCGTGTTGCCAGTGATTACATACGGAACTGAGACGTGGCCGCTTACAATGGGTTTCATAAGAAGGCTCAAAGTTACTCAATGGGCAATGGAGAGGGCTATGCTCGGGGTTTCTCTACGTGAACACATCAGAAATGATGAGATCCGTAGAAGAACAATAAGGTGGACCAACGATCTGGTGAAAGCCGCGGGAAGCCGCTGGATGTGGGAGGCGCAGGACCGATCGATATGGAAATCCTTGGGGAGGCCTATGTCCAAACAGTGCGCGTCTCTTGGCTGGAATGATGATGACCTCAACTCGACCGTCCTCCCCATTCCTCCGTATTTATGACATTTTTTTAAATGACATAAAGCCTTCAGTTTCGGTGGCGCTGTGGACCCGGCACTTGCTTTCGAATCGTGCGGTATGGGGTTCGAGACCTCCATGTACCAATGTGTTTTTCGTTTTTTGAATTTCATCTGTTCATTTGTCTGACGCTCCTACGGTGAAGGAAAACATCTTGAGGCAACCTGCATACATCTGCGAATGTGGATCTATGTGGATTTTTCATTTTTTTATGTTATTACAAAATTAAACTCCATATTTTGACATAAGCCAACTTATTACAAAACCTGGGTGGTGATTTTGTAACTCATCGATTGATCGGCAATCGTTATCAGACTGCATGATTTAATAAAGAAGAGCGAAATTATGTTCATTAGCTTAGCGTATTGGTTGATTTATTCAACAAATATACCATGACTACTTAGACGACGACATTACAAAACGTTAAACATTTTAAAAATCAGTTTTAATAAAAACAGAATTATCAAATCGATGCGATAGTCGATTGCCGATGAGTTACAAAATCACACACCTGGTCTAAACTTAGTTCTGGTTAAACCTGACGCTGTTTCTACCTATACCGGGTGTAACGGAATACTGCAATAATATTTAAGGTTGTTGATTAACAAAAAAAATGTTTTATGACTATTCTTAGTATTTTTATTATATGCCTACTTTCGATTTAATAAGCTTAACAGTTAAGCATAATAAATCAAATGTAGGCATACAATAAAAATACAAAGAATAGTCATAAAACATTTTTTTTGTTAATCAACAACCCTAAATATTATTGCGGTATTCCGTTACACCCGGTATATACGGGATGGAAACTTTCAGCGGGTCAGTAAGGAGAAGTACCTTATCCGTTGCAGCTACGCGAAAATGATCTTAGGAGACTATCCATAATTTTTAAGGTAATTATGACCCTCATTTACAGATTTTCAAAAAAATTTACAGTTAGCAAGTAAACAGCCATTTTACATAAAAACATTGTTTGATGCCAATCGATCCTGTTTCGAATACTGATCAAAAACTTCTATGGGACCAACCATCGCTGGAGTACTCAAAAAGTCACAAATTGCAAAAAACTTTTCCCGTACATTTTGTATGAAAATTTTACGCAAAAGTTTTTTTAGTGTGAATGGGGATCAAAATTCCATAAAAAATTATGGATAGTCTCCTAAGATCATTTTCGTGTAGCTGCAATGGATAAGGTACTTCTCCTTACTGCCCCGCTGAAAGTTTCCACCCTGTATATGGATATCTGCTACTAAGTCTTTATAGACTCAATAATATTATATTAACCTTATAATAACTCACTGAGTGCAAAAAGGGCCCACGTTTTAGAACCTTTCTGAGAGCTACAGCAAAACCTATAGTTTAAATCACAATACCTTTATTTAAGGTTAATATAACGTTCTAAAATGTTGTTGGATGTATCTTTATGATAACTTAAAACCGTTTTAGGCATGAATAAATGCTTTTCCGAGACTCCCAGGTTTGAAAATGTTTCTATTTAAGATTTTTTACACAGAAACAAGCGAATTTCAAATCTTTATTTATAATGGCGATTCCTTGTTTCAAAATGGCGAGATAGGGTAAGTGTTGTATTCATAAAAATAATAAGTAGCTTGCTGATGTCCGGAAAAATTAAAAAATACTGCGACTGGCACTTTATTGTAAAACTTCATGATAATAGAGCTGTATAAGAGGTGGGCCCTTCGTAAGTTAAAATTCTGAAGATATTTTAATAAAATAAAAATTATAAAATACGATGGTTGGTGATAATTGGTGGTGTATATTAAAATAAGAGAAAGCGCATTAGGTTTAAGCCAAGAATAACTTTAGACCAGGTTTTGTAATAAGACCGTTAGTGTAAAATATACTTATGCTGAAAATTATGAGTTTCACATGGTTGAAGTCACAGGCAGATAATATTATTTGCGATGAATGCTGTAATCAAATATATGTTTGTTTATGTTTTCTTTCAATAATACTCTACAATCATTAATTAAAAATTCATAGCAAAAACTAAGAAATTTGAAAATCCCTGGATTGTGTAACTCAAAATTAATTATCGCTTTCAGTTTCATAGTCAAAGTGCGTCCATTGCTGCTTCATATAAGACAGCACACAGTCCTGTACTAACATTGCAATGAATGTCAAATCAAAATCGACCCTGATGTATTTTTTCTTAACAATGAATCCCTCGTATAGTCTCCAATCTCTTATTGAATATTTATTTCATCATCAGACTTACCAAACTAAGTATATAGAAACCATACAAAATGTTATTAACGCCCAAACGTTTATACACCACTATTTTTAAGTTATGACAAAAAATTTGTGTGCTTGTTCAGACAAGCAAACTGAACAACTTTCACTATGGGACCAACTTCGAAATCGCAAAAAAAGGTCAGCTGTTTCATACATTTAGGTTCAATGAATGTTGAACATTTGTATGGAACAGCTGATTTTTTTTTTTGCGATTTCGAAGTTGGTCTCATAGTGAAAGTTGTTCAGTTTGCTTGTCTGAACAAGCACACCAAATTTTTGTCATAACTAAAAAAGAAACTTGTATACATGTAGGTAACATCACTGTGAGTGCAAAGGCAGCGCCATCTGAGTAGGTTTTCCGAAACCACACAACCGGTTGGAAACTTGGAAAACGTTGTAAAGTTTCCGCTGCTCGGCGCTAGATGTCGTTGTTACAGAAAAAATATTTTTACAATTTTTAAACTGTACAAGCATTATTTAGAAAATTGCTTTGCCGTTGCTTGTAAAAGAATAGGTACGTGAAAATATTTGAATAACAAAATTCCAAAACTATTCGCAAAAAATACTTGTTTCTACTCGTCACCAGATGGCGCTGCAAACCACTGTAAAGATAACGTGGTGTTTAGTTATTTGCAAGTTCTTGACTTTAATACGTAGTGCCTAAATTTAAACTAACTAATAACATTATTTTTTGTAGATCATATACCAGATACTGTTGTCCAGCATGAATCAAAATACCTAGAAAAAGAAAATTAGCAGTTTCTCTACGATAATGGTATCTTGACGATGCCAATAAATAAAAAAAATGTTAGAACAAAAAGACAAGATTTAGGCGTATAAGATAATGATCAAAATGTTGTAACCCCTCGATTAGCTTTAGATACAGTCGTATATCTAATCCAAGACAGGGCAATTTCCTCAACTATCTCAAACTATTTCCCATGCGTTCGTGGGAGCGGTGTCAGGAATACCTACCCTATACAGTACAGCTACATAATCGTTATATAAGTTAATGTTTTAGTTGCTTCTGAGTGCACAAGTTGGATTCCCTCTGGAGCTATTGCAGAGAAGCGAGTTTGTGGCTCAACATCACTAGTTATTTATTTAGATATACACAGCTGTCTCCAATATTACTTGCATGTAGGTACTGAAATTGTTTTTTTTTTGTTAACAAGGCAAAATTATGTCATCGAGTGTATTATGGTACGCAGTCCTATTATGCTTCATCCTATTAAAATTTGCGCCATATTTTGCCTTAACGCCACTCATTTTTAATAGAAGCGACGGAAATAATGCCAAGTATAGGTATGTATGTGTCTCTGCTTTATTGATATTCTACTTATGTCCATCAAATGTTATGCTTTTAGGAGTAGAATTTTTTGCCCGCCTTTGTATCCCTAAGGCAAAATAATGTAAAGTTCTCAAAGCAAGCGCAAATCGACCTTTTGAGTAAGCCCCAACTACCGACGGGAATATTTATATTGGAAGGGATTCTGATCAAGTACACGTACGCCCTTAACAAATCTTTTTTATGTAAACAATACGGTTTAAGTATACCTACTATCTATCATCATCCCAACTTTCTGCTCAAGAAATTAACAAAACTAGGTAGCGCTTACCTTAAGTTTTGTAATGAAATTAAATATTTAAATAGTTCAGCGACAGAAACAGCATAACAAGACCAAAACATTTGCAATAGGCCTTTGAAGGCGCTTAATGATGTCAATATTAATCATAATTACAAATGATAATGCGTATGATTTAATCATAATTCCATACATATTAGTTTCGACAAATAAGTTTCTGGCCTCGCCTGTTAACGTCACTGCCTACGCTTCAACCTCTAACTGAAATATCGGGTTACAAAGCAGAATAGCGACATATCTGTTACTGCGTACTTGCGTTCCGTTTAGTTATGTGAAAATTTGCTTTGAGGCGTCAAGCTATAACGCCGTGAATATTTACGCGAATTGCGTTTGTATGTTAATTTCGGTAAAGCATTGTAATTTAGCTTATTTCAAACCTAGTTCAAAATTAAATCTAATATTTTAGCTTAAACCTTAAGCACTGTGCTATTGTTTTGTAATATTGTTATACCTATATAACATTAGAGAGACTCTATACCAGAGTCGTCTGCATGGTTACCTATTTCTGCCACTAAGCAGCGATGCTTATATTGCTGTGTTCCGGTTTGAAAGGCAAGACACGCAGTGAAATTACTGTGTACTGTGCTGTGACAGAAATCTTATTTCACAAGTTAGCAACGTACATCGGTAGCCTTACCCCTCGTTTACACCAAGGTATATTACATGTATTTAACAAGTTTTATGTAATGTTTTCGTTTATTGTTTACACTCGTATACATGTATAAAACTTGTTGAATACAAAACATGTATACAACTTGTTGTATGAAATTGTTTCTGAACTACTAGTTGTCTACATGTTTATGATGTCACGTTTTATACTTGTTGTAGATAAACTTGTAGAAAATGACACGCCAGTCCGGTAGTTTCATTAATATTTTCTACTCAATTGACTATTCACAATGGAAAGTAAAGATGCTGAGGAACTTTACTTCATGAGTGCAGTATACTTGTTTACACGGTTATTTTTTTATCACTGGAAAATTTTAGGGACGATTCAGGACACATCAATTATTATAAATAAAATAAAAACAATGAATAAAAAAAAAAATTTTATTAAAAAAAAAAAATTATAATTTTTTTTTAATAAATAAATCTAAATATGCTGCTCTCAACTAGTGCAGCATTTTTTGTATTTTTTTGATTTTTTTTTCTTCTCTTCCCCCCGTAAAATAATACGGTCCTTCCGGTAAAAGTTTAAAACTTTATCCAACAAGCATGGATAGAGTTTAAAACATGTTTTAAATTAGTATGATACATAAATTTCAGTGAAATAAACAAAACTTGTTAAAAACACGATTGCTTTTTGTAAGTGTAAACGCTGTCAATGTATCAGACTAGTTTGAATATGTCATAGATCTAAGTGTAAACGCAGATGTGGTTTATACTTGTTTAGAGACTTGTTGGCAACACAGTATGAACGAAAGAATGTTTGAGACAGTTGCAATACATGTATAAAACAAATAATTATGTTTTGACAAGTATTCTACAAGTATTGTATGAAACTAGTATTTTACTTGTTTCTTGGTGTAAACGAGGGGTTATAGCAGATTTGCAAGTCTTGCAGTAACCACATTTACTATAGGCGACTGTAACCACTTACCATCAGGTGGGCAGTCTGCATGTTTGCCAACTTAGTTGTATGAAAATGATCACCATAATAATATACAACAGTTATGAAAGAACGTCACTATTTTATTTTCACTAAAATATTAAAACATATTTTATTTACACATATCAGGGAAGCTCTTACGGTCTTATTACATGGTTTAAGTATAGTTTAAATTTAAACTCAGTCTAAGCAACGACTCAGTTTTTTATTGGCTCTAAGAAAAATCGTTATTACGAAACGTGTTTTATCTCTGGTTTAAGTAAAAATCAAGATTTATCTTGGATTTTTCGTCGATTTAAATATCATATTTGAAAACTAAGCATCAAGTTGAATATGTAGTGTGTTAATCTTCGATTATTACAAACATTGTGACTTGGCTTTTTAAATCGACTTGGATATGCTCGATGAAATAGATTTCGATTAGGTATTTGGAAACCGGAAGTCGTCTACTGCTAGGCAACCAAACCGAACGCGGGTCAGACTAAACCCATTCATCGTTTTACACGACGAACAAATTTTCGAAATGTTTCGGCAATGTAAGTGACCTAAGGCAATCACCGTTGCCACCTCAAATTCAAGTTGCTTGTGCACTACGTTGTGGGGTGCGTCATGGGGCGAGTTTTTGTTATATTAATTTGGTGTTGAAAAACGTGTTTTTAAACCACTACTAGTTCCAAGATACATGGCGATACAGCCGATTTATACGGAATCGCACAGCCGACTGTCCGTATAAGTTGCAAGAATGTGGCAGATCTTGCAGAAATATCACCCAGCGCCAAGATATTATATTAAAAAGAATTTTGAAAGTCGGTCCACGATTGGCGGCGTAATCGCGTAACATACACACAAAAAAATAACACACGCATCGAATTGACAACCTCCCCCTTTTTTGAAGTCGGTTAAAAATGCCAGCGTCATTGGCAAAGGAACAAGAAAATATGGCATAGTTTCGTCAAATTACTGGTTCAAATTAAAAACTGAGTATCATAATTATATTTCGTTCTTGATTCCAATTAACAGTTCTTTTTGTTTATTTTCCTTTTTATTAAATATGAAAAATGCAGTATTACGAACTTGTGAAACTATGGTACGCCTTTGCGGTTTAACTTCAGATTTTAAATATATTTTAGGTCCATAATATTTTGCATTTTTCTCTATAAAATTCCCCCTAAGGGAAAGCAGAGATCAATAAGGTTATGAAGTCATATTTTATGGCAAAAAATGAATATTGTAGGTAATTTTCGGTAATATTGTGTGTTGAAGCTGTCACAACGTTATTATATTTATGTTATTAAATGATGATATATCACATCTTATGAAATATTTTATTATTATAAATTATATCAATTAACAAGACAATATTAATGCTTCTTGTCCATCTTGTCAAATACAACAGAAGAAGGTCTCCGCGCATGCGCGACGATATGTCAAGAGAATTTCAGTTACGGAGCCGTAACATCCTGGCCCCCCTTGAAACTACTAGTTTCAAGTGGGAATAATGGAAAGAGACGAGAAACTGCACGCCGAAGAATGCCCCTGGTGGTCTTCACGTCTACGACTCTGCATATACCATCGGGGCCCTGGTATTTCTTGATAATTCGTCCCATAAGCCATTTCAATATTGGTAGTTGATCGTCTCGTACAATAACAACAAGATCGCCAATCTCCAGGCGACCGACATCCTTTTCTCTATATTCTTGCCTTGTAGCTGTGAATGGTATTCTCTTTTCCACAATTCAAATAGATTTGGAACAACTCTATATAGTAAGTGATGGTAGGCTGTCAAAGGCCGACCGATCAGGAAGGATCAGGAAGGAACTCCCATACTCCCCCGAAATTTGGTAAGTACGCGGGACTAAATTTGAAAGTAATCGATTAACTCATCGAGAACTCCGAATTGTCGATTATAGGTTTGTAATAATTTTCCCAACTTACTCATTGAGCCCACAAAGTTCCTACCATTGTCATAGTACATAGTATGTGTGGCTTACAGCGTCGAGCCATAAACCCTCTGAGGCATGAAATAAAACTATTAGTACATAAATCACTGACAATATCTAATTGCACAGCCTTAGTTGATAGACATATGAAAACACATTTAAATAACGTTTCGATGTCTTAGCACCGCGGCCTTTCCAACTTGAAATTTGAAATGGGCCGGCATAATCAATTTCGCAAACCTCAAATGGTAGACTCGGATTGACCCGAGGTCCAGACAGGACACCCATCATTGACTGATTTTTTTAGTTTTAAATCGTGTACAAATAATACATTTATTTACAGTTGATCTAGCTAGCACTCTGAAGCCTGTGGGCCAAAACTTATCAGTAGTCTGACATGCTACTTTTTAAATAATCATTCCAGATATGAAGCTTTAAATCAATTAAAATTGGATAACGTTTATCATATGAGTAATGCTCAGCTAGATCAATACTCTACATAGCATAGGATTCATAACTATGTCAGAGCGTGTCGTATTTACATTATTGCATTTAGTAGCCACAGAATGTTGTTCAACCGCAACAACCGCATTATCATTATTTTCATTAACTGATTTTTTATCTCTGTGTAATAATAAATTATGTTTGTATTTGCAGATCTTACATGGATCAAAATTGCAACGATTTATATGATGGCCACCATGGAGGCAGTTATGACAGAGCTTGTGCTTATTAACAATACTAAACTTATCGTCAAGAGACATAGACTTAAATTCTTCACATTTATACAAAGGATGATAACTATTACAAAGAACACAACCTTTCGAAGTAGAAGCCTCACTTGACGTAGAAGCAAATGATCTTATGTGTTTTTGTGCATTGTTATGATTTATTTGTCTATCTGATTTTATTATGTCGTGCTATCTCTAACATATCAGCATGGTCTCGCAAAAATTGAATAAACTCATCCAAGGTAGGGGATATTGTTTTACCTTTCCGTTCCTCCCATTTGGTACGTGTGCGAGAATCTAATTTTGTCGCCATCATATAAATTAACAAACTATCCCAGTACTCGGTGGGTTCACCTAATTTATTCAAAGAACTCAAATTTTTCGAATAATAATCAATCATGTACCTTAAAGCCTTAAAACTTTCTTTGGTCAAACATTCAAAATTAAATAAAGCTTTCATATGACTATTAACTAGAATTCTTTTATTGTCAAAACGATTAATCAATGTCTGCCAGGCCGTATCATAGCAGCTTGCAGAAAACTCAATAGATTTTATTACAACTGCAGCCGCGCCTTCTAGCGAGGACCGCAAATAATGATATTTATTAATAAGTGGAATAGAGCTATTATTATTAATCAGCGCATCAAAGGTATCGCGGTACTCGAGCCATTTACTATGATTTCCATCGAATGAGGGCAATTGTATTGTAGGGAGCTTAATGTTTGTATTATTACATCGTAACTTATTTTTCGACTGTACTATGTCAACAACAGAATTCGCCTGCGAACTTTGGTTAGATGAATGAGGCAAGATATGCCTTTGAGCATCCTCTACAATACATTGCGCACTCGATATCAAAAAACAGAATGAGTTATCTAATGACTCGCGTTCCATAAGGTTTTTATCAAAATCATCTGAATCAGAAATAATTTCAATTTTATCCTAAATTTGGTCAAAAAGTTTAAAATCATCTTTAAGCCGCGATATTTTCAATTGCAATTCAACTATCAATTGATTTGTAAAACTGTCAGGCTCGATTAATTTTACGGTCTCGAAATATTTTTCAAAGAGTGTGACTTTAGCCTTAATCATACCCCTTTGTTTGATCAAAGCCTTATACTCATCACCCATTATTATTTAATGGTAAGAACCTTGTCGGAGCAATAAGTTGTTTAGCAAATTATCATAAAAGAAAATTCAAACCGTAGCCGTTAGTGGGTCGCAAGCCGCTGTCAGCCGTGCCGCTATTTTCCACAAAATTATTCGCGAAGGTTTCACCTGGAACTTCCTTCACGGTATGAGCCAGTACTGTCCAGCGCCCATGTATTGTCCATTCCACGTAGTAGATAATTTTCGTATTCAATCAAGTCTTGAACAGAAAATGGCGTCCAATATGAAAATGAAATATAGTATGAAATTATTGTTATCAATTATTCGATCACGTCGGGGTCACCAAAAATGTTGAAGCTGTCACAACGTTATTATATTTATGTTATTAAATGATGATATATCACATCTTATGAAATATTTTATTATTATAAATTATATCAATTAACAAGACAATATTAATGCTTCTTGTCCATCTTGTCAAATACAACAGAAGAAGGTCTCCGCGCATGCGCGACGATATGTCAAGAGAATTTCAGTTACGGAGCCGTAACATTGTGTTATTCTCTTTATATAATGTAATGTATTTAATGTCTCAATATTAAATTCGCCTTAAGTCAAGGAGTATTTGAAAGTAACATTTTATAAATTAGCTAAAAGAAACATCGCCATGCTATTAAAAGAATGATTGAATGAATGATTTACTTCGAACTTGGGTAAAACTCAGGTTTTGCAAAACCAGAGATAAAACACGTTTCGTAATAAAGTCGAGACTAAGTGTAAGGCCGAGGTTCAACTACGGACTTCTTAGATCTGGTTTAAGCCATGGTCTAACGTTTTTGTCGTCATAAGACCGTTAGACTTCAGCTCACCTGATGGTAAGTTATAATAAGACCGAAGATGGAAACGAGCTTCGCCTGGACTCCTAAGCTGTACTGGAACTGGCTATCTTACCTCTAGTTGCCGGAACACAATAATACTATTAACATTGTTACGGTAGCTAGCCAGGTGGGCTCAGAAGCCTTGCCATCAATCAAACCAAGCAGAAAACCTTCAGCCTCCATGGCGAATCGAACCCCAGACCTTTAGATCAATATCGGATAGTCTCACAACTAGACCACGGATGCGGTTAAAATAATTATCTATACATCTATACAAATAAATAAAATTGAAGTTTGTTTGTAATGTCAAAACATTGATTTACTACCAAACATTTGGTAGTAAATCAATGTGTCAAAATAACAAGTTTTTACTAAATGGGTATGAATGTATATCGGGTACTAACAAAAATACGATTTAAATAATTTTTGTCTGTCTGTCTGTTTGTTCCCGCTAATCTCCGGAACGGCTGGACCGATTTTGACGGGACTTTCACTAATAGATAGCTAATTATATAAGGTATAACATAGGCTATTTTTGTCAAGATCTGTACAGCCGTTACTATTCCACGCGGACGAAGTCGCGGGCACAGCTAGTTTAAAATAAAATTGAAAAGCACTCACATCGGTCACAAAACTTCAACGCTCGCTTTTATCGAGCACACAAGTACAATCGATCTAAACGGATACATGACTGGAATATAATTTCAAATACTAGTACAAAACGCCAGATTCCGATAAATGGTGCAAACAAAGCCTGCGCCTATTTTATACCCGCAATACTCACTATATCTTTTGATATCCAGTAATATACTGGGGTTTTATACCCGCAATACTCACTATATCTTTTGATATCCAGTAATATACTGGGGTTTTATACCCGCAATACTCACTATATCTTTTGATATCCAGTAATATACTGGGGTTTAAACCCAAATTTTATATGCCATTTTTGTGCGGCGCCCATATTGAATTTAGGGTAATATTGCTCGGTTTATAGTACTCTACTACTCTTCAAGCTCTGCTTTCATTTGATATTTTATACATTCTTTATTGTACAAAAATTGTGATTCATTTTAGCTACATACGTGAGTTACGTACAAGTTTATCTCTTAGACAGATCTCTACCAACCAACCCTAGCAAGTGTATCGAGATTATAAATTGCGGGAAGAAGTGTACAGATGTATTAAAATAAATAAATAATAATAAACATAGACACACTATACTTATATGTAGTAATAAACACATATTTACTGCTATAAACTAAGAAGAAGAAAATATATACTAATAAAATATAGTAACTTTTATGAATTTGAAAGATGTCATGGTTCGACTCTCGTGTATATTAAACTGGCAGTCTATTCCACGGTTGGACAGCCGGACGGCAAAGGAATTATGGAAATATCTGTATTATTGGGGTTGAAAACGAAATTTTGTACGACTTTTTCGCCGCGGCGGCCATGTAGCTAGGTTATTAAAACGTGTAAAGTGACTCAACCAGAGTCAATTTACAAGTTTCCAACCCAAAACTCTTTACGGATCCAATAAACGCGATTAAACACGAGTGATTTGACTCACCCACGATATTTTGAGTTTAAGTCTTCCGTGAACGAAAGGTTATTCCCCAAACCGGCTACAAATTAGAATGATAAAAGCCATGGAATACTCATACTAGCTTACATCACGCGACAGCGACAAATGCGAGTGTAGCAGAATGCAGATGCGCTGACGAGAGGCCGCTATGCTTAACTATAAGAGGACGTTGCTATCCCCAAAATTTTCTCACAAGATAAATTGCGTTTCCGCCCACGACCACAGGAGATAGCCTCGCAACATCCCGAGCAAGGCGACCATCAGTCAAGGAGGGGCGAAACAAATAGCAGACACTCCTACAAGCGTTGCGTCAACTAAATTGTGGTAATAACGTTCGCTGGCCCGAGTGGCGAGTCGTCTCAATTTTTTAGCCTCGATTCGATTACGCTCAGATTTCCCCAGGGCGCGTCGGGATCGGGGCATCTTCACTGCGCAATAGCACGGTTGTTTATTAAAATAAACTTCCTTGTTACTAATTGATCATCGTAGATACGATGCAGCATTTCTTCGTAGATACACTGCCTTAAAACCTTAAAAGGACCACAACAGCTAGATTTTTGCCCTGCGGTTATCACTAGGGTGTGAGTGAGAGCGAATTTGGCGAAATATCGAAATATAACGCGAAAGATGAAAATTTTAATAAAAAATAAGGTGCGTAGGAAAAAACTAAAGCATTATTTCTTTAATGACTTGACATAGCAAAAATTAAGATGGTGCGTATTTTAGTACAGTTTTTACTTGATTTGTTTTTCAGGCGATACGTCAAGCTCTACATTTGCACTACGAAAACTATCACTATCATGACCAACATAAGGGTCCCAAGGTCAAGTTATAAAGTCTCACGTATTGCCTCTTGTACTCATTATTTCTTTTATTCAAAGCAAAACACTTGTTTTATGTTTTGTTTACACTACTCGTATTTTACTAGAACCTTTTATTTATATATCGTGAAAAATATCTAAAAAAACATATAATTTTACGCATCATAAAGTACGCGTCGGCTGCTCTAGTCATCTAGAAGTAATGATAACAAGTTACCAAGAATACGCTCAAACACAAAATACCTATTAGGTACCTATTTATGCCGCAAAGCAGCAGTGCTTGCATTGCTGTGTTGCATTGCTGGGTTTGAAGGGTAAGATATGGCAGTGAAATTTCTGAGTACCGTGACTTTACATCCACAAGTTGGCAACGTACACTGTGGTTCTTGTGTGGGTTGCAGTTTTGCTGCGAATCTCACAAGAGCCACGTGTAGGTATTATAGGTGTCTATCACCACTTACCATCAGGTGGGCAGTTTGTTTGTTTGTTTGCCAACTTTCTATAAAAAAATACAAAATAGATAAAGTTTATTATTGACGACGACCAAATGGGGTACTGTCTTAGGGCTTAGGGTATAAAGAACAGAGAATATACATATAACTATCAATATAAGCGTATATATCTTCGAATATATCCATTGACGTAGCTTCTTTGACGTGCAAAGTGATTATGTAATACAATTTGAATAAACCATGTTGAATTACTTATGTAGGTCCTTTTTATTAAAGGCAATGATAAAAATATCAGATATTTGGTACGGTATCTCAGCCGATATGGCCCTTGTGAGCCCTCAAAGTTATTTGCGTCTCTAACAAAGTTCACTTGAGTAACAACATCGCCCTTTATCGATTGAGTATTAAAGGTCGGTTTAGGTGCCATATTTTAAGACGGAAGTAGATAGGATTCCTATGAGGTAGGTGCCTACAGGCACATGTTGTCAGATACACCATCATTTATATTGTGACCAAACAACGAATAAGATAACAAAAAGCTGATTTTAATTGTAATATTGTTTGGATACTAACGATGAAAGCTACTGGTAACTTATGTTTTGACATTGTTGGCGCTAGTTTTTAAAATAAAATCTTTTTTAACACATACACTGCGTTACGGGATGTATTTTGTCGTATTTGAGTTTCGACAAGTGGGGCTAGCACGCAGGAGAATCGAAAATCGAATCGAAATTCGAATCGAGGAGTTTGTATGGCAATTTTATTAGTTCTGCTACTCACCGCCGTGGCGCTAATAAAATTGCCATACAAACTCCTCGATTCGGATTTCGATTTGATTTTCGATTCTCCTGCGTGCTAGCCCCACAGTACAGCAGCTAATTATCCTTGTCTTGCGCTCGGTGCGGGCGGTGTTTCGTTATGTTTCCGTGTACGGAAAAAAGCTATATTCCCGATATTCTTACTTCAAGTATATTCAATTTTAAAAGAAAATAAAAACGGGAATTTTATTTACGTAACGCACTGACGCATAATTTTTTCTCATAATTTATTATCAATATTATAAGTTAACATATTTTAATACATTTAGCACCACTTAAACCTTTGTGTGTAGTACTATATTTCAACTTTCTTTGTAATATAGTATAAGCAGATGTGTTTACAAAAAAAAAAAACAAAATTAGAAAATTTAACTTACAATACATAGACATAAACTTATTATATTTAACAAAATTATAAACGACTAGCTTTCCGCTCGCGACTTCGCCCGCGTTATTTTTGTTTTCCCGTGGGAAAATTACCCCATGTCCTTCCCCTAGTCTCGAACTATTCCTATACCAACTTTAATCAAAATCGGTTTAGTAGTTTCGAAGCCTATTCAATACAAACAAACAATGAATCAAATCTTTCCTCTTTATAATATTAGTATAGATAGTATAGATATAGATATTAGCATACGGCAGCAGTTATATTTTTGACAGGAAATACGCCCTTAATTTAGATTTAATGTTTTTCTCAGTGAAAGTAGGTATCACGTGTGGAGGTAGGTAAAGAAATTTATCAACCGAGGAATAAGGTACGCGCAAATTATTTTCCTCCGGTGCGATACGGGAAATATTTGGCCGTACCCACCACCCCCTTACCGCACAGAGATAATGCGCGCTCACGGAGCTTCACTTCGCCATAGTGCTGTGCGCCGATCTACAACGTGTTTCATATCTCCCCATAAAAATTATAATATTTAATTTTATTTAAACTATCAAAAGTGCCACCCTAAAACTGTTCTAAAATTGAATTTTCATAAATTTGACAATTAAATTTGATTGATATGACAAGTTATTAAGGTTGACACTTTCTTTTCGGTTAACCGATTCGTTGCTGATGGCACGACAGGCGTGTCATCAATGTTTTTAACTTGTGGCTTATGACACGATAGGCGTGTCATTTTTTGAATGATTATCACATCCTCAAATTAAGTTTTAGAAGGATCTGCCTAGAACAAAACAATCATGTTTTTCCACGTAGATCTAGCCTGTTGTGTTAGTTTCTGGATATTGTGTGAATTTAGAAGTTGCAGGGGTTGACAACCTTCATAAGTTGCATTGAATTATTTTTAACGTGTGGCACATGACACGATAGGCGTGTCATCTTTGAATCGATTGTAACACCCTCAAATTAAATTTTAAATGGAAGCTACCTAGAACATAACTATCATGATTTCGAAAGTAGTTTCTTTTTTACCATTTTTAGATAATTAATACAATGTGTGTAATGATAATTTTTTACCAAACGAGTGCGGTTTTTTTTCATCGATGCTTTTGAGGTGCGTTGTAACGTTAGTTTTGACAAAAAATACACATTTTGTTACAAAAAATACTTATCTCGTGTTGCCATCCGTGATCGACCAAAAAGACACAATTTGTAAACAACTTTATGGAGCGTCTCAAAGGCCTATACGTTTTCGCCTTTGATTTGTTTATTTTTGCGAAAAATGGATAAACTTATTTACAATAAAATTGTTTAAGTATAAGGTAGCCGTAGACTGTGTCTCCCATGTTTTAGGGAATTTCACAAATATTAAAAGTATTTATTGCAAGTTGATTATTGTATGTGTCGGGTAAATAAATCATTATAATAGTAATTAAGATGAGTCCCAGTAAACGATTTTTTAAAATAAAAGTAAAACAGTCATTATTTAATCATTTGTTCACTACAAATTAACATAAGTAAACAAAGTGCGCACGCAACAGTATATACGTTACGCGTGAATTTTAAAATAATTATGCCTAATAAATTTAAAGCATTAATAGTTTGGAACTTTTTGAAAAATTTAAGGAAGACAGCCGCTTTTTTGAGTGAATTTCATCTCTCGCGCTATACTAAATTACCAATAGACCAAGCATTGATTATCTCGAATAAATTGTTGTAAGCCGCGCGCCCGGCCAGTCCGCGCCTGCGACCGACAATCGACGCAATAGTTACTCGAATAGTTAATAGAAAAGAACACCAATAGTTATTCGAATGCATTCGAATAAACACAACAATCGAATAATTCGATTGTTTTTAGTAACAATCGCCCATCGCATCATTTTAATAAGTAGATATTGGAATTATGTCATCTAAATGAAATTTTGTTTTAATGTATCTTAATAATACTTCCGTAGTTTACTTTGATCTCATAAGAAGTTGTTTTTTTAGTTATTTGTGTTGACGTTTTTAGTGACAAGCATGAAAAAATGTATATGTTTTGTTGATTAATAATTTATTTTTTAGTCCATTTCTAACTATATAAATATTATAAAACTCAAAAAATCGATGTCTCTGTCCTCTTTGGTCAATTGGATGAGACACCGATAGTTATTTTGCATCTCCAAGTTCATTGCATGTACCCTTCATTTGTCATGTTCATCTTGGTGAAGAAAGGATTTCAGTATTACTATATTTATATATATATTATTATATCTATTGATTTATACGAAAATTATGTAAATGAGATGCGTTTGCGTGTCTTTAAGGACCTTTGAAGTTGGGACCTTATACGGGAAAATAAAGGGCGTACTTCAAAATTGGCATTCTTTATGGTAAGTATACATATATGACTCGTATAGCACTGGAAGTAGGTTTCTTTTTGGCGCTGCCGCGAATTTTGAAGAACTTCAACTTTATAGTTATCAAAAAGTCAATCTGTCAGCGTGGTCAGCGACGTCAGTTGGTATTGGTTGTCAGGTCGCGTTGCTTCATGTTGTGTCCCTGGTTAGTTAGACAGAGTATAACAACGCTGTCATCCACAAATACTTAACTTCGTGTTTCTTTGATTTCATAGTTAGAATTAAATTTAATTAAATACGTTTTTTCCGAAACATGTGCTATAAGATCTTGCTGAGTGCCCAAATTCATGATTGTAAATCAGCGGCAAGTACCCTATAATTTCTGATTTCCTTGTGAAATCTCAAAATTTGCCAAAATATGCGATATCTGCGATCACATATTTTGATCGGGTTGATTCACAAGTATGATTTTTTCACTGCTGAAAGATACTGTAGACCGGATTATTAGATATAAGGTTTAATTTGATATTCTACGTGCTCCTGAGAAAAAGGTCTTGACAGACAGACTGACAGATGAATAGACAGATAGACGAATAAGAAAGTGATACTATAAGGGTTCCGTTTTTTCCTTTTATGGTACGGAGGTGCGGAACCTTGAAAAATAACATATATAATGAACGGAACACTTTCCATATGAAGAAATCCCTCTTCGGGTTAGGTATTATCGTTACTATATTAGGTAAAAAAATGGTATGCTTCACCTGAAGAAAATATGTGATATTTATAATAAAGTAAGAAAAGATAGGACTTTTACCAACAAAGCTTGATTATTACATTATAATCAAGCACGAAGAACCACGACGCTATTACTTCCCTGCTAATGACTAGGATTTGTTTAAGTCTCAAATTCTAGACAAATTAAACTGGAAACATCTGGGATAAACTCAAATTACAATTTCCGAAACCCAAGACTGCGTTAAGCGTTCCAAAACTTCGGGCCTTAAATGTTGATGGAATTACGGTAAACTTATTAAAGATTGTTTTTATTTGATTTGATTAAAGCTCGCAATATATTTATTTATTCGTCATTAGCCAATGCCCAATAAGCACATCCGAAGATATACCTACGCTGACGTCTATACGCTTAGTCCTATTAGGCGAGTCAGCATTGGCAAAAGTTGTTAAGAAGAGGTAAAAGTAAGGTGAAAACAAGTTTTTACACTAACCTAGTGCAACTCAAACCATTTTCAAGATTATTTTAGAAACAAGTGATGTCCTACAACATGTAACTTTTTACGTGCGATCATAAATGTAACAAGCATACTTGACGATATCACCATAAAATTGTACTTGAATTTTATTGATCATAAACGTTATGGAAAGTATAAAAATTCTAACATTGGACGAGAATGTTTTACGCTACGGCTTTCTCAGTCTGCATATTATTATTACAATTACACATTTCAAATGCAAATGAAAGAGATATTTTTAAAGATAGTGTCAATATAAATAATTTAACTGGTGACATGCTAGCAACTTTTGGCATTTATTTAAATAATAGTAATGGCGCCAGGATAAAAGATCTAAAAAATAAACTAAGTAAGATAAACAATTATGCTATGGAAAAGAAAAAGTTTGAAAGTTTACTTACCAACATAACAAAAGACACAATACTCAATGCAACTAGTTTCTACAAATCTCTCAATGAAGAAGAAAACTTTAAATTTCTGTCGAACAAAGAGCCTAAGAATCTTTACCTTCAATTAAAACAAAGAATGAACAGGGATGATATACTCGGAATTTTGGCAAGTAACGGTCACGAGAGCCATATAGTGAAGTCGGCTAGAAAAGCTATGGGTCAAGATTACTTTGATAGGGGAGACGATGATGAAGTTTTAAACATGATTGTTGACAAGATATTGGGTGAAATGCCAAGTGACAATCACAAATACAACGCTCATAAAGTTCAAAGTATCTATTGGGGTAAGCTTTTTTTTTGTAGATTTAAAATAGAATGGTTGGCACACAAGCATAAAATCGTCAGTAACGAAACCCTTTTGAGATTAATCGGGTTATTGGGTTAACTGTTTCATTATTACTAATAAAATAAACGATCAATTGCTTATCCTACAACATTTATACTTGCTAGCGTAACTATTAAGCGTTTACTTGCAATCGTTTATTGGTATTAGGCTTAATGTGATGTTGATCACTTTTGTTTTCACATTAATTAAAGTAAAGTTAAAATTTTTTCCATGCAGTAAACAATAATATTACTATTTCTAAGAAAACCTATTTTAACAAAGTTAAAAACACGCCTCAGAGGAAATGTGTCTCCAGTAACAAAGTTTGCTTAAAATCCAAGTTATTAATAATCCGACGACATATTTCAAAATAGATCCACAAGCTGAACTAGAAGACCGAAAAAAATTCCACCAACATGATGGAAGGCGTATATTCAGAGGAGAAAGAACAACAATTAGATATTATCCCTTTATGGCGTCTATTCACGTAATGGGGAGGTTCTGGTGCGGAGGATCACTTTACTGGCACGATCTGGTTATCACATCAGCCGCGTGTTTACAACTGTGAGGACTTATCATAAATCTCAATTACTATTACCTACAACTATCTCACTTTATTTCAGTATTTATATTTGTGATAGTAAAAGCAATTTTTTTAAATTTTTTAATAACTATAATATTGAATGAATGAATACTTTATTGTTTAAAATTTTAATATATAAAAAAGAAATGAGACGAGAAAAATATATAAAAAACCAAGAGTGGCCTGATTGCCAAAGATATTACTTTCTTTAAATGTCCAGCTGCAATAAGTTTTTTTTATTGCACACTTGAATGCATAATGCGATGGTGCATGTTTGCTGGCTTCGGGTAGGAAGCTCCACAGTTTGATGGACTTTGCTGTCAATGACTCTTCATAAAAATGAAGGAATGAGGAGAGAGGACAAGTGACGTCATTTGATAAAAATAGAATTTTGGTTAGGATCAAGGACTTAAAGACGAAACGCGACATCAGGTAATAGGGTGCGTGGCGGTGGATCAGGATAAAGTGAAGAAAGTATATGGCAGCTTCTCCGACAGCTTGTCGGTAGCCATTGAAATTTGTAAGAATAAATGGGATAATAAACGGTTCTTTTAACCTAACCCGAAGATAAACCATACCTATACATAAGTCCTGCAAATTTTGTAGTTTATTTAGAAGATAAATAGACAGATCAGTATAATGTATCGGAATAATCTAAAACAGAAAGATATGAAGTTTGAGTTAATGACATTTTCGTTTTGGAAGGAAGTAGACTTTTGAGATGCTAAAATGAACATTATAGTATATCGTTCCGATAATTAGGGGTAAGATAGCCAGTTACTCAATTGATGAGGAGTATAGATAAGGCTCGCTTTCAGCTTTGGCCTATCTTCACTTACCGATGAAGGCCAAGAGCTTTCTTGTTGTGTTTAAAAAATAGTATAATTATTTAATACTAGCTGTACCCGGCATGCGTTGCAATGCCACGTAAATCACCTTTTTTTTGCTAGGAACCCTCACGGTTGTCCCCATAACACCCTACGAAAGTTTCATTACAATCTGATGAATGGTTTCGGAACGCATAGAGGACAAACAAACATAGTAATACATTGATTTTTATTTATATAGAAGATAGATAGATTACTCGTTTTGGCGTGTAAATTCAAAAGACAGTGCCAGGTGCTATTTTGCCACAACACCCCGGTGTCGGGATATTGTGGCCAAATGTGACTCGACATGTTCTGATATTTTTATATTCACACCAAGATTGGTGCTCCTTTGTATTTTAATTTAAAGGAATAGAGCATTGTTGATCCTTATGAAACCTTATTAAATAAACTTTTAATGAACTGCATTGGATTACTTACATTACAAAGACGAATGGTCTCTGTAATGTAAGTAATCCAATGCAGTTTATATCAATTTATACAAATATCATAATTTGTTATTAATTGTCACCAGAATGCATAACAATCGGTTCTTTAGAGAAAACCCAAAGGTTTTACAAGTAAGGATCGGAAGTAATCACAGCAGAATTAGTGGCGAAGTCATAGACGCACTAGAGGTAAAAATTAATAGAGCTTTATTTACTCTTTTATTCTAACTGTTTAGTATATAAAGAAAAATATCTATATACTGTTTAGTATTGATATTTTAGAGAGAGATTTTATAGATATTTTTCCATAAAGGTAATAATTATTTGTTTTTTTTTACTATAGCCGTTTCGGTTCCCGGGTGTGGCAAGCGAATTTTCGAAAATCTTTGAATGCAGTTTTATTTCTTTTTTAAAAATGAAGGCGCGTTTGCTTTGAGTAAAATTTGCTATCTCTAGAATTTACAGTACTTTCCCTCCAGATAGCATTACGAAATGCCACTCTATATAAGTAATGATACCTTATTATTTTCCTTAGTTGCATATATAATACGGTTATTTTGATACATAAAATCTACTCTTTAATTTGAGGCTAAAGTATCATCAATTCCAAACGTACGTGATGTTGCAACTAAAATTTGTGCGTGCTAGAATTTGGTACCTCGTATTTCGTGTCGTGTATGCATGTATTTTTATTATATATACGAGTATGTTTTATTTATTTTAAAAGCTATGGCGGATAATCAACTAAAATATAAGTAGAGAGGGACAAGAAAATGACATATTATTACCAGGAACCTTTTTCATTCCTAATCTACGTACAATGAGTATCACACAAATCATGGATATTACAAGTATTCAAAGAAGAATTTCAACAAAATATACCATTCAAGCGATTTCCTGTAAAATAAAAAAGCTTTTTTTCTCTAAAGTAAAACAGACAGGAAATCAAGTCGAATTTATTTTGCTTCAGTTATCTTCATTCGCCATCAGCTGACGCCTTATCAAGTCAGGTTGATGAGGAAAGTCGGTTAGTATCATTTATAATATTGATGTTCCCCAGGACTGATTTTGAAACTTTATATTGTAATGTTGGATTTCAACACGAAGTTACCTATTTATCTTACTACGAGTATGATTGATGATAACACTTTTTGCTTTTATCTTATTTGGCGCATCTTATATTATCCCATTTTTCTGAAATGATCTTGACTCATGTTCATTATGACTCATACAAGCAAAGACAAATAATAACTAAACTATTCATCAAATAGACTAGTAATAACTAAACTATTCATAAAAGTGAGTTAATCTACTTCTGATTAACTCACTTTTTTTGAAAAAGTCTAGAGTCTGTATATTACGTACTCGTAAGAGCAATTTGAAGAAATAAAAGGTAATTAAACTTTATGCTTAGCGATTTACTTACCTACATTAGAGCAAAGATCGCTATCTAACGATTTACTTTTCCAGAACAATTTTTTTACTAAAATAGCAACTAGCATATGACTCTTTTAATAAATGGTTAGTGTACCTAACTGGTCGGCGACAGACGAATGATTCAAATCTTGGACCCGGGTCACTTAACCCGCTCGCTCATTTATTTCCACGATGCATGTAAAGGGAAATACGTCAGGTATTTGCCCAAATCATTTACCTATAGACGCAAACTTAAAAGGGTTATCGCACACCCGATGCCGATCCTAGGGTGAACTACAAAACACTGACTAAATATGTTTAACGCTAAATATTCCACTCATTGGTAACGATTATTTTCATCCTGACATCATTAATAAATGCTCGAGACACTATGCTGCCCCCGTAATAATATTCCTATATATAAATATTAAACATTATAAATAAATATTAGTTACCTATAACTTTAAGTTGATTCGTCATCACAGCTCATTTACGTCCCCACCGGTGGATTAGAATCTACCCTAAGTTAGAGTACTTAGGCCTTAGTCAACCAACTAGGTTATTGCAATTTAGAGAAGAAAATCAAAATCGAAATTCATCAAACATCAAAATTATCGTATGAATTAAAAAAAAACAGACGATCAGACAAACAGGAGCAGAACGCCCTTATATAGAAATGATTCTCCTGCAAAACGCGTGTAATATGGTTTTGAATTGATTTCACTTTTTCGAACTCCCCTCATCCGTACCCGACATACGAAATTATTAGATACGGCAATGAAAACTACAAAGCTCGCACAAAATTTAAATAGGTATATTAAGTTGTTTTGTTTGGTCTTTTTACAGGTATACTTCCACCCTGGCTACAACCCACGTACCCTCAGGCACAACATTGCCGTGGTCCGCCTGAGGAGGCACTTGAAATTTAACTATCACCGCATTCCCAAGATCATATCCATATCACACAGTACGACCAGCATTCCAGCCACAGCAGAAATCCTCGTGTTGGGTTGGGGCGTCACTAAAGTAAGGCTCACTAACAAATGTATACAGTCAGTTAAGTGTGTAGTATTTCTATACAACACACTAATTATTTTTACGAGTCATAAAAGGTTTCCTCGGGTCCCAAAATAAGCAACAATTTTTTACTTGGAACTGAAACTAAAATTACATGAGATAAATTCATCCACACTTGGTGTTTGTCATGTCTGATCATTACTACAATTTTATTACCTACTTTCATTATTATTTCATGGAATGTTAATAGTCAACTTCTAACATAAAAAATAAGTTATACAAATCAAATAATTGGAACATACGTACCTAAAGCTGTTTTAGACAGCGTAAAATCTTTTGAGCTTGATTTTGATTTTCAAGATTTTATTTGTGTTTAAATTTGCAAATTACCCACAAAGCGGTTGGACTAAATCTTCAAAAGTGTTATTGCTGACTTCAGGCTATTATCGATGATCCACTTAGACGTATCTCGGTGCGAAACGTGCCTGGGATGCCATATCCCCCGCTGGAATTCAGGGAAGCTAAAGTGCTTCGCGCTGTTCCAGATATCGCAGAAAATGTCTTATGAACCAGTCTTCCTACAAAGAAAGCTGCTGCCGATCTACCCGAATGCATTTTGCAAGGAGGTGTACGGCAGGTAATATAGAGTATCTGAATTGTTTATACTTTTGAGAAATCAATAAATAAGCAAGAAAATTATTAGAAAGGTTTGAACTCACCATTTTTAAAACATAGTCATAATTCTTAATTTCCCTAGATCATTATTCCCACCATAAGCAAGGCTAAAATTCTTTATTACTAACAATTTATTGTACAGTCTTTTAAGTATTGCCATGCTTTATAATGAATAATAGACAAGCAGAGTAGATCAAATGTTTAAATCATTTAGCATTGTAAACAATTTTGTTTACAGCAAATTCATAACGGAGACTATGTTCTGTGCCGGTACATTTACTACTGGAGAAGGAGCCTGCGATGTAAGTATATTATAAACCTACTCGTATCTTTACACAATTAAAGCTGTTCTACATTAATATTTTTATTATTGTGTCTTTAAGGACTGGCGAAATTCATTACTAGTTCGGCCACAATCATTTAATTCGACAATAAATAATATCTCATTACTAACTTAATAATAATGAATTTCAATATCTAGTTTCATCAACAACATATTGCATTAAGTACTAGTTTAATCAATAACAAATTTTATTGCTAGTTGAGAAACAATTCGCCTTCGAAAAAAAAATATAAGCGATGAATTTTTAGCGCTTGATGTATGGGGTAGCCGGCTCTAGCCGATTTTCACATAACTGAGTGCATACAGGGAGTTAAAAGGATAGTATCTACTATTTTGCATGTATCACTATCTAGAAGATGAGTTATTGTTTGTTTTAAGTTAATCAATTGAGCGTGTTTTATTGTTGGTGCATGTAAGTATTCACATATAGGTGTACTAATTTTTTATTTGAGAAAAACCGCTCAAATAAACGTTACTACCGAATGTAGATGTATTCTGTAATAGCGTATGTTTGTTGAAAAATAAAATTATAATTTCCCAGTCACCTAGTATCCCAATATTCTTCCATTAATCATTTTTCTCCTTCCTTTTCGCCTTCAAACTTTCTCATGATATCAGTCCTTCTGAAGAAACAGTTGCCGATAGAAGGGCCGTTCTACGGTTTACTTATAATACATTCACTTTATATATACATTCATAAATTTTTGAAATATAATAATAAAAACTTTTCTTGGTTTTTGTAATAATTCAGTCATCAATCTTACATTTAGCACGACGCAGGAGGCCCGGCTATTCTCGGAGGCTCCCTGGTCGGCGTGATTTCCTTTGGACCCGCTATGTGTGGGTACCCTAACGCACCCACTGTGTTCACTCTGGTTGGTGCTTATGCAGATTGGATTGAAACCATTAATGACACGGTTCGTAAACACACCACTACGTATTTGGAACAAGCGTTTAGGGTTAGCAAACAAGTGAGACGTAAATCACTTTAGATTTACGTTTCGGTGTTCTACATAATTCTGCAAAAGCTGATCGGCAAGTAATGTTAATTTGCTACGTGTTTCGGAAAAGAGATAAAACAAGCAATGCCTTTAGGATCCAATTTCACGTCCCAATTTATATTATTATAATTACTACATACTAGATGAAGAACCAAAAATATATTTTCCGAAGTAGGTACAAAAGCAGCTTTCCTCACTACTTTCAGTGAAATAAGAAAATAACATATACGAATATAACAATTTACAGTGCTGAGAAATTCGCTACTCTTTATTTTACAACAATTTATTTAGAACATCGTAAATGTAACCTAGCCACCTTATGTTTTATTAGGCATACAACATATTTATAACACGGAAACACCACAGAGCCAAAAACAAGTATATTATTATACTTAGCGGTTGAAACCACAGGCTAATGTGGATATAAATATTTCTTAAAAAATGCCCATGAAGGGTTCCGTAGGATTTATGACGTATTAAAAAAACGACTTACTAGATCTCGTTCAAACTAATTTTCGGTGGAAGTTTGCATGGTAATGTACATCATATATTTTTTTTAGTTTTATCATTCTCTTATTTTAGAAGAAGCGAATTAGCCCTGAAGTTACGGGGGGGGGGGGGGGGAACGACACACATTTTACTTTGGACGTGTCTCTCGCGCAAACTGTTCAGTTTAGAAAAAAATTATATTAGAAACCTCAATATGATTTTTGACGATCTATACATAGATACCCCACACGTATGGGTTTGATGAAAAAAAAATTGAGTTTCAGTTCTATGTATGGGGAACCCCCAAAATTTATTGCTTTGTCTATTTTTGTGTGAAAATCTTAATGCGGTACACAGAATACATCTACTTACCAAGTTTCAACAGTGTAGTTCTTATAGTTTCGGAGAAAAGTGGCTGTGACATACGGACGGACAGACAGACAGACATGACGAATCTATAAGGGTTCCGTTTTTTGCCATTTGGCTACGGAACCCTAAAAGCACTACTCAGCCTATAATCCTATCTAATTATAACTCCGAAAGTGTGTTTGTTTGGTTGTTACTTCACGCCACTAAACTAATTTTAAAATTTGATATACAGTGTAGATTAAATCAATGGGCCCTGAAGAGAAACTACTTTAAATCCATAGGATAGATTGTTTTACTTAAAGAAAATATTCATTTATTTTTTTAAATAAATAAAACTGCATTCAAAGATTTTCTTATTTTCACTTGCCTCACCCGGGTATCGAAATCGCTTATAATGCAAACCATTTTTTTGCTACGTATGTTCGCCGATTACCTACTTGAAGACGTCTGGACTGATTGGAAACTTCTTTTTTTGTTGGAAGGGTATAATTTTCAAATGATTCCATGAAAAATGTACATGAATCGGTGTAGTAGCTATTTTCTGAATTACCCAAAAAAATATTTTAATTTAAAAATCGCAACATTTCAATGTAGCAATAATCCAGTGATGCTCAGATGCGTAATTAAAGAAAATAATTTTTTCAATATAATATTATCAAAAAATTACACCATACATGCTAACTTCAATAAATTGTAACATATAAACTTTATACATGATGCCTATAATGCCTTTACCGTGGTAATCAGAATTGTAAAGATACATTTTATTTCCATTTCAATTCATCTAGTCCGATATTGTCCATCCTATATTTTATATTATCATCTTAACAACTAATAAGTGCCCTTCTTCCAAAACTATCCATATATCGTTCCATCAGTTCAAGAAAGGCATAAGTGTTCTTACGTTGAATTTTAGGTAATAAATGCATTGAAAAGAGCAACTCAAACTACGTATGGTGAATTTATTTGGTATTTTTATCATTAATCTTGGTGATTTTATTCAAGAAATACTAAAATACGTTGTTAGACTTCAGAGATTTTTTTATTGGGAATAAAAAGAATACATTGACTTACGCCAAATTATTAACAATGATCAAAACATAAAGACGTATGATATTTATGTGTACCTTAATTTATTCTCGAAGTAAAGTAACAGTTTTAATAGACTTTATGCATTTTTTTTATTTTTCATTTCACAGTTATGCACGATAATGTTGTTTATTCATACATTCAAAAATTGTTTAGTTATCCATAAACAGTTTTATTTACCTAAAATTTTATTTTTTCTTGAGCAGTAACGATTACTGCGTTCTTGCCCTGGAAAGAAATGTAGGAACTATAAGTAAATATTGTTACGTTTGGTTATTTCTTTTAAATTCTGAGTAATAGTGAGTACGTCAGTGCGGGACGAGGGAAAGGGCGTGGTAATCGCGCTCTCTCCACCCGCTGCACTGCAGTGTTTGCTGTGAAGTCAAGGTAATACATAGTGTTAGTATACGCTACCGAATACCTATTCCAAACAAACCTAAATATCATGAACAAAGGCACAGAACCAACCTTTGTAAGCTCTAGGTATCAAACCATCACTGACATTACTTTGGCAACACACACGGCGGCGAACCTTATTACAGGTTGGCATGTATCGAGCGAACCATCCTTCGCGGACCACCGTCGAGTGTGTTTTCAATTGATCTATGAATTACCAGACCCTGCTCCTTATCGCAACCCCCGTAAAACAAACATAGCAAGGTACACTAACACATAACAAAAGCACTAGACGAAACACATGGCAGTGGCGAAACACCTAGCACGAACAGTATTGAAGAAAAAGTACAACTCCTCACTTCAGCAATAGTCAGAAGTTACGAGTTGGCATGCCCGATGTCTATACCAAAAGACCTCAACAAGAATCTCCGGTGGGGGCCAGAACTTGAAAGGCTGCGGAAAAAAACTTAGGGCACTCTTCAATAGAGAAAAAAATACAAGAACTCCCGATGACTGGGACAACGATGCGCGGAGACACTACAAGAAGAGGATCAGATTCCTTATAAATCTTCTGCAGCAGCATAAACTCAACAAACCAAGCCGCCAGAATAAAGAAAGTATTGTCCAAGGGAAACACAGATCTCCTTGGCAACATCAAAAAAGTCGACGGCACTTATACTAAATCTGAAGAAGAAACCAGTGCGGTAATGCTGGAAACACACTTTCCCGATTGTCAAATTGCGTCACACCTGGAATGGTCCGACGAGCACTACAGCACCCCGTCAACCGAAGAATGGGAGGCTGCCTGCAAAGTAGTAACTGCGGATAAAAATAGAGAAGGCTATAAAGAGCTTCAAACCCTTTAAATCCGCAGGACTGGACGGAATATTCCCAGCACTGCTACAATGGCAGCCAAACTTAGTAATAAAACACTTAAAACCTATATTTAAGGCTTGCATAGCCTTCAAATATATTCCCAAGCAATGGAGAGAGGCGAAGGTAGTATTCATACCCAAACCAGGGAAAGAAGACTACACTACGGTGAAATCATTTAGACCAATAAGTCTAACATCATTCCTGCTCAAAACACTGGAGAGATTGGTAGACAGATACCTAAGGGATGGAGCACTCCAAGAAAGACCCTTACATCCCCAACAACCCGCCTATCGGAAAGGCAGGTCCACAGAGTCGGCACTACATATGGTGGTCCGTAAAATAGAGTCGGCCATACACAACCAATCCTCAACCCTAGGTGCCTTCATAGACACAGAAGCAGCCTTCGACAAAACAATGCACAATGGCATTAACCACGCCCTTCAAAAGTACGATATAGAACTAGCAGTAATAAAATGGATCACCGAGCAGGTAAGCAAGAGGGCAGTTCAGATAGTGGGGAATAACACCGTTAGAGCAAAAGTGGTTAAAGGATGTCCCCAAGGGGAAATAAGCAGTTGCTTATTTAATTTTTTTAAAGCAAAAGCTGACAGAGGCCTTACATCTCTTTTATTATATTCGGACAACTGTTCTGGTCAGAACAGAAATAGATTTGTTTTTACTATGTACCTATACGTATCACGAACTTCAAACATAGAATTTGTTCATAGAGTTTTACAAACTGGTCATACGCAGAACGAGGGTGACTCTATGCATGCTTGTGTAGAAAAAAATATGAAGAACAAAACAATTTACACACCTGACCAGTTATCTATCTATCTATATAAATAAAAATGGATCTTCGAAATGTATTTACGCCCATAACTTTCGAACGACTGCACCAAATTGCGTGATTCTTGGTTTTATGTATTCGTTATTGTTAGGACAAGATTTGTATAATATAAAAAATACAATAATTTAAACAAACATTTCAGTAATTTAGTTAAAAAACACGGCGATACAAAGTACGCCGGGTCAGCTAGTATGAAATAATTATGAACTCTAAAGTTCACAATAAATTTATAGTTAATGAAATGTCACAGGCAGATTTTTACAATTTTAAAACTCAAGTAGCGTCTAATAAAAATTTGTTGCAAGATACAAATGGAAATAAAATATTTGTTTACAATTTACAAGCTTTTGCTTCTTCAGATAAAGATTAACCTTTCCCATTGTGATAGGAAGACAGATAATTTTACATTATGTCAGGCAAATATAAGGCTTTCATAAGGTTTCTAAACTTTCATAAGGCTTCTTTTATATGTAGTTTAAAAGTAAATAATTACGTAGTTACTATTAAAGGGTAATTCTTCTGTGATGATGATAAAGAACTGCAATAATATATTGTAAACTTAAGGTTAAAATAATTGATATTTTCTGTTCGTTTCTTTGTAAAATGTGTTTAATTGACTCGTATTAAATAAGTTATTGAAGCAAAAGATAAAGAAGATAAAAAAGATTACTTGTGAATTTCTAAAAAAGTATTAGTAGATTTTATGGAAAATTAAGTTTGAGAATTAAGACTTACATTATTAGTAGAAGTATAAGAGGTTTTTTAACAGCGGTTTTCTTTTGACTATTTTTTTAAGATTGATTTTTAATTTTATCACAAATAATAATTATTAGGTATTTCATTAAAATATTTTCCTACATTCTTTCGATTGAATTTTCATCATCATGATAATAAGAAAATGATTACAAGTAATGAAGATAACTAATGTTTTTATTTTTAATATTGATACTTTTAAGTATAAAGACGTCTTAGAAATTATTGAAGTGGAAAATATTGTTTCATTTTTAAACAGCTGTTAATTTTTTATTATATTGTTTGACGATTTTTCTTGATTTTATTATGGAAGCTATAATTATCGTTATTGTATTGAAAATTTTGTAGAACAGAGTACAATCTTTGAATTTCATAATATTTGTTATAATTTTGATAATTAAGAAAAGAAATGATAACAAAATCTTTATGACTTTTTTTGCTGTGCCAAAAAAATATATCACTACAAAACAACTACAGATACACAAAAATATATTTCTGGGGCAAATAATAAAACATAGTTATATTGTTTACTAGAATGAATGTAAATAATTTACGAAGATAATAAAGTCATAAATTAGGGATACGAAGTCAAAACAAAAAAAATTAAAGGCAAAAACGCTGTAATGCCATTTACTCTGTCCACAATTATAGAGTAAAAAAACTGTAATAGATTTTACTTTAATTAGGTATACATTTTTTTGCGGAAAAGGAACATAAAGACTAATGATTGGGAAATCATTTTTTTAACTTATTCGAAAAAGTAGCGTAAAAATTTAAACTTAATTTATTTCAATAATTATAAATGTTTACATTAATAAAAAATTGTGATAACCTACATTAAATTTTTATCAATTTATTTATGTAAAAATCAGCTTCCTATCTTGTTTGGAATTTTTTTTATAGACATATAAACAGTTTTTTTGCTCTCCTGTAAAGTTAACATTTTCATCTTATGCTTTTCTTGCTCTGAGGGTGCGATATGTAGACAAGTTAATCGTGACTGGGCGTATTTTCATGGATACAAGGCGTGGCCAAGATAAATCTTTCAGAATTAGTGAAGTTAGTAAATTTTGTGAAGGCATGTTTCTTTTCTGTCCCTCCATTATGGGCCCTTGGAGACTAGTAAACCGAATTTTATGGATGGCAATTTTCTTGTCTTTGGGATCAAAATTTAAATGAATAAAATTTATAAACGTAGATGATAAATAGAGCAAAGTGTCAGTCAATGCTCTTAAAACCAGTTTATGCGAAAATTTTAATGACACTTGTTGTATACAGTCCACTGTATTTTTATGACATTTTGACTTTGAAGTAAAATTTAATTTACATAAAATTCACTGCCATGTGTGTGCCTAAATATTTTGTCAGTGTCATCTGTCATAAGCGTTAAAATTATTAACATCTTTGCTTTAAATTTTAATAATAATATTTAAAGCAAATAAAATTCAAATCATGTCCCAACATTAAAAATAGAACAATGAATTATAGTTGACCGATTAATTTATGAAAAGTTGGATCCAACATAAAAGTCATTAAAAACGTATTTGTTTATTCGAGTTATAATTGTGTTAAATTGCGAAATATCTGTATTGGATCGAAAAATTACGATTGAAATGGCAAAATCATCCACTAAATTATCGATAGATTTTCATTTATTTTGTCTAAAGACCGAACTGCTAAAATGGTTACATGTCACTGTATGTTATTATTTAATTTTATACTTAATATTTTTCACATTATGTTACTACGAGTATAATTTAGCCAAAAACAGAAACTTTAAACTTACACCGCGCAGTGATAGGTTTTGAATACATACATTTTTTATGTAGGTACACGTATCGTTCCATTTCTTTCTGTGGATATCGTAGAAGTCTACTAAGAGTGTTTATCGCAATTATAATTAGTTCTGCGCAGAAACAGAAAACCTAAAATAAAATCCTACACCCACCCGTCAGGCCAGCGTGCTACATACAGTTGCCCAATTCATTCCTCGTCTGAAAAGAGACTTGTATCTTAGCACAGTCGAGGAGGCCTAACAGTGTTATTCATATGACTTGTCATGGTGATGGTAACTCACCACAGTTGTTGACTTTAACAGATTTGACAGAAATTCCACTTAAAGATATTTTATCATCGAACATAATATTATACTATTTATTAGTTACTATAGCAGTGCCCACAAACTAAGTTTCCCCTCAATAAAGCTCAACACTATAGTTTCCTTGCATTTTGGATGGGGATTTCGTAGTTTTCTGTAAGAATTTTGAATAATTCTTCCTTAGTGGACGCCTAAATAGGCCAACGAACCTGTATCTCCGGTAACTTGGGCTCTACGTTGATACCTCATAATACATAAATACAGATGACACGATTCTGAAGTACAGCCGGCTTCAAAAGTAGATAAACATTTTAGTACTTTGTCATACCAACTATTAACAGTGCAATATAGGTATTACCATACTAAATTAAAGGAATAGTTGGTGTGACATGGTACTAAATCTGCTAAAAATGCTTATCTACTTTTGATGCCGGCTGTACTGCACGCGAAGTCACGGACGGTGACTAGTAAATAATAATTTCAAGCTTGATTAAACTCAGATATTTTTATGTCGACAAACAGATGCCAGGATACTACCAGGGGAGGATCCGCACTACCTCCTCAACCAGACACCCGTTGCTCGAGTACCTTGGAACAATGCACTCCGTCAAGAGCGTATGGCCTCATTTGGATGTCAAGGATCGAGAAAAAATCACAGTGGCGGATACTACGACGACAACGACAAATGTAGTCACTACCACACCTACAACTGCACCTGCGGTATTAAGACTTAAAATGAAAGACGAAAGCAGCGGCGACGATTCTTGGGACGATAACAAATAAGTAAATAAAATATATTCTGAATATACTTAAGCGTAAGCAAAAGTTTAGTTTTGTTAATATTACCCTCTATACTCTCACGTAGAATAGTAGGTATATTATGCAACTAGTGAATAAAGAACGATTTTAAAGCAAGGGCCGTAGATGAATTACGAGCAAGTAAATGATTCTAACGACTGAATCACGACCGTAGGTAGTGATTCATGATGATTGATGATTCAAATGTTAGAATCCTGAGCGAGGCTAGTCATTCATGACCCTCGGTATGAATCCATTTTATCCAAGAGACGCATACCATGACTAATAGAAAAAAAAAGATTTAAGCAAAAAATAGACATTTATTACCGAGTATTTTTTGTGCAAGTAGGTTGTACAGCATTGAGATGGAGGTCGAATATATCGGTGTGTTGTAATTCACGAAAAAAGTGATTAAAAGTGCTTTTTATTCACTGTTTTCAGTGAATAAAAATTAGTAACTCGATGACGATTGAATGACGATTCACAATTTCAGGACAAACTTTAACGATTCGTAGGAATGTGAATACGGCTACAAAAACTCAATTGTCAACAAATGTCATTAAAATTCGTGATTCTTCTCAAATAACAATCTTATATGCAGCAGACACGGTAGAAATACATGGCGCTTAAAACAGTCGTAGCTAGTGCATTTTATTGAAAATATAAATTCGTTCAATAGAAAAAAAAACACATTTTTATGGTCTGGTACCCACTGGACCTTCATAATTGGACCTTACCTACAGGAAAGGACCTATTCGACCTCCTATCAAAAATCTGGTGCCCACTGGACCTTCAAAATTAACGATACGACCAATTCGACCTCCTATCAAAAACATGGTACCCACTGGACCTTCAAAATTACACTACCTACACCAAGGATCCATTGGAACTTTTATCAACAAGACGTTTCCTTTTGGACTATTCGGCTCTTTTCTTATGGAATGTTGCAATACAGTCATGCAGAAAAGTAAAATTGTTAAAGAAATAAAAACACAATAGATATAAATCAAAATATTTAATCAACATATTTATAAAATTCAAAACATTAATCATCAGCAACAAATCAAAAAGAAATTAAATATAGATAACCTACTATAATCATATAATCACAGATCCTTTTTTTACCTTACTTTTTACGACAATAGATAATATTTTTTATAACTATAAGTTAGCCTAAATTGCCAAACAAATATTTTTACATTAAGATTATGCGTTGTATATAAATCACATATTATCACATCATATTTTTTTCTATCTTAAGGTACCACTCGTCAAAGCTCTGCCGAATGTAGATTAAAATCTATAGAATATACCAACGAAACTGTCGTCATCTTCTTTTTTACCAAATAATGTAATATTTTAATATAGTTTATAAATCACAGATCGATTATTAAAGCACAATATTATTCGTAATTTTGATGAAATAGAAATGAGAACAAATGTAACTTACATTTTAAATAAAAGTGTTCTAATCATATTTTTACAATATACGAGAGATTACTCATTATGACTAAGACATTCTTAAAATCAATTGCTAAACGAACGTTATAAATTGATAAATGACAAATTCAAGATACATATGTAAGTAACTTTTCCAAACAGTGGCCCACGGTTATATGATTATTAGCAAGCTGCTCCAGAATATATGTTATTTTTGCATCTTTTTCTATATCCTGTTTACGTCTGTTCAATAATTCATGTCCACTGTCCAGTTTGGTAATAATTACACTAGTTATTGAAGCGTCCATTTTAATAATACTTAAAAAAAATAAAATACTTGGTCGCGAAATACCACTTAATTGTTTGTTGATTTTTGAATGCTACCCTTCAACACTATTCGTTGTACGATGTCTCTCTGAATTAAAACACCATATTCTTCGCATGCCTTCTTTTTGGAGCCATTGTTTTGTAAAATAGTCATTAAATTTAACTAAATTTTCATTATCTTCCGACCAATCTTCCATAATGTAAAACCAACCTTCGTCTACGGCTTCAAATGGCAATAATGATAATGTAACACATAACGCAACATGTCGCTTACATACGCGATTTTTTAATATATTAAGACTTTTTGCTTTCTTGTAGATAGCCTGAGCAAAATGGAAATAACATCCTCTGATGTTCACTTCAGGGAACACTGACTTAATAGCATTCATTGCCGCAGTTTCAAAATCTGTCGTAAATTTTTCTGGTTTCCAAAGTGAATTTTGAGATTTTATTAATTGAAAAAGTATTTGGTAGGTTTCTTCTTTTTTATCAGTAACTAATGCGTATACTAATGGTAAAATATGGGTGCTTTTTTCAGTACTATCTATGTTCCCATGGATACTATACATTTGTACAAATGGAGGTACTACGCACTTAAACGTGCCATCTGCAAAATAATGTTTAACTGTTTTCAATTTTTCTCTTGCCTCCTTTGTTGAAAATATTAAAATTCTTCGCTCATCTTGCTGATAGTCGGCCATTAAAAAGTCTTTATATTTTTTTGGAACTTCGATTTCACCAGCTGTTTTTGGCCTAATTTTCCTGATGCCAAATTTTCTTTTACGAATGTTGTAAAGACCATGCTTCATATTTTTGAATTCAGGGATTTTGGTTACTAAATTTATACCTTTATCCTTCAGTCGATTAACGCCTTCATTGTATATTTTTTGTAAAGGTTGAACTCCTTCTCCAGATTCATACTTCCACCGATTTGTTTCTTTCTTTATTTCAACGCCAGCATAATCGGGTACACAATTTTCACTATGACTGATTTTACTCACAATTGTATTATCTCTAATTATTATAGTACCACGACATTTGGATTTATATTTGCAATTCCACCGCGAGGACCCATTTTTGTTATCTCTTTTTTTATAATATTGATAACCACCGTAAAGCAGTATTTTACCACCTCTTTCAGATGTAGCGAAACAAAGTTCTTGTGTAATAATAATATCTCGACTGGTTGAAGGGACTGGTTCTGCATGTGACATTTTTAATCTACAACAAAACATATTTCATTCATTTTTTTTAATACATAGTTAACTCTCCACAGACTCATGGTCCGTGCCTTTTAATTTTTTTAGGTTTCTTTTTGATCCATTCTATATAATATTAAATTATATTAAGACTTACGACTACTCTTATTTTAATGTGAGTTGCGCAACTCAATCAAATTACCTTAGTTTAAAATTTTATATATACACATATACATATACACATCATGAATATATAAAGACTTTTGTTTTATATCTGTATTATCGCAATATTCATATTTTTCTTTCAACTTTTTCAAGTGCTTCAGCTTCTTTTTATCATGGGGTTCATAAAAACATATTCTTTAATATGATAAAACAAACATCCATATTATAGTAAAAAAATGGTGACCGCCAGATCGGATTGTGGGAGATCAACTCAAAACAGAATATTAATCAACATAATTAATGACATGTAATTATGTTGATTAATCCAATCTGATGGTTGTAATTTTTTTTCAATTTATTTTTTAATTATATACATGCTTATTCTGTTTGTATATGTATACATGGAAAAACATAAGTTTAGTTTTAACTATTTTATTTAATCAGATGTACATTGACTATCAACAGTATACTTGTGAAGGTTTACATTGTATAAACATTTTGTCTTTGATTTAATATTATGTTAAAGTGCGATGTCGACTAAAACAATATAGGAGGACTGTGACTTCTAATAGGTAGCTACATAATCAAAGGCTACATACATATTACTTAAAATCAATAATTGACAATAAGTCAGTTTTTTGTTACTCCTTATAAGTAGCCTTTTTTCGACATAGCCCCAAGGTATGATGCCTTTGATGGGAATGTGAAATTGTATATACAAATTAATAACTTAATATAAAAATATGTAAATATAATGATAAATACTTACCGATTCGCAAACAAACAATATTCACAAACACCTCTACACACTTCGGTATTAAAAAAAATACTGCTCCTCAAAGGGAATCTGCCAGCAGTCATACTATCCACGGCTCAACCCTTCAGGTAGTTTTTTCGAAAGTAAACAATAGACTAGAACGAGATAGAAATATTGCCACTGAACATTGCGCTACAATACAAAAGGCGAGAGCAGGACGAATGTCGTGAGAGAGAATATCTCTATACAATTCTAATTGTAAGAAAAAAAGGACGGCCTGTTTTCTCCATATTTTTTTTCTGAGGACTACTGCTCGGAATGAGTTGCTGTGCCTATTGCGATATAGGTAGGTACATACGCTAGAATAGTTCAATGCCTGTACCAGTATTTACTTAGTGGCTCTATTATAGCTCCTATAAATTTCATTTTAGTCATTGATATTTGGTAGTATATCAATGATTTTAGTCTACCATTTTCTATATGACTGTACTTTTTTGAATAAAACTGTCAATAAGGTCCAATGGTACCCATAAAAAAGGTCCTACGGGCACATTCAATATAATATTTTAGGAAGGTCGAATGGGGCATACAAATAAGGTCCAATGGGTACAGTTGCAATAGGGTCTAATCTTGAAGGTCCAGTGGGTTCTAGTCGAATTAAAAAAAGAGGTCTAATGGGCACATTAAATATAATATTTTTAGGAAGGTCTAATGGGCCATGTAAATGAGGTCCAATAGGCACTTTTTGCTTTTGGGTCGAATCTTGAAGGTCCAGTGGGTACAAGACCATTTTTATGTCCATGTACTATTAATATCAAGATATCCTGACAGATGGCATTCTGTTATATAGAAACCCTTGTTTGCGATTGACGTGTTTGACGCCATGACACGCGAAATAGCGGAAAAAACAGCTATTCCATGCACATTTTCAACTTATCTATACAATCCACTGAACATAGATGTATGGAACAGTTTTTTTTTTGAGATTCCCCGATTGGCTTCGTAGACAAGTTGTTCAGTGTGGTTGTCTGGAAAAACAAAATTTAGCTCCCTCTTCAAAAGTAACCCTGTATATAAAGATGTTATATGTTTGGTATGTCTACGCAGTGTATGTGAAGTCAACCAATCGGTATCTGAGCTACCGTGCTTGACTAAAAACACTTAGGGTAGGCTCTAGCCCCTCGGTTAATTAGATAATAAGTAGTAATCTACTCAGCCTGGTTATAGGGCAGTTGCCGGAGGCCGTGTAGAGCTCGGCTGACTTTTCAGTCCTAGAATAACCAGGAAGGAACCAGTCCAGCAGAACATTACTTAATAACAATGAGGAATTCTTTGGAATTGCACAAATAAAATACATGTTAAAAATACTAAGGAACTTGAATACAGTATCTCTGACCTATGGTCGCAGAAACTTAACATCGAAGGTACGATCTACTGACTACCGCTCCGGGGAAGGATACTAATATTTTAAAAGAAAAAGAAAAATAACTATTTATTTGTGTAATTTATTACCCCTTACTATTCTGTGTCTGATTTTTACCTACCGAGATTGATCAAACAAAACTGAACCATCCTGCGCTTAATTTATATAGATTCATTGCCGCTAATGGTGATTTGTGGTTTAAGTTTAATTCATCGTGCTATATACATTAAGGAGCTATATTACTTTTTTGTTGTAACTATATTTGCAAGAAAAGTTTAGGTTTGAAAACCATATGTGAAAAGAAATAGAACCCATTATTGTACAACCTATAAGGCACAATTTTGTTTTCTTTTTTTTCCAACATTAAATTAAATCATATTATATTGACAATTTAGCAAGAAAATAGAATGATCAAATTGTCTTTGCAATGGCCGCTAAAAATATTAAGCTAACCCATACAGTTACAATATTTACCCAAAACATTTTTCACGAGACTATATTTCACGAAATAAACGTACTAACACCTATTTTGATTTTTTTATACATCTTTTATTTTGACTTGTTTTTTGATGCTAAATCGGATTTGAAATTCAATATCATCCAGGATATCACAAATTCGAACGACTATCCTACACCAAATATCCAAAAGCAGTTTAATGTAAAACTATGCATATTTCAATGCAGCCTGGTGAATTATTCATGTGACTCCATTTAGCCTCAGTCGCGGCTCATAATGAGACAGAGGAGTGATAAGAGTCAATTTCGTGCCTGAACAAAGATTAGGCGGCGATACGGAACCTGGCCGTTAACGACTCGCTTCCGGTAACGTCAATGGATTTGCTATTAGCCACGACAAAGGGATTGAGTGTGCCCTTGCGGCACCCATTTTTGGCTTATATGAATGAACGATGTAATTCAATTTTATACCTTGATGTTGGTTATTTATTCAATCAATTGTTATTTATTAAGATATTGCGTTGATTAGCAAAAGTATCGAGCATATGAGTAAATTCTTTTTCGTAATATTTCAATTGAATTTCATAGTTGCCAACGAAAATAATATAATAATAAAACTCAGTAAATGGAAATATTTTAATCTACTTGATCTGACATCACTAAATACCTCTGTGCTGCTTTGAAGCTCTTATGAAGTTAGTAATGATACAAAACTCGATATAAAAAATAGAAAACATAAATGATCAAATTATTTCGAACTTAAAATACTTTTATAATATACGATCCAATCTAGCAAGAAATAAAAACACCCAGCAATGGCTAAGATCTTACTAATTTGGTAAACTCAGTGCTAATGTACCATATTCAGATAAATTTAGATAGATAGTGTAGGTCCAGTTTCGGAAATCTCGTGAAGCGTTCCTGAACAACAATACGCTGCTATCAGCCGGAGGCATTCAATGAAGAATGAGGCAGTTCCATTATCTCTGCTACGTGAGGTCCGCTCTATAATCATTGGAGGTCGTTCATTCGTGCGCGTTCACTCATTCGCCATTCTACCTATTCGTTCCGGTTCATTCGGTTTCATAAAGGACAGGTATACAAAGAGCAATTGTCAAATAAATCGTGCGATGAGTATGGAAAGTAAGGCACGTAGAGCGTTGGTTGGATGACCTTGTATTTATATTGTTTCCTGGAATTACAAAAACAATATTAGGATAATAACGGAGGAACGTTTAATTTTACACGTGTTATCTAACAATAGATCAAAAGTGTCGAAACTGTGTTGATTATATTGAGACTTATGCGCACAAATGCATGTACTAGCTGTTTCGTCTGGATTTACTTTAGTTTAGACCCCTGATATTTTCGGGAAAGTTACGTGTTTTCCAGTGTCCGTTCAGTCGTGCGTGGCGTTGCTAGGGTGCTGTAATTAGGGCAGCGTCTTACGTAGGGGAACGCAAAATCACCGAAAAAGAAACAATGTATATTATTATATTTATGAAAAAGCGACATGTGAATGGACATTTATGATAGGAAAGGCGGCTTCGACGTAGCGCTGTTCGCTAAATTAACAACGATGAAAAATTATGTAAAAAAATATGGAAGGGGTTAACCAGCATGCTTTTACCAACGTCTTCTAAAGTATGGATCCCTTCAGATGGCTTTTTAAGATACCTTTAAATTATCTTTTAAATTGGAGTCCAACAGCCCTTAGCTCTAATGTGACAGTTTGTAGTTTTGATCAAGAAATAATTCATCATAACAGCTCATATACGTCCCCACCGAGGGGCTCGAGCCTACCCTAAGATAGGGTGTTTAGGCCTTAGTCAACCACGCTGGCCCAGTGCGGATCGGTCACCGTAGGAGCGTCAGATGAATGCACATATGAAATTCGTGAAACGAAAAACACATTGATACATGGCAGGATCGATCGCGGGCCTCCAGATTCTACTCGGTCATGCCTCAGTCTATATCAGTTAGTACAACACTGATCCGACATTAATTTCAAACACTGCACATACTATAATTAGTACTCAGCCAGAGCAACGCGTTGCCGGGTCAGTTGGTGATAAAGTAATATTATAATAATTATGTAGTATAAATCTTGCGTCCCGACAAACATCGCGAATATAAGAGAGTTTGAGAGTATGATACTAATTTATTCTGGCTGCTTCCTTGATTTACCTATCCCAGTTTATGATTGCATTAATTATTATTTTCGAATTCCAGCCGCGGCCGCCACTTATACGGTTTATTGGGAACCAATCAAAATATTCGCTTTGACTTAAATTGTCTGTGGCCTTGACGAACTTTCATATTTGATACAACTTCTTATTATTGGTAGTTACATTGGTATTAAAGAAAGCTATCTATATTAGAGAATTAAAGCACGAAACAATTATCAAAGAATTTCATACAGCCGTAGAATGCGATATTTGTTTTTGTTCGGGGTGTGTGTACATACAAGGATTAAATAATTTAGTTAATTAGATTCTTGGTTGAAGATTATTATGTTTTTTTGACGTCAATAAGTGCCTGTAAAGGTCTATATTGAATAAAGATTTTTAAATTTGAGTTTGTTCCTTTTTACACTAATTAAGCTCTTTAAAAAATGACTTTATACAATTATCATTTATTTTAATCACTACCTTGATTATAAGAAGAAACCAGTATAAAGTTTTAATAGAGTATATAATAAAAATCGGTTACAAATAATATTAAATTTGCATTTACGCCCGCACAAATTTCATATAATATTAAATATCATGTATATGTATAATATTAAAAAATCACCTTTAGGGTTGTACACCATGTGTTAGAATTATTTACCTTTTTCCTGTTGGTACATGTGTGTAGAGGTATACATTATATTGCTTTAATTCGTTATTGAACGTTTTCGTCACATTATAAATATTATTATAACTTATCAAGTCAATTTTATTTTTCGCCAATTCAAGTCTATCCATTTCTCATTCGTTCCAAATTGTTTTCACATAATAGTAGATTGTTCACCGCGGGAAGTAAGTGACCGATTACCAGCGAGGGAGTAGTACAAAACTCCCGAGGTAGGAATCGGTCTTTCTCCCAAGTGCTACATAGAGCTGTATACTACGACTACAACATATAAAAACGTGTTTGATTGAAATTGTTTATAGAATTATATTAGTATGAAAATATTATTACATTTGTATGGGTGTCATCTCAATATCACTTGCACTACTAGAATTTGTAATTTTAACATTTATTACGTAATAAACTCACGTCATAACAAAAAATTACGATAAATAAATTCAGAGATTTGATGAAAAATTCGAGCTTCTTTTCTTTTTTTATGATAACACAGAGATCACACAGCCACCTTGCAGCGCGGCAAAACTCAGCGCAGGGCGTGGTGAGTGGAGGAGCGCGTTCCCCCGCCTCCACCCCGCGGAGGCTCTAACAGGTTAGAAATGGAATTTAGTGGATTTTCTAGAAATGGAATTTAGTATCACTTTTCCTCCCGCTAAAACACGATAGAAATGGATTTTAATATAATTTTTCCTCCCACTTATTTAGGTCGTAGAAAAGACTAGCTTTCTCTTTCACTTTTGAGGGAATACTGACTGCTGTTCCGATCAGGTGTAGTATAAATATATTTTCTACAAAGAATCATCGTTATTGTGTTGTGTTACTGTTGTGAATATTAAACAGTCAGTGTGAAACACAAACATTTATTTAATGAGCATAATTATGGTTTTGTTTCTAAATTGGGTCAATTAAAACATTGAGACAGGTACAGAAATTGCAGAACAAAGCTTCATATGCTCAAGGTATGTTTTAACAGAACAACATTAAAGGAAATTACTTAATTAATATTACTTTACATAGGCTTAAAGAAATTTTACCTTCAAGTAACCGGTCCGTTTGCCACTATATCCTCCCAGTCTGAATACTACATGGTTAAACTTACCTGAAACAATAAAATAATAATGAGCTTAACCATACTTATTTTTATCATTTTATATAGATATGTAATATATTATTTACTTGTAAGTCACGCTGAATCATCTCTGTACAAAAATTTGAAGATTTAATGGAAATGTGTAATATTCTTTTTTGCACATTAATTTTATGATTAACAACCGCTTGTCCGCGTGTTTGTTCTGTTTTAACATTTTAGCTGCCTAATCGATTTTCACTGGTTATGTTTTTAAATGTTTAAAACTATAGGTCCAAGTTGGAAATGATTTAATTTTACGCTTTTAAAGGTCATATGCTTAGAAATTATGAAGTCGCAATTGCAAGCTGATATCTACACAACACTATACATAATCTACTTATTATGAATAAGCACGTACCTCTAGATATTAGACTAAAAATTAAAAGTACTTATTAAATATGTCCACAATATTGTACTAGCCACTTACGAGATTTTATCGTATGTATTGAATTACTTTTAGACCCTCAGTAATGCATCGAAATACGTTTCCACCCTATTCCATATCACTCCGTATCAATCAACCTGAATATCCGATGCAAGCCTGAAAATGGAAACTGACTCGAGGCTCGAACAAAAACTCGATTAGCGTCGTGCTCAGTAATCGAGTTGCAGGACCGCTCTGATTTTGGAAAATCGGATTGGTGCGGCTATCGACTTTGAGGGATTGTCTTCCTATAGTGCATTTAAGTTGATTATTCCTCATCGATCAATATGGTACGTTATTGTTGGTAATTGACGGATAGTTTTAAAAGGGGGCTTACATCATTAATGAGCAAAATGATATTAGTAAAGCTATGAAGTTTTTTTGTTATTTTATCTTATTTTGGCAACAAACTGTCGTTTACATCGATGTAGAAAATTAATAGACATTATATGTTGTAATTAATAGACATTATTATGTTAACACACTTGAGACCTTTAGTGCCTATAATTAATGTTTGTAAAATTCATATAAAATATAACACATCAAATCAAGCTGGTTGGGCCCCACACTCGACAGCAACACATTCTTTTTTTTAAATTGCAACTAAGTTGGCAAACATATAGTTGTGCATGTGATATTCTATGTTTGTAACTGCACCCACGACACAGGAGAAAATCGGCTCGTTGGTCGTTTCGTCCCACGCGATGTTCGGCCCGCGGGACGAAACGACAGTTCGATTATTTTTTTTATTTTCTATTGGTCGTTTCGGCCCGTTCAACAAATGAATAGAAATTTGCGTGTTTAAGTACAGTCGAGTAAAAAAGTAATAGAACTAAAAAATGATACACCATTATTAAATGACACTCATAAATTTAATCACTTTATGAATTGGATCAGACAATTTTTTTTCAACAGCCTTTATGCACTTATGTATCTGTATTTTTACATCAGTATCTTCAGGTGATATCGGTGCATGGGGGTGGTTTGTTTCGCGTATTATAGCTTTTAGGTCTGTAGAGGTCTTTAACGTCGCAAAGCATGATATTCTGTTCGAATAACGCCACAACATTGATCTATCTATAATTTTTATTTTTAAATCGTACTCGTAACCATGTCTTATTATCTTTTACTCCCCGTTTCGTAGTTCCAATAAATAGTGTCGGATAGCCAGGTGGCGTTGAAAGCTGAACTTCATTCATTTTGACGATTCTAAGGGAGACAAATATAAAAAATATTTAATTAGAAAGCTTATTACGGGAACTCTTGTAAAACAATAAAATACGGAATTTACTTAATTTGTGCAAAAAATGCTACAATTTTCAATTTTCTTTAATCGTATGTTGAAAATGTTTAATATTCTAGTATAACATTATTGTGATATAAATTTTGTGTTTGATAAACTTAATTTATTGGCGAAACTTCAAGGGATGGTCAGGATGAGTGCCAAAAATTAATAAGTAATAAAACTCGTTATTGTACATAAAATACATTACTGAGGAGACAATTATGAAACAAATACTAGAGCATTGAGCACTGACAAGCAATTTCTTCCAAACAACCTTTGAAAAATAGAGAGCTCAAAAATAAACGTTTTAAATTTTAAATAGCATGCATAGCACTTCAAATTAAAGTGACTGTTTTTCAATTACATTACCTTTTTAAAGTTAAATTAGTTTTATTGAAAATTATAATTCAGGTATAAAATATAACGTTACACAATAAAAAAAACTGCTATAAATTATGACGAAAATAAATTGATTAGATATTATTAGATTAATTTATATTTATAGAAACTTACCTGATGCACTTTTCAGCCACACACAACCACTTTTTTAAAATAATTTACCGCAAAGTAGATTACAATTCACAATTTATTTGATGTTTTTGTCACGGAGGTAAACAAATAACTAGGTAATAAAGAAACAAAGGAATGCATCCAGCCCTTCCTTTGACGGCACGGGTTATCAGTTCAAGGTCAACTAGTTCTTTTGTGCGATTACGAATATTTGAAACTAGCTTCCGCCCGCGACTTCGTCCGCGTGGAATAATTACTTTGGGCTAACGCTAATTTTAACCCGTGACTTCGTTTATATAGGTGAGTAAGTACTGGGTCTAATAATCTTATATCATGTAGATTGTAGGTTATTCTCAAAAAAACTAAACTAATGTTATTTTCTGCGTACCTACACTATATTTTTAGTTTTGTTTTCTTCCGGCAGAAGTAGATAGCTAACTGGGGCCACCGCCCTTCCCTCTCATGACTGCCCGCCGGCTTTGCACATTGTGCGCGCAGTACTCGATCATTATTTTGCTGTGATGTTATTTTAAAACTGCGATATCTCCTAAGATATCCATTTAAATCGAATGATTTAAAGGGCAATTTTGTTTTAAATTAAATTCTTGTGATGAATAACGTATTTATTTGGATAATGATTAATACCATGTTTATAAAAACACCATCGCAAATAATGCATTATTTTAGAACAAATTTGGTTAGCATAAAAAAGGTTATAGTGAGCTAACCTTAAAAGATAGACATATGCTGTCGCGGACTTTTTTTTGAACTTTTAAAGGGGGACAATACTGTCATACATGATTTTTGCAAAACTTTAACCGTTTACGCAGAGCACGCAGCGGAAGCTCTCAATAGGAAAAAAAATCCCCCGATTTTGAAACATTCTTCATTGGTGCTCCGCTCCTATTGGTCATAGCGTGATGATATATAGCCTATAGCCTTCCTCGATAAATGAGCTATCTAACAATGAAAGAATTTTTCAAATCGGACCAGTAGTTCCTGAGATTAGCGCGTTCAAGCAAACAAACTCTTCAGCTTTATAATATTAGTATAGATTATCAGCCAATGACAGGTAAAAATTTGCCAATGATACGTAAGGATCCAATGATAGGTAAGGATCTTTTAACTGTCATTGGCTAACATCAAATATTCGTATATTCGCTTGACCTTGGAATAAACTGCATTCAAATACAATACATTTGGGCACCGACACATTTTAACTTTACCCTAAATCACAAAATGTTAATTTCTAATAATGTCACCAAATTTTAAGAAAATGCTAGAATGTATAAACTAAATTATACGAACTTATAAGGCTTTAAACGATAATTTAATTAAATTAGAGTTATATATCAACTAAAACACATTCTGAAAGTAAGACGTAAAAAAGAGTTGGATGATTCAAGAAACCATTTTATCAAGTTATATTGAATAAAGATTATTTTTATTTTAAGTGCTATCATACAAAGGATATTCGTTTGTCGATTTACTAAGCCTTCACGGCCTATTAGTTGCCTCTTTAGCTCGCTCTCTCGGAAAGCTTCAAGCAATAGTTATAAGAGAAATAAAAAAAATCATAAAAATATATAATTAAAAAAATACTGTAATATCAATTAATTAATTAATAATGCCATCCTCCCTTCTAAATTGCTGTGGAAATTTTAATTAATGTGTATGTTATATTGTAAACTGTTTAATAAACTCGACATAATATATTTTTGTTTATTAGCTATACAGTGCCCTTGTAGGGTGCATGTACTGATACAATGAAAATAAAATTGTTAACACCTATAAATACATACATGTAAGCAAGCAAATAAATAAATAATTAATAAAACACTAATGATCATATTTTATTCAAGTAAGTTTTCTAAAGCTTCCTCGACCGCATTGCTACTGTATACCATATGACGAGTGAATATTGACTTAAATTTCAAAAACACTTTTCACGGCGACTGTACAAATTGCAAAATCATCTCAGTGGGACGAATCGACCGGTTTAAAACATGCATTAGGGCGATTCGGCCGCGGGCCGAACATCGTAGGCCGAAACGACCAACGAGCCAGAAAATCCTAGGGTGGGGCGACGTTTTTTTAAAAAAAAAAAAAAAACAAACAGGTGGGCGCCTGATGGTAGTTGGCAACAGTCACCTATAATACATGTGGCTCCTGTGAGATTTGCAGCAAAACTGCAACCCCCACAAGAACCACAGTGTATGTTGCCAACTTGTGACATCAGATGAAGTCACGGTACCCAGTAATTTCACTGCCATAACTTACCTTCAAACCGGAATACAGCAATCCAAGCACTGCTGCTTTGCGGCAGAAATAGGTAAGACGTTACGGAGGTACCAAGCAGACGACCCTGGTACATAAAGAGAACCTCATGATATTACAGAAGATTGCATCTTTTTTTTTCGTTTTTAAATATGGCTTTATGGCCTTAGATCACTTTACTTACTGAGAATTTTATTACAAAATATTTTGAAAATTTGAAGTTCAACCGCAATGGTGCTAAATTTCATTAAAATCGGTTGAGTAGTTTCAGAGTTTATGCCGGAATTGCCGGACAAACATCGTGACACGAGATTTTTTAAATATAATTATAGACTAGCTGATTCTACCACGCGGTGGTGTGACTCAGTAGTTATGACGTATAACGCCACCTACTGGATACTTACCTAAACTAGATAGTTATGCCAATAGCACAATTAGCTCACATCGTCATCTGTGAGAAGCTTAAGGAACTTACAAATAATTGCAAACCATTTAATTAGCGATAATAAATATACCAACCCGCACTTGGCCAGCGTGGTTGACTAAGGCCTAATCGCCCTAGTTTAGGGTAGCCTCGAGCCCCTCGGTGAGAACGTATATGAGCTGTTGATGATGAATAAACATTGAGGTCAGTCATCGAGATAAAATCTATCCTATCTTCTAAGTTAGACCAATTTACATACAGTGAGCCGAAGTTCATCAAAATCGGTTAAATAGTTTCGGAGTACCTACTTATATCCCGGACAAACACTGTAACACGTGATTTTTATATATACATATAGATAATAATTATTATATGACAAAATTAAACAAAAATAATATAATTATGTGAATTGACTTTTATTTTAATAGATAGTTAAGTACCTATATTAAACTTTCTTGTTTATGAAGTGAATTTCGATTAAAGCGCTCCACACGCAGAGGCGAAATTGGGACGGTAGCGGAACTGCGGTAAGCGATTTACTTGCGCTGCGCCAATTCCACAGGCGGTTTCTTTGTGGCATGCTCCATAGCAACACGAACATTTCAAAAAATTCCGCTTCGCTACCGTCCCGCTTGCCTCCTTGTGGAATACTTATTAATTATTGTTATACCTTTTGAAAGTTATGTAAATAGAAATGCATTTTAAGTAATTGTTATATTAGATAATTGAATACGAATAGTTTGTTAGACGTTATAAGGTTATATCATTTAAAAATTATATTATCTGAATATTATTATAAAATGATTAATATAAGTATTTAAAAAAAATATTTGACGTTATATAATTTATGTATAATACTATTGGTTGTTGTATTGTATATCACACAGCCGTAGTAATTTGTCTATTTTGTAGTATGTATAACTTTTATTATATCGTTATATTATTGTAACATACTAATTTACCTTCTACGCCCTTCGTTTGTATTCTATTCATAACATAGGACAGGCTTATACTACTGGTTAGTTACCGTAGACATCACCACTTCCTATGGCGGGCACGTACAGTGTAAAACATTTATAGTGGTGTTATCCGGTGGTTCTTTATTACGCCCATATAGGGTTGGCACATCAAACCTATGAAACCTTTACAAAATAAAAAAACTGAGAGCATACCAAATGTAGTTGCAATTCACATTCAACAAATTTGACAATAGTATATTACATGCTACTCTTTTGCTTCTTGTCCTGTCCTACGAATTTACTTCATGTACCACACGTGCGTAATGTGTATTGTGGTAATTCTTATCTGGTAAGAGTTTTTAAAGATTTTAATGTAATAAGCAAGAAAGATATGGATAAGTTGGATCTATTTTTTAGTAGGCTGGCGAGCATAACTAAGTTGATGACCGATGACCTAGCGAATTTAATATAAAATTGTTTAGAAAACAAATAGGTTACAATTATAATAATACTTTAAAATCTTAAGTAATTGAATTATAATAGTGTATACTAGTTCATTACTATATATGGAGGCTTGTTATTGGTTTCTTGTTATTTATTTATGTGTTAAGTATTTTTCATACTGTAAGCCCCCCAAATAAAAAAATACTAGTTGCACACCTCCGCTGCGAATCTAACAAGGCTAGTCATCCCGGTAGCACACCTCCGCCGCGGAACTGTAGTAGCGAAACCCCTGAACCATTTTCTCGCGTTGTCGTTTCTAGGGCGCGCGAGCTCTGGCGAGCTTGCCTGCTCAAACGCGGGTATTTAACTATGGCGCTGTCTCTGTCGCACGCGGATCCGCCCGATCTGCTCAGACGCCGTCTATACCTCCGCGTTCGATTCGCGGTTTCGATTGTTCGGTAGGTTGCTTGTTTGGTAGAACCAGAGATTTAAATCTCTGGGTAGAACCAAAATGCCTTGCTTCTTACGTTCCTCGTATATAGGCATAAAAGTATAATATTAGTGGACCGACGCATTCTCACGCATTAGACTATAGTCTGATTTTTAATTCGATGGAATTCTAACAGATGTCATCCATAGACAAATCAGATATAAATAACCTTTTCTGCGTAGAATTTTTTAAATATATAATATTAATAACAAAAAAATGAAACAGAATTAGATCAAGTAATGACATTGGAAGTAGTGTTTGTTTTGTGCACTCAATGCACACTAGCTAGAATGTAAATTTTTAGGTGCTAATGGAAAAACAGAGTAAAACAACATATTTCTCAAATAAAAATATTTTATAATTATCATCACTTATATCATCATTGTCGTCATCATCATCAACTCGGATTGTAAAAGAATCATACACACAATCCAGCACATAACAAAGAGGGCACATTTTATGCTCTTCTTTAATAATATGGTTTATGCATTCTTGCCATTTTTCAGCTGTGATATTATATGACCTCTAATATTAATTGTTTACGCAACTCGGACCGCGGTGCATGTCGCGGCGTAAATAGTTTTTGAAATTTTAGATTTGACATCTTGTTATATTGGCTCTTAGAAGAAGCAATCATTTTACAAACGAAGAGGTTTTCTAAAAATGTTTGGCAGCCTATGGATTATTGAAACTTCAATAATATGATATTAAACAATGTAATTAACATTTTAAAATTATCAGTAATTTTTTAAGTCTTAGTTTTCCTAATTGAAATCTTAAATTCAATATACGTTTATTTTTTATTTTGCTAAAATGCTCTCCCTTTATTGGTACAGTTTTTCAATGATGGCAACATTTCTAAAATGTCAGAATTCCGTCAAATTAAAAATCAGACTATAATTTACACGTAACATATTAGGAAATAGTAAAACGTAAAACTTGGTAAAACAAGTGGTAGTTGAGAATAAAAAAAGGCACGGGTTTTAACAACTTTTTAAGACTTGGTTCGTTATAAACTGGAACGTCATAACGAAAGACTACATGCTCATGATGATTTCACTTCATCATGAACTTTATTATTATGAATTGTATTTAAGAGTGGAATACTACATTGTTACCCTAGGGGTGAAAGTAACTTATTTAGTCCCGAGACGGGATTTGACGACCGAGCGAAGAAAGGGCGCCAATAGTTCTAGGGACAAAATAAGTCTTTAACCCGAGGTAAACACCGTGCTTTTCATTACGAATACAAGGAAAGTAAAATCAAAAACATGTATTAACTAAAGAAAAAAATAGTGATTTTTCAGGCGTTATAGTACATTGTTACCCCAGGGGTGAAAGCAACTTATTTAGTCCCGAGACGGTGTTTGGCGCCCGAGCGTAGCGAGGGCACCAACAGTTCAAGGGACTAAATAAGTCTTTAACCCGAGGTAAACACTGTGCTTTTCATTACGAATACAAGGAATGTACAAATAAAACAATGAATTAGCTAAAGAAGAGACGTGTAAATTTTATTTTCCATAAATCAACAACTTCTGTTTTAGCCCGCTTTCTCTTATAACATCAGGCGTTAACTCCATACCTGAATCAGATGAACTCATTGTGTTAGTTATTAACACAATGCTATACAAATATAATTAACAGTTAATACAAATCTCTGCTATACGGAAGTACGTTAACAAAACTCTACAAATGGCAAAAAACAAATGAAGATCGCGTTGCCGCTTTCCTGGTTATTTTTTTTTTCTATGGCCGGCCAGCTATAATTTTTTATTTTCATAATTTAAAAAATGGTAAATATTTTGCCCAAACCTATGTTATTTTAAAGAAATAGTTTAAAGAAAATTAATAAAATATAAATTATAATAAAGTCATTTAAAAAGATATTCTTTAAACACTTAACATTATGTTATTTCAATTTTGTAATTGAGTTGCTGTATAGAAAATCGGAACATGGTTCAATAAAAATTTGAAAAAAGAACTATTATCGCGTTGCCGCTTTCCCGGTTATTTTTTTTTTCTATGGCCGGCCAGCTATAATTTTTTATTTTCATAATTTAAAAATGGTAAATATTTTGCCCAAACCTATGTTATTTTAAAGAAATAGTTTAAAGAAAATTAATAAAATATAAATTATAATAAAGTCATTTAAAAAGATATTCTTTAAACACTTAACATTATGTTATTTCAATTTTGTAATTGAGTTGCTGTATAGAAAATCGGAACATGGTTCAATAAAAATTTGAAAAAAGAACTAGTTTCTTTTTTAAAATTTGACATAAGTGATAAAGTTATTCTCCCTAGGGCTGAAAAGTATTACTTTCAACCCGCACCTCACTCAACTTCAGACCTACTTTCAGGGTATGAGTAATGATAAATCTATATCTGAATCAGATGAACTCATTATGTTAATACAATATAATTATACGGGAATATAAACAAAACTACAACTCGAAAGAAACAAATGAATATCGGAATGCCATTTTCCCGCCTATTTTGTGTTTTTTTTCTGTGGCCGGCCAGCTATTCAGGCATTATTTTTAATTATCATCATTGTAAAAATTTAAAATATTTTGTCCAATATTTTAAAGAAATAGTTGAAAGTAAATTATAATAGTCATATAAAAAAAGATATTATTTAATTAATACATAACTTTATGTTATTTCAATATTACATTGTGTTGTAATTGAGTGGCTGTATAGAAAGCTGGAGCATGGTTTGACATTTGACAGCTGTATGTTGAAAGCGATTCTCCCTAGGGCTGAAAAGTATTACTTTCAACCCGCTCCTCAGGCAACTTCAGTTCAGACCTACTTTCCGAGTATGAGTAGCGGAAAATATTTTATACTTCTTATTAGTCTATATTGTGTGTCAAAAGATCGCCATATAAATATTGGCAGCCCTAGATACGAAAGAAACCAAATAAAACAAAAGTACGCACGTAATTCAAGATGAGTTTCGTTGCGTTGTTGTATTCTAGGAATTTTTTTTTGCACCGAAATAATGCGTTTACACCTCACTATTTGGTGCGTTTTGTTCATCATCTATTACTGTAACTGTGGTCGGTCATATACATGCTTATCCACACTAATTTTATAAAAATGTAATGTGAAGTTTGTGAGTTTGTTTGTAAGAGTATTGTTTGGAACTAGTGAACTGATTTCAAAAGACCTTTCACCAGTGGAGAGTCATTTTTTCGAGTGACATAAGCTTTGCCTTTGCTACGGTTTTTAGGGGTAAAACGAAAAAAAACGCAGAGGAAGCTGCAGGCGGAAAGCTAGTATACCAGTGGTTCTCAACCCGGAGCACCCGTGGTCCACTAAAGGTGAAAAGTGGTCCGAAAATGCAAACTCACTTCTGGCAGGAAGCTTGTTGGCTTAGAATAATACCGCTTATATTATTTAATATTATTCTAAGCTTGTTGGTAATATAATGAGGTGCGAAACCGACTGAGAGCATTCCATTATTTGCTAGTTTCTTCGAGCCAAATAATATTACTTCTACGATTGCCGAACTCGTTTAGAAGATGTCACATGAAATTCATGTCAGGATACTATTAAGTTATTTACAATAATACATTTTAAAAGTGATTGTGGTTTATGGTCTCGGCTCATGACAAAAAAATGGTCCCTGGAGATTTAATGTTGGGAGGCTGGCTGGCTTATACAAACCCACATCAACTTAATATGACTTACATAATAAAACTACAATGTAAACAAATAAAAGTACAAACATTCAGAAACATACTTAAAAATTACTCCACTTGAAAGGACACAAAAGTATGAAATTACCCATTTCCTCACGTTTTCTAATAAAATTATTTAAGCGACCTTATTACATAATTTTAATGGACACATCGTTACAGGATAATCTGCTTTAAATAAATGGAGTCCCTTAAAATATGTAGTACATACAACGTTATATTATCACAGTAAAGTATCGTGAAGTATAAGTAATCATCTGTTAGACGCCAAAATTGAGTATAACGGAACTAAGATGCTCGGAAACAAAAATATAGTCTTCTAGTATTTTTTCGCTTTATTATTGGATCCTATTTTTTTCGTAAAAATAAATGTAAGGTTCTACTCTCTATAAGTGTTGAATTTTTATATTTTTTCTTTCAATGCAGTATAACGGTATGTTTGATCGTATGGATGTTCCGTGTTCATAAGACTATAATTGGCTTTTATATTTTCTTATATACATATATACACGGTGTTTCATAATAACCAATAAATAATCAATGCGTTATCTAAAACTAATTATAAAATTGTGTTTACCCGTAATGTCATTCAACCCTAAAGGAGATGGCCCAAAATTGCCCCAGAGTCATTTCATGTTTGAATAGTGAAAAATACCGTGAGACCTGGACATAAATATTGTATTAAAATTACGTAAAATTTATTATTTTGTTTGCTATATACAGAAATGTAGTAGTTAGCGGGGTTTTAAAAATTATAATTTGAAAGTTGCATTTGCGTGGCGGTAGTCTGAATCATATGTGAAGTTCCACTATTATCTCCGTGGTCCGAAATGCGCAAACATTACTAACACTGCGCTCAGTGCAAACGCATCCGAATTGAATACGGCGATATTATACATTTTGCAACATAATATGAGTTGCAGCATTAGTTAAACATGCAGAATTGTCAATAAAGTAAGTTTTTATCGACTTAAACTTCATAATTGTTAAATTATATTTTTCATTTCAGGCAGTCTAAATGTCAAGACTTTGATATTTTTGCACATACTGTACTATTTTTTTTTCGTGTGCATCGTTTTAATCGCACATCCCTTTAATTCGAACAGAGTTGTAAGCTAATAGCGCAAAGTAGCTCGATTCGTAACACGGAGTCTGTATTTTGTTTCGTTTCGTAATGTGACGTTCTTCGCTTCGTTGTGTGTGTCGGTTGTGTGTTGTGTGCAAAACATAAAGTTCTATGGAGGAAGTTATTTGTGTTGTGCCTTCATGAAGTTCTTGTTGTAATTCTTTTAGAAATTCGATCTACATCGAGTTGAGATTTCAATCCTCAGTCAATTTGCCACTTTCTATGTGATATATTTCGTGTAATATTTCGTATTATATGTAATATTTCGTGAGTGAAAAGTGAAGAAATTGTTTTCATTGTGGTATCTTGGTTGCGCAATGTCGCTTATCGTCACTTACCATCAGGTGGTATGAAGACCAAGAGCTTCCCTGTCGTGTAAAAAAATCAGCAGTACACCAGTTCCAAATAGTAATTCCAATATTTATTGAAAGAATAGGTATATTTTACATAGACATAACCTATGTCGGTATTTTTAGTAAAATGTTATGATACTCAGATTGCTAGAACCCCGCTACATAGAGCTAAAAATACTATATATTATCAATCTAGGACAGAAAACCAACCAAAATATAAAAGTTTGATCGTGACGCATGATTTTTTTTGGTGGGGCAAACAATGCGTGGGCCATCTCCTTTTCATGTAAATCATAGACATGATGATGATACTATGATATACATGAAAATTTTGGGTTGAATGACATTACGTGTAAACACATTTTAATAATTTATTTTAGATAACGCATTGATTATTTATTGGTTATTATGAAACACCGTGTATATCTCTTTCGTGGACTAAAATAAAGTAAAATTTGCCTATATTTTAACCTGCCTTGATATTGTATTGGCATCGATATCATAATGGGTTAATGTGAAACCTAACACTTTAGATTCAAATTGAAAAATCCTAATTCAATATTGACGTTAAAACATTTCGATAAAATAGTTACTATTTATTCTTGTGTATGATTATACCCTACAATAACCTTTAATGTCTGCAAATACAAGTAATGCGACAATTCGAACGGGAGACGGTAATGAATCAAGCAAGAAAATCGGAATATCTAGTGTTTCTCTTTTCTTACTCTAATAGGAATCTACTATAAACAAACGTGATATTAATCAAGTATGCTTGTCATCATTTTAAATGTAATAAAAATGACATCACTACATAAACGTGACTCTTAAACACAAACAAAGTTGAACTACTGTCCCTAACTTGATTGCACCAAGTTTTAACGATTGCCATCCATTCCCTGGCAACTCGAATTGCCAAGCGATTTACGCGCTTAGTGCATTAAACTTAAGTGTTCCTAAGTACTTACAGATGAAGTACTCACCTCGCTTACAAGGTTTTGCGGTTCAGCGCTTTGTTTTAGCGCAAACATGAATTTGTTTCAGCAAATAAAGGTCTGGGTCGTCCAAATATTGTGTTCGTTTAGTATGATAATTGGGGATTCATAATAGATACTGTTTCCACGGTTTTTATTGCTGTCATTGCTCTGTATATTAATACTAGTATCATGATTATCGATAATCATAAGAAATGATTATTGAAACTAGACTACTTATCACTTAAGCTTAGTTAAATATAGACCAATTTCATTACACAATTATTAATTTGAGTGGTTCCAATAAAATAAATCAATAGTATTAATGTCATATAAATAGAAAATAACTGAAAGAGTTACACAAAGCAAGTTAAGGCATTGAATGAATGAAATCGTTTATTTGCATTTGAATAAGGTGGTAATTGTGGTAGGTAACAGCAAAATATTTTAAGAAGTGGGTCGTTCATGATCGGAACAACTGACGCAAGTTAGAAGGAACTCTCACATTCTGACTGCGGCAGCTGAAGTGGCGATACGATGAGAAACGCTAGTTCGGAGCATGACGGAGTTAGCTGCCTTAAATATGCCTTAGTTGATTGATCTTTTTTTGTATTTATAAAAGGCTTTGATGAGTGACTGAGGTCTGAGGTGACTGAGAACGAGATCCCGAATTACTAAAGCTAGAAGCGGGAAATTCGGTACACAGGTTCGCTGGCTCATGTAGGCGCCCACCAAGGAAGGATTTTCAAAATTCCCATAGGAAGCTGCAAAATCCTCACCCAAAAAAATAAGAAACCTCAATGTTGAGCTTTATTAGACCGAATCGTAGTTCGTAGGCACATCAATTAAATACTAAAAGCCTTCCACTTAAAACGTATAAATAAATATAATTTTCTCAAACATGCTCGGAAATGTCGGCATTATTGTAGTAAAAAGAAGACACAAAGTTTGTAATTCTTGGCTCATGTATTACTTTCCCGGCCTAGGCCAGGAAAGTAAGTATAAAAATTCATTTTTGCCGCTGCTCCAATGTTTTTTAATTTATCTATAACTTGAATGATGTAACTTGCCATACAGCCAATTGCTACCACATTATAAAAAATGCACTCTTCGAGCATATACAACGTGTGTCATATCTCCCCAAAAAAATTATAATATTTAATTTTATTTAAACTATCAAAAGTGCCAACCTAAAATTGTTCTAAAGTTGACACATTCTTTTCAGTTAAATAAATATTATAATTTTTATGGGGATTTATAAATGAATATGACAACAATTTTATTAAAATGTTGGTATAAAATCACACGAAAATATGCTTAATTATCGTTGCAAGAGAAAAAAGTGATAATCTGCAGTATTACATTTTTTGTGTAAAATATGATTGGGCTGTATGGGCTTTGTTTCCTTTGCACTAACTGAAAATTAAAAAGTTTAGTATTACTAAATGCTAGGCTACTATAATTAATTAATTGCTTGATTTGTTTTTTTATTCATATTATACTCATTTGTTTCCAATTCAATTCAAAATCATACCATAATGTGTAAAAAAGGTGGTTCACAAAAAATAAGATCATTATGGACCCGTTCAATCTTTGAACAAGAGAGAGGAAGCTTATTATTATTAGGTACCTACTATTGTTTTATTTACAGATCATAAAGCTAAATTATACGAAGATCACGGCAATCATAAATATTTGAATAAATAGACAACATTAAACAATATTTTAATATGAAAGGTTTTTATTTATATGGTATTCTTATTACACTGAATTTCATAATTAATTCCAGTATTAAGTACGTCTTTCACAATTTCCTCGCAAACAACATTAAACAATATTTTAATATGAAAGGTTTTTATTTATATGGTATTCTTATTACACTGAATTTCATAATTAATTCCAGTATTAAGTATGTCTTTCACAATTTCCTCGCAATGAGGATCAACGCGGTTTTTAGTTTTGAATGTAGAACTATAGTCCGTAAAAAATCCTGCACATTGGTATAATTTGTTTTTTTATACGACCAAAAATGAGTGAGTGGCGATTAAATGAATGCGCCACTCGGTTAAAAGTCGCGGCAAGAGAGCGTGACGTCACAGGCCCCGTGACCGCCAGCGGGCCGTTGCGTTGTCGCGATACTGTGCGCCCGTGCCTACGCTTGGTAATTGTTGTTTTTTACTTATTTGGCGTCCGATTGTTATTATGTTTGTTATTATGACAATCAACTATGTCTTTAATATTGCATAGTACCTAAATATAGCAATACGTCCATGAAAAAGCCAGAGAAACTTTGGAAAAAGTGATGTTCCGTGACAAAGAGAAGAGAGAAGTTAAGCAACTTGTAAAATCTAGTGGGTTGTCATGTGTCTACGTACGTACTAAACTAGATCTTAACTATCACAGAACACAGAAAAGGCTAAAAAAGGTATACAATATACATATACAACATGTAAATGTAAACGTCCGGAAAAAAATTATATGTGTAAAATCCACATGATGATTAAAAATACACGAGTTTTTCATTCAGCTCTTTATCACTAAATATTCCGCAGTTATATTTTTATCGTTTTTAATAACTTTAACAGTTCTCTTAAAATATTATTACTATTTTTGCGAAAAGTATTAATATAATAATAATCCATACTAATATTATAAATGGGAAAGTGTGTGTGTGTATTTGTTTGTCCGTCTTTCACGGCAAAACGGAGCGACGGATTGAAGTGATTTTTTAAGTGGAGATAGTTGAACGGATGGAGAGTGACATAGGCTACTTTTTGTCTCTTTCTAACCCCCCACTTACCTAAAATGGGGGGTGGAAGTTTGTATGGAGCATTCCGCAATTTTCAAGGTAGAAAACTAAAAATTGGTATGCGAACTATTTGTGACTAACAAAAAAGTCGTGCATAATTTTTTTTTGGAAATCTGCCCCCAACCCCTTAAAAGGTGAAATTTTATATGGAACTTTTTGCAGTTTTCAAGGTAGGAAGCTAAAAATCGGTACACAGACTCTTTGTTACCAACGAAAGATACCTGCCTTATTTTTTTTTTAATCTTCGGTGTTACGCCGAATTTAACGCGAGCGAAGCCGCGGGCAAAAGCTAGTATTAATATAAAATAATAAGCACCGGTAGCTTGGGCCGTGCTCCGCTGTCAGTGGAACAGTAGATTTATGTTTTTTTATAATATTTGTGTTTCTACTTGTATGAATTGTAAAAACTTAAATTTAAGATACTTTTTGAAAAAAATTTAATAATAATAACACCAAATAACTACATTGGTAGTTGTAGTTAAAGGTTTAACAACAAGGTATTTTTAACTTATGTGTTCTGTGGTGGGTAGGTATATTATTATTTTAGTATATTATTTTGGCGACATTGATTATATGAGCACATGAGCAGCAGCTTTGGATGTAAAATGGATGTATAAACGACAGATCAATCCATCAACTGCATATACACAATAAAGGGGCGAATCGATCCACGGCTCAACCACAAGTAGATGCAGAAGGCCGACCTTAGTTGTTGATATCGACGAGTACTTCGAAGTAGTGCTAAGGTTTTCGTAACACCCGAGGCTTACTCACCGTGTGTGTAACGGGCGCTGGATGACACGGGCCATCTTGGCCTGATTGCGAGGCTCACCATCCGCGACGAAGCGAAGAAGGCGCTTTCGACGGCGAGCAGGGCTAACAATAAGTCCTGCTGCCCCTCCTGGAGCTGGTCTTGGAGGGTGAAGATGTCTTCGATGTAGAATGCGTAAAGGCACGGTGACAGGCAGCTGTTCTGGGGTATACCTGCGTGTATGGGGCGTGGCTGGAAGGTGGCCTCCTTGACCAAGAGAACGAAGCTCCAAAATAGCGTCAGCAGTCTCATATGAGCGGACGACATGCTGGTAACGGCCAGCATGTAGAGGAGACCGGGAGGCCACAAAACCCCGACGGTGTGGTTAGCTTCATTACGGCCGCGAAGTGGATCTTCTTCAGCAGCAATGACTCGAATAGCTTGGCAGCGTGAGACAGAGCGTTATGTATCGATATGTGAATCGCGCGCGATCACAAACGGGCTTGAATCCTTGATTCCTAACTGCACCTAGATCGTTGTATGCCCGCGTCTATGTAGGAGTAAGCCTGTTTCCGCCCGATGTAGACAGCCTGTCCTCTTTATTAAGTACACAAAGTAAATATATACAGAGGGCCGTGAATTTCAAATAGGTATTTATGGTGCACGCAAAACTCAAAATACCAACAGCTGGTTGTACCAAAATGTGTTCTTATGATTCTGATTTCTTATTTTATCCTGTAAAAAAATAGAAACGGTTTTAAATAAATCTATATTTTATTTATACCTACTTTACTTGTAAAATAAGAAGTATGAAGAAATAGACCCCGACTAAAAAAACGCTGGAAAGTCTTTTAAATTCATTTACAACTACTATAGGGACCAGCAGAGACCTGGGACCAGCAGACAATTCCGGAACTGATGATCTAAATAAGTTAGTTTATTTATTTATGGAAAAGGTACACCAATATTAAAAGTGGTTATAGATACATTGCTAATGTATTATATAATATCATATTTTGATATACTATAAGTTTACCCATACTTTCCACACAACATAAATGATATGAGCTTACATTTTTTAAGAGGCCTATTACAAAAGAACGCGCAGATTAAGGTTTTTAATGGTTAAAATAGTATAACTTTCGTTAGTTGCAATAAAAAGCATTTAAGTACTTGATAATATTGTTATCTACAGTAACAATAATTTTTATACCAAAATATTTTTTAACCCTTGCTTAAACTGTTGTGTTATTTATATGTTTATAAAGCGATATATTTTTTATGAAAGAAATAGAACTAGAATTTATATTGTTTCGTCGGCGATGCCGAAAAGTTTGTTTGTTTAGTTCCGTGCGCCGCGATTTTGTGATTGGCCTCTTAACAGTAATTCAATTACAAAACAAAAAGATTTAAGTAATTTATAGGCATGATTAGAACTAGTTCGATATACAATATCACAATGTCATATATTTAAACACATTACACCTTAATACACAAATGAAACATCTTAACTCACACCGTTGCCTGGCGGAATGAGGCGTGAGCGTACAAGGAGCACGCACGGCATGGAGCCTGTGACGTCACGCGTATTCTCGGCACACGGCTTTAACCGCCCGCACGGGTCTAGGTTTAAGACTCAATATCTCGGTGACTAATGGGCCGATTTCGATAATTCAAAAACATATACCATTAGTTTGTCATAGAGAATAATGTGAATACTAATTTGAACAAGTTTGTAATAGTTGTACTGATCCTCATTATTGAGAAAAGCATACATACCTCGGCGGGAATGGGATTGCCGGACTCGTAATTATTGTCAAGGCCTCGCTCACGCTCGGCCTTGAAAGCATTACTCGTCCGGCGATCCCTAACTACCCGGCCTCTGCAGTAATGTACTATTCATTTATATATGTATATTGTCTAGGAATTTGTTGTTCCCATAACGTAAACGAAGAAAGTAACTTCCCATTTGCCAACGCACAAAAGTAAAGATTTCGCGCAAGTCATTTAATTTCCTTGCTTGGTACACAACCATATCCTGATGCGTGTCTCTGCATATTGCCATATTAAATATTACATTTATTAGCATACCCACTTTCAATGAATGTTGAGAGATATGATATATTATTACAGTACGTGATTTGTTCTGAAATGAGCACACTGCTTCAAGAGCAATCGTTCGTGTTATAACCGCAGTAAACTGACGAGAGACGCATTGTCGCTCTTATCGCAGAGAGTATATTTTCAAAAAAATCCACATCTTTTCGGGTTTCTATACGTTCCACATACAAGAAAGAAGTTCTAGGTTCAACCCACAGACAAAACATACAACTAGACGCTACAAGCGTAAGTACTTCATATGCCAAAGAAAGACTGTACGGAATTTTAAAACTGTTTCATTTAGTTCGCTCTCATACCGTTATTGCCACCGCCCTATAATTTATAAAATTGCCTATTTGTACCGTATTGAGCTGTAGAAATCTGAAAGCAAAAGATTGACACGCTTGGTTTTCTAACAAATTAAGGTATTCACTTGGTCTAGTTAAATATACCTCTGTGACTTAGCCTCAGTCTCTGGTTTTTTGTTTTCTGTTTATTATGGTTGTTGCTCATAGCACATAATTAATAGTCATCTAGCTAGTAGAACACAAATAGGCATTTATTTAAAATCTTTGATTTCTATCGGTTTCAATAATTGCATTCAATTCATCATTAATTACTTTCGTGACTAGTTTTCTACGGTGCTCATTCTTCAACTCGAAGTTTCCACCACGAAAGCGATTAATACAAAAACGTATGGTGCCCTCTTTAGCCGTATTCTATCTGACATGGCATTGATATTGTGAGCTGTTACTGCTAACTACTGCTGCGTAAGTGCCACGTCAGAACTCGTATTAAAAAGTTACTCTAAAGGCCCCTGTAGATCAAATATGTTTGTCAAATTTACGTGTTTGACAAACATGTTTGTTCATGTAGGGCTCTGTTTGACGGGTTTGACAAACAAACTACGTGTTTGATGTGTTTGAAAAGTATCTGGATTGACGTCGTGTTTGATGAAAACGTGAAGTTTGTCAAGCAAGTTTGACAAACATGTTTGATCGTTTACAGGGCTTTTAAGGGACCTTGCGAACTAGACGGCCAAGCAGGCAACCAAGCAACGAGGCTAACTAGAGAAACATATGAACGGTAACGCGCTTGGTCATCAACGGCCACAAACAACGGCTCATCACGAATTAATCATGGTCGTGATCGTCAAGTGTTTGAGTGGTCCCTAATTTCAAAGTATACAACCCATATTCAAATATTTACTAAATAAGTAATAATATACGTACATTAAAAATAAATGTTATGGTTGTCGTGTAAAAAAGTTTTACTTCGACGTGGGCTTACTGTAGCGCGATCAAAATCAGTACACATTGTTGATTGGTGCAACAAAAATAGATACACGTGAAATAGATACAGTGACTATCAACATTATAAATGCCTGCGGCACATATTCAATACAATATAGTTGTACCAAATTTTCCGATATAAGTTGAAGATACCCTAAGTTAGAATTAATACACTTGTTAATCTTCTTCTCATCTCGCCGCTGCTGGAGGGCTTAAATATTAAGGGTACAGACCACAGTGTACGGATATGTGGCAGCATTGATTTCATAAGAGTCCATCGCTAAATTCTATAAGGGTAGTGGTGCTGGTTGTGGAAGTAGCTACTACATAGTGTTCGTAACAATAGCTACCTCATAAATATTTAGTTAGTTAGATGGGTCGAAAATGGAGTTAATTGTGAAACTTTATTAAAACTCTTTTCTAGAAACTCTTATCAAAAGATAAGGTCATTTTATGTAGAGATGAAGTCTATTTCTATCTGCCGCAAAGCAGCAGTGCTTGCATTGCTGTGTTCCGGTTTGATGGATAAGATAATGACAGCGAAATTACTGGGTACCGTGACATTACATCTTATGTCACAAGTTGGCAACGTACACTGTGGTTCTTGTCGGGGTTGCAGATTTGTTGCGGTTCTCACCAGAGGCCCTAGAGAAATGTCACACGCTAACTTTTCCGCAGTCGTTCTGAAGAAAAAATGTATGGACATGACATTAGATTACGAGAACCTCACGCTATTTTTTCCGCAGCTAATGTCATCTCCATACATTTTTTCTGAGGAACGACTGCGGAAAAGTTAGCGTGTGGCATTTGTCTAGGGGGGCAGAGCCACAGACCCACTATAAGTGACTGTTACCAATTGCCATCAGGTGGTCAGTGTGCCTGTTTGCCAAATTAGTTGTATTAAACATATTATTGGAACTGTATTATTATATTATCTTGGTCTTATAATATAAATCTTAATTACGCAACTAATCTGTAAAAACATGCGTTTGGGCGTTCATGGATAAGTTGTTAAATCGTTCCTCTAATGGCATGAGAAGAAGTCATTCTTTGAATAAAATCATCAATTTTTACAAATATTGTATATTAAAACACACATTACTAGTAAAATATTAATATAAAAGTATTATCAGAACTAAAATTATTGTAACTTTAAAAATTAATCGGGTAAAAGCAAACTACAAGGATGATAACAAGTTATCTTTTTTTTTAACGGTGAAAAAAAAAACAATTACCTGCTATTACTTAATTAATTTGATTGAACACAATTTTATAACTTTACATAAACAACAACAGAATAAACATTAATATTTATTTCTTAATTAAACATATTATAAAGAGGTAATGCAACTGACAAGCCACATTAAAAGTTAAAAATACTGGATACAAAATTACTGATAGATATAGGTATTAAATAATCGATTAATATTTTTAACCAGCAATTTTTTACATAAAGAGTGCAACTGTAACTACGTAAAAATGGTCCCAATCATAATCTTAACTTCTGGACTTACAACTTCATAATACCTACTTTATATCGAAAAAACTTGATATACTAGACTATCTACTATACTGTTCCTGAAGTGATGACCGAGGGTCTAGTTCCAATTACCCGAAGTTGTTGCCCGTAGCGGCAGTCTATGGAACTAATACACATTACACGTATTTGCACGTTATACGAATATATGTATATATTCGCTGATAGCATGTTAAATGCATTATTGTACAATATACTAGCCAAATGCGGAAAAGTTTTCTCCTTTAATAACTAGTTACGAAACAGTGAAAAAATGTATTTTGAAGTACCCAGTTATCAAACAAACAGTTATCAAAATGGCTGAAGGGAACTTTTCGATGGGGGGGTCCAGATTAAAACTTCAATTTGCCTAGTGTCTACTGAGTGATACCTGCTCTACTTGGAAGGAAAAGTTCGTTCTATCTAACCTTTCAAATGGGGGGAGTCCGAACCCCAAACCTCCCCCCCCCTTACCTACGCCAATGGTACTAGCTTCTTCCCGCAACTCCGTTTGTAATTTATATTATTACGCCTTTACAGGATTAAAATGTACCTAATACCTCGTAGGTATTAATCGAGGTTTTAATGCTCGCATTTTAAATTCATAAATTTTTTGTAAACACATAAAATCCCTATTCATCAATCTAATTTAGAGTCCCCTCCTAGATAGTGCCTCTATCTAATTAATCGAGGTTTTAATGCTCGCATTTTAAATTCATACATTTTTTGTAAATACATAAAAACCCTATTCATCAATCTAATTTAAAGTCCCTTCCTAGATAGTACCTCTATCTAGGAAATCATTGACCACATCGGCGCTTACCATCAGACGAGATAGTGATCAAACGCTCTCTTAACATATAAGTAAAAAAGATTCCATCTATAATATGAATGGCATATTATTATAATATTGAGAATTAATAGTTTCTTCAGACTTGTAACGTGGCTTGCAATATCCAATGTGTCTGTCATTCTATAGACCAATATTAAAATAAAGAACTAGTAAGTACTTATTATTATTATTATTATTTAGTGGAGTGTGCATTTATTTTGCGTGATTTATCAATTATCCATAATTTATTACATATTATCATACAGGTTTGCAAATTAAAGAAAAAAGTATCCTAAATATTGATAAAAGCAAATTGTACTCACAAGAAATATTTCCTTATTTCCAAAAACAAGTAAAACTGCATTTGAAGATTTTCAGTAAATAATTTGGCTGAACTGAGAATCAAATCAACCAAATTAAAAAAAATATATAAAATTCTCTACTTTTGAGATAGTTGATAAAAAATCGAACATTTTTTTTTTAGAATCTATATCGTCGTGTCGTGTTAGTCAGAAAGAAATCGTGTCGTGTATTGTTAGTTAGAAAGTCGTGTTCGTTACACCATTTATAACTCAAGAACGGCTAAACCGATTCGACTGAATTTTGGTATGGATATAGTTTGAGTTGTGGGAAAGGATAAGGAATTGTTTTTATTCCCGAAATCATTCCCAAAGGGTGTAAAAAGGGGGGCGGGATTTGTAAAGGGAATCAATAAAAAGGATATCCACGCGGACGAAGTCGCGGGCAAAAGCTAGTATTATATAAAATCAAAGACAGAGCCTAAAAAGATAAGTAATTCTAATAAAATGTGGAAGATATAATGCCTAAGATATACTTCTAGGCCGCGCAGGGACCTGATATATTAAATTTAATAATTTTAAAATATATTATTTGCATGCTGTTTATTAATAGTTAAATAGGTAAAGGACATAAAATTTATAAGATCAATACAATGTACCCTATTTAAGGCAAATAAAGTGATTTGATTTGATTTGATTTGATTTGATTTGATTTGATTTAATACTCCGCAAGCTAAAAAGGAAGTTTGAAAACTAAAACTCAACTGCTGAATAATCACGCTCTAAAAAGTTTGAAACCAGAAAACATTCTCGTCTGAAAATTGCATCATACATCCAATTTAGTATTGAGCCGTGGCTTAATGCCACTTTGCTTAAAAGGTTATAAAAGGTTATCACGTAGAATGTATTGTTCGAGTAGGTGGTATATGTAGCAATTTCGGGTGCTAAAATTTTCTTGCTGGAAATAGAATGTGTTTTTTTAGTTTTTGAACCTACTTTTAATTTATATTAGTTTGGGATATAATTTCCTGGAAAATAACACTTCCAAAGCCTTATGTTAAGTACGAATATATAGGTACGTAGAATTGAAAATAGCGCTTATTTATCGATGTCCTTTTATGTGATACCCAACAGGACTAACACATTGAACATTTGAACATCTATGAACGAGCATGTATACCAGTCGAAATCATAATCCAATATTTTGTTTCGCCGTATTCGGATAAAACAGTATGCATTGGCAGGACTGATGTACGTAAGGTCTTCGATAGTATTGTACTATTCCCGGAATCGAAGTCAGTACTTGATACGAATACTTAATAAGGTTCTATGCTCTAAACAATCCTTTCGTAGACTTAATTCAATCGAACTTGCAAACTGCATTAAATTTGGTATGTATAGTATGGTAAATTATCTTTGGCTTTCCCACAACTTGATAATAGTTTTCCAAATGTTTTCTATTAAGTTTCCTTACATTTTAAATATAGGCTTCCCATCCTCAGTTACTACTACTAAATTGTTACTTACTAAACTGTTCCCTTCATGCTGATATCTATGAACAAGTAAGTTTGAATGAAAACTATTCTAGCCTTAATAAAACACGAGTGTACATAGAACATAAACTGTCACTCGATGAGATAGAATTGAAAAGTGAAAAATATTAGGCCAAGTATGAGGAGCTACGCGTACCTGTGACCGGCTAGGTGCCTCTACCATATTATTTTCTATTTCGATCTTATTACAGTTACCACCACTTCAACCCACCTGTGCCACTGCTGGGCACGGTTCTCCATATACAAGGAGGAATTGGCCTATTAGATAACGGTAGCCAGACTGTTCGGTTCATGGTTTTGTTTTATTTTATCCATCTCTATAACAAGGTATTATTGCGTTTAACACGGTGGTAAGTATATGGATTAAGAGTACTTAGTCCTTCGCCAACATTTTGTGACAGTTAAAGGACGTCGGAAAATGATAGATGAACTTACATCTATATAATGAGACGTATCCTCAAAGCTTCCTCATCCCCGGCCGAGTCGAGACCATCTCAAAAATGTCATCGAAAAGTCCCCGCAATTGATATTCTTAGTTAATATTACTAATGGCACCTCAAGGTAATCTCGATGAACCTTGGGTAAGATCAAGATATTATAGCGTCAAGGTATACGTCATCAGATAAAAGACAACAGCTCAAAAATTTATGTGTTGAGTTCATGATCCCTTGATTTGTAGACTGTAAGTTATAGTCCGTAGTTTAAGACAATTTTCTCTTTTGTAAAATTCCAAAAGAAAAAAAAAACGGATTAACCATTATTTAATCTGTGATATGGGTAATGTTTCATTAGAAATTTCTTTTGTGTAAAATCTTAACGCTTTAGCAACTAAAAGTTATAGGTGGAATGGGTAATCATCTGTACTGCAAGCATATCTCGACAACAATGTATTCAAGAAATTTTCTTTACAAAATCGAAAATGTCATTAAAATTCAATTCTGTCATAATATTCGATTGGAAACGAAAATATTGTCGTTTGTCACAGATTATATAAGAGTTTATAACACTTTTTTTATAATATTTCTGAGTTTTATAAAATAGTGGAATCTCCCTTGAATCATGCTCACGGTAGGTCAAGACGTATGAGCACCTTGAGTTTGACAGCTGTTGATTTCCTACCTTGAGACAGGAAACAAATAATAATATGGTTGAGTGTTACAATATTGGGAATTAGTCTTCAAATATGATGGTTGAGTGGAGTACAGGAAGGTTCAAGGTAAAGACCTAGAATATGTGTGTTAGATGCGAATCTTGGAAATGGAACTGCACAACAATCTGAAACTTTGTTTGAAACTGACAACGACTGTTTAAAAACATTGAGTCGTAGCTATATTGTTTCTAATAATTCTACTTGATTCGAGCAGATATACATTATTGCACCCCCTAACTCATTTTACTTAAGCCACACGTCAGTATATACTGCCATAATGTCTCGAGGGCGGCGATTATAAGCTGAGTGAGCACGAGAGCAGATTACATGGTAAATGAATTTTCATACCGCCTGCTCGACAATATTCAATTATAACCCCCTTGACTTCAACGTAAAGCATGACATTATATACCAAGGGATATAATATTGTATGAAACTCCCGAGGGAGTAAAGTGTTTTAAATTTGGAAAATAACATTCGTATGAAAATTTAGCATAGATGCTAGCTTAGGAAGGCCTATGTTCTACGCCCATACAGCAGTAGCATGCATCCACTAGAGACAAATAGACATTCTCCCTGTGTAAATAATGTGTTTATAAAATCTAATACATAAATTTTTCCCAAAATTATAAAATATTTGCCTACATAATACTGCAAGCTAAAATAAACAATAACACTTCACTTTATTTTTTATTGATAAAATACTTTTTAACCTAAAAGCGCCATCTTTTGACGGCCACCATTAATTTATCGATAAAAACGAATAAAAAGCAGAGTAAAGCAAGAGCACTAACGCTGCCGGCGGATAGACAGCGAACTAAATGCTTTCATTTGAAAAAATTACGCGGCACATTTAAATATAGAATGTTTCTACAATTTGTTCCATAATGTGCACCAACGGTATTCCGTTGTATATTGTTTTCATAGCTAAAACATTGCCGCCAATGTAGGTATTTCAAAATTGTAATATCTTGTTGCTTACGTTAATTAAGTGCTTAGTGAAATGTGTTTTGCGGCATCAATACAGTCTTTGTAGAAGTCTATTCAGTGTAGGTATTATTGATATAGTTAAAAAGGTAAGTAAATGTCCAGGTGCTTCAGCTTTTTTATTTGGAGTCAATAGGCTGTCGACTATTTGAAATTTATTTGTTTAGTTGTGTAAAGTAATTAATTGGTGTTATAAAAGCAAATAAACTACGAAATTGAAAAATAAAAGAAATTTATTTGATAATATTTTATTGTTAACTAATTAACATTCGTCCTGCGTGCTACCGATGGGTAGACTAAGTTCATACTTGTTATAATAATAATTAATGTTTTTATAATGTTTTAAGCTTGTTTTTGCGTGACGTGTTCATGCTTGAGAATAAGAAATATTTTTTTTGTATTTTATGGTTTTCATGATAATGTGATTATTTTAACCATAGCTATAGTGATAATGATAATGTGACGGTGCTTATGATGAAAATTACCACCCAAGTAATTGGTTACAGAGCCCTGAGTTTTTATTGTCTCGCAGATGGTATGAAAAGTAGAGTATTCACCTCTGGAATATAAGCTGAATTTATTAGATACAGGACTTATTCAATCTATTTTATCAGATCCTAATTCGCGTATTGCAAAGAGTTTATGAAGTCTAGTGTAAGTAACATAGTTGAATAATTAACATGCTCTTATTACATTTTACATATATTGTTGTAAAGTTTAAGTATAAGGGTACGATGGGGTTGACATATCCAAAAGGATAAAAACCCTGTATAATAAAAAAGATTTAACAAAAACCTCTGGAATAAAGCAGTGTCTTCGTCTTAGGCGACGTGAACCCCTCGCTTCACTTACGACTCTACATAACTAAGTTCAATATGGCGTTAAATGATATACGTTCAATATGGCGCCCGTGACGTTAGATACTGCTTTAATCCCTCAGCGCTTAATTTACTATTACGAGCGAGCTACAGATATACATACTCAAGGCACTGCTAACTTCTTATTTCTCTAATTTTTGCATGTATCTAATCGAATTCCTGAATGGACAGGGTGAAACGTGGGTTTTGAAAATGACTTAGAAGACAATATATTGTCATATTTGGAAGACCTGTCCCTTCCTTTCCGTGAATATCGTAAGACCCGATTTAAGGCTGATTCACACAGATGAGTACCTACCTAGGTAAAGTCACAGTTCTGGATTTAAAAATTATGCTAGCTTTCCAGACCGAATAGTTTCAGTTATCCCGAGAAATTACTTTTTTAACACATCTGTTCGAAAAGAGCTACTTAGTTCCTCGTAAACAGGGAGCAAAATATCTTTTTTTCCCTCAGGGATAAAAGAGATTTGGAAATTTGAATTTAGAATGTGGATATTGTCACTAAAGTAAATAAATAAACGTGTATTCTATCTCATAAGTATGACTTATTTTCTCATAGAGGGTGATAAAAAGTAGAGTGTTAAACTCGGGAGCAACACTATTTTAAGTTCAATGTGGTACGTCCATTGAATCCCTTGCTCCGCTCTGAATTAAAAAAAGAACTGTCACGCTTAAAATAGTTATTTGCTCCCTTGGCAAACAATTTACTATTTGATGGAGAGGTGAAAATGGTTTCACCATTTGTTTAATTTAATTTCTTAAATTTTATCAAATTAACTAGGTAATTAAGATTTTTTTTATCATTAAACATTCAGTCATGGAGGAAGCTCGTGACTACAAATATGAAAGTGCCAAAGGGATAAAGGCGATGCGTTGAATTAGAAAGTCTTTATTTTTATCAAAATTACTTACGTAAATATACGTGATAACTGTCAAAAGTTCGTCTCAATGCAAGCGCCACAGGGCTTGGCAGCTTTTTATACAGTACTCTATGAACTTCCATCAGTTACTTTCCGTACAAGGTTGCGTTTGAAGTGTCTCCCTCTAGAGCACCTCATCAATATTAATTCAGGATAATTTTACGCTGACAGCACTCCATTCATTATTCACAATCAAGAAGCTGTCCAACGTGTCGCGTGGTTGAAAAATCTCTGATGGGTCTCAAGAAAACTGATTTAATAGGTGGACTTTTTAATGTCCATTTAAACAGTATCCGCCCTCTGCCTAATTTGATTTTGATTTCATTCAAATTTTGATGAAAACACGCTAAAGTCTTATCGTGTAATCAGCAAACACTTTGTTGGGTAGGAGATGTTTCTGTTTACCAAATAAGGGGAAAATTACAAAGCAGGTTTTAATTCCTGCTGCTTCCTGATAATTTAAATCCCAAATTTAGCAAAAGAAGGAAAGAAGGTGTATGATTTAATTGATAATTTAAATCATACACCTTCTTTAGCAATTTGTCCATTATTGCTAATATTTACTTCATGTCTTACACGCAGAATGAGGCTAGTTTTAATGCTTAACTCTCAGGCTGTGATAAGAGGAATATACTACTTTCACGAACTCTGTTATGTATTGTCGGTATTCCTCAAAAGTATCATCATCATCGCAGCTCATGTACGTCCCTTCCGAGGGGCGTATATGTTATCTACCCTATGTTAGGGCTATTAGGTCTTAGTCAACCACGCTGGCCCAGTGCAGATTGGAGATCGACTTCTTTGAATTTCATCGCAGATGTATGCATCTGACGCTCCTACGTCAGAAATGTACATAATTATGAAATTCGAAAAACGAAAAACACATTGGTATAGAGCAGGATCGAACTACGAACCTCCCGCTTAGAAGGCCAGTGCTGAGTCCACAGCGCTACCGACCTCCACCACCACCAGCCTCAAAGGTATACTCACCGTAAATGTAATAAAACTAGCTTTATTATACTAGCGGTATTTTTGTTTTTCCGTGGGAATTTATATGTTCCCTTAGGTAATAACTTTGTAGACTTTTTTCATCAGGGATAATGTAGGATTAGGGTCAGGCGGTCTGCATCATTGCGGCGGCAGTCATCATTTGTCTGACGCTCCTACGGTGAAGGAAAACATCGTGAGGCAACCTGCATACATCTGCGAAGAAATTCAATGATGTATGTGAAGTCGACCAATCCGCACTGGGCCAGCGTGGTTGACTAAGGCCTAATCACCCTAACATAGGGTAGGCTCGAACCCCTCGGTGGGGACGTATATGAGCTGTGATGATGATGATGATGATGAGGTATAAATGTGAAAGAATTTTTCAAATCGGTGCAGTAGTTTCGGGGTCTATTCAATGCAAACAAACAAACAATGAAATCTTTCCTCTTTATAGTATTAGTATAGATGTATCTGGACTGTTCAAACAATATATTGGGGAGCTCGCCACAGCAACAACATTGTAGAATATATAACACTTGAAATAAGTACTTTGTTGAAGTCAAAATTACTAATTGCTAAATTGAAGCTTATTGTTAAATGAGAGCTGATACAAGTGAAATAGTTATAGGTACCTACGCCATCAGAAACACGTCCAAAATCAATATCTTAATAAAATTTTATCTCACAAAAAAATGGTAGGTCTGTGAATTAGAGGATTTGGAACAACTTTTACCAGGGTCTTACAGTAATAATACTGATACAAAATCTCACAATATCAATGTCGATCAATCGGAATTGTTATGTGGAAGACTAATACCCAGTTTCTGAATGGCTGCGATAAAATTAACTAACAAGCTGTCAAATCTAATGCTAACTATGAATTAAGTTGCTGAAAGCTAAATCAACTTATCACTGTGTTATACTAACTTTCCTCACTGTGTTAGTTGACACAGCTGTCAAATTTATTTCAAAATATCAAGGAAAGACCCATTTTGGGTTTCCAAAATACATTATTATGAATAAAAAAACATATATGATTTCAGAAATGTGACCGTGTCGAAAAATATATCTCACGAGAAATTAAATTATTAAAGATAAGTAAATTTTGGCTAACTAACGTTTTAATTTGACACTGCTGTTAATGGATGTTAGTTGAACAATATTTTAATCAGCCTTTCAGAAACTGGGAGTAAGTATATTTTATCTGCTGATTTCCATTGCGTAGTTAGTATCATTGTCGTAAGTATGGACGCATCATGTATCATTCATTTTGCATTCTAGGGCCCGATTTTTGAATCTTTCGTCTGGCATCGAGCGCTTGTCTGAGGATTCCTATAATATTTGTTCGATTTTGAAAGGCAAAGGAATAAGCCATTCAATCAGATTTTTTATCTATTTTTTTTCAAGATTTTAGAAGAAGTAGTTTGACATCCCACAAGTATTTTTCACAAGTCCCTGCCAGAATACCAGCAAATGCTGTGACTCTGACCTTTTTTGACCTCGCACAATATTTGTACCACATTTTTTTCGTGTACTTTTTATTTAATGCTTAAATTTATTGTGCAGCCAGAATAAATTCTATTTCCTTCCAATCTTTCTTTATATAGACACCCGTTTCTTTCTGGTGAAAATCAATAGAACATTACGACGAAAATCAATATTAATTTAGTTTTCGTCGAAAACAAAGGAAAATCAGTAGAAATCGAACACCAAAGTTGCTCGACGAGTGCTCGACGCCAGACAAATGATTCATAAATACCCTGCACTCTGGTGTTGGAGCGCTAACGCCAACTTTTATTCGTACCGCACGGATCACGAGTGAACCAATTCCAAAGTTACAGTTCAATCTGCAGGCCTATAATGGATCCTTCATTGTATGACATGGTATAAATTTGAGATAAGAAAGTCATCTAGTGCTTCATTTGGTATGACCGATCTCAAATGATATCATTGCTATGGCATAACTTCAATAATGTCATCATGATAATATGAACGAATGATCAAAAATCAGACCGAAAATGTTATTTTTCGCTTTGCACTATGATGTCATCATGATATCATTTGAAAACCATGAGATCTGTAATAGGCCCGCCGCGCTGCCGGTTTCACGAAATACAGAAAGCGGATTAATATTATTGCAAATCATAAGTACAAAAAGCCGCAACGTCTATGGCAATCAATTGTAATAGGTGTCAATAGTAAGCCTACCTACTGACTCACTTGAATGACTAACTTGTCCTGAGCACAGTTTCGTTTTACAAAACTATCTCAAAATTAAATAAAGTTAAGTAATGAGGTCTCTGCGCCTGTCTCGCTTTGATCTAGTTTCGTCCGGTATCTTGCCCCTAATTCGAATTTGCCACACAGCAGATTATATTGTTTCAGTATCCTTGTTATTATTTTTTTCGATTACAAATAAATTTGTTCAACCATAGCAACAGTTCCAATACATTCGTTGTAGACAAAGAAATTTCAACTTGAATGTTGTATAAGTTAAATTAGTTGGTGACCCGCATATATAGTAATTAGTGGTAAAATTTATTTTCTGTTTTTTATAAAATCTGTTAGTTTTTGGTACAGTATAATATTGTGTTTTATTGTGTCGCTCTTGTTGGGTTCGACAAATTTTAAGTTAGAATTTAATTTATGGAACTGATAGGTGTTTTTGTTATTAATTTCGAGATATATAAGAACGTTATATATAGTAATAATATATAAGAACATATATGTTTGTTCTTGAATAAATAAATGAATAAATAAAAGAAATAAATTACGGAGGCTTAGCCTTGAACGCAATGTGCAGCGGAAATGCAGCTTCTCATTTCAATTCTCAGCTACTGTCACCGCCCTTTCACCGCCACTTCACTCCAATAATGAAGTTAATAACTACAAACGGGAGCAACAAGTAGCCAGTTAACTTCATAAGCGACACAATTGATTTTTCCCTAGAAGCGGCTTCAATAAATGAGAATTATGCGAAATGCCGCGGCGAATTTGTTAGAATCGAGTTAACCCTCTACCACTTGCGCGGTTTTTAGACCCGTGAGCACTCGCGGGGTACTGTCGCCCGGATCATTAAAAGTAAATTTTTGGACACGTAAGTATAATATGTGTAAATGCAATTACACCAGTTTTTTAAAATTTGTGTTATATAACGTAGGTATACGAATAAAAAACGTACCTTTTATAATTAACTTTTAATTCTGTTTCACATAATGTTAATGTTATAGTAATCGATCTTGGTGGCACAATTGCGCGTGTGCTCAGCGAACGATTGCTAAGGTTAAGCAATGTTGGCTGTGGTCAGTCCTATGATGGGTGACCAAAATACAAAACATCTCAAGCTCCTCCGTGCTTCGGAAGGCACGTTAAACAGTGGGCAATTCGGGCCCCTGCGCCTGATCTTGCCCTGGACGTGTCGGCTAACCGTCACATCGGATTAGGCGAATTAAGGAACAGAGAGTACACTTGCGTTTGCGCAGTCACTTGTGCACTGTAATATCTCCTGCGCAGATGGGTAGTCTCTGTAGAGATTGGCCGCCGTGACCGAATATCTAACCGATATTCGGACACGGCGGAGGACATTAATCGATGAGCCTTTTTTCTATAAATAACTTCTCTATTTTAACATAACCTTTTTTACTAAAAAATAGGAATTATTTTTTAAATATAAATAAAAATAATAATTTTTAATAGCAGGAAGTATAAAAACTCGAGCTCTCATGGGGTGTCACGAGACGAGTTCATAAACAAAGATTTTGGTATACATTTATACAAACATTTCTGGGGTGCTTACAGCAACCCGCGCTAGTGATCGCGGGTTAAATTCGCCGCCGCGTCGTAGCCGCGTGATCACCTGCCGCACTCAATCATTTGTTCATAATTCGTTTCAGCCAATATCCTCGCGTCGTTATTTTGGGTATCATATTTCTATGCATTTAATTCCAAGAAAATTAGGTATTTAAAGCACTTTGCTTCGGCGAAGTAGTTGGGGGTAAATTATTATCAATTGCTAGTCTTATTACCACAAGAAGCTGGTAAAAGTTCCATATTATCCATAAGCAAGACTGCCAATTTTCTAACCGATTTAAAAAGGAAGAAATTCTATATTCGACTGTATTTATTTTGTTAATGTACTCGTATGTTCTCCAATTGCTCCGCCATTTGTGTTCCGATTTTAAAATTCTTTTTGTAATCGAACGAGTATGCTCCTGGAGTGGTTCCATTGTCACCAAATCATGATCTGATGATGGGCTCCCAGGGATATCGAGGGATACCCTTGTAACGTGGTGAAATGGTGACGTAGTGCATAGCGGGTAAGGAGGTAGGCCGTAAAGCAAATGAAGCACCCATTTTCGTTAGTGAATTTATATTGTATTCAACGTTAAAATAAATACAAATTAAAGGCACATCATAAGCGCCTATGTTAGCAAGGATATGCATAATATTATATTGTCTGATTTTTAGAAACAGTGCTGATAACAATATTCATTATTAATTGTACCATCCTAACATTTTTGCGACTTGATGTCAGTAATTGACGGGAGAAACCGAATTACGATTATGCCAAAAGTAAAAATTCAAATACAGCCAGGTTAGGCGGGAATGCAACGAGTTGCTATATCTAAAAGATATAGAACCTCGTTTCACTTTTACATAGGCACGTCCAACGTGTTTCCCATTTTTTCTAAAGATATTTAAGTATTTGCATCTGGTAGTCATCATATCATGTTATTGAGCTGATGATGGAAGGATTCTGGTAGGTTAGGAGTTCGGGAATAATTCTTTCAATACTGTTAAGAGCGAAAGACGTTTTATCTTAACTCATTCTTGTGTATGCCTTGGCTCAAATTATATTTTTCACATATTTTAATTGTTATTTTTAAATCATATTTTCCATTATTCTGAATACATTTTAAATAACTGAAATCACAACATCGGTGCGATTTTTAACAGTGCCAATCGGTATTTATTTTACCAACAGTAAAATTCTTCTAATTTTTATCTACGAGTATATACGATGGCATAAGAAAATCCAATTCCTTACTCCTCAAAATTCTTATAAGCTTCGTTAATAGGCGAAGGAAAATGACGATTTACAAAAGTATTTTCGTATTTCAAAAGCACACTCTTTTGATTTTCTATTCGAACGGCACCTCTTCACCCTCTCTTCATGATTCACCGATCTTGACACTTCTAGTGTACAATTATAGTAGTTTATGAAATAGTCACATAATGGGGGTCATAAAACACTAGTGTGTGTTTAAAATTCGAGGCTTGCCGAGAATTTTAATAGTACCACACGAGTGTTTTAAGACCTAATTATGCAATCAGTGGTTACCTAAATTAAATAAAGGACACAAAATTAAAACAAAATCAAACTCATTTATTCTAATAATTATTTGCATTTTGAACAGTGCAATTGTGAAACTAATACAGAAATCTAAAACTACATACATTTATATTATTTATTATTTTAACCAATAACAGCAAAATAATGAATGAAAAATTCAGAGAAATGGCGCCAACACCAACATTCTACCGCGCATGCGCTGTTGCACGCGCTGCCATAGACAATGTACTGGCACAAAAGAAAATTGTGACAAAACCTCCTTGGTCGGGCTTCGTCAATCGAACTGTATTTTATTGGAATTCGAGTTACATTAAAGTACAGAGGCCCAATTCAGCTAATAAGCTACAGCCGAATCGAAACTGAACCGTTGCGATCGACCAATCAGAACGCCACATTATCACGTCATCGAGCAATTGAAAGGCAATATAAGCGCTCCGATTGGTCGACCGCAACGGTTCAGTTTCGATTCTGCTGTAGCTTATTAGCTGAATTGGGCCACTGGTTTTGTATGGCGAACCTGTATTATAATGTAATTTGTAAAAGGCCAAGGGCTTTAAGTTATGCCTTTAAAATATTAGTGTTGCGTTCTTAATATTAGAATTAGATCATAAGTGTAGATAAAATTTAATATATCACGTTAAAAAAGCACCTCGCACTATTGTCACGATTTCTAATCACGAATAAATAAGTTTTAGTATTTATAACAAACAAGATCTTCACATAGTTTGTGATTTTCTCCATCATTTATTTATATTTATACAAATAAATCTATATCTCTACATCTATACATACAAATAAATAAAATTGTAGTGTCTGTTTGTAATATCAAAATAACAAGTTTTTACTAAATGGGTATGAATGTATATCGGGTACCAATAACAAAAACACAATTTAAAAAATGTTTGTCTGTCTGTCTGTTTGTTCCCGCTAATCTCCGGAACGGCTGGACCGATTTTGACGGGACTTTCACTAGTAGATAGCTAATTATATAATGTATAACATAGGCTACTTTTTATCAAGATCGGTGCAGCCGTTACTATTCCACGCGGACGAAGTTGCGGGCACATCTAGTTATTTGATGAAGTTGTAAAGGCGCTGTCGTTCCTGTTTTCAAGCAATGTTGATTTACTGTACCTTCATATTATCTAAACATTCTTAGAAAGACAGAAACATGATTAACGACATTTCTGTAGGAAGTAAATAAACGTTGGAGATTCAATTATATAACACGGTATTTATTACACTAAAAATATATATATCGAAACAATGTCGCGGCCGGCACAATGCTATATAGAGAAGCTAGCTGTCAATCAAAACGTCTTCTTTAATACGGTGATGACTAGTTTTGTATAAAGGTTGGTTTGCGGTCACTATTTCAACACTCTCCCTTGAGCGCAAACCCATTGCAGCACTAAGAAATTCAAGCTTCGGTCGCGGCAGTCCCTTGGTTAAGGCATCGGCCACCATCTTTTCGGTACTTTTATATTTGACACATATCAGCTTGGCAGCAACTTTTTCCCTCACGAAATGGTGGCGAACATCTATGTGCTTGCTACGAGCACGATAAGCGTCAGAACCTGAAAGATTAATGGCACTCTGATTATCACAGAAAATTGTCAATGGTGTACCGGATAAGTTAGGCCAAAAATCTTCTTCGAATTGCTTGAACCACATTGCCTCTTGAGTAGCACTAGCCAATGCCATGTACTCAGCCTCAGTGCTGGACAACGCAATCGTAGTTTGCTTCTTAGAGTTCCAGCTTATTGAGGCACCTTGAAACTTAAAAAGGTACCCAGTACATGACCTTCTATCCTCGGAGTCACTAGCCCAGTCAGCGTCACAGTACCCAACGATGCCTAAGCTGTCTCTTTTAAAGGTAAGTTTCTTATCTATTGTCCCCTTTAAATAACGAAAAACCCTCTTCACTGCAGCCCAATGTTCTTTTGTATGACTCTGTAAAAATCTACTGATAGAACTGACAGCATATGCTATGTCGGGGCGGGTGCCTTGAGACAAATACAATAAACACCCGACAGCTTCTTGATAGGGTACATCTCTAATTATTTCGCCGTCATTCTTAGCCCTTGACAGAATACTTCCTGATTCAAACGGAGTCAACACTGGCTTGCAATCATGCATACCAAACATCTGTAAAATTTTCTTGATGTATAATACTTGGTCAACAGTTATTTCGTCCGGTGCAATTTGAGTGATTTTAAACCCTATACAGTGCTTAGCTAATCCCAAATCTTTCATCTTGAACTTTTCACATATTTTTTCTTTTATTGACCTTACAGATTCATCATTGTTATAGAAATAAAGCAGATCGTCAACATATGTTGTAAGAAATAATATATCATCATCATTTATTATTCTATAATATATACAGGGATCCAACTTCGAACGGAATAAACCAATCTCTAATAATGCAGCATTTAACTTTTTGTTCCATTGTCGGCTAGCCTGTTTCAGTCCGTATATGGCTTTATTTAGCCGACAGATTTTGTTTTTAATTTCATAACAAGGTGGCATTGACATGTAGATTTCTTCATCAACGTCACCCTGCAAGAATGCTGTCACTGCATCCATTTGACTTATTTTCAAATTGTATTTTACTGTAAGTCCAAACAAATATCGAAGAGACGCATAGCGTACAACAGGTGCGTACACTTCGTTATAGTCAATGCCCTTTCTTTGCTTGAATCCTTTTATGACAAGACGAGCCTTGAAGCGAGTAACATTGCCAACATCATCTCTTTTAGTTTTGAAAACCCACTTGCAAGGAATTATTTTCTTGCCTTCAGGTACATCCATCAAAGTCCATGTTTTGTTTTCAACTAAAGACTGGTATTCGTCTTCCATAGCTTCTTTCCACATATTGGCATTTTCAGAAGTAAGCGCTTCTTCGTGACTTTGTGGATCATTATCAAGTAAGCTCGTTGTAGCTTCTATATTTGTACAGAGAAATAATTTATTGACATCATTATTTTCTTGTAGGTTTTTACAAGGTTTTCGAGGTCTGAGATTCATATTATGTCTCATCGGAGAAGAACAGCGAGGAACAGAGCCTTCAGGTGGTAAGTATGTCTCATCATTAGGATCATCATGTGTGCTCAGCCCATCATTACTGTTTTCAGGTAAGTTTTTTTCATCAAGACATTCTTCGGTACAAATCTTGTTCGACTCTATCAAACTTTTCGAAAACTTCCGACTTTTGTTTCAAGAAATAGACATATACTTTTCTAGAATAGTCATCAACGAATATTAGGAAGTACCTCGCACCTCCTAGAGAGAGCGTCTCCATCGGTCCACAAACGTCAGTGTGGATAAGTTCCAACAATTCTTTTGCTCGTGAGCCCGTATTTTTGAACGATTGCCTGGTCTGTTTTGCTTCCAGACAAGATGTGCAAGTAAGATCTTCATTGAGATTCGATGAAAACTTTACACCTACTGTGCATTCTGTGATTTTATTAATATCATCAAAATTCAGATGGCCCATGCGTTGATGCCACAAATACTTGTCTTCGGTCACAGATAACATAGCTTGTCCACTCAAGTAGGTATTTAGTTTATAAGTATCACTAACTAGTTTTGCCTCGGCTACCTTTTGTCCGGTATTATTTCTAATATGACAGCCATTAGTATTAAATTCAATTTTGTAACCGCTCTTAACTATTTTGCTGACCGAAATTAAATTTGTAGACAACTCAGGGACAAATAAAACATTCCTTACTTGAATACAGTCGAAGGATCCGGTGCTATTATTTGGTACCCTTATTGTTACATTTCCACAGCATATCACTTGTAGTACCTTGTTGTCCGCAATTTTTATACTATTTACAGGTGGTGGTATTTCGTTCTCGAGCCAGTTTCGATGCATCGTCATGTGAGCTGAAGCACCCGAGTCCACATACCAGTTTGATGCATCATTTAAAGTGGTAGCTGAAAAAGCAGCGGCAAAACTGTTTCCTTCTTTCTTATTTTTAAACCAACATTTCTTGCTTAAATGCCCATATTTATTGCAATTGAAGCACCGTGGGCCTTTTGGTTTATTCGTATTCTGTGCCTTATATTGACGGGTTGTGACTTTATTTACATTATTTACATTGGAATAAAAAGCTGTAGTATCTGTCGGTGCTGACTGTACCTCTTGCAGCAGTTTTGTTTTGATCAGATCGGCACTAATTTTTATTCCTGAACTTTCGATACCCATAATCATAGGCTTGTAGTCATCCGGCAACCCAGCCAACATCAGGGTTCCAAGCCATTCGTCATCGACGCTGAACCCGATATTTCTTAATTTGTGTGCCGCGGACATTATTTTATTTATGTATTCTTCTATGTTTGCGGAAGAGCCCAGATTAGTATTAATTAACTCTTTCAAAAGTCCTACTTTACGGAGCAGGCCTGAATCTTCAAACGCTCTTGCCAAATTGTCCCATACCATTTTTGCAGTCGTGGCTTGCTGGACGTGTACATACAACTGAGGTTCAATTAACAGAATTATTTTAGACTTCGCCTTAACGTCTTTTTTCGGGTCAATTTTTGTGTTATCCTCAGTTACCAAGCACTCCCACAACTCCTCATGTTGCAAGTATGCTTCCATCGCAAACCGCCAAGTTGAATAATTTTCTCTTCCATTTAATTTTGCAATCGACAACATGTTTGATGACATTTTTATAGGTAATTGAATTTATAAATTATTCTTAAGTAAAATGGCTGAAAGAAAATTTGTTATTTACGCGATTTGACGTTTGTCAATGAAATTAATTTTGAATTCACTTTTAGCGACTTTTCGTAATTTAACAAAATTATATGAGGTAGGGACGGCCCATAACCTGTAGGAAGTAAATAAACGTTGGAGATTCAATTATATAACACGGTATTTATTACACTAAAAATATATATATCGAAACAATGTCGCGGCCGGCACAATGCTATATAGAGAAGCTAGCTGTCAATCAAAACGTCTTCTTTAATACGGTGATGACTAGTTTTGTATAAAGGTTGGTTTGCGGTCACTATTTCAACAATTTCACTCGATAGAAAAGAAATGCAAAAATCACTATTTATAACAGTTGTGAATCAGAAAATACAATAATAAATAACATACAAGTTTTACCAATAGATGTGCATTTTTATTATCTAGAAAATTACAAAAATACATTTTTTAAATTGTACTCCAGTTTTCCAAATATTAAAAAAAAATTAAAACAGCGTAAAAAGTCACAGCGCGTAAGCGACATTAGAAGCTATGTAATAATGAACTATTTATAACTATATATTTCCTTGCAATCACGCAGTCGCCATGCACGAGTATATTTCCAGGGTAACCTCGCCTTAATAACGTTAATACATGTTGTCCCTAAAACAATGGACAAACCTGTAACTATAGATGGACTTCGTCATGGCCTCTCTTACCACAAATATTGACCTTAGTGAAAATATCACGGTTTCAGAGATATTTATCGTTTTTGAATTTTTCGAAAATGTCCAAGTGCGATTAGTTTTTATAGTGCCATTTCTACAAATGGAGAGAATTTTCAATTAATTTGTTTTTCCGAACCATTATTATTTCCCGTATAATATTACCGTGGTACGGTGGAAAAATTACAGCCACTACTTTTTAGTAGCTTCTGCTTCATAAGGTAAAATATTAGTGCAAGTGAAATTGAGCATCACAATAATGGATATAATAATATGATTTCTACTATTTGTTTATACATTCATTGATATTTCTAATGTTTTAAACACATTTATCTTCTTTATATTAGATCCGACGTCCATTGTGGATCAATGCACTTGTAGCTAAGGAAGTGATTTTGTTTCGCTGGCGTTTATTACAAAAATAATGGATGTACTGCAGCATTTTCTCAAAATGACTGCACTGAGTTGGTAAGTTGAGCAAAAGACCGATAGGCACAGACTTAGCTCGTCTTAGCCAGTAAAAAGAGAAGATGGTAAATTTATCGAGTACAAACAATAGGCAGACATAAGTCCGGACGACGTTTTGTTGACGACGTAAACATTTGTCAATGTCTAGCTGCTTTACAATTCGTTCCGAATTGTTGGCGCCATTGATTTATACGGATTGACAGACGAATATTGGACACTTCAAAATGGAGGCAGTTGAGTGATTAAACAATTCGACATTCGATAATTAGCCTAATTTATTAGTTGCTAGTGAAGTGACCAACTAATGGACAAACGAAAAAAGTACATAAGCGTAAACAAATCGTAAACTTCGCCAATTTTTAACGAGCAGTTACCACTATGAGAGAACTTTAATCTTAAACCAACCAACCAACCAACCAACACTGCTTCAATAAATCACCAAAAAGCCTATCAGTTACAGGAATCGGGTCATTATCGACTGAAACGTGGTAGGTCGCACAGCATCCCGATCGGCGGTCGTAAATCAAATTGTCTAAAGTTTGGTCACACGTCTGTTCGGGCCCGTATGGCGGGGCTCGCGTAGGAACCGGCGCTGGAAACACGGGCGAGGTTTTGCTGTTCATTTGAATTCGTTTGCCTGGAGGTACCTCACGTAAGCATTTTCTAGGGATGCGACACGTGTGCGGAACAGGAGTATATCGATTGTCTCAATATTTTTAAAATGATCGAACTAATAAATCGCTATTATAAAATCAAACTTGAGGTGTGTCTCTCAATTTTTGATAAGAAGACACTGTCTTTTGCATAAACAACAAACATAAGATTTTTTTAACCTACTTAGTTATAACATTATACCTAAGTAAGTTAAAAAAAATCTTTCAAGATTCATTTTAATCCAAAATTTTCGTTTCGTTTTAGAGAATCACTTCGTTTTGTTTTCAAGGCTTCACTCATTTAGTAACTATCAAATTAATTAAATGAAGTTGTCTTACAATAGGCTAGATGACAAATTTTTTTTTTGCATTAATAGAAGCTCATTCATATAATAAACAGAAAGAAAAACATACGGTTTTCGAATAACTATAAAAACAACCAAAATATAAGGTATTAAAGATTTTTCTCCATCTCTTTCTAGCAAAACGGCAATTTACAAGGAGTTTACGAGTATATGGCCGTACTCAACAATGACGTCACGGTTGATTTCGGATCTTTCTGTCTAATCTACCTTCTCATAAACAACAACCTTCTCATAAACAATCGCGGTAGCGCCAATTTTGGGCGCTGAAGAGAAGTGGGGGGAGAAGGAGAACAAAACCTGACCGATCGGATCCGGGATCCGCAGGTCTCCGATTCCTCGTACCGATTCAAGGTATGGAGATGTGTTCAAACTCAACTGCCGGACCAGCCAGCTGGAGGCAATGCAACCCTGAGCTCCCGTATCCAAAAGGGCGCGAACTAAAACAAAGGTGCCCCTCGGGCCCCACACCTGTACGGAGGCTGTTGGTAACAGCACCTGCTCCTGTGGGGGGGTTGCAGCCGACAGTTGGTTTAGTGAAAATCCTCCCGCATTCCCCGCAACGGGGGGGAAGGGGGGTCCGAAGAAAAATGCGTGCGCGGCGGAGGAATAGGGCGCTCAAGGCGCTCGAGCGGGTCCCAATCCGGCACGTACACACCCCGACCAAAGCTGCATCGGGGGGCCGGGCGGTGCCCATGATGGGCGAAAGTTGGGGGAGCCCGTGACAACCGGGGTCTCTCCATCAGAGGGGGAGAGAAGCGTATTGTCTCCCGACGTGGCTCCCTAATAACCGCGGCCCAATCCCGCGGTGGCGCCTCATAAGCGGCGCGTCGATCCCCCCCGCCCGTAGGGGGGGTGGGGCGCCCAATCCTCTCACTGGAGGGGGGGCGCCTGTCCAATCTCCGCGGAGGGGTGGCACGCCCCTCCGATCTCCTCGGAGAGGTGGGTGACCTAGGAGGGCCCCCGCCCATGTGCGAGTCCCTCTCTCTCACCACCTCACGAGTGTCTCTATTGTTGAAGCACAAAAGGGGGTGATGGGCCCCTCCACAACAGTGGCAATCTCGTGGGTGGGGGCAAGCCGATGCCATATGGGCCCCCAGGCAGCGGTAGCACCAATTCCGCTGCTTGGCCATATTCCTACGCCCCTCGGTGCGTAGGCCAACAAATTTGGGACAGGCCGGCAAACGATGGCCATCCCGCTTGCAACACTTGCAAGGCCTCGGCCTCTCCCCGTGTGGAGAGTTCTGCCGCACTGCAGTATACTGCTTGTACGGGCGGCGCTCTCTCCGTGGCGCTGCCCGGGTCGCCTCATAGCGACCTGTACTCGGTCCCGGCATAGGAGCCAGATCCAAGTGGTCGGTCATCCGACACTCATCCTCCAAAAATCTGAGGAGATCCGAGAAGGGGGGGAGGTACGAGGCACTATTGCCCCCGTACCTTTGTTCGAAGCGTCCCTTCATCTCCATGGGAAGCTTATCGAGGATGAGGTGGAGCAAAATAAAGGACCACTGGTCCACCGGTAGATCAAGTCGTTTGAGCGCGTTAATAGCGCTCAGCAGCGGGTTCAAAATCTCCTTCCTCAATGAGGAGACCCGCGATACTCGTGGCAGCCCTAAAATGGCAGCCACATGTGTGTCCGCTAGCAAGCGAACATTCTGATACCGGGCGGTCAACAACGCCCTTGCAATATCATAACTGTCATCATTGACAGGTAGATGCTGGACAAGTACACCAGCCTCTCCACGTAAGGCAGAGAGCAAATAGGCCAATTTCTGACTAGGGAACAGGTCCTCCCTCGAGTGGACCAGGCTATCAAAGAGGTTAATGAACCCCATCCAAGCAGCCAAGTTCCCATCAAAGGTTGGGATGTCTAAAGTGGGCAGTCTGCCCAGCAAGCCGGCCGGGGTAGGCTTGACCTCCCCGGGCGTGCACGACTCACCCCTCCGGGCGGATAGGATTGCCTGAGCCTTGTTTATAATCACATCCGCCTGTTCAAAACACTGATCATAATCGGCATTAAATTGGTCGACTGCCCGCAACTCAGCGGCACCCTCGGCTGGGTGGTCGAGCAAATATTGTTGATGAAGAACGAAAAGCTGCTCCAATTCCTTCAAGCGAGCAGGTACTCCCTCATGCCGAATTAACAAAGCCTGTTCTCGGTCTGGTCGGTCTACCAAAGCGACGGCACTAGCAAACCATCTCAAAATCTTTTGTGCACCCGCGCGGGCACCACTAGACCTTAGTGAAAATATCACGGTTTCAGAGATATTTATCGTTTTTGAATTTTTCGAAAATGTCCAAGTGCGATTAGTTTTTATAGTGCCATTTCTACAAATGGAGAGAATTTTCAATTAATTTGTTTTTCCGAACCATTATTATTTCCCGTATAATATTACCGTGGTACGGTGGAAAAATTACAGCCACTACTTTTTAGTAGCTTCTGCTTCATAAGGTAAAATATTAGTGCAAGTGAAATTGAGCATCACAATAATGGATATAATAATATGATTTCTACTATTTGTTTATACATTCATTGATATTTCTAATGTTTTAAACACATTTATCTTCTTTATATTAGATCCGACGTCCATTGTGGATCAATGCACTTGTAGCTAAGGAAGTGATTTTGTTTCGCTGGCGTTTATTACAAAAATAATGGATGTACTGCAGCATTTTCTCAAAATGACTGCACTGAGTTGGTAAGTTGAGCAAAAGACCGATAGGCACAGACTTAGCTCGTCTTAGCCAGTAAAAAGAGAAGATGGTAAATTTATCGAGTACAAACAATAGGCAGACATAAGTCCGGACGACGTTTTGTTGACGACGTAAACATTTGTCAATGTCTAGCTGCTTTACAATTCGTTCCGAATTGTTGGCGCCATTGATTTATACGGATTGACAGACGAATATTGGACACTTCAAAATGGAGGCAGTTGAGTGATTAAACAATTCGATATTCGATAATTAGCCTAATTTATTAGTTGCTAGTGAAGTGACCAACTAATGGACAAACGAAAAAAGTACATAAGCGTAAACAAATCGTAAACTTCGCCAATTTTTAACGAGCAGTTACCACTATGAGAGAACTTTAATCTTAAACCAACCAACCAACCAACCAACACTGCTTCAATAAATCACCAAAAAGCCTATCAGTTACAGGAATCGGGTCATTATCGACTGAAACGTGGTAGGTCGCACAGCATCCCGATCGGCGGTCGTAAATCAAATTGTCTAAAGTTTGGTCACACGTCTGTTCGGGCCCGTATGGCGGGGCTCGCGTAGGAACCGGCGCTGGAAACACGGGCGAGGTTTTGCTGTTCATTTGAATTCGTTTGCCTGGAGGTACCTCACGTAAGCATTTTCTAGAGATGCGACACGTGTGCGGAACAGGAGTATATCGATTGTCTCAATATTTTTAAAATGATCGAACTAATAAATCGCTATTATAAAATCAAACTTGAGGTGTGTCTCTCAATTTTTGATAAGAAGACACTGTCTTTTGCATAAACAACAAACATAAGATTTTTTTAACCTACTTAGTTATAACATTATACCTAAGTAAGTTAAAAAAAATCTTTCAAGATTCATTTTAATCCAAAATTTTCGTTTCGTTTTAGAGAATCACTTCGTTTTGTTTTCAAGGCTTCACTCATTTAGTAACTATCAAATTAATTAAATGAAGTTGTCTTACAATAGGCTAGATGACAAATTTTTTTTTTGCATTAATAGAAGCTCATTCATATAATAAACAGAAAGAAAAACATACGGTTTTCGAATAACTATAAAAACAACCAAAATATAAGGTATTAAAGATTTTTCTCCATCTCTTTCTAGCAAAACGGCAATTTACAAGGAGTTTACGAGTATATGGCCGTACTCAACAATGACGTCACGGTTGATTTCGGATCTTTCTGTCTAATCGCCTTCAAATTAACAACTTAAAATGCTTGTATCTAATATATTTCTAAGCCAATTTTAATTCTAATTTTACAGGACCGCATCTTTTTCCACGGTATTTTAATATTGAATGACATGACGTAAAAATTAGAATTCAGTCATCATCCCAATTGTCTTTGCATTTAGTTTAATACAACGACATTTAATACTCTCTGTAATTACGTACAATATATTCCTAATTAAGATTCTCAAATTTGCATTAAGAAAAAGTTTTTCACCTAATCTGCTTAAGCCACTAAACAGATTTTGATAAAATTTATTAATCCGACAGAGAATAGCGTGAATTAGCATACAAAGTATTTTCAATGCCATTCCCGAGGGAGAAATTGTGTAATTTTATTTCCTTAGAGGCAACGACGGGCCAAACTTTCTTTCGTTTCGAGCCTTTACCGACCGATAGTATCATTATGTTAATTGATAATACTATAAAAAAGTTATATCATCGAGAAAAACTGCAATGTGTTTTTCTTTTGCTCCTTACATAGCTACACAAATCGGGAAACTGACAAAAGGGCCCTTGATTATATTTTGCTCATGAGTTACTGCATGTTCTTAATAATATTATACGAACGTAAAATACAATAGATTTTAGTATAATTTTTCCTTCAAATCCTTTCTTCGTTTTTCTAGTTCCCACCTGTGTGAGGTCTTCATACAGAAACAATAATGATAAAAGTAAATGATATTTTTCTATGTAATGAATACCAATCTGAAGTCTGTGCTTTCTATGCCAAGCAATTACTTATTATTGTTACCACTGTTTTTGAAGTATTGTTATTATAGATGCTTAGAAGCTAAAGCTTTTTGTTAAACTAAGATGTTGTTCTTAATGTAAATTAATTTTATTGTAATCATAAAATGTTTATGGGGTGTCATGGACGCCTTTAGACTAACAGTGTAAGTAATTTGACGTGACTAACTAAAGGTTAAAGATAAACTTAAAGAAAAATCGCAAAACAAAAGAAAACCTAATTTCATAAGCAACGTCTCAAGCAAGACCCCTTCACTAGCTGCGCATTCGAAATTATCATCGGCCAAATATCCCGTCCCAAACGTAAAGATGAACCTTCCCGTGAACGTGCCGAGGAATCGATGCGAACATTTATTATTTACATCGACTTGAGAGGCGGGCATTTTTAACTTCATGACGATTGATGCTTGTGGTTTTTGAAAGCGACTTCTTATAAAAGAAAGGTTTAAAATAGTAATATTTTTTGCAGGCGGGATGTCAATGTCGGTTGCGTGCGCAGTCTCTGACGTAGCCAGCATTGAGGGGCTCCTAATTAATTTTAGGCAAAAATCTTTTACATAGATATTTCGATAACGATAGACAAGTCATAGGTGAGATGGCATTATACTAACTACTAGATAACGAAACCCTTAGGATATCGAATTCACGCACACAATTTTCAATATATTTGTTATTTTAAGTAGCTATCCGAATTAATAATTTAGAAAGATCCCTATGATATTACCAACTTGCAACACCAATAAAACAATTATCCTACGTTTTAGCAAATTTCGTAGAAATATAATATTTTGCTTGTGAAATAAGGCTGTCCTAAATTTTATGAATAATTGTCTACTGTCAATGACTACTGGAATAAAATAAAAATAACAATAAAACCAACCCAGCAAATGGAGAAAAATGAATAACTGTAAGTCAATCTATCATATTATTATGTATCAATTTAATATATGACGTGAAGTTTCTAGGAATACGAATCAACAGAAGAGAGTATTGCAAAGCACTCCAGATACGCTAGAAAAGCGGACGGTCTAGCTAAATTTGAAAACGAAAACAATATTGCCCAAAGAAAAGCAGGAAAAAATTCTTAGTTTTATTTTATCTATTGCGTCGGGGAACCGCAGTATAAATAAATCCACGGCAACTTTTCCTGGACACAGTGTGCCCTGCTGACAAAGAAATACTGCCGGCCACTAACTTTTGAACAGCTCAACCGATTTTCATCAAGTAAAGCTAATAAGTCCGCTGAGGACTTATGCACCCCATCGAAATTTCAACTTTATTCATTTCTCTTTACTTTATTAAACCAAAATGGACTTTGATCGCTGTTAGTAATAGTTACGTAACAACATCTAATTTAGAAATCTTACAGATTTCGTGAAAATTGATTAGGCATTAAAAAAATTATGTTACCTGTATCATAAGGTCTTTATTGTGTGTGTGTGTGTTTGTTGTGCAATAAAATGAAAACTTTCAACAAATAAGAAAAATAAATTACGTGAGAAAATGAATTGGTTGTACGGATTTGATTCTTCAGCTATATTGCCACAGGAAAAATATTTAGAAAAAATCTAATTTTGACGAAAGTTTCACATTGATATGTCGCGTGTCAAGAATGTATACATATAACTGATTTGACAGAAAATGTTTTCGCCCGCCATGTTGGTTGACTTCATTAGCTTCGTTATTCATTGGATAGGAAATTCTCAGAAATGTTGCTTATATGTAAACATTATGGATCGCCTCCCGAAGAGTATTTTAATTTTAAATCTAGTTGGGACTTGAGGACAATAAATGCTCACACCACAAAAAACCTGACTACCCAGTTATGTAACTTTATGTAAATGAACAATGTAAACCGTATTTCATAGTAAATAAAGTTTCATTTCATATTTCATTTATTTCATATGAAAGATCCCTTAAGCAATAGAATTCAGAGGAAGGCGGCAGCAGCAATCAGCTCCTAGTGGTAGAAGAGAAGCGTTATGCAAAACTGGGGTGTAAGGGGTTCCGAACTTTATCTAACGGAACCCAAGTCAACCTCACCTGCACGCGGTGCACCCTGCTGTTCAACAGACGAGGCTCTGGCGCACCCCACCAACCCGCACTGGGCCAGCGTGGTGGGAGAAGGCCCAAAACCCCCCCAAAATGAATAATCGAACTAACCAAAGGCCCCAAGTGCCCGGCGGTCCCGGAGGCCGTGCCGGCAGTGACGGTCGTCGACCCGGCGCTGGGACCTGGGGTGCGAAGAATCCCCGGGCGGCGAAAACCCCCCGTCAAACGACCTTGGCCCTGGCAACGTACAACGCGCGTACACTGCGGACCGAGGAGAAGCTGCTGGAACTGGAGAGGGAACTGAGCAGGATCCGTTGGAGTATTGTAGGACTATCCGAAGTCCGAAAGGAGGGTGAGGATACGATGGTCCTTAAATCCGGCAACCTGCTCTATTTCCGGGAGGGCGAAGAACTGTCCCAAGGTGGTGTCGGGTTTATAGTCCACAAGTCTCTCGTGAACAACGTGGTACAGATCGGAAGTGTGTCGAATAGGGTGGCGTACCTTATACTCAGAATCACCGAACGGTATTCGCTGAAGGTCATACAGGTCTACGCCCCGACCTCGACCCACCCCGACGAGGAAGTGGAAGCTATGTATGAGGATATTTCTCGGGCAATACATGCTTCCAAGACTCACTCCACCGTTGTCATGGGAGACTTCAACGCAAGGCTAGGCAAACGGGGCGATAATGAGTTGAAAGTGGGGCAATTTGGAGCTGGAATCCGGAATTTTCGAGGTCAAATGCTAGCCGACTACATGGAGAGAGAGGGACTCTATATGATGAACTCTTTCTTCAAAAAACGGCTGCATCGAAAATGGACCTGGAAAAGTCCGGATGGCGTGACAAAAAATGAGATTGACTTCATCATGTCGACTAAGACCCGCATATTCAATGACGTCTCAGTGATCAATTCGTTTAACACGGGGAGCGATCACCGAATGTTACGAGGCGCATTGAATCTTAACATAAAAGCGGAAAGGTATCGACTGGTGAAGTCTGCGCTCCGTCCCGAAGCCATCCAGATCCAAAACCCCGAGCGCTTTCAACTCGAATTACAAAATCGCTTCGATTGCCTGGAGGACTGCACGGATGTGGACACTTATAATGACAGGGTTGTGGAAGCTGTCCTTACGGTGGGTGCAAAGTTTTGCAAACCCAGCCGTACTAAGCAACGAAGTAAGATCTCGGAGCCGACAGCTAAGCTGATGGAGGAAAGGCGTGGAATGGGTCGGCAGTCTTCTGAAGATGCTCGTCGGCGACTCAACAAACAGATCTCTAAGTGCCTGACTCGCGACATACGCCGATTTAATACGGAACGTATTAAAGAGGCCATTGAGCAGAACAAGGGCTCCAAAGTGTTCGCAAGAGATCTGTCACTCGGTCAGAGTCTGCTGACGAAGCTGAAGACAGAGGACGGCAGAGTCATTACATCCCGACCTGAGCTTATGGCCGAGATCGAACGCTTCTATGGACAGCTTTACGCAACATCACAGGCACCTGTTATTCCGGCTACAGACCCTAGAGCCAAATTGACCCGGCACTATACCGAAGATATCCCGGACGTCAGCCTGTACGAGATTAGTGTGGCTCTTAAACAGCTTAAAAACAACAAGGCACCGGGTGATGATGGAGTTACAGCCGAACTCCTAAAAGCGGGTGGACTACCAGTCCGGAAAGCGCTGCAGCGGCTATTCAACTCCGTCATACTCGAGGGCAAAACGCCTAAAGCATGGCACAGGGGCGTGGTGGCACTTTTCTTCAAAAAGGGCGACAGGGCCCAGTTGAAGAACTATAGACCCATCACGCTCCTGAGTCATGTTTATAAGCTATTCTCGAGGGTCATCACGAATCGTCTCACACGCAGGTTCGACGACTTCCAGCCTCCCGAACAAGCCGGATTCCGAAAAGGCTATAGTACCATAGACCACATCCATACGCTGCGGCAGGTTATACAGAAGACCGAGGAGTATAATCTGCCACTATGCTTGGCGTTTGTGGACTATGAGAAAGCTTTTGATTCTGTCGAGACCTGGGCCGTACTTAGATCACTCCAGAGGTGCCAAATAGACTATCGGTACATCCAAGTGTTGCAGTCATTGTACGAAAACGCCACCATGTCAGTCCGCCTTCAGGACCAAAACTCGAAACCAGTACGACTTCAGCGTGGTGTGAGACAGGGTGACGTTATATCGCCGAAACTGTTCACAGCTGCGTTGGAGGATGTATTTAAGCTTTTGGACTGGAGGGGACTCGGCATCAACATAAACGGCGAGTATATGACTCACCTTCGTTTTGCTGATGATATCGTAGTCATGGCTGAGACCGTGGAGGATCTAGGCACAATGCTCGAAGACCTCTGTAGAGTTTCCCAACAAGTGGGTCTTAAAATGAACATGGACAAGACTAAAATAATGTCGAATTCCCGTGTAGTACCTACTCCTGTGAATGTTGGAGGCTCTACGCTGGAAGTTGTTGACGAATATGTTTACCTGGGGCAAATATTCCAGCTCGGTAAGTCCAACTTCCAGAAAGAGGTAAATCGGCGAATCCAACTCGGCTGGGCAGCGTTCGGGAAGCTACGCAGCATATTCTCGGCCCATCTACCGCAGTGTCTCAAGACGAAAGTCTTCAATTCGTGCGTGTTGCCAGTGATGACATACGGAACTGAGACGTGGCCGCTTACAATGGGTCTCATCAGAAGGCTCAAAGTCACCCAAAGGGCAATGGAGCGGGCTATGCTCGGGGTTTCTCTACGTGATCACATCAGAAATGATGAGATCCGTAGAAGAACTAGAGTTACCGACATAGCCCAAAGAATTGCAAACCTTAAGTGGCAGTGGGCAGGACACATCGCTCGTAGGATTGACGGCCGTTGGGGCGGAAAGGTCCTCGAGTGGCGGCCGCGTACCGGGAGACGCAGTGTTGGTAGGCCCCCCACAAGGTGGACCGACGATCTGGTGAAGGTCGCGGGAAGCCGCTGGATGCGGGAGGCGCAGGACCGATCGGTATGGAGATCCTTGGGGGAGGCCTATGTCCAACAGTGGGCGTCTATTGGCTGATATGAGATGCAAAACTAGACAAGAAGAAAAAGAAATGCAATTACTGTAAAAGAAGGAAATTCATAAAGTAAAAACACGCAAGAAGTGGATTGCAGATGGTTGACCTCCAAAGCCAACAAAGCAATCTGCAAACGTCGTGATGGCAACCAGACTAGCTCTAGCATATCATAAAATCAAAGCATATGAAGTTCAATGTAATTATGCGCTTAATTATAATTCAACGATGAATGAAGACTCGGTTGTTACCATATTTTGCTGATGCTGCACCTCGAGCTGAGTAGTGCCGTATATAGTGTTACTTGTGGCATTGCTAACACGACGATCTTTATTGATCAGGCTGTCGCCACAACTTGTTGATATTTTTATTTTACAAATTCAATAAACAAATCAATCTACGAATAGTTTTGGCAATTCGACCTCGCCTGCCAATTGCGCCAACTGGTGAGCATAAAATATATTGCAGCTCCCATTAAAATGAACCGTGTTTATTCAGTGAAAGCAATATCTTGTATTTAGAGGTAAACAAATATAAGGAATGTACAGATATAGTATTCAATATAAGCCTGCTATCCCAGCAGTCCCTGGGCTGATTGAATTTGTCCCGATCCTAACAGATGTTTTGCAGTCGCGGTACTATGAAAACATTGTTGACCCCGAGCTCGGCTCAGATCTTCATATTGGGTGGCTTTCATTTCGGTTCGATCACAAATCAAGTGGACGTTGAATACTTACGAATAAAAAAAATACAAAATATATAAAACCGACTTCAAAAACACCAAAAAGTCATTAATACGTTCAATATAAGAATACATTCAACATCACAGTTTATATTGAATTTGGTGCCAAATTTTAACTTTTTTCGGGTTATTGCCCGTGGTTCACCTGCGTAGTCCACCTATGTGTACCACGGGGAAAAAAACTTTCAGGTCCAACAAAGTCTTTCCAGGTGATCATTACTTGGCACCTACTTCAAAATAAAACTGTGATATTGAATATATTCTTAAATTACTTTATTATTACTCTTATTGTTTGGTTGGTTTAATTTTTTGTAAAAGATTTTTATTTCAATCTTTTTTGTAAAATTAATTCATGCATATTAGAATTTGAAGGAAAGCACACATAGAATAGCTTTAAATAAAACATCTTTCGCTCTAAACAGTACTGAAAGTGACACGCTTCGGCCGTGTGAAGCAAGACCAGGGTGCAGAAGAGGGAAATAAAAGAAGTAGTTTTAGTACAGCGTATATTACAAGTTTTCAGGTTCTGCGTCGATGTTGTAAGGCACTCGCCTTCCCAGCTGCCGGCCACCGGACGATCGAAGCGATACGTCCGGTGTTGGTGGAGTGGGTAGGGTGCCGGCAGGGCAGTCTCTCGTTCCGCATGGTGGAGACCGAAACAACCATGTCCGGTCAGTACACCGGACATGGTTGTTTCGGTCACTACCAGCACTGAGTCGCGCGTCGGGAGAAAATACGCTGCAGTGTCATTACTGCGATGCTCCCAACGACACAGCCGAGAACACCCTGTTGGTGTGCCCGGCCTGGCGACGCCAGCGCAGTGAACTCAACGCTGCGCTGGGAGACGGAGACCTCTCGCTACCGAGCATGGTCGTGGCCATGCTCCAGGGCGTGGCGGAATAGGGGGCTGTCGCCTCCTTTTGCGAGGACGTCATCTCGCAGAAGGAGGCTGCGGAGAGGGAGCGGGAGAATGATCCTCAGGCCGTTCCCATCCGCCGTAGACGGACAGGCTGGTGAAGGCGGGCATTCGCACAAGCGATGCCCGTCTAATGACCCTACCGTGGAGGCCTGCGTGCACGGTTGGCCCCGTGCACGCCGCCATAAGGCCCTCCGTCTGGGGATTGCCCGTGTGTTCTCGGGCAATCCCCCCTTGGCAATAGCCCGACCAGTCGGGCTTGCCCGGGCGCGTGGGTAGTGGAGTCGCAGTGTGGACCTTACCTAAGCGCGCCCATAAGGGCAGGGAGAACACTGAGGGGTTTTAGTGGGTAGGCCTGGCACTCTGCCGGGTGAACCCAACACACGCTGTCCGTCTAGCCAACGGTGGCTACGGTGAGGTTGCGCATTTGCCCACTAAAAAAATCCGCATTAAAATACGTTAAAATCAAATATAAATTATTCTTACGAAAGCAATGTTCCGCAGAAATTACAAAATCACAACTAAGTATAATAATTATTGAATAATAAATATGCAAAACGATAGAAAAAGAACACACACTCACCCTATATCGGGGATCGGGCACAATAAACAAACTAAATGTTCAAGATGTTACCAGGCGAAACGATGTCCGCGGAAAAAGAAATGGTTAGAGCGAGATCTTAATTTATACACTCAACCTTCTAGAGCTTTTCTAGAATTTTGGGAGAAATAACCAAAAAGAAACGGCTTACTACCATAGACTACGTGTATAGGTTCGTTCTGAAATACGATTCAACCTGGCCAAACGCAGACAATTATAGAAATTAAAAATATTTATATAGCAAGTATAGAAAATCATCAGAAACATTACTGTTTTTTTAAGAAGAGAAGAAACCTTGTAAAATTCCTGTTTATAAATTATTAAAAAGGATATTAATATCAAAATTAGGCTTATCAATTGATTTCTGAACGTAAACAGATATTTATTTCGAGAGCACTTTCGTAACGATATTTTTATTTATATAACTACCGGCGTTAAATATCAAACGCAGAGTAAACAAAACAGCCTAGATGTGTTGAACACTTGTTGACAAAAATTTATTAATATTTAGTAATAATTATGCACAAAAAGATTAGCACATAATGACGTGTTTGTATGAAAGGATTACTCGGTAAAATCAAGGTAAGTTTTAAGCTAAGTGGAGACGGTTTTAGAACCATGGCAAAAGAATTATTCCTAAACTTTTTACCTACCAAAAACCTTCTATTATCAGCTCAGTAAAATGATATGATGAATACCAGATGCAAATGATGCAAAAAGGTGTAGAGGCAACTTTTTTTTCATTCCTACTTGTATTTGCAGACATCTTGAGTATATTCAGGATGTATGCACATACAAGGTTAATATGTTTACTTTAAATTAGAATGCTTTACTTTGTTTTGACGTCAATAAGTGCCTGTAAAGGCCTTTGTTGAATAAAGATTTTTTAATTTGAAGTCGAAAAAATACCTGAATAGCTTCAGCAAAAACATGAAACACGTTGGACGTTTAAAATTGAAGGATTTCCCTCGATTTCCATGGGATCCTATCATCACATCATGATATGGTGACATTGGGACCACCTGGTGAGTATACTCTTTCGATTACAAAAATAAATTAGAAAATCGGCCCATAAATTGTGAAGTAATCGGTGAACAGTACAGACATAAAATAAAATAGATAAAGTCGAACACAGGAGCTCCTCCTTTTTCGTATAGTGGGAGTGATGCTAGACAGAATTTAGGAATAAAATGACGTAGTAGACGCATTTCTCTGCATTATGAATGTGTTGATGTTTTATTAACCGACTTCGAAAAAATAAAACTTTCTAAGAAAATGCTAAATAAATTAAAAAAATGATGAATAAATCACATTCATTATTATTTGAATTATTTAACATTTTGAAAGCAAATGCAAAGGTCACATATAAAAAAAATTAAGTTTGCTTTATTGTTAACAAGTTTTAAAAAATATGTAAAGATGTCTAAATTGGATTGGATCAAAATAATAAAAATATTAAAAATCGATTTACCCACATGGTGTTCTTTTATTGTCAAAAATAATAAGTAGAACCACGGGCAAAAAAAATTACCCGTGGTACTACCAGTAGTACCAACGGTAGGACCGCGGGTAAGCACCGGTAGTTATTAACACAGGAGTGGAGCTTAGAATTTCGTCGGAGCTGGTAAGAGCTCGGTGGTCGAAGTGGTAAAGGCGTCAACAAGGTAGGAATAAAATAGTTCCGGTATGACGGAGACGCGGGTTGAAAAAAAATGTCTTGGGCGGGATTTGAATCCGCGTCTCCAACGTATCTTTTTCTTTACTTTTCATATTGTACATAGTCAAATCAATGATCAGATAAGTGCTATATCTAAATAAATTTTGTAATTAAATTTGAAACGACCCCAAATTATTTGCCGTTTTCTTTTATAATATTGTACGAGAAAATCTGAATAAAATATGGCACCCAGTCCTTAAAAAGCAAATATAACACCGAATGTTTAGAGAGTTAGTATATTTTTTAAAATTTTTACCGGAAAAAAAATCATCTGAATCACCTTGACAAATAAAAACATATTATTTTTATATTCAACGCCTCGTAATAAACAGTATCAACACAATAGCTCACTCCACCGTGCAATTTATCCATCAAAGTTCGACAAGAACGCCCCGAGCTGTAGCGAAAATTAATTGCTCGGAAACTACTCAAACAACGCGACAGTGTTCCGATTCAATAATCGTTTCCAACTTTCTTTGAGCTTAAACAGCGCCAGGTTTACATAAGTAAGTACGTTTGGGTAACGAATGGAGTAAATAGTACTCCGATAGTTTAAGTTTATTCGCAGTTGATTAAAACTTGTCGAATCGAAGCGATACTACGTAAGATTAATTGTGATTTGTGCTTTTGTGATTTGTGTTCAAAATAAGGTTAAGTAATTTTCTTCAAATGCAAAAATCATGATCATGTTATGTGACTACTAAGACCTGATGTAAATGGTTTCAAAAACTACTATGGATCGTAAATATTATCATCAACACCAAAAATAAACCAATGTGCAATTATAATAGGTTGGAAACTCGCATACACCTTTATTTTGGTGTTCTAACAGTTCTGTTGAAATCGTAACTGCGTCGTAAGTTCTTGAAGGGTCACAAAAAGGTCACAAAAATCGGGTCTTCGGCTTATTCAGATTATTTCAGTTCCCATAGCCTCGATGATGTTAATCCACCTATTGTAAAATTTGAAGAGCGTATAATTTGCGACATTTTTTATAATTTTCAACCATATTTTCATGCGCTCAGCTGTCTTTGAAATAGAAGGTGGAGAGCAGTTGAAATGCAGTTCGTCTTTAAAGAGCCTTCTATGAGTCGGGCATCAGATTTCTTGTGTAGCAGCTACCTATGATCTTTCGCGGCCACGACTATTAATATACGCCCGTCACCAGAGGACAGTGATGCATGCGGCCGACAATATCAGCATTTTATCACCCGTTACATTTGTTATGGCCGACTGAATAGGTGTGCCGCACCGCGCCCTCTCAATAGAACCTATTTGCTTAATGTGTTCTTACAAATGTCTGTTTCGGAACTGAAAGTACTTGCAAGATTAATATTTTGATGCGTAGATATTTTGACGATTTTTGGCGGAACGATTAATATAGTTTAGATAATGATTTGTGAAAATTTTATATAGTCATATCACAAGATTACGAGTATTAAAGCACTGGTGAGAGTTGCTTATAAGTCGAGTTAGTAGTATCTACATCAATCAATACTATTATCAAAAATCATAAAATCTACTATTATATACAAAAAAGCAAAAGCTAACTATCCAAAATCGTAAACTTTAAAATAAAACACAATATAATTCTGTTAACATTAACAATGTACATACATACGTACATACTTTCGTTGGTACAGAATTCTAAATTCAAATTAGCTTTACACCTTAAGGAATGATCGGGGATAAAAGCTATTCTTTATCCTTCCCCACAACTCTAACCATCTCCATACCCATCAAAATCGGTTCAGCGGTCAGACACAGCGCGGCCTGCGTTCTTGCGGGCCAAACGCCGTGGGATTTCGATGCACGTGTCCATTCAAAGGTGTATCGGCATCGGGTTGCTGTTTGAGAACGGGGGGGACGATCCGCTCCACAGGAGGTGGAGCTGGTTAGTACCCTAGCGCAGAGCCTCCCTCTGCGCCAGGGTACGAAGTGAAACTAGGCTCAGAAGCAGTACTTATACCTTGAATATCCTTGAGGAATAATCTGAGTGTTTCGCTTTAGTGCTCTAGTGCTGGTGTCATATACTACATCTTCCTAAGATCTGACAAGAGAATTACGATAAGTAGATCTGTTGTTTTAACAGTTTTGAAATATGTTAGAATAGCTAGTCGTCAAACATCCGAGACTGGCCAATCGCTCTAGCCCCCTCCTACTTCAGGCGAAAGCTAGACCCAATAGTACACGACAGACGGTCGCTAAATTAGAGGAGCAGCAACTGGATTGTCGCTGACACCCACCATACTCTCGGAATCTTGTTCCAAAAGATTTAAACGTTTTACGGATAATTTATTATTCTAGATATCCGCCTAACCTGGTTGAATTTTGGCGATGGCCAATTTAATGTAAATTAATATTTTTATCAGGAAAACTGTGTATGAAATCAGACACCAGAATGATTATATCGTGTAACGATTACATACCTACTAAAACTATAGGCACTTATGTGTAAGTCTTGTTTTGTCTGGTAAGTTTTTATATGTTTGTTATCCATAGTTTTACAATAGTTTTTAAATTTTTACAGAGTGCCTTTTATTACTAACTAGCTGTACCCGCGAACTACGTTTTTCCATATATTTTTTTCCCGTTTTTGCTACATTTTTCATTGATGCTCAGCTCCAATAAGTCATAGCGTGATGATATATAGCCTAAAGCCTTCCTCGATAAATGGACTATCCAACACAAAAAGAATTTTTCAATTTGAATCAGTAGTTCCTGAGATTAGCGCGCTCAAGCAAACAAACAATATTAGTATAGATAATATTGTAACGGAGAATACAATAAACTATCAGTGGCATAACCCTGGTGTTTCATTAATTTATCTCTCTAACCACTGCACCATTACGTCACTGAACCTCACCACGTTACAAAGTAAAGTGAAGAGATTAACAAGAAAGAAAGTGAAAGAAATTAACAAGAAAGGCAACTGACATGTTGACAAATTCAAGACACTGCTAGATGAGGTGAACTAACCAAAGAAATTGCTGGTTAATTAGGGCAACTGACGAGTCAAACCCGACTCAAAATTTCAATTCCAATGACGCAGTCCCAACCGCCTTTAAAGATTTTATTCATACTCGCACCCACAACTTCTACCAATTCAATTCATTTAAAATATGTCAATAACGAAAAAAACTCAACATCACTTCCGTGTACTATGAGAATAAAATGTTGAAAACTTGACTGAGATTTCGCGGGGTTTACAGCCAATAGAGGGACGCCATCTTGACCTCGCCTCGCCACCCAATTTGCATTTGTGTCAATCCAGTCGTCGGAAGTTATTGTCAGAAAGTTTTTTTTCATGTTCTCCCAGTGCTATTAAGGATAAGTTGAACATGTCTAATAAAAATCGTTGGACAAGAAGAGATAATAGCTATTAATTTATTATTTTAAATACCTAACTATGTTTATCGTCTTGTTTAGTTTCCAAATATAATTGTCATGAATTTAAAACATTGACTTAATTGCATTCGCATCAATGCATTCTGCTCTAAGTTTATACTAGATTCCAAAAAAGTATATTATGACTGAATGGTTGCCAACTATGCCTTATTAGGTCCAATTTCCAGAAGGTAATCTCTAAGAGTGGAGGGATCTTCCATCACTGGCAGCTAGCTCTCTAAATCTTTGTGAAAGGAGCTCATATGACATAGAAACACCGCCACCCTGTAGTAACAGACCAAGCTAACTTGGTCACTAGCACGTAGTTGCACTTTGTGTCTAGGCTTTCACATGTACGAAGTTCTTTCAATATGGTAGAGACACTTTTTCCAAGCGAGCGGCTTAGGAGAAAAGCCGCTCTTGCAATAAGCTTAAGCAATATACAAGGATTCCATTTTAATTTCTTCAGCCGCTTTGACTTCGCTTATCTTTCTAGCTTTTATATCGCATTAGTCAACATATTTTATGACGGTAGAAATAGCTCAAACAGCGTTTATTTAATAGAATAGAATAGAATAGAAAATTTATTGCATAACTGTTACAAATAATTGTCCTTACTGCTAGATTTTATTGCATACAGGGAGTAATAACAGTTACCCTGTCGGGCATACAATATAAAAAAAATATTATACAATTTGATTTTAATCACACATTCTTTGGTAATTTTTACGATTTGTCAATTTAATATTCTATAGATTAATATGTCAGTAAAATAAACATTTAATGAAAAAAAATTTGAAGTCATAATTATAATATATTGGAATTATTAAAATACTCATTTATGTCATAAAAAACCTTACTTAATAACCATCTTTTTAAATGTCTAATAAATTTATGGTCGGGGAGATCTTTTAAAACTATGGGTAAATTGTTATAAATACGTATAGCAGACACATATGTACTTTTATCAAAGATTTTAGAGCGAATATTTGGGAGTGCCAGTGCATCATAATGTCTCATGGGGACTTTTCTCACTCTCATGTCTGATATATTCTTAAACTTTGACCTATAGTTTCTAACAAACTTACAGATTTCTAAAATATAAATTGAGGTCAATGTTAAAATTTGTTTCTCTTTGAATATATCTCTAAGCGTTTCGTCATTCTGTTTGCGAAATATTATTCTTATGCACCGACAGTGCATAGCAGTAGCTATTGATTTTGTCATTTATTTTTTCCAAATGTAACTTCCAGTTAAGGTGAGTGTCTAATGTTAATCCTAAAAAATTTGTATGATCAATTTCATTAATTGCCACATTGCTTAGTGATACTTTAAGGTTAAGTGGGCTTTTTTCATAATTTCGCAATTGTAGTATGTTGGTTTTCTGTAAATTAACTCTTAAATTTAAAGAACTTAGCCAGTTTTTCAGATTCTGTAATGTCAAACATATATTATTTTCATATTCTTCTAAGCTAGAATCGTCATTTTTAGCAAATAGAATAGATGCATCATCGGCAAACATTACACAAAGATTATTAGTGATATCAGGGAGTTCATTAATGTACACCAAGAATAATAGTGGCCCCAGAATACTGCCTTGTGGTACGCCTACAATAACGTTTTGTGAATCGGATTTGGTGATCTGAAGTGATTTAGTGACTTTATTCAAGAATACTATTTCAGTTTCTTGAATCCTATTGAGTAGATATGATTCTAACAATTGCAGTACAATACCACGAATACCAATCCGGTTTAACTGTTGCAGAAGGACTGGATGTAAAACACAATCGAAGGCACGCGACATATCTAGGAAAAGAGCAGTGCAGTGTTTCCGCTCGTCAATGGCTTGCCAGACATCCTCCAGGAATCGATAGATTGCTAATGATGTCGATAGCCCTTTTCTGAATCCAAACTGATTTGCGTGAAACAGATTATTTTTGTTAAGAAAGTCTAGCAGCCTGTTATATATAACTTTCTCAAATATTTTTGAGAACGCGGGTAGTAAAGCAATTGGCCGATAGTTACTTGCGACGTCTTGAGGACCTTTCTTATATAAGGGTTTGATGAGAGCTTTTTTTAGGCTATTAGGGAAAATACCGGTCTCTAGCATTTTGTTTACAAGATAAACTAAATGTTCAGCTATGACACCTATGCAGGATTTAATAACCTGAATGGTAATACCATCGTGTCCACAGCTTTTTTGTTTTTGATTTGCCTCACATATGTAATAATTTCATTTTTATTTGTCGGACTCAAAAATATACTATTAGAAGCATTGTTTACACTTGACGTATGTTTTGCACACGTTTTATCAAAGGCATTTTGGGTCACAAAAAAATTGTTAAAGATATTGACTATTTCCTCTGGTTTCGTAATATTAGTATTGTTATGTTTTAAGCATTTTACTGTTTGATCATATTTTTTGTTGTGTGATGTGTGCATCTTTATAAGACCCCAGGTGGCCTTTGTTTTATTTGTACTATTGTTAATGTATCTAAGATTTGTCTGTCGTTTTGAGTAGTTAACTAAGGTTTTTAATTTAGTTTTATATTTTTTATATGCATAAATGTCTTTATTGTTTTTGTAGTTTTTTATGAAGTTCACGTTTTCGTTTGCTTGATACTCTCAATCCTTTAGTTATCCAGTTTGGTTTCCGTGTGTGCGTGACTTTAATTTTTTCTATAGGTAGACATAAATCATAAACCATTGTAAATAGTTCTAAGAACTTGTTGTAAGCGGAATTAATATCACTCAATTCATATATTTCAGCAAAACTTACTTGTGCAATATACTTATTAAAAATGTCTAGATTTTTATCTACTTTCCTTCTATATTCATACCAAAACTTTAACGAGTTCTTAGGTTTATGAGGAAGTATTATAACTTGGCCCGTATGGTCAGATATCCCATTGTTAATAACTTTGACTTCGTATTTTTTAATATTCGTTATTATGTTATCAATGCATGTTTTTGAATGTGATGTTATGCGTGTAGGTTCATTGATTGTACATAACATGTTATAACTTTGCAATAATGAAACAAACAGTTTTGTATTTTTTGAAGTATTGTCTAAAATATTTATATTAAAATCTCCAACGAGAATGATTTTATTGCAAATTTTCCGTGACTGCCGTAATAATTTGTAACGTATCGTATCTAATTTTTGTAAAAAAAATATTAATGTCACTATTAGGAGGTCTATATATGCATATTACTGTAAGATATGGATCGTACAGTATGATGCCACAGCATTCGAAAACATTGTCTATTGGTATGTCTTGTAACCAATCAATTTTTTTGAAGTCTAATGATTTATTAATGAACACAGCAGTGCCTCCTCTGCTGGATTTCTTCCGGGAATAATATGATGCTAAAATAAAGCCATTAATATTAATACAGTCCAAATCCGTACTTTTTGTAAAAGTTTCACTAAAGCATAAAATGTCAAATTTAGGAGTAATTGTATTTAAGTATATTTCTATGTCATTAAATTTACTTTTAAGCTCATTATATTTTGATGAAAATTGTTAATTTGCTGTTTTCTAACCTAAAAAAATATTTTCGTCATCGGTTTGAGTCCCTACTGTTATTTTGTGTTACTGTTTGTGTTTGTTTCCTGCAATCATACAAGTTTTTTTTTCTATTTGGAGCAATTGCCATGTAGTATTCGTTAAATTTACGTCTATATTCCCGTTGTAACACAGTTCTTAGTGTATTCCTACATAGGTCACTCAATCTCGAGTAAGTCGTATGGTGTCTGCCATACGTAAACGTTACAAAAGAAGCCCAATCAAATTGATGGCATATATCTTTATAACAATTAGAAGATACGTTCCTATTAATATTTAAGGTACTGTACATATGAGTTAAGATTACATTTGTGTGGTTTAATTTATTTATATAATAATACAAGCAACTTTGTAACTCTAAAACATTTGTGTCATTAGATCCTCCACTTATAATAACATAGTCAGATTTAGTAAGTGATTGTGATTGAGATAAACAATTACTTAGCAGTTCCTTAATTCTTGCTCCTGGCATTAAAAAAGAGAATACTTTAAACCCATCTCCTAACAGGCATTGAAGAAGTCTGCCAGCTCCTTTCCCCTCGTCATCTCCGTATATAATAACTTTTTGTACAGCTTTCTGGTCGTTTTCTTTGTTGTAACTGACGTTTTTGCTTTTGTAAGTATTATTTATGTCAATATTTATAATGACGTCATTTTGCGCAGAGTTTAACGCACCTTCGTTTTCCTCCAGACTAGTTGTTAAAGGTACGTTATGGATTGGCGTACTCTGCGAGTTCGTAGGCATAGTTGCCCTTATAGATGTTGGTGATAATATAGAAGATACTTCCTTTGTCGAGTCCGAGTTGGTTGCTGTTTTCTTTTCTTTAGTTGTCTTTTTTTTTCTTGTATGGACTGCTTATCTCTTTTAATATTTTTGCTGTAGCAATATTATGATTTAAATCTTTTTTTAATTTGGAATTTTCTAGCAATAGTGACTCGATTTCGCTGTGTGCTGCTTTAAGTTGTTCTTCAAGAGATTAATCGGAATGTTCATAATATGGTTATTTGTTTACAAGTTCGCAACGAACAATATAATGTTTATTGTGCGTTTATTATTGTCGTTCCATTAATTACAACTGTTCTCATACGAAGTCTGCCTAAGAGGCATTGCAAGTAAGTTAGAAGCTGCCAAGTTGGTTCAAAGTGTCTTGGCGAAGTTAGCGCCATCGTAACTTTTCCAACGGCACTCTAGTGCATCGAAACCAACCACCGTTTCATTTGCCGATTTATTGAACGTTTATTTTTGGACTTCTGGACGTTAATTTTGGACGTTACAACTATGCAAATGATAAGTCTCAGTTTGACACCAATGTTGTTGTAATATATAAGTTAAAAACTCTAACGATGAAATTAGAAAAAAGGGTCATTTACTAAAAATATTTAAAAAACCAGCAAACATACATGGAAATAGATAAATATAAAGAACATTCGAATATAGTGTCCTCTTGTTTGAAGTCGGTTGCTAAGCTGTTTCGTCGTCTAGTATTTTAGTTACTCTAGTCTAAAAATAAATTTAACATATTCATAGGTGTTCAACCCATGAATATTATGTTAAATTTTATTTTTACAGTACAACAGTATGTTTATGAGATCGGCAGTCCTTACTTCAGATCGCTATCCTGAAACTTCAAATACTAACTCAAAGTCATCTCCGTCGTCTAAAATTGCTTGTAATATTTCAGAGATGAACGGTCTTTACATTACATATTATTTGTAATGAGTTTAGATCCATTTAAAATAAGAAAAACAAAGATAAATAAAAAAATCATAAATTTTGTCAACGCGCCGTACGAGGTGGGGTGTGTGGTACCCACACACACTTATAGGACTATTTAATAACTTACCCCAGGATATTGTTGAATGGGGGTGCGATGTCAGACAACCTCCTTGTGGTGCACCCTGGGCAACCCGGCAGATTGTCTGCCGCAGGCTAATAGTCTGACGAGAGGACCCCCATGGAAGGTGGGGCGTGGGATGGCCGGGTTCAACCCGGCGAGCCACTTCGTGTGGCCACCCGCTTCATGCGGAGAAGGGCGAAGTCCCCTCTTCTTATGTTAAGAAGAGGTGTGGCTCTCGCTGGAAGCCGATCCCGGCGGCTGGTAGTAGGGTGGAGGCGAGTTTCTCGCCATGGCGCTTCGCGCCCGATGGGGTTTTCCCCGAGCTTCGGCTCACCCGCGCGGCGGTGGATCCAGTGGGATCTGCCGTCGGGCAACCCGTTACCCGCACTGAGCGGGCCGGGGGCCCAGCGCACTGAGCGTCGGGCCACGTGGAAGACAACCACAATAAAAACCAACCCGGGGTGTAGAGTGGCGCTATTTAGCGCCGCTACACAAAGCAGCAGAGCCCGATGTGGAGTCCGGCAACGGACATGTCACGGGCAGGGGGTCAGCGGGAACAAGGCCTGGCTGTACTCCCCTTTCCCCTGTCTTGTGACGGACGGAGAGCTGATGGGGGGGTTTTTAGTGGGTAGGCCCGGGCCGAGTACGGTCTGGGGAGTCCCACATATCCTCGTGGTTTGGCTCGACCACGAGGAATGCGCAAAAGCATTTTCCCCCCTCCCAAAAAAAAAGGATATTATTGAATTGCCAATTAATAAATTCAAAGTCGAAGTAAAAAACGTTTAATGAAGAAAGGCTATTACAAGGTTAACGATTATCTTGATGATAGGAATGCATGGTCTGTCTAATTTACTCACTCGAATGTTTTGTATTCTTTTTATTACTGGATGTATTCATATGGTTTTATTAGTTTTAGTTTGTATTTCATGTAACTTTTTGACATTCATATGTGCTCTTTATGTGCCTTAACTGAATAAATGAATTTAATTTGATTTGATTTGGACCCTGTAAATGATCAAACATGTTTACATGGCTCTTTGAGGATCTGTAGCTCGCTTGTTGGTCGCCGCCTAACTACATTGCAGCTACTGAGAATTCAAAATTCGACGCTTTAACAGTTTTAAAATTATGACGAGTTTTGACGGATTGGTATGTCATATTCCACTTGGTACGCGGAGGGTTAACTGTATATGAGAGGACTTGCATTATGTTATTTTAAAACAATGTTTAGGTGAGCTTATTTATTGATTAAAGTGACGTATTTTTAATGTCATTCCTTCAAATTATACGTCACTTTAATCAATGGTTAGCTTCTGACAAATTAGGAAAATGAACAGTGATACGCTAACTCCTTGAAACTTTACTTGTACATTGTAAAATAGGCCCTAAAAGCGATAAATTAAAGAACTGGCCTTAGCTTGCTGGGTTACGCGAAATGTAGACTTGCATACTATGTGTTATTATTATTGGGGCGGTTATGGTGTAATTTTTCTACAATTTCAAACGATTCGTTATTCTACATTTACTTCCTGTTTACTTCATCTAACTAATTTTCAATGGAATTTCTACGAAATTTTCTTTCACCAAGTACCCTTATATACGAGTATTATAAGTTAGCCGATTGACTCCTTAATTTGTAAGCCCTACTTAGCTGTGATAGTTTTGTGTATATTACTAAGTACTAGCGCGTAAATAACCACCTGGCGAGCCGGGACGGGAAGCGACGGGACGCGAGTCTTTGAATTAATACAAATTATTAACACACACAACAGATACTATTACATACTCGTAATATTTCACAATCCAATCGCTGAATTGAGATATGGTGTTGGAACACAAACAAAATTACAAAAATGCTTTTTTAACATTTAATGTTAGTACTTCGTCGGAGTGATGTAGGATATATACGAGTATATGTCAAATTAAGGCTTTCTAGTATTAAGAGTCTCTGAGCAAAACCGCAGTCAGACAGACAGACATGGCAAAACTAGTATAAGAGTTCCGTGTCGACTACAGAGCCCCAAAAAAAAAAACATTATATAACACTAGAGAATTAAATATTAAGAGACGTAGTTAAAGTTTCAGACAGTTTTCAACAACTCTCGTAGATTGAATTTCGATGAAGTTTACATTGCAGTCGAAACAACTTCGGTTTCGTAGACGCTCAAGCGAGCGACGCGACGATGGTTTGGGTCCGAAATTAATTAGTAAGATGCAACCGTAGATGTAATTAGCCGTACAAGTAGCGCAATTACTAAAGGTGTACCTACAGTAAAATTCAGCGTAGTTCCTGCGCTGCGCCGACATGATATAGAGAGAAAAGCGATATTTTAAACTCTTATTTTTATTTCTTTGTCTATATTTCATAAAAGTAGAGATATAGACGACTTTATCAATGCAGTGGTATAATTAAAAGAATAACTAAACATTCACCATAAATGCACTCAGTTCCAGGAGGGAAACTCTGTACCAGGGTCGTCGCAAAGCAGCAGTGCACAGTGGTCCCTCCATATGACAAAATAATAAAAAAATTACTATCGAATATTGTCAATCTATATAGCACGATGTCATTACTACTTCCGTACGTATCTAGAAGTATAGATATCAAGCTTTATGTCAGTTGTCGTCTATTAATCGACCTCGGAAGTGAAAGCATCTCGCTCGCTGCTTATCGGTGACCTGTTTTAAGAAACGTTAATTATTTTGTTGTTTGTATACAATCGAGTTCCAAGAACAGGGTAAGTGTTTTGTAAATGATTTAATTTTAAGTACCTACTTATAATTCTTTTCATTTTATGTGGGTGCTACGCCAACCTATTTCTCTTAGTTTATTTTTCCGTTAATGTAACTTTATCAAGACCTACAAAATGTTGGCCCCTGTTGGCCCCTGTCTGACTTAAAAGTTTGGTACAGCTGTCTATTTTATAGGGAACATGTTTTTTTAACCCGATTTGCCCGCGGAACCATAACATGTCTGCTACGACGTCGTAGACGCCTCGTAGCATTGTCTACGAAACTTGATATTAATTTAATATTTTAATTTCAGGTACTAAAATCAAATGTTCTTTTTCAAGGAGGCATTTATTTGAGCTGTGGTGTTTGTAAGAACCTTCAGATCGTAAAAAAAAATATATATTTTAGAAGCTTACCCAAGTAACATTTTTTTATTCTGTAGCAGTCCATAGAACGTATCTCAAACACCACCTTTGGCCCTATAAAAGACCAAAGAAGGTTGAGTAACGTCGATTTGGCGCAGTTATATCTCCATTTAGTGACATATTGGAACCGTAGCAGTTTTAGTTGTGATGCTGTAGGTCTATAAAGTTCATGTGATGGTGACTCGTTAGACAATTTACTGACATACGGGGCACAGTAACGCTATTATAGTTTCTTTTTATACTGTAGTAGCGTTCATTTAATTCTATAGTAGAGTCCGAGATTCCTATACTACACAATTCTTAATCATTTTCTCGGCAAAGATTGTGATTTTGCTGTGTGAATTACACTGAAAGAAAATAAAAACAAACCTACTTTGTTAAAGAGTTGTATCATGATAAGTTTTTTATCTTATTTAGACATTGAATAATTCGGTCAATACTGCAAAAATCACGTGCGATCAAAGTTTTACCGATAGAATAGTATTAGGTTTACTGAGTATTTTTAATGCGCTCTCGATTTATTGAGTTTTGAATAAAATATATTCATAATATAAAATTAAATTCAACGTAGTTTCTACTTTACAGCCAAGAAGTAAATTCGTGGCTCTTATTGGCTAACTATAGCACTCGTGACATAGTTTTTGCCGCCGTCATTGTAAAATTAGGGTTTCATAAGACTTTAGCCGGGTTACACAAACCTTTATGTACCTTATTTATCCTTTAAAGGATATTAAAAGTCAGCTACATGCGCTGTGTGTTTTAAAAGATCAACCAAAACCATTATAGAAAGCTTCAGCCATATAAAAGAGTCGTAGTGACGACTGCCGCAATGAGATTATAATAGGGATTCACAAACAATTAAAACACTTTTTAGTGCTATAAAAATGTCTTGAAAATCCATTATAAAACAGAAACCGCTCTATTTCAGCGTTGTTATAACTATTAAGGTATCAATACTATAGCAGTGATTTGTAGAACCACAATATCATAAGCCGCTGGATGCGGGAGGCGCAGGACCGATCGGTATGGAGATCCTTGGGAGAGGCCTATGTCCAACAGTAGGCGTCTATTGGCTGATATGATGAATATCATAAAATCCTTGTATTGTTGAGTGTCCATCACTGCTAAAATGCAATATTTATAGCGGTTATCAGGGAAACCTTAAAGCGCAAATTAGATACATAATAGTGTTTTCAAACACTGTTATACATTAATATTGCTCTGTACTTTCTATATTGGAGATTTTTATAGTACCTGACTATAATGGCTTTATAAAATGGTTATGTAAACCTTTACATCAAGAGCTAATAGGATAATTTGGCTATTTAAGCTTATAGAGCAAAAACGTATCACCAAACGCTTTTATACAACGAGTAGTCACCGCTAAGACCTTTATACGACGTTTACTCAACCCTTTTGTGATGTAATCCTAAGTTATAGGTCCAAAATGTTACTTAACGTTTTTTAAACTTATATCAAATCGAATTGTTAGTTCATGTCTTGATAAATTCTGGGTTAACTAAGCATGACAAAAATAGAGTTCTAAATAATTATTCAAATTAGTTAGACAAAAACGAATGTGTAGAACTAACAAGAAATGTTGAACAGTGACCTATACAAAAGGAACAATCGGGGCCGTCTAGGGGGGGTGGCCCAGCAAAGACTTTTCCGATTTTAGTTCGCGGTAAAAACGTAGACGATTAACAGAACTATCACAAGTAGATGTTGTAAATACATTGCTAGACACTTCTAATAAATGAAATAGATGTTTGTTTGCAAAAATAATCTCGGCATCAGTTTGGATTATATCCTGTTACTCTTGGATTCGGTTCATTGAATATTTAATTCATCTTTCGTATATTAATATTTAGAAATGGCATGTTAGGTCAGAAGAAATAAAAAAATTTGTAGAATAGATAAGTTTATGTGCAAACGAAATTTAAGAATTTAGCTGTAGATAAACCAAGTGGGGGAACAGGCACATCGAACGACGGTATTACGGCACGAAAATTTATCATACTCTGCAGTCTCACTTGAAATTACAGGCTGGCGAATAGAATTACTTAATCATTGTAGTATAATTTTACAGGCTTTTTCATCGAGATTTAATATTGATTGTAATAAGTTTAAAGAATATGCTTTGGTAACCGCACGTCGACTAGTTGAAGAATATCGGTGGTTCAATCTCTCTGCTTCCGTCCACAAAGTTCTCATTCACAGTGCTGGTGTATCAGAATATGCTCTTTTATCCATCGTGGAACTTTCTGAAGAAACAACTGAATTTTATATAACAAACATAAAAAATAGTTCAGACGAGATTTTACCCGAAAAATGTCAAGCTAAGTTACAAATACAGACTAAATTAACTGCCTTTTACTGAGTTCAGATCCCTTATAACTGGTCTTCGGAAACTTTTTCAAAGGACAAAGAGCCTTTTATCTAAGGAAGTTATAAAATTATTAAAATTTTAAGTTGCATGTTTATTTTGGACTTTTTCTTTTGTAAGCTGTAAATATAATATTCTTTGTTATAATACGTTATAATAATATATTTATTTACTAGGATAATGTATTAAGCTTTAGTTATTACGAATTTAGTGATTGTATAACAAATAATTATATTTAGATAGGTACCAAATTGTGATAACAAAACTCGTTTGGTTCTTGTGGGGGTTGTAGTTTTGCTGCGAATCTCACAGGAGCCTCATGTACCATGACTGACTGATGTTGACTCTTACCACTTACCATCAGGTGGGCAGTTTGCTTGTTTGCCAACTTATCGCAATAAAAAAAAACATACAGTACTGTCCACACATTTCCGGGCAGACTATCCGAGTTACGAGTTATCCGTTTCCGTGTCTATGTCAAGGACGTGCCATTCGTTACCCGTATCACAGACATCAGGGAAATTGGTATCTACTCTGTTTCGGTGGTTGATAAGCACACAACGATATATTCTTGTTAAACATAGAAGAATTGGCAATGATTGCAATAACGCTAAGTGAAGAAGAAGCTTTAGTATAATGTCGTCCACTTGAATAAAAATCAGATGGCACTGTCAGTGTGTCCGTGCGCTGTGAGGCCTGACAAGCTGGCTGCGTCTGACATGGAGCTGTGTGAAGAAGTTCGTACAAATCGTATGTAACCGATATTCACACCGGACGGGAACCCGAAATGTATGGACAGCGTTTCAGATAGTATATGATGATGTAATCCTGTAATCCCTCATCAGGGCTCGAAAAAGAGATCTCCACTTTTGTCGTTCTTGTGCAGCAACTTCCAGGTTCTTCCAGCCGAGCCCAGTTGATGCAGCCTCTTTTTCAACTGAGCGCCTCCAGGTGATACGGGGGCGGCCAGGCCTTCTTCTCCCATACGCTTGCCACGTTAACCCTCGTTTGGATAGATGTGTGTCTGGTCTTCACAACTCATGTTCAATCCAGCGTCATTTTCTCATTAGTATCTCCTTGCCGATGGGTTTTAGGTCAGTCATCACCCACAGCCTTGCATTTGAGGTGGTTCGTGGCCAGCAGATCCCCAGTAAGCGCCGTAAACATTTGTTCACGAAGACCTGTAGCTTGCTGATTACTTCATTTTTGACGAGCCATGTCTCAAATCCGTACATGAGGACTGACTTGACATTGGAGCTGAATACTATGATCTTTGTACGCCGAGTAATTATGGAAGACGTCCAAACAGGTTTCAATTGCGCATACGCGGCTCAGGCATTGTTGATGCGCGCCTTTACATCCGCTTCTGTTCCCCTCAGTGGGTCCACGACGTCAGATAGTATATACTGGGCCGAAAATTTCCCCATGAAAATTTGGAGACCCATAGATTAAACATAGGTACAGTTGATCTCCATGACCTCTCATCATACCTTTGTAATATATTCCATTCAAATAAATTAAACGCAAGTAATATGTCTGGATACATCCCTATGTTAAGGCAACTCGCCATACAATAGCTTCGGATATCGTTCGATCCAATATCGCTTGGACTATAAATCAGTGAATGTGATTCATCCATTGTTCGTCTATTTATTGCTCCATTCACACAATTGCCAACTCTATCACATTTATCATAAGGTAGATTAAGAGTTACTAAGCTGATTTCGCTATGCTTAACTCTGATATCGATAATTGGTTCTGGAAATGAGTAGCTGCGAAAAGCACATTAGTTTAATTCGCCATTTCATGGAAATTGCTTTCAACGATCTAGATCCACGCCGAGGAAAATTTATCTCTAGTAAATTCGGAACGATTGAAGAATTAAATTACCAGTTTCAAACGACAATACTTGGGCGACTTTAATCATAAATTATGTTGTAAAGTTACACAATGAATTGCTTCATAATGTTATATACACCTAAATGAGGTAAGCTGATGAAGAATATTATGTGACATTCTTAAATCAGATAGACGTATATCAATACTCATTATATATTTTTGTCAAGAGCGTCGTTGGCGCTGTGGACTCAGACCTGGACTTCGCAACGGGCGGTCCGCGGCCCGATCCGGCCATGAACCAATGCGTTTTTCGTTTTTCATGTACATTTATCCGACGCTCTTACGATGAAGGAAACATCATGAGGCAACCTGCAGACGATGTTTTCCTTCACCGTAAATAAAATAAAATCTGCAAAGAAATTCCAAGATGTATGAAAAGACGACCAATCCACACTGGGCCAGATTGACTAAGGCCCAAACAGTAAACACCCAAACTTAAGGGTAGGCTCGAGCCCCTCGGTGGGGACACGTATATGAGCTGTGATGATGATGATGTTTGTCATTTATATAAATCTACATTGTATTATATAAAAATTATATAAAATTAGTCTAAATATTAAATATTACATTAATTATTTTCTATTCTCTTTGTGTTTTTTTTTACTGTAGAACAGCATATTCCTCAATTTACCAAATATTAGCCACAGTGACGATTTCTGGTGTTAAATTATGGTACTTAATTTTTAACTTAAATTTATAACTGTTATAAGATACTTGCCTGAGATAGGAGACAGTTAATGCCATTAAAATACTCGTACAAATAGGTACGTGTACTACAGATAAAAAGCCTATCCTGCATGTGACCAAATAGAATCAACGACATTTAAGTCTAAACATTGTGGATCATCTATTCATTTTTCTTTAAAATGTTGACAGAAATCTTTTTTTTTAATTTTTGCAATTTGTATAATCTAATATGTACTTCTAAAGAGTGTAATATACTCAATACGTAATATTTTGTATGACGCTTCAAAGGTTTATGTGAATTTAATTTTTGTAAGTAACCTCTTAATAAGCGAACAGAAAGAATGTTTAAATAAACTCATCTCAAACTGATTAGTCGTTGGAAGCCTTAAGCTTTGAACAATAAAACCATTCAGCAATGTTTATTTCTTTGCTACAAATCCAAAAGTTATGTTATTATATTGTAACAAAGCTCTTCGCCTAAGAGCTATGATATTCTCAAGTTAATTCTGAAATTTATTTGAAAGGCGAAAGCATACTTTTACTTGGTCTTCCTAATTACTTTAAGGGCTCAAAGGGAAGCCGCCTGTTCAAGTTAGAAGATATTCCATTCAGCCATTGGAACTTGGCCTTGAAGGTTTTATAAATCCTTCCTTAAACGCAAAAGAAATCGATATCGTAATAAAACCCTGGACTATAGTTAAAGAATTCTCTTTAAAGTTAACGTTCATGACTAGAATCTTTAACAAGTAAATGGTAGAGTTTAGTGCTTGGCGACACAAATACAATTATTATTCAAAATAAAAAGCTAATTCAGAGCGTTTTGTTCTTTCACACCTGTTATTGAACGTTTATAAATCAAAATGTATTAAAAGAACTTTGATGCGATTCCTAAACCATTTTTAACTGACTTCAAAAAAGGAGGAGGTTATCAATTCGATGCGTATGCTGTTTTTTTTTTGTGTGTATTTTACGCGATAGCGCCGCCAATTGTGGACCAATTAGTTGTATTCGAAAGAGTAAGTCTTGGGGTGATCCCATGGTTATCAAAGTCAGTATCTGATGATGGTATCCTATAAAAATCGTGGGAAACTGTTAATTTTTTTGGAATTTCCAACATGTTTTGTGTACGCGATTACTCCGCCAATTGTGGACCGATTTTCAAAATTACTTTCGTATTCGATAGTGTATTCTCTTGGAGTAGTTTTAAGGTCACCAAAGTTAGGATCTAGTAATGGAATCTCATGAAAACCCTTCAATTTTATAGCTACGTCCAACGTGTTTCATGTTTTTTTCGAAGCTATTCACGTATTTTGCCTCTGGTAGTCATAAACCGACCTGATGATGAAAGAATCCTTAACTTTTGGACTTGACCTGCCCTGAGCTGACCTTGGACTTAAATTTCATTGAATTTTAGTGAATTAAATACCAGCTCGCCTTCAGTGAAAAGATCTCATTTACTTAAAAGATAAAATTAAAAAATATTTTACAAAAAATAAAAACCGACTTCAAAAACACTGAAATGTAAAAAATAATATAAGAATAGGTACACACAACATCACACTTCTATATTGAAGTTGGTGCCAAATTTTAGGACTTTCTAGGAGATCATCGTTTGTAAAATATTTTTGGAACTTTATCTCATATCTCCACGCATCGGTACACAACTATTATAAAAGTTTGAACAGCGTCCGCGGTCTTGTGATCGAGACAGTGCAATATTGGTCTAGACTTCGAGAGGTCCGCAGTTCGATTCCCGATGGGACAGGATTATTTCTTCTTTGTTCTGAGTCCGCCTACTAGTACCACCATCTTACCCAAGTTTATCGCCATAATATCTCTATATTAACAGTATTAGCACAGGACTATATTAACAGTGTTGTGTAACTATGTTGTAGAGGAATCCAGGTGAAGCTTACGTTTTCGGTCTTAGCTATCAGATTAAATAAAGGCCAAGAGCTTACCTTTTGTGTCCAAAAAAAATCCTACTACCAATTTAGATAAATTTGTTATAGTCTAATGTGTTCAAATGCTATAGCTTCAAAAAATATCATGATCAAAGAATCATGTTGTTTAACAGCGTTCAATCTTGGAAAATTCTATTGCGAACAAGATATCTTAACGGTGTTTTCAGTAACAGTGCAGTAAGATTATATTTTCCCAAAAGACGAGCAATTTCACTGCATAATTGTCACGTGATGAATAATATACTTAGTTTCTTTCGGATAGAATAATAAACAAGGTGAAATGTTCGCTCGTGTCGATCGTGAGCCATTATAACGAGCGTGAGCCGTCACGTCGCCTGCATTACCGAGGCTCTGGAAGATTTCGCCAAAGAATGTCGTGTCAACAACTGACAGAGATATATTTCTAAGTGTTGCCTTATAGATGTTTGGCGTATTTAAATGTCGTACTTAAAGCCTTACTTGTAAATGTAAATGCTTGTCCATCCATACATGAACTTTGTTAATACAAGTACATTGCGTTTCGCATCGCCTTTGTACTTGTTATTTTAAGTTATGTAATGTTCATGTAAGCCATCTAAACAAGAAAGAATGTACATAATTCAAATGTTCTGTAACTTTGTTCCTGCCGTTACAAACATTAAATGCATTGCAATGGGAAATATACACAATAGTACGAGTATTAGAGATAAGTAGGTATTTCTCAAAGGCATTCAAGAATACGGCTTTGATATAAACTGCAAACGGTAAAGTAAACACTAGAGTAATATACAAGTACTAAGCGTAAACAGAATACTTGCTCCAGTTATATGAAAAAGTTATTTAAATTCCTAATTATAGTCAGGAGCACTACTATTCTAATTGACAAGTCAAGTGTTATTATAATGAATTACCGACGAAAAAAAAACAAACATACCAAAAAAATAAAATTTAAAAACAAATAGAGCATGCTCAAATTACATTTCTCCTAAAAAAATGAATCTTCGAATAACAAAACTAAACTTCCGAATAAAATACAGAAGCTCCGACAAGAATACTAAGTTACCGATAACAGAGGTTTTGTCAAAATAATAATATTTGTACGACTTGCATGACTATTTTAATTTCTATTTTTGGTTTCAAAAATATTTTTTAACTCTCAATAATGATGAAAATACCTCAACTGTTCGGCCCGCGCAATCGGGTTCCGGTCGCGTTCGGCCGTTTTCGCGCACGGGGTCGGAAGGGGAACCTTATTACTTGTCCGAAATTTAGTTGTCCGATTTACATTTCACCGAAACCGTTTGACTGACGTCTTTTTACTATATGTATTGTTTGCCATATTTTAAGACCATTGAAATATCATTTGACACGAGTATCATTTTTTCGAAAGAACTACGTTTCACCAATTGTCAAAATATTTTTTTACTATTAACCGAAGTTTCTTTTGAACTTTTTCAATTGCCAGATGATTTATTTGTCATATTTTCGTTCCACCAAAACACGTTTTACCGAAAATACTTGACTGGTTAGGTTACGGAGGTTATAAGTAAGGGGGGTACACTGTAATCACATATCAAACTACATGTTTCTTGCATGCTTCCCCACAAGGAGAAAAACTTATGGGATATCACTGTAGGTTAGGTTAGACATTGTGACCATACACAGCATCAAACTGCGTGCTGCATGCTTGCTTGCATGCTGCAGGCTCGCATACTTGCTTGTTTGCTTGCTTGCTTGCCTGCATGAGCGGGGGTGCAGGGGGCGCAACACCTCTGCTCGGGGGGTCGGGGGGCCGCAAGGAGAAAAAACTTATGGGATATCACTGTAGGTTAGGTGAAACATTGCAACCACACACAGCAGAGCAAGCGAAGCGAGCGGAACATCAAACTGCATGCTGCTTGCTTGCTTGCATGCTAAAAATAGCAGCATAGGTTAGAGATCGCAAATACTGTGCTCAAATTTTTCGAGGAGCTATAAAACAGTGGTGTAGTGAATGTTTGGAAACCTAATATTTCGAACAAATCTTGATTCGGCAGAGCATAACTTCGGTAAAAAGGTTTTCGACGAAATGAAACGTCGGAGTAACGAAAAGAAAACGAATTGATAGTAGGTCAACTGATACTGTGGCAAACGAGATTTCGACGAAGTAAAAGAAGGACGAAACGAAAATAGTCGAAAAGTTTTCTGTGAAATGAAAATCGGTCAAAAAAACTTCGATCTTATGATATGTAACCGGTCAGAAGTTCCGAGCGCAGTGCGCTGGCAACGACAGATCCTTGCATGTTTCCGAATAGGACTGTTGTGACTTTTTAACGCCTGAGGTACCGATATCGATGCATACCCGTGATAGGGGGATGCAAGTAAAAGGCTTTATTACAAGTACATTTTTATATGTTTTTTAAGCTTCTGTATAACCACTCAAAATTGTAATTTCAGTATAGCGTTTTAGTTAAAATAGCATCACAGTCTATGAAATATGAAATTAAATTTATGAAATAATAGTAGGCAAGTAAAGATAAAAATTACGAAGCATAGTTTTCAGTAGAATTTAATTTAAGCTGGTAGGAAAGTATTATAGAAATCAACAATCATGTTTATTTTTCGAAGATTTCAGTATCTCATTTGGTCGTTTCGTCATTTTTATTCAGGCACAAGTAGTCGGAACGTTAGTATTTTAGGCAGTAAATTTAATATTTATGAGTAAGGACAGTTCTTATTTTTTTTGTCGGAGCTTTTATTACTACCCAATATTAAGTAGGTATGGCAAAGCCCAACTAAAACTGGTAGCAGCTGGCACGTGGCTGCTGTATTTACTGACCTTATAAGCTCTCTGTAACACCTCCCACTCTTTGTATCTTTTAGGACATTCCACTGATTCTAATACAAAAAGTCATGTCCAGCAATGCCACTGAAATTTACTACTGGCATATAGTTACAATTTGAGTAAAAAGTCTGCATGGGGAGTCTGTGTAATTATAATAAGCAAAATATAATTCAGGTGATATCCAAACTCCACCAGGCGAAAGTATTTGATACATTTATTCGCATTTGGCACGTTTATCCAGATATCTGGGCGTGTATTATGATTTATGACATCTTAATTCCTCCCAGTTTTCTGAATTGCTGAATTAGTGCCTCTCTTTTACTCATTATACAAAGAGAAAGAAATGGCATTATAACAATTCAGATAACTGCCTGAAATCTGAATTGTGTTAAGACGTCATAATACACCCCCTGATCTTTAATAGTCCGATGATACACGTCGTAAATATAACAATTTTAGTATATTACTAGCTGTGCCCGCGAACTACGTTTCGCTTCAATAAAACCCAACACTCAAAAATTTTTGGAGAGGGCAACCCTTATCACCTAGGGGTACTTATAAAAATAGCCTACGACCTATTCTCAGGTCTATATACCAAACATCATCAATCATCAACAGCTCATATACGTCCCCACCGAGGGGCTCGAGCCTACCCTAAACTAGGGCGATTAGGCCTTAGTCAACCACACTGGCCAAGTGCGGGTTGGCCGACTTCACCCACAAACCTGTAAAGAAATTCTTTCTTCGCAGGTGTGTGCAGGTTTCCTCACGATGTTTTCCTTCATTCAAAATTTGAAAACACATTGGTACGTGGCGGGTTCGAACCGCTACCTCCCGATTGGTAGGCGACGGCCTTACCCACAACGCTATCGATGAAAACATAAATCGGTCTAGTTTCATTTCGGAGGAGTTAGATAACAAACACTGTGATACGAGATGTTTATATATAAATAAAGCTCATTAGAGCAATCATTAGAACAATCTTTTATTTATTTTGTAGTATCGCATAAAAGAAGATTCACCAATTTAGCAAATAGATGATGTCTTCACATCTTGCTAAAAGACGGTGACCCTACTGTGTGGCTAGTATTTTCGACTTAGTTACATTGTAATAAGAGCGTCAACCTCTGTTGCACGAATTAACTGAATCCCGTGGGATACTGTTTGTTTCCCAACTTTTATTTTAACGCGAACAGATTTTGGCGCGACATAAGTGGTTCAATGTATCATTTTTACCAATTACACCTTGAAAAAATTGTTAGTAAGCGTTTAATAAGTCTATTTTTACAGATTAGCTAATGGTTACTATGGCTATTATGTTCAACATCCTTATTAATGATAAAACCTCATTTAAAAATAATTATAGGTACTAATATTTATGTCTGCAAGTATACAAAATGTACCGATTTAATTACCATCGTATGTTTTATATGTCATGGCCATATCGTAAAATTGACCTTTTCATAATGTAGCCGACCGCTTCATGAAATGGTTGTATTTCATGAAATGGCCAACTAAAACTGACCATGTCGTTTAAACTTCAACGTTTAATGATTTATGTTCATCCACATTTGGCCATATCGTTGATATAGAGTGTTCATGATATCCAAGGTTTAATAAAAATCCCAAATAAGCATGAAACAAGCCTGCAGCGTGCAAGCAAGCATGCAACATGCAGTTTGATGCTTCGCACGCTCCGCTGTAGGTGGTCATAATGTCTAACCTAACCTACAGGAGCCGCCGTCTCGTGGTGGGTAGAGGGAAAAGAAACCGCCAGTTACACATTTAGTCTCGATCCCGCCTGTACGGTCTTCCAGTCTGAACTGTATGCTTTGCATAGGGCGATAGAGATGGTCCGGAGAGAGGGTGTCACCTCAGCAACAATACTGAGTGACTCCAGATCCTCATTGGAGATCATCACGAACCCCAAAGCAGGCCATCATCTAGTGCAGAGGATACATGAAGACATCAGAAGTATCAGAAGGAACGGTGGAGAGGTCAAACTGTTCTGGCTGAGAGCACACGTAGGCACAGCGGGAAACGAAAGAGCAGATGAATTAGCCAAAAAAGCAGCGCGGGTGGTAAACGGAACGCGGGACTACTGTGAGATCCCCGTGTCGTTCGTGAAGAATAAGATAAGGGAAGAGACGATCCGAAAATGGCAGGATAGGTACGTTACCTCCTCTACAGGAGGAGTGACCAAATGGTTCTTTCCAGATCAGGCGAAAGCCTATAGCTGGGTCAGGAAAGAAAAACCATCACCTCGTCTGATACAAGTCTTCACGGGGCACGGGGGGTTCGCAGAATATCTGTACCGATTCAAACTCAAGGACAATCCATATTGTGAATGTGACCCCGGGGAGATTGAATCGGTATGGCACGTGATCCTGGACTGTCCCAGATTTGCCAGTGCCCGCCATGACTTAGAACATAGACTAGGCAAGATAGTGATAAGGAAAGAGAATATCCATGCGCTACTGATGGATAAAAAGGCAAAACCACCCTTAGTGCAGTTTATACAAATAGCAGCCGATCTGGCAACACAGCGAAACAAGAACTGTACTCCACCAGCGCAGGGGGGTGATGATGGGTCGGTAAATATGGCACCACGAACGCGGGAACCCTACGTGGCCCCAACGATAACGCAAATGCAGTGGTTGAGCGACGGAGAAAAAGGAACAGTAGGTCTCCTCACGAGGGCTGTGGCGTTGTTCATGGATAGTGCAGGAGAAAGGGTTGGCATTAGTTTCTGTATGTCCAGAACAAGGAAGCACGTTGCCATATCACCTGGCCTAGCAGTCCTGCTAAAAGGCAGCACTACCAGGGCGACCATTAAAAGAAAAGTGTTTGATGCAATGCCTGAGGTGATGCTCGCAGGGCAAAAATGCCGGATTGTACGTTTCAGGAATAAGTCGATCCTGCTCCTGGACTGGCACATTGACAAGTCGTCCTTTACTATAGCGGGGGAACTGCTGTTAAACATGGACGGAGACCCAAGAGTCATCAGCGTGGATGTCATGAAGGTAGATCTCGAGAAAGGGAAAGTGTCCGATTACACTCCCTTATTGGAGGCCTCCCGAAAACACAAAATTATCGTGTACGAGGGAAGAGGCCAAAACCTCGACTTTCTGCTCAAAGACCACGAGCAGACTCCACGCAATGAACTAACAGAAAGTGGCTCAGCCCGGGCACAAAGGCAACACGAGGAGGCGATGCAAGAAGCAAACGAAAGAAGACGCCTCCAATCACAAAGACAATCCCCGACAGACGACCTCGTCAGGGGCATATCTGTTGCCCTGGGCCACGCTCGTCCTCGTAGAACAAGCAGTGAGACAGTACTGGACTCGGTCCCCAAACATAGAACGGTCTCCTCACCCAAAACCACACTGGCAGACATGGGAAGGGTGAGACCGCCATCCAGAATAGTCACTGACCGGGACGGAGATGACCTAGTCAACGCCTATCTAGAGTACCTGGGGACACTGCGGGCGACGCTGCAGGTAAAACACACCACCTGCAGCAAGATACTTGAGGCATTTCAGATAAACGCCCGCATGTTACTACAGGAACTCCTGGACGGGGCGAGGGCGGTGGTCTATAACAACGACACCGGGACTGTGGTGGCGGGAACTCGCCCTATAGATAAAAAGCAGATGGCGGCGTACAGTAGCACGTCAGGCATGGTGCTGGTGGATCATGAAGCAACTGACGAAAGGGGAGCAATCACATTCTGCACACCGATCGAGGACCCAATAGTGGTAATTGCCAAGTGCACCCGCTTCATGCTGGAGGACCGAATTCTAAAAACGGCGGAATCCGTGAGTGGAACTTGGATCTCCGAACCATGGGGTAAACTGGCAATCAGATGGGTTGACGGTGTGCCGGGTTGCGGGAAGACCACGTGGCTCCTCAATAACTTCCAAATGAAGGAAGATATGATCATCACTAGCACACTCGAGACGGCAAAAGAACTGTTGGACAAAGTGACGACTCGATTCGGGGCGGTCGTGAAGGGGAAAATAAGAACCATTGCCTCAGTTCTCATCAATGGTGTGGAAGCATCAAAACGCCTATTGGTGGACGAAGCTCTCCTAGTCCATTTTGGAGCTATCATCATGGCAACAAGGCTGACCGGGGCAAGAGAATTGGTACTAATGACCGATACAAATCAGATCCCCTTCATAGACAGAGACAACCTGTTCGAGATGCGTTACGGAAGCCCCGCCGCCATCACGTCGGTAACAGAAAAGCTCCTCTGCACACACCGAAGTCCGATGGATGTGGTGTATGCCCTCCAAAATATCTACAAGGGTATTTACACATCACGGCAAGTGCTGAGGTCCATGACATGCAGAATGGCATCGGAGGCGATGTTACGAAGGGGTAACCCAAATACTCTCTTCCTTACCTTTACTCAAGACGAGAAAGAAGCGTATGGGAGGGAAGGGTTCGGCACCGGAGAACAATCTAGACTGCTGACGATCCACGAAGCACAGGGACTAACGTACGATCACGTGGTTGTGCTCAGAGGAGCAGAAAGGCGGAACCCTGTCCACGATAGTGTTCCTCACGCGGTGGTTGCCATTACCAGACACACGGTATCCTGCACCTACTTCTACCGGGAGTTGAAGGAGGACGACGCAATTAGACGTCTCATTGCCCTTCCCAGCATAGCAACAGATGAAGTGGTCATGGAATACAATAAAAAAATGGTACTCAGGGCCCTATCAGGCGGAGCGACCTTGGTGTAACTAAAATAAAAAAAAAAAAAAAAACACGCAACATATATTATGCCAAATACGAGTATATTAACTGACCAAATCTTGTTAGCATAAGTTACCCAGGAATACTGGCATAATAATTATAATGATCCAAAAATTGTGAAATAGTCCATACATAAATTATTAACATATAGTATAATATTATTAAGATATATATTTGAGTATAATTAAGTATATATAAGTATAAATAGATATTATTAAGATATATATTTAAATTTTTAAATTGATTGAGTTGCGCAACTCACCTTAGATTAGGAGTAAAAAGTAGTCGTAAGTCTTAATATAATAATTATAATAAAATAGATCACAATGAGAAGATTCCATGAAAAGAGCACGGACCACGAGTCTGTGGAGTGTTAAATTAGTAATAAAAAAAAAAAAAAAAAAAAAAAACCTAACCTACAGACTTAGTTATCGAAACAATTGTCCGCCGCCATGAATGCATAATTGCAAGTAGGTACAATTCAAATTCAAAAATCTTTATTCAACATAGGCCTTTACAGGTACCTATTGACGTCAAAACAATCTAATTTAAAGAAATCATATTAACCTTGTATGTGCATACATCCTGAATATCCTACTCAAGATGTCTGCAAATACAAGTAGGAATAAAAAAAAATTTTGACTCTACACCACAAATGAAATACGAACGTCATGTTGACCAAAGCGTTAGTATAAAGATAAGACCATCACCAGCTTTAACACAAAGCTGCAAGCTCAACCGTCCGGGTCGTGTCCCCTTTATTATTAAAGCGACCTTCACTTGTGCGGCCAATGTTGATCTCTCAGTATAACTACGAGTAGCTACAGTTTATCAGTATTGTATCAGATTGTAAACAGATATGCAGGGTATTATTTAAGATGTTTAAGCCTAGTTTACATTCGCTTTTTACATACATACTTAGCACACTATTTTAAAGAATTAAAGTTCTTTACATAAAAAATATTGCATTCCGTCGAACTAGCGACATTGATCTACATTGAGGCTCAATTAAGACGAATTAAGACGAGGAGCTGGCATAGAAGACTTAGGTGATACTATCATATTATACCATAGTGGCAAAGATAACAAAAACATCTATACGATATGGCAATAATGGTTTAAAATCACATTAAACCCGCTGTTTTGAACTGGCTTACCTATATCTAAACGCATTATGAATATCAACTTTATGCAAGTGTATGCGCCGATATGTAATCATAGCGACAACGTTGTGGAATTTTATAACGAACTACAACAGAGACTAAAACTATTCAAGAAACATCACTACACTATTAAAATGGACAAGCTAAATGCAAAAATAGGGAAATGGACAGAAAAGGTATGACCATTTTAAAATGTATAAGAAGATCCGAAGCATACCGGAATACAACAAGCAAATAAATCTACCCACACTTATAGAGAACCATGAAAATTTCGCAATGACACAATAAAACTAAAAGTAAAGAACAATTATATTACGAATTTCGTGAAAAATCTAAAAATATTCCACCCACATGCTCATTTAATTCTTGAAAATTGGTAAAACTGTTGAACTTAATGAGATACCAGCTAACGTTATAAAGCAAATCAGTGAAGATAATCTTGGTATTCTAGTACAGCTTTTCAATGCAACCTTCAGCAGCGATTGTACACCAGAGAACTGTCTACAATCAACTTTCATTACTTTCCCAAAAACTAAAATTTTTGTATCTATCTTTATTATCTCTAACTATAGCTATGCAAATAAACTATTTCGCAATATAATACATTCAAGAATATAATCTAAGAAACCGAAGAAAATAGGTATGTCAGACACACACAGAAACAGTATTGATTGTTTTTGTACTTTCTTAAGCCAGTTGAATTTAGTTAAAGCAAGTTAACTTAACAAAGTACAAAAATAAATCAATACTGTTGAAATTTCGTTAGGGCGGGTGAGTGCTAGGTGGCTCAGTTCGTCAAGGCGTCAACACCGTATGTTGAAGACGCGGGGTCAATCGGTTATATTGTTAACACAGAGTCGCTCCTGCGAATTTGGTTCTAAATTGCAATGCAATGTATACATCTTCTAATCTAATCTAATATATACAATTCTCGTGTCACAGTGTTTGTTACCGAACTCCTCCGAAACGGCTTGACCGATCTTTATGAAATTTTTTGTGTATATTCAGTAGGTCTGAGAATAGGTCGTAAACTATTTTTTATTATGGCGAAACGTAGTTCGCCGGCACAGCTAGTATTATATAAGACTCTCCAGAAAATTATTTTCTCGTGTGGCAGGACTGCTAATAATCGCTGGTATTGAATTACCTTTCCTGATATTTTTCACTTCTCATGCTCTAACAGTACGTTAATATAATCTCACGGATCGGTACTATTTTTTTTAAATTGTGGTTTTCTTTTTGGTACCCAATATACATTCATACCCATTTAGTAAAAACTTGTTATTTTGACATTACATACAGACACTTTAATTTTATTTATTTGTATTCATGTATAGATGTATAGACTAGCTGTGCCCGCGACTTCGTTCGCGTGGAAATAGCAACTTTTGTTGAAGTTGATAAAAGGTAGCCTATGTTATAACTTATATAATCAGCTATCTATAAGTGAAAGTCCCGTCAAAATCGGTCCAGCCGTTCCGGAGATTAGTGGAAACAAACATACAGACAGACAGACAATTTTTTTTTATTATGGTTTTGTTTTTGGTACCTGATATACATTCATAGCCATTTAGTAAAAACTTGTTATTTTGACATTACAAACAGACACTTCAATTTTATTTATTTGAATAGATATAGATGTATTTAAGACTAGCTGTGCCCGCGAACTACGTTTCGCCATAATAATTGACAAAAAAATCACATAGAGTTATAAGAATAGCCTACGATCAATTCTCAGAGCTACCTACCAAATATCGATTTAGGAAATTTTTGTGTATATTACACAAAAAAATCATAAAAATCCGTTTCGGAGGAGTTCGATAACAAACACTGTTACACGAGATTTTTATATATTAGATAAATGCACAACTTCTGCTTTAGCCTCTTCTCTTATGGAATAAGGCATTAAATCCTTGAACTCATTGTGTTAATACAAATCTCTGCTTTAAACAAAACTCTACAACTCGAAAAAATAAATGAAGATCAGATTGTCGCTTTCCTGCCTTAGTTTGTTTTTTTTTTCTACTGTGGCTGGCCGCTATTCAGACATTATTTTTCATTTTCATCATTGTAAAAATTGTAAATATTTTACCCAAATCTATGTTATTTTAAAGAAAAACTTGAAAATAATATATAATAAAATCATTTAAAAATATATTTTTTAAATACTATTAAATAAATAAATAAATAACATTATGTTAGTTTAATTTTACACCGCGCTGTAATTGAATGGCTGTATAGAAAGTCGGAACATGGTTCAATAAAAATGTGAAAAAAGAACTAGTTTCTTTTTAAAATTTGACAGCAGCTGTCAGTTGAAAGTGATTCTCCCTAGGGCTGAAAAGTATTACTTTCAACCTCAGACCTACTTTCAGAGTATGAGTAATGAAAATACTATTTACATTTGTTTATTTATATTATTACTTTCACTACCAGAATTCAACATTTTAACTTTTATTACGTAATAGACTCACGTTGTAACAAAAATTACGATAATTAAATTCACAGATTTGATGAAGAATTCGCGCTTCTTCTCTTTTTTTATGTTAACAAAGAGATCTGAGATCATACAGCCACCTTGCAGTACGGCAAAACGCAGCGCAGGTCGTGGTGAGTGGAGGAGCGCATTCCCCCGCCCCCGCTCCGCGGGGGCTCATACAGGTTAAAAATGGAATTTAGTACAATTTTTCTTTCCGCTAAAAACATTAGCGGAAAGAAAAATTGTATGCGGGAGGAAAAGTTATATGAAAATCCACTATTTTCATATAACTTTTCCTCCCGCATATGTTGGTCGTAGATAACATTAACTTTCTCTTTCATTTTTGAGGGAGTAATGACTGCTGTTCCGATCTGGTGTAGTATAAAATAAATAAAAAATCTCATGCAGACCGTAGCTGTTTAAATTATTTAAAAAATACGATTTTTTGGTTTTTAACATTGTCTTCGTTACGGAAATGTTGAAGTCTACGCAGTTTTAGTTCTATGATTTTCTACAAAGAAGCCATTTTGCTTTTCCCAGTTTACTCTACTCCACTTTCTCTACGGACTATCTCCGCGGTTTGTTTTTGTTAATCTGTGTCTAGTTAAGAAATAAACAAATTATCGCGAAAATTTCAGAATTTTTGTAGAGTGTAAAATCGATTGTAGTTTAAAATAAATCGATTAATTTAACAATGGTGTCAATTCTGTTGGCATTAATTATTCCAATTAATGCCAACAGAATTGACACCATTGTTAAATTAATCAAATTATTTTTGTTCGAAAATTTTAACTGAAAACACAATTTGACAGCACTAAAACTAAATTTAGTTTAGTTTAATCGAATTAGTGCCAACATAATTGGCACCAATGCCTCTAGTGATATTGAAAAGTTTGACGTCGAACAAAGAGTAAAAGTAAAACCATAGATGTAGGATGTACAACGCGTAGCAAAAACATTCTAAAGCTATAGGTAAAACATTGTTGAGTATTTTTATTTTTCATATATCATTTTGTATTAAATTGTCAATTGTTTCTCGCACTCAAAGTGAAAAGTATAGTTGTGACCCCGAGACTAAAAGCCAAATCCATAGCCATATCCCCTCTGATTAATTGCCACCCTCGCTGAAGCTCGTCAAATCACCTCGGGGAAATTATTGACTCTATTGAGTCCCTTGGAACAAAATATACTGTTTCGTGAAAATCATTGTTACTCGTATGTTGCCTAAGCTATGAAAAAAATCACTCAAATATTTTAGAGGAAGTGAAGATAAAGAAGACTGAAGAAAACTAATTTAATAGATATCTATCTATTTTATCAAAGTGGCACATACAGGTGATCTAAGAAGATAATTATAGGACAATAAAGCTTACAATTTACAGAACGGCACACACAATTAATATACCTAACCTTAAAATATTTAATATTCAATGAATAACTTTCAAACCGCTACTGAATCAGAGTACTAACAATTACCTATTTTGTTAGTCTAAAATTGTTCTATACATATCAGTAAATTTTATTGGTGAACGCGACCTTTAAATGCACGTCTGAAAATGTATTGAAGTTTGCCAATCGTATTTGTAATTTATGAATTATTGTAAGCATCTTTGCAATAGCGGTAAAGTGGCTGTACAAAATTTTAAGATCTATTCGACCAAAATATTTGCAACGAATGATTTTATTTTCGAATTTCTGAGTTGGTCCTTTAGTGGTCTGAACAACCTATTTGTAGTATCAATGACACTAAAGAGATAATTATATTCCTCAACCTATGCAAGTCAACTATTCAAATACTAGAAGATATATATAACTCACAGTAACCATTTTTTACAACTACAATATAGGTGAAAGTAATATACAGTTGCAAGTTGGTTTTAGCAATTTTTATTATACCCTAGGAGACTCCGACACAAAACTCTTCGGAGCAGCTAACTAAATACTAACAGAGACACTCCGAAGAGATCTGATAACATCACTCACGGACCGCAAAACAATATAATGTTGTTTGACTTCTGATGTGGAGGTACTTCCCAGGTGCACTGTTCATCACCACAATAGACGGAGGTAAAGATTTAATTATTTTCTATTCGGATCAAAATATTTAATTTATTGTGTTTCTTATCGATCAAAAAGATCAATTATCCTGATAACTTTCGTCTACTAAGCCTATTCCACTTGAAAATAAAGCATCCGAGCTACAAAATAAGTAACTTAACGATACATCGAGTTCTCGATGGGACGAGACGGACCACTTAATGAAAAAGTCGGCCAGAACATGAGTAAGTCAGCAGTAATTATCCAGGAGGAGGTAATTAAGCGCTAAATCTATTTTTGCGTTGGTTAAATAAGTGCGGTATTAAATTAAATATAGCTTATTTTGGCTTCAAATTTAGTGATAGCTCTACTACACAATAATATTAAAGAGCTTTTTATGTTGTTCGTAGATTGGTATTGTACTATGATGATTAAGGAAAAGCAATATTATTGTTCAGCACCATTTCTTGTTGACAATAAACACGATACCATTATGAAATAATTTGTTTAATTAATGATGCTAAACCCTTTTAAACTACGTTGATATTGTTTCATGGTCGTCAATCTTATTTAATGTAAATTATTATTAAACTACAAAAAATACTTATGATTACATGGCTACATTTTTATCACCCCGGAAAATTTAAGGGACGCTTCAGAACACATCCATTATTACATAAAAAATAAAAATAATACAAAAATATTGCACTAAACTAATGCAGTATTTTTTGCATGTTTTAGAAAATTTATATAAAATTGAATAGGCGAGTAATTTTTATATTATTAATATTTAAATTATTGTAGTAGTACAATAATTTAAATATTAACTACCCTTATTTTTTCCGGGGTGATAAAAAAGTAACCCTGTATGTGTAAATATATAATAATCTTGTTTATCTGAGGCATAAAATTAAATGAACCTAATATGAAGGCTCAAAGTCAGCCAAAGGGCAGTGAATAATCTTGAATGGGCTATGCTCGGAGTTTCTCTGAAATCCGAAATTAGTGTAGGTACCCTCAACGAAAATAATTTAACCGACACAGACTAAAGAATCGCGAACTTTCAAGGGCAGACTCACTACCAGCTAAGATCAGGACCCATGGTCGTTGGTGTGGAGAGTTCCTTGAGTGGCAGCCACGTACCAAAACATACAGCATTTTGGTGACCCCCCCCCCACAACAATTTGGTGAGGATCGCAGCAATTCATAAGATGTGGGCAGCTCAAGACTCATCGGGTTCTCGATTGAAATTTCTATGATTGAAGATAAAACAAATGTCTTTGTAGTTTGAAAAAGTGAATATTTCATTTTCAGGAACAGAACTTACAATCTTACCTTGTTGAAAAATCTCAAAAAAAATAATAGAATATTGTTCAGCAGCATACTAATCTTTTTGTGAGCTATATACTGCATATACTGTGAGCATGTACGAACTTGAGTGTAAGTTGCTTAAATCCCCCTGACTTGACCTTTACGGACACGAAGCAATATATCTTAAGTCTTTTTTACTGCGACAGCTGCGGTAAGCCGCACTATGCCGGCTTCCTGAGGGAGCTTTTATAGCTTCCGTTCCGTTCCCACATAATAAGTATGTTAGTTGGTAGGGCACCAATGTATTTGGTTATAGTACAGTCGTATAAAGGGAAGCAGACTTAACATAATTTTACTCACACATTTGTCATACGTAATGTATATCGTTTTTACTTTCATCCCAAAGTGACACGATATATCGCTATTTCTGTTTTTCGTCTATGGCGATACTAACGCACAGGCACATAAACATTTCCGAAGCCGTGGCAGACGCCACGTGGACGCCATGTTTAGCTTTGTCAAAATAAGAGACAAATGGCGTCGAGCCATTGTGTTATAATGTTTTGTTTTGTGATTATAAATAAAAATAACTGCTAATCGAACAAGAACAATGGTAAAGTGCTGTGCCTCGAAATGTACTAACACGTCATATAATAAAACTCCAGAAATTACAATAAAATTAAATTAATAGGTACTGTTTGTGTGTGAGTAATGTTTACACGTGGTAAAGTTGCCACGCTTTTTAAACGATACGTTTAGTCTGCTTCCCTTTACATCTGTGGGTTATAGTTTATAATCATAAGCGTTTCTCTTTCAAATTCATGTTTGGTCATATTGGTATTTGCTCAATACTTATGTTATGAAACCGTTTGGATTGGAATATTTGTAATTGTTAAATATTTGACTCTGTATAGGGCAGATGGCCCGGTTTTGGCCATTTTAAGAGATTTGTCCACTTTGATGTCTTCATAATCTATAGTTTTTGTTAAGGACATACTTAATTGTTTCAAAAAGTAATCAAAAATATGTTGTTCTTTCTAAGCAAAACATTTTTTTTTAGAAATTTTAATACCTACATACATATTATAGTTCTACTTAACCTATAAGAATATCTCTTAACATCTAAGAATACTCTGATATTTTTACTAAATATCTTTGGAATTAGTTTGACTCATCACATCGTACTAACATCTTTACCTTTGTAATAGTTTTATACTTTGTAATAATTTTCTTTTCACATCATCTGCTTTCTTTTTCTTCGAAAGCCTGAACATTTTGTTTTTCTGAAAATAGCAAAAACTATCAAAACACACATTAAAAAGTCAATAACAAAAATATGTGGCCACAATTGGGGTTCCTATGTGCACCACTTTTGGCCAGCTGTGTGGCCAAAGATGGTGAATCTTATAATTTAGGTACCATTAGTGGCCACCTACGCATAACCTCGCTTTTTAAAAGCGTGGCGGTAAAATAACTTTACTTCTATTGAGACAATATGTTTCTTATGTAATATTAACATAAACATCCAAAAAATAAATAAAGATACCGAAAATTACAACTGATTACTCACCCGCTCGCCCTATTGTTTTCGCTAAGATTAATCAAAAATTCACGTCCGTCTACAAAAATGGCTTATTACATCAAAGTGAAATATCACACATTTCCAACTGTCACCGGTAAAAGCGTTGCTATATTTCAATACTTTAAAAACCATATATCATAAAGTAATACAACTGTCTATGCCTTAATCACATCGCTCTGAAGTCCAAAATGGCCAAAAAGGGGTCGGTGGCCAAAACCGGAGCATCTGCCCTATGTTTAAATCACATGTTGTTTTTTGTATACAGTATTGCTTCTGATTCTTAACATGAGCGTAAGTAGGATCTGCTAAATCACACTGAATACCCATATGAATCTCACTTAGTTTGCGCGAGGGGAAATGTAATTCGAATCGGAAGCGTAATTATTTACGTTTATAAATTTAACGCCCGATTAGTTGGGAGAAAAAAGGCTAAGCTTCTTTTATTGAGATTTGCTGGTTTTTTTTTATGAAATGCAGGTACTGTGTGAAGTGTTCACATGGCCTTCGTAATGGGTGTAGTGCATTTTCTTGCTCAATTGCCAAAATAATATGTTGAAGGGAGGTTTCCAAAATCTGCCTAATCGATGTACCAAGGTACACTATATGAAAATAAATTCTCTATAATACGCTGAATAATATAACAGCCCAAATTTTCTGGTTATTTAGAAACGATTAAAAATCCTTATTTATTTGTAAGAAAACACGCCGCTTTAGACCCTATAACCACAGATTACATATGCTTTATATATAATAATTTAAATTGCTGCCATATACTGTCGGATTTTTAAATGCTCAACAGTCTGCTGCAAAAGCACTGGCTGCGCTTTTGCAGCAGACTTGTTTTTTAACCGACTTCAAGAAAGGAGGAGGTTCTCAATTCGATGCGTATGTTTTTTTTTTGTGTGTATGTTACGCGATTACATTGCCAATTGTAGACCGATTTTCAAAATTCTTTTTGTATTCGATAGAATATACTCCAAGGGTGGTCCCATGGTCACCAAAGTTAGGATCTGATGGTAGGATCTCATAAAAATCGAGGATATCCCTTAAATTCTCAGGTGTATCCAATGTGTTGTGTGTGTATGTTACGCGACTACTCCGCCAATTGTGGACAGATTTTCAAAATTCTTTTTGTATTTGATAGAGTATACTCCTAGGATGGTTCGAAGATCACCAAAGTCAGGATTGAATGATGGGATTCCATGAAAATGTCCCACTGCAGGGCAAAGGCCTCCCACTTTCTCGCCAACCGTCCCTATTTTGAGCCCTACACTCCCGCCACTCCTTCTGGGCCTGCCGAGCCGTCGTTTCCCTGGTGGCAGTAGTAGTGATGTTGCCACTACTTGATTTTGAATTTCATTATTTTATTCTAAAAAGTTATCGAATTTAGTTCGAAAACAATATTTTATTTGAGACTAAAGCATTGAGTATTTACTTACGATTTTATTTGTACAAAATGAGTCAAAATTTATTACATTCCCGTTTAAGACAAGCTATGCCATCTATGCAGTTTTAGATGGAACTAATTACGACACGGTTAGCGCAGAGGTCGAGTGATCGCCTACTGTGCAACGGGTCGCGGGTTCGATTCCCGCACGGGACAGATATTTTGTATGGCCTACAGAAATTTGTTCCGGTCTGGGCGTATGTGCATGTGATATTCTATGTTTGTAACTGCACCCACGACACAGGAGAAAATCCTAGTGTGGGGCGACGTTTTTAAAAAACAAAAAAAATATTATAGATTGTTCCTGTGTCGGTAACCCGTGACAACAGATCGTATTTTAACATTTTGTGGCGTTTTGTTACTTGCGCGGAGACAGTTGATTTGCAAGTTAATATATTATTATTTTTTTACTTTTGATTATTGTAATCCCATTAAGATATATATTTTGGCATAAGTGATAAAGTGATTTAGTGCATTAAGATATACATTAAAACTTAAGCAAAAATGTCCTGAAATAAAATATTTCGTAAACACCACAGGTTTCGCACAAGTCGAAACTAAACGCAACTGAGCACTTTTATTTATTGTTTACGTAGTTTTGTCTAAATAAATAAAGAAAATATTATATTTTTCGGAATCCTCAAATGTTTCTCTACATTTTGGTACACGTGTACCTCAAGGTACACACATGGGCAAAAATGTATGGACTATTGGCGACCATCTTTACAATGGAGAAAAGTAAACATAACTATTCAATAGATTACTTTATTTAGACTTTATTCCGTTACTTAAAGTCCAAATTTACATATAGTTTTTTAGGTCTTTACAGATCTCTAATGCATATACCTTGCTAGATACAAATCTGTTAAAGATAAATTACACTAACACACTTACACTTAATAAATCTATATAACCCAAGGGCAGGATGGTTCCGGTCTGTTTAATCAATCTCGGTATGAAGTTAGGGTAAAATCGGGTACAAGATAATAAGGGACAATGAAGTACACAAACATAATTATAGTATATTTTCTTTTTCTTACAAAAAAATGAATTAGTAGCCTTCTAAGTAATTCCGTAATTTGTTAATTCCTCGACTGAAAAGCCAGGTAGCCAAGTCCTATGGGGACTGCCCTTTATGCGGACCTCTATGTGAATTATTTAATCCAATTAGGTACCAAATTCCTTAGCTCTGCAGTTATTTGTATTTGTACCTTTTTTGTATATTATTTGTCCTGAGCTTTGATCTCGAGCTGGAAACAAAACCTTGAAGTACGCGTGCACTCGAAACTAGGCTATTTTTATGAACTATTTTATGTAATTTATGCACACAGAAAATGATTGATAAATACTTCGATATCAATATTTAATTTCTCTCGTCCATTATCGATTTATTTGTATAAAACAAACAAAGGTTATCGCCATCGCCAAGGGACGTATTCCCTTTATACGTCAGTGGTATGCAAATACAAGTAAAATTAAAAAAAAGGTCGACTCTACACCTGTTTGGAAATTGGGAGAGCCTTCTCGAGAAGAACAGGTCAATTGTATAGAAAATGATATGAAATAATATCAGGTATAAACCCTGTCTTACATTAAACATATTGCCAACAACGTTTTGAAATAAGACTTACAATGCTTAATTAATAGAATTTTAGTGAGTCAAAAGCAAACTATTTGCAATAAGTATTTCAGCTAAAGATATACAGCCTTACAAATAAACGTGGCATAAAGTTAAACTCGAGAATAAATTAAGAATAAGCAACATGTCTACAAATAAACCAAGAATAACTTATACTGAGTATAACATTGACATTTCTATTGATACAAACGTTATTCGAGTTTGGTTGAAAATACAAAAGGTCATGAAGTAGGCCATAAACAAAACGAAACTATGATTATGATCTATAAATTTAAGTGTATTAAATATATTGCATGTTTCTAAAAGTGATCAAAACAAACTGACTAAATGGCAAATTCCAAATTTTCAGAAAATCAACCCACCTAAAGGGGCCAGGCGATTTTGGGAGAAAATAAACTCCCTTTGTAGACTATGCCAAGCTAAACGCGAAATTTATTTCTTTAAATTTAGTTTATGCACAAATTGCACAATGACCAAAGATACTTGCAAATGTCACGTGCAAAAATGACGTTATAATTATGATTTTAGTTGTGATTTTTGTGTTAAAACAACACTGAAACCAAAGTGTTTTGCAAAATTTGTGTTTTATTAAATTTTAAGAAAAACGGTATTACACGGGCGGTCGCGCAGCCGTCGATCGGAATGTGATCCTCCTGGTGGCTATGCAGTCGGCGTGTGAAAAGCTGATGCAGTCTTCGTGGTGAACACGTGTGCAGTTTTCGAATGCAGTGCACGTACGAACAACATGGTGTTGTAGTGAGCATAGGTGCAGTACGTGGCGAACTCCTGTGCAATCTTTGAGTGGAAGGCTCGTGCGGATGGCATGGTCTGAGGCGTGATGGTTTGATAGCGTTGGCCCTGCACCTGGCAAACATCTGTGCAGTCTTCGAGTGGGGTGCTCATGCTGGCAGCAAGCTCTGGGGAGCGTTGGCGTACCACGTGGCGAACACTTGTGCAGTATTCGAGTGGGGTGCTCATGTGAATAGCATGGTGCTTGCGAGCTGTGTGGCGCAGCACGTGAAGAACATCTGTGCAGTCATCGAGTGGATTTCCCCCGTTCAAAGTATGGTGCTAGCGAGTGGAGGAGCAGCACGTGGTGAACACATGTGCAGTTTTCGAGTGGAGTGCTCATACGGGCAGTATGGTCGTGGTGTTGGCGAATATAGACGCAGACAAGAGGTGCGCAACTACTAGCGCTAAAGAAGTGCGCGGCTGCTGGCATTACAGAATGGCTGTAGCGTTCTGTGGAATAATAGAATGACTGCAGATTTGGCGAAACGTCACTATATGCCTCGGAGAAACATCGCCAAAGTTCCGTGCAACACATGAATTTCGCTGACCTGGGTTATGCCATACAGAAATTTTGGCTGGTTGGGCTGGGTGAGGGGAGCTACGCATCTCCGAGCGATCGTCTTTACATCATGGTATTCATCGCTATTAGCACTTGGTGGACTCCAAGTTGTTCCATATGCTGACTAGTGTAGCTAGATCATAGACTCAAGCGCGGATCCAGCGTTGTGGGCACGATGGGCATGCCTACAACCTTAAAAGACTTTGATGTCACACTTTCACGGTCTATTGAGATCTATAGGCCTTAATAAAAAAAATCTTGGTCAGGAGCATAATAATTTTTGTAAACATGTCCTTTGTACATCTATCGATCATGAAATGAGTTAGTTCATACTCCGACTCGCACTTAGCCGGGTGGATTTGATCTATCTGTGACCACAACCTTATTTGAAGGTTGGATCCGCGCCTGCATAGACCCGTTCGTTGAGTAGTCCGTTCATCAGACAAAGCGCGTGCGTCGCACTGGGCCTGTGTTTTGGGCAAGATCTGTACGTCAGGTCATGGTTTAAATGACGAGAGTCTAGAGCTGGTGGCGACTCAGCTCACGTGCTCGAAGGAGAACAAGCCAAAGAGTATAAATAATTATTGTTTGATTTTAAGAGACATCTCTGTTTTTCTTCTACATTTTGAATGACGAATGTATGAATTAATTTAGAGCTGATGATTGAATTAATATATACTATCTATACTTTAACTGAAGAGTTTGTTTGTTTGGTTGAACGCGCTAATCTCGGTAACTACTGATTCAAATTGAAAAAATATTTTCGTGTTGGATAGTCTATTTATCCAGGAAGGCTTTAGACTATAGTATAACATCACGCTACAATTAATAGGAGCTAAGCATCAATGAAAAATGTTGCAAAAACGGACAAAAATGAATGGCAAAACGTAGTTCGCGGACACAGCTATAAAGCTGAAGAGATTGTTTGGTTCAACGCGCTAATCTCAGGAACTACTGATTCAAATTGAAAAATTATTTTCGTGTTGGATAGTCCATTTATCGAGGAAGGCTATATAGCATCACGCTACGACTTATAGGAGCTAAGCATTAATTAAAAATATTGCAGAAATGGGAAAAAAATATATGGCGAAACGTATTACGCGGGCACAGCTAGTTGAAAGACAAATGAAAAATGGAATTTTGCAATGCAACGTGACTATGCGACTAGGTGCTAAAGAAATTGTTTTCAGACTCAAGTCTGAACTTAGTCCTGGCTGTGAAGTGAACACGTTTTGTGAAATAGGTTAGCTGTGACGGCATTAGTTTGCTTTTGCTTTATAAGGCGCTAGAAATCAGCGTTAAAACCAGTGTGTGCTCAAAGGCCGTCGTGCGGTATGATTGTCGGATATTTGCTGGATTTGTGGCTAGATTCGTTATCTGGTCATGTCGGTATAATATGCTCCAGCTCAATACTTGTGTTATGTTTGGGTTAGAAAATTTACTATCGTGAAACATTGGTACTTGCTTTTATTATGAGTAATCGTAATTTCTAATGCAAAATAGTGTTTCTGTTTACCTCTCTAATTGTGACTGTGATAATTTCGCTTCTTTTTAGAATTTAGATTATTCTTGCGATGTTACCGTCTATTCAATCACAATAAATTACTACGAAGCATCTAAGTAATACCAACAATTTATATTGAGGCCATTGGTTAAGCTGTAATATAATTAACAAATTCATTAATTCAATTAACTTTCTAAGGAAAATGTTATTACTTTAATTGTTTACATACATTTGTCATTTAAATTAATTGAATCAAGAATTTTGTCATTATCACATCGATATGAGTCACCAGTAAAGAGAGTGGTTAGAGTAAAGGGAGTGGTTAACTTATTAATGTGTTCCTGGTTTCTGCTATAGTTCACACCAGTCAATTAGAATGCTGGTTTGTAAAATATCTCCGAGAAATGAACGACACCCCCACCGGTTAAATAAGCATATTGCAAAAATTCTGTTTCCCTTGAATACGCTACAATGCATATTTTTCAATCCTACGTTTAAAATAGAGTGCGGATTCTTAAAATACAATACATGGAAAACGTACGTCATATGCTTCATCGGACATCAGATATTTTTCGTGATGGCATCTCTTGATTGTTGGTACAATATGTCTTCGACTAGTCAAGCTTACTTGAAATCATACGACGTAATCAGATTTTTGCAGTGCATAACTTCCTTCGGTGTCAACTACTACAATATTTTCCACAGCAAAACGAATATCAGATTGGTTTTGAAAATTCAAGATAATTGCAAAAAGTTGCTGTTTAATTTGAATTCAATGAAATTTGCAATCGTCACTTGGTTTGAGATAATAAGTACCCTTATTCACTTTATCAGTATATGGACTTATACTTTCGCATTATTAAATGGACCCTACGTAGTTAATAGTGTATTGCAGGCTACAGCATATTTGACATTAATCTCCATCGATATCAACATCATTTGTGCTAACCGTCTTCTAAGTATGATTAGATACAACCTCGTCTCTTGGACATCGACGATGTTAAATCACTACGATACCAATTGCTCGATTAAAAGAAATTCGAAGAATAGCCATGTCTTAAAGAAGAGAATGTTTCGATTGTACTTGAATATTCTCGACACCTATATGGTTTTCCAGGAAGCTTATCGCCTTACGGTATGTAGACGTTTGACTTACACAAATTTACTTTAATGCACTAAAAATAACCCGCAGACATAAAGGACGCTAGTGTCTCTGCCTTTCCAACGCCTAATATTAAATGTTTAAAGTTTTCAGTTGATGCCTAAACACTATCGACGTCAGTGCGTAATGAACTTCTTTTTTTCAGATTTTTTGGTACATTTGCAACACCTTTATTCAAGTTTTACACTGCTTTTATGTTATGCTTCGTATATGCATACTATTCGATAACGTGAGTATCTATTTTTTTTTTGTTTCCAAAAGTAAAATATTTTATTTAATTTTACTGAACTGATACAGAAATATCTTTTTTTTTCAAAATTAAGATTAGTCGTCTATTAGGTATATATAAAATTACATCTTGGTATAGTTTGTGATGACAATTAGAACAAATTTTTATCCCAGAAAAAATATAATTTTTATAGTATTTTGTGCTTGTGCAATAGTTACATAATAAGGGTTCTTAAAAGTCGAGGGTCAATGTTACAAAACGAGGCTTGGCCCAAGAATTTTTAGAGCTTATTATGTACCGCTGTGCCGTTGCATATAGGACTTCTTCTACGGCAGCTAGAACTTACAGCAGCTAGAACTATACTCAAGAAACACGTACTGTATGGCTATTAGAATATATAATAAAATACCAGACAAAATAAAAACATTGACATATAATAAATTTAAATCAACACTGCATAACCTTTTAATTAGTAAAATGTATTATACTATTAATGAATATCTCAATGACAAATTATGACAATTCTATTAAAATTATTGACTATCATCTTGACATTACTATTATTTTATTTTTACTACAATACAATTCTCTGTAATAAATAATGATATAAATCTATGACCCTGTAAAAGCCATTTATATGTAAGCTTCTATCAAAATAATAAGATATCCATGCTCATGAAAAACAAAATATCTGCATATATTAAATGTATAATTTAACCAATAATTTTAACATTTGCACATCGAACATTCGATAGAATATGTCGGGAAATATAACTGTAACAACCTACTAACCATATTCTGGCAAATAAATTTATTATTATTATTTATTTCGTTAGTAAAAATACAGGCATTTAAAATTATTAACTTTCTCACAAGTTCGCGCCGATATAACAATTGTCGTTCAAAACAAAATGTGAAAGTCCGCGCTTCTCTTTTTTTAATCAACCGTCATAGACAATTCCAAAAAAACTTCAATTACGTTCTAGTTAATAAAACTATCTTACCCAAAATAACATTGAAAAAATAAAATCTGTATTTCATACAGGTTATTTATGTAATCTATATAAATAAAAATCAATGTTTGTTTGTCCTCTATGCGTTCCGAAACCATTAAATTAACCATTAAACCCGGCCCCAGAAATAACCTAACATTTTTAAGAAAATTTTGTATCTAAGTACTTGAAAATTATATTTTGTCAAAGTACTTATTTGAGCTCGCCTGGCTAGCCACCACCATCTAACCTAAGTATGTCGCCATGTTAATAGCATTGTTGTGTTTCGACAATTAGAGGTAAGGCAACCAGTTCCTCAGTTGTTGAGGAGTCTAGGTAAACCTCGCTAACATCTTCGGCGTTTGTCTTATGTAAAAATTGAATTTTCTTTTTTATTTTTTATTTTCATTTTTCGTATTGGACATTTTTCATTTCGGACATTTTTCGTTTTGGACATATTTCGTATTTGACATTTTTCGTGCTAGTAATTTTTCCTATTGGACGTTTTTCGTATAGGACATTTATAATTATTGTCATTAGTAGTGCAACGCAAATCAATTTAAAGTGAGACACAAACAAAGACAATTTATACAAATTCATAGTTATCATTAACATTTTAACACATTCAAAGTTACGCCACTGCAAATGACAACGGTGTATAATAGTATGTGCTATCGCTATATGTGGACTTCGAATACTGTTTTCATCGAAAACTTATAATCAGAGTACTTGCTCGTAAGGTTCTGAATTGACACAAAAAACTGTTTACTACAGTTTAAATTGACACGTCCCCATAATCCTCTGACGCGATACGTATTAAAATTTTCCAAGATTGGCAAATACACTGTTCGCAAACTGCTCTTATGCGGTTCTGTAATCTCACCGATGCACCTGATGCTAGGTTGTTTTCTTTGTGTGCACGCCGCCGTAAGGCCCTCCGTCTGGGGATTGCCCTGGTGTTCTCGGGCAATCCCCCCTTGGCGATAGCCCGACCAGTGGGTCGGGCTTGCCCGGGCGCGTAGGTAGTGGAGTCGCAGTGTGGACCTTACCTAGCGCGCCCTTAAGGGCAGGGAGAACACCGGGGGGTTTTAGTGGGTAGGCCTGAACGGGAAAGCCCCACACACGCTCGCTGTTTAGCCAACGGCGGGTACGGTGCGGTTACGCATTTCCCCCCGAGAAAAAAAAAAGGTTTTCTTTGTTAACCAGGAAGGGGAGGGTTATGTTGGGTCTTGCTTGCGCTATAAGGTGCATAATCCCCGCGGTGATAAAATGCATAATATTGTAAATTAAATGTATCGGTGTGAAAAAAAAATCAATTTAACACTTTCTGTACATTAATATTGTATGTTGTTGTTTATACTGAGTACTCTTTCCAGTCAGTGATTATACAATATGCAGTGATATTGTTTTGCGCGGGGATACTCAAAAATATATTCCTACAAGTCTTGATCACGACAGAATGCGAAAATTTTTATTCAGGTATCCACAATGTTGACCTCATCTGCATCAAAAAGCTTGGAGATATGAGTTCAGGTAATTTTGTCAGATTAAAGTTAATAAGTAGCTCGACCTTATTTTTTTCTTCTTCGTAGCTGACCTTCAACTTGTATTAATAAATATAATGAAAAACTGATACATTTTAATGAAAAAATATTTTTTCAAACATTATTTGACACATATTAATAATTATTATTATAAGCCGTTGACTGTGCGATGTGGCGAAAGTCATCATTCTGGATATATTCCAGAGAGCTATATGCTCTCACCCGCCTCTTTCTTGTCTTAACTGGCCAGTCAGAATAGATTATATAGCAAGCTGTTGAATGGATTATATAGCAAGATGTTCTTAATGTCTATTAACTACTAAAAGAATAAACAATATTATATGCGTATTAAAATTATATAAAAAAATATCCTTAATGTAAATTACGCCTACAGTAACAGTAAGCCTTAAACAATAATATTATATCAAGTAATTATTGTGACAAAAAAGCCTAAGTAGTAATTATGCTGAAATGTATAAGGAATAAAAAATTTAAACGAGTTGCGGAGAAGCGTACCTACAGCCCACACGATGTTAAGCGGTTACTCTAGACTAGACGCTTGCATGTAACCGATTACCGAACTAAAGCAAAGAGCACTGAAAGCTTTCTAATTGACTGGCAATTTTACTCACGCATAGGAGCACAGTATTATGCTGAATAGTACATTTTTACACCTAAACCTTTAACCTTTTAAGGTTACGAGGGAAAGACTCAGTACTAGAGTTGTCTGTGTGGTCACCTCAATCTTTCCTTTTTCCGCCCTAAGTCTAGCTCTAAGTCATCGTACCTTGTTTCTTCATGCAGTGTAAACTTACATTTCTTTCGTGTAAATTCTCTAGCCAGCGGACTAGGTTTGTCACTTAAGCTTTTGTTTTCAGTTTAAAGTCAATTAACTCGGCAAGTTTTAGGTTTTTAGATCTGAGACAACCACCTAGAGTCCCTCTAACCTATAAATGCCCTTTAAATATTATATTATGTCGGAATTTAGTTACACCCGGTACACCCACTGTAGCCACTTACCATGAGGTGGGAAGCCTGCTTGTTCTTTAAACTTAGTTGTATACATAAGAAGGTTACTCTTTAATATGAATGTAGCGTTTACAGACGCTTACAGTATAGATTACCTGAAAAGATTTCGGGTCTAACAAACGGTATTTTACTTCCAGAAGCAGACAGAAATTTGTTCAAAAACATTCGACGCGTGAACAGGATGGAGTTCAGGGTGATACGCGTATACGGAGTGTTCAGCATGAACGCTAAAATGCTAGTCGCGTTCGTGGCACTTGTCGCGCACTACGTTATCACCCTTACGCAGATAATAGTCATATAGACCAATCAACACAGAATCAGTAGGTTTTGACACCGAATGTGATGGACTTAAAAGCACATTACGGTGTAATTAATTACACTCTACGTGGAATGTTAGTGATATGCTTGAATATATAATAAATAACGTTTTTATCTTTTTCAGGTTCATAGATACAACGAAGTGCCTGCTGTAAAAATATTTCATTCTATCTATATCATGCACATAATTATTTTGGCCTACAACGCATCTTGTTCTTATTCAGCCATACAAAGCAGAGAAGACGAAAGCCTTGATAAGATGCCTAGAGCGGAAGTAAACCGGAATCCGTGGAGGAAGTTTGTTGCAGACAGACTATTTGACTACAGTCCTTATTGATGAGGGAGCTGCTAGGAAGAGAGAGAGAGAGAAAAATATATAATGCAGAAATTTTAACTAAAAGTGCATTGATTTTAATAATATAATTATCTGTTATGGATGGATTTTGAGAGGTGATTTGTTAATACCTTCGTCACCAGCATGACATCATTCTGCTTGTGCTCATTGAAGGTGTTACAAATTTATCTAATTATGATATATTAAATGTTAGTGGTGGTATTTATATTTGCAAAATAAATATTAATAGCTAGTGTCTCTATTCTAAAAAATAAAACATACTGAAAGTAAAATGTGCCGATAATGTTATAGTATAGTATATATTAGTTTAATATCATACATCAAACAACGTCGTTTCCTTTTTTAATTGCAATATCCAGCAAGTTTTCCTAATATTAATATTTTCGTATCTTCTATAACAACTTTATTCCTTCAAGTGCACGGCCTATTTAGAATGATCATCTATTTATAGGTATCTAAAACATTACCTTCTATTCATCAATCCCAACATTTCAAACGTATGCAAGTCAGTTTTGGATGACTAGATAATAACAGTAAAGTCACGCACTCAATATAACGCAAAAATACGGATCGTTCTCGGGAATTCGAACATCAAATAGGTCTCGACAATATAGCTCCCTGAAGGCATTTGCTATCATCGAGAACTGGCTCTCACATCTATCGCCTCCCCTACAGCCTATTGTTCTCTATAGTCTATTCTGAAATACTGTGAACTACTGTGTGAGCTTCAATAACGTATACGAACATGTTTGCTTTGTTTATTACAAAAGCTGTCAGCTCGATATCTGTCAACATGTCATAAAAAAAAATATGTTAATTTTTATAATTTTAAATTCATAATCATAGAAGATAAGCCAATGGTTCACAAGTCTATGGCGGGAGACCTTGTACTGGAAAGAACCAACAAGGAATTTTTTCTTCCTGTATTGTAACACAGTCGACTATTAGAAGCTGACTCAATGAAAAAGTTTCAGCTCAGCTTCTATTACAAGATTAGATGTGGCAATTCTCTTCTTACTATGTCATTACCAAATACAACAATATTTATTTACATACAAAGTTACACACAGCAACACAGTTTCTTTGATTAAAATCAAAGTTAGGTGTTATATTAAATTCCAATTTGTCCTGGCATCCGCATGTCAATGAAGTGAGTAAGAAGGTACACTACACGTTTCATTCACCGAAATGTCTCCAAAGCTAACATACGGAAATTTCCTTCGCCCAATCCCTTATTTAGTCTATTTTTGACTTAGTACGCTGATGCCTGTTTAAGAGGCACTTTTGCGTTTTGGTCAAATGCTTCGAACCCGTGAAAGCTCATAGTCTATCGACAATGTAGTTTATTGTATATCCATATATTAACGTATTCTTGTGTTATCTATTAAATCTTTTTTTTTGTTTTCGACTTGTTTGTTTGTTTACACACTGAACTATCATTTCGTAGCAATCTTTATTAATGACAGGGCAGAAATAAGCAGTACCTTTGTACAGTGTCTACATATATCTATGTTTTTGTTGCTGTTTTTGTGTATGTGTACATAAATTGTAAATAAAAATAATAATAGTATATAATCAAAGCACGATTCTATACATTATAATGAGTAATATTTTCTTCTATCTTCAAGTTAATACCAGGCATTGGCATCATTCAAGTAATCGTTGACTATATAATATTGTTACGCCGATGGTATAAGAATCTTCCCGCGTGGTTTACTTGGCCTAAGAAGCGTTTTCAGCAGATTAAAAACGTAGTTTCAGGAGGTGCTCTTAACATAATAGAATATCGAAATTTTACCCATGTTGCCGTTGTGTTCAGGCACCTGAAACATGTTTTCAGTCCGTTTCAGGCTACCCTCTATCGAACCGCACCATAACCTGAAAACCTTTCAGCCGATTTCAGGACCTCTAATTGACCTTTGAAGCACACTTCGATATATGACTAAATTTTCAATAGGAGTGAGTGAAATAGCATGATAAAAGACCGGCCATGTGCGTGTCGGGCCACGCGCAGTGTAGGGTTCCGTAGTTGCAGTTGCTTTTAAATAAGCATTATCATTATGATTAAAGCTGCAATGATTTTATATTTCCTTAACTTCACGTGGTTCGTAAATTTATATTCAGTACTAATTTTCAATGAAATTTTACTTTTCCCAGTACATTTTATAAGTTGGTTGTCTATAACTTTTTGGTTTGTACTTAATACTCAACTTTGATAGTTTTACTTCAAACTTCGTTATATATACTACTATTGTAATTTTTTTCACGTGTCCATATATAACCGTTTACCAGATAGAAGGGGGGGACACTTACCTCTCACAAAAATTTATTTCAGACATGGATCCCTAAATCGAAAAATGATATTCTGAACCTTACATTATTTTTTATAGACCTATTCAACAATACCCCACAAGATGGGTTAGTGGAGAAAAAATATTTGGTCCCACTTTACTTGTATGGGAGCTATCCTAAGAAAAATTTTTTCACTATTTTATTCTACCACTTTTTTGGCAGGATTAATGTTCATACCCATACCAAATAAGAGCTTTCTAATACTACTAGTCTCTGAGTAAAACCGCGAACAGACAGACAGACAGACAGACATGGCGAAACTATAAGGGTTCCTTGTTTATTACGGAACCCTAAAAAGGGACAACTATAGTGAGCACTTTCGACATTTAAAACATAGATCGAAATGCATCTAACAACTGCTAGACATGCTGGCTGACAGAGATAGAACATGCTGACAGAGACAGAGAACATAATCAGGCGTGCGTACCACGGAACTTTCGAGAAGGAAAGATAAACAATCGATCGGTTAGGGAATACTCGAGAATCGAACATTCTCGAATGGCTAGAATGTTCACCGATCCTACTATATAAGCGCAAGGGCGTACCACGGAACTTTCGAAAAGAAAAGACAAATAAATCGATCGGGTACGGAATACTCGAGAATCGAACATTCTCGATGACTTCATAGAAACGGTCGAAACACGCGCTATACCTACGCGCCTCGATCTGGGATCGCACTCGGATCGCATAGCTACAAGGGCTGTCACAAATGCAGTTCGCCGCAGGGCATACGCACGAAAGACCAAACGATGCCGAGCGGCCGTAGTTATAAAATTTCAAAGTATCCATTTACGTATTAGAGATTTGTACATTTGTTAAATTAAACTTTAACATTTTTACTGAAGCGAAGGACGTCTACAGGACAAATTCCAGAAATCCCAACAGACTTGTTTTGGAGGTGATTCCTAGAACCGTCTGTTTTTAAAAAAAATGCTATTCCATGTCCATAAAAATTTACAATAAGGTTCCTAATTTGATAAAAGAGTTGCCATTTTTTCGATTTAAGCGGGTGCTACGTAGATGGTTGCTACATGAGGCATTCTATGATATTGACCAATACTTAAATTATAAGGACATTAATGTTATTTTATCATTTCTGTAATTAATATTTTATTTAATGGGTGAAATTATCAAGTAAGACATTTTGACATTTTTATATGAAAATTTTATATTTGTATGCTAACTGAAGCTAAATGTGAGAGCTTTTACAACATATACTATATAATAACCAACATCGATATGTAATACCACATTTAATGACAAATAAATTATTATTATTATACATTTATTCAAAAAAGCATCTTAAATTTAAGTTTTTTACAATATATAGATATAAAAACACAAATATTATAAAAAACTTAAATCTAGGGTTCTACTGGCAGCGGAGAATGGCCCAAGCTACCGGTGGTTAGGGCTACAGGGAGAGGAATCTCCGAACGATACGTGCCGTGTCAAGAATCACCGCCTTCTGTATCTGGCCCTTATTATTATTATTATTTTTTTGTGATGAAATAGGCAAAGATATGGGTCACTTATTATCCAACCAATTGGGACTAAGTGTTATAAATAACTGTATGCCTGGCTCTAGTTATGAAGATGTGATTGCTAAAATTTGTAATTATAAGTTTAACAATGAAGATAATCTTATAATACTTATGGGTAATAGGGGTAACTTAAGCAAATTTGAATTAAAAACTTTTTATTCAAAGTTGGAATATTTGGATGTAAATAAAATAATTATGTACACATTTCCTTACCACCATAAATTGTCTGAATATGAGAATGGCATGAGATATAAATTTAATTTGACTCTAGACATATTGACATGTTATTCTAATAAATTTCATATTATTGACATAAACAAGTTGACATGCATTTCTAATAAGTCATACTTGACAAAAGATAGATTAAATCTATCAACATATTCAAAAAAACAATTAGCTGTATCGCTAAGCTTTTATTTATCTAATTTAGCCAAAAACTTGGCTGTTAATTCTCACATTGACAATGCTTCTATTGAGCAACATACTCAATGTAATGTTTTGGAACAAGTTCCAAGTAATTTAAATTAAATAATAAGACAATAGAGGTAGCCTCTTGCCGGGTATTGACCAAAGGAAAGCCTAAGTATTTGCGGATTGTTCATCAAAATATTCAAGGCTTTTCTGCGAAAGATTTAGAAATTAGCCTATATTTAGATTATGAAAAGATTGATGTATTTTGTGTCACTGAGCATTGGCTCAAAAATTATGAATTGTCAACAAGTTTAGATAACTATAAAATTGCGAGTTCATTCACTAGGAAAAGTGCTATTAGAGGCGGATCCCTTATAATTTTACATAATGACATACAGTTTAAGGAACGAAAAGACATAGTTTCTCTTTCAGTCGAACGAATAATTGAGTTATCATGCGTGGAACTTGATAATTTCATTGTAATATGTGTATACAGGCCCCCCTCTGGAAACTATTCAGAGTTTGAGTCTGCTATGGAAGACGCACTAAGAATAGTATCTAGGAAAACTAAAAAAAATTGTTGTCTGTGGTGATTTTAATATAAATATTTTAGTGGAATCACAATTATGTAGTAGATTTATTAACTTATTTAAATCATTTAATCTGATTCATGTTTTTCAAGAGCCAACCCGAATTACAGCTACATCCGCTACTTGTGTAGACAACATTTTCTGTAACTGTGATGTACAAGATAAATTTATTATTAATTGTATAAACTCTGACCATAGTGGGCAATTAGCTTCGTTTGAACACCATCATGTTTGTTCTGAACGTGAGATTACTTGTAGACCCATAACAAAACGCGGTATAGAAAAATTTAAAAGAAATGTTGTTAATCAAATTGCAGATTCATCAACCGAGAGGAGCAACGCGAATAATCTTTATAATAATTTATTTAATGTAGTTAAAGATGAATGTAACAATATATTAAAAAAAAAGTAATTAAAATCAAACATGAGAGAAAGAAATTTAGTGATTGGGCGACGCCAGGCATATACAAAAGCCGTAGGAAATTATTTGAACTTTATGCTTTAAAAGTAAACTCCAGTGATCCCGCTTTTATAGATTATGTAAGAAATTATTCTAAAACATTTAAGAAAGTGTGCATGTCTGCAAAAGCGATGTACATAAGTAATAAAATTAGCTTATCTAAAAACAAAGTAAAGACCACCTGGAACATCATTAACCAGGAAACAGGGAAACCCCAAAGCCGTGTAAATTCTTTCTCACTAGAAGTTAATAATAAAGCAATAAAATCGGATATTGCAGTTGCAAATGCGTTTGAAGATTTCTTCTACCACATACCTATAGAAACTATAAGTAGTCTCAACTCGTGCCCCAATGCGGCTGTAGCCCTCTTAGAACAAAGTGTAGAGAAGTGCAGCATAGGCTTCAACTTTGGTCACATTGACGCCGACACTATTCTAAAAACATTCCGCATGATCAGTACCAAAAAAACTGAAGATCTTTGGGGTATTTCGACCCACTTAATCAAATCTATAATAAAGAACTTGCTCCGCAACTAGCGTTCATTTTCAACAAATGTATTGATGAAGGTATCTTTCCTGATCTAATGAAATATAGCAAGTTAATACCTTTATTTAAATCTGGAAATAAAAATGATCCTGCAAATTATAGACCAATTTCGATTCTACCAGCACTTAGCAAAATATTTGAAAAAATTATTTCTAATCAGCTGTCAGATTATTTCACAATCAATAAAATCCTACATATGAACCAATTTGGCTTTACTAGGGGTCGTTGCACTACAGAGGCTGGAGTTGCACTTCTCAAACACATTTTTGCCGCCTGGGAGTGTAAACAGGATGTGATCGGTATATTTTGTGACCTGTCAAAGGCTTTTGACTGCGTTGATCATCAGACTCTTCTAAATAAGCTCAAGCATTATGGTGTGTCTGAAGAGGCAATTAAGCTTATTGAGTCTTATTTGTCCAATAGGGTTCAAAAAGTTGTAATTAACAGAACTGAGTCTTCTGGTGCACCTATCATTATGGGCGTGCCTCAAGGATCAATACTGGGACCTCTGCTCTTCTTAATTTATATTAATGACCTCCCACACTTCACCAATAATCTGTGCGATACAGTACTATTTGCAGATGACACTTCTTTAATATTTAAGATTGACAGAGGAAACGGAAATACTGACGTTGTAAATAGTACTCTTTCTAAAGTATTGCATTGGTTCACTGTGAATAATTTATCATTAAACTCGAGTAAAACTAAATGTATTAAGTTTTCATTGTCAAATGTTAGGAAAGTGGACAATATTGTGGAAATGAATAATTATACTGTTGAATTCGTAGATTTTACTAAATTTTTGGGTATAACACTAGATTCGACTTTGCAGTGGGATCCACATATTGCGTCTTTAGCAAACAGACTCAGTTCTGCGGCATATGCTGTAAAAAAAATGAGACAACTTACTGATGTTGAAACGGCAAGACTGATTTACTTTAGTTATTTTCACAGTGTCATGTCATATGGGCTATTACTGTGAGGATCAGCCGCTAGTATAGAAAGTATTTTTGTACTTCAAAAAAGAGCCGTGCGGGCTATTTATAATTTACGAACAAGTGATTCTCTACGTGATTTATTTAAAGAAATTAATATATTGACTTTAGCAGGACAGTATATTTATGAAAATTTGATTTATGTTTATAAAAATTATAACACATTCGATACCAATTTTAAATTTCATAACTTAAATACAAGAAATAAAAATAAACTTGCCGTTCCAACGTACAGGCTCCAAAAAACTAGAGGCTCATTTATGGGGAAATGTATATCTTTTTACAACAAAGTTCCACAGAGTGTTACTGACTTACCTTTTCATAAGTTTAAAGCGCATGTAAAAAAGACTCTAATGAGTAAAGGATATTATAAAGTCAATGATTATCTGAATGATGTCAATGCTTGGTCTTAATTGTAGACTTAATTTATAGATTTAAATGTATAATGTACACTGACACATCTAATCTTGTAATGGAAGTTGAACACAATCTTTACTTTTGAGTTCTGCTTCCAATTGACGACTCTGTAACAATACAGGGAGAAAAAAATAGCCCTTGCTGGTTTTCTTGCTGGTTCTTTCCAGTACAAGGTCTCCCGCCGTAGACTTGTGAACCAATGGCGTAGCTTCTTTGACGTTCAAAAGTGATTGTAAAATCCCAATTGAATAAAGGATATTGAATTTGAATTTGAAAGAGGGGCCGAGTCTACATACTGCATTATACTATTACCGTGGTATAGTAAAGTAGTGTACAGTGTTTAGTAAAGTGGTTTAATTAGTGATTAATTATATCCTATATCTAAATCGTTGGTGTTTCTAATTTTCTATACAACACCCACCCCGCAAACGTCACAATATCCTTTACTCATAAGAGTATTTTTTTACATGCGCTTTAACTTATGGAAGAGAAAATTAGTAACACTTTGTGAAACTTCACTGTAAAAGGTTAAACATTTTCCATATTTTTCATTAGTGGAATCGATTCTTCTCTCGATTCAGGTATTGCGCAATTTTATTAACACGTTGTAAATATATTTTAACCATCTTGTCTGGAAGCTAGATTTTTAACAACAAATAAACAACCACGTTATCATATATTTAAGGTACTTATCTATAATACTCATATATATATCATGCTAATAATTTCATAATCGGAGTGGAATAAAGAGAAATAATCGCAAAAGCCTCGAATTTTATCGTAAACGTCAATATTTAAGTACCTACCTTAAAAGTAATACCATTGTTCCATTTTTTTAAATGACAATTTAAAAAAGGAACAACTGTATTTCTATATCCTAGTTAGATTCTAAGTTACAATGGGGTCCTCATATTGAATGCCTATCGAACAGACTAAGTTCTGCAGCATACGCCGTAAAAATGATTCGTCAAATAACAGATGTGAAAACTGCGCGGTTAGTCTATTTTAGCTACTTCCACAGTATTATGTCATACGGGATACTACTGTGGGGAAATGCCGCCGATATTGGCTGCATTTTTGTACTGCAGAAGAGGGCTGTTCGGGCGATCTATGGGATGGGCTCCCGAGAGTCTTTAAGAGAAAAATTCAAAGAAATTGATATTATGACTGTACATTCACAATATATTTATGAAAACTTACTGTATGCACACAAGAATAAAGATATCAAATTCAGTAAAAATAGTGACTATCATAATTTAAATTTAAGAAATAAAGACAAGCTAGCAATGCCCACATATAGGCTCCATAAAATAAGCAACTCTTTTGCAGGTCACTGTATACGAATGTACAACACGCTGCCATGTAACATGCATGACTTGTCAGTAAATAAATTTAAAATTTTAATTAAAGCTCAGTTAAGCAAAAAGGCTTATTACAGTGTTAAAGATTTTTTGAATGATAAGGCAGCGTGGCGGTAAAAGAAATGAATTGCTCGTTCTCTGAATAGTTTTGTAATATTCACAATTTGTAAGACATTTGGCGATTTTAAAAGAGTTTTGGCACATGAGTTTCTTGCCCGATTCTTCTCATGTTAGCCCCTACATTCGGAATCGGGTCGCTCTTGGCGATTACATGCGCGGCAACAACTCCGCGGATGTACTTGCCACTAGCGCACGGGTTAGCTTGATTTTAGTCGAATATTTTTTATGTTTTAATAATTTTGTAAAATGTGTAAAATTGACGATTTTAAGAGCCCGCAAGGGCCTATGAAATAAAGTACTTTTGATTTTGATTTTGATTTTGATTTTATTGTTATTCGGGTATTGTAAACAACTACAAATCCCCGTAGCATACATATGGCTTCCTCGAGTGGGCTCCTAGTGGATTAGATATATCGAATCAATTAACGGTACTCATTAGTGTTTGACTCTCGGGCCGTGCAATAATGAGACAAACTGGTTCTGAGACTTCATATTATTATAACGTTAATTATTTCTGAGAAATGTATCATAATTAGTTAATACTGGACAGGCTAAAAGGTATTGGCCGGTCTATCCCGGTCTAGCACTCCAACATTACGCCAAGTCAGTTACATTCAAGCTGCGCAACGTTAGTTTGGTTTCAATGTTATAGAATAAGAAGTCACTCAAATAACGCAAAATATCATAGCAATTGTTTAGATTCTCAGGTACTAATTCTCCCAAAAAAACGTCAATTTTTTCCGCACTCTTTTTCTTAGTCTTTCACGCAAAATCTACTAAATGGATTTGGATGAAATTTTGTAGGGTACATTTACGTATTGGTTATGAGATTTTTGGTTATGAGTGGGCGCGAGGCCAATTTTACGACATGGTGTTAACATATAGGCTACTTTTTATCCGTTAATTATAAAAGTGAGTAGTTCCCGCGGGAAAGTAGATTTACAGTTTTTTTATTTGAACTTTTAGAAGGCGAAACATAGCTCGTGGGCACAGCTAGTATAAAATCAAATAGGTGAGTATTTTTTTTATTACTGTTCAAATCATTCTACTGTCGTATTCTGAAGCGTCCCCCTAAATTAACCGGGGTGATAAAAAAGTAACCCTGTATATTATCATCTCTAAACGCTTTAGCAAACTACAATTTTTGATTCCAAATCTGTAAAATGAATATGCCGTGCTTCCATAAATATTCATGTTCGGCAGCACTTGGGTTTCATGATACAAACAGACGACAGCGTCTCTGTTTGAATTGCGTACTTCTCTAAAGTACTACTTAATAGGTAAAAATATTACCTCAGAACAATAACTAAAGCATTTAGTTACAACAACTGCTACAACACCATATTCCAAAATTAATAAATAACATTCCTGTAGAAATAAAAGAAGAAATAACAAAATTAAATATAAAATTTTGATTAAAATAGTAGTTTATGAAATAGTTACATAATACTTAAAACACTAGTGTGTGTTTAAAATTCGAGGCTTGAGGAGAATTTTAATAGTACCACACGAGTGTTTTAAGACCTAATTATGTGCAATTTCATGCACTACTTTATCTACACTCATGCAATCAGTGGTTACCTAAATTAAATAAAAGACACAAAATTAAAACAAAATCAAACTCATTTATTCTAATAATTATTTGCATTTTGAACAGTGCAATTGTGAAACTAATACAGAAATCTAAAACTACATACATTTATATTATTTATTATTTTAACCAATAACAGCAAAATTATGAATGAAAAATTCAGAGAAATGGCGCCAACACCAACATTCTACCGCGCATGCGCTGTTGCACGCGCCGCCATAGACAATGTACTGGCACAAAAGAAAATTGTGACAAAACCTCCTTGGTCGGGCTTCGTCAATCGAACTGTATTTTATTGGAATTCGAGTTACATTAAAGTACTGGTTTTGTATGGCGAACCTGTATTATAATGTAATTTGTAAAAGGCTTTAAAATATTAGTGTTGAGTTCTTAATATTAGAATTAGAACATGAGTGTATATAAAAGTATTTTCTTTCACTACATAAAATTTACAGTTATTTCAAAAGTTATTTTATTACTAAACAGTGTTGTGAAAATATAATATTGAATCAATAAATTAATTAGAATGACTGGATAAAATTAACTAAATAAAATAATATTAATTAGAAATACGAAAAAAAATTATTTGCAATAAAAATTATTATCTTGTATTAAATATGTAACCTATAAATTAATAATAAAAATTAATTTAATTATTAGATTTAGGCAAGGTTAATACTAAACGCAAAGTAAACAATGTAAAGTCTTATCCCGTGTGTTTTCAGCCATTGTGACACAATGTCACAATGGCTGAAATTAAAGAACGGTCGACGGTGACCGTGCGATGGTGTGGTGGCCCGATAAAAAAAAATATCATGTACCCTATTTATATTTGTTAGCGTACCTATACAATACATACTAAAGAGATTTTTGTGTCACAGATTTGAAAGTGTGATATGTTGGAAAAATGTATTGTTGTAAATATGTTCTTAAATTAATGTATATTATATTATAGGTATATTATAATTGTAAATGAGTGAGATGGGTACTAAGCGGCGAGTGTGAGAACTGAATGAATGCAGTGTCCAGAAAAACCAAATTTGGTTTATAGGATGCTGAAAAAAAAATGTTAAAATGTATTGTTTGTGAAATAAATAATTAAAATAAATAAAAAAGTTATTCTTCTGAGATTGCAATAATCGCAATGAGATAGCGAATGTGCGAGTAGTGTGCCACTTTGATGTCTTCAGTCAATAAATTCAGAGATAAAACAGAATATTACATTACGATATAAGTCTGGCTAATCCTGTTAAAATTCGAACACATATCTGGAAATTATAACCTTTATTTTCTAGGGGGGAAATGCGTAACCGCACCGACCCGCCATTGGCTACACGGCGAGCGCGTGTAAGGGGCTCTCCCGGCAGAGTGCCAGGCCTACCCACTAAAGGTGCAAACAAACTGGGCTTCTGTGATGCCACGTATGTGATGTTACGTCCATCAGAAGACATCAGTCTTAATAGAAAATGTAGGAAAAATCATTATTTAGAACTACACATAGCTTACGTGACTACGTTAACGCGACCAATCACATAACGTGGCGTGGCATCACATAAGCCCAGTTTGTTTGCACCTTAAAACCCCCCGGTGTTCTCCCTGCCCTTATGGGCGCGCTAGCTAGGGTCCACACTGTGCCCGGCTAGAAATTATAACATTAATTTAAATCAAATTAATTATGCAAATACACGAAAACACACACAAACACACCACACACGTGTGTATAACAAACATATACACACTGATACATATATACTTATATTTAAGCTAGACTTTTACCTTAATATTAGAATAGCTACATATTAAGTACTAAATCCTGTAGTATTGAACTAGTGTTTTAGGTAGAGCCACCTAATAGCCTCCTAACACCAGTTTTTCTTAAAATAGGAGCTATCCAAATTCAATGTTGTCAAATGATTGAGATATTGAAATAAACAAATTTTATATATTTATTATTTACTGCCGCGGCCAGCAAGTGCAGCATTGCCGGACTCTGTGATGCGTGCCTCACACGCTATAATACACGCGTGTTTTATGTATCTAAAACCGGTGAAATTAGATTCACTTTACGAGCAAGTGTGTTGAAAAGTATATTACAAACCAGGTCATTTTCCACACTGCGACTTTTACCATCGGTACAGTCGCGATTCTGTCCCGATACAGTCGTTGGTATCGATGCTGTATCGCGTTTACATCTCGTTTGCTTCGCGACTTTATCTGGCCCATAGTAGCTGTTTCGACCAATCAGAATGCTACATTATTACGTAATCGAACATTCGGTAGTCAGTCTATGCGCTCCGATTGGTCGATAGCCACGGTTCGGTTTCAGTTCGGCTGTAACTTATTAGTAGAATTGGCTAGATGACTAAAAATTTTTTTTGCTTTAATAGAAGCTCATTCATATAATAAACAGAAAGAAAAAATCGCTTTTCGAATAACTATAAAAACAACCAAGATATAAGGTATTAACATAAGAATAACTAATAATACGAGTATAGAAGCAAATCTCCTTTGTGGGTGCGCCAAATGCCGCTATTTGCATACCTACAGCGCCCTTCTCCCTGTAACGCCCCGCAGTAGTCTGCGGACGCCGCTAGGGCCACCACATGGACGTATAGTTACCACTACAATATTTTTTATATAGGTACCTCCATATTTTACATTAAATAAGAAACTGAGCATACACCGAGTCTTATTGATTTTGTACTTCAAGTGTAGCGAGCGAGCGACTATCTTTAGCAATAGTACGCACATTTTTAGTTTTTTTGATTCCGTAGTTATAAGAACCTGCCTATTTTTGATTAATTGAGCTTAATCCATACACTTCGAGAACAAAATCATTAAAATGTTTCGAATTTCGATGTACAAAAATGGTTTGTAATTTAGGTATCGTACCTACGTTTATAGTCCAAGAGTTGAAGTTATGAATGTACTCGTACTAATGGATAAAACCTAAGCTCACTTTTTACTATCAGACCAACATTTTCACTTGAAAAAATTCTGTTGTTTCATAATTTTAATCAAGTATTGATTTTTTTTTTCTTTTTTTAAAAACGTCGCCCCAAACTAGGATTTTCTTCTGTATCGTGTGCAGTTACAAACATAGAATATCACATGCACATACGCCTAGACCGGAACAGATTTCTGTAGGCCATACAAAATATCTGTCCCATGCGGGAATCGAACCCGCAACCCGTTGCACAGTAGGCGATCACTCGACCTCTGCGCTAACCGTGTCGCCGAGTCGTCGTGTCGTGTATTTAAATTTTATATGGAACAGTGACAAAGGTCGATAAAAATATATATAGCAGTACCAAAGTTTCTCATAATTCAAATTATTCCCGACTTGACAAAAAAATCCCATAAGTACTTACAGAGTTTCAAAATTGCACTACAATGACAGCTTTAGAAACTCGATACATTATATTGTATTAGCTTTGACATGTAATGAATATTACCAATAAAACTGTATTTGTATCTAGGGTAGGTATAATAAAAATAATTTTAAAGTATTCAATCATTTTTATTTAAAAGGTTTCAATTCAAGAGAAATATTTACAAATGTCTGATATTTATAAAAGATGGCGTTTTTTTAGATGATTTGAAGTTTCGGTTATTAAACTTCATCGCGTAGTAAATACGCATTCTTATAAAAAGCTTAATCAGGTAATCAATAGGAAAACATTCACAAGGTACCTGAAACCCACGGTGCGCGCCTTGACTGGCGATTCCGTTCAACGGAAATCAAACGGTAGGTAAATAACGTAGCCTTGAGCGCTCGACGGCCGGGAGTTTCGCTTCTATACTCGTATTATTAGTTATTCTTATGGTATTAAAGATTTTTCTCCATCTCTTTCTAGCAAAACGGCAATTTACAAGGAGTTTATATGGCCTTACTCAACGATGACGTCATGGTTGATGTCGGATCTCTCTGTCTAATCGCTTTCAAATTAACAACTTAAAATGCTTGAATCTAATGTATTTTTAAGCCGATTTTAATTCTAATTTCACAGGTCTGCATCTTTTTCCACGGTATTTTAATATTTAATGACGAGACGTAAAAATTTGACTTCAGTCATCATCCCAATTGCGGGGCTGGCTTAGAGCATGACGTTTGGGTGAAACAACCGACCATTGAACCAATTCCGATCGATCACCATTGGGATTGTGATTTTTCGTACGCTTATTAGGTAATACTAGCGACAAATTGGATCCGTATCTTGAGACAATTAAATAACACTGAGATTGGTTCACGGAAAATCTGCGCAATACGGGACCAACTTGGCGTCAATGTGAAAATTCAAGCATACAAAATATCACAATCTCAATGTCGATGAAATCAAATTCTGGTCACTCAAGGAAATATTAAAAAGAGATTACTGTATAAACACGAATAAAACTGTAATAGATACCTGCATACTGCCATCTCTGGGTATTCACGACAAGAGCAGAACAAAAGATCGACACAACACAAAGAGCCATGAAGAGAAGTATACTGAACATAAGGAAAATACACAAAATTAGAAGTGACTTCATTAGACAAAAAATCTTAAAAATCGTAACTGACGTCCTTACGCAAGCCCTTAAATTGAAATGGCAATGGACTGGCCACGTATCACGATATAAAGACGGTAGATGAACAGCTAAAACTACAGAGTGGAAAGGACCACAAGGGAAAAGAATAGTAGGCAGACCGAAGAGAAGGTCGGCTGACGAAAGCAGGAAGCGATTGGCGGAACATTACAGGTGTCAGATAAAATTGGAAGAAGCTAGAGGAGACTTTCACCCGTGGAGGGTATGGGCCCCTCTACGGGTGAAGGAGGTGAACTCCCCAAACAATTAAATAATCTATTAAAAAATTAACTTAACTAGAATTAAAAGAAAAAAGTGCTAACAATTTTAACAAAATATAACCACAAAAATGTTTATGTTTAGGTTCTGGGAAATAAAGGCTTTATTTTTTTTTTTAATGTGAACATTTCTCAGCTTAAGATCTGGTTTTACCTGTAATCACGGGCATAGGCCAAGTTATTATTATCATTATACATTTATTCCAAAAAGCATCCTAAATTTAAGTTTTTTACAATATATAGATATAAAAACACAAATATTATAAAAAACTTAAATCTAGGGTTCCACTGGCAGCGGAGCATGGCCCAAGCTACCGGTGGTTAGGGAATCTCCGAACGATACGTGCCGTGGCCCTTGATCCACCCGTCAAGGGAGAGCCCCTTAAGATATCGGTCGAGACTCTTCGCTATTAAACCGTTCGCAGAAACTACTATCGGAACAATGATCGTCGAGTCAACATCCCATATGGCGGTTACCTCGTGAGCCAAGTCAAGGTACTCGCTGACTTTGTCCTTCTCAGCTTTCACGAGATTCTCATCATGGGGGATAGTAATATCGACGAGCATTGCTCGGCGTTGGGACCGGTCGACCACCACGATTATTATAATGTCGATCGATCGCATTTGATTTAAGAGTAAGCCTACAGGAGCAAGCTACAACCGAACAATCGTCATAATTTTATGGTTGAAATACGCGCTGACGTTTATTGCGATCAAACTAAGACCACCGGGTAGTGATCGGGATATCCGGGATTCGATTCCGCATGGGGGCAAACATTTTATTGCTTGGTTTAGTTGGTGGTAGGGCTTCTGGGCCCGCTTGACTAGCTACCACCTTCATCATACCTAAGTTTGTAGCCATAGTAACAATATAATCATCATTGTTATGTTCAAACACGTATGTACGTATGACGTAAAATTTGTTTCCATTTATAGTACTAGGGCAACATTAAATTCGCCGACTGCAATACCACTTGATAATAATAATTCATTGTTTCCTACGACATAGTCAAAGCAAATCATGAATAGATTTATCTTTGCAGACTGTCTATCGCGAAAGCCCTACGTAATATAGGCTCGTCTGATTTGCACAAATTCACAGGATCCGCCCAGCAAACATTTGAATATTTACAAGCAACAACAGCGACCTTAGACCCTGACCTAATCCGGTAACTTGATTAATTCCCGCCATTTCACTGTCCAATTATACTCGTTTGTGAACAGTTACTGCCGTTGTCCTGGTCCTGAAATGAATGAAGATTCGACTTGCGGCACGAGATCACTTAGGTGAGTGAACCAACGTGTATCCATTTTATTTATCACCTTATATGTTAAGGAGTACTTGTAAATCAACCACACAATATTGGATTCGGTGGCAATATCAAGATTTTATCAATACTATAGTTAAACCCAGCTATTACAAGCTACACGTGTGACAAAATCAACGGATAGCTGTTTCAATAGAACACTACATCAATGGAATTACGATGATGAATAGACGTTTACGAAATTTCCGACAATCTTTACAGAGTCTCTTGAAATTTGGAAGCCCTCAAAACGAGCATCGTCGTAAAGCTCCGAATACTCCTACAAACAGATTACATTCTTTAAAGTAAGCATTTTCTTCTAATTTATGGTAGCACCTACGTCTGGCAATTAGGACAGGTAAGCAAAAACTGAACATTTATTACGTTTCGCTTTGAGCCGACCCTTTCTGGAGATAAGCTGCGTATCAGCTGAGTCGACGACATTTTTAGCTCAGCCGACTTTGTTTGACCTCCATTAAGGTCTTTTATTGCGTGAACAGGTGTATTCCGCTAAATTCTTTCTAAATTCAATCGTGAAATAAAATTAAGCGTTTTGTAAGTGTATAAAGTTGGCGTTATTTATTTATTTTATTTATTTCACAAAACAAGTAATACATTTAAACTTTTTTTTTTCAGCATCCTATAAACCAAATTTGGTTTTTCTGGACACTGCATTCATTCAGTTCTCACACTCATTTACAATAATATTATTATTACATTATTATACATACATATTAACAACAAGACATATCTCCAACATATCACACTTTTAAATCTGTGACACAAAAATATCTTTAGTATTTGTATAGATATGCTAACAAATATAAATAGGGTACATGATATTTTTTTTTATCGGGCCACCACAATCGCGCGGCCACCGCCGACCGTTCTTTAATAACAATGTCACAATGGCTGAAAACACACGGGATAAGACTTTACATTTTGTTTACTTTGCGTTTAGTATGACCGTTGCCTGAATCTCATCTCATAATAAAAATTTATTATTAATTTATAGGTTACATATTTAATATAAGATGATAATTTTTATTGCAAATATTTTTTTTTTGTACTTATTTCTATTTCATATTATTTTATTTAGTTAATTTTATCCAGTCATTCTAATTAATTTATTGAGTAAATATTATGTTTTTACAACACTATTTAGTAATCAAATAACATTTATCTGTAAATTTTAATTTGCTTATGTAGTAGAGAAAGAAAATACTTTTTTAATCTAAATTTTATTTTTAATTTTGTTATTTCTTCTTTTATTTCTATAGGAATATTATTTATTAATTTTAGTTATTATTAACTGTGTAAAGTATAGTACCTATTATATTGTTTCATCAATTTTTTTTATTCTTGTATAAATACGTAGTAATTAGAAGTGGATAAAAAATATGTTCATAACAATATGGGTTATTCTTCTACTATACTGACCTGACTTTTTAATCTTGATATAATTAAATATATATTTTAGATGTGAATTTAACAATATGTAGCTTATTATCTTTTGCTAATATGTACTAAAAGCACAAAAAGTAACAAATTGATAATTACAGAGTGAGAAAGTCTGACGTAAGTACTTGGTTCTCGTAATACAACAAAAAGTAAAACAGAAAAGACTACTCCCGGAAATCACTCATCTAATAAACTTCACTAATACTTAAAATGTACTTCATGTCCGTCAGTAAAATATTACACACGTATATATTTTTTTACGTTATCATAAATTTGCGAAGATACATCGCTTTCAAATTTCGCATGACACCATAGGAAGGTAACTTACTTGTGACTTGTTCAGCCCCACTTCTAACTTTAAATCGCTTTATGCCAATCGTTTTAGGTTAATTTGACAAAAATACGTGTCTGATATTTTTTTAATTTCTAACTGACAGACTAATGAGATTTCGACTTTTCTTGCTCAGTTCGCACCACTATCGATAAGAATCATGAATTGCAAAACAGAGGAGTCAAAACACACCTTAGTTTCACATGACATCTTCGTGAACATAATAGTGGTATGAGCTCTTGTCGCGGAGGCCTCAAGAGACCATACGATGGGAATCTTCAGAAAAGGTGATAATAGATTTCAAGAGTTTTGGTACTATACAACAATAGCAGCTACTTACATTGTTATATAAAATTATTCACTCGGTCTCGATGCTCTTGGAACTGAAACTTATACATTAATTTCTAATAAAGACTACTGAATGCAAAAAAGCGATAAAAGCATTAATTATGAAATATATATTATATAAACGTAGACATTTCTAAAATAGCTTTCTAGTGAAAATTGCATCGAAATAATAACATCTAAGCATTTAAAAGACACAATTACATAAAAGCATATAAAAGATAAGCAAATTATCAATAGAAAGTGTCGGTGTGATACCTATGTTAGTGATAAATTGAATTATCTCAATGATAATAATATCCATTAATATAAAAAAATTGTATTAGAAAATTACTTTGCTTTAATAATGCGAATGCTCATTAATTTGTTAAAGTTGATGTAACAAAGTATCACATTGAACAAATTCTGAACAAGCTTAAAATAATTAATAGCGTTGCATAAATAGTAATACAATACATACATTTCTGACGTACTGATCAAATGTCCTCACCGCAGTCCTCCCAAGCAGGAGCGCGTCCATCTCGCTCTCCGGCACCGGCACCACGGCCACCGTCGGCGCCGGACCTCCTTTCATCGGCACATTCATTTTACACTTTGTCACTCACAGCTTTACCACAATTCCATTTGCAGCACCTGTCACTTAAATCATTTAACTCCCGAAACTCGAAAGTCTTAAATCACTTAACTCGGCTCAACATCTGGAAATGTTTCACAAATTCTTTCAAATTTCACTAATCGCCCCGACGACGCGACGGACGGTTCCGAGTTTATTAGGACTGCTCATACCATATAACCACGTGTGCTGTGGTGCATATCACTTCGCCTATAAGAACTGAATTATAGAAGACTTTATGAAGTCTAGTTCAATGGCGTAGGTAGGTACCGTACAAATACCTAATTGAAAGTACATCACTATAAAAATGTCAATAGTTCACAAGCTTTTGATGTCGAGCTCAAAATATATTGCTTGAGTTTTTTTTGTTACAGGGTTCACAATTTTGGTGACCAAAGCTTATAGTAAACAAATACAAAACACTTTTAGAAATACACGTCATTTAGCCTTTCATTGAAATTACTGTCTACAGAGCATAACTAAAAGGCAGCAAATCCATTTCACTTATTTAAAATCATTCAATCATCTGCACCAATAATTTAGAATTCATTAATCATCCCATTCCACTCGGCTTCGCAAATTCGTTCGGCGAATGGAATTTGTCCAACTTCGAGCCTTTCAATTACCCGCTCAAATCGCTTTGATCCGGAGTTATGTTACAAATTGACACAAATAAAAATATATACTCTGATATGGATTGGTATTTGAAGTATTGTCATTTCCAAACTAGTTTCTAGTTTGATAAATTCTTCTAAAACATGCCGTGTCGTGGTTCTCGCGTATTCTAAAGCTTCGTTTTCATTCGCCACTTCTACAGTAGCTAGTGCGACACAACAGAACCATTCACGATAAATCCAAGGTCGTTTATCTCGAGGTTTGCTGGCGCGTCGTTTCTTGATCCCGCCTCAGTCTTGGCTCCTGTGATTTACAACTATTGGTTCTCGTGGTGTTTAAATAAAATTCGTTTTTGGACCGTTTTGTTTTGTTTATTATCTACGTAGTAGGCAGACCTAGGATCCGTGAAATTGTTTGGTGAGTAAACAGTTTCGAGTGTAATGGGATTGCTATGTTCAAACGAAATCATTATTTTAGACTCAATGATTATTTTAGCAATTTTTTTAATTAACTTGAGTGTGGTTTTTAAACTATTTACGATTTTAAAATAAATATGTAACATTCACTTTCACAGTTTATTATCACAAAAAATCTAATAATACTAAGCGTGATTTAAAGCTGTTGTTGCAATTTTCGCTAGAAGTAATTTATGTAATTACGGACTTCATAAGTTTTGCATTAAAAAATATGAAAAGCTTTGTTTATCTCACTGCTGTATTATATGTTTAAATACATAGTGGAAATATAAGACAATATACCTAATGGAGCACGTTACGGCTTATCAAGACACTGGGTTTGAAATTAGTAGCATTCATTTTGTAATTACACTGATGTCGTGAATTGGACTTTCTATTCGAACTAATAGCGTCAGTGTCAGAACGGTTATAATATGTTCTACACCCGCACCAATTGTTCCAAAGAAAGGATTCCTTGTATATTTATGTTTCATGTAATCTTTACAAAGACGATCTTAATTGTGTTATTTTCCATCGCTTCAATGTCCACGAAATATATATGACACAATGGAAATACTACACTCCCGCACACCTAAATAGAGCCACCTTGCTCTTTGGATTATTACCGTCTATAACTTTTTACAAATATATGAACAACCATAAAGTTTTTATGCAATTTTGTAGCTAACATATTCATGTTCAATCTGATGTGCTGATGTATACTAATATTATAAAGAGGAAAGATTTGATTGTTTGATTGTTTGTTTGTTTGTTTGTACTAATAGGCTTCGAAAATACTGAACCGATTTTGATGAAAGTTGGTATAGGGATAGTTCGAGACCAGGGGAAGGACATAGGGTAATTTTCGTACAAGAATAAAAATTCCCACGGGAAAACAAGAATAACGCGTGCGAAGTCGCGAGCGGAAAGCTAGTTATGAATATACCAGCTATTAAATTGCATAAAACGGTCGACCAAATATTTTTTGAAAGTTATGGACAATATAATCCAAATGTGCAAGGTGGGTCGATTTAGGTGTCCGGGAGTGTATTAATTTCCTAACTAATAGTTCGTGGTATGTCAACGTCGATTTGGAGCCTTGCGAGACAAAGCTATAAGCGAGACATTTATTTCATTCGAAAAAGCTAGAATATTTCTTGCGGACTATTATAAGAGAAGTTACGCCTTAGGCCGTCATAAGCTAGAGTAGCCCCAATAAAAGATTACGAAAAGTGTCGATTCGGATAGAAATAAAAATTTACTATGTTTTTATATTACTTACGTTACGACTCGAATCGCTCAGAATAAAGTTTAACGACTCATGCAATGGTTAGGAAAACGATAAATAGACGACGTTTTCTTTATATTTTCATTGAATCACATTACAAACCAGTGTCAAAGCAAAAAAAGGAAACGTTTTTCTTTAAAAAGGCTCTAGCAAATGACTTCATTCCACTCTGATGGTAAGTGGAAGTGGAGTGCTAGTGCAGGAAAGAAAATACACATTTTACTAGCACTGTGCCGGCCAATATGCTTCTTCACGCCTCTTATAGAAATACCAGAATTGTAAGAAGATGAACATCATCGAAGAACATTCAGTGAATTGGGGATACGACGTATCATTGAAAAAGTGGTACTTTCTGTGAATTGGGCCGGTGAGATTCCTAAAGGATCTCACCGGCCCAATTCACTGAATCAAGATTCCGATTCCGAGTAAGAGAGGTTTGATCGGGTATCGGGAAGTCATTGGAATAGGCACTGACTAGACTGGAGACCTGCGGTATACCCAAGTATGTGGTTTATTCAACTGAGCCCTTTGATATTCTAATGTTCTGCCTTTAAAGAAGGGGTTGTAGGAAGGGGGAATCTCGTGAGATGGCATGGAATTCCATATTTAATCGACATCGAATTGAGCTGCCGAATTTCTTGATTTGCATTGGATTGCCAGTCACAATAAGTCGGTGACAATACAGACCAGAAAAGTGGTCAACTAAACCAAAAATATTAATTTAAAACAGTAATCCAAAAAGTGATGTTGCTTATAGCTGAAAGTGGTAGAATGTTGGTCATCTCACACTTGTGCGTAAAACCTTTCAAACTTTATAATATTTACTTTGAACATCTTTGGCCTTTGTCTTATGTAAAAATGGAATTATTATTTTCTTCTTTTAATTTTCATTTTTCGTATTGTACATTTTTCGTTTTGGACGTTTTTTGTATTGGACATTTATATTTTTTGACATTACTTGTGCAACTCCATAGTTCGAATAATATACTAGTGTCATACAGCCAAGCACAGAGTTTGTTTTTTTTATATTTTTTCTGATAGAATCACTTATCATTGAAATTTAAATTTTATATTTAAAAATCAAAATTGTATAATTTTAATGATTAAACTTATATATGGAAATGAATAGAAATGGAAATAAAATGACTGTGTGAATGTAAATCAATGCGCAAAATAGAGTCTGACTAAATGATCATAACGGTTCTCTATTTTGTCTCATAATTTTTTTAGCCATAATCTAACGTGTCATAATGTTTTTTGAAATAATCATCATATGTCCGAATGATAAGCACCCCTAACTTAATTTGTCATAATATCAATTGCCCGAAAATCGAAATCTCTAAATACAATATGACCAAATTTTTTTTGCTATAAATATCAAAATCTATAATATTTAAAATTCCCAAAAAACTTTTCTATAATAGCCATAAGTCCTAACGTAATGTCTCATAATATAACGTGCCCTAAAATCGAAATGTAATGCAAGCAAGCATGCAGCATACCGACAAGACTACGTGGTATCGGTTTTATAACGATATATTTCTGTCACTGAATTTTAAAACGTAACGGTTGTTAAATTTTATAAAAGTTAACAACCGTTAAATTGTAAAATTTTAATTCAATTTGTTATTATTGATAGTAAGTTTAAGCTTTATGATATTGATGTTAACGGAAATGTATTTAATTCCTAAAATCACCTAAGAATGTATGAAACAAATGACATTAGACATATTTCCTAGGAAATTTATACATTTCCTAAATAGTAATCGGAAATGTATTAACCTAACCTACAGTTTAAGCCAATGAATTTATTTTTCAAGCAGTTTGATCTAGAGCAGCTCTGTGTCACAATATCTAACCTAATCTAACCTACAGTTCCTCATTATTTTTCCTTGCGGGGGGCTTCCGCCCCCCTGCACCCGTTGCTCATTTGTGCATTTCCTAAATAGCTTCGAAATAGTATACATTTCCTAGGAGTTGTATACAATTCCTAGATTACATACATTTCCGGTAACATATAACATAACCAAGATAAATCAACTTTTAAACATGTTTTAGGACTAACAATATTATTATAAACCATCTTTCGGACTAACAATATTATACAATATAACACTTAGGACATGTGACTTTATAGCAAGTAAAATTAGGATATCTTATTATTATAGCACCCGATATTATGACACAAAAGCATTAGAACTAAAGACGATTAGGTAATATACAATTTCGTATACCCGAACATTATGGAAAGTGATGATTATAGCAAGCGTTTTCGGGATTATGATTTTCGGACGATCGATATTCGGAGAAGAAAGGGACTACCGATCATAACCTTTGCTATTTTCTTTTTATTTCATCACTGTTTTGGTGACTTATATTTATTTCATTGATTTTTGCAACTGTATTGTAGAATGTCGTTTTTAAGATGTGCAAAACTGTTATTTGATATACTTTACGCACGTGCATCAGAAATTGCTATTGATTAATAAAATGACATAATTTTTTTCCAATAGAATATCAACTAAATATCCTTTTCATTTAAATAATAGGCACTCCTATTTCTAATAATTCCTATAATTAAAGTAAGAAAGGCCACACAACGCGATTTTGTACAAAATGGGTGGTACGAGTATATAAATAATTTGGATGATTCAAAAGAGGTTTCTATTAAGTCACATTTGAATAAAGAAGTCATATTTGAATAATTTGCACGAGAACCACTATCGCCTGTCACTACTATATCTCCATATTTTCTAAAACTAAACTATTCACTTCTTACTCTGCAAGTAATCATTACAAGACGGCATTTTTTTACATTTCAACTGAAACGCGTTCATCGTTTGTGAAACACTGATTGGCGTGATCATATTGTAAAGACAAAGCTATGCGCATTTGAGCATATCTGTGTGCTTCGCTACTACTATGTACTCCGCTACACTGCACACAAGGCCTTTCTAAACCTCTTTTATTATGTTCTTTGGCTACAGTCCTGGAACACCTAGTCCTAATCAAACGCTCTTTATCTCTAAAACGATGACCTTTGTTAAATTACCCTACAAGTTGAGTTTAAAATGATCACGGACATGACCAAACATTAGCTCAAATTTCCGCTGTTCATGTCCCATATCGCACCCACTCCTCTAAATTTGGCTTTACACTAGAATTTAGCAAAGTTTGTTTGTTTGAAGTCCAACCAGTCCAACTTAATTTGTCTATCTTCCAGGAAAACATTAATCAATTAATCGAACTCAACTGGGTAGCGTTCGGGAAGCTACGCAGCAAATTCTCAGCCTATTTACTGAAGTGTCTCGAGACGAAAGTCTTCGTCTGTGTTGCCAGTGCTTACTTGCTTATTCGGGGTTGCAGGAAGCCGTTAGATGCCTACATCTAACGGTTTCCCGTAAGCTTTACCCGGTCATTCAGCACAAGACCGATCGGTTTAGATTCTTAAGGGCAACCCCTTTATCCAGCATGCTGAATCCGTACTCTCGCGAGTACACTTTTTGGACGCCTTTGCACGATGATTAGTGATCGAGCACAAGTCTGGTAACACATAGTTTTACAACCCCGTCGACTCTTTTGTATCCTGGGGAGAGTTTAGATCTACCATCAAACTTGCACGGCCGCTATATAGTTTGTCCTCAGAATGAAAAAAAAAAGATTGATCGGATACGAAATCGACATTGTAATACCCCTCCTTCCGTTAAAAAAGAAAATATACATATTCGTATATTGCAACGTACCGTGCAATTTTGAATACTTCAGTATATTCTAAAAAATATGACGATTTAATAACGAGAAGTTAATCATAAATTTCACTCTCTCATTTTATCCAGAGAGGATTCCTCGTCTGAACAAAATATGCCTAACATAGTCAATTAATAATGATTACGCACTTCGCCGTCGAGGTCGTATAATGTGGAGTGCCGATACATTAAGAAAGTTAATTACCTACACTAGGTGCGGCAAAGCCAGATCTTCTACACTCATTATGAATATCAATTCAGATATCCAAATACGCACATTAGAGCTACTGGGAGTAACTGATACAAATCGGTTTGTAGAGCTAACAAATATTTTATATTCTTAAGTTTTACATCTTATCCAACATCACACTACATAAAAATATTATTTGGACAAAATATCCCAGTTAATAATCACTTATCAGCAAGTCGAAAATCATTGTATGAGTGGTCGCAATGGAATATTGCCAAGGTGAATTGCCGCGAAGGCTCACTCAAGTCGAGAGTCCTCGAAGCTCTGGTGTTTGTCGTCAAAACCCGTTGCTACTTCGGCACACACTCACTTGACAGAATCAATATTTGACGGCATATTTGCTGCTGTGGCATAAGTGTCAGACACTGTCAAACGGAAGTTCAAATTAATTCTGTGCGTGTTAACGTGTTTAGAGCACGTTAAGAGTATCAAACTAGTATTCAGACGTGGACTATAGTGTTACGGCACTTAGAAGTATGGTTGATACATAATAAATAACGTAAAAATTAACTCTTTTAAATATACGATTTAAGCGACACTTTGTTGTTTTTACATACATAATGCCATAAATCACAAATAGGCAGGGGCTTACTATTAATCAAACATACACCGCCAGTTTTCTAGGTTCTTAGTTCGGTTTTATATAACCTTATTTTTTTATTTATAGTTTTTAATTAGTACCTATAATTGTATCAAAATACGAGTATGAACAATTATGGTATGATCAGGAACATTTTCCGAGTAATCTTGGTCACTCGAGTATTACAAATAAATTAATGTTTTTCTTTTCATTTTTAAAGTCATCGTTGAATCTTTTTGTTGACGACAGTAGAACAGTTAAAAAATGTTTCTCACTTTTCTAGCAAAATTTTCTGTAACGAAACGTTTTGCCAAACAAACTTTCGAACACTCTTTGAGCAAACAGTGTGGAAAGCTGACCCCACTGTGTACATGATTACGTTGTCCGTAAAACATCTATGTTCAATCCGCAATAAAACAATTATTCGGGATTCAGATGACTGCTATAACAGGAAATAAAAAATATGTTCAGAAACTACCCAACAAGCCTATGGCGTCTTATTGGAAATAGCTACTAAATATTTGACCAGTGAAAGTGACATCTCTTATTATTAGAAATAGCTACATTATATATTGTTACAATAACGAATGTTGCTTATATTTTATTTATGATCACAAAAACTCGAGCAAAGTCCTCTAAGGGTACAATCTCGCACAATCATTCACTTGATAATGAAGAGACAAACTTTAATAAATCAAAATTTTAATCACGAGCAAACTTGTGAAAGTTGAAGTCATGGTTATCCATTCTTCAAGTTCCTTTTTTCTATTATACCTATTGTTGAATGTTTTATTTTAAATATTAACGAACATGGAAAGACTGTTTATGTTTTAAATTGATTTTGTGATTGATCAATGAATGATTAAGACACCATAACTATAGGGAAAGAATTACTTTAAATGTAGTGACATCCAATGAAATTACGCTTAAATACATTCTAAATAGATAGTACGTAAAATTTATTAATGAAATTAAATATCGTTTCACTGAAATTATTGCGACGATGTCGCTCTTTTTTGATCTTTATGATTTAGCTTTTGCAAAATTCAAAATTTTCGCAACCTTTTAATGTTTATCCTTATCAAAATATTATTTTTTTAAATGAAGAGCAGAGCTTCATTAACACCACCATTAGTATCAGTCAAACTGATAATAATAGTTCTAATAATGAACTGATGTCAGGCCAATAAGGCACAAAAAAGTTTTCTTGGCAAACTAGGTTTTAACGCAATTTAATGACTCAAAAAACATCTGTTGGAAGAATTTCATATTTATCTTTGACTAATGAAAAAAATGTATCAAATACTTGTCCGTTCGTCTAATTAATGAATTCTTGCTTTGAAGACGATTACTAATCTACTTCATCTGTAAGTAAATAATTAAAAAACAATGCGAAAAAGTAACTAAGTACTAAAATGTGTTCTCTACAATGATCCCACTACACTCGGGTGTACTCACAAAACCATTCCACTGTAACACTAAGGGGTTGTAAATCTAATCTAAAAAGATCGTTGGTGAGATCGGTAAATATATCGTTCGCTGGAGTCCGCGACGAGCGTTACGAGCGTTGTACGAGCGAGCCGAGCGCCCCGCCGCCCTGCGTCGGCGGACTGACGCGCGTCACCTGGAGAGAGAGCGTCTCGTCCGGTGCAATAGGGCTGCCTCTTAAGGCGCTATTTTCCCATTTTCAATCAATTTTGATTTACCATACCGCCACAAATATAAAACATACAGTTCTCAAATTCATATGTAATATTGTTGAATATAGGTACTATCTAAACATAAAGACAGAAACATGATTAATAATATGTCACTCGATAGAAAAAAACTCCAAAGTTCACTCCGTTCAATATGTTAAAACAGCTGTGAATCAGGAATTACAATACAAAACGACATAAAAGTTTTAGTCGTTTTTTATTGTAAAAAATTGTTAATTATTGTTATATTTAATTGTCTAGGAAATTGCAAAAATACATTTTTAATTTTGTATTCCAGTTTTTCAGAATTCAATTAAAACGTGAAAAAGTAAAGTTTTCGTTCGGTCACAGCGCGTAAGCGACATTAGAAACTGATAATCACATATCAGCTATATTTCCTTGCAATAAAGCAAACACGCAAATAAGGCTTTATTCGCAGAATACCAGATTCTCAAATTTTCAAAATACCAGATTCGCAAAATAGGAGATTTTGGACAGTCGAAATCAAAATATTATTAACATTTATTTATATGATGATAGGTATGTTTATTTACATGAAGTGAATAATAATCTCTTTTGTGGGTATGAATAAATAGATACATACTGTCTGATTTTCTTTCTAATTTTTGGCTATGTATTGACAATGTCACTGTCCTATAAAAGCGAATTAAAGACGCAGTGGCGCTGTGGACTCGACACTTGCCGTCCAATCGGGAGGTCCGGGGTTCGAGATCGCCATTTACTAATGTGTTTTACGTTTTCGAATTCCATATGTACATTTGTCCGACGCTGGTACGGTGAAGGAAAACATCGTGAGGCAACCTGCATACATCTGGGAAGAAATTCAATGGTGTATGTGAAGTCGACCAATCCGCATGGGCCCACGTGGTTGACTAAGGCCTAAGCACCCAACTTAGGGTAGGCTCGAGCCTCTCGGTTATTAATGAGATAATTTTATATTTTGTTAGTCTGATATAGATTGTTATCCGAGAGCTTAATGTTATGTAACACTGATATGTTTTCATTGCAAATAAACTGTAAATAGCTAATACATACTTATATTAAAAATCCCGTGTCACAGTGCTTGTTATCGAACATCTCCGAAACGGTTTGACCAATTTTCATGGAATGTTTTGTATATTTGGTAGGTCTGAGGTCATAGGCTATTTTTATACTCTTACGGCCTTATTAATAAACATTTTACTCCTTAGATCATCCTCTGATTAGTTACTCCGTGTTTTGTCTTGTTTCCGCACATGTCGGCTGTCATATGTCAAAACAAGACAAAACACGGAGTAACTAATCCGAGGATGATCCAAGGAGTAAAATTTTTATTAATAAGACCGCTAGGTGATAACGGTGGCCCTCCCCAGAAATAATTGAGTATTGAGCTTTATTAAAGGCAAACGTAGTTCAGGAGCACAGCTACTATTTTTTATAAATTTTACATTGTATTCTCTAGCAGTATAAATATATTTTTATAAAAGTGATTCATAATCATAACATAACGCTCATTTAGCATAATATCCCAAGTATAGTCCTATGAATAGCTGATTAATATAAATACATATCAGCGGTGTTTTTTATTGTTCGATCATTAAAAGTTTACAAACAAATATAAAGTTTTATTCATTTTGTTGAACATAATTTGTTTACAGACCTTTAAACGTACTTGAGGCTGATACTTGGTTCTCGACTACGTAAAAGTTTTATGACTTTTAATGGCATTAATGGAGGTGATTTATACAAGGGGTGTTCCCGTTTTTTCTTGTGTAAAAATTTTTCGTTTAATCTAGACAATTCTGTAATTTAAACAGAAACTCAAAAATGTTAATTCAATAAAGACCTTAACAGGCACTTAAAGTATAAAAATGTAATCATCCAAGAATCTAATAAACTAAGATATTTAACGGTAAATTATTTCCTCCTTTCTAGTATGCACACAAACCCTAACTATTATTAAGATATATGAAAATACTCGTACAAGTAAAATAAAAAAGTTGACTCCGTATTCTGCTAGCGTTAATGCATTTGTGGCGTGTCAATAGTATCACTTTTTGAGACAGTTATTGTTGGTTAAACGATTACTAACAAAAACATTTGTCACTATTGACTTATTAAGAAAGTGTAGCACGAATAAATTGCAACAGGAAATGCGTATAAAAGCGATAAAAGCAGTTTTATTGAAACGCTATCAAGACGCGACAATGACGCTAAGATTAGCGAAATTAGGCCCCTGTTCAGAAATTGGGAGATCCTTTTTGAGAAGAACAGGCAAAAAAATCGGATGGTGTAATTTTTTGTCTCCTGATTTTAATTTCCAATATTAGAATAATTGTATTTCACAAACATTTTTATTTTATAAAAATGTTATAGAAATGCCTGTCGGAGTGATTTGAACAGTTACTCAAATGACATTTAACCAAATCACAATCATATCACAGAGTGTTAGTACCTTTTGAACGTCAATTGCGACATTTTTTGTCAATCCCAAGCAGTTCTATCTGGCATATAATCAGATACTTTATAATATTATGCTTTTTTCATAAGAACATCCTTGATTAAGTTCTTTTATATTATTTGTTAGAAGAGAAAAATAATATTTTATAAAATTATTGAACGGTAGATGCACGATAACTAGCCCCCAGCCGGCGGTCTAAGGCAGTGACATCATTATTGTTTTAAGTATCATTCCGTTCACCAAAAGCTCCCAGCTCAGTTTTTTTAGTTTTACTTAGACTTTCTTCTTTAGAAAATGCTGAGAGTACACTAGAAGATAACGAGAGTGCAAAATTAATACGGAAAATCTTTTTCTTTCGCTTTAAAAGCTTTTCCGGGAAAAATAAACATCGGTAAACAAATATAAAAATTGGTCTGGAACTCACTGTTAAAAGAAATGGGACACCGTCACTTATACCCGGTATAAAAAGTAACTATTTTTTTGTAAGTCTAATGGGTACTGCAACAGCAAACGTTCTTCTTCATGGAAAATTATACTGCACTCAGCAGTGTCCACTTCGTGCACACCCTTGATACGAAGTTTTACCACCTGTTGAAATATACGGCTATGTTCATGAAAATATATTAGATTAAAGTTCAAAAGCCGCGGAAATGAATTCTATATTAGGAATTAATCACAGGACTATTTGACGGCTCATAAGATTTGTTTGTTGCAATGATGGAAGCTATCTCTTTCGGATTGTAATAAAAAAATCTCCTGATTTTTTATTATTCCCGATTGCAAAACATCTTCGCTAATTTAACAGGTGTCTAAATTACTTTTTGTATTTGTAATATGAACATGCATAATGTAATAATGTAATAATACCTATAGCAAACAATATTAATTTACGGAAATCCGCTTAAGCAAAGTATAGGTATTACACATGTATCAACGATGTATGGCTTCTGCGTTGATTTCCATTACTTAACGATCGTGCCACTTCTGTAATACCTACGACATATTGAATTTATGACTTAGGTATTATACGACTTAGAGGCATATTTTTATAGTCTTTGCGTCGTCTCTAGGTTTTGTATAAGGCTTAAGACAATTAAGGCAAATTCTTTTGTAGTTCAAATAAACGTATTAATGAAGTGAAAGTATAAATTTTACTCTACCATTGCCGCATATAAGCATTAGCAATTGCATAGCCGCATACAAGCATTAGCAATAGCCGCATAGGTTCTGGGGCTACTCGTAGACATTTTCACTCCAGAGATATTTCTGCAAACAATGTGCCCTGTCCTTTAATGAATCGAAATTCTTTTGGCTAAAGAAGTATATCATATTTCCATAAAAAAAAATATTCCGAACGCTACGCAATATGTTCAAAGTCCATTAGGCGCAGTGTTGCTCTGTGCGTGATTATGTCTGATGAGGAGCTCTGCAGAAAAACTAAGCAATAAATCATTGTTATTTGCTATCACTATACACGGTGTTTCATAATAACCAATAAATATTCAATTCTTTATCGAAAACTAATTATTAAAATGTGTTTACCCGTAATGTCATTCAACCCAAAATTTTCATGTAAATCATAGTATCATCATCATACTATGATATACATGAAAATTTTGGGTTGAATGACATTACATGTAAACACATTTTTCATCCCCCCATCTCGGAAAGAGTATTTTTGCTATTCGATATCTGACCGCCAAAGCTCTTTTTATCCCCTTGAGATTAAAGTAAATTTGAATTTAGAACATCATTTGCATCAGGTATTTGATTTCAAAACATTATTAAACCTATTTACTTCCATCTCCATGGTGCCGAATTTATCATACAACTTTTTTTTAAATTTGTTAAAAACTCATACTCTGAATCTCCTTGGTGTACTTTTGTTTTTAATTTGCTTTGCGCGCGCTATTTTGTTTTGACGTCGTATTGTTATAAATAAGAAACTTGAAAACAAGTAAAATAAACGTATTATTTGTTATACATAATATACATTTTTTCTGTAATACTTACCTATCATAGTGTTGTAGTAAATATGTACCTAAACTGAAATATGATTCTTGTGATATCTTGTGATTGTAAATGTTTTATTTTGCATTTAGTCATTTCCTCGCTGAGGGGGATGAAAAGTTACATGTTGCACTCGAGTGCAAAGATTTTTTACCTTGTGCTCTTTTGATTATCTCGCTAATGCTCAGGATTCTAATTTTAGGATCCTTCGCTTCCTCGGTCATCAAAGTTGAGCACGCGGTTAAAAAGCAACTTTGCACTCATGTATAACAAATAACTATTAGTAATTAGTTTTCGATAGGGAATTGATTATTTATGGTTATTATGAAACACCGTGTATATACTTAATCATACTGCAAGTTTCCGGGTTCTGATAAATAAGACCAAATATAAGACTTTTGATACATTTATTGATTTTATTGATTTTCAAAGTATATTTATGTACCCTCACAATTCATAGATTTTCGCATTCGGTGGAACCTTTTTAAAAAAGCAGTAAAACCAGTCTTCTTTACGGATATCTACAATGGTTTCGTGGACCATTCACCGCCGCTTCGGGGCTCGTAAAACGCATGCCTCAAAGTTTGTCTTTAATTAAAACTTTTTATTTGTAAAGACCCATTCTGCCGACTGGCTGAACTTCTATCCAGTTCGAAGCAGTACCGTGGTGACCTCAGTACGGGGGGAATGTGATGACCACTTTGGGTGGGTCGCGCGTCTTTATGCTCCATGACATAGTGTCATGTTTGAATGTATTTGAATATCGAAATAAGATACCATGCGATTAGCATCGATCGACTATTGTGGTAGAGAGTCACCAAGAGACAGTCTAAGAGTAATATTGTACCAGTATGCATCTGAAATATCGGAAACCTGCTTACAAGTTTATCTCAAAATCCCCCATTACAATCCCGGAGCGTGCTTAGGGCGCTACAGTACACCTAGATTACGTCATCTGTCACGATATTGTAGACAGCAAATGACTCCTCCATTTAACTTTTTAACGCTTTTAAGACACCACTCGACGCGCAGTCTTTCCTCGTCTTTCCTTAAAGCATGCGGTATCCATCAAGTACAAAGCTACTGAACCTTTAAATGCACATACTAAATGTTTGCGCTTGGCTCATTCCAATGCCTAGTACAGTACGAATTTGCTGACAAGCATTTTTTATCAGTTTCAATATGTTGTCTTACGGTAACTGTTAGAGATGATAGCTAAAATATAGAAAATAGTGGAGAGCAGAAATGAGAACCCGCGTTTAGAATAAAGATCAAACGAAATATACTTCAAACTGACATATTTAACATAAACTAAAAAACTATAGAAAATACATAGGTAAGTTATACAAAAGAGTCTCCAACATCATCCCCCCGTGTAGCGAAGCTACACAACTGTTACCTGATCCAGCAAAGCCAGTTTTCTTGTTGGCCTCTTCAAAACACCCCCTTTGGTGGCCACATCGGCAACGCGCACTACTCCATCAACCCCTGGGTACAATTTAATCACTCGGCCCAGCGGCCAAACTCCTCTAGGAAGGTTGGGGTCTACCAGTAAAACCACGTTACCAATAGAAAAATTGTTGTAACCCGTCTGCTGTAGCTGACGAACTCTGAGGCAGGGTAAATACTCTTTTAGCCATCTGGTCCAGAAGTGCTCCGATAGGCGCAGTGCCTTTTGCCAGTCTTTCCGAAGGCAGAACACGTCATCAGTCAATGGGGCAGGCAGCTGTTGATTGGAAGAGGCGCCAATCAAAAAATGAAATGGTGTAAGGCTCTGGCACTCATTGTTCTCTGTGACATATGTAAGGGGCCTAGAATTGACTAAAGCCTCTACTTCCTGCAGCAGTGTCAGAAATAATCTCCTCCTTAGGTGCCCTGTCCTTTAGTGTGACTGAGAGGGCTGTCTTGATAGTGCGGACCATTACAATAACTACAGGCGCCGACCGACCTTCACGTTCATCGTTATGGAGCTGATCACTACTATATCTATCTTCTATTCTATCTTCTCCGAATCACGATCACATAGAGCTGCGACGTGGGGCTTCATCATCAAATACCAATTGAAATCTCTAGTAATACTAGTGTTCACAGAAAAAAAATTCACGACTTAAATTCATTATAACGGTGACACACAATTTACTAGATTTCGTAAAGAATAAACACTTGACAGTCTCACAAATTAAAATATAACATGTTGCTAAAGAGTTCTATTAGCGGATTCTGTAATTGACTTTTTTATATTATTATTGTGAGTGGCTACTTCCAGAAAATTTCAGTATGCCCCACGTATACAGCAGCGCTAGGCAAATAATACAACGTCATTGTCAAATTGATAATAAAGAGATACTCTTAATTTTTTGAAACGCAATAAAGTTCTTCTGGACGAGGACCTCATCGGACTCAACAAAAAAAGAGACAACCCTATTTCACAAAATTTAACGAACATCCTAGGCGGGTATGCATCATAACTAAATAAGCAGGCGTGCAGCTATGGCGTTGTTTAGGCCTCAACTCAAAGTATCAGTCTACTCAACTGACAATTATTTGGCGTATAACATGACAGAGTGAGTTTTATACGCTGTGTAACTTAAATTTAAATTAATTTGAACCTGCTCTTCTATTGTTTCTTTGTACAGTCGGGGTAAAAAAAAGCTCGTCACCTCAAACATCGACATTATTGCTTGCATCAAGGCAATTATCAGTCCTGCCAACAATTTTTTCAGACAAACCACGAAAAAACTCATTGAAGTTTGCAATAACAAGCAACGAAGTCAACTAAATTACAAGAGACTATATTGACACTGACAAATCTAATAAAAGAAAGTCGTGTTAGTTACACTATTTATAACTCAAGAACGGCTGAACCGATTTGGCTGAAAATTGGTGGGGAGGTGGCTGAGAACTAGGAAACGGACATTGGATAGCTTTTATCGCAGAAATCACCCCTTAAGGGGGAGAAAATAGGGGTGGAAGTTTGTATGGGGAATCGATAACCACTGAAACAATTTAGATGAAATTTGGTATAGAGATAGTTTGAGTTGTGGGGAAGGATAAAGAAGGGGCACCCCACCAACCCGCACTGGGCCAGCGTGGTGGGAGAAGGCCCAAAACCCCCCCAAAATGAATACGAAGTAACCAAAGGCCCCAAGTGCCCGGCGGTCCCGGAGGCCGTGCCGGCGGTGACGGTCGTCGACCCGGCGCTGGGACCTGGGGTGCGAAGAATCCCCGGGCGGCGAAAACCCCCCGTCAAACGACCTTGGCCCTGGCAAGTACAACGCGCGTACACTGCGGACCGAGGAGAAGCTGCTGGAACTGGAGAGGGAACTGAGCAGGATCCGTTGGAGTATTGTAGGACTATCCGAAGTCCGAAGAGAGTGTGAGGATACGATGGTCCTTAAATCCGGCAACCTGCTCTATTTCCGGGAGGGCGAAGAACTGTCCCAAGGTGGTGTCGGGTTTATAGTCCACAAGTCTCTCGTGAACAACGTGGTACAGATCGGAAGTGTGTCGAATAGGGTGGCGTACCTTATACTCAGAATCACCGAACGGTATTCGCTGAAGGTCATACAGGTCTACGCCCCGACCTCGACCCACCCCGACGAGGAAGTGGAAGCTATGTATGAGGATATTTCTCGGGCAATACATGCTTCCAAGACTCACTACACCGTTGTCATGGGAGACTTCAACGCAAGGCTAGGCAAGCGGGGCGATAATGAGTTGAAAGTGGGGCAATTTGGAGCTGGAATCCGGAATTTTCGAGGTCAAATGCTAGCCGACTACATGGAGAGAGAGGGACTCTATATGATGAACTCTTTCTTCAAAAAACGGCTGCATCGAAAATGGACCTGGAAAAGTCCGGATGGCGTGACAAAAAATGAGATTGACTTCATCATGTCGACTAAGACCCGCATATTCAATGACGTCTCAGTGATCAATTCGTTTAATACGGGGAGCGATCACCGAATGTTACGAGGCGCATTGAATCTTAACATAAAAGCGGAAAGGTATCGACTGGTGAAGTCTGCGCTCCGTCCCGAAGCCATCCAGATCCAAAACGCCGAGCGCTTTCAACTCGAATTACAAAATCGCTTCGATTGCCTGGAGGACTGCACGGATGTGGACACTTATAATGACAGGGTTGTGGAAGCTGTCCTTACGGTGGGTGCAAAGTTTTGCAAACCCAGCCGTACTAAGCAACGAAGTAAGATCTCGGAGCCGACAGCTAAGCTGATGGAGGAAAGGCGTGGAATGGGTCGGCAGTCTTCTGAAGATGCTCGTCGGCGACTCAACAAACAGATCTCTAAGTGCCTGACTCGCGACATACGCCGATTTAATACGGAACGTATTAAAGAGGCCATTGAGCAGAACAAGGGCTCCAAAGTGTTCGCAAGAGATCTGTCACTCGGTCAGAGTCTGCTGACGAAGCTGAAGACAGAGGACGGCAGAGTCATTACATCCCGACTTGAGCTTATGGCCGAGATCGAACGCTTCTATGGACAGCTTTACGCAACATCACAGGCACCTGTTATTCCGGCTACAGACCCTAGAGCCAAATTGACCCGGCACTATACCGAAGATATCCCGGACGTCAGCCTGTACGAGATTAGTGTGGCTCTTAAACAGCTTAAAAACAACAAGGCACCGGGTGATGATGGAGTTACAGCCGAACTCCTAAAAGCGGGTGGACTACCAGTCCGGAAAGCGCTGCAGCGGCTATTCAACTCCGTCATACTCGAGGGCAAAACGCCTAAAGCATGGCACAGGGGCGTGGTGGCACTTTTCTTCAAAAAGGGCGACAGGGCCCAGTTGAAGAACTATAGACCCATCACGCTCCTGAGTCATGTTTATAAGCTATTCTCGAGGGTCATCACGAATCGTCTCGCACGCAGGTTCGACGACTTCCAGCCTCCCGAACAAGCCGGATTCCGAAAAGGCTATAGTACCATAGACCACATCCATACGCTGCGGCAGGTTATACAGAAGACCGAGGAGTATAATCTGCCACTATGCTTGGCGTTTGTGGACTATGAGAAAGCTTTTGATTCTGTCGAGACCTGGGCCGTACTTAGATCACTCCAGAGGTGCCAAATAGACTATCGGTACATCCAAGTGTTGCAGTCATTGTACGAAAACGCCACCATGTCAGTCCGCCTTCAGGACCAGAACTCGAAACCAGTACGACTTCAGCGTGGTGTGAGACAGGGTGACGTTATATCGCCGAAACTGTTCACAGCTGCGTTGGAGGATGTATTTAAGCTTTTGGACTGGAGACTCGGCATCAACATAAACGGCGAGTATATGACTCACCTTCGTTTTGCTGATGATATCGTAGTCATGGCTGAGACCGTGGAGGATCTAGGCACAATGCTCGAAGACCTCTGTAGAGTTTCCCAACAAGTGGGTCTTAAAATGAACATGGACAAGACGAAAATAATGTCGAATTCCCGTGTAGTACCCACTCCTGTGAATGTTGGAGGCTCTACGCTGGAAGTTGTTGACGAATATGTTTACCTGGGGCAAATAGTCCAGCTCGGTAAGTCCAACTTCCAGAAAGAGGTAAATCGGCGAATCCAACTCGGCTGGGCAGCGTTCGGGAAGCTACGCAGCATATTCTCGGCCCATCTACCGCAGTGTCTCAAGACGAAAGTCTTCAATTCGTGCGTGTTGCCAGTGATGACATACGGAACTGAGACGTGGCCGCTTACAATGGGTCTCATCAGAAGGCTCAAAGTCACCCAAAGGGCAATGGAGCGGGCTATGCTCGGGTTTTCTCTACGTGATCACATCAGAAATGATGAGATCCGTAGAAGAACTAGAGTTACCGACATAGCCCAAAGAATTGCAAACCTTAAGTGGCAGTGGGCAGGACACATCGCTCGTAGGACTGACGGCCGTTGGGGCGGAAAGGTCCTCGAGTGGCGGCCGCGTACCGGGAGACGCAGTGTTGGTAGGCCCCCCACAAGGTGGACCGACGATCTGGTGAAGGTCGCGGGAAGCCGCTGGATGCGGGAGGCGCAGGACCGATCGGTATGGAGATCCTTGGGGGAGGCCTATGTCCAACAGTGGGCGTCTATTGGCTGATATGATGATGATGATGATGATAAAGAAGGGGAGGGAATTTGTAATGGGAATCAATAAAAAAGGATTTCCACGCGGACGAAGTCGCGGGTAAAAGTTAGTATAAGATATATTTGATTGGTTATTTATTTGACTAGGTCATTAAACATGTTTGATGTTGATATGAAACTTGTCGTAGAGTTGTTACTATTTTGACCCTTGTTTTCATATCTAGTAAGTATAATTTTATATGCACTTTTCTACTTAGTAGTTTGGTTTCAAAAGGTGCTCAGAGTCTCTGACATTATAAAGGTATGAATTTAATAACTGACGAAGGTTTCCGCACCCCGACTGAACATTTACACAAAGTCTGTTCACTAATTCATTTTTAAATAACGCCTCATTTCTATTTGCGGCGACGTCGGTCACATTGACTCAAATTCTAAATACCTTTTATGTCATTTATAAAATATCTATCAATATCATATTTTAACTAGCTTTCCGATCGAAGTTACATTCTCGACATTTTCTGTAGTAGGTATTAGGACATTACGCGTTGATGAATTTGGGCATTCTGCGTCGAGTTCCCATATTTACCCATAGAACAATAAACCTATACTAAAAAGCAAGGGCATTTAAATAAGTCCCGTCAAAATGAATTCAGTAGTTGATCTAAAAACAAACTTTGAACCTCTTGTTCATCCCGTTTAAACGTGAAAGATGTTTAACTCATTTGTCGTTATTAGCCTAAATATCATTCATTCATATCAATATGAAATTGATACTCATGTCTTCATGGAGAAAAGACTTCCATACACACTTGATCAACTCTTAATACATCTCTTTAGGAGCTTGGTGGCGCATTGGCATGTGCGCCCAGTGAATTGCTAAGGTTAAGCAACGTTGGCTGTGGTCAGTCTTTTGATGGGTGACCAAAATACGAAACATCTCAAGCTCCTTTGTGATTCGAAAGGCACCTTAAATAGTGGGTCCTGCGCCTGACCCCGGTCGTATCGGCTAACCGTCCCGTCAGACTAGGCGAGTTAAGGAACAGAGAGTGCACTTGCGTTTGCGCAGTCACTTGCACTATAATATCTCCTGCGCAGATGGCTAGTCTCTGTTGAGATTGGCCGCCGTGACCGAATATCGATTAGAAGGACATTGTTATTATTATTTAGATGTAATATAGTAGTGTAGTACCCCACTTGTTGTTATTGATATTAAATAAATTTCTTCAGACCCTACAACAATCGTCTGAAGTCCGATATCGTCGTCCTACTTTTCGTTTTGCACAATGCAGTTTATCTGGTATAATATCTCAGACGTCGAGAAGCGGAGTGGTATTCTCTGCGATAAAAGCGATCAACCTTAGTAGGTACCTATGGCATACGACGGCACAGCATCCATCGTGCAAATCACAAATTATAGAACTTAATGTGAAATGAAACTAAGTTTTATGAAAAAAAAGCCAAATTGATAAGACACTGTGTTCAAAATTTTAACTTAACGTTATTATTGCTTTAAACTTGTTGCTATGCCTCTCAACTGACTAGGTATAATGTATTTTCACTTACTAATACTCTTCTACAAAAATAGGTTTACTTTTATTAAATAGATATTAAATAGATTTCTAAGGCGTGGTGGAATTTGCCCTACAGATATATTAGGACTACTTCAACCTACAAATTATAGGCTATGATCCCCTTATAGTAAACAAATGATATAAAAAGCAGTATTAGAAAGAAGTAAGCAACTTTTAACGAGTGATCATGGTGACAAACGATTAAATATTCTTTAAGCTAATTGTTTTTATATGTATATGAGTTAGGTAACATTTCCTATTAAAATTCTGTAGATTCTCGAAAGAAACAGTATTTTTCCTCTTGGAAGTAAGGAATAAAAACCCACCGATAAGAGACGAGCAATTGCCGTATAAATTCACCCTTTTTTATCGGAGCCTCCCATAACTGTTTATTAGGGCGAATTTGTTCCGGGAAATTCGGACCGGGTAACCACGTTTACTACCGTGATGTGGGACTTTCCTTGTCATAGTAGAAAGCGTGTGGTCACACATCACATTGTTTCTATGTTAACACTATACAATGTGAATATTGACTCTACTGTCACAGTCATAACGTTTCTTATTATAGGTACACTTAAATAAACTCATAACGCCATTTTTTTCAAAGCCGGTCAGTAATCAGTATTCGTAAAAAGTAACAACTTAATACATAAAAATGGGTTGTCTTACTATTCAATATAATATGATTCGCGCCGTATATTTCACATTTTTAAACGTAAAGGATAAAATAAAACTACAATTGAATCTAGAGGTGAGGCATTATGGTGCAATTCTTACGTATTTATATTGACTTTTACTGTTACGTTTACGAAATCGTATAACGTAAAATTTGGTGCAACCGACCGTAAGTGTTGTTATATTTACCTAAAGAATTATTAATACGATTATTACACTGTTACGTGAAACAACAACGTATCAACAGCACCAGACTGTACAATCTAATTTATTAACCAATTCAGAACTGCATGTTCCGCGTTCTCCAGCTTTTTATTTTTTCGAGTTTCGGGAATTCTCGAGGGCAATGTCTCGAGTTTTCTCGAGTCACGAGTCTTTTTATATAAACACAAACAAAGAAACAATTCTTAAACAGTAAACTTAATTGCACCATCATTAATTGTAGTGTGGTTTCATCTAGTTAAGTGAAACAAAAGTAAAATCTTGAAAACAAAAATGAACTTATTACATAAAAAAATACATTCATATTCATTTATTTATTTGTAAACATGGGTACCTTAAAATTGTTTTTACATTGGTGTTAAAATACAATAATAAGTTCTGTCATATTTCTTATCGCCATACAAAAACAGTTTTAAGTAATTTATTTACAATTAATTTAATAATATTTTATTAAGATACTCCGAATTAAATTATTGAACTTCATCTAAGTAACTGAATATTATATAACATTTTTTTTTGCAATTAAGTTGCCAAATAAGCAAACTGACCACCTGATGGAAAGTGGCAACAGTCACCTATAATACATGTGGCTCCTGTCAGATTCGCAGCAAAACTGCAACCCCCACAAGAATCACAGTGTACGTTGCCAACTTGTGACTTAGGATGTAAAGTCACGATACCCAGTAATTTCAGTGCCATATCTTACCCAACAAACCGGAACACAGCAATGCAAGCACTGCTGCTTTGCGGCAGAAATAGGCAAGACGGACGTACCCAAGCACACGACCCTGGTACAAAGTCTCCCTCCGGTGAAATTAATGACACCTGATCTTGGAATAACATATATTATCAATAGTCTTTTAATCAGTCAGATCTTACGTTAGTACCTATTTATTATTTTTATTTGAGAAAATTTCTTACAATTGAGATCAGTTAAAGATAACTAGGTACTATATTAAGTCTAAAAACACAAAAACTTTTAATAAGAGCCGCCTGCGCTGCCCGCGTCATCCGTGTCGCCCAAATTATGGAATGCTGGCGGTGTTACACCGTAAAATATAATCAGCGCGCAAACTCGAGAAATCTCAAGTTTCCATAAGTTTATTTTTCTCGTCTAGAATGAAGCCAAATTTTTCCAGTTTTCTCGAGTTCGAGAAAGCTCGAGTAGAAACCCTACTTACAGCTAGATCTAGCCAACACTCTATGTTTTTATATCAATTGGAGAATATTAACAGCCAGTTGCACCAAGTTTTACGTTATACGATTTCGTAAAAAGTAACAACTTAATACCTAAAAGACCTGGGTCGTTTCAGTATAAAATATATGATTCGCGCCGTACATTTAATATTTTTAAACGTAAAGGACAAAATAAAACTACAATTGAAACTAGATTATGGTGAAATTCTTACGTATTTATATTGTTACTTTTACGAAATCGTAAAACGTAAATTTGGTGCAACCGGTCGTAACAGTTTTGAGGACAGCAAATTTGAGTGACACGACTCAGTTATCACAGTCTGCACTGACTGCTCATAAAAAAGGAAAGATTTATAACGGCACAGATAGCATAATAACGGTTCATTGAATTACATAAAAAATTGCTTCACCCACAACTCGGCTGGTTTCTCAGTCCCATTGAATTCTAATTGATGGTGCTTATCTCAACCGACCGCTGACACACGCGGCATTAACTTCCAGATATTGGCCATTCGTTTATCAATAATAATTGAACTAGATAATTAATTACCTACGTTATGTTACGTAGGTTATTAATTATCTAGTTCAGTTGAGCTATTTGAGTTTATTGGCTATAATAATATAAGGTTTAAGTAAAATGTTGCATAGTCGTTTTGATTTGTAGGCGGCATGAACAGAGAGCAGCCAGGCGATGATAATTTGAGAGATTTCAAATATTTATTTTAAACCTAAAATATATAAAAATATATTAAAAACATTGTCGTTTAATAAAAAAATAGATTAATGTCTGAGAGCGTGCATGCACATGCAAAATAAAATGCAAATTGCTCAAGCGTCTATCAGTAATATATTTTCACGGGAGACTTGTGTGTCACGTTGCATCAACAGCACTTAGGGGGGAGCATAGCTAGGTCACAATATGTTGTGTGTGCACATGATTCTGATGTGACGCGACATCAAAATAAATGAGCACATCTTTCAACAAGATGTTTGCCTTAATTTGCTTCCGACCTACATCACCGGATGAATAAGCAATTGTGATAACGGATATGAAATAATCTGATATATAATTTCTATTATATAATTGAATGTTAATTTTTACAATTGTATTGTTAAAATAGTAAAAATAATATTAGTAGTAGTAGCAGCAATAATATGTTTCGTTTGTTTTGATCTCTTATTGTTGTTAACTGTATTATTATGTGTATTTAAATAATGTGAAGTCCAGAACTGGCTGTAAGTCTAATTTATTATTGTTTATATATTAGTTAAATAAGTTAAAGAGCTGTGGATTTTTGTAAATAATAAAAAAAAAATCTCGTGTCACCGTGTTTGTTACCGAACCCCTCCAAACGGCTTGACTGATTTTAATGATTGATTTTGTGTGTATATCTGGTAGGTCTGACAATAGGTCGCAAACTATTTTTTATATTATGGCGAAACGTAGTTCGCCGGCACAGCTAGTAATATATAAATCAATGTGCAAGTCAGTCAGTTATTATACTTTTATACGACTTCGTTCGAATGGATATTTTAAATTTCAGTAATATTTAAAATATATAAATAACATAACCAGTAATCCTTATAATGCCTAACTTTTCAAACAGTTATAGAATTATACAAACAAATCATTCGGAGAAAATTGTCTACAATCAACCAATGCACAAAATACTTTCTCTTCTTTAACTTATTATCAGTATAGTTTATTGCTTCTTTCCGTGACCCGATTGTTCCATTCTTCTTGTTAGTCGCGCGAACCGTTGGCGAAATTTTTTTTTTGATTGTCTTACATCGTCGTCTCATCAATGTGGTATTTATTTATTTCTCATCTATCTAGCATGAAATACAGCAGTAGAGCAAAATACATACATACACATACACGACACTTTATTTAACAGCACATAAGTACATGACATAGAAAAACATAACAAAGAAATAAAAGCAATAGGCGGCCTTAATGCTGCACATCAATCTCTTCCAGGCAACCATATAAAAGAGATAATAAAAGATAGAAAAACAGTAGAGAGATGGAATAGTGCACATTTTTATGATAGTAATAGAAGTTAGATAAAGACATTAAAATAAACAATGTATAATGAATAAATAAATGAAATGAAGGCTGTAGAATATATAAATATCATAAGTGAGACATAGTGCTTCTTCACCAGTGCTGCAGTGCCTTAAAAGATGTTAATGTACGCGCCCTCCGTATGTTGACAGGCAAAGCGTTTTATAATCAGATTGTACAGTAAAGGAGTAACAGAGGAATTGTGTTGAGTAGAAAGTATAGCCAGGATAAGGTTGTGGCAGGAACGGGATATTCTATTGGTTAAAATAGTGAGTCCAAGCGATTTTTGCTACGAATTTGCAGTGAGCAAAAGTGATTCAAATTCGAACACTACCTTCTATAATTGCTGAGCACCAAAAAAATGATTTAACTGTTTTATCAAAAAATTTATCTAACCTTCTCGTACATTTTTGTATTTCTTCTGGTCAAGATAAAAAGTTATATGTTTAGATAAGAGCAAGCATCCATTTTATATCTCGGACCTTTAACTCAGCACTCGTAGCAAAAAAATACCTTTGCTCTCTTGTTGAACAAATAAATATTATATAGGCATGATTTTTAGTTCCAACTATTTCGTTATTATTATACTAATTGGAAAATCAGTGTGATCCGCGGTCTAAAATAAACTAAAATGTCAATAATCGGTCATCGTACGTTGAATGATTAAAATGAAAAATACCTATACCGTTTAAAAACAAGAAGTCAAACACGCGGACTAAGCTAATCTAGTCGTTCAAGTAGAAGTCAAGTGTAAATTCCGATACAGGATTAGTGTGTCAATCCGACGAAGGGGGTTAGATGGGATGGCTGAGGGGTGGCACTTAAACTGACCTCGCGGCCCGAAGCGACCAAGTGCAGGGAACAACTTTAAACGTAGTCAGATAATATGGTTCCAGTGCCTTCGAATGACAGACTCGATAGCTCAAGAGGCATAAAACACTACACTAGAGAAAGCTTTGTCACTATTTATGGTAACATTTGGATTTTTCTGAGGTATTGTTTATTGAAAATCGAAACCTCCATAATAATATTATCATTTCAATTAGAAGCAAATAAGTCTCTTCAATTAGTAGCAAATAAGTTATTTTACTAAGACGAAGACCGTTTAAATACGTTATCCGCTTCTCATCTCAAAAACATGTAAATAACCAAGCAAAATTTATATACAAAAATTGTGGTCTTCCCCTATTAAACAACAGCACAAAGTTATTTGAAATACTTTCAAACAGGTGATTACAAGTGTTAGAGTACCAAGCGACTACGAGCTCTATATATTCCAATTTAAACCTCAAATTGAATTTTGGGGTGTGATTTTAAAAATCAACCAACTATCGGACAAAAGTAGGTTGCTCAGCTCATTCAAAGTCATTGGATTGACTGCGCATCGCATAATTTAAATGGGCAGGCATTATCCGTTATTCTAGAATCTGTATCGACCATTACTTGCACAATAAAATCGTGTTAAAAACGCTTATATAATAATTGAAAATACTTGGGTTTTTTCTAGTTTTACTTAAATAATGGAAGACAGCTTTTATCATAGTCGCAAAACCTTTTTGAAAGTGACTGACTTATCCGTAACACAACACGCCGTCTTTGACCGTGGTATTAAATTTATTGGCTCGTCAGAGTAACACGAGAGTAGGACGCAAGGTTAGAGGGTATTCGGTATTTCTTTCGAGAACTTTGCCGTATACGATTTTATTCCATTTAGCGTTAACTTTTTATATTTTCTATAGATGATTTTATATTTATGACAGTAATAAGGCAAGCAATTACAAGTGAAAAATAATGCGTTTTAAATGTATCTGTACTCTGCAATTATATTATTCGTAAGTGTCAACATCACACATGTGATAGAGATAATGCTCTAGAAAACCGATACAAGCTTATTTTCTGAAATATGAAAAAATATGCATTATTTTTCAGCTTGTTACCTACCATCACCAGTTAGTCTAGGACTACAAATGATGGGTGAGTAACAAAAGACCGCTTATTCGGTTCAGGACAGATTCTGGTTTGGACGTAGTATATAACAAGAAGCAAATGTTTCTGAATACATGTTATCATATAATTTCGTAAAAGAAATAGCCCGATGGTCAAAATTGAAGTCTATTCAATCAAATCTTGAGTAAACTTGCTCGCCTTTGTCCTTCCTAAGACGACCCTCAGGCGGGTCATCCAGGACTCGCGGAGACGCATTCATGAGCAACAATCTTTTGTTTGGAGAAAAATCCTAACGTAGTAATTTTATCACTTTTTCATGAGATGATATTCTGAGAATGTGCCTTAATCCATTGGTGTATACTAGATACTCAATGATTACATTCTAGAAATAAATAGGTTATACGAGTAATATATTTTTCACTTCTCATGCTTTGAAAGTGCTAATTTGTGCAGGATATAGGCTGCACAAAAGCAAATTTTGTGCACAAGTGCATTAACGTATCTACTCATATATAAATGTATATATTAAGGCAAAGAAAATGAGCCATATAGCCAAGCACAATAAGAAGTTCATAGATAGAATTTGTTATTTTATTATATTTACTTAAATGTATTTGCCTTATGTGTTTTTTAAGACATAAAACAATTTCCTTCAGTATTCAAAACTGTACTAATTTTACTTTGAATTTTAATTAAAGAAATGTTATGTTATACTACTGTTTTATTTTCTCGCAATCGAATTGAAAAGCAGAGTTTATAACTCGTCCACAAAACCATTTTATCCTCGACATTACTATCAGCTAAAAGTCTCTGATAAAAATGGTTCCTTTTGTGCACTTGTTGTAAAATCTACTATTATAAGTTATAAATTCCTAGAATATGTTAATAATATTTATGTGTATTATAATGTATCTTATCGTAGCAAATAAATACACATATGAAAATAATATTTATGAAGACCAAACCACTTAACTATCTGGGTCCGAATACCCCCAATTTGGAAGTAGTCTAGCGCGAATATAAAATCTACTAAGCTTGGATAGATAGATAAAGCTTGGATAAATACGTCTACAGATTTTTTCTGTAAATTCAGTTATTACTTTTGGAAGTTATGAAAATTAGCGACAGAAAAATAGTACAAATACTTTACACTGGTTTATATGAAAAATACCCAGATCAATTATGAATCATTTAAACTCGATAGTGTATTTCATTGTAAATTGAACAAATCTTCATTTACTTCACTAGGCTGGCATTCTTCGTTACCGTGAATCTTTACCTTTGTGATTTGGATTCATTACTCTCGAGTATATATTTGAATATTTGTATCTGAAAAATATTTGCTTATTTAAACACAAATTTTCCGACATGCGCTGTCCTATTCCAGGAAAGTGTGTTCGCGGAGCACTAATTGAAGCTGTCCACAACCACGCTGTGTGTACTCAAAAATAAGCACGCACTGGCGTTTTACCGAAAACAGATGAAATTCACTAGTATTAACTAACAAGGTAAGAGAGTGTGACATAATAGTAGTTTATGAAATAGTCACATAATAGGGGGTCTTAAAACACTAGTGTGTGTTTAAAATTCGAGGCTTGTCGAGAATTTTAATAGTACCACACGAGTGTTTTAAGACCTAATTATGTGCAATTTCATACACTACTTTATCTACACTCATGCAATCAGTGGTTACCTAAATTAAATAAAAGACACAAAATTAAAACAAAATCAAACTCATTTATTCTAATAATTATTTGCATTTTGAACAGTGCAATTGTGAAACTAATACAGAAATCTAAAACTACATACATTTATATTATTTATTATTTTAACCAATAACAGCGAAATAATGAATGAAAAATTCAGAGAAATGGCGCCAACACCAACATTCTACCGCGCTTGCGCTGTTGCACGCGCCGCCATAGACAATGTACTGGCACAAAAGAAAATTATGACAAAACCTCCTTGGTCGGGCTTCGGCAATCGAACTGTATTTTATTGGAATTCGAGTTACATTATAGTACTGGTTTTGTATGGCGAACCTGTATTATAATGTAATTTGTAAAAGGCCAAGGGCTTTAAGTTATGCCTTTAAAATATTAGTGTTGAGTTCTTAATATTAGAATTAGAACATGAGTGTAGATAAAAATATTTTACGTTACGAGAGTTAAAATTTTTTGGTTGCACACAATCAATGCATATTATACGTCGTAGCCGCGCTACGACGTTGCTGCTACGATCATTTGTAGCACGTCTACTATTATGTTACTATTTTTTCAGTGTGCTATCTATTTTTAATGATAAATATAATAAAGCGCAGTAGGAGGATATTAGTTTAATAGGAAGATTCAGAGTCTAATTTCAAATTTGAGGTATTCTTTTTTAATACTACGTAACTGTCAAACAAGTACACTGCCTACGTGAGGCGTAAGTAACTACAGTCACCTATGGTGCATGTGGCTATTGTGAATTTCACGAATATGAAACTCTTACCTAAACTATAGTCTATACATTGTCAGCTTGTGAGGTAAGATATTTTAGTCAGTATTTCACTGCCTGTCTTATCTTTCAAACTGGACCACAACAATGCAAACACTGTACTGTACCCCCTTTTTTGCTGGGAAAATGCCTAGCGCACTTTCAGCGTGCCGCGAGTTGTCAGTGTCCTGCAAGCACGTAGCCCAGGGGAGCCTTTCGGGAGTTCAAATGGATTCGTTCAGAGCTCGGCCAAAGGGTTAGCTGCCTTCTAGGCAGCTTCGTCTTTGAATTGAGAGGGCAGACTCAAAGCCAACCCATGTCACCGCTAGGAAGGCGTACGAGATACGCACCCCCGGAACCAGGTAATGAGCTTCTATTCGACCATTCCCGGCCCGTTAATTAGCGCCTCTAGACAAGATGTCTTTCGATAATCGCTAACGCAATCGCTAAATGGACAATGTATGAGATTTGACAATTGCGCTCGTAAGCTAAGCGAGGGCTTATGTCAAACTGCATACATTTTTCTGTTAGAGATTGCGTTAGCGATTATCGAAATGCGTCTTGTCTAGGGGGGCTGGTTTGCTGGCGGCAACTTCTCTCTCAATCGCAGAGGCCTTACGTATGTTAAGCGTCGAACGCGCTTGCTTGGAGCAGTCCAGCAAGCCGGGCTACCCACCTGGAAGATTACCATAAGTCTGTGGGGCGAGACGCATATTTTCAAATTCACATTAAACTGCTCGTTTGCGACTGAAAAAGGTAAGATGAAGGTAGCCGTACAGACGACTTCTCGTAGCTACAGAGTCTCCCTCAGGTAAAATATTTGTTTATTTTTAACGCAAAAAGCCTTGATTGTTTGATTTAAGGTTGAAAAATTAGCAACACTATATCTTAGCAGTTTTATTCATTGATTTAATTTTATATTCGACTAGCTGTGCCCGCGAACTACGTTTCGCCATCGAAATGCTTAACACAGTGTTTAATTTTTTCCTCCATTTTATTCCATAACCTCCCGCACGTGCACCCCCGCCTTGTTGACGCTCACTTCGCAACGGGCCGTGCAGCAGAAATCGTAAAATTTTAATTTCGTCATAACTTCAAAACCAAACGTCCAATTTTAATCATTCAAAGACCAAATATTATCTACATAAACTTTACTTAGTGAAGAAATAATTTATTTTGATAAGGATTAATAGCACGAGAAAAATAAATGCGTTTAAATGTAGTACAAAAAAAATTCAAGATCTTTAAATATAAAAATGGTTGTTGTGCCTCACTCGACATAGATAGGTATAGTGTGTCGCGGACTTTTTTGTAGATATTTATAAGATCTACAATTAATTAGAACATTTTATGGTTCTATCTTTTATAGTTTAGGCAGCGTACGCAAAATAAGTTACTTTTCTGGTTGATTTTTTACACCTTGTGTCCGAAAAATCCAAATATCTTACGGAACCCTATTTTTTCCAAAATAAAATTTAGCCTATGTTACTTGTGGATAATGTAGCTTTCGAATGGTGAAAAATTGTAAAAACAGTCCAGTAGTTTTTGAGCCTATTCATTACAACCAAACAAACAAACAAAGTTTTCCTCTTTATAATATTAGTGTAGACTAGCTGTGCCCGCGAACTATGTTTCGCCATAATAATTTTTTTCCATTGATGTTCAGCTCCTATTAATAGGGATGATGACTGAATTCTAATTTTCACGTTTCGTCATTAAAATATTAAAATACCGTAGAAAAAGATACAATCCTGTGAAATTAGAATTAAAATCGGCTTAGAAATACATTAGATACAAGCATTTTAAGTTGTTAATTTGGTAGCGATTAGACAGAGAGATCCGACATGAACCGTGACGTCATTGTTTAGTACGGCCATATAAACTCCATGTAAATTGCCGTTTTGCTAGAAAGAGATGGAGAAATAGTACATTATGGTACAAGTGTGTAATGTTGGTGATTACCGCTGAGGCGCATTGAGGCCCGAGCCGTCAGGCGAGGGTCTTAAGAAGCCGAGGACGGTAACCATCAATACACACGTGTATCATACAACGTTTTTCAACACACTTCTGAATAAAACAATACTTAAATAAAAAACCATTTTACATAGTAGATAAAAAGTTTACTTAGAGAAACAATTAGTAAATGTGCAGTTAGTAAAATTATAATTAACTATTTTTGATGACATAGTGGTCTCATCAGATAGATTATTTATTGAAATACTTTCATGTTCTATTGTTATTTGTGATGGTTCATTATTCGTGTAGGTAGGTGAAATCCAATCATTGGACGTACTTGGTATTTCGCCAGTAGGATGCGTCTCAGAATCAAGTTTAATTCTTTTTGTGATTTTTGCACAAATTTCCTTCTTGTTTTGTATGGAATCTACTACGTATGATTCTGCTACATTGCTAGATCGCCACCCGCCATGTCGCTTCAAAGTCATTATATCAGCTCCTGAATTTGCCAGCAATGTAGCTGAAGTTCTTCTGAATCTATGTCCAGTGTAGCTCTCAGCATCTACTAAACCCAAAAACTTAGCGATTTCTTTAGGCATAGAACCAAATTTGTTTATACCTATAAGCTGACAGGTACATTTACCATTCTGGTAATTTAGAAAGAAACGGTCATTTTTTGTTTTTGGCGAACGCAAACTTTCATACTTCTTAACAATATCATAGAATGGACCGTGTATGGTGAATGACCTAGGTATTTTATTTTTCGTGATAGGTATCTTCACTAAAAGCATCTGGCCATGGTTCTCTATATCTTTTACAGTTATATTTGTTAATTCTTGTATCCTACAGGCACCAGTTACACCAAATATTAAAGCAACCTGAAACAAAAGAAACAATAATTAAGGTCAACACACAACACAAGCTGCTATTAAATATTTAATTAAAATTAATTTAACTAACCTTTGTAGCCAAACATTGGTTATCTGGAGCATCTTTAATAAATTTTTCAATATCATCAGATGATAAAACCTTTGATTTTTTGCTTCTAAATCCATCAGATAGTCTCTAGATAAGCTGACAAATTCGAGTATGTTTTTAAGTCCACTCCATTCTTTGTTCGGACTGTACTTTTTAACATTGAGTAAATACACCACAAAGAGCTAGGTTTGTACTTAGAAGATAATTCTTTAAAGTACGCCATGAACACATTTTCTGAAAAAGACTGCGTATTCTTGTTGTTCTGCCATTGTATGAAATTTTGGTACGCTAATAGATATTTTTCCTTTGAGTTTTCTGGTAGTAAACTTTCCATAACGTTCTGGGCTTCACATCTTATATCGGGCGGTGTACAACATAAATCATTTTCTTCATAAATTGTATTTGCAGACATCTTAATTAATAACTAACTAAATAACTTCAAAAGAGAAAACGAGACGAGTTGTGAAAAATGTTTCGTAATGGCGGGAAAAATTAATCAGTTTTCCTATGCGCGCGCATCGGCCATAGACTAATAAATTTCGTAATGGCGGGAAAAATTAATCAGTTTTCCTATGCGCGCGCATCGGCCATAGACTAAAAAATGAGGTTTCTTTTTTTTGGGCTTTTCGCGGATAGCATTTTAGCGCAAGTGTAAGCGTAACTCAACCAATAATATAAAAAAAAAACTATTACTCACTCGTGAATAATAGTAATGAAAAAGTCACAGTTTGATTATAGGTGTCATTATGTGCCTAATTGCCATGAGATTAGAGCCACTTTATGAGGAAGTGTGTTGAAAAATCTTTAATACCTAATCTTGATTGTTTTTTTAATTATTCGAAAACCGATTTTTTCTCTCAGTTTATTATATGTATGAGCTTCTATTAAAGCAAAAAAATTTTTTTGTCATGTAGCCTATTGTAGCGTGATCTTATATAGCCTAAAGCCTTCCTCGATAAATAGACTATCCGACACAAAAATATTTTTCAATTTGAATCAGTAGTTCCTGAGATTAGCGCGTTCAACCAACCAAACAAACAATCAAACAAAGTCTTGCAATCAACTGCTTAACATATTTCCGCTTATTTCGTGGCGTGATGAGGGTCTATCATCCTTATCGTCACCATACGTTCACTCGAGATAAGCTACCTATTTTACATCAGCCTCACCCAAGAATCTCCATACCAATAGTCTTCATGGTTCTGCGCTGCTCGCATCCAGCGTCTACCCGCTCGTCGCGTCGGTCCATTTTGTTTTGGAAGGTTTATATTACAAACGCTGCGTCTCTCTTAAATAACTTAGTGATATTATAACCTTTTCTTCGCTAGTAAATAGCAAATTATTAACAAACTTGTTTTACCAGTATTCTTGAATGATTCTGTTGAAACAACTAATATATTTACTTTGAGTCAGGATAAAAAAAATCACCAGCGTCTTCCTAATCTATTTATACCTACCTATTGGAAAAGCTTTTTTCAATAATGGCGGAAGTAATCGGAGCGTGTGAAGGGAGCGAGACGCGTCCGACGGGCTACTTTCGATCTCCGTAGTGAGAGTTTCGAATACGTAGTTCACCTTAGAATGGTTCAGAAACACGCACTTTAGAAACGCGGGAACAGTATATACAGCAATGTATAATGAATGGCGTACGTAATAACTTACTTTAAGCCTTGGAGAGTAGCCCCCCTGACACGTAACGAGGGCGTTACGTGCGATCCATTGGTTCCTAATGTACGAGACAACGCCTCGACTCATTACCAGCAGGGCTCCGGGTAATGTTGCCGGAAAACATGAAAAAATATGGTGATTTGAATTACTTTTTTCTTTTATATAACTAGCAGCGTCAAATTACCTAGATAAAATAACAGACAAATAGGAAATAGATAAAATGGGTAGCACTTTTAATTTAATATAATGATTGAAACATACTTGATAATACGAATATAAGTAATACCAATGTAAACTTACTTAAGCTCTAAATGATGGTAAGCAAAATAAATTACAATTAAAGAGAAATTTTGTAGTCATATTTATTTGAATATATATTATCTTGCATTTTTGTTTTAAGTGCCATTAAACGATTGATTTGATTCACATACGATAAGTGAAAATAGGTTTTAATATTTATTTTGAATATATTGGACCAGTTCCTGTCCAGCACACCCCCGATTCCAACAAGTTATCACTATCGAGACATCTTTAAGCTTTTCTCTGAAAAAAAATCCGCATACAACAGATAATTAAATGATGTCGATATAAATCATCTGACTTGACCCTATAATTTTTGACATCCTATTTTATTTCTCTGAGGCAAAGGCCACACCGGAGGTGATAGGCTTAGAGGTTGGCTAGGAGGCAGGCTTAGCGGTCAAAATGCTTCGATAAATAGTGTCCACACTGGCAGCACGCATCTGGTGATCTAAAGTGTATTTATAGAAATATATTTTGTTATAGTAAAATAAATTTAAAATGTCTTTTTTAATTTTTTCTAGAAAATTGCTTCTTTATTTCGAAGTAATCGAACATGTTACGTGATATTAATATGTCGACGTCTACTAAATAAGAATTTGAAATTTTATACAAAAAAAGTAAAACATAATAATAACATCACTGTAAAACAATTGTAAAATATTGGTCAGGTACTTTTTGCCACAATTTTTTAACACACATAAATTGTTTACGTAACGTGTAGGAAGGAGTTCACAATCGCTCGTTTTTCACAGAGGGCTATTATCAATTAATTCCTCCACAATGCATCCTAATAATCTAGTAAATAACCGACCCGTCCGTTCGCCTCGCTAACCGTTAAGCCGCTATCGAGGCGCGATGCGTCTCACCAAGCGAGCGGTGCGGTCGGTGGGGCCGCGCGCATAGCGTGCCGTGTGTTGGTTCACTGGGATGAGTCATTGAAGCGACCAACTAACCTCTTGCCGCTAGGCGTGCCACCTGCAGTGTAACTGTGGCCTCCGTAGTACTTTGCACAGTATAACAACTTCCTATCACAAAATTATTCTGCAAACCTTAAATTGCATTGTGCTAATTGTTGTGTGCATTGAGAGTAAATAGTACTCGTAATATTTATAAACAAATAAATCAATACGGAAAACATTCAAATCGGCATGGATTCATGCGTATTTTGTTTTTATTAAAAAGAGAAGTCTACTTTAGCTCAACAAAGTAAAAAGAGACCAATAGTTGAAATTTCGCTCGAGTTAGATGATATAATTTTGACGTATTTTGTATGGAGCTAACGTCAAATACCTATCGCTAGTAACTAAATCCACAAATAAATAACCGGAAGTGTACACTTCTAAGTGACACTTTGATAACACGGTATGTTGAAGACGCAGGTTCCAATCCCATTTTTGTATTGATTTATTGTTTATTAATTTATTTAGCATTTAATAGAATTCAAAGTCACAAATATAAAACTCGTAATATTCATAATATTATTTGATAATAATAAAATGCATCATTAACACTAAAGCAATTAGCAAACATATAAAAATCGACTTCAGAAACACTTAAAAGTTATGAATAATAAAAGAGTACAGACAACATCACATTTTTATTTTGAAATCGGTGCCAAATTTTAGGACTCTGTTATTCTTATATGATTTTTAACTTTAGTGTTTTTGAAGTCGATTTTTATTCTTTTTTTATTTTTAGCTTGTTAGTGAATTTAACACCAGCTCACCCAAGAAACTTGAAAGAATACGACAATTGACCAGCGAAGAAGTATTCTCTAGCAAATACAAAATAATTTTAAAAATTGGTCCACAATTGGCGAAGTAATCATGTAACATACATACAAAAAAGCACACGCATCGAATTGGGAATCTCGTCCCTTTTTGAAATCTGTTAAAAATGTAAACGAACGTGACTCTTTTACTGATTATGAATAATAAAATCATGGTACTAAATAACTTCCCTAACAGTTATCAAGCATTTAGCGTTCTACACCCAAAATAATTACGTGTATGAACGTTAATGTCATACAGTAATATTGTCAGACAAGCCAGCAAAAAATTTACGTAGCGATACGATACGATTACGTGATACGAGTATTTTTCGTTTCAAAACAAATGAAAATACACTATCTCATCCTCTCAGATTAAGTCTGAAAGCAGAGAGAGAGATTGCACAATTTATTGAAATCAATTGTTGAATTAATCCACTTCTGCTTTTAATATTTTATATGACTCAGTTGATGTGCCCGCGAACCACGTTTCGCCATAATAAACTTCAACAGAATAATAAATATTAATGTCAAAATATAGATAAATACTTATCCCATCTTCTAAGTTGGAGCAAATTACTTAGTTTATCCCGGACAAACACAGTGACACGAGATTTAAATATGTATATAATAAAATAAAATAAAAAGCCTTATATTTTTCATCAGTCCATTTGAATTTCACTTTTACATTATTTTTCCTTTATAATTCTTAAATACAATATATATATTTAAAACATCTTAATAACGTTATTAATAAAAAAAAGCCATAATATTAAATTTAAAACCAGTGCTAGAATAAGTGACGCTTGATGTCTAACTCTGATACGTTTGAAACCTAAACAATATAAATTATTTTAATCAAACTTTTTAAATGCAAGCTTTTAATAGCTCAATGGGGCTGTGTCGTTTTATCGCGGAGTTCCTATGGCCACCTTCCAGCTCCAGCATTCGATCAGCTCCATACCATCATAATATTGCATTGTCAGGTGATATACATAATGCGAAATTTCAGCTCAATCGGAAGCCTGGAAGTGGCTCAAATTTAAATTGCAAGATTCAGTGAAAGTAAATAAAAGCTTGTAAAAAAGTACCTATATTTACACGTAAAAGCAAGTTTATTTAGTACATATATAATAAATAAACGGAAAAGCTTCATTCAAGCGACGGCACGTGCACTGGACGGATCCCAGCCCCCTAACCATGACCGCTCAAAACATCATTAAAACCGCGTTGAGAGCGGAATAGCGCTATACGCAGCAATAGCGGTGTCTCTGTTTCAATATTTTTTGAACCTTGCTATAAGCGATCATGGTAGGGCCGCAAGTCCCTTCCAATAGCTGCCATCCGCCACCGTGATTTATCGTCGGAAGAGACTTCATCTAAATTAAGGTGTAGCCACTTTTCACGTGGCTTGGTGTACCTGCGAAGGAAATAAAATAACCACGACGAATCTAAACGACAACACTCTCGGTACTGTTTTAATATCAATCGGTGTCCTTCGGTAAGCACTGCGACAACAGTCTTATTAATATTCACTTTAATAAAACGATAATGATAAAAAAACCGCCTATAAAGATAAAGGCATTTAAACTTAGAGCAAAACAAAGAACATGCTCCAAGAACCACAGTAAGACATGGAGTATGCTATAAATTGTATTAAAATATAAACAACGATTTCGCCTCCGTGGTCTAGTAGTAAAGACCACCCAGTATTGATTTGCAGGTCCAAGTTTCGGTCACCCACGGGGACAGAAGTCTTTCTGCTAGGGTTGGGTAAAAGTAGCCTAGCCTAGCATTTAATAGCCAACAGGTGGAATGTTTTTACTTTTGAAAGTTCGTGATGTACAAAACATGATGAAAGATGAGCGATAAATTACGAAAAGAGATAAAATTATTCCATGTTTTTAATAACTAGAGGCAAAAAGCTTTGGATTTTTTGGTTTAAGAAGTACACGTCCATGTCGGCTTTGATTAAATATAGTTTGTTATGGCATGTAGAATCTCTTGAAAACAATACACTGCTAACATGCGATGTAGGTTAATAGAAAGTTATGTCACGGTAATATTACCGTGGTTATGTTAAGTATATCATGGTTGGTCCCTCCATTACGCAAATTATCGGGAGTGTATCGGTCGCCAGCCACACGCGGCCCGCCCGCGGCGCTCTACCAGACCTTTGATAAAGCTATTATAGCAATGGCTGCTTATATCAAACACTAAAACACAATAAATATTAGTAAAATAAGAAAGGGAAACTTGAAACTTCCCCCCACTTTTATGCTTAGAACAATTGAGACTTGACTCATCTCATGCATCTACTATTTATTACCTACTTCAATGGCTGGTTTGATATTTAAAAAAGATAAAACGTCAAAAATGTCAGCTACCACTTCATCAACACTATTAGCTGAGAAATTTATTGAATACCTTTTAAGAATATTCCAACGGGGAGGATCTTAGCCTTCTTTACATACTTTTATCGAAGCAAAGTAAAATACGGCGGCAGGACAATTAGGAATTAAGCTGTCATTAAAATTGATGGTCGCTCGATGGAAGCTAAACCAATGGGAATGCGTCAACCTGCAAATATTATAGGTACATGTAACATTATTATGAAAGCAATAATGAAAATACAATATTTAAAAAACGAAACGCAACATATTATGGTTTTGTTTCGTATGTATTCGTTTTTTTATTCAATTTTTGTTTTTTACAAATTTCTCGTGGTCTTTTAACTTTATAAAGGGTTTAACATTACACTATAATGGTTGGTACCATAAGCAGATTGTTAAAATCAGGTGTTCGATTATCGTAATTAAGCAAAGTTATAATATTTCTGATTATATATCTGGTTCCTGTTCCATAAAGAAGCAATAATTATTAAAAAGGCATAATGTCAAATTTTTTACATGTTTTCGAAATAATTTTTTCAAAACAAAAAAAATAATGGTTTGACACCAGTGTTCAAAAAGAAACATTTTACCATTGTTAATTAATTATCAGAGTGTCAATCATTGTAATCAATCTTATCCCCTCACATTTCAAACAAATTGAGATCTTATTGCCTTCGTGGTCTTTAGATCAGTACGAATTAGTCCGAATGAGTGAATCCAGTGTATTAATAGAAGTTGAAGGGCATCTCTTCGTGTGCCGGATTGCACCAAATTCATTTTTTTTACTTCAGTAACATATACAAATAAATCACATTAACATTATTACAAGGATTACAATATAGAAATAACCACATTAGTTCGATTAATTTTAAACTACCGAATGTCTAAGTAGCTATGCTTCCTTAAAGCAGTGCTGGGCTGCTAGCCGGGCTTACAAATATTTTTTTGAAAGAATGCAACAATTTTGCTATAATATGATGACACAAGTTCTTAAAGTTCATACGCTCTACATACTGTGTTGAAGTCGTCTACGTGTTACTGATGATGATGATTGTTACTAACACTACTGTACTGAATCCGAAAATATTAAATGAGAACAATGTCATAATATAATTATGTAATCCAAATAGTCAAGAACAATAAAATTATTATTTCAATTACATAGTTATTTAAATTAGAACTAACGAAAAATGGCTACATTTAAGCACGGAGCATTCATTGTGGTGAACAAATGCTTCTATAGCCTTTTCTCATCTGGTATTTACACTTCTACATCTCATTGTTCGCATTGCACGACGCATTTTGGGTAGCGCATTAACAAAATTGTACGGCAACATTGCTAGCGAGCTGTTCGCCGCTATTTGCAGTGGAGGATGTAAAAAGCGCTTGGCTCAAAACTTAAATATCCGTCGCAAAAGCTTAACGCATTTCATCGCTCCCTCGGCATAGCCCAACGCGGGCCACTTCAGTCGAACGGGGTCGGAGCACGCAGTGTTGGCGATATTATCGAAATAACGTTTAGAGATCGCTAGGCTTATATCGGATTGAATAGAGAAATATTCCTTCGTTTCACTTTTATAGAAATACGTACGATTAACAGTGAATGAGGAAATATTGGTTCAGAAAATACTGAATCAATATTTTCTCATTCGACCATTATGATACTAAACCAATATTTTCTCATTATACCATTATGCCTATAATTTGACCAATATGATAAATTTTCTATTTTTTCCCGTGGGAGAAACTTTGACGGATTTGAAAAAAAATTGAAATAAAAATGGTGAATTATCAAAATTTTTTTATTTTTTGATCAGCAACAACAGCTTAACAGTTTATACAGCCGTGTTTAATGTTGCGTGATTAAGGTAATTATTCTCCTGAGCTGTGAGTTAAACCGGTGACGCGATATTGTACAATGGTAGAATAAATTTTCTCGAAGCGTTCATCTGAATCAAAATGCTATTTACCTTGTATATTAGACGGAGACGCCCATTGTTTCGAGTCAAAAAACTGTGAGTGTTGTCGAAATATGGGCGGGAGGATGTGGTAGCTAAGCTCTAAACTACCACCGCCAGGTCCCTATTTCACCATCTCTGACAGGTCCGACAACTGTCAGAGATGGTGTTCCTTCAACTCCCGGTAGAAGTAGGTGCAGGATACCGTGTATCTGGTAATGGCAACTACCGCGTGAGGGACACTATCGTGGACAGGGTTCTTCCTTTCTGCTCCTCTGAGCACAACCACGTGATCGTACGTTAGTCCCTGTGATTAGTGGATCGTCAGCAGTCTGGATTGTTCTCCGGTGCCGAACCCTTCTCTCCCATACGCTTCTTTCTCGTCTTGAGTAAAGGAAGAGAGTATTTGGGTTGCCCCTTCGTAACACCGCCTCCGATGCCATTCTGCATGTCATGGACCTCAGCACTTGCCGTGATGTGTAAATACCCTTGTAGATGTTTTGGAGGGCATACACCACATCCATCGGACCTCGGTGTGTGCAGAGGAGCTTTTCTGTTACCGACGTGATGGCGGCGGGGCTTCCGTAACGCATCTCGAACAGGTTGTCTCTGTCTATGAAGGGGATCTGATTTGTATCGATCATGAGTACCAATTCTCTTGCCCTGGTCAGCCTTGCTGCCATGATGATAGCTCCAAAATGGACTAGGAGAGCTTCGTCCACCAAAAGGCGTTTTGATGCTTCCACACCATTGATGAGGACTGAGGCAATGGTTCTTATTTTCCCCCTCACGACCGCCCCGAATCGAGTCGTCACTTTGTCCGACAGTTCTTTTGCCGTTTCGAGTATGCTAGTGATGATCATATCTTCCTTCATTTGGTAGTTGTTGAAGAGCCACATGGTCTTCCCGCACCCCGGCACACCGTCAACCCATCTGATTGCCAGTTTACCCCATGGTTCGGAGATCCAAGTTCCACTAACGGATTCCGCCGTTTTTAGAATTCGGTCCTCCAGCATGAAACGGGTGCACTTGGCAATTACCACTACTGGGTCCTCGATCGGTGCACAGAATGTGAGTGCTCCCCTTTCCGCAGTTGCTTCATGATCCACCAGCACCATGCCTGACGTGCCACTGTGCGCCGCCATCTGCTTTTTATCTATTCGACAATAGATAATACAATATATAATACATAATATTCGACTTTAGGTCTTAAAGGTGAACATATTATATTGACATGCTTTTTAACACAGATAATTAAAACTAAAATTATGAAATCCATAGATAATAAAATATTGCATTATCCCGAAAAGTATATTTTCATTTCAAAAAGTATGTTTCGAAAAGTATGTTTTCAGCGCCATCTAATTGGCATATTACAATGTATGTAATGCTTGCGTAGAAAAAAAATCTAAAAATGATACCCATAATATATAAAACCCTCAACAAAAAATTTCAAAAGTTTTGTAACTCAATCAATCATTCCTTTGTGGTTAAACAGAAAAGTTTTTTTACCACAAAATTACTTTATGTATTTTCAGAAAAATCTCATATTCCTTTGAAACTTCGAACCATCTAACCTTTCCCCGACTCACACTTGTTTTGTTTTCTTTTTTTTTTCATTTCCATTGTCTTGGAGCAATTTCAAGAGCCCCATTCCCTGTGATAGAGAGCATTACGCCGATTGTTATAAAGTTCAATTCAGATTACGAGCGTCGCAGAATGAATTTGCATGGGTTCGTTCGTGGCGTTTTATGTGCCATCTTAATTTTAGGTTGATTGCTTATTGCTGATTGGCTAACTTAATAACGTGCCTTGGAAGTTATTTCAATTTTGTGTGTTTTGTACGTACTTGACTGTCTTTTAATGTGAGGTGAACTTCAAGACATCTTTTTCTAGTTTGTTTGTGTCTATCTCATGATCATAAACTTTATGTTTATGATCATGAGATTTCATAAACTTTTATCTCAAAGATTTTAGATATTACTTTACCCACAGAACACTGACTTTACCGCACTTCCCCACTGCATTGGTAAGACAAGCTGTTTTGAGAACTATTACTATTTTTGTCCTATTGATCATCATTGTCATCCACGAGAAAGATCGAAAGAGACGAGGAAAGGAAAGGTACAGTGTGTACATAAATGGAGGTGATGTAAAAAAAGGAAGGAGAGGGATTGGATAGGTAGGGAAGGAGTAATAAATTATGCATGCCTGTTATGTATATTTGTATAATGTATTGTATGTTTAGTGTGCGCGATGCAAGATGATACTGCCAGCCTATGGATTTGCGCCACCAATGACCAACCATGGATTCGCAATCTTTGGCTGATGATGTTTTATTTATATTTGACGAATGAACATGTTGATATGTATATACTTGTGTTCATGTACTGGCTAGTGAGAGGGAATGGGAAGCTGCCGCCTCCTTTTGTGAGAATGTAATCACGCAGAAGGATGCACTTAGCAGGGGGAGTCGCACACACGCTTGCCGTCTAGCCATGGGTTTATTGGGTACAACTGTGTTAATGATTTAAGTGAAATGTTGATAAAAAACGTGTATGGGTGATTTTCCTTAATCTGTAGATATGCTTTCGGCTGTTCATGTTTGTGATGTTGCTCTAGTGTGTTAATGTAATGTTGCTTGTATGCGTGTGTGTATTTTTGTGCGTGAGCAGCTAAGCCGGTTCAAGCAAATTGTGTCGTTTCCTTACTAGTGTAGAGATTGAGTTCTTTAAGAACCCGCAAGACTGCATATGGGAAGCCCCAATTATCCGGGATCCTTTCTTGCTTTAACACACGTGGGTCATGGAAGGCAGGCTGCATAGGCTCGCCTTCTACCAGTTCTACCACACAACGTCTAAAGAAGATGTATAACCTAACAGTTGAGGGGTACATAGGTTTCTACATTCTAGCAACGAGTGATATAGCAGCTTTTAGCAAAGTACTGAATAAGTGGTCCACTTTAATCTTATCATTACATCATAAGTCACCACCAGATGAGATGAAGATCTCTTTTGATAATCTTTTTTTTTTTTTATTATTATTTGGTTCACAAACTGGTTGTTACAAGCATTACAAACATAAAAATAAAGATTTACAATAGATAACATGTGAATTGAACAACCTTCTAAGAGTGAACACAGCATGCGCATAAAATACAATAATACCACTCAGTAAACAATTTACAAATTACATTAACAGAGAGAGATTTTTTTTTTTTATAAATACTTAGATAAAATCATTGCATCAACATCAATGACTTTTTTATAGCATCGGCTGACGCATTGAAAATATCGAAATCATGACAAATTTTATTATCTTGAGAACACATGCGAATTAATGGCGAGAATTGACGATAGTTAGTACGACATGGAGGCAAGTAAAAGACAATACGGTTATGTAGGCGACTACCATCTTAGTAGACTATTTACGCCAGCTAGCAAGTGCAATGTCAATACGATTACTCCGACGCAGTATAATGAAAAGTCCAAACTCATTTAAAACGTACAATAATTAAACATTGGCCGTCTTGTTACGGCCTCTTTTATTGGCAGGCCGTACCGGCGAGCGGTGTAAATCATTTGACGACGTAATCAAGGTAAGCTACAGAGTTTGCCGAGCTAATTTAGGGGAGACAGCGTAGCTCTGTGTGCCTCGGCTTAATTCGAATAAGGTTTTTTTAAGTGAAGAAATGTTTTCCTTTTGGAGGATCGTAACAGTTTTCAAGTTTTATATGTTTCGTCAAAGCGATGAATTTTCATAGATTTTCTAGTTATCATTAGTATTTTTCTCGTTATGCTATTAAATTTCTTGTAACTTGAGTTAAAATGTCTGTCAAATTAAAAAAGGAATTTAAATATTTTGAATAATAATATATTTATTGACCAAAAATTTGTCTCTATGTTAATTTGTCCATCCCTTTGAGTTCATTATTTAAAGTCATATTATGCGTTATAAACCTCTCGACGCATAATGACCAATATTTTTTAATTAAAAAAGTAGGTACAAAGTTTAAGTGAATGCCTATTTCAGCCGTGAAGCAAGTCTTGTGTTTCGGATGAAGGGCAGAAAAGCCGCTCCCTTCCCCTATTTCCTTCCCATAAAGTGTGGATGGCATCTTCGGCGAACTGTAAAGCCCGAACCGTAAATGGTGAAAATCTGAGCAAGGACACGGAGCGTGAGTGACCGACATGTGGTACAGGGAGACCCGGTGGGAATGGTTTCTGTCGGCCACCTGCCGAACAGTTGAGGACCCGAACCCAGAATTATCCTACCTGGGAGGCTGTCCTGCCATTCGTCGAAAATCCTGATGTGCAGTTACCGTGCCGGAGTGGGAGACCGGAGTGGATCCCGGTAATGGTACTTCGGCGGACAACCTATCCACGTTTAAAATGGATTTTGCCAATATTAGGGGTCTACATAGCAATATCGATGCCATTCATCACCATCTTGAAACGGCGCGGCCTGCAATGCTCTTTTTGACGGAGACGCAAATTTGTGCCCCGGATGATATCTCGTACCTAAAATACCCAGGCTACGAATTGGAACACTCATTCGTTCGTAAAGCTGGAGTGTGCGCTTTCGTCCGCGGCGATATTTGCTGTCGCCGCCTCCGGGGCCTCGAACATCGGGACCTGTCAGTTATGTGGCTGCGCGGCGACCATGGGGTCCCACGGCAGTGACCTGGAGTCAACTTTGTTATTTGAAAGCGTCCAAAAGGGGATTGACCAAATATTGGAACAGTGCCCATCTGCGGAGGTGGTGGTCCTAAGTGATTTCAATGCTCATCATAAAGAGTGGCTGGGATCCCGGACCCCTGACATTCCGGGTCGAACTGTTTTCAGTATGGCGTCGGCCTATGGTCTCTCTCAACTGGTGACACAGACTACCCGTGACAACTGACAACTCACCCAGATGGATACAAGATAGTGGTCGATGCCCCCCTTGGGTCATCTGACCACTGTCTTGTCCGTTGTGCAGCCCCTGCTGTGTGTCCCGATCGCTCATCTGCAACTGGGTCACGCAGAGTCTGGCGATATAAGTCAGCAGATTGGGACGGACTGCGAGAGTTTTACGCATCCGACCCATGGAACCGGTTCTGCTTCTCCTCTAACGATCCCAGCGTCTGTGTGGATTCCATCGTTGAAATAATTCTGCTTGGGATGGATTTATTCATTCCCAATGCAAAAATACCTGTTGGTGGTCGCAGTCACCTGTGGTTTAATAAAACTTGTCGGGAAGCTGTGCACCTCAAAATGTCCGCTTACCAGGCCTGGCTTTTAGCCAAAAAACACAACGATGGGAACGTTAGAGAGTTGAAGCGTAAATTTAACGCCGCCTCCAGATCCAGCAAAAAGGTTATTGCCGACGCCAAGGCACAACATGTTGCCAGAATTGGCGAGCGGCTTGCAGGCTTCCCCTCTGGGAGCCGTGCCTTCTGGTCGCTCGCCAAGGCTGCGGAGGGTAACTTCTACCAGTCGAATCTCCCACCGCTGCGTAAAAGTGATGGTAGTCTGGCTCATAGTGCAAAAGATAAAGCCGATCTTCTGGCACATCTCTTTGCCTCAAATTCGACCTTGGACGATGGAGGAGCTTCCCCACCAACAATTGCACCTTGTGGGAGCTGTATGCCAGTAATCCACATAACCCAACGTGCGGTAAGGCGAGAGCTTAGCCTTCTTGATGTCTATAAGTCGAGTGGGCCGGACGGCATCCCTGCAGTGGTGATAAAGACGTGCGCCCCAGAGTTGGCCCCGATTCTCACGCGCCTATACCGTCTCTCCTACAAATCTAACAGGGTTCCATCTTCCTGGAAGATTGCTCTTGTCCACCCGATTCCCAAGAAAGGTGACCGGTCAGACCCGTCAAACTACAGGCCCATAGCGGTAACATCCTTGCTCTGCAAGATATTAGAGCGTGTCATCAACATCAAACTATTAAAATACCTAGGGGACCGCCAGCTGATTAGTGACCGCCAGTACGGTTTCCGTTATGGTCGCTCGGCTGGTGATCTTCTGGTATATTTGACACACCGCTGGGCAGAGGCCTTAGAAAGTAACGGAGAAGCTCTAGCCGTCAGTCTCGATATCGCTAAAGCATTTGACAGGGTCTGGCATAGAGCTGTTCTGGCGAAGTTACCTTCTTATGGAATCCCCGGGAGACTTTGCAGATGGATTGCCAGCTTTCTGGATGGTCGGAGCATTAAAGTCGTCGTCGATGGCTCATCCTCCGAGACCAAAACCATTAATGCTGGTGTCCCACAAGGCTCGGTGCTCTCCCCAACGTTGTTCATCCTGCATATCAATGACTTGTTGTCTATAGAGAACATTCATTGCTATGCGGACGACAGCACGGGTGATGCGCGATATACCAGCTTTCAGAAGGTCTCCCGGAGCTCTGTATTGGAGAGACGATCAGAACTTGTGTCCGAAGTTGAGGATTTTTTAGGGCGGGCCTCAGAATGAATTTAGTTTTGCCTCAGAATGAATTTTTCAGGATTGAATTTAGTTCAGTTCAACCCCACAAAGACACAAGTCTGCGCTTTCACTGCCAAGAAGGTCCCCTTTTCTATGGCGCCTCAGTTCCAAGGAGTACACCTTCATATCTCTAACAGTATCGGGATCCTCGGTGTTGATATATCGAGCAAAGTCCAGTTCGGGAGTCATTTGGAAAGCAAGGCTAAACTAGCTAGCAAAAAGCTGGGCGTCCTGAACAGAGCAAAGCGGTACTTCACGCCACATCAACGTCTTGTGCTTTACAAAGCTCAAGTTCGTCACGTGAAGTACTATTCACATCTCTAGGCAGGAGCCCCAAAATACCAACTTGAACCATTTGACTCCCTACAAAGACGGGCGGCTCGAATCATCGGTGATTCTAATCTGCTGCACTCGTTAGAGTCGCTGGAGTCACGGAGGGACTTCGGATCTCTCTGTGTCTTCTATCGAATTTTCAACGGTGAGTGCTCCGAGGAACTGTTCGACTTGGTACCAACGTCACCTTTTTATCACCGTACCACTCGGCACCGCAGTACAGTTCATCCTTACTACCTGGAAGCAATATCGTCTAGCACGGTTCGCTTTCAGCGCTCTTTTTTACCCGTACGCACGGTCCGGCTCTGGAATGAACTTCCTGCTGCTGTATTTCCCGAGCGCTATAACATGTCTACTTTCAAGCGAGGTTTAAGAAGAGTATTGTATTCAAAGCTTTTCGGCTTCGCTATGTCCCTGATATTGGCAAAGACCATGGGCGGCGGTTACCACTTACCATCAGGTGGGCCGTTTGCTCATCTGCCTTCTAAAGCAATAAAAAATAAAATCAAAATGTGACGCCTGTGAGAATATAAAATTGGCGGCGTTTGGTCCAATATTCTATGAGTAAGTATTTACCGAATTCCAGGCTCCAAAAACTACTAACTCGAAACTAATATTAAAAATGCGAAAGTCTAATTAATCTAATTTTAACGAAAGAACCCAACGGCCCATAACCTTATATAAAAAATTATTTTACAAAAAATAAAAAACCGACTTCAAAAACACTGAAAAGTTAAAAATAATATAAGAATAGGGACAGACAACATCACACTTCTATATTGAAGTCGGTGACAAATTTTAAGACTTTCTAGGAGATCATCGTTTAGTGAATTAAATCTTTTTAGTGATCGCTTTCATGGGATTTCATCATCAGATCCTGACTTTGGTGACCTTGGAACCATCCCAGGAGTATATTCTATAGAATACAAGAATAATGTGATGTGTAAAGATGTCTGCTACTTGGATGCTACAGAGGAGTCTTTAAATAAAATGGAACGCCTGCAGAATCTTGCTATTCGGTTTATCTTCGGTCTGCGTAAGTATGACCACATCTCTAAATTTCGAATGCAACTGAAATGGCTTCCTATTCGGCTTCGGTGTAATATGCATATCCTTTCAATTCTACAAAATTTGGAAAGATCCACAAACTCCTTCATACCTCCGCTCCCGATTCCAATTATTACCACCTCCTAACCGTCCTAAACGTTCATGTATAACAAGTAGGTATGCTTCAATTTCCTAATACCAAGTCCCGTTTTCTTTTTCATTCTTTTTCCTTTTATGCTGCTCAACTTTGGAATACACTTCCGACACATATTCAGAACTGTCCATCAGTGTATTCTTTCAAACGTCAGCTTAAGAAATTCTACCTTTCCCAATTAAACGTTTGATTTCAAGTAAAACTTCAAGCAATATTCATCATGCAATATTTATATATTTTATGATTATTTGTGTTTTATATAGTATTTTGTTTATATACGGATATACGTATATATAAATTTATTGTTTGCATTGTATAATTTATAAGTTATCGATACACTTTAGTGTCACCTCATCATTTAACCACTTGCACTGCCATGAGTTGACTGGATGAAATCTCTGTAAGAGATAAGTTTACCAATTTGCAAACTGTCGTTTAATGTTATGTTTACTTTTAATGTGTTATATGCAATAAAGTGTATAAATAAATAAATAAATAATTTTGAAAATCGGTTCACAATTGGTGGCGTAATCGCGTAACATACACAAAAAAAACATACGCATCGAATTAAGAACCTGTTAAATTAGTGGTTATTTTCCTGAATTTTCATGAGTTCCTTAAAAAACGCGTAATATCATTATTACAATCGAACTTGTAACATAACTGAATTACACACAGGTGGAATCGCACTCCCTCAGTTATCAAAATATAAAAAATAAGCTACCATTCTATAGCCAAATGACAATGTGACATTAAACTGTAACACGGACAGTTGCAGAAACGTGAATAATTGTTAATGCTCCTTTAAGACTAATGTCCTCTTGCACTGTCAATGTATGAAAAAAGGGACAGCATCAGCGGTAATGAAGCATTAAATTTAATGAACTTTTGTGCAATTTTCCATTTGTTCACAAATACACAAACGTTTTCGTGAGGAAATATTCACTGCGTTATTATATTACCAACCTAAAAGAAAGATGACCTGTAAAACTAAGACATGAATAATTCTATACAAAGATCACTACAAAATATTTCAGTTTTGACGAAGTGATTGTTGCCATAAGCGAAGCTTATCTAATAATTGGCTCATCTTCGCAATTGCGAAGCCTGCGGGCATTTTTGTAACGTCTTAGATGGAGTTAAGTTCGATTAAATCTTCTTCGTAGATTGTTGTTGCGTAAAGTTAGATAAACTAACTTTAGTTAATTGTAAATCCTATATATAGGTAATTGTGATTGGCCTGTCTTCATCTCACGCCCATTTTTAAGGCGAGGATTTCCCAAATTTGCCGATCTTAGAACGTCTAGATCTGGATAATATTAGAACCCACAATTCTGAAATTCACACACCTTAAACTTGAAGATATAATCTAGTGAACTGTGAAAGCAGAAACACGATTTACTCCATTTCACTCGATAGAAAAAAAATCCAAACATAGGTCTAAAGAAAAACTAAAACCACGATTTGAAATCGAAATTTACATAAAACAGTATAAAAGTTATACCAAAACATGTAGTTCGTTATTATCTAGTGAACTGTGAAAGCAGATTTTTTGATGTCATATAAAATATTTAGGAAAATGACGAAAATTCTATAATTTCGCTTGGTTGCAATCGCGCTCCATATAAGACAGTACTCGCCAAGTCGTCTCAGTGTATGGTCATGTCGCTTCGTGTCGCGGGCGCAAAAAAATATATTACGTGTTTCTTTACGATCGAATTTTAATTTTGCAGTTTGCGTTTATTTTGTTAACTTTCATTATTATTATAGATTAGTGTAGTAATATGGTGAATAGTGTAAATAATGGATTAGGTATTTTATATGAGAAAACTATTTTAATCCTTCTTCCTAAATTATTTTATGTGTGAAAAAATATGTTTTTCGTTCTTTTTTTCTAAAAGTTATTTTATGTGTAAAAATCGCTAATAAAAGAAGTCAAAGACGAAATGTTAAATCAAATGCATACAAAAAATGCTGAAAGAAAAGTGGTAAATATTTATTTCCCAAATATTTATATTATAATGCCGCGGCTATATAGCACAGTGCAGTGTTAATAAACCAGTATGATAATTTCTTCAAGTAAATATGCAACGATTCATAGGTTCAAAATAATGTTTCCTATAAAACTGTATTGCTGAATTCCTTTAAATACTTAATGTTACCCCCTTTATTCACAACGCCTTGCATCAAAGCTTTAGAAGGTAGAATCAACAGCACATTATACATGTACCTAGGTAAATAATAGAGTTTTATTCGAGCCTATGTATTATATATGATTATGAACAGTAAAACAGTATTTTAGGAATCTTTTAAATTTCGTAACATTTATGGTCAAGCGTGAGTTGATTATAAAAAGTAAAAAATAATTAACATACATTTCCGTTCGATTTATGTAAAGATCACATCATTGTATTAAAAGAAAATATCTGATCAGCGGAATTTTGTGAAACTTTATAAAATATTTGCTTTTGCCCGCTGCTTCGCCCGCATAAATGTCATAGAGATTCCATACAAACTATTCTTTTTTAGTTTTACCCCCTTAGATGGCGAATTTCCAACATACATGTCAAATTTCCGCTTTTTGTGCCTTTTAATTACGGCTGTGCGTAATCTGTCAGTCACTCAGTAATGAAAGTGTTTTTATATAAATACGTCGGCCCACACTAGGATTTTCAACTGTGTCGTAGGTACAGTTTTTTTCTTTTTGAAAACGTCGCCCCACACTAAGATTTTCTCCTGTGTTATGGGTGCAGTTACGAACATAGAATATCACATGTACATACGCCCAGACCGGAAAAAAATTCTGTAGGCCATACAAAATATTTGTCCCGTAACTACAAAAAAATATTTTACAAAAAATAAAAACCGACTTCAAAAACACTGAAAACTTAAAAATAATATAAGAATAGGTACAGACAACATCACACTTCTGTATTGAAGTCGGCGCCAAACGATAATCTCCTAGAAAGTGTTAAAATTTGTCACCGACTTCAATATAGAAGTGTGATGTTGTCTGTACCTATTCTTATATTATTTTTAAGCTTTCAGTATTTTTGAAGTCGTTTTTTATTTTTTGTAAAATATTTTTTATTTTTAACTTTTCAGTGAATGAAATCTTTTTAGTGAAAGAAGTGTGTTTTAGTGTTTTCCTCGATTTTCTATGGGATCCCATCATCAGATCCTGACTTTGGTGACCATGAGACCACCCTTGATCTATACTCTATCGAATACAAAAATAATTTTGGACATCGGTTTAAAAATGACGGAGTTATGAGGTAACAAACATAAAAAATACAACCGAATTGATAACCTCCTCCTTTTTGGAAGTCGGTTAAAAATATTTGGGAATTGGACCCGCGACCAGTTGCGTAGTAGGCGATCACTCGAACTCTGTACGCTAACCGTGTCGTCAAATGCAAAGTCATCATGGTAAAGAATGCTAGCTGTGTAGTACCTCCCGAGTTTTCTTACAGGCCTAAGGTGGTAGAATATTAATTAATATTTTAAAACCAGGTTGCTTAGAGACTAATACGGTTGCCTGATATTCATAGCGATTTGTGGCTTTCTTCTTGATAATCTTGTTTAGTACATGCACGCCCCTGTCACTCACGCAATGCAGCGTTATAAATACCTAACACTAAGTAGCCGACCGCTGCACACACGTGTAAAGAAATTCTTAGGTTGTGTGTGAAGTCGACCAACCCGCACTTGGCCAGCGTTGATGATGGTAGCACATCAAAAACAGGTTTGAGCTTGTTTCGAATTCATCTAATAATAGTATGATGGATGACATGCCTGCCAGAGATACCTGTCACAAAAATTGGGATATAATTAAAAACAAAAATACTATCGTTTTTGATGCTTGCTAAGGCAAGGATAAAAATACCTCCGTCTTACCTATTTCTGCCGCAAATCAGCAGTGCTTGCATTGCTGTGTTCCGGTGTGAAGGGTAAGATATGGCACTGAAATTACTGGGTACCGTGACTTTACATCTGATGTCACAAGTTGGCAACGTACACTGTGGTTCTTGTGGGGCTTGCAGTTTTACTGCGAATCGCACAGGAACCACATGTATTATAGGTGACTGTTACCACTTACCATCAGGTGGGCAGTTTGCTTGTTTGCCAACTTAGTAGCAATAAAATAAAACACAACATTACATTTTTATTTTGAAGTAGTTTTTATTTTGAAGTGGTGGTATTTTTGTAAAAAAAATATTTTTATTTTTTTCGTGAAATTAATAATAGCTCTCTAAGTCAACTTGAAAGAATATACCTAACTGAGAGTCAATACGTAACTTTTATATCTAAAGACTAACCCCCTAACTCCTTAAAGTTAAGGATCCATCGTAAGCTCAGCATAGTGGAAGAATCCTTGAGATGATGTCTCTCAGACGCAAATACCTGAATAGCTTCAGAAAAAAAAACAGGAAAGACATTGGACGTGCCTATTCTCTCGATTTTCTTGGGATTCTAATACTAGATCCTGACTTGATGGCATGGAACCACTTCGGGGGTATACTTTTCTGAATACAAAAAGAATTTTGAAAATCAGTTAATAAATGACGAAGCTATGAGGTATGTGTTACCTCATAACTTCGTGAAGTCAGTGAAGTCGGTTAACAAATCAAATCGAAATAAGTTATAGTTCTTATTTATTCAGTACTGTATTAAAATACCTACATATATCTATTAAAATATTTTTCTTCAAACTTTACTCTAATCATCGGAAAAGGCAACACTAAGTAATACATTACTACCCTGGAAAACGGCAGTAGTATTGTATGAAATTTCATTAATGACCCGTTCAACATAATTGCCCTGTTGTTTTTTTTTCTAATTTAAAAAGAAATTACAATTAATATTCATACAATTCATACAAAATGTAGGCATTTTCCAACATGCGCAAAACAAGTTAGATAGGACCCTACAAAGCCAATTTTATTTAAAAAAGAGAGGCAATTGGCTTTATTGGCGAAGGTTAGGTTAGGTTAGAAGGTTTTTATTTTAATTAATTAAAACTTGTATTCGAGTGAATATTGTGCAGTGAAAGTGGTGTTTTTTGGTACACATTCATGTTGACGGCAAGAAATAAGGGTTTTGTGGTGTACATGACAGTGAGTTTTTTTTTGTGGATTTTCCACTTCCGTCACCACCGTCAAGATAAGGTTTGGTTTTTTAATAAGAACAATTTGTATTTTTTTTGTCATAAATAAATAAGTTTTTCTACAGTCAACTTCAGTTTTTTATTATTTTTTAATAATTTGAAGGCAAAGCAGATTACACACCTCGTAAGTGAGCTATTAATGCCCTCGGGTTATTAGTGCCACTTAGCGCTCGGTGTAACAATCTACTATATCTAAATCAAACCGAATAGCCGTCGAAGTCAAACAAAAAAATTTAACAGTGCTTTATATATGCCGCCGCGTCAGTCATATTCTTAGCTTTTGTTTTAAATACTACTTCTGGCTAATCGAGCATTTCTTGTATTCTAGTGATGCATATATATACTGCACAAAAGAAATATGCATAAAATTTGAATTTACATTTTATTAATAACACATCATAGAAACATTTGAAACCTTTGAAATTGTGAAGAAACGGTCTAATTATGATGAATCTTGAAAAAGTCTAATTATTGATAATTGCTTTACGTCTCTTTCTTATAAAATATATGTTTGTATCGGTATTATAATGGTGGACGAGTACAATGACGTCACTAGCAAATAAAAGCTTTTTAAACTTTGTTATTTTTTAAGTTATTAAAAAAATCACGTGATTGTTTGTCAAATAAAAATACTATGTAATTTAACATTTAAAAAGTGTCCATATTTACATACAAGTAAAGATACAATAAAAAATAGCAATGAAGTCATAAAGCTGTATCTTTATTGGTTGTATTACTGTAGGTACTTACCTCAGTTTATAAATCAATACTTATTTGTAACCTAGCAAAAAGTATATTGCATACGATATAAAACGTCCTTGTTGTACTGTTATATTTTTACTGTGCGCTACATGATGTTGGCGCCTGTTCAGTGGCCGCGTCCGCGCTAACGTCATGTACAAATGAACGGTGTGAAGTGCGGAACATATGGGCTTGCACGTGGAAATTCCTCGCCTTAAACCAACATACATTTGATTGTAGTACAGCAGCAACACGTGATTAAAATAGTTATTTTCACTACAAGTGCGGGAAGCCTGTCATTGCAACGAGTGGAAATGACAGTCCCGCACGTGTATTGAACAACTATTTTTGATACAGTTGCGAAAAAATGAAACAATAAATACGTAGCAACCATATGTAGCAATGTACCTTTTTTTTTTTACCCAGTAAAAAAGATTTTAAATCTACCGCAAACGGAGTGGGGTCCGCCTGCGGTTATGTGAGACTCGCCCCGCCAATCGAGACATACTCACTAAAAAATACTGGGGGGTTCCGTCTAATCGCATTCTCGGCACACAAAGGGTACTTTTCGCAATCGCTTTGTGTGTCGAGTGCGATGCTGCCCGGCCACACCGGATCCCTCTTCAGGGTTGGGAGTGTCTATGGAACGCCTTTAGACACTCCGTCAGCGTAGGGTCATTAGTGTGAGTGACGGGGGCCCCACTCGGTCACTGCGACCCCTGCGGCAGTTGGTGGAGGGCGTAAGTTCGCCTTCTTCTGCCCAACCGCCGCCTGCGGGACGGGTCCGCGTTCGGATCATTCTCGCGGTCCCGTTCTGCGCTTTCCTTCTCCACTAGGACTTCCTCACAGAAAGCGGTTATAAACTCCCAATACCTCTCACTGCTGACCATTTTTTCGATAACGGCTGGCAGTGAGAGGTCACCTCCGATATTGGCGACGAGGGTGGACCGCTGCGCAGCCCACGCCGGGCAATGCTCAAGCGTGTGCTGCGCGTCGTCCTCGTCCGCCCCACACTCGTGGCATCGCGAAGTGCTCTCCCTTCGAGCAATGTTGTGCAGATATTTGCCGAAGCACCCGTGCCCCGACAGGATCTGCGTGAGCCGGAAGGTCAGCACCCCGTGCTGTCTTTCTGTCCAACGCCTAAGAATAGGCCGGATTGCCTCCACGGTCCTATGACCGGAGACCGGCTCTGCTAGGCACCCACGCCATCGCCGACGAATACGGCACTGCGCAGAATTGCGCCAGCGCTCAATAATATCGGGCGGTACTCTAACAAAGCCTTCCGACTGACGGAAAGTGGTTTTCTCCTTGTATACCTCGGAAAGGACCGAGGCATCCAAGTCCCAAGGTGGGGTGCCCGCTAACACGCACGCTGCCTCATGGGAGACGGTGCGGTATCCTCGAATCATCCTGACGGCCAGGACCCGCTGTGGTCGTCGTAGCAGGGCCTTGTTGGTTGCCGACATAGCATTGACCCACACAGGTGCACTATATAAGGCCATGGACCGCACCACTCCTGTAAATAAGCGTCTGCACGTATCACCTGGGCCACCTAGGTTTGGCAATAAGCGCCCAAGGGACGCAGTTGCCCTCAAAAGTTTGGGAGCTAGTTGGCGAAAATGGGCCGAGAACTTCCATCTCGAATCCAACAGGAGCCCCAGATACTTCAGTGTCGGGCCTACAAGGACCCGACACCCAGCCAAATCAAGAGTCGCATCCGCAGGAGGTCCTCGCCTCGGGCCATGAAATAGGATGGCCTCGGTTTTCTCAAGAGCCACTCGAAGTCCAAGTCTTTGGATACGGCGGATCACTTGCATATTTCCAACTTCAGCCAAGCGAATTGCTTTGGAAAATGTAGCCGCGCGAGTGGTGACCAAAGTATCGTCTGCGTAACATGTCACATTGACGCCAGGTAACAGAACCCCTCTAAGAGCCCAGTCGTAACCTATGTTCCACAGTAGTGGGCCCAAGACCGACGCCTGTGGAACACCGCAAGCCATCCGCCTTTCGAAAAGGCTGCCGTCACCCATCTGATAGATCACGGTCCGGTTTTGCAGATAGTCTGCGATGACCTGTCTTAGATACAGGGGCACTCCGTGATATCGGAGTGCCTCGGCGATGCACTCGAACGGCAGGGTATTGAATGCATTGGCGATGTCGAGTGACACCGCCAGCAGAACTTCACCGTGAGTGATCGCGTCATCGGAGAGGGACTTGATGCGTAAGATCGCGTCGATCGTCGATCGACCCTCCCGGAACCCGTATTGCGTATCCGCAAGATTCGGACCGTTCGTCGAAAGGTGGCCTGATATCCGGCTCGCGATAATCCGCTCAAAAAGTTTGCCGGCTTCATCCAAGAGGACAATGGGCCGGTACGCGGAAGGCGAGTCTGCTGGGCGGCCGTCCTTCCGAAGGAGCACCAACCTGCCCTGTTTCCAGACTTGGGGGAAGCGACCTGCGGATAGGAACGCGTCAAAAAGCCTGCGGAGGCGTGGCTCTAACTCCACTAACGAAAGTGCCAGGACTCTGCCATGAACCCCATCTGGACCCGGGGCAGTCCGCTTGGCTCGCAGCTTACGAAGCGCAACGTCAAACTCTGCGTTTGAGACCTCTGAAGGCGGAGACTCAGGGCCATTCGTCAAGTCACCATTTGGTGGAGCCATTGGTGGAGGATTATGCTCAGATCTATCAGGAAACAAGGTCTCAATAACGCTACAAAGTAGCTGTGGTGAAAGAGTTTCCGCAACGGGGGGGCCCTGACCACGCAGCTTGTTGCGCGCTGCGCGATATGGACGACCCCAGGGGTCGTTGTTGAGGCTATCAAGGAGCTCTTGACGCGCTTCGGCCTTGGCTTTAAAAATAGCCGACCTCATTAACTTGCGTGCCTCTGTATATTGGTCGTGCAAAAGAGTCTCTAATTCGGAGTTTCTGCTCCCGAATCTGGTCCGACGACGATAGCGAGCCAACTCGCGGCGTTTCCCATTACACGTAGCACGAAGGCTGGCAATTTCCTCCGACCACCAATAAACAGCCTTCCTGTCAGGTGGGTAACGGCCGATCCTAGGCATTGCCGCATCAGAAATCCTTTGCAGCGACCTTCGGAACAGAACCGCCTCCTCATCTACGTTCGCCGGCCGAACAGTGGAGCGCGTAGTCCAGTCCTCTACCAATACAGCCTCTTCCAAGCGTTCCTTATCAAGTTTGGTCAGAGCCCACTTGGGAAATGGTCGGACCAAGGGCAGAGGTGTAGATGGATTATGAGTGCGGGGCAGGACTAAGTCAAACCTGATGTAAACATGGTCCGACAAGGTCTCTGCGTCCGTGACCCGCCAGTCCCGGATATGTGCTGCTAAAGCAGGGGTGGTAAACGTTAGGTCCACGACTGACCCACCTTGTCCACGTACGCACGTATAAGCAGAACCTCGATTGACGCAAACTAGCCCGTACCTCACCGCCCAGGCCTCAACTGCTAAGCCACGACGATCAGTGATGCGAGAACCCCAAGCTGCAGATTTTGAGTTAAAGTCCCCCATCACAATAACTGAGAGCGATGCTGGAATCCGCCGAAAGGCCGCCCCTAATTCGCTGAGGAAGAGCTCAAATTCAGCGAAAGATCTGTTAGGGGAAAAGTATATGCCAATGATAGCGACACTCCCCCACGAAACCACGACGAAGCCGCTGCCTCTTTCACGTACCGAAAGTGGCGCTAACGGAGCGACTGACGACTTTGTCACTGCCACTGTCATATCCTGATCCGAAGCCCAGTCAGAGCCAGGCGGGACAAAATAAGGCTCAGCGGCCACAGCTACATGGATTGACCACTCTCTCATGCTGTGGATCAAGAGATCCTGAGCAGCCGAGCAGTGGTTTAAATTCGTCTGAATTAACCTACATTGCGGATATAGATCCATCGACAGCGGATGTTGTGTCCATGGTGTCAGGTTGCTTCGCGCTGACGGAAAGTCGCGAGACTTACGAATAAAATGTTCACTTCATAAATGTAAATAAAAGACAAAACTCTCATACTCTACATTTAAGTCTACTAATTCTTTATTGTAACTAGGTAGGAAAATATAATATTATTACCTTGTCTTTTCACATGTCGATCTTGTAAATATACACAAATTCTTGTAGCACTTATTGATTCACGAATGTTTGTAAAGCACTAACTGATTATTTATTTGAACTTCACTTTGTATAACGCTATTATTCACAAGCGATAAATATTTGTAATATTTATTAGTCCTTTATTGTATTTTTCTATATTTTCTTATTATAATTGTTAGCGTCCGACATTTGATCTCAATATTGTAGCTCAATGCCTACGTGACTGACAAATGTCATATAATTATTTTATTGTTCAAAAATCTTTCGCTTGACAGCTATATAGTTGTCTATTGTTATGGCCAGTATAAAAGCGGACCAGGGTCATTAGGAAGCCAGTCTACTACCAGCTCTGGTAGAGAATACAAACAGCTTAAGGAGTATCTAAGCTCCTGTGCTAGTTTTGGACTGGTCTACCACCAGCCATCGTAAAGAAGAGTTGCTGCTCAAGTACGTAGGGGACAACTGGCCGCCTAAAGTCGAGTGCCCTACACGCCCACTTGGACTGCGTGTCTCCGTCTGCTACGGATTCTCGAGCCTCGCCTGCATACTGCTGCCGTCGGGGTGTTCCTGAGCCCGCCTACGTGTCTGCTGAGCTGCCTACCAGTCCGCTGAGCCACCTACGTGACCGCTGAGCTGCCTACCAGTCCGCTGCTGAGCTGACTACCTGTCCGGCTGAGCTGCCATTCGCTCCCACGTCCTACCCTGGCCAGGCTAGATCTTGTTATATTTAGTTGTACATAGTTTTACCTTTTAGGCTAATTTAGTTATATAAGTCCTGTCGTGCCCTCCTAATATTATTCCTCCCTACCTCTGCCTTTTCTTGTTTCCGTTTTCTCTTGTAAATATACCGTGTTAATTATCTAACTTGTTTTCTTTTAGCTTCCTCCTCTCTTTTTTGTACGAAGCCTTCCGCTTCGCGACAGTTTGGCGCCCAACGTTAAAGAACCCTTCTCAAAATTTTAAATTAAACTTGCACAAGTTGGCTTCACTTTTAGTACTACATTTCGGCATTTACCTTTGGCATATTTCTTTTTCGGTCTCTTAATTTATCTTTTTAACTTTTCCTTCCTAGCCCTTTATTAACTTTATTTAGGATGGCACGGCCTATTAATTTTATTTTATTGAATAAGGCGGAATTAGAGTATGAGGTTTCGGTTCGTTTTGAAACACCCGCGGATAACGTTGTTTCACTAAGGCGGCAAATTCTACCACTGTCCGAGAAATTTTCTCCCTCGGATATCTTAGACTCCGTTTTTCCGATTGATGTTGATTTAACTCAGATCTCTGACACAATCTCCTACTTATCTCGTAAAATTACAGACCTTGAATCTGGCCAATTTAAATATGTAAAAAAAATTGAAAGTTATCTTAACCATTTGCATTTTCGATTCGAAAGAATCGACATAACCGATGACCATGACTTACACGACTCAAACTTGATTGAGAGATTCAACGACTTAAAAACTCAATATGGACTGCTAGAACAACGCTATTACTCTGTGATGACATCTGAGACTGACAATTCTACTAAGCCTCTTAATACTCCACAAAATATTTATACTATTACATCTTCTTCACAAAATTTTACTTTGCCTTTGCAAATTAATAATAATTACCTTCAAGATATTAAAAAAATAACATACGACGGGAATTCTTGTCCTAGATCTTTCTTGTTAAAAATTAACGAATTCACTATTGCACGCAATATTGATAAAGAGATTTTGTTGAATTTGGCATATGATATCTTTACGGATAACGCTCTCTATTGGTTTCGATTCCAAAAAACTCGAAATCCAAATATAACTTGGGGTCAACTCTCAGAATTGTTGATTAAAGATTTCGGTAATTTCGATTACGACTATAAACTCTTAGAAGCTATTAAGGCTCGAACTCAAGGCAAGACGGAGCCTATTATTGTCTATGTGTCAATAATGTTTGAAATGTTTTCAAGGCTTACGAAAAAATTATCAGAGGAAGAAAAACTGGAAATCCTCCTCCGTAATATTCGTCCTTGCTATTCCGTTTTTGTTGCTTTAAAAGATATAGATTCAATTGATTCTTTTATTGCTGCTTGTCAAAACTATGAGCGTTATAAAGACCGTAATAGGAATTTTAAAGAACCTGAACCTAATGACATTATTCCTGAACTTTCTTACAAACCTAAAAATTCTAATCATAATTCTTTGCCTAAGCCAGAGTTTGTGCAATTGTCCGAACCTACCGGGTTTACTCCTCATGTAAAAACAAATAATTTGAAATCACCAGATAGTAAACCTAACTTTAGTACTGAAAATACACATTTCGGTACTAGCAAAAATTTTGCAACTCATGCCTTAACTCCTAAATTTCAACCCAATTCATTTTGTGTTCGATGTCGGGTTAACGGTCACTCTTTGAGCACTTGCGATAAGCCTCACTATTTAATTTGCTTTAAATGTGGCCTTAAAGGTTTCAAAGCTTTGGACTGTCCCAAATGTAAACAAAATTCTACTTCCTATACTTCTACTCAGGCAAAAAAACTAGTAACTGACTTGGATAAAGCCTCAGAATTTTTTGATTTAGATGATTGGAGAAATTGGCTCAAAACACTAAAACACTTTTTCCAAAGTTATAAAACGTCTTCTGTATATTATAATAATGAAAAAGATTTCAATAGACCTTTCATTAACGTTTCGATTTCTGACGTCAGTTTTACCGCACTACTTGATAGCGGGAGTTCGATTACAATTCTTGGGAACAATTCCCACCTAAAAATTTTAGACCTTGGTTTTTCTTTATCCAAGTCGGACTTTATTTCCGTAAATACTGCAAGTAAGCAGTCTATTAAATCAATTGGTTATTTTATTTTACCTTTTAATTTTAATAACCAAACTAAACTTATAAAAGCTTATGTATTTCCTGATATTTATCCATCTATGATTCTTGGTGTCGATTTTTGGCGAGAATTCAACTTAGTTCCAAAACTTTTATCTTCTGCTTTTACTTTAGATGGAACATCTCGTAATATAAACACTATTGAAAAACAAATCTTGCCTTACGAGAACCTTACTTCTCAGCAAAAAATTATTGCTGATAATATAATTTCTCGTTTTAGAGATATCTCTTTTGAAGCTAGAGATCAACTTGGTCGCACTAATTTAATTTGCCATCGAATAGACACTGGTGATTCCTTACCAATAAAACAGAGATGCTATCGACTCTCCCCAGAGAAGCAAAAAGCTCTCGTGGAGGAGGTGGATAAAATGATAGAGCTCAATGTTATTGAAAAATGTGAAAGCCCTTGGCTATCGCCTGTCTTAATAACTCAAAAAAAGAATGGTGAATGGAGATTTTGTGTAGATAGTAGGAAACTTAACTCAGTCACCCGTAAGGATGCCTATAGTCTACCTTTTGTCAATGAAATTCTTGACCATCTCAATAACGCAAAATTTTTGACAAGTATTGACATTGCTAAGGCTTTCTGGGAATTCCCCCTACACCCTGACGATCGCGATAAGACCGCTTTCTATGTTCCTGGTAGAGGAATGTACAGATTTGTCGTCATGCCCTTTGGTCTCACTAACGCTCCTGCTACTCAGCAGAGACTCATGGACATTTTATTCACTCCGGAGTTCGATAATAAGGTGTTTTGTTACCTAGATGACATTATAATTGTCAGTTTGACATTTGAAGAGCATATCTCATTGCTCGTTAAAGTTCTTGAAAAACTAACACTAGCTAAACTTACGATTAACTTTGAAAAGAGCCAATTCTTTAAAAAAGAGCTTAAATACCTAGGCTACATTGTAGATGAAAATGGTCTACGTGCCGACCCTAGCAAAATCCAGGCTATAATAGATTTTCCAACCCCTAGTTCTCGCAAAGAACTTCGAAAATTCTTAGGAACATGCAGCTGGTTTCGCAGATTCATTCCTAACTTTAGCACAATTGCTACTCCTCTTAACAAATTAACTTCTTGTGGAAAAAACGCTCCTAAATTTTCTTGGAATTCGGAGGCAAACGCCTCATTCTTAAAACTAAAAGAACATTTAGTCACTACTCCAATTTTAGCTTGTCCTGATTTTGATAAACCATTTTCTGTACACTGTGATGCATCCAATTCTGGAATCGGTGCCATGCTTACTCAAATTCGTGATGACAAGGAAGTTGTCATAGCCTACATGAGTAAATCTCTTAATAAAAATGAGAGAAATTACTCTACTACTGAAAGAGAAACATTAGCTGTCATTACTGCTTTGGAACATTGGCGTTGCTATCTCGATAATGGAAAACCTTTTACTGTCTATACTGATCATGCCGCTTTAAAATGGTTTTTGAGCTTAACCAACCCTTCTGGTAGATTAGCACGATGGTCTCTCCGTCTTTCATGTTTTAATTTGACACTTAAACATAAGAAGGGCAAGGACAATCTGGTCCCTGACCTTTTATCCCGCTCTAAACCAGATGAGATCATGAATCATAATGTGGCTCCAATCTCCGATACACCAATCTCTTCTGATTTAGAACAGTACAATAAATTATTGTATAACTGTCGTAATGATCCTACTAGTTTTCCGAATTACGTAATTAAAAACAATAAATTATTTCGACGCACTTATACTCCACACTCCTTAACTGAAGACTTCATTTGGAAAGAAGTTCCGACTCCAGATAGACGAGAAACCTTAATTAGCAACGCTCATGGTTCCTCTACCGATCCACACATGGGAATCTTTAAAACATATAAAAAAATTTCTTTGCTTTATTATTGGTCCGGAATGTTTAAAGAAATTGCAAAATATGTTTCTAATTGTGAAAAATGTTTGTCCTACAAACATACAAATCATTCACCGTATGGCCCAATGGGCAAACCTAAAATTTGTTCTAGACCTTTTCAATGTATTTCTTTAGACTTAATGGGTCCACTTCCTATGACTAGAAGAAGAAACCAATATATTCTTGTCATAAATTGTCTTTTCACAAAATATACCATGATTTTTCCATTGAAACGTGCAATAACGTCTAATATCATAAGCAATCTCGAAAATTATGTTTTCCTAGTCCATGGGGTACCACAAACTATAATAATGGACAACGGTCCTCAATTCCAATCGCATGAATTCAATACTTTCCTTAAACGCTATAAAATACCGCACATTTCTTTTACACCGCATTACTGTCCGCAAGTCAATACCACAGAGAGATATAATAAAACTATTATAACCGCTCTCGCATCTCTTGTTGGTGATGATCATAGGTCGTGGGATATCCACCTACCTAAAGTTCAATCCGTAATGAACAGCTCCGTAAATGCTGTCACCGGTTTTACTCCAAATTTTCTTGTTTATGGCCGTGAACTTATAACTTGTGGCTCCATATACTCACAGGGCTATAATGTAGATGAAATGACTTTCCTACCTCGTGACATATACGCTAGTAATATAGGTCTCTTGTCTTCAATTTTTGATAAAGTTCAAGTTTCTCTTCATATAGCCCACACTAAAAACTTAAATCGGTATAACTTAAGACACTCATTTAAAGAATTTAATGTAGGCGATATGGTATGGCGTAAAAATTACACTTTAAGTAACGCTGGTGCATACTATAGTGCTAAACTAGCACCAAAATATCTAAAATGTAAGGTGGTGGAGAAACTTTCGCCACTAGTTTACATACTAGAGGATTCTTTTGGATGTCGTGGCAAATGGCACGTCAAGGATTTTAAAACCTAAAATTTTTTTTCACTTTTTTTTTTATTATGTATTTCACTTTTATTATTCACTTCACTTTTATTTTTTTTATTTCACTGTATATTTTTTTCTTTCGTTAACGTTGTAAATAATTCCATATTAATTTCAACATATAGTTATGGAAGTACTTACATCGTGACAGATTGGCACTTCCATTCTTTTTATCGTCCATGGTAGGTCGGGACAATTTTTTTTCCCATGTTTTTATTCCACGCTGCTTGTATGTATTTTGGTATTAGGTGGGTATTAGGTATACACTCTGACCATAACCATAAATACTTACAAATACTGTCGATACTTTTAAGCACTTTATGTTTTCTTTTTATTCACTTTTTTTTCAATTTGTTTAATAAATGTATGAAAAATATTTTTATAATATATAATTCATGTAAATATTGTTCATACACTTCATTTCGCCACATACACATTGAATCCAACTTTCGTGACTGAATTTTGGCAATATCAGTCCGATATATTTTTATTGTTTGCACATCTTTTATAACTGACGACGTTGACGACTGACAATATGTTTTGTACGATGACGTTCACTTATACTGGTGCTCTTTCATGACCTCAGTCAAAAAGTTTTGACTAGAGACCTTCTCTAAACATGTCTTTAAACTTGAGTTTAGAGAAAACCTCTTCTTTAGTCATGTTACCTTTTGAAGACACTAACTGGTCTTCACATTTTTGAGTCACCAAAAAGTGACTTAAATGCGTTTAGTTTAAATATTTATTCATCGGGTCTTAAGAAATGGAGCGGATGACAACTCCTCAAAAATAAGCCGTATTGTCATATATAATTCCGGGATACTTTTTTTGGAGTTTGTGTCATAGGCGGTGAACCATACTCCTTCTTTTGCTAGACATGTATGATTGCGAGACGTATGAATATTTCGAAAGGGAAGATCGTATCCAATTCAACCTCAAAATTTTCTCAGAGGCGAAAATTTTTCTGGGGCGGTGGGAAAATGTCAGGTTGCTTCGCGCTGACGGAAAGTCGCGAGACTTACGAATAAAATGTTCACTTCATAAATGTAAATAAAAGACAAAACTCTCATACTCTACATTTAAGTCTACTAATTCTTTATTGTAACTAGGTAGGAAAATATAATATTATTACCTTGTCTTTTCACATGTCGATCTTGTAAATATACACAAATTCTTGTAGCACTTATTGATTCACGAATGTTTGTAAAGCACTAACTGATTATTTATTTGAACTTCACTTTGTATAACGCTATTATTCACAAGCGATAAATATTTGTAATATTTATTAGTCCTTTATTGTATTTTTCTATATTTTCTTATTATAATTGTTAGCGTCCGACATTTGATCTCAATATTGTAGCTCAATGCCTACGTGACTGACAAATGTCATATAATTATTTTATTGTTCAAAAATCTTTCGCTTGACAGCTATATAGTTGTCTATTGTTATGGCCAGTATAAAAGCGGACCAGGGTCATTAGGAAGCCAGTCTACTACCAGCTCTGGTAGAGAATACAAACAGCTTAAGGAGTATCTAAGCTCCTGTGCTAGTTTTGGACTGGTCTACCACCAGCCATCGTAAAGAAGAGTTGCTGCTCAAGTACGTAGGGGACAACTGGCCGCCTAAAGTCGAGTGCCCTACACGCCCACTTGGACTGCGTGTCTCCGTCTGCTACGGATTCTCGAGCCTCGCCTGCATACTGCTGCCGTCGGGGTGTTCCTGAGCCCGCCTACGTGTCTGCTGAGCTGCCTACCAGTCCGCTGAGCCACCTACGTGACCGCTGAGCTGCCTACCAGTCCGCTGCTGAGCTGACTACCTGTCCGGCTGAGCTGCCATTCGCTCCCACGTCCTACCCTGGCCAGGCTAGATCTTGTTATATTTAGTTGTACATAGTTTTACCTTTTAGGCTAATTTAGTTATATAAGTCCTGTCGTGCCCTCCTAATATTATTCCTCCCTACCTCTGCCTTTTCTTGTTTCCGTTTTCTCTTGTAAATATACCGTGTTAATTATCTAACTTGTTTTCTTTTAGCTTCCTCCTCTCTTTTTTGTACGAAGCCTTCCGCTTCGCGACAATGGGCTGCGACTCAAACTGCGCATCCTGGTCAGCGACCTGGGTCTTGGCCACTTTAGTCCTCATTACCTTCTTGGGTGGGACAATTGGAGCGTTACAGCTTTTACCCCCCAGAATATGCCCCGAAGGCCTCTTCGCCGCCGCGCAGACGACGCAGTTAGGTTCCGCAGTGCATTGGGCGCGCTTATGACCTAGCTGGCCGCAGCGGAAACATTGTGCAGATCGATCCTCACCGGTGCACTGTGGGCGAGCATGCCCTCGTTGCAGGCAACGGAAACACTTCATTGGTTGGCCTTCAATCGCCCGTACTCGGGCAGAGCTCCAACCGACCAAGAGACGGCCAGCGTTGAGAATAGCCTTAGCCGCTGCGACAGGGCATGAAACCCAGATGGTTCCCAAGCCACCTGGACCAGGGCGGATATCGCCCGTCTTAATAAGATGAAGGGCTACGCCAGTCTTGTCGGAGATCGCCGTCACCACATCCTCCTTTTCGACAGAGTCATCGAGATCGTTTATTATGATCTCAACGCACTTAGTGGGTCTCTTGATCCTTATGTCCTCCTCATTTTCCAACAGGACGCACAGGTTGTGACACAACTTGTCTGCCATTGACCCCCGCTCACTGCCAGATACCTCAAATATCTTGGCACCCGTGACCGACGTCTTAATACGTATCTGATGGTCCGTGATGCCAAGAGAGGGTAAGTGTATATTTGTCCGTGCCTTCTTAATAATATCGGCGTAAGTTACGCCACGCTTCACCGCGTCAGGACCGATGGTCAATACTACAGCCGCTGCACGGGGCTCCTTGAGCTTCTTGGGCTTGGGTGGCTTTGTAGCGGCCTTGCCCTTGGCCGTCATCTGTGAACCCTTTTTGAGGGGTTGAGGATTTGGCGCAGCGGCAGGTAGGGGGTTCTTTCTTTTGCCCTTTCGAGTAACAGTCGTCCACTCAGAATCACGTGATGTGGAGGGCCTTGGCTCAGCTGTGTGTGCTTCGAGCTGAGCAGGAGGCGGGGCCAACTCCTTCTCTTTCTCCTTGCATGTCTTTTTCTGGGAAGTTGTCCAAGAAGCGGGAGTAACTCTTGACGCAGCTGACTTCTTCGATTTACCCCTCTTTTTAGGCTTCGCCTTTAGCTCGTGAGCCAACTCTGCCTGTGCCTTAGACGGCTTTTTGGCGTCAGCAGCTAGCGGCGGCCGTGGGCGGTCCGGTATTCGAAGCCCCTCAATGCGAGCCTCAATCATATTGCGAGCTGATGACAGAGCCGCCCGTATCTTATCGTCTACAATGATGGAGACAGCCTCGACAATCTCACTAACCCCAGTAGGTTGTGAGGTGGATGTTGACAAACTCTCGAGCGAGCGACCCTCAAATTTAGATCGCAGCTCGTCCAGCTGCTTCTGAAGGTCACTTAGGTTGTCATTGAGACGCCGGTTCTCCTGCTCCAGCTTCATCACCTCTTCGTTGACGCTGCATTTCAAAAGTGCGGAGGTGCATTCCTGAATGCCCGTCACAGAGGACTTGAGGGCCTTCTGGTCTGTGCCCTTAAGATGGCTGGATTTAGTGGCAACCTCAAGAATAGTGGTCAACGAATCCTGTACCAACTTATAGAGCTGATTTGCTCTTGACTCTCCCTGGTTCTCAGCAGAAGGTCAGACGCATCAGATCGCTGTGAGGCAGCGGATTGTGAACGCAATTGACGCTGGGTCAACTCATCAGCCAAGTCGTTTTCTGCCTGCAGCCTTTGGGAGTCCTTCAGCAGAGCGTTAGCTTTTTTGGCTTTCGCCAAGCCTACGCGGCCAGTAGTGGGCGGACGCCCTCGGCCTCGTTTAGCAGCCGTCTTTTTCGAGACCGTCTCTTCCGAACTCGAGAGACTACATCCATCCGATTTTCGACCTCTTTTGGGCCGGGATCGTTTGCGTCCTGAAAGGGACACAGCTGTCTCTATAGAGCAGCACGACATGATGTCCGAACCATCTTCTTGATTGGACTTCTCGACTGGCAAATCACCAGGAGCCCGGCATCGTGACGCAGTGCGTCGGGTCGCAACTCCAGATGAGCTGGCGATCCTATCCTTAATAGCTAAATTCTTAGAGCTATCACTTAAACTTACGCTTAATTCTACGCTATTTACATTATATACAGACGACTCCGAATCACACCGCGTACGAGCGGCATTCGGTGCCGCATCACCCGCACAACTACTGAGCTTAGCTTTTCTACCTTTATTAACTCTCCCACTCGCCTCGGTTACATTTGTTCCGCCAACCGGCCCGGATACCGGCGACAGCCCGCTCTTAACGGGTTCACATTCACTAGTTGACGCATCGATGGTGGAACTCGGGTGGCACGGCACCAGATACTCCCGGCTGCCCGCAGCCGCCTTGCGCGGTCCTACGGGGGGGACTGACACCCCCTGGTGTGTTTGTTTTTCAATACCGAATTCCATGATTGCTTTTTAAGGGAAGCTCCCTAGGATGGCCGTTTGGGACTGGATTCCCTCCAGCCATTCATCCTATCGGCACGGACCAAACCTTAGGATTAGGGGTAATTTTTGATGTGGTTGTCTTCCACTTGGCCCGACGCTCAGTGCGCCGGACCCCCGGCCCGCTCAATGCGGGTAACGGGTTCACCCGACGGCAGATCTCACTAGATCCACCGCCGCGCGAGAGAGCCGAAGCTCAAGGGGTCACAAAAGACGCAAAACGCCCATGTGAAACTTCACCCTTCATTGCCATCTATAGCGGCTGTCAGATTTGACCTGACCAAATGTCGACCCAGAGGTGGGTCATCCGGTGAGAGTACTTTCCCTTCTTGACAAGAACGGGAGACTTCACCTCGTACCGCATGAAACGGTTAGCCTCATAATGTTCCGCCGAGTTGCACACAGCCATCCCACGCCCCCTTACCATCGTAGTTCATGATCATGGGGCCAAGTTGCCAGACTATTTGCCCGCGACAGAGACTGCCGGGTTGCCCAGGTAAAATACTCACACTCGCATTTTCAGCAATTAAAGATAATTCCGGTGGTGTTAAATCAATTAATATGTTATCAGAGTCACTCATTTTATAGAATTATTAAACTTTTAAGCAAATAACAACAATCAATAATCACGCAGAGAAAATTTTATAAAAATGGCGCCAAATATGTCCTCGTACGTACACAGCAGTGACAAAGCAAATGCGTGCTATGCTTTGCTTACCGTGTTTTTATAAGCAAGGTCCGGCCGTGCTTTTTGTTATGCTTTGCTTTTAGGCATGCTGTTACAATACAAAATCTGGTAGACCAGTCAGATTATTTAACGCAATCTTAACTTAGCATGCCAGAAAAAAGCAGGAAAAAAGCTAAATGTGTGTCAGATTCTAGACATTTGACATTTGGTAAAGAAAAAGCACTAGTACGTAATGGTAGTCATCCCGCAAGCTAAACAGCCCTGCAATATACTACTTTTTGAGCAACTGTATTAAAAATAAATATAAGGTGTACTCTGTACTGAGTAGTGAGTGTCTCAATCCTGCCTATTTCTGCCGCAAAGCAGCAGTTCTTTTATATCACTTTATGCCAGATTGAAAGCCACATGTCCTTGAATATAACCATTTCCTATCAAAAGGTGCTTTACTTTGAAACTCAATCAATCAAAGTAACAATAACAAATCACTAATAAATACTTCGACAGATATTGAATAGAATATTAAGTCATCAGTGGGCAATATCTAATATTATTTGAACAACAACACTGATGTGCTCCATTATCCATCACATCACAGTCGGATCTCATTACAGATAAACGATTTGAAGTCTGATAGCTACTAACATTAATTTAACGTCAGAATTGCTTTTCCGATAATGAACACACCAGCTAGCTAGACTGTCGAATATTTTTAAAGCAACAGGGAGGCTCTTGACTTTTATATCATCTGATGTTAAGTGACGATAAGGCTGAAGAAGGAAGCGACCTTCATCTGAACTTCTCCACAACTGAGGAACTGGCACCTCTAGTTTTTGGTACATTGTTACCCCAGGGGTGAAAGTAACTAATAGTTCGAGGGACGACTAAATAAGTATTTAACCCGAGGTAAACACTGTGCTTTTCATTACGAATACAAAGAAAGTAAAAATAAAACAATGAATTAGCTAAAGAAAAACGTGTAAATTTTATTTTACATAAATCAACAACTTCTGCTTTAGCCCGCTTTCTCTTATAAAATCAGGCGTTAACTTCATGCCTGAATCAGATGAATTCATTGTGTTAAATATTAAGACAATGTTATAAAAATATAATTAACAGTTAATACAAATCTCTGCTATACGGAAGTATTACCAAAACTCTACAAATGGAACAAACAAATGAAGATCACGTTGCCGCTTTCCCGGTTATTTTGTTTTATTTTTCTGTGGCCGGCCAGCTATTCAGACATTATTTTTCATTTTCATAATTTAAAAAATGGTAAATATTTTGCCCATATCTATGTTATTTTAAAGAAATAGTTTAAAGAAAATTAATAGAAAATAAATTATAATAGTCATTTAAAAAATATATTCTTTAAATACTTAACATTATGTTATTTCAATTTTACACCGCGCTGTAATTGAGTGGCTGTATAGAAAGTCGAAACATGGTTCAAAAAAAAATGTGAAAAAAGAACTAGTTTCTTTTTTAAAATTTCACAGCAGCTGTCAGTTGAAAGTGATTCTCCCTAGGGCTGAAAAGTATTACTTTCAACCCGCTCCTCGTGCAACTTCAGACCTACTTTCAGAGTATGAGTAATGAAAAATAATGTTATCGACATTGGTGTCATAGATCAACTTAGATGACACGCTGGTGCTTAACCATGCAAGCAGCCTCTGAAACCCTACACCATGCAATCAAACTTAGCAATAAGACTTCTGCCCCAATGGGAAATTGAGCTAGAGATTAATACCGCGTCATATCATCCCGGAGGCGGTTCAAACATTCAGCGCTTATTTTTTCACTATACTCGTAGATCGGTAAGGTTACAGCATAAAATGCTGATGGGCTACACACTAGTGGGGATCTCACCCATTTGGATCACATACTAGGGTGAAGGGATTCCAGTCACAACTCACGAGACCCAAGCTATTGTCACGTGCACGCTATACCTTGCTAGTCAACAGACGAGGCTCTGACGCTATCCAACATTCTGCATTAGGGCGGCGCGGTGGAATATAGCAGACAATGGCCGGGTGTATTATGGCCTGGGCTTTTGAAAATTTGAATGGGTACTTTGAAAAGCACTACATAATTTTATTCTCGATATAACATCATCAAACAATAAGAAATTATCCATTGGTTTATATTATTTTACGTTTACTTAATAAAATTACATCTCCCGGCTTTATACTACATAACTTAAAACCAACCATTTATTTCGTTTGAGCTGGCGCCATCTACTAGACAGTAGTGACACTTAATGCTGACAGTAAGCAAGTCCACCGCGTTCCCGAAAGCGAGGGTTAAAAAGCATTGTTGCACTAACTAGCGCCATCTCCGGCAGCGGTGAGTAGCGGAACCTATCGACCTTCCAAGGTCACGTTACCATAGCAACGCGTGGGGGCGTGGCAGAGGACAACAAGTGGTTTGCCAATGCACTTTCGTTACCTAGTAAATATTGAGTAGCCGCCGCCGCCGCCCGAAAGCCTAATTTGTTGACGTACTGCTTGAAAATGTAAGATAAACGAAGAGATCACTGAAGCCTTCATGTTTTCATGGAAAGCTACGATCAATAAGGTCACACTATAAGAACATACAAACAGCAATATGGTATCTGTGGCATCGCTGAATTCTGTAAAGGGAATTGTTCAGTTTGTATGGGTGCTTTGGCTTAGCATGAACAGCAATTAAACTTATAAAAAAATGTCAGTTTTAATTCTTTGTATCTAAAAATATGTAATTCAAGTAATACAATCGCGGGAAAGTCAGTGATATGCCTAAATAGGCAAACGTTATATATATTCCAGTAAGAGGTTGCTAATGTTTGTGACTTTAATCGTATATTAGACGAAAATTATGTTATTAGTAATGAAAAAATATAATTGTGTACATTACCAACCACTGTTTTCATCAAATCATATATTTTTTACATGTTTGGCGTACTATACCGAGGTAACAGTATCAACATCAGACGCAGGTAAGGTATCCAAAGCAGTGCCGGAGATCAAAAAAAGAAGCTTCTGTGTAAATAAATAAACGATTTTAGAAAAGATGCAGTTTTTTATTGTATTGTACAGCCGGTTTCAAAAGTAACAATGTGTAAACAGTACAACCATATCACACCAACTATTAACAATGCAATAAACTATACTAAATAAAGGAATAGTTGGTGTGACATGGTACTAAATCTGCTAAAAATGCTTATCTACTTTTGAAGCCGGCTGTACATGTTTTATGGGAATTAATTTTAAAGTTAGATAATAGCTATTGATTTTTTCTTAGCAATTAATGATTTTTCAATGCATACTTTATGTAAAAGTCACAGAAATTGATGGTTTCACTTTTGTCAATAGTGCTACTTAATTAAAATATATTATTTCGATGCTTACTTTCCGGCGACGAGGATGTGAAAAATATTTTTCTTACATTTAATTATACTCAACAGTAAAAATATTTTTTAGAATATAACTTGTTCACGAAAAGCGGAAATTGAACAATACCCTTACCCACCTGAAGATCGAATGCTAATAAATACTAGATATAATAATTGCACAGAACTCCATGAAATTATTTCAAATCGTTTTGAATTAACATGACAACTAAAAACCGGCGAAGTGCTAGTCGGACTCGCCCATGAAAGGTTCCGTAGCAGTAAGTAACATAATATAAAAGTTCTTGTAGTTCGTTTTAACTTGGATCGATGTTTTAATAATAGTGTATTTTTTTTTAATTAACTTATTGATAAGTAAACTTTATAATTAGGTACCTAAATGATGGGATTTTTATTATTAGAAAATATTGGTTCACGATTTATACATAAGGTTTATGTTTGTGACATTTAATTGTTTTTTTTTTTATACTAGCTTAGCCCGCGACTTCGTCCACGTGGAATAGTAACGGCTGGACCGATCTTAGCCGAAGGTAGCCTATGGTATACCTTATATAATTAGCTATCTATTAGTGAAAGTCCTGTCAAAATCGGTCCAGTCGTTGCAGAGATTAGCGGGAATAAACAGACAGACAAAAAATTTTTTAATTGTGTTTTGTAATTGGTACCCGATATACATTCATACCCATTTAGTAAAAACTTGTTATTTTGACATTACAAACAGACACTTCAATTGTATTTATTTTTATGTATACCTAGAATAGATTTGAATTGATTGAATGAAAGGTAAATGACGGTTTACGATATATGACGTATTAAAAAACTACTTAACTAGATCTCGTTCAAACCAATTTTCGGTGGAAGTTTGCTTGGTAATGTACATCATATATATTTTTTAGTTTTATCATTCTTTAAAAAGTTACGGGGGTGAGGGGGGGGGGGGGGGACACACATTTTACCACTTTGGAAGTGTCTCTCGCGCAAACTATTCAGCTTAGAAAAAAATAATAATAGAAACCTCAATATCATTTTTGAAGACCTATCCATAGATGGGATGGGACACGTATGGGTTTGATGAAAAAAAAATTTGAGTTTCAGTTCTAAGTATGGGGAACTCCCAAAATTTTTTTTCTATTTTTGTGTGAAAATCTTAATGCGCTTCACAGAATACATCTACTTACCAAGTTTCAACAGTATAGTTCTTATAGTTTCGGAAAAAAGTGGCTGTAACATACGAACGGACAGACAGACAGATATGATGAATTCACAAGGGTTCCGTTTTTTGCCATTTGGCTACGGAACCCTAAAAAGAGGTAGTGAAGAGTCGAAAATGAATCGATTTCATTAAATAAATCAGCATTAATTTGAGTACAGCCCCACTAGTGTGGTGAGAAGTACTCGATTTATATTAGTTACTCGATTTTTGACGTCAATAAGTGCCTGTTAAGGCCTATGTTGAATAAAGATTTTTGAATTTGAATTATAGCGATTTTCGTACAACATCAAAGATTATCTTTTCGATTCAATCAAACTTTCACTCATAGACTGCAACGAGCGTAAAGCGACATATCAAACGAGCAATTTAGAAATGGGGCCCTTTCATAGAATAGGTAGGTAGAGCTTGTCAAAGCTGAACTGACGCAATTTACTAAATACGTGCGCGTTGCTCTGGGGCTCGGGGCGCCTTACACAGTCACATTGGTAACTACAAAGCTTTCTCAGCATCTTAGTTGGTTGCTTCGAAATTCGCCTCGCAAGACTCACAAGTCACATCAGCGCCGGTAACTGTATCCAGGGGGTGCGGCTAGCAGCCTATTTGTCGTGCTACCGCTTATTAAGTCATATAATTATGACTGAAGGCCGTTGACCACCAACAAATGAAGCTGATGAATGACCGATTGCATGCGAGCCCCTACATTTAGATACGAGTAATTATTCCAAATAATTGAAAATTAGCAATTCAGCACTGAATCATAATTGTTAAATTAATAAAAATGGTATGCATTTAAGAAACTTAAATTAAATATATTTTATAATCGCTTCATATGAAATAGTTTCACCTTTGTAAGTTTTGAAATCTATACATATAAATAAAAATGAATCTCCGAAATGTATGTACGCGCATAACTTCACAACGACTACACTCACCAAATTGGGCAATTTTTCTTTTGCTGTATTCGATATTGTTAGCATATAGTTTGTATAACTTTTTTTTAATATACGAAAAAGTAAAAATTTGCAAATAACTTAAAAATGAGTTACTGAAGAAATTGACAGAGTGACATTCAGTTGTTCAGTTTATTACGTTGTTTTATTTTTAAAGGGTCTGAAAAATTTATTTTTTAACCCTTAAGTATGGACGTCATTTTTTCATAACACTATCCTGGACGTGTAGTCTCACAGGCTCCTATATTAATTAGTGTTTTTTTTAACAAAATTATTTTAAATAGCTTGAATACCATATTTAACTTAAAGTATGGTTTAGTTATAGTAAAAATACGTGAATATATAAGCTACTTTTTTATAATAATTCTAGAAACATTCAAAATTAAAATATAATGGCACATTTTGGGTAATTTTAAGTACAACTACGTTTTCAGCCGTAAAATCAACTAGAAATTATAAAAAACTAATATTTACCATACTCCCTTTTATTTTTTTTACTATTCCAACATAAATAAGTCAAAGTTTACAAGAAAATCTAAAAAGAGAACAAAGTTGCTTACAAATATTTTCATAATACAACTATGGACGTGTAGCCTGACAGGCTCCAAAAGATTTTTAGATAAGTATTACTCACGTATTTTTCATTGAATAACGTAATTTCCTCCTTCGCTGGTCGTTTTGATACTAAAACTGAAGCTACTGAGCTACTCAAGTGTGGGGAGTGGGGGGAAGTACACAAAACATAGAAACCAACATTCACCCGGAGCCTGTGAGGCTACACGTCCATACTTAAAGGTTAATAACCCGTGCGAAGCCGGGGCGGGCAGTGTTAATAACATTTTAAGCAATAATACATAATTATATACATATATTCACGCATCATATGACATTAATATTAGTTTAAACTTCGTTTCATTAACAATATCTCTACTGAGACAAATAATAAAACTGCAGAAACAAACACTATGAATAAAAAAAACACTTAAAAAAAGGAAAGAAAACAAAAACCTACCTTTGCCCTTCATTATAAAACACACATACCTACTAGGTACACATAAATATATTTCACAACATTACGTAGTAAATAAAATAACATGATGTTGTGAACACGTGTTCGTTACACGTGTACCCATATTATCGCGACCATATCAGCTATCGGGGCGGTCTCACTGTGAATTTAATAAAAAATTGTAGCCGATAATAAATAAGTATCACAAAGTATGGGGAATCATTGAATAGTTAATCATGCACCAATTACATGCTTCTTATCTTTCATTTAATTACAATTACGGGAACTACCTTCAAACACTATTAAATTTCCGTATTGTATATCGTTAATATTAAGTTTTCTATGGTATTATTCAATGTAAAAAACGTTTTCAAATACAAGTAAGTGTAAGTAATAAAATATCTTCGAAGGCACATACATACACAGTGACCAAGCTCAGGTTTCTGCGTGCGTAGTGTGTATTTAATACTACGCATAGGTATGCGTAGTACTCGCTTTGCTGATTTTGATAAAATATAAACTTTCTTCGATTAGAACACATTTAGATTTGTTGACAGAGGAACATTTTATTAACACCATACTGGCAGCCCTACGAATCAAGCTTTAAACGACTCCAACCGCATTCACACATCCGCACCCCTGAAGATTAATGGAGACTTAAGATTTTAATAATGACTACGAGTTGAATCAGCTATATTATTGGACTTGTTATCTATACTAATATCATCTATACTAATATTATAAAGAGGAAAGATTTGATTGTTTATTTGTTTGTTTGTTTGTGTTGAATAGGCTTCTAAACTACTGAACCGATTTTGATGAAAGTTGGTATAGAGATAGTTCGAGACCAGGGGAAGGACATAGGGTACCAAATTCTCCTACGAGAAAAACATTTCCCACGTGAAAACAAAAATAACTCGGGCGAAGTCGCGAGCGAAAAGCTAGTTAAAGATATTTCTGAAAAATATACAGACAAATCTTTATTTTTATTTTTGGTAGCACTAACATTTTTTTACTAAGGCTTAACAAGATACCTATGATCATATCCTTATGTAGGATCGGATAAGCATGAGAAGCTTTCAGTCCATCGTGCCTATGAGTTTGATGATTTCCTGCGGTGGCATTGCCCTAGTCTTCCAGTTTTGGGTATCTCATTTCTGTCAGCTTACTTACTTACTTATTTCTGTCACCTTTTGCAGGCTAGGGAATTACAATAGCGCAGATGATGCTCGTGGCGTCAGTAGCGTCGTGGACTCGGCAATGACCTGCTATCGGGAGGTCCGTGGTTTGATCCTGCCATGTACCAATGTGTTTTTCGAATTTCTAATTTCATATGTACATTTACGGATGCTCCTACGGCGAAGGAAAACATCGTGATGCAACCTGCATACATGTGCGAAGAAATTCAAAGGTGTATGTGAAGTCCCCCATTCCGCACTAGGCCACCGTGGTTGACTACGGCCTAAACACCCAAACAGCCCTATTTTTTATGTATGTTCAGCGATTACTCAACCATTTGTGGGGCGATTTTTAAAATTATTTTTGTAATCAAGAGAGTACACTCCCCTTAGTGGTGTCATTGTCACCATGTCATGATCTGATGATGGTATCCTATGATAATCGAGGGAAGTCCTTAAATTTCATAGGCACGACCGATGTGTTTCATGCTTTTCTTGAAAATATTCAGGTATTTGCATCTAGTAGTCATCATATAATGAGTAAGGAGATAGTTCTTGATCAAGGAATGATCAAGAACTATCTCTTTACTCCTAACCTACCAGAAACCATGTTTCAAGCAATGATCACCTGGAAAGTCTTAAAAAATAAAAAACATTTTAATGTAAGTAATTAGTTAAAATTTGGTACCAACCTCAAAACAAAACTGATTTTGTATGTATTCCTATATTATTTGACTTTTTGGTGATATTGAAGTCGGTTTTATTCTTTGTATAAAAATTGTTGGTGCCTCTTTTGTGATTGAGCTAGCAACCTGACCGTTGCTTATGTAAATAATCACGGAAATTAAAAATAAACTGAAGTGAATATTCTGTGAACGTGACATTGTGCACCGAGGGGAAATATTTTTCTTCAGGGGATGTAATTGAATCCTTAACGGTCATATTCATAATCATACTATAAACCTTCGATATGTTTTATCTTTGTGATTTTCCATATTGAGTGACAGAAACAAAATACTTTATAAGCTTGTTATAACTTCGCCTACTATTATGAATAAGGTCGATGTTTAACAATACGCATAGTGTAGGCCCCATGCGTTTTTTCTTCACTACTATACTTTCGGTTACGCTAGAAATAACTAACTATCCAAATTCAAACCTAAATAAGGCATTGATTGAACAATTAATATATAAACTACAAAATAGACTTTTGATGTATCAACATATTTAAAGTAAGTAATAATTATGTAATATACAACAAATAATGTAATATAGAATGATATAAATAATACAACAAATAATGTAATGGTGAATATTTGACAGAACAGAAATACCGCTTGTTTTTCCGAAAGCTTCTCTCCCCGGACATGTTTATTAATTTAGCTGAAGAAATTGCAAATCAATATATATTTCGTTTAGAGCCTCAGCCGAAGTATCGAATCGTAACGTAATGAAATTGTATAGAGGTCGGAAGAAGTTAAATTCGACGCGGAGCAGAAATGCCGAAATTCGATAACGGTCTGGTTATCGATCATAGCTTGCCTGAAAAGCGCTTATAGGGAGTTACCACTACGAGTATAACAGTAATTTCATTGTCTCTTAACGATGTTGGAATCTGCAGTGTACAATATTCACTCTTACAAAAAACGTATATTGCTTTAAATAATTTAAGTGATTATTCACGAGAGTAATGGTCTCAGTTCAAGCATAGAGCAAAAATCTTTGTTCTCGTCATAAGATATATGGTTGTTGTGTATGCAAGTATGCGAAATAATACAAAAATATGCGAGAATGTGCAGGTGTGAACGCTAACATAATAAAATTACTATTTGTTTCATATTTGTTCCCTATTCTATTGTTGTTGAGTTTTATCATTTATAACTTGAAAAATGAATAAAATCAATAAAGAAAACACTTCGTCTCGGGCGGGATATGAACCCGCGCCTCCAACATACAGTGTTGACGCCTTGACCAACTAGGCCACCGAGCTCTTACCCGCCCCGACGATTACGTAGCCTTATTGATTTCGATTATTCTTTATTAGCCAAAGTAGTCTTTGTTCACTGTTCAAGGCGTCAACACGGTATTTTGGAGACGCGGGTTCAAATCCCGCCCGTGGCGAATTTTTTTCTTTATTAGTTTTATTTATTTTTCAATTTAATTTCGCATTTCTAACGAAAATGCAAAGTTCTATATAACATTTACAACTTAATAATTTAAATAGTATCTTTAAGACAAAGGTGTGTGTTTAAATAGTTTCTTTAGAACAAAATCAAGCTCTCAGAATTATAGGAGGCTTTATTAAAAGTTCACCCATCCACGTAATGGAAAGCGAACTCGGCATTCCACCTCTGTTTTTAAGAAGACAATTCCTAGGTACGTAGTAAATATTGGATAAAAAAATACAATCTTGGGATAACAACCCTACAGTCGAAATTTTAAAAAAATTAAGAGAACTTTGCTCAAATAGATATTGGCATAATAAAAAATACCCTTAATTGTTAAAATGCTTAATAATCTTCCAGAAATAAATATTCATTCCACCTTTCCTGTAGAAATGTTTCAGTTAAATACGTGGGTGTCATATATTGATATCTATCAAATTATAGAGATTTTCCTAGATAGTATCAAAGGCTTCAAAAAGACCCAAGAATTAAACTCTATGTAAACTAAATAAAAAGTATAAAGGTTGGTTTAAAATCTACACAGATAAGTCAAAATCAAATAATAATAGAGGAGCAGCCTATTTTTGTCCGCAACTTAATGAAAACGCAATGTTGAAAATATTATCTGACACTTCTATTATGACACTAGAATTAGTTGCTATACATGAGGCTATATTGTATGCGTATAGAAAAGAAGCTACAAGAATTGTTATCTTCTCTGATAGTAGGAGCGCTTTGCAACATATAGCTCGGTGCGCCTCTGAACACAGAGGTGTATCGATAGTATATAAGATACTTGATTTGTTGCACAAACTTATTCAGGAGGGTGTGAGCTTCAATGGATTCCATCCCATATAGGGTTAAGTGGAAATGAAGAGGCTGACCGGTTAGCCAAACTTGCAACAATAGATGGAATACATTATAATATTCTGCCCAACTACAGCGAAATTATTTATATTTGTAAAACACTTATAAAAGAAAACTGGAAAGAATATTTCGACCAAAGATCTAAAAGTAAAGGAATATGGTACAAAACTATCCAAAGTGAGCCTCTTCATGTTCCCTGGATTTGTAAATCAAAGTTGAGTAGAAGTAATATTATAGTAATTCTCAGACTTCGTTCCGGACACATACCGTCAAACAGCTTTAAGTACCTCATGAAAAAAGTTGTTTCTCCTAATTGTGAAGTGTGCAGAAAGGTTGATGATATTCAACACTTGTTAACGGAGTGAGAACGGAATGAAAATCAACGTCAGCAATTAATAAATTCTTTAAAATTAAATAGGTAAAATTTAGGTGTTTTTCAAAGTATTCTGTCTGAACCTCTATCCGATAATGTTAAGTTAATTTGTAATTTGGTTAGATTTTGATTATATAATAAGTTTAATTTAGTAATTTTATAGTCTACAATAGGACTGACTTGTCTTTTCAAGACCAAAGTCCTGTAAATAAATAGATTAAAAAAGAAATCGTATTTGTTCCCTATACGATTGTTGTGTTTTATCATTTACAATTTAAATAGTATTTTATAAGACAAACAGAGACAAGACGTACCAAAACAAAAGAACATAATCGTAGTGACAGTTCAGCTTACAATCGTAAATACGGTGTGTGGTTCAATAAGACAGGTTTTCGACACAGCTGTTTAGAAAAATCAAAATAATCTTAATATTAGGTCCTTACATATGAAATTGGCGTTTTGCCGTACTGAGGGGCAATCGCACTAATTATAACGTTTTAACCAAATCAGAAACGTTTCCGTTCCGTTTTGGTTTTGGTTCAAACGTTTGTAAATAGTGCGATTGCCCATCTGGTCACTTTGATCTCAAATATCTCCTCTATGGTTAGGAATTCCAAATTCAAATTTATACAGCTATTTACTGACATATTTGTGTTTCGAAATTTATAATTCACTTTATTTTTCCTCAATTATTTTGGACTTTTCAGTCAATTGTTTTGTTTTCAAATTCTTTGGAGTCAATTTTCGGTTTGGCTGGTTTCGCAGGATTCAGCCATTGCGATGAGCGCTTCCGATTATCGTACAGGACCCACTTTTCATCACACGTAATGATTCGATTTAAAATCCCTTCATTATTGTGCCGGTTGAGTAATGCAACACAGCAGTCAACGCGCGTTTGTTGATTTGCTTCACTCAATTCGTGAGGTACCCACCTTTCAAGCTTTTTCACCTTCCCAATTTGCTTCAAGTGGATTAAAACAGTTTTATCACTAACACAGCAGCCTGCAGCTAACTCGGACGTAGTTTGCGATGGATTCGCCTCCACAATAGCCTTCAATTCTTTATTATTAACTTTGGTCTCCGGCCGTCCACGGGGCTTGTTCTGCAGGTCTAAATTTCCAGAACTAAAACGTTGGAACCAAAAACGCACAGTGTTTTCTTTTGCGGCACCGTCGCCATACACATTAATCCTTTGAGCTGTCTCTGCAGCACTGATGCCACGGTGCAACTCGTACTCGTAAATAACGCGATATTTCAAGTTTTCCATTTTGTAAACTGAGTGACGCAAAGAAAAAAAACAATTGAGGAAAAAACAAGTGAATTATATTTTTCGAAACACAAATACATGAGTAAATAGCTGTATAAATTTGAAACCATAGAGGAGATATTTGAGATCAAAGTGGCAAAACGCCAATTTCATAGGTAAGGACCTAATATTATTAACATGACTCAATAACTACTTTTGACCTACCATACCACTTATTTAGCATTATTTTATTGCAACAGCACGCCACGGCACCGGGGACGGCAACGCCACAGCTATCAAGAAAAACTAAACTGTATGACATTTGAAATTACGCGTCATATTTTTCCACTTGCCGTAGAGCTGGGTGGTGAAAAAAATAGCAATTCAGGTCGTCTCTATTTGCTAAAACATTAAGTAATAAAAACATTTACCACTACACATCGACCTGTCGAAACGCCGTCTAAATTGGTCTTCAGAAAGCATAGTATCAAAAAGGAATTTTATTAATCGTCCTATCGAAATATTTTAGTTGCTTCAAAGTTAGCATAATAAAGGCCCGGGTGTCTCGTTAGCTTTCCCCGCTTCCCCTGACATCACAAGCGTTTTTGACTGTCGTATTCCTGAAAACAAATCGGACAGGCCCCGGCCATCTTGATCTCCATAAAAATGTAAAAAAGGCGCCGCAATCTTGGAAACTGTACTCACGGGAGCTGGCGAGGATACGACCTATGTGCTGTTACTGTCGCAGCGTGACGAATGGACGGGAATGAACTAATGGCAAACAATTTGTAGCTCGCGAATGGCAAATGTTAGGAAACTTTAAATATTCATATTTTTTTCTTCGTTAGACTTAATTTTTTTAAATAAAGTTATGTGTGTCAGATGAGATTTAGATCTTTCAAAACATTAGGTACTTCAAAACATTTTAAAAAACATCGTATATCTATATTTTATTCGATAGGTATATCTACACTGCGGGCATTTCATGGTGTACTGTATATACATATGTGTAAGCATCTTTCTCCAATTAAATAGTTTTTTATGACAACATAAACAAGTTACATAATTAAAAGATTAATATAAATTTTTATAAAAATAATCCTGATAAATAACTATTTTTACAATCGGAAGGCTAATTCAAAGAGTGGAACTCAATCCCGATCTTTCAAATGCAACATATTTTTCCCTAGATAGAATGTAAAGGAATTATTTTAAAGCTCCTTAAAAAGGTGGTAATATCAAAACCAAATTAAGATACGATTCCTGAATAAAGTGTCACTTGGGGTGACGTGGGGGTTTGGTTGTATTCGTAGAGCGTCTATTCCAAACTTATATGGAGATAGTCTGTGAAAAGTTATAAGCATATAACTTGGGGCAAAAACAGGTTCTGTAGGTATGTCACTATCAAGCTACGGTTGCTACGGTACTACGGTCGTTACGCCTACACTTCTACGATGTTTACGACGACGCTACGGTTCTACAATTTATTTCGCCAGTCAATTTCCTTATCTACTAATTATGCAATTGAAATTAAAATACTGCAATAAATTTTATCTTCAAAGCATACAGTGCGATAAAGTAAGATGACCCAAGCTCAATGTGTTTAGTTGATTACTTTTTTAATGTTCCCATTAAAATAACTAAATGAATAAACATTTAAATCACCCTAAAAGGATGTGACATAATATTTTTTGAACACAATGTTTGCATCATTCAAATACATCATAAAGTAAACCGTCAACGCTAATGCTCGCGAATCGCTGTATTAATCATTTTTAATTGCACCATGCGTTTTGTTTGCCATCATACATGTTCTAGCTCAAATCAATAACTATAACTATAATAATATCAATAACTATAATAATATGTTTACAGTTTGCGTGTGAAGTATGTATTATCACAGATTATAGCTTATAGTTACTACGTAAGTTTTACTGGGCTTAAAGAAGATTTTTAATTTGTTCTCGTATTTAATGTAATATCTGAAAGAAAAGTTATTTATCTAAAAAAATTTAGGGTTATTAATTTTATTTTTTCAGATAAGAAAAACAATACGAGTATATCCGTTATCATTGTTCTCACAAAACAGTCAGTCGTTTCAAATGGCACATGTCATGTCAGGGGCAGACGTTTTAAATGGCACACTCAAAGAAATTGCTTAATAATTATTATACATTAAACTGACTGAAACGGGAAATTTATTATTTTTCATAATTAGATAAATATAAAACTTGAATTCAATTTGGAAATTACATTATTTCTTTTATTTTCATTGGTATGCAATGTTTATTATTACCTAAGTACAATTATTGAAATCTGCATTATTATTAATTATGCCTATGAAAGTATTACATCATAATTTATGCATTATATCATAAAACTCATTTTTAGTCATTCAAACGAATTTGAGCAATAATATTTTATTATTAATATATCCCCATACCGATCGGACCGATCGCCTCCCGCATCCAGCGGCTTCCCGCGACCTTCACCAGATCGTCGGTCCACCTTGTGGGGGGGCCTACCAACGCTGCATCTCACGGTACGCGGCCGCTACTCGAGAACCTTTCGGACCCAACGGCCGTCAGTTCTACCAACAGTGGGCGTCTCTTAGCTGATGATGATGATTAATATATCATATTGTGCCTTCACTTAAACCAAATTATGTTCCGGGTGTAGTAATAAAAATACATTTGGTTATTTTTTTTACTACTACATTGACAGACGATTAAAAAAAAAATAATATATATATATATATATAATTAAAACAATAATAAAAAGAACATAGTTAATTTTTCTCGTTCCGACTAAAATATTTTATAAGCAAGCGTTAGGCAATCCCTTGTCCTCATCACTTTCAATGTAATAATGTTAAGGCTCGTATTCATGGTTTAACATTTGTTTAGCAACAGTTGATCAACATTGTTAATGAGCGGCAAGAATGTTGCTGGAAACTTTGTTAAGATCAATATAGGTTGTCCACACGCCAGTCTGCGTTAAAATGTTGCCCGAGGTAGAAATTGCATACCAGTTCCCCGAAATGACTTGAAAGAATCAAAGAATTTTTTAATTTTTTGAAAATCTTTTTATATTTTTAGATAATGTTAACGACTGTACTTTGAATGTGGTACGAGTATTATAAGAATATTATATTTTGCGAATAGAATGTTTTGCGAGTATACTGTTTTGCTAATATGCTATTTTGAGAATATGATGTTTTGCGATAATGATATTTTGATAATATGATATTTAGAGACTGAGTCCTCCACACTACTGCCTGTTTATAAACGTCAACACTTCAACAATTGTTGATAAATAGATGTTGTCGCTAGTCGGGCGAGAACTTATCAACATGCCGTTCTAAACTCTGTAACACACAGTGTTACCAGCAACATGTTGACAGCAACTCCGCAACACGTTGATATAACTTTTTTGCTAAACAAATATTTACCATGAAAACGAGGCTTTATACTGCCTCTATTTAAGAGGATTGTGAAGCTGTAAATTTTCATACAAAAAGCGATAACGCTTTTCTCCCTCTTTACATAGTCCAATATTCATATTTTTTGGAAATGTTGTAGATTTTATGAAGATCTAGGTTTGTACGTTTTGATTTTGAAGAAATTTTGCGCAGAATATAAATTATTAGCATCTAAATGTGTATATTTTACACTTAAAAACTACCTCGAGTATTTTATCTTTTAGACCAAAAGTGTCTAATTTTGTAAAGGTTTAGGGGGGTAAAACCGTTATCGCCCGAAACAATATTTCAATAAGAAATGTAGGCATTTGCCTCGGACTTTCAACTCTAAGCGGTTTGCAACAAACTGCATTTTTGAAAATGCATATTCGAGCCATGAATTTGCACTTTACAGTCTTCTTAATGTCTGGTCCACGTAATAAAAAGTATACCTAATTATGAAAATCGTTGAAATATATTATTATCAATTAAGATAATTATATTTACATGAAATATCGTATCCTTGTGATGAATCTTATTAATTTTAGTTGGCACACATTTTAAACACACGAGATGTCATTTTGTAGTCTTATTAGGACATTTTCGAAACTTCAATCGCGCATTGTCAGAATCAGAGACAATTTTCTACAATTTGAAAAACTGTAAAACCATACTACGCACGAGTGCGCCTGTAAAAGTTCACACACGGAATTCGATATAGAGACACGATAATTCGCGCCAAATTTTCCAGATTACTTCACACTCAACACGTCAGCGTGCCCGGATAACATCAGCCGCCGCCCGGCTGACAATTCAACAGCCGGGTCTCCGGGGATCCGCCTTATACCGGCCGCAATTATTGTCGATGTCGACCGTATCTGAATACAAGCGTTGTTTATTAAAATTACACGCCTTGTGATAGAACCGGGTACATTGTACGGGCAGAAACGCGTTCGAGTTTCTTTATTATGCTGAAGTGCGTTTTCATTAACCATTTGAAAATGGCAAATGCCGTTATCACAAAGGGTAAAGGAAACTTATGTGTTGAGCTTTATCCAAGCGGAACGTATTTCGCGGGCACTGTTTGTAATTAACAAAAGAATCAACAAAGATTTTATTCATAAATAAGAATACATACATAGATTATTATTATTATTGTTGTTGTAGGGGTTTTCGTCTTGTGGACCTTGTTCACCTCTACCTAGAAGATCTATTGTGAATATACATACAACACTTTAATGCATTGCACATAATTACATAACATAGAGAAAAACAAAACAAAAAATTAAAGCAATAGGCGGCCTTATTGCTGCACAGTAATCTCTTTCAGGCAATAATAGAAAAGGGAAAATAAAAGATAGGAAAACAGCAGGGAGGTGGAATACTGCACAATTTTTTATGATGGTAATAGAAGTAAGATACTTAGACATTAAAATAAACAATGTATAGGGAATATATAAATAAAATGAAGAATGTAGAATATATAAATATCATAAGTGAGATATATGATGTCCGATCATTTGACAAATAACAAATAACAAATTTTCATTTGAAAAATAACATTTGACAAAATTATACTTGATTGATTGTTTAATAAACTACTCATTATACAATATATTTACAAAAAAAAATATTATGATAAAACATTAATATACAAATTGATTATTTTTCTCAACATGTTAGTTGGCAAAACAACGTAAAGCATAAATAACATTTGACAAAATGCATTGCTTACGTTAATACAACAATCTTTTTTACACAGAAGAAAGTAGTTAGCTGGTAACATATTATAATAACTAATCGCACTTTAACTATTTTCGAAATAACTACGGTCAAAAGATCTACTGGCTTTAATACCTAAAGATCGTTTCACAGAATTTTGTAATAACTAATGAACAAAATCCCTATAGGAGAATTTACCAACGGTTGATTCAACTACAATTAATTAACCTACGGATTATTCCACTACAGTTAATTAATCTAAGGTTTATAGAAGTAACGGACGATTTACCTACAGTTTATTTAAAAGTAAAGGTGTTTGTAGGTTAAAACATGGTAAACAATAATAATTAAATGATCAAACGAACTTACCTGAAGTGAAGTTCGATCTTAATTATCCTGTCTTCGCCGAAGAGATTTATTCCTTAACCATGTAGTAGCCCTGCTACGCGCTAACCCTATCGCACAAGTTTTAAAGTCAGAGAAAGAAAACCACTATATCTTCCTCTGTCTAATCACACCTGACAAGCCTCCGCAGTACCGACCTCATTCTTTTTAGAGAAATAGAGCAACATTGATATATAGGGGGATAAGATTCAGGGAGGGAGGGACCTTAAATCTCTTCGGCGAAGACAGGATAATTAAGATCGAACTTCACTTCAGGTAAGTTCGTTTGATCATTTAATTATCCTGTCTTCGCCTCCGAGATTTATTCCTTAACCATGTAGATGTTCAGAGAGTATAAAATCAATGTTGCGACAATAAAAAATAAACAACATTACAGTAAAACATCAAAACATAATTATTACGTATTTCAAATTTTTTTTTTTTTTTGCGCCTCTAGCAAAAATTTCAAAACAACAAAATATTGTGAACAAAAAACTAATCAACCGACAGTATTGTTTTAAGTACTTAATAATAATTATAATTGTGACAAAGATTCAATAAAATTGGTTTCAGAACTAATATACCGGTCTGTTATAAAAATCAGCAAATACAGCTGATCTTTCCGAACATCCTGCGGTCTTTCTAATTACATCGACGTTGAGGCCAGCACGAGACGCCGCCTGATGTTGATGCGTGTCTCGCTCGCTCCGAATATTAAGATGTCAATGCCACTATCGCACATGATCTGCTTTATCCAGCGCCCAATGGGTTGAGATGAAGCAGGTCTACGTGGTTTCTTATGTGTGAGGATCAGGTTTGTTCTGAATCTGAGCGAATTGAAGATGATACAGCAATATATCTTAACTTAATACCACTGATGCTGGACAAATACCGGGATATTAAAGGGATAAAAAAAAGTAAGTTTAAAACCGGTTGAGCTTTGCCAATTGCTTATGTTTTAATTAAATTTGTAAGTGTTATAATTACTCGATCTTCATATGCTTTATTAATATTTCGTATTTTTGTTAGAGAAATTGTATGCGTCCTTGGTCCAGCTAATAACATGACTGACTTCTTACTCATTTTTTCAAGATTAATTGTATAATTCTCAAATCGTTTAATAGTCTAATACTATAATACCAGGGGCTACTGCCTTCTCTCGACACACAAAGCGATTGCGAAAAGTTCCCTTTGTGTGTCGGGAATGCGATTTTGATGGAACCCCCAGTTTTTTTTAGTGGGTAGGCCTCATTAGGAGAGTCCCACATAACCGCAGTCGGGCCCCACTCCCACTGCGGTAGATGTAACATCTTTTTAAGTGGGTAAAAAAAAAAAAAAAAAAAAGGGGGCTACTGCCTAACTAATAACGATCACTTGCTGTCGTGACATTAGAACAATAGTTCTACCTAAACTTCAAAATTTCAAAACACATTAACAGAAATTCCAACAAAAATGTAGTATTTACATTTAAAAAAATCTGTTGTATTCTTTTTACAAAATTCTCACCATATCTTTAGTACTTTATACTACAATTATATTATGACCCGGTGTTATGTGATATCGAAGATAACAACATCTAAGGCTGTTTCTGGCACGTCATGAAAGCTTTCCCGGAAAATACACACGCTGGCAGGGAAAGGTGACGGCGCAGATGGTGTACCATCCTGAAAGGAAGTAAGTAGATCTTTCTTGGAGGAAATATCACAATCTCTGTGACACCCAGGGATATGAAAAGGGGATACCATGGTTAAGAGGGCTATAGTTGAACAACGATAATTCCGGTGGCTTAATTAGTAACTATTTTGTTTATAGTTTTAAAAATTAGTGCAAACGGTGTTAAAGCGTAAAAATAAAATTGCGACTAATCTACTGTTTAAACGCGTCAATATCATAGGCAAAGGGATCCCTTTTCCATGAAATATACGCGGGATATTTGCAATAAGTCAATAGATGGTTCACCAAAAAAATGTTTGCAAGACGAGATGCAAATAAGTCAATAGATGGTTCACCAAAAAAATGTTTTATTTTCAAAAGTTGTCTGATACCCAACTGCCACTCTGTGTCGAAGTTTATTTTTCTCGATTCACTGTTAGCTTCTATATTTAACGAGTAACGAATATAAGACGCGAAAATAAATATACCTACTTTTCTCACACCAGTCCCAAATCATTTTAGTAACTTGACTTAAGTGTTGGTATTACACTCTCCCCATTCTATTTATATAGAATATGGCAGTGGTGTTATCGACACTTAAAAGACTACCACAATTAGCGACATTTTTAGCAAATGAAATTAGCCCACAATATACAGCGAGTAGTTCCAGTCAGTTTATATGATTGGTTCGCTCGATGTTGGTCCAGAAACCACCAGTCTTTTCGTTGGCACAAGCTGCACCCTAGCCTGCTGTCGAAACGTCCGTAAAAATTCCGAAATTGTACCTATGACTTTTTATTCAATTGACTGCCAATGGAATATTGATCTGCCACCAATGGAGATCATCATATTATTATAAAATATCTGTAATTGTAATAAAAACGTCGTAATTGTTAGTATTTCTAAGAAGAGCACTTTTAGTGATTTTGTGTGTATATACTACCCATATACTACAGCCGACATGCTGCCGTAGAAAACGTTCAAAGAACCTTATTCGAATTCTGTTAGATTTAAATATATTTTTTATGTGTATAATAAATTTTTGTGGCTTGAATCTGGTAATTGTATGTTATTTTATTAGAGTTTAAAATAAAACCTAAAAATTTACAAAGCTTTTCTGGTATTAGACTAGTTTTTTTTTTTTTTTTTTTAAATTAATACCTAACCCTAATCGTGTCAGACATTAAATAGTTCTTTTTGTGTTCTCTAGGTACTCTCCAGCAGAGTTTGCTAAACACAACATATCATAGATATCTCACTGATAGCAGACCATAAGATCTTAAATGAGTAAGAGCTGGCTGTAATATTTTGTGAAATATATCGCGCGGAACATAGGCTAAACGGGAGTGCTAGAAACTCGTACAAAATATCATGAAAATAAAAGCGTAAACATGTTTTCTTTTTTTTTTTTTTTTTGATTTGTGAATCGGCAGCAAAAATTAAGCTTCCTAAATATCAATATTAATCACGTATCAGTCTTCGATCATAAATCGAGTAGCCGTTCTGATATCTTCCATTTTGAAATGAGATACCTACTTCGACTTCGAATTCAGATTTTTAGATTTAATATATATAGAGCACACGCTTTTAGGAATAACGAAGATATCATAAACGAATTGTTTTGCTGTCGGGTTACATCTCCTAATAGCTTTTATTTCTAATAAATGATTTAATTCGAGAGAAATTGCTATTCACTAACTTTTTGAAAAAGAACGCCGCGCACGGCTGTATGGTATTTGATAAGGTTCCTCAATAAATGAAATCCTGGACACATTGTCTAATATAAACCTATCGCTAGTGATAGTTCACCACTCATTGACTAAATTAATATTTTAAGCGGCCGGCATGTACTTGCGGCTGCGCGCTCAGGTAGCGCGATTGTTCGATGACCGTTGTGATGCGACGCGACTGGCTGGTGCCTCGGCGGTGCCAGCGGCAGCGGCGGCGGCGGCGGGGCTGGCAGGCCACAAGCTGGCAGGCAGCGGTGCGAACGAGGCTGCTCGCCGTCGATTCGCTTGTTAGTATGACGTCTTTGACTGTCCCGGCCCACCGGCTCGATGAGGGTAGGATTGGCCGCTGCTTTGCTGTCGCGTTCGGGACGATGAGCCTTTCAAGTTTAAATGACTCTTAGATGAAATTGGTGTCTGCATCGTTCAACGTAACTACATCTGGAATATTAAGATTTTTCTTTAAAAGACACGATTGTGCCCTTCCCAGTGCTGAAAGTGCTTTACCGAGTTGATTCTGTTGTCTACCAACATAGCACTTACTTCCGAATTAGAGTTCGGCCCTTCGCCATAGGTACTATAGTATACATTGTTTTTTTTTTTTTTTTTAATGCTCGTCTTTGGTCACTTTTGGAAACCGTTTTGCAATAGGACTTGAAACCTGGCCGCTACATCGGTTTGTAAGTCATCAGTTATCACCATATTGGTTTGTATGTGAAAGATACTAATAAATATTTAATGAGAATTTAGGCAACACAAAAAATATTTTTAAATAATTCCGATGAATGCAACGGAAATTTTTAAAACAGCGGGGAAAAAAGGACAGCCCCTATATTTTCCATTAAGTACACTCGTTGAATGCAACGAGAACATAATAACAATATGATCCGAAGAATACAACGGACATAAAAGTGATTTCCGATGAATGCAACGGAAATTTTTAGGCAGCGGGGAAAAAAGGATACCCACATTTTCCATTACCAGTATTACTGCACGTGGTCGCGCCGCGCGCGTACTCGGCGGCCCAGGCGAGCGGTGATGTCCACCCGCTTACTCGTTCAATACAACGAGAACATAATAAAATATTATCCGAAGAATACAACGGACATAAAAATGATTCCTCGTTCAATACAACGAGAACATAATAAAATATTATCCGAAGAATACAACGGACATAAAAATGATTCCCGATGAATGCAACGGGAATGTAAAAAAGTATTCTTCTGGTTGCACATCATTTTCGCCATCATCTGAGTACAAAATGTGCCTCCGGCTTGCCCCTACGTTTTTCCGAATTCAGTTTTTCTTCGTATCTCTTCATCTTCCTTAGCCATCTATCTTCTTCGGGTTCACTGTGTTTTCGTTTAGGCATACTTAACAAATAAGCAAATAACCGTAAATTTATACCTTTTTTTTTTTTTTTACGTAGGTTACCTACACTCATGCACAAATTATATTACTGTTACACTCGTGCGAGCGCCACGCGCGCACGGACAAGAATGAGGTCGGTACTGCGGAGGCTTGTCAGGTGTGATTAGACAGAGGAAGATATAGTGGTTTTCTTTCTCTGACTTTAAAACTTGTGCGATAGGGTTAGCGCGTAGCAGGGCTACTACATGGTTAAGGAATAAATCTCGGAGGCGAAGACAGGATAATTAACAAGTTACAGATTTGACGCCATAGCTTCCAATAATTCCGCATATGTATATTCAGTGATTTCTTTTAAAATATTGTTTTTATTACAATGTAATTAATTAAATTAGCTCATCAAAATTAGTAACAGAACGAAATTAGTCAACCCTGACCCCATCAGCTTTCGAGTCCGTAGCTACGAGCAAGGGGTGCAGGGGGGCGCAGCCTCCCTGCTCGGGGGGGGTCCGACCAACAAGGAAAAAAAAGAAGGCATAGGATTAAACTGTAGGTTAGGTTAGGTTAGATATTGTGACCATCAAACTTATTGAAAAAGCAACTTATTGGCTAAAACTGTAGGTAAGGCTGGATTAGGTTTTTACCCTTTAAATACTTCACACACGAACTCTACTAAATTACTGAAATTTATGTTAAAATTATTGTAATTTTTATATTACACAAACCTTGTCCTAACAAAAATGAATACATAAAACAAAGAATCATCCAATTTGGTGCAGACGTTCGAAAGTTATGGGCGTACATACATTTTGAAGATCCATTTTTATTTATATAGATTAAAGCAGGAAAATACAATACGCATCAGTACAACAATCGACACACTCACTTTAAAAGACAGTACAATAAAACGAAATAGTGCGGCAATAGGTGGGTCAATAAAATTATTCTAAAATACCGCCTTTTGTACGGCTTCGCGTAAGTATTGGTTAGAAAATAGTTATTTTTAAAAACTAATAATTTATCTTCTAACTGTTTGTACAATCACCAATTTGGCAAACGAATTATTTAGTTATGTGATTATTATTAAAATAATATTTTAACAGTTTAATTATTTCCTATGTAAAACATTTGCGAAGCCTGTATTATGTCAAATGATTGTTTTTAAAGTAATATGTTTGCGAAATGAAAGTTTGTCAAATGATTAGTTATTCAAACGTTGTTTGTAAAATGATCTTTTGTCATACGTTTTTTGTTAAACAATAGTAAACCGAGATATATAGTGCTTCTTCACCAGTGCCTTAAAGGATGTTAATGTACGCGCCCTCCGTATGTTGACAGGCAAAGCATTCCATAATCGGACTGCTGCACAGTAAAGGAATAAGAATAAGAAAACGTAAAAAAATGTTATTTGTTTCGCATTATTTTCTTATGCAATAATGCAATTTTTCCGGACATTAATATTTGGTTTTCATACGAATTGGTTTCAGTACTTCAAACAGATGATTTCTTCGAGAAACCAGTAAGCTCGAGCTTGCCTTATAAAAGCCACACGCCATCAAAAATGTTCCTAGTAATTGCTTAATGACTATTACTAGTTGATCATTTTTGCGTTATTGTGCACATCAAATCCCTTAAATGCAAAGATCACTCGGTCTAGCCCAAAACATATAAGTAGCAGATTTCGTCATTTTATTGAAGAGAATAAAACCTTATTGCTATTTTTCCAGGGAAAATCATATCTCTTTTACCGCCACAATCTTATCGCCGGCAGATCGTAAAGCCATGTTATTGCCACTGTTTTATCTGGGAATGGTCGTTTTTGGAATAAAGAACGCGAATAGTTTAATTGATATTCTGGGAAGCCGTACAGATAATATCACTTGTTTTGTCTTGAAAAAACATTGCACAATGTTTATGTAATGGCGAAACCGCCTTAATTAAGACATGAAACGATTGTTAATGCGTAGTTTATTTGCAAGGAATTGAGAAATTTGAGCACGATTATAAATGACTAGCTGTGCCCACAAACTAGGTTTCACTTTCTTAGTTATATCTATACTAATACAAACTTCCAACCCCCGTTTTAGCCCCTTCGGGGTGGAGTTTCGTAAAATTCGTTCTAAGTGGATGTCTACACTCTATAGGAAACCTACCTGCCATATTTCAGGTTTGTAGGTGTTATAATTTCTGAGATTTCGTGATTAATCAATGAGTGGTATTTTGATTTTTTATATAATAGGTTGGGGAAAAAGTTTCTTCGCATTTTTTAAGAAAATTCAATACATTTTTTAATATAGTTTATTTACATTTAACTAAAGTATGTAGGTACCATTTTGTTCGATAACTTTTTGCCATCTTGTAGGTAGGGACATGATCCCATTGCTATAGAAATTTTGGGACTTCTGGTCAAAATACCGCGACAAGTGGTTTTGGCAGTCCTCTCGTGATGTTAACCTGACACTGCCTAAAGAATTCTGAAGAGACCGAAACAGGTGGAAATCTGAAGGTGCAAGGTCAGAACTATACGGCGGATGCATTAACACCTCCCAGCCAAACTCTCTTAATTTTTGCTGAGTGGCTAAAGATGTGTGAGGTCTAGCGTTATCATGATGAAAAACCACACCCCTTCTGTTGATTAATTCCGGCCGCTTTCTCTCAACTTCTTGCTTTAATCTCATCAGTTGTTCGCAGTAGAGTTCAGAATCGATGGTCCTGCCTGGTGGTAACAGCTCATAATGAATAATGCCCTTCCAATCCCACCACACACACAGCATCACCTTGTTGCGAGTTAACCCGGGTTTCGCCACAGTCTGTGAAGCCTGACCGGCCTTTGACCACGACCTTTTTCGCACGTTCTTGTCGTACGTGATCCACTTTTCATCACCAGTTATCAGCTTCTTCAAAAATGGTTCGGTTTCATTACGTCGTAATAAAGAATCACAAATGAGTACACGGTTCATTAGGTTTCTTTCAGTGAGCTCGTGAGGTACCCAAATGTCGAGCTTTTTTGTGTACCCAGTTTTTTTCAAAAGCGCCAAAACTGTTTTGTGGTCAATTCCCAGTTCTTCAGCTACGTCGTAACTACTGACATGCCGATCTTGCGCCACTTTTTCAAAAATGGCATCCATTTTATCTGTAATAGGGCGACCAGAGCGACGTGCATCTTTGACATCAAAATTTCCGGATTGAAAACGCTTAAACCAAATTTGTGCTACTCTCACAGACACTGCACTAGGTCCATAAACATCGCAAATTTTTTTCGCGGCTTGCGTTGCATTTTTACCTTTTTTGTAGTAAAATTTTAAAATGTATCGAATTTCTTCATTAGATTCACTCATCTTGGCGGTACGAAAAACAAATGACAATCACACATTTTCCTAATTTGAATTTGGAATTATGTTCTTTAAAATTTAAACTTTCAATGATACCAAAACCAGCCAGATACAAATAGTATAGCCAAAGAGATTTTATTACAAGTTTATACATACTATAATGCGAAAAGACTTTTTCCCCAACCTAACATATAGTAGATTATTAGATATAAAAAGATTGTTTACCACGCTATAGACCGGGATTCTATTGTATTTAAAATTTGTTGGTTGTGCCTGATATTGCGAATAACAAATAAATAAATCAACTACAGTACTCGCTGTTATAAAAAATGAAATCATTCAAGTTGAACAGATTTTAATTACGTCAATCGTTTTCTTTTAAACACCAGTTTACTTATTTTTAATCAGTAGCCAAAAATTAAGTTCCTAGTTTCTTTAACCCCTCCCCTTTAGGGCTAGAATTTCCAAGAATACTTCCTTAGTGGACGGCTATTCTATAAAATGACCACACGAACAAAGTTCATAGGTCTAAGTTTACGAGTAATTGGGTAGTGGAGTTGCAGTGTGGACCTTACCTAGCGCGCCCAAGAGGGCAGGGAGAACACCGGGGGGTTTTAGTGGGTAGGCCTGGCACTCTGCCGGGAGAGCCCCATACACGCTCGCCGTCTAGCCAACGGCGGGTACGGTGCGGTTACGCATTTCCCCCCGAAAAAAAGGTCTAAGTTTAATAGTCACCGCTCGGCGATGATGCATCAGACAGTCAGTCAGTGAATCAGGGTATGTTTATTTATAGGTAAAGATAGCCGTAAAATAAGCAGTTTTAGATCTTTTTTTTTCACGTAGAACTTTACACACTTATATACATGTAAGAGCCTTATGTTACATATTGTACTGTACTTACCTCAGCTGTGACTCGGTAACCGCCCTTCACCTTCGTATGGTCTGGCGAATGTCTCAACGCCTTTGCGTCGATCTGCACATTCGTCTGCATATTGCATTTACTGCATTCTCAATCGCGACCAGCGAACTCAGCCTACACACGACAAACGGAGTTACACTCTGAATCTTTTCTCATCAGCACGTCTCATTGCTCACTGTATCGTCCACGTTACGTTTACACATTCTCTACTATAGTTTCTTTTACGCTCGATCATAATGTTTTAATGAATGAACAAACTTTTGTATTTATGATACATTTGTTCCAGCAATAGATGTTGTTCACTGCGATGTTTTTCAGTCTTCAGGTTCACTGATCACACAAGCTGCTATGCATCTGAAACAAGAAATTCCCAAATTTAATATTTACGACTTAATATGCCGGAATCCACGTCAAATCCCGTGACTACGAATGCTGTAAAGCGTTCGAAGCGTCGGGATAATTAAAATATTTAAAACCAAATAATTATACGCAAATAAATCCGAAAAGTGTAGTTTTATTTATGCATCTTTCAAAATGTGTGGCAAACCTATCTTCATAAACAACAGGAAAACTGATGATAGTTCTGATGATGAAACCGAAGAGGAACCTGCATTATTCGAAATGTCATTTCTTAGAAAGATTTGACCTTCCGAAAAGAAAAATTTAAACCTCTATTTACACCAAATTCGTACAATATACGAGTACTTACGCTATTTATTCAAAAGTTAAATCATGGTCTTTACACTTTTCACTTATATCTACAGAAGTATAAACAGAGTTATGTACTTCTTATTTTTAATAAACAATAAAGGATAAGTCCATAAGTAAACAGGATACCACTGAAATGTCCTTAGTTATGCCAGCGACAATCCAGACAGTCGCATAAAAACTTAGCCTCGCCTGTCAACCGATTATAACTTTGAAAAGGGTTTCATTTAGGGATTGAGTGTTCTGTTTTTGTTCGAAACATTTGTGTTGTTTTGTAATAGCCGCCGACATTCTTTGTAAGTCAAATGTACGAGAATGTCAGAGAATAGTTTCGTTTTATGTTGAATATTTCAGATAGGCTTAGACTAGACATGTCTAATCCGGTTAACCGATTCGGCAAGACAACTATTTTCTTCCCGGGCGGGACTCTATACCTGAGTCGTCTACGCGAGTCATTATCATTATCATCGACCTACACTCGTCCACTGCTGGACATAGGTCTCCTCTAATACTCGCCACTGCTTATCCAGTCCACACCACCCAGCCTACGTATATCGTCATCCCATCTTGTCACGGGGCGTCCCACACTACGTTTTCCGAGTCGCAGTATCGACATAAGAACCTTACGACTTCAACAGCCGTCAGTTCTGCTGCTCATGTGGTACTGCCATTTCAGTTTGCTGATTCGGTGGGCTATGTCGGTCGGACTTTGGTTCTCTGTTATCACATCACATCATTTCTGATACGGTCCTTCAGAGATACTCCGAGGAAAGCTCTTTCCATAGCACACTAAGCGACTTTGAACTCACATCTCGGCACCGTATGTCATGACTAGAATAATGCACTGGTCGAAAACTTTCGACTTAATACACTTAGGAATGGGTGAGGAAAAGACATGTCGAAGCTTACCAAATGCTGCCCAACCCAACTGAATTCTTCTGTTGGCCTCCCTCTCGAATTCTACCTATACATTTATAGTTTCTCACTAGCTTCTGCCGCAAAGCAGCAATATTCGTATTACTGTGTTAGCAATGTTCGCATTGCTGTGTTCCAGTGAAATAACTGGGTTCTAGTGTAAGACAAGCAGTTATAAGGCATTTGCTTCAAACCACAAAATAGCATAAAACTTGATCTGTAGGCTTAATCTTGGACCTATCCCAATCGATCGACATAGGGATTGTGATTTGTCATATGCTTGAGTGGCAACACCAGCACCAAATTGGATCCGTATCTTGAGTAAATTAAATAATACTGAATTTGGTTCACTCAAAATCAGCGCAATACGGGTCCAATTTGGCGCCAATGGCAATGTGGCAACTCAAGCATATGAAAAATCACAATCTCAACGGTGATCGATCGGAATTGATTCAAGAGTTAGTCTACTTATCTGTTTGAAGTCGATGCCAAGCCATATACTCCTAGGTATTAATTTGGATAAGCTGAATACGTCTGGTATATCCAAATCCGCCACATTTATTCATACACCGGGCGCATGCCACGTGTGAAGTGCACAGGCACCGACTACAAACAGATCAGATCAAGTTTTTATGTCCTCTGAATAAAATGTTTGAGCAATTAAGTGTATTTTATATCATCTATACTAATATTATAAAGCTGAAGAGTTTGTTTGTTTGTTTACTTGAACGCGCTAATCTCAGGAACTACTAGTATATTATAAACGCTCAGAGTGGGTTTTGGTATTTGCTTTGTTGACCTAAAATCACAAAATTTGTCAAAAAGCTATATCTTACTGCACATGTTAAGGAAAAAATCTGAAAACCGTAAATATGTACAAAAGAACCTACTCGTATAAACTAAGTAAGTATGTATGAACCCCTCACTCCAACTCGCACTTGACCGGTACTTTTGTGAATTATTCGTAAGCCACATAAACAAAGCGTATTGTGCAAAATTAATTTCAGTAAGCTTTTAGTATTTTTATTACAAACAAAAATACAAAAATTTTAATATTTTCCCTTTTATAATTTTTTTTGTGATTTATTGTGTGTTATAAGTTGTTAAATGTGGTATGCAAAGTACTGAAATTACACTCGGTATATACAAACTTAAATTTTCGTAATACATATATTAGTTTCATTCCTAGTACATAGATATATTTTTAACTTATATCGCACAAATATAAAAAAGAGTTTGAACAAAAAAGGAGCACTGGCCCGTGTGGGGATCGAACCCGCGACCTTCGCGTTATTAGCACGACGCTCTAACCAACTGAGCTAACGAGCCGTTACAAGGGTTGATAAATCAGAAGCTCTGTTGCAAAAAGAGGAACATACATTCTTAAAATGTATAAATTTCCGGAATTCATATATTCGTAAAAATAGAAAAACTATTGCAATAGCATAATGGATAATAATCCAGGAAGAAAAACAGGGGACTACATTTGTAGGAAAAAACGGCCCGTATGATTTCCTCTTAAGAATATTTTCAACATTTACCGCTTCTTGGTGGTAAATTCTAAGATTTACAGAGTGTATAATGGTAAAAGTCCGAAAAAAAATGATCACAGAACAGTTCGGACTTTTACCATTAAAAGGTAAATCTTAAGTTTTACTGAAAAATGTTAAGATTTACCGCAGTTCAGGCTTTGACGATAACGTATGCATTTAAAATCCATAATCAAAGTCCAGTAGTGGAAGAAGTTTCAGTTATGAAATTCTTAAAGTTTCCAAATTTTTGATATTTTATGTAATACACATTTAAGAGTTATTTTGCAAAAAGTTAGAAAATTTAAATGGCTGCTTTAGGTAAAATTTAGGTATTTATATAATTCGTAAAAAAATCTGTGATTATAAAATTTAAGTGGAAGAAATATACAGGATCTAGTATGAAATAATGATATCATAATACTATTAAGTTTTTAGAAATTTTATGTACCTGCTTCATACCGAAACTAAAAAATGCTTATAACTTTGTCAATATAAAATTTAAGTTTCTGATATTGGGAAAATAGTAATAAAACTTACTACCGAATTTCCTTATGAAAGATTAGAAATCTAGAATTTAAGCTTTATTAGTAATTCAGTTTTTTTGTCATATTTGGTCTAATATTGTATTTAAGTTTTTAAAGATAATACCACTTCATCACAATAATGCTATTTATAACTACGCAAAAAATTAGAAGTGTAACATCTTTGCAAAATAAATTATAACAGATATTAAGTTATACGAATAAAGTGACCTACAAGCGAGCGCGGCACCGCGCGCAGGCACAAATAGCGCACACACCGCTCCGCGCAACAAAAAACTATCGGATGTCCGCGTAAGCTACGTTTTAGCGTGCACAAATGCATAGGCTAGCCTCACACTGCATTATCGGAGACGCATTTTTGAAATAATAGAATTCAAATTCGAAATCGTAATATTGGAATACAAATTCACTATTTTTGAATATTCAATACGTGCATTCTGTATCGAGTGGGTACTACTCACTCGTCACAGAATACACGGAAGGGAAACTTCGAAACTACGAGTACTTAACCGATTTTGAAGAAATTTGGCTGACTGCATGTAAATAATTTGGTCCAACCTCTTATAGAAGAATAATTTTTATCTTGATTATTGACGTCAATTTTTATTATTATTATTGCGTTAAACCTTATTATGGCGAAACGTGGTTCGCGGGAATTTGTTTTTAATGACAACACTGAATGCGAGTGATTTAAAAATATTATAAATTGGCAACAGTAGAAAATAATTCGCATATTCGTGTTTGAATTCCAGGTTCACTTCTGTGAATCATTATTCAACAATGCGTCTCCAGAATTGGAAGCTTGATAGTAACTGTAACAAATAACATCGTCTAATGAAATCAATAATATTGATATCATTTAGATAAAAATTTACATCTGCATTGTATCTAGAGCATACAAAACCGGTACCGGTTCCAGTTTTTTGAAAACAGAAAACACCCCAGAACTGGCAGATATAATTATTATTTTCATTACTATTAATTTCAACCATACACAAATTGAAAGCATAAGATGTTACGACAAGGAACACAAAACACTATTTTTAGGGCGCTTGCGCACTCATACGTATTCGGTTCGTATTCGATTCGTGTTCGGTTTTGATCCGGTTTGGCCGGTCCTAGTGATTGTATGGACGCTTGAACACTCGTACGTATTCGGTTCGTGTTCGATCCGTAAGTTCTCACTTCGAGTAATCGTTTTTAGGGTTCCGTAGTCAAATGACAAAAAACGGAACCCTTATAGATTCGTCATGTCTGTTTGTCTGTGTCCGTCCGTATGTCACAGCCACTTTTCTCCGAAACTATAAGAACTACATTGTTGAAACTTAGTAAGTAGATGTATTCTGTGAACCGCATTAAGATTTTCACACAAAAATAGAGAAAAGCAATAAATTTTGGGGGCTCCCCATACATAGAACTGAAACTCAAATTTTTTTTTCATCAAACCCATACGTGTGGGATATCTATGGATAGGTCTTCAAAAATCATATTAAGAATCCAAATTATTTTTTTTCTAAACTGAATAGTTTGCGCGAGAGACACGTCCAAAGTGGTAAAATGGGTGCCCCCCCCCCCCCCTGTAACTTTTAAAATAAGAGAATGATAAAACTAAAAAAATATATGATGTACATTACCATGCATACTTCCACCGAAAATTGGTTTGAACAAGATCTAGTAAGTAGTTTTTTTAATACGTCATAAATCCTACGGAACCCTTCATGGGCGAGTCCGACTCGCGCTTACCCGGTTTTTTTTTTTAAATATAAAATGGCAATTTATAGTGGAAAACATATGTTAGAAGTGGAATGTTAAAACACCTACAGTTTATTCAAATATCAATTAATTAAGCTGGATATGCTGTCTCATTCTATCGGCCCAAGGTTGCCTGGAAGAGATTGCTTTTTAGCAATAAGACCTATTTGTACTGGTCTGTTTTTTTTTGTAAAATATTCCATACTGTTTTTGTTCCTTTTCCATTCATTTTTTTGTGCCATCAGAATTTAAATATTCGATTTTAAAAGAAACTACTATTAATTTCTGGAGGTGTGTATTAAATTGTGGTTTAATCTGTTACATCAAATAGTTAGTAACTTTAATGTTAGAGCATGTTTCCGCCATTTTGATAATGAAAGCCGGATTTTGTCTAAGCTAAGCAGGTACCTACCAAAATTATAATGTTTGGTATCAAATAGTACCAAATGAGTACTAAATTGCAGTGAGTTTTTAAAAACAGGAACTACAAGAAGTGATCCCGCCTTCTTGACGTTTATCGCACAACCGTCTCAAACACGAATCGAATACGAATAAGTACGCAAACGTTAGGACGTAAATTTCCCGTTCGGTTTTTTCACGTATCGAACACGAACCGAATACGTATAAGTGCGCAAACGCCCTTACTATGGGACTAATCTTGAAATCGTGAAAAATATCAGCTGTTCCATACAAATGTTCGACATCCACTGAACCTAGATGTACTATTTGACAGTTTCTGAATTTCTTTTTTAAGAACTTTCATCTTTTCGTCGCGAATCGCAATGTTTTCATCTGAATTAGTAATAATGTTACAGTATCTGTCTATCTGCATTCAGAGGGAGGACTTGGGGCGGCCGAAGAGCGTCCCCCAGCGAGCCACTGCGATCTGTACAGATTTTTTTTTAAAGACTTATGGTCTTTTAATAGGCTCACAGCGGTAAAGTAATCAATAACCCTTTTTGGAGACAGAGCCTTCGTATTGAAGGGTGGCAAACTAGGTCCACCCAGAGCTGCCAGCGCAGAGAACTCAACGCTGCGCTGTGAGGCGGAGACCTCTCCTTCTGCAAAATGACGTCCTCGCAGAAGGAGGCGACATCCCCCCATTTCGCCTCGCCGTGGAGCATGGCCACCACCATGCTCGGTAGCGAGGCGGAATGGGGGCTGTGAGGATGTCATCTGGCAGAAGGAGGCCGCGGAGAGGAAACGGGAGAATGATCCTCAAGCCGCTCCGCCGATCCGCTTATTTATATAAATATTTGTAAATAAATAAAAAAAGCATGGTACTCACAAAGTATGTGAATTGGTGGCTCATCATCCTCGCCTCAGAATCTACAATTAGTCAAGCCCATTCTGTGCAGATGTTTGTTGAGTTTACAATGACCAGTTAAGGTTCTAGTGAGTGCCCTTAGTTGGCTTCTGCTTAGTTGGAGGTTTTGCATTGCAATCCTATATAGGCACTGACCCCACTGGAGACAGGCCTGTGTTTGTACCCACTTCCTGAGGACCCTGTTTTTGATCCCCCTCGAAACGCCACAAGCTGGTTTTAGTCGGATGAGAGCATTCTTAGAGCCAGCCCTCGTTAGTTCGTCGACAATTTCATTGCCTCGGATATTGGAGTGACCTGGAACGCAATCGTTACACGAGGTCCTGGTCCCGAATTCATTCTAGGCCTTTGTGCACTTCAAGTTGATTTTGGACTTGAATTCTACAGCAGCAAGTGCCTTTAAAGCAGACTGGCTCTCCAACAGAATGAGAATATTTTACTCTCACTCGAACTGTTCGCGTGAAAACAGTCGATGATGGCGTAAATTTCTGCTTGAAATATGGTGGCATGTGCACCCAAGCTCATAGTTCTCCTGTATTTCGCAATAACTCCGAAAACACCTGCACCTATTCTGCCTTCTCTTCTGGAGCCGTCAGTGTACCATATCTAGTTAGTTTTCCTAAAGGGATCAGGGATTTCCTTATCTAATTCATCTCTGTTAGGAATCTAAACTTTGTAGTTCTTCTTGAACTTCAAAGCTTCAAGTATACTAAAGTTCTAAAGTATACCAAAGAACTCTGAAATCAGAACAGCTCTTAGTAAATGAAGAATGTTAAAGCTCCTGGCGAGGACGAAGTGGCCATCGAAGTGGTTAAGGAAGAAGGAAGGAAGGAAAAAATGAGATAGATTTCACCAGTATATTGCTGAACAAGTGTCTAGAAGAGTACCCGGTACCCTCAAGTCAGGAAAGTGCACTTATCCTAGGAGACTTGCACTGCATTTGTTATAAATGAACGTTTCATCTGGCTTAATTAAAACCTAATATGGGGAAGAAACGCGTGGTTAGGGACCTTGTGAATACTTCATCATCATCATTTAAGCTAAGAGACGCTCTCTGTTGGATATAAGATTGCCTTCCCGAAGATCTCCAAATCGAATCGGGCCTGCGTTTCTCGTATCCAGCGGTTTCTCGCAAACTTCACCAGATGTTCAGTCCCACCTTGTGAAGTGCCCACCAACGCTGAGTCTCCTGGCATGCGGCCGCCACTAGAGGACCTTTCCACCCCAACGGCCAAGGACCACTGCTACTTAAGGCATTAGGCTTTCATTTTCCTGCGGTTCCCATCATTCTGTTTTGACAAAGTAAAGAAAACCCGAGCACAGCTCACTCCATTCCTCTTTGAGTGACCATAAGTCTTCTTTTGAGGTCCTTTGTAAGAGACCACGTCTCAGAGGGCCTATTACCGATCTCATGGTTTTGCAAATGATATCATATGATATCATAGTGCAAAACGAAAAATACGATTTCCGGTCAGATTTTTGATCATTTGTTCATTATTTAATGATGACATCATTGTAATTATGCCATAGTGATGATATCATTGGAGATCAGTAATACAAAATGCAGCATTTCATGACTTCTTTTTCACAAATTTATACCATGTCATACGATGAAAGATCCATAATTGGCCTGCTGGTCCGTACATCTGTCCGTACAACTGGCAGGTGACAACACGCAAGTATTGAAGAGAACAATCTAGGTAGATTGTTCGAAAATATGCTGCGTAGCTGTAGCTTTTCGAACGCTGCCCAGCCAAATTTGATTCGTCGATTAATCTCTTTCTGGAAGTTTAACTTACCGAGCTGGACTATTGCTCCAGGTAAACATATTCGTCAACAACTTTCACAGTAGAACATCCAATATTTACAGGAATGGGAACTACGAGTACGTGGGAATTCGACATTATTCTAGTCTTGTCCAAGTTAATTTTAAGATCGACTTTTTGGGTAACTCTGCAGAGGTCTTCAGGAATTGTGCCTAGATCTTCCATGGTCTCAGTTATAACTACAATACCATCAGTGAAACGAAGGTGAGTCATATAGAAGCCGAGCCCTCTCTAATACCTACAAAAGCTGAAATACATCCTCTAACGCAGCTGTGAACAGTTTCGGCGATATTACATCGCCATGTCTCAAAACTCGCTGAAGTCGTAGTGGTGTCCAGTTTTGGTCCTGAAGGTGAACTGATATAGTACTCTAAGCAATCTAAACGATTTTGCAACTTGAGTTGGAAGCGCTCGCTTGTGAATACCTGTGGGCCTTTACATCATAGAGTGGAGAAAGAGATAGGGCCTTATTCGAGATATAAATATTGATGAATTGAACTGGCCTCTCCCTCTTGAGCTAATTGACTTTGGAGCACCACTCTTTCCGCCCGGGTGGTTAGGGCATAATAAGTATCCACCGATTCCCCTCTTAGGTACAAAGGGTATAGCGATACGGCTGGCCCGCGATGGCTCCATGCTACCACAATAGGAAGATGCACATAGAATTTTTAATTCTGTTAAAAATAACTTAGTTCAGTTATTTTATAACATTAAAAGCAAGCAAATTATTAAGGTTTTAAATTACCGGTAGGACAGAGAGATCCGACATGCCGCGTGACGTCAAATGTGGAATTTTCATTTATTTTTTATTGTTATAAGAAGTTTCTTCACAGTTTGTTTTGTTTTTGAATCTTGTATGATGACTTACTACATCATATAATTGTATTCTGTGCATATTGCCATTCGGTCTAGAATAGAGAATTTAATTTGCTCCTTCTTCTCATTGCACGAAAAGCACAAGTTAAAGTTAGTTATAAGATTCGATAACTGACTTCTCATCACGGCGGCTAATCTCGGCAGGGTCAAGAAATAATTTATTTATTACTAATATGGCTCCAGATTAAATTTTACGGTCTACAAGTTTTGGTACAAATTAATTTTTAGTCTTTCATGCAAGAGATTCTTCGCCCCGTCATTTCTCTCACCTCACTGACTGGGGGATACCAAGCGCTCGAAATCTCACGCCTTTTTACTTACTTTTCCAAGATGAAGTCCATAAATAAGACATCTCTTTTTTACCCCATATAAAAATCATATGCTTTATTACTGATTAAGACTAACATCAGTGCAGCGACTGCAGCGCGTAGCTACTTTCCCGTTTTCGAACAATTTCGTTTTTGATTTGATTACCGCCACAAATATAAATAAAACATAGAGTTCTGAAATTCATATATATGATATTTTTGAACGTATTATCTAAACATTTTTAAAGACATAAACATGATTAATAATATTTCACTCGATACAAAGATCACTCTGTCCATTATTTTAAAACATCTGTGAATCAGAAAATATGTATAATAAATATATACATAATAATATATGACTGAAAATGTAAAAACACATTTTATAATTTTGAAATCCAGTTTTCCAAAAATTGATAAAACGTATTTAAAAGTGACGTTTTCTTTCAATCACAGCGCGTAAGCGACATTAGAAGCTATGCAATTATCAACTGTACATCCTGCAATAAAGTAACCGTCTCGTGCGTGAGTAGATTTTCTGCAAACCTAGAAGTAATCGAGAACCGAGAACGGACACACAAGTAGGTACGCGGCGAGCGCGAGGCTCGCGCTGGGTTAACCTAGCCGCCTGTCCGCAAAAATTGCGCGCTTTTATAAATTCTTTATTTTCTTCTAAAGCCTATAACAAAATTTTCTAATTTTTTGGATTAAAGCTTTACGCGTTGGCATAGAATAGTCAACTCATCTTTAATGACTTTAATACAGTATTAGGCTCACTGCGACATAAAATGTAATTTACAAAGAAAGCTGAACCTTCATTTTTCTAATATTTTTATTACAACATTTTTATATAGTCTTACAGCGTATTCAATGAATTTTAGAAACTTAAATTCAATATCGCTAAAATAAGTAAAAATTTTTTACCTAACAGTATAGCAAGTATCTAAAATTTCTAAAAACTATAAAATATACAGCTGCTAACGTATAATGGCAGATGAAATCAAAATATTGCACTTAAATTTTATATTGCTGATTTTATTAAGAGATGTTGCAAATACCTAAATAATACCTAACGCCGATGTAGAAAAGTTCTAAAAACTTGCAAAAGTGTCTATACACATGTCCCTGACGATATATGTTAAAATAAACAACTTTAGAATTATCATAACTTTTGCGTTAAAAACACCGTCCCACTACTGGACTATCAGTGGTGTTCTTGTATTTGTTTCATCAATAAACTTCTTTGGTTCCTTGTCACTTTCCTAGGCGTTACGCATAATTTTTTATTAATTTTACCACTTTCAAGTATGCTGCAGTAAGTAACTGGACTGAAATACAAAAGAACACTGTGAATTCAGTATTAAAATGTTAAAATTAAGAACATTTTTTGAAAGCAGGTTTCTTTCGTATTTTAATGATTTACTTTTCAAAAGTAATACAGGGGAGGCCCATTCACGACAGTGGGTGGATTGTGACTGGGATGATAGTGATGATGACAACTTTCAATTACATTTTCATGTGTAATTTTCACATAGAAGGTACTCATGAAGGTATGACTTACCCTAATTAGCGACAACTTCACAAATTGTAAATTTTACAATCTTATTATATCTATACAGGCTTGATTGCGTTTGACCTTTATTAACACGCTGAAGGTTATATTTTCATAAATCCCTAAATTCGACTTCCATAAGGTTGTTTGCCGAATCACCCAATGAACATAGATCATAAAATATCAAATCCACTTATAGCGGAATATTGCGAATTTCATAAAGATAACTTATATTTCATAAGTGAAACTGATCTCTGTATTTCTTTAACACATTATTTTATGTACGCATATTCATTAAAACTTTCAACCCCATACCTATATGCCTCCACAGAGAATAAGTTCTTAGCAATTAGACAAGGCGCTACTTTTCCGTTTTCGAACAAATTTGATTTACTGTTCCGCCATAAATATATATTATACAGTTCTGAAATTCATAAATTATATTGTTGAACATATTATCTAAGCGTTTTTAAAGACAGAGACATGATTAATAATAATTTTCTGGATGGAAAAATCCAAAGATCCACTCTGTTTACTATTTTAAAACAGCTGTCAACCATAAAATAAAATAAGTATAACGTAAAAGTTTTAATAATAGACGTGCATTTTTAAATTCCAGAAAATTGAAAAGACACATTTTTTATTTTGTAAGCCAGTTTTCCAAAAATCGTTTAAAAGCGCAAAAACTATCTTTTTCGCCATGCACGAGTAGATTTCCTGGGAAACCTCGCCTTAATATAGCATATTCACACAACATGAGTAGTGCTTACGATGATCAAACTTATGTATTACCTAACATGAGCCACTTTAAAATTTTATTCTTAAAGCCAGTTGTTATTTTTAAAAAAGGAATAAAGGAAACTTTTACTACATGTACCACATTACATACAATATAACTTGCTCTAATTAAAGTAATTAAAAACCGTATATATACCAAGTCGAGAGTTTGCTGCATAAACACCTTTTGGAGATACAGTATGGGAAACTTTGCATTGATTGATATTGATATACACATATTGGGTGTCTACTCTACTTACAAAATTTGCCTGGATTTAACCACACTTTCAGTTTAGTGGAACATATGATTACCTACAAGATGAGACATTTTGTTCGTTATCACGTGATAATTCAAAATATCGAAGGGTGTCATGTTACACGCAGCCGCAATCCCTGGCGCCCTCAATTGAATAATCCATTTTTGTATTCAATACAAATTGCTGTCATATTCTGTAACTCCTACACTTACGTAAGTTTTTACGCATTGGGCTCATTGTCTATTACAATATGTCACATTTCATGGATATCTATCTAAGAAATACCATATATTTTCTTATTGGTTAGGGAATTTAACATGGAAACAAAGCAATAGAAGCAAAGACCCGGGGGTCTCGTACGATGACAGGACAACAAACATCACCTTAGCCTAGTCACCTCTATCACTGGTATTGCGGAATTGCGTGTTCGCCTTCCCCACTCTGTGCAATGAAGAATGTTACTAGGTATGCACAATCGTTTGAAACTTTACATGCATTCGATAGCCTACATTATGTATACGATAGCACTATAGTCTTTATTTCATTATGTATGTTTGAGCCTGCATGACAAAGCCATATATATACACTCTGCATTAGATATTTTTAAACAAAATATATATTTTAATGAAAACATTTTGAAATGAGCTATTATAAAGCATTAATATGCTATGTTACTATCTTTGCTGGTTGCTGACTTTTTGTAGTTCGTGTGCGTTGCAACGTAGAACTCCATATGTTTCATTTTCCACCGTCAAAAGATCGTCCACCGATAGTCGGTCGTGTGCATTCACTCTAAAGAAGAGCAATTGATGTCGATATGTACTAAGAGTGAAGATTTTGATTGCACGTCAGAGTATGTAGATAATCAATACTTTTACTAACTAGGGACAAAGACAAGATTTATATGTAAGAATCAAACTGACGGAGTCGATCCACCCTCCTTCCTTTCCATACAACTGTGATCAAATCGTTTATTCTGCAAAGTGCATTCCAAAATTACATCCCCGAGTTGGCGACCGAAGTAGCATGGTAGGGGTACGATATCTACATACATGCAATGCAAATCGCCCTCAACAGAGCCCACTTACGCCACGTACCTATGCAACGCATTATAATATTAAGATTCTTCAATTTTTATAAAACACAACACACTATTACACGCAAGCACAAGATATATCATAGGATGAGTTTATTTCCAAAGTAAGAAACACAATACGGTGATGTGCTATGACGCGTCGGTTACCACAATATGTCGCGTTAACGATGCAAACTTCGATAATGTGTTTCTAACTATACTAAATGTATAAAATCGCGACGTTTCTAACGTGCTTTCAATTAAAAATATACCATTTACTGTGCACTAATCACTTAATTTTTTTTTTAATGTACTTAACGCCCATATTTTTATCTAATAAAAGAAACACTGTTAAGCATATGGCTGCACAACTTCATTTTCCTTTAACTTTTAAAAATAATAATCTTTAGACAAGATGGAAGTTGACTACACAATAAAGCAATAAATCAATAAAATTACTGATAATTATGTGCTTCAACCCCAAGCTTCGAAAGTTAATTTCATATAGGTATGTAGTTTAGAATTAAAAAAATATATGATTTTAATGATTTTTGTTTTGTTCACACAATGCAAATAGGTGATATGTTTTTTTGGGAATCACTTTTACCACAGAACTTCTTTATTTTTTTAAAATAGAAACATGAAACCCTTTATTTAGCATAAAACTATAAATTAATTCTTTAGTTTTCTGTATTTCTGTCGAATTCTATAACACTGATTATATTCATTCATAGTTAAAACTACGAATTGTAATTTGTGTCTACACAGCACTGCAAAATTACAATATACGGTATTGAAAGCAAAAAATATATACAAGGTTATTTTTTAATTATGACAAAAATGTTGTGTGCTTGTTCAGACAAGCAAACTGAACAACTTTCACTATGGCACCAACTTTGAAATCGCAAAAAAATCAGCTGTTCCATACATTTAGGTTCAGTGAATGTTGAACATTTGTATGGAACAGCAGATTTTTTTTGCGATTTCAAAATTGGTCCCATAGTGAAAGTTGTTCAGTTTGCTTTTCTAAACAAGCACACAAAATTTTTGTCATAACTAAAAAATAAACTTGTATATTGCGCGAAAATATAGTTAGCATTTCTACTGAAAATAAAAAATGCGGTCGAAAAACTAGAAGACTACAAAATTTTACGAATCCTACTTATGTACATACTTACCGATAACCTTTTAATATAAATGAGGATCCGTTACACGATAACTATCACCAAGCTCCCGAGTATAAAAACTTAGTGATACAAACGAGGCATCCTAAGCGCTTCCTACTCAAAGGCTTACATCATAGATTAGTTCAAGTGTCACGCTAGATAAAGTAACGACTAGAGTCATTAGGCCGCCGTCGGCTGTATCATGATCAACGATTATCACATCAAAGGGTGAAGGGGGTACAGGAGCTGGGTCGCATTTAGTGGCACTCAAGTTTTTGTGTCAGCCTCATTTTGATTGGTGAGTCGCTAATTTGTAACCGCCGTATGAGTCGATAGATGGCATTAGTTGCTTGAGGTGGTACGATGTTACAATGACGTGGGAGGTATATGTGAACTAGGTACCTACTTGTGAACCAATGGCGTAGCTTCTCTGATGTTCAAAAGTGATTGTAAAATCCCAATTGAATAAAGGATATTGAATTTGAATTTGAAAATCAGTGCATAAGTTTTTGCACAAACACAGTTGCACTCTCCTTTTCTTCACTCGCATAGCCTATGATGGGATCTTAATGGAATCTGGGTACTTAAGTGATCAGATGCTGGACTCAGTGTATAAATTCTTTTATTCTACATCAAGGGTGCTGAGCTCCTTTAAGTTGCTTTACATTAATAATTGTAAAGCAAAATGCACACTTAACTGATGCGTCACCGGGCACACCCAGAAACATGTCATATTGAAGTAAATGATTGGGGTCTTATCACTTCTAGCACCAAAGCTCTCCTCGTCCGAACCCTAGATCTTCCTAAATTGATTATGCTTATGTGTTGCACCAATGTTAACCGGATCTACTCGACCAACTGAAAGAATGCTTAACAGCTGTTTTCGTTATAATTATGATCTATGGGAATACGATCATATTTCCTTATTACGCTATGTGTATTGTGTTTATCTGCTTTTGTAATCTCACTTGTGTGCTTTGATGTTTCCCTCTACCTATATAATTTCAAACACACAGGTTGGCTGGCAGTAATCTCTAATAGAGATAAGTCCGACTTTGTATCGCAATTTATAACTATGTTTATATTTAAGTGTTGTTAATTGTGCGCAAAGAGCGTCGGTGGCGCTGTGGACTCGGCACTTGCCTTCCAATCGGGGGGTCGGGGTTCGGGACCCGCCATGTACCAATGTGTTTTTCGTTTCGAATTTCATATGCACATTTGTCTGACGCTCCTACGGTGAAGGAAAACATCGTGAGGCAACCTGCATACATCTGCGAAGAAATTCAATGATGTATGTGGAGTCGACCAACCCGCACTGGGCCAGCGTGGTTGACTAAGGTCTAATCACCCTAACATAGGGTAGGCTCGAACCTCTCGGTGGGGACGTATATTATGAGCTGTGATGATGAATTGTGCGCAATTAAGTATGCAATAATAATAGAGTCAAATGATTGCCTATCGCATTACGTATGAACCTGGGAAGCTCAAGCTACTCTTAGCTTGCTTCCCTGCTTTTTAGCATTATGCCCTTGATTATTATAATTCGCTCGATAGTGCCCATACACTCTACCTACGTTCCGCTGTAAAACTCACCCCATAGTTGTAGCTTCCTGAGAGTAGCTTCCCTGCTTTTCAGCATTAATTACGATCCGCATGCCCTTAATTATTATTATACGCTTGGTAGGACCCATACACTCAACCTACGTTCTGCTGCAAAACTCTGGTGTCTGGTTTTATGCGGCCTAATCTTACAGCATTATATTGAAAGAAGAAGAATCCTAAGTAAAAAAAAATACAGAAAAACACTGTTGGAATTGAAACGTTATCTGTTAGTGAAGTAAGGTTACATAGTTTTTCGCACTGTCTTTTCTTGTAATACATAGATATATAATCTCGTCAAACGTTATATTATTGCACTTGTGAAATTGGCAATATTATTGAACTTTCAGACGAAAAATAACAACGACATGCAAATGGACTTCAATGTGGAGATGCTTTTATGCAGCTATACCAACTTTTCTTTATCTAGAGGGTCACAAAAGATGGCTTCCTGATACTGGTTCTTTTTGAAAACTACCTATCCATTTCTTCACATTCACGCGAAGAAAGGGAACGGCGACACGTGTATTCTAAACGCATTTATATTTTAATTCAATTAATAATTATTATTTTAAAACATATTTATTTAGAAAATGACAAATCAATTGATGTCCATACATGCACTACACAACAAGGTGGGTATTTCTCAAAGACGCTCAATGTGTAATTTCGAAGTCCAAGTAGATTCCTGCTATTGGGAAGGCACCTTTACATTCCCGCTTGATTGCTGCCCACCCCTGATAAAATTAAAAGGCTTGTCAGTTGAGAATTCACTGAACGCTTCAAGATATTGCCGTTAAAATAAGAAACATCTGTATCTGTTGCAAAATTACCACATTCTTTGAATATTCCAAAATATTAACTGCTCGAGCTTTATACACGGTGTTTCAAAATAACCAATAAATAATCAATTCTTTATCGAAAACTCGTTATTAAAATGTATTTACACGTAATGTCATTCAACCCAAAATTTTCATGTAAATCATAGTATCATCATCATGTCTTTGATTTACATGAAAATTTTGGGTTTGGATTTTAATGTCATTTGTCAGCATCGCACTCGCAGCACGCACCGTACGGCCTCGCATTTTGGAATTCGTTGTATGGAATAATATGAAACCTCGCACATTTGACCCGCACCGTAGGCGCCGAGTTAAAAAATGCGGTAGGTATTCGAGTATTGAGGAACGCATGCTGATGGCGTCATATAATACGGCGCTTATACGGCACGTGGTGATATGTGCGTTAACCTTTATGCAGCGAGTGTGTTGCGACTGCTGGGAGTAGTTGTAGAAGTATGATTTTTTGCTGCCACTTGTCGTCGTATCGCCGCAATAAAAGTCACTGTGTGAAGATTAATTCATAGAGTATTGAATTTGATGCACGGCAAGACTATCGAAGCGATACACTCAACTATGGAGGTGACGCTTAAGGCTAACATAGATTTTCAAAATGCATGTATGTAATAAAAGGCTTGAGTGAGTGTATGGATTTCGGTACAGGGGCTCGTTGGCTTATGAAGGCGATTTTGAAAATTCCCGCAGGAATCTGAAAAATTTCCATCCAAAAAATAAGGAAAAGGCCGACGGAAACATGAACTAAGGCAACATGGCGGTCGTAAAATCCGAAATGGCTTGATGATTTTTTTTTGTGTATATTTGGTAAATCTGAGAATAGGCCGTGGACTATTTTTATACCACTTAGTGATAAGGGTGGAAAATTCTTCCTCTTCGGAATTTTACTAGACAACTTTTTTTATGATTTGGCCTCAAAAAATATTTATAGCTCTAAATTTTCACCCTTATAAACCAACTCCCATTTTTAATAGCGATATTAGAATTTTTACTTTCATCCACAGAATGCGAATTGCACAGAAGACTCGCAAGATAGCAATTGCGACACGAGAATTTTGTATATTTTTTTTGTTCATCTACATTTTTATATATTACATTAAAAAAAACGAAAATAAAAGAATAAAAAACATGATGTCCGTTCGCTTTTAGCTCACATTATTATTATACCTCCCCATAAGGAGGTCGAAAATCACTATTACGAAAATATTTCATACAATAGGAAGTTTCCCATAAAGCAAAGAAAGAGCCGTTCAAAGACGGTCATAAGTTATGATCTGACCGCCGCGCCGCCACGAGCCAGCTGATATATAGCGTACTTAAAATAATGAATGTAAAATTATGTGGGACTCAATGATATTGTTTCAACCATAGCGGCCTTTTTGGCATACTGAGCGTGAATAATCGGAATTTCGTGTTCAATTACTTATTAATTACTAGCCTTCCGCTCGCGACTTCGCCCGCGTTATTATTGTTTTCCCGTAGGAAAATTACCCTATGTCCTTTCCCTGGTCTCAAACTATCCCTATACCAACTTTCATCAAAATCGGTTCAGTAGTTTCGAACCCTATTCAATACAAACAATCAAATCTTTCCTCTTTAGAATATTAGTATAGATCAACTAGTTATCTCTATTATCTCTTCTCTATATATAATAAAATCGTAGGGGTACAAAAATCTGTAATTGCGAAATATTAAGAAAAAAAATACACAGGTCGCCTTAAAATCATTAGCAGAACACGATAGAATAGTTTTTAAAAAAATTGTTTGTTTGTTGGTTTGTTTGTTTGTTTGTTTGTTTGTCTGTTTGTCCGGAAAGATCTCCGAAGCTACTGGACAGAATTTGATATGGCTTACACCACAATGCTTAGAATTTTCCGGAAGAACATTTAGGCATAATTTCGTTTGTTTAAATTCACTTTTTATTTTTAGTGAAAAAATACCATATAAAATTTTCGAATTGGCTTTAGGTAGAAAAACAACATGGCGCACGTGAAATTATTTTGACAAGTCTGTCACATAGTACAGAGAGAAGGTATTTTCTTCCACGAAGGAAAGGCAATGGAACTACGCCATACAGCCTAATTAAGTAATTGGATTTCGAAAATTAAGGCAGGAATGAAGTGTTTCACATAGTACAAATAAAATTTAATATTTTCTGTTAATGGCTGTGCCCAACTGGATTTCGCCAGCCAAATTGTCTTTTTCTTATGTCGTACCGTGGTGGTAAGGCAAAAAGATCAAGCCATACAACCAATGTTAAGCATTTTTTATGATAATACTTATCGAGTGACCATAAAATTTGTAGATTTGTTTAATTCTTGACTAATTTTCACATAATCGGTACAATTTTAGAAATATTTGAAATGTTGAAAAATGAAGATACTCTTTTCAAGGTATTTTGAAAGGTGTTATATGTTTTTATATTAGGACTAAGGAATCAAACTCTTTCATCTATTTAAAATTATTAAAAGTAGTAGATTACTATTGATAATAAAAAAAATATCTGACTGCAATGTTCTGGGTTACGCGTAGAGGGACGGGACGGGACTCTTGATCCTAATGTCTAAAATGACGGATCACATTTTTTTGGATCCACCCAAGGAACATGGATATCGAACGAAGAACCTAAAGAGTAGAACACATTGAACCTAGCCACGTTGACTTAATTTGACATGACTGCCGATAAAGTTTGTTTCCAAACCCAGCGATATGCATATCAAATGAAAGGCCTTGATGAGTAGAGCACTATGAACATGGGAAAATCGCCCTAAATTCAACATGGCCACCGCTCAAATAAAACGGATAACAGTTCGTTTCCAAACCCAGCAATATGGGTATCAAATGAAAGGCATTGATGAGTAGAGCACTATGAACCTAGCAACATTGACATAAATTCAACATGGCCGCCGCTCAAAAAAGGTGGATAAAAGTTAGTTTCCAAACCTATCAATATGGGTATCAAATTAAAGGCATTGATGAGTAGTGCACCATGAACCTAGCAACATTGACATAAATTCAACATGGCCGCCGCTTAAAAAAATGTGGATAAAAGTTAGTTTCCAAACCTAGCAATATGGGTATCAAATGAAAGGCCTTGAAGAGTAGAGCATTAGGTACCTAGGAAAATCGACCTAAATTCAAAATGGCCGCCGCTCAAAAAAAAGGATAAAAGTTTGTTTTCAAACCCAGCAATATGGGTATCAAATGAAAGGCCTAAAAAAGTAGAGCATTATGAACTAAGGAAAATTGCCCTAAATTAAACATGGCCGCCGCTCAAAAAATGGATAAAAGTTCATTTTCAAATCCAGCAATATGGGATTCAAATAAAAGGCTTTGATAAGTAGAGCACTATGAACCTAGCAACATTGACATAAATTCAACATGGCCGCCGCTCAAAAAAGGTGGATAAAAGTTAGTTTCCAAACCTAGCAATATGGGTATCAAATGAAAGGCATTGATGAGTAGTGCACCATGAACCTAGCAACATTGACATAAATTCAACATGGCCGCCGCTCAAAAAAGGTGGATAAAAGTTAGTTTCCAAACCTAGCAATATGGGTATCAAATGAAAGGCCTTGAAGAGTAGAGCACTATGAACCTAGCAACATTGACATAAATTTAACATGGCCGCCGCTCAAAAAAGGTGGATAAAAGTTAGTTTCCAAGCCTAGCAATATGGGTATCAAATGAAAAGCCTTGAAGAGTAGAGCATTAGGTACCTAGGAAAATCGATCTAAATTCAAAATGGCCGCCGCTCAAAAAAAAGGATAAAAGTTTGTTTTCAAACCCAGCAATATGGGTATCAAATGAAAGGCCCTGATGAGTAGAGCACTATGAACCTAGCAACATTGACATAAATTCAACATAGCCGCCGCTCTAAAAAGAAGAATAATAGTTCGTTTCCAAACCTAGCAATATGGGTATCAACTGAAAGGCCTAAAAGAGTAGAGCATTATGAACTAAGGAAAATTGCCCTAAATTCAACATGGTCGCCGCTCAAAAAAGATAGATAAAAGTTCGTTTCCAAACCTAGCAATATGGGTATCAAATGAAAGGCATTGAAGAGTAGAGCATTAGGAACCTAGCAAAATCGATCTAAATTCAACATGGCCGCCGCTCAAAAAAAAAGGATAACAGTTAGTTTCCAAACCTAGCAATATGGGTATCAAATGAAAAGCCTAAAAGAGTAGAGCATTATGAACCTAGGAAAATTGCTATAAATTCAACATGGCCGTCGCTCAAAAAATGGACAATAGTTCGTTTCCAAACCCAGCAATATGGGTCTCAAATGAAAGGCCTTGATGAGTAGAGCACTATGAATCTAGCAACATTTACATAAATTCAACATGGCCGCCACTCAAAAAAGGTGGATAAAAGTTAGTTTCCAAATCAAGCAATATGGGTATCAAATGAAAGGCCTTGAAGAGTAGAGCATTAGGTACCTACGAAAATCTACCTAAATTCAACATGGCCGCCGCTCAAAAAAAGGATAAATGTTCGTTTTCAAACCGAGCAATGTGGGTACCAAATGAAAGGCCTTGATGAGTAGAGCATTATGAACCTAGCAACACATAAATAAATTCAACATGGCCGCCGCTCAATAAAGGTGGATAAAAGTTCGTTTCCAAACCTAGCAATATAGGAATCAAATGAAAGGCCTTGAAGAGTAGAGCACTATGAACCTAGGAAAATAGCACAAAATTCAAAATGGCCGCTGCTCAAAAAAAAACTGATAAAAGTTCGTTTCTCAGACCAGCAACATGGGTATCATATGAAAGGCCTTGATCAGTAGAGCACTATGAACGTAGCAACATTGACGTAAATTCAACATGGCCGCCGCTCAAAAAAGACGGATAACAGTTGCTTTTCAAACCCAGCAATAGGGGTATTAACACTAGAAAGCCCAGGATTTGTGTACTACTTTAAACGCCCAGTACCCGTCAAAATGACGGATCAAATTTAAAACACAATATCTTGATGTTTCTGTATGAAATAAAACTCATTTTGATGGCAATTATCGAGTTTATTTATTTTAAGACAAGAAATATTAGAAAAATTAGTTAACATACATTTTTTTACAAATAATTGTTTTTTCTTTGTGTCTACACATTTTCAGCAGATTTTTTTTCACGAATGTCGCGTTTTTCAGGCGCCTTGTTTTTTTTTGCTATTTTCACGCATAAGACAATTGGCCCTTTTTTGTTTGATATCTTTAGCTCAACTCTGCTGGTGTATGGAGTAGCAGGAGGAGTTTTATCGGAGCTTGAGGTGGTGGACTGGCGTGATTGTTCGCTGATATAAGTTTCAATGATTTCACTTATAAGCTTAAAAAAAATCTAGTCGGCTTATTTTTTGTTTCGTGGTCTGTTTATACAAAATCCATGCATTCCATTCATTATGCACTTCCATTTGGAGCCATCTGGGGCCAACAGCTTATCTCCTATAATATATAAAGCTAGATTCTTGGTCGCCTAGATACGGCACTTGCGCTTATTCCAGTAAGTATTCTGGCTCTTCCTCGACCCCTCCTATTTACCGTACAACCGAAAATTAACTGTGGAGGAGCAGTCCCTCCTTTGTATACAGGCGCACTGTTTTCCGGTTCCTTAGATTCAGAACTGTCCGATGTATCTGGCGGGAAGAATGAAATGTCTTCGTTTTCGTCGTTAGGTACCTAAGTCAGGTGTCGTTTCAGAGTCAGATTCGTCTTTACGTATGTCACGAAAACTTTCAAGCATCTGTTCGATTTCTAGCGAGATCAAACTCATTGGGGCCATGATTGAGCTAAATATCACAATAAATTCATACAACCACTTCTAAAGTAACGACGGAATGTTGAAATTACCTGTATAGATTGAAGTATAATTCACAAATGCCAAAATCATAAAAACGTTCAATTTGTAACAACTCAGACATTTTATAAAAATACCTTCATTTACGAAATATATATATCCGTCATTTTGACGGTCGCTGGGCAGTGTAGGTATACTTTGTTATTACTTTAAATTAATATCAGCTTATTATATTTAAACTACTTTTTTCCGTAAATTAGCCAAAATAAATAAAAGTCAAGAAATATCATTTCATTTCACCAAAAAAAAATCGGAGAAAATAAGGAACAAAAATCGAAATCCGTCATTTTGACGGTCTTGGGCGTTCTAGTGTTAAATGAAAGTAGGCCCTGAAGGGTACCTAGAGCAGCCATGCTCCAAGTGTGTTCCATGGAACCCTAGGGCTCCACACTACCCCTATAAGGGGTTCCGCAATAATTTAGAATAATCAAAACACCCTCTCTGGTCGTACTTTCATTATGCTTATTAATAAAGAATACACTTTTAAAAACTATTGTTTTATTTTAGGGTTCCGTCAAGTATTTCGCTTTCCAAAAGGGTTACGTCACCAAAAAAGTTTGAGAACTGCTTCGGGGCCTATTGGATGTTCGATGTTAGATGTTACCTGTGTTTAGTGTCCTTCGAGACCGTGATAATGCAACGATCGTGAACTAACTAACGATAACTCCAAGTTTGTGTGTTGGATGTTAGTCATCACGGCGAGTTTGCTAACCGAACTATGCCAGCAACACTATATCGCACAGTACACGTTACAAAAACGGAAGTCTCAATACATTTTAAGGCTAACCGCATAAATACGTTTTTTCGCATTCGTTTTCTGAATGCGGGCATCCGAATGCATCAAATCTATACAAAATACTTATTGACTGCCGCACACGTTCGTTTTTATTTTACGGACGGAACACGTTCTGTACGTACGTTTAGGTAGAATGGTAGAAATCCCGAATGAGAAGAAACGAACGTCTGCGCTACGTTCACGAAACTCCGTGTCTGTATTCCGTGATCGGATATCGAATACGGAATACGTATTTGTACAGTAACCCCCCCATTCATGCTATACATTAACTCTACGAAAACCGCCAGTATTACGAGCGACATAAGAACAGTATAGCTTGACAAGGAGCTTACTGTACGACCAGTCAAAATTGGCCAAGTTGTCATATCCAAAAAATATATTTTGTTGGTGTTACCAACACCCATTATAAAATCTAAACTTTATTCGTATACAGTTCTAATTTATTAACAATTGTTTATTTTAATTCGAAACATGAATACGATAAAGATTATTCTTGCAACTGTGTAGTTCTTTCTACTGAAGAAGAATTTATTAATATCAATAATGTCTCTAAAACAATAATAATACTTAGTATTTATAGTAATATGTAATGTATTTAATTTTGTGGACTGTTAGAAAAAGAGCATTACGAACCTACGAAAATTGTCCTAATTTCGAAATGGCCGATGCTCAAGAAAGGCAGAATAAAGTTGAATCATTATGGAATAAAATGGAGGAAAAAACTAAACACTGTGTTAAGTATTTTGATGGCGAAACGTAGTTCGCGGGCACAGCTAGTTTAAAAATAAACAAGTAAAGTTATAACCTGTCAGTTAGTTATGTCCAGCGGCTTCCCGCGACCTTCACCAGATCGTCGGTCCACATTGTGGGGGGCCTACCAATACTGCGTCTCCCGGTACGCGGCCGCCACTCGAGGACCTTTCCGCCCCAACGGCCGTCAGTCTTACGAGCGATGTGTCCTGCCCACTGCCACTTAAGGTGTGCGATTCTTTAGGTTATGTCGGTAACTCTAGTTCTTCTACGGATCTCTTTCTCACAGATGACATGAAAATGTATAAATAGTAATATTAAACGATAGTGATGCCCAGGCTTTGATGATGTTGTTATAGTCTCGAAAATTATTGTGCTAAAGTCACCTCGATCATAATGCCTCTAAATGCAGTGTTGTATCTTATTTTATCTTATATTGGGGGGCCCTTGCGGGCCATGCACTTCGACTCTGGAGGATATTTTGTGCTGACCCTGTTTCCTTGTTTTTGAGTTGCTATCACCATTATTGAACCAATCGCGTTCACTCATAAACTTCACAATTAGTCGGGGTGGGATAGCCTTGAAGTCCTCAGGCTTTGGATATCCAATCCGGAAGAGACTCTTTCTCTTGCGAGCTAGGGAATCGCACTGGAACAAAATGTATTTAGCACGTTTGGAGCGAGAAGTGGAGGAGAGCGAGCTAGAAGCGGAACTCGCCGCGCTCGCCGCTGGAGACTCAGATAATGTCATGTGTCATTCTCGTAGTTTGTCTAGAGCTAGTATAGAATCGTGGGTTCATGATACTGCGAAACCTGTAGGTAGCGCATCATATGTAAGCCAACCAGTTGCTAGGAACACCCCAACGGCTGTACCTTGTGATTTTCAAGGCACCCTTTCGCAGCCTGGTGTCAACCTGCCTCGCAACGACATGGCATCAAATAACCCAAACATTGCTCAGCAGTCTCCATCCGATATATCTCAGCTCGCTAATGCCATTTGTGCTTTGACTCAACAGCCTCGAAAATCGATTTCGGAGTTAGTATCCTTTTGATTGGTTGCTGCTTAAGAAAAGTTATGAGGATACTAAGACATTCTTTTCTCATACAGATAATATTTGCCGGCTACGTAATGCAGTACGTGGTGCCGCTCGTGAAGCTATCATGGTGCTTCTCCACTCAGCGGAGGATCCTGAGGAGATTCTTCGTGCATTGGAGAGGAGCTTTGCGCGCCCGGAATAAATCGTTATGCACGAAGTTGCTACGCTTCGTAATTTACCAAAGATAAGTTCACCAGAACATCTTAGTAGTTTCGCAAATAAAGTGCGCAATACTGTCGCCACAAGCTATTAAAACATGAGGAGTATTTGTACTCCCCAGAGCTTTTTAATGCTGTGCTGTCAAAATTGAGTCCGTTAACGAAAGCCAGATGGACTGATTACGCAGCAGCTCAAAGCTGTCAACAGCTTCCTAAGCTACTACTTTTATCAGAATATTTGCTCATGGAATCTGATAAACAGTTGCAATTTGGTGCAGTAATTGCGTACAATTAGCTATTAGCTGATTACGCCAATAAACGTCACGCTGTCAATACTCGTGAGCGTTTACAAGTAACAACAATTGTTGCTAAGCAAAAACAATCTGACAAAATATGTCAGTATTGTAAAGGTTCCCACACAATTGATCGTTGTAGTCAGTTTTAGTCGCTATTAGTCAAGGAAAGATGGGATTGGCTAAAACAAGTTAAAGCATGTTATCGATGCCTTAAGTGTACATCGCATAACTGGAATACATGCAAAACTAAACGGTGTGGAATCGACGGCTGTATCCGTCGTCACAACGCATTGCTACTTGGTTTACCCTCTGTTCCAGCACCAGCACCTACAATAAATGCGATAGGTCTTACGGATGATGCATCATTATCGTTAACATCACATGAGCCTGAAGCTATTGAGTCTGTAAATAGTAGCAATAAGAATTCTAATAACAGTACTCACGTGTGCAACTCATCCGACGTTTCAGATGCCCCGCTTGCCTTGCGAACACTTTTAAAAGTGTTACCAGTAACTGTCAGCGGTCCAGCCGGAGAGGTCGATACGTTCGCTCTCCTGGATGACGGCAGCACAGTGACGTTGATAGATGCAGACGTCGCTGCCAAAATTGGCGCTAAAGGGTCACGTGAGCAAAATATATCTGTCACGGGTATTGGAGGGATGATACGCGATGCGACCGTTAGCTATGTGAATTTTAAAATCAGGGGTCGTAATATTTTTGACAGTTACGACATACATAATGCGCGATGTATGAAGTCCCTGAATTTAAAATCACAATCTGTAAATAGATCTAGTGTTAGTATGTACAGTCACCTTAATGATTTAGTTGAGTATTTGTCATATGATTCTGCTCAACCGACGATCTTAATCGGGGCGTGTGACTGGCATCTCTCGATAAGCAGAGAAACACGGTCTGGCAAGCGCTCTGAGCCAGTTGCCACACGCACTTTCTTGGGATGGGTGTTGTATGGCGTTGCGTCTAGCAAAACAAAATGTTTAGACTTCGTTTATTACAACGATGTCGTAGAAAGTACCGTAGAAATTGTACATAGCTTAGATAATATTTAATCCTTAATTAAGGAGCAGTATAAATTAGACTCGTTAGGTATAGTGAAGTCAACTAAATTATGTAAGGATGACGAACTTGCTTTACATATTTTAGAGACTACGGCTCAGCGGTTAGAATCTGGTCGTTTTGAGATAGGACTGCCATGGCGGACAGAAGATATCAACGTCCCTGATAGTTATCCGCAGGCCCTATCTCGGTTTTTATCTCTTGAGAAATCTTTCGCAAAAAACTTAGCTTATGCACTGGCATTTAAAGAATTTATTATTCAAAAAGGTTACGCTGAGGAGTGTACACTCGATAGTTACCATCCTTGTGGCAATGAATCGAATATAAGGTGGTATTTGCCGCACTTCGGCGTGTACCATCCGCAAAAGCAGAAGTTGCGGGTTGTACATGATGCCGCAGCTACAACCAAAGGCGTCAGCCTTAATAGTTTATTATTAACTGGGCCAGATTTACTCCAATCGCTTCTTGCAATTTTATTTCGTTTTAGGGAAGGTCAATTGGCAATGTCGGCTGATATTCGGGAAATGTTCCTACAGATTAAGATAAGGCCGCATGACCGAGACGCCCAGCGTTTCTTGTGGCGTACATAGTGCTGCAGGATTTGAAATTAGGGCCTGGATATCAAACAATCCCACCGTTCTGTCCTTGGTTCCTAAAGAGCTCTTAGCCCAACCAAATACTGATGTCAATCTTCCTTCAGACATCAGTACGCTTGGCGTGAAGTGGAATCCAGTTACGGACACAGTGGGTTTTCGCACTGAGTTAAAAAATTATCCTTATCCGAAGTTTTCAAAGCGATTTATTTTGTCGCAGGTAATGCAAGTTTATGATCCTTTAGGTCTTATTTCCCCGATTGTTATTAAAGGTCGTATATTAATCCAAAGGTTATGGCGCGATGGAGTTGGTTGGGATGACGAACTGCCTGCAAAGTACATCTTGATGTGGCAAGAATGGCTAACTGAGCTCACATCTGCAAAAGATCTTAGAGTTCCGCGGTGGTATTTAAAGAAGTCTAATCCTATAGACAAGCAATTACATGTTTTTGCAGATGCGAGCGAGGAAGCCTACGCTTGTGTTGCATATTGGAGATTCACACACGCTGATGGAAGCGTTTACTTATCTTTGATTGGAAGTAAGGCGCGCGTCTCTCCTCTTAAGCCAACGACCGTCCCGCGGTTAGAACTTCAAGCTGCACTTATAGCTGCTCGTTACGCGGATACTATAACTAAAGAACATAGAATGAAGCCTTCGTCTATATGTTTTTGGACTGATTCACTTACTGTTCTAAGATGGTTGCGCAGCGACGCTCGCAATTATAAAGCGTTCGTCGCACATAGAGTAGGTGAGATCACAGAGCTATCCAATGTATCTTCTTGGCACTGGGTTCCTACTCAACAAAACGTGGCGGATGACGCGACTCGTTTTAGGGCAATTTCTGTAGCTGAAAATGAAAGATGGTTTTGTGGTCCATCTTTTCTTTACAATTCTTGTCAGGAATGGCCGCAGGAACCTGTCATAAGCGAAGTCGTACCACCTCCAGAACTAAAAAGCAAGGAGATGGTAGGATTTCTTTCTATTGCGGTACTACAATCAACACCTGTGCCAGATGTGTCGCGTTTTAGCAACTGGCTTCGCCTGTTAAGAGCAACTGCTCGTGTTATTCAAGCCGCGAGAATGTTTTTTTCATTCATTCAACATAATCGTGTTTCTAATTAATTTTTTTTAAAAAACAATGAATCTCTTTCTTTGTTAGCTTCCGATATGATTTATTCAGAAGACCTGCTTCTTATGCGGGCACAAAATGATAGTTTTCACGCCGAAATATTAAATTTAATGTCATCAAAGCCTCTGCCTAAGAATAGCCGAATAGCAGCGCTTGACCCGATACTTCGAGAAGATAAAATGCTATGTATAAATTCTAGGATCAAGTCGGCTCCGGGTGTCAGCGAGAGTGCTCGGTCATTGATTATTCTCTGTGGACGTCACCCAATAGTCCGTCTTTTAATCAGACATATGCACATCAAAGCTAGTCACGCCTTTAATGAGTTGGTTTTAAACGAACTTAGGCAGCGATTCTGGATACTACGTTGTAGAGATGCCATTCGAAGCGTGGCTTATGAATGTCTCACTTGCAGGAGGAAGAAGGCCAGTCCTGAAATACCACCTGAAGGCGACTTACCTGCGGAGAGACTAGAACATTATAAAAGGCCCTTCACTAATGTAGGACTTGACTACTTTGGTCCCATTGAAGTCACCATAGGTCGCCGTAAAGAAAAACGGTATGTGGCATTGTATACATGTTTGGTGTCGAGAGCAGTTCATTTGGAGTTAGTGTGGAGCTTATCGGCAGACTCTGCCATAATGAGCCTTCGTCGCTTTATTGCGAGACGCGGCTGTCCCTCCGTGATTATGTCAGACAACGGCACGTCATTTGTGGGAGCCAACAAACAATTGTCCGCCCTATTCAACGACGATGTGGAGACGTTTGCTGTAAACAATAAAATAGCTTGGCGTTTTATACCACCAGCTGCGCCGTTTATGGGAGGATGTTGGGAGAGATTGGTGCGCTGTGTTAAGGCTGCTCTACTCACAACATTAAACTTCAAAGCCCCTAAAGAAGAAGTACTCGTCACTTTGTTATTCGAGGCTGAAGCAATCGTGAATTCTCGACCGCTCACGTATATACCCATTGACCCTCATAACCCCGAAGCAATTACTCCCTTCCATTTCATTCATGGTTCTTCGTCTACTGCGCCACATTTTCTCTCTCTGGATGATGGAGATTTGAGCGGACGTTGCGACTGGAAACGCACTCTACGATTAGCCGATCATTTTTGGACTAGGTGGGTGAAGGAATATCTGCCAACTATTTCGCCCAGAAGAACAACTTCCAATCCTGCACAGCTGCCAGTCAAAGAGGGAGATATCGTAATAATTTGTGACCCAGCTATGCCTAGAAATATTTGGCCGGTAGGCAAAATTCAGAAAACCTACACAGGATCTGACGGACACATCAGGGTGGCTGATGTAATTACTAAGGCAGGCGTTATTAAGAGGCCTGTTAGAAAACTTGTGCGGCTAGTGAGTTCGGCATGAAACCTATCACAAATCAGTCGCCAGACTGTTGTAGTGCTTGCACTAGGGGTCGGGTATGTTGGCGACTGATATTTGAATTGTTGTCATAATTTTCCTTTTGACTTGGGTTGTCACTCAAATCTTGTTATGAATTGATCGGGCTTTTGTAACTGAAAATTGTATTATAGTGTTTTTATCAAATTGTGAATAATTCCGCAATAAAACTGTTATACCTATTACAGTCCACGTAGATTATTTTGTATCCATTTTGGTGGGTTCTTTTTACCCTCTTGTCCTGGAATCCATATCAAATGTACTGTATTTTTCTTTGAAAGTTTATTCAGTACATTAATGGTATTAAGGACTGGTTTGGAAAGCACTTTATACGACATCGGTGCCTTTAGCGTCGCTTGAATATGTGCTTAGGATGTATATAGGTATTCAGTCCATTGCGCCCTTTGTCGATGTTATCTTGTGCACAGACCAGAATTGCATACATACATGTAGCCTTTAGCCGTAAACGCCTAGAATATCGCTCTGATAATTACAAAGACATCTGTAAAAACCTTCTCACATTACAAATTCGGTGAAACATAGCGGACATTCTATTTTTATTGAAAATTGCCTCCAATAAACTAGATTGCCCGAGCTAATGTCATTATTGCTCTTAAACGTCCCCATAAATCTTCGAGGCTTACTCTGATTATTCATATTTGTTCCGTTTCCCACAACTATAAGCAAAACGCATTTTTAGACAAACAAGCAGTGATATTCATAAATTAAACGAAAAAGTTGATATTGATTTATTTAATACTTGTCCAACAGCAGCGCGATGAATGCTTAGTTCATTAAGTGGTCGCAGACATTAATTTAATAGTTTACATGTACTTTATGAGTTATTAGCTGGTAATTAGAATAGCATTTTTTTATTATTAGATTCATTATTACTTGGTTATACGATTGTCGACTTAGATAATTGACCTACTTGAATGCTCTTACTTAATTTATTTTGTTATAAATTGTGGGAACCTATAATCGGCTGTCTGTTGCTATTTTTAATTCATCGTGTTACTTAAGCTGTTGGATTTCCTTAAAATAATAAATAAATAAAGTTGTAGACACTTTGAAACGCATACTGTTAATTGTCATTATTTCGATTGGCATACATCATATGGCATAAAAATCAAAAAGCATAATAATATTTGGCATAACATATTAATAGGCATAACTATTATAATGCAGAATTGTCGAAAGGCATAATATTAAAAATCATAATCTTTGAAAGGTATAATTTGGTTTGAAATAATTTTAGTAAGCATACTTTAAAACGCATAATTTTTCTACGCATAACTGTTATTATCCATAACTTTGCTTGACATAATTTAACTACCTATGCATAACTCATTAAAGACAATTTTATAAAGAATAATACCAGTAAATAGGTATCCAAAAATCTCCTTTAATCCGGAATGTATTTTCTCCATACGAGGATTACTAATTATTAAAAAAACTAATTATTAAAAAAATTTATTAAAAAATAAATGTAATGTAACGTGGTGACAATCCGTCACCACGTGCAGTGCAATTAGTGGGCAGCTTGGTGAATGATGCACCAAAGGTTCTGTCACTAATTTAAATTATATTTTCTAAGATCAATGAAAAACAGACATAAAACTTTTATATCTGTTTTCATAGTTCATAGATCTTTACAGTAGTCATATTTGTTACAATATGCTTTTTCACTTCGATATCTGTAAAAGAGAAAATATAATTTAAGGTTCAAAAACTTACAAATACGTGCCTGTATTTATACAAATATATTAGGACATATCGACAACATTTCACTTATTAACTTGTTTGCACAAACTCAGTTAAATGTTACTTCATTATATCAACTGTATAAACAACTCGTATTGTTATAAATATGATTTAATGTTCAATTGGGGCTTTGCAACATTTTAGCCTCTCGATATCGATAGTTGAGTGACGAGAGGAAAGAACAAGATTATGACAAATAATTTTTTTAATAACAGCCAGGTTACGCGGGCATGCATCTAGTGTCTAAATTACTTACTTACTTACTACATTTACAAAGATATTCACCTGTGGCTTATATTATTAGAGAAACAGACAAGTAGTCTACAAATTTCTTCGAAAGTAAGATCAGCACCGTATATCATTCAACAACACAATATCCACGCATGCCAACCGTAAATAGCTTTGAAAAAAGTGCTACCAACAAAAGCTCTTGCCAGAGATGTACTGAATTGTAAAAATGTCACTCGGATACCAAAACGGATATAGAATTTTTCAGGAAACGCTAGTTGTACAACCATACAATACAATACTTGATTTACTTTGGAACTTTGAACTGTATTTCGAAGAAAAATAAAGCGTTTCCGTCTAAGCCAGTGGACGTCTTTTAAAACCTTGCTCCTGCATTAACCTTGATTATTGTTTTGTGACACATTAGATAGCTCTATGTTTTTAAAATACGTATACACATTAATACACGTGCCATGAATATGTAAGTATATATCTACTAGCTATCTACACTATTGCTGCGGGAACAATACCAGTAGTTTTGTTATTATTAAGAGATTATGCATGTGTTGATAACTCTAACTTCATAATTCATCTTCATAATTGTGTTAAAAAGAAATTAAAAAATGTTAGAGATCCATTAAAAAGTTACGGATACAAATACCGGGCCCATCACTAAAGTATATTCAAAGTAATGCGTAACTTGTATGAAAGTCGTACGTGATGCGCTGACTTAAGGTATATTTTCTGTTGAATCTATGACTGTTGATACCTAGTAATCTGTACCCGGGGAATATCATAATAAACCCAGTTTTGTCATAAACCTCCGATGAGTGGTCCCGCGCGTTTTCCGCGCCATAAAGCGTCTGCCGTTGTGTGGGAGAACGAAACGTTATTGAATATCTCGCCGCCACGCTCGAGTGTAAAAAACCGAGAAAGTAGGTATCATAAAAATGGTACAGTTGTTAGGGTACGAATACATAAACAGCCTGGTCGGGTGTGGTGGTGACTCATGACTTCGACAGCAACCGACTCGTCAAAATAAAATTTTATTCAAATTAGATTATTACATAATCACTTTTGCACGTCAAAGAAGCTACGCCAATGGTTCACAAGTCTACGGCGGGAGACCTTGTACTGGAAAGAACCAGTAATAAAACCAGCAGGGGCTATTTTTTTCTCCCTGTATTATTTTAGAGTCTTCAATTGGAAGCTGACCTCAAAGCAAAATTTTGAGCTCAACTTCCATTACAAATAGATGTGTCAGCTCACATTATACATTTAGTTAACATCAGACCTTATTTACTTAGCAATCAAAATAAAATTACATGTATGGAGCTGACCTCATGTCCAAACAGTTTTATCATCCAAATAATCTTTAACTGTATAGTGCCCTTTCTTGAGTAGTGTCGATTTAATGTGATTTTTAAATTTATGAATTGGTAAGTCTATTATATTTTTTTGCAATTTATTATGATATGTTTAAACCTTGCCCCTTAAAAAGGATCTGAGAACTTTTTGGAGTCTCGTTTTAGGAATTAAAAGCCGATCTTTGTGTCTAGTATTTAGATTATGTACATCACTATACTTACAAAAGGATTCAATATTACCACGTACACTACATACATTAAACAATTGAAAATATACTGAGAGGAAATAGTGATAATACCAATCTCTTTAAACCTATCTCTGAGAGAAGTGCGTGAACTTAGCTTATAAATCGCTCTTACTGCACGTTTTTATAAAATAAAAATTGTTTAAATGTCAGCCGCATTGCCCCACAAAAGTATGCCGTAGGACATCAAACTATAAAAAAAACTAAAGTAAACTGATCTGGCAGTATCGATATCAGTTAGCTGCGGGATCTTCTGTACGGTGTACGCAGCCGAACTAAATTCCCCAGCAAGTGTTGAAATATGGGAACCCCATTGTAATCTCGAGTCTAACGATACTCTTAAAATACAGTTGAATCGTTTACATCCAGGCGTTCATCATTTACTGTAATTTAGGTTGCGACATTTCTTACATTTGAAAGTGTGTATAAAATGTACTTGGTTTTCTTAGCAATAAGCTGAAAGTTATTTATAGTGAATCAATTTAATACTTCTGATAATGCATTACTAATATCGGTATAATTAGTTTTATTTCTTTTTACCTTAAAGACTAAAGACGTATCATCAGCAAACAATACCCCATCACAGAAGTCTTTCGTAAAAAACAGCGAATCATTTTTATATATATTAAGAAAAGTAATGAACCAAGGATGAAACCTTGTTGAACTCCCATTTTCACGTATGATCCAGAGGACTTAACGCCATTCATGTCAACTTTCTGTATTCTCAACTAAGGTATGAAGAGAGCAACTTTAAGGCCTGTTCTTTGATACCATAATGGCCTAACTTAAGAACCAAAGTTTCATGATCAGCACAGTCTTGAACCCTTTTGTAAAGCCAAATTGCTTTTCGTGTAGAATATTATTATTTTTAAAATGAATGATATATTGGTTTAAACGATTTTCTCAAAAATTTTATGTAATGTTGGTAGAATTGAAATTGGTCTATAATTGCCGACTTCTTCATTGTAACCAAACTTAAACAATGCCGTAATTTTACTCCATTTCATAAGATCAGGAAAAACTCCTGAACAACACATGTATTAAAATATAAGCAAGATTAGGGGCTATGGTGCCCACATTTTTAATTGAATAACTTTTACAGATATACCGCATAAGTCATTAGTGGTTTTACATTTCACTCTGCAAAAATAAAAGAACTATTGTAAAACTATGGATAACAAGCATATAAAAACACCAGAATAATACAAGACTTACACATAAGTGCCTATAGTTTTAAGTAGGTATGTTCTTTACACGATATAATCATTCTGATGTCTTATTTTATAGACAGTTTTACTGATAAAAATATTAAAATTGGCCATCGCTACTTCTTCGTGTCTCGATATCCGTAAATCAGTGGGAGAAGAGAATGTCATTATAACAAAGACATGAAATTCGAAATGCAGTCAGGTTAGGAGGGAATGCAACGAGTTGCTATATTTAGAACTAGAATATAGCACCTTGTTACAATATCCGGCCTCCCCTGGAAGAAAAAATCCGAAAGGGATTTATTCTAAAAAAAGGGTAGTTACAAATACATTTCACAAAAGTGTTAAAAAACATAATATAAACATTGACATTTTTTATGAAAAACTTAAAATTAAATGGATGAGGTGAGGGGTGAATGATAATGGGGTATTTACAATGATAGGGAACGATTTTCGTTAATTCATCCCTTTCGTATAACATCATCGTATATCATTCATCTTTCAAAGTTGTGTGGAAAACCCTTTCTGTGGAGTGTTTTACGAAAAATAAAATACTCCAAAATCTTTCTCTCTATAGCGATTTTTACACACTGATACAAAGATATTATATGATGCATTATTAAAATTACTCAGGCATAAAAATATAAATCGCCACACAACAAAGCTTTTTCTTCTTATTTTCGTAGCTTTGACGTTTTTACGAATTCAGCCAATGTCATGAATTTAGTATTGTTTGATTGCTAAGTTATAAGTCCATGGCCAATGTAAACAAAAAACACTATCAACGTCACGTTTTGACAAATTAATAACATGTGTTACTACATGTAAAAAAAAACTTTCATGGTAGTAAAAATCTACTAAGCTAAAATGGTAGAATTAACGCTTTATTCATGTAGCAAGGAATTTTACGGTTACTTTTACTGGTATTTTTTGGTGCAACATAAATTTACGGATTCGTAATAGTGACAGATTGGTATAAGTATAACTGAATTTGTAAAAACATCACCTAACACCCTCTATAGCGATGGATTAGAGGGAACGATTTTGGAGTATTTTATTTAGCTTTACAGCTTAGAACAAGTTTAATCAATAAATATGGCTCACCACGCTCGCGAACACAGTCAAATGACGCAATACCCCAAACAAGCAACGGAAGCTATCGCTTACACCGCAACGGACCGTATAAATTCAATACAATTTCTGAGAAATATTTAAAGTTAATGATTTTATACATCCAATCAATCTTATATACAATTATTAGAAAAAAAACTAAAATTGCTCTGTTTATCTCTTTACGTCGAGTACGTTAACTCGGACGAGAACTAGATACAAATAATAACATAGCGATATAAAGTAAAAGAATGAAGTAAAGAAATCGAAAGGTATTGTATGTATTAGAGCAACGTATATAACGTAACAAAAAAACATCGAAGAGGTTCATTGTATGCGGTTCGGTGCAGTAAAGTGTGAAACTTCTTAACAAGTTCGTATGTAACAAATGTCCATATATCTGGACTTGAAAGTAAGTATGTAAACTGGTACGTTCGAGTAGGCTATTGGTTACAATTGAAATAATTTTTTTCTTTAAATTCTCTATTACTTACCATTGTCCCTGACCCTGTCAGACCATTTTGTCACACCAGTGTGACACAGAAGAATTTTTTTTGATAGTCACACCAGTGTAACACATAAGAATTTTTTCCCTGATAGTCACACCAGTGTGACACAGAAGAATGTTTTTCCTCACAGTCACACCTGTGAGATACTCAATAATTTTATTCCCCACAGTCACACTATCTTTTCACGGCAACGACAAGTATTGTTAACTCCTTCAATACTTTTCGGCCAACCAGGTACTATTGCCGTTAGTTCCAGTGGGTTCATCACGTCGATTTCCCTGAATATCCACTTACCTGAAGGTTCACTCTCTGACCGACCACTTAGGTGGAACGTTAAAAAATTATATAAAAAAATTACAAAATTAAAACCGGCTTCAAAAACACTGAAAAGTTACAAATAATATACGAATACGAGGTAGCAGACAACATCACATTTCTATATTGAAGTCGGTGCCAAATTTTAACGGCCGGTTGCACCAAAATTGCTATGTTTTTACAAATTCAGTTATACTTATACCAATCTGTCACTATTACGAATCCGTAAATTTATGTTGCACCAAAAAAATACCAGTAAAAGTAACGTAAAATTCCTTGCTACACGAATGAAGCGTAGAATTAATCTACAATTTTAGCTTAGTAGATTTTTACTACCATGAAAGTTTTTTTTACATGTAGTAACACATGTTATTAATTTGTCAAAACGTGACGTTGATAGTGTTTTTTGCGTAGACGGAGAAAACTATAGACTGATTCATAGTTTTGGTAGCATTATACAAGAAAGAGACCAACTTATTCGAACGCCGTATAAAAGAGCGAGACAAAACTATAGCATTTTTTGTTTCGCGTTGCGTGCTGGTTTTTTCAAGGTCGGCCAACTACTTTGCGAAACAATTCTGACAGATGAAGTTTGTTTATATGTCATCAACGCATAAATAAACGAAATTTTTTAAAAGTAACTATTTACGTCTACAAAACGTATTAATATCGTGTAGTACATAATTATTTCTAACAGTAAAAATAAAAAACATGGTTCGTTGTACTGTTTTAGGATGTAAAAATGATAGTGAAAGAAAACTTATGGACTTATCTTTTCATTCGTTTTCATAGTTTTCTCCGTCTACGGTTTTTTGTTTACATTGGCCATGGACTTATAACTTAGCAATCAAACAATACTAAATTCATGACATTGGTTGAATTCGTAAAAACGTCAAAGCTACGAAAATAAATACGTCAAAGCTTTGTTGTGTGGCGATTTATATTTTTATGCCTGAGTAATTTTAATAATGCATCATATAATATCTTTGTATCTGTGTGTAAAAATCGCTACTTTCAGTGAGCATTTCACCTACTCTAATGTTTGTTCTTCGACGACGGCAACTATACAATATATGGATAATTTTTCAATATCATTATCGGATAGTGAATTATGTGGTGAAAAGTGAATTTAAATTGTATTTTAAACGCGTTTTGTAACCTTAAACATGTGTTCCATACGCCGTTGGGCGAGTCTCGGCAAATTGCACTGGCACGCTTTCGCAAGCTAGAATATCGGCTCGAGCGCAATCCTAAACTTAAGGCTGACTATCACGCTTGTCTCCAAGAATATGTGGACATGAACCACATGGAACAGGTGGATAGTGAGTCAGCGGTCTTAGGCGCCAGCTATTATATTCCGCACCACTGCGTGGTCAAAGAATCGAGTGAGACAACTCGCACGCGGGTTGTTTACGATGCAGCGTGTAAGTCGTCAAGTGGATACTCCCTTAACGACACACAGCTTACAGGCCCAAAACTTCACCTTGATATTGTGGATATAGTTTTAAAATTTCGAACGCATGCTATAGCGTTCACAGCCGATATAAAACAAATGTATAGGAATATTCTTGTTCGTGAGCAAGATAGGAACTTTCAAAGAATTCTTTGGCGCCAGTCTCCCGAAGGGCCTATTCGTGATTATCGTCTTCGAACTGTAACATTCGGTGTAAGTTCCTCTCCTTACTTGGCACTACGTACCATACAGCAGTTAGCTCAAGATGAAGCAGATCGTTTTAAGCTTGCATCTTCTGTGTTGCTTAGCGATGTCTTCGTTGATGACGTCATTTCTGGCGGGCCAACTGTTGTAAGTCATTACAACTTATTTAGGTTTATTGATATTTGTAAGTCAGCGGGCTTCGACTTGCGAAAATGGTGCAGTAACTCGCCAGATATACTGGCTGCTGTGATGTCACCAGAAGTCCATGGTGAGCGGCCCGGCACTGTCCCGTTTGCGGAGATAGAAAATGATAAGCAGGTTAAAGTTCTAAACCTACAGAATCCAGGGTCTGATACTCTCAGTTTCACAGTGCAGGGTCCAGAAGATACAAACTGTACCGAACAATTCTTTCCGAGATAGCTAAGATTTACGACCCTATGGGTTTCTTGTCACCTGTCACTTTGTATGCGAAACACTTAATACAAATGTTGTGGATTGCTAATGTGGGTTGGGATGAGGTGCCACCCAGCGATATAATTAACTCCTGGAGAGTTTTCACAAAAGAATTGTCGTTGATATCTAATGTGTCGTTTCCGCGACACATTTTTTGTCGTGCAAAGTCTATTCAAATTCATGGGTTTGCAGACGCCTCTGAAAAGGCTTATGCAGCCTGTGTTTATTTACGTGTCACAAATAATGATGATTTCGTTCAAACATTTTTAATCATAGCGAAAACTCGTTTTGCTCCACTTCGTTTACGATTGACAGTTCCACGCCTCGAATTGATGGCTGCCACACTCTTGTCAAAATTAATAGCAAAGGTTTTACATACTTACGGTAATTTTTTAAACCAAGATGAAGTATATGCTTGGTCTGATCCATCTATTGTGTTGGCGTGGCTTCAGTCACAGCCTCATGAATTGAAAAATTTCGTTTCGAATCGTTCGAGCGAAATTTTATCTCTCGTTCCTGCACATTGCTGGCGACACGTCCCGTCTGCCGACAACCCTGCGGATGCTGCATCCCGTGGCATGCTCCCTGCCGCATTTGTACGACATGAGTTATGGTTGCATGGCCCTACTTGGCTACGTTGTAGTCAAAATTCCTGGCCTACAATTCAATCCAACTTCCATACGAACGAAGAGAAGCGTACAACTGTGCAGTATAATATCATATCGACACCGGTGGAAGAGGTCGAATTTATTTCTCGATTTTCCACACTTGGCAAACTCGTTCGCGTTACGTGCTATATATTTAGATTTTTTTACAAATGTAAGAGGGAGAAAAAATTGTACACTAAGCATGTAACAGTACCTGAGTATAATTTCGCGTTAAACAGGTTAGTAAAACAAGTACAACATTTCATTTTAAATGATGATATACAAAAAATCGCTACGCTAGCGCCATCTGCGTGATGGAAGGCGTAACAAGCCTGTTCGAATCCGACAACCGTCGTGTGTGTATAACCAATCTAACACTTCTCAAAAGTCATCAAGTTTGAGATCTCTCTGTATACTGGAGATACAATTTACCTGTGACCTGTGGACCCTCGTGTGTGATATATTTGCTGGCTACGGATTTTAGTGCGTTGACGAGCCTATCAGCTATCTTTTACCTAGCCCTCGACTCGTGGTGGTGGAAGGAGTGATTGCGGTAAGTCGCCATAACCCAGACTAATATTGCACAACATGAAATACAAATACGAGTAAACTGTCAAAATTTATACTTTTACGTTATGAGCAGGGCGTGAGCTCCGTAAAAAGTATCCGCATAAGTAACCGTAAAACGTATCGCAAAAGCGTGGTGCAACATCTTTTCACGATATTACGTTTACTTTTTACGTTACTTTTGACGAGTTCGTAAAATGAATTTTTGGTGCAACCGGCCGTAAGACTTTCTAGGAGATCCTCATTTGGTACCGAGTTCAATATAGAAATGTGATGTTGTCTGTTACCTATTCTTATATTATTTTTAACTTTTCAGCGTTTTGAAGTCGGTTTTTAATTTTTGTTTTTTATTTTTATTTTTAGTGAATGAAATCATGTTTATTAAGATAATACGTACCTATTGTATTTAAAGAAAATAAAAGTTAAGGTTCCGTCGTTTTAGCGTCGGGGGCTAAAAAAGGAATAAAAACGTGACTAAATTTCAACAAAACGTGAATTCTATCGCTCCTCCGGTATTTCATTATACGATCATTTCAAGCAAATGCTTTTACACTTTTACCAGAGAAATCGTCTGAAGGTATTTAATAATCTTGCATTGCGAACCTTCTTATTGTGTTACGGGAGCACTTTACTTTTTTGGGAGAGTTATCAACCCCGAGAAGACATTTAGAAATTAATAAGGACGCTTTTATAATAAATAAATAATCAAATGCATCTTTTACACAATGATTTATCGTCTTTTATGAGCACGAGTATTCTACTACACATTTAAATAAAACTAAACGTTTCGGATTAATTCGCGTATATTTAACTTTAAAATATTTTAATTATTCGAACGCCTTACAGCATTCGTGGTGACCACTCACGTGGTTAAAAATAAGTGTCTAAGATTTTGCGCTAGTTCATTAACACGTTATTCTAACGAACTCGACCGGACTTCCTTAAATAGTACTAGTCCAGATAGCAATGCAAGTCTACACACTTGAGGCAAGTTTAGATCAAACTTTCTAGTTTCCCCTTAACAAGCTTGCATGATGTTTGTTTTTTTTTCAGTGTTGCAATGTACATACAATATTGCCCCTACAAACTTGTCGCTTTTTTGTGGTTTGTTGGGGCAATATTGTATACAGTAGTTGTATACAGTATACAGTTGTATACAGCTTGAAAAAACAAACATCATGCAAGTTTGTTGATGGGAAACTAGAAAGTTTGATTCAAACTTGCCAGACTTGCCATTGCTATCTGGGATACGTTTAGACCTTAAATAATATTTTCATACCACCTGCTCGACAATGTTCAATTAGATTCCCTTTAACTTCAACGTAAAGCAAGACATTATATCCCAAGGGATATAATTTTGTATGAAACTCCCAAGGGATTAAAGTGTTTTAAATATGGAACATAAAATTTGTATGAAAATTTAGCATAGATGCTAGCTTAGGAAGGCAAAGGATCTACGCCCATACAGCAGTAGCATGCATCCACTAGAGACAAAGACATTCTACTTGTGTAAATAATGTTTTTATAAAATCTATAATTACATAATTTCTTTACCAAATTTTATAAAATATTTATCTACATAACACTGCAAGCTAAAATAAACAATTACATTACACTTTATTTTTATTTATAAAATACGTTTTATGCAAAAAGCGCCATCTTTTGACGGTCTCGCGCCCACTCATAACCAGAAACTCATAACTGGAATAAAATGTGGCGACTCATAACTGACTTGAGGACCCACTCATAACCATGGTTATGAAATATATTTTAAACTGATAAAATATTTAATTTAGAGGAGTAAATCATAACCGAACATAAAAAAAGCAAATACCTAAACTGTGAACTATTTTGAAGTACAGTTGAGACCAATAGTGCTTGCTTACTATTATATGTATACTAATTTTAAAGTAATAGGTACTTTTTGTTTTACGAGTATTATTTCATACTAAAAATAAATATTTAGTTACAGTACAAACAGCAACACAGTCTTAACTGTCATTTCAAGACCCAATACCTCAGAACAATCACTACAGCATAGAAGGAAGATTAAAACAAGAATTAATTGTGTGCTATTTATCTCTTTCTAACATACGGCACAAAACTGTGTAAATGTAAGAGATGAGTAATATTTGTCCTTTGGCATATCAAAAGGTGGTCACTAGATGAATTGATTGAATTGTCATTTTGGTTAAAAATTAAAATTGGTTAAAAATATATAACACGGCTAAATTCTATAGTACCTTGTATCGAAGATAGACCATCCGAGTTTGAACTATTTGAATTGTTCGTATAATATTTGTTTGTGCGTCCCTTGGCTAGTAATATTTTGATGATATTTTATTAATATTTAAGTGATTAGAACGCAAGAATTCTGTAGGTTTTTACAAATAGTGTATGTTTGTGCACTCCGTAACACAATGTCTTGTGTAGTTTGGGGCTGCAAGTCTCATTCGTCGCGAAAGGAAAATAATCAAAATTTATTGACCTTAAATTGGCATGTTTTCTCATATTGTTACTTGAATGTGAGCTAATAAATACACTTAATATAAATATCGCTGAATCATTTTGTAGAAAAACAATACGTAATATTAACTTCACTTTTATGTTTTAGCGATTTTTAGAAAATTACTTTGAGGTTTTGTTAATCATGCGTAGTGTTGTAAAATTTTGTCGATATTTTTATTTTACAGATTTCCTAAAGACAATGTATAAAAAACATATGGATAAAGTGTATTGTCAGACGAAATTGGAGTTCAAGAAAGCATAGTCAAATTTGCTCCAGATATTTTCCATCAGATTAATTTTGTATGTACTTAGTAGAAAAACTATGAAATGGAGACGTCATGACGTAAGTCAAGTTATTTAATGAAAGGAAATCTTTAAACTAAAATATTATTTATGAAAATAAAAACGTATTTAATTTCTTAACTATTTCTTTAAGGAACCTTGACACGGATGCCAAGAACAACCAGTTCAGATGATTTTTTTCTAAGAATTAAAATATTACATCAAGATAAGGACTTGAAAGAGTCAAAAAGGTAAAATATCAAAACGCCGCCTTCGGAAAATTTACATTCTAACTAAGCCGGCCGCACATCAAGCGTAATAAATCTATCGAAAAATGTCTTAACAATAAATTATGGTCAAATGTTAATGTTTTTAGTTTAATTTCCAAGCATATGTACAAATAGTAGTTTTACCATTCACGAATTTAACCAAGGTTCAAAATCCATGAGGGTTAAATTTTCGGGTAAGTAAATTAAATATGAGATTAACCTCAAGTACCTCTAAGCGATGCGATAAAAAATGAATTAAATCTAAGCGATGAAATAAAAGCAGTGTGTCTTCGATTTCCTTCCCATAGAATTTGTGAATCTCTGCAATAGAAAAATTCCAACATTTTAGATAACTGGAAATACCCGTCACTTAAATAGTCCAAATTTTAGGGTTCCGTACCTCAAAACAAACACTGAACCATTATAGGATCACTTAAATGTCCGTTTGTCTGTCAAGACTATCTTGGAAACGCGTGAAGGTATCGAGTTGAAATTAAAACCATATAATTACTCAGTTCTACACTAACAAGTTGTAGTCCCTTGAAGTTGTGAAAAAATCAAACTTCTAAGTTAAGAAAAAAGGTACGGCCGTTTATGTCGCCAAAAACATTTCGACATTCTCACGGGCATCAAAATGTATAGGGTACTTTTCGTTGATCTAGATAGAACTATGAAATTTGTGAAATATATAGTCTTACACTACAAGTCAGGGAAATCTCAAACTCCACATTTGTAATTAAATCATAAAAAATTTAGTCTCTATTTAAAGTATAACCTACAATTTTATACGGGACCCTCGGTGGGCGAGTCCGACTCGCACTTCCCGCTTTTAGTCTCATGAACGGCCAGCCTGACCATACCAAAGAGACACAGCAGCTATTAGCTGGATAAGTTACATAAGAAAATCTACCCTTAATTATTTATGTTATATTTCTCGTAATAAAGACATTTTAGTATTAGGGATCTATTAAATACCTACATAATATAGTTAATATAGTTGAAACTAGGTGAGTGATGAGCACGACATCACTGGGAGAAGAACTGAAAAGCGAGAATTAGTGACGACCTACAAAATTTCGAAACATCTTGCATATACGTGTCTCTGTCTAACTTCTATTAGCAGCGCCTAATGTCAAAGTGAGTCAAATATATTAAGTTCAGTAGCTATTTTTGCTAGGTTTCTATGCTTTAGTTATTCTTCTGAGCGCAATACTCAAAAATCCAGTGCTTACCCGTGGTTATGGAGTACTATTATATTCTGTGCCGTGGTACTACTCACGCGCCGTTTTAACCGACTTAAAAAAAGGAGGAGGTTATCGATTCGGTTTTTTTTATGTTTGTTACCTCATAACTCCGTCATTTTTAAACCGATTTCCAAAATTCTTTTTGTATTCGATAGAGTATACTGCAAGGGTGGTCCCATGGTCACCAAAGTCAGGATCTGATGATGGGATCCCATAGAAAATAGAGGAAAACACTAATTTAATAAATTAGGGTTTCTTTAACTGAAAAGATTTCATTCACTAAAAAGTTAAAAAAAATTTTTTTACAAAAAATAACAGGTACAGACAACATCACACTTCTATATTGAAGTCGGCGCCAAACGATGATCTCCTAGAAAGTGTTAAAATTTGTCACCGACTTCAATATAGAAGTGTGATGTTGTCTGTACCTATTCTTATATTATTTTTAAGTTTTTAGTGTGTTTGAAGTCGGTTTTATTTTTTGTTAAAAATTTTTTATACCAAGCTTTTTACTTTGATTTAAAATATTATTCACCCTTTTTTGTTAATAATTATTAAAGCGACTGTACAGAATTGTGTAGTTGTGTTGGTTATGAGTTTCGTCTTCTCACATCAGCAGTTATGAGTGGGACTTTTACGTATTGGTTATGAGATTTTTGGTTATGAGTGGGCGCGAGACCCTTTTGACGGCCACCATTAACTATCGATTAAAACGAATAAAAGCAGAGTAAAGCAATTGATTTACTAGTAAATCAATGCTGCCAGCGGATAAACAGCATTTGGAAAAATTACGCGGCATATTTAAAAATAAAGAATGTTTCTACAATTTGTTCCATAATTTGCACCAACAGCACAAAATAGATAATAGTACTACGTACAGAACGGCCACTCACCTCCCCGCACTCATTTCAAATACCTCGTCCTACCCGGCACTTCGTTGTAGACATCACTGACACATAAACAAGGGCGCGCGCGATCGCTCGGACGAGTAAACGCGAGCGCCGGGCGATAACAGAGACAGCGCTATGCGGGTGAAAGAGAAGGCAGTCGCTGCACTTCCCGCGTCATTTCGATTGATAACCGCGCACTCAGCCCTACTAGATTCCACGCACACATTTTCGCGTGTACGAACGTCATTTGTTTATGTAGTAGTAATAGGTAATTGATTTGCGAACGTTGTATGGAGTGTCCGGGGTGTGCCAACAGTATAGTATTCCGTTGTATTGTTTTCATAGCTAAAACTTTGCCGCCAACGCCATTACGTATTTCAAAATTGTAATATCTTGTTGCTTACATTAATAGTGCTTAGTGGAATGTGTTTTGTGGCATCAATAATACAGTCTTTTTAGAAGTTTATTCAGTGTTTTATTTATAAAGTTAAAAAACGTAAGTAAATGTCCAGATGCTTCAGCTTTTTTTTATTTAGGGTCAATAGGTTGTCGACTATTTGAGATTTATTTCGACAGTTGTGTGTAGTAATTAATTGCTGTTTCAAAAGTAAATATACTTACAACAAAGTTGAAAAATAAAATAATTTTATTTGATACCATTTTATTGTTAACAAATTAATATTCGTCCTGCTTGCTACTAAAGGTCATTGACAGGGTCCAGCAGCTGATCGTATCGTATTGTAAATCGATATGTAGACTAAGTTCATGTTATATTATTATTAAATATGTTTTAAGTTTTTGTAATGTTTTAAGCTTTACTTAAGATATAATTACTGCGTGACGTGTTCGTGCTTGAGAAAAATAAATCTTTTTTTTTTGTATTTTATGGTTTTCATGATAATATCATAATTTTAACCATAGTTATAGTGATAGTGATAATCATAATGTGACAGTGTTTATGATGAAAATTACCACCTAAGTAATTGGTTATAGAGCCCTGAGTTTTTATTGTCTCGCAGATGGTATGAAAAGTAGAGTATTCACCTCTGGAATAAAGCAGTGACTTCGTCTTAGGCGACTTGAACCCCTCGCTTCACTCTATATAACTCCCTCGCTTCGCTCGGGGGCTAACTCTAAGAGTCCCTCGTTACGCTCGGGGTTCAATATGGCGCCCGTGACGTTAGACACTGCTTTAATCCCTTGGTGCATAATCTACTATTTCACTTCTCATGCTCTGAAAGTGCTTATTTGTGCAGGACATAGGCTGCACAAAATTTTGTGCACAATTGCATTAACGTATCTACTCATACATAAATGTATCTATATTAAGGCGAAGAAAATGAACCATACAGCCTAACACAATAAGAAGTTCATAGATAGAATTTGTTATTTTATTATATTTACTTTAATTTATTTGCCTTGTGTGTTTTTAAGACATAAAGAAATGTTACGTTATACTACTGTTTTATTTCCTCGCAATCGAAGTGAAAAGCAGAGTTTATAACTCGTCCACAAAACCATTTTATCCTCGAATTTTTTTTTGTGCATTTGTTGTAAAATCTACTATTTCTGTTTTGTTTCAGTTAATATTTTCTGTTTTGTAATCAAGTAATATATTTTTTGTTTTAACTATTACTTTTTGTTTATTCATACAAGTACATAGTGTGACGATTAGTCTTAACAACATAATACTTACCTATTGTTTGGATAATTTGTGCTCTTTTAATGTGATACGTAAAGTTAATTGGGCAGAAATCGATTATGATGATAAGGCCGCCTATCTATGCGTTTATGTGTTGTTGTAGTGTATGTCAAAGATAAATTACTTTACATACATATCCACTCGAAACATAACTAGCATGACCGCGTGTGATATTTTTGTGTGTTTTCGTATAAATCTGAGTTAATCCGCCTGTTAAACTGTTTTTAGTCTGGATGAAACGTATAGTAAATCCGCCGCCGCTTACGTCTTGAGCGTATTTATGACTTTGTTTACATTGTATTTTCAAAGGCAGTGGCCTAAGCCCTGAACAATGGGCGGTCTTATGGACAAAATAGACAATACCATAAAAAAAATCATGTTTAAGAAAAAATACAACTCAATATATCTAAATAAAAAGAGAATAGAAAAATTCAAACACAATAGATATAACTATTGTGGGATCGTTAGTAAATATTACTCAGATACCTACTAAAGATGAAAAATATAATGAACTTTAAAACATGTGTGCTTTCTTAGTCTTGAACATGCTTAAGAATTACAATATAAAAGTCACAACATAAAAAAAGAATATAAAATAGAACCGACTTCAAAAACACTGAAAAATTAAAAATAATCTTCTTCTATATTTAAGTCGGCGCCAAACGATGATCTCCTAAAAAGTGTTAAAATTTGTCACCGACTTCAATATAGAAGAAGATTATTTTTAAGTTTTCAGTGTTTTTGAAGTCGGTTCTATTTTTTGTAAAAAAAAAATATTTTTAGCTTTTTAGTGAATGAAATCTTTTTAGTGAAAGAAAACCCGAATTCAATACCAGTATTATAGTATCAGTATTATATAATTAATACCAGAATAGTATTCAATTAGTGTTTTCCTCGATTTTCTATGGGATCCCATCATCCGATCCTGACTTTAGTCCATGGGACCACCCTTGCAGTATACTCTATCAAATACAAAAAGAATTTTGGAAATCGGTTTAAAAATGACGGAGTTATGAGGTAATAAACATTAAAAAAAATACAACCGAATTGATAACCTCCTCCTTTTTTGAAGTCGGTTAAAAAGTGCACGCAGTGTGTAGTAGGTAAAATGAAGTGCCCAAGCAGTGCCGCTGATTTGGCAGGTCGCGTCGCGCCTCACGCCTCGTACTCCGGGGCTACGTCCAGAGGGTCAAGGCAGAAACATACTATTGTGTCGTGTTGTGTTGTGACGCGTCAGAAACGTATCGGTTGCATACATTTAAATTATGTCTAGAAACACATTATTACAGTGTGTTGTGTCGTGGCGCTAATATGTTTCTCAACATGACAGGTGGCATTTCTCAATAAAAAAGAGACAGACTATCCCGGACATTGCCGATCATAGATTGGCATGGCGAAGAATTTTGTGACGATGGCTGCCCTATCATATCGTTTAATTATTAATTTATTTTTGTTATTGTCATATTATCTGTCAGAGTATTTTTCATTCTACACTCAAGTCGGTTGTTTGGTGCGCACTCGGACTGCACTCAAGCGTATCTGAAGCGGTTCTGAACGCACCTCGGGAGCCAATTTAAGCCACCATTATGTTATGTTATGACATTATAAGTCTATAATGAGCCCTTTTTAATTATTGTAAATCATATTTTTAACATATAATTTTACGTAGTATTTACCTATTGATATAAAATATTAACTGATTGTATAAAAATATAAAAGTTTAAGAACTTTTTTTACGCTCAACAGAGAAGCTTTGTTTGCCTTCATCTCATTTTATGATGAGTGATGATAAGGCTATCGAGCTTCACCTAAACTTCCCAATACCCGAGGAACTGGCTATCTTAGCTCTAATTGTCGGAACACAACAATGTTATTAACATTGTAATTATGAGGACAAACTCATAGTTCATTACAACAATTATTCCAAGTGATTTGACAGGATGAAATACAATTAGCAAGATAATGTAGCTAGTTTCTGAATCATCGTGATGAAAATTCGCAAATCGATTAAATTAATTAATTAAAAGAGTCAGACGAATGAATAGCTTTTTACGGAGAGTCTTCACTTAACAAACATTCACATGAAAATATATTGAAAACCATGTTTTCTTATACAATGCAGATGCCCGGTCATAGATAATTCATTCACCATAGAATTAAGGAGGAAATGTTATACTGCGGCAGCCATCTTGTGTAACTGTCTTAATAGGAAATCACACGAGCCGTTTCTCCATACAAAAGTCTGTGGCTACTATTAGCATATTATTATATCCTTTGGTACTGAATCAGGATCTAACTAAGATGATTACGGCTTGCGATTGTCAAAAAGAATTGAATTTTCATCGCAAGCGACAATGCCGTTCAAAATCCCCTCGTTTCTGTGTCTGTTAAAGAGAAAATCACACGGACCGTTTTTCTTTCCTTCCTCATCATCATCATCATTACAACCAAGAGACGCCCACTTTTGGACATAGACCTCCCCAGGGATCTCCAAACCGATCGGCCCTGCGCTTCCCGCATCCACCGGCTTCTCGCGACCTTCACCAGATCGTCAGTCCACCTTGTGGGGGGCTTACCAACGCTGCGTCTACCGATACGCGGCCGCCACTCGAGGACCTCTCCGCCCCAATGGCCGCCAGTCCTGCGAGCTATGTGTCGAGCCCACTACCACTTAAGGTTTGCAATTCTTTGGGCCATGTCGGTGACTCTAGTTTTTTTACTGCAGCTAAGTTGGTAAACAAGCAACTGCCCACCTGATGGTAAGTGGTAACAGTCACCTATAATATACGCATACGTATATTATACGTCTCTTGTGAGATTCGCAGCAAAACTGCAACCCCCACAAGGACTACAGTGTACGTCGCCAACTTTTGGCTTCAGATATAAAGTCACGGTACCCAGTAATTTCACTGGCATATTTTACCTTTCAAACCGGAACACAGCATTGCAAGCACTGCTGCTTTGCGGCAGAAACAAGTAAGATGGAGGTACCCAGGCGGGCGACCCTAGTACAGGGTCTCCCTCCGGTACAGAGTTCTTCTACGGATCTTATCATTTCTGATGCGATCACGAAAAAAACCATTTTCCGTTTTCTTTCTGGATAAACGCAATAGTTGTCCCTATTAGCATCCTATGTTTTCATTTTTTTATTAATATAATTTTAAAGAGGGATGTAACGGAGGTAATTTTACCCGAACCGAAGGCGGAGTCGGAGTTTTTGAATTTGATTTATCGGAGTCGGAACCGAAGTCGGAACCAAAGTCGGAACCAAAGTCGGAACCGGTTCGGAGGCGGAGGCAGGGTCTGAAGCTGAAGTGGTGGCAGCAGAGAGATTTTCTATTTAACAAATACAACATTATTCAGTCAAACTTTTTTCATTTTAATTATAAAATAAAACACAAACAATAAAAAAATTGGCATGTTTCTTAATTGTTCGTATTCAGTGGCATGGACAGACTTTAAATGACCTTTTAACGACGTTGTCGTACCTCCCTTTCTTGAATACGTCTTCATACACAGTTTACACTTTGCCGAATCTGAATTAAGTTCAATGATGTTTCATTGTCCAACACAAAAACATCACTTTTATTGATACTAAGTCGCAAAAATCAAAACAAATATCTATAACCTATAAACGTGTCGTGTGCGTAACAAACAACAAGTGAAAAAATAATAATCGACGATAGAGCGCACGTAGCGGGGGGCGGGGGGATTACTCGCACGACATGTATGAACTAGGCCCTAGTTACTAGGGGGTCTGACCCCCTAGACAAGATACCTTTCGATAATCGCTAACGCAATCGCTAAATGGACAATGTATGAGATTTGACAATTGCGCTCGAAAGCTAAGCGACAGCTTATGTCAAATCGCATACATTTTCCTTCTAGCGAATGCGTTAGCGATTATCGAAAAACGTCCTGTCTAGGGGGCTATTCGTAACAGTCGACGCAGGCCGCTGCAGGCCGCTGTTATGCTTCGACCTCCTATTAAAAACTCCGATTTAAAAGTTTCGGAGCCGAAGTCGGAACCGGAGTCGGAGTCGAAGCTCCGTAACATCCCTGATTTATACCTTCAAAAACCTATGTGTGTGTGTGGTTGTGTGTACGGTAATACATTTAACAAATACGTATTTTTTAATTCTCTCGACTTTGGTGTTTTCTCTTAATTTGTCAATCTTCTTACGTTGAAGGCTGGTTCAATCCACTCCTGAAAAACTGAAATAACACGAGATAGACAGAAAATGTTCTGGACAAAGACAAGAATTGAATCAAAAATTCAGACAAGAATTGAATATAAAAACGTCCCTCATAGAAATAGAAAATGAAAATCAAGGTCAAAACCCTGAAAAGTACTTATGTGGTGGACGAGATAGCTAAGGCTCACGGCACCTCAGTTCCTCGGTTGCCTCATACCATTGTGAGCTCAAACCTATTGAGTGGATTTGGTGGCAAATAAAAAGCTGCCTTACCCAGAATAACACCACTTAAAAAAATTAAGGACTTCATAAGGCCTTCCGATGAAGATTTGGTTAAAGTGAATGCAGAACAATGGCGTAAATGCATTGAACATGTAGGTAACTAAAGCAAAAGAGACAATGTACCACTTGGACTGCCAATTGGATAACATTAGAGACTCATTTATTAATGATATGCAAAATGAGGAAGAGATCTCTTTAAGAGATAAGCTCGCCCTTGTACATGTTGTTCTATACTATATCTGTTTTTAAAAGTGTGTGCACAATAAAGAATTCATAATGATTCTTCTGATTCTGTTTAAATGTTTATTAATAATAATACCATAGGCGTTTTTTTAGAACAATAATGGCGTAAATGCATTGAACATGTAGGTAATTAAAGCAAAAGAGACAATGTTGTACCACTTGGACTGCCAAATGGATAACATTAGAGACTCATTTATTAATGATATTCAAAATGAGGAAGAGATCTCTTTAAAAGATAAGCTCGCCCTTGTACATGTTGTTCTATACTATATCTGTTTTTAAAAATGTGTGTTCAATAAAGAATTCATAATGATTCTTCTGATTCTGATTAAATATTTATTAATAATAATACCATAGGCGTTTTTTTAGTGTGCATTACCGCAGCAAAATGTTGTGCTTTAGAGAAGTGAGAGTATATCAAATAATTAGTTCATCATGAGGAGCAATTAGTTCATGAATAGCAAAATTTGTTCGCATTGTAGTTTTAAAGTTATTCGAGAAAAACAGATTTTGCTGGAGTAATGTTCGAAACGTTACCCTGGCAAAATCTTTTTTTATAAAATCGTTTCCATCCAGAACCAAATACATGAATAGATAGCTTTTGTTGCGTATTAAATGTTTGTGAATAGCAAAATTTGTGCATGTTGTATTTCTTAAGTTATTTAAGATTTTGCTGCGGTAACGTTTTAGGATATCCCAGATCTCGAAATCGGTTGAATATAGAAGTTTGAAAAAAATACCAATAATAGACCTTAATTTGTTCAAATTTGTTCAAGCATTAGTTTTTGATTTGCTTGATGAATACCAATGTAATTAAATGTTTTCAAAAATCAGAAAAAACGAATTTCACAGTAAACCAGTACACTTACAATAAAATAAAAGGCTGTAACATGTACTGTTGGTACACCTTTATAACGACAGTAAACTTAGATTATGTAACTTTACGCAATATGAACATATACTAGAGAATTTTAAAAAGGATTTTTTAAGTTATCGAATACGCAGCTTCCATTAAACAAGGAAACATGGCATACTATGAACAAATTAAAATGTTCCATCAATAAACAATCCTGTTAATTCCAGCTTTGAATTACGGCTATTATGAAAGTTATATCAAAAATAAGATATATCAGTAATTTGTCAATAAGCCGACCGAATTATAAAGGTTGCGGTAAAAGCGTGCGAGCGGGCGTGCGGCAGCGATTCATAATGCAATTCATGCAGTTTGGCGGCGACAACTCCGGATGAATGTGCTGGTGCGTTATCGTGGTGAAACAACACCTTCTTTTTCGCCAAATGCGGCCGTGTCTTCTTTAAATTTATTGTCGAAGCGGTCCAATAACTCACTGTAGTATTGTCCAGTGATCGTTCTTCCTTTTTGTAAAAAATGCATGAGGATGACGCCCTTCGCATCCCAAAAAATCGTCACCTTGACCTTTCCGGCCGATAAGACCGTCTTCGCCTTCTTTGGAGCAGATTCACCGGGAGAAATCCATTGTTTTGATTGTTGCTTAGTTTCTGGTGTGTAATGATGAATCCAGGTTTCATCAACGGTGACAACTCGAAGCAAAAAGTCCTTTGGGTCTCGCTTAAATTGCTCCAAACACTGCTCTGAAGTTAACAGCCGTATCCGCTTGTTGTTCACCATGAGAAATCGCGACACCCATCGGGCCGACAATTTTTTCATCGCCAACTTATCATGTAAAATATTAATTGCCGTTCCGACCGACACACCTACGGCCTTTGCTACTTCGCGCACTTTCGTTCGTCGATCAGCGAGAATCATGTCGTGGACTTTTTCAATGATTTCCTCGGTATCCACGTCTGCTGGTCGTCCTGGTCGCTGCTCATCAAAAACGGATGTTCGCCCACGTTTCAATTCGTTGAACCAAAATCTTACGGTTGTGATAGATGGCGAAGCGTCCCCATAATTAGCATCACACTTCGCTTTTACCTCCTCGCATTTTTTCCCATCCAAAAACAAAAAGCGAATTACCGCGATACTGCTCTTTTTCCATCGTATCCAAAATTACGAAACACGTCTCACTCGAATGGCTGCCAAATCCAAATATACCTATCAATCAGTCTGAAACTTGTTTTTGCTTCGTTTGATAGATGGCAGCACACGATGATAATACCAACTTCCCACAGGAACGTCCTCTGTCTTCAAACACGGGTACTTATTGAACCGCCCTCGTATACAGTGTGGAAACTTTCAGCGGGGCAGTAAGGATAGTACCTTATCCGTTGCAGCTACACGAAAATGGTTTTAGGAGATTATCCATAATTTTTTATGGAATTTTGATCCCCATTCACAGATTTTCAAAAAAATGTACAGTTAGCAAGAAAATAGCAATTTTACATAAAAACATTTTTTGATGCCAATCGATCCTGTTTCTAATACTGATCAAAAACTTCTATGGGATCAACCATCGTTGGAGTACTCAAAAAGTCACAAATTGCAAAAAACTTTTCCCGTACATTTTGTATGAAAATTGTATGCAAAAGTTTTTTTGTGACTTTTTGTTTTGTGATCTTTTTGTTGACTGAATAAAAAGATAAGTTTAAAAACAATTCAAATTTCGAACTCGTTATTATTAAATAAAAAACAATCTTGATAATTTGGTGATCAATGGATAGGAACACATGGTCCTATTTCTTGGCAAGCGCGTAGTCCAGATCGAACGCCTCTAGATTTATTTTTGTGGGGCTACCTGAAAACTGCAAGGTTTACAAAAAGCAATACGATAGTGTTCGAGAACTTAAAGACTCACTAACCACAATTTTGTATAGAATTCATTCAAATAAATTGTCAGCAGCCACTAGGTCGGTACAGAAACGAATCAATTTATGTATTCGTCAAAATGGCGGTCACTTCGAGCACTTGATATCGTAGGGCAAGAAACAGCAAGATTTTAAATAAGAATAACATCATCAAGTTATGTTAGTTAATAAAAAAAGAAAATTAATACGCCCTCTTTTTGATATGTGTAAAATTCTATGTGATTATTATTATTTTTTTGTATTTCAGTTACACAAATTCTTTACAAAATGTAGGGGAAAAGTTTTTTGCAATTTGTGACTTTTTGTGTACTCCAACGATGGTTGGTCCCATAGAAGTTTTTGATCAGTATTAGAAACAGGATCGATTGGCATCAAAAAGAGTTTTTATGTAAAAAGGCTATTTTCTTGCTAACTGTAATGTTTTTTGAAAATCTGTGAATGGGGATCAAAATTCCATAAAAAATTATGGATAGTCTCCTAAGACCATTTTCGTGTAGCTGGAACAGATTAGGTACTTCTCCTTACTGCCCCGCTGAAAGTTTCCATCCTGTATATTTAAAACCAAATTAACATTAAAAATGGAAATGTTGCCCCGTTGCCCCAATCATCGCAATAAACAAGACGATAAGTCACCACGCTAACAGGAATTGCCGTAAATGGCTATGTTCTTGCCGAATGAAATGATTGTTGGATTTCAAGCTAGCTAGTAGGGTTTCCTTTTTTAAATTTCATCTAATATTGTGTTACATGTTAATTAATGTAAGATTCTTCGCCAAGTATCAATTTGCGTTGCATGATTTTTTTTATACACGGTGTTTCATAATAACCAATAAATAATCAATGCGTTATCTAAAACTAATTATTAAATTGTGTTTACCCGTAATGTCATTCAACCCAAAATTTTCATGTAAATCATAGACATGATGATGATACTATGATATACATGAAAATATTAGGTTAAATGACATTACGTGTAAACACATTTTTAATAATTATTTTTAGATAACGCATTAATTATTTATTGGTTATTATGAAACACCGTGTATAGTTTGTTTCTCAGATCGCACAAACATGGCTCCGTATGAAGGATATTTTTATTGTCTTAATGTTCCCGGGAGTATTACGCGGCTCAACAGATTAATGTCACTCTACCAATCCGATGATTTTATATTTACGTATAATGTGCATGTGTGCCTTATAAAAATTATCTGTGATTTTTAATAAGTAAAAAATATCATTTGTATAAGACTGATTTTTAAATAAAAAAATGTCGTTCTCGTTTCATTATTTTCTTATACCCTTTTTTTCGCAACTGTACTAACGAAACATTAATATTATACCGCTCATTTAAAATGGTTAGCCTTATGTACGAGTATGATGCGGTCGCTTTTACCGTAACCTTTATAATTCGGTCGGCTTATTGACAAATTACTGATATATCTTATTTTTGATATAACTTTCATAATAGCCGTAATTCAAAGCTGGAATTAACAGGATTGTTTATTGATGGAACATTTTAATTTGTTCATAGTATGCCATGTTTCCTTGTTTAATGGAAGCTGCGTATTCGATAACTTAAAAAATCCTTTTTAAAATTCTCTAGTATATGTTCATATTGCGTAAAGTTACATAATCTAAGTTTACTGTCGTTATAAAGGTGTACCAACAGTACATGTTACAGCCTTTTATTTTATTGTAAGTGTACTGGTTTACTGTGAAATTCGTTTTTTCTGATTTTTGAAAACATTTAATTACATTGGTATTCATCAAGCAAATCAAAAACTAATGCTTGAACAAATTTGAACAAATTAAGGTCTATTATTGGTATTTTTTTCAAACTTCTATATTCAACCGATTTCGAGATCTGGGATATCCTAAAACGTTACCGCAGCAAAATCTTAAATAACTTAAGAAATACAACATGCACAAATTTTGCTATTCACAAACATTTAATACGCAACAAAAGCTATCTATTCATGTATTTGGTTCTGGATGGAAACGATTTTATAAAAAAAGATTTTGCCAGGGTAACGTTTCGAACATTACTCCAGCAAAATCTGTTTTTCTCGAATAACTTTAAAACTACAATGCGAACAAATTTTGCTATTCATGAACTAATTTCTCCTCATGATGAACTAATTATTTGATATACTCTCACTTCTCTAAAGCACAACATTTTGCTGCGGTAATGCACACGTTTTTTTATCCGTAAGGGATGTAATTAACTAGGGATCACAAAAAATATTTGTATTCTTTCAATTTTGCATATTGATTTATACCAACAAAAAAGACATAAGATCGACAGAATAGGGTTAGCATCATTAAGCCAAAATAAATATGGAACAACGCTGAGAGATTATTACATCAGATTCAGGTGCTTACAATAAAAAACTTCCAGTGTCCTAAATTGGAGTTCGTTTGAATAAGTGAATAACCCGTCATGCACACACAGATGTTCAGCACTAATGAGAAATAGCATTACTTTTTTTATTTTCAATGTGATAGGAATCTATGAAATTTTTGCAAACTCAACATTGTAGAAATTCAGCTTTCTGGTCCGAAAGGGTCGTATAGGCTGTGGAAAAGTATTAAAGACAGACTTATTAAATTCATCTAAACCTAAAGCATAGGTATTTTTGTTTCATCAATTTTTTACATTTTAATGTTATTTACATACGAAACGGTGAAAGAATTTTTTTGTAAATAACCAGTTGTCAAAGAAACAGTTACGAATATGGCCAAAGGGAAATTATAGTAGTTGTATCAGTTCCATTAAGGCAAGGTAGGCGAACTTTCATAGGTAGATAAATAGTACCACTTTTACGAATTGACATTAAAAGTAGTCTCGGTGTGCAAACGTACAACCTTATAGTAAGAAACAGAAAATAAAATCACTTATTACAACAATCAGTTTCTTACATTTGATGTAACTAATCTGCTCAACTGATCCCGTGCAATGGTTGAATGCAAATGAAGATGGTGCCCTTTAAATCTTCCGAAATTTCAGTAAGGTAAATAAAACTAATGTAGAGAAACCCAACTATTACCTATATGAAAGTAAAGTCGTATATCAGCTATAGTTGTAGTCCATGTAACACGTTTCTAAACTGAAAAAATATTTTTTTGCACCAGAACGAGTTAGGTAAAACTTTTACTAAACAAAACGGCGGTTTTACGAAGCGGAACGGCAGTTTCACGAAACGGAACGGCGTTCCGGTGCGTTCCGGTCCATTTCGAGCACTGATTTCGTTTGTAAATTTCGTTGCGTGCCACCAATATGCCACGCGATCCACTGGTTCACCACCTCTGCACTAAGAGATAGGAAGTGTCATTAGTTGTTATTTTTTATTCAAAAAATTTAAGGTGGTTGCATTAGCATATTAAATGCAGTCTGCGTTCGCGCGACCTTGGTGACGCACGCACGCGCTCCGTTGTCTTACCGTTAAAAAATGTCGGGTGCAATGTGTAGTAATTGCAAACTAGTAGTCAGTGAACTCTTGGCGCTTATTCAGAATAAATTGCAAGTCATAGACCAAATTAGTTTGATGCAAATCTGCTCTACTTCTTTCACTACGGAGGAGATACTTGCGGCAAAAAATCTTCTTTTCGAATGCGTAACAAACAAGAAGAAATCACTGCGAAAGAGAGATGGCAAGGCCCAGAGAGACCTGGAAGATATAATTGGGCTATTCCGGGAACTTGATCCGGATGATTTTCCCGTTTTTGTTGCGAAAAATCTCAACAAACTACCCCCGATTACGTTTGATCATGTGGACGTGACAAAGCTGTTGAAAGATATTTTGGTACTTCAAAAGGAATTGACTGGTATAAAACAGAACTATGCCACATCGGAAGAATTGAAAACTATTAAAGTAGAATTGGAAAACCTAAAAGTGACATCGATAGTGAATAATTTTGACATGACGAACGTCAATGCTGTACGAGGCTCAACACGACCGATTATGAATATTATGGACAACTGCTGTGACAGTGGACCTATAGGATTGTTACATATTCCTGAGTCGCTGCAGCAGAGTGGAAATATCGAAACATCGGCAATCACAACCGAAGCGCACCCAAAACCTACTCCTACAAAAATACTATCGGAATACAAAGAACAATCTTCAAAACCACTTGATCATGAGAAGTTACAGCAACGGCACAAGACAGGGAGTCAAGTGTCATCAAAAAGTGGTACGCCTACAACCACACTGAAACCAATGATTACCCCGAAGCCTGCACTTGTAGTCACAAGCCAGTCGCAACAACGATCATTTGCTCAGTTGGCAAAGGAGAAGGGAGAATGGAAAGATAAACAGCAGGAAGAGAAATGGAAGCTAGTTCAAAGAAGAAGGTACAGAAATAGATTTCAAACCACAAAAGGAGAAGCAAAAATGGACCTTAAACACAACTTTAAAGCTGCCGACATAAAAGTACCGTTATTCATAAATAACGTAGATAAGCATACGTCAGCAAATGATATCTCGAGTTATATTAAGCAAAAGACAGACGTGGAAATTTCTATAGAAAAAATCATACCTAGGATTGAACGAGAATACGATGCCTACAAAATAATGGTGCCTACAAGCAAACTATCTATTTTCATGGAGTCAAACCTGTGGCCGGACGGCATCGCGTTTAGACGCTACGTCAATTTACAGAAACGGAATGACGTTGGCAGATTGAGTTACATAAATAAACCCACATAATGGATTGTAATATTATTACATTTAATTGTAAATCCGTAAAGCGGTCTGCAGAAGGTATTCGGCAGATGTGTAACACAGGGCATATTCTGTGTTTGCAGGAACATTGGCTATTGCCTTATGACATTCCATTCCTCGGAACAATACATGATGACTTCGAATATACGGGAAAATCAGCGGTGGATACGTGAAAGGCATTACTGCGTGGTCGTCCCTACGGAGGAGTGGCGTTGTTATGGAGAAAAAATATTTTCGATTCTGTAACAGTGATAAACTGCGCGAGCGAGCGTATCGCTGCAGCGCGTTTCGAGATAAACAACCGGTTCTTCATAGTGTTTAGTGTGTACATGCCAACTCAGTGCTTAGATAATCTTCCCGTGTTTACGGAGTGCCTAAGCGAAATAAATGCGATAGTGGATAGTAGTGATGTGGAATCCGTCTATATTCTCGGTGATTATAATGCCCACCCTTTGGAACTATTCTGCGATGAGCTAAGTGACTTTTGTAGCGAACAATCGTGGTGCTGTGCGGATATTTTAAAATTAGGTTTGAGTTCTGGCGAATATACGTTTGTAAGTGACGCTCATGGCTCGCGGAGGTGGCTGGATCACTGCGTTGTGACACAATCAGCCTGGGATTCTATTAAGGACATTAAGGTATGTTACGACGTAATGTGGTCTGACCATCTGCCTTTATGTGTGTACTGTGACCTAAAACTAGTTCATAAGAAATTATTTGTAGATAAATGTAATTTAAATAGTAAAATTATATGGGGACATCGGCAATTATCACAAATTAATCAATATAATGAATTTTGTAATGACCATTTGAAATTAATAAATTTTCCTGACGAATTTATAAATTGTGCAGATAAACGATGTGATGACGTGTCACACAGATCCATATTAGACAAATTATATATTGACATTGTAAAAGTATTAAGTGAGGGAGCTATTCTGACATCTGGTTTGGGTAATCTAAAAAAGGGAAAACATTTGACCGGCTGGAATAAGCACGTGAGCGCTGCTCATCGTGAAGCCAGGCTTAAATTAAACTTGTGGTTTTTGAGTGGTAAGCCGAATAGCGGGGTAGTTTATGACAATATGTGCACAAGCCGCAAAATTTTTAAATCAAAATTAAAATGGTGTCAAAACCATCAAGAGCAAATCAAAATGGATATTATTGCTAGTTGTAAGAAAAGGAAAAGCTTCTCCATGTTCTGGAGGAATATTAAAAAACTGGATCCAAAACAGGGTCTTCCATCAAGTGTGGGAGCTGTCTCAGATCCTAGACAGATAGCTAACTTGTTCAGGGACCAATTCAATGTGAAATCTAGCTTAGGACAGAAGACCGGGCCGCGGGTGATCGGCGCTCACTCAAGTCATGGCACTTGCCTTACGCGTTTCACTGGTGCAGAAGTGAGAAAAATATTAAAATCTATGAGTCGGGGTAAGTCGCCGGGGCATGATGGACTGAGTGTCGAGCACCTGCGGCACGCGGGAGTGCATCTGCCCGGAGTGCTAGCCATGTTTTACTCCTTATGTGTTAGTCATGCGTACCTACCATCTGATTGTATTAAAACGATGGTCGTGCCAATGGTCAAAAACAGAACCGGTGACATAGCAGACAAAAGTAATTATAGGCCAATATCGCTTGCTACTATAATTGCCAAAGTGATGGACCGGCTTCTGGATGGTCACCTGGAGCAGCACCTGCAGCTGCATGATGGACAGTTTGGGTTCAGGGCCGGGTTGTCCACCGAGAGTGCGATACTCAGCCTTAAGCAGACGGTCCACTACTATGTGAACAGAAGGACGCCGGTCTACGCGTGCTTCCTCGACCTGTCAAAAGCTTTTGACACAGTCAGATACGATATACTGTGGAAGAAGCTTAGAGGCACACAATTACCCGAGGAGTTATGTTCTGTTTTTGAGTATTGGTACGCACATCAAGTTAACTATATAAAGTGGGGTGGTGCCCTTTCGGACGCCTACGGCTTGGAGTGCGGGGTGAGACAGGGGGGGATAACTTCCCCTAAGCTGTTTAACTTGTACATTGATGGCCTGATAGAGGGCCTCAGTAGCTTACAAGTTGGTTGCACCATTGATGGCATTGCGGTCAACAACCTGTGCTACGCAGATGACATGGTGCTGCTGGCGCCATCTATCAGGGCTCTTAGAGAACTTCTGGCCTACTGTGAGGCTTATGCTGCTGGTCATGGCCTGCAGTATAATGCCAAAAAGTCAGAGTTTATGGTTTTTGGGCCGGGGGGTAAGTCCCTATTATATGTGCCTCCTCTTATGTTGAGTAGTAAGGAACTAACTAGAGTGTATAAGTTTAGGTATCTGGGTCATCTGGTTACACATAACCTTAAAGATGAAGAGGACATGGAGAGGGAGCGAAGGGCGTTGACGGTGAGGGCGAATATGTTGGTACGCAGGTTTGCTCGTTGTTCTACAGAAGTAAAAATTACCCTCTTTAAAGCTTTTTGCCAATCTTTTTACACGAGCAGCCTGTGGTTCACGTATACGAGGAATTCGTTCAACGCCCTTCGCGTACAATATAACAATGCATTCAGGATGTTGTTGGGGCTCCCACGATTCTGCAGTGCCTCTGGCATGTTTACGGAGGCCAGAGTAGACGGCTTTGCCGCCTGTATGAGGAAAAAGGCAGCCTCACTGCAAAGCAGAGTACGTGGGAGTACCAACAGCATCCTGGAGGCAATGGCAAACAAATTTGATGGGCTCTGGCTCTTGTTCAGCCACTCATATGCTTTATTAATTAGATAAATAGGTATTTAAATTCACTAAGACTAACATAGGCTAGATATTTTTTACTAACGTATGGATCTGTGTAATCTGAAAATAAACGAATTTATTATATTATTATTACTATTATTTGAAGAATGGTTTTATGTTGTTTAGTTTATTCCATTCTTGATTATGTTGTATATATTTTATCCTTAAATATTTGCATATATGTATATTTTTAATGTACACTGATATTATCGATGGTGTATCATCTTAATATATACATACTAGTTGTGCCGGCGAACTACGTTTCGCCATAATAACGGCGAACTTACGTTTCGCCGTAATAAAAAATAGTTTACGACCTATTCTCAGACCTACTGAATATACACAAAAAATTTCATAAAGATCGGTCAAGCCGTTTCGGAGGAGTTCGGTAACAAACACTGTGACACGAGAATTTTATATATTAGATATACTTGTAATATGATTGTGCAAGTTGCGTCGTATCAAATCATTATTTATTTTTACTAGCGTTTCATGAATTCCTGCAATATATTGAATCAATGTAAAGCATTTATTACACTTCAGGTAAAAAAGTAAATAAATAATAACCTATAACAATTTTCAGTAATCTAGGTAGCCATAGAACGTTAGCGAGTTGATTTTGCCTCACGAAGTCATTTCACACTAGTCTGAAGCGGGGCGACACATCGTTCTCCGGGGCGGGCTTCGCAATAATGTCGCAGTTATTCGCATTCGGCTACTACCTACGTGTATTTACGACGTTGTTTTCAACTGTTATTGTGTGTGGCTCAAAAGATATAATGTAGCGTATTTGATTTTTTTTACTTATGTTAGGAAAGTAAAAATAACAATGACATTGTGACAGATATAAAATAAGTAATATTATATCTGTCCCACACTGAGAAATGTATCGTGTCCCATAATATTAAATTTTAACTCGTTTCTTCTAGCTACTTACTACTTAGCCAAATATTGTTATTTGGTATTTCGTTGTAAAAACAATTACATACGGTACAATAAATTATGTATTTTAAAGTCAGATAATAAGAAGGTAACTTATACGTTGCATTTTTGCTCCCGAATATATCTTATGTTAAAAATCGACACTAGAACTTGAACACGTCGTACTAAAAGTACAATAGCTCAAAAAGTAAAGGAGGAATCAACAACCCATTAACATGTCGCTTCTTAAATACATAGCACCACAAGTCAAAATAAGCAAATTTTACAGAAGCGGCATTTACAAAAATAATTTGGATGATATACTTATTTTTGTATAAACTATATGTACTACATAAGGTTTTTTGCTATCAAAAGATGCGTAATTAAACGGCCTATTCTTTAATAAAGCGGTCTTAATCATATCTTGAATGGACTCTCGAGAAAATGCAGTTAAGTTAGTTTTGTATATAGACTCTAACTTCGAAAATATTAAAATTTTTAAAGTAAACCACCATAATTAAGAAAATTTGAGTTTTATTTTCAGTTATCAACCTCAAAAAACATCAAGTGAAAGAAAAAAATGGCATATAGCCACTTGCAATTCTTTGGACTATGTCGGTAACTCTAGTTCTTCTACGGATCTTATTATTTCTGATGTGATCAAGCAGAGAAACCACGAGCATAGCCCTCTCCATTGCTCTTTGAGTGACTTTGAGCCTTCTTATGAGACCCATTGTAAATGTAAGCGGCCACGTCTTAGTTCCGTACGTCATCTCTGGCAACAAGCACGAATTGAAGACGACGACGACGGTATTCGTCTTGAAACACTGCGGCAGATGGGCTGAGAATATGCTGTATAACTTCTTAAACGCTGCCCAGCCAAGTTGGATTTTCTGAAAGTTGGACTTACCGAGCTGGACTATTTGCCCAAGGTAAACATATTCGTAGAGCCTCCAACATTCACAAGAGTGGGTATTACATGGGAATACGACATTATTTTACTCCATGTTTATTTTAAGACCCACTTGTTGGGAAACTCTACAGAGATCTTCGAGCATTGTGCCTAGGTCCTCCACGGTCTCAGCCATGACTACGATATCACGAGTAGCTTGTAAACATGACTCAGGAGCGTGATGGGTCTATAGTTCTTCAATTCGCCTTGTCGCCCTTTTAAAAAAAATTTATCACCAGACCCCTGTGCCATGCTTTAGGCATTTTTAGGAGTTGGCTGTAACTCCGTTATCACCCGCCGCCTTGTTTTTAAGCTGTTTGAGAGCCACACTAATCTCGTACAGGCTGACGTCCGGGATATCTTCAGTGTAGTGCCGGGTCAATTTGGCTCTAGGGTCTGTAGCCTGAAAAACAGGTGCCTGTGATGTTGCGTAAAGCTGTCCATAAAAGCGTTCAATCACGGCCAAAGACTCAGGTCGGGAAGTAATAATTCTGCCGTCCTTTGTCTTCAACTTCGTCAGCAGACTCTGACCAAGTGACAGATCTCTTACAAACACTTTGGAGACCTTGTTCCGCTCGATGGCCTCTTCAATACGTTCCGTATTAATTCGGCATATGTTGCGAGTCAGGCACTTAGAGATCTGTTTGTTGAGTCACCGACGAGCATCTTCAGAAGACGCAGACCCATTCCACGTCTTTCCTCCATCAGCTTAACTGTCGGTTCCGAGATCTTGCTTCTTTCCTTAGTACGGCTGGCTTTGCAAAACTTTGCACCCACCGTAAGGACAGCTTCCACAATCCTGTCATAATAAATGTTCACATCCGTGTAGTCTTCCAGGGAATCAAAGCGATTTTGCAATTCGGGTTCAAAGCGCTCGTGCTTTTGAATCTGGATGGCTTCGGGATGGAGCGTAGACTTCACCAGTCGATACCTTTCCGCTTTTATGCTAAGATTCAACGCGCCTCTTAACATTCGGTGATCGCTCCCCGTGTTAAATGAATTGATCACTGAGCCGTCATTAAATACGGGTCTAAGTCGACATGATGAATCAATCTCATTTTTTCGTCACGCCATCCGGACTTTTCCAGGGCCACTTTCGATGCAGCCGTTTTTTGAAGAAAGAGTTCATCATCATATAGAGTCCCTCTCTCCCTATAATCGGCCAGCATTTGACCTTCCAATTCCGAATTCCAGCTCCAAATTGCCCCACTTTCAACTCATTATCGGCCCGCTTGCCTCGCTTTGCGTTGAAGTCTCCCATGACAACGGCGTTGTGAGTCTTGAAAGCATGTATTGCCCGAGAAATGTCCTCATACATAGCTTCCACTTCCTCGTCGTGGTGGGTCAAGGTCGGGGCGTAGACCTGTATGACATACAGCGAAAACCGTTTGGTAATTCTGAGTATAAGGTACGCCACCCTATTAGTCAAAGCAACATTAAAACTAAAAATTGATTTTTTATGTAAAATAATATTTATTTCGAGACCGTTTTCAAAAACAAAGATACCATATTTCGAAATATGGTACTATAACATAAAGAAATAAGAAAGACAATTCTAATCAATTTATACAAAACTAACTGAATTTAAAATATGGTAGTATTGCATACAGAAATTGTACAGAAATTGTAGACAGAGAAAATATCAAATTATTATATGCAAAACTTACCTATTTCGAAATATTGTACTATTGCACATAACAATGATAAAATACTCACGTGTATCTTATTTGCAATACGAATATATTTTTGAATGTGGTGGTTAAAATGCGGTAAAAATGCGTGTGCTCCCGCTGAATGTCTGTTGACAACTCACAATACCACACTTTTGCACCGAACTTAGTCACACAAACGTCACCAAACAAAACTGACGTATATGCGTTCTCGGTTGGTTCTGATCATAAAATAACGGCTGTTTTCGTGAAATAATGAAGTTTCATCTTTTAAGATGCATTTTATGCAAAAAAGGAGCGATGTGCATACAAAGGAAATGACGCGGAACAGTCTGCTGCAAGCACCGCACGTCGTCGCTATATATTCGTACCTCTGCGCGTAATACAAATCGTTTGGTTTTTCTTAAAAGACCTCGTACATTCATGTAAAACTACATAATAATGAACGTAGTGATCTCTAAAGTTTCCCTTGGTTTTTTTTAATATCATAAAATTTTCTAAAAATTATTTATCATCGCAACTAAAAATTACAATTTTATTAAAAAGTGACCAAAGGATAACAAAGCAATATTCATAACACAATCAAGCTGCTTTGTAATTTTCATAAAATGTTTCAGTTTAAAAAACTTACTAGTTCTTCGTAGCGAGGGTGGAAATGTTAGCACCAACATGTTCAACATGATGAAAGATGTTGAACTCTACGCAGCAATAATCTCTTTGAACACTTCACATTTCACTTTACAAGAAAATCAATTCAACACATTTCCAACATTGTTACTAAATAATTATATAATTAATGATTATATATATTTAAAAAGCTAAATCGAAAGTCCAAAATAAAATGAACAAAATGTTTGATTTCGTTTTTATCACAGTCTCGAGATTTCGTCTCGATGAGGACATCACCTCTTACTTAGACCGCGCAGGCTTAACGAAATTTAGTGTAGTTTTTCCAAGACCGGCGCCCGTCAGCTGCAGATGAGCTTACTTCCGAAGATTACGGTTTCGGATTACTTTATATGATTTGGTTACGGGACCGCAGCTGTCTAAATTCATGCCTAGTATTGAACTGTCAAAACTTGTCAATATTCAAATGAGTTAATACATGGCGAATACACGGATTTATTACTATACTAGTAACAGGATTGAGCTCCTTCAAAAATGACGTATGCAATAATACACCATATCACATACGCCTATGACTCAATTTAGGCCACCAAAACGATAGAGGCAAAAACGAGCCGAGAGGGATAGCCAGAGGAGAGGCCGTTTGCCCCTTCCTGTCATTGCCATTTGGAAAAAAATAATCAAAATTAGTAGCTTAGTTTTTAAAGAGTAGTTGTATCGCGATACTAGTAATAAATCCACGTGTGAATATGATTGGATATGTGACATTGAAACATAGTAGATATCACCTGAGAACAATAACTAAAGCACTAAAATAGGTTGTATTCATTACTTACAAGATTATAAATTACCTAATTTTTAAAGTTGCCATCCGTACTGGCTTCTTTACTTAACGAAAACATCGTGAGGCCACCTATATACATCTGCGAAGAAATTCAATGGTGTATGTGAAGTCGACCAATCCGCACTGGGCCATCGTGGATGACTAAGGCCTAATCACTCTAATATAGGGTAGGCTCGAGCCCCTCGGTGGAGACGTATATGAGCTGTGATGATGATGATAAGATAAACGAATAAGATACATAGATAGAATGAACACTGTCACGAACGCTTTTATCAGCCTGGCGCAACTATGTAGAAACAAAAGAAAAGTATTGTACGTTTGGCAGAATTTTAATGATAAACATTGCCGTCACAATCCTCTCATCGTTTCTCACGATGTCACGTTTATCATGCATTTATCCATCTTACTTCATCGTATAGCACAGAGACGAGAGGTTATGTATCTATGATATCGTATCTTAAAGCATAAGGTAATTGAGTTCTACATTTCATAATGTGCCATGCGTGTTTACCTCGCCTCCCGCGAAAAGTGGCAGAATACTTAGAATACTGCGATTTGTTGCGTACCAGCTCCCTAGGTTAAATGTAAAATGCTCTAATGGCCAATTTTACCAACCATAACTTAGTTTAGGAAGCCCCTAAGACGTATGCTGCCACTTTTTGTCTTTAATGAAAAGAATGTGACAGCATACCACCTAAGAGTACCCTAAGCTAAGAAGAGGTTGGTGAAAATGGCCATAAGTATCGTATAGTTCGTTCGTGGTATAGTTCTTATAATTGTCATGAATGTCATGATTATTAATTTGGCCATGTTGTCATCAAGTTGACTGATTCAGTAATTTTTATCATTTTTGGAGTGTTTCTGTAAGTTATTTGTGTGTGCGTAAGTTAATTGTGATTATTACGACGGTCTGTATTTTTAAGATTAAATTTATGACCGAGGACCCCATATAGATCTTGCGTTATTTGTGGAGTAAGTGCCCCCCGACACGAAAATAAAAAAAGGAAGTTCATGACTAGGTTTCCTTGAAATTCTGCCGGGTAAGCAAAAAAATTAGATAATATTTAGTTTTGTGTAATAAATCAGGTTATGTGCAAGCACAATTTTATATTTGATCCATGAAAAGTGTTTTTTTTTTCGCAAGACTAGTGCTGTTCCTGGTAACTATCGATAACTGGCTATTTAATCACTTGTAAACAGTGGTTGATAATACAGGGAATAGGACCTGGCCTTTATTCCAATTCAGAAATTGCAGGAAGCAAAATTTGTTTCTGGTGACCACTTTCAACGCAATTGTTTTAACTGGAAACTCGTCTAAAGCTTGTAAAAAGTGTTTGTATAAATTATTTCCAACGGTGAATAGAAAATCTTCAAACTGAAACTCTTATTCTAAAAAAGTATATACGTCATTGACCCTCAAATGTCTCCTGTAAAATTAAGGTGTAATGACCTCCCCTTTTTTAGTATTGCGTATTTCAGTTACTAGTATTTTTTATTCCAGTCTATCTATACCACCAGTTAGGATTAATGCGCAAGCTATATCAGACCATTTTCTAGCTGATTTTCTATGTAATATTGTTGAATGTAGTGAAGTGCTAACTATACCTCATATTGAAATGTACATAGATAAGCTATTTTATTAATTTGCGGCCAATTTTTGTCACTGGTAACTTTAGTTAAAACTGTTATTAAACATTGATCAACATTTACTTCTTTACCTAGTGTTCCTTCACCTACGTAGAGCAAAAAGTGATGTTCTGCCTAACAAAGATCGAGGCCTGATGGATCTCACTAATATTCTGTCAATTTTTTGAAAACTATTCCATCGTGTTCTGCTTTTAAGGCGTTCTGTATATTTTTTTCTAGTTATCTCGCAATTACAGATATTTTAACCTTACGGTTTTATTATGTGTAATGGTAATCAAAACCTTTGCGGGTATTCAATAGACGTGAAAAGGTAACGGTGATAATTTATTTCGGTCAATGCAGCCTCGATCTCGATAATTGGATTGGCCATTATAGCATTATTTGCAAACCGCCACCATAAATGAGAAATCGCTATCATAATATCAGTTGTTTATTTGCGGCTGTCGTGAGAAACGCTAGACGGCCCTATTGCCATAGTGTAGCTATGTTGTAGAAAAACACCTTCTGTAGATCAATTTTATAACTCATCGGCGATGGCGATGATATAATTCCGTTTTTCTACATCATTTCATGTAAATACGTCGAATATCAATGACAAGTTACAAAATCACACTACATTTAGTTCATTCACCTGGCGTTGAGCGTTCGTCGAACGTCGTTAACGCTAGATTTCTACGGATTTTCTTTTTGTTTTTCGACAAATCTAATATATAGGTATTACCATGAATATATTTTTTTTACATTGAATAATTTAGTCGTGAATATACGACTTAAGATAAGAAACTTGAGGTGTTCATCACAATATGGCCAAAGAAAATTACTGATTGTCTATACTTGAAATACTTACATCTTTTTCTTAAATAATGCCAACCGTTAACATGTGATTATTATATCTGCCTCATTTTTTAATCTTAAGCATAATAGCTTTGAAGTGGAAAGTATCTCCGAAAATAGGCGTAATATAATAAAAAGGAGTAATAGTTATGTGCTCTTTGGTGCAGTATCAATAGTTTTCGACATCTTAAGCTTTGTATAAATGAACAGTCATTAGGGGAAACATAATAATTTAAATACCTTTTCGCATCATCTGCTCAAAAGTGATATATTCAATGTCATGTAAACCCAACGTAAAATAAGTTTTTGAAAGCCTTTAAAAACAGGGATTGAATATTGCAGTAAATTATGTTCTCTCCCTGTGAATTGAATTAATTTGGAATTAATCCAAGGAAAGGGATTCAAGCACATATAGAAACACGTTTTCTATGTAGTTTTTTCAATACAAATGTTTTTTTAAATATATTTAATAATTTATTTTAAGAATTTATATTAAAATTAGATGGTTCTGAATAAAGGCTGTATTTATTACGTATTTTTTTAATTTCTCGCAGGTGGTGGGGAAAGTACAGTATTTTCGTCGGGAAATAAAGCAGTTTTAGTCTTGGATGTACTTAAACCCCTCACTACACTCAGGACTCTAGTCCTTATTATTAAATACCCTCGGGAGTGAAACATTGAGTCCTTTGTTACGTTCACAATTCAAGTATATACCTTATGTACAATCTGATAGAAGACTGCTTATGGAGATAAAGCAATGCTACAAAGGGGTTTGTTAATAATCTACTATTGCATACACTGTGCCGCTAGCGTGACCACAACCACAACGCCTGTATAGTAGGTAGGTAATAAAAGCTCATAATTTTACTCTGTTTTAATAAGGTTTAATAGCGGAAGGAATTATTAATAAAGTTAGTAAAATTCATCTACTAGTCGACTTTTACAGCTGACTTGAAATCAAGCTGACCAATTGTAGACTTATTTAATACTAACTTGAAACTCGTAGTACGTAATATACTTACATAGGAACTGAAGTAATAAAGGAAAAACTAGGTACGATTTGCTCTTACCTACGTAATAGTCTTAATTAAAATCATAGACATAATTAGTTCAGGAACCCTTATGGCGATAATCCTCAAAATTAAAAAAAAGAATATTCGGGAATATTACCTTTTTTGCTAATTAAAAGCAATAATTTGGCTAGCATGGGGTGGATTTTTACTAATGTCAAGCGACTATAATGTGGTGCCCGTCGTGGCAAAAAATTAAGTGGTAGAACAAAATTATTATAATACTAGCTGACCATATGCAACTTTGTTTGCATTATAACTAACTTTTGCCGTAGAAAAACTTTTCCCGTAGGAAAACTTATCCCGTCAGATTTTCCCATAGGAAAATTACCCTGTGTCCTTCCCCTGGTCTCTAACTATCCCTATACAAACTTTCATCAAAATCGGTTTAGTAGTTTCGAAGCTTATTCAAAACAAACAAACAAACAATAAACTCTTTCCTCTTTATAATATTAGTATAGATATGCCGAGTTGCCGACAAAACTGACTAAAAAATATTTATTAAAATTGAATGACAGTAATAAAAATACAGAATAGAATAATTAAATAAAAAACAAAAACGTTTGGCCCATGAGGGGATCGAACCCGCGACCTTCGCGTTATTAGCACGACGCTCTAACCAACTGAGCTAATGGGCCTGTGGATTTGTGTCGAAATTATCATTGACTAGGCACATTCTGTAATAAACTCCATGATATCATTTTATTCCATTTACTAGCTTTTTCCCGCGGCTTCGCTCGCGTTATATTCGGGGTAACACGGAAGATTTCCAAAAAAAAATAAGGCAGGTATTTTTCGTTGGTAACAAAGAGTCTGTGTACTGATTTTTAGCTTCCTACCTTGAAAACTGCGAAAAGTCCCATATAAAATTTCACCCCTCTTTTAAGGGGTTGGGGGCAGATTTCCAACAAAAAGATGCACGATTGTTTTGTTGGTCACAAATAGTCCGCATACCAATTTTTAGCGTTCTACCTTGAAAATTGCGGAATGCTCCATACAAACTTCCACCCCCCATTTTAGGGAAGTGGGGGGTTGAAACTTGTTGCACACTGTGAAACTTGTTGCACACTGTGCAATTTATTCGCGACCTCGTCCGCGTGGAATCTTTTATATTGATTCCATTTACAAATCCCCCCCCCCCCCCCTCCTCCCACCCTTATACACCCTGAACTTACTTACCTATTTCTGCCGCAAAGCAGCAGTGCTTGCATTGCTGTGTCCCGGTTTGAAGGGTAAGATATGGCAGTGAAATTACTGGGTACTTCGCATTTATAATATTAGTAAGTAAGTATGGATATATTAGCAGCAAATTTTAGAATCTCCAAAATTGTAACTGTTGAAGAATTCATCCTAAATAGTACGGGTGTTTAGTGCAATCACTTTTAATTTTTTGACACAAGTTTGAAACTTGGCACAGTTGTTCCTTGAGTCAAAATAAGCCGATTAAGATCGGTAGCTCTCGCCCCCCCCCCCCCCCCCCCTTCTGGCACCGGAGGGGGGGGTTGAAAGTAGCGCTCCGCCCGGCTTCATTGCGAAAATTATAACTGTCCATGTTAAGCTAATATGACAAGTGTGGTATCATTTTCGTATAAGTTAATAACGTAGAATTCATTTATGATATAAAACATTGCAATTTCTTGAGTAATTTCTGAAAAAATATACAATTTTCGAAATGTTCTACCAACTTTTTTTTAATTCATCATCATCATCATCATTTCAGCCAAGAGACGCCCACTGTTGGACATAGGCCTCCCCCAAGGATCTCCATACCGATCGGTTCTGCGCCTCCCGCATCCAGCGGCTTCCCGCGACCTTCACCAGATCGTCGGTCCACCTTGTGGGGGGCCTACCAACACTGCGTCTCCCGGTACGCGGCTGCCACTCGAGGACCTTTCCGCCCCATCGGCCGTCAGTCCTACGAGCGATATGTCCTGCCTACTGCCACTTAAGGTTTGCAATTCTTTGGGCTATGTCGGTAACTCTAGTTCTTCTACGGATCTCATCATTTCTGGTGTGATCACGTAGAGAAACCCCGAGCATAGCCCTCTCCATTGCCCTTTGAGTGACTTTGAGCATTCTGATGAGACCCATTGTTAGCGGCCACGTCTCAGTTCCGTATGTCATCACTGGCAACACGCACGAATTGAAGACTTTCGTCTTGAGACACTGCATTAGATGGGCCGAGAATATGCTGCGTAGCTTCCCGAACGCTGCCCAGCCGAGTTGGATCGGATTTTATCTCTTTCTGGAAGTTGGACTTACCGAGCTGGACTATTTGCCCCAGGTAAACAAATTCGTCAACAACTTCCAGCGTAGAGCCTCGAACATTGACAGGAGTGGGTACTAGATGGGAATTCGACATTATTTTAGTCTTGTCCATGTTCATTTTAAGACCCACTTGTTGGGAAAATACAGAGGTCTTCGAGCATTGTGCCTAGATCCTCCACGGTCTCAGCCATGACTACGATATCATCAGCAAAACGAAGGTGAGTCATGTACTCGCCGTTTATGTTGATGCCGAGTCCCCTCCAGTCCAAAAGCTTAAATACGAGGGGCATTCAATTAATACTTAGCCTCGCCGCCCCATGGCGCTGTTGTTACAAAAGAGTTTTACTATCGTGCAGTAAATACTTTTTGAAGTCTACTAAGAAGTTTTCAATCTTTTCCCTTCATTTGTTTTGTTTTGAGAGCCTTTGGAAGCGAGCGTGTCGGCCGGTTTTACAAAAATGGAAAAAGAACAATATCGTGCAGTGATTAGATTCTTGTTTTTGGAAGGGAAAACGCGCAGCGAAATCAAAGAGCGCTTAGATGCTGTGTACGGTGACTCTTCTCCTTCGATGGCGACCTTCAAAAATTGGTTCAACGAGTTTGCTCGTGGCCGCACGTCGGTTTTTGATGAGCCACGCCCGAAAACGGCTACTACGGAGGAAAACGTAAAAAAAATCCACGATCTCGTGTTGGCAGACCGGCGATTGAAGATTCGCGAGATAGCTGAGACTGTAGGCATCGCAGAAGGGACAGTGCATCATATTCTGCACGAAGAACTGGGTATGAAAAAGTTATCGGCGCGATGGGTGCCGCGTTTGCTCACACCAGACAACAAGCGCAACCGTGAGACCACATCGGCGACATGTTTGGCGCTTTTCAACGCAGTCCGGCGGAGTTCTTGCATCGTTTTGTGACCGTCGACGAAACATGGGTTCACTGGTACACACCAGAGACCAAGGAACAGTCGAAACAGTGGACTTTACCCGGCGAACGTGCTCCAAAGAAGGCGAAGACTGTTCAATCGGCCGGAAAGGTGATGGCCAGTGTCTTTTGGGACTCGCAAGGTGTGATCTACATCGATTACCTCGAGAAGGGTAAAACAATCACGGGGCTCTACTATTCCGACTTTGGTCAAATGATGAGGTCATCGCCGCCACAGAGACCTATTTTGAAGACTTCGGGAAATCGTATTTTTTGGACGGGTTAAAAAAGTTGGAGCATCGCTGGGCCAAGTGTATTGAATTGAAAGGAGACTATGTTGAAAAATAAATCTCTACTTTCTTAAAATGTTCGTTTTTCTTATGTAGGCTAAATATTTGTTGAATCGCCCTCGTACATCCTCCAACGCAGCTGTGAACAGTTTCGGCGATATAATGTCACCCTGTCTCACACCGCGCTGAAGTCGTACTGGTTTCGAGTTTTGGTCCTGAAGGCGGACTGACATGGTGGCGTTTTCGTACAATGACTACAACACTTGGATGTACCGATAGTCTATTTGGCACCTCTGAAGTGATCTAAATACGACCCAGCGGTCTCGACAGAATCAAAAGCTTTCTCATAGTCCACAAACGCCAAGCATAGTGGCAGATTATACTCCTCGAACACCATATCCTATCCATTGTAATTTTAGACTTGCCCTAAATATCTTTCCTTCCCAATAAAGACTGGTTGTTTTCTTTCCAGTTTTTTATTTTTTTAATAATTCATTTGATAATACTGAGCTATACTTTTTATAAAGCTTCTGTCAAATAGTAAGGTAAAATTATTACACTATATATTATCATATTTATTTGATATTAGCTATGTAATAACCCTAATTTGATAGTACCCATATTGTTATAATAACTAAAAAAATATTCCGCTCTATTTTTATTACACTGACATCACACTCAAATTTTACATACTATGTTACTCCTTCATTTAAGAAAAATCTAATGACACCGTAAATGTTAAAATTCGACAAACAAAGCGTTCAGGTTACATACAGATAAACAATCTCTAGAATGCGCTTTTCGAATGTTGCCGGCAAAATAAATTGACGGCGCGCGAAGTTCACAATTTTTTTTTGCCATTTATTGTTAGTAAAGGTATTTAATAGTTATATTTTCATAAATCAGCATTAAATTGGCTTTATCACCATATTCTTTGTTTGAAAATAAATACACCGATGTATTAATTACGGCGACTTAATTAAAAAAAGTTGGTAGAACATTTCGAATATTGTATATATTTTTTAGAAACTACTCAAGAAATTGCAATTTTTTATATCAGCAATGAATTCTACGTTATTGATTTATACGAAAATGATACCACACTTGTCCTATTAGCTTAACATGGACAGTTATAATTTGCGCAATGAAGCCGGGCGGAGCGCTTTCAACCCCCCCTCCGGTGCCAGAAAAGGGGGTCCCGAGGGCTACCGATCTTAATCGGCTTGTTTTGACTCAAGGAACAACTGTGCCAAGTTTCATACTTGTGTCAAAAAATTTAAAGTTCGGTCATTTTTTGTCTCTAAACGCCCGTACTATAAGCCTATTGCTATTTACACATGTCATAATTTATTTTTTTTATAATTTATGTGCACATAAATAACAGGACAAGGATAAAACATAAAGAAACACGAGTACAAAGGTGCTGCTCATTTTTAATGAAATTTCTGCCAGCAGACCCACGACACGTGATAAACATAAAATACGTTTAACGCAGATATATTTTGTTTAATGTAATATTTTCTTTAACATAAATGAATGTAATGTGCATAAAATACATTTATTAGGGTAAAGACATTCTGATACTCGATATAATGATGATATATCGAGTATCAGAATATAAGGATATTAGTGAGTACTAATTTATTTGAAGAATAATATAAATATAATTAAAAAATACTTATCCCTTTTAGGGATAAGTCCCCCTATGTACGGCCGAAATAGGGGTTGCAATTTTGTATGGAAAAATCTTTAAATTAGCAACAATTTTGAAAAAACTTAGAGATTCATGCTCTTAAAAATATTTCATTGAGTACGTTTCATGGTTTATTGGAATTCATCCCTTCAGGGTGCAAAATAGGGGTTGAAAGTTTTAATGGAAAATATTTAAAATATGCTACAATTTCTATGAAATTTATTATCCGGGCTTAAATAGGCTACAAAATTATTTTTCCTACGGGAAAATATAAAATTCCCACGGGAAAACAATAATAACGCGGGCGAAGTCGCGAGCGGAAAGCTAGTTGTATACAATGTGTCCCGTCACCGCCTTTAATGGTGTGAAATATGGCATTTTTTATCGACAAATTGCCCCTCATATTTTGTTTTTCTCTTACGGTCATAAAATGGCCGCCATTTTGTTTTCTTGGTAACCAAGACCTGGGCTCTCATACTAATTCAACCACCACTACTCATGTAAATGTCCTATCAACATTAAAAAGGTGTCATTTGATAGCTAAACATGTAGACAACAGTTACACAGCCATCATGTTTCAATTGTCATGGAATAAAAAATAGAAATAAATAATTATTATTATTCGAGCTCCTAAATATAAATAACAGTCTTCTATATAATTGTTTTACGAGAAAATATAAAATTCCCACGGGAAAACAATAATAACGTGGGCGAAGCCGCGAGCAGAGAGCTAGTATATATATAAAAGAATATGACCAGTTAGGAAAGTGTCGAATAAGGAATATGACCAATCAGAAATATAACGAATCAGGAACAAATCCATTATTTGTCCATAGGCTTACTCACACCGGTACTGAGAAAGCTGATTGAGTCCGTATGGAACTCACCGGTAACTAAAAATGTATGTATGTATGTACATGTACTACGGTTAAGCATCATAACGTACATTCTAAGCCAGTACAATTCCTGGCACGTCCCGTCCCTGCGTCAATGACACTTGCATTTCTCGCGTTCCACTTGCAAAATAAAATTGAGCTTTCATTACTTAATATTCGGACTGCAATACTACAAGGTAAGTAGAATATTGATCGTGATGTTATTCATAAGTAAATAAAGTGAATATAATATTATTTTACACAATGAAAGAAATAAAATAATTAAGTTAATTTGTCGAAATCTGCGCTACATTTTTAAGACTGTGCAGCTTATGTAAAAATATAGCTGTGTTAGTTTATTTCTCTTGCAAGCAAACTAGTTTGATAGAAATAATCAGTCTTTCAATCTCACTAGATAAGCTCACATTAAATGACTAGCGACCCGCCCCGGCTTTGCATGTGTGTAATCTAGTACCCTTGGAGCGTCGGTGGCGCTGTGGCCTCGGCACTGGACTGTGCCCCGAGTAGAATCGGGAGGCCCGCGATCGATCCTACCATGTACCAATGTGTTTTTCGTTTTACGAATTTCATATGTACATTTATCTGACGCTAGTACGGTGAAGGAAAACGTCGTGAGGAAACCTGCATACACCTGCGAAGTAATTCAAAGGTGTATGTGAAATTAACCGGCTGTATAAAAGGTGTATGTGAAATTTCTGTGGGGCAACTCTGTAGATGTTTCCCAATCTGTAATAGAAACAATAGCTCCAATACTTGCTAGTATTTTTAATGATTGCATTGACTGTGGTGTGTTTCCTGATCTAATGAAACTGAGTAAAATTATTCCATTACATAAATCTGGTAGCACATCAGACCCCAATAATTTTAGACCTATCTCTGTGCTACCTACTTTTAGCAAAATCTTTGAAAAAATAATGTTGGAACAAATGCAAAGCTTTTTTAACAGAAATAATCTTCTACACTGTAAACAATTTGGTTTTAGAAAGGGTCGCTCAACAACTGATGCTGGTGTTGAGTTAATACAAAATATATATGAGGCCTGGGAGGACTCACATGATGCGCTGGGCGTTTTTTGTGACTTGTCCAAGGCGTTTGATTGCGTTCATCATGACACCCTGATCAGGAAATTACACTACTATGGATTTCGCGACACTGTTCTGGATTTACTCATCTCCTATTTGACTGAGAGGATTCAGAAAGTAGACGTCAACGGGGAGAGGTCCCAGGGCACCTCGGTTAAAATGGGAGTTCCGCAGGGTTCAATTCTTGGTCCTTTTCTATTTTTAATATATATAAATGACTTGCCTGCTTTTGTACAAGACAGGCATGAGATTGTATTATTTGCAGATGATACTTCACTTATGTTTAAAATTAAAAGACGATTGCAAATTTATGACGATGTAAATAGTTCTATCTCAAGAATAGTTTACTGGTTTAATGCGAATAACTTGTGCCTCAATGAAGGGAAAACTAAATGTATAAAATTTGTTTTACCCAATGTTAAAGAGGTTCACACCACTGTTAACATAAAGCATAAAAATGTGGACCTTGTGGATACTGTAGTATTTCTTGGTATTACTTTAGATTCAAAGCTTCAGTGGGGCCCACATATTGATAAATTGTCGAAGAGACTTAGTTCTGCAGCCTACGCTGTATGGAAAATACGTCAGCTGACTGATGTTGATACAGCAAGACTTGTATACTTTGCCTATTTTCATAGTGTGATGTCGTATGGCATTTTGCTGTGGGGAAATGCTGCCGACATTCAGACTGTTTTTGTGCTGCAAAAAAGGGCTATTCGTGCTATTTATAACCTTAAAATAAGAGACTCTTTGAGAGAAAAATTTAAAGAAATTGGTATTATGACCGTCGCGTCGCAATATATTTACGAGAATATAGTATATGTTCATAAAAATATACATTCGTTTTGTAAAAACAGTGATATTCATTCAGTAAATACTAGGCAAAAGAATATGTTAGCGTTACCAAATACTAGGCTTAAAAAAATTAATAATTCTTTCAAAGGCCTTTGTGTACGTTTCTACAATAAAATCCCAAATAATATTAAAGCACTTAACTTGAATAAATTTAAAGTCGCTATCAAGGGCGCACTTATGAAGAAAGCATATTATAAAGTGTCTGATTATATGACAGATAAAACTGATTGGGATTGACAAAAAATGTGATAATTGACGTTTAAAGGGTGTTAACACTTTGTGATAGTGGGATAAATTTCATTCGAGTAACTGTTCCACTCACACCGACAGGCATTTCTATATTATTTAAAAAAATGTATGTGAAATATAATATTGTAATGTTGGCATTTTAAAAGAGGAGACAAAAAAAATACAAGACCTTCCGAGTTTCTTGCCTGTTCTTCTTGAGAAGGCTCTCCCAATTTCCGAACAGGTGTAGAGTCAATTTTTTTTTTTTTTTTTAATTTTACTTGTATTTGCACACATCTTAATAATGGTTGGGGTGTGTGTACATACAAGGATTAAATAATTTAGTTAATTAGATTCTTGGTTGAAGATTTTTATGTTTTTATTTTGACGTCAATAAGTGCCTGTAAAGGTCTATATTGAATAAAGATTTTTGAGTTTGAGTTTGAGTTTGAGTTTGAAACCAATCCGCACTGGGCCAGCGTGGTTTGACTAAGGCCTAATCGCCCTAACATAACTAGTTAGGGTAGGCTCGTGCCCCGCGGTGGGGACGTATATGAGCTGTGATGATGATGATATATCTAGCACACATGCTAGATTCATCAACGGCAAACGGAGAATATTCCAATGAAAGTTCTGACATTGCCATTATACATACCAAAAATCATTACCACGAAATGCACAGGGTCCTAATTCCGCTTATGTTTACATCGTTATCGTGTCTTGTGATAGCGTTTCAATAAAACTGCGCTTTTGTCGCTTTTATAGGCATTTCCTGGTGCAGTTCATTCATATTACAATTTCTTGATAAGTCAATAGTGACAAATGTTTTTATGTAGGTAGTTAGTAAACGAATAACCAACAATAACTGTCTCAAAAAGCGATTCCATTGAAGTACTATTGACACGCCACAAATGCGTTATAGCTAGCAGAATAAGGCCCCTGCCCCCTAACCATGATCGCCCAAAACAATATTAAAACTGCCCTGAGAGCGGGACGGTGCTATATGCAGCAAGAGCGGTGTCTTTGTTTCAATATTGTTTTAACCTCGCTATAAGCGATCATGGTAAGGCCCCTGGAGAGCTATTTTTGAATTACGTATGCGACTTCGAAATCACCGATGTGACTAATAATCACCGATTTTCAATAATTCTTATTTTTGAATATCACTTTGTGACTACCTTAGTCACGGATGTGATTTCATTACGAGTGCCCTCACCCACTCGTAAACAAGTCATACATAACTGTGGAAACGTTATCTGTGTTTTGTTTAGAGAACATATTGACAAGTTTGTAGTTGATGTGTGTTGATTTTAAGTTGGATTTAAAATTTTTAAAATTTGTCAAATAAGTAAATATACACGGTTATTTTTTATCTCCCTGGAAAATTTAAGGGACGCTTCACGACATGGTATTAGAATGATTTCAATATTTAAAAAAAATAGTTGTTATTTTTTTAAAATAACTTGAAGTTTTTAAATACAAAAAATGCTGCACTAGTTGAGAGCAGCATTTTTAGATATTTTTTTAGTTTTTATATATTTTTATTTTATTTTTTATCCTTTTTTTTTATTTTTTATATAATATTGGATGTGTCCTGAAGCGTCCCTAACATTTTCCAGGGCGATAAGAAAATAACCGTGTATAAGTTTAAAATCTTTTAAATTTGTGTCACAAACAAACTTAGACCAGTATTTTCTTATATTTTGGCCTAGTTGCAATGAATTTTTAGCCGTATAATAACCGGTATATACCGAAAACGGCTACATTCTGCGTGGAACCGAACCCTTACCTCTATCTATGTTGGCAGCTCTGCGTTCGACTTTCAAAAATAGGATGTTTAGGAATTCGTGACTTCAAAGTCATCGCTGACTATTTAGTCAGCGGTGATTTCTAAATCGCATACGTAATTCAAAAATAGGTCTCCTGGTCACTAATGCAGAGAAACATCTAGTTGCAACTCTTCACAGACTACAACAACCACTTAACATCAGGTACAGACTACAGTGCCGGCTTTGGGGCCCGCTTAAGGTGCAATATTACTGAGCAAACAAATACACTCTCGAATTTTTATGGTACGATATTAACATAGTCTGCATAAAATCACTTATAATTGGGATGATGACTGAATTCAAAATTTCACCTCTCGTCATAAAATATTAAAATACCGTAGAAAAAGATGCAGTCATGTGAAATTAGAATTAAAATCGCCTTAGAAATACATTAGATACAAGCATTTTAAGCTGTAAATTTGGAAGCGATTAGACAGAGAGATCCGACATTAACCGTGACGTCATTGTTGTGTACGGCCATATAAACTCCATGTAAATTGCCGTTTTGCTAGAAAGAGATGGAGAAAAATCTTTAATACCTTATAATTATCTTGGTTGTTTTTATAGTTATTCGAAAACCGATTTTTCTTTCTGTTTATCATATGAATGAACTTCTATTAAAGCATTTTTTTTTCATTCATCTAGCCTATTAATTAAATAGCAAGTGATAATAGATATTATTAAAGTGAATGCATTCTGATTTGTTCCGAGGAGCACGGTGCTCTCATCTTTAAAATTACCAATAAAATGAGGTATATTCACAGTAGATAGATAGGTAGATGAAAATAATATTAATTTTATGATTACAAATGGATATTGTTTTGTATAGCCTAATATATTGCCACGTGATTTAAAGCGACCAAAAATTACGATGTCTACCGTATGTTCACTGTTTATACATAGCTTGGGGCAACTTCGGATCGTCTTGACATCGTGAAACTTATCACACCTTTAAATCTTATTGCATTGTCAGTGTTTTCCGAATATTGCTAGGAAATGGGTCCCAAAATGAGCCGTCCTAAGCCGTACGCTTATGGTGCGTTCCGAATTGCGATAAAAGCGATAATATCGCGAACCCGACCAAATTAAATCGTTTCAAAATATAAGGGCTATTGAATCAGTAGGTTATGTTGTGACTTTGGTCGGATTCGCGATATTATCACTTTTATCGTTTTACGGAACGCCAGGGTTATTTGGCACCAAAAATATAAAGTAACACATTAACTACATATTGTATCTCTGTATTAACTGCTCTTATTAGCGCTGCGCTGCCCCAGGGTTTATTTACTGCCCGCTCCGGCCTCGAACCTTTTGACAATACAACAATATAAGAAATCATAAATTTGTAATATCCTAAATTTTAATTTAAGTTCATGATTTCTAGTTTTTGTATACTTTTTCAATCATTTTCTTTTGTACAAACCTTATCCTGGCAATAACGAACACAACTAAATCAGAATTAACCAATTTGCAGCAATCGTTTGCGTGTACATACATTTTTTTACGTTTTTTTAAGACGTTTAATTTCTATTAATATAAATATAGATTACTATCTGATGAAATAAACTCTAGCTCCATCTACTTCCAAAATTATAAAGTTAAATCTGCAAATTAAAGCTAATAGCATGAGGTCTCATGCGATAATACATTACAAATGCATCGCGAACCGCCTGCGTCGCTCGCAAGTCAAACCTTTCTATACTTAATGTCCGTACTGAAGCCCTAAAAACACACTATAAAACGAACACCAATGACCCCTTGGGTTCTGGTAATAAGATTAATTTTATATAGCCGATGGTTTCCGTGTGCCATGAAGTCTTCTGTACGAAGTGTCGATAACGAGGGATAGCACTCGAAGGCGAGAGACTCTCGTATATCGATGACGATGCCACTTGACTTAGGATGAAACATCGTTGCTGCCTGAACCAAATTTCATTATTTTAGCTTGATGTTGTTTTGTCGATCTAGGGTATGCAAACAATGCAAGTGTAAGGAGAAAACATATTGAAGATCAGAATGGAAACTGACAGTTTAATATGTCGATCATAGCGTTTAGTCGTGTGGAAAGGATACATAGGGTCATCATTTTGCTATTGATTAGTTATTGTAATCTATTTTTTTATTATTATGACTATTTAATTAATAGCCGTACTATGTCTAAAATGAATGAATTAAAACTAATGATGCTGGACCGGGTATCTGTAAATTACCAGTTGTTATGATTAAGTTTCTGTCGTTTAATAGAATGCCCATGTATATAAAGATGTGTACGGTAATATTGGGACTTAATTATGAAACAATAATTTTGAAACCCCCCGCTGTAATAGTAGTAGGCTGAATATTATAATGTTATGATAAACGTACTATCTACGCCTTGATATGTATTCAAATTCAAAAATCTTTATTCAACACGGGCCTTTACAGACACATATTGACATTAAAATAAAACAAAATTCTAATAAGAAGGAAAATTATTTGAGCTTGTATTTAAGCATACACCCTAAACATAATTAACATGTATGCAAACACAAACAGGCAAAAAAAATGACTCTACACCTCTTCGGAAATTGGGAGACCCTTCTCGAGAAGAACAGGCACGTATAGTAAGCGCATTCCCGCTCATGACAGAATTACCCCGAGCTGGGATCCGTGGAAACTTTTCGTTGGCAGAATCCACAGAATTAAGCTAGAAGGTCGTCAATAGGCTCATTTCGTAAAATCTCTTGTCATTTAGACAATCTACAATAATTATATCGCGCCATAATGTGATTTCAAAGACTGAACACACACATGGACTCGAAAGATAATAATATACCCTCAATAGTCATTATCCTAACTGAATTTAATTTAGGCACAATTCTAAACGTTCGTAAATCCTAGGCGTTACATGAACACATTGAATAATAAAGGGAATAAAGCACGTTGTCCTTATGTAGTAGTATGTAAATCCGCCCTGTCGGATCCCGGGGGCCCTAAAGGGCCCTTGTATACGCACTCGACAGACCACATCGAATTTCATTAAGGCCATTCACCAAGATCTCAACGTTAAAGTAAATAAGCAACGTAATATTATTTGAATTCCCTTGGCAGCTTAGAGTATCAAATCTAGAGAACAGAAGAAATTAAAAAAGAAATGTAAATGCATGTCTGTGCAGATACCTACTTATTTTTGATTGTACATACCAAAGCTTTTGTGTTATTTTTAATATCACAGCAAGCTTAATATCTCACCAGCTATTAAAAAAACAGCAGCCATATCCAAAGCAATCTATTAAAAGGTATAGTTGGCAATGGTTCGTGGCAATGATAATTACGTTGACTATAAAGTCATTGGTTACGGTCTTTACCTGTTTTACCTGTTACCGTGAACTGAAATATTACAATATTCTATATTTATTTATTAATTATGTACAACGTGTTTGGTACACGCCCTGTCAAGTCGCAACCTACCCATGCAATATAGTCGTATAAAACTTATGGTGTAATAAAAATTCGTAATTGTAACAGTAGATAGTTTACCAAGGGAGCAAAGAACTATATTTAAGGCGTGAGTGTTTTTTTTAAATCTAGAGCGGAGCGAAGGATTCTAAAGTAGAATCCTGAGCGCAGCGAGGGATTCAAACATTCAAAGTACGTCACTTGAGCCACAGAATAAGAAATAGTACTAAAGTACTCGAGTTTAAAATAGTGTTGCTCCCGAGGTCAACACTCTACTTTTTATCACTCTCTATGAGAAAATAAATTAAACTTATGAGTAAGAATCGATAGCACACACGCTACTTTTAGTAGCAGCGATCAGCGATTTTGCGACTGCATCGATGCTGCATCGCGTTTTCGCAACTAGCTGCGTTCGGTCGCAGCATCGGAAACGCGCGTTTAAGTGATTCTTTCGAAGCTGCATCGCGATTTGGCGACTGCCAGCGTTCGGACGCGGCATCGGAGTCGCGCGTTTTAGCGAGTGCTTCGATGCTGGATCGGGTCGGCTGTAGTGTTGTCGAATGTCGATCGATATTTGCCTATCGATAGTTTGCTGATTTGCAATAGTAATAGTATTGTTTACAAATGCTAATTTCAAAATGATTTCTTGTTACATTATTTTTATTATTATTATTACAAGCTTTTATTTACTTTCACCTGCCCTGGTGTCTTAATGAAATTTGCAAGTTAAATTTGACCCATTTCCCGGATTGAAATGAAATGAAATGTTTTGTACTTCATTCCAAAATGTACAAAAAAAATCGTTCATCTCTTCTTAATATATTAAAAAGTGCATGATGCTCTCTAAAAGTAAGTCTTGCACTGGTTATTGGATGTACCCAATGCCGCCTTCGGCGCGATTAATATTTTTGTTTTATTAATGAAACTAGTAGCAGTTCAGCTTCATTAGAGTCCGTCCATAGCTTCGTCAAAATTTAGTACATCACTACCGTCTTCTGCAGATGCTAAATCGATGTGACCGGCATCCGATTGTGTGCGGAGTGTAGCGTTCAGTCGCTGAGTTGAGCTTCCGAAAAGCGACACGGTCGCCGCGTTTGGCGTTTTTAAGTGTACTGTGTGGCACGTTCGGTCGCTGCATTTAGCTTCTAAGAAGCGACTAAAGGTCTATCCGCACACATCAGTGCCGACACGTGACGATCAGTGCCGTGCCGATCAGTACCGTGACGTGCTATACGCACACATCAGTGACATTCAGTGCCGACGCGCGCTGTGACCTTAGCAGTACGTTCAAGTCCTTTGAGTGTCGCCGCGAGTTACAACCGAACAACCATCGAATTTGATGGTTGTAAAACGCTCTGACGTTTATGACTGAAATACTCTTACGTGATTGGATGATATTGGCGGCCATATTCTATAATGTCATCTACTAGAAAGAGAGAGAAATAAAAAATCATGTGAAAGAGGGAGATAAAAGATTTGGTTGCTGCAATCCGTTCAACGCCTTTGAGCGAGTTAAGAAACAACCGGACAACTACACCCAGAGGCGCTGAACGCGCTTCTGTAGTTAACTACAGTCGCTAACGTGTTTACGCAGACAATATCGTTTTCGATAGTGACCGTACCATATTATTATGAAAGATTGAATTTAGTCGGCTTATACGTCAACTTCAAATTATTTCATAGGTTAGATTAACCATTGTTTGATTACATTCACGAAAACTTATTTATTTTCATGATAAAGAGTAAGTTTTTATTAAATGTAGACCATGTATTGATTTAATAATGATATAGACAAGCGCTTCATAGTTCCAGTTAATGGCGCAATTCATAGGAATATATAGTAATTATAGTTTAATTGTAAGTAATAACATTGTTGTGGTAAACATTGTAACAATTTTCCATTAAAAATAATCATCTTCTATGCTTCTATGGGTTTGTTTTTAGTACCCATCTATTTAAAGACGTGGCTACATAAAGATACCTATTGGATTGATAATTTAAATGTGAATAGTGCAATCCGTTATAATTGAAGGACTTTCCTTTATAGCTAAATAATTTAACCAATTAATTTTTTCTTTCAGGCTTTAGATCACCATTATCTCAATTGTTCCTGAGGGCCCACAGGAAAATATGTATAATATTTGTTTAATTCAATAGAGTTGACAAATATGCTGAAAATTGATACCTGCCAAATGTAGTATTACGGGAGATATACAACTGCATAAGTGAGTGAGTGAATGAATAAGACTAAAAATTATACTCCTTTACAGTATGAGTATTTAAGATGAAGCAATTTATATAAAACTTAAAATAAAGCTGATGAAGTCTGACGTCGGCCAATATTCATATAAAATGATAAAATACTTGAATTTTACAATATTATGATTATCTATTATGAATTTATGTGATGTTTAATGATATGTCTGTTGTTGCAGAAGTTTAAGTTCCAAAATTTACCTGGAATTACAGTCAAGTATCCAACCATAGAAATTACTGCACAAGAAAGAACCGGTACTACTGTTATTTATTATCATTCACACCACAAAGAGCATAGTCCATTTTTGGCTTCGCATGAACATGATGCTACAAAGGAAATAACTCACTAAATAATTTTCATATTTTAGCAAACTTAATAGTTGAAGAAATTTGTTTAATCGACACTATTATATCATTAAAATATATTATATTGATATTTTACTTATTTTGTATGATTATCAGTCAGTAAAATTATATTGGTGTTAAAAGACGTTTTATGTTTTGTTTATAGTAGGAAAATTGTTGTTTTGAAGTTCGTTGTCAATAAAGGGTAGAAAATAAACAATGGTAAATTTATATGGTTTTTATTGAATAAAAGTAAAATCCTCTCGCAACAAGTGGCAACCGTGACAAAAATAAATAAATAAGCAAGAGGATTAAAAAGTGAGTAAAAACCAGGGCCGACAATAAAGAAATGGAAAAATTAAAGAAACTTCTAGCCGTGGCCAGAACACAATTTACGAAAGCGGCGGACGAAATCATAGTAATTTTATCAGGAGATCGACCGCATGAAGAGGTAAAAGCATTATATTCATTTGTTGAAACCAAATCGGATGCGCTATTTAAAATCGAAGCACAAATAGAAGAAGAATTTTTAAAAGATGATGATTTCGATGTGGATCTATATGAGAAGAACCAGGATGTCGCAGACGAATACAGGAAGAGATGGTTAAAGATCAAGGCGATATATGAAAATATAGCAGACAAGGTAGATAAAAATGAAGAAAAATATATGATACCTGAGACAATGACGAAAAGGAATATAAATGGCAATGAAGAAGAATTAGATAACGGTACAAAAAGGAAGTTTAAGTTGCCACAAATTGAGTTAAGGAGGTTCGACGGGAAAATTAGCAATTGGTTATATTTTTGGGGGCAGTTTCAAAAGATAGATGAGGATCCGAAAATAGATGACGATGATAAACTGCAATATTTAATCAGATGTACTGAGGAAGGCTCTATAGCAAGAAGAGTAGTAGAGAGTTTTCCACCGTCGGGCTATAAAAACATAATAAAAACTATAAAAAAGCAATCGAGCAACTCAAAAGTCGATTTGGTAAAAATGGTCTACTGATAGAAATTTATGTAAGAGAATTGTTAAATTTGGTTATGAAGAAAGATAAAGACAATTTGAGCCTCCTGTATGATAAATTGGTTGCACAAATACGAGCGTTGGAAACCTTAAATGTAACGTCAAAATTATGCAGCTATGTTGTTTCCGTTAGTTGAGTCAGCACTACCAACTGAAATTCTACAAACATGGATTAGACAGAGAGGGAATGACATAGAAAAGGACGAAGAGAAATATAATCTAAATAGCTTGCTCAATTTTTTGAAGAGGGAAGTCGAAAGTCTTGAACGAATAGAAATTGTGAGAACAGGTCTGTACCAACATAATATCGAAAATAAAGACAATTTTCCATCTACAGCGGCATGCATAGTAGCAGGACAAAGTAAGAGTATTCCGGCATGCATTTGGTGTGAAAAAACGGGTCACACAAGTTCAGAATGTCACAGAGCAAGCAGAATGAATTATGAAGAGAAGTACGAAGTAATAAAGAAAAAGAATGTATGTTTCTATTGTTTACGAAAGGGACATAACGCTAAGATGTGTAAAGCATTTGTCAGATGCTTAATATGTTCGAAACGTCATTTGACAATTATGTGTAAACAGATTAAAGATAATACTAGGAAAGAAGATAAGGGTAATGAAAAGGAAGATAAACCAGAGAGTGAAGTTTCAACAGTTTTGCTGTGTCAGAAAGATAAAGATTACGTCACTCTGCTTCCTACTTTAAGGGTATTTATATTAAACGGACAGAAAAGACTGTGTGTAAGAGCTTTAGTAGATTCAGGAGCTCAAAGGTCATATATCAGAGAAGAGTTAGCAAACAAACTAAGGTTAAAACCAGCAGATAAAGAGACATTAGGTCATTTTGTATTCGGAGGTTCAGAAACAAAGCAAAAATATCACAACGTATATCACGTTGACGTAAAAAATATTAAGGAAGATATAACACTGACAATGGAGGTTTTAGGAACTGATGTAATATGTGGTCCAATACCAATTACAACAAACAAAAGTTTATTACAAAAAATCTCACACTATAACATCGAACTAACAGATGTAATGGATGAACAAAATGAAATTCAAATGTTAATTGGAGCTGACAATTCAGGTATATTAGTTGGAGGAGAAATAATAAATTTAGATAAGAATCTTACAGCTATTAAGAGTAAACTGGGTTGGTATGTCCGAGGGCCAGTAAGACAAAAGAGTAAACAAAATATCTTATCATGTGTATTGGACATTACAGATATGTGGAATTTAGAGTCATTAGGTATCAAAGACCCAGCAGATATGGTAAAGAGTGGAGAACAGGAACAGAAACTGATGAGCTATTTTGACGAGTCTGTAAAGATTAATCAAGAAGGAAGATATGAGGTGAAGCTATTATGGAAAGAGGGAGCTGGTGGCTTGTTGACTAATAGAACTTTAGCTGAAAAAAGACTTATAACTACGACTAAGAAATTAGTTGCCACGAATTATCTCAAAGAATATGAAGACATTTTCCAAAATTGGTTAGATGACGGCATAATAGAACAGGTATATGATGATGACTTAAAATCAGGGCATAATTTATCACATCATGCTGTCATCAAAGAATCGAGTGCCACTACTAGGGTAAGACCAGTTTTTAATGCTTCAGCAGAAGACAGCAATGGCAATTCGCTGAACAAATGCATACATGCGGGAGTAAATATGTTTGAGATCATACCGAAAATACTTGTACAGTTCAGACTATATGCCTATGGAGTAACAGCCGACATCAGGAAGGCATTTCTCCAAATTTCTCTTGCAGTCGAAGACAGGAATTTTCTGAAATTTTTATGGTGGGAAAATATTCACAAAAGAGACGCATTTATTATTTATCGCCATTGCAGGCTGGTATTTGGAGATTCGTGCAGCCCTTTTTTGTTGAATGCTACTATAGCGTATCACCTCGATAGAGCACCAGAAGAACTTAAAGTCACTGCGAAGAAATTAAAAGATAGCTTCTACGTTGATAAGTGTATAATTAGTTTCGAAACGAAAGAAGAAGTTCAAAGATTTATAAACGAATCGAAGATGCTAATGGATGCAGCGAAGATGGATTTACGAGGTTGGACTGGTAATTATACAAAAAAACACGCAGAGATAATATCAATATTAGGTTTATTATGGGATACAGATAGTGATACTTTAACATGCAATGTAAAACTAGACACAGAAGAGGAGGATGTTCTTACGAAGAGAAAGCTACTTTCGTTTGCACAAAGAACTTTTGATCCTATAGGCTTTACAAGTCCGGTGACGTTAATACCAAAACTATTAATGCAAAGAGTCTGGAACGCAAAGATTAAATGGGACGAACAGGTACCGATGGATGTAGAGAAAGAATTTAAATTATGGCGCGAAAACATGCATATATTAAGAAACTGTAAGCTTCCAAGAAAACTATCTGCTATACCGTTGAACAACGCTAAGGCAGAGATACAGATCCACACATTCTGCGACGCTTCTAAGAAAGCTTATGGAGCTTGTGTGTTTTTACGGGTCACTTGTGAGGGTATGGTTACTGTGCAATTGGTAAGTGGTAAGTCTAGAGTAGCTCCAAATAAAGACATTTGTATTCCCAGAATGGAGTTAATAGCAGCCACAATTGCGACCAGATTATACAGGCAAGCTCTAGACGGTTTACATTTTAAATGTAAAAGTTATTTTTGGACGGACTCTAGCGTTGTTTTGGCTTGGGTTAGAACTTCTACTACTTGGAAACCGTTTGTTCAAAATAGGGTAAATGAAATAAAAGGTTTGTCAGATATAAATGACTGGCATCATATTCCAGGAAATGATAATCCAGCGGATTTACTTTCCCGCGGCTGTCCGGCGAAAGATCTTGAGAAGGGCCGTTGGTGGGAGGGACCAAGATGGTTAAAACTTGAAATGAGCGAGTGGCCGAAGAGTGAATGTATGCCCGATCCGAATGTTGTCCAATCAGAATCGAAGCAAAGTATTTTATGCAACGTAGACGTTATTGAAGCGGACATAAGCAAAAGATTATTAAAGTTTTCAAAGTACAGCAAAATCGTTCGATTAGTAGCATGGATTCAAAGGTTTTACAATAATTGTCGAAATGATACCAAAATTAAAGGATATAATATAAGTTCGGAAGAATTTCTAAGAGCACAGTATAGTTTATTTTATTTGATACAAACAGAACATTTTAACGAGAACAAAGCGAGAGTGCCTAAAATACAAACAGTGTCATATCATGGACTGATAAGAGTTCGGACTAAGTTATTATTAAGTCAGGAAGAAAAGGAGTGCTTCAAGATGCCTGTATTGCTGCCAGGTAATAATATCATAGTTGAGAGGCTAGTTCAAGAAAAACATATAATAATGCAACATGCAGGCCTCCACATACTTTTAGCCGAGTTGAGAAACACGTTTTGGATTACCCGTGCAAGGAAGCTAGTGAAACGTATAATAAGCGGATGTGTAACGTGTCGCAGATATAGTTCAAGGCCATGTAAGACGCCCCTAGCTTCATTGCCTGTTGATAGAATTGCTTACTCAGCCACTTTTGAGATAACTGGAATTGACTTAGCAGGTCCGTTATATTTGAAAAATGGAGAAAAGTGCTATATTGTTCTTTTTACTTGCGCTGTTTACCGCGCTCTACATCTGGAGCTAGTGGAGTCATTGTCAACAGAAGCGTTTCTAGCAGCACTAAGAAGATTTATAGCCAGAAGGGGTAGAGTGAAGTCGATTTATACCGATAATGGTAGTAACTTTATTGGGGCGAATAATTCATTTGAAAATATTAATTGGAATAATATTGCTACAAATTCGCATTTGAATCAGATAAGATGGCATTTTAGTCCCCCAGCAGCACCGTGGTGGGGTGGCTTTTGGGAAAGGATGGTCCGAATGATAAAGCAGTTACTCCGGCGGGTTCTTGGTAATGCCAGACTAAATTTCATAGAATTACAGACGGTACTATGTGACATTGAAGCGGCAATCAATGCAAGACCCCTTACCTACGTTTCGGAGACAGACGATTTGGTGCCACTAACCCCAAATGATTTTATTCACCCGTTACCCAGTAACGATGTTGCGGATTTAGATGTAATTGATAGTCAGAGTCTAAACCAACGCCTAAGGTACGTTCAAAAGTTACGACAAGACTTAAGGCAGCGGTTTAGGACAGATTATTTGGCTTTGCTCGTACATCGTCAAAAGGAAAGCCCATGTAGGACAGACCATAAACTGAAGGTCGGGGATATAGTGCTGGTGGAAAATGACACAAAGATAATAAATTGGCCATTAGGTTTGGTAACGGCATTGTTTCCTGGACCAGACAATGAGGTACGAGTTGTTAAGGTCAGGACAAAAGGTGGAGAATGTGTCAGAGCTGTTCAAAGACTTTATCCTTTAGAGGTTTCAATGCAAGAAGCAGTCGAGTTTCTGCGAGGAACGCCTTCGAAAAAGACCCATTGTCCCCTAATCCTTAAAGATCACGAGGAAAAGGCGCCGGAAAGGGAAAACATAGAGACACCGGATTCTACAGCACCACCCTTACTGTCTCGCGGAGGTAGATACATAAGAATGCCGAAAAGGTTTTTAGATTAAGTTTTATCGATTTTTCTTTTGTTTTGGGGCTGCCAGGGTGTTAAAAGAGGTTTTATGTTTTGTTTATAGTAGGAAAATTGTTGTTTTGAAGTTCGTTGTCAATAAAGGGTAGAAAATAAACAATGGTAAATTTATATGGTTTTTATTGAATAAAAGTAAAATCCTCTCGCAACAATTGCTGCTAAAATCTCAATGACAATGAAAGTATGCAGAGTCACAGCTACAAACTCACTGGATACTTTAGCAAACTGCACATTATTATGAGGTAAAATTAGGCTAAATGATCTAAGGGTAAAACACAGCGGGAAGTTAATCTGAAAAATACATTTTGTTTGTATTATTATTTTATGATAATAACAGCAATTGTAGGGAAGCAGTTAAAGAATGCATTGTTGACTGAAAAACAGTGAATTATTGTGTTCACATTACGACTCTTACATGGTTTTTGGGTTGAGCAATATATATCACCAACAAACCTGTTTTTTCATACCATCCACCTATTTGACATATGAATCAGAATAAATTCAAATATATACAGAAGATTGTTTGTTTTATTTCATATTGTTTCTATTCATTTAACAGCTCACAGGAAGTTATATTTATTAAGCACTTTGATACTGAATCATGCCCATATTCTTTTACGTAAGGCATAACTTCTTTTACATAAGATGTAAAAATATAGTTTTATAGGAATGTTCATGACTGGCCAGTCTCATAAAAAATGGACAATCTCCATTAAAAGATAATGTTTTTGATGCAAATTCTTAATGTTTATGTTAAATAACCAGAGGTACTAGTTTTTCTGAGTTATTGCAAAGCAGCAATGCTTTTCTGTTTTATATTGAAGGATACGAAATTTCAGGGTACTGTAACTACATTAATAAGATAATAACCTACACTTTGTACACTTTGGTCATTAGAAGACTATAGGTGACTATGATCATCTAGTAGGCTATTTGCTTGTTTGCCAACATTCTTGTGTAAAATATGCACAAATACAACAATTCTTTTGTTCTTTATATTAGATTCAGTATGAAATATAGACCTAGAATTTTATTGAAAATTAATATTTTTTGTCAAAACAAGGAAATACTACTTAGGTAAAAAAATTAAAGAGTGGGCTCATGTAATTTATTTATTTTTGATGTAAAAAAATGTGTTAACATCATCTTTTATTAATCTACCAATCAAAAAAATCATCAACCAATTTTTCCTTTTTAATGCAATCCAAACACTATTGTGACACTATAAATCCAACTGCAGCTGTGGCAATAAATCAGTCCAAAAAATGAAATGCTAAAACCGAAGCCTCCTCCGCAACTCATCCAAAATAAATGTAGCTGTAAAAAATTAAATCTTATAATTTAAAACTTAAAACCTTTTTAAGTTTTAACTGATTTCAAAAAAAGGAGATGTTGACTGTATCTATTTTTTAAAATATTATGTTCACTGATTACTCCTCCAATTGTGGACCGTTTTTCAAAATTCTTTCTTTTAATCGATAGAGGGATCCTAGGATAATGGAGGGAAACCCTTAAATTACAGAGGCACATCCAACATGTTTCATTTTTTCTGAAGATATTTAGGTAAGTACCTATTTGCATCTGATAGTCATCATATCATGTTACTGAGCTGATGATGATGGAAGGTTTCTGGTAGGTGAGGAGTTTGGGAATTTTACTAAAAATAATGAATTTTTTTTTCAAATAAAAATTAAACAGGCTCCAAAAACACCAAAAGTCTATACAAGAATACATACAATAACACATTTTTATATTGAAGTTGGTGCTAAACTTTCCAGGTGATATTGCTTGGTACCAACTTCAATATAAAATGTGATAGGTATTGTATGTACCTATTCTTATATCATTTATGACTTTTGGTGTTTTTGAAGTCAGTTTTATTCTTTGTAAAAAAACAGGTATACCTATTAGTAATAGCTTTTTATTAGAGAAATAAGTATAAGAAGTTATTTAAAAATGTTATTAAGGTTTATAATTTTAAAAATAAAATGCAATTCTTGACATTTGAGGGTGTATGAATGTTTTACCTCTCCACACAGTGTCAATGATTTTTAACCAACGCACCACTATTCTTTTTCCATTTGACTGGCTGTTATATCCAGCTAATTCTTTGCTTCTTCATTGGACTTGTTGCACGCAAGTAAGTATGGATGTGGCATCAACAGTCCCATTTATGGAGAAGCTGCAAGAAATGTTTTGTTAATAAAATGTTATAGAATAGGTATTTTAACACTTTGATATAGACTATTTTTAATTTGTTATCAGCTTGTCAAACAATTCCTTAACTTCTAGGGATGCCTTGTAGTTTATTGAATGTGTTATTTTGTCATACATAGGGATCACATTTTGTTTTATTTCCAAAAATCCAAGTTTTGCATTTACCTTCTGAAGGGATCATACGAAGACAATCTGAAACCTATATATTCACTTCAGTTGTCATAAAACAGTTTTATACACTTACGATAACTCTGTGATTATAAAGCTATTAAGATCAAAACAAAATTGTAAGTAACTTTTTATAAATGGTAATTTGATTTTGAGGTTACTTACATAAACTCTGTGTAGCTTTCAGTTTCAAGTCCGTATTTGCTTTTAAACACCAATGCAAATGCTGAAATGCTTATTTATAATACTATAATTGGCACAAATAGTTGTAATCACTCATTTGAACTTTTTCCCACGACTGCTCCCGTATTTTAATTGTTTTCGTGTCATTAACATATATGTATATTATGTAGGTATGTGTTATTATTCTTGAACTCAGCTGTGGTTAGCATATTCCATGCAAAAAAAATTACACTTATTAACTAATTTAACTCAATAATATTATTCCAAATTTGTATAAATTAACTATCGAATCGAGTCTCACGCTTGAAAATGTGAGTGAGTATAACGTAATTACAGAGGCGCGTTCAGCGCCTCTGGGTGTAGTTGTCCGGTTGTTTTTTAACTCGCTCAAAGGCGTTGAACGGATTGCAGCAACCAAATCTTTTATCTCCCTCTTTCACATGAATTTTTATTTCTCTCTCTTTCCATCAGATGACATTTTAGATAATGGCCGCCAATATCATCCAATCACGTAAGAGTATTTCAGTAATAAACGTCAGAGCGTTTTACAACCATCAAATTCGATGGTTGTTCGGTTGTAACTCGCGCCGACACTCTAAGGTCTTGAACGGGCGGTTGTTTCACCCGGTTGTCACGCTCAAAGGCATTGAACGGGGTTAGAGCGAAAAGTTGTACTTCGCGCGAAGGCTCTGAACGCGCCTCAGTAGTTATCGTTTTGTACGTTATCGTCTATCGAGTAGCTGTCAAATCATGAACTCATGGTAGAGTCTGACACACGAAACATGAACCTGACATTTTTTCAAGTAGCAACACTGATACAATGTCCCCATGTAGTTTAGTTCAACATGGTGATTTTGATACTTTGTAATAAACAATTTCATAATATTTTTTTCTTAATTTCTGTCGAAATATTACAGATATTAAGTAATTTTAACATTCATGAAATTCAAATACAGTGATTTCTTATAAAAGGTGTTATAAAGGTAGATGTTCATTTAAAACTAAACATTACCTAATATTTAATTTAAAAACAGTATTTTACCTAATATTTAATTAATAGTATTTAGTAACTCAATTTTTTCTTACTATATTCAAGGAAAAAAAGACAATCCTTTCACAAATTTAATATTCTAAATTACTACATAAATAAAAAAATATTAGAATATTTCAAGTATCACAATGTATTTTACCTTCTGTAGAGCTAGAATTTTTGAATTTGCCGCTTTTTCCAAGCTCATGTTTCGTGTGTCAGACTCTACCGATTTCCATACAATATGCACAAAACGATTGTCGACAGCGAGCGCGTTTTCGATAGGTTCGCGACGTATCGTAAACTATTGCACTCATGGTACCGCTTTTAGTTCACCGCGTTAGTGCTAGGGGCGCTGTACAAAGTTCCATACAAAAATTTACGCAGTCGATATCGACTCCAAACGAATGCAAACTCATGGTAGAGCTACTGATGCAGTTGCACAAGCATTTTTGAGATTGTTATTTCAAAAATGCCTCGATTTACAATATTCCAGTTAGCACCAATTGCTATATTATTAAATGAAGATGATAACATAAGTCATAGAATGCAATTTTAAAGTGTCCATGAATTTTCTATGTGCAAGGTCTACCTTGTAGTAAACCTTGCGTAAAACACATGTAAAACTGTATGTGATCAAACCAATTCTATAAATTTTTCGTCATCAATCTTAAAATGCTTGAAATCGTCCGTGCCGCCAGTGAAAATATTCTCTCCGAGAAATTCGCGTCGGATCACGGCGAGCGCCGGCGCAGCACTGAAGATCACTGAACGTCACTGACACTGACGAGTACGGATGGCGTCGTACAAAATGTATGCTACAATATCATTTTTCACTGACACTGATGGATACGTCACTGATCGTCACGTGTCGGCACTGATGTGTGCGGATAGACATTTAATCGCCGATCATCGCTACTAAAAGTAGCTAATGTGCTGAGGCTCTAAACTTCCATTAATTAAGTGACAATCAGACAAGAGAAGAAAAAAAAACAATAATTTGTTAGCAATGAGCATCCTCTATCGACGGGGGCGCCACCAGCGCCAGGACATGATGGCCGATCGAGTGTCTGCTTGATTTATTTTTCTTTATAATAGTTAATCTACGCTATTATTATAAAGAGGAAAGATTTGTATGTATGTATGTAATGAATAAACTCAAAAACTACTGGACCGATTTCATAAATTCTTTCACCATTAGAATGCTACATTATCCCTCATTAACATAGGCCAAATTATTTTTCTTATGGGAAAATATAAAATTCCCACGGGAAAACAAAAACAACGGGGGCATAGCTGCTTAAATTAATGCTAGTTAGTAGTTAATTATATTGGTCTAATGGATTAATATTATTATTATTTTATCTTGTCATTGTAACACAAACATTTCGTTGTAACATGGATGTCACACTCATGTGCAAAAGTTAATTTTAAATAGAGTCTGACACACGAAACATGAGCTTGGAAAAAAGCGGCAAATCCAAAAATTCTAGCTCTGGTAATACTGTCTACAAAAGGTAAAATACATTTTGATACTTGAAATATTCTAATATTTTTTATTTATGTAGTAATTTAGAATGTTAAATTTGTGAAAGGATTGTCTTTTTTTTCCTTTTTTTCCTACTATATTCTACTGAATATAGTGGAAAAAAGGAGTTAATACTTTTTTAAAATTAAATATTAGGTAATGTTTAGTTTCAATGAACTTCCAACAATGAACCTTTTATAAGAAATCGCTGTATTTGGATTTCATGAATGTTAAAATTACTTAATATCTGTAATATTAAGAAAAAAATATTATGAAATTGTTTATTACAAAGTATCAAAATCACCATGTTGAACTAAACTACATGGGACATTGTATCAGTGTTGCTACTTGAAAAAATGTCAGGTTCATGTATCGTGTGTCAGACTCTAGGAACTTAGTTGACACCTAGCGTCACGGTGTCATCAATGTTTATTCCTTTTTTATTTTAATTACTCAATGTCTGACAAGAAGTTCCATTGTTAAAGTCCGTAGTCGTCTGTTACGTATTAAGTATACTTGTTAACATATTTTTGTTGTATATGTTTTCATTACATAGACAATTAATAACTATTACATTATTTTAATAAATGTGTAAAGGCGAGGACAGGAATTAGAGTTGGCTTTACAGGTCATAAATTATAAATACCTATTGTGAATATCAGTAGCTCCTTATCAAGCTATACTGTTTGACCTTTGGACCGTTCTTATGTCGCTCGTAATAGTGGCGGTTTTCGTAGTGTAAATGTATAGCTTGAATGGGAGGTTACTGTACATTGAGATCTTTGGGCATTTTTAAATTGTGACATACATTCCATATATTATACATTGAGATAAGCTGTTTTATTTTAATTTTCATATTGTTATTATTAAAATATAAAAAACTTTCTTTAGTTATTGGAATTTTACTGACAATATCAATATTCTAATTTCAAATCACTTTTAGTCCCTCAGGGAGAAAATCTATTTTTGGTCCCTGTTTAAGAGGAACTAATTAGCCCTTTTCGAATAGATGTGATAAAAAAATTATTTTGAAATCCTCCATAGAAATAGTACGGTCTATGAAAAATATGTATAAACTTCGAATTATCAATAACGCTACAACTTTTATAATATGACTGTGTTAACATGGGTAAGTTTCGGCTTGATATATGCCCAACATCATGTATAGTACGAGTATATCCACGCAACCTGAATGAAAAGGAATCCTTCCTAGCCGACACTTTTTGATTTCACATCGTTTGGGCTGGGTCTCGTAGCGCTACGCTGAGTTTTGCTGTCGCTTAAGAAGACAGACCGTAGATCCGTAATATTCTGATAAATTCAGCTGACTAAGCGGCAAAAAAAACTCACTGTCATTCAATCTTTTGGTTGGACAGTTCGAATGAAAACTTTTTTTTAAAGGTGATTTGCTGAAGTTATTTTATCCATTAACTAAGTTAAATTTACTTAAAATAGCAACCTATGCACCAAGCAGTAAGGTATTTTTCCTGAATTAGGTTTTAGTTGCCTACTTTTTATACAGTAACAAAAAATATTAAACTATATGTTTCTGACATATTATTTTAGCTCACTCGTGCTTAGACATTATTGCTTGTTACGAAATCAGCATACCATTAATTATGATAATTTAATATTATTAAAAAAATCAATATGGTGTCGCTTAGAAAATGTTTACCTGACAAATGCAAGAAGCAGTTATGCCGGGCAAGGTTTGCTCATATCGGCCGCATTGGATCAAAGCTGGCCTCATACCCAACGGGCAGCAAAGCTTTCTGGTCCCTGGCCAAAGCAACCGAAGCTAACTTCTGTCGACTAAACTTACCACCGTTGTTGAAACCTGACGGCTCACTGGCCCATACGGCAGAAGAGAAAGCAAATCTTTTTGCCTCTCTTTTTGCTGAGAATTCACGTTTGGACTCTGCAGGAAAACCTCCTCCAACTCTACCTCAAGCTGACTGCTCCATGTCAGCAGTTCACATTCACCAAAAAGAGGTACTTAAGGTTCTAAGAAATCTAGACGTGAATAAAGCCAGCGGACCTGATGGCATACCGGCTATTGTGCTGCTCAACTGTGCGCCCGAGTTGGCTCCCGTATTGACCCGCCTGTACAGACTCTCACTTGCGACTGGAGTGGTTCCCAAGTCTTGGAAGCTAGCAAATGTACAACCAGTACCTAAGAAGGGTAGTAGAGCCGATCCAGTTAACTATCGACCTATCTCAATCACGTCCATGCTGTGTAAATGTATGGAGCGTGTTCTAAACAACCGTCTCCTCGCATACCTTGAAGATAATGACCTCCTCAGCGACCGTCAGTACGGTTTTCGAAAGGGCCGGTCAACGGGAGATCTTCTCGTGTATGCCACACATATATGGGGAGAAGCTATTGATGAGCACGGCGAGGCTCTCGCAGTCTCTTTAGACATATCCAAAGCTTTTGACAGGGTCTGGCATTCTAGCCTGTTAGGCAAGCTTCCATCGTATGGTCTACCCCAGAACCTCTGCAATTGGATCTCGAACTTTTTGAGTGAACGTTCCATGCAAGTAGTATTAGATGGCTGCTGCTCCGAACAACTGACTATTGATGCTGGAGTTCCTCAAGGTTCCGTACTTTCGGCAACACTCTTTCTTCTGCACGTCAACGACTTGTTGGTGCCTGGAACCTTCGGGTATGCCGATGACACCACAGTCGTTGATAGATATGTCTCCAATGCAAAGGCCAATAAAGAGGAGATCCGGTCTTGTCGGGAGTCGATGATGGATCGTTTGAATTCTACACTCCGGACGGTCTCTGAATGGGGTGACGCTAATTTGGTCCAGTTTAATACTAGCAAAACGCAGGCGTGTTTGTTCTCCACTAAACGGAGTCCTTTCTATCTGACTCCGACTTTCCGTGGTATATCCATGCCGGTAACTGATCATCTCCACCTACTTGGTATGCAAGTAACTAACAATCTCAACTTTGGTAGTTACATAGAAACCGTTGCCAAAATTGCAGCTATGAAGCTCGGCATTCTCTCCAAGGTCAGGCGGTACTTCACACCGGAACAGTTGCTCCAACTATATCAAGCACAAGTTCGATCTTGTATGGAGTACTGCTGCCACTTGTGGGATGGGTCTGCCAAATATCAACTAGCGGCCCTTGATTCTATTGATAAGCGTGCTAAGACCCTCATTGGTGACACCAAATTAACGGGGGCCAAGCTTCAGAGCCTCGAACATCGTCGTAAGGTGGCATGTTTATCGGTTTTTTATAGGATATATCACGGAGAGTGTGCTTTGGAATTACATGAAATAATTCCGGCTTCTCCTTTCCATCTCAGGGGAACCAGACGGCGGCTGGGGTTCCACCCTTTTGTCATTGATATTCCAATTAAACGCACGAAGCGATGCGCTTCCTCATTCATATGGCGAACGGCAAGGGAGTGGAACTCTTTGCCCGCGGATTTGTTCCCTGAGCAATATAACTTGGAGTTATTCAAGATGAGAGTGAATAGGCACCTTCTGGCTAGGCGTGTCCCATCTTCGGCCTCATCATCACTTTCCATCAGGTGAGATGGAGGCCAAACGCTTATCCAACATTCATAAAAAAAAAAAAAAAAACTCATTTAAATCTATATTTACCGGAGGGAGACTCTGTACCAGGGTCATGTGCATGGGTACCTCCGTCTTACCTATTTCTGCCGCAAAGCAGCAGTGCTTGCATTGCTGTGTTCCGGTTTGAAGGGTAACAATGGCATTAAAATTACTGGGTACCGTGACTTTACCATCTTAAGTCACAAGTTGGCAACGTACACTGTGGTTCTTGTGGGGGTTGCATTTTTGCTGCGAATCTCACAGGAGCCACATGTATTATAGGTGACTGTTACCACTTACCATCAGGTGGACAGTTTGCTTGTTTACCAACTTAATTGCAATAAAAAGAAATATATTACTCAGATATTGTTACCTTCGTGCATGTTACATGAAATATATTGCCTGAGTTGAAAAACGGGTAAAGATGAAGTTTGGGAGGCGCTTTGTGTCAAAAATCAGTCAGGCATGATGCGTTGCGTGTTGCATACGCATCCGCAAGCGGTCATCTAGACGCGACAGGTCGGTTAGAGCGGTCGCGGTCGGTTTGTCGGTCCTTCGATTTTGCCACATCCTTCGATTTTTGCTAAACGTTGGTAAGTATTAATTACAGTATGTAGTTATATGACTGACTCGCGCCATATGCCAATTCAATACCTACCCTACAGTCAAGTTAACCCGACATTACATCGAAATCATTTCGGACGTCAACCAGTACGAGATTAATGCGGCTCTCCAAGCTCAGCTCAAGAACAACAAGGCACCGGTGATTATGGAGTTACAGCTGAGCTTCTGTAAGCTGGTGGACTGCCAGTCCGCAGGGCGCTTAAGAGACTATTTAACTCCGTCATACTCAAAATCAAAATGCCTAAACACAGCACAGGGGAGTGGTGGCACTTTCTTCAAAAAGGGTGGCAACGCCCAGTTGAAGTACTACAGACCCATCAGGCTGCTGAGTCATGTATACCAGCCGTTCTCGAGAGTCATCATGGTCATCGTCTCGCGCGTAATTTTGACGGCTTCAGCCTCCTGAACAAATCTAACTACCACAATCCTTGGCGTTTGTGGACTATAAGGCGTGGGCCAGATAGAAAAGGCGCGGGCGAGGCGCACCTGTGGCGCGCCATCGGCGCCCCGCTTCTATCTGTTTTGTGCCCGTCCGTTTTCATACAATTAGTATGAAAGATCATTCGACAAGCTTCCAGATGGCGCGCTACGGTTGCAACGACGGGCGCGCCGGCCGTCGCACTGCTGGCGCGCAGCCGCGTACCTCAGTCTATAGTGAGTTTTGCGCGGGACCGGAAGTTTCTTCTCCTTCTTCTTCTCCTTTGCAAATTGGCGAGTTGCACCAGGGCTAACATGTCTTCGTCGTCAGAGGAAGACATGTTGTTCGATCAAAATCAAACTCTTTAATGGCACCAACGTACTCACTCGCTGGCGCACCGTAGCATACAAGCGCTGTTCGCGCCCACGGGCGCGCCTGCAGCGCGCTGCGAGTGCGCCACCGGGTGCGACTGATGCGCGCCGCGCCGCCTCTGTCTGGCTTGCGCCTAAGAAAGCCTTCAATTCTTATGAAAGCTGGGCCATGCTTAAGTCACTCCAGGGTACCAAATAGACTATCAGTACATCCAAGTGTTGCAATCATTGTATAAAAATGCGACTATGTCAGTCCGGTCTTAAATAAACATTAATAAGACAAAAAAAGACTCTTATGACGAGTAAAGGTTTCTAAAGTCTACGATTATTGAAGTATGCCATTACTCTGACAAATTTTTTAAACATTACTGTTATTATGTATAGCTATTTCTGTAAACAATTCTGATAAAGAGGATAAAGGTGCAAACAAACTGGGCTTATGTGATGCCACGTATGTGATGCTACGTCCATCAGAAGACATCGGTCTTAATAGAAAATGTATGAAAAATCATTATTTAGAACTACACTTAGCTTACGTGACGTCGTCGTTAACGCGACCAATCACATAACGTGGCGTGGCATCACATAAGCCCAGTTTGTTTGCACCTTTAGTTTCTTCCGCCCATTCTTCTTATTAGCTAAGTTGAATTTAAAATAAGAATGTTTTTAATTTTCATTTTTATATAAAGTGACAGTGGGCAGGATATAAAGACGGCCAGTAACGGGTGGAAAGTCGTGTTTCAACAACTCTTCCGACAATTCCGGGCAGTCAACATAAATAAATATTCTAGTGATTCATTTATTCATTCATTCGTACAGGATAAATCAGTGGAACAGACACACAAAAATATACAACTCATATGGAAAACAAAATGCGGACGGTATATTTATGGCAAAAGTTGGTTCGGTGCCTCTGCCTTAAGCCCATCTCATGTTGGAAGTGGTAAAATATATTGAATACGAGAATTAATTTTCAATGGCTACAATACTCGTATATTCGAAACGTGAAAATCTGCAGTAAATTTTATCTTGTGTAAGTTCGAATTTATTTATTTGTACACGGTTTTAGCGCTGATTTTAAACAGGCAACATAATTCGTAATGCTTTATTTACGCAATAAGTCTTATTTTTGAAATATTTTGTTGGCTCCGAACATTAGCATAAACTACAGAGTTAACAGATTTCATATTTTATCCTAGATTGATGACAAATCATGTATCTTGGAAGGTATGGGTTTGCTGCCATCTTTTATCAAAACATTGCAACTTTTACACAAAGTCAATAATCAAACTCGATTATGTTGACCTTTAGTACATTAGTAGATAACGATTGTATGAATATTAATTAATCATACAGTCGTTACACCCGCTCCTGCTACCGCTCATGCCTGTGATCTCTATCGCGTTTGTCCATAGCCATTTTCTCTTTTTTTTTCAACTAAATTGCAAGTAATCTGTACGAATTGTATTCGAACGTGATTTATTGCAGGCTTTTACAAAACTTTCAAATTAGTCAACATGTGTGTTGATGATATGGTTGTGTAATCATTCTTGATAAATTTGCTCATTTCGGCTCTCATGCTACTTACTATCTATGCGACTTAAAGTTGTAAATATTGGTGTTTTATTATATTTTTCCAGATATTTTGTAGGAACCTAACTACGCACATAGAATTCAACTACTAATACTATCAAACAATAGTTATTAATGTGTTAATCGGCATTGAATTACAAATCGTATCATCTCAAGCCATTTGCTATAATTTATTGGAACCTATTGTAAATGAGCTTGGGCGCGCCTCCGGTGATAAATGCCTGTGGATTTATTGCAGTCATCTGATAACGGCATAATTAGCGAGAGGTCCAGTTTCATTCGCAAACGGTTTAAATATTGAGCAGCTAGATCGCCTTTTAGGTGTGTCCCCTAAATCGGTGTAAAGTCTGAAAAGGAAATAAGTAACAAATCGAGTGAAAGAGGTCGAAAACACGATAAACGTACTGTAACGTAGTGAGGTGGTCACTGTTTTATTTCCGTTACTTTTATTAGGATAAAAAGATACTCCAAGAATGACCGTTGTAAAACTACGGAATAAACAGACATACGAGTATAAAAACTTACCAAAGCAAAATATAGAAACATACACTTAAGTGTTTTTAAGATTCTAGAATATCTCGACTTCATTATAAATCCTTAATCCATAATCAGTATTTATGATAAACAAGTTAAGTATTTTATATTATATTGTGACATCGCGAATTTTGCCGACTTCATGTTGGCAATTGAATGAATGACGGGAGAAAGAATAAATTTGTGACAAATATAAAATTTAAATTGGAGCCAGGAAATGCGGGAAGGCATCGAGTTGCTATATCTATGACTATAGCCTCGTTACAGTACAGACTTAGTAGCTAACTTTCAACAAAAGAAAATAGCATATTTGCGTTAGCGTTTTGCTATTACAGTATTTGCATTGCATTCACTGATTTGCATCGATGCTACGTCGTATTTTTATGATCCTGTCAGTTGCGATAACAAAAATGCGCGTTTTAGCAACTGCCTCGCGACTTGTGACTAAAGATTAGACAATATAGCGTTTTGTCTCTACTTTGAGCGTCCAAACATGAGTGGACTCTAGCATTTTTGACTTCACGCGGAATCAAGTTCAATGCCTTATATGTTATATAGAAGCCCGCCCAGCTGTGCCCGCGAAGTAAGTTTCGCCATAACAATTGACCAAATAAATTCTGGAGAGGTAAGGGTGGCCCCTTATCACCTAGCTGTATAAAAATAGCCTACGACCTATCCTCATCTCAGACCTACCAAATATACACAAAAAAATGATAAAAGTCGGTCGTACGCATCAGAGGAGTTCGATAACAAACACTGTGACACGCGATTTTTATATACTTAGAAATGAACAATTTACAATTTTCTCGTATAAGATATAATTGCAAAAAATATATTGGCTTATTATTTCTTTATTTGAATAGTTACACAAGCCTCTTAACTTATAGAGCCAGAAGCGAATGTTATAACCAGTCATAGTAGTCTTATAACCATAAATTAAGGTCATTATTTCTCATAGTGTGCAGGGTGTATCGCTTAATCGCTGTGTTTTTAACCGCGATTGTCATTTGACGTACTCTCTGCCATTGCTGCAACTAGGTTGGTTTTCGAAAACTCTATAAATCATCGACGACTTATACTAAAAGTATAGTGCCTATTGTGGCCAATATTACGCTGATCGCTCTTTCATGTATTCAGCTAGTTCGCCGCGACCCAATGGTCTTCGGGTACTAAAAGGAAAAGCAATGTTCCTCTCTTAAAACTGGTCCATTTTGAAATGTTTAATTTAGAAAATAAAATGCCTAATTGCGCCATATATTGTGCTACAAAAATAGACAAAAAGGAGATCGAAATGTTGCTCGCTTTTGGTTGAAATTTGACACGCTCAGTTTTCATCAGATGGGGGCATTGTCTAGTTAAAAACATGTCTGTGAGGTGGTTAGACTGACTCGGATGACACTGTGACTTAATTTCCGTGTGTTGGACATCTCTTGCAAATCTAAGCTATTGAACTCTTCGAAACTGCGTAGGAAATACTTCGTACGAGCAGACTACGAAAACAAAGAGATATTAGATATTTCGTGCTTAGAGACCGATAATATTCTGTCAAGATTTATGACTAATTTGTTAAGTATTTGAGTTGCATAAGACTCTTAGGTGAGTTTTCAGGTATAAGCTCCCAAGGAAATGTCAAGTAACTTGGAGCTCTGATGGCCTTCGTTCAGATTTGTCCTTAAGATACGGCGGACCCTGCGTCTAACCGGCACTTTAATTTAACGTAATGAGATAAAGGTGTTCATTTCATCTGCGGTTATCGTTTTTTTTTTCAACTATGCCAACTTAGTCAACAAGCAGACTACACACTTGATAGTATGTGGACATGTGATTCCTGTCAGATTCGCAAGTATATGCAACTTCTACAAGGGCCTCAGTTTGCGTTGCGAGCTTTTTCCATTTTCTCTCTTTGAACTCTATTCATCCGATTCAAACCGGATTACAAACCAACACTTCTGCTATGCGGCTGAGAGCTCGGTAACAGAATTGTAGAATGTCACCCATATTTGTTGTTGTACTACATATTTCACTTTATTTATTTATTTTCATTCAGCATTGTTCTAATAACATCGATCACGCGCTAAATGAAAGAAGTCTTATTGGTATAGAAAGACGAACCAAGAAAATTAGGCAGGTGAGCATTTTAATATATTTTGTAAACAGGTTGACTTTGCTTTTAGTAGGTCTTTCTCGTACTTATTTTGCATTGCATTTTACAAATTGCTTACTTGATTACTTTATCAAAATATTCTTAAGCAACACCTTTATTTCAAAAATGAGAAAATGTAAAAATACTTACTTTCGAAACATACTGAGATCGACACCTAGATTTTACCAGTTATCATCAGGTGGGCAGTTTGTTTGCTTGTTCGCCAACTTAGAAGCAATAAAAAAAGATACGGTCAACTGCGCTAATACTTACATCAAATTAACCTTACGATAATATTCGGCCAATATTTAGTTAAGGCTCATCAATTCACAATTTTTCTTGATAAGCACACTTATACATGAGGTATAAGTGTGCTTATCAAGAAAAATCGACCAACTGCAACTAAATCGATATGCGGTGCGTTTGAAGGCATGAATCCAATTACAGGCCACGGTCGCGTGACGCGGATACTTAGATTAATGGTGCTTGTACACGGTGCAAGTAACTGGAGCAAGCAAAGACGTGGGCTGTTTGGTTGAATGTCTCGCGGCGGTATCTGCTCAGCAGTGCGATTCACTAACAGAAACAGCCGTCAACGAGATCGTTGTCGAGCTCAACGACAGGCTCGAGCCGGCTTTTATTTCGACTTTTTATACGAATTATATTATCTATATACGTATTCACGAATTTACATTGGCATCGATCACTTGGCTGCTTAAGTTCGTCGCTATAATAAAGTTACGACACATATACAATTAATTCGATGTATATAGGTATTTAAATTTTCTCTGTATAAAATATTATAGAGACTTAAAATAATAGGTATTATTATATAAAACGGAAAAGAAGAAAATGCGTAAATTCGGTTTTATAATCTTTTAAATAAATTAAACTAAATTATAAATTAAATATATAAAAATGTTTGTCCGGGATAACGTCCGAAACTACTTAACCAATTTTGATGAAATTTAGTTTTCTGTATGTAATTTGCACCAACCTAAAAGATAGTAGGTACATGTCGTTTTTTGACCTCAATAACTATTATCGCGGATTTAATTGTTTGTAATTTGTTGTTAGCTTCAAACAGATAGCTGCGTGAGTCTAAGTATCGACACAACATTTGTTATATTAGTTGGCGTTAACCTTCCAATAGATGGCGTACTAAGCCAATGCGACACGTGGCCGGGTCAGCTAATTATTATATATTCATAATTAAAAATTGTGCAATATTCTTTTCATAATATTTAATCTCTTTGTCCCTTTAGAGTATGACGTTAGAGGTTTACATTCTGTATCCAGAGATTTATTAGAGATACCACTAATATCACCACTGGACCAGCACTGGCATGTGGCATTTCTAGGAGGACCAAAAAGAGAGTCCTCATGGAGTGGGAACAAAAAAATCTCCAGTAGACTCAGTGCCCAGGATTCTTGTACTCCAAAAGGTAATTTTATTGCATGGCAAATCGCTGGACCCATTTTCACTCACCTGTTTACACAAAGCATATAACTTTCCCAAATGCCCAACATGCGCTAGCTACGAGTACTTGAGCCGTGTAAAAGCAGCCTAACGGAGAGATTAATTATTTTCCCAAATAAGAGGTGAAATTGGATTATATCCTTAGCATGCAGCTCAGCGTACAACTGGAATGAAAGACTGCGGCGCTACAACAATTTTTTTATGTTTCTCGTGTTCTACATTCTAGTATTTCTGATGCAAATGTAAAAGCTTTACGTACGAGAGTGTGGATTGGAAATGTTGTTTCCAATCCACACTCTCGTACTTGCATTTCATCGTTTTGCCCGCCATAAAGCCGGTATCAAGCCATTAATCTTTGGTACATGCATAATATATCCCAACCATAAATAAGACGTAGGCATACAAATACAAGTCCAAGAAAAAATTATCGTTGACTCTTCGCCTATTTAGAAGAAATTGGGAAAGCCTCCAAGAGAAGACTTATTAAGAAACTCGAATGTAAATGTCGTAAAATTTCTACCCCTTTTTAAATCGCCACTCATGAATGATTTTTTAAAGAGTATTAGAATTTGTTATTTTTTTTTATTCTTTATTAATATCTTATGGATATTTCAAAAATAAAACAATATTAATTTCGATTACATTTCAGTATTAAGTGAAATATTGAATTGAAGTGATTAAAACCTCTTTTACACATTTGTTGGCTTTTGAACTTTATGACTTTTTTAAAATTAATTATTTTAAAATATTGTTAATATAAGATTACGTCTTTTTGAACTATCACGGATCGATTCTTCCTAATCTGTGCACGTAATAAACAATAAATACCTAAACTTATCATACTAAAGAATCAATTGCACCAACAATATTTCGGAAACCACATAATTATGTTACGAAAACCCGAGATGAGCTCCTCTTACTCTCAGAGTGTTGTAGTCGTGTAAATAAAAGATTATGCCGATTTACTTGCTAACGCAATCGCTACTAATCGGCATACATTTAATTTTGTAATAGTCTGCTAACTGAGACCGTGTATATCGGCGGCATCATCTTGGGCTTCTTGACAAGTCCTGAGTGCAGTGCAACCTTGAATTTCTGGAGCCAAACCAGCACAATGTGCTTTCATTTCAATATCTGTATTTTCCTTGTGTACGATTGCTGAATCTATCCTATTTCTTTTGAAAGTCTGACTCTTCCAATTTAAGGGCACAGAATAAATAATAGTAAGTACTAAAGTAATTATGTCCTTCTAACCGATATTCGGTCACTACGGCTAACTCAACAGAGACTATAGCCTTCTGCGTAGGAGATATTACAGTGCACAAGTGACTGCGCAAACGCAGAGTGCACTTGCATTTGCGCAGTCACTTGTGCACTTGTGCTCCTTTACTCGCCTAGTCCGATGGCACGTTTATCCGACGCAATCGTGATTAGATCAGACGCAGGACCCATTGTTTAACGTGCCTTTCGAAGTACCTGGAGCTCGAGATGTTTCGCATTTTGGTCACCCATCGTAGAACTGACCACAGCCAACGTTGCTTAGCCTAAGCAATCGTGCGCTGAGCGTACGCGTCAATGTGCCACAAAGCTTGTACTAAAGAAGTAAAGGGATGAAAGCGATTTTTGTAACATTTTCTTTTCTCGGTGCTGATGTATCACTTTGATCGAATTCATCGAATATATTATTAAAATATTGTAGATAAATCGATGGCACTAATCACCAAAGAAAAGATTTATAGACCATCAGTGGATGTTTGTTGAAGTTGTTGCTTTTTCATCCGTTATTCAAGGCCCATGGATAGTTTAACAACAATTTAAATTTCCATAGTAATTACCCACTCGTTAAACAGTTGTTTAACGCGAAACTTTCATAATTCATGTTATTAGTAACGTTTTCACTATATCGCCTGTATACGCAGTTAATAAATTGTTCGTCATTTCTTATAAAATCCGTAGTGCAAAAAAAGATATTGGTGTATTATGGGTTTACGCATATTTTGAACCCATATGCATTAAAGCAAGTATTCAATCTGTGAACAACACGTGCAACGGACATATAAACTTTCCTTTAATATTGTAGCGGTTTCATGAGTGAGTAATAATTATAAAATTTTATTAGTTTCTTTTCTTAGTAAATATATATATTCTATAAAATTCCAGTTTCTCAAAAATTCCCATGGATTTCCAAAAAATCATACATCTATACCAATATTATATTTGTTTGATTGTTTGGTTGAACGCACTAATCTCTGGAACTACTGGTCCGAATTGAAAAATTATTTTTGTATTTTAAAGTCCATTTATCGAGGAAGGCTTTTGGCTATGTAATATTACGCTACGCTTAATAGGAGAGGAGAATCAATGAAAAATGTTGCTAAAACGGAAAAATTATAGAAGATATAAGAACGCGTTGAAGTATTTTATAAGGCGAAACGTAGTTGGCGGGCACAGCACAGCACATAAATAAAAGTAGATTGCAAAATTTTTAGAACGCTTACATGAATATAATAAAAATGTTGTTATGTTGAATTACGCAGAATATTCTAATCAAGAGAAATCTGACAAATGCTAAGAAAAATATAAAAAAAGATATTATTTCTAAACTGCTCCAGTTGTGCCACGGCCTCAAACATGACATAGAAAACAAGAGTTGTTTCATCCAGCACAGCAGTTTAATTTACTAAATATTGTCAATTATCGCAAATAAAAATTTATTAGTGATAGAACAATATGATATTGCTTATTTTGCCATAAAACCTCCGCAGTATGGCATATTGAAATAGTATATCATTTTGGAATAGGTTCTTTCTTCTCCGGCTCAACGGGGCGTCCGTTTTCTATCGCCCTAACATCGATTATAATAGCATCAAAAATCTTAATCCAACTCCGAACAGTTGATTGTTGACTTCAAAACAGGTTTACAAACAGTTTCCATAAATTTCGTGATTTCCTAATATGCGTGCTACTCGTACCTGGCAAAAGTTGGTGTCACTTAAAATTCTGGGACCGCTCTAGTTATTACGGATTCTCCTCGCACTTCAACGCATGTTAGCGTCTTAAAACGAAATTGAAATTTCGATGAAAACATAAGAAATTAATATTACTGAAAGTAATCTTATGATTTCATAATCATTTAGGACATAATGTTCACAACGTGACAAAAGAGAGCCTGGCACTGGCAATAGGCCAATCCGGTCCCGGCCCGGCTACGAAACGGAGCACAGTATGTGAAGCTGGCAAGTCGTTACAACTAAAGTTCCCATGGTTATATAACGTAAGTACTTCCCCTACTTTCCCCAAACAAAGATATTATTCCTTGCGCCATTTGAGCACACTCTAGCGGAAAAGTAGCATGGACCAGTCCTAAATTATGACGGAGTAGGGTTTACGCGTAATATTTACTATTTGTGATTTAAAATAGCTCAATTATAATATTTTTACTCGAGCGATTTTGTGGTCAAATAAAGTTAATCTTGAAATCTATACCCACTAACGCTGTTAGCGCTTTTACTTCTTTTTTATCCTTAATACTGAATGTTTGTACAAATGTTGTAACTTACATGAGGTTTATTAAAAAATTCGAGCACAATTATGCAATTAAATATTACTTACAATGTTTTGTAATGTTTGTGTGTGATGTAAAACAACAAACAAAGTATTTATATATCTTTATAAATGATACCGGACTAGGGATGGTAGGATCAATAGACTAAGATTGCCGTAAAAGGGCTAATTTCCACTAGTCAGTATACGCTTGAGGACAAATTGTAGTGTCTAATTTTCTTAGGGTGTGAAACCTAATAGGTTAAGATATTATGAGGATAGTTTTTAGCTAAGTCCATTTTTATTTACTGTCTACTATAATTTTGTAAAGATTTCTTGAATATTAAGTGTTGGCAGCCCTGCATAGGGAATCGCGAGCGAAAGTATGAAAGCAAGCAGTTAACAGGACATTGGCCGCCGGAAAAAATATAACATTCGACGGATGGCCGGCTTGTTAGCGAGGGTGACGTGGTAGGTTGTATGTGCGTATATTTGCTTAGTGTAAATTACTTGCCGCGTTGTATCAAACATTTGTACCGGTATGTTGTTGTTGTTTTACCCATAGTACCGGTCATAAACGTAGGTATAACTTTTCGATGGGGGGGGGGGGGGGGGCTCCAGATCAAAACTTCCTAGTGTATACTGCTTATTTTCCTAGTGTATACCGATACTTGGAAGGAAAAGTTCATTCTATCTAGTGTATGTTGAGTTTCAATGGGAAACAAACAAGTTCTCGGCACCTGAGGAAACTAAATGTTGAATACACACATCATTGGAGGCTATTCACTGCATTTGTCGCCATATTCAAACTAGAGCATTGTGGTGTCATTGGAAGCAATTGGCCTTATTGAGTCTCATTTTCCCAATAGGGCCCAGGATGTTGTCATCAACAAAATGGTACCTATTTATGGGTGTACCTCTAGGATCGAAATTGGAACAAAGCTTTTTCTAATTTACATTAATAATGACCACCCACTTTCGTATAATCTGTGCGATACAGTTTGTAGATAATACTTATTAATATTTGAGGTTGGAAACGAAAACATTGACTTTGTAATATTACTCTCTCAAAAGTATTATGTTGTTTAACAATGATTAATTTTTCACTTAACACAAAAAAAATAACAGCATCATCATCACTATACTTCCCCCAGGAATCTCCAAACCGATCGGTCTTGCCTAACACCCTTTTGATAAACTGTATCAACCTCAACGGATCTTCTCTGATCTTCTCTCTCACTCCTTGATGAACTTTTGTCTATGACAAAGGTGCTAGCCCAACTTTTGTTATGCGGCGTGTATAAATTCCGAACTATGTAAATAAACGAATGGCCATAACGAAAGCATCGGTGTTCCTTTTGGTGCCTGTTAAAGTAGTATGTACGTATGTATGGTATCTAAAGATGGTTACATAATTTTCATGTTTATCTATATGATTTGTTTATAACGTTAATATATAATACGAGATCGAGCCAGATGAAACCTCAAAAATGAATCCATCCATTAAACAAGGTTGTTCAATATTTAATACAACCCAACGGCGAAATAAACTTACAACTTTGCTGACATAGGCTGGCCTACGACTCCCGTTTACTCTAAGCTTTGTTGAGGTTATCTTTAAGTAACATTTATTTAATATTGTATAGTTATTCAAATAATCATTCTATTGCCCGTCGTCCACCAGCATTGTTCACCAGGGTAAACCACGGGAAATTATTGTTATATATTTACATTCACCAGGGTAAACCACGGGAAATTATTGTTATATATTTACATCGTCACATTAGGAAAGAATAACAGGGATGTTAAAAAATAAAGCCTAGGAAAACAATAAATTTTACTAAACTATACTGTTGGTAATGTTTTATATGAGTACCAGGCTACCATAAATCCTACTAATATTATAAATGTGAAAGTGTGGATGTTTGGATGTTTGTTACTCAATCACGCAAAAACGGCTGAACGGATTTGAATGAAATTTGGCATGCATGTACCCTTTGACATGGAAAATAACATAGGCTACCTTTTATCCCGATTCCTTAAGTAGATCCCGAGGGAAAATTGAAAATTGTTCAAAACTGGAGTCCACACAAACGAAGTGGCGGGCAGAAGCTAGTATATCATAACTATGAAGGTAGACCACGGGCAATGGACGAAGTAGTCTCAGAAATGCTTACAATTATATTTGGTAAGCTTTGTGTTTCACTTATTTATATTGTAAGTTTTCAATGTCAGAAAAATATGTTTATTCCTATCCTAAAGAAACGTGAACTAATAGCGTTCATTGTTAAAACTCACTACATATAATTTTTAAGCTGACTGTACAATGTAGTTTACAAAAACAAAACGTAAATTATGCTGTCCAACTTGCATAGTAGTAAGTTTAATACCTCTGCTCGATACAATTCAAAAATCGAACAATTCACTTCCACAAATTATTTCCTGCCAATCTTCGTTACACATTACATGACAATGTATGGCGTATGAGGTGTTATTGAGCGATAAACTGACCCATTTGCAAAACGAATGTGCTGTTCGGTTATTAATAATTATAAAATTTGAGCAACTTTTAATCAAATCGTAATATACCGGTCAATATTCAGTACCATGTGACACGTTCAATAAATTCCATGCCAGGAATATTGATGTAGGTACTTAAGTAATTAACAAAGACAGACCGATTCCAAGCAATAGAAATAGGTTGATAAATATCTTAGTGAGCCAATTTAGTAAAAACGTGTACTTGCACCAGTTTTGCTGCACAATTTCAGTCTAATTGGAATCTCGTAATAGTTTCATTGAGGACATCTGGAACTGATTTAAATAATAGCTTCAGAAACTGTATTACATGTATACATTGTTGCTTGTTGGCATCGTGTGATCAATCAATACAAAGCATGCGAACCTACAAATTTTGAAGACTAACTACTGCTAAGTGTTCAACCTTGATTTATGCACTCCGCTACTTACATCGTTTCAATGTTTATTTGATTGTTCATACTGATTACTCGTATATATACAAAAAGATCAATAATGTTTAAAAAATACATTTCACACAAACCGCCTATCATATAATCGGTGTTAATCTTAAATTTTGATTATAAAATATGAGTAATTGGGATGATTACTGAATTCTAATTTTTACGTCTCGTCATTAAATATAAAATACCGTGGAAAAAGATGCAGTCCTGTAAAATCAGAATTAAATTCGGCTTAGAAATACATTAGATATACAAGCATTTAAAGTTGTTAATTTGAAGGCGATTAGACAGAGAGATCCGACATCAACCGTGACGTCATTGTTGAGTACGGCCATATAAACTCCTTGTAAATTGCCGTTTTACTAGAAAGAGATGGAGAAAAATCTTTAATACCTTATATGTTGATTGTTTTTATAGTTATTCGAAAACCGATTTTTTCTTTCTGTTTATTATATGAATGAGCTTCTATTAAAGCAAAAAATTTTTTTTAGTCATATAGCCTATGACAATATCATTAAAGTGCTTCCTATTTCTCCTAAGTCAAATGAGAAGTACCAACTTCATTCGTGTGGCACCGGCTCAGTTTCATTTCTTACTTAGATTGTCCGCTCTCCTAATGCTTCACATCTGATAACATTGGCATCCCCGTCTCGTTCGTCAATTTATTCTATTCACAAGTGAATAATTCTGATTGATTATGATCCATGTTTTAATTCCGGCTTTATGTCAATAACGCACAAAAAGAATAATAACCCTTAAAAGTTAATTATGAGCGCTATATTGTGAACAATGCCGACACTGGGTGAGGGATGGCACTCTGACCGACGCCGACGCCACCATGATTAATAGCCCTGCACTTCATTTATTAAAATTCACCAGCAGACTAGCGTATTTGTTATAAAAAACGGGAGGCTGATTCACGCACAAACGACATTGTGAAAATTCCAATCATGCAACCTAATTGAGGGTGATAAATTGACATACGTTAATAACGTTACCTTATACGAATTCTTTTTGGCGTCGTCCAATTTATTTCCTTATATATATTTCAAATTAAAACTCTGAATTCGCCAGTTTAATTCAATAACTGACTGAGATTACAAAGAAAAGACTGATGCTCATAATCACTGGTTCAAATAAGAAATGATACTACAGTTGTTCAAGTGAGGAAAATATAAGTAGTGGATGGTATTTAAATAATGCCACACTTATCGACACAAATGCAGTGATGACATAACAGAAAAAGGCGTTTCAAATAATTTATGCAATTTGGCGATGCAGCATTGATGATACAGACGTGTAATAGCCGAATACCCAACAAAGAGTTTTGCGTAACGCAATCAAGCGTTTGCATGGTAAAACATAAGCTCTGTTATAACACCTACCTGAAAATTCATTTTAGTACAATTACACTATCGACGTGTTGATTTATTTTACACAAAAATTTTACAAAATTGCAAAAGGGGATTATCATGTCAACCACAAGGTGCTTACTGTTGAGTCACAAGCATCCCGTAAGATTTTATTCTCCCAACACCACACAGTACGAACTAGTAGGGAGTACTGTCAATGCAGTACAAGGTCATGGGTACTCTAACTGAAACTTCCACAGTCTCGTAGATATCTGCTCCTCTATGACGAGCTTCACTTCTTCCCCGTTTGTCTCGAGTTAAAATTCCCGGGACGTTCGAGACGTCCGAGACAAACATGAAACACATTACTTATTATTTTGTTATTTTCGAAAAGTAAGTTTTTATTTAAAAATCAAAAACACTGAAAAGTTAAAAATAATATAAGAATAGGTACAGACAACATCACACTTCTATATTGAAGTCGGTGCCAAATTTTAATACTTTCTAGGAGATCATCGTTTGGCACCGACTTCAATATAGAAGTGTGATGTTGTCTGTACCTATTCTTATATTATTTTTAACTTTTCAGTGTTTTTGATTTTTTGTTTTTTCGGCGTTCAATTTTTTGTTAAAAAGTTTTTATTTTATATTTTTTTGTGACTTTCATCTATTAATTTTACAATCAGTGAGTGAATCATCAATTATCCCCCGTTTTTGTACTTTTAGGGTTGAAATTGTTTTTTTCAAATGTATATGGGACCACCCTCGGGGTATACCCTTTCCAATAAAAAAAGAATCACCAAAATCGAATCACTCTGTAAAAAGTATTGCGTGGTCATTGATTACAATTAGTGAATAAATCAACAATAATTTCCTGTTTTCCTACCCTTAGAGTAGGATTTTTTTTTCAAATTTAAATGGGACCACCCTCGGGGTATACCCTCTCCAATAAAAAAAGAATCTTCAAAATCGGAGTTCTCTGTAAAAAGTTATGCGTGATCATACATTAAAAAAAATATACGCGTCGAATTGAGTACCTCCTCCGTTTTTTCGTCGGTAAAAATAGTCAACATTTAATAATACCTCCAGGTAGTCGTGTCAGTAGTCGTGACATCGTGACACGACTACGCTAATTAGAAATAACGCATGGAATATAAAACTTCTGCTTCTAAAATTTTACTTCACAACACCAGCTCATATATCCCCACCGAGGGGCTCGAGCCTACCCTCTCAAATTACGACTAACATTGTCGTCGTCTTGCATGGTGCTTCTTCGCCAAAAGCAAATTGAAGCCAAATTAATGAGGCTCTGCTGAGCTGTCAAATTACACTTAAAATGGTAAAAATCATGCAATGAAAATTTACCCGCGTTACATCCATTTTATGTAATCACGCAACTTTTATGCTACGGCTCCACCTGCATTCATGTTAGTGTTAGCGCCTGTGCCCACATGCGCGTTCCTTAGCACGTATAAAAATTACTCCATTAACGTTTGGCTGCATCTGCGGGATGCACGTTAAAGTTATCTCTACATAAAATAGTGCGCTAAAATTGTTTTATTCTTTGTTTTAATTCTCTCTGCTTAGGTAAAAGCAAAGGGATTTAGGGCCATACAACCGTCATCTTTGTTCATTAAATAATTATAAGATGGGAGAATCACTATTTCCGGAAAAATCCCGGAACGGGATTTAAATTTTATCCCCAAACTAGGAGCCAGCAATCCCTAGATATCTGGGCAACCTGTGCATTATTACGAATCGAATTTCCAAACCCGGACTCGGCTGGTTGCCGTGATACTGATCAATAAACGACGCTCTGGAACCTTCTGGAACTCCCTACTAGTTCGTACTGTGTGGTGTTGGGAGAATAAAATCTTACGGAAGGCTTGTGCCTCAACAGTAAGCACCTTGTGGTTGACATGATAATCCCCTTTTGCAATTTTGTAAAAATGTTGTGTGAAATAAATGAACACGTCGATAGTTTAACTGAACTAAAATGAATTTTCAGGTAGGTGTTATAACAGAGCTTATGTTTTACCGTGCAAACGATGATTGCGTTACGCAAAACTCTTTGTTGGGTATTCGGCTAAATTACACAATAGTCTGAATCATCAATGCTGCATCGCCAAATTGCATAAATTATTTGAAACGCCTTTTTCTGTTATGTTATCACTGCATTTGTGTCGACTACTTATATTTTCCTCACTTGAACAACTGTAGTATCATTTCTTATTTGAACCAGTGATTATGAGCATCAGTCTTTTCTTTGTAATCTCAGTCAGTTATTGAATTAAACTGGCGAATTAAGAGTGAGGTTGGCTTAAGTCCCATGAGGTCGGTATATTAGAACCGACGCTTTTTTTATTATAAATATTCACATATAAGTATCACAAACAAACATAATATATAATGTTGCCAATAAACCTTTATAGGTTTGTCCTGACAACAAAGTTTACATTCGACACTCGGTTTTGAGTTCTTACACTCTTAAACGAGGATCAATACTACGAGTAATAAACAGTAAATAATCTTCTAATATATAAAAATCTCGTGTCATAGTGTTTGTTATCTATCGAACTCCTGCGAAGCGACTTGACCGAATTTTATGATTTTTTTGTGTATATTTGGTAGGTCTGAGAATAGGTCGTAGGCTATTATTTTTTACCCCTAGGTGATAAGGGTGATCCTCTACAGGATTTATTTTTGGACAATTATTATGGCGAAACGTAGTTCACGGGCACAGCTAGTAATTAATAAAATTAGACCAAACAGACTTCAAAAATTGCAAGTTCGATTGCTATGTCTATCGTTATTCTGATTGACCTACAATTTTTGCTTACTATAATTTATTAGAGTTGCTATGTATAAAATGGTATACCTATCAATTACAAGCTTATTTATGTGTTTTCATACATATACTTATTCAAAGTGAAAAACAAGATCGAGTGCTATCTACCCTATTAACAAAAATTAAACTTTTTAATAAATAAGTTTATGTTGTGTGAACAGATTTGGTATCGTTGAATGGGTCTCGAGCATATTGATAGCTAATTTATCAAACTACTGCTGAAGTCTCATTGTCCACACATTTAGGTAGCAATTCCAGGAACTCATTGACGATTTAGCTCGCAAAAACTAGACCCTATACATAATGAAACAAAGGCGGAAAGGTTGTGTGGTGGGTTTCGTATGAGTGTCACGTGCCGGATGAATATCTGCCAGCAGCGCTGCTCCGAACCCGGCTTCGAGATGACGCGTGACCAGGAATTACGTTTTATTTCGTTATCCAAACTACTCCCGCTGCTTCGACTGTTACTATAAGCTCAACAATGAGGTGGCGAGGTGTTGGATAGCTCAGATAGTGTATTTGCAAGAACATCTTCTCTTTGTATCATAAAAAATAATGTGTGGCTTTATGAAATCACGATGCAAGTGAAACTTTTTTCGGATTGTACGCATTTACCAGAAAATTTTCGGAAAGTTATTCGAGTTAGGGTATTAAAATCGCGTTTTTTAATCTGAACTTAAATCTTTTTCTTCTCTAAAGGAAGTTATAAAAAAACTAATTAATTAAATAGGTAAGTAATAAAATAAACAAATTTCTGAAAAAATAACGCTCTACACCAGGTCGATTCTGGTCACTACTACCGTACCGACCACTGCCACGCAGATTTGAAGTAGAAGATCTAACGCATAGACCAATCCTGACCTATATGAAGTTGTACAATTTAAGGATCTCATGTTTTTGTGTAATACAACATGCGATAGATGGACGAAAAAATTTGAGGCGATTTGAAAAAAGTATCACTTTAAAAAGTTTTGTAGTTAATTTTAAACACCGCTTAAAATTAACTCTGTTGAAGAATAATGCATAAGGGAGTTTCAACCCGCGTCTATTAGAATTGCGAGGATCTTCGAGGAAGGAGGATCTTGCTTGTAAGTGGTGCTCGTAAGCGGCAATAGTGAAGCATTAGCTGAAGCTTGTGTAGGCAAAGACGCGGGCTTTTTGGGCTGAACTTATTTACCAGTGTACATGTGTAAGTGTCCAACATGTGTAAGTTACTTGCACCGTATACAACCACTATAAGACTTACAAGGGTACTTCATTTTGATATTTTAGTAAAATCACTGTCAATCTTTATTCGAAAGCAATGTATCCCGGTCTAAGAATGCTAGGGCAGTGGAATAAATTGTGTTCAATAGACAGTTTGACTCATTTTATCATTGAGATTCATTAGTTTAATTTCAATCGCTCTTACCAATATTAAAAATAGTGGTAAGAGCGTGACTATGCTGCATTTGAATGGAGCTACCGCTATAGTTATTGAATCAGTAATAACTGATCATTATCCCGTTCTACTTAACTAAAATTTTGTAGTAAACAAACGTCAAATTAATCGTGTAGTAAATAAAACCGACTTTGTCACTGTTAGCAGTGACTTGAATAAATTTGATTTTTCTGACCTCTGAATCACTAAAAGACGTTAATCAGGCAACCGATGGTCTAATTAAAATCCTGACAAACGTTATTAAAAGTAATACTATCACGCGTAGTATCTCATGTGGACATAAGATCATTAAACCTTGGATTACTCTAGGATTATTAAGGTGTATGCGTTATCGAGACAAAATGCATGAACATGCTAAATTGAACCCACACAACATTATCTTGAGTGTCACTTATAAACGTTATATAAACTTTTGTAATGAGATAATAAAAAAAAATGTAAACTGGAATTTGAAAAATCTGAGTTTGAGAAAGCTAGGAATAATCCTAAGAAAACCTGGCAAGTTATAAAACAAATAAATAACAGTCACAAAATAACTACCCTGCCCTTGGAGCTACTGAAAATGAATACTTTGCCTCAAGATTCTGTAAATACGGTCAACGATTACTTTGCTAATGTAGGAAAAGAACTAGCTAGTAAAATAATACCAAATTCCAGTGTTTATCTATCACAACCTCTTAGTGGACCAACACCACCTGTAAAATCTATGGTTCTTATGCAAGTATCAGAAAATGACGTGAAAGACATTATCAGAAACCTGCGCAGCGACAGTGCTGCAGGATGGGACGGTGTGCCTGCCAGTTTATTGAAATCTGCGTGCACTGCTTTAACTCCAGTGATTACTCATATATGCAACTTAGCAATAATGAGTGGTAAATTTCCAGAAGCTCTTAAAAAAGCAATTGTACATCCTATACACAAGTGGTGATAAGGGTCTTCTTACCAATTTTAGACCACTCTTTGCCTCTTGCCAGCGCTGTCGAAAGTCTTGAAAAAAATCCTTAATAATAATCTACTATTTTTTTTTTTGGAAAAGAATAATTTAATATCAGAAAACCAACTCGACTTTAGAAGGAATAGGTCAACAGAAGATGCCATGGGATCTTTAGTTAAGCATACGGTTAAGAAAATAGATAATAAAAATTAATATATAGGTATATTCCTAGACCTTTTCAAGGCTTTCGACACTGTGTCGGCCCCTCTTTTGTTAAACAAGTTGGAAGCTTCAGGAGTTAGAGGTATTGTGTTAGATATTTTTAGAGACTACTTAACTAACCGCTCCCAACTAACTAAAATAGGATCTTATATCAGTCGGGAAAAACCAATCACCGTAAGAGTTCCACAAGGAAGTATTTTAGGGCCCACGTTATTCCTTTTATATGTCAATGAATTGTGCAACATATCAATTCCCAACTGTCGCGTATTTGCTTACGTGGACGACACAGCCCTGTCGTAAATTCTGGAGTGAAACTGTGGAGTGAAAATTGCAGAAGTCGCTTTCAAGCAAGTTATGAGATGGCTGAGGAATAACTTGCTAACTCTTAATTTGCGCAAGACCAATTTTATCATACTCTCGAACCGACGACTAGCAAAATCTGTGCTAGATTTGATTAATAGAAAAGCGCATGAATGTGACGATATCTCTTGCATATGTGGCTGCCCTATCCTCACCAAAGTTGAATCTGTCAGATACTTAGGTGTAATTGTAGACGATTGTCTCAACTGGCACAACCAAGTCCAAGCAATTATGAACCGTGTGAGGAAACTAATCCCTGTTTTCAAGAGGTTACGTAATTCGGCTGACTTTGCGGTTCTAAAGACTGTATATACAGCTCTATGTGAATCACTCCTCTCATATTGCATTCCTATATGGGGAGGTACTTCAAAATCAACACTAATAATGTTAGAACGAGCCCAGAGAGCATACTAAAGGTCATGTGCAGAAAACCGTTTAGATTTCCGACAACTCAATTGTATGAATCCACCAATGTACTAACTGTTACACAGATTTTTATTTTTAGGATAATTTTGCGAACATTCTACTCCTCCTCAACAGTGTAACGATCCTTCAAAGCGTCGACAGAAACCTCCATACTCTTTGATGTATAACCAGCTTTGCTAAGCGACAAATTGCTTCAGCGAGCTGTAGAATTTATAATAAGGTTGACATAAATTTAAAGATACATACTTAATAAATATGAGATGAAAAACAAAATTAAATCGTGGCTACAAACGCAGTCCTATAGTGAAATTGAAAAAAATTATACAGTGAAAATAGATTCACATACGTAACACACACACACATACACACATACTGACACACACACACATATAAATATGTATATATATAATAATTTGTTGTTTCACCTTGATGCCTATCTCTTTATATATATATATATATATATATATATATATATATATAAATATATATATATATATATATTTATATATATATATATATATATATATATATATATATATATATATATATATATATATATAAATATATATATATATATATATATATATATATATATATATAAAGAGAGGCATCAAGGTGAAACAACAAATTATTATATATATACATATTTATATGTGTGTGTGTGTCAGTATGTGTGTATGTGTGTGTGTGTTACGTATGTGAATCTATTTTCACTGTATAATTTTTTTCAATTTCACTATAGGACTGCGTTTGTAGCCACGATTTAATTTTGTTTTTCATCTCATATTTATTAAGTATGTATCTTTAAATTTATGTCAACCTTATTATAAATTCTACAGCTCGCTGAAGCAATTTGTCGCTTAGCAAAGCTGGTTATACATCAAAGAGTATGGAGGTTTCTGTCGACGCTTTGAAGGATCGTTACACTGTTGAGGAGGAGTAGAATGTTCGCAAAATTATCCTAAAAATAAAAATCTGTGTAACAGTTAGTACATTGGTGGATTCATACAATTGAGTTGTCGGAAATCTAAACGGTTTTCTGCACATGACCTTTAGTATGCTCTCTGGGCTCGTTCTAACATTATTAGTGTTGATTTTGAAGTACCTCCCCATATAGGAATGCAATATGAGAGGAGTGATTCACATAGAGCTGTATATACAGTCTTTAGAACCGCAAAGTCAGCCGAATTACGTAACCTCTTGAAAACAGGGATTAGTTTCCTCACACGGTTCATAATTGCTTGGACTTGGTTGTGCCAGTTGAGACAATCGTCTACAATTACACCTAAGTATCTGACAGATTCAACTTTGGTGAGGATAGGGCAGCCACATATGCAAGAGATATCGTCACATTCATGCGCTTTTCTATTAATCAAATCTAGCACAGATTTTGCTAGTCGTCGGTTCGAGAGTATGATAAAATTGGTCTTGCGCAAATTAAGAGTTAGCAAGTTATTCCTCAGCCATCTCATAACTTGCTTGAAAGCGACTTCTGCAATTTTCACTCCACAGTTTCACTCCAGAATTTACGACAGGGCTGTGTCGTCCACGTAAGCAAATACGCGACAGTTGGGAATTGATATGTTGCACAATTCATTGACATATAAAAGGAATAACGTGGGCCCTAAAATACTTCCTTGTGGAACTCTTACGGTGATTGGTTTTTCCCGACTGATATAAGATCCTATTTTAGTTAGTTGGGAGCGGTTAGTTAAGTAGTCTCTAAAAATATCTAACACAATACCTCTAACTCCTGAAGCTTCCAACTTGTTTAACAAAAGAGGGGCCGACACAGTGTCGAAAGCCTTGAAAAGGTCTAGGAATATACCTATATATTAATTTTTATTATCTATTTTCTTAACCGTATGCTTAACTAAAGATCCCATGGCATCTTCTGTTGACCTATTCCTTCTAAAGTCGAGTTGGTTTTCTGATATTAAATTATTCTTTTCCAAAAAAAAAAATAGTAGATTATTATTAAGGATTTTTTTCAAGACTTTCGACAGCGCTGGCAAGAGGCAAAGAGTGGTCTAAAATTGGTAAGAAGACCCTTATCACCACTTGTGTATAGGATGTACAATTGCTTTTTTAAGAGCTTCTGGAAATTTACCACTCATTATTGCTAAGTTGCATATATGAGTAATCACTGGAGTTAAAGCAGTGCACGCAGATTTCAATAAACTGGCAGGCACACCGTCCCATCCTGCAGCACTGTCGCTGCGCAGGTTTCTGATAATGTCTTTCACGTCATTTTCTGATACTTGCATAAGAACCATAGATTTTACAGGTGGTGTTGGTCCACTAAGAGGTTGTGATAGATAAACACTGGAATTTGGTATTATTTTACTAGCTAGTTCTTTTCCTACATTAGCAAAGTAATCGTTGACCGTATTTACAGAATCTTGAGGCAAAGTATTCATTTTCAGTAGCTCCAAGGGCAGGGTAGTTATTTTGTGACTGTTATTTATTTGTTTTATAACTTGCCAGGTTTTCTTAGGATTATTCCTAGCTTTCTCAAACTCAGATTTTTCAAATTCCAGTTTACATTTTTTTTTATTATCTCATTACAAAAGTTTATATAACGTTTATAAGTGACACTCAAGATAATGTTGTGTGGGTTCAATTTAGCATGTTCATGCATTTTGTCTCGATAACGCATACACCTTAATAATCCTAGAGTAATCCAAGGTTTAATGATCTTATGTCCACATGAGATACTACGCGTGATAGTATTACTTTTAATAACGTTTGTCAGGATTTTAATTAGACCATCGGTTGCCTGATTAACGTCTTTTAGTGATTCAGAGGTCAGAAAAATCAAATTTATTCAAGTCACTGCTAACAGTGACAAAGTCGGTTTTATTTACTACACGATTAATTTGACGTTTGTTTACTACAAAATTTTAGTTAAGTAGAACGGGATAATGATCAGTTATTACTGATTCAATAACTATAGCGGTAGCTCCATTCAAATGCAGCATAGTCACGCTCTTACCACTATTTTTAATATTGGTAAGAGCGATTGAAATTAAACTAATGAATCTCAATGATAAAATGAGTCAAACTGTCTATTGAACACAATTTATTCCACTGCCCTAGCATTCTTAGACCGGGATACATTGCTTTCGAATAAAGATTGACAGTGATTTTACTAAAATATCAAAATGAAGTACCCTTGTAAGTCTTATAGTGGTTGTATACGGTGCAAGTAACTTACACATGTTGGACACTTACACATGTACACTGGTAAATAAGTTCAGCCCAAAAAGCCCGCGTCTTTGCCTACACAAGCTTCAGCTAATGCTTCACTATTGCCGCTTACGAGCACCACTTACAAGCAAGATCCTCCTTCCTCGAAGATCCTCGCAATTCTAATAGACGCGGGTTGAAACTCCCTTATGCATTATTCTTCAACAGAGTTAATTTTAAGCGGTGTTTAAAATTAACTACAAAACTTTTTAAAGTGATACTTTTTTCAAATCGCCTCAAATTTTTTCGTCCATCTATCGCATGTTGTATTACACAAAAACATGAGATCCTTAAATTGTACAACTTCATATAGGTCAGGATTGGTCTATGCGTTAGATCTTCTACTTCAAATCTGCGTGGCAGTGGTCGGTACGGTAGTAGTGACCAGAATCGACCTGGTGTAGAGCGTTATTTTTTCAGAAATTTGTTTATTTTATTACTTACCTATTTAATTAATTAGTTTTTTTATAACTTCCTTTAGAGAAGAAAAAGATTTAAGTTCAGATTAAAAAACGCGATTTTAATACCCTAACTCGAATAACTTTCCGAAAATTTTCTGGTAAATGCGTACAATCCGAAAAAAGTTTCACTTGCATCGTGATTTCATAAAGCCACACATTATTTTTTATGATACAAAGAGAAGATGTTCTTGCAAATACACTATCTGAGCTATCCAACACCTCGCCACCTCATTGTTGAGCTTATAGTAACAGTCGAACTTCAGCGAGCTGTAGAATTTATAATAAGGTTGACATAAATTTAAAGATACATACTTAATAAATATGAGATGAAAAACAAAATTAAATCGTGGCTACAAACGCAGTCCTATAGTGAAATTGAAAAAAATTATACAGTGAAAATAGATTCACATACGTAACACACACACACATACACACATACTGACACACACACACATATAAATATGTATATATATAATAATTTGTTGTTTCACCTTGATGCCTATCTCTTATATATATATATATATATATATATATATATATATATATATATATAAATATATATATATATATATATTTATATATATATATATATATATATATATATATATATATAAATATATATATATATATATATATATATATATATATATATATATTCGTATACTAATTCTAAGACTTACTTCTAGTGCAGCCGCAAAATCACTATCACACTTGTCTTTGTATGAGCTTATTAAAATGTTATGATGTTTACCGAACCACTGACTTTTGTAACACAGGTCTGACCTAGAGTGAAAGTCAGGGGACTATCATTTGTCTGAAACATTATTATAAACCATAATATTGTACTATATTTAATAAGTACCTCGTTATGTATATGTTAGGCTTAAAAGTGAATAAACTATTATTATTATTATTCTTAATTCTGGACATTTTTAAGTATCTTTATGTGACCTGGATTAATTATTCTTAAGTGTATATTCGAAATTATAACAACTCAAACTAAACTCCAAACTTCCAAAAGTAATAAAAATTCATAAATTGATTCTTAATTTCAATGGACAAAAGAAACGTAATTAAAATGTACAATTTTATTGCTTTAAGCTATACCTACCATTATTTAATAGCAGATACGTGTGGATCACCTTAGCGATGCAAAACTTGCTTGATATACAAAATTCTTACTTATGTCATTTTGGTCGAAAAGCCAACATACATAACATAATACTACAAAGGCGGTAAATTCCTGTAAGCCTTCAGAGAATGCGGCTCACGCAGATGGATTATTACAAGTCAGCTCGGCTCTCGAATCTAGTTCTTAATGTTACTAAATGTAATAATGTCTTTGTACGTGTCCTGGCCTTAAAAGGTTTATGCGTGCTTCGCGTATTTTTTAATTCAATGTCACAATTTTATAAGTAGGTATACATTGTACAGGACCAACTAGATACAACCTAAAGGTATTAGAACGAAACCTTACTGGACAGCTCGTTTGTTCAAAAAATTAAGTAAAAACCACCTGGAATATCATTAATCAGGAAACAGGTAAACTTAAAAGTACTGCAAATTCTTTCTCATTAGAAATCAATAATGAAACAATCAAATCAGACAAGGTAGTTGCCAATGCTTTCGAAGACTTCTTCTCTCGCATACCCATAGAAACTACAAGTAGTCTCAACTCGTGTTCTGATGAAGCTGTAGCTCTCCTAGGGCAGAGTGTAGAGAGGTGCAACAAGGTTTTCAAATTTTGTCACATTGACGCTGACACTGTGCTAAAAACATTTCGTATGATTAGTACGAAAAAAACTGAAGATCTTTGGGGTATTTCGACCCACATAATCAAATCGGTTATAATAGAACTTGCCCCGCAACTCGCGTTGATATTCAATAAATGTATTGATGAAGGTGTCTTCCCCGACCTTATGAAGAATAGCAAGTTAATACCATTATTTAAATCTGGGAATAAAAACGATTCTTCAAATTACAGACCAATTTTGATTCTACCAGCACTTAGTAAAATATTCGAAAAAATTGTATCTCAGCAGTTAATAGATCATTTCATATGTAATAACATTTTTCATATGAACCAATTTGGTTTTACCAAAGGTCGTTCCACGACAGATGCTGGAGTTGCACTTCTCAAACACATTTTTGCCGCTTGGGAGTGTAAACAAGATGTGATTGGTATATTTTGTGACCTGTCGAAGGCTTTCGACTGCGTTAGTCACCAGACTCTTTTAAATAAACTCAAACATTATGGTGTCACCGAAAAAGCAATTAGCCTTATGGAGTCTTATTTGTCCAATAGGGTCCAGAAAGTTGTTATTAGCAAAACTGAGTCTGTTGGTGCATCTATAACTATGGGTGTACCTCAGGGATCGATATTGGGACCTTTGCTTTTTTTAATTTACATTAATGATCTCCCACATTTCACTAACAATCTGTGCGATACAGTACTATTTGCAGATGATACTTCTTTAATATTTAAGGTTGACAGAGGTAATGAAAATACTGACGTTGTAAATAGTACTCTTTCTAATGTATTGCATTAGTTCACAATTAATAACTTATCATTAAATTCAAATAAAACTAAATGTATAAAATTTTCATTGCCAAATGTAAGGAAAGTGGATACTATTGTGGAAATGAATAATCAAATTATTGAATTCATTGATTGTACCAAATTTTTGGGTATTACATTAGATTCACGTTTGCAGTGGGATCCACATATTGAGTCCTTGGCAAACAGACTTAGTTCTGCGGCATATGCGGTTAAAAAAATAAGACAACTTACTAATGTTGAAACGGCAAGATTGATTTACTTTAGTTATTTTCACAGTGTTATGTCGTATGGACTACTACTGTGGGGATCGGCTGCTAGTATAGAAAGTATTTTCGTACTTCAAAAAAGAGCAGTTCGCGCTATTTATAATTTACGAACAAGGGATTCTCTAAGAGATTTATTTAGAGAAATTAATATATTGACCTTAGCAGGACAATACATTTATGAAAATTTGATTTATGTCTATAAGAATTATAATACATTTGAAACCAATTTCCACGTTCACCAGTTAAACACAAGAAATAAAAATAAACTTGCCGTTCCAACGTACAGACTCCAGAAAACTAGAGGCTCATTTATGGGGAAATGTATAACGTTTTACAACAAAGTTCCACATAGTGTAACTGACTTGCCTTTTCATAAGTTTAAAGCGCATGTAAAAAAGACTCTAATGAGTAAAGGATATTATAAAGTCAACGATTATTTAAATAATGCCAATGCCTGGTGTTAATATGAAGTTATTATTCGTTATAATGTCAATAATCGTGTTGTTGTGTATAGCTATTGATGTTAACAAATGTTGTTGGCAGAAAAGAACTGACACTGATTTTGAATTAGACTAAGTTATCAAATGTTTGGTAACAACATAATTTATTGTATTATGATTAATGTATCTATAACTTATTTTTTGACATTTTAAGTGTATGTAAGCATACCGATTGTATTTTTTTTTAAAACTTTCAATGACTATGTAACAAAACCAAAATTGTAAATGGCGATTTAAAAGAGGAGATAAAAAATTTTACCTTTCGAGTTTCTTGCCTGTTCTTCTCGAGAAGGCTCTCCCAATTTCCGAACAGGTGTAGATTCAACTTTTTTTTTTTCATTACTACTTGTATTTGCAGACATCTTGAGTAGGTATATTCAGGATGTATGCACATACAAGGTTAAATTTATGTTTCCTTTAAATTAGAATGTTTTGCTTTGTTTTGACGTCAATAAGTGCCTGTAAAGGCCTAAGTTGAATAAAGATTTTTGAATTTGAATTTGAAAAAGTTCCGCTTCTGGCCCACGGTTACACTGTTTTGTTACAATTTAAAATTAAAAAAGTTGAGAGTTAAAAAGTTCCTATTAGGCTACTAAAAAAATTCTTTGAATATTATTTAAATTTTAATTTATTGGGCACAGCCGCGACAGCAATCCATTTTACAAATACCTATTTTTGAATTCTCTCGACATTAGTGTTTACTCTTAATAAGGTTTAACACGTTTTTACTTTTAATCCCTTTCGAACCTTTAAACTTTAATTTGTTAGGCGATTTGGCTTGAAAATGTTACAGTTTAACAAACAGACCCATGCAACATAATAATTTACCTAGGTAGCTGACATGGAATATCATAATAATTATTTAGGCTATTGCGCATAAAATATATGCTTCGAGTAATGCTAGAAGATTCAGTAAACTTAGGATTACCCGGGTAAAACTAGTACTACCCAAGCTTTTCGGGTAAAGTCCGAATATTAAATCAAACTTAATTAATATCCGACGTTTACCCATACACAACTAGGTCTAACCAACACTAGCATGAACGGTGGTGCAGAGGGCGCAGCCCCCTTGCTCGGGGGGAACGGAGTTCGGAAGACCCCCGCAAGAAAACAACTTATAGGATAAAACTGAAATCTGTAGGTTAGGTTAGACATTGTGTGACTATATATTGCATGCATCAAACTGCGTGCTGCATGCTTGCACAATGCAGGCTTGTCTTCATGCTTGCTACGGACTTTACCCTAAAGGCTTGGATAATACTAGTTTTACCCGGGTAAACCTAAGTTTACTGTATCTTTTGGCATTACCCGTAGCATACATTGAATGGTAAACGCGTTTCAAACATGGTTTCGTCTCTGTCGATTTCAAACATAGGCAGAGGTAAAATGTAAGCGTTAAAGGTATTTGGAAACCATGTTATAGTTGGTATGCGCCCATAATAGACTTACACCCAGTTTCTGAAAGGCTGTTCAGCGATAAAATTAACTAATAAGCTGTCAATCTAATGCTAACTATAAATTGAGTTGCTGAAAGCTAAATCAACTTAGCACTGTGTTAGTTGACACAGCTGTCAAATTTATTTCAAAATTATTAAGGGAAGACCCATTTTGGGTTTCCAAAATACATATGAATAAAACAAAATATATGATTTCAGCAATGTGACCGTGTCTAAAAATATTTCTCACGAGAAATCAAATTATTAGAGATAGGTAAATTTTGGCTAACCAACGTTTCGGAAACTCAAATTGCTTTGACACTGCTGTTAAGATGACATGGATGTTAGTTAAAAAATATTTTGATGAGCCTTTCAGAAACTGGGGGTTAAATGTCCATTGTGGGCAAAGTAATTATTCAAGTACCTATGTAGGTATTTTTCCGTTCTATATATATATGTAAATCAAAACAATATGTAATATAACATAATTTGTCCCTTTTGACCCATTACGATATTACTATACAGGGTGGCACATTTAGTTCGGTTAGTATGGGCAAGTCAGTAACTATCAGACATACAAAGATCTGTTCTTAGAAACCATGTCATCGATGTTAGTGAGAAGAAAAACTGCATACATAGATTTAAAAAAACTTGGTCGAATTGAAATATAAAACTTTTATTATTTTCATTTGGATATCGACTGTGTAGGTCATAACCAGTAATAGTACAATACTGCAGATGCCAGGAAGTTAAAGATCGCCGGACGAACAGAGCCTTTAAGGCCGAGCGTCAGCGAGGCCTTAACAATAATTACGAGTCCGGCAATCCCATTCCCGCAGAGGTATGTATGCTTTCTCAATAATTGTGAGGAAATGATTAATAGTCGTAATACTGGAATCAAATGAGTTTATTATGAATAAAAGAAGGAAAAAGCAATTAATTAATTAATTATAGTAGCCTAGCATTTAGTAATACTAATACTTGTTTAATTTTCAATAAGTGCAAAGAAAACAAAGCCCATACAGCCCAGTCATATTTTATGCAAAAAATGTAATACTTTAAAATGTAATACTTTTAAGAAAATTAAGCATATTATTATTTTCGTGTGATTTTATACCAACATTTTAAAATTGTTGTCATATACACGGTGTTTCATAATAACCAATAAATAATCAATGCGTTATCTAAAACTAATTATTAATAGTACATTACTGCAGAGGCCGGGAAGTTGGGGACCGCCGGACGAGTAATGCTTTCAAGGCCGAGCGTGAGCGAGGCCTTGACAATAATTACGAGTCCGGTAATCCCATTCCCGCCGAGGTATGTATAGTGCTTTTCTCAATAATTGCGAGCAAATAATGAAAGACGTAATACTAGAATTAATTATGAAATTCAGTGTAATAATAACACCATATAAATAAAAACCTTTCATTAAAATAATTATTGTTTAATGTTGTCTATTTATTCAAATATTTATAATTGCCGTGATCTTCGTATAATTTAGCTTTATGATCTGTAAATAAGACAATAATAGGTACCTAATAATAATAAGCTTCCTCTCTCTTGTTAAACGATTGCGTGCCCAACGGGTCCATAATGATCTTATTTTTTGTGAACCACCTATTTTACACATTATGGTATGCATAAAAGATTTTGAATTGAATTGAATTGGAAACAAATGAATATAATATGATTTAAAAAACAAATCAAGCAATTAATTAATTTATTCTAGTAGCCTAGCATTTAATAATACTTTTTAATTTATAATTAGTGCAAAGGAAACAAAGCCCATACAGCCCAATCATATTTTACGCAAAAAATGTAATACCCCTGATAAAGACTTTTTTCTCTCGCAACGAAAATTAAGCATATTTTCGTGTGATTTCATACCGACATTTTAATAAATTGTTGTCATATTCAAAATGCTTACAACGTGTCTCATAATAACTCCCCATAAAAATTACAATTTTTATTTAACCGAAAAGAATGTGTCAACTTTAATAACTTGACATATCAATCGAATTTAATTGTCAAATTTTTGAAAATTCAGTTTTAGAACAGTTTTAGGTTGGCAGTTTAGATATTTTAAATAAAATTATATACCTATTATAATTTTTATGGGGAAATATAAGACACGTTGTATATGCTCGAAGAGTGCATTTTTATAATGTGGTAGCAATTGGCTGTATGACAAGTTACATAATTCAAGTTATAGATAAATTTAAAAAAAATTGGAGCAGCGGCCAAAAATGAATTTTCATACTTACTTTCTTGGCCTAGGCCGGGAAAGTAATGCATGAGCCAAGAATTACAAACTTCGTGTCTTCTTTTTAGTACAATAATGCCTACATTTCCGAGCATGTTTGAGAAAAATGTATTTACATGTAATGTCACTCATTCAAAATTTTCATGTATATCATAGTATCATCATCATGTCTATGATTTACATGAAAATTTTGGGTTGAATGACATTACGGGTAAACACAATTTAATAATTAGTTTTAGATAACGCATTGATTATTTATTGGTTATTATGAAACACCGTGTATATTCATATATATGCTCGAAGAGTGCATTTTATAATGTGGTAGCAATTGGCTGTATAACAAGTTACATAATTCAAGTTATACATGAATTAAAAAATATTTGAGCAGTGGCCAGAAATGAATTTTTATACTTACTTTCCCGGCCTATGCCGGTAAAGTAATGCATGCGCCAAGAATTACAAACTTCGTGTCTTTTTTTGCTACAATAATGCCTACATTTCCGAGCATGTTTGAGAAAATGTCCTATCTATATTATATCTGCTCTCGGTGTACAGTTAGTCGCCTGTTTTGTTTCATTAGTATAGGTCTATGTTTAGTAACTGTCCAATATGTAAGGCAAAAAATAGGTTTCCTTTATCTTTCTTATGCATTTTCCTTTTTGTATTTCATTTAGTGACCAATAGGTATATCTCCTTCTCCATGTAACGTTTTTTCTTCTTTCTATTTCCTTCTCGTTTTTTATTTTCACGAAGGATCTTTTTTCTCTAAGAACTCGTATATGTAATTTAATAAAAATGTTCTATTGCTTAATTGCATACAAATAATTTGAATAAAGTTAAAATCAAAGGACTATAGAGGAAGACATATTCTATTTTGATGTTGTAACCATTGAAATATTTCAATATAGGTAATCACTTTTTTTTTATACGAAATCAATATCGAGTTTAGAAAACTAACTTAACACTGTTTTAAATTTGAATTTACCAAAATATACTTGCCCGGAATATGTAGCGTCTTAAAACGGAATATGTAGCGTTTTCAATATGTTGGATCCGGTTGCGTCGTTCTGATTCGCCAGGCGCATACGGTCCCGGATAAGCCCGGATCATTTGACGACGTCGCTGGAACGATAACACATGAGTCACCCGGATTTAGTGCAACTCCGAACATTATAAGGCCTTAAGTCTTATACTTCTCGATTTTCTTGCTTATTAAAGTAGGTGATTATTTTATTTTATCGCCATTGAGTTGACCCACTCATAACCCCCTTTTTTTATTCATGACACGGAATTCTTTACCTTAACCTCACCTTATTATGGGTTGCAAGGTCGAAGTGGCGAGCTTTACCTTAGATTCCTGAAACATACTCATATTGATATAACAGAACAGTCGTAACAAGAAAAAGTTGCTTGTTTTAGCTCTCGCGTCTACGTGCCACCTGTTTGACATTGCCACTGAATAATTAATACTTGTCTATTTATAGTTGAGAAACTTTTAAATTAAATAAAAGTACAACACATTTTTTATAAAGAAAAATATATAATTTGGATAACTCAAACAAGAATGTCTTGCTCTAGACTAGTTGAAAAACGATGACTAGATAACATCTCCTTTAATTACAAAATATTAGCATCAGAGGAGAATATTTTGTAATGCAACTAGTGAATTAGAGAACACTTTTCTTTTATTTTTTATTATTTTTGCAATGGAAAGCAAACAAGGGGCAGGGAAATTAAATAAGTTAACTACACTTTCGTGCAATGAAATCGACCCACCTCATAGGTTTCGATTCGGAATATATCAGTATATAAAAAATAAGATTAGACAAACAAAAACTGTAAATAAATATAATTTGAAAGTAAATTTTATTTTAACATCGATAAACGACAATAGACTTATTTCCTCGGAAAACCCCTGTTTCTCATTTTTATGTTAATCTCTATAACCTCTATAATAGTTAATCTATATAACTGTGCAGTGTTTAAAGTTAATTGAATCAATGTTTATTCAAAAATTGATTATTCCTAACTTAAGTGGTAAGTAAATCTACTTACCACTTAAGTTGAGCTGATTTTCCCCAAAAAAATTAGCTATTGTAACACTTTTGGATTTCAGTTTGTAAAATCAATAAACCTAAATCTGTCACAGTAAAAACTGGTCTAATGTAAGCTTAGGTTCTTGTTTAACAAATAGGGTTAAAAGTTATTATTTATTGATGGTAGATTTTGATTTGTTGAGCTCTGAACTTTAACATTGAAAATCGCCACTGTAACTAGTTATTACGATTAGGTAATTAAGTAATGATTTGGTGGTTATAGAAATCTAATATCGCTATAGTAAAATCGATACCTATGGCGGAAGAAATCTAAGAAAAATCTAATCTAATCTATCTAAAAATCTAATTTAAGTCTTTCTTTTTCTCACAAATAAACAGCGGAGCTAGAGCTTTGGCGTATTTTATTTTTTTCTAAAGCGCATACAAGGGGAACCGCTATTGAATATTAAAACCACTCTCACATCTGAGAAAAACCTCTCTATCTAAGGGTCCAATGCGACTTATTTTAGGAGCTCGCGAACGACCTAGCTCCCACCGTTGTAAAACCTGAAGCCTAAAAATTGCATGACATAATTTGCAAAGAATTTTGCCGTAAACATTTCTGAGTTCTTAGACGATACAAGATTTTTTTTTTTCGCTTTATATGGTGCTGTCGAAAAGCTAATAATACGAATACGCACATCAAGTCGAAACAAAACTCTGAGATATCTGTTCGGTTCGCGATTTTTTAATGTGTTTCAATACGAAAATGTTTCCTTTCGATTGTTTTATTTCGTAGCTATTAGTAATTTCGGTAATCACACCTTCAAATCGGTATGGTAGTTTTAAGAATTATAATGATATAGATAATGTTATATTTCCGTGACTTATTTTGATCACAATAAATCACTTTTATGTGATCCAAATAACAATTGTTCACTTAGACAGGCTGTAGCATATCCATTCCATTTCCAATCTTCGCAAGAAAAGCTGTAAAACACGCGTATTTTATTGAAGGCTTAAACGGGAAAAGGACGCGGCACGTAAGAGGATCGTGGGTGGAACAAAGAAGCTTCCTACTGGATAATTGGAGTGGTCGAGAGTGCCATTGGCGGCCTCCCGACTCTTCTGACCGAGGTGACCTGAGGCTAAAATAGACGTGTGAATAACACATGACATGTTTCAACATAGCTCTGTCATTCTAATCACACTTGTAGCTGTAACTGTTCTTCGTTTTAGTAAACATTACCTAGTTACTGTTCCTGAAATACCCTTATTCGCACACTCGCCCAAGAGACTATTGCTAAACGTATTCTATCATAGTCTTAAGTTGTTCGTATTCTATCTGAACGCGTATGTCATCAAAATTATCGCCCTGTCTTTTTAACCGACTTCAAAAAAGGAGGTTCTCAGCTCGCGTAACATACAAAAACATACGCATCGGTATGTTTTTGTATGTTACGCGATTACGCCGCCAATTGTGGACCGATTTTCAAAATTCTTTTTGTATTCGATAGAGTATACTCTAAGGGTGGTCCCATGGTAACGAAAGCTAGGATCTGATGATGAAATCCCATAAAAATCGAGGAAAACCCTTAAATCTTTAGGTGTGTCCAACGTGTTTTGTGTGTATGTTACGCGATTACGCTGCCAATTGTAGACCGATTTTCAAAATTCTTTTGTATTTGATAGAATATACTCCTGGAGTGGTCCCAAGGTTACTAAAGTCAGGATCGGATGATGGAATCCCATGAAAATCGAGGAAAACCCTAATTTTTTCACTAAAATTCTTGGTTTTTTTCACTAAAAAGATTTCATCCACTAAAAAGTTAAAAATAAAAAATATTATACAAAAAATAAAACCGACTTCAAAAACACTGAATAGTTAAAAATAATATAAGAATAGATACGGACAACATCACACTTCTATATTTTTTCAGTATCAGTGTTTTTGAAGTCGGTTTTTATTTTTTGTAAAATATTTTTATATATTAATTTCTCACCAGGTACTAAAATCAATTCGAGTAATATAGTATAATATTTCAGTAGATTAAGCACAGTCATTATCCACTGCTCCGCACGAAGCGTTTCGCTTCCACTTTTTTAATGCGTACTACAAAGGAATGGAATTCTTTGCCGTTCTCCGTGTTCCCACCTCACTACAACCCGGGTCTTTTCAGGACTAGAGTGAATCGGCACCTAATGAGTAAGCACGCTCCACCTTAGTCCCCCCTTTGCTTACCATCAGGCAAAATGAGGACAAGTGTCTACCCATAATCAATAAAAAAAATCATCAAAACACGGCATATGAGTAGTGACAATTTTATAGAAAGTAGCAAATCCATAGTAATAGGCAGGTACTGCGTTGCTTACCCCTCGTTTATACCAAGAAACAAGTAAAATACTAGTTTTATACAATACTTGTAGAATACTTGTCAAAACATAATTATTTGTTTTATACATGTATTGCAACTGTCTCAAACATTCTTTCGTTCATACTGTGTTGCCAACAAGTCTCTAAACAAGTATAAACCACATCTGCGTTTACACTTAGATCTATGACATATTCAAACTAGTCTGATACATTGACAGCGTTTACACTTACAAAAAGCAATCGTGTCTTTAACAAGTTTTGTTTATTTCACTGAAATTTATGTATTATACTAATTTAAAACATGTTTTAAACTCTATCCATGCTTGTTGGATAAAGTTTTAAACTTTTACCGGACGGACCGTATTATTTTACGGGGGGAAGAGAAGAAAAAAAAAATCTTTTTTAGATTTAAAAAAAAAAAATAAAAAAAAATTTTTTTTTTATAAAACAAAATAAAATTTTTTAATTCATTGTTTTTATTTTATTTATAATAATTGGTGTCCTGAAGCGTCCCTAAAATTTTCCAGTGATAAAAAAATAACCGTGTAAACAAGTATACTGCACTCATGAAGTAAAGTTCCTCAGCATCTTTACTTTCCATTGTGAATAGTCAATTGAGTAGAAAATATTAATGAAACTACCGGACTGGTGTGTCATTTTCTACAAGTTTATCTACAACAAGTATAAAACGTGACATCATAAACATGTAGACAACTAGTAGTTCAGAAACAATTTCACACAACAAGTTGTATACATGTTTTGTATTCAACAAGTTTTATACATGTATATGAGTGTAAACAATAAACGAAAACATTGCATAAAACTTGTCAAATACATGTAATATACCTTGGTGTAAACGAGGGGTTACAGGTCAATGTTCAGTTTGAAGCATCAAAATTGAGAAAGGAATAACTGAATACTAATTAAGGAACATTTTAATTGCAACTTCTTGTTCAGTGTTGCGGTCTGTTTTTTGTTGCGGTCAGATTATTTGGAATAATTGCGGAGTACGGTTGGGCCGCGCTCGAAAAAAGTGTAAATTTTCCTTAATTAAAATGTTGAATAATACAAGCTACTTACCATTTTGGAAGTAGAAAGGAGGAATAAATCTGATTAGCTCGCCTGGTACCATTTTTAAACAAATAATGTTTAATACAGGAATTTTCCTTTTCTTTCTTTTGGTGGGTAATTTATATAGATACTTATACATTTATGATGGGTGAAAATCACCAAGATGGCGAATTTGTAAATGTGAAATTTTCCAAAAATTGTCACGGTATAGAAAAGTTAATAAATAACTCACAATGTACACGTTATTGTCAATAACTTTACTGTAAAGGAACGCGCGAAATATTCACATTTGAAAAAATTTTAGGGTGGGTGTATTTTTACTTCATTTGGTGAACGTATTTTAAAACCGAAATATGTTTGTTTAAAACTATTAGTTTAGAAAAACTTGGTTTAGAAATACGGTGATAAAATAAATATTAAATAAAATATATTTGAATCTGTACTCTGCATTGTCTCATGTTCGCTTATTTGGACAAAATGTATCACTTATTAAGCATATCTCAAAAATTTATTGTTTTTTTTCCAGAAAATTGAACGTAATAGAATTTTACATACGATAGTAACTACGTAATAGAAGAATATTTTAACAGTAAATTAATCCGATATATATTTTATCTTAAATTGAAAATTATTCTTTTATTACCCTTAAATGACGAAAAGTTCTCTGAATGATCACCATGGTCACAAAACGTTTGCCATTATGACATTAACGAAATATTCAATGTGTAAGTAGGAACTATATTTTGAGTTCAAACTCTTAAATTTTATCAAATACTAACTGTGCCCGCGAAATACGTTTCGCCATAATAATATTAATAATTTTCGAAAAATAAATCCTTATCACCTATGGGTATTAATAGTAGATTATGCACCAAGGGATTAAAGCAGTGTCTAACGTCACGGGCGCCATATTGAACCCCGAGCGTAACGAGGGACTCTAGAGTTAACTCCCGAGCGTAGCGAGGGAGTTAAAGTTTAACTCCTGAGCGAAGCGAGGGAGTTATGTAGAGTCCTAAGTGAAGCGAGGGGTTCAAGTCGCCTAAGACGAAGACGCTGCTTTATTCCAGAGGTGAATACTCTACTTTTCATACCATCTGCGAGACAATAAAAACTCAGGGCTTTATAACCAATTACTTAGGTGGTAATTTTCATCATAAACACTGTCACATTATCACTATCACTATAACTATGGTTAAAATTATGATATTATCATGAAAACCATATAATACAAAAAAAAACAAGATTTATTTTTCTCAAGCACGAACACGTCACGCAATAATTATATCTTAAGAAAACCTTAAAACATTACAAAAACTTAAAACATATTTAATAATAATATAACAAGTATGAACTTAGTCTACCCATCGATTTACAATACGATACGATCAGCTGCTGGACCCTGCCAATTACCTTTAGTAGCACGCAGGACGAATGTTAATTTGTTAATAATAAAATGGTATCAAATAAAATTCCTTTATTTTTCAACATAGTTGTATATTTATTTTTGAAACAGCAATTAATTACTACACACAACTATCGAAATAAATCTCAAATAATGGACAGCCTATTGACCCCAAATAAAAAAAAGCTGAAGCACCTGGACATTTACTTACGTTTTTTTAACTTTATCAATAAAACACTGAATAAACTTCTAAAAAAACTGTATTATTGATGCCACAAAACACATTCCACTAAGCACTTTATTAACATAAGCAACAAGATAATATTACAATTTTGAAATACGTAATGGCGTTGGCAGCAAAGTTTTAGCTATGAAAACAATACAACGGAATACTGTTGGTGCAAATTATGGAACAAATTGTAGAAACATTCTTTATTTTTAAATATGCCGCGTTATTTTTCCAAATGCTGTTTATCCGCTGGCAGCGTTAGTGTTCTTGCTTTACTCTGCTTTTTATTCGTTTTTATCGATAGTTAATGGTGGCCGTTAAAAGATGGCGCTTTTTGCATAAAAAGTATTTTATCAATAAAAAATAAAGTGAAATGTAATTGTTTATTTTAGCTTGCAGTATTATGTAGATAAATATTTTATAATTTTGGTAAAGAAATTATGTATTTAGATTTTATAAAAACATTATTTACACAGGTAGAATGTTTTTGTCTCTAGTGGATGCACGCTACTGCTGTATGGGCGTAGAACCTTTGCCTTCCTAAGCTAGCATCTATGCTAAATTTTCATACGAATTTTATGTTCCATATTTAAAACACTTTAATCCCTTCGGAGTTTCATACAAAATTATATCCCTTGGGATATAATGTCTTGCTTTACGTTGAAGTTAAGGGGGATCTAATTGAACATTATCGAGCAGGTGGTATGAAAAAAATATTAACGACCTATTCTCAGACCTTTTTTTCGGATGGAAATGCGTAACCGCACTCGCCGTTGGATAGACGGCGAGCGACGGTGAAACCCAATGTCGATACATCTCCTCCGGAGTGCCTCCTTTTTACACTCGTGGGGCAGGCTGTTGAAAGCGTTGCGGATGTCTAGAGACACCGCAACAACAGTCTTTCCACTAGCTGTGGCCTCCTCAGTCCACCCTTTAAGGAAAGCCACCGCGTCATCGTGAACCGGCAGGTACCTAAGCAGAACTGGTTGGCAGCCAAATCAGGCCCCCAGTCCTCTAGATGCTTGACGATGCGGGAAGCCAGGATTTTCTCCAGGAACTTCCTGGCCTCGTCGAGCAGTACCACCGGCCGATACCCAGTCGGGGAATCTGCGGAGCGGCTCTCCTTTCTTAACAGGCAGAGCCTGCTCGCTTTCCACCGACTCGTGGAGGAACCGCTACTCGAGGTGTCCCAAGGCGAGGGCCAGAACCTTGTTTAGGACACCGTCCGAACACAGAATGAATTCATACAATTTAATAATAGAAATTCACTTAACAAATGTACTTAAAAATAAAGTCCTAAGAAAATCATTATTGCGGGAACGCGCGTCATATTCGCCATAGTTCTCGAAATGATCGTTTCCGGAATGATTTTCCTTCATATTATGTTAAATAGTCGACGGCGACCTTGGACTCCAATTTACAATACTGGCTTAAATAGAATTATTAAATAAGGTGAAGACTAATTATATTCACTTATAGTTATATCAATTATTTTGAGGCGTTCCCGTTATGATGCTTTATTGATATACGGTACCAATAAAACCACGAAAATTAATTGAAAACCGCCATCAGGCAGCCGAACGCTGCGTAGCTGGATGCTGGATTTCATCGTACGGCGTACAGCAAGAGCCTCACTTGGCGTATTTGACCATAAATTGCGTTCACAAATCACCTACAAACTACCGGACAAAGTTATGTGTGAGATAAATGTGATGCTACTTACATTTTCTTTTATTTATTATTGTAATTGTGCTACTATTGAAATACAAATATATCGAACATGATTAAAGAAATATTTTGAATGAGTATTTCATTTTATAAACATTTAAAATGCGGAAATGCGTATTGGGATGCATCCCAAAATGTTGATGTTCATTAGTTAACTTGTAGAAATAGGTGTTAAAATTAAAATAATAAGTTCAGCCATATTTCACCTTATTGACAAACGAGTAGTTATGTTAACACCATTGAACAAAAATCTATTAAAGGGTTTTTAAAATAATCTAAATCTTATATTAAAAGTAATTTTGATCCAAAAAAGGCTTTGCAGTAGGACAGATGGTGTCACAGTCAACTCTGCCAATAATTTATTATTTATTTGTTTTTGATTTTAATCATTGCATTCTATTATTCAATATTTATTTTTTTTGGATAGACAAAAATGAGTTAAAAACTAGTGCCTGCGCAGATCTTTCTGTTATGTTCGTTACTAAGGTTTAAAAGAAATATAACAAATCTGCGTTACTTTATATTACTATACGGATACAATTAATATGTTATTTATTACATTATTGAGATCTCGCATTGATATCGTGATTAGGCACATAATATTTCTGCGAGACCAATTGGCTTATACGCTTCAGGACGCCTCCAAAGCTAAAGTAATAAACTAATACGTATTGCTCGATAAATTGTCTGTCTCAATATTTTTCTAATGTCAGCTTTTATTATATCACGAATTTCATGCGAGATGCTTTGAAATTGGGTGATAAAATAAATAAGTACTGAAACATATATTGAAAAATCGTTTTTATTTTAAAACAAATATCATATATACATAATATATTCAATAGCTTGTATCGGTATACAGTTGAATTTGGTTACAGGTCATATTGTGTAATGACTAATGACTCATTATTACTAATCATCCAACAATAACTAAGCCAAAATATTTAGTTTTCTTGATGCTGTTATTGACGGCAACCAAATTATTATACCTTTCAATCTCTTTATTCTTTTTTTTATTGAATTTTTTGCATTTTTATGGTATATAATGTAAGTAAAAAGGATATAATATCCTTTGTATTTACACATATACTCGTACTTACCCAAAAACGTTATTGACGTGTTCGGGTTGTCCTCAAAGTATAAACAAACAGTTTATCTTCTTCTACAGTTAAGCTATTATTAGGCTCTCGTTAATTTTTACATTTTAGCTACGTTAGTCAATATGTCATTATTTGTAGCTTTTGTTGCCCGATGAATTTTCAAAAGGAGAACAAATCACGCATCACCCCATTAGCAGGTAAGATTGTTCCTTGCGAAAGACAGTCAAAGCGGTCAATACAAAAAAGCTATTTGCCAAACAAATTCAGGAGCTGTCAGGGAACAAACCAATTACTCAAAGTACACAATAAATAACCCAACAACTCATTCAATATGTATGGAGTGGGACTTTCGCCGACAATTTATTGTTTGTCAATCAATGAAGAAACAGAAACGGTGGCTTTGTAGTGCGACTGGCGGAAAGTAAGAATAAGTGTGCTTATAAAAACAAGGCAAATAAACAGGCTTAGGCGGCGCTCTGGGCTACTAGACCTGCCGCTCCCTCAGATGACCGATTTTACTTGTGACTGTGCTCTAACGATTTTACTTGATAAAAAGCTGTTTGTAAATAACGGCAGGATAATAAGAGGTGGCTTAATCTGTCAGTCTCATGAAAAATGTTTCCTCTGGCGCAGGTATTTTGGAGACACTCTCATGAGTCAGGACAGAGTTTTGTGGTCGATTAAAACACAAACTTCATAAATCCAGAATTACCCTTTCGCCACACATAAAAAACCTTGGAAATGAACATGGACAAGACCAAAACTATGGTGAATTCCCATGTAGTACCCACTCTTGTGAAGATTGGCGACTCTACACTGGAAGTTGTTGACAAATATGTTTACCTGGAACAAATAGTCTAGCTCGGTAAGTCCAACTTCCAGAAAGAGGTAAATCGACGAATCAATGTCGGCAGCGTTCGGGAAGCTACGCAGCATATTCTCGGCCAATCTACCGCAGTGTCTTAAGACGAAAGTCTTCAATTCGTGCGTGTTGCCAGTGATGACGTACGGAACTGAGACGTGGCCGTTTACAATGGGTCTCATCAGAAGGCTCAATGTCACTCAAAGAGCAATGGAGAGGGCTATGCTCGGGGTTTCTCAAAGCGATCGCATCAGAAATGAAGTGATCCGTAGAAAAACTAGAGTCGCCGACATAGCCCAAAGAATTGCAAACCTTAAGAGGCAGTGGGCAGGACACATAGCTCGCAGGACTGACGGCAGTTGGGGCGAAAATGTCCTTGAGTGGCGGCCTCGTACCAGGAGACGCAGCGTTGGTAGGCCCCCCACAAGGTGGTCCGACGATCTGGTGAAGGTCGCAAGAAGCCGCTGGATGCGGGAGGCGCAGGGCCGATCGGTATGGAGATCCCTGGGGAAGGCCTATGTCCAGCAGTCTCTTGGCTGTAATGATGTCATTCCGAATCTATCAGTCCGAATGTTCTTCTATCCACCTACCCCAGTTTGTTGGACCTGAACAATTAACCTGGAACACATCCAATCGTTACCTCCTGCCCTCCAACTCATTTAGCATTCTTTTATTATTCAGTTTTCCTCTTTTGGCAGCAAACTTTAAGTTAGCCTGAAATCCGAAAATTATATCTCTACATTAACACAGTTCGTTGTCGTAACCCACGGACGTCTCACTGGTATGCAAGAGTCTCCTCAATCGAGAAGAAAAGGAGAAAATGTCATATTTTTGGAAATATTATATTCAACTCATTGAATTAAAATATGTGTTTGCACTCATTGTAACCTTGCCCTACTTCTAGACCGACACTAACGCAAAGAGCGATGATGGTGGAACACTTCGGTGACAATGGCTCAGCAACACAGAACAAGATACAATGCTAATTACCTACCATCTTTCCTATTTACCATATAAGCTTGCATAATATTTTAAAATTTTAGTAAGCAGTGCATTTTATTCTGCCGGATAGCTGAAACAAACATAGACCAAGAAATATATCTTAAGCTAGTGACTTATTTGAAATCCGTCAATAGACTGAGAAATTGATAATTTGACACTTTACGTATTGCTGCGCCTGCGCGGTTTGACAATTGGCCGCTCACTGGCCGCGACAGTCCCGTGACGTGACACGACCACTCGAGTATCGTGTCGGTGCAGCGTACCAAAATTACGCTTGCTTCTTAGTCTGGTCTCAGATATCAAGAGATATTACTACTATCTGTAGACTAACCAAAACTGTTTAGTGCGCAAATGACAACACTAATGAACTCGCCGTCACACAGAGCGAAATTATTTTTGCAAGCGCAGCCTTCAAGCGCTCCACACACAGAGGCGGCAAGCTAGACGATACACAAAGAAAGGTGGAATTTGTTGTAATATTCGTGTTGTAACGAACCAAGCCACACAGAAACCACCCGCGGAAGCGGTGGGGCGCAAGTAAAGGCAGAAACAAACTATTGTGTCGTGTTGTGTTATGACGCGTCAGAAGCGTATAATAAATAGTTTGTTTCTGCCTTAAATCGCTTACCGCAGTTCCACTACCGTCCCGCTTCCGCATCTATAAGTAGAGCGCTTAATGTCAGATAGATCATATATAGCATAAATTCAATATTTTAAACAAAAAGTTCTTCTTAAATACTACAGTTTTAAATATAAATAAATTCGATGCTACGAAGCTCTAAGTAACCTTGTTACTTTAACGACATAAAAAGGTGAAGTTTGGATTAAAAGTAATCTCTAAATCTTCTCATCCGATTATAAAACCTTGCCAACTAATACTATACCTTCAGGGTACAGTATAAGGTAAACAAGGTTTCTATTATCCCTTTAATATAAAGGGATTTCACGAATGCCTCCCCGACAAACAAAGGTGCGGTCGCAGCTACGTATATGTATGTAAAAAATAAAAACGTTTTAAACAAATTTCAGTGGGTACATAAGAAAATACAGGATGACAGGGAAACTCGACCTATTCCTTGAAAGGGGTTACAAAAGAGGTCATTAGCAACAAATTAAGTCCAGTGAACTAAGGGTCAAAACTGGATAGTTACCGAATTGTGACGGTTCATCGATTTTTAAAAAAATTTCTGTCTTGTTACCAAAAACCATTAATTGTGAATAAACAACTCCACTCTAAATATTGAATTAATACTTTTCTAAAAGCTGAAAAGCGCTTGCCCAAAACTTACAGAATCTCAGAAATGAATATAGAATAACAATAATTTTTATTTTTTGTATTTTTCCCGAACTTCGCCGTAAATTATTGGAAAAATACTGTATGAAAGTTAGCATACAAATTAGTTTCATAAGCTTTCCAAAAAGGTACAATAAAATCAGCAGAAGGGCGCTGTAGGTTAAACTTTTCATTTCGATTTCGAAGTAAATGTCACACATCCTTGGAATTATAAGCCGTGTGCTTAGTTCACAAGGTGTATTTCACGTCGCTATCTGCATCACACGAGCGGAAAATCTACACCTTAAGACCAACTGTTTACATGCCCCAATTAAACTGAAAGATGTGTATTTTTATATAAAATGCAACACCATTGATGAATGTACGTCAAAGAGCCTTTACAGGGTGTAAAGAAGTCCTCCTTTTTGTCTTCGTTAAGGGAAGTTGGCGTACTACATCACGCTGACCAGACGCGTCAATGTAGGGTTATGTTTCGAGCTTTCCACTTTCGACCGACTCCCAGTCAGATGTCGCTCTGACTGCTCAGTCTCCCCAGCTGCTTCGGGTGGTTGAACGGCAGCTACGAAGTCAAAGACACGCCTACATCCTCCGCGCCGCCTGCGATGGAGAATTCAGTTCCCATGGCCACTCCGTGGCCTCCTGCCTCCGTAGCACGTCCACCAAAACACGATATGATAAAGCGATTTATCGCGGTGAACTGTCAAAATACAATAGGGTTTCGTCGTATTTTGTAAGTTCACCGCGATAAACTGCTTTATCATGTCGTGTTTTGGTGGACGTGCTAGCGGGGCTGATGTGACATGATATCTTTTAAGATGAAGGCCACAGCCCTCCAAAACTGTCGCGCCGGCTGCCATCTTTCTTAGGATGTTGGCCAGCGTGAGAGCTCCATTGTGACCCAGCACGAGGACTAAAGCATCGCCCTGGGGTCTCTAATCTGGTGGTGTCGTCAGCAGCACCACAGTTGTGACACAGCTTTTATTTTAGACTTATATTTTAGACATTAAACAGTAAGATGTTGACTTTATAAAATGTATTAACGTAATTAATTAATTGTAAAATATTTGCACGTCGTTCAGCGACAGAGTATGTTGGACATTAATGTATTAACCACCTATTGTGCCATATTCTGGCAAATAAATGATAAATGAATTGATTTGAATTGAGGGATTTTTCAAGGTTGAGCTTTATTAAAGCGAAGCGTAGTTAGAGGGCACAGCTTGCTTACAGCATGCTTATTAGTGTTGTTTTTTATGGCTCTCTATTTCTAGGCATAAAAATTAATGTCATAAAATCATATTCCATAATTTCGATTGAAATAACCGTCTAGACGCATAATAATCAGGAAGCAGAATGGTAATAAGCATAATATTGTGTGACACAAAATCATGTGTCATAACTTCATAAGTATTGAAACCATAAACTCGAAACACAGAAAAACTTGAAGCATAATTTTTCAAAGCATAATTAATGTTTAGTATATTAATCACAACGAACAATACGATTACGCAGAAATTCTCTAGGCATTAACTTGCGCGCAAGCATGCAACAATGTAAGCAAACATGCAGTATGCATGCAAGCATGCAACATGCAAGCAAGCATGCAACATGCAACATGCAAGCAAGTATGCACAGTGCAAGTAAGCATGTACCACGCAAGCAAGCATGCACCTTGCAAGCAAGCATGCACATGCATGGTTTCTGTCACGGCTCCGACGCTGCGGGGCTCCGGCGGTCCCACGCGAGCTTATCGTCGCCCCTCCGCGCCTATGGGTTTGAATTACACTCTAGGGGTAGGACAAACAAGACTACCAATATTATGTAAAAAGAAATTAGGGATTTCATTAATTATGCTTCATAAAATTATGCCTTTGGATAATTGTGCCTTATACAAATTATGCAAAGAAAAAATTATGTGGCGTTAATGCTATGCTTTTCGATTATTATGCTTAATGATTTATACCAAGCGTCTTTATGACAAACAACATTATGCCAAATGAAAGGTCCCCGTTTTTTATGGCATGTCTGTTATTACCTTTAAAGATTCTCTCTCCATGGTGATAGCTGATTGGCTACAGGTCGATAAATACATTTCACATTGGTTTCACATTGGTTTGAATGAATATTGAATTGTGAAATTTAGGATAGCAAGCGTGATAAAAATATTCTTAATATAGCTAGTTTCAGGCAATAAATCGATATTTTACCAGAGGGAGACTCTGTACCAGGGTCGTCTCCTTGGGTACCTATTTCTGCCGCAAAGCAGCAGTGCTTGCATTGCTGTGTTCCGGTTTCCGGTAAGATATGGCGGTGAAATTACTGGGTACCGTGTCTTCCCATCTTATCTCACAAGTTAGCAAAGTAAACCCTGGTTCTTGGGGGGTTGCAAATTTGCTGCGAATCTCACAGTTGCCACATGTATGTGACTGTTACCACTTACCATCAGGTGGGCAGTATGATTGATTGCCGACTCTATAGTATAAAAAAATATTAATACAATGCTTGTGACCATCATGGTTACGGCATGGAAAAAAGGCGTTAACGGTGTTAATTCTTTTAGATTTCAGCAATGCTTTTAACACCGTTGACTTTGGCATACTTCTGGCAACGTTACGTTCTCCTAACTGTGTCCTGATTGATTGGTTTCAAAGTTACCTGTACGGGCGTCTGCAACGAATACACATTGATAACGAGTTTACGTCGTGGTCTTACTTACTTGCCGGCGTGCCGCAGGGTGGCGTTTTATTTCCTCTTCTTTTTTCGATTTTCATAAAATCAATAACTCTTCCTTTATCTTCGTCCTATAACTTGTATGCAGACGATCGTCAAATCTACACTCGGGCGACAATTCAGCATCTGGATACGACAATTGGCGCCACAAATGCAAACCTGGGACGTATTTCAGACTGGAGCCACCACCACGGTCTGTTAATTAACCCAATAAAAACCTAATCGATCATAATTGACAGCCCGTGGTATATCTCCCGAATAGACTATATTCGTTACCAGTTATAGAATTAAATGGATCTTTTAAAGAGGTTAGGATCTTGGGCATCTATTTTGATGACTGTTTTACTTGGAGCAGACAAGTATCAGAAGTGAACAAAAAAATGAAATGAAATTTATTCATACAAAAAGCTTAACTATACATTAATTAAACAATCCCAAAACAAGTGAGCAAAAAGTTTTTGGTGTGTATAGTTCTTTGAAGCGTCTGAAAAATCTACTTCTGACCAAGACGAAAATCTCTTTAACACAATATTTGCTTCTGCCAATTTTAGTTTATTCCGATACCTGTTATTCTGACTTAATAGTGTCTCTCTTGAATAAACTGGAGCGCTTACAAAACTTGTGCATACGGTTCATATTTGGGTTACATAAATACGACCACACCTCATTCTATCAATCCATGCTTCAATGGCTACACATTAGCAGTCATATCCTTTCTGTTCTTTACTCTATTCTCGTCCATCCCCACGCGCCCTGCTACCTCAAATCCCGCTTTTTCCTGCATTTGTCAACCGTTCACAGGATTTTACGGTCCGCTAATGACTTGTCACTCATCCGCCCTTCCCATTCCTCAGTTTTCTATTACAAGTCTTTTACTGTTAAGGCCATCAGACTATGGAACTCGTTACCAGAATCCATAAAGCGTGCTTCGTCTTTCGATGCATTCAAATGTACCATACGCCACCTACCGAGTCCAACTTTACGTTTAAACCTTCCTTGGACCTATACAAACATACACAGAAAATTTCGTAAGAATCTGTCGAGCCGTTTCAGAGTTTTTGCAAGACTAACACACAGCGTTTCATTTTTATATACAAGATTATTTTTTAATTATGCCAAAAATTTTGTGTGCTTGTTCAGACAAGCAAACTGAACAACTTTCACTATGGCAACAACTTTGAAATCGCAAAAAAAAAACAGCTGTTCCATACATTTAGGTTCAGTGAATGTTAAACATTTGTATGGAACAGCTGATTTTATTTGCGATTTCGAAGTTGGTCCCATAGGGAATGTTGTTCAGTTTGCTTGTCTGAACAAGCACACAACATTTATTCATTCATTTGTACATATTAAATACGAGTATAACAAGCAGCAAAACACGCATCAAATGTCTAAATGGCGTCTGATCAGCGACTGGTACCCCTTCATTCCGAGATTATTTGCCCCGCGTACTTGATAACTTCATCTACTTACAATTGGTTCAATATTGACTTCTACCGTCCAATCTTTCTACGTGAACTGATATTGGAATATTATAGTTACAGTGCTTGATAGATTTGTAGCAAAGTGCACTTGAATGCTTTATTACTTTGTTCAAATACTCGCGTTTCCTTTTATTCTTATCAGAAAACAAGCTTTTTAAATCCAACTTTAAGCGTGATCGAATAAACGGTTATGGTCTTATAACGGTACAATCTATTATAGGCATTATGATAAAATAATTATAAAATCTTTTTTAATATATTGAATCAATCATTTATTATTTTGATATGGTTTTTATAAATTATCATTTTACATGCTATTATCAAATTATCATAATGATTATATGGTTAATATGTGGAGTATAATGACAACACGAAATAATTGAAAATCATAAAGATTTCAGACGATAAAAACTTATGAGCTTTAAATGCTATCCTATCAACGCGTTCTGTGTTAAGCCCTTGTACCTATAGTGAATAAAAGTAACACTGTAACGGTGTAACGGGCGAGGAGTAGGTTCAGCGACGACGCAGTGGTGCAGTGGTTGGGGAGTAAGGCCGTTAATAAATAATGCACCAAGAATTGTGTCACTGATATATGTATTATTCCATCGTTACAAATATAATTAGAAAGGCACTGAAACAGATATATGGACTATTATAAGCTATGGATCACAAATATGTTATAAAAACTTACCAACATAATAAAAGACTTACACATAAGTGCCTTTAAGATTTTATGATATTCGTGAAATTATTTCGTCAGATTTATAGAAAAGGTGCGGATAAAAATATTAATTTATGTTAATTAGCCATCGCTACTTTTTCACGTTTCGATGTCCGCAATTGAGTGACGGGAGAGACGAAATTAATTATGTCAAAGACATAAGATTTGAAATGCAGTCAGGTTAGGCGGGAATGCAACGAGTTACTATATGTAGAGTATAGCACCTCGTTACAATACCCGGCCTCCCCTGGAAGAAAAAATCCAGAAGGGATTTTTTCAAAGAAAAAAAAGAAACGTACATACATTAAAATTTTATAAAAGTGTAAAAAAAATATATAAAACAGTGACAATTTTTTTATAAAAAACTTAAAAATAAATGGATGAGGTGAGGGGAGAACGATAATGAGGTATTTACAATGACAGGGAACAATTTTCATTCATTCATCCCTTTCGTATATCATACATACATTCATCTTTCATAGTTGTGTTTGCATTATTGCAAACACCCTTTCTGTGAAGTATTTTATGTAAAATAAAATACTCCAAATCGTTCCCTCTATAGTGATGGCTTATTTATACAGTCACCATCCGCTGTGTAATGGTGAAAAACAAAAAGAATACTTTATACAAGGGCCTAGGCTGAATAAATACTGAACCTACTCCTCACCCGTTACACCGTTACACTGGCGCCTCAACGTTCCCGAACCCTGCCCACCCCAAAATAAGGGATAAAATAAGAAAATACGGAAAAAGAAAGTAAGAGCGTCTCGGAGCGAAAACCGAAGAATTTTAATTTTGTTCGTAGTATTTATATTTTTCAAAATTCTAAAAGCCTCGTCGCCCTTTTAATTTAAGCGGTCCATTTGGTTATTTTTTTTATTTTGTATTCTCATCCATTCTTCACTCCATCCATCAATATATAGTGTTGGCTTATCACCATCCGCAATAATTTCTTTCCAACATTTTTTAAAATAATAACCACTTTGTAGTCTTATATTTTATTACATTATATTTTAAAATGAATCCGACACTATTGAATAAGCCTGAGCTTATTTACGAGCTCGCTCTTCGCTCCCAAACAATTCCATCTACTGCTACAACTGATGATCTTCGCGCGTTACTACTTCCATTGATAGATATGGACACCACATCGTTTCCAAGTCCATATCCGTTAGAAAAAGATCTGGGTGAATTAAAAGAAATATTGTTGGTAATTTCCACACGCCTTCTCACTATTTCTTCCGAAAATAAGAGTGAATTTGAACAAATCGAAACATATTTAAACCACATATTACAGAGAATCGATAGATTAGAAGTTTTATCTGATTTTCCTCTAAATATAATAGAATTATTTCAAAACATCGTATCTGATTATTCATAATGTCAATCAAAGTTTAATGACATTATTTCTTCTCCATCGACAAATCGGGGTGCTATTTCAGTTGAATGTCAACCTTCTTTAAACCTACTTACACAAAAAATATCACTTGAATTACCACAACCAGAAATAAGAAAATTCAAATATAAAATCGATACACGCCCACGCGATTTTATAGAACGTGTTGAAGAATTTGCTTCAGCTAGTAATATGAGCTACAAACAGTTACATAACCAAATTTATGATATTTTATCTGGCCCAACTTTAGACTGGTTTCGAGCGCGAAAATCTATCTTAACCGACTGGATTTCATTTAAAAAGCAATTCATTAACGATTTTCAAATTTTCGATTATGATTACAAACTTCGTAAGATTATCGACGCTCGTAAACAGCAACCGACTGAAAGAATAATTTTTTACTTTTCGGCCATGCAAGCACTTTTTTCAAAATTGACGGTTCCATTGTCTGAAACAGAACAGGTTGCTATTCTCAGACGCAACATGAGTCCTCTGTACAGTTCACGATTATTACAAACAGACGTTACTTCAGTCAATAAACTTTTACAATCTTGTCAATGGTATGAAAGTTGTAACCATAATAGGTACTTCTACTACTGATTTAAACAATTGTAATGTACCTGTTACATATTCTAATAATATTCCTACTTCTCCATATATACCACCTTACCCTTTTGGATCTCGAAATAAAATTTCTACATTAACCACATCTCGAACCTTACGTTTCTCCTGTCCTAGATGCCGTGACAATAGTCATGATTTAGAGCACTGCAATAGTAAAAACATAGTCTGTTTTCGTTGTGGGAAACCCGACGCTACCTTCGCTAAATGCTCTAATTGCCATAAGAAACAGCCCAAAATTGTACAGATAATGGATAAAAATAATAAAATTCAAAAAACGATACCTACTGAATGGAATCTTTGGCTCAATTGCAACTCAAAACTGCAGGATATACACTACCACAATTCAATTTACCTTGATAAATAAAATTGGTTTAATTTTTTCGACATAATAATTGTAAATAGCCAGTAGCCATTAATTAGTTTCATTTATAACATTTACACGATACTCTCTTACTTATATTATACGTGACATTAATTTGGATTTTCGTAATAGAAGAGAGTCTAGTTGAATTTTCTCGTGCTCGTAATGGCGGCCATCACTAGACCCGTGGGATTATAGCTGATTAACGGAGAGTTCCATCGAGCAACGATTTTATTTCTGAGGTAGCGTGGAAGTTTTTAGGTTATAAAAACTGTGTAAAACAATTTGAAACATTAAACATGTCCATAAGATAAGATTAATAAAGAGTCCTATAATGTTAAGAGCATTTTGGTTATCAATTCGAATGGTATGTTCACGAATTGATGGACAAATAAATTAATAAATAAGCCTCAAAGTGAATTGATTGTAAAAATAAATTGTAATTTAGTAGCAGAAAGCTAAAGGGATTGTGCGGGCCACTGAGTGACGGACCAGTCTTTGCCTTTGAGCTTAAAGCTGCTAAGCAGAAACATGAAAATTGACGTTTTGACGTTTAAATTAAATCTAGTTAGACGTCGCTAATGGATTCTGCGTATACAGCCCCCTAACCATGATCGCTTAAAACAATATTAAAACCGCGCTGAGAGCGGGATGGCGTTATACGCAGCAAGAGCGGTGTCTCTGTTTTAATATTGTTTTAACCTTGCTATAAGCGATCATGGTAGGGCCCCAGGGCGCATTAAGTAGTCTTTGTACACTTTAAACCTGTGTGCTATGTTAGAACATTTGTTCATCATCTAAAAATGAAATAATAGAAGTCATTGAATCACAGAAAACAGTATTCCCATAATACTGTTTTCTTTTATAGAAAAGTGGTGCACCGCTGTGTTTTCTTTTTCCTTTGGAGCAGATGATACGTGTTATTTCAGTCATAAAATTATTCAAAATATAACTATTTTGCAGAAAATAAGAATAGCTGCTATAGTTACTGAATATAGTCACATTTATTAAAATTTATATTGTCAATTGGATGCGGTAGATTTATTTGAAGAATTTTTAAAATAAATATTTTACATAGTTTACCAATACTTGTTTTCAACATTTACCAACAAGATTGCTTGAATATTGCGTACAATAATGCAATATGGAGACCAGAATGTTCGATGGCTTCAATTTTCTTTGTACTTGGAAGTGGTTAAGATGGTTGCATCTTCCTTATCTCTTCCATCAATTTCACACTTCTAATAAAACTATCAATGGTTATTAATCATCATTCTTACACCAAATCTTCGTACTTACATTTTGTATCAAAAGCTCTCAATAAAATAATAATATAAAATACCTATCTTTTTATGTTGATTCCCCATAACTGTAAATAAATTGATCTCTCAAATGAACTTGTGAGACTTGACATTTTAATTTCACATCTGCTCGCATTATTTAGAAACAGTTAATTTTACTTCACCGAGCCACTCTTTTGGTCAGGAGACGTATTTTTGAATCATTAGAAATGAATCTTGAATTCGAACACAAATACAAATCACGTGCGAAATTATTTTCTACTGTTTCCAATTTTTAAGATTTTTGAATCACTCGAATTCAGTATTGTCAATAAAAACAAATTCTATGTTAGAAACCGTTACACGCAGAAAAAATAAAATCCGGTACGCAATAACATTGTAATAGCTCATTTATTTAAAAACCAGCGATGAATCGCATGTAAAACGGAACGTTTATACATTGCGCATATTCTACTAGTAGAAATGAAAAAAGAAGTGGGTAGGACCACTCGTTGCAGAATTCACGGAATGAATGTTCAAAAATAGCGAATTCGGAAATTCGCATGCGAATTTTACGATTTCGAAGATTTCGAATTCGAATGCGAATTTGAATTCTATTGTTTCAAAAATGCGTCTCCAGATTCGTTTCAGGGTCGGGTCATCTGTAAAATCCCAAAGCTGTGTCCTCGCGGAGCTCATTATTGAGGATCGCAACTTCAAGTCAAATCGAGACAAGTGAATCCCGACCTTACCTTAGTGGATTAGGTTCGGAATCAGCGGAGCCAGTTCACTTAGCCGTGTTATTACTGTCGTACATTTTGTTTGCGGGAAGTCTCGCGAGAACTGCAGGCCTCTAAGACGCTGCTTGGTTCCGGTTGTAATTGTATTCTTTCGCCAATAACTTTTTTATATATTCGTGACTGCATTTTTTATAAAAGCTAAATAATATGAAAAGGTTATTGAATGAATCTATGCAAGAAAAAAAATCGTCTCGAGCGGAATAGAACCCGTGCTTTCAATACACCGTGTTGATGTCTTAACCACTAGGCCACTAAGTTCATACCAGCCCGCACGAAATTTCTGCTGTATTGATCTCATTTGGAGTTTGTTAAGCCAAAATACACGTAAACTTCATTCATTGTTAACAATCACGTATCGTACATCGTACACTTCATGGCAATAGGTAATATCAAGGAAATGGCTGCAATGAAATTAATGTACATACAATCTTTTCATAAAAGCTAAAGATATTTTTATATACTCGTAAGATGTCAAAACAATATAAAGACATTGCGACCCACCATTAAAAGAGCACGCGAATATGTTCTAAGAATATATTAACTTAATCGAAAAATTTAACATGAACGAAATATATCATATAGGTAGGTCTTCAACTTAATATGCCGTCCCTTACAACCTGTGCATAAAAATCCGGTAGCACCAAAAGCCTCTACGCCTATCATCATCATCACAGCGCATATACGACCCCACCGAGGGGCACGAGCCAACCTAAACTTTATAGTCTAGTCAACAAGTGCCTTTTTGGCCAACTTTTTTCAGCAGTCTCCGAAAATTATGAGCGAGGTGTCATTCGATTCGGACTGGCATTTAGATGATTTTTGAAAAAAAATGAAGTTCCGCAAACAAAAATTGCAAAAGTTATTAACAATTAACTAAAAAAAAGAGGGGTTTAATTTTTTTGCAAATATCTCAAAAACTAATAAAGATTTTTCAAAATAAAAAAAAGATTCAAAAAGAGGAGGAAATTTCCTAAAAAAAACTCGACTCCCGAAACTGTAGGACCAATATTTATAATTTTCCCAGAGGGATGAAAATACGGCCGAAAACGGGTGCTGTGGCTTCCGTAAGCCACGCCTACTTTGGACATTATTAATTTAATTTTTATTATTATTAATAAAAATTAAGAAATGAAAAAATTCAGGGGCTTACTGGATAGATAAATGAACAATAATCCGCCTGAAAATTTTTTTATCACAATTTTTCAATTAGTTATGCAATTGTTAACTAATAATTTTTTTGTGCTTGAACATGAACATTGCAAGTGTGATAATTATTAAACTATAAATTTGAGATTTTTTTCCTCTCTTGGAGCAATTCTTGGAAGGCTTCAGAATAGATCCCCGTTGGAAAAATTAAAAAATATATATTTTTCAATTTTTTTATTTATAATTTTCGTTGTTGCAAAATTAAAAACTCAAATTAATCATCGAAAAAAATTTTTTTTCAAATATTATTAATGATCCGTTTTTAAGAAATCAAAAAACAGAAAATTAATACGGAAAATTATAAAATAAGTAAAGTTGTATGAGTTTCTTATTAATACAAAATTAAAAGAAAAATGTTACACGTTGAATACGCGGAGATTAGCTCCTAATGTTTTTTCCTCGTTCCTCAGACTGTTGGTTGGTGCGATTGAATTTTTTTTATCCTTATGTTGCCTACGTGTATACACGTCAGCGTGAGGTATTCTGAAAGGATCCCTCGTAACACGAGGTGGCGTACACAAAATAATGAATCTAATTTCTCATTAACGCCGAACCGCGAGTTCCTTTTTCTTCGGGCATCCTTGAGAATTTGATATTCTCGCCGCTGCCTTCCCTCGGCGGCTGTTCCCGGAATTCCTGAGCAAGTTCGCCAAATATCCCCGAATTTGATATGAATAGACAGAAATTTGCGCTTATTGCGTGAAACTGATGAATACTGTTATTTGTAAGAGCTGCTGTAGAAAGCATCAGTATGCTTGTCCGTGTGAATGTGAAATAACGTGATAAATCGTACGTGTGTCTACAAAGAGGTAGATGACGGAGTAATTTGTAAGTTCAGCTTTATAATCGCAAATGTCCGGCAACGTTCGCATAGGTCGAGGTCCGTTTGAATGACTTATATACCCTGTTCCGAGAATCAAATTCGTTAAGCAATTCATTATACCATCCATTTTTTTCTTCGGCAATGTCAATTTACCATCATTCTGTGCACGACAAACACCGTGCATTTTTTATTTAAGTAACACTTACAAAGAACCTTTTTTGGGATTCCGAAACTCAATAGGAAAATACGTTATCCTTATTGGATTGCTTTGTTTTTCGTCTGTCTATCCGTCGGTCTGTCCGTCTGTCTGTCAAGACCCTTTTTCTCGGTAACGTGTCGAGATGTCAAACTGAAAGGCGATGGCCAAGATTTGTATGGGCGTTTGCCCCAAAAAAAATTTAGATGTACACACAAAATAAGTACATCAATAGATAGCATTCCACTTCTAGAATTAGAATATAAGACTATAAAACTTCTAGAAGTTTTGGCTTTTTTGCAAGAGTTGTTACCAGAATTAGTATATACAAGGACATAAGTTCAAAAAATGACTTTTTTACAAGATAATGTAGACGATGCTAATAATAAATATGCGTTTATAATAATTATTATTCTTTTTATAGATAAAACTGCGAAAAAGTAGACAATAAGTGATTATCACAGTTTGAACTCAAAATATATAATAAGCTTTCTTACATGACAGGTTATCAATAAACATTCACATACACAATAGGATTGCGAATTTATCCAGTGTCGCCTCAAACGATTAACTGCCAAACCGCAATTAACACATCTCATTTTCTTAAAAAGTCATATCAAGCAATCGAACAAATCGAAATTGCAAAGAAATAAATAACAAAACGGTAAAAATGTACTATGTAGTACTTATGTACGTTAGATTCACCATAAAAACAGACCACAGAATAGAAAGAATAAGGGCTTGTTTCACAATCGAAAAGTAAGTATTGAATAGCTTACTTGACAGATGATTTGACGGTTGTTATATGAAAAATATGTCAAAGAATCTGTCAAGTAAGCTATTCAAAACTTACTTATTGATTGTGAAACAGACCCTAAAAATGACAAATTGTCACCGTCGACTAGCGTTTGCATTATAATTAGTGGAGTGATAAGCAATCGATTACATCTACAAAAAGGAAAAATATATATGGCGTTATCGATGTTATAAATTAGCTGTTATGTGCAATTCCTTTTTAAAACGAGTTTTAGCTTAAAAATCTCATAAAATATTTTATTACCTAGTCTAGTTAAACAAAATAACAAAAATGTTGTAAAGCTATAGACATGGTGGGTGCTTAGGGTGGGTGGTATTAGGTTTTTCTAATCTATAGATCTATACAAATAAATAATATATATAGTTTTGTTTCTTCCAACTTCCCCATCATATCTAAAGTCACAGTTCTCTTTTCGGTCCACTTCTTCGTGTCGTATTTTACGATCGAATTTTAATTTAACTCTTGACATTCCACCCACAGTACTGATTTTCTTTCATACTCTTTTCCCGCATATGCCGTTCGGCTATGGAACTCTCTCCCTGAGAGTATTAAGAGAGCTCGTATACTGGAGTCCTTTAAGAATCAAGTTCGAAATCACTTCCTATCCTTAAATCTTTAGCTAAATCTCTCCTTCGTTGTCCATATTTACTGCACCCATCCCCGATTTGAATTCCCTTTTTGTATTTCCCTGATCCAAGGTTGCCTGGAAGAGATTGCTTTTTAGCAATAAGGCCGCATGTGTTGTACATATGTGTTGATTTAAAAAATTTCTGTTTCTAGATTTTTGTGTGCAATAAAGTATTTATTATTATTATTAAAATTGAAGTGTCTATTTGTAATGTCAAAATAACAAGTTTTTACTAAATGGGTATGAATGTATATAAGGGTACCAATAACAAAAACACAATTTAAAAAAAATGTCTGTCTGTCTGTCTGTTTGTTCCCACTAATCTCCGGAACGGCTGGACCAATTTTGACGGGACTTTCACTAGTAGATAGCTAATTATATAAGGTATAACATAGCCCACTTTTTATCATAATCATCTTTAAAATAATTGCCTACAAAAATCAAAATGCTGCCAAAAGTTACTATTCCACGCGGACGAAGTCGCGGGCACAGCTAGTAATAAATAAAAACTAATGTGGGTTCAAAAATATAAAATATGTGTCATATTCTTTCTTGTTTCGCTTTCGAATAAATAATAATTATGACAATATGCAATTGATTGATGAAATAAATACGAAGAAACTCTTTTTACCACTCTCGAAAGATTTACTCGATTCATAGTTAGCAGTTAGCATTATAATAGTTTCTCACTTAAATATCAACCATATTTTATAGAATGTATAGTAATAATCGTAATATACTGTCACTACTTCTTATAAGTACATAAATATCTTAATGTTGTTTTGATATAGTATGTAGATATTTATTTATGAATTGAAAAGTATTGTTTATGATATTCTGAATAAGAACATAATATTTCGACTATTTTATTTATATATTGATTATAGGAACAATCGATTTTGTCTGAAATATTATTTTTACTTTCTTTCATCGATAATGCACATATACCCCATCCTTTTATTGATGAACTAGCTGTGCCCGCGAACTACGTTTCGCCATCAAAATACTTAACACTGTTTAGTTTTTTCCTCCATTTTATTCCATAATGATTCAACTTTATTTTGCCTTTCTTGAGCATCGGCCATTTCGAAATTAGGACAATTTTCGTAGGTTCGTAATGCTCTTTTTCTAACAGTCCACAAAATTAAATACATTACATATTACTATAAACACTAAGTATTATTATTGTTTTAGAGACATTATTGATATTAATTAATTCTTCTTCGGTAGAAAGAACTACACAGTTGCAAGAATAATCTTTATCGTATTTATGTTTCGAATTAAAATAAATAATTGTTAATAAATTAGAACTGTATACGAATAAAGTTTAGATTTTATAATGGGTGTTGGTAACACCAACAAAATATATTTTTTGGATATGACAACCTGGCCAATTTTGACTGGTCGTACAGTAAGCTCCTTGTCAAGCTATACTGTTTGACCTTTGAACCGTTCTTATGTCGCTCGTAATACTGGCGGTTTTCGTAGAGTTAATGTATAGCATGAATGGGGGGGTTACTGTACAAATACGTTTTCCGTATTCAATATCCGATCACGGAATACAGACACGGAGTTTCGTGAACGTAGCGCAGACGTTCGTTTCTTCTCATTCGGGATTTCTAACATTCTACCTAACGTACGTACAGAACGTGTTCCGTTCGTAATAAAAACGAACGTGTGCGGCAGTCAATGAGTATTTCCTATAGATTTGGTGCATTCGGATGCCCGCATTCAGAAAACGAATGCGAAAAAACGTATTTATGCAGTTAGCTTTAAAATGTATTGAGACTTCCGTTTTTGTAACGTGTACTGTGCGATATAGTGTTGCTGGCATAGTTCGGTTAGCAAACTCGCCGTGATGACTAACATCCAACACACAAACTTGGAGTTATCGTTAGTAGTTCACGATCGTTGCATTATCACGGTCTCGAAGGACACTAAACACAGGTAACATCTAACATCGAACATCCAATAGGCCCCGAAGCGGTTCTCAAACTTTTTTGGTGACGGAACCCTTTTGGAAAGCGAAATACTTGACGGAACCCTAAAATAAAACAAAAGTGTATTCTTTATTAATAAGCATAATGAAAGTACGACCAGAGAGGGTGTTTTGATTTTTCTAAATTATTGCGGAACCCCTTATAGGGGTAGTGTGGAGCCCTAGGGTTCCACGGAACACACTTAGAGCATGGCTGCTCTAGGTACCCTTCAGGGCCTACTTTCATTTAATACCCCTATTGCTGGGTTTGAAAAGCAACTGTTATCCGTCTTTTTTGAGCGGCGGCCATGTTGAATTTACGTCAATGTTGCTACGTTCATAGTGCTCTACTAATCAAGGCCTTTCATATGATACCCATATTGCTGGGCTTAGAAACGAACTTTTATCAGTTTTTTTTTGAGCAGCGGCCATATTGAATGTTGTGCTATTTTCCTAGGTTCATAGTGCTCTACTCTTCAAGGCCTTTCATTTGATACCTATATTGCTAGGTTTGGAAACGAACTTTTATCCACCTTTTTTGAGCGGTGGCCATGTCGAATTTACATCAATATTGCTAGGTCATCTACTCTTGAAGACCTTTCATTTGATACCTATATTGCTAGATTAGAAAACGAACTTTTATCCACCTTTATTGAGCGGCGGCCATGTTGAATTTATTTATGTGTTGCTAGGTTCATAGTGCTCTACTCCTCAAGGCCTTTCATTTGGTATGGTACCCACATTGCTCGGTTTGAAAACGAACATTTATCCTTTTTTTGAGCGGCGGCCATGTTGAATTTAGGTAGATTTTCGTAGGTACCTAATGCTCTACTCTTCAAGGCCTTTCATTTGATACCCATATTGCTAGGTTTGGAAACTAACTTTTATCCACCTTTTTTGAGTGGCGGCCATGTTGAATTTATGTAAATGTTGCTAGGTTCATAGTGCTCTACTCATCAAGGCCTTTCATTTGAGACCCATATTGCTGGGTTTTGAAACGAACTATTATCCATTTTTTGAGCGGCGGCCATGTTGAATTTATAGCAATTTTCCTAAGTTCATAATGCTCTACTCTTTTAGGCTTTTCATTTGATACCCATATTGATAGGTTTGGAAACGAACTTTTATCCTTTTTTTTGAGCGGCGGCCATGTTGAATTTAGGTCGATTTTGCCAGGTTCCTATTGCTCTACTCTTCAAGGCCTTTCATTTGATACCCATATTGCTAGGTTTGGAAACGAACTTTTATCTATCTTTTTTGAGCGGCGGCCATGTTGAATTTATGTCAATGTTGCTAGGTTCATAGTGCTCTACTCATCAATGCCTTTCATTTGATACTCATATTGCAAGGTTTGGAAACTAACTTTTATCCACCTTTTTTGAGCGGCGGCCATGTTGAATGTATGTCAATGTTGCTAGATTTATAGTGCTCTACTCATCAATGCCTTTCATTTGATACCCATATTGCTGGGTTTGGAAACGAACTTTATCGGCAGTCATGACAAATTAAGTCAACGTGGTTCAATGTGTTCTACTCTTTAGGCTCTTCCTTCGATATCCATGTTCCTTGGGTGGATCCAAAAAAATGTGATCCGTCATTTTAGACATTAGGATCAAGAGTCCCGTCCCGTCCCTCTACGCGTAACCCAGAACATTGCAGTCAGATATTTTTTTAATTATCAATATTAATCTATTACTTTTAATAGTTTTAAATGGATGAAAGAGTTTGATTCCTTAGTCCTAATGTAAAAACATATAACACCTTTCAAAATACCTTGAAAAGAGTGTCTTCATTTTTCAACATTTCAAATATTTCAAAAATTGTACCGATTTTGTGAAAATTAGTCAAGAATTAAACCAATCTACAACTTTTATGGTCACTCGATAAGTATTATCATAAAAAATGCTTTATACATTGGTTGTATGGCTTGATCTTTTTGCCTTACCACCACGGTACGACATAAGAAAAAGACAATTTGGTTGGCGAAATCCAGTTGGGCACAGCCATTAACAGAAAATATTAAATTTTATTTGTACTATGTGAAACACTTCATTCCTGCCTTAATTTTCAAAATCCAATTACTTAAGATAAGGCTGTATGGCGTAGTTCCATTGCCTTTCCTTCGTGGAAGAAAATACCTTCTCTCTGTACTATGTGACCATAGATCTAAGTATGTGACAAACTTGTCAAAATAATTTCACGTGCGCCATGTTGTTTTTCTACCTAAAGCCAATTCGAAAATTTTATATGGTATTTTTTCACTAAAAATAAAATGTGAATTTAAACAAACGAAATTATGCCTAAATGTTCTTCCGGAAAATTCTAAGCATTGTGGTGTAAGCCATATCAAATTCTGTCCAGTAGTTTCGGAGATCTTTCCGGACAAACAGACAAACAAACAAACAAACCAACAAACAAACAATTTTTTTAAAAACTATTCTATCGTGTTCTGCTAATAATTTTAAGGCGACCTGTGTATTATTTTTCTTAATATTTCGCAATTACAGATTTTTGTACCCCTACGATTTTATTATATATAGAGATTGAGCTGAGCGTTGTAAACAATTATTTTTATAGTAAGTATTATATTTTTAGAACTTGTACAGATAAAGTGTATAAATAGTATGAAATAATAAATGACTTCCGGGGCAAATCTTGGCTACCTCCATATATCTAATATACTCGAATTTAAGGTCTCTTCCAGCTGTGAAAAAATCATACTTTACATGACCGTTTATGTCACATAATTTCGCAAATTTTGCAATTACACATTGACTAGGGAATTAAATAACCTATAGGGTATTTCCCGTTGACCTAGAATAGTGAAATGATTACGAAGCACACATTAGGCAAAATTTCTGAAAACCGTAAATACACATAACCTACGAGTATGTAAGTGCATACTTAGATAAGTTTGTACAGAACCCTGGGTGCGGAAATCCAACTCGCACTTGGCCGATTTTTTTCATAGTAACTGTGTTAGTGCTTTTAAATTCAAAAGGGTTTGTGTGTAGGTAGTACTTACCTATAAATTGTTCCGCAGGCCAATTATGGATCTTTCATCGTATAACATGGTATAAATTTTGAGATAAAGAAGTCATGAAATGCTTCATTTCTTATTAGCGATCTGCAATAATATCCTTACTATGGCATAATTTCAATGATGTCATCATGATATAATGAACGAATGATCAAAAATCTGACCGAAAATCGTATTTTTTGTGTTGCACTATGATATCATTTGATTGAAAACCATGAGATCGGTAATAGGCCTGCTGTTTCCTATAATATGATTAAAATACAAGGTATCGGATTTTTTTTTATTATGTACACATGACAGATTATAATTAATTACAAACATTATAATAAGTTAACAAAGACAATGATATCTGAATTATAATCCATTAGTATGTGCACTATAAAAACACAATAAGGTAAGACGCATTCGATGAATATAAAACTAAATTGATAATAATGCAAACCCTAACCTAAAAATTAATTACATATACATACTACATATCTACCTTTGGACTCTAATAGAGGATTTGTCGGAGTTTTTTGCAATATGTTGCATATTTTGGAGTAAATATATCCAGATCTAAGTTATCCCGCGAAATGTCATTATTATAGTTGTAAATAAACCGTTTAAAACCAAAATCCGCGGTTTTAAACCCGTTTTAAATTTGTTTAAAACGGTTTTAAACCACGACCACGTGGCCAGTACATTAATAAAATAATACTTTAAAAATCAAGATTAAGAGGTTAATTGAAATCATTTACAATTTTTATTAAATAAAATTAAATCACATATCACACTTTACTACATTTTTAGGATTAGACACACTGAAAACTAACTTGATATTGTATTTATATTAATACTATACATTTTAATTTTTGTTTTTTTGGTCTCAGCCATTGTACTTTTAGAATATACAGTGTGTCCCCGGTTAAGGTGCACAAACGAAAATGGGTAAACTAGACTACAATTTATCGATAAAAAATAAGTTTTTTTTTAAATTAAATTGTATTCAATATTGGTTTTTTATTTTTTTATTCTCTTATTAAGACCTTTTTTGTTTGTAAAATTGTAAAATTCTAACCACTGCGTGGAATTTGTTGTTTTGGCTTGGCATTATTTGGTAAAAATAAACATTTACTCAACATTTAACACTTTTATGTTCAAAATTAGTGAAAAAAAATGTTTTTCTCCCTATTGACTGCTTTTATGTACTTTTTACTGTACTTTTAAATAAAAAATTATTTACCATACAGTGTTAATCTTTTGGCATCATTATTGTTTTTATTTGAACAAAATCCACACAGTGGTTACAATGTTACAATTTTACAAACACAAAAGGTCTTCAAAAGAGAATAAAAAATCAATATTAAATACAATTTAATTTTAATAATTTTTTTCTCTTTTTTATCGATAAATTGTAGTCTAGTTTCACCCATTTTCGTTTGTGCACCTTATCCGGGGTCACACTGTATTTTGTCGTAATAAATAGCTTTGGAAATTATTTCACCTCAAGCCGGCTTCGCAGCGCCAATTTTCTAACAAAACATGTTAGCATTGCCAGATTTGCCAGTCCGCTGCGCCTGTATCTAAAGTGTTTTGTTTCAAAAATTGCCCTTTGAGGCTTATCTATTTTGAATTAACTTCATCTTTTGTAATTCCCATAATTATTACTATTTCCGACGGGGCATCTAGCTTTTTATGATTAGTTTTTTAGATCTCCGAAGATTATGAAAGTGAAGAATCAGATAACAATACGGAATTTATGGAGGAATGTGATCCTCATAAATTACCATAATATCTAGACAAGCTCATTCCTTAAATTTGAGTTGATTATTAGTTTAGTCGGTGGCGTAGTGGACTCGGCACTTGCCTTCCAATCGGGGGGTCGGGGTTCGAGACCCGCCATGTACCAATGTGTTTTTCGTTTCGAATTTCATATGTACATTTGTCTGACGCTCCTACGGTGAAGGAAAACATCGTGAGGCAACCTGCATACATCTGCGAAGAAATTCAATGATGTATGTGAAGTCGACCAATCCGCACTGGGTCAGCGTGGTTGACTAAGGCCAAATCACCCTAATATAGGGTAGGCTCGAGCCCCTCGGTGGGGACGTATATGGGCTGATGATGATGATGATTAGTTTAGTTGATTAAAACAATTTAAATTGATACCAAAAACTACCAAAACGTAATAAAGTAAAAAAGTTAATAGTTAAAGATTTGTGTTGTAATTTCTTGATGGAACTCCATGGTATCGGTTTCGATACATCATGGTCAGGCCTGACGATGATATATCGAAACCGGTCGCAATAACTTAAATATAATAAAGATTCAAGTGGAACTTGTGAAGTGTGTTTTAATAACAAAAAAAACAACTTTTGGTTTTTCATTTTTTTGACCTGGATATATCTGATAAATAAAGAAACGGTGTTGTCTGTGGGAAGTCTCAGTGAATTCTAATAGAATAACCTTTTAAACCAATATTAAACCGCTAAATGTGGTTTAAAACGTTTTAAACAAAAAAAAACGGTTTAAAACCAAATGGTTTTAAACGTTTAAAATTATTTTTGCATCTCTAGTCATTATAGAGACGAGCCATCCTAACTAGAGGATTATAAAATGAGGTATTATTTCTGTAAACATGTAATGCAAAAAGGCCCGTCTTATTGGTTCTACGCGCACTATATTTTATATTAAACGAGATTAGAGAAAGCAGATCTGGAGCATCGATCACAGAATGAATAAGTTTGTATAAATAACAAAGATCAAAATATTTTCTGCGTTTTTCTAATGTTTGTACATTAAATTTATATAGTCGGGCATCGTAGTTAAGATTATTACGTCCTGGTTGCTGACGGTAAACCAGCATACGTAAGCACTTTCTCTGTACTCTTTCTATTAAATCCATATTCGTTTACAAAATAATTATCTGTCTCTATGTATCCACGGAGGTACAATGAAAACAAGTCTTTAATAAGGGGCCAGCAACGTTGACCCCATGATTATATTAATAAGCATGTTCTCGCGGGCCCGTCGTTAATTTCGTGCGGACACGATACGTTTCAATTAATTAATTAATTGTAGTAATTAAATTGTGCTATTAATTACTCAATACAAGATGGGGTCGGTGTAAACGAGCTCCGTTGTTAAGTCAAGATATTGTATTTTCGCAATGATTGATTATGCTGTGTCTAAAACGCTTTAAATAGGTATATTAATGTTAATGTTAAGTGTATGAAATTGTGTGTATAACGACGCTTGTGTGTAATGCATTGTTTATTCTCCACCTTAAGTTAATTACTATTCACAGTTAAATCAACTCATATGAGCTCATCTTTCGAAAGTCATGTGAGAAGGTGAGCCTTAAAGTACACGACCACGACATCAGACAGGTGGCGTTCTACTTTTTTGCAAAAGAAAGAACGAAATGTGATATATATTTTCATTTATGTTTATAATTTCTAAAAAACCTATTTTCATGCAATACCAACAATTATAAATAAACATTTTATTTTTAGAAAAAAAGTAAGAAGTAGGTATACCGCTACTTCTTTGCCTACATAATTTTTAGTGGTATAAGAAATTAAGTATAACTGGACTGATATCTGTACGCAATTGGTCACAAGTCGCGTACTTTAATGCTGACCTAGAGTACAAAGCAGTGGTAAATACTGAGTATCTAAGACATGTAAAATTAAAAAAAAATATCAACAAGGATGCTGCCGTGTGACCGATATACGCATTAAGGGGGAAACGATTTGAGGAAGTTGAATGAGTGTGTGAGAATGAGAATAGGCTAGTAAAAACAAGATTTATATCAAATTTGAACGAATTTAAAATCAATAATCCTACAGTTAAAGCATATCTACCAAAAGTCGAGTTCAACGAAGTGCTACAAAGTCCATCTTACGAGGGACCTATTGTTAGCAGCGTATCGCGCGCAGAGATACTTTTGCAGCGACCTACAGGTTCCATGGTGTACTGGATATACCATTGTAGAAGGCAAAATTAATAAAACTACCTACCAAAGCTGTGCCCCGCGTCTCGGTACGCGGCCGCCACTCGAGAAACTTTTCGCCCCAACGACCGTCCTCCTAGCGGGATGTGCCCGCCCACTACCACTTGAGACTCCCAATTTTCGGGCTATATCAGCGTCTGTACTTCTGATTCATCATTTCTGATACGATCATGTAAAGAAGCTCCGATAATAAGCTCTTCCCATTACACATTGATTGACTTTAATTGTGGAGAGTCAACTTTTTTTACATTTTACTTGCACATGCATACATCTTTATAATGGTAAGGGTGTATGTAATACAAAAATTAAAGAATTAACTGTAAAATATCTTAATGATATCTTAGTTCATTTGATTCTTGGTTAGTATTTTTATGTTTTGTTTGACGTGAATAAGTGCCTGTAAAGGTTTATATTGATTAAAGATTTTTGAGTTTGAGTTTGCTTAAGCTAATCGTAAGCAGCTAATTACGTCTCGATTTCATACATCGTCACTGTCTACACGCACAAACTTTCACCTTAAGGCGCATAGTGCTCCCAATGACCTTGCGTCGATCGTCCCGCACTGATTACATAGGAGTGAGTGAGTGAGAGCGAGTGGAATATTTGAGCAAACCTTTACGCGTAAGATGAATTATTTCAATAAAAAATTAATAAAGGCGAATAAGAAAAATCTAAAAAGACCATCCCCTAGAATATTGTTCACTTTATTTATTGAAATCAAAAGTATATGATTTAACCTAATATTTACGAAGCAATTAGGCTTACAGTTTTAAAATCGAGACATGTTTGGGTCACATTTTAACCAAGTTTTAATTAATTTATCAAAAAATTAAGCAGACCATCCTCTAAAGAATGCGTTGAATAATAACATATCTTTTTTAAAGATTTTTTTATTCAATATTTATGAAGAGAATCGGTTTTTTCTGCAGTGATTTTTTATGATTGACGTTACTATGCGCCTTAAAAGACTGGTGGTATATGGGCCGTGAATATGCTTGCCGAGCGCTGTTCAGCCCAGTTGGATCGAATCTTTCTGGAAGCGGGACTTACAAAGCTATACTATTTCACCCGGGTAATATATATCGTCGAAAACGAAGTCGTCGAGTGGAAATTGAATGAATAAGTGAATGATATTTCGATCGATCGACGAATATTTCAAAGTACCAAAACAATCGTGATATCCAGCTGGTAAGTAGTAGGAACGATAGCAAGGCAATAAGCCGATGGATTAAACATCGAATGCATGTGATAAATGACGGCTGCGTCCAGGAATCAGGCTCTTGCTATTTTCCGAGACATTAGCTTAGTTAACCCCATCGTTGATTTCGCTTTTACCCGTTACACGCGATTAACTCACGTATGTACATTAAGATTGTGTGTGGTCTTGTTAATCGTGGGCTATTACTATCTAATGACGCGAGTCATAGAAAAGATAAACACTGCACATTAAAGCATAGGTGTTACGCCTCAGATTTTTTAATTTCAAACGACTTAGTTATTTCAATATTTAGATATTTTTTCTTTATTTTCAAACTGCAGATAAAATATCTGTATCAATACATCAAGAAAAAAGTTGTGACATTACTATTTTAATTACTTTACTTCAATAAAAATTATGTAAAATGGAAAAAATCGGTTACGTAACGACGCAACTATAAGGTAACCTCCTTTTTGAAAGTCAGATAACAATGCAGCTCATCGGCAGTCGAATATCACACAGATCAATCGGATTTAACTGTCATCATTAAAATATGCATAAGGAACAATATCAAGTACTTACAATATGTCGGGCTTCGTCCTCCTAGCTATATAGTAACTGTAATATAATGAAGTATCAGTAACACATGTAGTACGACTATCACGTCTAGGATCCACCACTCGTGCTGACAGTTGAGAATATTAAAAATAAAAATGCCTTTATATTTTTAGCATCATTCCATCATGAATGGAATGGAGCACAAACTTTCTAGGAGATCATCGTTTGGCACCGACTTCAATATAGAAGTGTGATGTTGTCTGTACCTATTCTTATATTATTTTTAACTTTTCAATGTTTTTTGAAGTCGGTTTTTATTTTTGGTAAAATATTTTTATTTATATCTAAAACTTACTAAATGCAACATACACACTAGAGGAGAAAACCTAATAACTATAACTATTTTTACGTTTTCAAAGGAATTATAGATAAATATCTCTTTATAAGACATTGGACGTACAATTTTTTTTAATATTCTTTACCATATTTATATTATAAGCATAGAGCTTTCTTTCATATACCTTTTTAAAAGATGTCGTTCTATTAATATCTGAGCTCTGGCTGGGCATTTAAATACAAAAATATATAATATATTACACTCCATAAAACCTACTCTTGACGTTCTAAGCAGGTTTACAACATTCGGCTTCCAAGTACAAGATAATTTATAAGGGTGTGAGGATTTAAAAGACCATATCTTCAGTGTTATCGTGAGCGCTGCGAAAGGGTACTCGTATGTCGGGTGATTCACTACGGCTTTTACATTACGGTCCTTCCTCCGGCGCGAGATACAAATATATATTTAGTTTCGTATAACAGGTTATAATGTTAAACATAGATTTGTTAAGAGTAGTAATTCGCCGTATAAGCTTACCTTGATTTATGATAAATATAACATAATTAAATCTACACGAATATCACATACGAGTATTAGTGTTAACGAGCCTCTTCAATTAGGATTGCGTCACAGTGATCGGAACGTATTCTATAAAACCCGTTTGCCCGTTGGCCCGTTTATCGGTTTTTTACAGGTTACATTTCGGAGAGTGTTCCCAAGAGCTCTTTGATCCTTTTCCACCATCTCCCTTTTACTACCGAGGCACCCGGAGAACGACAAAGACCCACCCACGTAGTAGAAATTCCACTGCTCCGCACAAAGCGTTTCGCTTCCACTTATTTAATGCGTACTGTAGAGGAATGGAATTCATTGTCGTCCTCAGTATTCCCATCTCACTACAACCCGGGACTTTTCAGGACTAGAGTGAATCGGCACCTAATGAGTAGGCACGCTCCACCTTAGTCCCCACCTTTGCTTACCATCAGGCAAGATGAAGACAAGCGTCTACCCATAATCTATTTAACAAAAACATTTTCCCCAATCCCACCTTCTTTCCTTTTAAGGACCACACGCAGTGGCCAGCGTTATCACCTGTCATTACTAATGCTACCTTTCCAACGGGAACTAATAAAGTAAGACCTAACTAAGAAAGTAAATATCGCGTACGTCCATGTCAATTAATTTACTACAGACAAGCTTCGAAAACGAATGATGAATCATGTTTAAAGTTTACGAGTAGTTGAAGTAACACTTTATTTTGTTGGATCAATACAAATAGTCCATACCTATATAATTATTGAAACTAGTGGGCCCAGCAGACGTTTTCCTGCCCGACTACAGCACCGCCTACCGGGTCCAATTGCACGTATGAAGCTTCCCTGGACCTATTCAAATACACACAGAAAATTTTGTGAGAATCGGTTGAGCCGTTTTTGAGTTTTATCGAAACTAACACGCAGCGATTTATATCAGAAGATAAATCACACGTTGAGATAACCGCGTAAAGAACAATCTCAGAGTTATAAAGCAACTCAAAAACACAAACTCACCACCCCGAAAGTGCGTGAGCCAATTAACATGTGTTAACTTAAACAATGTATATAGGCTATAGGTTCTTTAAAATAAAAACTGAATCAAGAGAAATGTTTTTCATTTAAAACAACAGGATCCACTTAATCAAATTGTCTGCAACAACTGCTGATTAAAATTATTCTCGACTCAGACTTGCAGCTGGTTCATTTAGTTTTTCTTAGTTCTAGAATAGATTCGTTGGTTAACAATTAAAAATTTTAAGCTTACATAGTCATGAATTTTATTCCATTTGCCTTGTAACAATTAGTTAAATTGGTTCTTACATTAACTATGTTTGTTTATGTTGATGTAACGAAAAACTGGCCATGAGTGGACTTTTAATATTTTTCTCTTTATTATTTAAAATGCGCCATGTAACTTACATGTTTTATACGTCGATAAGGTTTAATATCCAACACTGTCCTCCGCTCATTTTAATTGCCATGCGTCTGGTAATTTCAAATTGATATGCGTCGGCTTGGTAAAGTAATACCCAATTTGCGTACGTTAATAACCTGGATGCTATTGGCAGGCAATAAAGCCAATCTGTAACAAACACTTTGATGAATGTAAATTGTTCACATCTAAAATACAGTAGCAGCTGTAATTATTTAACTTATATTTTGATTTTTAGTATTCGCAGAGGGGAAGCTTTTTATTTTTATCTTACGTGATACCAAGAGGTGATAGTGATGGTTATAGTAACGATGTCGAACTTCATTAGATTTTTATATCTTCTCGGATATAATAAATATACTAGGTGAAATTTATTGAAGGTTTTGAAGGCTTACAATGTGGCTACATGGTAAAGCCCAACTATTAAGTTGAACAGAAAAACCATTACATAGCAATTTAGAAATTATACCATAGAGCTCTACATCTGAATGTAATACTGATTTTAGTTAAATGTTTATAAACTATTCAATTAAATTGATCATATTTCGAGTTATAATGTGAATAGTGTATTTGCGGTTTCATATCACTCTTTCAATATATTAATTTGGATAATCCGATATACATATTTTGGGGAAAAAGTCTTTTCGCATTATAGTATGTATAAACTTGTAATAAAATCTCTTTGGCTATACTATTTGTATCTGGCTGGTTTTGGTATCATTGAAAGTTTAAATTTTAAAGAACATAATTCCAAATTCAAATTAGGAAAATGTGTGATTTTCATTTGTTTTTCGTACCGCCAAGATGAGTGAATCTAATGAAGAAATTCGATACATTTTAAATTTTACTACAAAAAAGGTAAAAATGCAACGCAAGCCGCAAAAAAAAATTTGCGATGTTTATGGACCTAGTGCAGTGTCTGTGAGAGTAGCACAAATTTGGTTTAAGCGTTTTCAATCCGGAAATTTTGATGTCAAAGATGCACGTCGCTCTGGTCGCCCTATTACAGATAAAATGGATGCCATTTTTGAAAAAGTGGAGCAAGATCGGCATGTCAGTAGTTACGACGTAGCTGAAGAACTGGGAATTGACCACAAAACAGTTTTGGCGCATTTGAAAAAAACTGGGTACACAAAAAAGCTCGACATTTGGGTACCTCACGAGCTCACTGAAAGAAACCTAATGAACCGTGTACTCATTTGTGATTCTTTATTACGACGTAATGAAACCGAACCATTTTTGAAGAAGCTGATAACTGGTGATGCAAAGTGGATCACGTACGACAAGAACGTGCGAAAAAGGTCGTGGTCAAAGGCCGGTCAGGCTTCACAGACTGTGGCGAAACCCGGGTTAACTCGCAACAAGGTGATGCTGTGTGTGTGGTGGGATTGGAAGGGCATTATTCATTATGAGCTGTTACCACCAGGTAGGACCATCGATTCTGAACTCTACTGCGAACAACTGATGAGATTAAAGCAAGAAGTTGAGAGAAAGCGGCCGGAATTAATCAACAGAAGGGGTGTGGTTTTTCATCATGATAACGCTAGACCTCACACATCTTTAGCCACTCAGCAAAAATTAAGAGAGTTTGGCTGGGAGGTGTTAATGCATCCGCCGTATAGTCCTGACCTTGCACCTTCAGATTTCCACCTGTTTCGGTCTCTTCAGAATTCTTTAGGCAGTGTCAGGTTAACATCACGAGAGGACTGCCAAAACCACTTGTCGCGGTATTTTGACCAGAAGTCCCAAAATTTCTATAGCAATGGGATCATGTCCCTACCTACAAGATGGCAAAAAGTTATCGAACAAAATGGTACCTACATACTTTAGTTAAATGTAAATAAACTATATTAAAAAATGTTTTGAATTTTCTTAAAAAATGCGAAGAAACTTTTTCCCCAACCTATTATATAAAATAAGCTGCTAATACCCATTATGGCAAATACACAGTGCTCTTTTATAATATTAGCGGATGCTAATAATAGTACTATGAATCCATCAATATATTATATGTACTACGTACAATATAATATGTCGATGTACGAATCCTCACACCACATTTGCATACTGCTTCACAGCCTCGCTACACACCGCTCGAATTCCAAGCATTCCATTTGCGGAAATGCACGACGGATAATAATTATTATTTCACATCACTGTTTATCATACTGACTGGTCATTATGAATATAACATCTAATAATATACGTACATATTTAATATAAAAAAATAAAATTTGACTTTAATTAAGTTTAAACTACAAATTAAAAACAAATTAAGGCATTTCGAAGATTCATACATTTTAAATTTAGCATGCAGGAAACTGTTTAACGCGCGCACTACTTGAGGTGATAAGTCTAACATAACTTTGAAAAGGGAGACTTAATAATATAGCAATAAGTATATATTATGACATTGCCCAATCATGTTGGTTTTTCATAATGTCCGTGCCGCCGAGTAGTATTCATGAATAATAAATCGATGTCCAGTTAATCATTTTATTTACAGTAGTATTACGAATTATTATGAGATATTCATCTAGATTTTTTTCATAATTATCATTGTTTATGTTAATTGAAATATTACTACGAGTATTAAACTGTTAATGTTGATAGTGATAAAATTTAATGAATATATTTGAAAAGTGACGGTGGTGAAATTTTTTCTCTATGTTTATTGATGGTTTTATACTGACTTCGTTATACATAGCGTAAAACCTGAGATAGTTACTCAGCTAAACAATTCTGACACATCCTCGTTAAAGAGGATCCTGCCCGCCCGGCTGTAGAATGAACTGAAAGGCGATCCTATTTATTATTCTAAAGCACTACAGAGCAACATCAACGTGGAAAATAAATAATTTAGTAGAACTGTAGAATCCTCCACGATATTCCTAATCAATGCCCTAAGGAAAGCCGTAATTTGTGTACAACAAATTATCGAAACAGTACGGAAATGGAATAATTTACATCAATTATTTATGCTTAAGTAAGCCGGGAGATCCCTAGGGCCGGTCGGACTACTGGGGCGCCGGTGTCAACTCTAACGATAAACGCTTCTACTGTAGGAAATCAGTATGGATGAAAATGCCACCGAGAGCAAGTCGATTTAATCCGAATTCAGGTAATGGTACAGCGCCGGGAGGTAATAAGATTTTACATAACGACTAGCTGTATCAGCGAAACTACGTTTCGCTATAATAATTATCAAAAAATACCCTTATCACCTAGAGGCATAATAGTAGATTATGCACCAAGGGATTAAAGCAGTGTCTAACGTCACGGGCGCCATATTGAACCCCGAGCGCAACGAGGGACTCTAGAGGTAACTCCCGAGCGTAGCGAGGGAGTTAAAATTTAACTCCTGAGCGAAGCGAGGGAGTTATGTAGAGTCCTAAGTGAAGCGAGGGGTTCAAGTCGCCTAAGACGAAGACACTGCTTTATTCCAGAGGTGAATACTCTACTTTTCATACCATCTGCGAGACAATAACCTCAGGGCTCTATAACCAATTACTTAAGAGGTAATTTTCATCATAAACACTGTCACATTATCATTATCACTATTACTATAACTATGGCTAAAATTATAATATTACCATGAAAACCAATAAAATAAAAATAAAAAATTATTTTTCTCAAGTCACGCAATGATTTTATCTTAAGTAAAGCTTAAAACATTACGAAAACTTTAAACATATCTAATAATAATATAACAAGTACTTATGAACTTTAGTCTACCCATCGATTTACAATACGATACGATCAGCTGCTGGACCCTGTCAATGACCTTTAGTAGCACGCAGGACGAATGTTAATTTGTTAACAATAAAATGGTAAGTATCAAATAAATTTCTTTTATTTTTCAACTTCGTTGTATATTTACTTTTGAAACAGCAATTAATTACTACACACAACTGTCGAAATAAATCTCAAATAGTCGACAGCCTATTGACCCCAAATAAAATAAAAAGCTGAAGCACCTGGACATTTGCTTACGTTTTTTACCTTTATCAATAAAACACTGAATAGACTTCTAAAAAGACTGTATTATTGATGCCACAAAACACATTCCACTAAGCACTTTATTATCGTAAGCAAGAAGATATTACAATTTTGAAATACGTAATGGCGTTGGCGGCAAAGTTTTAGCTATGAAAACAATACAACGGAATACTGTTGGTGCAAATTTTATTATGGTACAAATTGTAGCAACATTCTTTATTTTTAAATATGCCGCGTAATTTTTCCAAATGCTGTTTATCCGCCGGCAGCGTTAGTGTTCTTGCTTTACTCTGCTTTTTATTCGTTTTTATCTATAGTTAATGGTGGCCGTCAAAAGATGGCGCTTTTTGCATAAAAAGTATTTTACCAATAAAAAATAAAGTGAAATGTGAGTAATTGTTTTTTTGAGCTTGCAGTATTATGTAGATAAATATTTTTCAACACACTTCCTCATAAAGTGGCTCTAATCCCATGGCAATTAGGCACATAATGACACCTATAATCAAACTGATACTTTTTCATTACTATTATTCACGAGTGAGTAATAGTTTTTTTTTAATATTATTGGTTGAGTTACGCTTACACTTGCGCTAAAATGCTGTTGGTGTTGCAACGGTGTTGTCTGTGGGAAGTCTCAGTGAATTCTAATAGAATAACCTTTTAAACCAATATTAAACCGCTAAATGTGGTTTAAAACGTTTTAAACAAAAAAAAACGGTTTAAAACCAAATGGTTTTAAACGTTTAAAATTATTTTTGCATCTCTAGTCATTATAGAGACGAGCCATCCTAACTAGAGGATTATAAAATGAGGTATTATTTCTGTAAACATGTAATGCAAAAAGGCCCGTCTTATTGGTTCTACGCGCACTATATTTTATATTAAACGAGATTAGAGAAAGCAGATCTGGAGCATCGATCACAGAATGAATAAGTTTGTATAAATAACAAAGATCAAAATATTTTCTGCGTTTTTCTAATGTTTGTACATTAAATTTATATAGTCGGGCATCGTAGTTAAGATTATTACGTCCTGGTTGCTGACGGTAAACCAGCATACGTAAGCACTTTCTCTGTACTCTTTCTATTAAATCCATATTCGTTTACAAAATAATTATCTGTCTCTATGTATCCACGGAGGTACAATGAAAACAAGTCTTTAATAAGGGGCCAGCAACGTTGACCCCATGATTATATTAATAAGCATGTTCTCGCGGGCCCGTCGTTAATTTCGTGCGGACACGATACGTTTCAATTAATTAATTAATTGTAGTAATTAAATTGTGCTATTAATTACTCAATACAAGATGGGGTCGGTGTAAACGAGCTCCGTTGTTAAGTCAAGATATTGTATTTTCGCAATGATTGATTATGCTGTGTCTAAAACGCTTTAAATAGGTATATTAATGTTAATGTTAAGTGTATGAAATTGTGTGTATAACGACGCTTGTGTGTAATGCATTGTTTATTCTCCACCTTAAGTTAATTACTATTCACAGTTAAATCAACTCATATGAGCTCATCTTTCGAAAGTCATGTGAGAAGGTGAGCCTTAAAGTACACGACCACGACATCAGACAGGTGGCGTTCTACTTTTTTGCAAAAGAAAGAACGAAATGTGATATATATTTTCATTTATGTTTATAATTTCTAAAAAACCTATTTTCATGCAATACCAACAATTATAAATAAACATTTTATTTTTAGAAAAAAAGTAAGAAGTAGGTATACCGCTACTTCTTTGCCTACATAATTTTTAGTGGTATAAGAAATTAAGTATAACTGGACTGATATCTGTACGCAATTGGTCACAAGTCGCGTACTTTAATGCTGACCTAGAGTACAAAGCAGTGGTAAATACTGAGTATCTAAGACATGTAAAATTAAAAAAAAATAAATAATAAATGTTATAATGTTAAACATAGATTTGTTAAGAGTAGTAATTCGCCGTATAAGCTTACCTTGATTTATGATAAATATAACATAATTAAATCTACACGAATATCACATACGAGTATTAGTGTTAACGAGCCTCTTCAATTAGGATTGCGTCACAGTGATCGGAACGTATTCTATAAAACCCGTTTGCCCGTTGGCCCGTTTATCGGTTTTTTACAGGTTACATTTCGGAGAGTGTTCCCAAGAGCTCTTTGATCCTTTTCCACCATCTCCCTTTTACTACCGAGGCACCCGGAGAACGACAAAGACCCACCCACGTAGTAGAAATTCCACTGCTCCGCACAAAGCGTTTCGCTTCCACTTATTTAATGCGTACTGTAGAGGAATGGAATTCATTGTCGTCCTCAGTATTCCCATCTCACTACAACCCGGGACTTTTCAGGACTAGAGTGAATCGGCACCTAATGAGTAGGCACGCTCCACCTTAGTCCCCACCTTTGCTTACCATCAGGCAAGATGAAGACAAGCGTCTACCCATAATCTATTTAACAAAAACATTTTCCCCAATCCCACCTTCTTTCCTTTTAAGGACCACACGCAGTGGCCAGCGTTATCACCTGTCATTACTAATGCTACCTTTCCAACGGGAACTAATAAAGTAAGACCTAACTAAGAAAGTAAATATCGCGTACGTCCATGTCAATTAATTTACTACAGACAAGCTTCGAAAACGAATGATGAATCATGTTTAAAGTTTACGAGTAGTTGAAGTAACACTTTATTTTGTTGGATCAATACAAATAGTCCATACCTATATAATTATTGAAACTAGTGGGCCCAGCAGACGTTTTCCTGCCCGACTACAGCACCGCCTACCGGGTCCAATTGCACGTATGAAGCTTCCCTGGACCTATTCAAATACACACAGAAAATTTTGTGAGAATCGGTTGAGCCGTTTTTGAGTTTTATCGAAACTAACACGCAGCGATTTATATCAGAAGATAAATCACACGTTGAGATAACCGCGTAAAGAACAATCTCAGAGTTATAAAGCAACTCAAAAACACAAACTCACCACCCCGAAAGTGCGTGAGCCAATTAACATGTGTTAACTTAAACAATGTATATAGGCTATAGGTTCTTTAAAATAAAAACTGAATCAAGAGAAATGTTTTTCATTTAAAACAACAGGATCCACTTAATCAAATTGTCTGCAACAACTGCTGATTAAAATTATTCTCGACTCAGACTTGCAGCTGGTTCATTTAGTTTTTCTTAGTTCTAGAATAGATTCGTTGGTTAACAATTAAAAATTTTAAGCTTACATAGTCATGAATTTTATTCCATTTGCCTTGTAACAATTAGTTAAATTGGTTCTTACATTAACTATGTTTGTTTATGTTGATGTAACGAAAAACTGGCCATGAGTGGACTTTTAATATTTTTCTCTTTATTATTTAAAATGCGCCATGTAACTTACATGTTTTATACGTCGATAAGGTTTAATATCCAACACTGTCCTCCGCTCATTTTAATTGCCATGCGTCTGGTAATTTCAAATTGATATGCGTCGGCTTGGTAAAGTAATACCCAATTTGCGTACGTTAATAACCTGGATGCTATTGGCAGGCAATAAAGCCAATCTGTAACAAACACTTTGATGAATGTAAATTGTTCACATCTAAAATACAGTAGCAGCTGTAATTATTTAACTTATATTTTGATTTTTAGTATTCGCAGAGGGGAAGCTTTTTATTTTTATCTTACGTGATACCAAGAGGTGATAGTGATGGTTATAGTAACGATGTCGAACTTCATTAGATTTTTATATCTTCTCGGATATAATAAATATACTAGGTGAAATTTATTGAAGGTTTTGAAGGCTTACAATGTGGCTACATGGTAAAGCCCAACTATTAAGTTGAACAGAAAAACCATTACATAGCAATTTAGAAATTATACCATAGAGCTCTACATCTGAATGTAATACTGATTTTAGTTAAATGTTTATAAACTATTCAATTAAATTGATCATATTTCGAGTTATAATGTGAATAGTGTATTTGCGGTTTCATATCACTCTTTCAATATATTAATTTGGATAATCCGATATACATATTTTGGGGAAAAAGTCTTTTCGCATTATAGTATGTATAAACTTGTAATAAAATCTCTTTGGCTATACTATTTGTATCTGGCTGGTTTTGGTATCATTGAAAGTTTAAATTTTAAAGAACATAATTCCAAATTCAAATTAGGAAAATGTGTGATTTTCATTTGTTTTTCGTACCGCCAAGATGAGTGAATCTAATGAAGAAATTCGATACATTTTAAATTTTACTACAAAAAAGGTAAAAATGCAACGCAAGCCGCAAAAAAAAATTTGCGATGTTTATGGACCTAGTGCAGTGTCTGTGAGAGTAGCACAAATTTGGTTTAAGCGTTTTCAATCCGGAAATTTTGATGTCAAAGATGCACGTCGCTCTGGTCGCCCTATTACAGATAAAATGGATGCCATTTTTGAAAAAGTGGAGCAAGATCGGCATGTCAGTAGTTACGACGTAGCTGAAGAACTGGGAATTGACCACAAAACAGTTTTGGCGCATTTGAAAAAAACTGGGTACACAAAAAAGCTCGACATTTGGGTACCTCACGAGCTCACTGAAAGAAACCTAATGAACCGTGTACTCATTTGTGATTCTTTATTACGACGTAATGAAACCGAACCATTTTTGAAGAAGCTGATAACTGGTGATGCAAAGTGGATCACGTACGACAAGAACGTGCGAAAAAGGTCGTGGTCAAAGGCCGGTCAGGCTTCACAGACTGTGGCGAAACCCGGGTTAACTCGCAACAAGGTGATGCTGTGTGTGTGGTGGGATTGGAAGGGCATTATTCATTATGAGCTGTTACCACCAGGTAGGACCATCGATTCTGAACTCTACTGCGAACAACTGATGAGATTAAAGCAAGAAGTTGAGAGAAAGCGGCCGGAATTAATCAACAGAAGGGGTGTGGTTTTTCATCATGATAACGCTAGACCTCACACATCTTTAGCCACTCAGCAAAAATTAAGAGAGTTTGGCTGGGAGGTGTTAATGCATCCGCCGTATAGTCCTGACCTTGCACCTTCAGATTTCCACCTGTTTCGGTCTCTTCAGAATTCTTTAGGCAGTGTCAGGTTAACATCACGAGAGGACTGCCAAAACCACTTGTCGCGGTATTTTGACCAGAAGTCCCAAAATTTCTATAGCAATGGGATCATGTCCCTACCTACAAGATGGCAAAAAGTTATCGAACAAAATGGTACCTACATACTTTAGTTAAATGTAAATAAACTATATTAAAAAATGTTTTGAATTTTCTTAAAAAATGCGAAGAAACTTTTTCCCCAACCTATTATATAAAATAAGCTGCTAATACCCATTATGGCAAATACACAGTGCTCTTTTATAATATTAGCGGATGCTAATAATAGTACTATGAATCCATCAATATATTATATGTACTACGTACAAAATAATATGTCGATGTACGAATCCTCACACCACATTTGCATACTGCTTCACAGCCTCGCTACACACCGCTCGAATTCCAAGCATTCCATTTGCGGAAATGCACGACGGATAATAATTATTATTTCACATCACTGTTTATCATACTGACTGGTCATTATGAATATAACATCTAATAATATACGTACATATTTAATATAAAAAAATAAAATTTGACTTTAATTAAGTTTAAACTACAAATTAAAAACAAATTAAGGCATTTCGAAGATTCATACATTTTAAATTTAGCATGCAGGAAACTGTTTAACGCGCGCACTACTTGAGGTGATAAGTCTAACATAACTTTGAAAAGGGAGACTTAATAATATAGCAATAAGTATATATTATGACATTGCCCAATCATGTTGGTTTTTCATAATGTCCGTGCCGCCGAGTAGTATTCATGAATAATAAATCGATGTCCAGTTAATCATTTTATTTACAGTAGTATTACGAATTATTATGAGATATTCATCTAGATTTTTTTCATAATTATCATTGTTTATGTTAATTGAAACATTACTACGAGTATTAAACTGTTAATGTTGATAGTGATAAAATTTAATGAATATATTTGAAAAGTGACGGTGGTGAAATTTTTTCTCTATGTTTATTGATGGTTTTATACTGACTTCGTTATACATAGCGTAAAACCTGAGATAGTTACTCAGCTAAACAATTCTGACACATCCTCGTTAAAGAGGATCCTGCCCGCCCGGCTGTAGAATGAACTGAAAGGCGATCCTATTTATTATTCTAAAGCACTACAGAGCAACATCAACGTGGAAAATAAATAATTTAGTAGAACTGTAGAATCCTCCACGATATTCCTAATCAATGCCCTAAGGAAAGCCGTAATTTGTGTACAACAAATTATCGAAACAGTACGGAAATGGAATAATTTACATCAATTATTTATGCTTAAGTAAGCCGGGAGATCCCTAGGGCCGGTCGGACTACTGGGGCGCCGGTGTCAACTCTAACGATAAACGCTTCTACTGTAGGAAATCAGTATGGATGAAAATGCCACCGAGAGCAAGTCGATTTAATCCGAATTCAGGTAATGGTACAGCGCCGGGAGGTAATAAGATTTTACATAACGACTAGCTGTATCAGCGAAACTACGTTTCGCTATAATAATTATCAAAAAATACCCTTATCACCTAGAGGCATAATAGTAGATTATGCACCAAGGGATTAAAGCAGTGTCTAACGTCACGGGCGCCATATTGAACCCCGAGCGCAACGAGGGACTCTAGAGGTAACTCCCGAGCGTAGCGAGGGAGTTAAAATTTAACTCCTGAGCGAAGCGAGGGAGTTATGTAGAGTCCTAAGTGAAGCGAGGGGTTCAAGTCGCCTAAGACGAAGACACTGCTTTATTCCAGAGGTGAATACTCTACTTTTCATACCATCTGCGAGACAATAACCTCAGGGCTCTATAACCAATTACTTAAGAGGTAATTTTCATCATAAACACTGTCACATTATCATTATCACTATTACTATAACTATGGCTAAAATTATAATATTACCATGAAAACCAATAAAATAAAAATAAAAAATTATTTTTCTCAAGTCACGCAATGATTTTATCTTAAGTAAAGCTTAAAACATTACGAAAACTTTAAACATATCTAATAATAATATAACAAGTACTTATGAACTTTAGTCTACCCATCGATTTACAATACGATACGATCAGCTGCTGGACCCTGTCAATGACCTTTAGTAGCACGCAGGACGAATGTTAATTTGTTAACAATAAAATGGTAAGTATCAAATAAATTTCTTTTATTTTTCAACTTCGTTGTATATTTACTTTTGAAACAGCAATTAATTACTACACACAACTGTCGAAATAAATCTCAAATAGTCGACAGCCTATTGACCCCAAATAAAATAAAAAGCTGAAGCACCTGGACATTTGCTTACGTTTTTTACCTTTATCAATAAAACACTGAATAGACTTCTAAAAAGACTGTATTATTGATGCCACAAAACACATTCCACTAAGCACTTTATTATCGTAAGCAAGAAGATATTACAATTTTGAAATACGTAATGGCGTTGGCGGCAAAGTTTTAGCTATGAAAACAATACAACGGAATACTGTTGGTGCAAATTTTATTATGGTACAAATTGTAGCAACATTCTTTATTTTTAAATATGCCGCGTAATTTTTCCAAATGCTGTTTATCCGCCGGCAGCGTTAGTGTTCTTGCTTTACTCTGCTTTTTATTCGTTTTTATCTATAGTTAATGGTGGCCGTCAAAAGATGGCGCTTTTTGCATAAAAAGTATTTTACCAATAAAAAATAAAGTGAAATGTGAGTAATTGTTTTTTTGAGCTTGCAGTATTATGTAGATAAATATTTTTCAACACACTTCCTCATAAAGTGGCTCTAATCCCATGGCAATTAGGCACATAATGACACCTATAATCAAACTGTGACTTTTTCATTACTATTATTCACGAGTGAGTAATAGTTTTTTTTTAATATTATTGGTTGAGTTACGCTTACACTTGCGCTAAAATGCTATCCGCGAAAAGCCCAAAAAAAAGAAACCTCATTTTTTAGTCTATGGCCGATGCGCGCGCATAGGAAAACTGATTAATTTTTCCCGCCATTACGAAATTTATTAGTCTATGGCCGATGCGCGCGCATAGGAAAACTGATTAATTTTTCCCGCCATTACGAAACATTTTTCACAACTCGTCTCGTTTTCTCTTTTGAAGTTATTTAGTTAGTTATTAATTAAGATGTCTGCAAATACAATTTATGAAGAAAATGATTTATGTTGTACACCGCCCGATATAAGATGTGAAGCCCAGAACGTTATGGAAAGTTTACTACCAGAAAACTCAAAGGAAAAATATCTATTAGCGTACCAAAATTTCATACAATGGCAGAACAACAAGAATACGCAGTCTTTTTCAGAAAATGTGTTCATGGCGTACTTTAAAGAATTATCTTCTAAGTACAAACCTAGCTCTTTGTGGTGTATTTACTCAATGTTAAAAAGTACAGTCCGAACAAAGAATGGAGTGGACTTAAAAACATACTCGAATTTGTCAGCTTATCTAAAGAGACTATCTGATGGATTTAGAAGCAAAAAATCAAAGGTTTTATCATCTGATGATATTGAAAAATTTATTAAAGATGCTCCAGATAACCAATATTTGGCTACAAAGGTTAGTTAAATTAATTTTAATTAAATATTTAATAGCAGCTTGTGTTGTGTGTTGACCTTAATTATTGTTTCTTTTGTTTCAGGTTGCTTTAATATTTGGTGTAACTGGTGCCTGTAGGATACAAGAATTAACAAATATAACTGTAAAAGGTATAGAGAACCATGGCCAGATGCTTTTAGTGAGGATACCTATCACGAAAAATAAAATACCTAGGTCATTCACCATACACGGTCCATTCTATGATATTGTTAAGAAGTATGAAAGTTTGCGTTCGCCAAAAACAAAAAATTACCGTTTCTTTCTAAATTACCAGAATGGTAAATGTACCTGTCAGCCTATAGGTATAAACAAATTTGGTTCTATGCCTAAAGAAATCGCTAAGTTTTTGGGTTTAGTAGATGCTGAGAGCTACACTGGACATAGTTTCAGAAGAACTTCAGCTACATTGCTGGCAAATTCAGGAGCTGATATAATGACTTTGAAGCGACATGGCGGGTGGCGATCTAGCAATGTAGCAGAATCATACGTAGAAGATTCCATACAAAACAAGAAGGAAATTTGTGCAAAAATCACAAAAAGAATTAAACTTGATTCTGAGACGCATCCTACTAGCGAAATACCAAGTACGTCCAATGATTGGATTTCACCTACCTACACGAATAATGAACCATCACAAATAACAATAGAACATGAAAGAATTTCAATAAATAATCTATCTGATGAGACCGCTATGTCATCAAAAATATTTAATTATAATTTTACTAACTGCACATTTACTAATTGTTTCTCTAAGTAAACTTTTTATCTACTATGTAAAATGGTTTTTTAATTAAGTATTGTTTTATTCAGAAGTGTGTTGAAAAACGTTGTATGATACACGTGTGTATTGATGGTTACCGTCCTCGGCTTCTTAAGACCCTCGCCTGACGGCTCGGGCCTCAATGCGCCTCAGCGGTAATCACCAACATTACACACTTGTACCATAATGTACTATTATAATTTTTGTAAAGAAATTATGTATTTAGATTTTATAAAAACATTATTTACACAGGTAGAATGTCTTTGTCTCTAGTGGATGCACGCTACTGCTGTATGGGCGTAGAACCTTTGCCTTCCTAAGCTAGCATCTATGCTAAATTTTCATACGAATTTTATGTTCCATATTTAAAATACTTTAATCCCTTGGGAGTTTCATACAAAATTATATCCCTTGGGATATAATGTCTTGCTTTACGTTGAAGTTAAGGGGGATCTAATTGAACATTGTCGAGCAGGTGGTATGAAAAACTAGTTTACGACCTATTCTCAGACCTACCGAATATACAAAAAAAAATCGGTCAACCCCTTTCAGAGGAGTTTGGTTACAAACACTGTGACACGAGAATTTTATATATTAAAAGACTAACGTACAGTTTATGATTTGCTACATACAGTTCAAGGTGACTAATCGACGGGTATAGTGTAAGAAATTTTTTTGGGCTTTTAAGCAGAGAATGCGCTCATAACATGGCGGTGAATGCTCACAACATGGCAGTGGTATTACCTCCGTATTGTGAATAGGGATGCCAGATGTCCGGTTTTGGACCGGACAGTCCGGTTTACTTAATGTTTGTTCGGTCAGCAAAATGTTGGTAAACCGGACAAAAGATTTTCCGGTATAATTGACAAAACATTGTAATCATTATCTTCATGGAAGGAGCAAACTCCTCCTGAAAATATTTACAATAAATTTGCAACACATCAGTGTTTCCTGTTGGAAACTCTTAATATGCAGTGCAAATTTTTGAGCAATGAAACTGCACCAAATTTATTTAAAATCGTGCAGTATGTGTGCAGCATTCCCATATCTAATGCTTTTGTAAAATGAATCTTTAGCGTCATTGCAAATGTATGGATAATGGTTGTGTTCAATATAAATGCTACTTGCACTGAATTTAAAGATGCTATCTTAGGCAATAAAACTTTAAAGGAGAGTAGATACTATCTGTTACTATTTCGGTACATCTGCCACAACTGCTCTCTCCATTACCCTAACGTTGGCTGGTAGAGAATGCCTATGGCATTAAGTCCGCCTTTATATACATGTACACAGAGAGTTAATAAATAAATTTTCTCTTAATAAATACAAAATTAAAAATTTGTCAGGTATTTTTTTCGAACACATCTGGCAACCCTAATTAAGGACGATGTCGACCAACACATTACAGTTGGATTTCATGCGTTACGTACTTGTCTCTTATTTTGCTGATGAATAACATGCTTTTTGAAAAAAAACCAAACCACCTTTTTACAAGCTTTTAATTAACTTGCAATGTAAGTATGTATGTATGTTCGGGTAAAAATCTTGCAATTCAATTTTGAAGCAGATATCTGTAACCGATTGAGCTAAAATGTTTAGTTTGGATGACAATGCATGGTTGACTATGTGACGTCATTCTAAATCCAAGATGGCGTAATACCCAAGATGGCGGACCAATTATTTTTATTGCACCCCTACAATATGGATATCAAATAAAAGGTCTTACTAATAGTAACTCGAAAAATAATGTGACGTCACTATTAATTCAATATGGCGGACTTCAAAGCTTGAAAATCAATTTTGAAGTAGATATCTTAAACGGATTGAGCTAAAATTTTGTATACACTCACAGTTTGGATGAAAATGCACGCACGTTAACTGTGTGACGTCATTCTAAATCCAAGATGGAGGACCAATTATTTTTAATGCACTCCTACAATATGGGTATCAAATAAAAGGTCTTGCTAAGAATAACTTGAAAAATAAAGTGATTTCACTATTAATCCAATATGGCGAAAAAAGCTAAAAAATTAATTTTGAAGCTTCTAAAGCTAAAAAATCAATTTTGAAGTAGATATCTTTAACCGATTGAGCTGAAATTCTGTATAGACGTTCCGGCAAACGACCTTGCAACAATGATACGTTGAATAAGATGAGCAGACTGAAAAACGTGTCCGTGATAACTAAAAAGTAAAAAATAAATTAAATGTAAAGAAAACCTTTTTAAAAACAAGCTTTTATTTAAATGCGCTAAAAAGATAAAAATAACTTTTACACTTAAACTTTTACTTATAACGTCATTTCACATTTGACACAATTAAATTTAAATGACATAAAAGCTTGTCGCGAGATTTACTTTTGTAGATTAACAAGTAAATTAAATAATTTGATGTGAATAATTTTATACATTACAATTTTCAAACTAAGTAAATACGAGTAGGTACTTAAAAGTACTCTTTTAAGTACTTTTAAGTTACTACATACAAGTGAATCTCGCGACAAGCTTTTATGTCATATAAATTGTGTCAAATGTGAAATAACGTTATAAGTATTTTTTTCTTTTTACCGCATTTAAATAAAAGCTTGTTGTTAAAAAGGTTTTTTCATTACTCATACTCTGAAAGTAGGTCTGAAGTTGCCTGAGAAGCGGGTTGAAAGTAATACTTTTCAGCCCTAGGGAGAATCACTTTCAACTGACAGCTGCTGTCAAATTTTAAAAAAGAAAATAGTTTTTTTCCCATTTTTATTGAAACATGTTCCGACTTTCTATACAGCCACTTAATTACAGCACGGTGTAAAATTGAAATAACAAGTATTTAAAGAATATATTTTTTAAAGTATTTTATTATAATTTATTTTTAACTATTTCTTTAAAATAACTTAGATTTGGGCAAAATATTTACCATTCTTTAAATTATGAAAATGAAAAATAATGGCTGAATAGCTGACCGGCCACAGAAAAAAAAAACAAAATAAGCGAGGAAGCGGCAAAGAGATCTTCGCTTGTTTTTTTCCATTTGTAGAGTTTTGTTAATACTTCCGTATAGCAGACATTTGTATTAACTGTAAATTATATTTGTATAACATTGTGTTAATAATTAACACAATGAGTTCATCTGATTCAGGTATGGAGTTAACGCCTGATTTTATAAGAGAAAGCGGGCTAAAGCAGAAGTTTACTCGTTTTTTATTTAGCTAATTCATTGTTTTATTTTTACTTTCCTTGTACTCGTAATGAAAAGCACAGTGTTTACCTCGGGTTAAAGACTTATTTAGTCCCTCGAACTATTGGTGCCCTCGCTACGCTCGGGCGCCAAACACCGTCTCGGGACTAAATAAGTTACTTTCACCCCTGGGGTAACAATGTACTATTATTACATTTAATTTTTCGTTTCCTTATGCTCATGCTCTGATTTTGTTATGTTTGTACGTAACTCTGAATTGTGGATGATATTTGTCGGAGTCTTTTAAACAAACCTTTCTTTTCAAATCAACGTTACTGAGTAGCAGTGTTGCCATATATACAGATTCCTCCGTATTTATAAAGATTTTCGATGTGTAATACAGATTAGCACTGGATACAGATTTTTATACAGAATTTTCTAACTACACACGGTCCGACCCAAGGAAAGTCCGACCGCAGACTGCGGTTGATAAATAGATAGATGGATAAACAATTTATTTGCTTTTTGGTTGCCGTCGGACTCCTACATGCGGACCGTGTGTGGCCAATATAAAAAAGAATAAAGCATAATTATATGATTATGTGCCGTGTTACACACAATTATTAGTTAGTTTGTTGCAAATGTTTGAAATTTAATTAATTTTTGTTTCAATTCGCCATGTTTTCAATTTTACTACGTACAGTACATAACTACATACTTAAACAAAACGTCAATTTTATTGTTTTGTTTATATTTTTAATATACGATAATCAAACCAGCCTCCGTAGCATGACCACCAAAACACGATATGATATACCTACCGGCTTATCGCAGTGAACTGTCAAAACACAATACATTTTTATAGTAGGTATTTTGACAGTTCACCGCGATAAACCGCTTTATCATAATTATCGTGTTTTAGTGTTCATGCTACGGCTAATCACTTTAGTTCATAGCGTAAATAGCGCATTCAAAAGAAACAATGATGATAATTTTCTATTTTGTTTTTGGGATAAACAGATTTTAAGTTAAAATAACATACAGATTTAATACAGATTTTAGCAGTTTTTACTACAGATAAAAGGTTCAAGGCTTTTTGTTTTGGCTCCAACTCTCCCATATCAAGACTCAGCAAGCTGGTAAATGAGTATAGTGCCGAGATTGATATTTTTGTTGACTCACCAAATAGGATTCGTTTATACATTATTGAGTCAATTAAAAATTGATTGATTGAGCAATGTGCGAACGGATCCAAATAAAGAAAGGTACGTAATCTTTTAAAGTAGGTAACTAGTTGTACTAAGTTATTTTCATTAATTTTTAAGCTCGTGTACGTGTTGTTCTTTTCGTGATGTATTTACCTATAAGTGTTTGTTGCACTTAGTTTGTTACTTTAGAATAATTTTACTCATAATAATATATTGGTGTAAACAAATGTTGGTAAATCAATAAATTAAAAAAAAAAGGCATCTGTCAACACTGCTGAGTAGAAAATCGGAGAAGACATACTAGGCAGTGGGTTTATACTGTATTTGCTAACAGTCCCCCAAAAATTACTGTCGTCTACGAGGATGCAAGTGCGAATGCGAAGTTGTTGGCAGAAAAGAACTGACACTGATTTTGAATTAGACTAAGTTATCAAATGTTTGGTAACAACATAATTTATTGTATTATGATTAATGTATACGTCTATAACTTATTTTTTGACATTTTAAGTGTATGTAAGCATACCGATTGTATTTTTTTTTTAACTTTCAATGACTATGTAACAAAACCAAAATTGTAAATGGCGATTTAAAAGAGGAGATAAAAAATTTGACCTTTCGAGTTTCTTGCCTGTTCTTCTCGAGAAGGCTCTCCCAATTTCCGAACAGGTGTAGATTCAACTTTTTTTTTTTTCTTTACTACTTGTATTTGCAGACATCTTGAGTAGGTATATTCAGGATGTATGCACATACAAGGTTAAATTTATGTTTCCTTTAAATTAGAATGTTTTGCTTTGTTTTGACGTCAATAAGTGCCTGTAAAGGCCTAAGTTGAATAAAGATTTTTGAATTTGAATATAATACAAGGTTACCAAAACGCGTGCCTAAACATCCTATGCTACGATTTGTACAAAAACATAACTGCGATTCCCTAATTAGAGTTTTTTTTTGTTTGAATTTTTAACCAAGCTTTTTGAAATAAAAAAATTCTCTGTAATTTACCAGAGTTGTCTGCAGGGTATGCTGTGTCACCTATTTCTGCTGCCAAGCAGCGATGCTGGCGTGCTATATTCCAGTTTGAAGGGAAGGAAGGACTGGAAGTAAATTACTGGATACTTTGACTTGACATGTCATGCTACAAGATGGAAACGTATATGACGTTCTTGAATTCGCAAGTCTTACTCGAACTATGCGTACTATAGGCAACTATTTAGTCACTATAACTACCATATTATTATGAGCAACCTATTTATTTGCCATTTTAGTTGTTAAAAATACTCAGCTCGTCTGTTGTGCGTGTTGGCGGACGGGATCTATGGAAAAAGATCCAACTCGGCAACACTACACTCCGGCCAACATGCTTCAAGGATTTGCTTGAGCAACATCTATATACCTATATAAAAGGAGATGTTCCCATCTATAGACGCACGCACAGCCGCCGTAACCGCTAATGGTAGAAACGTGAAATTTGGACAGTTGTTTTAATTCAAAATGCGGACGCACACTAAGAAGGGTTTAAAAAAAAATGAACCCCAAAGGGATGAAATTGGGGTTGCAAGTTTGTATGGAACAATCTTTAAATTAGCAACGATTATAATAAAAGTTGAGATTCATGCTCTTAAAAATATTTCATTGAACACGTGTTTCATGGTTTATTGGAATTCACCCCCTTAGGGTGCAAAAGTTTCTATGAAAATATTTAAAATCTAATCCAATTTCTACGCAATTTATTATCCGGGCTTAAATAGGCTACAAAATTATTTTTCCAATGGGAAAATATAAATTCCCACGGGAAAACAATAATAACGCGGGCGAAGCCGCGAGCCGATATAACCGTTCATAATGAAAACAATCAAATGCAACCAGTAGCAATTTTAATAAGCAAGCGTGTAAATTAACCAAAAAAACCTGAACCGTGTGGCGTATATAAACTTGTCCACCTTAATTTTTTACCATTCAGTCTCACAATGTTTGATTAAAACATCTCCGTGCTAACTTTATGCAAATATAGCGGTGCCGGTCCCATTCCCATTCCCCCCTTTTCCCCAGTCCCCTGTCTAACTCAAGGCTGTAGTTAAATTGAGTTTTATCTGTGCTAGGAGAAACGCGATGAATAGTAATTGTTTTTACGAGTGCAACCGTAGCCAAGGTAGTGCGGCTATGGCCCAGTGATTGTACATTCCTATTGCAAAACATTTTCGACACGAACGTACCTTTTGTATTTAAGACTAATTTCTGTCAGCTCTGTTTTGTCCGAACTTAATAAAGAATATTAGTTTTGCTATGAGGTTTGGAAAGTTTTCTGAGAGAAGTCTTTTTATTAACCCAGAAAATTTATGCAATTTGAATGAAAATTATCAATATTTCACAAATATTTTTCTAGTTCACGAAGCCTAATGATGAACGATGAGAACTGAAAATTATGAAAATTATTAATCTTTTTCTAAATCCGATGAAAACTTATTTCTTAATTACCGTTTAGTTTGTAGAAAAAAATTAAAATATTTGTGTATAAATAGTTCCAATCTTCCAAATGTATTACATAAAACTTCCGTCGTAAATACAAAACCTGCACAGCAATAGTACAGAGAAAACTTAATTTCAACATAAACTTTCTAAATAGATGTACATATTTCTTCTGTAACACATGACATTACCACAATCGTTATAACTTGGAGTAAGTATATTAAACTTTAAGCTCGGAGATAACTTTCCAACGAGAAACTTAAAGTTACAGCGATTAAGTCTTAATATAACTGGTTAAACAGATTTCTTAAATAGCTAAATCAATATAAAAGATAATAAAAAGTTTTTACAGACATTTTATTGAGATATGACATGTTTTTCATGTCATACTTTAATAATTAACCCTTTAGGGTCCCGTAATCAACAAGGAACCCATATAGTTTCGCCTTGTGTCCGTTTGTCTGTCAGTCCGCGGTTTAGCCCACAGACTCTCAGTACTAGAAAGCAATATAAATTGGCATCGGTATACATGTCGTGGCCAGATCGTAAAATTAACCACTTCATGATGTGGCCGAACATTTCATAAAATGGTTGTATTTCATGAAATGACCAATACTCGTCTGGACACATCATGATATGGTGTGGCCGGATCAATTAAGAATCAACGTTATATGATATGACAACTACGTACGGCTCCTTCATGATATGGTCAAAAATTGTGGTCATATCGTAAAATAATTGAAGAAAAGAAATTTCATACATATAGCTTAAACAGTTATTGATATATTAAAATTTAAAACCGGTATTTTTAAGACTGTCTCACTGACTTATAGATCAAAAACCTAACCTACTTCTAGATGACCTATAAACTTGATATTAGGCATCAAGGTAGACTATTAGGCGGATATAAATTAAAAAATCTGAAAATTATTGACACTTAGTAAAATTATTAATCTGAAAATTATTAACAAAGTAATAAAAAAGACAGTCGTGCTCATAAGCGCGAGCGCCCTGGTGTCGCGGTTTAGCTATTAGATTGTCTGATGAATACTAAACATTTGTGTACAAAAAGAAAGAGGCCCAAATGAGTTGACTAATAGAGTAGGGATGACATCCACTATCCTACCTGCCCTCCCCTTGCCGGCCCAAAAGATGCTTTTTCACGCCTCTTTTGAAGGAACCCATGTTGTAGGATGGAGGAAACACGTGCACAGGTAGAGAATTCCAAGTGTGGGATGAACGACAGAAGAAGGAATCTTGGAATTTCTTGGTACGGTGTGAAAAGGAGGACACAGTGTACGGATGACTCCGAAGGCCCTTACGCGTGTTTCTGTTAAGGAATGGAGAGGGAGGGATAACGTTAAAGAACTCCTCAGAGCATTCCCCATGGAACATTCGGTAAAAGGCGCTAAGAGAGGCGATGTCACGACGAAGTTGTAGAGGCTCGAGGGTGTTAGTTACCTCTACATCGCCAATAATGCGAATAGCGCAACGCTGCAATCTGTCCAGAGCATCGAGCAGGTACTGAGCAGAACCGTCCCAAAGGTGCGAGCAATATTCCACGCAAGACCTAACCTGAGTTTTATACAACAAGCATAGTTGGTCCGGCGCAAAATACCTACGCCGTAGGTAGCCGTAGTTTCCGTGAGGCAGTAGTTATGACGGATTCGATGTAGTCTCTGGGGTTCAAATCGCAGCGAATGTTCATTCCGAGCAAGTTGATGTTGCTCTGTGTGTGAAGGGTTGTGCCCTGAAGAGAAGGAAGGGGGAGGAAAGGTGACCTTTTCGCCACCTTTCCTCCCCCTATGATCATAATGATCATAATTATAATCAATGTGTCCATCATTTCTAGTGATGCTTGCAGTTTTTTACAGTGTCCGCTCGATAGGGCTTTGCTGAGGGGAGGGAGGGAGTAGAAACCCTCTCTGCAATCTCCGTCTGCCGTAGATATAAGTTTTGAGATTTTTTTTTTGTAAACATAACTTCTATAAAAATTTTATTTCAGTGGCATACATTACTATGGAAGAGAATAACGCATATATTAAATAATAAGAATATAGAAGAGTATAAACCACAATGGTTTCATTCGTCGTCACCTGTTTGTGACGCTCTTCAGTCTTATTGCCAAAAATTAACCTCGAAATCTGAATAGAATGGATCTTTGACGCTGTCGTTTCACGCATTTGTATACAAATTTAAAAAATTAATTACAAATATTATGACTCATCTCCGGCGGCTAACATTGTTTTGAGGGGTCTTATACGAGGTTGCTTGAGCCCCCCACCTTTTTCAGTTTCCTCAAATTGAGGCGACTTGATTCTAAATCCAACCCTAATAAAGTCCCTACAAAAAGCAACCGGTCTTTACTGCAGATTGTAACATCTGTCCCTTCCTACTATACATGTATAGTATACATGTATGTATATTATTGTTTATTATTTATATCAATGATCTACCTAAATCAATTAAACATCCAATGACTCTTTTTGCAGATGATAGTACAGTGACAATTACATCTAATAACTTAAATAATTATGAATCTGATATTAATGAATCTCTGACTTCAATCATACAATGGTTAAACAATAATAATTTAAAGTTAAATTTAAGCAAAACACAAATAATGCAATTTGGGCAACGTAAGGCTGCCATAAAGTTTGATAATCTCAATAACGTGATAGAAAATACTGAAACTGCAAAATTTCTCGGCCTAATAATTGACAGTAAACTAAATTGGAAAGCTCACGTCGATTATATAACCAAGAGGATCAGTAGTTCTTCTTATGCACTATATAAACTCGCACCTATTATTAACTCTGAAGCGTTAATTACTGCCTATCACGGTTTGGTAGCATCCATTTTAAGATATGGCATCATATTTTGGGGTAACTCCACAAATATAGATTTAGCCTTTAAAATGCAGAAGCGATGCTTAAGGTCTATGTTTGGTTTGAAAACTACGGATAGCTGCAGACCTTACTTTGTACAAAATAAAATTCTTTCACTTCCGTCATTATATATCTTTGAAGTGGTTATCTATGTAAAGACAAATCCACATGAGTTTCCTCGTCTAGCAGATATGGTTAGCCGCAATAGACGTGACAACTATAGACTCCAAACCCAATCTGCTAACACTGCTCTTTTGAGAAAAAATATATTTTGTATGGGACCTCAAATATACAATGAAATTCCAAATTCTTATAAAGACCTTAATATTAATATGTTCAAGAAAAAAATTAAATGCTTATTGATTGAGAAATGTTATTATAAAGTAAAAGATTTTCTTGACGACAAAATGGAAACTTAATTTTAATTGTTTTATGTGACATTTTAGCTATTGATGAATTTTAATTGTATTATGTAGTTTTTGTTATTTTATTACATGACATATTTAGTTTTTTTTTTTAATTTTAATTTCATAATGTATTTATTATTTGACATTGTATTGCTTAACATTTTAGTTATTGTATTATTTTAATGAATTTTAATTTTATTATTTAGGTATTATTTGACATTTTACTACTAGACATTTTAGTTTTTGTATTTTTATTGAATTGTAATCTAGATTTTTATAAATAATATTTTTGTACACCTTTAGAGGTAAGACATGTTGGTACTTTAAGAAAGCTTTATACACCTTAGCGATGTATACAGCAAACACGTGTTTCTGACAAATAAAAATTATCTTATCTTATCTTATCTTATCTTATAGGCAAGGTCAGATCCCTATTTTCAGGTTAACCTACTAGTTTATTTACCTCTTACTTAAAATGTCAGGTAAAATACAATCATATCCAGGTGAAATCTCTACGAATACAAATTTTCTAGAGTTTAAGCATTTACAAGAATCATAACGTTATTTCTTTTCTACTAAAAATATATTAAAATAAAATAAAAATATAATTGGAGCACGTAATTAATGTTAAACGAATTGAATATCAACGTTTATAACATAAAAACAACATTATTTATTTTTCCAATGGATAACAAACTTCGTACATCAAACGGAGTACTCCAAAAATGCGTTGGACTTATAAAGTATCGCTATATCACGAAAACGGTCAGTCGTATAAAAAAAAAGGTTAAAACAAAAAATATGTAAAATTGTATGTATAACAGTTTTTATACTGGATGCTAATACGGTAGGAGCGATAGGAAGCGAGATATTCGAGAAAAAGTCATTTTTTGACATTTGACCTCGAATATCACAGCTGCCATAAGCAGTTGTCTCACCGACGACGGCGAGGAAACGACTAACTATCGGCTATTTTCTCGCTCAAGAAAAGTACAGTATATATACATTCTGTGTAAACAAATGAGCTGCATATATAAATAGTTGATCGCTGACTGTATACTGCCGACGAGGACTCGCCCACTAGTTCGTCGCTGAGCGACAAGAGCTATCAAAGGTATTACTCGCTTAGCGATACTTGCTCAGCGATCAAAACTCACGTCGAGAGAGCAACCAGTGGTTATTCTCTACAGTGCGGATCTGGAAGTGCACGTGTTTTTATTTATTATGAATGTCAAACAATCATTTGTATTATCATTGTTGTCTAGTTCAAACGACGATGATGATGTATTTTATGATAGCATTAGAGTAGTGGCAGCGCCAATTCTGAAAAAAAAACGGAAGAAAATAAGAAAGAAAAAAGAAGAATTTGGATGGAAAATATTAATTATTTTAGAAACGAATACAGTGAGTTCAGACTATTCTACGAATTTATATACGAGTATATGAAACTAGGTACGGATTTTTTAATGTTTATATAAAGTCAATTTTGTGTTTCAAAGACAGGGATATCGTCGGACACATTCAATAAAAAACTCTTCCAAAGTTACATGGAACAAACTATTTCTTTTCGTTAGACAGGAATAAGTGTATGGCGTGTGCAGGTTATCGCAGGACTGTACGTTCGTTGGAGGAGTGGGTTGGGCGCCGGCAGGGCAGCCTCACCTACCGGATGGTGCAGATGATGATATTAAATTTCCTAAAAAAGTTGAAATATTTGTTTTGCAAATAATAAAACTGACTTCAAACATACCAAAAAGTTATTAATAATATAAGAATACATTCAACATCACGGAGATGGTTAAAAGTGGTGGATATCAAATTTTGACTTTAATTTTCCTTGATACTAAACCTCAAAGATTCACAATGCAGTAAAAATACCTAGCTGACTCCTTCAAAAGGACAGAACAAGAGTTTCCTGACGATTTTTTTTTTCTAAAAGCATTATGACAGTAAAAATAGTTTACCAAGTTTCTTTGACCAACATGAACGGCGTGTGTAGTATTGCCATATACAAGAAGACACTACCCACTAAACCTAACTAGGGTTTGCCTTCACTGGATCCATACTACTACGTCTCTTTTACAGTAGTAGCTACAGTATCTCAAATCGTACAATACAGCCAATGACAAAACAACTCAGCCCTTTGTTTGTGTTCGGTTATTACAATTTATTCATATTTCAGTGAAACCTCTCGATAATAGGCGATGAAATATTTGAATGGGCTGGCCTCGTTATTACATGGGTCCCGGGGTAATGGCTGCTTCTTGCCGGTTGCCGGTGCTTTTAATGTGGGGTTACCATCAGTATGACCGAGCTGTCTTTTTGGGCACGCATTGTGATTGTGAAAAATACTATGTGTATGTCCTGATTATTTTACTGATTTTCCTTTCCAATAAGATAGAAAATTTCCATATAGCAATAAAGAAATTCTCCGTGGTAAATTTTAAATCTTCTTTCCGAGTTGAGGTTGAAAGAATATTAAAAAAAAATTTACGATGCAAGCTGCTCCATTCATATACAATCTTTTTTTTTTGTAGGGAAAAATTACCTTTTAATTTTACTTAGAATAAGTCATTTACCTATATTTTACACCATATAATTCTTTTTTACGTAACTTATAATTTATCTTTAAAAATCTTAAGAAGGTTAAACTGTGTCCTGTGATCTCTATAATAAGAACTTACTATCGTACTGGCAAGCAGCCGATGATCCATGAAGTGCAATTTGTATCCTATTATTCCATCGTTAAGGATATATTATCTGGTAACCCTACACGAAGTGGCGGGTTAATACCCGGGAAGGTCACACTTCGATTCTGTGATTTATTTTACATCATACGCCCTTTTAATGGCTTTAAAACGATATCATGTGGTATCTCCGGAAACTTGACCTCCATTCCTATCGTAGGTAAAGTACTAATACACAAGTAGTACTGACTGAGCAATGTCATCGCAGTCAAACTCGAAAATGTTTGGCAGGCATTTATATACGTCAAACAAGAACACAAAAACTAATTTACTTAAATATTTAACAATTAATTACTTAATCCTTGAATGTAATCCTAATTAAAATGTAATGTAAATATAAGTAAAAAAAAGGTGACTCCACGCGTGTTTGAAAATTGTGAAATTTATTTTTAGTAATGTAGAGACACTTCAACCAAAGACCAGTTACAGAGTATTTATGATAAAAATAAAGAACCTAGATATATATATATTTTAATACAAGTCATGACTCCAACCGCGGAGTATATTGCTTACCTACTCGTACTAAACTCGTATCTTTACATTCAACAGTAGCGATTTTCAACTTTATTACATCTTATACTGCAGTATTATCCTAGTTTATACTAGCTAATAATAATAATAATAATAATAGTAATAATGTTACTTTGCATTACTACTTTGCATACATTACTTACATGCAATTTATAAAATTAATTTCTAAATTGCATGCAAGTTCATAAATTACAGTGCAGGTGGTATCAGCATTTTTCAAGCTAGAAACGAGCAAAGTTAAAGGCATTTCAAATTTACAACGAGCAAATGGTCAGTCATTTGGCACAAACGATCTGCGAACGCTACGCTGAAATGTTCTTAGAATCTCGAAGAAGTAAGTAACTAGGTAAATGAGAAAATCTAAGTTTACATGTAGTGAGTGAAAGAAGGTAATGTCTCAGTAGCGCACTTTATATAAGAGGATGAGAGATTACTTTTTCACTCGTAACTACTTGATTGTTGGGAATCCAGACAAGAGTATGTTGTTAGCTAACGTATGTTTGTTCTTTTAACAAATTTTTAATCTGTGTGTTTAAAATGACAATACTTTACAAACTTTTTATTGCTCTTCATCTCATTGTTGTCATAGATTATGTTTAAGAGCTTAAATTTAATATTACTAAACTAATACGAAACAAACACATTTCAACCAAATATTAAAAACTAGAAGCCTTTAAAATTTGTATATTTTGTTGTGTAATAATACCGTCTTTGGTTTCATTTTTCACAAAAATTACAAACGAAGACGTCAAAAAAAAATAAGTTATTAAACTATGTATGGTTCTCCAAAAAAGTGGTTCACCACTTTAATGCAATGTAACAACACAGTTGATTTTTTTTTGCAATAAAATACTGACAGTAATATAACAAAGGTTACCCTAACTATGTTTTGTTTGATATGTGAAGTTTTGTCAAAGGTGGTACGCCACTTTCTTGGTCGACTAAGTCGATACGTAGCATCTAAAAATAGTAACGTAGTGGAATAGGTACGTTAATTAACAAGCACAATTATGACTATCTGTGTATCTAAACTATGTGTGTCGTAAATTCAACAGTTTCACAATGATAACAATCATGACACACTTAATATTCAGTGACAAATGTAAGCCAGCGCAACCTACCGATTGGGAAGGATGCTAAAAATCAATTTTTATCAGTACCTATTAACAACACGTCCTCTGGAAAACAAATTGTTGTCATACATAAATAAATACACACATAGATTCATTACTTTAGTTCTTAAGACACTTACCCTTCAGAGGGTATTGGTTTATCTAACTCTATATTCATTTGCGACTGCATAAGATGATATATATAAAATTTAAATTTGTCTCAAATATTTTTTTCGAGATTCGTTATTGTCTTTACACTATACTTAAAAGGTATTTTTTTATTTAGTTATTATTTAAACCCAGAAAATATTACATAAAAAGTGAAAAATAAGGGAGGGGAATCCAAACTTAAAAAACGCGTCGCCATTGGTTGAAACAGAATGTGACATCGTTGATCACGTCATTGGATTTATCGGCGTCGATATTCATACTATGTTAGTAGTGTTTGTGAAAAATATTGTTTAAACATAACCTATTCATAACAATTTGTCATTAAAATTGTTCCTAATATATGAGGAACAACTCCTTTCTGTAACCGTAGATTACATTTTTCTCCTTTCTGTTTCACTGTGTTATATTTAATATAATTAACTGTATCTTCCTTAACCTGAAATAAATCATCGATCATCAAAATTTTGTAAAACCGCAATAGAATCTCTTTAGATTTTTTTAATAAACTTGTGTAAACTAGGTTAGGTTAGTTTTAAACCGAATCCTTTACTGCTTTATAGCTAATTCACACTAAGCTGTACATAAATTATTATTCATATAGCATACTTACGTTAAAATTATCTTCACAACAAAATACAACCGATAATGGAGAGAATTATCCCTTGTCATCATCTTACACAATTTTTTCGCACTTTCGTATCAAGTGGAATACAAAAAGAAACACTATCTGGTGTACTAATAATAGTGCTTTAGCACTTCGATACCTCAACCGGTATATCAACTAAAACTGAAAATAAGTATGAAGTAACTGAAACGCCATAGAAAACAAACACACAACCAATGACGTCATCAAAAGCGCGCGCAAAATGGTGGTGTTTGAAGATTGGCAAACTTCCATACATTTTCAGAACTGCATCTAAAGGTCGAGTTCACCAATGAAACTTACTGATATCCATTAAACACCTTTAGACTAACAAAAAAGTTGCTACTACTCTGAAAAAGTAGGGGTTCAAATGCATGCATGCATTATTGTCCTTTAATTATCTGCTTAGACCACCTGTATGTGCCACTTTAATCAAATAGATAGATACCTATCTATAAAATTACTTTAGGCTATTAAGAAATATCATTTCTTCATTTTATTGGCCGCAACTTTGCACCCAGATATTTTTAGCAATAAAGTTGTATAGACACTGTTAATTTAAAATAGCCTGACAAGTCCTAAGTCGTTAAAAAATCCAACCAGCAAAACTCAAGAAACAAACCGAACCCGAACGAACACAAACACAAACAAGACAAATGAAAACAGAGTGAAGTGATGAATGAATGAATTGCATCAATGTTCATGTAGCTAGAAAGCAAAGGAATCTCTGCTATACGATCTTGTCTTTAGTAGTTTTTTTGTGTAGTGAAGTACGAAAGTAAGTTCTTCGTTAAAAATTCAGTGCAAATATCTCTTTACTCCGGACTTCAAAACTCGTGATTTTTTTTTGGTGGTAAATTCTATACATTTAATTTTAAATATTTTTTAAGTTTTCAATTGTAAACGGTCTATAAAAATATGTGGTCAGATTTCGCTAGTCTTCTTTATTCAATATTTTAAATTTCATTTTGAAAGACTATATTCAAGCCTATTTATATTTTCTATGTTATAAATATGTAAATGATGAATTTAAGAAATAAAAAATTCATGCATATTCCCTATTGGCTAAGAAGAACATACGATTCGAATTATGTTAGTCTTGAAGTAGGAAATGGAGTTCCTCCTTATCTTGCTCACGATCGAAATGTTTTGAACAATAACATCTCGTTAATGGCAGAACAACGTTTAAACTGTTTTGTTTGCGTCCGGGAACCAAAAGTCAGTTTCGGTTAGCACTCAGTTTTCAGTCGCCGAATGGACTTTCTCCAACTGCGTAATCAAATAACCAACGGCATAGTACTCAAAAGTTAGTATACGCAAACTGTTTGTATTCATTTAAATCTCGTTATCCGATCCTCACTGCACTTCATATGTGTTCAATATAATAATGAATAGTATAATTATTATTCGTACCAATGATACAGAGGTACCTATACGTTGAGCGCACGCAGGCACTATAGCTTGATGAAAAATTATATGCAGCAATGATAAGCACGCAGCTGGTCTCATGAAAGAATTCACCTGGAACATGCCTATTGTCACATAGTGAAAGGATTCCTCATCAGATCATAAAAGGGCGCAGCCAAAAGTCACGCCCGGCCTCTCAATAGCACGAATTCCATTATGTTTCATTAACCAAATTTTATCGCGACTCCAACGTAAAACCAACCTTATATCCGGTCAATAAGGATGACATCGCATTTTAATTTAAATGCAAATATGGGCGTGAGGCAATTCACGCTGCGCTGTATTGATAAAAATGTGAAGGTGATTGGAAGTGATCTCGTTATCTGCGGATGATATGTAGCGACACCGCCGTCGCTCGGCTCGTGGAATGATGATACCACATACATAAATCACTGTTATAAGTTATTAACTGGATTAAGTTGGTGTGATTATTATAGCGCTTAGACCATTCTAAGTTATAGCGTCATAATTAATTTGTTTAACATTAGGTATTCCAATCCATGTTTAAGAGGAATATTACAAGAAAAAGCGCGAGAAGCGATCAAGGTTTTCTTCATACTTGATAAATCAAGTTTCAATTCAAAAACATTTCCTTGATAAAAAGTTCATACTCTTATTTAATAATGTCCTAACCGATATTCGGTCACGGCGGCCAATCTCAACAGAGACGAGCAAGAATCTGTGCAGGAGATATAGTGCACAAGTGACTGCGCAAACGCAAATGCACCCTCTGTTCCTTCACTCCCCTAGTCCGATGGAATGGTTAGCCGACACAACCGGGGCGCGATCAGGCGCAAGACCCACTAATTAACGTGCCCTCAGAAGCACGGAGGAGCTCGAGATGTTTCGTATTTTGGTCACCCATCGTTCAACTGATCACAGCCAACGTTGCTTAACCTTAGCAATCGTTCGCTGAGTGCACGCGCCAATGCGACACCATTCTTATCTCATTCTTACTCCTCATTCTTATCTACAATAATAATAATGCGGTTTTTAGATTACGGTTTTCTTAAGGCGAGGTTTTCCTGGATATCTACGCGTGCACGGCGATTTCTTTATTGCGAGGTAATATAGTTGATAATCGTATAGCTTCTAATGTCGCTTAAGCGCCCGTGACCGAACGAAAACGTTACGTTTTACAGGTTTTATTCGATTTTTGGAAAACTGGAGTACAAAATAATAAATGTATTTTTGCAATTTTTTAGACAATAAAAATGCACATCTATTGCTAACACTTTAATGCCATTTATAATTTTATTTTCTGATTCACAGCTGTTTTAAAATATTGAACAGAGTAATCCTTAGTTTATTTTTCTATGGAGTGAAATATTATTAATCATGTTTCTGTCTTTAAGCATGTTTAGATAAAATGTTAAACAATATGATATATGAATTTGAGAACTCCATGTTTTATATTCGTGGCGGTACAGTTAATCGAAATTGTATAAAACGGGAAAGTAGCGCCTTAACATAGTAATAGCTATTTTCCCGAAGCATGTTTAGGCAAAAACTGACATGGACTTGATTTGGGAGCTCTAATTTACAGATTCTGTTGAATATCAACTATCAAAATATTTATTTAATGTAACACGATATCCTTCACTTCAATAATAATAAAATATATTTTCGTTATATTACTTAAGTAAAGAAAAAAATCTTAATCTAATCTAATTTTCTAACGAAAAGGCGTCGACACAAGTCAGATTATGTAAGAAATTCTCTATCGCTGAATCATAATTTTCACACCTAAATGTTTTTTAACGTTTGCCTAAACTGTTGTATATGTTTATAAATGGATACTTTTTTATGAATAAAATAAAACTACTAATATTTTGCCGTGCTGGCGTTGCCAGTTTCTTTAGTACCGTACGACGCGATTTTGTGATAGGCCTTTTAAACCGACTAAAAGAGGAAGATGTTCCATGTTTGACTGTATCTTTTAATTAATGATTTAATATTGCTGGCTATCTAACTATATGTACAGTTTGTACAGCAATAAAATAATACTTACAATAACAAATAAAAATAAGCTGGAGACATATATAAGACATTTTCTGGATATTTTGAAATAAATATTATTCGAAAAATCACGGCTGAAAATACTCGTAATAATCATGAAAGTTCTTCCGTGTCGATGTCTAGATACTCGTATTACATTTCAAACTTGGCTCCCTCTTTAAATTCAATGTTTGATTATAAAGATTATAACACAATTATGTAATAATATGAAATTGTCTTTTTAAAATATTAGCCGTTTTGAATTAAAATGATGTCTGCATGCTGGGAGATTCCAGAGTGGATTTTTCCGTCCGGAAATGATTCCGTCCGGAATTTTTGACCCGGATGCGTTCAGGAGTCTTAAAACGTTTATTATCTTATCATTTTTCTTAAATATCTTCTTTCGTAGATGATTTAAAAGTATAGCTGTTAGCGGAATCGATACACTATAAAATGACCTTGATATTAAAATAAGTTTCATTTCTAGACATCATCAGGTCCAAAGTGGCCAATGTTCTTTAGTAAAAGAAAATCAAATGTTATTATACATATTATTGAAATTCGTATCCCTTTGAATAAGTCCAGTGACACACTAAGGAATGTATTTACTAGGAAATGATTTTTCGGATAGACAGTAGTCGAAACACCACGTACATTTTCATCTCGAGTTTAATAATATGTTTGTACTTCTCAGATGCCGATAACATAGAAAATTATGTAATTTTCTTTCTGAAACAGTGTTAAAAAACAATTGTTCGTGAATGCATGACTTAATTAGAAAACACTCCATGGTCATTCCACAATCATAGGGAGTCGATTGGTGATATTACAGAAAACAAAGAGGTATCATACCCGTAATTATTTTGACTGCGTAAGTTCACTGAAATATTTGATGACTTCAAAAATCAGAAAACTAACATTGTGGTAAATAAGTGTTGCAACTGAAGGCAATAAGGCCTTGCGCACAGTCTCCGTAGAAATCGTAGAATTTCATGAAACATAAGATGTAATATTTGAATTCGTCGACTTTGTCAAGACCGGCCTCATTATTATTCCGGGTCAGTCTACAACTTTCCACCTTTGTGTTTTATTTTAAATAAGTTACAGCGTCATAGTAGGTACAGCACCGTATATTTAAACAAATTACAAAATAATAAAACCGACTTCAAAATGTCCAAAAAGTCATAAATAATATAATAAGAATACATACAACATCACAGTTTTATATTGAAGTCGGTGCCAAATTTTAAGTAACTATATTAATTGTTTTATATTTTTAAGTCTTTCCAGGTGGTCATTGCTTGGCACCGACTTCAATATAAAACTGTGATGTTGTATGTATTCATATATTATTTTTGACTTTTTGGAAACTTTGAAGTCGGTTTGTTTTGTAAAACAAATGAAATGTTTATATGCGTATTAGAATTTGAACCAAAGTTATAACCAGAATAACTTCAAATAAAACGTCTCTCGCTCTAAGCATTATTGAAAGAATTATTCCAAAGCTCCTTATCTACCTGAAAATTTCCATCATCGGGAGAGTAACATGATAATGTCATCATTATCATGTTACTCTCCTGATGATAGAAATTTTCAGGTAAATACTTGAATATCCTCAGAAAAAACATGCAACACGTTGGACGTGCCTATGAATTTTAAGGCTTTCCTTCGATTTCGCTGGGGCCCCATCATAAGATCATGACTTGGTGACAATGTGATCACCCCCGGAGTATACTCCTAGGATTACAAAAAGATTTTTAAGAATTGGCCCAAAAATGTCGGAGTTACCGGTGAACAAACATAAAAAAAGAACCTCCTTCTTTTTCGAAGTCGGCTAAAATTTTATTGTTTTGCACATTTAAAAAGGGTTGTTTTAGGTGTCCCTTTACTTTATCTGACAGGTACGGTACGGTAACAGGTGGCCCGTTTTCAATATGTATAAACAGCGAGATTTAACATGGCACTACGCTTTGTCACTTACCGAGATTTAAATCTTTGCTTACAAATGCATCCACGTAATAGACCTAACAGACTCTATATTATTATGCACATTGAAAGTACTCCGCTAAATAGGCCAAATATTTTTCTTTTACTGTTGAAACATACCATGGGATCCTGAAAGTTAGATCTATTTTACCCCAAATTCAATGCGAGTGAAGAAACGGGCAAAAGCTAGTTATAAGTAGAAACGTATAGATAGGTTTATTATGGATTTTATTCAAAATTCAAAATCACAAAAACGCCTGATCTCACATTAAAAATCAAACCTGAACCGAAACTTAATCACGCCATCTAACATTTGATTCGTCGGACGTAACATTCCCTTCTAGGTTTAGTTTCGAGAAACCCTCTGGTCCAATTGGTAAACTAATTAGTTACTTTTTACTTAAAATATTATTATGTGTGTCTGTATTTCAAGACGATTATACATAGTATTTCAAAAGGATTATACATAGTATTTCAAGTATAATTGTGAATTTAATAATTAAAAAAATTAAAGCATGTATTGAATTGTAATCGTTTTCACAATTTAAAAGAAATGGCGTGACGGTAATAATATATTAACTACCTTATGCCATTTATATGGAGTTATAAATGATTCACACCTGTAGCCATAAATTTTTGGCACAACATTCAATCGGGATGTTTTTACTTGTTGCATTCAGAATGTCAAATTGCGTAGGCCTACTTTAACATGGTCTTTATACATTTGTAGCCCGTTCTTATCTAAAGCAAATTACTGAAACTCTGAACCCCAGTACAGTTTCTGTCCCAGTCAACTGTAAAATTTTATTGATGAAGGCAAATCTCTCTTAAATACGAATTCGCTCTATCTGTTAAAGTTGATTGATCGGCCATCAAATTCCTCTCATATTACTCAGAAATCGCTCATTCCTTACAAGCAGAATGGAAATATATAACGTGACAAGTTGAGTATTATCCAAATGCCCGATGACTGATCGGTAAGACAAACAAATGTAATGGTTACATTTACATTATCTCGAAGATACTGTTTATTGCTACGTTTGACGCGTAGCATTTCACTAAGATAATGCTTTGAGTGGAGCGTAGTAGCTCGGCGTCGTAGCGGCGCCCGTAGCTGCTACGTGCTACGGGACCGTAGAAGGATGCCGCCCGCCGTGTTGGCGCCCAGCCGAGTTCTTTGTTTATGAAGGAAAGCCCTCTCTTATTGTTAGTACAATATTCAATATTAATTAGTTTTATTATATGCAAACACACAATAATAGTTCATAGTTAATATGTTAATATTTCATGTAGATAGGAAAAACTAGTAGTGTACTTACTATAAACAATAACGAAAAAGTTAAAAAAATTTGATCTTCATCACCAAATTTGCCATTGAAAAACTTATAATATTTTAATAGGTTTTCACCCCAATCAGTTTCAATATTAGACTAGGAATTAAAGAAAAGAGATCAGTAGGTAACAAAAATCTGTTTTAAGAGATATTTAGCTTCTTATATATAATATTACTTTATAACTTTTCTAATTTAAGAGCTATAAAAACAATATTTTTTAATTACTTTTTGACACTAGAATGCACGTTTTGGTTACAATTTAATCTCAGAATTAGTTTAATCTTATTTTTAAGATTAAACTAATTCTGAGATTAAATTGTATTGTGTTGATTTCAAAAATTACCCCCTATTTTTTTCGTCACAATGTTGTACGTTATTGATAATAACTTTGTGAAAACTTATTTTCTTGTCTTCTAAATTATGTTTTTTCTTAGTTTAAAGTCTACTGACCAGTCTCTAAAAGTTTCATAAAGTTTGGTTATTAAATAACTAAGAAAAACATTAGTATGAAATAAGTAATGTTCTTAAAAATCTTCATACAAAACGGCAATTTCATACTTTAACCCCTATTATATATGATATAGTATCATCATCTTTCGCACAAATACAATCAATCTGTATAATACCAAGACATTGAATAAAAGTTTAGATAATAATAGTTTCATTATTTAAAATTATTATTATTTAAAAAAGTATCACCAAACAGAAGCTGGTCAGCTCATTAGTGTTCTCCATATTCCTGTACGGAGCGGAAACTTGGACGCTACGAGCAAGCGACCGCAGGCGTATCGACGCGTTTGAAATGTGGTGCTGGAGGAGAATGTTGCGCATCCCCTGGACGGCCAAGAGAACTAATGTATCAATTCTCAAGGAACTCAAGGTCACCACTAGACTGTCATCCATTTGCTTACTGCGGGTCCTTGAATACTTTGGACACATAGCCCGTAAAAGTGGTGAAAACCTTGAGAAATTGGTAATCACTGGTAAAATCCAGGGGAAGAGACCACGAGGGCGAAGCCCAATGCGCTGGTCGGACCAGATCCGTGCTGCGCTGGATCGCGACATGCACGAGGCCATCCACGAGGCAGAGAACCGGAACCGTTGGCGCGCTATAGTCCGGGACAAAGTTATCCGGGGAGGGGGTCACGACCCTCAGCATTGAGGAAAGCGACGCGAGGAGGAGGAGTTTCATTATTATAAAACTATACGGTCAACTCATTAATACATCTGTTGCTTCAGACTCCGCAGACTCCGCGATACCAGCGCGTCATCGTTCATGATTAGTTCAACTTCTTCGAGAAGTTATGGATGCTTCATTATAGCTACCTTAGTTCATACAATAAATAATTCATTTTTTTCTGTTATCATGTCGTTTTTTATATTAGCTTAGTTATTGTGCTGTCTAGTTGTCTATCATAGCTAGGTATTTAGCTAGCTTTCAATAAAGGAATTCTTATTAATACTCGCAAATATCATTTAACTTATGTTAGGAAAAAACATAAATTAACGAAGTCGGGCTTTAGTTTGATGTTTATTAATAAGGTAGGTACAATAAGTTTAAAAAATTCACAAAAATTGAAAACCTTTAGAAATCTGATTTTATTTTTGCTTGACAACTGCCATATATCATTTTTATGTATTTAAGAAATTTTTTTTAATTTAAGGCATTGTACACGCACCGCATTGTATTTATCAAATGAAAGTTACTAGAATAAAAACTGATTATAGTAACGTACAAGCCTTTTCACCTTACTTTCTATCTTCATATTGATGTCTCAGAACCTTTGATAGTTAAGCTAACAATTTGTTAAGTTCGTAATATTGACATTACATTGTTTATTGATATATTGTTAACTTTAAAACTTGGTAGCATGGTTACAAATTTTCACATCCAAAGCATTTTTTATAAATTTACGATTTAATGTTTTTTTATCGAGTGGTGGCCGCGTATCGGGAAACGCCGCGTTGATAGGCCCCCCACAAGGTGGACTGACGATCTGGTGAAGGTCGCAAGAAGCCGCTGGATGCGGGAGGCGCAGGACCCATCGGTCTGGAGATCTCTGGGGGAGGCCTATGTTCAACAGTGGGCGTCTCTTGGCTAAAATGGTGATGATGATGATGATGATCGCGTTACCGTTATATTTACTACTTGTTAAAATTGACTATGTACGAGTATCCAAAACTGGTTCTTAGCTAGCTGTAAGCACTTTCTAACTATTCGAAAACTGGACAACATTTCAACAATTTGTAAACTTCCTGTTTAAATTATAATATGAAAGTAGTAAGAGTGTTGGGGGAACTTCGGGAAGTTGAATTCAGCGTTGCGGCTAAAACCGTAAATAGGTAGCTCTTAAAAACTGGAGACTTACTGAATAAAGCATCAACAAGTAGATGTGTATTATTCCAACTAGTGGAATATGTCTCGAAAACTTTCAAAAAGGCCTCCATCACACTTAATGACTAGTAAGTAAAAAAATAGACACTCAAAAGAAACTTCAAGAGAAAAATAATAGCATATTATTTTCTTTAATTTCCATGTGTATATTTTGATTTCATTTTAAATTTGACTTAATATTTATTTTTGAAACATTCGTTTTGAATTTATATAGCTTCTCAAGATCCCTTTTCTGGGAAACACGTAGAGATATCAAACTCAGGGTCTATTATTTCTTTCAGTTGTGAAAAAATCATACTCGTAAGTCAACGCACAGTCAAAAGATATGACCGTTTATGTCGCATATTTTCCCAAATTTTACGATTTCACAAGAAAATCGAAACCTATACCTACTTCTCATTGACCTAGAATCATGAAATTTTGCAATAAGCAAGGTTTTATAGGAAAAATTATATGAAAACCGTAAATATGTACATGTATGATAAGTTTGTACGGAACCCACGGTGTGCGGGTTCAACTCACACTTGGCCGGTTTTTAATGAAATTACATAAACCGATGAATACGTCACACTGTTGGGCTTAAGTCACTCTTCAAACAAAGAGAATTAGCCTGCTTGGACACGCTGCGCTAGCCACCCCGATTAATGTGGGGTTTTGTTTTGAGTTTTTCATCTTGCAGAAGTGTTTTTGTAGTAAACTCGCTAATGTCAGCTCTTACGACATTTACGGGATGAAAGGGAGCAAATACACATGGTTTAAATAGATCATTAATGTAAAATCCACACAAAAACAGTGGAAATTTTACGCTGAACAAAGATAAAGAACACCACTTAAGGCAAGGCCAGTTCACGATATATACTCCTTCGCGGTGGTAGCTTATTCCATTATAATAATATGGTTGATTATTGCATAGCTTCATTATTGTCGTTTCGTTAAGTTCTTGAACGATAATACTAACTATTAAGCACATTTTAATAGTTTTTTGTAGTAAAAATCTAACCGGTTATATTACAAGAACAATTTAAGACCTTTTACAAAAAAAATTTACTTTATTTCTATTTTTTTAATTTGTTCGGGTATTGTGTTTCTGTTTTTATTCATCATCATCATCATCATATCAGCCAAGAGACGCCCACTGTTGGACATAGGCCTCCCCCAAGGATCTCCATACCGATCGGTCCTGCGTCTCCCGCATCCAGCGGCTTCCCGCGACCTTCACCAGATCGTCGGTCCACCTTGTGGGGGGCCTACCAACACTGCGTCTCCCGGTACGCGGCCGCCAATTGAGGACCTTTCCACCCCAACGGCCGTCAGTCCTACGGGCGATGTGTCCTGCCCACTGTCACTTAAGGTTTGCGATTCTCTGGGCTGTCAGTAACTTTAGTTCTTCTACGGATCTCTTCATTTCTGATGTGATCACGTGGAGAAACCCCGAGCATAGACCTCTCCATCGCTCTTTGAGTGACTTTTAGCCTTCTTATGAGATCCACTGTAAGCGGCCATGTCTCAGTTCCGTATGTCATCACTGGCAACACGCACGAATTGAAGACTTTCGTCTGAAGGCACTGCGGTAGATGGGCCGAGAATATGCTGCGTAGCTTCCCAAACGCTGCCCAGCTGAGTTGGATTCGTCGATTTACCTCTTTCTGGAAGTTGGACTTACCGAGCTGAACTATTTGCCCCAGGTAAACATATTCGTCAAAAACTTCCAGCGTAGTTCTTGTTCTTGTTTCTTATTAAGTGTACAGAAAATTTTGTGAAGTAGAGTTCAACATCATTTTTTACTCTACATTGAGAAGTGGCCTAGTGCCACAATACTTTTATCGACAAAAAATGCACGAAGTTCATTAAAATGATTTGTCTCTCATTTCAATAATAATGCAACAGAATGTTCGGTTATTACTTTGATTTGTATATTGACTCATTTATGATTCTTATTTTATCATAATTATGGTATATTTGCTGATTCAGCATTGTTTTAATAAATGAATACTAAGGGCAGAACAAAGTTTATATTGGCACCCAACCAAGGACTAACTGAAAACATTCTTATAATTATTTATTTCAAAAAACTCAAAATTAAATCACATTAATGAAATGAATGACAAGTCATAATTATATGTTTTTGGTATTACATACGTCGTGTTATTTCAAATCACTATTAAACTAAATAACCAATAAGTAAAAATAAGTTGGGGCTTGACTCTAACCTTAATTAAGTCAATAATAAGTATTTAAAACGGGCTATAAAAATAGTAGTCACCTCATTAATGTTAATCACGCACGTGTGAAATTAAGCTATTAACTTTGAATATGTTCTTAAGTTATTAAATTTAGTTTTTACCCTGAAATATTTTAAATTTTTACTCGCCTTACCGATATTTGCTGAAGCTCATCGATATACAGTCACACAAGAGTTAACACAATAAGAACATCCGTCAACTTTTTCTTTGTTGTCACTGATTCACATAAGTTTGACACGATGGAGAGCTCGGGCCGGGCCACGTCCGGCGTTAGAAGCCGACGACAGCCAGCGAACGACTGACGCAGCATTGTAAATAGCGTGATTCTTTTAAGACGTCTTCAGTTTTGGGAAATTAATCCATAACAAAAAGGATATATACAGTACAAACGTACCTATATTTTATTTTGTACTGACCTCTTCCGTGGCCGAGTGTTTAATGCTCCCTTTAAAGACTCATGTTGGGTGCAGATTTATTTCCCGTTACGACTCTAAAGCGAAAATAGACGGTTCATTTAAAAGTGATTCATTTTTGCGATGAATGATGAACAGTGAATGCGTTGTTTGTATGGCCGGAAGCTTTCATCGCTAAGGCATATTCTGATGAACGTCAATTTTGGTCATTTCATTTTTGGTCTTTCATCGATGAAGCATCGAAAATGAAAGCAAAAATTAACCGTCCAATTTCAGCTTTAGGTTGTGATAGTACTTTTGGCTTCTTCGCGATCCTGCCGTTAAGAAAGTATGAACTATTTTTCTTTCGATACCAATAATAAGTAGTTATTAGAATTTTCGCATGCCCTAAATGGGATGTCAAAAACATTATTTTTTGTTAATAAAGCACTTTTATTTTTCGTCAAGAATGCGACTAATAATATTATAATAATAATAATAAACCCTTTATTGTACAAAAATTGTATGACAATGGGATACAAATGTAAAAAAATATATATGCACAAATAGGCGGCCTTATTGCTAAAAAGCAATCTCTTCCAGGCAACCTTAAGACAGGGAAATAAGAAAAAGGACAATCAAGGGGAAGGGTGCAGAAATAGGAATAAATATTGCTTGTGTGATAGGAAAGGGACACAAATAACAGTATAGCGGTTAAGGATTTGTGGATAGGAAGTGACTACGAACTAAAGATTTGAAAGAATCTAGCGTACGAGCGAGAATTTAATCTTGAATTGATCCACAAATCTGCTTAACTCTAATCAAAAAACGCCCGTCTGCCGATTAAACCTTTAAGGCATTTCAAAGAAAAATTATATAAAAAGTAGGACAAGAAGAAAATTATTGACATATTTTCCTCATCCAACGCCAGAAAAACTTCAACAAGCAAAAACAAAAGCAAACCAATTCACGTATACTCAGACAGCAGGTCAATTCACGTATTGTTCGCCAATTAGGGTACCTCGCAACTTACCTCTCGCGTGTCCCTTGCGGATTCTGAGCCTCACACTTAACGTGGGTACTCTGCTGTATGTTCGTACGATATACTCAGTAACCGCCCAACTACGAGGGTTAAACTTATCGCTTGTCGTCATAACGAAATGATTAACGCCAGACAGTTGTCTACCGTTCCGTTACCGTTTCAGAAGTTTTTTTTTTACATTCCAAAGGAAAATACTAATGTAATAAAAGTTTATTTATTTATTTTAATATTTCAGTACAATTTGTGTACTGAGGCGGACTCAATGCCAAAAGCATTGTCTGCCAATCAATCTTTGGGTGGTGCAGAGAAGAGGAAGTAGATATAGTACCTACTATAATGGTAAAATATTACTGGATATCGGGTATATACATGAAATACTAATATATAAATATTGTGAATGAAATATACTAATATATACTTGCCTACTATTAATATACAAAACTATAAAACGATAAAGAATATTACATATAAACATACAAGATACGCGCGAAAAACATAACCCTTTTCTTGCAGTCGGGAAATAATAAATTCTAAACGATAGTTATTCTGCGAAATAAAAAACCAAATTCTCTTGCTTACATGCACAATTATAAATTTATTGTAGGCTTGGCTAAAAAGAAATCGCATAAATATTTAGGTTAACAATACAAATAATACTTATTGTGTGCCTTTCAATTGTATACTATATTTTAATACTGCTCTGAGGTTATTAAATACGAAGACATGAATATATTTTTTTAATTTACTGTTATTTTGAAAATGTACGTAATATACAAAATTTGAGTTTTAGTAACATGTTAAAGTACAAAACATTATATTTATTTATTATTATTTTTTACGTTTTATATAAAATTGGGAATTTTGAAATATTAACAAAATATTTCATCATCACAGCTCATATACGTCCCCACCGAGGGGTTCGAGCCTACCCTATGTTAGAGTGATTAGGCCTTAGTCAACCACGCTGGCCCAGTGTGGATTGGTCGACTTCACATACATTATTGAATTTCTTCGCAGATGTATGCAGGATGCCTCACGATGTTTTCCTTCACCATAGGAGCGTCAGACAAATGTACATATGAAATTCGAAACGAAAAACACATTGGTACATGGCGGGTCTCGAACCCCGACCCCCCGATTGGAAGGCAAGTGCCGAAACCACAGCGCCACCGACGCTGAACAAATTATTTGAACCTGTTTAATTAAGATTTTCTCTTGTTTTTAGTTTGTCTCTTGTAATTGCTTTCAAGGGTTATATCTCTATAATATGTGAAATTCGAATAATAATAAATAATATTAGGTGGCACGTGTATTTGTCGATATTTCAACGAAAAATCAATAAATCAATAAATTTAGAAATTGCAAAGTCTCAAACAAAGATATTTTAACGTTTGTAGAAAGCAGCCATTAGCAATGTATAAATAACAAGATTAAACAATCTTTATTCAATGCACAACTTCACAAGCACGTATATTGACGTCTCTCTCTTCAATCGGTCCCTCAGTCTAAATAAATGTAAATTTCTGAATAGACGAGAAAATAAGAAGTCGGTAAAGTTTAAAATATTAAACGAAACTATTTATATTTCTGTGTATTTCAACATCTTCCAAATTATAAAATAGCATATACGAGGAAGCCCCCTTTTTAAAATCAGTATTTACAAGATTGGTATTAGGCATTGGTATTTGTATTTGTCGCCACGGTTGACACTATACTTCAATTGAAATAATTACGTTTTATATGCAGAGCCACCAAAAAGCACACATTTAAGAAATAATACGAGATCAACTCAGATACTAAGTTGAAAGTTTTGTTTTAGAAATAAGTTGGTCTCTCTTCTTTTGTCTCTCACTTTCTTAATACTTTTTATTCCATACTAGATTAGAATATACTGAAAGTGCAGATTGGTATTTCATAGAGAATTCCTACTTTGATATAAAGTTGCATCACAATATATTTACGAGAATATACTTAATATATGTCCATAAAAACATTCAGTTATTTTGTAAAAACAGTGATATTCATTCAGTGAATACTAGGCAAAAGAATATGTCAGCGTTACCAAATTCTAGGCTAAAAAAATTAATGATTCTTTCAAAGGCCTTTGTGTACGTTTCTACAATAAAATCCCAAATAATATTAAAACACTTAGTTTGAATAAATTGAAAGTCACAATCAAGGGCGCACTTATAGCAAAAAGGCATAAAGTATTACATTTATTTATTACAGTCTAATAAATTTATCTAGGACTAGGTGAAACAAACACTTACAGGCAAATACAGCATGTTGCTTGTCGTCATAATCCAACTATTTATTAAATAACCTAAATTTAAATTTGAACAGTTTCAAAATTATCGATATTAAGGTAGTTAGAAAATAATAATATATAACAGAAAGAAAATTACAAAATCTATTGCATTCTAGGTGATGCTCTCATAATGGAATGGAGCCTTCCAAGAGGAGGAGAGTTAAAATCAAAACGGTCGCTATATTCATTCATCAGTTTGAATCATCTGGGAATGGGTGAACTTCAACCAAATACAGTTCTCCGAAGTGGCATGTACTCGTAGAAAGAAGTAATTCTTTTCTCGGATATCGAGCTGACACACGTAATTTAAACTTAGTAACTGGGGACAGTCAATCTTGCTATTGAGTGTTGTATATGCAAATGTTAGGTAAGGTAGGTAATTCTACGTTCTTCTAAGGACGTCATATGGAAACGCGCTAACTGTTTTTTTATAAGATGCTAACTTCTTTTTGGAAATGCCACTCGAGAATACTAAATGCCGCATGAACCTCTTCTGAATGCGTTCAAGATGCAGAGAATGGTCTTTATTGGTCTATTTATATTTTTTTTTTATATTTAGCATTTTTTCAAAAATGCGAAGTGACACAAAAATGCCTAGTAAAATAATTTAGAAAAATATGTTTTGTAATAGTGGCGCTTATTATAGGAGTAACGAATATAAAGTGTATTTCAAAATAACAATCAGCAACCGAATTCAGAAAATAGAGCTGAGGCATATTTCTAATTGACAGCTTTGAATTGGCAACCGGAGTAACGTAATACGGGGCGTATTACGTTGCACCGGTTGCACAAGAAGGAGATCGCACGGACCCGGCAAACTAAACATATATCGACGAATATCTGTCTCCTCAGTATTATGCAGTCCAGGAAAGGATCCCGAATAACTGACCCGTTACCTAAAGGATTACTGTCTCATCAACGATCGTCAATACGGGTTCAGACCTAAATGATCGACGGGTGATCTTCTAGTGCAGGGGTCGCCAAAATACGGCCCGCGGGCCAAATCCTGCCCGCCAATGCCATCAATCCGGCCCGCGACAGCCAATGTCTAAGGCCTCGTTTACGGAGACGCGGGGCGTCGCGCGTCGCGTGTGGCGTGGCGTCTCGCGGCGCGTCAGACGTTTTTTCTGTTTACGGTGGGGCGGCGCGTGAAGTGGCACTCATAGTCGCACGCGTAAACACAAACATATGGCAATATACGATGTTGTTCATAGAGATGCGAGACGGGAACACCGACGGACGCGGCGGTGCCATCCGCGGGCTCGGCCGTAAAAATCGCGCCATTTCAAGCAAAGGCGTGTAAAATCGCTTTTCCGTAAACGCACTCATACAACGCCATATGTTTGAATTCTGAGCGGGCCGCGCCGCGAGCCACGCCGCGCAACGCCCTGCGTCTCCGTAAACGAGGCCTTATGTTGTTACTAGCTGTGCCCGCGAACTATGTTTCGCCTTACAAGTTCAAAGAAAAAACTTTAAATCTACTTCCCCGAGAGAACTATTCACTTTCGGGATAATAAGTAGCCTTGTCGCGACTTCTGCGTGCAACGAATCGCGGCAGCGCGGCGCAACGGGATTGGTCCACAAAGATGAAACGTCAACAGACTAATTCAAAAAAATTATATAAAACGTAACGCTAACTACTTTTTGCACTCATTTCAAATTTCTGTTTTCAACGCAATAAACGCAGTTGTATCGCAAAAAAGGCCAAATTTATTTTAAAATCATCACCACATCATCATTCGAGACATTTTGGTCCTTCGAGCCGGATCTTAAGTAAAAACGAGCCAAGTTGCAAAAGAGACGAAGCACGAAATAAGGAATATACGCAGAATAACTGAGGATCAAACCGAAGAAAAAGCGCAAAAGGTACGACCATCAGCTATCATTTCCTTTCTGTTTTACATCCTTTTCCATTGCTTACACTTGTGTTTATTGCTGTGGCAAATTATCAAATTCTAATATTAGTGATTGATACGCGGGGAGTTTTATTTTAACGTATATAGAAGTGTGCCGTTAGCTAGCATAAGCTATATAAAATTATTTAATCCTTCCAACTTTCACTTACCATCAGAATGAGTACTGAATCTAATACAATTCGTTCCAAATCTCCGTGCAAAATAACCGTTACAAATAATGAAAGCACTGATCAGTTGATTCGCGATCTAGTAAAAAAGCGCTCCATTGTCAAGGGTAGATTAACTAGGTTCTGTAATTTTATCAATATGTTAGAGAATGAAAAACCATTGTCTTCTCAATCAAAGGCAGATTTACAGTTGAGAATTCAAAATGTCAAAAGCATACACGCTGAGTTTAACAGTCTTCAAAGTACACTAGAAGAATCGGTTCTTGAGAATGATTTAGAAGAACAATTTAATCAACGCGATCAGTTTGAGGACAGTTACTTCAGCGTGATGGCTCGAGCTGAATGTATGCTAAAAGAGGATAGTGTGTAACACTTTTTTTTAATACTAGCTAGAAAGCACAAATTCTTAATTTCACTTTAATAATTTTCTATAATTCTGAAATAAAAACATTTAATTACTCAAATAGCATTCATCATTGTTATGACGGATCTAACATCTGATGTAGCTTTTTCTGGAAACTTTTTAATTCTATGAGCGTGCAAAGGGAGCTCCATACAGCCTTCCCCTTGTTTCGTCTTGATATGAACATTTTAGGAACTAAGATAATTGCAACTGAATTATATCCGATTTTATGTTAATATTTACTTACTTACTTAGTTAATAATAATTATATTCTCAAACGGACAAAACATCCAATTTGATTTCTTTGAGTGAACATCTGCTTTGGCTAATGTTGAGTCTATGGATAGGATATTGTTGTGTTCTGTTCATCTGTGGAGTTAGTTAGCGGTATTGATTTAGAAGAAATATCGTCTTATCGAGTAGGTGTATATCGATACCGCATTCTTATACTTAATAATGTTAATTTATTAATCTCTTTCATTTTACTTAATTAACTCGAGTTACCTATGCTTGTTTTGGAATGGTTTAAATTATAGCAGAGTAGGTCACCTTGCGGCTACCCTTCCGGGTTTAGTTCCATGCCTCCCTTAAGGAGGTACCTTCAAAATTCTCCTCAGAAGCAGGAGATCATACTGATTTGATATCTGTTATTCGGATCGGATGAGGTAGTAGTATTTTTGTTCTGTGTATCGATAGTATTAACGGTGCATGAATTGCGGCCCGATTCCTTGGTTGATTCGCTTTGACGTTGTCACTTGTCAATGTCAGGATGAGGTCGATTAAATCCGGCCCTTTCCCGTTTGGAAGCGTGGAAGAGCAGTCGCTCGATATGAGCTGACCTTAATATTTTTATCCAAACCCATCATGGGATGGACTACTTTAACTCTTAATTTTCTTTTATAAAACCCATGGAGAACATGGTAAGTTGTGGTTTTCAATGTAATTTTGCCATGGCGTAGATCCGCCATTGCCTGGCCGTGTTCTAACCATTGTGTTATTTTGTTTTAGGGTTTTAGGTTTTTGCCTTAGACATTCTTTTTCGTACCATTTAATATTTTACTCTAATAATAAACAATCGGGGGACTGATGCAATTCAAGGAACCTGCTTGTACTTATCCAGAACTTGGGTTGGAGTGAATCCCACTATCGCGAAGAACTTACTCACTGACGTGTCTAGGTAACGTGCCCTGATTTTTCTTACCATTTACATAATCCCCGAGGGAAGGAGCAGTCACCAGCTCTCTAATTTCCACCCAGCGTGAGCAAGGAAGATGGTTCGCTTGTAATGTTATATCAACCCGCTTCTATCTTTACCTATATTTAGTTTATGATAGTGTGTCGTGAGGAGTAAAGCCCCCACCTAATTGTATCCTACTCATATTTAAATAAGCCTTAAGATATTTTTCTTACACTTAAGTACCTACTTATGAGGATGTAAAAAAAAGGAAAAAAGAACAATAATAATAAATTGCATGAACTAATTAAATTGTGTATACTTTATTGGATCCTTCCCACATCTGAAGTCTGCTTGCATCTGTATGGAGGCGCCCCTTAAAAATATATCCATACACTTCTCCAGGTAGGCTCTTGTCAATATTATGAAATATCAACCCACGATCTGATGGTACTTACAATTCTCTCTCATGCTCACCGAAAAAGGTTACAAGTGAAGTTTGCGTTTCTAAGGAGTTCTCAAATAATTCTATTAAACTGCCTACTATATCTGTACCGACCTTTGACGGTTCGAGTGAGCATTGGCTTGAATTTCGGGATACGTTTCTATCTCTTGTACATAATTCCATGCAGATAAGTAGCATCCAAAAGTTTCATTATTTGAAATCTTCACTCAAGAGTAGCGCAGCCCTAGTTATTGATTCGTTAGAATTTTGTGCTGACAACTATTTAGTGGCCTGGGAATTATTATTGAATCGGTACAATAATTGCGGCTTGTTAGTACATAATCACGTTAAAGCATTGTTCAATATCAAATCTTTGACTAAGGAGGAACCAAATTCATTGCGAAACTTAATTGATATAATTTTAAAAAATTTACGCGCTCTCAAAATCCTAGGTGAACCAGTAGACAGCTGGGACACACTTATTATTTATATTGTTGTCTCTAAATTAGATAAAATTTCGGAACGCGAATGGGAGCAACATAAAACAACAATTTTAAAACAATCTGGGGACACCAAGTCAAGGTTGAAGGTAGATTCGTTGTTGTCGTTTATTAAAGACCGCGCGGATATGTTGGAGATGTTACAGTTATCCAACGCTAGTACCATATCAAATGTAAACACTATGAGTAAAAAACAAGCACATAATTTTTCTAAAATTCACTGCAACGTTTCCAGTAACAAGCCGCAAAATCACTTGTATAACAAGACGTGTTCATTCTGCAATAACGGTTTCCATCAACTTTACGCGTGTCAACGGTTTTTAGCTATTGATTTAGATGCTAAGCTTAAACACGTAAGCATCAATAAACTATGCCAGAACTGTTTGCGCCCAGGTCATATCGTAGAAACATGTAGGTTCGGCCCGTGTAGACACTGTAATAAAAAACATAACTCCGTATTACACACACGAAATGATGACATTAGCCCGACCGTGCCTGCGCGCGTTTGCGATAATAACAAACAAGTTTTGTCTATGCACTCGTCCCTCTCCCAGTTGTTATCGCCGCCTGAGCAACAACTGGTTTCTAGTCCCGCCTTATCGGATACACACATAGATACGGGCATGCAATTAGCGCATACGCGGACAGTTTTGCTATCCACTGCAATTGTTGAGGTCGTTGATGTTTACGAAAATTGTCATTTAGCGCGCGCTCTGTTAGATTCGGGAAGCGAGCGTTGTTTTATATCTAGTTCATTATGCAAATTATTACAAATACCTATGATACAGTCCACACATGAAATTCGTGGTGTTGGTAATTCAATCACACAGTCTACGCAAATGTGTGAAATTGAAATAAAATCCTGCACCAATGCATACACAACGCAAATTCATTGCATTGTGCTACCGCACCTAACTTATACGTTGCCACCTATATCTAAACATTATGCGAAGTTTAATATACCCGAGCATATTCAGTTAGCGGATCCATCGTTCTATGAATCTCAAGAGATAGATATATTAATAGGCGCTGATAAATTTTGGGATTTGTTGAACAGCGGTAGAATGCGATTACCTAATGGTCCGTTCCTCCAAAATACGCGTTTAGGATGGATTGTTTCGGGTCCCATACATTATAATGCGCGCGGTATGGGTAGTGTGCAATGTAATTTTTCTCAAAGTATTGATACGCAATTACGACAATTTTGGGAACTTGAGGAATTTACAAAACCATGTAAGACGTACACTGATGAAGAACAGGAATGCGAAAACATTTTCGTTAATACTACGATGCGCAATGAAGACGGAAGATTTTCTGTAAGCATTCCCCTCAAATCATCACTACATGGATTAGGCGAATCGTATTCCCAAGCCCTTAAACGTTTTTTGTCTCTGGAAAGGCGCCTTCAAGCAAATCCTGAGTACAAAAAATTATATAGCGAGTTTATACACGAGTATAAAAATTTAGGTCATATGACGCGTGTTGACAATTACGGAACCCCTAATTATGTATTACCACATCATGGGGTGCTTCGCGAGCATAGCACAACCACAAAGCTGCGTGTAGTATTCGACGCTAGTGCTAAATCAAGTTCCGGATTGTCTTTTAACGACCTACAACTTGTGGGACCTCCGATACAGGGCGATTTGTTTGCCATTTTGCTACGAATGCGTCAATACAAATACATAGCATGCGCTGACATAGAGAAAATGTATCGGCAGGTGTTAGTCAACGAAAATCAACGTGACCTACAACTCATTTTGTGGCGTGACGATCCGACTAATCCGATTGATGTATACAGGTTGAATACCGTAACTTATGGTACCGCCTCGGCACCCTTTTTAGCTGTAAGGTGTTTGAAACAGTTATCAATGGATTGTCCGGATCCTGACGTCAAGAGAACAATAGCGGAAGACTTTTTCGTTGATGACATGGTCACTGGTTCTAATAATAAAAATCAGATTTTACAACTATGCGAAAATATATCAAATACGTTAAAAGCGGGATGTTTTTCATTAAGAAAATGGATATTCAATTTTCGTTGTGAACAAGCCTCCAATTGTTTTGATGACGCCAAAGATTTAAATATTAATGATAGTCACAATTGTAAAACTTTAGGTATGAGTTGGAATTTTAAATCCGATGAATTTTATTTTGATACTCAATTTGAAAATAATAATATTATTACGAAACGCACAATTTTATCCCATATATCGCAAATATTCGACCCTATGGGATTATTAAGTCCCACAATTATAATAGTAAAAGTTTTATTACAAAACCTATGGCTTCACAAAATAGACTGGGATGACGAGCTCCCGCGCGATATCACAGCTGAGTGGAACCGGTTTGTTGAAAATTTGTCGGCGCTTGAGAGCATTCGTATTCCGCGACACGTATTAGCAAATCAGTCTACGTTACTTGAGCTGCACATATTTACGGATGCTTCTCAAACTGCATATGGCACGTGCATTTATGTTCGATCTATTACCGAAAATAATGTGTGCGTACAGTTATTATGCTCAAAGGGCAAAGTTGCGCCACTCAAGCCTGTAAGTATTCCGCGACTAGAGCTGTGTGGGGCTTTACTTGGCGCGCGTCTTTATACAACTGTTCAAAATTCGCTTCGCTGTCAGTTCACTCGTGTTGTATTCTGGACAGATTCAACTATAGTCTTAGGCTGGCTCCGCATGGCGCCTAATTTATTGAAAACTTTGTCCAGAATAGAGTAGCCGAGATACATGAGCTGACCGAGGGTAAACCGTGGCGACATGTGAGCGGAAAATTCAACCCCGCAGACTTAGTCTCTCGGGGCGTACACCTGCCCGACCTTACCACTTCAGGCCTATGGTGGAATGGTCCGTCTTTCCTTCATGATATTACTTTCAATTGTAGCAATTTAGACTTAAGTACACAAAATTATACAACCAGCGATTTACCCGAACTTAAGTCCAGTACAGTTCATGCGTTTAGTTGTAACTCAAGTGAAAGTTTAATTTTATTTACTAGGTTTTCTCGTTTCAACAGATTAATTCGTTCATTTGCTTATGTTTTGCGTTTCATAAACAATATTCGTAAGTCAAAATTAGATAGGTTAAGCGGTGTTGTTAGCGTAAGCGAGATACGACATTCTGAGATGATTTTAGCGAGGTTGTCTCAGTTAGAATCATTTCATAGTGAATACGAATGTCTGTTGAAGGGACTATCACTAAAGAAGAATCCTAGCTTAGGTAGATTAAATCTATTCTTAGATAAATTAAACATTATACGCGTCGGGAGTCGAATAAGCAATTCTGAAGAATTCAACTATGATAAGAAGCACCCAATTTTACTTTCATCAAAGCATCCTTTTGCCGTGTTACCTTTTCATCATAGGCACGAGTCTCATTTCCACGTAGCCCCTCAGGCACTCCTGTACGACTTGCGCGAGCAATGGTGGACGATTGGCGGAAGAAACCTTGCTAGGGGAGTAGTACGGAATTGCTTAGTATGCAAAAAATTATCAGGTAAGACTTTACATCCGCTTATGGGTAACCTACCAAGGGAACGTTTGAGTGCTACTTATCCCTTTTTTTATTGTGGCGTTGACTATGCAGGGCCGGTGTTCACGTTGAACCGCAAAGGAAGAGGCGCAAAAACAGTTAAATCGTATATTTGTCTATTCGTTTGCTTTATAACGCGCGCAATACACTTAGAACTCGTAAGCGACCTTTCTGCGGAGGCATACATTTTAGCTCTAAAACGCTTTATTTCACATTACGGAAAACCAGTTGAAATATTCTCTGACAATGGCAGGAATTTTGTAGGAGCTATGAAAGAATTTTCAAGTTTCTTATCTAATTGTTCGGAGGATATATCTCAATACGCAGCAAATCAATCTATTAAATTTAATTTTATTCCTCCATACGCTCCTCATTTTGGTGGTCTGTGGGAGGCTGGAATAAAGTCGTGTAAATATCACCTGATTCGGGTCATTGGTAACGCGCACTTAACGTTTGAGGAATTTGCCACAGTGTTAGCACAGGTTACAGCTATCCTTAATTCACGCCCTCTTTCGCCTATGTCCTCAGACCCCAATGATCTCCTACCCTTAAGTCCTGCCCATTTCCTAATTGGTCGTACACTTACAGCGCCAGTATACGATGACATGCGAGCTGATCCTGGAAACCTACTCAATCGCTACAAGAAGGTGGAGCAGATACGTCACCACTTCTGGGCCCGATGGGCGAAAGAATACGTTTCGGAGTTGCAGACCAGATGCAAATGGACGGAAAGCGGCGACTCACTGCAACCTGGAACTCTAGTCGTCATCAAGGATGACAATTTGCCTCCTCTCAAATGGCAAATGGGACGCATCATTGCTACAGTTCCTGGCAAGGATGGTATTTCTCGCGTGGCGGACATTCACACAGCAGGCGGTGTAGTGAGGCGGGCATTCTCAAAAATATGCCCACTATTGTACGAAAATGCACCATCTCAATAATTTGAAAGCGACCTGGTGCTTTCAAGGCCGGGGGCATGTCGCGACTTCTGCGTGCAACGAATCGCGGCAGCGCGGCGCAACGGGATTGGTCCACAAAGATGAAACGTCAACAGACTAATTCAAAAAAATTATATAAAACGTAACGCTAACTACTTTTTGCACTCATTTCAAATTTCTGTTTTCAACGCAATAAACGCAGTTGTATCGCAAAAAAGGCCAAATTTATTTTAAAATCATCACCACATCATCATTCGAGACAAGCCTATTTATTAACCGCTGTCATAATCCTACAAAATTTCACACAAATCCATTTAGTAGTTTTCGCGTGAAAGAGTAACAAACATTCATACTCACAAACTTGCGCTTTTATAATATTAGTAAAAAGACTATTGCTGCGATAAGTTGCCGGAACTCCGAATTTCGAATTTCCGATTCCGTTCTGTCACCGAAACTCTTTTTTCTGCATATCAATGGTATGATTCCTCTTGGGTAAATTCATTGTTATGCGGATGATAGTACAGTGCAAGCAGGATATTTCGAACAACTGGACGAGTGGACGTCGAGGAGTGACGGAAGAATCTGGTCACTAAACTCAATCGGGTTTTGGAACTCATGTTTAAATGGGGCACAAAGAACCCGGTTGATTTTAATGCCAAGAAGATACAGGTCTGCGCGTTCTTGCCAAAAAGGTCAGCGTTCCATTCAGGGCGCAATACTGGGGCTGCAGCACACTCTTACCATGCTCAGAAAGGACGTGCGCTGCGACTTGAATCCAAAGAACTACAACGAAATGTTAAAACAGCTTCACGAAAACTCGGTGACTGTAAACAAGGTGCGGTGATTCTATATATCGGCTGATCAACTAAATGTACTTGCTATACAAAATGCAAGTATGGTCTTGTGTAAAATAATAATAGTAATAGTTTAATCACGTATATAACATCATAACTACAATAGCTTTACTCTGCCAAACTGTATACAGTTTGTTGGCAGATGTAGCTCCCTTTTACTTTGTAATATAACAATAATATGATTAACACACCTCACATTAATTTACTACATTTGCTAGCGTGAGAGTTATATAAAATTACCAAGGTAGAAGCAGTCACATTCCAATGTAGATGTTATATTGTTAAAATCTAGTTGTTTATCATTTTCTACTATACTTAAATCTTTATCCGCATATAACAAACATGTATCATCAGCGTACATGTATATTTTACAATTCTGTATTACACATTGCACATACTGTTCACATGCATGATGTATGTGAACAGTATGTGCAATGTAACGGGTCCGAACATGGATCTGCCCCCCTATTCTGTAACTTCGGTTGCTAACTAGAACTGTCATTTTTGAAAGGAACTTAACATCCATTACTCCTATCATGAACGCTGCCGTAACACATAAGATCACTAAACCCGTAATGGATATAAAGTGGCTTTCAAAAATGACAGTTCTAGTTACCAAACGTAGTTAGCGAATAGGCCTGCTGGTCGGCACACCACAATTAATGGGCGTAGGCTCACTACTCACGCCATTAATGATTGTCTGCAGTGTTCTGTCTGTCAAGTAAGCGCGGAGCCACCTAGTATTCAGTGGTCCCGCGATTCCACATTCCTCCAGGGCACACATTACTTACTTGATGCTTTGGATAGGTTGCAGCGGCGCGTACCTCCCACCATTGGCAATGCAGATTAAACCTCGCCAATTACTTAGTGATGTTGCGTCCCTTTGCACTGGAGAATGTTCTGAAGAGATTTTTCTATAATCCTACCTTGTCTTTTTAAGGACTACACGCTTACACGTTATTACTGTCTTACTGTGTCTATGTCTGGCCTGCGTTATTACTGTCTTACTGTGACGATCATTCCAATGAAAACTATGAAATTTGGCAGCTCGTTTAATATCGCACAATCACAAAATGGAACTCTCTGCCAGTATATGTCTTCCTTCCTTTTCACAAAAGAGGCATGAAGAAGCACCTTGCAGGTCAGCAAGGTAAGGGTGGCTAGTGCATTCTCTCTTCTGCGCTAGCTATTTTCGCATTTGGAGTCCACTTCCACTTACCATCAAGTGGAATAGACTCATTTACTTGGCCCACTTTAAAAAAAAAACTCCACTGGACTATTCCATTTTTTGAATTTTGTCTTGTACATACAATATTCCAAATCCATTAAATAAGTGTCATCCTATAAGGTAACCTGATACAATTTGTTTTTGCCTATACAGAAAAGTAGGTAATTAAAGCGTGGGTCGCCATAAAAAAATAATAATTTCAGTAACAACATTTATTTATTAAGAACATCTAACTGTAATGAATAAGTAACATATTTCATTTCATAATAATTTCAGAAATAACATTTTTTTTTATTAATAATATTCAACTGTTATAAATCAGTAATATATTTCATTTTATAATAGGTACATGTAATCTATCTATATATATATTATTATTATTTTATATAAATAAAAATGGATCTTCGAAATGTATATGTACGCCCATAACTTTCGAACGACTGCACCAAATTGGATGATTATTGGATTTATGTATTCGTTATTGCTAGGGCAAGGTTTGTGTAATATAAAAATCACAATAATTTAAATAAACATTTCAGTAATTTAGTTAAAAAACATGGGGATACAAAGTACGCCGGGTCAGTTGGCGATACAAAGTACGCCGGGTCAACTAGTAGTTTATAAAATTATTGTTTATTCTATTTTTTAATTACATTTCGTTTTTCGTTTCCTTATGGTTACATACATTTCGAAGATCCATTTTTATTTATATATCTTCTTCTTCTATTATATATAAAAATGAAACGCTGTGTGTTTGTCTCGCAAAAACTCTGAAACCGTTTGACAGATTCTTACGAAATTTTCTGTGTGTATTTGAATAGGTCCAAGGAAGGTTTAAACGTAAAGTTGGACTCGGTAGGTGGCGCTGTAATCGGGCAGGACAACGTCTGCCGGGCCCACTAGCATATAGATAAAAATGATTCTTCGAAATGTATGTACGCCCATAACTTTCGAACGACTGCACCAAATTGGATGATTCTTGGTTTTATGTATTCGTTATTGCTAGGACAAGGTTTGTGTAATATAAAAACCACAATAATTTAAATAAACATTTCAGTAATTTAATTAAAAAACATGGCGATACAAAGTACGCCGGGTCAGATGGCGATACAAAGTACGCCGGGACAGCTAGTAGTTTATAAAATTATTGTTTATTCTATTTTTTTAATTACATTCCGTTTTTCTATTCTTTATTGTTACCTACTTTCTATGAATTGTATTGTATAAAATTATATGTATGGTATATTGTATTTATAGTTTATAAGAAACTTATTATAGATAGATGTTAAAATATGTACTAATTTTAGCTTGGCCATATCATATATTGTTAGTGAAGTGAATCGTTAAGGTATATCTTGCAATGAACTCTTTATGGAATAATATATTGATATACATTTCAGCCTTTAATATATTGAAATTAGCGGCTTAGTATATTTATAAAATTTAAATTATGTTTATAAGAATTACAACACATTCGATACATTTTTTCAAGTTCTTCAACACAACAAATAAAAATAAACTTGCCGTTCCAACGGTCAGGCTTTAAAGAATCAGAGGTTAGAATCACTTAAAAAGTGACAAAATGTGCACTAAAAGGTCGAAATGTGCACTAAAAACTCTTTTTATGGACAACATTTTGATATAAATTTTTTATTAAGGGCGGAACATATAATAATGCATATTTTTGTGACGATATACAATTAAATTGAAAAGATCAAATTGTAGCGTCCCGTAATGAAAAATATATTAAAAGGTTCGGCGTGAATTTCAGAATCTATGTGTAAAATAAGACAGGGTATGGCCTGTGTCGTTGATGTAGGCAGTCATGTTTTTCATATCTTTGAGACTCGGGTTATTAAGCAAAATAGCGTGTAACATTCTACAACTCATTTTTTTTAATTCCATTTTCATTTTCTAATGAGGAAGCGTTCAGGATCATAAAAATATTTTTTGTTATACTTTTTTCTATGGCATCTGGTAACTTTAAAAATGTGTTGATATGATGGTTATATTCTCTTTAATAGAAGTGCCTTAAGAGGACTGTGAAGTGCCAATTCATGGCTCGGGTATGCACTTTCAAAAATGCAGTTTATTGCACACCGTTTAGAGTTGAAAGTCCGAGGCAAGTGCCTACATTTCTTATTGAAATATTGTTTCGGGCGATAACTGTTTTACTCCCCTAAACCTTTACGAAATTAGACACTTTCGGTCTCATTAGATTCAGTATACTTTAATCTATGTTTTGATTTCTTTGTAATTCAGTATAATTTAGTCAAAAAAGATAAAAATGCTCGAGGTAGTTTTTAAGTCTAAAATATGATATATATATTAGTTTTTAAGTCTATAATATGATAATATATTACATTCAAGAAAGCAAACAAGAAAGACATTAAAGTTTAATAAATATCATAAGCTTTTCTTCCCCACTTCGCCCAATTATTTTGAGTCCTATACAAGTTTATTTTTTAGTTATGACAAAAATTTTGTGTGCTTGTTCAGACAAGCAAACTGAACAACTTTCACTATTAGACAAACTTCGAAATCGCAAAAAAAAATCAGCTGTTCCATACAAATGTTCAACATTCACTGAACCTAAATGTATGGAACAGCTGATTTTTTGCGATTTCAAAGTTGGTACCATAGTGAAAGTTGTTCAGTTTGCTTGTCTGAACAAGCACACAACATTTTTGTCATAATTAAAAAATAACCTTGTATATAAAAGCGGTCGAGCCGATACCGGACTAGACATGGGCGCCGCGCCGCCGCGAACCCTCCGCGCGCCGCCGCCGCCGGCATTCACCGCGCGGCGTGAGTTAGAACATTGTTTCTGTGGTGTAGTTTTTAGAGTTTACCAAGTCATCGAATACGAATATGTGCAACCAATCTGTTAATCCATTGTACGATGCAAAAATTGTAAGTAGTTTTTCTGGAAGTACTTTGGAAATCTTATTTTGACTGATAGCAATCCAAAATTATCCAATTGAATAGAAACCTGCGACTACCGGTAGTGCACCGGCGCAATGCTTGACTCCCTATGAAATATCGACCTGATGGTTATCTGGCCGATAGTGCAAAAGATAAAGCCATTCTCGTGGCACATTTCTTTGCTCAAACTCGACCTTGGACGACGGAAAAGCTATACCCCACCCTCAATCAAACGATGTGAAAGCTTTGTGCTAGAAATCCACAAACATGCGGTAAGGCGAGAGCTAAGGCTTCTTGATGTCTATAAGACGAGTGGACTGGACGGCATCCTCGTAGTGGTGCTGAAGACGTTGCACTCCAGAGCAGGGACCGGACCCGGTTACCGTTATAGCCGGTAACCTTAGGGTTTTGATGGGGTATTTTATAATGCTGGGTTTTTAAACCCTTTGCCTTACGGTAAGCTTTCAAACGGCTTACCGGTTTACACATTAATCCCTTCGATTGAATTAATTCGGGTTACCGCTAACCGATATCAAAAACCCCAAAATGGGTTACCGTTCTAAACGCTGATTAATTTGTAAAAAATATTTTAGACCTTAGGTATATCGCGTGTAGATTGCTTTTGCACCGCATATTTGCCGAAGGTCGCGACCGAACTCTGGCGTTATTGCGCCCGCAGTGCTAGTTCAATCGCTCGGTGTGCGTGAGGGAAAGGGTTACCCTAACCCGAACAGTAAGCGGTTAAGCGCATAAACACTAAAAACCTTTAAGATTAGGTAAGCGGTAAATTATTGTTGTGGGTGGTAACCCCTATTTTACGGGTTATCGTTATTGTTGGGAAACCTGTTGAACGGCTTACCGAGCCCACTGGGTTACCATACGAATGGGTTACCCTTTCGAACGGCTTAAGCAAATGAACGGGTTTTCCGGTCCCTGCTCCAGAGTTGGCCCCAATCCTCACGCACCTCTACTATCTCTCCTTTAAATCCCACAGGGTTCCGTCTTCCTGGAAGATGGCTCTTCTCCACCTGATCCCCAAGGATGACCAGGCACACCCGTCAAACCACAGGCCCATAGCAGTAATATCCTTACTCTGCAAGACATTAGAGCGTGTTATTAACGGCAAACTACCTTTTAAAATACCTAGAGGACCACCACCTGATTAGCGACCGCCAGTACGGCTTCCGTCATATCCGTCATATCGCTCGGCTGGTTACCCGTCTAGTGTATTTAACACACCGTTGGGCGGAGCCCATAGAGAAAACGGAGAAGCTGTCAGATTCGATAACGCTAAGGTATAGAGCTCTTCTAGCGAAGTTGTCTTCTTTTTGCAGATGGGTTGCCAGCTTTCTGGGTGGTCCCAGCATTAAAATCATTGAGATCCTCTGAGACAAAAACCATTTACGAACACAAAGCTCTGTACTGTCTCCAACTTTATTAATTCTGCATATCAATGACTTGTTCTCTATTGAGCACATACATAGCTACGGATGACTGCACGTGCACGGGTGATGCGTAATATATCAGCTTTCAGAAAGTATCCTGGAGCTCCGTATTGGAGAGACGATTACAACTTATTTCTGAAGATGAGATTTTTTTTGGGGTGGGCCTCAGAAATGAGGGAGATTGAATGAAGTTAAGTTCAACCCCACACAGACACAAGTCTGCGCTTTCACTGCCAAAGGACCCTTTTACTATAGCGCTTAAGTTCCAAGGATTAACCCTTCGAATTTTTGACAATATCGGGATCCTCAGTGTCGATATCTTGAGCAAAGTCCAATTCGGGAGTTATTTGGAAGGCAAGGCTAAATTATCTAATAAAAAGCTGGGTATTCTGAACAGAGCAAAGCGGTACTTCACGCCACATCAACGTCTTGTGCGTTACAAAGCTCAAGTCCATTCCGCATGTGCAGTACCTACTGCTCACATCTCTGGTCAGGAGCCCCAAAGTACCAATTAGAACTATTTGACTTCCTGCAAAGACGGACTGCTCGAATCATCGGTGATCCTGATTTGTTGGACTCATTAGAGATGCTGCAGTCACGGAGGGACTTCGGATCTCTCTGTGCCTTTTATCGACCTTTCAATGGTGAGTTTTGAGTTTTTTCAATGGTGAAAATGCTGTTTTATCATCGTACCACTCGATACCGCAGTACAGTTGATCCCTATTATTGTTTAATGGCTATATCCCTGATAATGGCAAAGTCCACGGGCGGCGGTTACCACTTACTATCAGTTGGGCTGTCTAACCGTCTACCTTTTACAGTAATAAAAAATGTGAGACTACACAGTCTGACTCGAGCCAAGTGAACTTGAGCCGAACCACCACGTTTGGAGAGCACCACCTTATCTCCCCTCCTTAGTCCAATGCGTCCCATCGCTCCAACCATGCGACAAGAGTGGAATCAGTTGTTGCGAGTAGTGCTCTCCGAAGCTCTTTCTTGGTAGCGTGGGCTTCGCGTATTCCGCCTAGTCTGTCTGCCCAGATTATCTGTAGGTAATCCGCTGGTAAAACACCGGCCAACACCGATAAGGCGGCAGAGCTGGTCTATCAATGCGCCTAGGTCAAAAGGGCCAAGGCCGGCAAACAAAACCCGAAAATTCCACGCCGCCGGCGCCGCGCCGCCGCCGACCAAAATTGTACAGAACGCCGCCGCCGCCAATTTTCAAGGCGGCGCCCATGTCTATACCGGACACTAATTCTAAACTCAGAATATGGGCCTTACTTATAGTTCTAGACTCAGATTATAGGCCTTACAATGATCGCTTATAGCCTGACATGGCCGGCTTGTAGGATGGCACAGAATATGGGCCATACTTATAGTTCTAGTCTCAGAATATAGGCCTTACAATGATCGCTTATAGGCTGGCAAGGTTAAAACAATATTAAAACAGAGACACCACTTTTGCTGCGAATAGCGAAGTCTCTCTCCTAATGCGGTTTCAATATTGTATAGAGCAGTCATGGTTAGGGGACTACTGAGCATTTCCTAATCAGAATAAAACTTAATAAGCTTTTTGTGCGACCCCGGACTCGATCGACTTACGACCAGACAGTACCAGACCCAGACCAGACAAGAAGTATCATTGTAGATAATGCTTTTGACAAATAATAAATTGTGTATTGCCTTTGAATAAAATAACATGTTTACTGCATTCGAATTCCTATTTATTGCAGTATTGCATCAATAATAGGTGCATAAAACTGTTAATTGCTTGCGTAAAGCTATGTGAATTGTCTTTTTGTGAACAACTAAGCAATGTTAAATGACGAATGAAACATTAATTGAAAATGCATTAATATCAGTTTACTTAATTTGTTTAGACAAAATAAGAAATTGTTTACACAAAATATAATACCTAACAAAAAACCTATCTATATTTAACATACAACAAGATTATAAATCATTCCATATATAGATAAAAATGACAATGACATCTGTATGACTGTATGTGCGCCACGACGACGGTCGGTACGTCTTCTATTGTTTTTGATTGGGTGAGTTGCCTACACCATTCTTCGGATACGAGTAAAAATCAGCAAAATTTAAATAATCTTTATAATTTAAAAAGCAACTATGTTTATATTTTCTTTTTGCAAATATTGAATATAAAAATAAAAATATTCGATACCTATAAGTACATAAAATTACTCTAATGTGTATGTCAAAGCGTATTTTGTATATATTTAAGACAGTGTTGAAAATTGTTTGTCTTGAACAAACAATTTTCAATACTGTCTCGCCAAAGTATACTGGGAAAGCTACATAATGATTGCTACGAAAACAATTTGCTTGTGAACATTACTTGCGATTAACGATCTAATATAATAACTATTGAGGGTTGATTGATATAAGAATTTGTAGGAATTCTATCACATACGTATTGGTTTAAAGACATTTGTTCAAATATAGGCCTGGCCTGCCACTCATCTTGATCTCCGGTCTTCCTAATCCAACCTCCACCAATCACTTTACGCATCATTCCGTCCTACTACGCTACGTTTACCATGACGCAGTCTTCACTCTAGGACATGCTTACTCCATCAGTCGTCGGTTTTACGACAGGTGTTATGTAGCTTACCCATTGCTTTATCAATTTGCTAATTATGACTTGAATACGATCCCACAAAGTAAGTCGCATAGCTCGATGAGCGACTAAGCTGATGGACTAATGCCATCGTCAGCGTCCCCGCCTTGGTAACGCAAGGCATGGGTAGTAGGACTTATGGATCACCTTTTATTCACTGTGTTTATTCAGGACCCATAAAGGTTAATAACCAATAATATGTATGAGTGAATTTGTGTATAGTCCTATGTCACAGAAGATATAATAGTACTCCGTACAGAACGGCCACTCACCTCCCCGCACTCATTTCAAATACCTCACCCCACCCCGCACTTTGTTGTAGACATCATTGATACTTAAACAAGGGCGCGTTCGCTCCATCGGCGCCAGCCGATAACAGAGATAGCGCTATGCGGATAAAAGAGAAGGCAGTCACTGCCCTTGTCGCGTCATTTCGATTGATAACCACGCACTCAGCCCTACTAGTTTCCACGCACACATTTGCGCGTGTACAAACGTCATTTGCTTAAGTAGTAGTAATAGGTAATTGATTTGCGAACGTTGTATGGAGTGTCCGGGGTGTGCTTATGTGTAAGTAGGCTTTACATGCAGTGGAGTAATCTCAGCGGCGCGAGCGCAGGGTGTCGCGAACTTGCCGCGCCAGCCACGCCACACCGTCAGCTAGCCCCGCCCCCGATACGGCGTTTGAAGCGCAGATATGCCACGGCTTGTCAGCAATGCGCTCCAAGCCCAGAGCTGAATAACATAAGATAAAATATAAATTTCAACATTTGGATTGTGGGATCTCGAACGCACAATTTATTGGTTATTTAGAGTCAATCCTACAAAAATCAAAAAATATTTAAATCAAGACAAGATTTTTTTTTCTCTCGGGCCGGGAATCGAAGCCGCGTCTTCAACATACCATGTCGTCAACATGGTATGTTGAAGACTCGACCACTGGGCCACCGAGTTCTTACCAGCCCCGACGAAATATCAACCGTATTTATCCCTTTTGTACTTTGTTAAGCCAAAGTAGACTTTATTCACTGTTAATAACTACGTATCAATATCCAGTTTACAAATCTTTATAGATTTCTTGAAAACTCAATAAGAATCATGAAAACTTACAAAGTGTAAACTTACATTTTTAAAGAACATAAACATAAAACCTACAAAAATCGTTGAATATACATAGTTCACGTGAATCTAGCTTGTGACCTAATTAAGATTTTTATTGTTTTAAATATTCACATTTTAAATTTGCCTTTTTTGGGTACGCCCATTGACGTAATGGGTACGCCTAGTGATTATATTAACTAGCTGCCGGACAGACTTCGTTCCGTTAAAAGTAATTTACTTGATTTGTATGGGAAAAGAAAAGTGTTGCTTTTTACTTTTCCACGCAATTTTTTGGGAGGGAAATATGAAAAGAAAAGAGGGAGTTTCGAATACCTACTTCTTCCCGTAGTATTACTATTCTCTTTGCCTACTTCCTTCCCGCACGTCGGGCGCCCTCTTATTATTTATAACCGAAACGCGATGACAGTCGAGTTCTACATAGTTGTTGCCCTCCCGACGCAAGACGTATACCTAACTGCCACGGTACTTGCGCACCTACCTAGAAGTGAAGTAATGCATTGGATTTGTTCCTGATTGGTGCCTACAAGATTGCCTGGAGAATAGAAGCCTGCGTATATCCTGTGGTCGACCTAGGTAACACCAAAATCCAGGAATAGCGGTAAAGTAACAGACTTGACTACATATTATATAACCTTACAGTTACAGCCCAGCGGCAGCGTATTATCATTTAATTATATTGTTGTTCCCCCCTTTACATTTATATTTGATATTTCCTAACAGAGGAAAATATGAAATCCGCTAGTAATATTATAATAGTATAATATTTATCTGTGTCCTGTGTATAAATAGTTTAAAAAATCGTTGGTGTGTAAGTAAGTTTTGTTAAGGATGATAATTATGATAGTGAAACAAAGAATAAGAAAATATGTGAAGTGCGATTACTGTCTGTTATATTGATGAGTTAAAAATATCATTCACCTATCTCTTATAGGACTGATAGCTACATGAAAATATTTTATATATTATTAAATGTATGATATTTCTTACATTCGTCTCTATAAATAAATCATCCCGTCCAAATCTCTCTTTTAATTTATTAATTTATTATATACACATGAGTAGTTATTCCCACTAGACGGAAATCTTTCAACGAACTGTCTTACCTACGACGGCGGTTCCGCAGCTTAAATTAAATACATCATACATACATCATCAAAGTTGTCAATTCTTATAAGTATATTCGTCTGAACTGACCCCAAAAAGAGATCCAATCATCACAATCACAGGTTGCCCACCAATTTTGTAAAGCTTTAATTTTGGCAACTTAAAGCTTTTATATTCATTGTACTTCCCAGTGGTGTCTTAAAAGTCTGGAATTCTAACATCGGACGCTGTAAGTTAATAAAATCTGTCTATTAAGTACGTGCCTTTAAATATCGACGTCTGTACCCCACGGATGCTTTCAAGTCGGATTTTTTTTTATCGTCGTTCACACCTTCGAACAAAACATCTTTAATACATATACGTCAATCTCAATAACTGTTCGGCCTTTTCCTCAAAATACTTATTTAATGTTCAAATGTCTAAATGTCAGCAACTGTAAAAAATCGCCGCGCCACGATTCGTTTTTCTATTAATTCTCCCATTATACAGTTTTCACAATGTACGCATAGACTTACGCCCGAACCCATAATATGCGATCCTGATCCGTTTTTTCCGGATTGAGATTGCAAACTCAATCCAAAAGTACCATTTTGCGTCTCTATAATCAATCGAAGGATTGCATTTGTAATCTCTGAAAGGCAACCATCCATGAGAGGTCCGATCAGTGTTTTTAGATAGACCTCTGTTCGAAAATGACGTTTGACGTGTCCCAATAATCAATCTTTGATTAAAAAGGGATTGATTGACGTCTACACAATCTTTTTTTGGTAATCTTCCTATTTTCATGGTTTACTTGTCAAAATTTGAATTGATTTATATGTTTTCAAAATAATTGTTGTATTTTTGTCAGAAATGGCAATGGCAAAGACGATATTTTTGGAAGATGTGATAGTAGTGATTTGGAGTTATGAGCCGAAACAATATCAGATTTCGATACGTGATTGCAGTGATGATGATGAAGTGTTACAACAACAACGTCGCAATTAACACCAAATATCAACAATAGCAATAAATAACTACGAATTTACTTTTTGGTTCCGGCTGAACAAAACTGTCGTAAATTACTTTTAACGAAAATAATGCCATACATAAAAGAAACATCAAAACAGTGACTAAAATACCTTTTGCCGCGCTATATATGTGATGTGAATGTGTTTGAAATCTATACAAATAAATAAAATTGAAGTGTCTGTTTGTATTGTCAAAATAACAAGTTTTTAATGAATGGGTATGAATGTATATCGGGTACCAATAACAAAAACAAAATTTAAAAAAAAATTGTCTGTCTGTTTGTTCCCGCTAATCTCCGGAACGGCTGGACCGATTTTGACGAGACTTTCACTGATAGGATAGCTAATTATATAAGGTATAACATAGGCTACTTTTAATCAAGATCGGTCCAGCCGTTACTATTCCACGCGGACGAAGTGGCGGGCACAGCTAGTATATAATAAATAGCTGTGCCGGCGAACTACGTTTCGCCATAATAATCACCTAGGTGTATAAAAAATAGTTTACGGCCTATTCTCAGACCTACCGAACATACTTACACAAAAAATTTCATAAAGATCGTTCAAGCCATTTTGGAGGAGTTTGGTAACAAACTGGGACACGAACATTTTATATATTAGAAGATAATAGCTTCAGCTTTGCCTCGCTGTCGGATTAAGTTTTTTATATTATTTTGTTCTTGTATAGATATTGTAAAAATCTTAAATTTAAGATATTTTTTGAAATAAATGATGATAATATAAATAAGTCATATTTTCCTCTTTACATTTCGTTACCTCAATAGTTTACACATTACATTAATTACTACATTATACTCATATAAAAATCTTCCTATTCTTTTTAGTAATCATGGAGAGGCACCTCTTCTTTCTGTAATTTCTCACCCCAAATTTTACTTCTGTATTTATTATACGATTATTCGTTGCTTTTATTGATTTATATTAGTTCAAATCACAAATTATACGTTCAAATCAAACCAACCACACCACAGCTAGCTAACAAACAAATATAATGTCACTCGCGTGCTCGTGTCAATTTTATACACGTTCCATTCCTATAAAAATAAGTAGTTTGCATAATATTGTATTTGATATATTATTATTTACAGAATAATGTAAGTGTTTTTAAACATTATATTTATTGTTAGAAGCATAAGAAACATTATTTAAAAAGATTTATAGCTAGTTTGTTTTCATAGAACATACAGTAATAATATTGCACAATCTAATATTTTGCGTATAAAGAAACGGCCAAAAGGGAAAGGATAGCTGACGATCCGGTGTCAAAAGAATCCTAGGATTGCAGTCTTTAGTTATTGGCACGCAGATTAGAGATCGATTGAGCGATACGCAATAATCCGAGATTGTTTTTAATCTTAAACTACGGATACAATATTGGGTTCGGCCGTTAGAATATACTGGCGTATAGACGTACTGACAGTTCATTAAAATGTGACCAATCCCATCGCTTTGTCAATTCCAATACTATGTGGCTGACTTCCAATAACCAGTGTGGCTCATCTGTCATTTAAAATCGGTTACAAAGATTAAGACGCATCAAAGTAGGTAGCTACGCCCGAACCCAATATTGTATCCGTAGTTTAAGATTAAAAACAATCTCAGATTATTGCGTATCGCTCAATCGATCTCTAATCCGCGTGCCAATAACTAAAGACTGCAATCCTAGGATTTTGACACCGGATCGCCAGCGAACCTTTCCCTCTTGGCCGTTTCTTTATACGCAAAATATTAGATTGTGCAATATTATTACTGTATGTTTTATGAAAACAAACTAGCTATAAATCTTTTTAAATAATGTTTCTTATGTTTCTAATAATAAATATAATGTTTAAAAAGACGTAGAAAATATTCTGTAAATAATAATATATCAAATACAATATTATGCAAACTGCTTATTTTTATAGGAATGGAACGTGTATAAAACTGACACGAGCACGCGAGTGACATTTATTTGTTAGCTATGTGGTTGGTTTGATTTGAACGTATAATTTGCAATTTGATCTAATATAAATAAATAAAAGCAACCAATAATCGCAGAATAAATACAGAAATATAATTTTGTGTGAGAAAGTGCCACTCCATAATAACTAGAAAGAATAGGACGATTTTTATATTAATGTAATGTAATAATGTAGTAGGTAATTAATGGTGTGTGTAAGAAGGAAAATAAATTACTTATTACTATTATCATCATTTATTTCCAAAAATATCAAAAATTTAAGATTTGTACAATAGCTATACAAAAACAAAATAATATAAAAAACTTAAGCCGCCAGCGAGGCAATGCCGAAGCTATTATCTTTGTAATATATAAAAATCTCGTGTCACAGTGTCTGTAACCAAACTCCTCCGAAACGACTTGACCGATTTTTATGAAATTTTTTGATGAAGTACGTTTGAGAATAGGTCGTAAACTATGTTTATACCCCCAGGTTCTAAGGGTTTTTTTGGTCAATTATTATGGCGAAACGTAGTTCGCGGGCACAGCTAGTTATTATATATATTTGTTATATATTTCAAACACATTTACATCACATGTATAGCGCGGCAAAAGGTATTTTAGTCACTGTTTTGATGTTTCTTTTATGTATGGCATTATTTTCGCTAAAAGTAATTTACGACAGTTTTGTTCACCGGAACCAAAAAGTAAATTCTTAGTTATTTATTGCTATTGTTAATATTAGGTGTTAATTGCGATGTCTTTGTTGTAACACTTCATCATCATCACTGCAGTCACATATCGAAATCAGATATTGTTTCGGCTCATAACTCCAAATCACTACTATCACATCTTCCAAAAATATCGCCTTTGCCATTGCCATTTCTGACAAAAATACAACAATTTATTTTCAAAACATGTAAATCAATCCAAATTTTGACAAGTAAACCATAAAAATCGGGAGATCGCCAAAAAAGATTGTGTAGACGAGGTGTAGACGTATCAATCAATCCCTTTTTAATCAAAGATTGATTATTGGGACACGTCAAACGTCATTTTCGAACAGAGGTCTATCCAAAAACACTGATCGGACCTCTCATAGATGGTTGACTTTCAGAGATTACAAATGCAATCCATAGATTGATTATAGAGACGCAAAATGGTACTTTGGGATCGAGTTTGCAATCTCAATCCGGAAAAAACGGATAAGGATCGCATATTGGGTTCCGGCGAAATGGGCTGTTTCTTTCAAACTCTCTATAACTTCATTCATTCTCGCTAGCAATGTCAGTTGGTCTATAAGCCAGTATAGAAGTTATGAATGAACGTGACGATACTTTTATTGTACAATTATACCGAATGATTTATAAAATACACGATCTACAAAATAAATACGTTCATGCTTTTAGTTTTTATTTGACTTTGACATTACAGAACACAGTTATAAATAAAAACATGAAATAAAAACTCGAGTCGAGGTTTCGACATACAGTGTAACGACCGGTTTCAATATCCTATCTATCTTGGATCTGTTTACTAGAAATAAAAGTATGACGTATTTTGTATGGAGCTAATTTCAAATTTTGAAACCGGTCGGTAAAGGTTTAAAAATATCCTAGATGACATCTACGTGCACTATACACAAACATTTTGTCAAGTCCGATTTGTCGTCAGTTTCATGTACTTTGTTCCGCTTATATTGTATGCAATAATGATTTATTAAACTTACTAGGTATCGAAATAACGCCGAAATTACATGAGGAATATGAACAACTGAAAATGACCGACCAGATGCGAGAAAATTTTTGCGACGCGTAATTGCTGTTCAAATTATGTTTTTAATGAAGTGCCAGGAGGTCGAGGCACTGCAGCAAATAGTCAGACTTGCATTTAAGATAGGTTGTGGTTACTGTTTGAAAGCGCACTTCAGATTTAATTTTTTGGACTTATGCTACAATAGATTGTGTACAAAATTCAGAGTGCTTTTAAAATCTTCTATTTTCACCAAAGCCATTAATTTTGATATTTTTTATTTATATCCATACTAAGGTATAACATTCTAACCGCATGTATAATATTTATATTAACAATACTGACGTCCCAGGGTGTAATAAATAAAATAAAACACCCGGATGTAAACAAAGAATTTATTGTCACGCACTCTCAAGGCTCCTTACAAATTTACCTTCCAAACTAGTGGCCCTTCCCTCTAGTATTTACTTCCCTCTAAGTTCCCCGTAGTGATGACGCTTGTAGAAAGTTCCTGTAACATCGGCAGAGCACTCTCTGTTCTGCCAACAACAGTTCCAATTCAGATAGCACCGTAAGCTCTCTTCTCACTCCACAATGCCCATCGTGGTCCCTGAAATTTGGAAGTTGAGCCGATTTAACAAATGACTTCTCGTATAGTTGTTACCTCTGATTGTATCCACGGCAGCCTATGATGATACGGGAGGACCACAGGATGTTATGCAAAGTTGCGGGATATCAGAATAAGATTGGAGTTAGAAGTCTTAATGATCTAATGCTTATGTGAAAATTAAAATAAATTTAATGTATTATGGTGAAAAGTATAAAATGGTAGCACTTAATTAGAGAAAGATAGCTTCGGAATGAAATTTAAATCTTGTCGAGTATTTACTTTAAACGAGTTTTAAGCGTTTTACAAAGCTATAAGCACACATATTTATATTTACTTAAAATTTTAACATTTATTAAATGAACCAGTAACGATGATGATGAATTTTGATAAATAAAGTTTTATGTGGTAGCTACTATAATTTCGTAATTAATACTTTCAACACTTACCCAATCACACCAAACCTTTCAAATTAACTTGAAAACTTTAGTAGTAAATATATTAATTAAACGTAAGCAATATCGCCTTGAGATGCGCAGCGAAATTATTGGCCATCTAACGCGTGTAAAAGTGAATAACGTCAAGTTGATATTAAATAATAACTTTTATGGCCAATCCAACCAACCTTGTCTTGGCTTAAAAGATTAGAATACTCTTAGGTGGTATGCTGTCACATTCCTTGACAAAAAGTGACAGCATACGTCTAAGGAGTTTCCTCAGCTAAGGCACAGTTTAACAATCATACAGTTACGAAACGAACGTGTTTGCGCAGAGCAACGGCGGGGAACTCACGGGAAAGCGGGCGGCGCGGTCCGTGGCCTACAAACTCGCCGAGTTTGTTTACTCGAACGCTGAGGGTTGAGGGAAACGACTGTGTGTGACTGTGTGATACGCGAGCGAAATTTGCATTGATTTTTTACGTGAATTGTTTATTACTCGTACATTATTTATAATGGTGCACACTTGTTCTGTATACGGATGTTTCTCGACCGCAAAATACAATAAGGAATTAAGATTCCATAGATTTCCCCGCGAGGCGAGGTATATATTTATTCCTATAATTTCTTATTATTACTTAACCAAATTCGTATCGTCTATTACTATTATTTTATTGTATACACTATTTATAACTGTCGTATAGTGATATTATACTAGTAAAAAGGTTAAAGATTTAAAAAGTTACAATCTGCATCTATGCACTATGAGAGTTTAGTGCAATAATAATAATAAATACTTCCTATTTAATTCTCAACTATATTTGAATAAACTCTAGAATAAATGTGTCGCCGCTACCTATCTTCCCGTGGATGTCGAAAAAAACGACTAAAATAGTTTAGTGTAATTTAAAATATAGTTTATAGTTAATTCTGAACGATGAATAAACTCTATAATACATTTATCGCCGCTACCTAGGTATCTTCCCGTGGATGTCGTAAGAGACGACAAAAAAGTTTAATGCATTTTTTTTTTACTTTAAATTATTTTTCTTTTTTGACAACCCTTACACATTTGGGAGTGACAGCGTAAGTTCCCACGCTGCCGGCGACATCGTCCAATATCAAACGCGTTTCTAATGATTGTTAAACTGTGGCTAAGGTTAGTGAAATTAACGTCAAACGTGTAACGCCAGTCGTTATTCTTTTCTAATTACTTCTTTGGTTTTAATTGTTATATTTCCAGGTATTATGTATCTCTTTCTAATCCTTGTTGCTTCGTATCAATATCGTTGTCTTAGTACAAGTGGATCCGATGGTCAAGTATGGTCGAATAAAACCTAGATTTCTCTTAAATGTTGAAGTTTTGTATAATTTACACAAAATGTTATCGAACATGAGAGGAGCCGAGGTGGTGAAGGTGAATGTTGATGTATTGTAAAGTAACTACTTAAACCTGCACCTGGGTCGTAAACCCCAGGCACTGCTCTTGGCTCTTTTCTCTGCGCACGGCGAATCCATGGTATGCTAAGTTATCGTCTCACAGTAATCAGTACCCACCTTATCAATAAATTATAATATTTTTTATTTATATGCTGAACTGTCACTAACTACTACAAACGCAAAACCGTATTTAACTAATAAGTCTTTTTAGTTTATTCAGAAAAAAAATGTAAAATAAATGTACGAGTATTTATTAATGATTGATAATTATTAGTTACTATTAAGTAATAAAGGTTTTCGAATAGCCAAAAGGGACGGGTCAATGTTGACAATCTGTGGCGGCCAATTTCTTTGAACGAGATCTGTCATTCAGTTACTAATGCCAAATTAACCGATCTCGTTATACACGACTGAGCAGCAAGTCTGAATGATAAAACTTTATTATCAAAATAAGTTTTAGATACTGAAAACGGTCAAACCCATCAACAATCAACAAACACCTGTACGTCAAAGAAACGTTAGATCAAACAAGCAAACCGCCCATCTGATAATAAATATGTTGCAAATCTAAAACCCCTACAAGAATCCCATATACATTGCTCGCTTGTGACATAAGATGTCAAGTTACTGTACCCAGTAATTGTGTTGTATAAAAATGTGTAGTTGTTGCGGATGTGTACGGCTATTCTAAGTGGTATTGGTGTGCGTACTCACCGGCGGCGACCTGCGTAGGCGCAAGCGCGTGCGGCGCGTCGGCCTTGTTTGCTAGCACTAGGAGCGGCAGACGCCGCCCGGACATGTCCGGGTGCGCCAACATCAGCTCCAACTCTTCTCGAGCCACCACTAAAACGACAACACGATGCACCTTACCTCGTATCACTGTGTCATTCTTTTTTTTTAAAAAAAAACCTCGCCCCACACTAGGATTTTCTCCTGTGTCGTGGGTGCAGTTAGAAACATAGAATATCACATACACATACGCCCAGACCGGAACAATTTTCTGTAGGCCATACAAAACATTTGTCCCGTACGGGAATCGCACCCGCTACCCGTTGCGCAGAAGGTAATCACTCGACCTCTGCGCTAAACGTGTCGTCAATTCATGTATTAACCACCTTATTTAATACCCCTAATCTTCCTATATATATAAAAAAGAATCACTGTGTGTTAGTATCGCTAAAACTCAAAAAGAGCTCAACAGATTCTTACGAAATTTTCTGTGTGTGTTTGAATTGGTCCTGGAAAGGTTTCAAAGTACAATTGAATTCAGTAGGTGGCGCTGTAATCGGGCAGGACAACGTCTGCCGAACCCACTAGTATAATAATATAACTACCCCTGCGGTCGAGATCATCTGATCCAGCTCTGAAGGTTCAGGGTTTGGGTTCTAAAGTGATTAATATTCAACTAATCAGAGTCGAGTCTATTCAGTCTCGAAAATCAATACATATTAGTGCACTAACAATAACATTTTCATCGATAGGTTGATAGGTACGATATAACATTCCAAAGCTCTGACGTTCGACAGCGTAGCCAGAACACAACCGAGGTCAGGCAAATGGTGCACGAGTGACTGTTCAAGCCACTACCTATATGTTAGCTAAATTCAGTGCATTACCAACTTCTTTTTTTAAAGTAGCTAAAGGAAAGCATTTCACATCTCCCCGGCGTAAGGCTTTTTAGACCAGCGCTTCCGCCGCGTGACCAGTCAATTCGGAGTCGATGAGCGCCTGAATAAAGGTGGGTGATACCCTGACAGTGCAAGTATTTCCAGCCAGATGCTTTACCAACCTAGCCGTAAGTGGTCAGCCGAGTCCACGACGAAGATGACCGCGTGCGCGCGGCGATAGTGACGCTCCCACAGCGCACGATGCCTCGGTGCGCCCGACACGTCCCACGCGCTGAACGACACACCCCCGCCTGCGAACGACAATGTGACGCTTAATACAGGCCCTGGCAAACATCTTGAACGTTTTCACAAATAAAAAACACATGCGCAGTTGCAATATTTAGAACAAAAGATTTTACTGCGCAGGTTTTTTAATGTGTAAATAATAAAAAATATTTTACAAAAATAAAAATATTTCATTTACTAAATAGTAGAAAATAAGGAAATATTTTACAAATAATAAAACTGACTTTAAAAACACTGAAATGTTAAAAATAATATAAGAATAGGTACAGAAGGGTACAGACAACATCACACTTCTATATTGAAGTCGGTGCCAAACAATGATCTCCTAGAAAGTCGTAAAATTTGTCACCGACTTCAATAGAGAAGTGTGATGTTGTCTGTACCTATTCTTATATTATTTTTAACTTTTCAGTGTTTTTGAAGTCGGTTTTTATTTTTTGTAAAATTTTTTTTTTTTACTTTTTAGTGAATGAAATATCTTTAGTGAAAGAAACCCTAATTTAATACCAGCTCACCAGCGTTTCCCTCGATTTTCATGGGATCCCATCATCTGATCGTGACCTTGAGACCACCGCAGGAGTACACTCTATCGAATACAAATATAATTTTATAAATTGGTCCACAATTGGCGGAGTAATCGCGTAACATACACACAAAACACGTTGGACACACCTTAAAATTTAAGGGTTTTCCTCGATTTTCATGGGATCCCATCATCAGATCCTAACTTTGGTAACCATAGGACTACCCTTGGAGTATACTCTATCGAATACAAAAAGAATTTTGAAAATCGGTCCACAATTGGCGGCGTAATCGCGTAACATACACACAAAAAAAAACATACGCATCGAATTGAGAACCTCCTCCTTTTTTGAAGCTGGTTAAAAATAATCAAGATGTTTGCCGGGACCTATACCTTGAAGAGCTCAGTAAAGGAGCTAAACACAAAAAAAGGAGAAATATATACTGCATGCGCACAATAAAGATCTAGATCGGTTCGAGTTAACGCTCATAAATGTGTAGGTAAGTGACCACGCCACAATCTTTGACCCGACTTAAAAGATGCAAATTCCTAGAACTGCAGAAAAGCTTTTTATGAGTTACAAAAAGACTTCAACTTAGGTCAAGATCTCGACTACTTTTTTGAACTTAGTCATTATGACTCATTTATACCAAGGTTTAAATATTGCAAGAAAAAGAAGATGGTTTATAAGTGTCTGCGTTCAAACTTACGATTACTAAAGTTAGTAAATATTCGCCGTAATCGGAACCCTAATTAGAAACTTTAACACCATCTCCCGCTTAAAGTTGGTTGATCTGAGACTGAATTAAGATTGCGCCGACAATGAAGTATAAAAAATACTTAATCTAGACACGCGGCAGCGTGCCCAGCCAAATTCAGCGAAAAAGGAACGGCGACGTAGCGACGTAGCACATTAATTTCTGAAATTTGGTTTATTGAATAAAACTAACCAATTCAAATCCTGAACTTGAATTATATCCCTGGTGAAATAAATTCAGTGTGTAAAGAATTGTCTGTAAATTATTAGTCTGAACTGGGCACCCAAATAGATATCAATTCTTTTGACGGCGAAGTCAACAACAACGCATATTCTCATGTTTATGTTTTTGATGGGATTCATTTAAGCCCACGTTCCTCCCCCTTCCCAAACACAATTGTTTGCGCTTAACAATGGTTTCAGGAAAATCATTGAATATTACTATCAAAATGCCTTTTCCGATTATTAGCTCTAAATAGACAAAAAATTGTGCTTGTGTCTACATAATTTGATATCGATGAGATCTTTCATAGATTTTATTATAATTGGATGAGTGAATATGGAAAATGTACGGAACGTATTCATAAGTCGAAAGGGGCTTGAGCAATATATTTTCCAATATACTCAAATGGGTTGGTTACAAGCACCATTGAGCAGCGATCTGCTGCTATCTGAGCCCGGCAGGCGGGCGGGCGCTGTCTGCCTCATATAAGGCATAACATAAATATTAATTCCGTATCCTCGTTAGAAAAGGTCGCATGTATCTTGTAAATAAGGCCTAAAAACCCTTCCATTCTTTTCATCACCGTTTACATTACGCCTGCGCACTGTCTCCGTAGGATAATACCTAAATTGTTATGTAACAATTGTTTTGTGATCACCTTGCAAAAAGCGAAATATCTAATAACTCATAAATACTACTTATGGCATAAAACTACATACAATGACTAACAAAAATTTTAAAATATGCATAAACTGAACGTAAAAGAACAATACGTTTTAAATTATAAAAAACCGACTAGTTATTAGATTGACATAGCACCATAATATTTACTTGAAAGAACGTACTCAATCAAAATTATAATTGGCAACGTGATCTGAAAATTTTATAAAATACAAAACGTTAAAATTGACGAACTAAAATGTGTGAATTTTACCTTTTACCCAATAATGAGGACGCTGATGTTTTGTTATTCTACTGAAATCATTTGCATACATTTGCAAGAATCACAATATGCATTCTTGTTTGTATTATTCGCTGTTGCTGCAGGACACACACAGGTTGACACGTTGACACATGAAACTCATAGTTCGATTTTACCTCGGAGCCAAGTCAATAAATCTAGTTATATTTTTTATTATTAAAATGCTCGTTCATTGCTTAGCTCTGATGTTCAAGTAGCTAAGCAATGAACGAGGAAATTCAATATAACTCTGGTGAAAAGTGCTTATCGCGTCCAAGTGAAGAGCGCAAACAAGGAATGTGTGCAAGATATGAGTGCAAGGGATGTTAAAAAGGAATATGTGTAAGTCTGCCTTTTGTATTCTGTTGAATGTGAAGCAGTGGCCCAACTGCTCTGTCCAACCAACCCAGCCTCTTGAAAGATCATTACAAGGATTAAGAATCGAGTGAAAAGCAATACAAATAACCAACACGTTCCTCGTCATGTTTACTAACTGTATTCAAGAGTTAACACGAATCTTTAATATGAAAGTTCACATACATACGTTGCTGGAAGAAAGGTTCAAAAGATCAACGAGTATAACCTTTCGTACAGCTGAGAAATGGCTTAAATTCAGCGATACCCTTTACATGCGCCACTGCAGGCATATCCAACAAAATTATATCCTCCTAGGAAGAGCGAATTGCAGACATTTCCTTGACCTCGTATGCGCGAAAAATCCATTAAATCAACGAGACTAAGGGTGCCTCCTAGTGCAATGTAGGACTCCGTTTGGATGTCTCGGATAACTCTCCGGAACAAGAAGGCGGGTGAAATGCCTCCTTGTTTTTCTCTGGATTGCCCTCCCTAACCCATTTCACAACCTCTTCCAAGAAGTATGTAATCGCGCAAACACATACTCGCCTCCGCTCACGCGTTTTTTATATGAATAGTGTCTATTGAAATTGATTTTATCACTACAACTCATTTCGCTCATAAAACCTACATCATTAATTCACATCGCGAAGACTAGCGATAATGCTCAATGCATCGTGCTCGCGTAAAATGAAAGTATATTACTTTGAAAGGTGTCCTGTTGTTGCGCGACAGTCGGCACAGTGCTGGGCAAGCGCTGGTCCTCGGGCCGCAGTGCGTTTAAAAGTGTACTCTTGCCGCTGTTGTCCAACCCAAGCACCAGCACCGTTACCGGCCCGCGCCCGCCGCCAACGCCGAGCCACGCCGACAGCTTTTCTAGCAGACCCATCGTTATCACATGCGTATCTGACAAATAAACATGAAAAATTCTGTTGTATTAATAGGTACCTATCCTAAAACTTGGTTTTTCGTATTATAATCAAATAACTGTTGGTTCTCCATCCAAATTTTAACTTTTTAAATTGGTTATAAAAAACGATATCCTCACAGACTGATTTTTCGCGACCTTCACACACGTAGTGGACGTTTAAAGTATACCTACTCATGAGGTAAAAAACACTGTGTAACTAACCAAACGAATTATAAGAATTTATAAATACTATCTTTCTGTAGAAATGATTGCATAATATCTAAAACGAAGGACAAAATATGATACCGGTAGAAGTTTCATTTTAATAAAATTTAACGAATATACACCGTGATACACATATGATATTTAATTATTCACTGAATAAATCGAGAACATTTAGAGACATTGAAAATAGATTTCTTGTCATGGAAAGTAATATTATGTTTGTTGTCATAAGAGGGCAAATTAACTTTACGCCTTAGGCAATTTGTCGGAAATCGCATTTAAATAGTTGCGTAATGGTCGGTCGATTATTTGAAATCTTTTGAAACAAAATATGAGAACTAAAATTATCACAATCAACTTCAAATTGACAACCCCAAATAAATTTACCAAATTCCTACGTACAAAGTGCTATTACTAGTCTATGTGCTGCTAGTATTTGGGCACTTCTTCTTTTATCTTATTAGTACCCATCTACTCAATAAATGTACCCACTAGAATACTTACCCAGACTCAGTGAAATTGTGACAGCTTATGTGTCACGCCCTTAACAGACATTATGCTTTTGACGAGCCTAACTTGTTTGCAATTAGGTATCTGAACTGATTCGCCTCGATCGCCTTGCCAGTATAATGTCACATGTGGGCGAATTAATTCAACATTGTGGAATGGCATGTCGAAAACTTCGAACTACTGTTGGTTCCTTAAGCCGCGAGGTATCGACGCCGCCGTCACCTGGCAACCGCACCCAAACATCGCACTGTCTCGACTTGTATCTATTGTCATTTACGCAGCACATCGTTACCAGAATTCTATATACAATTGGTTGATTTGACTATTTTCGTAATCGATTGTCATTTTTGTGCACTACACTTACCTAGGACATAAATGTTCATTATTTTAAGTCATGTGACAATATCATTAAAAATTATGCTATACTTGTAGTTACTACTTTGTTCTGATCTCTATATTTATTAAGATGGGAAAATGTATTTTAGATGTGTGTATGTATTTTAGATGACACATGCTCGACTAAGTTCGAGTAGACGCATCACAATATCTATATTTTATTTTTAAAAAAAGGAGGAGGTTCTCAATTCGATGCGTTTTTGTGTTAACATACACACAAAAAAACGCATCGAATCGTACCTATGTTACGCGATTACTCCGCCAATTGTGGACCGATTTTCAAAATTGTTTTTGTATTCGATAGAATATACTCCTGCTGTGTGGTCCCATTGTCACCAAAGTCAGAATCTGATGATGGGATCCCAGGAAAATCGATGGAAACTCTTAAATTTTATAGGTAATGTTTCATTCATTTTAAATATCATGTTTCATAGTAACATTTACTGCTTATGACCTACACAATCGATATCCCAATAGAAATAATGTTATTTTTCAATACGACCGGGTTCTATTCTCGAAGTGAATACAAGTTTTTTTTTTATTTGTGTATGCAATGTACTAGTCAATGGTACTACTGACACAAAGGCAGTTTTTCTTGTCACTAAAATCGATGACATGGTCACTAAGAACAGATCTTTGTATGTCTTATAGTTACAGACTTGCTCATACTGACCGATCTAAAAAATGTTAAAAAATACTGCACTGTATTTGCTGTGTTGCAATTTGAAGGGTAAGATATATGGCAGTGAAATTACTGGGTACCGTGACTTTACATCTAAGTCACAAGTTGGCAACGTATACTGTGGTTCTTGTGGGGGTTGCAGATTTGCCGCGAATCTCACAAGAGCCACTTGTAATATAGGTGACTGTTACCACTTACCATCAGGTGGGCAGTATGCTTGTTTGCCAACTTTGTAGTACAAAAAAATTCTACTACTCTGTACCATCTCGCTCCACATTGACACTGCTCGCCATGCCACGCGTTGACATACAGGATACTCATCTCGCACTACAAAGCTGCCATTAATGTACCTGTACCGGTGTATGTAACCCGCGCGGGACGCGGGATACGATTTCTCATTATTTCTTTAGCTAAGTGAGAAGTGACTATCAAAAATAAGGAGCCTTATGATCCATCTTACACATAACCTCAAAGCGATTTTTGTTTGCTTGTGTTATTTCGTGTTTACTTTTGTGCGTAATTGCTTGTTGACATTCACGATGGATGATTTAATTGGATTTAGAGGACGTTAAAGCATTTCATAATGCCAACAAATACCTCAAGATGCCCGTACCGTGTCCTCAGTCTATACATTTGAGTTTTATAGTCTGCAGTTCAAGCAGAGGTACGGTTTCAGAAAAAATCATACTTGATGAAATTTTGCCATTCCGCTCCTGAAAAAAATAAGTACGATGCAGCTACAACATCATGAGAGCATCTGACATTTTTGGAAAACCCTCACTAACCTCTACGTGTTTTGAATTTCGCAAAAATTTTGATCGTTAAATTGGTGCATGTAAAATATTAGTATGAACCATAATTAACTGCATTGATTAATGAGAAACAATGGTGGCAAGGCAAAGAACTGTGAGTTAAATATATACCGTGAGTTTTATAAATACGTAATAATTAAAACTCTAAAACTACTTGATCGGTAGATGTAGATCACATAAAGGTACTTAGTAAACAGTAGACCTTGAATAAAATCAATTTGGTCTTTTCCTGTTCTAGATCATAGACATAATGCTAAACGCATTTCTTACTCAGTGCTGTAAATAATACCTACAGCAAATATTTACCGCATCGCTCGAATACTCCGATTTAAATAATATGACAGCATCTGTTCTAAGTATTTGTTGTAATTTAAAGATTTTATGAACTTACATAAAATAGATGTACTTGTATAGTGTACATAGTAATGTTTTTATATGCGAGTCTCTTCGAAATAATCGATATTAGTAAGTAGCACGCTATATTATGAATTTATGATAAAGGTTTCTATTTTAATTTTGGGTTTAGTCAAAAGTTGTAAATATTGTAATTTGCAATAGTACTTATGAGGTTAATGAGACAAAAGGAGCGCATGCAGGCCTTCAAGTCAATAAGTGTTAATACTTTTTTTTTATTAATACACATTATTGTTAAAAGGTTTATGTTTGGGAAAAATTAAACAAAACATCGATTGACACAAAACATTTTATGTGTATTTAATATCCTTATTACAAGTTACACAATAATTGTGTTAAATATTATAACTACGAGTATACCATCATACTTAATCATCACGAGTATTTAAAAACGATTGAGCGTGTGTCTCAGTCTCACGTATAGAACCAGACTATAGCTCGTCCTTAAATTTTGAATTTCAATAAGTATAAAATGACAAAGTCGAAAAAGCTCATTCTAATAGTCACTACAATTCGGGAAAAAACTCGTGGCATCTGAGAACTCACGAAAGTCTATTCTACGGTTACAATACTGAAGTATTACGAATAGGTAGGTGCGTAACGTCTAGGCGGTAGGTTGCGGTTCGGGCGACACGGGGCGCGTCACCGCTTCCTGCGGCACTAGTTCGCTGTAGATCTCCTCCAAGGTGCGGCCGAGAGTTTCGGGCACGGCGAACCCGGAGTAGATAGCGATGGCGGCGCTCAGCACGGCGGCAAGCAGCAGCGCCGCGGGCAGGTAGTACGCACCCAGCGCCCCCAACACCACCACCTCCAAAGAGCTGGTCACGCACGTTCCGGCCGAAGCCAACATCAGCGCCATGCTGCGGTGCTGCGGCGATACGAGGTAATCTTTTTGTTGCTTTGTTAATTATCGTTATTGTAACCATCCCCCAATATTCATCGCAGCCATGAGGCGCCCACTGCTGGACACAGGCCTCCCCCAAGGATCTCCAAATCGATCGGCCCTACGCTTCTCGCAGCCAGCGGACCTTCAATATTACGAAATATTAAATAAATACAACAAAGATTGCACGTAATACATATATAATAAATAACAATAGAATATTTCTTTCACTACTGACAATACTGGTATGCATAATTTTTACCTCGCCCAACTGCACACTTCAATTTTATAGTTATAGCAAGTTTAGAAAACAAAAGGGTGTCACCCGGTTGCACCTTACTTCTTACGATTTCACGTTTGAATCGTGAAATTTATGACATAAATCGTATACTTATTATTGGAACAACCTGCCTGTCTTTAACATTGTAAAACTTAAGACTTGGTGCAACCAAATGGAAATGAACCGTTTCTCGTTCTCCAAACAACAAAACAAACTCATACGAATGTTATTAATGAGTACATTTATCATTTAATTTATGATCCAATTCATTCGCCTCAAGATTAGATTGACAATATTAATAAATGATAAGTAAAATAATCACTCGCTATAGTCAGCAAACGTTCGCGAGGCTAGAATGTTGAACGGATAACAAAGTTAGCTACTGTTCACCAAAACCATACTTATCAGCAGATCTCTAGCAATCTCAATCCATAATAACAGATAAATAATAATATAAGCTTAAATGATAAATAAGCTTATGTTACCACCTGAAGGAACTAGTGGCGGATCAGCGTATAACTTTCTTAAACAATCGTTCCCGTATTAGCTTTACAAGAGACGAATAAGAGAAAGAGAGCAGCGCGGTCCAACAGTTTATTGAGCGATTTAAGTTTTTATTGAGTCTTAAAAATAAAAATTCTGTTTGATTTATTACTTAATTTGACGAAAACAAAGTAGGTATGTAAAACAAACAAATGTGTTAATTTCATTGAAATAAGTACTTTATCGTCTTCTACTTTGCGTCGGTGGCGTTGTGGTTTCGGCACTTACCTTCCAATCGGGGGGTCGGGGTTCGAGACCCGCCATGTACCAATGTGTTTTTCGTTTCGAATTTCATATGTACATTTGTCTGACGCTCCTACGGTGAAGGAAAACATCGTGAGGCAACCTGCATAGATCTGCGAAGAAATTCAATGATGTATGTGAAGTCGACCAATCCGCACTGGGCCAGCGTGGTTGACTAAGGCCTAATCACCCTAAATAGGGTAGGCTCGAACCCCTCGGTGGGGACGTATATGAGCTGTGATGACTGAAGTACTTTATCGCATTTTATAAAATAAAATGTATGTAAATGAAAATATGCCGTGACTATGGATTGATATTAATTGGAGTAATAGAAATAAAAATGTTTGCATAAAATCTATTCTATTTGTCGTTCATCTTAATGCCAGTAAATGCCCGGGAATATTTTAATATTAACTGATAAATAGTAAAGTAAGTATGTAACTAATAATATCAGAAATGTTTTTATTGTTCCAATGGTCCTACCCTGTCCTCGCGTACCCTACTACTAAGCTTATAATTAAGAGAGTTAAAACTTTACTTCTGCTGTATAAACGCAAAAATTATTTCATAATAGGTGCTAACACTAAAATTGGTGGCGACAATGGTGATAAGGTCATATACTCTAATTACAAAACAAAACGTTGTCTAACGGTTGCTTAAAGTCAGCCTCCTTACCTGTGGCAACCGAGTAGAATATTTTTCATTAAGGCCAGACCAGTTCAATAAAATGATATACGACAAACATTGGTACAAACTACACAGGCCAATGTCGAAGCTTGCAAATCCAGGATTTGCAAACATCACAATTTTATGGATTTGGTGAACTGGCCTTGCCTTAATAAGGCCGATTATATTATACGTACTTTGTAGGGGAATAGGTCGTGGATCAGGGCGTAGGGTGCGGGCTCGAAAGCGCCACTGTCAGCAGCCACGGCGCCAGCGAGGGCTATGGCCGTGCCGCGCGGAGCGCCTAGTGCGGCCGCCACGCTAGCCGCGGCCAGGCAAACCGCAGTCACGGTGCCCCCCCACACCAGCAGAGACTGTAATCCATAATTTTGTGGACACGGCGTCACGAGGTGTTATGGATGATTGTTATAATTCATAACCCCTGAACACAGCTACCAACGACGCGACATATAAAACGACGCCGGGAAACAATAAGGAATATGTATTCTAATTTTATTGCTAACACGTCGTTATTCATTAAAAACCTTCAAACTGTACTAGACCAGATCGGTTCCAGAACTCCATTGCGATGGCGGATGGTTCGATGGTCAAAAGGTGACGAAGGCACCATTGCGAAAGTTCCTCAGAGCACTCTCCGTTAAAGATCCGATAGAGCACGCAAAGAGAACCAAAGTTTCTCCTTTGCTCCAGCGTCTCCATTGAGGCCGTGATATTGGGATCATCGACGATGCGGAATGCACGCCTTTGCAGGGAGTCAAGAGGGTCGAGCTGATATTTGGGAGCTCCTGCCCAGAGGTACGAGCAGTACTCCATATACGGCCGAATTTGTGCTTTATAAAGCATAAGCCGATGGCTACGAGTGAAGTACTGCTTTGCTCTGTTCAAGATGCCCAGCTTTTTGCGCGCCAATTTGGCTTTTTTCTTCAAATGACTCCCAAACTGCACTTTAGCAGAAATTTTCACACTGAGGATCCCAATACCATCGGACATACGAAGAGTAACTGACTGGAACTGAGGTACTACGATAAATGTGTCCTTCTTCGCAATGAATGCGCACACTTGTGTCTTCGTGGGGTTAAACTTAACTAAGTTCTTTGCACCCCATTCCGAGACTCGCCCCAGAGAGTCCTCGACTTCAGATACAAGTTGCGACCGCCTTTCTTGCAACGAAATACGAGGAACATTCTGGTGGTCGGTATACCGCACATCACCCGTACTTTAATACACATAATTGAGAACATACATTATGTTCTCAATAGACAACATGTCATTGATATGCAAAATGAAAAGGGTTGGGGAGAGCACCGAACCTTGTGGAACGCCAGAGTTTATGGGCATGGTTTTGGAGCAGCAGCCGTCGACGACGACTTTAATACTCCTACCATCCAAGTAGCTGGCTATCCATTTGCAGAGTCCCTCGGAGATTCCATATGATGGTAGCTTCGTGGGAAGAGCTCTATACCAGAACCTATCAAACGCCTTAACGAAATCAACCCCGACGGCGAGAGCCTCACCTTTGCCCTCCAAGGTGTCAAGGTTTGTCTAATAAAAAAGCTTTTCCTGATACATTAAAAGAAACAAATATTAGTGTGCATAATCCCTATTACTGTACGAGACGCTCAGTCCGAGACTAGTGCGTAGTCCGAGATTTAGTAGGAGTATATCGCGCGCTGCATGCGGTCGCCGCCGCCGCCGTCGTCGCCGGTCGCCAGTAGCTGGGTTCGGCCCTCCTGCCTGTCTCTGTGGACTTATGAGATAACTAGCTGTACCCGCAGATTAACGTGAAATTCAGCTTGGTCGTAGCGTGATGTTATGCTTTTTTGCCTTCCTCGATAAATGGACTATCCAACACTAAAATAATTTTTAAATTCGTACCAGTAGTTCCTGAGATTAGCGCGTACAGCCAATCAAACTCTTCAACTTTGTAATATACACTCAGGGACAAATTTAGAGGAACGATAAAAATTCACTTCTAGTTTTGATAGCGCTGTGTATTTCAGCATTAAACGTTACCGTTCTTCTCTAGGTCACAAATAGGGAAATTTTGTCATTATCCGTTATGGCCTTGGTCATGAATCCTGGATAACAATCAAACAAACGCATTAAAGGTCAATCACACATCGATATGATGTTGTAAAAGTAGCTTGAATCTATGTAAAAAGTGTAGTGTTCCTCTAAATTTGTCCCTGAGTGTAGTTAAAACATTTCTTACGACGCTTGATGAGGGCATATTGTCAGTGCTGCTAGTGGTACGTGCCAGATCACCAGTCAATATGCAATCCAGCAAACGTACAGTTCACCAAAATAAAGAATGGGCATCGGAAAACATCGGTAACATTCGTCTAACTTATCAAAGACAATTGACAAAAAGTAGCTTGCCCCTAATAGTACATTACAATATAAGTGCGGTATATTGGTTATAACTCACGAGGCGGAATTTTAACCCAAGCTGAAGGCGAGAGCGTAATAGAGCCGAGTAATAGAGCCTAATAAACTGAATTTTTGTAATAAATAACACTAATCATTGTCAATTTGTAGACAAAACTAAATAATGGTATGAAAATAATCGTTTAAAAATCATATACATAGTTCGTTGATGTATTTTATATTACCTCTAGCTTTTAAAAAATATAGTACATTTTTGGCGCGGCCGGCAAGTGCAGCATCGTCGGCCTCTGTGATGTGTGCCTCGACTATAACACACACGTATTTTATGAGCTGCTTTATGTATCTTAAGCCACTGTAATTAGATCCACCGTGTTGAAAAAATCATTTACAATCACAAAATCAGCTCTTAGATATCATTGTATACGTCGGTCATCTTCGGAAACACGAGGTTAGCCGATGCCCATTATTATAGTTTTAAGTTCTGTAGTGTAAGCGTGCTTTGCACATTACAACCGGGTAGTATAAGAGAAAAAAAATCAAACGATCGCTTCGGAGGCTCTGTGTAAAATGACTTGTGATAGACGCACATATTTTTTTTATTATCGAATTTGTATTTTCTTTAAAGTGCTAAATAATTTTTTACACATTAATTGTCAAAATTGAAAGTGATCGTGATAGATTTTGAGTTAGTTATTTGGATAATTAAAACTATTTCGACTTGAGATCAGCTCTACACTTTCTTTTGATTGATTAAAGTCTTTATCTTATACTAGCTGTGCCCGCGACTTCATCCGCATGGAATAGTAACTTTTGGCAGCATTTTGATTTTTGTAGGCAATTTTTAAAGATCTTGATAAAAAGTTGCCAATGTTATACCTTATATAATTAGCTATCTATTAGTGAAAGTCCCGTCAAGATCGGTCTAGCCGTTCCGGAGATTAGCGGGAACAAACAGACATACAGACAGACAAAAAAATTTAAATTGTGTTTTTGTTATTGGTACCCGATATACATTCATACCCATTTAGTAAAAACTTGTTATTTTGACATTACAAACAGACACTTCAATTTTATTTATTTGTATAGATAATGTGAATTAACACATCTATTCTTGTAATGGAAGTTGAGCTCAAACTTTTGCTTTGAAGTCAGCTTCCAATTGATGATTCTGTAACAAAACCATAATTGTAAATGGCGATTTAAAAGTGAGATAAAAAATTTTGACTTTTCGAGTTTCTTGCCTGTTCTTCTCGAGAAGGCTCTCCCAATTTCCGAACAGGTGTAGCGTCAACTTTTTTTTTTCATTCCTACTTGTATTTACAGACATCTTGAGTACCTATATTCAGAATGTATGCACATACAAGGTTAATGTGATTTCTTTAAATTAGATTGTTTTGCTTTGTTTTGACGTCAATAAGTGCCTATGTTGAATAAAGATTTTTGAATTTGAATTTGATACCCAGAGTAATTGTGTTCACACCATAGCGTTCCATAGACTAGCGTCTGGAAAGCTTTGTCCGATTGTTCACGGTTTACAAGCACGCTAGCTGACTCTGCAAACTGGCATCATCGTCATGGCGTGGGGTAGTGGCGACGGCGGCGCTGTTGGCTTTTCCAAATCTAAATGTTTTTAATGGTTCATGCGGGGCTATTAGCACAGAAGATATAATAATACTCCGTACTATTAGACACCTTACCCGCTTAAAATTACGCTCGCAGGCGAGTAGTACCCATGGCTCGGTAAAGTGTTAGATCCGCTCTAGCCCAAATATATTTTTACGACTGGGCCAGTTGCACTTCAGCAGATACCTCTGAAAATGAACTAGAAGTCTGGTGGACCGCTTGATACGAGTAACTGAATGTCAAATAGAACCTCCATCTAACTTTGCTATCCTAAAATTTTATGCATTCATCTATATTTATGGCTATAATGTTATACAAAGAATTTTACTTTCAATGAACGTTGTTTTTCAAATATTACCTATTTCCGCTGCAAAGCAGCAGTTCTTGCATTGCTGTGTTCCGGTTTGAAGGGTAAGATATGGCAGTGAAATTACTCGGTACCGTGACTTTACATCTTATGTCACAAGTTGGCAACGTGGTTCTTGTGGGGGTTGCAGATTTGCTGGGAATCTCACAAGAGCCACATGTATTATATCTGATTGTTACCACTTACCATTATGTGGGTATTGTCAACTTTGATGTATAAAAAAACATCTAACTTCTGATACCCTAGTATAAATTTCGCTAGTACTAGATCAATGAAAGAATCTGGTCCACCTGGCTTCAATTTCTATTTAGTAGTCTTTCTCACGTAAAAATATATTTTGGACGAGTGCGGCTCGGACTTCTCACTGATATCCCTTCGTGCGAGCTGCCAGTCGCTGTCGCCAGTGCCCTGCCGACGCCGTCTTCAACTTTGACGTACCCGTCTCCCAACCACCTCCACCAGAACAAGAGCCACGAGCGATGCGATGAGCTGCACCACCCCAAGGATGACGGCGAGATGCGCAGGCGACACCCCTGCCTGTATAGTCTGTGTTGCCCACACCGCGTGATGAGTACTGTTGGCGGCTGTGACGCTTATCATAGTGGGCCCAGCTACGTCTCTGGTGATGATGAAGGCGCGCTCGGCGAACTGCATCAGCGTGTAGACCCCGCAGCTCTCTTGGCCCACGACAGTTATTAGGGCGATTATGAGCGCACGACGTTGCGCTGGCTTGCTTACTGTTAAAAAAGGCACATGACTATATCGTACGCCACGACACTCGAAAAATGTCAAGTACAATAATATAAAACAAAATTTGGGGCGATGTAAAAAAAGTTTCACTTTAAAAATATATTCCTCTTATCTTAATCAAGCTTTATACAGGATGACAGGGAAAATCGACCTATTCCTTAAAAGGGGTTATACTAGAGGTCATTAGCAAGAAATGAAGAAAGGGTCGAAACTGGATGGTTACCGAGTTGTAACGGTTCTTCGATTTTTTAGATTTTTTCTGACTTGCTACCAATAACCATTAATTGTGAATACACTAATCACAGAAATAAAAGGACTTTAGTAACAATAATTTTTATTTTTTGTATTTTTCCAGAACTTTGCCGTAAATTATTGGAATAATACTGTATGAAAGTTAGCGTACAAATTAGTAAAATGAATGACTAACTAGTTTTTTCAAAAAGAAACAAAAGTTATTAACTTTCCTAGCAGTTATTAAAAAATCAGCAGAAGGGCGCTGTAGGTTAAACTTTTCATTTCAATTTGTAAATTGAATTTAGCCCAAAAGTAAACAGAAACGTAGTAAAACAATGTTTGTTTTTCAGTACATTTGTAATACTGTCATATTAACTGTGTAACTACTTAATAAAGACACTCAGCTACTACAATTTGAAATTTTAAACATTCGCGTTGCATTTCATTAAATTTAATTTTCAGGTTAAGAGCGAGTCTTATATCTTTTTTTTCAAGATTTTTAAGTAGTTTGTCATCTCGTGGGTCATTTTTTACAAGGCCCTGCCAGAATACCAGAGCCTTCGCTGCACTTGTTTGTATCGGAAGCATATGCTGAGGCTCGGACCTTTTTGGCCTCGCACAATATTTGAAACACTTTTTTCTTCAGTGTTTTTTTATTTAATGCTTCAATTTATTGTGTGGTCAGAATAAATTATTTTTCTTTCTTTCTAGTTCAGTGTATAGAGCCTCATCTTGTTAGTCTTTAAAATAATGTTACCTATTTCTTTGAAAACCGGCCACACATCATGTCCTGGGGCTTCAGAGAGTGGTAGCGCTGCTAATTCCTCCTGAATAGAAGGATGTCCTCTTTTCACCCCGCGGAGCCAAGCCAGTGAATTCTCCGCCTCCTGGAATCCAGTCATCGAAATCGATTCTTCAAAAACAGTGAATAAAACACTTTGTTTCACTGAGTGAATAAAAAAAATTATTTGGAACATGCGCGAATATATGGATTATAGTAAGAAAAAAGGAAGCGTGCAAAGAGGTTGCACACTCTCGCTATAAAAACGTACTAAAAACCACCAAAACGTAATAACTAAGTTTCAAAAACTGCTCTAATTTTACAATTAATTTCTAGTTCTTTTGTTTTCTATTGTTCTTTTACCCATAATCAAATTTGATTCATAATCACAAAGTAATTATTTTCTCGCAGTCAATAATAAAAAGTAGAGTACTTAACACGTGAAAAAAAATCATCTCGGCTCTTGTATCCCCTTAATCCACTCAGGATTCTATTCTAGAATCGCGAGGGTAGCGAGTGTAGCGAGAACTTTAAAATCATTCGCTCCTTCTGAATGGCTATATAATATGTTATCTTTGTAATACAAATACTGCGGTTACTATTTAGTACAGGTACTATTCCTCTCCTTGTTACACGCGACCTAAAAGACAGTAGAAATAATAAAGTATAACTAACCTCAAAACGGTCGTGGGCTGCCAAGTAGGCGGGTGATTCCGGCATCATCATAAACATAAAACAGTGCGCCACAGACAAACCAAGGCACCACCATAGCACTTGCCTGTGGAAGAAATGAAAAAGTCCGTTAAAGTCCTCGTAAGTACTGCAAAGATTATAAATTGCTCAGGACGTGACAGAATAAATTTGAGTCGCTATGATCAATTCAACAAAGATTAACCCTTTAAGCATTTGCAAACATTTTCATCCTGTGCGGTTCCTGAGTCACATAGTCCGACCTCCAACAAGATGGACGAGAACTGGGTGCAGGTTGCAGGTTTAACATGTCTTGAAGTAATGACCATGAGATATTTTGCAGTTGCGATTGCAAAACGTACGACATTGTTCTGACTTCTGATCAAGGATCAAGATAGGTATTAGGATATTTTTAAATAACTGTTATCAATACACCAGCTGTTGGCTGCGACTTTGTTTGCCTGAAATTTGGTTATATCGCACGTTCCCTATTTTATTCTACGGAGCTTAATCATTTTAAGGCTCTATGCCACATTTCATCAAAATTGGTTCTGCGGCTTAAGCGTGAAAGCGTAACAGACAAATTGACAGACAGAGTTACTTTATTATTTATAATGTCAATAGGCATTAATAAATATAGAAAACGTGGCATAACGATGGCACCAAACTACCTAGCCAGATATAGAAATAGTTAACCAAAAAAACACACTACCGATATCTATTTTAGGGTGTAAGGGGTTCTTATTATCATCTGACGTTACCCAAGACGTTACCCAACCGAGGAGGCTCTGGCGTTCCTCGCCAATTTACATTGGGCCAGCGTGGTGGGAGATGGCCCATACCCAATATAATAGTTCAAAACCAAAGACCAGCGGTCCCGGAGACCGTGATGACAGTAACAGACGTCAACACGGCACCGGGACCAAGGGTATGGACCCGGGTGGCGAAGATACCCCGTCAATCCACCTTGGCCCTAGCAAAGTATAACGCGCGCACACCGCGGGCCGAAGAGAATCTGCTGAGGAGAATTGGCGAAGGAGTTGAGCAAGATTTATTGGGGTAGTGCGGGACTATCCGAAGTCCGAAGAAAGGGCGTGGACACAATGGTCCTCAAATCCGACAACCTGCTCTTTGCTTGCGCTCATTCTCTGTACTTGCAATAATTACACGTCAGCCATAGCCAGAAAACCCTCAGGTAAATATAATCATTGCGTAAGGACAGTATGTTGTACAACTGTATTTTTCAGTTAGCTAAGTCAATGAATATAAGTGTCACCTGTGCGGCAGTTCAAGGTCAGCGGCTATGTACATTAGCAAGAAGCCCACGTTGTGCGCCAACACTAGAGCCGCCGATGCCGCGCCGCGCACACGCTTCTCACATGCCTGCAAACGACGTAAAGCTTTAAGCTGTAATGAAATAAGTCAACATGCAATATGTTGACTAATTTAGTTACAGCTTAAAGTTTTCTTTAAAATATATTGTTTTAATCAATACATTGTTAAAACCGTTACAGTTTTTAGGAACCATTTAAACAGCAGAATACATACTTTGGAAAGTCTAAAAAAACTGTAAATGCGCACCACAAAAGTCCTTTTATGGCCAGTTTACATTTAAATTATTTTCGCCACGCAACTTCCGTCACGTAGCGTGGTAGTAAATTCCACCAAATCAAACCCTAATCAAATATGCAAATACACATGGAGTGTACTAATCAATAGAAAATACTACGGAGATCACAGAGTGTATACTGCCGACGTGAGATAAAGATACACCGCGTTAATCACGCTTGAATATTGTCGTGCCCTTAGATCTCAAAAAGTGTATCAGCTATAAAAAGTATTGCTGTCCCTGCCAATAAGCAAGACTATTGGCGGGGACAGCAATTTTTTATACAACTAAGTTAGCAACCAAGCATACTGCCCACCAGTGGGGCTAGCACGCAGGAGAATCGAAAATCGAATCGAAATCCGAATCGAGGAGTTTGTATGGCAATTTTATTAGCGCCACGGCGGTGAGTAGCAGAACTAATAAAATTGCCATACAAACTCCTCGATTCGGATTTCGATTCGATTTTCGATTCTCCTGCGTGCTAGCCCCACTGGTGGTAAGTTGGTAACAGCCGCCTTGTAACATTCGTACATTCATTTATTTGTTTAAATTAACTGTTAATAGCAAATCCCTTAAAAAACAGGCGCTCTATTGCCTGTTTTTAAAGGAATTTCATCTAAAATGAACAAATTTTTTCGATCGTCTTTAACAACTTGTACTGGCTGTAGAATAATGACAAAATCAAAATATTCTATACTAACTGACCGTATGCGACTTTGTTTGCATTATAACTAACTTTTCCCGTAGGAAAACTTTTCTCGCCAGATTTTTCCCGCAGGTAAATTCCCTTTGTCCTTTCCCTGGTCTCTATACCAGTTTTCATCAAAATCGGTTCAGTAGTTTCGAAGCCTATTCAATACAAACAAACAAACAATTAAATCTTTCCTCTTTATAATATTAGTATAGATTCCAACATTATAACTTGATAGAATCCACCCATTTACTCATCGTTTTACCTGCCACCCAACAAGAAAATTATCAACTTTATCAGAAGTACCGGTATTTACAAAAAAACAAAAAAACATTAATAGTTATTCACATTAATAGTTATACACAACCAGCTTTCATTAGATTATAACGAATAATGTCTACAAATTAACACCATTGGCATCATTCAAATAATCATTAACTTTATAATAATAAGAAATATACTATTTATAACCTTTACTCATATGTAAGTCTTTTTCCATGTGCTTATACTCGTACTATTGAAAGGCAAATTAATAACACTTTGTGGAACTCTATTGCAAAAAGTTATACATTGCCCCAAAAACGAGCTTCTAGTTATTTGAAGTCTGTACGTTGGAGGGGCAAGTTTATTTTTATTTCTTGCGTTTATATAGTGAATTTGGGAATTGGTTTTAAATGTATTGTAATTTTAATAGACATAAACAAATATAAATCAAATTTTCATAAATATACTCGTACTATCAATATGGGTCAACCTCCGATAGAGCATTCTCGACATCATTATCGTGGCCAATTTTATTTCTTCAAGTAGCTGTGCCCACGAACTATTTTTCGCCTTAAAAGTTCAAAGAAAAAACTGTAAATTTATTTCCCGCGGGAACTACTTACTTTTCCCTCATAATAAGTAGCCTATATGTTAATCCTTGTCGGAATCCGTCTACCTACAAAATTTCATCCAAATACATTCAGTAGCTTTTGCGTAAAAGAGTAACAATTTAGTAAGGATTTTTAAGAAAATTATTTCCGAAGAAATTAAGTTCTCTAAATAAATATCTTAAAAAATATCTTGCTCGTGAATTACAAATAACGCGAACTACTCTTTTTTCAAGCAATACTTTCTATGCTAGAAGCCGATCCCCACAGTAGTATTCCATCCATACTAATATTATAAATGGGAAAGTGTGTGTGTGTATTTGTTTATCCGTCTTTCACGGCAAAACGGAGCGACGGATTGAAGTGATTTTTTAAGTGGAGATAGTTGAACGGATGGAGAGTGACATAGGCTACTTCTTGTATTATATAAATATGACATTACACTGTGAAAATAACTAAAGTAAATCAATCTTACCGTTTCAACATCAGTTACGTTGTCTTATATTGATTTTACTTAATATGTCGCAGAACTTAGTCTGTTTGCTAAGAACTCAATATTTGGATCGCACTATATCAAATCTACACCCCTACATAGTGTAATACAAAAAATAATAATTAAATCGATGAATTCAACAATTTGATTTTATTGATTTTGACAATAGTATCCACTTTCCTTACATTTGGCAATGAAAACAAAAAAAACATTTAGTTTTATTGAAGTTTAATGATAGATTATTCACTGTGAGCCAATGCGATACTTTAGAAAGAGTATAGGTACTACATATTTGAAGATCCTGTTAACTGTGCCTAATATCTCTAACTGAGAAGCTCGAGGTAGCTTCGCGGTGTGGAGACACGTCTGCTGTAGCTAAATCTACAATTTTGAGATACTCTCCCAAGGCGACGATTCGCCCCGAAAGTAAGTGCGCAATGACAATATCACGGTAATCTTCTAATATATAAACTGCTCCGAAACGGCTTGACCGATCTTTATGACATTTTTTGTATATGTTCGAGAAGGTAGGTCCGGGAATAGGTCGTAAACTATTTTTCATACCACTAGGTGATTATTATAGCGAAACGTAGTTCGCCGGCACAGCTAGTCTAATCAAATATATAAAATTCTCGTCTAATATATAAAATTCTCGTGTCACAGTGTTTGTTACCGAACTCCTCCGAAACGGCTTGACCGATCTTTATGAAATTTTTTGTGTATATTCAGTAGGTCTGAGAATAGTTCGTAGGCTATTTTTGACCCCTAAATGATAAGAGTGACCCTCTCCAGATTTCTTTGAATTTATTTATTTTATTGACTCCAAAAGAGATTTTTGGGAGTTTTTAACCCCCTGCTGTGTGAAAATCTCACAAAAAAAGTACCTATCTGTTCGGTGTCTACTCCAACACTCACGATACTTGCATGACAGACAACTAGAAACTGCATTACCTCACTAGCAGCCAGAGGTGGAACGACGTAGGCTCCGGCACTGCCCACTCCAGCTGCCATGCGACCGGCGAATATCCACCAGCAACAACCAATAAGTTTTAGCGACCAGCAGACCTGAGACATATGTAAAATTTCTACTTTAAAACAAATCAATTTTTCAATATACGCTCTTTACCTAACAAGCAAGACACCACTCAGTGGCGCCATTCTTGAATCTTTCGTCTAGCGCAGAGTGCTATGGATCGACTACCACGACGACGGGCTCAAGCAATTGTGGTTAGACGATTGACGTTGAGCAAAATTGCATGCAACGTGTACGATATCAAACAAACAATTCCAAAATAGAGCTACTGATGGAACAATTTTCTGTGGTTAAGACTACTGTACTAGGCGCCAAGCGCAGAAAGTTTGCCGATGTCTACCCTTCCCGCCTCTAGCAACTGCGTCTCGCGCTCGCCTAGTTGTACCGCTAGCATACTAATCATCGACGCGTGACGTCAAGACGTCTTCGGCAAACTTTCTGCACGCGACTAGTATCTTTAAACAGTTATGAATTAGTCACATTTATTTATTTATGCTTTCTTTTACAACACCTAACTTTTTAATTTTTAGGTATTAATAACGAACCACGAAACAAGCAGAGCTTGCGATGATGGCAAACTTCCTCCCGCGGCGCAGGGCGTAGGCGGCTAGCGGCACGCCCACCAGAGACGAGAGGAAAGTGATGGCAGCCGCCGCCAACACCATGCCGCCCTCGCTCTGTTCGCCGATGCCGTGCTCGCCGCTCGCCAGAGATACCCAGCCCATGGAGAGCCCAAGAGACACGGTGGGTATGTGGACTGCAGATTCAATACGCATGATTATCTCCAAAAAACAGGTAGCGCGGCGATTGCCTATACATACACTACCTCAGCTGTCGGTATGTACATACCTACCAATCGATTTTTTTTTTATTATTTCGAATCAATATTGCTTTATGAAATTTTAATTTTTACTTATTAATATAAGGGTTAAACATAATCCCGTGTAGAAGGTAACTACAATAGAATACAATGAATTGCTTATTGTAGTTCTTTCTGAATTGTTCTCATAGTGAATGTTCTTCAATTTAATGGTCTGAACAACCTCTTAAAATATCCTCACATTTTAGAACACTTCATATACAGGGTCATTTTTAATGGACCAACAACCTCCCAGAGGCTGATTCTAGTGCTCAGATGCAACAACTTTTTGTATGGGACCAACACCGAAATCGCAAAAAAAATCCACTTTCCCATACTAAAGTCTCAATCAGCTAACCTAGTTTGTATGGAGAAGTGTTTTTTTTTTGAGATATGATGTTGGTCTCATACAAAAAGTTGTTGCATCTGAGCACTAGAATCAGCCCCTGGGAGGTTGTTGGTTCATTAAAAATGACCATGATTCCGGATTCATACTTATCATTTGGGATACGTGCTAATTTTCGTTCACATTTTCGTTCTTAATAAAATGAAAAATGAAATATGTACATTAAATTACTGGGTACTGTGACATTTTATCTTGTGTCACAAGTTGGCAACGTATTCTGTGGTTTAACATATTTGCGAATCTTACAGGAATCACATGCAGGATTTTTTAAATTTCATTTTATTTGGTTCTAAGCTTCTAGTGGCACAAGGCGCTGTTACTTTAATTTGTAAAATTCAGGGTAGTAAAATTTTATTTTTTGATAACTTGTTATTTTAACCCTAGCTCCAAGTAGGAACCATATCAATATGTCCCCACCCCCTAAAATAGACCTGTGATTTTAACCCTAGCTCCGAGTAGGAACCTTGTCAGCATGCTCGTCTGTCTGTCTATCAGTCAAGACCTTTTTCTCGGGAACACTAGATATCAAAATAAAATTTATATCGAATACTCGGGTCTACGGACTCTTTCAGCTGTGAAAAAGTCATACTTGTAAATTAACACAATCAAAATGACCGTTTCTGTCCCATATTTTTGCAAATTTAACGATTTTAGAAGGAAATCAAAGCATATAGGGTAGGTACTTCCCGTTAAACTAGAATCATGAGCTTAACATAAGTTTACTTCTTGTTCTTAAGGTTTTAAACATAGAGTTTATTTTTTATACGGTCTCTTATGTTTTATCAATAGACTTTACACATTTTTTATTTGTCGATGTATGCGTTAACTAATTGAGTGCGCATACATTTCCAATATTATCGACTTAGTATCGAGAAATGGTGTTCGAAAGGATTATAATGCAATATTAAATGGTAATTGGGTATATAGGTAGACAGCATCAAATAAGTAGGTAGCAAAAAAACTATTATGAAGTCATGACGAGTCCCCTTCAACGCCAAAATATTATGTAGGTATTTTTACCTAAAACAATAAGTCAATATTTGTTATTTTTAAAAGTAAGTACTATTAAACCTAGATAACTTCGGGTTTTTGAAAAATATTTTTAAAACTAAATATACATAAATCCGAAAAGTGTAAGTTATATTTAAAAGTACCTATTGCTGTTTGTAAGGATTATGTCGAATATATCGACGAATTAGGAACGCGACGTATCCGGACCAAATTATTTTTTAAATTTAATTTTGCAAGATAATCCGCACTCGTTTTAGGAAAATGGTCGTAATTCGAAATAACAAATAAAAATCACTTGGTAGCGTTATTTGAGGTAAATTGGCCTAGTAAAGTAGGTATGGTCTTATTATACATTGAGTAACTGTCTAGCGATGACAGTACACTAACGACTATGACAAAGGAAGTGGCATATTTTCTATATAAATAATAGAAGAAAAACACACCCGAAAACGTCAATAAAGTAAACAATAAATTGTTGATAGTACTTTATCTAACTCGTATTTAAAAACATTAAAACTCTTTATTGAACTAGCAAATTCAACATCGGGTGGGTTTTATTACATCGTGTATCACTGAGCAGCGCAATTGATATTGCACTGATTACTTTTACTATAGATAATAATAATATGGTCTTAAAAATGTTCATTCGCATTTAATGCAGTTGCGGCGTCGTCGTTCAAATTGGCAAACATCGTACGACCAAAAAAAGCGATTTTGTAGCTCGATGGAAATAATACTATGCGCGGATCTAACACGTAATAATCCTAAAAGGTCACGTGATGATTTGTGTATTTAAATTCGTGGTAAGTGCAACGAAATTGCGTCATTTGTACGATAATAGCTAATTAGAACACCAACGCAGCCGACGCAGCATAAGGAAGAGCCTACTAAGTATTGACTGTAAGACACAACCAGTGGTTGGCCTACTTAGGCCCCTAGCCTGAAGGGGCCCCGGATTGAGGTATGTGAGCTATACTATTTTGTTTTGTTTCAATATTGTCAATTACGCAATTCCACAAACGGTGCAATTATGCCACAGAACAATGAAATTATTAGAAACTATAAAATTTGCGGGTCCATTTCTAATTTACATTATGCAAATTAAGTGTGGTAATCGCTTTGCTTGCCATGAAAAACGCTCGTCCCGATTCCGTTGAGTCCAGTCCACCTCATTCATTACAAGACAAATCTAACAGATTGTTGTACAATGGCGATAAATACGCAATATCATACGAGGAATCCTCGTGCACCTATAGACATAAGATAGTGATGCTGACGTTTACACAATATGTTGAACGGGAGCGTTTCATTTCCTATAATTACAAATGATCTAATTTCAAAGGAAATAACGTTCATTGGATATAATTTTTACTTGGTCTAACGACACTTCCTGTTACAACATTTCGTATATTATTCATTAGATATAATACTCATATTCTATAACAACATTTTGCATAAAACTACATTGCTATAATAATCATATTCTATATTATCATTAGATATAACTTCTATATTGTTTACTAAATAATTTTCTATAAAAATATCGTTTTGACCATAAATTTATCTAAAATACCTAATATTAAGCAATGTAATTCATTCATGCTAGTATTGACAGAAACGAATCGCTGCAAAACCGACTCCACGTAGTCTTGTTTGTCCTACCCCTAGAGTGTAATTCAAACACAAGTAGACGCGGAAGGGCGAGGCGGCCCGCTAGCTGAGGAGCAGGTAGTAGCTGCGGTGGTGAGCGAAAACCATCTGCGACGATGAGCTCGCGTGGGACGATGAGCCGTGACAGCACGCTGCATGCTTGCTTGCATCCTGCATGCTTGCTTGCATCCTGCATGCTTGCTTACATGCTGCTTGCTTGCACGCTGCAACTTTGATTGTACTTTGCATGATTGTACTTTGCAAAGAACGACATTTCAACCTTAGTAAGCTGTTATCTCATCTCTGAATTGGTAAAGATAAGAGATTTTAAAATAGGGCTATAATTCAAGAATAATTATTTTGTTTCTTTTTAAGCTTATTTTTGTGACAAGTTTTTATTATTTTAATCATTATATTACGAATATGATTTTCTCCCGCTCCTCGAGTCAAATGTGACATATTTTCCGAGGATGACATAATTATGAAAAAAAGTATTCAAGAAAAACTCGATTTGGCTACACCATCAAGCATTTTTTAACTTTCTTGTATTACTAGCACAATAAGAACCTAGGAATTGTGAAATCTCATTAGAATCATTTGTTTACTAGTAAATTTGATATTATTTGATATGGTGACTCTTTCACGGCATGATTACTTTAGTTCTAGGTTGTCTAATATCATCATGTAATATCATAATATTACATCAAAATAATATTATCAACGATGAACGACAACGATCTGTAAAATATTTAATAGCATTGGCGTAGGTAAGGGGGCGGGGCTTGGGGTCCGGACACCCCCCATTGAATATGCCTATGATAATGAGAACACTTATGAATTATCACATCTCACTTGTTCTAATGTCAGTATAGAAACTCACTGTCGCAAAGAAATAATTTATTCAAATCAATTCAAATTAATCGATTGATTGATTGAAATTTAAATTTCCATGTCACCGTAGCCTATTAACACTGAAATTTAACTATGTTTAATAGATCAAGTTATTTAACGCGTGTCACTTTATGGGATAATAAAACGTGAACCCGAACATCGGTAACCGGTTAGACGATATTATATAAATGAACGTAATTGACCTAGTTTGTTCAAAGTTGCCAAATTTATTCATAATTAATATCTATTTCCCTCAAATTCCATGGTTTTGTAACTAATAATTTATTAATCGGATCTGTTGGATTTTGACTGTGTATCTTTTCCGCTGCATTTCAAGTAAGTTAATTTATATACTTAATAAATAATAATAATTTTTGCAACATTTAAACAATTCGTTTATATAATGCCTTATACCAAAAATTAAATATTTAACGTAAGGATTTATAAGTTTTGCTTACCTTCAAATACATTTAATAGATTTAAATAACAGCGCCAACAACATCATTTTTCTTAGGTAATATTTGTCTATAAATAAAAAAGGGCATTCTGTCTGACCCAACAAGAACTACAGAATTGGGACTTACGTAGGTACAACCTATACAGGCTGCCTGGCCACAAGCGAATAAAACTATTACTTTGCAATAATAAAACTATTCATGAACCCTTTTCTAAGAACAGCAATATAATAAAATGTTTGAAAATGAAAATGTAGCTTAATTATAATTTAACATCCCGCTTATTAACGTAAATAAGTCATTCTTATGCTGTCGCTGCCAGCATTTTCTTTGTTTTAATTTTTTCTTACATTTATCTATCGCAACGCTGTATAAGTATGTCTTCAAATAACTATACAAACAAACATGTACATGACACTATTACAAACAGTATGCAGTACACTAGTGTGCATGGAAAAAAGCGGTGCCTTGAGCTTGTGAAGTTTAACAGGTAAAACATGCGTAACAAAACAAGTGAGCGACAGTATAAAGCACAAGAAATAGGTACCTACGTCTGTGGTATATACAGTAACAACTACATGAAGCTCGCTTCCACGAGCACTTATGCGTTTGACGGTAATATATTACAGAGCGTAGTGCAATTCTTGAGCCTAAGTGCACGATTTCCATAGACATTTTAAGCGCAAATTGAAATTGAACTTTGGCAGCATGATTGCAAAATACCTAGCATATCTGAGTAAACAACGAACATTATTAGACACGTTATGAATAAATAGATGAGGAGCGCATAAATAGTGTAGACCCTGAAATAAACGTACCTGTATTTCTGAATTGGACGGGTAGACTGCGGGATATGTCGATTAATTATTACCATCGAACGCAAGAAATGCTCGCTGCTTCATTCCACAAGAAGCTGCTTTGCAACTCCATTAACTAATTATAGGTACTCACTCATGACGACCGTAAACGCCTGCCGTGTCCAGCCCAGAATCCTGGACCACGGTCCTGGAGGAGCCATTATTACTCTTGCTGTCGCGTACTACTTTAACTGCTTCTCGCTACAAATCCTGCGCTACTATGGAACCTTGTAATATTATTGTTATAAATGCTTATATAAGCATTCATAACAATAATATTACAATCACTAAGTCATGAACGAAATCGTTAACTAATTCCCAATTGAATAACATGGCACAGATGAAATATACCGAGGATCAGTGTGGAAGTGACCACTTTAGTAGTGTGCGCGCGCGCAGTTTTGGTGGTACTGCTTTACGCGCGAGCAGGATCTGCCACTTTAAACGACTTTACTTACTCGTATCGTAATAAAGTGGCTTAGATTTTCTTCTTTACAAAAAACCAGGAAAAAATATAAAATGTGACGCAAAATGCAAGCTTAATGTAACGTTAATTATTTAATAAAATAGATTATTTTTTTGTACAGCTTGCTACGAATATGTAGGTATTTAGCCAAACCCAATTAGTAATTAAAAAACTCAGTTCTCAGTTTATTAGGATATGGTTGATTTTATTTTGCATGATTTTTTTATAATATAAGATAAAGAATTTACTCATTTATTGTACACATATATTAAGATACATACATTATGGTAATTAAAAAAGTACAAAGGCGAACGTATCTCCTAAAGGGGTCTCTTCCAGCCAACCCACAGACCAACTAAGTAGCAGTGTAAAATGTACCTACATCACAGCGGGATGAATTTGTTTTATAAAGTTAAGATTAAATTAAATTAAAAATAAAATGTGTCCTAGTAAAAAATGGAACTCAATCAAAAAGATATCCAGGCTAGACTTAAGTCTATACTCGAAATTTTTATACAAGTATTTAAATTTTCGTGAAGCTTAGAGAATTGATACTTCATAACATGAAACTTATTTTAAAGGTAAGTAATAAGTGCACAAGGTATTTTAACTATCAAGAGCTGCTGAAAGTAAAGGTGAAATTAGACGGTTCATCAAAAGTGATTCATTTCTGCGATGAATAGTGAACGATGAACAGTGAATTGCGTTGTTTGTATAGACGGTTCACTTTTGATAAAGATATTATTTCATTCCTCGTGGAATTCCCGTGAGAACACAACGCCCGTGGCGACGCGGCAGTATGAGAAATGAACCACAAAATGAACTGTGAATGAGCTGTCGCTGTTTAGACGTTTCACTTGTCGTTCATGCCGATGAACGAAGAAAGATGCTAGTGAAAACAATTGGAGGCCGGAAGCTTTCATCGCGAAGCAAGGCACATTCCGATGAACGTCAATTTAGACATTTCATTTTCAGTCATTCATCGATAAAGCATCGAAAATGAAGGCAAAAATGAACCGTCTAATTTCGGCTTAAACAATGTTTTTAACATTGAACGTCTCTTTAAAAATCTATAAGTTTAAAGGAAGATGCTTGAGTACTGACTGGTGTAGCCTAGACCTTAACAGCTGGAAAGACGAGAAAACTTTTGAAGAAAAACCCCTTTCGACGTAAGTGGTCAATGAGGCTGGAAATTGAAAATGTTCATACAGCATTGTAAAGTTTTTATGATACTTTTTTTGGCTAGGATTACTAATTTGAAATTTGGCTAGGTACCTATATGTTTTTTTTATAAAAAGTTATGTGAGACTTGGCATTCACATAAACCGGATTGTTCCTGTCATCATCATCATCATCACAGCTAATATACGTCCGCACCCCTACCCTAACTTGCACCCCTACCCCTACGCACGCTGGCCCAGTGCCGACTTCACTTTATGCTTCACATACACCTTTGAATTTTTCGCAGATGTATGCAGGTTACCTCAGGATGTTTTCCTTCACCATAGGAGCGTCGGATAAATGTACGCTTTTCTGTAGCGGAATTATTCCTGTAAGGGGTATTATTTTGAAAGGTTATAATTATGAAAAAAATAGCGATTTTGAATTTAAGCCCCGTTGAAATAGTCTTTGCTATGCATCTTAAAACTTATTTCTCAGAATTTTATTTTTCATTGTGAGGAGTAATGGGTAATTTTCGACAAGAAATGGATGAAAGGCGCTTAACACATTGCCACCGCAACCCGCTGCGGTGTACGGGGGGACGAAACCCGCATGCGGCTGCGGGGACATGGAACCGTGCCACCGTACGGTTTGCTCCGTATCTCCGTCCGGAGCTGCGGTGCACGACGACGCCGACGCCCCGCATCACCGCATTATTTATGTCGAGATCTATTACGCGTATGCACGTCCTTTCTACGCAAAAATCCGTACGATACTGCGGCATAGACTTGAGGCATAAATATGTGATTAGGTACGTTACGTGGTTTAAATATTTTTCGTTACCAGTAAGTACCGAATCCACGCCACCTAGGATTAGGTATTCGTATACCATGTTTGTTAATCGTGAAGTATCAATCTGTCAAACTATACCTACTGAAAACAAAACTACACTTTACGTCTAATTATTAAGTTTCAAATTCTTTTAAAAGTTCTCAAACGTCATCTAAGATAAAATACCATAACTATTTTTTGCATAGAAATACAGTGAATCTCTTGCTAAACTAAGTTTAACAAAATCTTAAAATCTTTTTAAAAATTACAAAAAAACCGACTTCAAAAACACTTAAAAGTCAAAAATTATATAAGAATGCATACCATTACCTTTTTATTATGAAGTCGCTGACAAATTTTTGTAGTCGGTTTTATTTTTTTGGTCCGGAGGGTTTCTTTCTTGAGCATTAAGTGCTTTTTTATTATAATTACTATTTCACATAATTTATTTAGAGGCCCATATGTTTCATAGCTTAGGAAATATCGAAGATTTTGCAAGTGACCCGGAATTTTTGCTCGTCAGTGTATTATATTGATTTTCGTTATCCGAAGCTATTCAGGTATTTGCGTCTGGTAGTCATTAACCGAGCTGATAGTAGAAGGATCCTTAACTTAAAGGAGTTAGAGGTTACTTTTTTAATACAATAGGCACGTATTGACCCTTTGTCGTATTCTTTCAAATTATTTTTTTTACTTTGAAATTCACTAAAAAGATTTCACAGACACTTAAAAGTCAAAAATAATATAACAATATAGATAACTAGCTTTCCGCTCGCGGCTTCGCCCGCGTTATTATATGTTTGGGAATATTATATTTTACCGTAGGAAAAATAATTTTGTAGCCTATTATATAAGACTGTTATTTATATTTAGGATCTCGGATAATAAATTTCATACAAATTGGAGCAGATTTTAAATATTTTTCATAGAAACTTTCAACCCCTATTTTGCGCCCTAAGGGGGTGAATTCCAATAAACCATGAAACACGACGTGTTTCATGGTTTATTGTACGTGTTCAATGAAATATTTTTAAGAGCATGAATCTCAAGTTTTATCAAAATCGTTGCTAATTTAAAGATTTTTCATACAAACTTCCCAACCCTATTTCATCTCTTTGGGGTTAAGATTTTTTAAAATCCCTTCTCAGTGTGCGTCCGCATTTTAAATTAAAACAACTGTCCAAATTTCAGGTTTCTACCATTAGAGGTTACGGTATGGCTGTGCGTGCGTCTATAGATGGGAACATCTCCATTTATATAGGTATATAGATTACATTTCTATATTGAATGAATCGTCGTGAATCTCCTTGAAAGATTTAAAATTTAGCACCGACTTCAATATCCACATGTAACGTTGTCTGTATTCTTATATTCTTTTTAATTTTTAAATGTTTTTGTATTTTTAAAGATTAGACGATTATTACCACAGGGGCTTATGCTATGCTTTAGTTACATACTAAAAATACTTGTGTTGGAATAATGTGAAATAAAAAGACGAGAATTATGACACGCTTTTATTTATAAAGGCTTTCACAAAATAAACTTGCATGCTGCACATAAGGAATAATATATTGCGACAAAGCAAAATAAATTAAGAAAAACAAATTATGTAATTATTACAAAAGCTTTAACAAAATATACGGACATAAAAAAATAAACCATGGCTGGAAGTCAAGTACGATTACACTGACAGTAAAATACTCATGTTTCCTCAGAACAATAATGCTTTATTTATTGTTCTGAGCATGTTATTATGAGGTCCTTAAATTAAATATTCTATATAAATATACAGGACAATATTGCCAATCCTCTTGGACGTTAATAAAAGCAAAGTACGAGTATACTGAGTTCGAATACAAATATAAAATTACTGTTACGCCGATGGTATAAGAAACTTCCGGCGTGATTTTCTTGGCCTTAGAAGCGTTTTCAGCAGCTTAAAAACGCATTTTAGCGCGTTTGAGGAGGTGCTCTATGACATACTAGAATATTGAAATTTCACCCAAATTGCCGCTCTTTTCAGGCGCCTGAAACGGGCACACGCTTTGAAGCACACTTCGATATATGACTAAACTTTCAATAGGCGTGAGTGAGATAGCACGATAAAAAAGGGACCACAATACTTAGCACCTTCCAGATACAAAAGATTGATCGAATTGCATCTAGAAACTTCTAGGCGTACTGGCTGACAGAGATAGAACAGCTGACAGAGATAGAACACAATCGGGCATACGACGGAACTTTCGAGAAGACAATCAATCGGGTACAGAATGTTCGAGAATAGAACATTCTCAAATGCCTCGAATGTTCACCGGTCCTACTATGTAAGCGCGGAGGCGTACCACGGAACTTTCGAGAAGACAATCGACCAGGTACGGAATGTTCGAGAATAGAACATTCTCGAATGCCTCGAATGTTTACCGGTCCTACTATATTAGCGCGAGGGCGAATGCGGACGGACAGTTCTTTTCAAGAGAGCAACCCGAGCAGATCAAGCGATACAAAGTGACTTGGTGCGATCATCTGCGACTTAGAAGCGTTTTATAGTGCAGTGTTCTGTGTCTAAAGTGGCGTTGTAAAGTGGTTTTCAGTGTTAAGTAAAATGGCTTAATTAGTGCTGAATTAAATCCTATCTCTGAATAATTGCCGGTGTTTCACGATTATCTGTACTACACATATATCTATCTATACTACACCCACCCCAAAAACATAACATTTGGTTGGTGTCAGAAGTGGGATAGAAAATGCCGATTACGCCACGAGATAAGGAGCTGGAGAGAGCCCAGACGCGATGCCAGGCTACTGCCGAAGCTCATGCGGGTGCTGCAAGTACATCTACAGCGACTCTCCGACGCCACAAGTAGATTTAAATACAATCCTGCTCCTAATAAAAGGACAAAGCAAGTGGCAGGAAGAAGAGGCCAGGATGCAGGAAGAACAGGCCAGGAGGCAAGAAGAACAAACCGGACAACAGGCGGAACAACTGTGCGCCCTCCGGGAGGAGCAGACTAGGAGGCAGGAAGAGCAGGTCAAGAAACAGGATGAACAACTGAGTCTGCTCCGAGCAGTTCAAGCGGCCGCAAAGCAATGGAAGAGGGAATCGTTGGAGGTCCGTAAGGATCTCACCAAGCTCGAGACTCGCCTCCATGATTCCAACGAAAAGAACGAGGAACATGAGAATCGCCCTCAGGCTATAAATAACGACATGAAGAAGCTCGAAATAAAAGTAGCCAACGAGGTGGCCGGTGGACTAGAAGCAACAGTACCAGTAGGTGGAAGATTTAAAGTGCCTTCATTTGATGGTACCTCGTCATGAACCGCATACAAGCTCCAGTTCGAGTCCGTTTCTAAGGCTAATGGATGGAACAAGGAACAGACCAATACGGCACTAACGTTGGCACTGCGAGAAGGAGCTCTCACAGTCCTGGAGGCTCTTGGAAATGACAGGACTTATGACCGCTTCCTAGAAGCTCTGGAAGCCCGTTACAGTGACAGCCATTTAGAGCACGTCTTCAGAGCCCAGCTGAAGACGAGACACATGGTCGTAATTAATAATTGCAACAGTGGGCCCTGGAGATAGCAAAACCTGGCAAGGAAGGCATCTCAATCTGCTTCGGCCTCATTCGTGGACAGCATGCTGGTGCAGGCCTTTATTGACGGGATTCGGAACTTGGAAGTGAGACCTGCTCTCCGGTTGGACCACCATGGAACATTTTGTAACAGGAAACGCATGTAAATCTTTAATTTTTTTGCCAAAAAAGCGTAGCTTCTATCTGTTTTATATTACAATGTTTTGATAAAATATATTTTATTAGAAATACCGCTTTATTGGTTATCATCATCAAACTTAATAGTGGGGCAACATCGTCTAAATACACTTAAATTGACTCAAATGATTGGTGTATTCTTCATTCTTTTTCTCGTCGTTATTAGAATAGGTACAAAAACTCTTTACGAAACTTTATTTAAATACAAATCTTAAAACACTTATTAGCGTCAAAAAATACAATATACCTGAAAGTTATTTAAATTAAAATCATAGCATGACGTGTTATGCGTGCGGACATTTTTTTAAATATAATGGTTAATAATAATTTTTATAAAATAATAGCAATACAAATATGTATGATGTAGAATAGGCAAACTAAGTGAAGTCTGCAACGAACGAACTCTTGAATTTATCCGGAAGTGCCGACAACATGGAAATTGAACAGACTTACTAAGAAATTGTAGGTACATTTCCTTCTACTTTGGTTGTTAGTTAATTACTTTAAGAAGCTGTTAGTGCTGTTGTACATAGTTTACAAAAAAGCCTGACTCCAAGTAGTTAAGCTTTACCTAACGTAACTCCTCATATATTTATATAATATATACTAAGCTCTTCCAATATATAAAGAAGTTGAAATGTTATTATTTAATCTTTGTAGCAAGTATGACTGGTGGACTTATTTGGAGAATTGTTCCTAACGACGAGTACGTGTTTAAGTAAGCAGCTATAGGGACCATCATCGTTACAAGCCGTATACGACCCATTGCTGGGCACGGATCTCTCCTCAGTTGAAGAGAAATTATTGCTCCAGTACACCACGCAGTCCAGACCTGTTGGCGTTGGGTTATGTTTCGAGTTTTCCACCTTATCGCAGAGGTGCAATTTCAATTATTTTTTTTCTCTTTATTGGGGTTAGCAAACAGTATCACAATAAGTGTTTATAACAAGTATGAAGTATATTAAAAACTTAAATAATTGTGAGACGGACACTGTTTTTTAACTACAGATTAAATTAGTGAACTCCCTTAATAGGCTATTACGATAATCACGAAAAGAAGAGGAGCAATGACACGTGTATTCTAAATTTGTCACCACGCAGACGTTACGGTTATTTAGGTTTCCATCACCCTAACAAGACCAACAAACTTTAAATTCCAATTACAAAGAAAATTACCAAATGCATGCAAAATTACCAACAGGATGAAATTCAAATTTTCATAAATTGCAAATTTTGAAATTACCCTACATTTTATAGGACTTATTGCTCGACAGATACCAATAACGCAAAACTATATTAAGTACTAAACGTTCATTAAGAACTAAGTACGCAAGAAAAATAACAATGTGAAAAAACTACATGACCTAAACCGCAATCCGTATAAGAGGTGAGAAAACAGTTGACAATACAATTACGACGTGAAATTTTATAGTGATTTCTAATCACATACGATCATATCATATTTTTTTGAATTGGTATTGTTCTCTAAAAATCCAGAGCTTTTGCAGCAGGAGCGGACCGTGAATTCGTGGAGCTCTGGTCTAATACTAGGTGTTCGGGGGCCTATTAATTATTCAACTAATTGTCAATTTGTCAACTGTTTGCTATAGTGATTATAATGTGAAGTATAGGAAATAAATGGAGAATTAAAAAAATATATTTAATAAGAGTTCTTGTTTATGTACTTACATTAAGCAACCTTTCAAATAGACAAGCGACAGGGGAAAATTTCCTGTTTCGTTTGATACACACGGGTTGTTCGATCTAGGTTGTCAAAATTATGATTGCTTTTTATTAATTTTATATATTTTATTTTACTTAAAAACAAGTAAGTATTGTCTATTGTTTTTGAATGGGAGCTGGGGGCCCTTTGTATCCATGGGGCCCTGAGCTGAAGCCCAAAAAGCCCTTAGGTAGATCCACCCCTGTTTTGCAGTCCAAAAAGAAAAAAAATGCCTATAAAGCAACGACTAGTTGAATGAACTCACTTTAATTAGATGAAAACTTGGATTCAAATCTTCACCTACGAAAAAGCAATTTCATATAAATGCTGATGGATACCTAGGGACGTTCTAAGCAGAATCTAAGGCAGAAACAATAACCAATGCTAATAGATTCCTAGGCAAATGCTAAACTAAAATTAAGGCACTAGCATCCTGAAGACTATGACGATGGCGTAAAATTTACATCAACTTACTGAGACCCGTTGAACATGATGACTGTAATGGAGATAAAACATTTCTTTTCGAAACGGATAAGTCTTGAACTCAGCATATCGCTTTTCAAATGTAATTGGGTTATTATGCCACAGAAATAGCTAAGAAGCGGAGTAAAAGTTTATATCGATTAATCAATGAATAAACCACAAACAAAGTTTTGTACGTATTGAAAAGAATACAGCACATCCTTTAAAAAAATAAAGTAAGGAGATAATAATTTTCTGAAGTGGACATCTTTAATTGAATTATAAAAATATATTTTTAAGTACAACAACATCATTACAGGCAATATAATATCTAATAAAGATAATTATTAATGTAATAATGTTTTGTCCAACGCCCTTATTGCTACTAATAGCCTTTGACAGAGTGTTAACTTTTTGAAATAAGCTTTAAATATTGATTATGGAGAGGCTTTGGAAACTTTTAATCGGTTCTGTGACCTGTGGACAAAACAAACATAAGATTAATAATTGAAACGACCAAAATTCAATAAATCAATTATATGCATGGACCTACAAAAAAATACGGACGTAGTGTGGCATTAAACAAATGTGAAGCATGCAAGGTAAGACAATTTCATGTGTTTGTACACGACCTACACTCATTCAAATGTTCCAAGTAAGACAAAAAGCTGTCATTTTTCCACGAAAAAGACACGTCGGAGATCTGCTAATTGGGATATCTTCGTGCATGCATGGATTCTACTTGAAGGTATAAAGATATTTTTGAAAAAAATAATTTGATTGGGGTTGGTAGTCCGGTTAATCACGAATCCGTATAACTGAGAGCCAGATAATCGAATTTCCACTCTATAGATAAATATCAAGATCAATAATCGATAAAAACTATTCTATCTTTGAAATTGAACCAAATTGCACACTTTAAGCCAAACATCAAAATCGATTAAGTAGCTTCCGAGTTTATCCCAGACAAACACTGTGACACGATATTTTTATATAGTTACTTATATATTATAACGAGGTAAAGTGTGTGAGTTTGAATGTTCGGGGTAGTCTCCAAAAATTATTTTACTAATAGAATGCTTTATTATCAGTGAGTTACCTAGGCTATAGATTTTTTCCTACGGAAAAAAGTAGAATTCCCACGCGAAGGACGAGAAGCTGCGAGCGGCAGGAACGGAGCCAGTCCTCGATTGATTACAGCCACCCAAAAATCGTTCTCAAGCGACAACAATTAAAACCGAATCTAGCTTGCGCAAAAAAATCATTTTCTACTAGTTAACCATGAAGGTAGGGCAAATTTTAACGCGGCGCAAGGGACTCGTGACATGACATGATAAATTGTACGATATAAATTCTCTTCTCGGGCGCGTGCATAGAGATGTCGCATTGTGGACCCAGCACACGCCCCCTAAAGGGAAGAGTTTTAGTGGGTAGGCCCGGCACTCTATCGAGAGAGCCCCACACTCGCTCACAGTCTAGCCAACATGCATACCTACCCGCAAATTTTTTCGTCCATCTATCGCAGTGGTTCTTAACCTTTTAGTAACGAGTGACCATTTTACAAATATCTGTCTAGCCATGGACCACCAACCCAAAACCAATATAGGGTATATATGAATAAAGGGTTGTTTGTTATATTATATCTATTATAATATTATTTTCATCCCCCCATCTCGGAAAGAGTAATTTTGCTATTCGATATCTGACCGCCAAAGCCGTTTTTATCCGCTTGAGGTTAAAGTAAATTTGAATTTAGAACATCGCGTGCACTAGGTACCTATGTGATTTCAAAACATCATTAACCCTATTTACTTCCATCTCCATGGTGCCGAATTTATCATAAGTACAACTTTTTTTAAATTTGTTAAAAACTCAGACTCTGAACCTCCTTGATGTACTTTTGTTTTGAATTTGCTTTGCGCGCGCCATTTTGTTTTGACGTCGTATTGTTATAAATAAGAAACTTGAAAACAAGTAAAAATAACGTATTATTTGTTATACATAATATAAATATTTTTCTGTAATACTTATCTATCATAATGTACAATATGTACCTAAACTGAAATGAAAAGTAGTAAGTAGCTTGTGATTGAAATGGTACCGTGTTCCTCCAAAAATTATTAAACACTGTCTAAAGTTAGACAATGTTTAAACATGATGCTGTTTCAGTTTTTCGTAAAGAATAGATAGTGATAGCATCATATTTAAACAGTGTCTAACTTAAGACAGTGTTTAAAAACTTTTTGTAGTAACATCGTAAGTTTTATTTTGCATTTAGTCATTTCCTCGCTAAGGGGAGATGAAAAGTTACGTGTTGCACTCGAGTGCAAAGATTTTTCACCTTGTGCTCTTTTGATTCCTTCGCTTGCTCGGTCATCAAAGTTGAGCACGCGGTTAAAAAGCAGCTTTGCACTCATGTATAATAAATTACTATTTTCGTGTGCCTTCGCGGACCACTTCGGCTGCTTCCAGGGACTACCACATTATAAGAACCACTGATCTGATATGCGATATGTCGCATTACAGCTGGTCGCGCAGTAGGGGTAAATACAAGTGAAAGGCGCTCGGCAAAGCAGCCAATACCAATATGGCCTTAATAAATTTTCAGTTAAATGCCTACGATCGAAAAAAAAATCACTTGCATCGAGGTTTCCTAAAAACCACACAGTTTTAGGAAAAATTTTTTGAGTGAGTTTGAGTGATGAGTTATTAAGTAATTTTTTTTTTTTTTATTAAAAAACGTCGCCCCACACTAGGATTTTCTCCTGTGTCGTGGGTGCAGTTACAAACATAGAATATCACATGCACATACGCCCAGACTGGAACAAATTTCTGTAGGCTATATAAAATATCTGTCCCGAGCGGGAATAGAACCCGCGACCCGTTGCGCAGTAGGCGATCACTCCACCTCTGCGCTAATCGTGTCGTCAAAATTATTATTAAATTAGATATAAATCTTTAAAAACATGAACACTGATTTTCTGCTATATTCAAACATCCAGCAAACAAATTTGACGTTATTATATGAAAAAAGCAAAACACAGGAACACAGCCAAAGCCTTTCTTTAACTTTCAACGCAAAAAGTAATTAAATTACGTAACGTATATTTTGTGTAGGTACTTTAATAGGTATTTTCGGTCCGAGCTGCATTTTTCTCTATCGCGCTCAGATATGTTCGGGCACACAACGCGACAGCTGGACAGCAATACATTTTACAAATACCTATTTCTGAATTCTCTCGACCTTGGTGATTCCTTTGTCGCATTTACACATGCGTGTTCGCCATTCGACGAAACATTCGACGAAATATTCGACGAAACATTCGACGAAACATTCGACGAAACATTCGTGTGGCGTTTACACATTCGTGTTCGCTATTCGCCTCGTCATTCGACGAAACATTCGTACCTACGAGTGCCACCGCGAACTACTGTTCACACCACAGAACACAAATACCCTAAAGGGAAGAACGGCAACTTCATACTTCAAAAATGCTTACATCGAGCTCACTAGCGCTCCCGTTTATGCCATCGGAAACTTTTTGTACGCGGGAGATTCAAATAGTGTTTTTGATTTTTGCTTTACGAAAATTCTATGACTTAGCTGATACCGGAATTTCAATAGGCGTAAAAAACAATCAATTAATTAATTGTTACATACGCCTATTGAAATTCCGGTATCAGCTAAGTCATAGAATTTTCGATTCCGGGTTCTGCAGGTACCAAAAAATATATAAAAACGCCAAATCTTAGTAGGAATAGGGAATTTCGTAGCAATGCCAAATAATACAAGCTTATAAATATGTTTCAGAATATTTATTTCTCTCGATACGGGGTTTTTAGAAGCATCCTCAACAAAACCTCGATTTTTAATAATACAAAACCGTTTCAGGCATATAGCAACTGTACTCTCAATATACTATATTAGAATATAATAGATTTGGGCAAAACATTTACCATTTTTTAAAAGAAATAGTTGAAAGTAAGTTATAATAAAGCCATTTAAAAAAATATATACATACATTTTTTTCAAATTAATTTTAAAATGTTCTTCACACCCTTCAGCCAATCTTTATTTAAATTATCGCATATTTGTAATAAATTTTGTTAAAGTGCCTTTACATGCACATTTTCTTTTAAATAAGTATTAAAATTTGCAGCATTTTCAACCATTTCACAGAAACTGGGCTGGATGTATTTCAAACTGCATCTTATGTCGTCATATTCTTTAAAGGATGTAATAATAAATAAATGAGAAACCTCAGTGTTTGGATCAGCAAGCATATTTTTTTTACAATGTTCGCAATTGTTATCTATATTTTCAGCTATAAAGCCGCACACATATGCACATATTTGCATTTCTCCAGAACACTGAGGTATATCTAACTCTCAACACCTTCAATAAAAACATCTGCATCAATTGTTCGTTGTGCACACCCTTTATGAAGAAACACTTTGAAATTATTTAGTATATCAATATTATCATCCATGTTTCAGTTTCTGTTTTTATTATTAATAACTAGATTTGTTATTATGCTAGTTTTCAATGTTGCAATATATTGAATTGAAGTCAGGTTTGGATTACATCCACAGTTACTTCAAATGCAACCAAAACAGTTTTCGAGGGGATCTTAATTGAGCCTTTGGCCACTTTGTCAATATTATATTTGTTTAAATTATTAAATATGCGCTTGATTGCCATTCATCGTCCTCAACCAGCCATCTTGTGAAGGGGGCTTACTTCTTGCCCCCAAAAATTTCATTTCTGTGAAAAAAACTATCATTTTATTAAAAAATCTAAATGAGGGCTGCTTGAAGACATTTGGTAAGGTATTTTTTTCCTCTTTTTCTGTCTGGCGTGTCACCATTCATAGCGTCGAATAACTGGTCCAAATTTGAGATCAGTGTTGCAGTCGCTGAGGCATCTTGTGGTAATTCATCTGAAAGTAAACAAAAGATTTCAAATGTTAAAAGGAATTTTTCATATAATATGAAATGACATTCTGACCTATGATATTTAATGGAGTATGGGCAACAGTGCCGCCATGTTGGATTTGTGTTATTTTCAACAAAAAAACATTGATATTGGTAGTACACTAGAACAAAGGCATTACTATCTTAGTTTATTTTATAGCCAGTAAAATTCAGCAGCTAACCTTATTTTAAGATACATTAGTATAACAGTAGTTAACTTGCTGTAATAAATAAGATTCTGGAAGACAGACTGGCCAATATACCAATTCGTACTAGTTAACTTCTGGCACAACAATTAGGTGAATTCTGCATTCCACCGGTTCTAAAGCGGCAAACCCTACTCTATGAATTGCAGGTGACCAGCCTGCAATTCTGAAATTGTATTTTAACGCCATTCAGATGTCTCTCCCAGACCAATGTAATTTTAGCAAGATGGGGAATAGCCACAGAAAAGAAAACATGTTATACATGGGGTGAAGCATCAGGAACAGCTAGGCACATACTGATGGGATGCAAAGTTCTTTTAGAAAAGGGTCATAACTCGCGACGTCATGATAAGGTTTTGGGAATCATACGGGAAGCATTGAGCTACTTTAACAAATAATCCTGACGCGAGAGAGTGACTTAAGACTTGAGCAGCTAGCTGAACTTTCATTTTCTGTTTGCTATTTGGTTGAAGGAGTTGCTGGGTCAATGCTGGAGCAAAAACTTCTTTTTTTCTATATCAAAAAGTTCTTGTGACTCCATTTAGCTTTACCTATAATATAAGATTATAAAAACAAATTAATATTCTGGTAATTTGATAATAGATATTACAGAGAAATCAATATAATTGTAGTCTTGTTTTTAAATTGCCTTCTAATATTAACTCTAATACACTCCAAGATTATATTTAATTGTCCAACAAATCCTATATCATATACATTAAATGTTAAAACCCTGTTGTAACGTTATTGTGAGGTCTTTTTTTGTCCTTTTTCAGGTAACTCAAAACAATCTCTTATACTTTCAGCCATATTTTAAAAGTAAATTCATAAACAAGTATATTATCCAAAACTTGAGTTTGGCAGTAATGGTTGTGTTTACGGCCGATTGCCATATACATAAAGAAGTGAAGTGAAGATTAATCTACCCTTGAGAATTATTAATAATTGAATTACCTTGGTCAAATGGCTCTGAAGGTTATATTCACTTGAGTGCTCTAAAGATATAGAACACTGAGAAGTACTGGCCGTAACTTCCATTTGTGTGGTCTCCTGGAACTGTAACATTTTATGCTTATTAATTGACATTGTTTCTAAGAAATATTATTTTCTATAAAACAGGTTTAATAAACAAAAATATTTTATCGAACTGACTAGTGAATTCTAGGCCAGGTAAAAATGGAATTCTTTAGAAAAACTATCAATCCCCGTGGTCCAAATTGAGCTATTATGCACAATTGGCACCGATAGCGTGCAAACAATCCGGTCCGAATTGAACCGACGTGTGCCTTACGAAAGCAATGTCACGTCATGAGTGACGTCACGAAGCGGTGCTATCAGTGCTCACGAAAACAAGGTAGTGCACTGTGTGTGCAAATGTCAAATTCAAATTTTGATGTTAAGACGATTTGGAATAAAATATGTCACTTAATATTTATTAACTTTTGAGTTGATAAAACTTAATTAACTGACTGTAAAAACTTTTAAGATTTTGCCATGAAATGTTTCACTAATGTTAAGTCAAACAAGACTTTTTAATTAATGACATTGACAGACAGTGCAAATATCACCATATTCAATACGGACCATGACCAATTTGTGGATCGCAATTACATGTATACAGAACTTCGTGTTTAATAAAGATTGGTGTTCTCTATTTTAGTTGATAAGTTTGACTATTTCACTTAACAAAATCAAACTGTTATTAAATACCAAATTTACCTACTTGAGCTTTTTGTGCTTCTTTAGGTGGATGTTCATCTTGTAATTGGGACAAAATATTTTGAGCTTCTGCTGGAATGGCGAACTTATTCAATCTTGTTTTGGCACTGCTAGTAAATGATGAATCATCAAAATGATTTCTGCATAGCATCTTATGCTGTTTATACAGCTTCAGCAATGATTCATCTGAAGTCCAATCATCATTGGGATAGCAAAACATTGCCCAAACTCTGGCTCTGAAAAGGAAATTTATGTATTATTTAAAAGCCGACAAAACCGTATAAACTATATATCCATAAATCTATATAGGGATCTGTTTAGATGTTTTATGATATGGGAAATCTGTCATATTTTTGGTAATTTGAGCTTATCAGAATTAATGTAGGTATTATGATTTCGAGGCTACACTATTTTATAGACGTAGTTCTAACTAGTAAGTGTAAATAAGTACAAAATAATACACTTACTTCAGAGATCCATGAATCGACGGGAGTGGAAACCTGTGAAAGGTCAAAAAAGTAGATAATTTTCTTTGACGTTACACCGCATTTTGCGCACTTTACACTTCCTTTTCCAACCATGGTGGAAAAACAACACAAAAAGCGTCAATATCACACAAAAGTATTGAGTTTCTATATCGTAATCTGAGGTAATAACACGAAAGCGTCCATTTCGCTTACGAAAGTCTCTATCTCTTAGATTGTAATTAATGAATTCACAGCAAAATGCGTCAATTTCGCAAAGGACACTCACAATTTAAAAATAAACACAAAATAAACCGACAAAGACACAAAATAAACAGAAAAGAACACATTAATAATTACAGAAAAAAAAACAGCGTTCAAATGATAAGAAAGCTAGATGCCATTACATAAAATATAATTCCTACCATAATTTGATGTTAATTTGGTTGAACCTTTCATTAACAAATTGTTAACGAAAGGTTCGCTTGTCTGAAATTAGACAATATTATATGAATCGTGATGTTGAAAATTCATGGCCCGTGATTTCTATTTTTCAAATTACTTTTCAGTTATCATTTATATAACAAAACCTACCAGAATGGTAAGTCCGTATTGAATCCTGGCATGTAAAAAAAAATCGATTATCTCATTCTTTCGTAGAGCGCCTTCCCTTTTTTGCAAATCGTGCCATTGTTGGCATTGGTCAATTAGAAAGCTGACCCCCCCGGTTCACACATTCGCGGGTGATTCATTTTGATATTAGCACACGAACACGGAGGACGTGAAAATAATGGCGGCATGCGTGCTACATTTTAGTTTTTAATAATTTAAGCTTTAATGTTACAAACATATGGCGGACTTAGCGATAAACATCGCTCTCTCCCAGTCAACCATTAGGCTAAGGAGAGAAAGTAAATGACGGCATAAGAAAATAAATGTAATAAATGACAATAATTGTTATATTCAAATAATATGATATTAAGAAAAAAACATACATACACGCACATAACACTCACATATACATATTGTATATGTGTGTGTGTGTGTAAGTGTTATGTAAGTAATGTGTATGAATGTGTTTATATATACACATACATACTTGCATATACAGCGCGCGACAGAGCGTCGGTGGCGCAGTGGACTCGGCACTTGCCTTCCAATCGGGGGGTCGGGGTTCGAGACCCGCCATGTACCAATGTGTTTTTCGTTTCGAATTTCATATGTACATTTGTCTGACGCTCGTACGGTGAAGGAAAACATCGTGAGGCAACCTGCATACATCTGCGAAGAAGTTCAATGATGTATGTGAAGTCGACCAATCCGCACTGGGCCAGCGTGGTTGACTAAGGCCTAATCACCCTAATATAGGGTAGGCTCAAGCCCCTCGGTGGGGACGTATATGGGCTGTGATGATGATGATGATGATGATATTGAAGTCGGTACGAAACGATGATCTCTTATAAAGTCTTAAAATTGACACCGACTTCAAAATAGAAGTTTGATGTTGTCAGTACCTATTCTTATATTATTTTTACCTTTTCAGTGTTTTTGAAGTCGGTTTTTATTTTTAACCGACTTCAAAAAGGGAGGAGGTTCTTAATTCGATGCGAATGTTTTTTTTGTGTGTATGTTATGCGATTACGCCGCCAATTGTGGACTGATTTTCAACATTCTTTTTGTATTCTCTGATAATGGGATCCCATGAAAATCGATGGAAACGCTAATGAAATACCAGCTCACTGATGAGCTGGTATTAAATTAGGGTTTTTGTTTTTACTAAAAAGATTTCATTCACTAAAAAGTTAAAAATAAAAAATATTTTACAAAAAATAAAAACCGACTTCAAAAACGCTGAAAAGTTTAAAATAATATAAGAATAGGTACAGACAACATCACACTTCTATATTGAGATCGGTGACAAATTTTAAGACTTTCGAGGAGATATCGTTTGGCACCGACTTCAATATAGAAGTGTGATGTTGTCTGTGCCTATTTATTATATTATTTTTAACTTTTCAGTGTTTTTGAAGTCGGTTTTTATTTTTTGTAAAATATTTTTTATGTGTAATTATGATTGCGATGTTTTGGGTTCCAAATGAGCTCTTCTCTATAATAAAGTTCTAGCAATTCTAAAATTCGCACTTTACTCCACTCTAATTTGTCTACACGTTCGGTTGGGTCGGGCGCTAGCAGTCAACTAAATGCATGCGAATGTGTAAATAGTAAGTTCGTGTTCGCCATTCGTGCCCTTTGATTCGCGTCCAAAAAACCGCTCCCGACGCGAACTCACGAATCGCGAGGCGAATGGCGAGGCGAATAGCGAACTTACTGTTTACACATGCGTGTTCGTTATTCGCCTCGCGATTCGCGCGAATGTGTAAACGCGCTATTTCGCGCGAGTCTCGAGGCGAATTGCTAGGCGAATAGCGAGGCGAATAACGAACACGCATGTGTAAACAGCTAGTTCGTTATTCGCCTCGCTATTCGCCTCGCGATTCGCGCGAATGTGTAAACGCGGTGTAAAATAATATTGAAACAGAGGCACCACTCTTGCTGCGTATCTCAGTGCTGTTTTAATAGTGTTTTGAGCGATCATGTTTAGGGGGCTGGACAGAAGAGGTCGTGCCCGTAGGGACAGGATTCCAGCCACCGTAAATAAACATAGATTTTAGACAATAGCCGTATTTAGCAGCTCTAATTACCAAGTTCTATAGTTTTACAGGTGTGGATGTTAACCATCCATTGTTCAGAAAACTGCATTAATGAAGTAGGTACCTAATTATTTTTGATAATAAATAGGTCCTACTGAGGGTCTGTTCTAATCTAGCACCGAACATTAAAATCCATATCAATCAGCCTCCGCCTTCACCTATGGAGACTATTATCGATTTATAAGTCGTTCATCATAATACACTAATGAATACTCACCGGGTTGCAATAAATAAAAGACACACATGGTAAAAACTTTAAAACAAAGAAGTTACGTTACAGGTGTAAAACGCCACAATTTCACAAAATTTAACCTTTTTCATAAAAGTGATACGCGAATCACCAATCGGACCGGCCGATAAGGTACCATAAACTTATTAATCACCTGCCTGGTGCGGAGTCAAACGGCGGGTGGAGCACAAATGATATTACTGTGGAGTACTGGGCTAGGTCAGTTCTGTTTATCGATCCAGTCTGGGGCGGGAGGGTGATTCTCAAATCACCCTATACAGGAACGTTATAATGATACTATATCTAATGATTCAAATTGTCTCCTGCTTTCTACAAGTGTCGTGAATGCAAATCACTATTATGCATCTCGTTTCCTTGTTATATAAGAGAGAGAGAGAGATATCTAGCATCTATTTTCTAGTTCCGCGCAACGCAGTCTAGTACGAAAATTATTACTCTAAGTGGTGTGCAAATTGTGCAATTATTTCTTTATTCGGTCTGGTCTTCCAAAAGTTTCCAAATATACCTAAATAAAACTAAGTTTTGAACTTAGAATATGAATGTAAAGCATGAGTTAAAAAGCGTCTGACAAAAGTAAGATGCGTCATTTGGAAAAATGGAACGTGCCCTTAGGACTCGTGAATTTAGGGTTAAAAGGGGTGCGTTCTGCAAGTAGAGATTTAACCACAAACACAATGAGGATCAGTAAAACTATCACAAACTTGTTTAAATTAGTATTCACGTTATTCTCTATGACATACGAATGGTACCTATATGTTTTTGAATTATCGAAATCGGACCATTAGTAAATTGAGTTTTAAACCTTTACCAGTGCAGGCGGTTAAAGCCGTGTGCCGAAAATACGCGTGACGTCATATGTTCCATGTCATGCCTGCTCTATGTTCGCGGCGCACACTGATCAATTATTAAAAGTTAGCGTCTCAAAATGTTTGTTGGTCAATGAGTCGAAAGTTCTTAAAATAACTTTATTAAGAATTGAAGGTAAGTTCTTTACATAATACTAAAAATCAATACGATACAGTCAGTAGTTCAATGTACCTATATACCATTTCAAAGTTACCTCGAAAGCAGAATTATTATAACATCGTCTGCCCGCGACTTCGTCTGCGTGGACTTCAATTTTGAAAAAAAAATCAATTTTCCCTCGGGAACTACTTAAGGAATCGGGATAAAAGGTAGCCTATGTTCTTTTCCATGACAAAGGCTACATGTATGCCAAATTTCATCCAAAACCGTTAAGCTGTTTTTGCGTGATTGAGTAATAAACATCCAAACATCCACACTTTCACATTTATAATATTAGTAGGAAGACTGATTTATCGTTGTTTTTCGTTCGTATTCAAGTTAGTTTCCTTTTTTTATAATTATATCACCACAGACTCAAGGTCAGTGCCCTTTTAATGCTGTATTTTCTTTTTGATCTTTTTTTTTTTAAACTTAATAAGTCCGACTACTCTACTCTATATCTAGGGTGAGTTGCGCATCACCTAAAGTGTAACTACTTATCTTACATGTTTATATATAATAATAATACACACACGCTTATACATCATATATATATTTATACCCATACATACCTATTATATTCCTATTACATTATATACTTTACATATTACAGATTTTTGTTATTCTACATTACAGTATATTATAACATTAAAATATATTATATATGTTGTATTTTTATTATTATTAATTGCTTGTACGGCTTCAAAAGTAGACAAACATTTTAGTTCCATGTCACACCAACCATTAACAATGAAATATAGTTGTAACCATACTAATAAAAGGAATAGTTGGTGTGACATGGCACCAAATCTGCTAAAAATGCCTATCCACTCCTGGAGCCGGCTGTACATATTCCATATTTTTATACGTGTTCTTAACTATTAACTTAACTATGTCCATATGTTTGTAGCATTTTTTTTAAACTTATGATTTAGCTTCGGTTAATGCTAGAGGGACTACCGCAAGAGGGTTTTGGGGTGAGGTGGTTCGTTTCCGCATCTAAGTCGCTGCGCATATCTGGGCTCTGACAGCCATTTTTTCGTTGTAATCGACGACCTCATAATCCGTCGCCGTGCAAGAAAAGGCAACGAGGCGTCTAATGGCGTCATCCTCCTTCAGCTCCCGGTAGTAATAGGTGCAGGTCACCGTGTGCCTTGTTATGGCGACCACCGCATGAGGAACGCTGTCGTGAACTGGATTCTTTGGTTCCGCTCCTCTGAGCACAAACACGTAGTCGTACGTTAGCCCCTGAGCTTTATGGATGGTGAGCAGCCTAGACTTAACTCCAGTGCCAAATCCATCCCTCTTGTGCACTTCTTCATCTTGAGTGAAGGTCAGGAAGGGTCGCACTTTCTCAGTGTCGCTCCCGAAGCCATTCCGCATGTTAAGGACCTCAGTACTTGCCGAGATGTGTAAATATCCTCATAAATGTCTTGAAGGGCGTACACCACATCCATCGGACTTCGGTGTATACAGAGGAGCTTTTCGGTAATGGACGTAATGGCGGCAGGACTTTCGTAACGCATTTCGAATAGGTCGTTTCTGTCGATGAAGGGAATCTGGTTACTATCAGCCATGAGAACCAGTTCCTTTGTCCCGGTCAGCCTTGATGCCATAACTATGGCTCCAAAATGGACCAGGAGAGCCTCATCTACCAAAAGGCGCTTTGAAGCTCTCGCCCCATTGATCAGGACCGAGGCACTTGTTCTTATTTTCCCCTTTGCGACCGCCCCTAGACGACTCGTCACTTCGTCCGACAGCTCCTTTGCCGTTTCGAGTGTGCTGGTAATGTTAAAATAAAAAGGCTTGTTGTCATGGTATTGACATAGTAAGGAATGCTTTATTTTAAATTAAAGACAACTATAGAGATTACAAAAATAAACATCTATCAAAAACTGAACTAACCAGTATTTCAACATGCCCCCTTAATCTATATAGTAGGACAAAATAAAGCTAAGGTAAAAATAAAAATGTAACAAAATAAATTATATCGGTGTCAACCCTATGTTGGCAACCCTAACATTGTTACACATTTCTTATGTGGGATACGTCTTAAAGGTTTTGTTAACAGATCAGCTACCAACTCATTAGTAGATACAAACAGTAATTTAATAACATTGTCAGCAACTTTTTCGCGTATAAAATGATATTTTGTATCTATGTGTTTCGTTCGGCCGTGGTGGATAGGATTTGTAGCGATTTTTTGTGCACTTTGACTGTCACCGTACAATGAGACAATATCTATTATTCCACTTACCTCGTAAAGGAAACGTCTTAAAAATACGGCTTCCTTGGCAGCAGAACACAGTGCCATATACTCCGCCTCGGTCGATGAAAGCGCTACCGTTGGCTGCTTTTTAGATTCCCAAGATACTGGCCCTCCTGCTAATTGAAAAACAAAACCAGTATAGGAACGGCGGTCAATACTATCGTTTGCCCAATCAGCGTCAACAAAACCATTCAAATATCGCCCAGTTTTCTTGTACGTTATATTGTAATCCAACGTACCTTTCAGGTATCGTAATACGCGCTTCGCAGCTTCCCAATTTCTAATAGTAGGATCAGCATTAAATGAGCTCAGATAGCTTAATGTATACGCAATGTCGTGTCTGCTATTCATTGCCACGTAAAACAGAGAACCAATCAAACTCATATATAAGCGACTATCATGAAATCGCTCAATCTTCGTCTCTTGTTTGTCCAATGCAAGTGGTGTATTAGCACTTTTGCAATCTTGCATGTTAAACTTTTTCAACATCGTGTTTATAAATGTTTTCTGATTAACCGTAATTTCATTATTAGTTTTACGTATATTCAGACCTAGGTAATAACTTAATTTTCCTAGATTTTTCAAAGAAAAATATTTGCTTAAGTCATTTTTGACAACTTCAAAATGTCCTTGGTCTTTATAAAATATAAGAATGTCATCGACATAGACAGCCAAAATGACAAAGTTACTACCAAACTTTTTTATGTAAACACACGGTTCTGAAGGTGTTCGCGAAAATCCAATTAAAGACAAAGTACTATTTAACTTTGTGTTCCATGCTCTCGGTGCCTGATTCAGGCCGTATAATGACCTTTTTAAGAGACACACTTTACTTTCATCTCCGCTGCAAACAAACCCTTGAGGTTGTTCCATGTACACCTCCTCTTCTAAATATCCATATAAGAAAGCGGTATCCACATCTAAATGATGTACATGAAGATCCAGCTCTGCAGCTAACGCCAACAAAGTACGTAATGAAGAATGGCGTACGACCGGCGAAAAGGTTTCATGGTAATCAACTCCGGCTTCTTGAGTATATCCTTTCGCAACTAAGCGTGCCTTATATTTCTTCACATTACCTTGTGCGTCCTTCTTCAACTTATATACCCATAAATACGAAAATGTCTGATAACTCTTTATTAACGAATTCAGTGCCATTGTCGGTTCTAAAGATTTTTATTTTCTTGTTCGTCTGTCTTTCAATAAAATTCATAAAATCGCAAATTTTACTTTTAACCTTACTCTTTGCATCTATGAAATAAGTAAAACACATTCTTGTAAAATCATCTATCAAATAAAGAACGTATTTGTTTCCATTAAAAGATGAAACTGACATTGGACCAGCAATATCAGAATGAATTAACTCCAACGGTGCTGTCGCCTTTTTATACAATATTAATTTAAAAGGCTTTTTAGCTTGCTTGCCTTCGACACAGGCTATGCATGGATCCGTGTCAACTTTATCAAAAACTACACCTACTGTATAATCTTTTAACTTTTGCATACCTATACGACATAGATGTCCCATCCTTTTATGCCAAAGTTGGTACTGCGACAAGTCAAGGTGCACATTATGAGCTGATATTTCACCCTGTAGATCAACTACCGTACCGTCTAATGCGTACAATCCACCACACTCCGAAGCATGTAACACAGGAGTTCCTGTACAAGAAAAGTCAATATTATTATAAAAATTACAACCCTGTTTATCAAAAACAACTATAAGATTCTTATTAACAGCTTTCCTAACAGATATTAAATTCGCTCTTAAATCTGGTACATAAATGACATCTTTGATACATCGGATATTTTGATTACACAATTGAACGTCACCAATAAGTTTGCTACTAGCTATTTCACCATTAGCAAAAGTCACCTTACCAGATTCAAATGGCTGAGCATTACCAAGCCAATCCAACCTCGAAGTCATATGTGTTGTCGCTCCCGAGTCCACTATCCATCTTTTGTTAAAAGTGTTGGTCGAACTTACGTTCAATGCACTCAATAGAGTAGTGTCACGACTGGATGTGCTTTGAGCTTTCTTGTCCTTGATATGTGGACAATCCGGGCGTTTATGCCCTAGCTCTTTACAATTATAACAGACAACATTCTTCTTCCTTTTTGAAGTCGACGACTTTTTCTGTCTGAAATTACCAGTAGAGTATACCCATCTATGCATTCCAACAGGTCCTCGTGCATTAGATGCATTCGCATTTTAAATTTCCATGTCGAGTAACCTTCTCGACCACACAACGGGCTTATTCCGTTCACACTCAGACATCTCTTAAAAATGTTACCTGAATCTCCTTGTCCAGTAGCCATTGTAATCGATACGAATCGTTTCTTTATTCTTCAAGTTACAAATTATAGGCAGACAAAATTCACCAACTCAAAATATTGAAATCCGAACTTCTGAATTTGCTATCAATATTTATTGTAACACTTTTTAATATGCTTTAAACTGAGTTTTAAAAAGCGATTCCTTATATTTTCGTGCTGATAACGTGTTAAAATAAAAAGGCTTGTTGTCATGGTATTGACATAGTAAGGAATGCTTTATTTTAAATTAAAGACAACTATAGAGATTACAAAAATAAACATCTATCAAAAACTGAACTAACCAGTATTTCAACAGGTAATGGTCAAGTCTTCCTTAATTTTGATGTTTTTAAGGAGCCATGTGGTCTTTCCACACCCCGGCACCCCGTCCACCCACCTGATTGCCAACTTACCCCACGGCTCTGAGATCCAGGTTCCGGTTACGTATTTTGCCGTTTCTAGAATCCGGCTCTCCAGCATGAAGCGAGTGCACTTAGAAATCACCACTATTGGGTCATCAACCGGTGCATAAAATGTGAGGGCTCCTCTTTGTTCTGTCGCTTCTTGGTCCACCAGCACCATTCCCGACGTGCCACTGCACGCCGCCATCTGTCCCTCAGTTATGGGGTGATTCCCCGCCAGCACCGTCCCGGAGCTGTTGTCGTGGACCACAGCCCTCGCCCCGTCTAGAAGCTCTCGCAGCTACACTCGGGCGTTTGCTTGAAATGCTTCAAGTATTCTGCTGCAGGTGGTGTGTTTTACTTGCAACGTCGCCCGTAGTGTCTCCACATACTCCAGGTAGGCGTTGACTAGGTCGTCTCCATCTCGGTCTGATGCTAGTCTTGGCGGCGGTCTCACCCTACCCATGTCAGCTAATGTGGACTTTGTGGTTTTATGTAGGGAGTGTGCCTTATTTTTGGGATCCGTGTTCTTTACTGTCACGCACCCTAGCCTCCGAGGATGGACGTGGCCCAGGGCGGCACATATTCTCCTGACGAGGTCGTCTGTCGGGGATGGCCTTTAAGATTGGAGGCATCCCCTTTTATGTTCCTCCTGCACCGCCTCCTCATGCCGCCTTTGAGCCCTTGCTGAGCCGCATTCCACCTGGTCATCGCGTGGAGTCTGCTCTCGATGTTTGAGTAAAATTCCGAGATCACGATCAGTTCTTGATCTGTCAACAATGCAAAATGATATATTAAACTCTACCATAATAGACTCAAGTATGCTCAGCATACAAAGCGAAACACAATTTGCTAATGAATTATCATACAATGAGTATATACAAGAAAACCAGTCACTTAAGAATGCACTAGTAATTGCGGAAAAAGAAATAGAGAACCTACTTTTAGAGAACAATTCCCTGAAAAAGACTGTAGATGGGCAACAAAAAGAAATAAAAGTACTCAAACAATTAACAACAAACATAGGACAAAACAATAGAAGTACTCCAGTTCGTCGAAAAATATCCATTATAAACACACCTTTAAAGTTGAATACTACGGTTTGGAATAATAGTGCTACACACGAAGAAACTCAAACTACGGCACAAAAAGAGATAGAGGTAGACGCATCAAGGAAACAATATAGCGTAGGAGATAAGTCGATGGACGAAGACAAGGAAAAAATTAAAGTATTTATTTTAGGTGATGAACAAATAAAACATTTGTCCAATAGTCTACATGACAGCCGCAAGCATATATCAGATGAACCGTATTCTTTTATTACCGTGGTGAAAGAAGGTGCCACTTCTTCCCAAATCTTATGCAGCTGCGATGATGTAAAGAAAACAATTAAACAAAATGATGTAATTTTATTAGCAGTTGGTAAAAATGATAAAAACACAAGTATTTTATTCTCCGAATTAGGTATTGCATTGTATAAATTAAGAGAGTTTAAAGTATTTATCGTAAATATAAAAGATAATAGGTATTTTGACGAGAGTGCCTTAAATCATGGTTTGCGTTTATTGATTAGGAACTATAATAATTGTCAACTTATTGAATTAAAAGACATCAACTACAAATATAATAAACAAAAATATATTCGAGATTTATGCTTTAAAATCAACATAGAATTAGATTTTATTCAGTACAAAAATATGTATTTGGCACCACAAAAAATTATGAAAATATTAAAAAATAGTCACACAGTTACACGTAAAAAAGCTCAGCAAAATACAACCCAAAAAAGCTTAGTACAGAAAACAATTCCCTATTATTTTTCTAATGGTACAAATAAAACTATTAATTTAAGCAGTCAGACTCTTTTTCGTTCCAAAAGTAGAAATTACAATACTTCATCAAAATATAGCGAGTATTCTCAGTAAACAAGATATTTTTACGGTAGCTCTAAATGAGTTAGTAAAAGACATTGGCGACATACATATTATTTGCCTATCAGAAACATTTATTAAAAGAGGCTCAGAAAAAAATCTCAATATTAAAAACTATAAAATTGCTGCAACCTTTTGTCGCGATCAACGAAGAGGTGGTACATGTATACTCTTGAAAAATACTTTACAATTCAGGATTTTAGATATCATTGAAGCTTCAGCATTCGACTTTGAATGTTGTGCAGTACTAGTACTGGATTTCAATATCATAGTTTTATGTGTGTATCGTACACCATCCTCAAACATAGTAATATTTCTCTCAAAACTAATCTCGGTATTAAACAGACTCACTCTTAGAAATAGGAAAAAAATTATACTAACAGGCGATTGGAATATAGATGTTCTAAAGGACAATAAACACACACAAGAACTAATTGGTCTACTATCAAACTTTAATATTGTTAACCATATACATAAGCCTACGCGGAAAAATACATGCTTAGACTTGATTGCTAGTAATATATCGGAAGAACCTCGGGCAATACTGCATAACTTGTGTTTGTCAGATCACGAAACAGCGCAAACAGTCACATTTAATCTAGCGCAGCACTCAAAAATACAGAATAACACATACTGGTTTGAATATAAGAGAGACCTTTGCATAGACAATGTAAAAAAATTTATAAATTGTATAAAATCACTATCGTTTCAAGAGGTATTAGAAGAGTCAGACGCCGAAACAGCCTTTAACAAATTTCATGATAGTGTTGTACTTTTTTTCAATTTATGCTTTCCACTGATTAAAGTAAAAAAGCGTTACAAAATAGTTAAAAATAGATGGTTATCAAAAGGTATCAAACGATGTTGTATTCGTAAAAGACAATTATATTTAAAAATGCGACTTGCGTCATCGAATAAAAACAAGAATAAACTAAACTATCTTAAGTATGCAAGAATACTTAAGAAATGTTTATTACAAGCACAAAAAAACATGAATACACGATATATTTCCAACTCTAGAAATACCTGTAAGGCATCGTGGGAAATAATTAAGGAATGTACACAAACTAATATTGAAAAAGTTGAAATAAATAAAATAAAATTAGATGACATTTACATAAATAATCCTAATGAAATTTGCTCTGAATTCAATAAATATTTTATTAATTTGACAAATACATGCAGTTCTGACAAAAATATTGACCATAAAAATGCTTTAAATGATATACCTTTCCATGATAGGAGCATCTTTTTACTACCGGTGGACGAGAATGACATCAACAAAATAATAATGGGTCTAAAAAATACAAATACAACAGGATACGACAACTTAAGTACGAAACTCATTAAGAAAATTAAAAACTTTATAGCAACACCGATAGCTCATATAGTAAACTTATCAATGACTCAAGGGCATTTCCCATCAAAATTAAAATTATCTGTTATAAAACCACTACACAAAAGTGGTTCAACTGACTCAATTGAAAACTACAGACCTTTAGCAATACTACCAATTCTTTCAAAAATATTGGAGAAAATAATGAACAATAAAATATATAACTTTGTAACTTCTGAAAACCTACTTAAAGACGAACAATTTGGCTTTAGAAAAAATAGTTCTACTACACTTGCCGTCTATCACTTGATTAAAAATATTTCCCAATATTTAAACGATAGGAGTTATACGTTAGCTATTTTTTTAGATATGAGCAAAGCATTTGACTTTGTTTCGCATTCGTTATTACTCGCTAAATTAGAAAGGTATGGTATACGTGGAAATGCTCTAAAATGGTTAGAAAGTTATTTAAAAAATAGAGAACAATGTGTAGAGATTACAAAATGTGATGGTAATAATAAAAACATATACAGAAGCAAATATATGACAAACAAGGTCGGTGTACCGCAAGGGAGTGTAATGGCCCCTTTATTATTTTCATTATATATAAATGATTTGCCTAATTCTATTAATCAAAAATGCATTATGTTTGCAGATGACATTACACTATTGATACATGGTAAAAATTACACAAATATAGAAACAATTGCAAATGAATCTCTTAATAAAATAATAAAATGGTTAGAAACAAACAACTTAAATATAAATTTAAATAAAACGAAGTACATACAATTTAAAAACTATAATAGTAGAAGTGAAAACATCACTGTAAGTCACAAGGAAGATACGATTGAAGAGGTAAAAAGGACAAAATTTTTAGGTGTAAATGTTGATGAATACCTAAACTGGAAAAATCATATAGATACTATTGTTACAAAATTAGATAGATTTGTGTACGCTCTAAATAGAATTAGACTAACCACGTCAAAAGAAGCAGCATTAACGGCATATCATGGATACGTTTCGTCTGTTCTAAGGTATGGTGTTATTTTGTGGGGCAACTCAGTTGATCTAATAAGAGCATTTCGAATTCAAAAAAAATGTATAAGATCAATATGTGGCGCTAATTATTTAGATAGCTGCAAACCACTATTTGAGGCACTTAATATTCTTCCACTTCCTTGCCTATATATATTTGAAATGGCAGTATTCGTAAAAAAGAATGGAGCTCTATTTCAAAAGAATAGTGTATTTAACAGTAAAAAGACTAGAAATAACAATTTATTATATGTTCCGGTACAACCATTAAAATTATTTTCAAAAAATGTATACTGTATGGCAATAAGAATTTATAATAAAATACCAGAACATATTAAGCAATTGACATTAAGTAAATTTAAGAATAAATTCTTCAATCATCTTTTAAACAAAATGTATTACTCAATTAACGAATACTTAAATGATTCAATAATATAAATGTTACTTACCTATATCAATTTAATATTTTTGTAATTATTATTTTCTTTATCTACTCTGAGCTGTGTAAAACTGTGTAAATTGTACGTAAATTAATTGACATATTAATAAAGTAAATTAAGCAATGACATTTATTGAAAATTTAAACTGAGTTGACATTTATAGCGAACACTTTTAAAATTGACATTTATAACTTTGTTTATTTGACATTTTTGTTAATATGTAATCACAATTTTGACTTGGATTAATTATTGTACCCAAATGATAAATTTTAAAAGTTTTGCATTTAATGGGACTAATCATAATGTTTCACATTAGAATAAGTATTTGCACGTCGAAAAATGACAAAATATGTTGGATTATTAGCTTCTTATATCATCTCTGTAACCATATTTTTGCAAATAAAATGATTTATTATTATTATTATTATTATTATTAAAAAGTCGAGGTTTTCGCCTCTTCCTTCGTACACTATTATTTCGTGTTTTTGGGCGGATTCCAGCAAGGGAGTGTAATCCGACACTTTCCCTTTCTCGAAGCCTACCATCATGACGTCCACGCTGATGACTCTCGGGTCTCCTTCAAAGCATGACAGCAATTCCCCAGCTTTTGTGAAGGGCGACTTATCGTCCATGTCCCAGTTTAAGAGTAGGATGGACTTATTTCTGGCATGCACGATCCTGCATTTCTGTCCGGCAAGCATTACCTCCGGCATTGCATCAAAAACTTTTTCTTGATGGTCGCCCTGGTGGTGCTGCCTTTGAGCAGTACTGCTAAGCCTGGTGATATGGCTACGTGCTTCCTCGTTCCTGACATGCAAAAACTGATGCCAATCCTCTCTCTTGGGCTATCCATGAAGACCGCCACACCCCTTTTGATAAGGCCTATTTTCCCCCTTTCCCCGCCACTCAACCAGCGATCTCGCGGTATTGTTGGCACCACACGGGGAACTCTGTTTGGCTCCGCGTTAACCCTAGTTACCTCAATTCCATGCGCTGGTGGTGTACAATTCTTGTTCCTTCTTAATTCCACTTCTGCCACTGCTTCCAGGAACTTTAGGGTGATGTCTTTGGTTTTATTGTCCAGCAGCAGCGCATGGATGGTGTCCTTTTTTAACACTAATCCATCCAGTTTATTTTCTAGTTCAAAGCGAGCTCTGGCAAACCTGGGACAGTCCAGGATCAGATGCCACACCGATTCAACCTCCGCAAGATCGCATTTACAATGCGGGTGATCCTTAATTCTGAATCAGTACAGATATTCTCCGAAGCCCCCGTGCCCCGTGAAGACTTTTACTAGGAGGGGCGAGGGTTAGTTTGCTTATGTAATTACTGTAAAATGTGAATTAAATAAAATGGTGTAGGTACATCAAGGAAGGTCTGTAGGTACTTTTTATTGGTATATAAATCATCATCATCATCATCATCACAGCTCATATACGTCCCCACCGAGGGGTTCGAGCCTACCCTATGTATTAGGGTGATTAGGCCTTAGTCAACCACGCTGGCCCAGTGCGGATTGGTCGACTTCACATACATCATTGAATTTCTTCGCAGATGTATGCAGGTTGCCTCACGATGTTTTCCTTCACCGTAGGAGCGTCAGACAAATGAGCGTCGGTGGCGCTGTGGACTCGGCACTTGCCTTCCAATCGGGGGGTCGGGGTTCGAGACCCGCCATGTACCAATGTGTTTTTCATTTCGAATTCCATATGTACATTTGGTATATAAATAAAAAAAACCAATTGATCGATTTGTATTCTTAAAAAAATAAATATTTTAATGTAGGTACTGATATTTACTAACTTTTGAACTCCATTACGTTTAAAAGTACAAATTACTTAGTAAACCATAATTTTGATTACATTATATGTATACCTTGTTATACCTCGGTATTTCGGTAAGTGATATTTAAATATTTTTTGTAAATAGTGTAAAAAACTAACACAATATTGTGTTATGACCGTTTTTTACAATTTTGGTCGTATTAATATGATTCAAGTGTTTGCTAAAAAAATGCCACAAACTGTATGATGCCTATTTTTTCCGTAATTTTGTATTGGCTTTAGCTGAAAGGTCACAAATATTTAACATTACATTTCTTTATTACTGTTTACATGCTGTTGATATTTAAAAATGAAGCTTTTCGAAATAATAAAATATAAAGTTATAAATCGAGTTATAAAAGGAGATAAATCTGTATTTCGTTAAATTAAGTATGGTGTTTTTGTTAGTTTTGTGACAATTCGTCTGATGACATTTTCCGCTACTTTCAGGTAGTTATCAACCTGATTATATTTGATTAGCAAGGACATACAACACTTTTTCAGTTACAGGTTAAATACACCTATTTGTAGTAATTTACTTTCACTAGCTATTGGGAATTTATTTTCAATAGCATTCTTTCCTAGTGATTACTTACGACCTCTCAGAAACGATTGTGCATGTTTTTAATCTTTAGTGTGCGTTGCATAATTATGCCTATACATCAGCGATTCAGTAGCAGTTGCATTTTATTATTAATAAAATCAGTTATACTATATTATTATTTCATTTTACAGCTAACCTTGAAGATATTAATAATATTGCAGAAAGTTATAGTCAGACAATACCTAACTACAACAGATGCTTAAAAGTAGATTATTTTTCCAAAGACGCGACGACGATGAATCTGTTAAGGATCCAAACTATATTTCAAATAGTTCTTTCAGTTCATCAAGTTGTTCTGATTCTATGTCACCTTCGAGTAATAATTCTCTATCCCTACTTGCTACACCAGGTGTTCCGAAAGATAAAATACATAGAATTAATCCAAAGAAGGAATGGAGGCTGAGAACCAAGCAGAAGTAATGCGTGATATGCACTAGGTAGGAAGTCATGTGATGGATCTAAAAAAAGAATGAACACTGAGAACCAAGAAGAAGAAATGCATGATATGTATATCAAGAAGGAATGCGTGTCATGGAACTAGAAAAAATAACGAGGGATTTGAACCAAGGAGAAGGAAGGCATAATATGGATGTAGAAGACAGAAGTGGGAATAATTCAAAAAGATAGAATGCGTGATATGAATTTAGAATAAGAAACGCAACTTGCACCAAAGCGTGTAACTATAGCAGAAAGCTAAGAAATTAAGAAATACAGGAAAACTTATGGTACTTACGTAGGTAAACGTAACTTATTACTAAACTTACTTATTCAAACTTCAAAGTAAGAAAAAAGTAATACTGACACGCAGTGTTCTAAACCTTGTGGTTTTGTATGTAGACTGCGTTGTGCTAAATTTAACGAAAATACAAGAATCAGTATTTTCCAACAATATTGGGTATTTTAGGTGACATAACACTGTTGCGAAACTTTATAAATAATTCTACAAAAGCTATAGCTCCAAAAAGTTATTTTGATTTTGCATTACTATTTGTTGTCTTTATTTACTAAATTATAAATATCTTGTTTACGTTGTTTTCGTCTGTCGGTCAAGTTCTATTTGAAATGTTAAGAAAATTAATTGTAAAATGATACTTTATAAGAAAGTTAAATCATTATAATTAACATCTAGGTTCTACAGTTTCTGTACCCTACCTACTTTTTTTAAAATAATTAAGTAAGTATATAAAATTCTTATATCTTTCATAGAAAATTTTAAAAAAAATATATTTTTTGTCTTGTTATTTACTATAAGTGCGTGTCTACACACACACTTATAGTATTAACATAAAACAAAGAATTGATTGAAAACTATACTAATAATTTCAATTGTAATACAATAAAGGAATTATGATATTGAACCGTATTTAAAAAATCATATTAACCATACCTAAATGAGATTGTATTTGTATATACAAGTATTGGTTATACCTGCTCAGTATTTAAAATTGCAATGAACCTTGTTCATAATTATCGTAAACTAAACTGTTGGCAACTACTATGAGACATAATAACATTTAATTACTGATTTATAAAAGGCTAATTATTATTATAAATATGATCAAAATGATTTAAAGGTGAATTTATTTTTGTATATTACAAAATGTCTGGCAAAAAAAGTGTCATAACATAGGGTTTTTTATTAAAATAATATAACATTTTAATTCAAAACCTGATATAATTCCATAAAATAGTAATCATTTTATAAATGGAGATATTACGCGACGATTACAGTTATTTGCATTGATATCCTGAGAATATGTTTCCTAAAATCCTAGGCTGAAGTTTAGTAAAAACTTTGAAGCTCGATATCTCCGTTCATAGATTTTTGGCTTATGACAGTTTTTCAGCGGACAGGCGAGCTATATAAAAATATGATTTTTTTATCGGTGATTACCGGTTTCTATAGTAGAAAGGGTTTTTAAAGTAATGGTGCCTCAGTAAGAAATATTGATTAATTTAATATTAATTCACGATTTCAGTAATTAATAATTTTGTCCCCCTAAATCTTAAAAATTGATCACTTTGCGGCGCCTCAGTCCGCCAGGAAACGGTGTGAGTTATAGAAGTTTTATTTGTGTATTTATGTGTAATACATCAGCAATGTATCATTATTTTATACTGTTGGTTTACCTTTTTATAAATAAATGAACTACCTACCTAATTTACATCATCAGTTTCTGAATCATGCTGGTTCCAGGTCTCTTCAATATATTAATTAGCTTTACGCTCGCGACTTCGTCCGCGTTATTTTTGTTTTCCCGTGGGAACCCCATATCCTTCTTCTGGTCTCGAACTATCCCTATACCAACTTTCATCAAAATCGGTTCAGTAGTTTCGAAGCCTATGCAATACAAACAAACAATCAAATCTTTCCTCTTTATAATATTAGTATAGAAGATAAAGTATAGATGACTAATGTCATTTCCATATTTTTTTCAGCAGAATGACTGCAGAAAAGTTAGCGTAAGGCATTTGTCTAGGGGGACTGCTACATTGCATAGGTACATCTGCGAAAAAATCAAAAGGTGTGTGAAGTGTGAAGAATCCGCACTGGGCCAACGTGGTTGACTAAGGCCTAAACACCCTAACTTAGGGTAGGCTCGAGCTCCTCGGTGGGGACGTATATGAGATGTTATGATGATATATATAAAGAGGACCAGCTGCCTAAATCGAGCGAAGACAGGCTTGCTTGCAAATATATGCGTGCATACAGCAATCTCGGTGCAGTTAGTAATGCAGGATCCAAGCCTATTTTTGACTGCCCGCGATTCATATATGAAACATAACGCTGCTGTCTCAAATTACCAAGCTATTTGAGCGACTGCTGCTACAAAGGATCGGTCCGTTCGCCCCACGGACGAGCAAATCGGATTCCGCAGCAGCCACTTCACCACGCTTTAGCTGGCACGTGTACTCCACTACCTCGCGGCCGCAATGACCTAGGATAACCACACTTCTTGTGGCATACTGATCTCCTCTAAGAGCTAGCCGCCACCAGCATGCCGCCCACTCACATGAGACTGCTGGTATTGTATCTCAAAGGTTAGAGCTTCGTGGTCTTGGTCAAGGAGACCACCTCCCAGCCACGCCCCATGCTCGCAGGAGTACCCCAGGACAACTCCTTGTCGGCAGGCGAAAGCGAACACTCGCAAAAACGATGCCCCTCTAGTGACCCTGCCTACCTGTGTGCATGCTGCCGTAAGGCCCTCCGTCTGGGGACTGCCCTGGTGTTCTCGCGCAATCCCCTTTTGGCGATAGCCCTACCGGTTGGTCGGGCTTGCCCAGGCGCGTTGGCAGTGGTGTCGCAATGTGGACCTTACCATACACGCGCATAAGGGCAGGGACGTCACAGGGAGGTTTTAGTGGGTAGGCCTGGTACACTGGCGGGAGAGCCCCACACACGCTCGCCGTCTAGCCAACAGCGGGTATGGTGCGGTTACGCATGTCTATCTAGATTTCAATCTAGATTAGAACGTAGGAAGGCACCTACACATCAGGACAACTCGCTACACTTTACAAGTTGTTTATCATCTCTCATTGCCACGTAACACCACTTTTTACGATGTTTTTCTGGTTTTTTCATAAATGTATTTCTACATTCAGGCAGTATGCAATATTTGGACATAGTTGACAGTCAAATCAAACACCAATCGGACGCTGAATTTGATTAAAACGATTAAAACAATCGTATCGTTGTCACTTGTGACATTAGAACTATGGTTCTCATATCACAGGTGACAACGATAACTATAGCGAGTGCATTGCTTTGGGTTAGAAGGTAGGGCGCAGGTCATTTTTTAATTGGATCTGCTTTAAATGCTTATCCAGAACAACCTCAAGCTATTCTATTGCAATTTTGGAAATTATGTAATGATGTGAAAAAACATTTTTGGAAAGTGTGGAGCAGACAATATGTACTTGAATATTCTACAGTGTCGTTTTAAGTGGAGAGACTCCCATACTAATCTAAAAGTAGAACCATTTTCCCCCGAGGGGTAGAAAACGAATATTTAGGTTTCAGCCGTAGCTCGACCCACAGTGAGAGTGTTTGCGGTGTGCATCTACCCCACATTTCCCTAACATTTTCAATGACGGTATGTAAGTAGGTACGTGTTGGTAACTCACAGTGCGACGGGGAATTCCCGAATTCCCTACAACGAACTAACGTTATTTAACAGGTACTGAAAAAGGAGATGGCTTTATATGAAACTGGAGGAACAAGAGGTAAATATCTGGAGACTGTATATAACTATCTGCTAAGCATTCCACCAACGAGTGTAGAAACTGAGGGAGCATTTTGCTGCTGGATACATCTCCATATATAATAAAATCGTAGGGGTACAAATGTTTGTCCGGAAAGATCTCCGAATCTACTGGACAGAATTTGATATGGCTTACACCACAATGCTTAAAATTTTCCGGAAGAACATTTAGGCATAATTTCATTTGCTTAAATTCACTTTTTATTTTTATTCAAAAAATACCATATAAAATTTTTGATGACAAGTATGTAGAAAATCAACATGGCGCACGTGAAATTATTTTGACAAGTCTGTTACATATTGCAAAAAAAAATCTTTTCTGTTATTGGCTGTGCCCATCTGAATTTTGCCAACCAAGAAGTTTAAATTGTCTTTTTCTTATGTAGTACCGTGGTGGTAAGGAAAAAGGATCAAGCCATACAACCAATGTATATAGCATTTTTTATGACAATATCACGTCACAAATATAAAATTTGTAGGTTGGTTTAATTTTTGGCCAATTTTCACAAAATCGGTACAATATTTGAAATGTTGAAAAATGAAGATACCCTTTTCAAGGCATTTTGAAAGGTGTTATATTATGTTTTTACATTATGACTAAGGAATCAAACTCTTTCATCCATTTAAAACTATTAAAAATATTACGCGTAGAGGGAGTACGGGACTCTTGATCCTAATGTAACATTGACGTAAATTCGCCGACATAGCTGATGCTCAAAAAAAGGTGGATAAAAGTTCGTTTCCAAACCTAGCAATATAGGTATCAAGTGAAAGGCCTTGAAGCGTAGAACATTATGAACCTAGGAAAATCGCCTAAAATTCAACATGGCCGCCGCTCAAAAAAGGTGGATACAAGTTCGTTTCCAAACCCAGCAATATGGGTATCAAATGAAAGGCCTTGATGTGTAGAGCACTATGAACCTAGCAACATTGACATAAATTCAACATGGCCGCCGCTCAAAAAAGGTGGATACAAGATCGTTTCCAAACCTAGCAATATAGGTATCAAATGAAAGGCCTAGAAGAGTAAAGCATTATGAACTTAGGAAAAATGCCCTAAATTAAACATGGCCGCCGCTCAAAAAAATGGATAAAAGTTCGTTTTCAAACCCAGCAATATGGTTATCAAATGAAACGCCTTGAAGAGTAAAGCATTAGGTATCTAGAAAAATTGACCTAAATTCAACATGGCCGCGGCTCCAAAAAAACGGATAAAAGTTCGTTTCCAAACCCAGCAAAATGGGTATCAAATCAAAGGCTCTGATGAATAAAGCACTATGAACCTAGCAACATTGACATAAATTCAACATGGCCGCCGCTCAAAAAAAGGTGGATACAAATTCTTTTCCAAACCTAGCAATATGGGTATCAAATGAAAAGCTTTGATAAGTAGAGCATTAGGTACCTAGAAAAATTGTCCTAAAGGATAAAAGTTCGTAAAAAAAGGATAAAAGTTCGTTTTCATACCCAGCAATATGGGTATCAAATGAAAGGCGTTGACGAGTAAAGCACTATGAACCTAGCAATATTGACATAAATTCAACATAGCCGCTGCTCGAAAAAGGTGGATAAAAGTTCCTTTCCAAACCTAGCAATATGGGTATCAAATGAAAGGCATCAAAGAGTAGAGCAATATGAACTTAGGAAAATTGGTCTAAATTAAACATGGCCACCGCTCAAAAAAAAAGGATAAAAGTTCGTTTTCAAACCCTGCAATATGGGTATCAAATCAAAAGCTTTGATGCATAAAGCACTATGAACCTAGCAACATTGACATAAATTCAACATGGCTGCCGCTCAAAAATGGTGGATGAAAGTTCGTTTCCAAACCTAGCAATATGGGTATCAAATGAAAGGCCTTGAAGGGTAAAGCATTAGGTAACTAGAAAAATCGATCTAAATTCAACATGGCCGCCGCTAAAAAAAGGATAAAAGTTCGTTTTCAAACGCAGCAATATGGGTATCAAATGAAAGGCCTTGACGAGTAAAGCACTATGAACTTAGCAAAATTGACATAAATTCAAAATAGCCGCTGCTCAAAAAAGGTGGATAAAAATTCGTTTCCAAACATAGCAATATGGGTATCAAATGAAAGGCCTCAAAGAGTAGAGCATTATGAACTTAGGAAAATTATCCTAAATAAAACATGGCCGCCGCTCAAAAAAAATTGATAAAAGTTCGTTTCCAAACCTAGCAATATGGGTATCAAATGAAAGGCCTTGAAGAGTAGAGCATTAGGTACGTAGAAAAATCGACCTTAATTCAACATGGCCGCCGCTAAAAAAAGGATACAAGTTCGTTTTCGAACCCAGCAATATGGGTATCAAATGAAAGTAGTCCTTGATAAGTAAAGCACTATGAACCTAGAAACATTGACATAAATTCAACATAGCCGCTGCTCAAAAAAGGTGGATAAAAGTTCGTTTCCAAACCTAGCAATATGGGTATCAAATAAAAGGTCTCAAAGAGTAGCGCATTATGAACTTAGGAAAATTGCCCCAAATTAAATATGGCCGCCGTTCAAAAAATGGATTAAAGATCGTTTTCAAACCCAGCAATATGGGTATTAAATGAAAGACCCTGAAGAGTACCTAGAGCATTACGAACCTACGATAATTGTCTTAATTTGTTAATTTCCAAATGGCCGCTGCTCAAGAAAGGCAGAATAAAGTTGAATCATTATGGAGTAAAATGGAGGAAAAATCTAAACACTGTTTTAAGCATTTTGATGGCGAAACGGAGTTCGCGGGCACAGCTAGTTTGTAATAAAATTAGAAGTAGGTACTTCAAGTGGTGATACAATGGATATTTTATGCTTTTTATGTAAAAATTTTCAAATGAAAAATAAAGATTAGCGTTGTGTGTGATTAGTTATAGCTCATTGTAGTTTTATTTTTATCATTTTCTAATTTCGCAATATCGCGAATTTGCAGTATTACACGGCCTATACCGCAATATCGCGGTATTGAATATATACTGCGGTATTGCATGCTCTACCTGCGATCATAGCAGATACGCCTTTGCTATTAGAAATAATGATACGGGGTTTGAACCAGATACAGATATAATGTACCTGCTTCTTTTTTATTTGGGGATGCAGGTGAAGTATGAAATACAAGTACTGAAAAATCACAAAATATTTTGTTATTCTGAAATACAAAAATATCTTGAAGTCAAACCTGCCCTGCAAGCATGGACTTGTCGACAAAAGCATCTGTCCTTTTGACTCCTTAGCAATATCTGTCAAATTTATCGATTTTTGTCGAGTATGTCAATCTTAGCTGTCAAATTTTGTTTATCGAGAGTTCTATACTCGCAGGGCTGTTCACCTTAAAAGTCGTAGTAATATGTATAGTAACCTCGCAACTGTTACACCTGCATGCCAAAAACCGTTCAACTCTTGACAATAAAAAATAATTTACAAGAAATAAAAACCCGACTTCAAAAACACTGAAAAGTTAAAAAAATGTAAGAATACGTACAGACAACATCACACTTCTATATTAAAGTCGGTTCCAAACGATGATCTAGAAAGTTTTAAAATTTGACACCGACTTGTCCGACTTCAATATAGAAGTGTGATGTTGCCTGTACCTATTCTAACATTATTTTTAACTTTTCACTTAGATTATTCTAAGACTTTTCAGTGATTTTGAAGTCGATTTTTATTTTATGTAAAATATTTTTTTTTATCTTTTTAGTGAAAGGAATACCTAGTTTTAGTGAATAATACCAGCTGGTATTAAATTGAGGTGCAAAGTCAGGTCAAGTCAGGTGAAATCCAAAAGTTTCCTTCCATCCTCCAAACGATCCTTCCATCATCAGCTCGGTTCACAACTACTAGACGCAAATACGTGAATAACTTCGGAACAAACGATATACTTTGGACGTACCTATAAAATTTAAGAGATTCCCTCGATTTTCATAGGAGCCCATGATCAGATCCTGACTTTGGTGACCTTGGAACCACCCCAGAAGTATACCTGCTCTATTGAATACAAAAAGAATTATGAAAATTACTAAAATCAATTGGCCAATGTACTGGCCATTGGCTAGAGTCACACAAGTATTCCCTGGTTCAGATAATAGGGTAAGAGTTGTTGAAGTAAAAACGCTAAGCAGCAATTGGTAAAACTCATATGAGATATATTGTTAAAATTTGTTTATTGCCTATAGAATCTAGTGATACATATTAAAATAGAATAGAATAGATTTTTTTTTTATTCACAACACTTAAATCTAATATTACAGTTGCATTTAATTACTACTTATTGCGGTTGTGAAATGGTATCCACTCAGCACAATATCGGGACGATCGTAAGACGCTTCAACGCTGATCTTCCGTGAGCACCAGACAAAAATACATAAAATATATAAAAATAGGTAAGTATATAAAATGAGTAAGAGAGCACCACTATGCACCAGCGCAAATCTATTCAGTTGTACATGACATAAATTATAATCTAAATATATATAAATGTAAAACAGGTATAAAAGTAACAAATATCATTAAATACTACAAAATGAATAAGTGTATCATTCTTTTTTTTTTCTTTACACTCCTGACCTAATACAAAAACAGCTATCTAGCCCATCTTACTAACTTTCATATCTACTTACTAATATTATAAAGATTTTTATTAAAAAGAATTTGATTGTTTCTTTGGTTGAACGTGCTAGTCACAGGAACCACTGATTCAAATTGAAAAATTATTTTTGTGTTGGATAGTCCATTTATCGATAAGCTTTATATATTTATAAATGTCGCATGCTTGGCGGATGCAGTATGTTGACACAATTTTGTTTAAGACTTGTCCTTTTTTTATTTTATATAATCATTGTTTTATATAGAATTCTACTGGTTTATGCTAGACGGGGCAGTATGTTGGTAAAACCCAGCATTTTAGTACTAGCAAAGTAACAATGTTTATTATATTAATGTTAGTAACATTGTCTTGTCTGTGTGTCATGCTAGACAGCATGGCGCCTTCCTTCTTGTCTGTTCCCAGAACTGTGATGTTAGACAGAATGCACGCACTCTCAAATTACTCGAGATTTATTTTATTTCTGTCGGCTCAAATATAAAATAGTCCACGCTCCTAAGCAGTCTGGCACGCAAAACCCAGTGTGAGCTAAGTCTGACTGAAATCAATGAATCAATGTAGCTTCTCGAGAAGATTCTCTCAATTTCCGAACAGCCCTATTCATAATATGCGACTGCCTACAGACTAACATCTAATAGATGTGCCACGCATAGGGCACATACCCCTGGGAACAGGTCCAGTGGTGTAAACGAGCTGGGACTGAACTCGCCAAGAGAGGGGTCACCAGGTTACCAGGTTGTGACCCCCAGACGAGCGACCAGGTAGGAAAACGTAATATCTCCCAGTCGGTTGTCAGTCGCCCGGGTCTATTTGTCGCCGTGTCATCGGGAGCACCGCAGTGGTGGCACAACAGCTGGACATGCTGGACAGCCAACATGGTGCTGATAGTGGCCGAAGCAACCGTGCCCGGTCATCATCTGCACCATCCGTTAGGAGAGGCTGTCCTGCCGGCCGGCACCCAACCCACTCCTCCAACACTGGACAAGCATTGGCGTATCTAGTCTTTTTTTTCAGGGGGGCCTGGCCTATGATATGTGTTAAGTTATCAGTACTATCATAGTTTGGTGTCTATCATAGAATTTTGAATCGTTAGCTTAACATCCTGGGGAGGGCGCTAGACCATACTGGGATGGGTACGTCGGGCTGGAACCGCGTTACCCCCTAGGGAAGGCAGCCGTCCCCGCTGGAGAAGTGGAGCACAGATTAACTACAAGTGGAGGCGTGCGAGGGGGAGACCGAGTATCGGACGTATCGGTGATTCCTCGGAATACACCCTAAAATAATAATCATCGATTCAAACCATGACGACGTATAAATGTAGAAACAAACTATTAATATGTCGTGTTGTGGCGCGACGCCTTGTGTCGTACGTGACGGTGGGTGTGCACACTAGTGTGTCTCGTCAGAACGCGTTATGACGTTTTTTCTCAAAAGTGAAATCGAAGCTCTGCAGCAGCGCTTGCACGTTCACAATGTTTTCTTTCGATTCTGAGAGTGATTTATTTATTTAATATTTATGTCTTCCATATAAGTAAAAATGAATCGCCGAATGTGTTGCTAAGCGCAAAACTCGAGAACTGGTGGACCGATTCGGCTAATTTCTTTTTCAAATTTTTCTTAAGGCACAAGAAAGGATCTTATGGAGAGAAAAAACATTTAAAAAATGCGTGGAAAATAGTAAAAACAACACTTCTTTTCCCATACCTACAAATCACAGAGTAAATAACTTTTGACAGAGCAAATTCTGTCCGGGCAGCTAGTCTTCTTCTTCTTCTTCTTATATATCAAAATGAAATGCTGTGTGTTAGTCTCGCAAAAACTCTGAAACGGCTCGACGGATTCTTACGAATTTTTCTGTGTGTGCTTGAATAGGTACAGGGAAGTGGACCTATTCTATATAAAACAACGAATAGTCTGCCGGTACGTATAAAATAAATATTTATTTTGAATAAATATTTGTCACCGAGCTTTCTAACTTCGGTTGTAACTAGAACTATCATTTCTGAAAGAAACTTAATATCTATTACTGCTATTATGAACGCCGCCGTAACACATATAATCACTTAAATAGTAATGGATATAAAGTTTCTTTAAAAAGTTGTACATAGTTAGCAAGTACGTCTGTAGGTTCATTTGATATTCCTGTACTAACTTTCCAAGCAGTAACTCTGATACACTCAGGGGCAAATTTAGGGGAACGATAAAAATTCACTCCTAGTTTTGATAACGCTGTGTATTTCAGCATACGAAACCATATTTAGTTTTACTAGCTCTCTAGCCATCAGATTCGCTACAAAAAAACATTCGACGTGGAAACCAGTTGTACGATTGTGATAAAAAAGACCACCATTAAAAGTTGCCGTTCTTCTCCAGGTCACAAATACGGGAATTTTTTCATTATCCGTTATGGCTTTGGTCATGAATCCTGGATAACAATCAAACAAACGCATTAAAGGTCAATCACACATCGATATGATGTTGTAAAAGTAGCTTGAATCTATGTAAAAAGTGTAGTGTTCCTCTAAATTCGCCGCTGAGTGTAGTAGATGACCTAGTCTTTATATTCCTTGCACTTTGTATCATACAACGGTTTCGTTTACAATTCAAACACTTAAGCCCTGCGGTCCGAAACAGATAACATTAAACACAAAGTTACGGTAATATGACAAAGTACTAACAGTCGCGGCTTAGAATGTCAACTTGAAAAACGAACTTTTACTTCCCCGTAAAAGGCGGTAAAATCGCTGTGAGCGCGGTATAAGGCGGACCGAATCGCAATAAGTGCTCACGTTGTATGAGATAACTTCATTAATTGCGTCCAGCGTTATAGTCCATTCGCTTGGATAGTGTCAGTACACCCGCACATAATTGTGGTCATTGTAATAAAATTCGAATATAAATAATACACATAACTAAGGTATGTAGCAAAAATAATGTTAATAAAAATTGGAGTACGTACACGTTAGCAGAGTAAAATTAGACACCATTATTCGTCACTCGTAGAATCACAGTCATTACCACCTGTATTTATTATAGGAGATCCAACATTATCACGTTCCTAATTTATCTAGAATAAAATAATTTTTTTTTGGTGTTGATGGCCCCGTTTTTAATATTGATTCTTGGTATCCCCACCATTTTTGAAGTGTTCTTGATATGTGCAGACACATATTAATTTCAACACAATAACGATAAATATTTATTATAAATTGTTTACAAGTTTATCAAACCACCCATCTTTTTTTATTGTTGGTTCACATAAAGTTTCATCTTGGGGCATTTCACTGTCCTTCCAAGTAGGAAAAAACATTTTCGGTATACGTAACAAAGTCAACAAACACAACCTGGCGCTTCGATGAAAATTGCCATATTCACTAGCGGGTGTGCGCCCCACGCGGCATCCTTTGTTTTCCTTTTATAAAAGCCGCCAAATGCCTAGGCGGCGCAGTACAAAGGCGACCGTATTTAAGCGAATGGACTTTACCATTATATTCGTAATTAGTCCAAGGTATAACTATTGTAGTAACGCCTTCTTCCGCTACTAAATACGCGAATTTTAAAGACATCATTAAAAATATAAAAGAAAAATACACCTGGCAACTCCACCGTCACCATAGTTCATTCGTTTTTTCGCGCTCTACGCAGCTGACACATATTTTACATGTTGATGTTTTTTAAAGTGATTTAATTATCTAAATAAAACTAAAATCCAGATACGCAGTGATAAAAATGGAGAAAAGATGTCAAAAGTTGTTCGAAAGTAAAATGGTTATCTTAACATAAAGAAAATAACCCAAGATGTCGAAACAGTAAGTAGGGTAGTCCGTCCGGTGAATGAACACGTTCAGTGAATGAACAATTCGAATGTTTTTTGCTTAAAACAAGAAATCTATATGATTCTACCTTATCAGCTTTATTTATTTCAATTAATAACAATATTTTCTTTATAGTGGTAGCATTTGTTATCGCTTGACAACATTCATTTTATCATGACAGCCTATTGAAAAAGTCATATTTTTGTGTAAAACTGTTTGTATGGAAAACTAATTTCGCCAGGTAAGACCGGCAATACTTTGTCGGCCAATACTAAAACAATTGACAGTTATATTTTTTAAACTTGTGGTTATTTATGTAATTCCAGACTTTTTTAACTGTTTCTACCATAATGAATCCTAGTTGACTCTTATTGTCATTGAAATTTTGGGTGTTCCATTACCGGTTCTCGGTTAGTTCTAAATTTAGTGAATGAACAGGGTGTTCAATTACTAGGTGTAAGATTATTTAGAAAATTTTCATAAATTAATCCTTATACTCATTTCTTTATTGCAGATTTTGGTATGTGAGAATAAAAAATCGTTTTGATTTATTTAGCCAGTATTGGAACAACAGTTTTCATTCATTGGTTTTGAAAAACTAGTGAATGAACTATAGATTTTCAACATAGTTCATTTATTGGTTTTGTTTTTTAAGGAATGAACTACGCGCATTGTGACTGACTAATTTCGATTGTAGCTTATAGGAAATTAACAGCGAAAGCTTTTAATTTATTGTATTTGTCTATTTTTTCCTATTTTTATAAATGCTGATGCAGTTGATTTGATTACACCCAAATGCATTAATACTCGCAGACAAGAAATCTTGTCAACCAACATCTGTTAATGGTGACAATGAAGAAAAGAAAGATGACATGAGGAGTACCATAAAGGTTATAGAGGCAGAAGTAGGCCAGGTTATCCGTAATGAATTTATAGCAAGCTACAATACAAATAAACAGCATGTTCATCCTTACTTTACAATATGGCACAAGTGTAAGGCAAATCCAGATAACAAAATGTTATCAAATCAAAATACGACAGTACGCAAGCATCCTCTGCACCTTTCTAATTCAAAGTCTTCTATTGAGGTATCAATATCTACTGTTTTTAAGCCCGGAGACCTACAGTGTGATGAAATGTCATTCAAATTCTGAATCTGAAAATGAATCAGCCATACAAGTAACTGATGTAGTAGCTGAAATTCATAATATGACCGATTATAGCACCCTCCTAATAAATCAAAAAATTCGTCAAACTAGTCAGTTAGCTTGATATGCAATAGCTCTGTCTGACCTGTTCGGGAACATTAGTCACTGCAGCTGTGATTTTGAGAACACTGATGATGTCATAGAATTACCTTACCTGTTCACCTGTCACTCTAGCATTACGATGGTCAGATACTTTAAACTTAGATTTGACTGATAACAAGTTAACCGAAAAGTCTGATGGGAAATTCTTACAATCGAAAAGCGATTCCGTCACTGGTTCTTCTCATTTGGAGCTACATGTGGAACCAAAAACTTATGCTAAATCTATTGAATGTACGCCTGATTCTTATACCCTCATAAATGCTCTGTTGTACTCTGAAGGTTAAAATATTAATAAGCTCAACATCGACTCTATAATTACAGATGACATCAGTACTATTGACCACAATCTCGATATCTGTTCTTCTGATACTTAAATGCATCACTTTCCGACACCCGCTGAAGTTACACCAACTGGCCATAATCGTGCTTCTCATCAAATTCAGGAGTTTTTAAAATATCCTCAAATAATTTCTACAAATAAAGGAATCTTGAAAACAAAAGAGCCTGTCCCATTTGGTTATACTGGTCAACGATGCAAAGAGTTCATGAGGAAACAAGATGAAGAAAAACAAAGAAAGGATGAAGAAGTTAAAAGTAAAAGGAAAAACGAAGAAGCAGAAATACGAAAATATTAAAAAGAGGAAAACTTAACAAATAGAAAAGAAGCGGAAACAAGAAATATATTGAACAATGAAAAAAGGAAATTCAACAGAAAAGTCAAGCAAAAATAGTCAAAGGCATGAAATCTACAAGTAAAAGTTTATAGGCGAAAAGGTAGGATTACGTGTGTAAATATTTGTGGTAGGTAACTATGTGACAGTAAATACGATTTAAAATTGAAAAATGAATGCGTTATTTTGTTGGCAAAGTACTGATGCTAAATGATGAAGACATGAAATGTAAAGTTGATTGGAAGATAATGTTGTTAATTTTGTCAAACCACAGATACCAGACATATCAAATAAGTATTGAATATAATGATGTCCAGCGTGTTTTAAGTGAACCAATTATTTCAAGATGCGGATTTATCTCTTTCAGTGATATCAATTTTCAGGATATTGAATAAGTAGACTACAAAGTACTAATAAACCTTAAATCTCAGAAATGTATGATATGTAGAACAGTCATTGATAGGTACAAGACTTTGAATTATGGACGTATCGTGTTTTTTTAAGTTATTTTTTATGTGCCTACCTATATAACGCAGGTTGATTAGGTATTAAGCGTACTCTATAATTCAAAAACATAGTTTTTAGGTAAAGATGCAGCCAAACTTGATTTAGAATTGTTATGGTGACTGATTTATAATTAAATAATATGTGTTCATTGACTAGCTGTATTCGTGTTCATTCATTAAAAAAAATGTTCATTCATTGGTAATTTGAGTCTTTTTTTACAAAATTTATCATTTCTCCCAAAGTAAAAGAAAAAGTCCGAAATCCAGAAATTAGTTTTTTCTCTATTAAACATAGATGCCATAAAAGGTATAAAAATGCAACTAAAGCTATTACTTTTTTAGGGCTTCTCTTTCGAACTTGAAAAAATCCTTAACTGTTCATTCACCGGTCGGACTACCCTACCTACCTGTTTTGAAGATGCGTCGTAATTTTGATTTAGCTTGGCAAGAGGACCTAGATACAATTAATTTAGATAAAATTTTATAATAAGAAATATATTTTTTAAAACTGCCTGCTTTCCGTGGGAAAGCGTTACCTATCAAGGCAAATGAATTAGATGATGTATCTAGGTACCTACTCGATTATGAACTCTATTCATTGGATATAGGCTAAAGCACAAATACCTTTATAGGAAATTATGGTATATATGAGTAGTTTATATTTATGACCAAGTTTACAAAGAATTGCATTGTAAAATATTTTAATTGAGGTTGCCTATATAGATAAAGTTTCTTGAAAACTGCAAACTGTTAGATGGTCCATAACATAACATGGAAATTCCTAATATCCTTCTAAAACTTGAGATAAATTACTCGAAAAATAAAGTCAAAGGAAATGAGCTTTGCAATAGCTGTAATATCACAAGTATTGACTTCAATTTCCAAACAATCTTCTTAAAATATCTGAGTGATGTCTTTAGATTACAATGCAATAAGTTTACAATGTCAGTACAGCAGGATCAGAAGGAAACATGACTATGCTTTTATAAAAGACCTAATAGAAGCTATTAAAAGCAATAAGAGGGATGAATATTTGTACTCCAATAAAAGTGTAAAATTATTTACAGTCATAAAAAGAATGATAAACATTCTAAAATATAAGCCATGTATAAAAACCTCAAAAATTTGCTTCTAATTTGAAAACCTACCAGCAGCCTGTGTGCTACAATAAGCAGCCTGTGTGCTGCAATAAGCAGCCTGTGTGCTGCAATAATTTCTAACAATATCCTCCTCGGAGAGGCTCATAGAGAGAGGGCCAACCTCAACTATCATTCAGGTCACATGAACATGCTCTGTTTTCAGCAGCCAGTCTCGAACCAATTATCCATAGACCCCATATTTTTACCCATCGTGGGAATAAATAACCGAGGTCAATTAATTTTAAAAGTGGATAAGAGACTATGTAATACATTTAGTTACTATTTTGAATCAACTTTATTATCCACTGGACAATAATAAATATTGTGAAATGGATAATTATACAAACAAATTAACAACTGCATAGGTAGCAGAAATGCTTGGCCCCATGCAAAGATTTCTAGAGTTTTACCATTTTACTATTCCTAAAAGGATGGTTCCATAGATTTATTTCAAAATAAAATAATGATTTCTTAAAATAAGTTGATAATAAGTTTATTGAAAATCTACACTTTCAAATGAAGATTTCATGTTATAGATTTGATTAAATTAATGCATGCACTATTTACATCCAAATTATTCATAACGAAGAAAATTGTTAATTTTTATGTTTGAATAATTGTATGAATACAATTGCTTTTACCATGCGGGTTAAATACAGTACATACATACCTTAACCATTTGTCTCAATTCAATTTCAGGTATTTTTATAAAAAAAAATGTGTATTTTTATATTGTAAAAAATATATATATATTTAAGAAAAAAGTTGAATAAAGAACATAATAATAATTAAAATTAATAAATGTTTGACGACTTGATTAAAATATTGATAAATCAATAAGAAATGTTAGTTATTGTAATTTTAAACTATAACTTATAACGGTTTACAATAGTTAGGCTTTATTTTTTAAATAAAAATAAAATTTTACTAATTTTATTCAATGTAAAATAATTTGTAGGTTTTAAAATATATTCCTTGGATATGACTTTAAAGATTAAGTGCAATAGAAAGGAAATGTATCACACTATTAGTCATCATCACTTATAAATAAATTTGGTATGTAATTTTGCTCAATGTTTCATTAGGAATGGCAGTTTAATTGTTTACACTTTGAGCTCAGATAGATATAACTTTATGACTTTGAACGTTTGGGGGGCAATTACAACATGCTTATGTATATGAAAAGTATTGTAAAATGATTCTGCGATATGGAGTACTTCCTAAACATTTTCTTTAGATATTTTCTCAGGTGTATTATCAACTGACAGTAATTAAATGGTAAAAGCAAGACAGTATCTGTTGTAGGTTGTTTTAGTAATTGAAACCACGAAGTGCAGCACATACAAAATATATTTCTGGGAGCGGTACAAAAAGTTTACATGTTTCAATGGCGAGACGAGAGAAGAAGAAGGTTAAAATTACCACAGACCACATATGTCACAGCAGGCACAGATCAATCATAAATGTGACAGTTGCTATACTTAACACCCTACCTCAACTGTAACATTTACACTAATTATTTTATACATATTCTTATATTTTTACCACAAACTATGTTTTCTAATTATTACAAAATGCCAATTAAAAAAAAAAAATATTTAAAATTTTTAATACAAACTGTTTTTGTTTACTTATTACACAATGCCAATTTTGTCTCTAAAGTAACTAAACAATTTGAAAACTAAGGGCTTAGTTAGAATGTCTGCTATTTGTTCTTCAGATGGAATGTATTTAAGTACAATAGTTTTATTACATATTTGTTCTCGAATAAAGTGATACTTTACATCAAGATGTTTCATTCTTTTACTATTATCTCTATTATGAGCCATATAAATACATGCTTGATTATCCTCATAAATTATTACAGATATTACAGGTATAGACATTTCTGACAATATTCCCTTTAAAAACATTGACTGGCAAATAGCTAAAGATAAAGCTTTATACTCAGCTTCACTAGATGATAAAGAAACTGTATTTTGTTTACGTGTTCCCCAAGCTACAACATTTCCATATACAAAGAGAGAATAACCAGTGACCGATTTTCTATCATAAGGGTCATTGGCCCAGTCTGAATCTACATAACCAAAACAGATTTCAGAACAATCAGACTTGTAAAGAATTCCCATATTACATGTTGTTTTCAAATATCTAAGAATTCTTTTCAACCCTAACCATAAATCATAAGATGGACTATCTTGATATCTACTGAAATAATTTAAAGAAAAACTTAAATCTGGTCTACTTCCTATCATAAGATACATAAGACTACCAACTAATTCTCTATAAGGGTAAGTACTAGACTCATTTTTATTATTACAATTATTCTTAACTAAACATTTTTCTATGGGTATTTTCACACCTTTACAATCTTGCATACAGAATTTAATTAATAACTGTTCTATATAAGGTTTTTGATGTATGAATAAAGTATTTAATTTTCTATTTCTTTCTATGTAAAATCCAAGAAATAATTTTACATCACCTAAATCAACCATATCAAAGGTTTGCTGTAATGAATATTTAAATGAATTTGTTAAGTTTTGTTTACCAACAATCAAAATGTCATCGACAAATAGGAAAACATATAATATACTGTTATTATTTATATTCTTTATATATAAACATGTATCATAACCTGAGTTATAAAAACCTTGTTTCATCATAAAATTGTGAAACTCTTCGTTCCAGTAACGAGGTGCTTGTTTTAGACCATATATTGAACGATTTAACTTACAAACAAAATCATTATTTTTCATATTTTCTGGGAGGTGCATATATATATCCTCCTTTAACTTTCCATGTAAAAATGCTGTCTTTACGTCCATATGTGTTATTTCTAAGTTAAATTTGTTTGCAATTGACAATAGGGTTCTGAAAGTTACTAAATTTCCTACAGGTGAGTAAGTATCTGTATAGTTATTGCTTTGAAATCCTTTTGCTACTAACCTGGCTTTAAAAGTTTCTTTTCCGTTGCTATCTTTCTTTACTCTAAATACCCATCTACTGTCTATCACTTTTACATTTTCAGGTTTCTTTATAATAGTCCATGTTTTATGCTTTTCATGACACTTTAATTCATTTCTAATAGCTTCTTCCCATTTTGAACTATCTAACCCTACCTGAGCTTCAGCCCTAGTCAAAGGAACGTTTTCGCAAAACATAGCAGCATGATAGCTTTCATAGTCCACATGCCAGTATGGTGCTTTTCTTTCTCTTACAGGTTTCACAGAATTTGGTAAGTACATATTATTTTCATTTTGCATGCTATCACTATCATTTATACTATTATCATTACTATTGCATACATTTTCGACGTTTTCAACTAAATTTTCTTTTTCATAAGTAGTACATTGATTGTAGACACATTCATCCATCACATTCAGGTTTTCTTGTAGGTTTTTATTATTATTATCACACTCATTCAAACAATCAGTACTCTCATCAAATATTACATTTTTAGCTCTAATTTCTTTATTATTTTCACTATCCCATAAGATGTAACCATTATTACAATAACCTATCATTCTATATTTTTTAGATTTTTCTTGAAATTTTCCTTGCCTTAATTCCTTAGGTATAAGTACATAAGCATTGCAGCCAAACACTTTGATTTTACTATAATCTGGTGTCTTTTCAAACCATAATTCTGCTGGTATTTTACCATCCACAATAGGTAACCTATTTAACAAATATGCAGATGATAAGATAGCACTACTCCAGAACATTTTTTCTAAGTTGTATTCTTTAAGCAAACACCGGCCCTTCTCTACAAGAGTTCTATTTAAACGCTCGGCTTTACCATTATGCTCAGGAGTATATTTAATACTGAACTCGATAGATATACCCCTTTCATTACAAAAAGATAAAAAATCTTTGTTCTTATATTCAGTACCATTATCACATCGGAGACGTGAAATCTTTCTATTAAAATGAGCTTCAACTTTACTATAAAATTCTTTAAAATATTTTGTGACTTCTGATTTGCTTTCTAATAAATAAATAATTGTGAAATGAGTGTAATCGTCCAAAAGGGTGAGGATATATTTCTTTCCATCATGGCTCAGTGGTGTAATGGGGCCACATAAATCAGTGTGTACAACTTCGAGAGGATATTTAGTTTTTACTTCATAATTCTTAAATGGTAACTTGTTTTGTTTGCCCATGATACAAGTTTCACACAATAATTTAGTATAGTTTTTGTTACACTCAATTAAACCTTTATTTGCTAATTCCAATAATTTATTTTCTGAAGTATGACCTAACCGTCTATGCCAAAGTAAATTATCTTTTGACACACTATATGCAGAACCTGCAAATGTCAAGTTAGACAGTGTAAAACTTACCTTATACAAATTATTTTCAGGAAACCCTTGAAAAACTTTTCTATTATCTTTATATATTTCTACTTTATTATTTTGAAATTTCACAGACAACCCTGACATTTCACATTTCCTAACTGACATTAAGTTACATTGTAATTCTCTAATAAATAAAACATTTTTCAAAGTACATTGGTTTGTTTTTATATTACCTACTTTTGTTGCAATTAATTTTTCATTTTGTTTGGATATTTTTATTTCTATAGGTTTCTTTAATTCTACATACTCACTGTAATACTTGTCACTGTTTACTAAGTGATCGGTCGCTCCAGAGTCAATCACAAACACCAGGTTATTTTGAGAGCTTCTTTGATCGGCAGTACACAATGAAATCATAAAGGCTACTTCTTCACTGCTGTCCTGATTTTGGTTTTGCTCACTATAGTGCACGTGTTTCTTATAATTTGATTTCCTGAACCTACATTCGCTTTTCTTGTGTCCCAATTTTCCGCAATTATAGCATTCAAATCTAAATTTATTTGTCTTCACATAGGTATGTTTTTCCTTCTTATTGAAAAATGCAGTTGACTCAGGCGTTGCTGGTTCTGTATTCGATTTCTTTTTGATTTCTTCGTCCAAAAGCCTGTTCTTTACAAACTCCAAAGTCAGATTGCTTGATATGGTTTCTATAGCTGTTATTACATTTCCATAACTATCGGGCATAGTCATCAGCAAAAGGCATATTTGTTCTGTGTCATCAGGTCTGGCTCCCGCTGATTTCAAGTCGCGTATTGCCTCGTCAAATGTGACGAAATGGCTTTCTAATTTTTCTGATTCGTTATACTTCAGTGCCAATAGCCTTTTTCTTAGTAACAATTGGGATGCGACGCCTTCCCTCTTGTAGTTTTTTAGTAACTTGTTATACATCTCAAATGCAGATTGACAATCTTTAATTATTTCTAAGTGGCTGTCTGCCACACTTTGAACAATTATTGACATGGCCTTTTTGTTTTTCTTATCATCTTTGTCGCCTGTTATAATCGTTTCTTCTAGACCTTGTTCTGCTAGCGATATTTTTAATCGGAAATCCCAATGGGAAAAGTTCTTACCAGCAAATTGTGGTACTCCAAATTTGTTGGTTCCGCTTTCTTCCTTCGCTGCCATTTTTCTGTGCGGAGCACGTGTAGTGCAAATGGAAATTACTTGACACTACGTTTCTACAAAACTTGTTACCGATTCTTATGCTGCAAATGCGCGTTCTGGGCCCATAACCTGTTGTAGGTTGTTTTAGTAATTGAAACCACGAAGTGCAGCACATACAAAATATATTTCTGGGAGCGGTACAAAAAGTTTACATGTTTCAATGGCGAGACGAGAGAAGAAGAAGGTTAAAATTACCACAGACCACATATGTCACAGCAGGCACAGATCAATCATAAATGTGACAGTTGCTATACTTAACAGTATCAATTTCTTAGAACTGTTAGATACATAATTATGCATTAAGATGTTTTGCTGACCTCTCAAGTAGATGTGATATTTTATTAAAAATAGATAACACCACACTTTCAATACATTAACAGAAAAAGCTCAGTTTGATATCAATCCAAATGATCTTGCTAAACATTTGGCTGTGGTGTGAAACTAGCAGCATCTGATTTTTTGCTTAATATATAAAATTTCAAAATATTATTAAGCTGATTTTAAATCTTGTAGTCTCAATGCAGATGTAAGTTGGAAACAACACATTTCAATAAAAAAAAATGATTATATGATAAATAAATTATATTTTATTATATACATGTAATCATGGCATCGTCTTATGTTTCAAATGTTGATACTTTTACCATAGGAATAATATTTTTATAAATGAAGAAGAAACTCCTTTTCTTTGATTTTGAAATTTTTGCAGAGTTATAACTGACAGAGTTTAAGGAATCTAAGTATTTCCTTTTTAGACCATTACCACTCAGGCTTACTGCAAAGAAATAATGTTTCATTCAGATCTATCCAATGTTTTAATACCAAAAAGTTTCTTTTTTCAAATCTTATGTTTATTTTTAAAGCAGAAGCATCACATCAATCATTGCATTTTCACAGTTCAGCTCTTACTCCAATTATCTAACTATAGGCAATAGAATAAGGTCAGATGATAAAATTAAAAAATGGATAAATCGAGTTAAAAGACTATGTCTGGCAAAGCCAATGTATGTCAGCATAATGTAATATGGCATATGCAATCCTGCCATAGTTTTATATTACCTTAAGCATGGGTCATCTAGAAACCTGACATTGAAATAGCCTAGACTCAAGAAAACTGACATTAAAAACTGCTATTATTAGCAAAACCACTGCCCAAAAAGTCACAAATCCTATACATAATTAGTTATGTATTAATTATAGTTTTCTCAAATTAAGATGGCTATTTTAAGAGATATTAAAAGTTCTATGACAGCGACACTTAAGCAAGTTGTCTCTTCTCTATTTAAAGATTATTCCAGATATTTTACTTGTGAGAACTTTGTTATTGCTTTAGAAGTAACAAATAATAAAGGACCATAGAAATAAACATTTGATAAATTTATTTTAGACTTAAAATACTACTACTCAATCCATTAGTAGATGACTAAAGCAAACAATGGAGGAAAGTTAATCTAATTGTTCATCTTTCATATTAATATTCTATTTATTCATCAGCCTCCAAACAATATGCTTCAAATTATCATGCATATAGGGCAGGATTAACTGTTTCTTAATATTCTAAAGGCGAATAAACATTTTCAGTAAATCACTATTTTACATTTTCGCGTGGCGATTATGTACTCTGTCCGTGGGACAGGCTGAAGGACATATATCTTTCAAAGCACATAAAATTTTTTTTTAGGGAATCGTTAATTCTACATTTTCGCGTGGCGAGGATGTAGGTACTCTGTCCGTGGGACAAGTTAAAGGACAAATATATGTCCAGGCATATGAATGATTTTAAGGAATTGTTAATTCTACATTATCGCGTGGCGATTATGTACTCTGTCCGTGGGACAGTCCTAAGGAATTGTTAATTCTACATTTTCGCGTGGCGATTATGTACTCTGTCCATGGGACATTCCAAAGTACAAATAGGTACCTATAATGGTAAATGATTGATTTCAGGATTTTATTACTATTACATTTTCGCGTGGCGATTATGTAGTTTGTTTGTGGAACAGACTAAGGCTAAATTATTTTTAATGTATTTGATATTCATTATTAACTTCTGTACTTACAAATATTTCACTAAGGCAAAATTAACTGAGTCTTTGTACTGTACAGTGAAATCCCATTAGGTTTCAATCTGGAAAGGGAACCGAAACTCACAAAGAGTTAGATAACACATTGGGTGGCATATCCCCACTATTGGATGATCTAATAAATTATCGATATTTGCTAAATATTATAATATACCACGCCAGTTAGATTGGCAAAGCTTTTTGCCACGGCTGGTAGTTCTTGAAATTTATAGTTATTATATGGTTAACATGAAACTGTTAACACTAGTAAACGTTATCTATATTATGAAATAAATATTGAATGTTATTGAATACCTATTGATAGTTAGTAAATAGGTACTAATGTTTACCTATTTATCAAAAACTCTAAACATCTACAATAGTTATACCTTGGACTAATTACGAATATAATGATAGGATTAAACGAACTTACTTAAAGTGAAGTTCAATCCATATTATATGAAGTAATTAGTCCAAGGTATGGAGCATCCCACCCTTCCCTTTTGAAGTAATAAATTACTAACCCAATTATATATACCTAATACTCTAAACTAATGAACTATGGTGACGGTGGAGTTGCCAGGTGTATTTTTCTTTTATATTTTTAATGGTGTCTTTAAAATTCGCGTATTTAGTAGCGGAAGAAGGCGTTACTACAATAGTTATACCTTGGACTAATTACTTCATATAATATGGATTGAACTTCACTTTAAGTAAGTTCGTTTAATCCTATCAATATCTGTCATGGTGATAGAGCTTCTGGCATAGTCATCGTGAGCGAAAAATATCAAATTGAGAAAGTGTCACCGTCATTTTGATATATTTTAATCTTTTTAAATGAGACAGTTTGCATATCCATAGCCACAAAGAACAAACACCAAACTGATTTATTATGCTATTCACTGTCACAACGCAGTGAGTGAATATATCGTAAAAGATTGTTTTATATAGATTTAACCACTTTAAAAACAACTCGTGTAACAGTTACAGTTCACCGGAGAGAGACTCTGTACCAGGGTTGCCTGCTTGGGTATCACCGTCTTATCTATTTCTGCCGCAAAGCAGCAGTGCTTGCATTACTGTGTTCCAGTTTGAAGGGTAAGATATGGCACTAAAATTACTGGGTACAAGAGCCACATGTATTAGGTATCACTGTTACCACTTACCATCAGGTGGGCAATAAGCTTGTTTGCCAACTTTGTTGTATAAAAAAAGTAAGAATAGCATGAGCGCGATAGGTAACTAGCTAAATATATTACAAAATTTTACATAAAACTTTAGACAGAAATAACAAAAAAATATATATCTAAACATTTTATTTAAGTATGTAGATATTTAAATACACATGGTTACTTCCTGGTAATTTACTAACACTAACTAATAACAAACAAAAATACCCACCAAATGTGATGTATAGCTATACTAACAAAATAATTTGCATTGTCCCCAGGTAACACAACTGGTCAAGTCGTTTCCTTTACCGACACCCAAAACAAAACACTTACATACCTAATAAATAAACGTGTCTTTTTCGAACTCGACGTTGGCGGAATTGTCTACAAAGACAGCCTAAAGCAGCGATTAGACTTCACGATCCATCGGGTGTTAGGGCGTCGCATCGGGAGCTAGGGCAGTTAGAGCGTTCTGATCACACTGCACTAGATCGCCTCCCTAACTCAGTAGGCAACCGAACGTGGTGTTGGAAGGATGGCTCCTGCACTCTCCAAATATGAAAAAAATGGTATCGCCCTTGTCGCAACTGCGGGTGTTAATGTGAAAAAATAAAATAAAAAGAGAATCACTGTGTGCTTTTATAAAACTACGATGCAAGTGACACTTTTTTTCGTATGGTAGGCATTTAACTGAAAATTATTCGATTAAAAATCGCTTTTTTATTCTTAACATAACTCTTTTTCTTCTGAAAACAAAATTATAAATAAAAAACAAGTAATTAATAAAAAATAATAATAAAATAACAAATTATTAAAATAAACAAAAGAACATGAAAAAATAACAAATTTATGAAAAAATAACTCTCTACACCAGGATCCCTGCCATACAGATTTAAAGTCGAAGATGCATAGACCAATCCTGACCTTATATGAGTCTCATGTTTTTGTGTAATGCGATAGATAGATAAAAAATTTGAGGCGATGTAAATAAATAATTAAAATAAAATTAAACTATGCAATATGAACATTTTATATTCATTAGAGCCAGAATTTCAAAAATTGTTTACGAATAAATTCTGCACAATTTGAACATATTAGGTTGGGGAAAAAGTCTTTTCGCATTATAGTATGTATAAACTTGTAATAAAATCTCTTTGGCTATACTATTTGTATCTGGCTGGTTTTGGTATCATTGAAAGTTTAAATTTTAAAGAACATAATTCCAAATTCAATTTAGGAAAATGTGTGATTTTCATTTGTTTTTCGTACCGCCAAGATGAGTGAATCTAATGAAGAAATTTGATACATTTTAAAATTTTACTACAAAAAAGGTAAAAATGCAACGCAAGCCGCGAAAAAAATTTGCGATATTTATGGACCTAGTGCAGTGTCTGTGAGAGTAGCACAAATTTGGTTTAAGCGTTTTCAATCCGGAAATTTTGATGTCAAAGATGCACGTCGCTCTGGTCGCCCTATTACAGATAAAATGGATGCCATTTTTGAAAAAGTGGAGCAAGATCGGCATGTCAGTAGTTACGACGTAGCTGAAGAACTGGGAATTGACCACAAAACAGTTTTGGCGCTTTTGAAAAAAACTGGGTACACAAAAAAGCTCGACATTTGGGTACCTCACGAGCTCACTGAAAGAAACCTAATGAACCGTGTACTCATTTGTGATTCTTTATTACGACGTAATGAAACCGAACCATTTTTGAAGAAGCTGATAACTGGTGATGAAAAGTGGATCACGTACGACAAGAACGTGCGAAAAAGGTCGTGGTCAAAGGCCGGTCAGGCTTCACAGACTGTGGCGAAACCCGGGTTAACTCGCAACAAGGTGATGCTGTGTGTGTGGTGGGATTGGAAGGGCATTATTCATTATGAGCTGTTACCACCAGGCAGGACCATCGATTCTGAACTCTACTGCGAACAACTGATGAGATTAAAGCAAGAAGTTGAGAGAAAGCGGCCGGAATTAATCAACAGAAGGGGTGTGGTTTTTCATCATGATAACGCTAGACCTCACACATCTTTAGCCACTCAGCAAAAATTAAGAGAGTTTGGCTGGGAGGTGTTAATGCATCCGCCGTATAGTCCTGACCTTGCACCTTCAGATTTCCACCTGTTTCGGTCTCTTCAGAATTCTTTAGGCAGTGTCAGGTTAACATCACGAGAGGACTGCCAAAACCACTTGTCGCGGTATTTTGACCAGAAGTCCCAAAATTTCTATAGCAATGGGATCATGTCCCTACCTACAAGATGGCAAAAAGTTATCGAACAAAATGGTACCTACATACTTTAGTTAAATGTAAATAAACTATATTAAAAAATGTATTGAATTTTCTTAAAAAATGCGAAGAAACTTTTTCCCCAACCTATTATTTTAAATTAAGTGACAGTATAATAATAATTATATTTGAGAAATATGGAATATATACAAGAGAAACACAGACGTGGGCTTGAACGTCATTTACAAGACTGACATATTTATTTGACACAATACTAAACTAAAAAGTTTACATGCATACATCACACCTCCCCACTTAAAACTGCTTCCATACATATAGAAAAAACAAACACAATCCTTAAATATAATTATACTATGTAACGAAATTTGCAACTAAACAATAAATTTATTCAACCACATCAAATCCGTATCTCAGCGGTGGGTTGCGAATTCTTGTGGAACGTCTCACCGGCGCAGGGGACACCGCAGGTGCTTGTGTCGTTTGTAAGTCACGCGACTCGCTTGCGATTCCCTTCGAATCATTAATCTGCACAACCTGCCTTTCCCCTTCTCCCCCACCTATTCCATTGTCACCACCGTGCACCACGACATCCTGATCTCCACTCGCCTCAGAGGCGATTTCAGGATATCTTAAATTCGAACTGGGCCGTCTACTACGAATTTGATCTATGTGTCTTGTTAAAAGGCGACCGTCATCCGCGCTCAGAAGACATCTCCGAGAGCCCTCAGTGTTGATCACTGAACCCTTAACCCACTTATCCGGCCCACTAAAACTTCTAGCCCACACCGCTTCGCCGGACGTGCGCACAGCAGGCGTCACACCTGAACATGTAGCCTGCCGTTGCTGCGCTTCCCTAACATGTTCTTGCAGAGCGCCCCCCCCTCGCAAAAGATCTAAGCGCGACCGCAAAGGTCTCCGCTGCAACAACATAGCCGGGCTTTCCCCCGTAGTGCTGTGAACGCAGTTCCTGTAGGCCATAAGATAATTTTGCAGCGCGGCATCAATGTCCACTGAATCCCTCATAGCTTTTTTAATGACACGTTTACATAGCTTCACGGCGTTCTCCGCCGCTCCGTTAGAAGCTGGATGATATACAGGAGAGAACGACTGCTTAATACCATTCTGTGTTAAGAAATTCCTAACATCCGCACTAGAAAAAGGTGGTCCTTGGTCAGAAACTACCTCGACCGGTAGCCCGAAACGCGCAAATAAACCCCTCAATACCCTTATCACCGCTGTAGCATTAGTTTTCGACATCTCGAAAACTTCAATCCACTTCGTAGTAGCGTCCACAACTACGAAGAATGTATTGTTATGGATAGGACCGAGAAAATCCATATGCAATCTGCTCCCCGGCTGAGGTATGTATGGCCACGGATGCGGGGTCGCGCGCGGCGGAGCGGCCGCCTCCAGCGCGCAGGTCTCACACTGCCGACACGTCGCCTCCACATCCGCGTCTATGTTCGGCCACCACACGTAACTGCGTGCAAGTGACTTGGTCTTGACTATGCCCATGTGACTTGCATGCAATTGCCTTAACACGAGACCACATAGTGACGATGGTATCACAACCCTGTAACCCCACATAATACATCCTCTTTCTATGTATAACTCTCTACGCCTTATAAAATAAGGCTTGATTCCCTCATCCTCACATTGCGTTGGCCAGCCTGATTGTAAATACAATAACACCCTACTTAAAATCGGATCACGTATTGTGCCGTTGCGTACATCGCAATTAGTCACAGGTAGAAAAGCTTCTACGAAATTGAGATAAGTGATTTCATCCATCTCTACCTCCCTCTGCGTTGACTGTGGTAATCGCGACAACGCATCGGCACAATTCTTCGTTGACGTTACATACTCGATCTCATACGAATATCCAGATAGTAAAATAGCCCATCTCTGCAATCTAGAAGCTGCCATCACCGGAATTCCTACCTTACTTCCGAAAATATAGGTAAGGGGCTTGTGATCAGTTCGCAGCAAAAAATTTCGACCATATAAATATTGATGGAACTTCCGAATTCCATAAATAATGGCTAGAGCCTCTCTGTCAATTTGCGCATAAGCCCTTTCAGCATTGGTGAGTGTACGTGACGCATACGCTATGGGCCGCTCACCGCCAGGCGTACGATGCGCTAATACGACACCCACACCCACCGCACTGGCGTCCGCTGTCATCACCAACGGCAAATCCGGCGAGTAGTGCACTAACACCTCACTCGAGACCAATGCACGCTTCACTCGCTCGAATGCCGCCTCGCATTTCTCGCACCAGACATACTTAACCCCGGACCGCAACAAATTGTATAAAGGAGCTAATATCGTGCTAACATTCTGAATAAACTTGCCATAGTACATTACCATTCCAATAAAAGATCTTAGCTCCGATACGTTTTTCGGCGCTGGCGTCTTAACTACCGCTCTTACCTTACCCGGACAAGTGTGCACGCCCTTCTCACTAATAACATACCCTAAGTATTCCACCGATTCCGCAAAGAAAGTGCACTTGTTTTTATTTATTTTAAGACCGCTCGATTCAAGCCGCTGAAAAACTCTGTGTAAATTACCTAAGTGGTTGCTAGTACTGTTTCCCGTTATGATAATGTCATCAAGAAACACGCCTACATGAGGTAAATCTGCGAACAGCTGTTCTAACCTACGCTGGAAAATACCCGGGCTAGATGACAACCCATACACCAAACGTTTATACATAAACAAACCCTTGTGTGTGTTGATCACAGCGTACTTTCTGCTATCATCCAGCTCAAACTGAGCGTACGCCTGCGACAAATCAAGCTTACTAAATCGCTTGCCGCAATGTAAACGTGTCAATAAATCTTCAATCTTTGGCAAAGGATAACGATCGACTTCTAAGACTTTATTAAGAGTAACCTTAAAATCCGCGCAGATACGGATAGTGCCATTCTTTTTAACGACCGACACTATAGGCGTGGCCCAGTCCGAACGCTCTACAGGAGTGAGGATGTCGTCCCGCACCAGCTGCTCCAGCGTGCGCTCCACTGGCTCGCGCAGCGCGTACGCCAGCGGCCGCGCGCGCAGGAACACGGGCCGCGCGCCTTCACGCACGTGGATGCTGACCCGTCCGCCGGTGAAACGTCCCAGACCTTCCGCAAACACCTCAGAGTATCTGGAACTAAAGTGTTTAAAATCAAAGATCTCCTCATCTCTTATATTCAAACAATTAGAAGAAGTCAAAATCTCCAATTCCTTCAACCAGTGACGACCCAACAACATAACCTTGCCGTCTTCAAATACGTATAAATCTAAATTTTTCTCTAGGCCTTTATATTTCACTACAGGCCGTATCAAACCTATAGGCCGCACTGTTTCTCCAGTGTAGTAGCGTAACACTAAATTACAAGGCTCCAGCTCTAAGGAAGAAAACAAATCATCATATGTCCGACGACTTATACAGGCTATCGGACTGCCAGTGTCGCACTCCATCTCTATGTTGTGCCCGTGCACATTCAAAGCTATCAAAATAGGCCGACATTGCCCCAAAGATAAACGACTAATGTCAACCATTACCTCATCTGAAGCTTCATCCTCGCTGTCGAAAACTTTTTCTACTCCGTCCATGTTAAACATTGCCTTATCTTTCTGCAACTTGGGGCACATCCTTTTCAAATGACCTTCTTGGTTACAAATACGACAAGCATAAACCTTATATCTACAGGAACTTGAAGTGTGCTTGCCACCGCAAACCTTACAACATCCATCGGCCACGTTTCTACCTTTATTGCTTGAACGATGCTGAGAATTCGTGCCTTCGTGTGCCCCCGAGCCTTCCACCGCCGAATCACGTCTGCGCGCGATAGCTCCGCTGCCACCCCGGCCACCCGGCCGTGTGCCTTGCGCTGCCGTTCGCTGCCCGAAGCCACCGCCACCGCCGTTTAGATGGATCCGATGCACATCATGCACGGTCACCGCCGTGTGGACGGATGGATTACCTCTCATGCCACCCTCCACCAACGCCGCGTTGGTCTCCGCTGCCTCCATAGACACGGCCAGCCTATATGCCCACTCCAATGTCATCTTGTCGTCTTCAGTGAATAATTTCTGGCGTATATCTTCATTCACTAAGCCGCACACGAACTGGTCTCTCAAATTTTCTTTTAGACTTTCATTCGTAAACCCACAGTTCTTACTCATTTTTCTAAGTTCCGCTACAAACGCTGCAATACTCTCGCCCTTCTGTTGTATCCGCTGCCTAAATTTAAACCGCTCAGCGAGCATGCTCGGCCTGGGACTTAGATGGCCTTTCATCAACTCTACTAATTCCGTGTAAGTTTTAGTCGATGGTTTTTCCGGAGTGCATAAACTCACCATTAGCTCGTAAGCATCATTGCCTATGACAGTTATCAAATTAGCCACCTTCACTTCATCTTTCACGGAATTGGCTATAAAGTACTGCTCCAATCGATCAACATAAATATTCCAACAGTCTTTTGACAAGTCAAATGCACCCACCTTACCGACAGCCATTTCTTACCGAGTTTTAGTCTTCACCGATTTCAATCAAAACTTATATGTATTTGATCTTCAATAATGTTATTATTTGCACTGCACGCATGAGTCATCAATTATTTCGTCGCCACTGAGAAATATGGAATATATACAAGAGAAACACAGACGTGGGCTTGAACGTCATTTACAAGACTGACATATTTATTTGACACAATACTAAACTAAAAAGTTTACATGCATACATCACAATATTCAGAAACATGACACATTATATAAAAAGTGTAGGTGCTAAACAACGATTAGCAGTGACGCTAAAATTTTTAGCGACGAGAAATAAATTTGGTATAGCTTTATACATGTCCAGAACATTCATTAAACCAGATTTTTCTTTTTTGGACATTTTGTTGGCACGCGAGGCCAATTTCGCTTCCGATACACAGCAACAATCCGCTCATATCGAGCGCTGTGCGGCGACTGAGCGCCCTAACAGCGATTACATCTCCCGACTTACGCCCTAACTAGGGAGTTAGGGCGATCGGGCAACCACGATCGCACGATATCGGGACCCTAACTCCCTAACAGCGATTAGACCACACTAGCTAGGGCCCTAACTCCCGATGGATCGTGAAGTCTAATCGGTGCTTAAGTTATATAAAAAAAACGATCGTTTTATTATCGCATTGTCATCAGTGTTTTCGTGAATTGGAACATGGGGCCATAATTATGTCAAATATTTGACATTTTTATTTTTCTTTCGCCTTTGTTTTTTTTCTTGTGTTCCTTCTACCTGTTGCATAGAGTTCTAGTACCTACTCATAGAAAACATTCTCAAAACTGTACTCAAATAGGAAGTGTTCTTTTTAGAGTGTTAATTTCATATCACAATACTAAGATTACATAACCTATAATAATTGTGCTTACTTATGCATATTCGGTTATACGATATAAGGGAGCATGTTGTCGCGGTGCGTAGTGTCGCAAGTTAAGCACAATTCTTTCTTCCTAGTAGGAATTGTGGTAGGTCTATGGCTAGCTCTAGTACTGGTACCGCTGGATGATGAGCCGGTGATCGCTTGTCCTTCGGCAGAGCCGTCTGTGATAGATGACTTTGAACCACACCTCGAAGAGCGGCCGTTAGGCGTTGCAGGCCCCGCTGCCGGCCGCACTGTGCAACGCCCTCGATACTATCACACCGAACTTGGTATCAGAGGTAAAAAATATTTTTTTACTATCATTCCGCTAAAAGTTTAATTCTTGTAACCTCTCTTCTGAATACAGTAAATAATAGTTCTATATTTGCAATTATACGTCAGGTTTTATAAATATAACATTAACACTAGATTTATTTTTGTGTTACTTACTACCTTGGTCTGTGTGCTTTCTATAAGGAAAGACCTCCCCAACTTTTGCCATTGTTATCCAACATCTGCCAGCTATATCTTTATTGCATCAACCCTTCTTTTCCTACCTTTTTTCTGTATTCAGTACCAAAACCAAAACATTTATTTTAAGGATTCTGTACCTCAAAAGAAAAAACAGTCCTCTTATAGGATCATTTCAATTCAATTTTTAGGTTGCATGGCTTCTGTCAGGTGTGACAAATTTGCCAATGACGAGTAGCGAAAACACATTCTTCTTCTTCTTTTAATTATGGCAATGTGTTATCTTTTCGACAACAATTCTGCCAGCCTAGCGACTTAACTTGGCATGTGTTTGGAGAAAAATATGTTCAAACCGACAAAGAGATAATCCACTTGTGTGATAAATAAGTTAACCCAAGTTAGCATGCAACCGCAACCTGAAATACAAACAAAGATGACATCACAGTTGGATATTATTACATTTAATAAATTTAATAAGTACATATAGGACATCACATGAACACAAAGTTAATAAATATGTAAAGTTATAACATTAGTCAGTGATTCTTAAACATCTAATTTACTTTTATATCTACTACATTCAAAGAAAATATGGTCTAAGGTGCCTTCCGCTAGACCACATTCACAAAGGGAATTATCCCGAACTTTAATTTTATGGAGGAAGACAGGAGTGCAGCAGTGACCCATGCGTAGTCTGCAAAGTACGGTTATTATATTTTAGGGGAGTTTTTTGTATTTAAAAAACCAAGGCCTAGACATGATAAGTGGTTGGATATTATAATAAAATCCACCTTTTGATTTGCCGGATATATTCCACATTTGTTGCCAATCTGACTCTAAAGCTGGTTTAGAAATGTTTATGAGGTCATGGGTATGCAGCAAATGATATTTATTGCTCAGTGGCGAAGTCTCGGAAGCAGCCGCCTTGGCAGCAACATCCGCACATTCATTACCTTGGATACCAGAATGGCTTGGTACCCATACTAGTTCCACCAATATACCCTTATTAAAACAGTTCAGTAAACATGTCGTGATGTCTATCAAAACAAACAAATTGCAATTTACATTTAAAAACATTTTTCTGAATGGCTTTAAGAGCACTTAGAGAATCAGTGAAGACAACAGCTTTTTTAAAATTATGAGCTTCTATGTACAGACAAGCCTCCAGAATGCCTATACATTCCCCTGTGAACACCAAAGACTCCGGTGGACTAATATATTGCAAGAATATGTTGGAATTTTGGAAGTAGACTGAGACCCCTACAGAGCCGTGGCGAGATAATTTTGAGGCGTCTGTGTAGAATTTTGCAAAGTCACTCCAGCACTCATCAATTAGGGTTTTAAACCTAGCACCAGCACACGGAGAGTCTTTGATTAGTCCTGTATCCAAGTGGATGCAGGGGTGGTAAATTAGGGGACCATATTTTGCGGAAAAAATTGGGGGTCGTATGTGACTGACAAATTGAGAGGGAATATTAAGAATTTTGTGAAAGCTTAAAATAAAAGGTGGTTTAGCTTTACAATGCCAATATGGATTATCTCGTGAATAACACAAATCATAAAGGCTCTGGAGTTTTGGTCTTAAAATATGGGAGGAGAAAGTTGAGATACGTAAAACAAATCGGTCGGGGAGGTATTGACATCTTATTTTCAGAGGAGGATCACTGCATTCCACCTGCAGAGCATTAACTGGGGTAGACTTCATGCAACCGCTTATTATTCTTAGGCATTGCGACTGTATTCTGTCTAATGACTGCAGGGATAGGTGATTGTAAGGCTCTAACAAGAAGGTCCCATAATCCATAACATTGCGAACCAAGGCATTATACATGATTTTCATAGAATAAGGATGGGCACCCCACCAAACACCAGCCAATGACTTTAAAAAAGGGATAGTCTTCTCACATTTTTTGCGTATATGGTCAATATGTTTATTACCCGAAAGTAGAGTCCAGATATATGCCAAGAAATTTGGCATAGTCATTAACTGGAATCACCTCCTGGCCCACTTGAACCAGAACTGATGGAATGGTTCTTTTGCGTGAAAACACTACAACCGAGCTTTGGGGAGCAGTGATCAGCCAGCCAATTGGACAACGAATTTAGTGATATCTCCAAAGATGCGGCACTATCAGTTATTGATTCTCCAGTGACATATAGCACCAAATCATCGGCATATTGAAGGGAATGGTAATCAATATTTAAGGCAGAGTTTAAATTGTGTGTGTAAATATTAAATAGCATTGGACTCAAGACAGACCCTTGGAAGACAGACCCTTATAAATAATTCTAGAACCAAGTTCCTCTTCTGGGATTCTGATTCTAACAACACAAGACAAAAATAGGTTGATAATGCGGTTTATCATTCTTTCACAGATCCTCAGCTGTTGCAATTTTTGCCTGAGGATAGGAAACCTGACATTGTCGTACACTGCATAGACATCTAAGAATGCAGCAACAACAGATTTATTTTTAGAGAGTGCGGATCTAATATCAGTAATTAATACAGCAATGCTATCAATTGTGCTCAGTCCCTTACGGAACCCAAACTGTGTTTTAGGGAGGTGGTCATTGTGTTCTAGGAACCATTCAAGGCGGTTTTTAATTAGATGTTCTAGGGTTTTTGTTAAGACTGAAGAAAGGGATGGGTCTAATACCATTTGGGTCATCAATATTTTTACCAGGTTTAGGAACTGGGATGATTATTTGTTCTCTCCAATTAGGAGGAACAAATGACCAAAACACCTGAAAGAATGAAACCAACCAGAAACGACTGGACTATAGCCCACGAAATAGTGACAAGAGACCGAATAATGTGGGCTATCAAGTCTTTCCAACCATACAAATCCGCAGGCCTGGATGGCATTCTGCCAGCGCTTCTACAGTGGGGCATCGACCCCTTAACCCCATGGCTGGAAAAAGTCTACCGAGCCTGTATCGCACATAGATATATTCCCCTCGCGTGGCGGGAAGTGAAAGTAATCTTCATTCCAAAGCCCGGAAAAACCGATTACACACAGCCCAAGGCCTATAGACCTATAAGCCTAACATCATTCCTACTAAAAACCCTCGAAAGACTATGTGATAGACACATCAGAGATGGACCTCTACGCATGGTACCGCTACACAAACAACAGCACGCATACTCCATAGGAAAATCAACAGAATCGGCTTTACACAGCGTGACTTCCAGAATTGAATGCGCCATAGAACACAAAGGCTCTGCACTAGCTGCCTTCATCGATATTGAGGGCGCTTTCGATAAAACAATGTTTCACAGCATCAACATAGCCCTTAAAAGACATGGTGTGGCCCCAACCTTGTGTGGTTGGATCACCAATATGCTCAGGCAGAGGGCCATACAAGTCACGGTGAATGACACCACGAGAGCCATCGTGGCGAAAGGATGCCCACAAGGAGGCGTCCTCTCGCCTCTACTGTGGAACCTCGTTGTGAACAGTCTTCTAGACCGTCTAAACGACAAAGGCTTCTTCACCGTAGGCTACGCCGACGACATAACCATTATAATAAATGGCACTCACGAAAACACACTGTGCAACCTCATGCGCCAAGCCTTGAAAATAGTAGAGGACTGGTGCAAGGAGCACAAACTAACAGTCAACCCCACAAAAACAGAGCTAGTCCTCTTCACCAAAAAGAGGAAACTAGCAAATCTACAATTAAGCCTAACATCGGAGACCAAATACCTGGGCATCTATTTGGACAAACAACTGAACTGGGCTAAACACACTGACTACATCACCACAAAAGCTAGTATATCACTGTGGCAATGCAAGCGACTGCTTGGAAAAAACTGGGGCATTAGTCCCAAAGCCACTTACTGGCTATACACTACGGTTACTCGACCAATTATAACATATGGCTCCCTAGTCTGGTGGCCCAGGAAAGACCAGGCAAACGGCCAAAGAGCACTAGAAAAACTACAGCGAAATGCCTGCGTGGCTATCACTAGTAGTATGAGAACCGCACCCACAGCCGCATTGCAAACTATGTTGGGGCTGCCACCTTTGCACCTAGTTGTTAAAGAGGAGGCAGCACTAGCAGCGTTCAGACTCCACAATGCTGGCACACTGGTAAAGGACCCCAGAATCAAACACATACGCATAAAAGAACAAGCGACCAAACATCACCCAATGATGACATCACCCAATGATAGGATTCTGAAGAGATTCAATTTCCAGAAGCACTATAATATACAGCTCGAAGAGGAATCACACGATTACTCAGGCCCAAAAGAGCTCAGAATATACACTGATGGCTCCAAGACCAACTCAGGAACCGGGGCAGGCGTATACTGGAATGAGCTTAACATCAAGATATCCAAACCGCTAGGTAGTTTCAACACCGTATTCCAAGCGGAATGCGTAGGTATTATCCTGGCGGCCCTCGCCATAGAATCTAAAGGAATTATGGATTCTCACATCCGCATAGTCTCTGCAGGCCTATTCTGTAACTTTGGTTGTTAACTAGAACTGTCATTTTTGTAAAGTACTTAACATCCATTACTGCTATCATGAACGCTTCCTTAACACATAAGATCACTAAACCAGTAATGGATATAAAGTGACTTTCAAAAATGACAGGTCCAGTTACCAACCGTAGTTAGCGAATAGGCCTGCTGATAGTGCTTCGGTACTCAAATCCGCAAAACGCCACGCCACACACGACGCGCGACGCCCCGCGTCTCCGTAAACGAGTCCTATTTCTTACTTTTTTCGTGTGAGTTTTAAGAATTGAATATATTTTTTACGGAAAACCAGTAAACTGTATATTGATTTATTTAGCAAATTACCTCTAGTATAATATCTGAATATAATTTTTGGCGTAAAATTATTAGGTAGATATAAAAAAAATTAAAGTTCAAATTGTCACGGACCGTGTAGTGTGAGATTTCCGGATTCGGAAATAAAATATTTGGATGGACCCGGCACCCGCACGGTGAATCAATGGAATGCTAAGTTATCGTCTCTCCTCTGTAGAATAGTAATGTTATTTTGCAAAATACTACAGCAATTATGAAAGACTAATCTTTGTTTAATAGCAAGATGCAACGATGAAAGATGGACCCTGAAAGTAACAAAATGGAAAGGATCAGAAGGGAGAAGGAAAAGAGGCAGACCACAGAAAAGATGGTCTAATGACATCACTGAAGTAGCTGGAATAAATTGGATTGAAATTGCCCAAACTAGAAAAAAATAGAAGGAGATGGAGGAAGCTTACACCCATACTCAAAGATTCAAAATAAAACAAAAAAAATTCAAGGAAATTGTATTATATATTACGAGTATAACTAACTTACACAATTTGTTTTGTATATTAGGTCCTTACATATGAAATTGGCGTTTTGCCGTACTGGTGGCCACTTTGATCTCAAATATCACCTCTATGGTTAGGAATTCCAAATTCAAATTTATATAGCTATTTACTGATGTATTTGTGTTTCGAAAATTTTAATTCACGTGTTTTTTCCTCAATTGTTTTGGACTTTTCAATCAATTGTTTTGTTTTCAACTTTTTTGGAGTCAATTTTCGCTTGGGGCATGGTTCGGCTGGTTCGGCAGGGTGCAGCCATTGCGATGAGCGCTTCCGATTATCGTACAGGACCCACTTTTCATCACAAGTAATGATTCGATTTAAAATCCCTTCATTATTGTGCCGGTTGAGTAATGCAACGCAGCAGTCAACACGCCAGTCAACACGCGTTTGTTGATTTGCTTCACTCTATTCGTGAGGTACCCACCTTTCAAGCTTTTACACCTTCCCAATTTGCTTCAAGTGGATTAAAACAGTTTTATCTCTAACACCGCAGCCCGCAACTAACTCAGCCCGCAACTAACTCGGACGTGATTTCTCCATTTTGTAAGCTGAGTGACGCAAAGAAAAAAAACAATTAAGGAAAAAACAAGTGAATTATAATTTTCGAAACACAAATACATGAGTAAATATCTGTATTTTGAGTTTGAAATTCCTAACCATAGAGGAGATATTTGAGATCAAAGTGACCAGTATGGCAAAACGCCAATTTCTTATGTAAGGGCCTAATATATTGTTACGTTTGTGGGGTAGGTGTTCAATAGAAAATTCGCGAAACACCGACAATTATGAGATAGGATTTAATTAAGCACTAATAGTCTCTGGCTTGAAGATGTTTGGGGTCTTTGTTTTTCTATAATAATATGTTGAGAACAGTTACAATTTAAAGAGCATGGTATCAGTAATTATCAATTAATTATCTTATCATTCCCTAATTTAAATGAAAATATCATAATCTTTTGTTAATGATAAAATTATTACGAAAAGATAATGCTATCTTAATAGCTTAAGTGCTAAACAAGTTGCATTTATTTAAATTGAAATATTTAATAAAAAGTTGTGAATACCTTCAGCTGAATTATTAGATTATTTATCAACACATAAGAAATATCAAAGTATTTTATTACCAATTTAAATAGAAATATTGCTATTATTAAAAAAAAATATCACCATCTCAACAATAAATAAACCTATTCAAATGGATTATGAGAGCATAATAATAATTTAGTACTTATATGTTTGTTGGTTATTTTTGACAGAAGTGTGGCCATCATTGTGAAAAATGTAATTAACTTATTATTCAGCACTTCATTACTTTGATGGAGACAATCCGCAATAAATATTTCTAATGTAGGTACTCCTTTTAGAATACTATTTCTTAAATTAACATCTGTAATGTATTTCAACATTTTATTATCGGTTTAAGTTGAGCTTATTTAGTTTAATATTTTAATGATTCAACTGACTACTGTTAAGAAACAAAATCGCATTATTTAAAATATTATTTAGTTATGTATCATTCTTTAGACATCATATAATTTTTGTATGTCATCCAAGGCGGTGAAAGAGCAGACGAGCCACCTTATGGTAGGTGGTCATCGTCGCCCATGGACATCTGCGACATAATGGCTTATGCGTCGCTTGCCTTGAGTTTGAGGACCCAATTTACTTCTCGCTTAAAGAATGCCATGTTTTAGCGCATTGGAAACACCTCCGGATGAAGCTCATTCCACATTTTGCAAGTTCGCGGGAGAAACGAACGAGACGCCCGCAGGGTATGCTGATGCCAGGCGTCCAATATGTGGGGGTGGTTTGGGTGAGTTCTACTTTCCTGACGCGCGTAGCGGTGGCGAAACAGCGATGAAGGAATCACTTTGAAAAGCTCAGAAGACTCCCCATTACGGTAGAACACGCACAGAGAGTAGAGACCCAACATCTCTTCGATGGCTAAGAGGCTCTAATCCGCCTGTGAGTGCCGGATCGTCGAGAATACGAACAGCCCCGCGTTGGATGGAGTCAAGAGGAAGAAGTTGGTATTTTGGAGCACCGGACTACATATACTCCATGTGGGGTCGTACCTGGGCTTTATATAATTAAAGTCGGTAACCCGGCATGGAGTACAGTTTCGCCTTATTAAGTGCTCCCAATTTTTTGGATGCCAGCTTTGCTGTATTCTCCAAATTACCCCGAAATTGGACCTCGTTTGTAATGTCGATGCCGAGGACCCTAATACTCTCAGAAATGGTAAGGAGAGTGTCCTGGAACTTAGGCGTCACAACGAAAGGTGCTTATTTTGTAGAGAATGCGCAGACCTGCGTTTTGATGGGGATGAACAGGACAATATTCCGCAGCCCCATTCCGAAATTTGCTCCAGGGACGTGTCAATGTCTAGTACAAGTTGTTCTCTGCTTTTTGTACTAATTCGAAAGGCATGTTAGCACGGCCTGTGTATCGCGTATCACCAGTGCTCTAATCTGCATAGCAATGAATATTGCTTATTAGCAACATATCATTGACTAGCTGTGCCAGCGAACTACGTTTCGCCGTATATTTTTTACCCGTTTTTGCAACATTTGTCATTGATGCTCAGCTCCTATTAGTCGTAGCGTGATGTTATATAGCCTAAAGCCTTCCTCGTTAAATGGACTATCCAACACAAAAATAATTTTTCAATTTGAATCAATAGTTCCTGAGATTAGCGCGTTCAAGCAAACAAACAAACTCTTCAGCTTTATAATATTAGTATAGATATGCAGGTTAAACAGTGTCGGCGATAACACAGATCCCTGAGGAACGCCAGTATTTATGGGCATGAAATCTGACCACGTTCCGTTAACAACGACTTTAATGCTACGCCCAGATAGAAAGCTAGCAATCCATGAGCACAGACCGTTAGGGAGCCCGTAAGATGGTAGCTTCGATAAAAGTGCCTTATGCCAGACCCGATCAAAAGCTTTTGCGACGTCCAAGCTAACAGCTAATGCCTCTCCCTTGCTCTCGATAGCGGCTGCCCAGTGAGTGAGATAGACAAGCAGGTCACCAGCACCGCGACCGTGGCGAAAGCCGTATTGGCGGTCGCTAATAAGCTTGCGGTCTTCCAAGTAATCTAAGAGCTGGTTATTTACCACGCGCTCCATCACCTTCGAGGGCAGGGAGATAATCGCAATAGGTCGATAGTTTGACGGATCTACGATCACCCTTCTTGGGGACCGGATGGACGAAAGCGATCTTCCATGAAGACGGGACTTTACCCAAGTTATAGGACAAAGAGAATAGACGCATGAGAGTTGGAGCCAATTCGGGAGCGCATATTTTGAGTACAATTGCATGAATACCATCAGGCTTACCGAACTTCCTAATGTTAAGGGAGAAAAGGGCTCGCCGTACCGCACTCTGGGTGAAGCGGATTTCAGGCATAGAGTGCTCACATCGTGCAATGGCAGGCGGTGTATGACCTCCGTCATCCAGAGTTGAGTTTGATGAAAATAGGGAGCATAAGAGATTTGCTTTCTTCTTGGCGGAATGAGTCAGTGAGTCATCAGGATTGCGCAATGATGGTAGCGAGACTGGACAGAAATTACCATGAACAGCCTTGGCGAGAGACCAAAAAGCCCGACTCCCTGCAGGGTGACTTACTAATCTCTCGCCAATTCTGCGAGTATGTACAAACTTTGCTGCGGCTATTTCCTTTTTGCACGACCTGGTTGCGGCATTGAAAAGTTTTTTTCAATTTGCCCGCCTCTGGGTCCCCGACGTTTTTAGCCATCACCCAAGTCTGGTATGCCTCGCGCTTAGCATTGATAGCTTCAGTACAGGACCCACCAAACCAGGGCTGAGAGCGACCACCGACGCGCACCGTCGAGAACGGGATATAATATTCCATGCCCAACAAAATCATCTCGGCTACTGATGTTGCACACAAGTCATGGTCACCCAGAGACAGGCAATGCTGCCCCCAGGAGTAGGATGCATAAAACTCTCGCAGTCCATCCCAATCAGCTAATTTGTAGTGTTAGAATCCTGAGCGACGCGAGTCATTCATGGCCCTCGGTATAAATCCATTTTATTCAAGAGTTGCATACTATACTTTATACCATGACTACGAGAAAAAGAAAGCTTTAAGCGAAAATAGACATTTAATATCGAGTATTTTTTGTACACGTGGGTTGTATAGCATTGAGATGGTGATCAAATATATTGGTGGGTTCTAAATTCAAACACCAAAAGAGTGATTAAAAGTGCTTTTTATTCACTGTATTCAGTGAATAAAATAAGCTTTTTAGAGGGAGAATCCTTTTAATTATTTCATAATTGTGGAAGGTAGAAGAGTATAGATGTGTATGTGCATAAAATATAATTTTTACCATTTTGCTCTCTTACCTATATGATCTTTTACCATTGTGCGGTTTTGACGTTATGCTCTTTTACCGTTTTGCTCATTTACCATTCCGCGCCAAAAGGATCCCTTACGACATCCACGGGAAGAATGGTAGCGGCGGCACATGTACGAGTATACTAGAGTTTATTCATAGTTGAAAATGAGCTATGAACTGAATGAATATTCTAAAAGATATACGGATATGTTTAAAAAATCTGCAAAATTAGCATAAAATTGTATGGAAATCCAGAAACTGAACACTCTGATTCTTATATCTCTAAGAACGCTGATCAAATCAGTTGGTTGTGTATAGCGATTTCAATCTCTTCTATTCACTTCCTGGATGGCCATCATCAGATCACAGCTAGGTCAATCCTTGGCGGTGAACCAAGGCTTCAAAGATACCTTGTTTGTATGAAAATCAACTGTTGTCTTTAATTATATGACCGCCACTGTATGCACATATTTGCACTAAACTGCCTTAATCTCTCTTGCGACATCCATGGGATGATAGATACATGTTTTCTAGAGGTTATTCATAGTCGATAATGAACTATACAGGATGTAAAAAGACCGGTACCGAAGCCGAAACCCACGTATTGCTCCCATCATTACTATAGTTTTTGTCTTCTAGACCATAGTTGTGAAACTAATAGTTGCCGAGATATAGAATGTCGCGAACCTCAAACCTCCTTGCCGCGCTGCCACTAAGCTATAAGTCATTTTCGGCTATACTTCAAAATTCTAGTGCTATTGTCAATCTTTACTTTGGTATATTTAATTGTCATATAGTCAACATAATTATATTTACATTAGTTTTCCATTTAATCTCGTAGTTTTATTTATATACAGTCCACTAACAAAGCTCACCTACATTTTTTCAAGGATAAACTTTAAAAAAAATTCTCGAGATTTTTATACAAAACTGTTCGAAATGTGTTTTGATAATTTTCGTCCAAAGAATCATCTACGAAAAAATCTGCATTTCTTAACAAAATTAACGACTGAAAAGGAATCTCATGTGTGGGAAACTCGTCTTGCTTTACACGCACTCACACTGACTCACTAACACTGACGCGATATCCGGACGCGCAAGCCAGGCGCGGGCACGCGTTACATTGCGTAGTATTTATTGTCGTTGTTTTTTTAATCCTCAAAATTAATTTCGTTTCACATCATTGATTTTTCGTTATATTGCTTTATTTAATGGTCTGAATGCGTAGACGCGGGCTTCGGTATACGTCTTTTTACACCCTGTATATGTACATAATTGCACTAAACTCCCATAATGAATTTATGATAAGTGCTACTTAAGACATCATTAAAAATTGTAAAAATCATGCATTTATATACAGAACTAGTGTGCACCATTATAATAGTACATTATGATACGAGCGCGCTATGTCGATCATTCCGTACGAGGCGATATTGTGCGCGAGTCGCAGGCGAGCGCGACAAGAAAGCAGAGTACTTAATGGCCAATTCGCGCGTATATCATACGACGTTTTTCAACACACTTGTGAGGAAAATAAAAGATCTTGTGGTATTCATATTTTTCTGAAAATGACTGCGCTTTTTTATCAATCTTCCACTGCATGAAAGTATCGTATGCCGCCAAGTATTTATCCTTTGACTTTGGTGGCAACAAACAATTACTCACGCTTTGCGCCTCCATAATTATTTCCGGCAGGGTCAATAATATGGATTCTTCTTCACTTGGACGCGACGTATTTGTAAATAATCAATTATCAATTACAACAAAAAGGCAAAAAAATTCAATAGCGGGAAAATGCTGCGCGCCTTTTCTTTCGCGCGCTGCCCAGGCATGGCTCAACCCTTCATACAGCCCACATTTAAAAAAGGGCCAAACAGCCAAAATTTAAAAATTAAATATACCGAATATTTTAGTTTTTAAAAAACAAGTTTGTGTGAATTTGTAATAATTGATTTTAGTTATAGTTATTAATTATTGCTTTTTTTTAAATGTCGTTGTTAATTTAATATTTAAGTAACCAGTAGTAGGCTGTTCATTTGTTTCCAATTGGCAGCCGCATAAAGTCGTGTTAAAAAAGTGTATAAGCAACTAATTTAAGAATGCGTACTGGACATACATTTACTTTGCAATCTTGAACAAATTAGAATTTGTCGTGTTAAGATTACCGCACTTGTGCGATTATGTAAAGTGAAAAGCACTCGTGTTTAATATACTGAATAACGGGTCTAAATGCAAGGTAATAAGACCCACTTTACGAGCAAGTGTGTTGAAAATAATGTAATCAACGATTCTCGTAAAAACCCAATGTAATACTCGCTCGCGAATCACACACAGTCGTTTGCTTTCAACCTTCAGCGTTCGAGTGCGCAAACTAAGCGAGTTTGGGGGCCACGGCCCGCGCCGCCCGCCTCCCCGTATGAGTTCTCCGCCGTCTCTCTGCGTAAATACTTTCATTTCGTAACTGTATGTATTGTAAAACTGTGACCAGGTGGGGTGATGGCTGGCGTTCTGACGTCGGGGCCAGCGCTGGAGGGCCGCGCGGCGGCCATCAACGCCACAGCCCGGCGCTTGCGGCCACTGCGTCTGTTCGTGGCCGCACCCGGAGCGTCCGCCCCACGGCCCAACGTTGTGGCTTTCACGGACGCGCGCGAAATACTCAAACCCTTCCACGCGCTGAAATACCTCGCCGACAACTACCTAGAAGAATACGACTTCTTCTTCCTTGTCTCTGATACATCGTATATTAACGCACGTCGCCTCCAGGAGCTAGTGTCAAAGCTCAGCGTCAGCCAAGATATATACATGGGGACTGTTGCAGAGGATGACAGTCATTATTGCACCCTCGGTGAGACGATTTGTTATGGTCAAAATGAAAACACAGCATGGCAACAATGAGTTTAAACTAATTGACTACACTACATTTTATAAAAGTATTCTTTGTATTTGTATGTTTGAAAAATAGACATTAAAGGACCCAATACATATTTTGTAATTTTTAGAATTTTCTTTTGTAGGTATTATTTAAAGTTTAAAGTTTTAAAACATTCTTATTCTATAACAAAGTAAGTTCTATAACGCGTTCAGGTACCTTGGTGTGTAGTTGTTTGGTTGTTATTTAACTCGCTCTGAGATGTTGAACGCATTGCAGCAATATAGTACATTGCTGCCGCGGCCCGCAAGTGCAGCATTGCCTGGCGATCGATGAGTATTCGGGCCGAGGCGGAGCCAAGGCCTGCGTCACAGAGTCCGACAAGGCTCGTATTGTATAGTGCTTTTCTCGAACATGCGATTATAAATTACAACAATAATATAATATGCGATAATGCTTTATTAAATTCAAAAGAATTGTATTACTATTAGCTCTTGATTCTATTATTATTATAACTATACTATAAAATATGACTGTGTACTATTTACATTTTTTTGTTGAAATTAATTATGTTTAAATGTATCATCGTGATGTTCTCATGTTGATTACTTAACAACCATTCAGAGGGTGGCATCCTGCTGTCTAACTCGGTAGTTCGGGCCGTACACTCTGAGCTGGATTGGTGTGTGCGTAACTCATACTCAGCCCACCATCACGAGAACATCGGACGGTGCATACTGCACGCCACGCACTTGCCGTGTCACCGTTATGCTCGGGTAAGTGTTCTTAGCACTCTTCGAACATCCCTACTCAAACCACCATCACGAGAACATATATAAGTATTACATTACGCACTTGCTGTAACCCTTTAAGATCGGATGGCATGTTCACAAACCGTGTATCATTATAAGACACCACATTACGTTGTGCTCGTTAAAATAACGAATGTTCTGAAGCAAATAACACATAAGTACAGGCAAATATAAAATATTCGTATTTCTAAAACACAATTCAATGCTGCAAAAATATATCATTAATTTTGCTAAATAGTACATTTGGATAGCATTTTACATCGATGAGGAAATAAAACTGAATCGCTTTCGTTTGCAAATCATTCATTGTTTTTGCAACCAACTTGCTTGTTTTAGTAGGTTCTCTTAATAAATATATGTGATATTTAATAAGTCTTATATCACTGAGATTGTGTCACTCAATATCCATATAATACGAAACCAGTCTGGCGCCGGTGTTTACTATATTCAAGAGAATGCGGAGTCAAATGTCATTGTTAATCAAAGTCGATCAGTATAACATTATGTATAAAGCCACACACAACTCACTCTCAAAAACATTGAACTATAGTGCTGCCTGGTGGAGCTATTTATGAACAACAGTAAAAATAGTGCCCTTCACTAGGCAGGGGAATATTCACGGTCCAAGCCTTCTTAGATATTTGGAAGGACTATTGACTTTACCCAGTCTTTATTTAGGGGTAAAACCTTGGAGAGCATACCTGGCTGGACCATTGATTGAACTTAGGTACACATAATATAAGTATAAGTTAATACGTAAATATGTTACATGTGTAATCAAGTTACGGCAACTTCTCGCTGTATCTTCGTACACGACATGATATTAGATATTTATTTTATGTAGATATGTATTATATTACATTAATATTATTATTAACCTGTTTCGAATTTTAGTGTGCAAAATCTCCGTTTACTGCTATTTTTGTAATAATGAGTCGATATTTGCAGGGTGAGGAGTACATATCGGCGGTCTTACAAGAAGGCCGTGAGGAGGTATGGCCAGGGCTAGCCGACGCTGTAACTATGCATCCAGTCTCGGACCCTGCGCATTTCTACCGCCTACATGCCTACATATCAAGGGTCAGTTGACCATTGCTGCTTTACTCTCTGTAGTATAATGAAATTGCGTACCTCTTTGCTATACCCTCCTACTTTTGCGTGCTTTTCTTGTGCGAATGCATATATGAATTTCATTAATCTCCATGATCGCTAAGTCATAATAAACCCTTTATTGCTCTCAGTACAAAAACCTATAAGCGATCTTTTTGTAATTACCTATTCAAGTCGCAAACAATCGACAAATTCACAAAATGTAAAGGTATAATTTGTGTTAAAGCGTAATTTGCCGTGTTATACTAAAATGCTAAACGTGACAGTGTCCCTGGGATAGTGCTTTATAAGTTTATAAATGATCGTCCTTTCTATAAATGAATAAACAATACGGACAAGAGTGAGTCTAATAGAGATGATGATGGTAAGAATTTTTTTAAATATAATTATTCCATCAATTAGATAATAAAAAACAACATATATGTTTTTTTTTTTGCTTTGTCGAAAAAAATACTTAGATAATGCGATTTAACGTTAAGATGTGAGGACTCGCTACGACACGAACAAAATATACATCACAGACATAAAGACACCAACGTAACCTCACGGCACATTTCAAATCAATTTACCATCTCAAATTTTTGATTAGTTACAATAAAAAAATACATGTCTAATAGTTTTTAATAACCGACAGACAAAGTTTTGTCATCAGCCCAATTAAGCTATAAAAAGTTTACATCCTTTTTCCATACAAACGTCCATTGTTACCTTCTTGCATAATGGCAATAAAGCAATTATTTCTCCAAAAAATCTATGGCCAGTATTAACAAGTTCCTTTGTTTTCCATTTCTTCTTAAGTTAATTATTAAAACAGATTTACACCGTCAAAAACCTAACAAATTGGTCATATTTTCCACTGATTTCAAACATCCAGCAAACACATTTAACGAGATTATGTGAATGAAGCAAAAGATTGAAACAGCCAAAGGCTTTTTTATTATATTTTTTATGAAAAAAAAAATTAAATCCGTTTAGTTTTAGAGGAGGAAACGCGACAAAGAAATGTCTATTTTGTGTACTTTTCATTTGTAACTTCGGTTCGAGCTGCAGTTGTTTATATCACGCACTGCTCGGATGTTCGGCCGCAGCGCGATAGCAATACAATTTTACAATTACCTATTTTTGAATTCTCTCGCCCTTAGTGTTTATTACCCATTACATTAGTAAAAACACAAAAGGTGCTAAACAGTTCCGCAAAGTCCGGCTACAGCCTTATATTTCAAAAATACATTTTCACTTAATTTTTAGTAGTATTATGACATTCAATTGTGACACACAGGTGTATTTGGAGCGCGGCCTCAATGCTACGCGTAGCGTTCGCGGTGAAGTGTGGCCCGCAGGCCTACGGCGAGACCCCACCAGGCCGCCAACCCCGCCTTCTACCAGGTACTCTTAAAGACGTCAGTTTATGCATTTTATAAGGCCAATTTTTCAAACTTTGCTTGGAAGCATCGCCTTTGCAAACGGCTGCGTGAACAAATATACAATAAAACCACTACCAATTTATTTGTGTTATATAATTCGTACACCGTCTACTTTTTTCACACACATTACCGGTTGACTGGTAGAGAATGCCATTGGCATTAAGTCCGCCTTCTGTACACCCTGAATATCTTCTACGAAAAGTTTAAATAAATAAATAAATACCAAGCCAAATATGGGTAAGTAGTATAAATCCAAAAGTAATGGGAAAGAACGGAGGTACTACTATGACTGGTGTGAGGGTTTATTTTGAATAAAGATTTTCAAGTTTGAATTTGATGGTCACACCTGTGTCACTCTGTCACACCAGAGTGACACAGTTTTCCTGGGGGGTAATTGATTTACTTTCTTGCGAAGGCCAGGCTTTCTTCAAAATTAGTCCAAAAATGAAAAAGGCAAAAAAATGTAGTAAAAAAATGTAGTAATTGGTCATAAAATAAATGCTTATTTAATTTTTATTTTAATGGGCTACAAACATCACTCCGACCAGACTAGTTGGAGTAGGATTTTATCTCGCGATTTCCATCTCTTCACAAAATTATGTGACGCGAGTCTCGTAGATAGTTGTTCGCCGCGGCTTCCATACGAGGGAGTCGCCGGCCGCGGCCGCTTCTTGACTTACGACTAGTGTCATTTGGATACGTGCGCGCGCCACTACGGAGTGTGTGTATTGTTGTCGCGAAGCCCGCCAATTTTTTTGTATTTTGTGCTGGCTTATTGTGCGTATGCGGGATCACTGTCGAGGGTGAAATTGGTGGCCTGATAGGGCTTGTGTATTTTTGTTTGCTCCTATGGTTATTAGTCGGTGGATTACTGACAGCAGCCCTTCAAGAAACTCGACCTTCGAGCTAGCTCAGGAGGTCCACCGGCTACATAGTGCTGATCCACCGACATTTGGTAAGTCTAATAATATTTTTGGGTTGAAATCTCAATCGGTGAAACGCCGAATTGGCTGCGTCGACTTTGGGCGCAATCATTCTTTGGTAGCAGAGTGTGGTTTCCGTATGACCGCGGCTCAATCCCGCGGTGGTGCCTCATACGCGGCGCGTCGATAAAGGGCGTTAAAGGGAAATCATGCGGACCGATTTTTTTTCATACAAACATAGTCCCATGTTTACTTCCTGGATAATGGCAATAGTTGCTCTATTTTTTTTTCAAAATATCTATTTCCATAATTTCCGCTAAGCATGATTTTTATCTCTTCCTTTTTCTATTAACTAAAACGAGATTGAAACCTTTAAAAACCTAAAAAAACAGATTTTCTAATGTAACATCCAACAAACGAATTTGACGAGATTATAAATGAAAAACGAAAACCTAGAAACACAGTCAAAGCTTTTCTTTAATTTTAATGCAAAAGTCATTAAATCGGTGATGTTGAGGAAAAAAACAAGGGATAAGGTAACGTCTATATTACAAATTCCAATTTTCGAATTCTCTCGACTTTAGAGTTTCCTCTTAAGATGCCTATCACAAAATCGCGTCACGCGCATGGAGCAAAAACAAAGAGATGTTATAAGCATAATGTAGTCCAGCTTCTATCAATGTAGTCCTGACGTCACGCAATTTTAGTTTTAGCTGCTTAACACTAGAGGCGCTGACATCAGTCGATCTATTTATCTGTCGAATTAGTACGTCGTATGCTCTTCCTTAATTTAGTTTTAGACTACTGTGGGAGCAGTGGACTGTTGGTTTCGTTGCTTGCTGGTGTGGTTCGGAGCCAAGGAAAACGCCAAATATAGAATTTGATCACTTTAATTGCGGAAGTACAGACAAAGTCAGTTCGCGTACAAGTTACAAATTGTCTAGTTCATATCCGGTAAAAGGGCAATGACATTACGTGACCGAGTCCGGAACGAGCTCATCAGACAACGCACCAAAGTGGTTGATGTGGGCTACCAAGTCGCCAAGTTAAAGTGGACTTGGGCCGGACACGTGTGCAGACGACACGACGACCGATGGAGCAAGCGCGCTCTGGAGTGGAAACCCAGATTAGGCAGGAGAAGCGTAGGCAGACCACCTGCCCGATGGGCCGACGACATCAGGGACATAGCAGGCCCGGTCTGGTCAAGGGTGACTGATAATCGATCAGTATGGAGGAATATTGGAGAGGCGTATGCTCAACGGTGGGCGAATACACGCTGAGGAAGAAGAAGAAGAAGAAAAGGGCAATTGCCAGTAAAAAAAAATATTAGCTTACTATTTATTATATGTTGCCAACATAAGGTGGGCAAAAGAAACTAATTAACACCATTTAGCTAAAAACATTAAGTTAAACTTACAAAAGGAACTAAGATTTATTAATGTTTATAAATCAGAACTAACAGAATTTAAGTGACAAAATCGTTTCTTATGCAACAAGGGTGATAGGATTATCAATTTACTTATGTATTATTTTTATGCTTACATGCTCACCTAAATAATAATGTGATAAGGATATACAAAGTGAACTGTGACTGTATACAATACCTAAAGTGGTTTTAATTTATAACAGAATATCTAAAACAAATAGTTAAATTAAACAAAAAATTAATGTAACATTTAAGACATTGACTAATTAAAAAACTATTTCAAGATTACTTACAAAAATATCATATGTAGTTATCAACACATAATTTACATGTAGTACACTTATTAACTATGAAAGTTGCACAATACACATATTAAGTAAAAAAAAAGAACTTAAACATCTATGGGTAGAACACTTATTTTAGTAATAGAACGATTATGAATATGACCGTTCGCAGTACGTACTTCCACTGCACGAACCCTACCATCGCTACCAGGGAAAACATTGTGACACGAGCCATGGGCCACTCAAGAGGAATTGTGTTTTCACCACGTAAAATAACTAGGCTACCAACCTTCACATTAGACATAACAGAGCGCCATTTGGGTCTGTTTTGCAATAGACTTAAGTAATGTTTACTCCAATATTTCCAAAATGTTTGTATCGTGCTTACAGTAATGACCCATAACTTTAATAAGCTAGCAGTAGATTCGTCGGTGTGACAGGGTAATTATGAAGTGATTCACCCATAAGAAAATGTGCAGGAGAAAGATACGAAAATCTAACGGATCAGCCGTCATTGAAGTGAGTGGACGTGAATTTAGGACGCCCTCTGTTTCAGCTAAGACAGTGTTAAGTTGTTCATATGTGAGAAGTGCCTTACCAACCACACGCTTGAGGTGATACTTGGTGCTCTTTACACCACTCTCCCATAGACCGCCAAATATATGACTTTAGCTAGGTATAAAATGGAAAGTTATGCCTCTCTGAGATGCGTAAGACTGAACCTCATTCTGCAGCTTACGTGAATTAAACAGTTTATAAAATTCATCTAATTTGTTCCTTGCCCCTTTGAATGTAGAGCCATTGTCGCAATAGACATCGCTGGGCAAGTTTCGTCTAGCAATGAAACGCTTAAAGGCCTCTTAAGCTAAACATTTTTGGAATTTGTTGTATGAAATTATATGACACCTCGCACATTTGGCCGCATTGTACATAGGTGTCCGGGTATTGAAAAACGCATGCTGATGACGTCATATAATGCGGCGCATATGGCGCGTGCTGATATGTGCGTTCAGCTTTAAGCTCCCTCTACTAAACGGGAAGAAAGGAGCGGCAACACGTCCAATTTGTTATACGTTTCACTGTCTTGCTCACCTAGTCCGAGCTCGCCACATTATTAATTCAAAAAAAAAAAATCTTCGCGCCAGGTTCGACCACCCGCGCTGGACGTCGTTCAACGCGACGCATGCGTTCATGCCGGACGATCATCACTCGGTGGGGGCACTACGCGGCGCCCACAAGCAAGCGCTGGATATGGTGGTGAAGGCTGCCGTTGCGTGGGCGTCGAAGCGGGGAGGTGGGGGTGCTAGTGAGAACGGGGATCAATTGGCGCTCGAATCTGGTGCCTGGCTCTGGGAGCCGGCGCTGGGTCTGCGGTATCGTTTGTGGCTGAAAAACCAAGTGTCCAAGGTGAGTTACTGGACAAAATTGTTCTTTAGAGGCCTCATGTCAAATGTTTATCTATTGCTATAATAGCTTTCCGCTCGCAGCTGGGCCCGCGTTTTTTTTTGTCGTTTTCCCTAGGCAATGCTATAATTTTCCGCAGAGGAAACAATTCTATAGCCTGTCTTTCTCAGTGATAATGTGGCATTCCAATGATCAAAGGCTTGAAATCGGTCCTGTAGTTTTTGAGTTTAACATACAAATCTTTGCTTTTTATAATATTAGTAAGTATAGATGTCTCTAATTCCAATTCGGCTCGTATCGGATAGAAGAATGTCAATGGTGTTTCTCTGCCTGCGCGTAAAGGTTGATCTGTATGGTTATGTTATTAATTGTTGGTTATGGAATTAATATATTAGAAGCAGTATGCTACACTGGTTTATTCCAGGTAAAGTACACATTGAACAAGCAATCACAAAGATGTATTTTTTTTAAACTAAAACATATTAACGAAACTGAGAAAACTGGTTAAGTATATCTACAAAGTAAAGTAAATAATAATTACACAAATGAAAACAAGCATCATAAAGTTTATATCAGACTGGTCAACTCAATGTTTAAAATTCTGCAGAATGCATTTGATATTATTGCACAAACGACTTGTACCGATGTTTTTCTTCACATTCTTTTATTATTTTTAATTACGATAGAAAAGATCTTACCAAATGAAGTCGTAAAGGAATTTTATTTAGATTCCTCAACAATATAGGAACTGGCTGTCTTATATTTATTTGTCGAAATCGGAACATAACAATGCTATTTACACTGGCGACAAATTTAAGTATGACGGAGGCAGCTAACTAACTTCTGATCCCATGGCGAATCGACCTTGGGCTTCCCGAGTAAACGTTTAGCGTAAGCTAAGTAGCGTAAGCGTAAGTAGGGTAGACCGGGTACGATTGTAACATTTTACCTTTAACATTTAATTCTCGCTTCATTTATATTATCTGTACTGTATTTGACCGCTCGATGCGGACTGCGTTCGCGCCATTCTACGCCATCTAGCCACTTGTGCTCATATTGCCGGTCCTTGGACTCGCGTCTAAATACCGACAAAATAGGGAGTGGTGGGCACGGCGAGGAGCACGACATGCAGCATGACGCGTAATGCGCCACACTACGTCTCTGCCTCCTTTCCTCACCACTTCCACCGCCACTGATCGAGTGTGTGGCAGGCTCATAAGACCGGGTGGATTCATCCAGCAGAACACGGGGGCGGTCGCTAAGTATTGCCGGCAGCTAAGTTGGCAAAAATGGGGGATAATATGACTAATATTGGCTCGAATGGTGGACACTATGAATAATAATCATACTGAAATGTAATAGGCCAGAATAGAAACAAAATGAGAAGCAGTATCCATTTTTGTTGCACGCTAGGCAACAAAAATGGATACTGATAACTACTAACCGGCGACAATTCTTCTCGCGAGTCGGGCGCAATTTTACTCGTGGGCACCGCCACTGACCCGACCTCTCAACACGCGAGCTCAAAGGCGACTACTCCACAGGGGGGCGTATGACTCACTTAACCGGAGTGAATCTGGCGCGTGCCCTTGATTCGGAACAGCGGGTACGGTGCGGTTACGCATTTTCCCCCGAAAAAAACAAAAGGGTACACGCCATTGATTTACTACTAAACGTAGATAACGTATGAACGATCGAAAAGTAGGCCGGTGAAGAACTGCTCAATCGCGACTCGTGCAGTTCCTTTTCATAGTGAGTGATTAGCTGTCGGCACGTAAGCATGCCGAAGTGCGCATTCAAAAGTTGTGGTAATAATAGCCAGAAACGGCAGAAAAAAGATGGGATTTCATATTTTGTGTGAGTAGACTCATTACACATCTTATCATGTATTCAAATATTCGGTTTATACGTAAAACCAATCAAAAACAATTATTTTAATCATAAACATGTCGCTTCGCGTCAGTGTCAGTATACATCACAATCGTCTCGTTCGCACGGGCGTTGTATCACGATGTGTTATCTCATTCTTGCGTTGGAGCGACAACGCGATAAGCAATTTCAAGCATTATGTTTGAGAGTATAAAGTTGATATTTTCTTGTAGCAATTACTAAGACGTCATTTGATCTGTGGCTAGGTGTGAAATGATGTAACTTCTCACGGTTGTACTTAAAATAGTTGCCGTAATAATGCAGAATAAGGTTGAATATACGGTACTTTCTCTATGGTAATTTTCATTCGGGCGTGCATATTCAAGTATATATCGGCGAGTACAAATGTATAGTCGATTGTGACAGATTTCAAGCGCGTTTTTGTATGAAGCGCTCTATCTACGTTTGGTAGTATATCAATGGTGACAGATTTCAAGCGCGTTTTTGTATGAAGCGCTCTATCTGCGTTTGGTAGTAAATCAATAAATTCCAAATTCGACGTCGAAATCGTGTCAAGTTAGGTGCCGGCGACTATACGCGGCCGGCCGTGCGTGAAATGGGACCGTTGGCGGCTTGCAGCGATGGGTGGGCGTGGAGGTATTCCGTCCGCTGGGCGCCGCCCGGCTGGTGCCGGCGCCGTACGTGACGGAGAGCGCGCGGCTGACGCTGGTGGTGCCGGTGCCGGTGCCGGCGCGGCGGCGCGCGGTCGACGCGTTCCTGCGCCGCTACGAGGCCGTCGCCATCAAGCAGGACAACAACACGGCGCTCGTCATCGTCGTCGTCAAGGAGCACGGCAGCGCCGACACCGCCGCGCTCGACCAGGTGACCCCTTTTTCCAGTGTTTCGAGCCCGCAGAACGTAAGCCACTCTATCTCTAAATTGGCCAACTATTGGATGTCACTCGAAATACGCGCAATATTACAAAGCCAATCCGGCCGGCGTTACTGTTTGCTACTCTAGAGCATGCAGTCACAACTCACAATGTCAATCGATCAAATTGATTTCAAGGGTAAGGGCCTGATTTTCCCAACATCTAGCTAGAATTATGTTGGGAATCATCATATTACTGCAAGGGCCGGGAAGTTAGGGATTGCCAGACGAGCAGCGAGGCCTTGAATGCTCTACTCGTAATTACTCTACTCGTAACACAATAACTACGAGCCCGCAATCCCATTCCCGCCGAAGTGTTTATATAGTGCTTTTCTTAATAATTGTGAGGAAATAATGAAAGACGTAATACTGGAAACAAATGAGTATAATATGAATAAAAAAAAATCTACTTCCGATCAAGACAAAAATCTCTTTAACACAATCTTTACTTCTACCAATTTTAGATTATTCCGATTCTTGTTATCCTGACTTAACAGTGTCTTTCTTGAACAAACTGGAGCGTTTACAGAACTTGTGCATACGGTTCATTTTTGGGTTACGTAAATACGACCACATCTCTTACTATCGTTCCAAGCTTCAATGGCTACCCATTAGCCGTCGGAGAGATTACCATATCCTCATTGTCATTTTATTAAGGTTTTTTTTAACATGATTGTCACATCCCATCATTATCTCTAATTTCATATATCAACTTTCCTCTACCTAAAGGTTGCCTGGCAGAGATTGCCGCCTAGGCAATAAGGCCGCCTTTTTGTTAATTCTTGTTTTCTTAGCACATAATTACTGACATGTGTTTTTTTATTAACAATAAAGAATTTATTCATTCATTCATTCATAAAAGAACGAATAAAGCATTGAATTAATATTAAATGTAATGAGTGCTCCACATTCACGCGAGATTCTCGGCGAGAGTCTCGGCAAGAATCTACGCGAGAAGTACGCGAGAACCTCGGCAAGAACTTCTTGGGTACACACTTCTCGCGAGATTCTCGTGAGAAGGTCCAAGGCAGGGTTGGCACAAAATCAGTGATTAAATCAAAATTCTTTATTTTTGTGAAGAAAAATCTATTTTTATGGATATCTATTTTCCGAGTGAATCAGATATTTCATATTTCAGTGTCATTATTGTAATTCTTGATTAAAAAAAACTAATGTTCCAGGTTTTTGGTCCCTAGTCTGTTACGTAATTTCGAGTGAACAATGCCAAATGTAAAAAAAAACTTTCCACTGATGCTGAGGAGGCTATCGCTCCAAATAGTTGCCTCAGAACTGGGTAAATATTTAATTTTTCCTCTTCCTCTTTCGTTTCCGCAAAATAGTTGCTTACTTATTAAAATTAGTAACGATAAAAACGAAAAAATCAAAAAAATCATGATAAATTAGGATTTATTCAATAAATTAATTTTGGATTAATTGGATTTTATTAAAAAATCATAATTTTTTCCAACCATGGTACAAGGTTCTCTATATAGTTCTCGCACCTTTGTCTCGCGCCAAAAAACCGACCAAAGTCGGAGAACTACGCGAAAACATGCGAATCGGATCCACATTCACTCTTCTCGTGTTGTTCTCGCGTTCTCGCGAGAATGTGGAGCGCTCATAATGTTTGATATATTTTACGCAAATACGAGTACATATGTACGAGATATATTTTACGCGTAGATACAGCAGCCGAGTCATATTTTACGCATATATGTAATATATATATATATATATATATATATATATATATATATATTGTAGATTATTGCTTTTTTCTCTCGCAAAGAAAATTAAGCATATTTTCGTGTGATTTTAAATCAACATTTCAATAAAATTGTTGCCGTATTCATATTATTTGCTCGAAGAGTGCATTTTAAAAAATCTGTAAAAATACTGCTCTCAACTAGGGCAGTATTGTTTGGATATTTTAGAAAATTAATATAAAATAAAGTAGGTGAGTTATTTTTTTTATCATTCTACGACCATGTCGTGACGCGTCTCTTAAATTTTCCTGGGCGATAAAAAAGTAACCTGTATATTGTCTGAAGTGAAAAAAAATGCACATCAATTTAATTATGATTGGATCCTATAAGAATCTATTTATTTGATAATAATCGGTACTGTGCATTGAGTGTACGAATGATTTTATTTCGCGTGACAGATTACAGCTGCAGCCCGTAAGCTGCCCGGTGATGTTCGGGTGGTGGAGGCGACGTTGCCCACCGGTGAGGTGGTAGTCGAGGTGGATGACGACAAGTCGGAGGACTCGTACCGGCACGCGGCGCTGCTCGCCGCCATGAAGCTGGCGCCGGCGCACGCGCTGCTGCTGGCGCTGCCCGTCGACGCGGAGTTCACTCAAGACTTCCTCAACAGGGTGAGTTGGTCGCCGTGGGTAGACAATACGGGAGGGGAGCAGGGGCATATTAATTGAGATTAATAATGACGTTCAATCTACTTAATAAAAATTTGACTCTGTTTACTTCCATTTACCTAATTAGGTGCCTAATAGGTACTCGTAATATCACGTTTTCGAAATAAATCTAATAATTCGATTGACTTATATATGAACGATTTTAATAGATTTAATCTAGTTTAATTAATTTGATACAATTTAATTTGATTTTAATACATTGACATTTCATCTTATTCTTTGGCATTTCAATTAATCTATTTTCATTTCGTTTAATTCAATCACATTAATATTATTTATTGACGCTTGTTTAACTTGTTTAATTTATTAAAATTTATTCAATCTGTTTATTTTCCATGTAATTAGGCACTTTACAATATCACGTCTTCTTCAATAAATTAGGAAATCTAGCTAGTAAAATTAAATGTCTGCCGTTCTCTATTCATATTTAATTGCAACACCTCGACAAGGCACAATGTGTAACTTCATCTCACACTTGTAATGCAATATACAAGGTTATTTTTTAATTATCACAAAAAACTTTGAAATCGCAAAAAAAAATCAGCTGTTCCATACATCTAGGTACAGTGAATGTTGAACATTCGTATGGAACAGCTGATTTTTTTTGCGATTTCAAAGTTGGTCCCATATTAAAAGTTGTTCAGTTTGCTTCTCTGAACAAGCACACAATTTTTTTGTGATAGTGAAAACATAAACTTGTTTAATAAATAAATAAACTATAAAGCTGCGTACTCATTTAGACGTGTAGCACGTAATGTAACTGATACAGTAGCAATCTACAAGTGTGTACGCCTCGTCCATGGTTACCGCGTATCAAGCTGCGAGCCCTCGGATCCGCAGTGTGCTCGCGATAATTTCACGCCGACAACACATCTGGCCGATATTTTTCCAAGCATCTTCCTTAAGATTTTTTTTATAATAATTCTTATCCTTAGGGTCCCATAACACCGGACAATTTCTGTAAAGTCCAATTAAATTAAAACCAATTCTTCTGTCCACTCCATAATGTTTGTTCGAAGCTCGCGCCGACGTACTCACTACGCGTCTTGTCGTATCGCCGTCCACGAGCACGCTGCGAGCCCCTTTGTGTTCGCGCCAAAACCGCCAACCGGCGGGTCGCTACGAGCACACTGCGCTCCTCGGACGAACGGCTCGCAGCGAGCTCGCGGCTACGTACTCACTAGATACTGTATCTGCTACGTTACGTGCTACACCTCTTAAGTGAGTACGCGGCTTAAGATGCGGCGTATGATGTCGCAGGCGCGCATGGGCACCGTGCAAGGTGTGCAGTGGCAGTGGACGGGCGCGTTCGCGCGGTCGTCGGTAGGCGCGAGGCCGACGGCGGCGGGCGCGCGGCCGCACCACCATACCGGCCGGTTCGACCTGCGCCGCCCCGCCGCGCTCTCCGTCTACAAGGCGGACCTTGAACACGGTGAGACGACACGCGACACTCCTACACAATAGGCTAGATGAATGAAAAAAAAAATGGCTTTAATAGAAGCTCATTCGTATTATAAACAGAAAGAGAAAAACGGTTTTCGAATAACTCTTTCTAGCAAAACACAATACGGGCCGCAAGGCATCCTTGCGGTCCGTATTGTGTTTTGCTAGAAAGAGTTAATTAAGAGTTAAAAAGAGAGAAGAGCTAATTGTGCAAACACTACGATCGTTACCAACGGTGCAAACGCCTTGGACCGAATTGACTATCGCGCTGCGTGCACGTGTGCGTGCGTTCAAATCGGTCCACGCTTTATTCGTATCGTGTGTGTAAATGTCAATGTCAGTCAGCACATATCATAAATCAAGAGTTTATTTTTTGCTATTTGCTGCCCCTTGAGATTGATTACCGTTTTCTATTTAGATATCATTAATGATATTAATATTTTCAGTAGAAAACGAATCCCTTTAATCTGTGAAACGTACTTGCTGAAGTGTAAACGATGGAGGATGCAATTGCCTTATTATTTTCGGAAAGTATAATAAGTGATATTCTGGACATTGTTGTAGTAGATTAACTGCAATAAGAATGCAATCTCTGTTATAAAATAAATTTGGAGGAGAGTACATATAACGCAAAACTAAAACAATTAGTTTATTTGAATAAATGTAAGAGAAATTACAATTTCTAGTACTTACACCAAACTTTTTAGAAACGAAAACAGTTTTTTTTTACTTTACTCTATTTTTGAATATAGGAAAAGAGAATTTTTGTAACTATGCCCAAATTAATTATTTTATCGAGTCTTCACTCTTTATGAATAGACAAACTTTTCACAACCTAAAACGTCAAATTCGAGTTTGACATTTGCGCACACGCTGCACTACCTATTTTTCGTATGCAGCGTTAGCACGGCTTATGACGTCATTTATGTCGTCACATTACTCCCGTTGCACAGAGGGACACGCTCCATACAAGGGCGGTCATAAATAGTTAAAGTCCTGTTACTATCAATACATTGTATTATTTTAGTGACTTATAGTTGTAAAAGTGTTTTAGGAACATTAAAATGAAAGAAGTACATGTATTTACGGAATAAAAAACGTTTACTTCAGTAAAAAACAAATATAAACAATAACATACTTTTACCTAAATTTATCATGAACAAACACTTAAAAATTGGAATGTAAAACATATATTTTAAATAAAATAAGAGTCAAAACATTGATAACATTATAATAAAATAATAGAAATAAATAAATTAAAATTAATTAAATACAAAAAAAAACAAAACAACTAACAAAATACAAATAAATTATTCTTATTCTAACAATATTAAACATGTAACAATTCTATTACACTTTGTGACAGAGTATTTTTCTTTTTAGGGGGAAGTTTCCGAAGACTTGTAATATAAGGATCTGAATGTAATAATAGTCGTTGTATTAAATCTTGATTGGTAACTTCACGTGACATTTTTCGAGTGTGACTTCGTCTATAAATTTTGATATACTTATTTGTCGCTTCAGCAGCTTCTTCGGAAAGTTCTCCTATAGATAACAATGCATAACTTATAATATCTGATCCATGTACGAGCACCTTGTGGACAGAAGCAGGAAGACTATACCACGGATATTCCTCGACCAGGCTGTATGCTGTTTGTAATGCATAGTCTTTAAACTTGCATTCATTAATTTTATGTCCAGAAGATAACGTTTGTAATATTACACAACAACGATCTATGAGATCCTTATTCAAACCTGTAATTTCAGCAGATACAGCTGATTCCAAAAAAAACTTCCTGGCCGTGTTTCCGTCGTTAGACGTCCCGCTTCCACCACTACGCGGCTTGTCAACTATTAAACCTAATCGTTCCCTAAACTGGGACTGTACATATTGTTTTTTATTTGATAACAATTGTTTATCACTATCTAGCCTAACTTGCCATTTTTTTATGTCTAATCTATATGAAAGATGAATAAAATATTCGAAGAAACGTATCCAAGAATGTAGTGGTGATAATCCAAATTGGTATCTACTCTCTATTACAGGTTTTTGTAAACATTCGTCTATTTTATTCATCTCTTTAGGGGTAGCATTACATATATAACATCTACTTGTAGATGTTTCACTTAAAGCACTACAAATTTTACCATCTACCATTGAAAGCTGCAACTTATGAGAAACGACCAATTCACGATTGTCGATATGAATAAAAGTAGGTTGCAAACTTTCAATTTTATCCTTAAAATAAGCTTCCTCTTGCAAAGACACTGCTGTGCTTTCTTTCAAAAATTGAAATCGAATAGGACGGCAGTACCTAGTGGAAGAGGGTCGAGGATTTTTCCATAAAATTTTACAATTATCTTCAGCTAATTTAACAATAATTTGAAGGGGTACATAAGATGTTACAAACAAACTACTATCTTCTAAAGTTGAATCTGAAAAAAATTGTTTGTATTCACTATGTCCAGTGCTGCCATCGAATCCCCATTTCCCAAGTAAAGAGATATTAGACAAACAATCATCAGGAATCTGATCTAAGACCTCTTTTTGAGATTCAAGGATTCGAGAAGCTGTGTGATCAAAAAGACTTTGTAATTCAACTTCAGCTGAAGACTCGGAAACAGTTATATTAGAAGGGTAACATCTCTGTTTCGCTTTAGTAATTTGTTGGTAACATGGTAATACATTAGGAGAAATCTTACTATTAACAAAGTTTTTAATTAATAAATACTGATGTTTTGTCAACTGAGCATCAGTCACAAGTGACAAGACATCATCAGTGCTAACTCTAGATATACACGAATCGAATGAACAGTCTGAAACATCAAGCAATGCACTCACAGTAGAATCATCAGACTTTGACAAATCAGCTACTCTCCGACGTTTAGTCCTTTTACTACATTGCGTAAAAGGTTTTCGAGGACGACCACGTGAATGACACGGCGCCGTTTCAGACGGAGTACATTGCTTATTGTTTTTCACAAGTTGAATTTTTTCAATAACATTAAACCAATCGGAATTCTTATATAAAAGCTTGGTTTTATCCCTATTACATTTTTTCCAGAATCGAGCAATAGCTTTACATAAATTATTAACAATTTTCTCTAAATAATGAATATCAATGTTCTCAGCATCGTCGTTCAGAGTAGTCAACAAACTTTGTAGGACTTGACGACACTTTTCCGAGTCATTATCGGTATTGACAGTTAGCCATATTTCAAGAATATGCATTCTTGAAAACGAGCATATATATAAATTACCTAAAACAAAAAAAAACGGTTAAAATTCAGTCACAAAACCTACACAAAGCACTAAGACTAAATAAACTAATTTCGTAGCAAATGCTACGAGATAATCTGGCAACCGTAGCACCCTTGTCATCGCCAAAAGGGCAGATAAGGGCAGCCAAGTTTTAATTTTCCTAAGATAAGAAAGTCTAAAGATTATGGTGCAATATACCTCCATAGTCGGAGCGAGTGGGAACATATTTAAAAGTTTATTCAAACTTTGAATATTAAAATATAATACTCCAAGAAAAGTCGCCTCGTAGCAATGACATACTAAAGAAAATATATACTAAGATACAATTAAAATAAAAATATTAATTATTACATACCCTGTTCTTGGATATCCATTTCAGAAAAAACTCACACAGCACTCACAGGTCCCGCATTGACAACAAATGACGTCACGCTTTTTAATGACTCACTGATAACAGTATTTACGATTGGCGATGCGCTCTCTTTGAATGCACAATAGATAATGAAGGCGCACTCTAATTACTGACCTATTTATAGTTTCAGAAGGTACCGCAACTATCCAATGTAACGACAAGGAATAAAATGTAAAACAAGAAAGCAGGTTTTTAAGATTTATGACCTATGGATGTCCCACAGTGCGTTGGTGCGAATACGTTCAATTCGGTTCACTCCGTGTGCGCGCTATATCGGTACCGATAGTGCACATAAGCGCAATTTGGTCCGCTATAATGGAGTTTATATGGCCGTAATCAACAGTCACGTCACGGTTGATGTCGGATCTCTCCGTCTAATCGCTTCCAAATTAACAGCTTAAAATCTCGTACATATGTATTTGCGTAAAATATATCAAACATTACGTTTAACATTAATAAATTGCTTTATTCGTTCTTTTATTCATATTCACTCATTTGTTTCCAGTATTTTTTCATTATTTTCTCACATTTATTTGTATTTTTCAGTCTTTTGTGTATTAAAATGCAATTTCCTTTATTTCTACTTCGTACTTTTGCCTTTTCCAGACAATTTTTATTCAAAGATGAAATTATGAATTTTGATCTATAGCGCAACTTTTTGCTAATTTCTGTAAAAACTCCTAATAAAAGTAAATAATATTTTTACCTTTTTTAGAAGCTTATGAAACCAGCAAGTTATTTTAGTGGTTTTTACGCCAACTGTCATACATTTTTTTTCAATAATTGACGGCGATTTTCAGAAAGATAAAAAATTAATCGACTTAATTGTCAATAAAGACCTCTTATTTCCAAAATTATGTAAGTTTTTGACAACAATTTTAATTTAAATTAACTGCCCATTTTTCAGCTTTCCGCAATTAATCAATTTGTCATTGTAAAAGGTGTAGTTTTTTTTTAAATAATTTTTTTGGTAACAAGTCGGACAAAATCTCAAAATTTTAAAACCGTCGTAGCTCGATAACCAACTGTTTTTGAGCCCAGGTTAATTGGGTTTTTTTTTTGTTGCTTATGACCTGTACTATAACCCCTTTCAAGGAATACGTCGACTTTTCCTGTCACCCTATATACACTCTGAATTTTGAATTACTCAAGAATTTAAATATCTTGGAAATGAAACTTTCTCGTACGTTACGTTCGTTTGTTTATCTGTCAATACTATGCTATACTCGGATTTCTAATTCAAAAATATTTTTCTAAACAAAGTAATGTCATTGTCAAATTGACGTTTCAGATGTAATAAACATTTTACTAGTGCTGGTTATTAGATTTGAATGAATTTCTATTGTACTAACAAATTATGTAAAACTTAATAGTAATGATATTGAAATTGCAATGATTTCTGCCGTTTTCTTTTCGCAGTCCCTTATAGACCAGTCGTACTAAATGTTAGGCCATGTTTTATATGTATATTTATAACAGTTCATGATCATTTCTTTTTCTGATAACGACAGGACAGATCGTCGTCGTTTTTTTATCGGGTATAGAGACTCTTTTGCCGTAGATGGACCAGGCTGAGGGTCCATTTTGTGTCACACAACAAAGTTTTGAGACACACAACAACAAATTTAACAACAGAAATAATAAACCAAAACACAACTAAGAAACTTAATAGTTCAAAGGGAAACAACTCAAACACGGAACAATACATATTCAAGCACTCGGAACAATTGTCAGAAGCTGAATGACAAATTGGCAAACACCCGACGACGGCTCAGCGCTCAGCATGCAAGTCAAACAAAATGGCAGCCGACGTACTTATAATTTCGTTCAGAAAAATATTAATATCTAATGTTTTGCAAAAAAAAAACTTATTAAATTTGAATATTTTAATCATACCTACCTATTTTACAATGCTATTTAAAAATCGTCAAATGTTATTGACACCTGGCAGTGTTGAAAGCTCAGTAAAATATAATTTACTATAAAACCGTCAAGTAATAATAACTTTACGTAAAATAAACATTTGTCTAAAATCGATAATTCAAAATATTATCTTCAATAAAACGTATTAATTGAAGGACTCCTAACATGTTTTCTGACAGAAATGATTATGTTTCTATTTCCTTTGTTTACAAAAATATTTTCGAATTAAAAATCCGAGTTTAGACTAGAGCTACTTCAGTCACGCACTCTGAAAAACGGCGCAATATGGTGGTTGCTAACGATTGCGCGGCGAATGTTCACCAAGTAAAGTGAAACTTTTTTTACATCGCACTGTGGGACATCCATAGGTCATAAATCTTAAAAACCTGCTTTCTTGTTTTACATTTTATTCCTTGTCGTTACATTGGATAGTTGCGGTACCTTCTGAAACTATAAATAGGTCAGTAATTAGAGTGCGCCTTCATTATCTATTGTGCATTCAAAGAGAGCGCATCGCCAATCGTAAATACTGTTATCAGTGAGTCATTAAAAAGCGTGACGTCATTTGTTGTCATTGCGGGACCTGTGAGTGCTATGTGAGTTTTTTCTGAAATGGATATCCAAGAACAGGGTATGTAATAATTAATATTTTTATTTTTATTGTATCTTAGTATATATTTTCTTTAGTATGTCATTGCTACGAGGCGACTTTTCTTGGAGTATTATATTTTAATATTCAAAGTTTGAATAAACTTTTAAATATGTTCCCACTCGCTCCGACTATGGAGGTATATTGCACCATAATCTTTAGACTTTCTTATCTTAGGAAAATTAAAACTTGGCTGCCCTTATCTGCCCTTTTGGCGATGACAAGGGTGCTACGGTTGCCAGATTATCTCGTAGCATTTGCTACGAAATTAGTTTATTTAGTCTTAGTGCTTTGTGTAGGTTTTGTGACTGAATTTTAACCGTTTTTTTTTGTTTTAGGTAATTTATATATATGCTCGTTTTCAAGAATGCATATTCTTGAAATATGGCTAACTGTCAATACCGATAATGACTCGGAAAAGTGTCGTCAAGTCCTACAAAGTTTGTTGACTACTCTGAACGACGATGCTGAGAACATTGATATTCATTATTTAGAGAAAATTGTTAATAATTTATGTAAAGCTATTGCTCGATTCTGGAAAAAATGTAATAGGGATAAAACCAAGCTTTTATATAAGAATTCCGATTGGTTTAATGTTATTGAAAAAATTCAACTTGTGAAAAACAATAAGCAATGTACTCCGTCTGAAACGTCGCCGTGTCATTCGCGTGGTCGTCCTCGAAAACCTTTTACGCAATGTAGTAAAAGGACTAAACGTCGGAGAGTAGCTGATTTGTCAAAGTCTGATGATTCTACTGTGAGTGCATTGCTTGATGTTTCAGACTGTTCATTCGATTCGTGTATATCTAGAGTTAGCACTGATGATGTCTTGTCACTTGTGACTGATGCTCAGTTGACAAAACATCAGTATTTATTAATTAAAAACTTTGTTAATAGTAAGATTTCTCCTAATGTATTACCATGTTACCAACAAATTACTAAAGCGAAACAGAGATGTTACCCTTCTAATATAACTGTTTCCGAGTCTTCAGCTGAAGTTGAATTACAAAGTCTTTTTGATCACACAGCTTCTCGAATCCTTGAATCTCAAAAAGAGGTCTTAGATCAGATTCCTGATGATTGTTTGTCTAATATCTCTTTACTTGGGAAATGGGGATTCGATGGCAGCACTGGACATAGTGAATACAAACAATTTTTTTCAGATTCAACTTTAGAAGATAGTAGTTTGTTTGTAACATCTTATGTACCCCTTCAAATTATTGTAAAATTAGCTGAAGATAATTGTAAAATTTTATGGAAAAATCCTCGACCCTCTTCCACTAGGTACTGCCGTCCTATTCGATTTCAATTTTTGAAAGAAAGCACAGCAGTGTCTTTGCAAGAGGAAGCTTATTTTAAGGATAAAATTGAAAGTTTGCAACCTACTTTTATTCATATCGACAATCGTGAATTGGTCGTTTCTCATAAGTTGCAGCTTTCAATGGTAGATGGTAAAATTTGTAGTGCTTTAAGTGAAACATCTACAAGTAGATGTTATATATGTAATGCTACCCCTAAAGAGATGAATAAAATAGACGAATGTTTACAAAAACCTGTAATAGAGAGTAGATACCAATTTGGATTATCACCACTACATTCTTGGATACGTTTCTTCGAATATTTTATTCATCTTTCATATAGATTAGACATAAAAAAATGGCAAGTTAGGCTAGATAGTGATAAACAATTGTTATCAAATAAAAAACAATATGTACAGTCCCAGTTTAGGGAACGATTAGGTTTAATAGTTGACAAGCCGCGTAGTGGTGGAAGCGGGACGTCTAACGACGGAAACACGGCCAGGAAGTTTTTTTTGGAATCAGCTGTATCTGCTGAAATTACAGGTTTGAATAAGGATCTCATAGATCGTTGTTGTGTAATATTACAAACGTTATCTTCTGGACATAAAATTAATGAATGCAAGTTTAAAGACTATGCATTACAAACAGCATACAGCCTGGTCGAGGAATATCCGTGGTATAGTCTTCCTGCTTCTGTCCACAAGGTGCTCGTACATGGATCAGATATTATAAGTTATGCATTGTTATCTATAGGAGAACTTTCCGAAGAAGCTGCTGAAGCGACAAATAAGTATATCAAAATTTATAGACGAAGTCACACTCGAAAAATGTCACGTGAAGTTACCAATCAAGATTTAATACAACGACTATTATTACATTCAGATCCTTATATTACAAGTCTTCGGAAACTTCCCCCTAAAAAGAAAAATACTCTGTCACAAAGTGTAATAGAATTGTTACATGTTTAATATTGTTAGAATAAGAATAATTTATTTGTATTTTGTTAGTTGTTTTGTTTTTTTTGTATTTAATTAATTTTAATTTATTTATTTCTATTATTTTATTATAATTAAATAATGTTATCAATGTTTTGACTCTTATTTTATTTAAAATATATGTTTTACATTCCAATTTTTAAGTGTTTGTTCATGATAAATTTAGGTAAAAGTATGTTATTGTTTATATTTGTTTTTTACTGAAGTAAACGTTTTTTATTCCGTAAATACATGTACTTCTTTCATTTTAATGTTCCTAAAACACTTTTACAACTATAAGTCACTAAAATAATACAATGTATTGATAGTAACAGGACTTTAACTATTTATGACCGCCCTTGTATGGAGCGTGTCCCTCCGTGCATCGCCTCGACGCGAGTTTGTCGGGATTTGTCAATAGAGCACGGAGCACGGAGCGTGGACAAAACGGGACAAGAGACAAATAAACTGTTTCTTCTCGCTCCACGCGCCGTGCTAGGCCTGCAGCACTCTAATACTTATTAATGGAAAAACCTAATGCGTACTATTATTGCTATTATAGTGGGAGTACGTGTTATTCGTTGATTCAGTAATGATTTTACCAATATTGCATTTTTGGTCGATATTTTTGAAACTTCAATTTTTCGATTTTGCAATTTATAGTCCTATTTTATTTATTGAAATAAATAAAAAAATTGTATATACTCAGTTTAGTGTTTTGTCTGTTAATTAGAAATGGCCTCAAAACACATACTATAATCTGTCCCGAAAAAAATGTTAAGCTCCTATATCTTGCGAGCAAACAATATCTTAACGTCTTTTTTAGAAAATTTTATTCTAAAAGTATATGAAGCGTATAAGTACAAATTACACTTACAAAGCACAAATTACTTTCTCTGGACGACCGTCGAAAATACTTTGATATAATACTGCTATACAAAATCGCGAATTCTTTGATCGATTCATCAGAGTTACTTGGTTCCGTTCGGTTTATAGGTCATGCTCGTCTCCCCGTACGCTCCTCACGCAAACTACCACTGTTTGTACCCCCGCGACGCTATAAAAATTACACCCGAACCTCATACTTTCATCGTTCCACCTACATATACAACAAAGAATTTCATGAAGTTGATTTATTTGATATTTCACTGCCACGACTAAAAAGAAATTTAAAATTCTCCCTACGAGCTTGATACATGGAAGACTAGCATATATTATTTGTATTTTAGTTTTCGCCTTAATTTGGAAATATTTCATGTAAGAGTTTGTTTTGTTTGTGATTGTAGCTGATCATGTTTGATCTAAGTTTATTGTACACGTAATTTTGGGCACTGTAGGTCTTTTATCGTGACAAATGTTATAGTATATGTGAATGTTAATTGTAAATGACTGTTTGATGCCAAAATAAATTTAAAAAAAAAATAAGTATATGCTGTTTGAGAATTGTACTGATTATAAATAATTGTGTTACTAATTAATACTTCACAATTCTTATATGTATAAAAGTTGCGTAGGGTAAATAAAGGTGCAAAATATAGATACCTTTAGTGCTGCTCTTTGTGCTCTCTCAACAGTAATTAACAGCGTTTTAGCGGTGCTACCCTTAGGTTCTACCCCATGACGTAATGCAAAAAGTAATAATACATTGTCACAATGGAAGGTAAAATTGTCTCAATGGTTTAAAATCGGCGATGTCGCGATTTGTTTGCTGTGAACGGAATTGAATGTTGTATGCGTGAATGGACGTAACCAGAGATTTAAATCGGTAGATGCACCTTGCGCTTCCAAAATGTGACTACATTCTATGTCTGTGTGCGTTATACATTGATTTACTACCAAACGTAGATAGAGCACTTCATTCAAAAATGCGCTTGAAATCTGTCACCTAATCGACTATACATTTGTACTTGCTGATATATTGTTGAATATTCACGCCCGAATTAAAAATACCATAAAGAAAGGACCATATTGATCGAATTCAACCTTATTCTACATTATTACGGCAACTTTTTTAAGTACAACCGTGTGAAGTTACATCATTTCATACCTAGCTACAGATCAATTAACGTTTTAGTAACTATGGAAAAGAACTGCACGAGTCGCGATTGGGCAGTTCTTCACCGGCCCACTTCTCGAACGTTCATGCGTTATCTACGTTTGGTAGTAAATCAATGGCGTTATATGACAACGCCAATCAACCAGTGCACATGCTCGGTTTGCAAAGTCCATAAAAGTTTGACCCCTTGTCAAACTAATTTCGTTTAAACGACACGTATATCGATCTCGCTCACGCACATTGAAATTGTTATTGTGCGGTCTCTCTCGTACGAACACGTGCCGGACGCCAAATTAATTTGGGAAATGATCAAAATAATAAATAGGCATGAAATGTAATTCCCTTAGATTTGTTGGTATTCCTCGAGTTATAAAAACACTTTCTAAAGGCACAGGAAGGCCTAATTTATTCTTTTACACTTGAAATTAGGGAAAAGCAAATAATGCATTTGACGTCCAACGCTCGGTGCTTTCTGCCAGAGACTACGACGGAATGAGTGAGCTCACTCTTTCCAACGTTGACATATTTTCGAGCGCCTTATATATGGGAAAGGCGCATCTAACGGTTTAATGGCCGATTTCACCAACCATAACTTAGCTTAGGAAGCCCCTAAGACGTATGCTGTCACTTTTTGTCTTTAATGAAAAGAATGTGACAGCATGCCAACTGAGAGTACCCTAAGCTAAGAAGAGGTTGGTGAAAATGGCCATAAATCTCTGGACGTAACCATAGCGCTTGCGGTGTGTGTTGCAGCGCTGTCGGCGTGGCGGGGGGCGTCGCGCAACGTGGCGGCGGCGCTCGCGGCGACGTCGCTGCGCTGCCTGCGCACGCCCGACCCCGCGCTCCTGTTGCCGCCCCCCACCCCGCCCGCCTGCCTGTTCCTGCCCGCGGGCAGCGGGCACCTGGACTCCTGTCAGCGCGCGGCCCTCCGCTTGCCCCTCGGAGACCGCCAGGCGCTAGCGCGGCTCCTGCTCGAAGCGCAGGCGGCGAGCGAAAACGCCCAAGCAGCATAACTGACGTATTAATTATCTCATTATTGCATTCGCTCGATGCGTTCGTTGACATCAAATAGTAAATAAGAAAGTTGAGATAGAGATGTAGGTGTGCGTTCGTTTGCATCACTCACTGATATTCCATACTCGATGCGGGATGCCTCTAAATGGCTGTCTGTACCTTAAAAATAAAATATTTCGCATCGTTCGAGCATTCGCGTCTACGACTCAATGTGGTAATGCTCTGACTAACATAGTGAGTGTGGATTTGATTTCGGCTATGTAACTTTATACCTGTTTTCTTTTTCAGTATTATTTATTAAGCATTTGTAGATGGGAGATCACAATAGGATTTTTTTGCGTAGGTACACGAGACACGCTGAAAACTTGTTTAATTCTTCTTCTGAAGTACCTTGATACAATCGCTGCTAATATCAACCAGGGCTAAATCAGCCCTTATATAAAGATTGAACCCCGCCCATCAGCCAGTTATGCGGGTCTGTATTTCAGCGTGCCTCTACTGCCTAGGTATAAATGTCAGTCAAATCTCAGTCTATTAATTGTTATTTAAATGGTAGTTTCAATTTTGAAACTCGAAACATTCCATTCAGTGAGCGTCTTTGACATAATCTTTATGAAGTTTTTATGTATCTACAAAATGTGATAACAGTGCCTGAAATGTGACAATAAAGCGCCCTTTACGACACATAATTTTGTAGTTTTATTGTTACTCATAATAAAGTGACCGTGTGTATACGGTCATGTACGGGCAAATCCGTATGCATAGTTTAGTAAAACTGTTTAGTGTTTAGTGCTGTTTAGTGCTGACGTCGGCGCTGCACGCCACTCAACATTGTAATTTGTTAATCATTTGTAGTTTTAGTCGCAATAAGGCACTCGTACAAACAACACGTTATTATCATTTGCAAATCATTATCATTTTCGGGACAATTTCGGAATTTCTATCAATTTAGCATATCATATTAAAGTACCTCCAACAGGTCACTTTTTGTACATGAAACACTGTCAATACTATAAAGAAATGTTTCTAACTCATCACATGGATGTTGCCGCGTGACATATTTTATCCGCCATTTTTTACTGGCAGCCACTTTCAATTTAAAGATAGATTCATAGTGCTCAACTCTTATAAGTCCCTAATTTTGATACATATATTAGTAGGGTTGGAAATGAAATTGAATATATACTTACTAATATTATAAAGCTGAAGAGATTGTTTGGTTGAACACGCTAATCTCAAGAACTACTGATTCAAATTGAAAAAAATCTTATTATGTTGGATAGTCCCATTTATCGGGGAAGGCTATATAATATCACGCTACTACTAATAGAAGCCGAGCAGCAATAAAAAATGTTGCAAAAACGGGAAGAAAATAATTCTTTTCAGAGCCTTTGTTGCGTGCGCTGCGTAAACGGTTAAAGATACGCAAAAATCATGTATGTAGCAATGAGGATCAACGCGGTTTTTAGTTTTGAATGTAGAATTATAGTCCGTAGAAAATCCTGAACATTGGTATAATTAGTTTTTTTATACGACCAAAAATGAGTGAGTAGCGATTAAATGAATGCGCCACTCGGTTAAAAGTCGCGGCAAGAGAGCGTGACGTCACAGGCCCCGTGACCGCCAGCGGGCCGTTGTCGCGATACTGTGCGCCCGTGCCTACGCTTGGTAATTGTTGTTTTTTACTTATTTGGCGTCCGATTGATGTTTGTTATTATAACAATCAACTACGTCTTAATATTGCATAGTACCTAAATATAGCAATACGTCCATGAAAAAGCCAGAGAAACTTTGGAAAAAGTGATGTTCCGTGCAAAGATAAGAGAGAAGTTAAGCAACTTATAAAATTTAGTGAGTTGTCATGTGTCTACGTACGTACTAAACTAGATCTTAACTATCACAGAACACAGAAAAGGCTGAAAAGGTATACAATATACATATACAACATGTAAATGTAAACGTCCGGAAAAAAATTATATGTGTAACATACAATCCACATGATGATTATAAATACACGAGTTTTTCATTCAGCTCTTTATAGCTAGATATTCCGCAGTTATATTTTTATCGTTTTGAATAAATTTAACAGTTCTATTAAAATATTATTACTATTTTTGCGAAAAGTTAATAGTATAAGTAATAATATAAGTAATAATATTAATATAAAATAATAAGCACCGGTAGCTTGGGCCGTGCTCCGCTGTCAGTGGAACAGTAGATTTATGTTTTTACATGTATGAATTGTAAAAACTTAAATTTAAGATACTTTTTGAAAAAAATGTAATAATAATAACACCAAATAACTACATTGGTAGTTGTAGTTAAAGGTTTAACAACAAGGCTTTTCTAACTTATGTGTTCTGTGGTGGGTAGGTATATTATTATTTTAGTATATTATTTTGGCGACATTGATTATATGAGCACTTGAGCAGCAGCTTTGGATGTAAAATGGATGTATAAACGAGAGATCAATCCATCAACTGCATATACACAATAGAGGGGCGAATCGATCCACGGCTCAACCACAAGTAGATGCAGAAGGCCGACCTTAGTTGTTGATATCGACGAGTACTTCGAAGTAGTGCTAAGGTTTTCGTAACACCCGAGGCTTACTCACCGTGTATTACATACGTTGTCCTAGCGGGTTCACCGTTCGCAAACGAACATGACAGTTTCATACGCAGCGGCAGCCAGGATGTCAGTAACGGGCGCTGGATGACACGGGCCATCTTGGCCTGATTGCGAGGCTCACCATCCGCGACGAAGCGAAGAAGGCGCTTTCGACGGCGAGCAGGACTAACAATAAGTCCTGCTGCCCCTCCTGGAGCTGGTCTTGGAGGGTGAAGATGTCTTCGATGTAGGATGCTTAGAGTCACGGTGACAGGCAGCTGTCCTGGGGTATACCTGCGAGTATGGGGCGTGGCTGGAAGGCTGGAAGGCCTTGACCAAGAGAACGAAGCTCCGAAATAGCGTCAGCAGTCTCATATGAGCGGACAACATGCTGGTGACGGCCAGCTTGTAGAGGAGACCGGGAGGCCACAAAACCCCGACGGTGTGGTTATTCAGCTTCATTACGGTCGCGAGGTGGATCTTCTTCAGCAGCAATGGCTCGAATAGCTTGGCAGCGTGAGACAGAGCGTTGTGTATCGATATGTTAATCGCGCGCTATCACAAACGGGCTTGAATCCTTTATTCCTAACTGCACCTAGATCGCTGTATGCCCGCGTCTATGTACGAGTAAGCCTGTTTCCGCCCGATGTAGACAGCCTGTCCTCTTTATTAAGTACACAAAGTAAATATATACAGAGGGCCGTGAATTTCAAATAGGTATTTATGGTGCACGCAAAACTCAAGATACCAACAGCTTTACCAAATTGTACCAAAGTGTGTTCTTATGATTTTGATTTCTTATTTTATCCTTTATGTAAAAAAATAGAAACCGTTTTAAATAAATCTATATTTTATTTATACCTACTTTACTTGTAAAATAAGAAGTATGATGAAATAGACCCCAACTAAAAAAAATGCTGGAAAGTCTTTGTAAATTACATTCATTCACAACTACTATAGGTATTGAAGAGATCTGGAACCACCAGACAACTCCGGAACTGATGATCTAAATAAGTTAGTTTATTTATTTATGGAAAAGGTACACCAATATTATAAGTGGTTATAGATACATTGCTAATGTATTATATAATATCATATTTTGATATACTATAAGTTTACCCATACTTTCCACACAACATAAATGGTATGAGCTTACATTTTTTAAGAGGCTAAAGAACGCGCAGATTAAGGTTTTTAATACTTAAAATAGTATAACTTTCGTTGGTTGCAATAAAAAGCATTTACTTGATAATATTGTTATCTACAGTAACAATAAAGCGGCTTATAACTTAGTCATAGTTATTTACCAGAAGCACGTTTAAGGCAAAAACTCACGCGGACCTGATTTGGGAATTTTTATAGATTCTCTTTAATATTAACTATCAAAATATTAATTTTACGTGACACAATATCTTCACTTCAACAAAAATTAAATATATTTCGTTTAATGGCTCCTAAGAAAAGAAAGAAATTCTTAATCTAATTAACTTTTCTAACGAAAAGCCGTCGAAACAAGTCAGATTATGTACGAAGTTCTCCATTGCTTAAACGTAATTTTTATACCAAAATATTTTTTAACCCTTGCTTAAACTGTTGTGTTATTTATGTTTATAAAACGATATATTTTTTATGAATGAATTTATATTGTTTCGTCGGCGATGCCGAAAAGTTTGTTTGTTTAGTTCCGCGCGCCGCGATTTTGTGATTGGCTTCTTAACAGTAATTCAATCACAAAACAAAAAGATTTAAGTAATTTATAGGCATGATTAGAACTAGTTCGATATACAATATCACAATGTCATATATTTAAACACATTGCACCTTAATACACAAATGAAACATCTTAACTCACACCGTTGCCTGGCGGGCTGAGGCGTGAGCGTACAAGGAGCACGCACGGCATGGAGCCTGTGACGTCACGCGTATTCTCGGCACACGGCTTTAACCGCCCGCACGGGTCTAGGTTTAAAACTCAATATCTCGGTGACTAATGGGCCGATTTCGATAATTCAAAAACATATACCATTAGTTTGTCATAGACAATAATGTGAATACTAATTTGAACAAGTGTGTAATAGTTGTACTGATCCTCATTGTTCTCCTTTATAAGTTCTAAATAAAGTCCGCGATAGCATATGTCTATCTTTTAAGGTTGACTCACTGTAAAGTTTTTTTGGTAATCTTTGTTCTAAAATAATGCATTATCTGCAAAGGTATTTTTGTAAACATGATATTTCTTGTCTAAATAAATACATTATTCATCACAAGTATTTAATTTTGAACAAAAATGCTCTTGACATCATTTGATTTCAATGAATATCTCGAGAGATGTCATAAGTTTTAAAATAACTCCGCAACAAAATAATCAATGACCACGCACACATTTATGATATCCAAGGCGGGCGGGGCGATCATGAGGGGGGATTTCCGAACGAAGTCACGGGCACAGATAGTTATAGTCCTTGGCTCTAATTATATTCCTAGTGGCATGATCCTAGGTCTTTGTGTTAAGGTGCTAGTAGGTGCAGTTCAACGAGTTGCTACCAGCCATAAATTGAATTTATAAAGGGTCATGTAAAAGAACATCGAGATAATATTTATGGGTGTCCATCAAGAGTGAAGATTCTGTAGGGAAAAATTTAAGTTTCATTTGTAAACTTAAAACTGTCGAAACAACTTGATCGATCGATCGTGAAAGATTTTTGTTACGCATTCAAGGGTCAGGTGTACATCTACATGAGAGTATTAGGTCTACGTGAGTGTTTTGTATTACTGGTAAGTCTACTCGGAAAAAAGTTCCCAGTAGTCTTACTAGTAAGTCTATTGGGAAGGAAATTCCCAGTAGTACTTCTGGTAAGACTACTAGGAACAGCCCAAATATTGGGGCTAATCAAGCTACTTTTTTTCTATACAAATTAAATAAATATGCTGTGCCCTACAGGGTCCATAATTGATACTATACAGGATGTCCCAAAAAATAGTGTCAAGCGTAAGTCCAGAGTTAGAGCACCTCTTGGAGTACCCGAATCACCCCCGTGTATGTTCCGCGATTATTCGTAGTTTTCGAGTAATAATTTTTTTTCTGACTTTTTGAAAATTTTGATCCAAAGAACTTAAAAATTTTAAATAAAAAAAAGTAGAACATATTTTAATGTTTTTCTTTTTGCCACTGAATCATCTTTAGTGCTTCTTTTATGTCTAAAATAATCAGCTTCGTAACTTTAGTGGAAATTTAGAAAACAGTAGTGTAAAGTCAAAATTTGAATGTTAGTGAATAATTACTTAAAAATTCATCTTTAAATTAAAAATCTAAACAGGCGAATTCATGGTTTCTAAGTATGTGTAAAAACTTCTCTAGACTACGATACGCTCATTTGTGATTATTTGACGAACTTTGCTTTCTTTACGGACCTTGAGTGCGATTACGATTTGGTTTTGTGTGAATACGGGATTTTGACAAATTTGGCATTCTTCACGGACTTTTCAAGCTCTTCATTTTGTGATGTCTTTTTCATCGCAAGAATATGCTCTTATGCATTACTTTTATGGATATGCAAGAGGAAATGCTTCTGAAGTAGCCAGGTTGTTCCGGCAGCAAGTACAAAATGGAGGTGGACCTCAGCCTGAAACTTGGCCTGATCATCGCATGATTTTAAGAGTACATAACTCTTACATGGAAGGACGCCTACCAGGTAGAAGATCGGGGCGCCCATCTGAAATGAGTGACCCAGATACTGTCCAATCAGTGGTCGAAGAAGTGGTGAGAGATCCATCAGTTAGTGTAAGAACAATAGAACGTCGAATCGGAATTCCGAAATCACAAGCACATCGAATACTTCATCAAGAGCGTTTTCACCCATATCACATCCAGAAAGTTCAGCAGCTCAAGCCCGCAGACTACCCGAGAAGGGTGGCATTTTGTCAGGAAATGTTACGGAGACAAGCTGAAAACGAAAATTTCTTTAAAAATATTCTATGGACTGATGAATCACATTTTAAGCGATGTGGGGTGTTTAATGCGCATAACTACCATTCGTGGAGTATTGAAAATCCACACCTCACAAGGGAATCTAATTTCCAAGAACAATTTAGTATCAATTTGTGGTCAGGCAACCTAAACGGACAGCTGATTGGTCCGTTCGAACTACCGGACCGACTGAACAGCGAGGCCTACTTGCAATTTCTACGACGTGATCTCGGCGTCTTATTAGAAGATGTAGACCTATTAACGCGGAGAAATATGATTTTTCAAAACGACGGCGCTCCATGCCATTTTGCTAGAAATGTTAGACAACATTTGTCTGAAACATTTCCAGGCAGATGGATCGGTCGTGGAGGGCCCATTGCGTGGCCGCCACGGTCCCCCGACTTGAACCCCATAGATTTTTTCGTCTGGGGATACTACAAGGAATTAGTATACGCCAAGGACATTACAAACGTCACAGTGTTAAGAACAAAATTAAGACAAGCGGAAGAAACAATAAAAAACAACAGAATTGCATTTATAAATTTAAAAGAAAACTTTTTTAGACGATGTAGAATATGTATTGAGCACGAAGGTCGTCATTTTGAAAACATTCTTTAAGCGATCTATTAATAAATACTTTGAAAATAATGTTTTGTTTCATTTATTAAGTTATAATAAACCTTCAAAGGTTATTAAAGATGGCAGCAAGAACAGTTATTTTTGACCTTCAAATAATAAATTTTTAGCTTTTCTACAATCATTTTTGGTTTATTAATAAATAATTGGAATTTAAAAAAAAAAATATTCAGAAGTCGAGTTTTATGAAATTTTTACCTTGCTGTCTTTGATGGCCGATTTAAGCCAAAGTAGCCCTATTAAGTACTTTTTTTTTTAATTATTATGAAAGCAGAGAGTCTAGAGAAGTTTTTACACATACTTAGAAACCATGAATTCGCCTGTTTAGATTTTTAATTTAAAGATGAATTTTTAAGTAATTATTCACTAACATTCAAATTTTGACTTTACACTACTGTTTTCTAAATTTCCACTAAAGTTACGAAGCTGATTATTTTAGACATAAAAGAAGCACTAAAGATAATTCAGTGGCATAAAGAAAAACATTAAAATATGTTCAACTTTTTTTTATTAAAAAATTTTAAGTTCTTTAGATCGAAATTTTCAGTCAGAAAAAAAATTATTACTCTAAAACTACGATAATCGCGGAACATACATGGGGGTGATTCGGGTACTCCAAGAGGTGCTCTAACTCTGGACTTTCGCTTGACACTATTTTTTGGGACATCCTGTATATACTATTTTTACCATCATAAAAACATTGTGGAATGCAATAAAGAATTGAATTGAATTAAATTATTTTTTGATCCTAAGTGGTCGACAGCCCTACATCAGTATACCTACCTTGGTTTTTTAATCAGTGTTAATACTTCTTTTGTGTTTATTGCATAATCACCTGGATTATGTTGGTCACTTGATGAACGTTTGTGCTTTCAGTTTAAAGTCGATTAACTTTGAAAGGATTAAGTTTCCAGAAGGCGAATCGCGATAAATAAATGCAGTTGGATTGGAATTGAACTACGACTGAACTACAACTTTTATGACATTTCGTTCGTTTGGATGAACAAGGTATTAACTCAAAATTTACGATTATTAACCTAAAAATACAGTCCTAATAAAAATCATGCGATCTTTCTGACGAACGTGGTTGCATAACGATATGACGTCAGATTAGCGAGGGTGCGGGGTAGTATCTTCGTCCTTTTCGCACTTTTTTGAGTGTCCGTTTGAACAAAACTGTCCTATTCAGTCTTACTCGCTGAGTTGTGGGGAAAGGACATCGTTCGTTTGTGATAGAGAGTTTTAACCTAGAAAAACGCTGTATTCATTAAAAGGTGAGTTCTGTTTGAATACTATTATTTTGTGAAATAGGGTTATAATTTCAAGTTAATACCTTCTTTACGATAAGTTGTTGCATTTGGCAAGTAACAGCTGTTTCTAGTTTAAAGAACTTATTTGAGATACTACCATATTCACAAAAGATTTTTTGAATTTATTGCAATTCTTTCTCGATGAAAAAGTATTAATCGTAAATAATATTATGTGAATTTAAAATAACTTTGATTTTTAGAGTTTGTTTTGGTAATGATTCTTTATTGTTTAGAAAAAAATATAAATTAATAGTATTAAAACTAAAAAGTGTTATATTCAACATAATCTGTGGTGTATTTGTTTGAATTAATTATGGAAAGAACTCTTTTCTACTAAACTACCTACTTCAAAGTTTTCATTTTACAGAATGATTTCGCAAAGACTTACCTTAATCAGAAACGCTGTTAAACCACCTGATCCAAGGGAGGGAGAATCCGTCTTAGTTTCTCATGATGGGACCTTGGATAGGTCTACGCAAGGTATTTTTTAATGATATATTTTTATAGATACTTAATCTATAAGTATTTCTTATTTAGCTATAAATAGCTATTTGCATTATTATTTATAGCGACTTATCAAGAAATGCCTTTAAGAGAACCAGTCTCAGTGCCTGAAGATAGTCCTGGAAATACATTAGCTTTAAGTTCTGCTTTCAATGGGACATTTAAAGAGTTCTCAACAGGTAAAATTGTTGGAAATATCTCTAAAAAATGGTGAATTTTGAAATGTTTAGGTATCTATTTCATTTATGTATTATTTAAATTACTGTTTAGTTTTCCAGAAGCAAATCAATTTACCTATGTTCAAGAGGAGATTGAGAATAGTCGATAGTCTCTCTTGTACAACTTTATAGTGAGAAAATTAAAATATCGGAACAAAAAAAGAACGGGTTTATAAATTTAATTGATAAAAATTAAAAAGTATTATAAAAGCTTTTATGAAAACCTTTAATTGTTTTTTTTTGTTTAAGTATATAAAACCTAGTTGACTTTAACTTGATTGTTTTAAAACTGTTTACTTGTATATCATTGTTACGTGTCTTTTAATTTTATTTAGAAGTAAGTAATCTTTATGTTTTTATAAGTCTGATTTTTCTTTAGTATAAGATTTTGTGATGATTACCTAAGATTTCATTATGACTATTCTGGTTCCTTTAATCCTAGTCGAATTAATCTGAGACTAAGTACGATTAGTAAAGTAAGTGAAATTGTTGTAATGTTGCTCTAATTTAATATTGTTTATTATAAGTTAACCATAAGAAACTGTTAAAAATTAGTATAAAGCCTACGGCGGCCTTTTGTGTGCTCAACTGCTCAAGTTTGGTGTAGCTAGTGATTTAAATTAGTTTAAAATAATAAGCAAAGCTAAAAAACAGATGTAAAAGATATTTTCATGTGATTTTTTAAAATAAAAAAACATTGAATAATGAAAATTCTGTTTTTATTTTGTATTATTTTTAAAAACTTATTCTTAATATTTGAGGAACATGGTAGTATTATGAATGCTCCTTATACATAACTAAATAAATTGACAAATCATGAAAGAATAGCATGGCATAGCAAAACAAACATAATGTTAAAATAATGTCTTGAAAAACTAATGGAAGGTTTTACCTACAATCCCCTTAAAATCGCATTTAAAAAATATATAAATTTCTAGTTAGTACTTTGGTTTATAAGTATTTTTTGTGTAAAAAGGTATTATTATGTTCTTGCCTGTAGAATTTCTATTTTTTCTCAGTAATAGCAAAATTGACAAAGTCATGAAGTGAACAAAAACCTTATCAATAAAGTTAGTTTAAAAAATAGATAGGTGGGGTTAACCAATTATTTACAGAAATGGAAATATATTGATTTGAAAACTTCAAATCGCTCTCCTGAAAAATAGGATTTTTTGAGTTAATACCCTGTTCATCTGGACCAACGATTTGGTATCGCGGTAATGATTTGACAGGAGATCGGAACGCAACCCGATTGAAGTTGGAACGCAACCGCTCATGCGACGCTTCTTTTTTGGATTGAAGATTGGCGTTTTAGTCCTTTTCTATTCTCTCTGTGTGTTATCTCTCCCTAATGCGATCCACCTCTTGCGGTTCACCCTCATGTAGAAACTAGCTCGATACCAATTTTGTCCTAAGTAGAATTGTAATTAGAACTGGATTGATAATGAACCTTAGCGGTCTGTTCGAACTGTAAATAAGCGCGATTGGCCCCCAGATATATTTTGACTTGCTTTATAATTCGAGATTTCTTGTTCTTTACTACGTGGCTATAATAACGTTCTTTGTTGGATTGCAATAATTATTTTAATTAGTATTTAAGCTTTTGGACTGGAGAGGACTCGGCATCAACATAAACGGCGAGTACATGACTCACCTTCGTTTTGCTGATTATATCGTAGTCGTGGCTGAGACCGTGGAGGATCTAGGCACAATGCTCGAAGACCTCTGTAGAGTTTCTCAACAAGTGGGTCTTAAAATGAACATGGACAAGACTAATATAATGTCGAATGTCTTATATGTTTGCCAACCTATAAGATTTCAAAATTTTCAAATTTATTCAACTGGAGAGTTGAAATTTTTTATAATCTGCTACATCTTGATATTATGACTCACGAATATGCATACTTGATAGACTCCAATCGGAATCTGAAATACAACTACGAAATGTTTGAGGAAATGGGGGGGTGTTTGAATAACCATGGGATGCAGGAAATTTTTGATGACATCAGCGGAAAACTATACCAAATCAAATTATTTAATAATGAGACAACGCCATTACAAAAAAGTCTGCAAAATGACGATGAACTTTCTCAAAATGACGTAGAAAATGATTTATTTTTTCGCCCCTACACTGACAGTTCTATTCCAAAACATATGTAGTCTGAAAAATAAACGTCATCTTATTGAATCTACTACAGAAATCACTGCGAACGTACAGGTTCTGTGCATATGTGAAACTTGGATTACGCCAGAAGAAATGGATCTATTGGTTTTGGATGGTTTTATTCTGGCATCCCATTACTGCAGACACAACTCTGAGGGCGGAGGAGTTTGCATATTTATAAAAAAAGAAATAGAGTCATTGGAATGTGGAGATCTCACTTGTATGTCCGTAGAAGCAATTATAGAAATATGTGCAATAGAAATACCTAAACTTAATACAGTTATTGTTAATTTATATAGGCCCGATATTAAAAGAATGCCAGAAATTTTTCACAGTACACTTACAAAACTGTTACAGCGCTTGCAACAAAAATATAGTAAGAGAGATGTTATTATAGGAGGAGATTTTAACGTAGATGCCTTAAAAAAGTCAGTACCGACAACAACTCTCATTGATCTAATGAAAAGCTACAATTATAACCAAAACGTTCGAGAACCAACTAGAATAACACATACAACATCCTCTTGTATCGATTTGATATTCACAAATTTTGAAGGTACAGTGCGGATCAGCACGAATGAATATGGCTTCTCTGATCATAGAGGCGTTCAGATAGATGTACCAACAAAATTAATTGATATTCGTCACACATGGTTCGTAGAAAAAAGAATATATAGTGAAAAAAATATCCAAAAATTCATCACAGAACTTAAAAAAATAGACTTTCCTAAATATATAACAACAGATAAAAATGTCACCGATAATTATAAAACATTTATAGAAATAATAAAAAATATATTAGATAAAACGATACCTAAAATAAACATAAAAATAAAGAAAAATACAAAAAAATCATGGCTAACAGCAGGCATTAAAAAATCATGTCAAAACAAGAGACTTTTAAAAACTTTAGTTTCCAAGACAAATTACTCTATATTAAATGAACATTATAAAAAGTATGAAAAAATGCTTAAAAAAATTATAGTAGTTTCTAAAAGAATCCAAAACATTAAAAAAATCAAAAAGTCTGATAATGTGGTTAAGACAATGTGGAACGTAGTAAAGGAACAAACAAACAAGCACAAAAGAAAATTAAAGAATAATATAAAACTAAAAATCAACAATAATAAAACTGAAAACCCAATAACTATATCAATTTTTTTTAATAATTTTTTCGCAACAGTCGCAGATGACAACAAAAACGAGCTATCCTCTTCAATTGCTCAGCATGTTTCTCATCAAACTGAAAATTCAATGTTTCTGAATCCAGTTACAGTGTGGGAGGTAACAAAGATAATAAAAAAATTGAAGAATAAATGTAGCTGTGGCTTCGATGAAATACCGCCCTTACTAATACGTAAATGTGCAGATGATCTAGCCCCATGTATGACTTACTTGATTAACCAGTCTTTTTCAGAATGTACTGTTCCCGAAGACTTAAAATTTTCAGTTATCAAGCCCCTCCATAAAAAAGGTGATAAAACTGATTGCAATAATTACAGGCCTATAGCTCTCCTTCCTACTTTTTCAAAGGTTTTAGAAAGTGCAATGTCAAGCCGTCTCTACTCATATTGTGAAAGGTTTAACATATTTAATGAAAATCAACACGGCTTTCGAAAAAATAAATCCACGTCCTTAGCAGTCTTTAAATATGTTCATGAAATTTTGAAAATTATTAACGAAAAAAAGTACGCAATAGGGGTCCTACTAGATATGAGTAAGACATATGATAGGGTGCGTTATGATATTCTGTTAAATAAACTGCGCGTATTAGGTGTTAGAGGACCAGTACATGACTGGTTTGTTTCGTACTTACAAAATCGAACCCAATGCGTAGAGGTAGAATACTATAATTCCGAGACAGGACAAATAACAAATATTAAATCAAATACAATACATGTCACAAAATTTATTCCCCAGGGTAGTGTCCTCGGATGTATATTATTTTTAGTGTATATAAACGATCTACCCAATATTATTGAAAATGCTTGCACTATGTTTGCAGACGATATGTCCTTAGTTATTCCTGCGACCGATAGCAAAAATCTAAAAGACAACATAAATAATGCACTAGAAAAAATACTAGAATGGCTTAAAGATCATAATCTAAAATTAAACTTCACGAAAACAAAACTAATACAGTTCAGACCTTACCAAAAACGTGCTTTAGAAATTAATTACTCGTTAAAAAATATACAACTAGAAAGTGTAGATGTGTTCCCATTATTGGGTATTATGATTGACTCTCATTTAAATTGGAAAGAACACATAAAAGAAATATCATCAAAATTATCTAGATTTACTTATGCACTATACGAGCTGAAAAAAACTACGAATACAGAAACAGCCTTGAAGGCTTACTATGCTTATGCACACGCTTGGCTTCAATATGGCATAATATTATGGGGAAATAGTGTGGATGCTTGCAAACTGTTTATATTGCAAAAGAGATGTATCCGTATTTTAGTTAATATAGACGTTATGAGTAGTTGTAAGCGTTACTTTATAGCTGAAAAAATACTAACGCTTACAGGGATATATATCTTAGAAATTTGTCTGTTTGTCAAGAAGAATAAACACCTTTTTCCTGAATATACTCGGCCACAACACTTAAGAAAAATAGTAAAATTAAACACATTTGCTTCAAATTTAAGCATAGTGTTATCAGGCCCATATGGTATGGCTATTAAAATTTACAACGAGATACCAAATGATATACAAAATGAAAATAACATCTGCAAATTTCGAAATAGGTACATTGAAACTCTATTTAATTAAAAAAAGTTTTTATTCATTGTCAGAATTTTTTGGTGCTAATAAAAATGAAAAAGCGTAAAATGAAATGTAAACTGTTTTCCCTTCTAATTACACAAAAAAATGTTTGGAAACTAATGGTAAGTAAATTAAACTCAAACAAATACTTTGTTAATTATATATATGAATTATTATAAGTACATTAATTATATATAAAATGATAATATATGAAATGAGCAACAAAAATGATATAGGTAAAATATAATTTTATTCAATGTATATCGTCTTACGAGTATGTTTAAGAATTACTAATTAAATTGAATCAAATAAAATTTATATTAATAATAGAATTAAGTAATTTTTTGAAACTTGACAATTTGTTTTTATATTAAAGAATATGAATGAGTATGAATAATTCCAAATATTAAAATTATGAAATAATACATAAAAGGAATGTGATCAAAACAAAAATAATTCTGAATTTTATACAACATATTTTAAAGACTCTATATGTATAAAATGCATAATAAGATAATAGAAAAAAGAACTATAACATAGACATGTTTGTTATTTAATAAAAAATGTGATTTATAATTATTGAAATATATACCTAATTAATTAATTAATGTGTGACAACTGTAGATATGACATACATTGTAATAGTATTTAGAAATTCTTGTATGTGATTGCTGTGCCCTAACAGGGTTCATGTGTGAACTTAAAATATTTATGTCAACAAATGTAACACCATGAATGCAATAAGTAAACCATTGAATTTGAATTTGAATTCCCGTGTACCTAGTACCCACTCTTGTCAATGTTGGAGGCTCTACGCTGGAAGTTGTTGACGAATATGTTTCTACCTGGGGCAAAGAGTCCAGCTCGGTAAGTCCAACTTTCAGAAAGAGGTAAATCGACGAATCCAACTCGACTGGGCAGCGTTCAGGAAGTTACGCAGCATATTCTCGGACCATCTGCCGCAGTATCTCAAGACGAAAGTCTTCAATTCGTGCGTGTTGCCAGTGATGACGTATGGAACTGAGACGTGGCCGCTTACAATGGGTCTTATAAGAAGGCTCAAAGTCACTCAAAGGGCAATGGAGAGGGCTATGCTCGGGGGCTATGTCTTCAACAATGATATTTACTGGTTACTTTTTGTCGAAATGTTTTAGTTTCCTTATTTAAGGTGGTTAAAATTGTTCAAATTTTATGAATTTCACCACTTTTTAAATATCACTTTTTCTATAAGAAATCACCTTTTAGCGTAATCAAACTTTAACCACTTAAAAACGAGCTATTATTAAAGCAAATAACAAAAAAATGTATTTATAAAATTATTATAAGTAAATTTTATACAATCAAAACTTATCAACAGTTTACGCGTCGAAATTTCGCTCAGCTCTGCTACGAATTTGCAGCGTAAACTCTCGATAAGTTTTAATTCTATAAAATGTACCTATAATGATTTTATAAATACAGTTTTTTAATTATTTGCTTTATAATAGCTCGTTTTTAAGTGGTTAAAGTTGGATTACGCTAAAGGATGATTTCTTATATAAAAAGTGGTAAAATTCATAAAATTTGAACTATTTAAACCACCTTAAATAAGGAAATTACAACATTTCGAAAAAAAGTAAATATCATTGTTGAAGATTTGAGAATAAATGTATAAGTACTGAATATATTTCATGTTTTGGTCATATTTTTTACGTGACGAGTGCATGAACACGTCCTTAAACGCGTGGAAAGTAAATATGGGTATGTTTAAAGCCATCATTTAAGTAAAAAGTGAAATGTGTCATGGAAACTTCAAGTCCTACACTCTAAATTGACGTAAAATGTATTTCCTTAATTGCATTTTTAATACCTAAAAAAAAATTTTACTTCTCTGAAAATTCTGCTAGAACACCGATTATTACAAGACCGGGCCCTTAAGTGGCAGTGGGCAGGACACATCGCTCGTAGGACTGACGGCCGTTGGGGCGGAAAGGTCCTTGAGCGGCGGCCGCGTACCGGGAGACGCAGTGTTAGTAGGCCCCCACAAGGTAGACCGACGATCTGGTGAAGGTCGCGGGAAGCCGCTGGATGCAGAAGGCGCAGGACCGATCGGTATGGAGATCCTTGGGGGAGGCCTATGTCCAACAGTCTCTCGGCTGACGAAAAAGTGTTACTTTAACTAACCTCAAAATCTACTTCATTTTTTGATATATAATTCGATTTCGAAGCTTGTCCGATTTCGTGATTGATGTGGACGTACAGTATTTACTAATGTCTAATTATACGAAAAGCATTTTTTCACTGATGTTGGTATTGGGGCAAACAATGTATGGACGCAGAACAATGTCCTTTCAGAAAATTATTCGATTTAGGGTATTAAGACCAAGTTTTTAATCTAATTTAAATATTTTGTGAAAAGTATAAATAAAAAATAAATTATTAAAAAAACAAGAGTAATAAAAAACATTAAAATAACATAAAGCAATAAAAAAAAACAAAATAATAAAGGATCTAACTAACCACTGCCACCCAGATTTAAAGTAGAAGATCTAACGCATAGACCAATCCTGACCTATATGAAGTTGTCAAATTAAATATCTACTGGGTGAGTTAAAGAAGAAAAGCGGAATTATGTTCATGAGCTATAAGTATTGGTTAATTTATTCAACAAATATACCAAAATCACTCAGACAACGACGTTAGAGAATGTTAAACATATTAAAATTCAGTTTTAAACAAACAGAACTATCAAATCTATACGATGGCGGACAGAGATGTGCAAAATAGGTTATAAAATGTATTTAAATGCAAAATGCAAATACTTTTTGTATTTTGTTATTTCAAATACAAAATACAAAATAGTTTTTCATTTTATATTTAAAATACTAAATGCAAAATAGGTATTTACAAAATGCTTTATTAAAATAAAATACTTTTAGTTTTAAATTATCTTTATTTTGTTGAAAAGTTTATTTATTTTAGCCAGCTAACAGGCTGGTAAATTTACTTTGATAACTTACTTAAATTAAATTTATTTAACAGATTTTAATAAAATAATTTGTTCAAATACACTGTCGCTCATCTTTCTCCTGTGTGGTCTCATAATCATGCCACCATAAGAAAAAAGCCTCTCTACTGGCGCAGAACTAGGCAAGCAGGTATACTATTATATATCAAAATAATCTTCAAGAATAGGGCTATAATAATATATATGGTTATTTAAAGTTTTATAAAATAGTTTTTGTGCAAAAATTTTTTTTAAAAAATCGGGTCTTCCGCGACCTTCCGAACATTTTCGCGCTTCATTCATTTAATTATTAATCCTTATCTAATTAACTGTTATAAGTTCCTTCTATATTAAATTATCTTTCCATACGTATTTTTTGTTCTCTTGTAGACAGTATTATGTCACTCTCCGCAATTTTTTGAACATCCCGTACGCGCCGGGGTGAGTCATTCCGCAATGGCGGCACCTTTGATATTTGAGATATACTACTTTTTGCTTTTGAAACCCACCACGCTTCGCGTGGCGAACGTTCGAGTGGCAACATTTTAATTGAAGATTGTAACACATTAATTATTAATTCTTCGATGTTTACAAAACTTAGCAAAAAGTATTTTGCATTTTGCAAATACAAAATATGTCCTAAAAGGTATTTCAAATAAAATATAAAATGCTTTTTTAAAAAAAGTATTTAAATACAAAATGGAAATAGGTATTTTGTATTTTGTATTTTGCATTTCAAATACTGTTATTTTTAAAATTTCACATCTCTGATGGCGGATTGCCGGAGTTACAAAATCACCGACCAGGTCCACCATGGGCATCGACAACACTCGACAGTGAAGACCGCTATCGTAATTAAATGGAGAGGTATGGATTTGAATAAAAAATTAAACAACATTCTTTACTAAATGGAATATTTATTGTATTAATAAAGTATATAGAAATACTGTCCCCACTGGTACACGACGCCTAGCGTCGGCCGCCGCACCGCACTCAATTAATTACGGCATGTCTTGGAATGAAAATGTAGCATCACTAACATAGACCAAGTGTAGCTAAAATAGGTTTAGGTAATAAATTTAAGCAATAAATAAAAAAGCGAGTGGTATAAATAAAAAATATCACAATATGTTTTCTATCAATTGCACATGACTACTCCGCACGTTTCTAACTCTTAAAACTTGCACGCTAACTAAAATAATTCAAATGGCACATTTGCATTATGTAGTTAGCGGTCGTAAATAAAATTAGAGCTTGTCGTTTTAATTGAGCGCGATGCGGCGGATAACAACACATGGTCTTTTGTCTTTTATTGAAGTATCCCAGAGATACCAAACTCCCTCCTAGTATGATATAAAAGTCTGAAGTGTATACATTATATTCTATGCTTCGAAAAATACTTAAAATTTTATCATAAATACATTAAAAAGAGTAGGTATATGATATAGAACATATACGACTCTGTTAAAATGATTCAATAACAATTGATTATTATGACACCAGAAATACAATATAATCCAGTAAATTTAAAAATGCGCAGACACAGTATACGTCTATACATATAGCGTATACAATAATACTCAAGTCACGAGCATTCACATGCGATTGAGATCCTTTATTAATACTCCGAGATATCATGCAATAACATTTGGTTCTAAAAATCTTCAAGAAATATTCGAGCTGACAATATACAATAAGTAAAAGAGCACTCAAGCTTATAAGCTCGATCGATATACATATATTAATATGCCCAATGCTCGTGACTGCACCTTACATAGACATTATGCGTAGCACATGGAAGGTAAAATAATATAATTACCTTATATTATGCACACCGTAGTAGGACGCGACGTCCATTTTAAATACCGCTTAAATTTACACCCTAGTCCTATATGGGAATGCTTAGTGTACTCAAGGTTGCGGTGTTCCACAGTGGAATGATACTGGCTTATGTCTAAAGTCGAGCGCCTGCTCTAGAGCTTCCGTAGTTTCTTTTAATTACCCGTTCATTCCATATATCTAAAAAAATAAGAAACTTAGGTCTACTCTCGGCTCTCCAGATAAGTAACATTCTGTTTATATATAGGTTTATCTAACGGAAAACATTTGTACATACATCTCAGATTTAAGTTTGTGACTTTTACAATAATAATTCTGATGTAGGTGTGTAATTGTACAACTGATTTGAAAGATTTCATGATTCACATATTATAATAGCTTTCTTCTCTGCAGAAAAACAATATAAATGCTTAAAAGAAATGTACATCCTGATTGTTAATGTTCACAAGTCAAAGCTCTTTAGAGCAGAAAATAGATCTAATCAACATTAAAACACAGTCAGACTGTATTTGTAAATCAAACTTAAGTTTTTATCTTACATGAGTCACTAAAACGCACACTGCTTCAGTGACTTATAATAATACAACTATATCAAAAACAGAATGCAATCATCTAAGCCCTGGTTTATATAAGATATGCTACACCCCGAAATATCTAATAATACTTTAATAATATACGTCTTACGTAAAACACACACATTAAACAGAAAAGTTAAAGAATTTTAAATAAAACAGATACGCATTGAATGAAAGGTTTCTTTCATGTCATTGATACTAATTTACATTGATTGCACATATCGCTCATATACATTGTTGTTGGACAAACAACATACATTTTTACATAACAAAAATATGTGAGTATATCACCAAACCACATCATAATAAGCAACTACGTTGGTGAATTTATTGTTACGAGTATAATACGATTGAGTTAGTTCCATGACATTCTAGAGTACGTAGATCCTTTTGCTGCAATGTGTGTGATGAAATGGAGAAAAAAAACAATATTATTATAATAGTGTAGATTAAAAAAGGCCGACATTCAAAAAATATGTCACGGCACGACTATAGCCCTATATATCACAATTAGTCCACCGTGTCGCCGCCGCAAGGCACTGCGTGTTCCCCGACGTCACTGGCAATAGCTGAAAAGAAAAAAATATTGGTTTTTCATGTCATCATTACGTGTTCAGACGGCGAGATGGTCAGTTCCACAGCAGGGATGTAAGGATTCGCATCCGCAAATGCGAAATATTCGCATTAATTCAGACATCTGCATCCGCATACGCACCTCAATCAATTAATGCTCTCGTAATATTAAGATTTGAAGATATAGCCAGCTTCCTGATCTGCAATAATTGCAACGGTGACACTTTGAAACTCATACTATTGATTGTCATAATTTCGATTGGCATACATCATATAGCATAAAAATCAAAAAGCACAATAATATTTGGCATAACATATCAATAGGCATAAACATTATAATGCAGAATCGTCGAAAGGCATAATATTAAAAATCCTAATCTTTAAATGTCATAATTTGATTTGGCATAATTTTATTAAGCATACTTTGAAACGCATAATTTTACTACGCATAACTGTTAATATACATAATTTTGTTTGACATAATTTAACTATGCATAATCCAATAAAGACATAGTTTTATAAAGAATAATAACTGTAAATAGGTATCCATAAAACTTCTTTGACATAATCTGGAATGTATTTTTCTCCATAAGGATTACTAATTATTAAAAAAAACTTGTGCTATTTAAAACCGACTCAGTCAACCCCGACTCCACGTAGTCTTGTCTGCTCTACCCCTAGAGTGTTATTGAGAACCGCGAAGGCACGGAGGGTTGAGGCGGCCCGGATGCTGAGGAGCAGGTGGCTATGAGCGAGCCGCCGCGGCTGAGGCTGGCCGGCTCAAGGCTGCGGTGGTGAGCGAAAGCCATCTGCGACGATTAGCATGCGTGGGACCGCCAGAACCCCGCAGTGCCGGAGCTATGACAGAAGCCTTGCATGCTGCATGACTGCTTGCATGCCAGCTTGCGTGCCTGCATGCATTCTGCACGCCTGCTGCATGGCTGCATGCATGCTGCAGGGTTGCATGCCGGCTCCATGCATGCTGCATGTCTGCATGCATGCAAAATGATATAATATATTAATATTATGACGTGATTTCTCTACACTTATCGTAAATAAGAGCTTTTTATTTAGTAAACTATTTCAATGAATAAAGTTCCAAAACAATAATAAATAATTTAAGCATAAGAAAATAAATTTATGGCTTTTGTCAGTTATGCTTTTCAAATGTATGTCTTTTGAATATTATGCCTTTGAAATATTATGGCAACCATAAATTATGCCTTTTGTTACTTATGCTTATTCAAATTATGCCTTTTAATGGTTATGCCTAATGGTTCGGCCTTATAATATTATGCGTTAGTAAGTTATGATAGTAATACTTATGGCAAATGACGATTATGGTTATTCACATTATGCATTTTTAGTTTATGACGAAAAACGTTATGCCTTTCAATAGGTAACCAATTGCAACACTCATGTATATTTAATTTCTCGGGATTTTCAAAATGAATACGACGCGCGACTCAGAGTTATTATTAATCGCAAAATTACAAGAAAAAATATTGACACTGACAATTAAATAGAACATATTTCATAGAAACTCATACGAAAATTTTACATTCTTGTATGGGCCCAATCTAGTATTAGTTCACAGACGTATAAAGGGAAGCAGACTAACACCAAAATTGCAATGTTTTTATAAATTCAGTTATACGTTATACTTATATCAATCTGTCACTATTACGAATCCGTAAATTTATGTTGCACCAAAAAAATACCAGTAAAAGTAACCGTACAATTCCTTGCTACACGAATGAAGCGTTAATTCTACCATTTTAGCTTAGTAGATTTTTACTACCGTGAAAGTTTTTTTTACATGTTATTAATTTGTCAAAACGTGACGTTAATAGTGTTTTTTATTTACATTGGCCATGGACTTATGACTTATCAATCAAACAATACTAAATTCATCACATTGGCTGAATTCGTAAAAACGTCAAAGCTACGAAAATAAGAAGAAAAAGCTTTGTTGTGTGGCGATTTATATTTTTATGCCTGAGTAATTTTAATAATGCATCATATAATATCTTTGTATCTGTGTGTAAAAATCGCTGCTTTCAGTGAGCATTTGACCTACTCTAATGTTTGTTCTTCGACGACGGCAACTATACAATATTTGGATAATTTTTCAATATCATTGTCGGATAGTGAATTATGTGGTGAAAAGTGAATTTAAATTGTATTTTAAACGCGTTTTGTAACCTTAAACATGAAATACAAATACGAGCGAACTGTCAAAATTTATACTTTTACGTTATGAGCAGGGCGTGAGCTCCGTAAAAAGTATCCGCATAAGTAACCGTAAAACGTATCGCAAAAGCGTGGTGCAACATATTTTTACGATATACGTTTACTTTTTACCTTACTTTTTACGAGTTCGTAAAATGAATTTTTGGTGCAACCGGCCGTAAACGTATCGTTCAAAAAGCGTGGCAACTTTATCACATGTAAACATTACTCACACACAAACAATATTAATTTTATTTTATTATAATGCTGGAGTTTTATTATATGATGCGTTAGAACACTTCGGGGCACGGCACTTTACCATTGTTCTTGTCCGATTAGCAGTTATTTTTATTTATAATCACAAAACATTATAACACAATGTCACGACGCCATTTGTCTTTTATTTTGACAAATCTAAACATGGCGTCCACGTGGCGTCTGCCACGGCTTCGGAAATGTTTATGTGTGCGTTAGTATCGCCATAGACAAATAACAGTAATAGCGATATATCATGTCACTTTGGAGTAAAAGTAAAAACAATATGCATTACTTATGACAAATGTGTAAGTAAAATTATGTTAAGTCTGCTTCCCTTTATACACAATAAATTATTACTATTACTAATACTACTACTTTATACGTCTGTCTATTAGTTAAATTGAGTGTTTACGCTCGAGGAAGAGCGAGTGGCAACACTGCTAGTAGTCTGTGCATGTGCTGGTCTGTGGTGGCCGGCCGCTGTGACATGACAGTCGAGTCGAATTTGTAATGTCATTGAACTAAGTTACCACGCGGCGCGCTCTCTCGAGTAAAATTACTATTGTCGCGAATGTCCGCTAATTGTGAATGTTGGTGACTTATTAGGAAAATATATTAGTGGTCGGTGGATTGACAGCAGCCCTTCAGGAGCCGCGACTTCCTTCGAGCTAGCTCAGGAAGTCTACCGGCTACATACGGAGACCCGACCGGTTTTGGGGTAAGCAATAATATATTGTATTGTAGTTGGTGGTGCCCAAAGTAGACTCCACCACGTCGGCGTTTCACCGAATAAGGATTTTTAGGTAGTAATCATAAAATCAGCAATAAAATAATCGGCGAAACGCCGAATTGGTTGCATCGAATTTAGGCGTCACCATTGAGATTTAGCAAAATTGCTGCAAGTGGACAACGGTCATTTAAAAGGTATGAAACAAGATAAAGATCAGAGGTGTATACCACTTTGACCCTTGTTTTCATATCAAGAAGTATAATTTTACGTGTACTTGTCCACTTAGTACTTTGGTTTCAAAAAAAACTAAGAGTCTATGACATTAGATATCTTCATAATCACCGCCTTTGACCTCTCTGCTAGCCATACTGTGCCCTACAGGGTCCATAATTGATACTATGTACTATTTTTACCATCATAAAAATATTGTGGAATGCAATAAAGAATTGAATTGAATTGATTTGATTTTATTAAGGAATGAATTTAATAACAAACAAAGGTTTTCGCAAGTTCCAATGTGTATTACACACATTGGTACGTGGCAGGATCGAACCCTGGATCTTCTGATTAGAAGGTCAGTGCCGAGTCCACAGCGCCACCGACGCTCACTTAAAAACGGTCTGCCTGACAATAAAATTATAATAATGAAATGTCCATCTTTCTGTTTTGTTGCATGTCTTGCAAAGGACAATGCCAGAAGTACTATAGAGGTTTGACCCACCCGATAAAATTAATTTACACGAGTGCGATATACGACATTTGCTAGCTGTAATATTGGTAATTAAAATATAAAAGTTATAAATTCTCTAGATGTTGCGATTTTTTAAAATATACTAAAAACGAGTACAATTATCTTACGTTTCTCGAAGTGCATTTGTGCAGAAAATTGTAATTGCCATAAATTAATAGTCAGGCGCATTCATAATCTTATAAATAATTAGTTCCTAGTTACCTATTCGTCCGTTTTTCGATAATTAAATTAATAAGTATATTAATCTTATAGCCCACTATTTATTGGTAAGTCGAAGAAATCAATATTGTCAATAAATTATTAACCTATTACAATAGATTACCTGTTCCCCCACATATCCCGATCTTATGGGATATCAGAGATATAATGTATGATGCTTCATTTCTAACGGTAAAATAATTTTATGAGTTGGTTAAGCAGTTTCTGAGTTTATTCAATACAAAAAAACTTATAAACTATGTCTCTTCATAATGTAAATAATTGTATTCTATCACAACACACGCAAATAGCGATTTATGCATCTCAACATGATTCCAAATCACAAACAAAAAATGGATAACCTAAAAACAAATCCACAAAGTCGTATAGAAGGCGTGATCGAGTCCGTATTAAAAAAGCAAAAGTCGTTATCATATTCTCCGATCCGTCTTCATTTCGTTCACTTTGTCACCAGTTCACCACACCACCGAGTCCACAGAGTCATAAGAAAAAGAAAATGTCAAACAATATCAATCCAGAATTGGCGTTTAGTTTCACATTGTTAAATTATACCGCTTAGACGCAGAATATCCACTTCGCAAAAACGTATGCAAAAACTTATTATAAACATTAATAAATTATAACCGATATGCGAATTAGATCCATAATGTTAAAAAGAGAACGGCATTTTTCGAAAACTTAATTGATGTTTTATTCTGTGTACCTACGTCGTACAACAAAACGCATCTGTCATTTCTTCGTTCTTATCGCAACGGAAATGTAGGTGCACATTATTTTAATATTTATTCTATATCCGCAACTTTTAAAAAGTAATAATTAAATTAGTACAGGAAAAAAAATTATACACGGTTATTTTTTTATCACCCTGGAAAATTTTGGGGACGCTTCAGGACACAGCTATTATTATATAAAAAAATAAAAAAATTAAATAAAAAATTTAAAAAAAAATTCTCTAAAAATGCTGCTCTCAACTAGTGCAGCATTTTTTGTATTTAAAAAAATAATATAAAATTAAGTAAGTGAGTTATTTTTTTTATTTATATTTAAATTATTCGTATACCATGTTGTGAACCGTCCCTTAAATTTTCCAGGGTGATAAAAAAATAACCGTGTATAGATTTTTTCGTAGATTTCATATTGCAGTAAATGGTGGGGCAGAATCTGGCATTGTCATTTGAACCTCTATGGTCGCACGCCTGTGAATATGATATTGCCGCTTAACTGTCGCGCCGCCGCCGCCGGTAAGAGGTAAGACGACAGTGTTTAGGTCATTTCTGTTCCCAAAATAAGCGAAAAAATAGAGAGATTAATTTAGGGATAAATGTAATCCTAATAAAATATGTAACACCGGTTTATGTATTTAGAATATTTTTGAAACTCCAGAAAAAAGGTACAGTCAGCAACACGTCAAGCTTTACATTTGCGTTACGAAAGCCGCCGCTATTACGAGCGACATAAGGACGGTCTCAACGTCAACATGGAAAGCCTAGCGTGTTGATGTGTGTACAAAATAACATAAAAAATCTTTTTGAACGCATTAATGTAATTTTTTTCCGCTATTTTACTACTCCGAGAGCCAGAATGCATCTGTAATTTGACAGTACAAGCGTTCGACGCAATGACGTTATCGATGACGTCAGGTTGGACGCTGTCGGCACGCTCACTGTGATTCGAAACAACTTTTAGCGCACTGACTTTGATAACATTGCCATTCGGATTGCACCTTTTGACAGCCAGTTATGGTCCGAACTGCGTATATTATGAATAATATTAAAACCTGTATATCTCTTTAACCTGGGGTTTAAAAATTATTAATTTCAACATGAAATTTTAACCAGTACAATAAGTTAAACTAGTTTTTATAATCTCTTAGTTTTCATTTTTTTGGGGTGAAAATCACTCTAAGAATGTGACCATTGTTCTTTAAAAAGCGGTATAGTTGAAAATCAAATTTTGAATAATATCTGACCTATTTTTTAGTGGATTAATTCCACTGTCAATTCTAAACAAACTATTTAGAATGCGCAATTTAATTAATTAACACGTTGTATAAACCTTTTAAATTATGTAGTGCTCTTCAGTAATTAATTAACCAAAACTTCGATAATGTTACTAAAGAGATCGATTTATTTACGAAATTGCCACTTTGGAATGTGTTTCAATAAATTAATACCTTGCGGTGCGTAATAATATAGGGTGGTTTCAATGATATAAGGTCCCGTAAGAAATTTATTTGAACCCCATACTCGTAGCACCAGTAAGAATACGGGACCCAAGCCAAGTCATACAGTCATACAGCCAAGGCGGTACATCCGGTTGTTTAACACATGAGGCTCAGGCTCTCCCCACCAATCTGCACCAGCAGGCCTAGCTCGGCGCATGGACTATAGAAGTGAAAGTAGCTATGCCTCGCTCCGTATCGCTTCATTCATTGTTATATGAGACAACGAGAAGAAACATATTATTTATCTCTTGTCACGTTTGTCCACGGTCCGTTCTACGCCTGCAGGTCAGTGTGGTGGGAAATGGTCTGTACTTAGAGCCAGAGCGCACTAGAAACTTTATGTCGCCTGACCAAACTGGTCGCTATCATACACCGATCGAAAATAAACTATTCGTCGACTGTTTAGTCAAGAGGCACGCGCGCACTACACCGATCTGTAAGTAATCAATCGCACGTCTAGGCCTGGAGCTGACAGCAAACGATCAGGCAACTGTTTAGCTGTCAAGTGCGCGCACGCCCGTATAGCGCCGCGCCCCGCAGACTGCAGATCTTATAATCGGCCGATAGTTGTCGGGTTGGGTTGCTAGTGCGCACATTGGGCCAACAAAACAGTTGGGTTGGACGTGAGTGCGCAAACCAGCCAACAAATAGTCGGCCGATTGATTACATTGGCTAGAGTTGGTGAAGAGATCAGTCGTGTGGAATGTTGCCTAGAATAACAGTGTTTCCTTCATCCTACAACATGGGTTCCTTGAAAAGAAGCGTGAATAAGCATCTTTTGGGCCGGCAAGGGGCGGGCAGGTAGGATAGTGAATGTCGTTTCTACTTTATCTGTCAACTCATTTGGGCCTCTTTCACCGCTTAACATCATTTGAATATTGAATATTTCAATATTGATGTCAGGAATATAGGTAGGCCGCGATGGCGCCATACTGGAACGAACTCCCAGCTGCGGTGTTTCCTGAGCGCTACGATGTGTCCTTTTTCAAATGAGGCTCAAGAAGAGCATTGCTCTCCAAGTAGGCAGTGACTGAACTGTGCCCTTGGCATTGCAGATGTCCATGAGCGGTGGTTACCACTTAACATCAGGCGGGCCACGGGCTCGTCTGCCACCGTTAGCAATAAAAAAATATACAATTCATGCTCACTATGATTGGTCGCGGCTCCATCATTCTTTTTGGCATCATCGGCTTCGGCGCCGTAGTCGAGCGCGTCGATCGGCGGCGCGCCGCGGTCGAGTCGGGCGGGCGCCCTCAGCAGCGTCCACTCGCCGTCGGGGTCGTAGAGGCACTCGACGCACGCGAGGAACTGCTTGCCGTCGAAGCCGCCGGCGGCGTAGAGCACGCCGTGGAGCGCGGCGAGCGCGGGCGCGGCGCGGGCCTTGCGCAGCGCGGGGCCGGGCCGCCAGCCGGCCGCGGCGTCCGCCAGGAAGTCGACGCGCTGCAGCGAGGTGGAGCCGTCGGAGCCGCCGGCGGACACGATGCGCGCGCGCCACTCGCACCCGCCGACGGAGCGGCGCGCCGTGGGCAGCGCGGGGCCCTGCTGCCAGGCCGCCGCCTCGCCGCCCGCAGACAGCGGCAGCGGCAGCGGCAGGTACTCCGTGGAGGCGATGCAGCGCCACGCGTCGCACCCGCCCAGCGCCCACAGCGCGCCGCCGAACACCACCGCCGCGCACTGCGACCGCGCTGCCACGAATACGCTCGCCGTTATAGCTGCTCGCTCGCTTAATAGGGATGTTGACGAATTTTTGCCACTGCTTTTTATTCATAAAGGTGTTTTCAGATTACGCTATAGTATAATAGCATATAGTTCATAGCACAACAATATCGCGCACCATACATTTATTATTGACACGTTTACAATTAGCTGTAGGTACTATACAACGTGTAAAAAAAATAAGCAATAAAACTCGAGTGGCCAACCCGTTTGGTAATTACTTATTTTTTTACTAATAATAGGTGACTGGAAATCTTATAGTTTTAGAGAAAAATGAGTTCTAGTTTTTGTTTAAACTCTTCAGGTTGCAACCATGAAAACGGGTCAATAATCTCTTTCAAAGATTAATAAATAATGCAGAAGTGGCGACTCGATCAACTTCTATTTTCCACCTACTTTCCTTAAGCTAGCCTACGCTACTGTCGCACATAACACTGACTGAAGTGTTCTGCAGCTGAACGACACTTAGGCATTTTATAAAACAGATGCCCATGACATGACTCAATAACCTTGAGCATTTTGTCACATTTCGTTCTCTCACTTCATTCAGGTCGTTGCGAGAGCGCGAGAGGGTCAGCAAGAGAGTAACGCGCGATCAAACGTGTTTTTGAGGTTTTTCTTTATTATTTCAAAGAACATCGAAGTAATTAAAAATACTTTCATTACAAATTATAAAAGATATCGTAGCCTTTCCTGTGATGCAAAATGTATGTATTATTGATAAGCCATTACAGAGACAATTTGTAAATAAGTTAAAAAAAAAGACGACGTTTTGACATTTTTTTCAACACCACTGAGTTTAAGTTATTATTATTTTGGACAATACAATAAATTTTTTGTAACGTTTAGAATAAGACAATCATCACCTTTGCATTAAAGGGTTCCTTCACAAATTTCTTCAATGTTACGGTGTTTTTGAGATTAGAGCAATGTAATCGCCTTAACGATATTTTCCTCATCGAGTGATCGATCAATGCAGCGATAAGGGCAAAGGAGTATTCCGTGCCTGCATAGGACAACAAACAAACAGAAAAGTAAAAAAAATATTTTGTTTGTTGCTACTTTTAACTTAATCAAATTATCTAAAAGGTGAACGAAGTTTTATGAAAATAGCTCCAGTACTTTCCGAGCTGTCTCTTTTTATTTTGGTATTTTCAAGATTTTTTAATACACTAAAAGTTCCAATATTTGGGTTTCGTTTTTTACATCATAGGTATCACGAATATTCACGATATTTAACGTGGAAACCTTCATTTATTATCTGAAATAAGATAATTTACTTAACCGCAGCTATTTAACAAAAAATAAACTTAATAGGTAATAATTCTACTGCGGCAAATCAAAGTCGTGTCTGCATGCAAATCTCTAATCTAGTCCACGTGGACTGTCGGCGCTTAGGCACTTGTAGGCAAAGAAATTTTTTGCACTTCCTTCCGCGCCAATACCGGCCGCCTAGCGAGAGCGAGACGGAGCGAGCCCAATAAGTTGTCCTCTCCTTTTGATTTTTAATAGTGGAGGTTCCGTAGTTTGCGGCGTCATAATTTATGATAATACTAAATTAATGTTCACATTTGATTATCAGATAATTGAGATGAGTTGATAGTATCCAATAATATTTATGGATAATGAAGATTAATTAGTTACAGTCGACTTCATTAATGTATCCATTTTTAAGCTACAAAATAATGTATCTTCGAAGTAGTCACTTTAGGTTACGTAAATGTGTAATCAATCACCGGGATAGTTCTATGTGAACGCTCAATGTGTCATACTTATTAACATAGCATACATTTACATAAATATGACACATTAACTGTTTCCATAAAATAATCGCGGCGATTAAATACATATTTTTGTAATTAAAAGTGACTACTTCAAAATCGATACATTATTTGTAGCAAGTGATACGGATACATATTAATACAGCCGATTGTACAACATTAAATTATATTGCTTAATCTTAATTTAGCCCAACAATGTAAAGAATCAATTTACTGAGTTATCGTCACGATATGTAGGTACTTTATTTTTCTATCCGGTTACAAAAAGATATTTAGGTATTTGTTGAAACATGAGTAAGGTAAAGATAGTATCAAAAGTAGATTAACACTTTAGTCACTTGTCATTATAATCATATAAACATAAAATGGTTTCATTTATTACTATTAAGGAGTTCTACACGATCTGCCTAGGTAGGTGTACAAATTTATGAAATAGTATTAAAATTAATACAAATAATCCATTTGTTTGTCACATACATAATCAAAGTTTGAATTAAATTACATATGACATAATAATAATTAATAATACTAATAATGTCCTCTTAACTGATACGTATTGACTTGACACATTGGTACGTGGCGGTGTTCGAACCGCTACCTCCCGATTGAAAGGCAACGATCTAACTCACTGCGCCATCGACGCTTTCGTCGTAATATTACTATTATTATTTTTGTTCTGTGTTTGGTCATTAATTAAGTTTAGATTGGTGATTTAAATTAAAATGTTCAATAATAATGAAAAATAAATGGCGGTAATAAGGCCGCCTTTTGTTTATAAAGACTCCCAATAAATGTTAAGTTTTAATGTAAAACAATAAAGTTTCAAATATACTGGAGGGAGACTCTGTACCAGGGTCGTCTGCTTAGGTACCTCCGTCTTACCTATTTCTGCCGCAAAGCAGCAGTGCTTGCATTGCTGTGTTCCGGTTTGAAGGGTAAGATATGGCAGTGAAATTACTGGGTACTGTGACTTTAAATCTGGTGTCACAAGTTGGCAACGTACCTGTGGTTCTTGTGGGGGTTGCAGTGTTGCTGTGAATCTCACAAGAGCCACATGTATTTATAGGCGACTGTTACCACTTACCATCAGGTGGGCAGTTTGCTTGTTTGCCAACTTTCGGCAATAAAAAAAAAAAAATCATTTACGATGAGCCAATAATTTAATAAAGACCGTTTTGTTATTTCACTACTGAACTATTTCCCCAAGACGTAGGGTGGCATGAGGGCCTATTGTGTAACTCAAATGCCAAGTGGAAATTATTATAACCGTAATTTATTTAAAATACATTGCTGGCTTACAACGAATTGTTGCAATTTTTCACAGTAAAACCAAGCAATCTATTATAAATCTCAAAATCATTTTTACTTGTCATTTATAACTTACAATATGCTTGCCTTGGACTCGCCCCAAACACGACACAACATTTCATTCATATCTTTCCTTTGACTCCTTTGAGTTAGCCGACCGCCGCCGCCGCCGCCGAGTTTACTCAGACAGTTGCTTCGTATCTCTTGAGAAAGTTAGTCGCTACATAAAGCTAAAATGAGTCGTCACGTGTATTCTAATAGTGAATTCTATGAGATGATGCTGTGTGTTGGTGCTGCTCATAACAACAGCATTAATGAAGCGCGCGAAATTTACAGGCAGCGGTTCATCGACGGCAGGCCCCCGGCTGAACAGCGACACTTGCCGCCATACTCCGTATTCAGGAATATGTGCCTGCGACTTCAAAGTACTGGTTCTTTCCATGCGGACCACTCTGTAGCAGGACGACCTTCCTCACGAGCCGTGGACGTAGAGGAGCAAATATTGACACATTTTGACCAAAACCCAAGGTCGAGCACTCGACGGGCCGGCGCTCTTTTTAGTGTGAACCATATGGTAATGTGCCATACACGCTTCACGACGATGGTCAACACCCATATCACTTCCGTCGGACACAGGAATTGGTGCCAGCGGATTACCAACCGCAAATAAATTTTTGTACGTGGTACAGAAGCCGTACAATGGATGATCCTGATTTCTCTATGAAAGTGCTGTGGACTGACGAGGCTTCTTTTACTAGAAATGGGGTACACAATCTCCACAATGAACATGTGTGGTCTCATACAAATCCTCATGCTTCGAGTGAAAGCAATTTTCAGCACCAGTGGCGGATAAATGTGTGGGCCGGTATCTTCGGCAACCGGGTTCTGGGACCCATTATACTCCCTTCGAGACTCACTGGAGCGGTTTATTTGAATCTTTTAACCGGAGAGTTGGAAGAAATGCTGGAAGATCTGCCTCTGCCTGATTACTCAAGCATGATATTCCAGCACGATGGAGCACCTGCTCACTTTGAAAGTAGGGTACGTGGCTACTTAGACGCAAGATTTTCGCAATGGATTGGCAGAGGAGGCCCGGTACCATGGCCAGCTCGTTCCCCGGACCTAACGCCGCTAGACTATTTCTTGTGGGGTTATGTGAAAAGCAGTGTATATGCCGTTGAGTGTCGTACACGCGAGGAAATGGAGGAAAGAATAAACACTGCGTTTGCTACCATAACCCCACATATGCTGCATAACGCGAGGGCATCAATGTTGCGTAGGACGGAACTGTGCCTAGAAAAAGAAGGTAGACACTTCGAGCCATTTTTATAAGTTAGGTAATGTAAAACTTAGTGCGCGTTCTAGTGTTCTTTTTTACACCTACTTTAAAATGACTCCACGATCGTGAAATGTGCTGTTTGTGATTACCTAATGTGTAAACTAAGGTATTAAATACATTTTTTTTTATTTTTCTAGATTTTTTATTAGCTTTATCTAAAATCTTGTCTGTTGTGTTTTTCTCTACACAATACATTATTTTCCATCAGACATCAAAAATGCAAAACAGGCGCATAAAAATGTTCAAAGGTAGACAGGTAATAATAATTATTTTTGTACATTTTGCATAGTAGTAATATTGAATACCTTGAAGGTTAAAAGCATAGGTGATAGGTAAAAGTGTCATCAAATCAAACAAACATAATAGGTACCTATGTTTGTTTGATCTGCCACCCACCGCGCCTGCGCCTGCTAGGCCTGCATAGGTACAAGGCGGCGCCGAGACCGTGCCACCAAAGCACAGAATAGATAATAGTACTACGTACCAAAGGTCACTTATCCGGCGCTTGCGTTTGTAAACAACAAAATTAGGGTTGTCCAAATTATGTAAATTTTACTAAGTAAAAAAAATGTATGGACAAAAAAATGACCGCATTTAGTGATAATATTTTAACAGTGAATACTTTACATGGTATATATACACATCCTTAAATATTACTGCTTAATTTTTTTGCACGTTGTATATTATTGGTTAACTATACGCTATAAAATTGAGCGATGTGCTGTGCTATATCGCGCGCCGCTTTCTCCACCTCCCTCACCGCCGCCCGTTCCGCATGTCCCGCAAGCGAAACGAACGACATGAGCTTGCTATATACAATAAACGCTTGCGATTATATAGCGTAATGTGAACGCAATGCTATATAGCACACCATTATGCCCTTATTTGCTATACTATATAGCATAATAGTATAGAGTAGTCTGAAATGAGCTTTAGATAGACGGGTCATTATTATGAATATCTACTTCTAAATTAGTTTTCAAGCTTTAGAAGTCCGTCATATTGGATTAATAGTGACGTCACATTATTTTTTGAGTTACTCTTAGCACGACTTTTCATTTGATACCATCTTGGGTATGCCGCCATCTTGGATTTAGAATGACGTCACACAGTCAACCATTGTCATCCAAACTGAACGTGTATACAAAATTTCAGCACAATCGGTCAAAGATATCTGCTTCAAAATTGAGTTGCAATATTTCACCCGAACATACTTACATTGCAAGTTAAATCAAAGCTTGTAAAAAATTAAGGGACAAGTGTAGTGCCCGTGTAAGAAGGTGTCACTCAGAGACGTTCGCCAACCTGTGATGAGCGGCGGCGCGGGCTCCCAGGCGTTCAGCGCGGGATCGTAGCGGTCGACGCGGCGCAGGCTGCGGCCGGCGGACCAGCCGCCCACCGCGTAGACGTGTCGGTGCGCGGCGACGGCGGCGTGCGCGCGCGCGTCCGGCAGCGCGGCGCGCGGCCGCCACGCGCCGCCCTGCAGCGCGTCCACCGCCGCCAGCTCCGCGTGCCCGTCGCTGCCGCCCACGCAGTACAGCGCGCCGCCCAGCTCGGCGGCCGCGAACCGCGCGCGCGCGCCGCGCATCTCCGGCAGCGGCTCCCACGCGTTGATGGCCGGGTCGTACGCCTCCACCGCGCGCAGCACGCGCGTGCGCTCGTAGCCCCCGCACACCACCAGCCTGCGTACGACGTTCACGTTTCGTGGTTTTGGCCGCCACTTCGATATTATACATAGCAAAGGGGTCATCTTCGCCGCTTGCGAATCGATTTCGGTGATTCGTTCGGTATCGAGGTCGAAACGAATTGTCGATTTTCTTCCCTGTGTCTGTGGTTGCGCAAAAAGACAAAGTTGTTGAATCGTCGAGCGTATTTAAGTATTTTTAGCTTATCAAACATTTTATATTAACAAAGATGCACTCGATGGTAAATGAACGCTCGCTTGCGCGTTGTCAAATCTATAAATATAGTCTGTCGGTTAAATGTGCCTACATGGGAAAATAATAATGCCTTTTAAAACCCTACATAACCTACTTACATACTTAAACAACGATAGACTAAGAGCTGGTGAACCCTCCGAGTAACGGTTCCCCTGTAAGGCTAGAAATTAGTGATTAGTTGTAGCATGATCAATACAATAACCATGACCTGCACATCACCCACTCCTATGTTTTTGAAAATATCAATATAAGTAAAAAAACATAAGAGTGGGTGATGTGCAGGCCTGCCAGGTCATGGTTATTGTATTGAGCATGCAACAACTTATCACTAAACATATATCTAGCCTTACAGGAGAACCATTATTCGAAGGGTTCAGTAGCTCTTGTACAACGAGCGACGTAGGGTGCGCACCTGCCGCCGAAGACGGCAGCGCCGTGCGCGCACCGCGGCACCGCCATGGCGGCGAGCCGCTGGTCGCCGCCGCCGCCGAGCGCCGCGCCGCGCGCCACGCCGCCGCCGGCGCGCCACGCCAGCCGCGCGGCCGCCACGCGCCCGCCCAGCGAGAGCAGCGCGCGCGCGCCGCCCGCCGCGCCGCCGCCCGCCGCGCCCACCGCCACCACGCGCCACTCCTCCGCCGTGTCGCGGCACACGCGCTCGCCCACCGCCTCGCCCTCCTCGCCGTCCTCCTCCTCCTCGCCCTCCGACGCCGACGGCGGGGCGCCGCCCTCGCGCCGCCGCGCGCCGCGCTCGCGCTCCGCCGCCTCGCGACGGTACTCGCCCACCTCGGGCGCCTCGTCGCTGCTCGCCGGCAGCTCGCCGCAGTCGCGCAGCTCGCCGCGCGAGTCCACGTACAGCAGGTGGGTGCGCGAGCACAGCTCCTCTAGCTGTTGGCGAGAGAAGTTTTGCTTTTGTTTTTTTTTTATTTGGAAAGGGAAACGATCGGCTTGATATATAGCGCATTTGAATACAAATTATTGAGTCGGTACATAGGCCAATACAGTTACCAATAAAAATTTATACAAAACAGTTGAGCAAACACTATATTACTACAAATTCTTGCTTAATAGAAATCATAGAAATCGACGTACAATGAGCTCCCATTCAAGGTATACATTTACACTACGAAAACAGCACCTATAACGAGCGACATAAGAACGGTGCGAAGGTCATTTGATAAGGAACTTACTGTACATGATATGTGTGACACAAGCGCACTATAAGCTTTTTAACAGCCTTAATTTTCTTGAACCAAATGACATTAAGTAACATTGACAGCTGGAGAACAATAGTTACAAACACATTTTTTTAACTTAGGAAGACTACAAAAAAAATCGTTGATAACACTGATCATAAGAATATGATCTTACAGAAAAGCAGTTCTTGCCATAGTTAGTGCGACAGTATGGTGGAGCAAATGTTTTCGTATATCTCAAACTAGACCTTTTAAATATAAAACATATTTTACTAGTAAGATAAATCGTAATTGAGTATCGCGATCAATTCTTTCTTTGCAAAATTTGGTATAATTTTGAAAAGAAAGAATTGATCGCGGTGCTCCCTTCGCAGTTTTAGAGAATGAATATTGTGCAGTGAAAGTGGTGTTATTTTAGGGCACAAACATTCATATTGACAGTAAGAAATAAGGGTTTTTTGGTGTACATGACGGTGAGTTTTTTTGTGGATTTTCCACCACATCAGTCACCTTTAAGATAAAGTTTTCTTTTTAGAAACAATAATCTGTATTTTGTTTGTCACAAATAAATTAGTTTTTCTATGGTTTGTCTACAGTCAACCTCAGTTTTTTATTTATTTTTAATATGTAGTTTATGTCAGTTTTTTATTTTAATAGTTGAATGAAAGAAAAGTAGATTATGCACCTCGGCCTCGTAAGTAAGCTACTAATGCCCGCGGATGTTTGTTGCACGAGCGTTTGCGCGAGGGCACTAATAACACTAGGGCATTAATAGCTCACTTAGCGCGCGGTGCATCAATCTACTATTAATGCATCATTGACAAATATATTATGAAATATATTATAATGTTAGTCTATTGAATTGGGCCCAACCTGTAAATAAATTATACACTAAGTTCAGAAATAAAGTATAACAATAAATTTTATCCACCAGTTCAACAATCATTTCTCTATCATGTTATAATTGTAAACATTCCCCCTACAGATAGAGGGCTCGGCGTATAGAAAGTCTGCGCTGGCTTTTGAAGGCGGGATTGTACTCACGCTGGTGTCACGGTGCTTGTCGCGCAGCCAGGTGAGCGCTGCGTCAGCGAGGGCGGCGGGCGTCTCCTCGCCGTAAGCAGCGCTACTGTCCAGCAGCATATCGACGGAGAGTGCGGGCAGGGCGGCCATCGCGCCGCTCGCGCACACGTCGGAGAAGTGGTCGACGATGTACGTGTCGAGCTGCGCCAGGCGCTCGACGCCGAGTCCGGGCAGCGCTCGCAGGCGCAAGCAGCCCCCCGGGGTGGGTCGCGCCAGGAGCCGCGCGGCTAAATGATCGCGCGCGGTTTCCAAGCGCAGACGCCACGCCGCGCGGTAGAGGCGGCTCGCTTCGAGCTCGTCGCGCACGCGCAGGTGACCGGTGTACGCGTAGTCCACGAGCGTGCGCAGCTCTTCGGCCCCGACGCGGACTCGCACCACGGCCTCGGGCGACTGGAGCGCGCGCAGCAGGTACGGCGAAGCGGCGGCCAGCACGGCGCGGTGCGCGGCTACTTCGGCGCCGCCCGCCACCAACACCACATCGTAGTATTGCCGCGACTTGCGCAACGCATTTAGCGCATGTAGGGCGCGGCCCGGCGCGCTCGGGTCCCGCAGCGACCACTCGGTGCCCTCCGCGCCCCCATCCTCTGAGCCGGACCCCGAACCTGAGGCGCCGCCCGACACCGCGCCACCGTCGTCGTCGTCGCCGCCGCTGCCGCCGCCGCCGCCACCTGTGCACCGCCCCGCACAGTAAACTATAGTGTACAGTATAGAATTTATAAAATAAGCCGACTCGGCCACCTTGCGAGCGACAATAGACTACTATTTACATCTACTGACATGGGGATGTTATGTTTATTTTATTGAAATACATATTACATGTGCAATTAGGTATTTTGAAACAAGTATTATTTCAAGGGTAGGCACGGGATCAGACATCGATAAAACAAGAGAAGTGTAATATGGAACCATATTGGAAAGGAAAAGCAATGCTTGGTCATATAATAAATATTTAGACTCATGTACAAGCTCAGAAAGAAAGTTCACTGTGATACCATAACACTTCAGTTGCGTCATAGCTTGTCGGATCGATCGATCGTGAATCACACGATTGCTCTCACCTTGTCACAGGCGTTTGATTGTAGTCATCATAAAATTTTATTTAATTTTATATTACACGTATTACGTAATACGTTTTATTTTAAGTTATTCTGATGTTTGGCGCAAATGCGAACACAAGTATTCAATTTACTAAAAAGATTTAAGTATGTATAGTATACTTTTTACAAAAAATAAAACCGACTTCAAAAACATTAAAGTAGACTGGAAGAGATCTCTGTTAGAGATAAGTCCTTCCTTGCAAACTACCTTTGTAACCTATAAAATGTATCTTCTTAAGCAATAAAGTGTATAATATACACTTTATTGTCACACTCTCTTCGAAATACCATGTTGCAAAGCTAAACGTCTAATGCTGGTTGTGGGATCAGCAATTACAGCTTGCTGCTCTCTACGATCTTGTGCTAATGCAAGTCCAATGTTCGACAACCTCAACTCGGACAAAATATAAAATTAGCTCTGTCCTGGTAGCTATTTGTTATTTTATCGTAAAAACAAAGTATCTGGCATTATTTGTTTTTGTGTTTATTTTGAAGAAGAGAAACCACAACTTTTTTTAGGAATCGGTTTTTTTACATAGAGTCCATAGAAAGTAATAAATATTTTAATAAATCAATAAAAATATCAAATATTTTTGTAGAAAAAAAACTTATAATCTAGTTTCACCCCCATCCGGGGTTGCACTGTATCCAGGGTCACACTGTATTTTTAAGACTGTGCAGGTGATCATTACTTGGCACTGACATCAATATAAAACAACATGCAACATCACAGTTTTATATTGAAGTCAGTGCCAAGTAATGATAAATTCGTAATGATAAAGGTTTTTTCACTTGATATTTACTTAAATCACTTAGCGATGTTTACGACGTTTATCACTTGACAATTGCTCAACCGAAAGTCGCACCTACCAATCATCATCAGCAGCTCATATAAGTTCCCACCGAGGGGCTCGAGCCCTCGAGCGATTAGGCCTTCCTTAGTCAACCACGCTGACCAAGTGCGGGTTGGTCGACTTCACACACAACCTGTAAAGAAATTCTTTCTTCACAGGTGTGTGCAGGTTTCCCCACGATGTTTTCCTTCACCGTAAAAGCGTCGAATAAACGTACATATGAATTCAAAATTTGAAAACACATTGGTACGTGGCGGGGTTCGAGCCGCTACCTCCCGGTTGGAAGGCGACAGCCTTACGCACTACGCCATCGACGCTTTTACCAATATCGCTCTCTAATAATATAAATATTCTTCTTCTTTGTTATATTGTTAGGAATAAAGAACAGATCTTAGCAGCTAGACTATAAAAGGCGACGCCTGTTGCTTTTGGGCGCATTCTACAGACGAACACCGTTGCGGTAACATCCCTCCGTATTTGCTATTAATTTTTCGTTTGCATTGTGCTTAAGTTGTTCTTGTGTTGATTGTGTTAAGTGAATTATTAAAGTTGTTGAGGAACATTCCTCATTCTTTTCTTTTTTAAAAAATAAACTCGGCAAGGATTTCCAATATCAGAAGTGGGATAGGATTAACGTGATTCTATCTGGCTAGGCATTTTGCTTTACGTGTCCGAGACAAGAAACAAAATAACCAGTAAAGTGAAATCGTGATTCCCGTGAACGCGAAAGTCGTCGTAACCACGATAACGAACGCGGTAGTGAACGTCGAAAACGACAACGCCGGTATAGTGATCAAACTCCGGATAGTGATTTGAAACGCGAGATGAACGCAATATTGCTCGCCTAAGGATGCTGAAAAGTCAAGTAGCAGTACAGAAAACGTCGCCGTCATCTCTGCGAGGGAGTGGGCGTCCTGTGTCACTGCCAGCAACAAGACATGATCCAGGCAGGCGTGCGACTACACCGTCGCCGAGCCGATCAGCGTCGCAGGCTCGCTGTTCAAGGCGTACTCCGACGCCGACCACCACCGAGTGTGCCTCGCACATGTAACCCTGCGGGTGGAATCGCTCGGTGTGGTCAGTGAGTCGACCGTGCCTTCAACGGTAACTGATCGTATTGTGGACGCTATTCGGTCCATAAACACTGTGAAAACAAGCACAGTCAACGGGCAAGCTGGACTCCGGAGTGCGCGGCCCATACCGCGTCATGAAAGTCTTGCTGCACGGGCGCTATGAGCTGCAGCTCCTGGCCGGCTCCTATGGGAAGTCGACGCAAGCAGTGACAGAGTACATGATCCCGTGGTGTGGAGAGTGGACTCCTGATGGATGCGCTGCTTACTTCGATGGTGAATGGTGCTTATTGAGAAGTGAGAATAAGCTTCACGGAGTGCCTCTTTTCCTACACATTTTATGTGGACATGCTTCACGTAGTGCCTCTGTCCATGTAACCAAGACAAGCTTCACGTCGTGCCTCTGTCTTGACTCGTTAAGTTATGCTTCACGTCGTGCCTCTAACTTAACTTGCACAAATGGACATGCTTCACGTGGTGCCTCTGTCCATGTTACCAAGACAAGCTTCACGTCGTGCCTCTGTCTTGACTCGTTAAGTTATGCTTTACGTCGTGCCTCTAACTTATCTTGCACAAGGTTACGCTAAGGTCGTGCCTATGACTTGTAACATACGCGCTAACGTCGTGCCTATGACTTAAACAGTTTCTGATTGAGTTATGCTAACGTCGCGCCAGGTTTTGCGAAGGTCAGGTATGTGACTTTGGATCCCGTCCATAACATCACGTAACACGGGTGTTATGTGCGAGATTTGTTCTGTGTAGTATTCTCCTTTGTCGAGAAAGTGATTGCTTGTCGTCTGAGGGACAAAAAGCAGTCCTCTCGATTGTTTCGATACAGGTGCAGACACAGAGCAGGAGTCCCACGAGCTGGGCAGCCAACCCGAGGCTGTAACATTGCAATCGCCTGGGGACGATGGACAGTAGCCTGGGACGTCCGGAATGCAGCCTTCCACTGATGGTGCCCCTGATCCACCGTTCATCACCACCGACACTCAGCCTCAGACAAGTCCAGTAATTTCCATGCCTCTGCTGGACTAGGAGTTGAAGATTTCAAATGGAGCCCGAGGACGGTCTCCTGTCAGGAAAGGCCATGTTAGGAATAAAGAACAGATCTTAGCAGCTAGACTATAAAAGGCGACGCATGTTGCTTTTGGGCGCATTCTACAGACGAACACCGTTGCGGTAACATCCCTCCATATTTGCTATTAATTTTTCGTTTGCATTGTGCTTAAGTTGTTATTGTGTTGATTGTGTTAAGTGAATTATTAAAGTTGTTGAGGAACATTCCTCATTCTTTTCTTTTAAAAAAAATAAACTCGGCAAGGATTTCCAATAATATATAAAAATGAATCGCTGTGTGTTAGTCTCACAAAAACTCTGAAATGGCTTGCACGATTCATTCGAATTTTTCTGTGTGTGTTTGAGTAGGTCCAGGGAAGATTTACTTTATACGTACTGAACCCGGTAGGTGGCGCTGTAACCAGGCAGAACAGCGTCTGCCGGACCCACTAGTCTTCTTTTACAGGGTTACTTTTTTATCACCCAGGAAAATTAAAGGGACGCTTAACGACATGGTAGTAGAATGATTTAAATATGAATAAAAAAATATCTCCCCTCCGTAATTTTATATTATTTTTTGTAAAATATCCAAAAAATGCTGCACTAGTTGAAAGCATTTTTAGATATTTTTTAAAATTTTGATTTACTTTTTTAATTTTTTTTTATTTATTTTTTTAGTTGTCAATAAAACCAACCAACCAAGCCAACTAGTTGTCAATAAAATTAATTGAAATCAAAATTAAGTGCATATAAAATACAAGATAATATAAAAAACCCTCGGCTCAAAAGGTTCCTGACCTAAAGTTTACAACACACAGTTCATAATAGCTGGGTATTATGAACTACTCGTAAACGACGAGAGAATGAAGTATACGCTATCTATACATAAAAATGAATATATACCGGGTGTAACGGAATACCGAAACAATAAATAATAAAGTCTGGAGGGAGACTCTGTACCAGGGTCATTTGCTTAGGTACCTCCATCTTACCTATTTCTGCCGCAAAGCAGCAGTGCTTGCATTGCTGTGTTCCGGTTTGAAGGGTAAGATATGGCAGTGAAATTACTGGGTACTGTGACTTTATCTTATCTTAATACAGGGGTGGCTCAGCATGAGAGCCTTCGCACTTCGACCCATCGTGGATCTTTTGTGCTACCCCGTGTTTAGTCCTTAAAGCCATCGCCACCTTCGGTCCAGTCAATCGCGCTCATGAGCCTGACGATGTCCTGGGGTGGCATGGCCCTGTAGTCCTCCGGTTTTGGGTATCCCATTCCCATCAGCTTTAGTCTCCTATAGGCAAGAGCATCGCAATGGCACAGGAGGTGCAAATGCTCTCCTCTTCTTCCTTGCAGGCCCTACAAATTTTGGAACTGGTATGTCCCACTGTGACTTTACATCTTGTGTCACAAGTTGGCAACGTACACTGAGGTTCTTGTGGGGGTTGCAGTTTTGCTGCGAATCTCACAAGAGCCACATGTATTATAGGTGACTGTTACCACCTACCATCAGGTGGGCAGTTTGCTTGTTTGCCAACTTTCTGCAATTAAAAAAAATTACACCGTTACACCCGGTATATACAGGGTTACAGGGAACGTCGTACTGAATATTAAAGGAGGCTATTATTCAGGTCATTACTGATGGATTTAGTCCTATGACATGGTGTCCGAAGCTTTACCGTTAAGGAGATATTTAGATTTTAATTTTTTTTTATTTATTTGGTTAAAAAAACTGAACCTGCTACTAACAAATGAAAAAAAACTGGCCAAAAAAGGTTAGAGTGAAAAATCACTAAGTATTTCTAACTTTGAAGAGCTTTTATTTTAAATAAAAAAAAACTTATTCTGCAAATAATTAAAAAAACTTCTACGTCTCTTTACCTTTTCAAAAAGGTATAACAATAGCTATTAAATAGCCAAGAACTTGACCAAATGATAGTTAAGGTAGCAAAGGGTACATTTTTAGTTTGAGGTATAAATGGCTAAAATTTATAAATAAAACAAAATGATTCATTTTTTAAGAATTTTTATAATTCATGTTCAACATGGCCACCTCTATTTCTAACACACGTCATTCTCAATCTTTTCCTTAAATTACTTTTAACGACTGAAGTTCGCAGGTTTCGCCTCATTTCGTCAGCCGCATCAATTATCTTTTGTTGCAGAACATCGATATTCTCAATTAGCGTCATTTGGTCGTACACCAGGCTTTTCATATGACCCCACACATAAAAATTCATTGGCGTTAAATCGGGGCTCCTTGCCGGCCATGCTATGGGTCCGCCTCTTCCAATCCATCGGTTTGGGTACTTTTCGTCCAACCATGCTCGAACACTTCTTCTGTTGTGTGCTGGGCAGCCCTCATGTTGAAAGAACATGTTACGTCTTAGAGCTAAGGGCAAGTCTACCCTCAACGAGGGTAACTCCTCCCTCAAAAAATGTTCGTAAGTTTCGCCATTTAAATTATCGGGCAGGAAGTATGGCCCGATCAAGTTATTGGATATTATGCCCATCCAAACATTGACACTAAATCGCCTTTGGGACCCCCTAATTCTTTTTTTGTTAGGGTTTCCTTGGTCTTTGGGAGCCCAATAATGGGCGTTGTGATAATTTGTGATGCCATTTTTATCAAATTTCGACTCATCTGTCCACAGAATTTTCTTGAAAAAAACTGGATCTTCAATATTGGATAGGTATCGATGATCTGATGGAAATCGAATTTTATTGAAATTTTTTTGGAATAAGAAAAACAATCTGGCATGCATTGATTAAAGTGTGTTATGGTTGCAATTCAGAGTACGAACATAATATTAATTAAATTATGATTCTGCAGAAGTCTAGTCGTCTCAATGGATCCCCTTCTTCAAGTACTTGCACTGGCATGTAATGGTAAAGGTATTGCCCAGAGGTGTGCATTACGAACCAGACCTTCCACTGTGAAATACCGAGCCGGCGAGCGACAACATTTGTTGACGTGGTTGGGTCAGCTTCGAAGAGACGTCGTATTTCGTTTTCTTCGTCGTCGTCATCAAGAATACGGGGTCTTTCCATGTCAGTATGTCGTACTAAAACAGAAACAGTTTCCCGTAGTCTTCGATAAACTCAGTCAAATACGCCAATATCAGGTACTCGGCGATTAGGATACGGATACCTTAGCCAGGCCCCCGTCTCTCGCGCAATGCAGCGAGCGTTATAAATACCTACCGCTAAGTAGCGCGCCGGCGCGGCGGCGCTCCGACCGACATCGACAGAGGGAAAGTGGCCACTTTGAGCAATAATTCGGATTATGATTATTCCTATACATACATTTAATATATGCCTGAATAACTCAAAAAATCTGAAATATCTGTATTGAGTTCTTGACTGATCTATTTTTGTAGAAACGTCTTTATCATAATTAATAAAAAACGAATGGCGGCGCTAGTAGTAGGTACTGTGCCCTCAGTAGTAGGTACTGTGCCCTCTTAATTGATGTGGCTTCTAACTAAATAAATCAAAAAACGGACCCTAGGAACTCTAATCCCAAAAAAATCGACGAAAAGTCAAAAAATTAAGGATTATTTTTTTAAAAAACTTAAAATCTAAATATTTCCTTAACGGTAAAGTTTCGGACACCATGTCATAGGACCAAATCCATCAGTAATGACCTGAATAATAACCTCCTTTAATATTCAGTAACCTGTAACCCTGTATATTTATACATATGTACAAAAATCTTGAACTTACACAAATATAAATATTCTGTCTCTTCTTCTAGATAAAAATAAATATAAAAAGTCGTTTGCTATAGACATAGTGCAAAAAAAATTTTTATCCTAAATAAAAGCTTCAATAATAATATATAGAAATATCCGTTCCGGACCCATATGGCACTCCTGGAGAATACCCCTAGGGGTGCCACGGGAACTTGGATTCGGACCCGTGACACCTCCAGGGATATTCTCCAGGGGTGCCATGGGTTCAGAGAGATAATTCGTGGATAGTAAAATACCACAGTCTCAGGATTTTAAAATACCAATCACAAAGTACATTTTAGCAAGTAATTGAAATACAAAATACGTAGTTGTATTTCAAATACGTATTTCAATTACAAGCATTTCAAATACTGCCCAGCCCTAGCTATAGTGCAAAAAGAAAAATATTAAATCCTTAATAAAAGCTTCAAAAATAATATATGTATAGACATTTAGTAATTTTGTATGGAAAACGACGGTTCACTTCGCGATTGTTTATTTAGATCTGTCATCTGACAAGTTGATTCGAAGTTCGCGCGGGCAGCTACATAGTTTAAACTCAGTTTAAAATAAAAAGGCATATTGTGAGCAATATGGATAGTTCTGTTTGTAATTTTAAAAATATTAGTCATCAAACATCAATAATTTTGCTAGAAACACACACAAAATAATAAAAAAATTGTTTGTTCAATTGATATTCAATATAACCTTGTTTGGCCTCAATGAAACGAGTACTCAATAAAGATCTGACCTTGACTTAGCATTGGAATAAATGAAATTAACTCACCATTACCATTCCTGTCATCATGATGCGGCTTCATATCGCGGCTAGCCGGCCCCTGGACCTGCGCAGTCAAGCGATACATCAATGAAGTAGGCTTCGGTACGGACGGTCATAAGACGCTCCGTTAATTGGATTAGGCGGAGGTCGAGCACGTGGTCGCGGCAACTATCGAAGGCCGCGACACACGACACGCTATCATGAGCCTCATGACAATAGACAGCCATGGCCACCTGATGCGTTCGATCGACGTCGCTTGCTAATTCAGTCAATATTACAATTCCTGTCTGCTTTAGGCACAGCCGCTAAACTAAAAGATTATGGATGTTCCATACACAAATTAGGCAAAGTTCAGTATGTTTTTAATTTTAATAGGTCTACTCACAATAAATGCAGTATAATTGCCATATACTGCACATGCACAACATAGAATTAAGTTGGTAAGTTACTTTTAAGAACCCAATTACAAATGCAGTATTATATTAAAAATTCAGGGTGTATATACGAGTATTATGTTGTAATATCTAATGCTGTGCTTCATCATTTAACAAAGTAGCGGAACCTAATAATAAATGAGTGCATGCATAAAAACTATATCAGGCACAGAACATAATTTTTTCAAAGAACATTACATTAAAACAATTTATTATTATTATAAGCCTTTTATTCAAACATTTTACATTTACATTTTCAATGGATCCATTAAATGTTATTATTATTAATTTTCTATAGATTTAATTATTATTTTTATATATTGAAATATCATTAAAAATTAAATAGTTGATATTTTTTTACAATTTCTCATGTTATTGGTATTCACACATTTATCATGTATATCTGTTTGCCAGCTGGCAAAGGCTTCCTTCAACTTTTTCCATTAATTACTCCAACTTAATACCATTACTTTTCTTATATATTGTCCCATTATTTCTGTGGTCTTCCTCTCTTCCTTTGTACATTCCACGGATGCCACGTAGTTATTATTCTACTGCGTTTATCGCTTCCTCTCATTGTATGTCCTGACCATTTCCATTTTAATCTTTTAATTTTCAATGTTACATCATGAACTTTGATCTTGTTCCAGATATGTCAGTTTTCAATTCAAATGTTGGTTTTCTTGACTCCTAGCATACTTTGCTCCGTTACCTGTTGACAGGTGGAAAGTTTGTTTGTCATGTTTTTTTGTTAGTAACCATGTCTAGCTGCCATACAACAAGGTGTGTTACCTACACAAGTGTTGAACAATTTGCTCTTAGTTGATATTTATTCATCCTCCAGAGCCCCCAGCAGTTGTTTCAACCCTTTGCTATTTTTTTCTCAACTTATTTTTTCATGGTATCCTTCAATGCCATCATCTGTCCCAGGTATATTCTTCTACATAACTAATTTGATTCCCATTTACTGAAATATCATATTTTTACAAGCTTTTATTTACGTCCACCTGTCCCGGTGTCTGTAATGAAATCTTGCAAGTTAAATTTGATCCACTTCCCGGTTACAGATTTAACTAAAATTTTGCATGCATATGTATATCGCGTGACAATGCAATATTATGATCACATGGAGCTGATCTAATGTTGGAGCTGGTAGGTGGCCATTGGAACTCCTTAATAAAACGACAACCCCATCGAGTATGGGCTCGTTTGATTCGAATTGATGAGTACTTTCATCCTATATGGTAGAAATAAAAGCTTGTTTAAAAAAAAATTATTTTCAAACTACTATTTGTTGTCCTCGCTTTTGTTTTTTCGGGTTCATTAGTAGTCTTGCCTTATTACTTTCTGATGACAATACAGCACTAGCACAATATATCTGCAAACCTTAGTGTGTTAGGGACCACCCATACTACTGAGATTCGTTTTGGAAAAATCAGTTCGCCTTGCCTGACCCCCTTTTAGATGTTGAATGAATTACCTGTTTTTTTCCAATTCAATACATGTTGAACTTTGTCTGAAGACATTTCTAATAATTATTATGAATTTCTGTTCAATGCCTTGGTTTCTCAACGATTCACAGATTTTCTCATGAATTAATGAGTCAAAGTGTTTATATATAAACAACTATCTTTACTTTACGCAGCTTCGCCCGCGTTGTGTTTGTTTTCCCGTGGGAATTTTATATTTTCCCGTAGTAAAAATAATTTTGTAGCCTATGTTAATTAGGGATAATGTAGCATTTTAATGGCGCAAGAATTTTTGTAATCGGTCCAGTAGTTTTTGAGTTTATTCGTTACTTTACATACAAACATACTTTCCTCTTTATAATAATCTATACTAATATTATAAAGCTGAAAAGTTTGTTTGTATAACATTACGCTACGACTAATAGGAACTGAGCATCAATGAATAATGTTCCAAACACGGGAAAAACTATATGGCGAAATGTAGTTCGCGGGCACAGCTAGTAGTGTAGATATAAGCTAGGTAGTATGTAAGTTGCTGTTCAGCACACTTTTCCAGAATTTACCTTATTAGAGGTCTAGAACTAGATGTGGTCTAGAACTTTTTTGTTGTTATTTTGCTGCACCATCTGCAATCAGAGGCCCAATTCTGCTAATAAGTTACAGCCGAATCGAAACTGAACCGTTGCGATCGACCAATCAGAATCCCACATTATCATGTCATCGAACAGTTGCATGGCAATATACGCGCTCCGAGTGGTCCATCGCAACGGTTTAGTTTCGATTCGGCTGTAACTTGTTAGCAGAATTGGGCCCCAGTATTTATACAATGAGGAGGTGAGGGGAGAAGAATAAAAACTTGTAGGATCTCCATCCAGTGATGAAGACACCTCTGTTCATTACTGGGACATTAATCATCCCCCAATCCCATAATGTGACTCCTTTTCAGGCATTTTGGAAGTCCACTCGAGAACAGATCCTGAATTAGGGTATTTGGGTGGCATTGTAAGCGAGACCTGTATTTTGTGAAATAAGCACTAATTCCCTGTGTTGATATGTGCGTAGTGGCGCGGCGCGGCGCAGTGGCGAAGGGTCCATATAAGCCGATTCCCATCGGCCTATCTTTCGAAATCACCCAAAATTCGAAGATCGACGGGCAGAAAATGCCTAATGGCATTAAGTCCGCCTTTGTACACTTTATGTACATAAAGCATTAAATAAATGAAATTCTTAAAAGGAGCTACTTGTGCCACAATGAGCTCCCACATAGTAAATCAGTCAAATACTTGGGCATGTACCTTGACCGACGGCTTACATGGCAGAAACATATAAAGACAAAAAGAAATGAGATCAACTGCAGATACAAGGGACTGTACTGGATGCTTGGCCGGAACTCGGTGTTGTCTCTGGATAACAAGCATCTCCTATACAAAGCCATTATAAAGCCTATGGAATCCAACTATGGAGCTCCGCATGTGACTCCAATATTAATATAATATAAAGGACGCAAAACTAAATACTCAAGCAGCTATCCGACGCGCCATGGTTTCTAAAAATAGGTGAAATTCATGAGCATTTGAACATAAAAACTGTTAAGGAGGAAATTAGAAGCAATTTCTCCAATTACAAGACAAGACTTACAAACCATGCTAATCACCTAGAAGTTCAGCTCACCATTCCAGAGATGACTCATAGACTCAAAAGACTCAAAAGACATATATTGGACAGCCAAATGTGATACACGGGGAAGCTTTCTGCTGGGAGAGTTAAAGTACTCCTCCCCTACTCATAGTCCATGGACTGATTGCAAGATATTCCAAAAAAAGGAGCTACTTTTTAACAGCGCCATCTACAAAATTATGGTACTTTTTGTATAAAAAGTACAATAATTTCATAGATGGCGCTGTTGAAAACTTCAATGAATCAATGTGATGTGAGCGAGCGTATATGCTTGAATTGGACATCAATGATTTCTATAGAAAATCGCCTAGGGAAGCTGAACGTTCGTAGCCTAACGTTGCGTACTGCGTCTCGGGGCATTTCATTCATTGTTATTATCGGATCTATCGCACGACTTACGCGCGGCTCGCGGGCCAATTGGGATGATGACTGAATTCTAATTTTTACGTCTCGTCATTAAATATGAAAATACCGTGGAAAAAGATGCAGTCCTGTGAAATTATAATAAAAATCGGCTTACAAACATTAGATACAAGCATTTTAAGTTGTTAATTTGAAGGCGATTAGACAGAGAGATCCGACATCAACCGTGACGTCATTGTTGAGTACGGCCAAATAAACTCCTTGTAAATTGCCGTTTTGCTAGAAAGAGATGGAGAAAAATCTTTAATACCTTATATCTTGGTTGTTTTTATAGTTATTCGAAAACCGATTTTTTCTTTCTGTTTATTATATGAATGAGCTTCTATTAAAGCAAAAAAAAATTTTAGTCATCTAGCCTATTCGGAAAATGTAAGCTATTACAGACCAGCCTACGTTGTCTATCTCTTTCTCTATATCTTTGTCTTCGGAAGTCAACGACGCGTCGGTGCCTCAGTCGTCAGGATTATGAAATTTATTAATTAGTACGTGTCCGGCGTCCGCCATTTTACGTGTTTGTTGTGATTTGATTAGTGAGTGAGATTTCAAATTTGTACCGGTATTTGTTTGATTTTATGATGTGGATCTTACGTATATTTGTTTGCTGCGGTATGATTTATTTGCCAAAATGGCTTTAATGCATATTGAATTTTGTTTGATATATTGTATCGTTTTCCAAACATAGCTACAAAAATAAAAAGCATGTTATACAAAGGCTGTGCTCTTCCAAATATGACAATTGATTGTAAAAGGCGTGATGGATTTTTTAAACATTTCCATTCATCTTTACACGATAAAAAAACATACATGGATGACAGGCAGTTGCAAACTGAATAAAATGTTTTGTTTTCCATGATTTATTTATTAATTTATTCTTTATATTTTAGTACAGAAATAATACAAAGGCGGACTTAATGCCCTCATGATAATTGTTTTCTGATTCAAACTCAGTGGAGAGACACTGTTTAATCATATTATCAGTTTTTTGTCGCTGGCATCACGCGGTGCAGTCAGCAGCGGTGAGTGCTTTTTTGTTACGGCCTTTGATGTTACGGCTTACCTTCGCCTAATCTCGACCCCTCGCCACTGGTGCGTACTGGTGCACTTCGGTATTTCTGATGAACCAGGGGGCTCCAAGTATGGTCTAATTAGGATAGTTTTAGCAACATTTAATAATTTCAATGGTTTAATGACATACACCACGCCACAGCTGAATCCCATATTTTCCATTCCCATAATTTCAGCGCAAAAGCAATAAGCTGAGGCAATTACCTTTTTGGATTACTCATTGTAATTCCATCAATTGTATATATTTGTGTGCGTGTGCGTCCAAATAAAACTTTTCTTAATTCCATTAATTGTATATATTTGTGTGTGCGTGTGTGTGTGTGTGTGTGCGTCCAAATAAAACTTTTCTTTCTTTCCATATGTCCAGAATGGTTTTATAACTATTTTAGCAGTGTCATCTGCAAAGGTGGCAGTTATAACTTGCTCTGAGGTGGGAAGATCTGAGGTAAACAGAACATATAAGGATGGTCCAAGCACAGATACCTGTGGAACTCCTGCTATTATTTCATAAAAGTTTGAATATGCTCCGTCCTCCTTACCTTGAAATATACTATCATATCCATTTGCATATTTTGGCCAAGAACCTCATCAATTGAACCATCATCGAAATCAGGATCGGGATTATTCGGAGTGAATACATTTTTCAGGTGATGAGCGAATGTTTCAGCTTTTTCTTGGTTGCTCCTAGCTCAAGTATCGTCCGACCGTTTGAGTGGTGGTTTGAGGATTTGAGGTTGGTTGAGACTCTTGGTCACTTTCCACAAGGAATGGTTAGATGTTTGGGTTCAGTGACTCAATGTGTTGCTGGAACTGATCATCTTGGGATTTCCTTATAGCTCTTTTTAGATATTCCTTGTTAAAAGCTCTTTTGTCAGCGGGGTGGCTACTGGTATGCCAGACTCGACGTAGTCTCCGTTTTTCATCAATTTGAGCTTTCAGAGCAGGGTAGTTAAGATACGACTATTAGATTTGCTAACAGACAGAATTGGTGTACAGAATTTCCATGTCGCGACCTGGATAAGTAACGAGATGTAGCTTGCTGCATTCTCGACGTCATTTGATGATTTTAGAGAAATTTTGAGATTTATGTTTTTATCTAAATAAAGTCTCTAAATGAAGGTTTTTTTTTAAATAGAAACTCAACCTGTTTTGTAGTTAGATACCTGTGTCTCGGTTTCTCCAGTATAGAGCTGGAGATGGTTAGGAGGAACTATTCTGGACTATTACAGGAGGAAGTCCTGCCTGAATGCTCATTCTTGGTAATGCTTTATCGAATTCTTTATGGCCACTGCAGTGCCACCTCTATTTATGCAACAAATCATCCAGATAGAAGGCATCTGGATGATTTGTTGCATAAATAGAGAAGCCAGCCCCCCTAGCACGTCCACCAAAACACGATATGATATAGCGGTTTATCGCGGTGAACTATCAAAATACAATAGGGTTTCGTCGTATTTTGACAGTTCACCGCGATAAATCGCTTTATCATATCGTGTTTTGGTGGACGTGCTACGGGGGCAGGGATGTAGATTTGGCTTCTATTAGTAAAATGAGTTACCGACATTAGGATGACATCTAGTTTGAGAGCATCTATAAGCAATTGAAGATCTTCTTTATCTGGAGGTAGTAATCCGTTGATGTTCCAGGTTGCTAGTCTTAATAAGATTATGAAGAGGATAACCTATTCACCAGATTAACTATAACACTTATCATTTGTGTTATTTGTTGAAGGAGTAAATCAATTTTCTCTGATTGCAATATAAGTAGATCTTCGACTGAACAATTGCATGTCAATTGTTGTAGGTTTAATCCCTTTGTTGCTTCTGCATAAGTGTAAGATGTTCTCAGAACTGGGAGGTGTTAGAAGCAGGAGTTCTGAACTTTTTAGTAGGGTTGATGGATTTCTCTGTTTCTTCATTTGTTTGTTTTGTGGGGGGTTCTACTGCTTGTTCACTTTATTGCACTATCTGTCCTATATTTCTTTGTAAGCCTGACAGTTAAAGTTTGCGGGATGGCTGCTATGGTAAAAAGCGCATTTGGCTGTCGTGTTTCTGTCTTTCTTGGGATAGTCATTTGTCTTATGAGAGAGAGTACACTTAACACACCGCTGAGGTCTAGTAAGGCAGTTGTTTTTAGTGTGACCATATTGCTGGCATCTTATACACTGGGGCATGGTTTATCTCTTATCCCACGGTCCGTGATTCCACGGACGCTCTCGGATTACGCCGATTTTCACGGGCCAGTCCGGGCCATAGATGATCTCGCGCCACCTCGGGCCGCGTGGCTTCCCACGGTCCATTATTCTACGGACGCTCTTGGCCACGCCTTGAAGCCTTTGAAGTTACCGACATTCAGTGAAAATGTACAGGCAAGATCGGGCCACCTCGGGCCGCCACGGACAGTACCCTTCCCACGGCGCGTCGGCACGCGCTCACCCGAGATGGCCCGTAAAATCACCTGCCGTGGGAAGCTACCTTTAGGGCCTTCAATTATGACTGCCGTCCAAAAGATGTACTTTGACGTACTTGGCGACACGGCTAGCGCAGGGGTAGAGTGATCACCTACTGCGCAAGGGGTCGCGGGTTCGATTCCCTTACGGGACAAATATTTTATATGGCCTACAGAAATTTATTTCGGTCTGGGCGTATGTGCATGTGATATTCTATGTTTGTAACTGCACCCACGACACAGGAGAAAAGCCTAGTGGGGCGACGTTTTTTTTTAAATAAATAAACAAAAAAAACTTTATGTCCTTACCCTTTTGGTTATTAGAACTTAGCTCGATGGTGTTGGTTGGTTTTTTATCAGGATCAAAGCGAGCATTAATAATTTCGCCCACCACTTTATTACCAGTTACTGCAATTCTATCAATAATCTCACTGTGTGGCATTGTGTGATGCAAGTTTCAGGTGACAATTTTACAGCTTCTTTCCTCTTTACTGGTAACAGATAGCCGATCAGACCCTTTTCTCTAACTAGAGTCATCAGCTTTTTAAATGGTTCTGCTGCTTTACAGTTTTCACGTTTTTTGTGACAATTATAATGCTGTAATTGGTTGGTTCGCAATTGAAACTAGTGTAGTTTCAATAACAATACACTGATGTGTATTGTTTGTGCGTTAGCGAATAATTGGTGTCACTAACTGTCTCACTTCGCCGTCTCTGTCACGTTAGCGTCACTATCTGTCTCTCTCATACTTCGTAAAATGACTCTCCCGGTCTCACTCAAACTAGAATGTTAAAGTGACAGCCTTAAAGCAAACCATGGGTACATTAGAATAAATTTTAAGTACGTAAAAAAAATTTGTTCAAAACTGCCTGTTTTTGGAAAAATGTTTAGAAAAGTCAAGATTTGTAGCAACAACAGTGAAAAAACCGTCACAGGGTGTAAATTATATCGATTTTTTTAAATGTTAGATTTTTTTTTAAATAGGTGACTTAGATTTTTTTTTATATTTTTCTGATAACATATATGAGTTAGTCTACCGCCTGCTTTCGGCTTGACGCCGGCTTCTGGGACACCCTGTATAATTACATGTGATATAATGAACATTTGATATAATATTTTTTTTACATAATACCACTTAATATTCAGATGATGATGTTTGCAATGCACTTATTAACTTGCAAGCAAGCATGCAACATGCAAGCAAATATGTAGCATGCAAGCAGACATGCATGCAGCATGCAAGCAGACATGCATGTAGCATGCAACGGCTCCAGCGCTGTGGGGCTGGGTCCCACGCGAGCTCCTCTTCGCAAATGGTTTTTGCTTACCACCACAGCCGCGGCGGCGAACGTTAAAACCACCTTCTCCCTTGCTTCAGGGCCGCCTCCACGCCTACGCGGGTTTGAATTACACTCTAGGTTTAGGACAAACAAAACTATGTGGAGTTGGTGTACAGTAATTAGTTTCTGTCACTAGTAGCATGACTGAATTACTTTGCTAAATATTATTTTAAATCAATGTATGGCCCAAATCATATTTCTATAGAAAATTATTTAGTACACAATGTAAAAATTATATGAAATGAAAATATAGAGTTGGATTATTATAGCAATGTAACTTTATACAAACTGAGAATATGAGCATTATATCAAATAAATAATATACAAAATGTTGTTATAGGAAGTGTAGTTAGACCAAGAAAATTATATTCAATGAACATTATTTCCTTTGAAATTAGATCATCATCACAGCTCATATACGTCCCCACTGAGGGGCTCGAGCCTACCCCATGTTAGTGTGATGAGGCCTTAGTCAACCACGCTGGCCCAGTGTGGATTGGTAGACTTCACATACACCTTTGAATTTCTTCGCAGATGTATGCAGGTTGCCTCATGATGTTTTGCTTCACCGTAGGAGAGTCAGACAAATGTACATATGAAATTCGAAACGAAAAACACAGTGGTACATGGCGGTCTCGAACCCGGACCTCCCGATTGAAAGACAAGTGCCGTGTCCACAGCGCTAAATGATAAGGTTTACGCTATACGCTTTAAGATGTAAGGGTTCTATTCTATGAATCCTTCCATTTAACAAGTAGGTTAAATTGAGGTACTGACAATGGGTGTACTTTATTAAGATTGACAACAACTGATAGTCCCTATGGAAAATCAACATTGGATAAATCCTAATTCAGATTTGCCATATTCGGTTACATCCGAAAATAACAAAAATCTTCAGCTACTCCATTCTAAGCCTAAGTTGGCTTAGTTACACTAAAACGAAAATCTATTGAGTAAAAATCAGTTCAATAACTTAAACATTTTCTTAATTATTGATGGTTGGGTAATTCTGATAATCCAAAACTGGAGGAAATAGCACAGAAATGTGGGCTTGGACGCGCTTCCTTGCTTATAGCAACCTGAAACACCTGAGCAGGGGGAGTAGATAATCATGGCACCATCTAAAAGGTGAATTATACAAGAGCAATTAAAATTGCCACATTTTATAGAAATTTGTAACTATCTGAATTTCTTGAGTTTAGGAAAAAGGCTAATGCACCTTTTATAATTTAATATTTAAGTGTTTTAATTTTCTGTTGATTTTATTTTACCTACTAAACCAAGGACGCATATTTAGTAGTAGGTAGGTACTATAATTCTGTTTATGTGTGACTCAATAAAGAAAGATTAGTTGACAAAAATTTTAAAGTACCTAGTACTTAGTTTTCATTGTATCTAGGAGGTAGGTTAATTTTATAATTGTTGTTTACTATTTCAATATTTGAGATGTTGAAATTTTTTGATTTTATTTGGCTAGACAAAAAATAACGTTTGATAATAGGTTCCTTTACGATCATATTTGTTTCAATCGATTGATTGCCAGAAACCTAGAAGTATGTAATAGGTTCTTTTTTTTTGGTAATTATTTTATAAAACAGTACGTAGGTTGGAGATATGTACGAGGTAGGTTATTACAGTTAATTGTAATGGCTACAAGGCATGTCTTTTTTAACTTGTTTGATTTTCTTCTTAAATAGGTTTTTTTCCAAATCTCAATTTTTCAGATCGAACACGAAATCCGGATTTCAAATTTCACACATATTTGCAATCGTAGGGTAAGAACTAAGTGCTACTTACTGCGTTTATAAATTCTGCGTCAGCGGCAGAAAACCCATCCAGATTTTTAAATGAAGGAATACAGGAATATTATTTTGTAAATTATTTCAATTCCACATTCCAGAAATGGTAAGTAAACAGCATGAAACTTACAGAACACCACAGAACACATACTGCAGAACACTTAAACTACGTACAGTTCTAGTCTAGTGCTGTAACAAACCGTATGTATTCGTTACTGAGTAACGAGTACGCTGTCAAGTACCGAGTAACGAAACGTTAATTAATTTCGTTACTCGCATTTTTCGTTATTTCGTAGTATGGGTATCTGTTTTAGTTCGCGCAAAAAGTACTCTTGATGCGTGTATTGAAACGGTTTTCTGGTTTTATATTTTGCGCATGTGCGCACTTATTCGGTGAGTTTAAAAACGTAGGTACGTTACATGGAACGAAGTGTGTTTACTAGGAAATGTAAACAAAAAGTAATAAAACTTATGCACATGTCTGGTTCAAAATACGCAAAAGTGAAAAAATGCACCGTACGCACCTAGGTATGTAAGTATGTAACGTATAAGTACCTATATTTTCTCTTAGAAAGTATTTTCTACAAGTTACGAATGATGCGATGCCGCGACGAACGTCATACTGTACGCGTACGCAATACGACTCGATGCGTTACTCTTTAGGCTAAGAGGTAATCTCATGGAATTATTACTCAAACAGGAATGTGCTCTTCAAAATATTGTTGTTCAAATTTGGACTTTATTTCTATATGAATAAAGACTAAACACTTGAAAGTGCAAAAGTATGCCGAGAGAGATAGCAATAACTGTACCTTTTATCCCTTTCCCACAGTGTTGCTACTGTTGTATATTTTATAATTTAGTAGTTATGAAACAATTACTTTTAACGCCCGATATACCTAAATTGTATTTTTTTTGCAATAATTATAACATAAAATAAATTAAATTATCATATTAGCCTACTATTAATAATTATAGCACTATGATTTTACGTCCAGGAAATATTCTAGTGGTAGTATTCAAAAAATGTTATATTGTAACAACGATTGTTTGTCAATGTCAGTAATTTTCGTTGTCATTGTAGTAGGGTGACCACATGGTATGTACCTAACATAAATTATCGCAATTTTTAACATTTTTCAATAAAAGTAATTTATATTAGTTATTTATTGTTTAGCTTACACGATGCGATGTAAAGTTATTAAAAAAAAGAATTGGCATTAACGTTCTGTTCAAGATATTGGCAAAACTACAAAAGTTTTAAATATTGTTGAAACAATACGACTCACACTGATGTTTTTAATTCTTTTCTTCTTAAAATATTACTCATTCTTTTACTAGGTATGTATTTAAATATCACAGAGAGATTTTAGTGTTGACTCATTTTTGACAAGTTGACATATTTCATTATCTGTTATGTGGCGGTGGGTTCAACATAATATACTGATTGGAAAGACCCATCTATTCAAAGACAATCATTGACATTCATTATTTTTTAAATAATTATTATATTAATAAAACCTATCTTGTATTGAAAAGCAGATATAAAATTCTTTTGCGCAACCCATTTTGAAATACTAGAATATCACTGTGTGACTGGTTGCGCGATACTCGGTGCATTGCCTAAGCGCGATGACTCACCCATGCCGCGCGGGCAACAACAACTTGCTACTCGAATTGATAACCGCAAACTAAGACAACAGTTGCGAAATATCGATTGGGACGCACCACTTCTTTTTGGCAATCCTAACGACATAGTTATACACGGTTATTTTTTTATCATACTGGAAAATTTTAGAGGCAGCTCGGTAGACGCTAGACGACTCATATCAATAAAAAAAACATGTGGTTATATTTTTTAAATTTTATCCGCCAATAATATTAAATTATAGACATTGTTCTTGTTTACTACAAGATAAGGTAAGATTATGAATGAATAAAGCATTTACTACTACGGGCTTAGGAAAATGCGGCAACGTCGCATTATTAATTCAAGCAAGATCAATCTACAACTCGTTTGAAATAAGAGTTATTATTGCACTAGACACTACAATAGTGAAAGACAGAGACAGTCGGCGCCGGCGCCGAGCGAGGGCGGCGGCGTTTTGTTGTTTGCTGTCGCTTGTCGGCACGAGCCGGCCGACTTTAGTTCGCCTTTGACCCCAGCGCGTGTGAACGTATCGCGATGTCGCGCCCGCGCCTGACGCGCGGCAATCGGGCGCATTCGGAATTTTAGTTTCAAGTTAACACATCTCGCGAATACACAGACCTTACTCCGGTAGACCGTAGACTTTTACTTGTAAAGTGAAATTAAGTGTTTGGTGTAAGAAAGTGAACCCACAAACGTAAGACTTGGAAGCGAAAATTGCATTTCGAGACGTTAAACACTAACCAAAGTGATATGTTGTTGTGGTCATGTATAGTTTTAAACGTGCACGACTATGTATGAGTTAGAGGACTTCCTTTAAATTTAGAACTCTTTTGTTATTAGAACTAAAGTTGATTTAAATTGTTTCCTAGGTAGGTAAGTATTTAAAGTTGATTCCAATTTTTTAACTACGCCAAAACAACCTACCATAACCGTAATACCTACCTACTGTTTGTTTTCTTTAAAAACTTTGTTTTGCCGGTCCTAAGTAAGCCCGTAAAGTAGGAAGGTGAAATTGTGATCAACTCAGTGATGACTTTGAATCGGCGACGTTGTTGCCAGTTCGCGTTCATTCAATGTTTTGCCTACAACTTCACTCAGTGTCCATACCAGTGCAGTATTTTTTGGATATTTTAGATAATAAATATCTAATTAAACAGGTGAGTAAATTTTATTATTAATGGTTAAATAATTCTTCTACCGTGTCCTGAAGCCACCCTTAAAATAACCAGGGTGATAAAAAAATAATCGTGTATACAAAACAAAATACAGAATGCATAAAATGACTGCAATTACTCTTGTTTGACCGATAGTTTAGGCAAAGAAAGAATTGTGCATGGGTCGACAAAAGGCTAATTAATATGTGTAGAAAGCGCGATAAGTTATTCCAACAATGGCGTTGTGATCACCTTAATTCAGAGAAAAGGTTGCAATATAACAGATACAGAAATAAAACAAATAAGTACGCTCAGCGTGCTAAAAATGAGTATATTAGACAAAAGGTGATAGATAACTTTAGAAATACACGTGAGGTATGGCAGATAATAAATTCACTAACAGGTAGGATTACTGAACGAATAGATAATATTTTACTAAAAACTTTTAACTTGAAACCTTTAATTCTGGCTAACAACTTTGCTTGCGAGTTTCATAATATTCTCCATCTTAGCACATCGGGAATTTGTTCATCTCTCTTGTTAGACCCATCTACATATCAGTCAGTCCCTGACCGCGTAATTCTCATCAAAAAAGCACACGCAGATAAAGTGAGTGCTATTATAAAAAAACTTAACGACAAAAAGAGTAGTAGTCCGGGGTACGATGGGGTTCGCGCTTGCGTTATTAAATATTTACTCGACAAAATGGTACCGTTAGTAACTCACTTAATAAACCGCTGTATTGAAAGTATTGAAACTCAGACCTACCCAGATATATTAAAAATAGGAGTAATTAGGCCAATTCATAAAAAAGGCAAAAAGTCAGACTATAGCAACTACAGACCCATCAATATTTTATCATGTCTAGACAAGATTATGGAACGATACATTTGTAATCAATTAATTGATTTTTTTACGGATAATAATATTATAAATACACATCAGTTTGGTTTCCAAAAAAATAAAAGTACCACACAGCTACTCAGAAAATTCACAGATGAAATTAACGATCATCTGCATAATACATTACATATATTAGTGATATTCATTGACTTCAGTCGGGCGTTCGATATGTTACGTTATGACACCCTGTATGATAAGTTGGAACGTTGTGGTGTACAGGGACCCTTGCTGAACCTAATTAAAAACTATCATATTAACCGTTACACCACGGTTAAAATAACAGACCAGTATAGTAAAATGATCCCAACCCGGCAAGGCACAGCGCAAGGATCCATAATCGGCCCGACAGAATATCTTGTTTATGTCAATGATATGTGTAATCTAATAAAAACATGCTCCGTATACCAGTTTGCAGATGACACATGTTTGGTAGCTGCAGGAAAAAATATGATGGAAGTCGAAAAGATCATGCAGGTGAATTTCGATTTGTTATGTAAATGGTCGCACGATGTTGGGCTGGTGCTCAACGCACAGAAAACCAAGTTAATGCACATACACACCTCTCATAACAAAACTACTATCATACCGAAAGTCATTGCTCACACACACGCGTGCATGCACATATCAAATCAAAATTGTATTTGTAAACCTATAGATAATGTTAAACAACACATGTATATAGGTCTAGTAATCGACGATAGATTCTGTTGGGGACCACACAAGGATTACATATTATGTGCTAAGCTAAGATCCATTGTCAGTAGACTCAAAATATTAAAGTACAAATTGCCATATAAAGTATTAAGGATAATTTATATGTCACTGGCAGACTCTGTAGTCGGTTATGGACTTAGTAGTTATGGTAGAACATATAAGTCCTATATAAATGATATATTCAAGTTGCAGTGTAAAATACTCAAAACAATTGTTCCCAAACAAATAAAAGATAAGTATATCGACAATGTACAAGATATTTTTCGTTACTGTAATGTTATCAATATATTTGAAAAGACAACATTTGCCATTTTAACTGAATTCAATGATAAAAACAAATTAATAGAATATAAGCGACAAGATAATTTAAGGCAAACCTGTGTTCAAAAAAGATTTATTTTACCTAAATATAATAACGTTCATGGAAGTAGAAAAATAGATTATCTCATTCCTAATTACTTAAACGAATTGCCGGAAGTCTTGCAAAACATGTACTTCAATGCTGATATATCTAAATATAAATATAAGTTTAAAAAGTATTATATACAGAGTCAACTAATACCGTAATTTTAATGCCTTACTAACCAAACTGTTACAAATGCGCGACCTAAACAGATAAACCTTATAACGTTTTCGTCGTAGGAATTGTAATTTAAATTTTATGTTAATGTATGTCAATAAATAAAAAATATATATATATTTCTTTACAACACCAACCAGCTTAAAGTCAACATATAAATAATACACTTAAAACTAATTGTACAAAGGGCGACCTTGTCGCTAAAAGCGATCTCTTCCTTAACAATCGTGATTATTAAGCATATTATGATTTTTCAAAGCATCTTTCAGGTGACATTTAGTCATTGTTTTAAGAAAAAATCCCTATTTTGTCGAATTTGTGGTCAACAAACTTACGAAAGAGACAAACGGTACAGTTATTTATCTCTCGCTCGGCACACTTTTTTAAGCAAGAGCTCATTCCTGTTTGAGTAATAATTCCATGGGTAATCTAAAGTAACGTAACGATACGATAGTAACGAGTACTAACTGATGAACAATGGCAGACAATTTGGACAGGACTTATATGTTTTTATTTATGTTGGTTTGTTGTTAAGTATTTTTCAGTCTTTTGTGTAAAATGCAATTTCCTTTATTTCTACTTCGTACTTTTGCCTTTTCCAGACAATTTTTATTCAAAGATGAAATTATGAATTTTGACCTACAGCGCAACTTTTTGCTAATTTCTGATAAAACTACTAATAAATGTAAATAATATTTTTACCTTTTTTAAAAGCTTATGAAACCAGCAAGTTATTTTAGTAGTTTTTACGCCAACTGTCGTACATTTTTTTTTCAATAATTTACGTCGATTTTCAGAAAGATAAAAAATTAATCGACTTAATTGTCAATAAAGACCTCTTATTTCCAAAATTATATAAGTTTATGACAACAATTTTAATTTAAATTAACTGCCCATTTTTCAGATTTCCGCAATTAATCAATTTGTCATTGTAAATGGTGTAGTTTTAAAAAAAAATTTTTTTGGTGCCAAGTCGGAAAAAATCGCAAAAAATTTAAAACCGTAAAAAAATTACCGCGCACCTACCGCGCTTCGCGGCCGGGGCACGGGCTTGTTTTGGACATTATTTGTTTCAATTATGGATTATTAACCGAAAGGACATTTATCGTATTAGCGAAGCAGCAATTAATTATTGACTATACCATTTTGTACCTTTGCGAGAGCGGGTTTTTGGCCATGTCAAGAACTAAACATCCTCACAGACTACCTACAACATGAAGACAACTTGAGGCTAAAATTAACCAATGAGCAACCAGATTTTTCAGAGTTATACAAAGAAAAACGTGCACATTTCTCACATTAAACTTATTTTCACCATCATTTAAACTGTATTCAGATAATAATAAACGCCAAAAACCCGATTTAATTTTTATTTATTATTCCTGCAATAAGGGGTACGCGAATTTCAGGTCTTTCTTGAAGTGGTACGCAAGAAAAAGTAATTGGGACCCACTGGTATAGTGTAATGTATTTTTTTTTGTTGCGAAGAAAATCTTGCAAGCGGCGGGGGACAGGGTTTTGCTCATTGGGATTTTGTGATTTCACTTCAATGTTTTGGTTATTATTGTGGCCTCTGTGCCTGTGGCTATAAGTCAATGTCACTTGCCAGTACAAGTCGTTCGAAAGCAAAAGCATTGCATTTAAAAATTATGTGTTGGAAAACATCCTCCGAGTGCACTCCGTCACCCGAAGTCCGTCCGAGAACATTTCGGGTGTGCACTCGGGAGTGTTGGAGTGGCGTGTCCGAGAACGCTACGGAGTGCACTCGAATACTCGATCGAGTAGAATCTCACCCGCTTATAACAAGGTGTAATTTCACTCGATTGGGTTTGGCGGGAAATTGTGTGGATTTTAAATTTGTTTGTGATTGTAATTACAAAGCCTTCATTTCTGATGAAGCCAGGTTAGGCCGCGATTTAATTGAATTCATATTCTGTTGGTTTTAGCATTTTCGTAGATAAAACAGAGGAATGTAATCCATGCATTACAGCGAACGCCCGCCGATGAATTATATATTTTCTTATTTTTGTAGGTATTTTTTTGTTATGTAAACAAAGCAAACAACATCCGTGCCGTCCGAAAACAACCAACACTCCGACCACCCCTACCGGCCACTCTCCCCCCACGACCGACTTACTCCGGAGCCTAGGGAGTGCATTCTTCAGTCAGAGCCTCTGAGTGTAGTTGTCCGATTGTTTTTTAACTCGCTCAGAGGCGTTGAGCAACCAAATCTCTTATCTCCCTCTTTCACATGGATTTTTATTTCTCTCTATCAGATGACATTTTAGATTATGGCCCCCAATATCATCCAATCACGTAAGAGTATTTCAGTAAATAAAGTCAGAGCGTTTTACAACCATCAAATTCGACGGTTGTTCGGTTGTAACTTGATCTGACACTCTAAGGTCTTGAACGGGCCGGTTGTTTCATCAGCGCGGGACGCTCGAAGGCATTGAACGGGGTTAGAGCGAAAAGATGTACTTTGCGCGAAGGCTCAACGCGATCCCAGGTCTGCGTTCGTAAACATCGCCCGACGACGCTCGATGAAGTACCGGCCGTTCGAAAACCCTCGGTGTGAACCTCAGACTAAGTACACCAATGGACTCGACAAACGGTATTAATGTGTTTCAAATGCGTCCAGTTCAGTCCGCCATTACAAAGCACCGTGTTTGTTGTTATGCAGTCAGTGAGCATTATTTCTGAGTGCATTTTACAATTGTATGTTTTTGATTGATTTTTTAAATGAATTGTATAAAGAAAAATATAATAAGTGTGGAATCTTGAATGCTTCGTCCCAAATTTTTTCCGCCATCTAGAGCACCAACACAAATTTTGGCACGCTTTTTTCGTAGGTATTTCGTGTCCTTTGGTATCCATAGTCTAAGGTTCCGCGTTTTATCGGGTTTCTTTTTATATATTTATTGTCAAATATCCGGCTCGAAGGACCAATGTGCGCGATGGGTTGTGCTCAGAAATAAGTAGCCTGTTTTCATAGGTAGCTGATTTACTTGACAATAAAATAAAAAGAAATCCGGTAAAACGTGGAGACGATTGGCTGCGTGCGATCTTGCTTATGAGTGTTTCGCAAGTGGCAGTCAGTTTCGTTGGTCGCCGCCGCCGACGCCGCTCGCTGCTGCTCGTGCGCCGCCGCCGACCGGTCCCCGCGCGCGGCATGCACCTCTGCTTACCCCTCAGATCTCCAACACATACATTTTTATTGCTCTTGAGCACTAAAGACTCGCTTTGTGCTCAGTTTTCAGTGTGATTATGATGAACTTAAAGCATAGTTGGAAGAAAAAACATTTTTGTTAATGTAGGTATGTCACGACTAGCAGCGACGTGCGGTGACAGCTAGTTTTAACCCAGGGCCGTCTTAAGCATATTCGGCGCCGGGGTGCGAAAGCCCAGCCTGCGCCCTAACCATCTCGTCACAAAAAAAAACCGGCCAAGTGCGAGTCGGACTCGCCCATGAAGGGTTCCGTGCGATTTATGACGTATTAAAAAACTACTTACTAGATCTCGTTCAAACCAATTTTTGGTGGAAGTTTACATGGTAATGTACATCATATATTTTTTTTAGTTTTATCATTCGCTTATTTTAGAAGTTACAGGGGGACACACATTTTACCATTTTGGAAGTGTCTCTCGCGCAAACTATTCGGTTTAGAAAAAATTATATAAGAAACCTCAATATAACTTTTGAAGACCTATCCATAGATACCCCACACGTATGGGTTTGATGAAAACATTTTTTGGGTTTCAGTTCTATGTATGGAGAACCCCCAAAATTTATTGCGTTTTTTTTCTATTTTAGTGTGAAAATCTTAATGCGGTTCACAGAATACATCTACTTACCAAGTTTCAACAGTGTAGTTCTTATAGTTTCGGAGAAAAGTGGCTGTGACATACGGACGGACAGACAGACAGACAGACAGACATGACTAATCTATAAGGGTTCCGTTTTTTGCCATTTGGCTACGGAACCCTAAAAACGCTATATATTTCTTATGTTTCATTTATTTATTCTTATTTAAAACATGTAATACAAAAATATAACTTATTTTTGTCAATTCAAAGGTTCGAAAAATTAATATTTTTTTATGTACGGTAGGTACATGACAAAATATTTAAGTAGTAAATTAGTAGTATATCTATAATGTAAGTATAACTTTTTTGTTACAAGTTTATAATTTTATATACATCAAACTCAATATTTTGGGCTTTTGCGTTAGCAAACTTTTTAATTATGTCACAGATAATATAATACTGAGTGTAGATATTGTCACAAAATGGGCCACTTAGAGAAAAATTGCTTTCGCAAATAGAATGCAGAGCGTAATTCAGCTTTTAATGGTAAATCAGTTAATTTTTGTAATTCTGTTAATCGCAGCACTACCCAAGTGAAAATCGGCAATAATTATTACAATTGCCTATTCGATACAGGTGCAGATTGTTCATTGCTTCGGCAACGGTTCTCTGGTTCAATTCCTGGTAAACGGAAAACCGTTAATGTTGTATTTACGGGTATAGGCGGTTGTCCCGTGCGATCAACACAAACCATTACGACCATTGTTGAGATTGATGAGGTAAAGGTGGAGCTAGAATTCTTTGTAGTTAGGGATGATCAAACCCAGTTTGACATTTTGATCGGTTATGATCTTTTAGAAATCCCAGGTCTCAGTGTTACTATGACTAACGCTGGAATTTCAGTAAAACGAAATCCTGATCTTAATATAGGTATTGTTGTGAACCAATTTATAGTCTCAGGCCCCTTTTTGGGCATAAATACTGATGTTAAAGATCCGCTAATACTTGAAAATTTGACCAACATTTTAAATAGCTTTTGTCAAAACTTCACAACGGGAAACAAGGTTTCAAAAGTTGTTACGGCCGAGTTAGAGATTCGATTGAAGAACCCTGACAAAATAGTGCAGCGTAGAGTAGGAGGGCTTGGCGGTGCTCTCTGCCGGCGTCTCATCGGCAAGTACGTTTTTGCTCTTTCTCCTCCTTCTCCTCCTGCCCACAGTGGTCCATTCGGACTCCGCCGGTACTGGGGGTTCTTCCCTTGTTAGGGGGGGCGCCCCTTTCCCAGACGCGGATGCCTGTGTCGGAGTCGCGGGCTTATCCTTCTCTGGCTTGCCGGCAGAGGGGTTTTTGTCCTTGCTGGCAGCCATGCTCTTTGCCTTCGTCGATTTGACGGGCGGGTCGACTTTCTTGGAGGTCGAGAGATTGCGCAGGTGGCACCTTTTTATCTGCTGCTAGCGGTGTGTTTGTCCGACCCTAACAGGGGAGAAGGACACAGGGACAAAGGAAGGTAGGAAGGAATAAATAATTTGGAGGGAGTCAGAAGTGCGCGCGGCTAGAAGTGCGATTCGCAGGTTCCGCGCGCATCTCCCGATGATTCGGCCCGTATAACCAGGATTGGTTGAGTAGGGCCATGGGTGGTGGAGGGTTTGCTGCTAGCGGTGGTCGATAGCTCCTCTCAGGGAGGAGTCGCTCTTTGATGCCCGCAAAGCGGGCATCGAACATTTTACCAACCGCGCGCAGAATCCGAGCCTCAAAACCTTGGAGGCCGAGTTCCGTGTCATCCATTCCGACTGCCGGACCAAAACCAGCAGTGGGAGGAGGCCATCTCCTCGAAGCAGTCCTGGATGGACTGTGCCGCTTTTTTAAAGGCCTTCTGGTATGACCCACATAGATGTGACGATTTTTTCGCCACTTCAGTCCGCCTTGATCACCTCCTCGATGTCGAGGGCAGTTTTCGGGGCAGAGGCTGTCAGTAATGATGAGCTGGGGGCCGTTCTGCTCTCCAGAAATTTGGAGCTAGTCTCGTAGGCCCTCTTCTCCGCATCGGCGATTTCTCGGTCGAGGCGGGCTTGCTGCTCTTCACGCTCAGCCTTGGCCAGCTCGCGCTTGGCCTTGGCTAGACCCACGTATTCCCCTGTTGTAGGGGGGCGTCCACGACCACGCCCGCGCCCTTTGGTGGGGGAGGCCGGTTTTGCGGCCTGTTTGTCGGCCTCAGTTGGCTTTGTCGTCTCCATGGGGAACGGTGTCGGAACCAGAGTCCGACTCGATCAAACTCCTCCTTTTCTTCTTCTTCCGACGGCGCGAGGTGTTAGATGCCCCGTCAGAAGGCTCATAAGTCATAAGAATCGAGTCAGTCCGGGAAATTACAGACTGACACGATTTTGAGGACGAATCAGATTCATCCACCTGTCGTTTCCGAGATTTGGACGCATCCGCCGTCCCAGTTTGCTTATGTGCTAGATTACTTAAATCTAGACTTAAACCTACATTATGTACAGATTTATTATTTACAATATCTACAGACTTTCTATTTACAGAGGCCGCCGAGCCAGACCACGACCGCGCGGCTCCAGGCGATGCCTCACAGCTCCTGTAACGGAGCGAAACTCCTCCATCACTACTCCCACTAACGCCTCGGATGCATTCGGATTTTTCGAACGCCGGCCCGGATACCGGCGAACGCCCGCTCTCAACGGGTTCGCATAAGATCACATTCGATGAAGAGGTGAAAATTGGGTTAGCCAGCCCCAGATACATCGCCGCCTCCGCAGCCGCCTCGCGCGGTCCTACGGGGGTGACTGATACCCCCTGGGGACACTTTGTTTTCTTGCCAATTTCCATGTTTGACTTTTGAGGGTGAGCTCCCTGGGGTGGCCGTTAGCGACTGGAAACCCTCCAACCACTCATCCCATCAGCACGGACCAGACCTTAGGATTGGGGTAATTTATTATAGTGGTTTTCTTCCACGCGGACCGACGCTCAGTGCGCCGGACCCCCGTCTCCGCTCAATGCGGCCTACGGGTTGCCCGACGGCGGACCCCACTGAGTCCACCGCCGCGCGGGTGGGATGAAGCCCAAGGGTATCGAATGCGATACACCTCGATAGGCACAGAGTGCCATGGCGTAAAAACGCCCCCGCACTGCCACATGAAGTGGCCGCCGGATAAAATCCGGCCATACCACGACCCGCAAGCGGGTCCACCGGCGACAGTCACACCCCTTCTTAAAACAAGAAGGGGAGGATGTCGCCCACGGGGGTAATTTTTTAGAGAGGTTTTCTTCCTCGCAGCCCGAAGACCCCCGACCCCACTCAGTATGGGGCTACGGGTTTGTGTGACCGTGCCCTGAAAAGGGCAGGCGGCCACACACCAGTTTTTGTCCGCGCCGGCAAGCCGGTACCCCCCATATCTGGGGGGCGTTCCCCTATCCGCAACCCGGGGACAGGACCTATACCTACATACACAAAGGTATATATCATTTCACCGTTATTAAAATCATGATGTTTATTTACCTTTTTAAACCATTTTTACATATTTTTCCCCATTTTTTTAAAGTTAGTATGTAAGATATTATTTCGCTAGTTATCGTGGCGCGCGGGAGATCAAGTCACACAGATCCGGCGCTGACTATGGTCAGTAGCGGACTGAGGGAGGGAAGATTAACGCACGCGAGCTAGCTATGCCGTAAGGACGTATGCGCGAAAATAGTATTTTTCGTTTATAATAAAAACTATTGCTTAGTTTATAAAATTGAATAACAAATTTGAAGTGTGTTAGAGTAATCTATACAGTAAATTTAGACACTTATATTGGTCTCGTTTCCCTGTAAAATGAAAATCTATGTTTATAAAGAGCGTTTTTTGATATTTTTTTCTGTGCTGTAAAAGTCATCCAATCTATGCATTGTCACCAAACCGCACCACTGTGGTGACGTTTACAATTTTTTTAGGAAACTACACCACACTAATGAAGTTCTAATACAAAACTTATGTATGCATTTATCGATATAGTATTTTATTTTGCTTTGTTATGGAGTTACGTTATGATTAATATTGTTTTGTTGTAAAGGATACAATTATTATTTTTTACGAATCCCTTGCGAAGTCGCCAAATTTCAGCGACATTACTTAATAATAATTAAAACTAGAGGGCAGTGGTGTGGTTACCTAAAAAAAATTGTAAACGACAAACTTGCTACAATGATTCCTTTGTATTTTCCACAATTTACCGCGTCAAGTTAATGTCAACTGTCACTATTGTCAGTTACAGCCATTACAGAATAATTACCACCCCTGAATTTTATAGGATAAATAAATCGCTCTTTCCAGGATCTAATTGACTTGGCAAAGTCGTTCCAAAACACCTCGATAAAAATCTTCGGATGTGTTTTGGAACTGGGATTGAGTCAATTTAGCTATTAACCGAGCGAAACTTATCCGTTTTGTAACGCAACCTTAGTTCGTCTCAATATATCCTTGTTGAACATTCATCATTTTGAATACCTCACATTGTGTTAGAACAAAGTAAGCAAATAAAAAATGACCAATGACTCCTTGAAATGTTTTATTAATTTATTATGAAACCACGCTTGGCAAGGACAGTAATCCTTAGTGTACATACATCGAAATGCTCTGTTTGAGCTAGAGATTGTCTCCTCTTACAGATACTACATAATTACATAATACAAGTAAGAATAATACAATAGAACATACAATTAGCTTACAAATACTGATTAATCATGATTTGTTTGGAAATATTTGCGGATCAAAACAAACACACACACACACACCCACACACACTTTTACAACCTTAACATCAGTCTCAGGGAAAAGAAGTCCTTCCGGCGGTGCGTTCAACGCCCACCACTGCTTACATCGAGATTATATTATAAAATCAGTAATTAACCTATGATATAGGGTATTTGACTGCAGGAACCAACAACCTTTTGAGTTTATCTTAACGGATAATTGCTTTCTGAAAATTGTTGTTAAGGTGCATTAAGGTATGTACATGAGTGGATCATATTAGGGGAACGAAAACCAGAAGAGCTCGTTTAGACGCAGAATGTTCCTTTCTCAAAATGTCTCTTTCGCATAATGCTACCTTTCGCACAATGTCAATTTTATTTCAATTCTTTGTTGCATAGGGTTTAGACATAATCTAGCCCATATATTCATTGTTTGAAGTAATCATCGTTTCTGGAATTAATGGGCGACTTACAGGACTCAGAATACAATTATCGCTGAATGTGCTAAAATAGTTATCTTTTTCTTATAGTCATTTATTTGAACTTGACGGAAACAGCAATATTTTTAAACGCGTTTAGCAGCAATAAAGTGTTGATTTCGAAATTAAATATTTTGATGTCAATAAGTGCCCGTAAAGTTACTGTAAGGTAGGTTATATTTTTAGTGACGTATGAAAATAAATTTCAGGAATAAAATAAGTAGATAAATACTGTTACTGAAATGTTCTTGGGTACCCGGGTCATATACACAAGAAAACAGATAGTAATCAGTAGTAATAACTACTTGAATGTAGTTATCAGATTAACTATTACTTTAGACCTGATAATTTGAAGTTAGATTACCTGTAATCGTAATAAGAGTAATCGTTATTTGTAATTAGATCATAAAATGTAGTTCGTTATGCCTAACAGTGACAAAAATAAAAACTGATTGTGAATAATATGTTATTTTCTACCTACTGTTGTTAATTACCTTTATAACGACAAATTGCAATTAGAGCGACATTGTGCGAAAAGGAATTTGTGCGAAAGGGACATTGTGCAAACGGGACATTGCTACCGGTAGACATTTTTAGAAGTGGACATTCTGCGCCTAAACATTTACTAGTGAAAATCGTGCTCACTATTTTGAGATGGTGCTCACATGAAAATAATTATTTTGAGCTGGTTTTAGCGAGAATAAACAATTGACATAGTTTTAAGTAATTAGTCAAATACCCCATTGACAATATTACAAAAATTCAAAAATTGGCAGTATTTTGATAGCTTATCGATAAAAAATCACATGATCACAAGCACCGGCAGAGCAATCGGAGTCATTCACAATTTAAAAACTATAATCGTATACAGTGCGTCGATTGGAGGTGGGTACTTAACTATAACTATATCTATATCTTTCTCAGACATCAACGCCGATTGATTTTTGAAAAACGGACGGGCCGTTTTTGTAGCATACAAAACGTAGCCTAAAAATATCAATAACTTAATAGACGTCACATCCCATACTTATACTTAATACCCGCTAAGTGATAGATCTTGGACAGCTAAGTGCTTGTGTCTAAAAGTGCGTCTTCAACAGAAAAAAAAACGCAATTGCCTATAAACAAAAAGTCATACTAAAGTAGTCGCAGAAAAGATTTTGAGTTTTTTGAAATTAGGCTAAATAAGAAACGACAATGTCGAAATTCACCCATGATCAAAAAAGATTTGACTTACGTCATAATTATGTGAATATTTAATTACACTTGTTAACAAATATATGTATCTGACGGTCAAATCAACATATTACATAAACTATGCGTTCTGCACGATAAAACACGTCAATTGACTACTCATGTGGTGCGCCCGCTTGTTTGTGTTTTTGACTTAATTATGATTTTGAGTTTTTTTTGTTCTTTAACTACGCAGCTATCTTAATGTACTATGATTGTAATAATTTTCATTTTTAAATATGTGTCTAACATATGTGTCTAACCTCAAAATCTGATTAATTTTCAATTTTAATTTGATTCCGAAACTAATCCGTAGTTATTGATATATCCGTAAAATATAAACTGATATCGTATTTTTCAAAAATGTTTTTTTTTCACTAGTAATACAGTTGTTATTGGGACGATCATATATGGACGCAGAGCAATGTCCTTTGTGTTAATCTAAATTTCGTGTCTTCTCAACAGATAAAAAGTATGTGACTTAAAAAACTATCCGTTTGTTACCACGTAAACACTTTTGTTTCAAATAACTTTAATAACGTTTATTGAAAGAGATCGCAAGAAGTCACACGGCGTATCACTCAATCCTGTCCTATTCTTTGGCCAACGACCAATTTTTGGGCTCTAAGTGGAATGTTACCTTCTTCTTAAGCTTCAGACAAAAGATTTAAAAAAGATTAACTTATTATTATTTACCACACTATTACTATGATTTGATCGCCTTACAATATAAATGAAATACTTGTCTAGGAGAGATATTACCAGTATTGTATTGTAAAAAGGCGAACAAATATGAGTTTAAAAAAATACATTTAACAATTCACACCTGATTCGTATAATTGTTTTTAATATACAAAATTTTAATAGAAAACACTGATAACATCTATCAAAGAAAATGAGAAAACTACTTGAACAAAGTATCTTTTGCCTTTTAATGCTAGAAGTTGTATACTAACATAAACACTTAATATAAATTACAAAATTTCTATTTTTTTTTCAACACAATTACTTTACAAAAAAAACGGAATGCAGTTGAATGAATGACACAAATACCCTTGTATGCCAATACTTTTATTACAGTAAAAACAATTTTGCTACTGCAGTTGGCAGAATTATAAATTAAGAAATGTAAAAATAGCTTATGTATAAATAAGAAAGACAAACTTTCTCTTACTTAAAGTGAATAAAAATAGAATAGTTAGAGCTGTGCGCCTAACATATAAAGCTAAACAAACATAAAAGAGACAATTACCTACATTATAATTATAACAAAGCTAGAAAATTATAGGGAGTGGATGAACAGATTGAAAAAATGTAACAACATCATTGTAAATGTACATAATTAGAATGTCTAAAATTAATCTTGGATACTATTGTTAAAGCAATAAGTACTTGATGCAATTACGACTAGCTAATTATAACTTACTAGTAATAATTTTAACAGCATTTACGTCCAAAAGTGGCACTCAAAAAAGAATAAGAAGTAACATCAAATGGAGACATTAATATGGCTACGCCTACAAGGCCCTTTACACACTGCAATTTATTGAGCGATAAAATTGAGGTGCGGTGGCGATTCTGTTATTTGTATCGGCACCCACACGTGTTGACATCGATGCACTCAGGCGCATTGCGACTGTATTGTGCTTGCATCGCGACTGTATTTTGCTGCAACTAGACGACCAGAGGGCCAATTCTGCTAATAAGCCGCGGCTGAACCGAAGCTAGACCATTGCGTTCGACCAATCAGAGCGCCACATTATCACGTCATCAAACAATACAAGGTTATATTTTAGTTACTAAAAAAAATTTGTGTGCTTGTTCAGACAAGCGAACTGAACGACTTTCACTATGGGGCCAACTTTGAAATCGCAATAAAAATCAGCTGTTCCATACATCTAGGTCAGTGAATGTTGAACATTTGTATGGAACAGCTGATTTTTTTTGCGATTTCAAAGTTGGTCCCATAGTGAAAGTTGTTCAGCTTGCTTGTCTGACCAGGCACACAAATTTTTTTTAGTAACTAAAAAATAAACTTGTATAAGCGCTCCGATTGGTGATCGCGACGACTTAGTTTCGATTCGGTCGTAACTCATTAGTAGAAGTGAGCGACAGCTACTGTATCACGTTTGCATCGCTACAAACAAACGCAATGTGTAAAGGGCCAAACTATACCACTTTTTGTAGCAATACAGTTGTTTCTATCAATGCGGTATAGCTTTTACATCGATGCATACGATACGATTACATGTTTGGATCGCGATTATATCGCTGCAAAATGTCGTTTTGTGTAAAGGGCTTCATTGGTAGTCTTAAAACCGTGTTCTTCATGTTTTGTAAGCAAATCATTAGAACAAAGTCAATAAAATAAGAAAAAATATTATAACAATTAAGAGCGCTACTTTCGGAAATAATCCAATATGATTATGAAATAATAACAAAATTAATTCAAACCACTCGTTATAGTTCTCTAGTCCTGTTCTGTGCGTATCAAGCAACTACCGGCAATGTCGCGATTACAATTTGGTCACCAAAATGAGTCCTCTCCAGTTACCCAAGGACTATCTGATATGCGAGACATGTCGAGTAAGAGGGTTTTGGAAAGAACACACGTGCAGGAATGGGTCCACCCCTTTCTAGCTCTCATCCTCAGTAACCCTGTAGGCAAGCACTCATTTTGAGTGATCAAGCTATAGTCACAGCTTATATTAAAGTCTTAACACGCTATGAAGAGTAACACATTATGAACCTCTTCCTAAAATAAGTTCTTTAATTCTTTTATGGGTGAGGAGAATATAATATCGTGTAACTATCCACTCACTATACACGAACGGGCTAAGACTTTATATTTGGGGCCCTATTTTTGAATCTTTCTTCCGGCATCGAGTGCGCGTCAGTGTTCGATTTCTACTTATTTTCGTTTTGTTTTCGACGAAAATCAAAACAATATTGATCTTCGTCGTAATATTCTATCGATTTTCATCGCAAGAAAAACGAAAATCAATAAGAATCGAGCACAAATGACACTTGAAAAGCGCTCGATGCCGGATGAATGATTCAAAAATAGAGCCCCTGATTCGACAATAAAAGTATTGACGATAGTTCGTCGCTCGCATTACTCGCATTAGTCGGTAGAAAATATGCTTGATTGTGATGATAAAGTATAAATTTCCTTCTAACTAATTATAAAACGCTTTATTTTACTAATGATAATTAATTGTAGACGGTGCTACTATTTGTTTGCTAAGGTTTACAGTAAAAAGGATTGAGCCATCCTTTTTAGGGTTCATGTGGCCCCAACACCCATACGCCTTCCAATAAGAAATTTGCAATTATATTAAATTAGGCGTTTAGATTTTACTATAAGGTAAAAATACCACTGTAAAGGCCAAATAGAGAACGCTTCGGACAGTACTATAATAGATGTTGCTGCTAGATAGTTCTGATTAGGAGGGCGAAAGCGAGTTCGTGGATGTCGAAGATTATTCACGCCTGAAAAGAGATGATTAATTGTTATCGTCACATTTTGGATATTCAGCGAGATGGACTGACAAGCGGACACATACACCATGCACCGTAGTAGAGCAGCGCCTTTGTCCAAGAGTCATTATCTGCCACGATCGCTTTGTCAGTCACCGCAAAGACTGTGCCGACTGTCTTTTAAAAACCAGTGTTAGATGAACTTTGACTGTCAAAATCGAAGGTGATATTAAGAGGAAACATCAAGGTCGAGAGAATTTAAAAATATAAAATATATGTAAAATGTATTACTGTCGCGACGTGTGTCCGAACTACTGAACTGAACGCGATACGGACAACTGTAGCTGGGACCGACAATACCTATGAAAAGTACACAAAATATACGTTACGTAGTCCCCTGTTTTAATCCGCGTAATAATTTACGGATTTAATTACTTTTTTGCGTTAAAAATTAAAGCAGGGCTTTTTCTGTGTTTCTATGTTTGTATCTTCTGCAATTTGTTTGCTGGAAGTTTGAATACAGCAGGAAATGTGGTCGATTTTCTAGGTTTTTGAAGGTTTAAAATCTCTTTTAAACTCAGTAAAAAAGTAAAGGATTGATATATTGCGAGAAAGAGAGTTTAATCGGTTTTGACGTTTCAAAACCAATTAGGCTTCCTTGTCGAGTGATTTTTGCAAATCAGATGTTTTCAAATGGGTCCTGTCATTTAAAAACGAATAGAAGAGTTCTTGTGTTTTGCAACGCGAACTTGCTTTATTTTACAACTGTACAAAGCTACAAAGCAAATTTTAACTTCGACTTGCAAAAAACGAAATGACTTGCTTTATTTTACAACTGTACAAAGCTACAATGCAAACTTTAACTTCGACTTGCAAAAAACGAAATGCTAGCCACAGATCACAGAACAATCAACTGTCTTACTCGTTCTCGAACGTACCCTTGGTGTCACACCTTATATTTAATGTTGACTTTCATTTCACTGTCCATGATGAATAAGCTGTTTTTGTTGGCAGTGAAGACAGGTTAGTGGGTCCGAAGATTGACGTAACAATGGTTCATGGGATTCTCGAAGACAAGGCTTCGCTGTGACTTTGAAACCAGAAACAACAGAACACGGTTTTTCAGTAGGTATTCTAAGAACTTGGGTCGGGCCAGTCACACTTACCTGCGTCCAATAGTTCTCTGGTACGGGACAGTGCATAATAGTTCCCATTACCTCTCCAGTACGAAAATGGTTCTTTTTTTTTCTCGCAATAAAAGCGGTTTAAGCAGCAAGTAGTAAACAAACAGTGCAAGTAAAATCCGAGTTTCAATCACCACAAAGTTAGTTATTTTCTTAATTTAATACTTAAGACGGTAAAATCTATGGATGCTTCTTCAACCAACGCTGTGTGTTTTCTCACACACATAATATCTGTTTTGTTGTAATGCAAAACAGTTATATTACAGTGCCAAAACTAACCTACTTGGAGCGCGGCGTGAAGACGGGAAGCGCCGCCACGCGCGCGGCGTCCGCCAGAAGCAGCGAGTGCGAGTACCCGGCGGCGGCCTGCGTCACGCCGAGCCCGTCCCCGCCGTTCACCTCAGATGGACGAGCGCAAGATTTCTTCAACTCCCCGGTACCCTACAATGAAAATGAAGACGTAAAGAATTCCAAAGAAAACAGAGCAAAAGAAGATTGGCAAACTTCCATACATTTTCAGACCTGCATTTAAACATCGCTTTCACCAATAAAACTTACTGATACCAATAAAACTACAGAACACCTTTAGACTAACAAAAAAGTTAATTGTTAGTACTCTGTAAAAGTAGGGGTTTAAAAGTTATTCATTGTTGATATCGCATTAAATATTTTGAGGTTAGAAATTCATTGTGTGTGCAGTCGTGTAAATTGTGAACATTATTGTCCTTTAATTATCTTCTTAGATCATCTATATGTGCCAGTTTGATCAAATAGATAGGTATCTATTAAATTAGTTTTGATTATTAAGTATGATTTCTTCATTTTATTGGCCGCAATTTTGCATCCAGATATTTTTAGCAATAAAGTTGTCTAAGCACTGTTAATTTAAAATAGCCTAATGGCCGGTACACACATTGTTTAGTGTTTAGTGCGAGTGGCTTGTTTAGTGTTAAGTGTTTAGTAAAAAACACGTTCGGACAGCTTCTGTTTAGTGTTAAGTGTTTAGTGTTTAGCGAATAGGAACGCGTTCTATTTTTTCTGCGAGTCGCCCCTCCCGCTCTCCCGCCTTCACCCCTCACTTAACACTAAACACTCACTAAACACGTCTGGACAGATCTGTTTAGTGTTTAATCCATATAATGAACAAATACACTAAACACCGTTCACTAAACAGTGTTGGGACAGCACCTACTAATCACTTAACACTAAACAGTCTACTAAACACTAAACACTAAGCACTTAACTAAACAAAGTGTATACCGGCCATAACAAGTGCGAAGTCGTTGAGAAATCCAATAAACCACAAAAACAAATCGAACCACAAACGAACACACACAAATAAAACAAATGAAAACGGAACGAAGTGATGAATGAATGAATTGCATCAATGTTCATGTAGCTAGAAAGCAAAGGAATCTCTGCTATATGATCAAGTCTTTAGTAGTTTTTTGTGTAGTGAAGTACGAAAGTAAGTTCTTAAATAAAAACTAAGTGCAATTATCTCTTTACTCCAGTCTTCAAAACTCACGATTTTTGGAGTAAATTCTATACATTCCACTTTATTTATTTTTAAAATTTTCAAATGGTCTATAAAAATATGAGAGCGGATTTCGCCAGTCTTCTTTCCTACCGGCGCCAAAATTTTTGTCTGAAGCAAACTAGTTTAAGGCGAGTTTAGTAAAAAATTGTTGACAATGCATAATTACAGAAAAAACGCACACTCTTAAAGTAGCTTGGTTGGAATTGGTACGTTCGCCGCGCAACTGTCACCAGTGAATGTTTGTTTACTTTCGCGCACGATATCTTTTCAATATTTAAATATCGAATGCACGGAACGGGCGAGAACTTTAGCGTGGTGTAATAACAATGTGGTATTAGTAAGCAGAATATTTAATAGTCATAATGGCACCGAATTATTCTGTAGGACAATGTTGGCCGCTACGCAACGGCTCCAGGAGATGCTGTCAGGAGTTAACTTAAAAAATTGCAAAATTCGAGAATGAGTGGAGCGATTCGGTTAATTCTATTTTTAAATATTTATAAGATTACAAAGAAACTTCGGGAAATACATAAAACATACTCATTTGCAGCTGTGGCACGACGTCAAACAAGTTAGACAAAAGCATGAACTTTTGACAGAGTGTATGCCAGGAAGCTACTGTACAGTCAGGATAAGAAAAGGTTTGTCACCATAAAAGCGACATTTGCTTGCAAAAAGGCAATTATCAGTCCTGCCAACGTTTCATTTCAAACGAAACAGAAATATTGCATTGACATTTGCAATAACAGGCTCATCGGCTGATAGTGAAGCGACAGGTCAACTAAAAAAAGATAGATGCAGTGAAATCTGTCAACGGGAAAACCCATCTGACTGAATATACTCGTACGAGTTAGGTTGTATAAAAGTGCACTCGTATTGTGGTCACTTGTCTCCTTGTACAATCAAGATGTCGACGACTGATCTGCTGCTTCGAGGTAGGATAGAAGTTGTAGCAGATATGTTAATAGCGCAAGTTCAACATCACGAAGAGGAACAAAGAGGAAGCAAGAGAAAAATTTGTAGACGGAAATGGAATTTAAGACGTAACCAACTGGGTGTTTCAACTAACAACACTTCCTCTGCTTCATATAATTCTAGAAACCTCACAGTGTTACGTTCATTTTACTTTATTTTGGTTGACGCCATTTTTTTATCATAAATTGATCCGAGTGAACTGTGAAAATAGAGCACGGTCTGAGTCCACTCGGATTAGATGCTGGCGTCCGAGTGCGCTTGCATTTTGTCTACACGATACGAGTAAGGCGCATAACACATTGCACCGGACACCGCTGCGGTGAACGGACGGACGAAAACCGCATGCGGCTGCGGCGGCACGGAACCGTGCCACCGTACGGTTTGCTCCGTATCACCGTCCGGAGCTGCGGTGCACGACGACGCCCCGCATCGCCGCATTATCTATGTTGAGATCTATTAAGCGTATGCACGTCCTTTCTACGCAAAAATCCGTACGATACTGCGGCACAGTGTGGCATACCCCGCGAACCGCACCGCATCACCGTCCGGGAGTGCGGTGCCGTCGCGCGCGCCGCTCAACCGCACGGTGATGCGGTGCGAGTGTGTTATACCCATTGAGATAGACATATGGAGATGCCCCGTTAAACTGTTCTTTGATATCTTGACACGAATCTATCAAATATCGTTTTGTTTCTTTCTTACAAAAGTGAAAATACATTTGTAGAAAGAGATGCATACTGTTTCGTCTGTGGCATGTATTTTCTGTGACGTCACAAAAATTGCCTACCGTGACCAGTCCGCCATTTTAAGTGCCGAACGAACGTGTGAATTTTGCTACTATTAATGGGCGATAGTGAAGATACCTAAAGAGAAAATTTAATTAGTCTATCGATATATAATATTAAACAGACAGACTTACGTGCCTAAGCCTAGCTCACATGCAGTGACTAAAGTAATAGGAAATTATTATTAATTAAAATTGGAAAGCTTAATAATTATTGATGAATTATTATCATGGTCAATTAATTTTAGTTTTTTAAAACCTCCATTTTTCATAATAATTGAACATATAAGGTTCCTACGACAAAGTTTGTCATAAACTTTGATTAGTAACTTACCGTACAAAACTAAAAAAAATATTTAAATTACATCCAAATTATCCTACCTACTTGAAAGTAAGTACTTATCGCCTCCTTTAAATAATTTTTTACAAAAAAAACTATTCCTATTTATTTTAAAATAACATTTTCTCGCACTTATTTATACAAAGAAAATACACGTCTATTGGTGTAACTTTATAGTCATACTAGCTGACTCGGCGAACTTTGTACCGCTTAAGTTAAATAGTGATCTTTAATAAGTTTTTCTTAGAATTTGCGTAGTTCCACAATTTGAAACTGCCTAAATATTTCTGAAACACGACTTTTCGATCAAATTATTACAATTTAGGTCCGTAATGTGCAGCCCCCCTAGACAAGATGTCTTTCGATAATCGCTAACGCAATCGCTAAATGGACAATGTATGAGATTTAACAATTGCGCTCGAAAGCTAAGCGCGAGGGCTTATTTCAAATCCCATATATTTTCCTACTAGCGATTGCGTTAGCGATTATCGAAATGCATCTTGTCTAGGAGGGCTGTTCAGCTAAGATCTATTTCCCTAGATATGTCGTAGATAAGTGAATTGATGAATTTGTTTAAACTTAAATTTATCGATATTGCACAACTAATACTGAGTACATCACTAGTAAAGGTAGCCATTTTATGTGCCAAAGTTTTGTAGGTAGTCACGCTGATTCTGTAGGTAGGGCCGGTCCATGTATTTGTTTAGTCATTGGTTATACCCTGCGGTTTTTGTATACAAATTAAGATTCTCCAGTCAAAATTAAAAACCGCAGCACCGCACACCGGAGCGGTGTCCGGTGCAATGTGTTATGCGCCTAACGTCCGAGTATTCGTCCGAGGGCACTCTGTCCGAGCGCACTCGTACTGTGAAAACCCAGCTTAAGCCCGAAATGACAATCAATTATATTATCATATCAAATTATTATTATTATTTATTTATTAAAACTTACAAATAAGGCCTTACATATATACAAAGTCCCACAAAACTACATACAGTTTGACTGTGGGATCGGTTCAGTCTCACATTTTATGTCAATACATGAAGTGCCACAATAAAAAGCAAAAAAAAAAAGAAGTAGAACATCTATTGGACACAACTGCATGATAATTCATACAATTGTGTCCAGCAGATGATCCTTAAATTATTTTTAAATTTTAGTTTATGGGGCTCTTGTCTGATGTCCACCGGCATGGTATTCAGCACGTAGGGTAGGCGCTTTTTGATAGTTCTATCACCATAATAATTGTTGACCCTAGGTATTTCATACCTGCCAGCGGACACAGACCTAGTCCCGTGCTGGTGCTGAACCAGACACAAGTTATGCTCTTGATTCCCATGGTGGTTAACTGCAAATAAGTATTTATGTTTTAAACCTGCTGGCAATATTTTACAAATTTTAAATAGTTTATTGTAGTTATTTTTGCATTTAGCTTTTCTTTTATTATGAACAAGCAATTTTAAAAATCTAATTTGGAGTGATTCTAATTTATTAATATTAGTTTTAAAAGTTAGTCCATAAGAATCAAGTGCATAACCTATAATCGACTTCACCAGTGATATATATATAAGCATTTTAAGGTACTTTTATGTACTTTATAACTATGGTAAAATTTACCTAATAAGATTCTTAACTTAGAACATACATAATCAACGTGCTTGGACCAGGAAAAAATTTCGTCCACTTGCATTCCCAAGTAGGTGACATTACTGACTCGTTCTATACTTTTACATTTACAATTCATTAGATTATTATGAAGACATAAATAGTCGTGAGCATAAAAAGAAGGCGTTGTTCCCGAGGGAATAAGGTAAGGTGAGCGTATGACAAGTAGTTTAGTCTTTTCTGCATTTAGAACTATGCCGTTATCGTGAGACCATTGAACTACTCAATCTATGTCCTGGCTTGTTTATGTTTATATTAATCAAAAACGAGTATCTTGGCATTTCTTATTTTCTTTCAGAGATACGTAAAATAACTAGTTTTCATAAAGCCATTATTGGACAACTCAACGGGACAAGTGGGATAGACCCTTTTCTTCATATTGCCGACTCATAGAATTATTTTGCTCGTGGGTAAGAGTCGGGAGGCGTCCAAAATTGGAATGGCGGTGATCAGTAAGATTACCCTCTTTCGCATGTCTCCCGTTTCTCTTAATCCACTGTGTCTCTCGTAAATTAAGATTTGGAGATAAGATTTGAATTTCGCTAATGTTATAAAACCAGCTTCATGATTTGCAATAATTGTAGCTCTTTAATGGATATTTAAATTCCCATGGCATTATCAAATTAAATACGACGCAAAGTTATTATTGATCGCAAATTTACAAGCGAAAATGTTGACATTGACAATTGAATAGAAGATATTTGATTGGAACTCTTTCTAATGGCCGGTACACACTTTGTTAAGTGTTTAGTGCGAGTGGCTTGTTTAGTGTTAAGTGTTTAGTAAAAAACACGTTCGGACAGCTTCTGTTTAATGTTAAGTGTTTAGTGTTTAGCGAATAGGAACGCGTTCTAATTTTTCTGCGAGTCGCCCCTCCCGCTCTCCCGCCTTCACCCCTCACTTGCAGCTAAACACTCACTAAACACGTCTGGACAGATCTGTTTAGTGTTTAGTCCATATAATGAACAAATAAACTAAACACCGTTTACTAAACAGTGTATGGACAGCACCTACTAATCACTTAACACTAAACAGTCTACTAAACACTAAGCACTTAACTAAACAAAGTGTATACCGGCCATAAGTTATTTATTTGACTTTTTAATGAACTACAAAGTTTTGACGTTGATACGAAACTAGACATACTTATAAATCGGAGGCATATACTATGTTGACCCTTGTTTTTATATTAAGTAAGTATTCTTTTATATGCACTTGCCTACTTAGTACTTCGGTTTCAAAAGGTATTAGGAGTCTGTAACTTTATAAAGGAAAATGAAAAATGAATTTAATAACTGACGAAGTACCCCGACTGTACATACATAATGAAGACAAGCTTTTGGCTGATGTTAAATCGCGACGAAGTACACTATCGCATTATCGGCATAGGGTTTAACAAGATTTCACAATCGAACTGAATAAACAGTATGTCGCTCTTATCATATTAAACAATAAATCTATAGCCATATAAAATAGAGCATGTATACATATAGGCGAATTCCTTCTCGTCTGTGCAGAAGTTCGTGCCCGACAGTGGGACGAACTACATGGTTTGAAGTGATAAATGGTGATAGATATAGGCACCTACTTAAGTTGTCCACAGTCATGAGTTTAAGATGCCGTGTGAGATTATTCAGTCAAGTTTTAAACCTTTTCACAAGATCGTAATTATACCTATAGAATGTTCAAGGTAGTCTAATTATTCACTTTTATCTTTGTGACGCATAACAGATCAGAAATAGAAACATACAAATAAACTTGGTAAATGTATTCTATTTACATACTGAGTTACTCTAAAATAAAAAATTCCTTTTTTAAGGCGCTTATATGCCTCATTTCTTTTCTGTTTAGCACCAATTGTCGTACTTTGGAATATAGAAACACGTAATAAGAGTCACTTATGCGCCTTGTTGCGTGTTTATTTGTACGTGTTAAAAATATTATCTATGTTTGACATATTTTTGCAACATCATTCAACTGTTTTTTATCACGTTCGCACGTAGCAACCTACTGCTAAGCGAAGCAACACAGCCAGGCCAATTTTCTTTGCTATCTGTGTAAATATATTTATTTATGACAAAAAAATATAACTATACAGAAAGCTGAGATATTAAACACTTGTCGCATAATAAAGTAAATTAATACAAATAAATAAGGATAACCATAAACCCACACCATTAACCAACCATACCATAAAAATATCGGCAAATTGATCCTATCCCCACCCCGCCTAGGAACCAAAACACGTTTAATAGAGAAATGCCTTATACCGAAATCGACACGTGAATGCTGTGATTGAAGTTACATTTGGAGGGTGTGGGACAATATTTATTTAAGGAAGATTAAGAATTCAAACTGCTTTATTGATTTATACTAGTTTCCCAGAGTTTACCCATATCTGGATATGGAATGAGACCTTTTTGGAACGTCTTTCAGGACTGCACCCTCCTAAAAAAAGGATGCAGTGCAGAAAGAGTCCAAACAAGCATCCAAATACTGAATGTCAACTGTATACCTAATCGCAAACACTTCCCGACTTCTGTTTGTTTTAGGTTTTTTGCTCAATATATCCTTAACAAACATTGCAAACAATTCACAGGCAACATGACATTGACTACTTCAAGAAAATGATAATTAGCATACACTAATGAGATATCCTCCTAACCTATATTCGGTCACGGCGGCCAAACTCAACACAGACTAGTCCAAGTGCACCCTCTATTCCTTCACACGCATAGTCCAATGGGACGGTTAGCCGACACGACCGGGGCGAGATCAGCCACAGGATCCACTGTCAAATGTGCTTTCCGAAACACCGCTGAGCTCAAGATGTTTCGTATTTTGGTCACCCATCACAGGGCTGACCACAACCAACGTTGTTTAACCTTAGCAATCGTTGTTTTGCGCTCTCTTGAGTAAAATTAACATTGTTCTAAGAGTTTCATTCCAACCACTATAAAATTTATATCTTTAATTCATCAGAGAAAATATTAGCGTCGAGCACATAATTATAAACATGTAATCTATACAATCATACACCATAAAATCGCTTTCGCGTCACTTTTATGATTTTAAAGCAGCTATTTGAAACTTCGAATATAAAACTATAAATATGAACATAACTACTTCTAAATTAATTCGCATTACTAGCTTATTCTTAAGTGAAAGTTTAAATAACCTTTGTTACTCGTACATAACCGAGTTACATTACCAGCGATGTAAAAAGAAAAAATATTCTTCGTACAAAACCGGGTAGTGTACTAAGAAACTTTTGTTCTTGGTACATTACCAATTGCATTGCCAGTTATGTACAAAGATGTTAATATTCTTTCTACATTTCTCGGTTTTGTTAAAAGAAATCGTTGTTCCTTGTGCATAACCAAGAAGGTTCTCAAAGTAGTTAGTGTATCTAACTTCTTAATGTAGGCACATTTGTTGCAATAGTTAGTGTATCTAACTTCTTAATGTAGGCACATTTGTTGCAATAGTTAGTGTATCTAACTTCTTAATGTAGGCACATTTGTTGCAATAGTTAGTGTATCTAACTTCTTAATTTAGGCACAATGCCACACTACGTCCATATTTTTTTGTAGGTCCATGAATGTAGGTTCATCTTTCTATTTTCACAAGCATGAAAATGTCATAATATCATTCATGGCAAATTTATCTAATGTGAAATGTCAATACAAGTGCTCTTTTATTTATTTATCACGATTCCTTACTTATGTTAATTATTAATCAGCTCTGTTTCACAATGTCTACTGAAACGCCGATCAGTGCTATGAACGAACTGGTGTATATTACATCCAAAAGGAGGCCAAATATTGTTATAAGATGGCCATAAATCCCGACATATCTTACTCCCAACCAACCAACCAACCCAAGGGTATTAATAGCTCACTTAGCGCTCGGTGCGACAATCTACAATTGATTCAATTTAAGTAACATACCCACACAAACAGTAACACTAAAACCACAGCAGGGGGTCGGCAGGTTTTTATTTATCGTTTACTCGAAATAATTTGTAAAACCTTCTTGGTTATGCACAAGGAACAACGATTTCTTTTAACAAAACCGAGAAATGTAGGAAGAATATTTATATCCTTGTACATAACTGGCAATGCAATTGGTAATGTACCAAGAACAAAAGTTTTTTAGTACACTACCCGGTTTTGTACGAAGAATATTTTTTCTTTGTACATCGCTGGTAATGTAACTCAGTTATGTACGAGTGACAAGGGTTAAATAATCAATATTTTTCACTATGTACTCTCAAAAATCTACTAAGTCGCTATTCGGTTGGAAAATGTCACGCTGTGGCGAGTTACGTCATCTGTTGTTGAAATTATTGTGTTGAGATTAAAAGATAATCAGTAATCATGGTCTTGGAATCTGAGTGAAGCTCGCTTACACAAAGTTATAGCATAAATATCTTTTCAAGCAAATTCGCTACAAGCTTTTGACAAGTGTTTTCTAATTAATAAAATAATATGAGTAATAAGTTACAACAACCGTAAGTTTTATTAAATTAACTTTATGAATGGCATGCACATAATTAGGACTTTACCACATGAGTTCCGGCATAACATTTTCAGTCACATACTTCGCAACGCACACATCGCACAATGGATCTATCTGTAGCTCGCATGATGATTTACTCAACTTATCAAATGTCGGCTGCGTCTCCATAATTTATGTGGTTTCGCGGCGGCGGTAACTAAGAAGTATACGGTATATGCACAAGATTATGGCTTTATCAGGAGGTCCGGGTTTCGATTCCCCATAGGGGCAGAAGTATTTCTGCTTGATTTAGTTGGTGATACCTTTTTATCGTTTGCTGATTAAGTTGGTGTTGGACGTTGGTGATACCATTACCGAAGTTTGTCGTCACAATAACATTGTTAAATTCCAATAATTACAGGAAAGATAGCCAGTTCCTCAGTTTTAGAGAAGTCCAGGTGAACCCCGCTCCCATTTCCGGCCTTCTAGTCACTTGCCATCAGGAGAGATGAATGCTAAGAGCTTCCTTTGTTGTGCATAGAAAAGATTTTCTTATTATTATCGGCATGGCATGGTAGGGTACGGCAGACGATCCTTCAGAAGGAAAATAACCTTGTCACATTTTTTTATAAAAATTAAAAAGGTATTGTAATATAGACAACCAATAATACAATGCAATACCTACTTAACTTAATCTTGATAATTCTTAAAAATTATATGTTTTTATAATCTATTCTAGAGCATATTTTCTATTTTTAAACGGCGGCCATCTTGGATTTGATTTTTTAACATAATGTACTGTATTCTACACGGCAAACCCTTTTATATTTTGATGCTCACATTGCGAGGGTTGTACAAAAATATGTAATCTGTCATTTTGTTGCGACGGACATCTTGAATTTTTTTCATAAAGCACTGTGTGCTGTTATAAGATTAAATAATAAAATTACTTACGAAAGTATAAACCAAAGCACTTAATGAATTTTTGTGCTTAGAGATTATAAGGCGCACCATACTTGTTGTATACACATAGTGAAACTAAACATAAAATAATAAGGTAAAAACGAATTTATTTGCTTGGTAATAAAAAAAAGAAACTCAACCAGGTCTCCGTCTGAGAGTGCTAAAGCAGCCGGGCTGACGCGCTCTTGAAATTAATGCATACTCTCAGTGTATAGCAACGTTTCGCGCGCTCGATTATTTACCATCAGCAACAACCTATCGCTCGAGTTCGAAGCGACGCGTGGCTTCAGAATTACAAATAACATACACTAATGCGTGGCGTTAAGGTGGGATTCAGCTTGAATCAGCTTTTTTCAAGATCTATTTTGAGACTGAACTCTAACCAAATCTTTTTTGTGTATCAAATATTTATCTACAATGCTGTAGGCCTTTTATGTATGAGCGTATACGGATACTGATACCGATGACATCCTGTATGCAGGATTGTCCGTGTTTACGCTCGAGGAAGAGCGAGTGGCAGCATTAGTTGGTCTGTAATTCGCATACTTAGTTTTGGGTTCTGTGGCGGCTGGCCGCTGTGTGACAGCCGAGCCGAGTCGAGTTAAAAAAATGACATTGAACTGAGTTACCACGCGGCGCGCTCTCTCGAGTAAAATTATTATTGTCGCGAATGTCCGCTAATTTGTTCGTTTATTGGTGAGTTGGTGACTTATTAGGAAAATGTATTAGTGGTCCGGTTATTGGTCGGTGGATTGACAGCAGCCCTTCAGGAGCCGCGACTTCCTTCAAGCTAGCTCAGGAAGTCCACCGGCTGCATACGGAGTCTCCACTCGACCGGGTTTGGGGTAAGCGATAATATTATTATCAGGAGATAATAGTCTGATTTTAAAATCAGCAAAAAATAATCGGCGAAACGCCGAATTGGTTGCGTCGACTTTAGGCGCATCCAGTCCGTTCTATAGAAGGCCAGTGAGAAGCGGCGTAATTTACATAAAATGTCTGAGCAATTGTCTTTCATATTGAGAAAAATGATTCAAAGACCCATTAGTATTGTGAATAATTTCCGTTTTACTCACCAATTCACCGTAAGTGGGGGACACGCCCCACGCGATAAGCGAGTCATCCGCCGCAATCACGATCGAAGTGTTGCCCGTGGCCACACAACGGATGTTCCATCCTACAAGTTACCACATCAGTGTTCATTTAAAACAAATCTTAAGAGACAGCAGTGACTGCTAAATGGGAGAATGCTGTACGTCAGCATGCATCTAGGTAGGGAAAAAATATTTTATAATATATTGTAGGCTCATAGTCATAAAGCTTTCTTAGGTAGCATGTCAAACATGCATAGTGTTAGCAGTTTTGTTAACGACCTCATTAACGCTATTAGTTTTAATTTATTAATCATCTATCATCTGAAGTTAGCGATCAGCCACCAAGAGTGCCGCGCTTTCCCGCTATTATTTTGTAACATAAATCAGACTTAAATATACTAGTTCTACCAATTTATCAAGCTTTAACATTTACAACTTTCACAATATTGTTTTGGGGTCGCACAAACAATCCATTATTTATTAATAATTATACAAACCTGCGAGATCCTGCACTGGCTTGGGATACATGTTAGCCTCGCCCGTGCGCTTGGTCTGCCCAAACATAAATAGTCCACCTGCAATGTGACCAAATTTAAAATGTCAATTCCAAACAAAATAATAATTCAAGGCAGTATTAATGCCCGTAGCACACCTCCGCCGCGAAGCTATCAAAGCGAAACCGCGTCGCATAGTCAGGAACAAACAAAACGGCGAATCGAACGCGGAGGTGTAGACGGCGTTTGAGCAGGACGGGCGGAACCGCGCGCGACAGAGACAGCGCCATAGTTAAATATCCGCGTTAGAGCAGGCAAGCTCGCCAGAGCTCGCGCGCCGTACAAACGACAACGCGGGGAAATCGTTTAGCGGTTTCGCTACTACAGTTCCGCGGCGGAGGTGTGCTACCGGCGTAAAACATGTTAGAGGTGGTACGGTAAGCTGCAGTGATTGGAGCATGCCATGTGTTCAAATACTACTCTCCAGCAGACAAAGGTTCTACGCACATACAGAATTCATCTTAAATTCAACAATCGATGCATCAAAATTGTCTAAGAATTAACTTAATAAGCAATTAAATCATTTATCACAATATCACTGATTCATTGTTTTTTATTATGAAACGTTATTTCGGAAACAGAAACAGGAAATCAACCAGTGATATTAGAAAGAATATATATTTCACGAAAACTAGCTTGCTATGCAATCAAGCTGGAGGGAACAAAATGCAAGTTTCATAACAGAGTCATGCATGACGGATGAAAAGTAATGACGAGATAAGTTGTTAGTCAAAATAACAAAGTCTACAATTTATTATGTTTTAACTATAGTGTATTCAAGATAAGAAGGTTCCCGTGACAGGTGGAACTTATCCGAATCGAAATCCAAATCGAGGAGTTTGTATGGCAATTTTATTAGCGCCACGGCGGTGAGTAGCAGAACTAATGAAATTGCCATACAAACTCCTCGATTCGGATTTCGATTCGATTTTCGATTCTCCTGCGTGCTAGCCCCACTGTATGGAATTAGAGCAGTGCCATCTAGTAGTCACTAGATGAAGCTGTCTCATTCCATAGCAGCAACTAGATGGCGCTGCTCAAATTCCATACAAATTCGCGTTAACGCGTTCGATGCGTGCGATCGAGTAGAGCTCGATAAAACTCGCTTGCGGCACGCTATGATGGCCGTTTGACATATTACAATAGAGATGTGAAATGTCAATTTATTCTCGAAAAAAATATAATCAAATCTATAAGTTGCTCTATTATGGTGCTCTGAAAAGTACAGCAATTTGCTTCTTCAAATGTAATTATTAATTAATACAAAACTTTATGAGCGGAAAAACGTCAAAACGGCCATCATAAGCTGTGTTCCATTTAACCATCATCACTTTGCTGGTGCTGACATCTGATGTTAGCCTCGTAATGCGTTTCTTTCAAGAAATGTTGACATTTTTAGCCGCGCTAATTGTTACAATTGAAACGGTATGAACTGATTTTTTGTGCTGAATTTTGACGTCTCACTTACTCAGTCCAGTAACTTAATATTTCAAATAACATACATCAAAATCGGCTAAAACTATATATATATCATTAAATTTAATAATGAAATCCACTGAAAAATACTTTTTGATTCACGAATAAAAGTATTCAAATGTCAAATTTGAAAGCTGTCAAAAAATGGTGTCCGAGGACCCAACTATTGGTACGCATGGGTATTTGATGTTTACTTTTCGTGGCAAAAATGTTTATGTGGAACATACGAATAGTGTGCCGATAGTTTAGGCACTGTGAGCGCACTGACCGTGGTCGGCGAGCGCGAGGCTGTACGTGGCGCCGCAGTAGACGGCGCGCAGGCCGCGGCCCTGCGCGTCGAAGTACTTGAGCAGGCGCGGCACCGGCTCGTCGCGCGGCGCCGCGTGCCCCAGCCGCCCGAACCCGCCGAAGCCCCAGCTGAACGCGCGCCGCCGCGAGTCTATCGCCACCGTGTGGTTGTTGCCGCACGAGAACTCCACCACGGCGACGTCGCGCAGCAGCGTCACGTGGCCGTCCTTCGACTTCTCCACGAATTGCGTCACCGCCTTCGGCGTCGTCTCGAAGTGGTACGACATCTTCGTCGAAGTGACGAAGTACTTTCCGTCCGTGTTGTGGCCTGGTGGCGCGGGGACGATGCGCGGATTGTTTATTCAACTTTCATTTATTTATACATCATAGGTACGGAGCACGTCAAGGTAAACACTGTGGTATCTTGTGTCGTTGTAATAAGTACTATTTTGCAACAGAAATGTTTAGTCTGATGTGCAGGCGTGTGTACGTGTTCTTTATGTAGTGTGACAGTTATATTGAGCAAGATTACTAAAAGTAAATGAAAATTAAAAAAGTAAACAAATACGTCGAATTAGTATTACTTTGTAAAACTTAAAGTTGTCTACTTCGTCTAGTCCCATTAGACATGAGATACTATTAGGTTTTATGATGTGTTCAAGCTTTGGAGGTAATGTTTGTTAGTTAGATTAGCCCTTTAATTAACTTTATGCATTGGTATTATCAAAATACAGAATGTACGAGTAAATCTTGTCGTGTAACTATAATTTAAATAACCTTAGAGTGCAGTCCTATTTTTTTTAAAGCTATCTATGACATCTCTTTGGTATTGTTTTTCGGCATCACCGTGAGATGCCCTGTATATTAGAGGTGGATACAATAGTTTCTGAAGGATATCATAATCAAACCGAAACCATATATCGATATTCGATACCGGATTTTCGAGACTATACAGAGTGGGCTGTTTAGATGGGTCAGTATAGGCAAATCTGAAACTATAAAACATACAACGATCTGTTCAATTCAATTCAATTCTTTATTGCTCTCCATAGTGTATGTATATACAGTACAGATGTTAATATTCATAAACAGTTCAACTATGGACCCTGTCGGGCACAGCAACTGGAAGAAGAGAGGAGCGACCTTAGGTTGGAATATAATTCTATGGTGTCGACAATACATAAAATATCTATCCTACAATGCAATAATATTAATATTAAGTTATTTTAATAGAATAAAGTAAATTAGATTGAATTATATTAAATAAGAATGAATACAATTATTAAATTATTATACATATTAAATTAAATTGAATTATTTGAAATTAAATTGAATTAATCAAATTAATTTGAATTATTTTAAATAAGATTGAATTAAATTGAATTATAATATTGGTTCTTGTTTAAATTATTATAAATTGAGTAATATTACACTATAATAAATAGGTGTTATTTAATTTATTTCATTTGATTCGTTTAATGTAATATACATATTACTTAAGTTGACAATTTACTACCTATGTAATGATATTTATGGGTACCTTACCTGATAAACGATTTATTATTATTATTTTATTATTATTATTATACCTTAAAACTTTATAGTGTAGTAGTGTTTTTGTGATAATAGTTTTTTAAGTTGTTTAATAAAGTTGCTTTCTTTATTTATATTTTTTATTGCTGTTGGAAGTTTATTGTAAATTTTGACACACATAGTTTGAGGTCCAGTTGAAACCAGTTTAAATTGGGATTCTGGTAGCTGGAGGTTTTTTCCGAATCGTAGTTTGTATTTTGTTATTGTTTCTTCACTTGTTTTAAATAAATTTGGATGTTTTTTGACGAATTTACATATTTCTAAAATATACAGACATGGAATGGTTAATATTTTATGTTTTGCAAAGTAGGGTTTACAACTTTCTGTCTGTTTTATATTAAATATAATACGGATTAATTTTTTCTGTGATGTTAATAATGAGGATGCATACGCATGGCTCATCCGTTAGATTGGGTAAGTCGTTAATGTAAATTAAAAATAGTTCTTAAGAAGTTCTTAAGAACCATGTCATCAATTTAGTGACAAGAAAAACTGCACTGCACTCGATTTGCGAGATTGCTATCAAAAATTCGATTTGTTCCATATCGCCCACTCTCACTGTAAATTCCTGTACAAATCGCCACCAACCGAAGTTGGCGGCTAGTTCGATGTCTTGCAATGCAGTCAGGTAATAGTGTCAACAATATGTGATGCATACCGAGTTGCCCGTACTCAGGCAGGCCAAACGAGTGCAGCCCACCGTGGATGTCCAGAATCATAGAGAACTCTGCGCCGCAGCCAGCTTTCACAATGGGTGCGCCACTGTAACCGCAATGTTAGATTTTTATTCACAATTCAATTGTAGAACTTCTGATGGTTATCAAGAAACTCACACGGCCTTATTAATAAAAATTTTACTCCTTGTATCATCCTCGGATTAGTTACTCCGTGTTTTGTCTTGTTTCCGCACATGTCGGCTGTCATATGTCAAAATAAGACAAAACACGGAATAACTAAGCCGAGGATGATCCAAGGAGTAATTTTTTTATTAATAGGACTGTCAAGGTCTTACACAATGTAACGTTTTTAACGCGTAAATAACACTAAAATTTCTTAGTTGGTTTGATCTTTAGATTTAATCTTTTTAGATCATTATGGCACGCAAATTAAGGAAAGGTGAGCAATAGGATAATATGCATTAAAACACGTTAAAAAGACGTAAAACTATTGTAAGCATTATTTGATTGAAATGGGCTTCGTATTTGTGGTCTGTGCGTATCTATACTCACTTGTATCGCACTATCGTCGGCGTGAGCAGTTGCGGCGTGGTGTTGCCGACGCCACACTGCCCACTCTTGTTGTCGCCGCAAGCGTACACCGTGCCCGTGTCTGGGAGAACCAAATAAGCGTCATTACTTTTTACTTTTTAATTTTAACTAAATATACTTATAGCAAATTATAAATCAATTTTTCAACAAAATGCAGAGTCACATATATAACAAAAAAACTGAAATATTATTTTCCTTTTTAAAAATGAAACAGTTGAAAATTCATGAGTCATTAATCATACATAATTTACTTGTCTCGTAGGCTGAACTTTTCAAGTGCTCCTGGATGGCCAAATCCGAAACTATTACAGATAGTAAAAAAAATACTCAGAGGTCTCAGGACCGATTTTGATAAAAACTATATTTTTGAAGAATAGCAATATTATATTCTTTAAAAAATATTTTCTTAGCTGGGTATCGAACCCGCTAGATTTGAACAAAAAAACACATTCTATGTTATTACGCCAACCAATAGTGTCGGACCAATTTCTGTATTCTACGGTGGCAGCATTCTATTATATTATGTTATGGTGACAACCAATAGTCAAATATATGGTGCGAACTAGTCTAACGTCAGGGCTACAATCTAATATCCCCGGTTCTCTACAGGATAACTATTCCTTCGCCAGCCTATGATCGCGACCTGCGATTGGTTATAGCGCGATCGCAACAGATCCACGCAATTCATGTCTGACTTAGTACAACAGAAAATGAATAACTGAGAGTCACATACTTAATGGTAGCTATATTTATTTATTTATTACTAGCTGCCCGTCCCGGTCCCGCACGGGTATACCATAAACCTACCGCATACCTACCTACCTAAATATTTTCTTTTATACAAACCTTGTCCTAACAATAACGAATACATAAAACCAAGAATCATCCAATTTGGTGCAGTCGTTCGAAAGTTATGGGCGTACATACATTTCGAAGGTCCATTTTGTACATGTGTACAACGGCGGACTTAATGCCTGAGGCATTTTCTACCAGTCGACCTTTGGATGGTGCAGAGAGCAACTGTGGTAGATGTACCATATAGACCATATATGCTATAAACACTGTGCGAGGATTCGTTAGGATACAAGAACTGATAAATCAAGACATATGTGTGAAAAAAAAGGGACAAATTGTACAATCACACATTATGTCTTAATTCATTGGTGTAGTTTAAACTGAGGTTATAGTTTGGCCTATTTCACTCCATATAACCTTCTTGCAGGCGCTAATTCGCCGTAGGAAGACTCTGTGCCTGGGTCGCCTGCTTGGGTACCGCCGCGCCGGCTTACCTATTTCTGCCGCAAAGCAGCAGTGCTTGCATTGCTGTGTGTTGGCAGTGAAATTACTGGGTACCGTGACTTTTGTGGGGGTTGCAATTTGCTGCGAATCTCACAAGAGCCACATGTATTTGATGTATTATAGAGTGACTGTGACCACTTACCATCAGTGGGTAGTATGCTTGTTTGCCAATTTTGTTGTATTGCCTGTGTGCACAACTTCAGCGCCACCTAGCGTCCGCAACTGTTAGCTCTGACGCTTTGATATTCAATCGCGACATTATGACAAAATATTAAAATCAAAAACAACCTTTTAGTTTATATTAAGGGAAACCCTAATTTAATACCTGCTCACTGAAGGTGAGCTGGTATTAAATTAGGGTTTCCTTCGATTTTAATGAGATCCCATCATCAGATCCTGACTTTAGACCACCTGGGTGGTCTAAACCAAACGTCGGTGCCAGCCAACCACCATCTAAAGACGGTGCCAAACGATGATCTCCTAGAAAGTCTTAAAATTTGTCACTGACTTCAATATAGAAGTGTGGTGTTGTCTGTACCTATTCTTATATTATTTTTAACTTTTCAGTGTTTCTGAAGTCGGTTTTTATTTTTTGTAAAATATTTTTTATTTTTAACTTTTTAGTGACTGAAATCTTTTTAGTGAAAAAAACCCTAATAAAATACCAGCTCACCGAAATAGGATCCCATCATCAAATCCTGACTTTGGTGACCTTGGGACCACCCTAGGAGTATACTCTAAGGAATACAAAAAGAATTTTGAAAATCGGTCCACAATTGGCGGAGTAATCGCGTAACATACACACAAAACACGTTGGACACACCTTAAAATTTATGGGTTTTCCTCGATTTTCATGGGATCCCATCATCAGATCCTAACTTTGGTGACCATGGGACCACCCTTGATACTCTATCGAATACAAAAAGAATTTTGAAAATCGGTCCACAATTGGCGGCGTAATCGCGTAACATACACAAAAAAAACATACGCATCGAATTGAGAACCACCTCCTTTTTTGAAGTCGGTTAAAAAAAGGAGGTTATCAATTCCACCCGTATGTATGTAATATTTCCAGAACTGCCCAGTTTTCATATATGTTAGTCTCTATCAGCGTCTGAACAAATGTGCCAAATTACAAAAGTGTATGTATGTATGTATGTTTTTATGTTTGTGTTCGCATATCTCCGGAACTACAAGTCCGATTTAAGTAATTCTTTTTTTGTTGTACTAGGTATTGTTCAACTTAGGGAATACTGCAACTTTCATCAAAATCGGTTCAGTAGTTTTTGAGATAGGGAATTTTAACCGACTTTTTAACCGACTTCAAAAAATATGTTACAAATAAATAAATATTATACAAAAAATAAAAACCGACTTCAAAAAAGTTAAAAATAATATAAGAATAGGCACAGACAACATCACACTTCTATATTAAAGTCGGTGACAAAGGAGATGTTTCAATTTCGGCTATGAACATGTACAGTACATTAAAAAATGTAAAAAAATGAATAAAACTACTACAAATTACATTGCCTGATATTTTCAGCCGTTAAACCGTGTACAAAAATATTTTATAGCATCCAAATAAAACCAAACCTGGCAATAAAGGATGCCATACTGTTTCTGTAATCTGTGGCTGTGTTCTGTGAATAAGCGCGAGTACACACGACCGACAATCGGTAACCGATTTTTTGTGTGGTAACGTATACATTTACTAACGTTCCATTTTTCATCGATAATCGGGGTGGCTGCGATACACCTATATTTTTATGACCGACTTTTTGTAGTTCGCGTGCGTTGCAACGTAAAAATCCATGTCTCATTTTCCACCGTCAATAAATCGGTCACCGATAGTCGGTCGAGTGCGAACGCGCTAAGCTGGCTTTATTTCTTATTTTGGAGTTTTGTATGCTGCTAACTTGTTTACCACGGCTTAAGGCTTATTTCAACGAACTACGATATAGCTCTAGCGACTTGGATTTTGACGATTATATCATTTCCTTTAGCTTTTAGAACGGTGAGTATTCTTGTGTAAATGTGTCAAAAAGTTTACAAATACTTGACCACAATAGTTTCAAAACGTATTTAAGTTTTATCTTAACGATTTAATTGCGATTTCAAATATATATGTATTACTCTTTTTAGTTCATGTACATAATAGATATTAACGTTTAATATTGGTGGGGAGTTTAACGATAACTACTACATGTGTGTTTATTTTCAGGCTCACAATAACTCGCTGTGTAAATTGTGACTCCCTTTTCAATGAAAATGGTAACCAACATATTTATCTTCTGACTGATATTGGAGCAGAATTAGTTTCCATCATAGAGCAAAAAATGGGTCATGATGTAATTAGTGTTTACTAATCACCCTTAATTTTTCACAATATGTATAATATTAAAGTGTATCTGAAAAAATGGTTCTTTTTTTTTAATATGACATTGCTTCATTCTTTTATTTTTAGATCGATCTTGCTGGTGTTTTGTCTGAAAACTGTTTTAATTCGGCATTACAAGAATTGCAGACTGTATCAACAACATCTCACACACATCAATTGCCTGAAGTGCAGTCTGCACCAGTATATCATGACACATATGTTTGTGTTTGGTGCAGGTCAGTCATCATATCAGAGAAGAACTCGATTCTCTTTTAAGAAGGCCCAGAGAGAAATGAAATCACTTCAAGGATATATCCTATAGTGGTCAGTTGACTTATGATAGCATTGCCTACAATTCTTTACAAGATGTCACACATGTACAGTAAGCTCCTTATAAAGCTGTTTGACCTTTGGACCGTTCTTATGTCGCTCGTAATAGTGGCGGTTTTTGTAGGGTAAATGTATATGCATTATCTGGAATCTATTAATAGAAAAAAAAACCTTATAAAATGAATATAATTTGCACAAATACATGATTAATATTTTGAGATACAGATTTGTTTGTAGCTATGGGAGCTTACTGTACCTACAAACAAATCTGTATCTCAAAATATTAATCATGTATTTGTGCAAATTATATTCATTTTATAAGGTTTTTTTTCTATTAATAGATTCCAGATAATGCATATATCACGTTGGGTCCGAGTTAGATGAATTGTGCAGCAACACATGAAAATTGAATCAACATCAAGTCAATATTCAGTCAGTTACACCAACTCATAATATTAATGTATGTGTATGTTGTGGAGTAGCACTAGTCAATGGCGATCACATGCTCTGCCAGATGGCTCTGAGTGGAATGTAATAGCATCAAGAATTTTTCCCAGAGGTATGGGGTAATTTAAAAAAAATTATGCATGCATGAGTGATTTAAAAATTCATGGAATATTGTTTTGATCTGAATTTGTTTATTGTATTTCTTTAGATAGCAGAGTTTGCTATGCATGCTGGGTGTCTGCTCAGCGGAATGCTCATCGACAGACTGTCCAAGAGGAACAGGGTGACTAGAGTCCACTATAATAAGATCAAAATAGGAATAATTGTGTTTGGTGCAGGTCTTCATTGATTCGAAGGCGAGTTTATTTATTTATTGCGATCTGGACCTGAGATAGATTAAATTGCCACAAGGATTTTTCCTAGAGAGGTAACACAGTTCAATTTAGTCTAACCAAAACACTAACATTGCCAAATAACTAAAGAAACACTGTACTTATACTATACTTTTGAAATTCACTTTGCCTAACATTAAGTTCGTTAAGTTTTTAGATGTCAGTTATTAAGGAATGTCATTTATTTCACAGATAGAAGATAATGCACTTGCAAGTAGTGAGTGTTGGACCCAAGCTTAACAAAATATACTTCTTCACAATGTGGCACAGGAGTACAATATACCCACAGATTATATTGATTTGGATGAGTTCACACATACACCTGATTCCAGTAGCCAGTGTTTTATTCCTGGGTGTTTACAACCGGAAAGATTAAATGTTCCAGATTATTTAAAAAAGAGAGTTGACCACAAATAAAATATTTATTACTAAAACTGCTAGTCTGTGCCGAACATCAGTCAGAGTATAATTGGAACATTTTAGATGAACATATATTTAGTAATTCTTTCAGTAAAAATACTTTGGAGGCAATTTTAAAATTAAGTATCTAAGGGGGTAGATACTTTAAAATTGCCTCCAAAGTATTTACTAAATACTAAATATATGTTCATCCAAAATGTTCCAATTATAATATGCAATAGAATTTTGAAAATATTGATTTGATGAGTGACAGTATTTTGGTACTTTGGGTGGGCTCGGCATCAAGCTAACATAGAAGGGCCGGCATCATTTCTAGATGGAATATTAATAAATGAAATAGAATAAACATTTTTAAAACAGTGTTTTATTTATCAGACTGAACCCTAACACCTTACACACTTTTTACTACACTTAAAAGACAATCACTCTACTTCAACTTTAAACCTTCCCAATAACACAGGACATGCAAACAACTTTTAACAAAACTGAATATAATCAACACAATCTGCCTGTTGTGTGCCATATTATTATAATATAAGGCTTCTTTAGCATTCACATACTTCAATTAGAACTTTGGTTATTGGGTTCAAGTTATGCACTAAAAATAGATTTAAGTACACTTTTCTGAGTGCTGGATGATTACTTGATCTTTTGCAGTTTTGCGCTATAACTTTTAATAGAAGCACAAGCTGCTTTTCTGTAGACATATTGGCTAAGGTGGTTTTGAATAACTAGTCCTATTTCATCATAAACACTTTTTACTACACTTGAAAGGCAATCAGTCGACTTCAACTTTTAACCTTCCCAATGACACAGGACATGCAAGCCACATTTAACAAAACATTCAATATAATCAACACAATCTGCCTATTGTGTACCATATAATATAATGCTTCTTTAGCGTTCACTTACTTCACTTGGAAGTTTGGTTATTGGCTTTTGGTTAAGCAGTATAAATAGGTCTAAGTTCACTTTTCTGAGTGTTGGGTGATTACTTGATCTTTTGCAGTTTTGCACTAAAACTTAATAGAAGCTCAAGCTGCTTTTTCGTTCACATATCATAAGGTAGTTTCGTATTCGTCACCAGAACTGTTTAGTCATATTTCAGGAAGCTCATAAAGAAATCCGTTGATATAGGTATTGATAATGATTAATTATATAAATAATTGTATCTATTTACGTTCAATTCAATTCAATTAAAAGAATACGGAATTGTTTGTAAACTCTGTAGTGTCGCGTGTTAGTTTTTTTTTATTTTCCAATTATTTTTTGACGTTACAGTGTTGCCATTATATTGATGTTATAAAACTGTCATTGATCATCAAAAAGTATAATGTACACGAAAACAACAAAAAAATAACAAAAATTAATTGCAAAGTAATGTTTTATTTTTATTTCCCTAGCATAAAAACCACTGTACATACTCATAGCCGGGACTCCATACAAACCTGAAACATCTCCTTTTAAGATTTTCTAGGGGATCATCGTTTGGTTTGTGATGTTGTCTGTGCCTATTCTTATATTATTTTTAACTTTTTTGAAGTCGGTTTTTATTTTTTTAGATGTCGGTTAAAACTGTTTAATTGAACCGGTATCCAGACACGACAACAACAACGTTAAGCTTAGCGGAATTAGGCCCCTGCTGTGTTATGTAACGATTACGGACAGTGTGTACTGCCTTTGACTTTCAGTAAATGCAGTGGCGTGAAAGGATGCGAGCTGTTTGTTGCGAAAAAGCGATCACAAACAGGTAAAAATAAAGGTTACAGCCAGAATCAGTCACAAGTAGCATGTGATAGCAGTTTGTTCTCATCAGTTCGATGATCAGTAAAAAATATTGATTTTTTGATAATTATGAGCATTAAACTACTTTCTATGAGATGTTAACAATCACATCAAGTGTATATAACTCCTAGTATTGCAATAACACTACCACGGATAATCTCCATAATAATAAAAAAGTAGTGGCGTATCAGAAGTGGGCTGTACAAGTATATGGGTTTTCAATAAACCCATATACTGAAGAGAATTGTTTCAGGTTAAGGTGAGAATTCTTTTTTCAACACTGAGTGTTTCTGCCAGCCTGGCATGATCATAATACATCCTTATAACAAATAATAATATTATGTTATCCAAATAATGTGCATTCTGCAATTATAATAACACTATGTTAAAATATTTGTTCATTACAAAAAGTTTATGTATTTTTTGAACTCATTGTTTCATTATTAGTAATAATCAATCAACTGATCAATGAACTACTGCGAGCGTGTCTATATGATCACGCACAGCGTGTGACGGCATCCCGGCGGCGCGGATGACGTGAACTGTGTGACATCACATACCGGTCACAAAGAGTGTATGGTGTCGTCCCACAGCAGCGTGGATGATGTTGAGCCCTTGCAGTGCGGGTACAGGCTCAGGGATGTCCCGCGTCGTTGTGTCTCCAAAGCCCAACTGCCCGCAAGTGTTACGTCCTGACGGACACAATAAGACGTGAATAAAGACTGGAAATTAAAGACGCTAGGTATCAAGTGAAGTATCCTAAATATTTTCTCAAACATGATACGATATACGACCATATCTTATACAACCTTCTTTGGGAGAAATGGTACTGGCAATAATGGGACAAACAGCGGTCTGCAATTTCTTATCTGACGTGCACGCAATGCAATATATTTTGACAATGGAACGAACTTCTTTTATGGCTGTACCTGATTACTACATTTTACACTGGCACGACAAAAGAATGCTATATTTTAAATTTAAAAAATTAATATTGTTATCCTGGAATATTTTATTTTTCAAAACAGTTATCCATTCGGTTACCTAAATATAATACTCACCAAAGGTGTAAGCCTCGCCATCCTCCGCAATAAGCACAGAGTGGCCAGCGCTGCAGCTGCTCACAATCAGACGATACTGAAACATCACCACATTGACATTAACATTATTATATTATGCAGCTCACATGAAGCTAGGTAGAGTAGTACCACGTTTATAAGTTACACCGATGTACCTGTGCAGAATTCTCATTTTCTGATTCTGAGCGAGATGGAATGAACTTCTGATTTTGGTGACTTCAAATCTTAACATACGCAATAAAATTTATATTTTAATGGTGTCGGCACTCGTATTAAATCGGCTTTTGGTTGCTTTCTTCTGCGTAGCCGATGCTACTTATAAAAGTGGTTGTACTGTACTGTGTATAAAAAAGCTAGAATTATATACGTAAAATATCTTGAAGGATAGATATGAGTTTCAGAAAACATAGGCACTTATTTTACCAATGTGTCATATAAATAATTGTAATATTCTTCCAGAACTATAAGTTTTGAATAAATACAGTATTCCCCTGAACGGAAATAACACAAAGAACCGGCCAAGTGCGTGTTGGACCACGCGCAATGTAAGGTTCCTACTATTATTTTAAATAGCCTTACTATTAATTAAAATTACATTTACGTTCAGTGAATGTTGAAAATTTGTATGGATCAGCTTATTGTTTTGGCGATTTCAAGAAAGGTCCCATTGTAAAAGTTATTCAATTTGCTTGTCTCAGCAAGCACACAAAATTTAGCTCCTGCTTAAAAAGTAACCGTTTATATCGAAATACTTCCAAATTATGAATAATTATTCTTATCGCTTTAGAAATTTCTGGATTATTCTAAAAATTTCGAGAAAAATCTGGTAAGTTCTAAAATATATAAAAGATGTTCAAATAGATATTATTAGACAGTCCTAGAACGTTCTAGATTGCTTCAGAATTTTAAACATTCTTAAAATTATAAATATACAAATATTAGATGTTTAGATATATTTAGATGTTTAAAATCGATTGGAAATGATTCTTATTGTCTAGAATGTTCTGGATTGTCCATAGACTTATTTTCACCTAGATTACGCAAGTGCATGTACCGCACACGAACGTTCTCGATGACGGACGTCAAACGAAAACTAAAAAACGCCTCAATGGTGCTGTATTGAGCTGTAAAAACTACACAAAAAAGTGGAGCGAGATAATGGAAACGCTTCCTTTCATTAGTAAATCATTTTGTTATTAAATTGTGTTTTTTATTGCAAAATCAATTATTTTATGTTCATTGTGGTTTTGCAATGAAAACTATGTAACTGAGTGTGTATCGCATAAGTCATTATACATTGCCGCTTTTAGTTACAAAGCTGTATAGTAGGACCTGTCTTTTAAAACACGCAATGAATTTTAAGATGAACGATATTTTAACTTGTCGCTTAACTTCGTGGTATGGTGGTTATTCTCATTTTTCTGTCAAATGAAGCAAATTGTATTGTATAGTTAGTTGTTCTCGATTCTAACTCTAATCGATTTTAGAAACAGAGGAATGATAATGTTCGCGTGTATTCATGTACCTAAATTATTTTTATTATTGCAATGTTTCTATTTTGTGATTTTGTTTAGAATGTATTATTATGTAATTAATTATAATTACAGTTAATTAGGTAGCTAGGTACCAATAAGAACAAGCTATTTACTATAATCAATGAAAATGACTCACATTGTAGTAAAAAAAAGTAATTTTTACATTTATTATTCCTATGTCGTTTTATCATTCCTCTGTCGATGAACTCGAATAATCGATAGCGAAATCGGTTTTATAAAATTATATAAAAGAAGCGCGGCGGTGCCTTCGAATCGTTTACGCGTGGACGGGGACTTTTCATCACTAAATCGTTCATGTGACGTCACAGTAGGTAGAAAAATAATGGCACGCTTGGTTTCTATACAAGGGATGAGACTAGCGTTATCTAGGTAAATATAAGTCTATGGGATTGCCCTTAAAAATGGAATTTTAGCGTGCTATGTATTTTGACCTGAGCAAAGCCGAGATTTGCAGCTAGTAATATAATAAAACATCTCACCAGGCGATCAGTAAACCTGTGAAAGGTGTAGAGGTTGGGGTGACTGAGCTTCTGCGGGTTGGACTCGCGCTTAGCTACCAGGTCCCAGGACACCATACCCGCAATCAACAGTGCCCCTGCTGGCTTGTAAAATGACTTGAGCAGCTCCTGGTGGAAACCATCATTCAGACATCAACACCAAACAAACTACTTTGGCTCAATTTTTCAATGTTATAGGCTCCTTTTCTGAAGCCATACTCCATTGATTGACATAAAACAGTAATTGTGATTTTTAGTGGAAACAAACAACTACACGCAACCAGGGTCGTGTGCATGGGTACCTCCGTCTTACCTATTTCTGCCGCAAAGCAGCAGTGCTTGCATTGCTGTGTTCCGGGTTTGGTTCTTGTGGGGGTTGCAGTTTTGCTGCGAATCTCACAGAAACCACATGTATTATAGTACTTATGGTACTACTTATGGATAGTCAAAAAAAGGGAATTTCGAAACGAAAGCGAAAGCCAATTCACATGACACAGTTCACCTATCCAATTTATAATTTTATATACCTATTTATTATTTACTACATATATTCTTAATGATTTTAATAATACCATTATCCATTTGTACACCAGAATAATATTCCATAATATTACATTGAATATAAGATGACAATTGTGCTGATCAGACAATTAAACGCAAAGCTTTTGGTGAGCAGGGCGCGCAACACTTCGGCTTAGTGTCGTAGACGTAGTTCCCCAGGTTGTAGCTGAAAATCAGCGATTTGCTCATGTCTTATGAGCAAAATTGACGCTGAGCTATGGCCTTTTTGTGCTGCTACAGCACACATACATAACAGTGGTGTGGAAACAGGTAGGTATGCGATACTGATTTCATATTTTTGTATTTTTTTGTTTACTTCCAAGTATACTTATTTGCTTATACTAAATTGTTGTGTGTGTGTGTCTGAAGACCAAATAAAGTTTCTATCTATCTATCTATAGGTGACTGTTACCACTTACCATCAGGGGGCCAGTTTGCTTATTTGCCAACATAACTGCAATAAAAAAAAAGATACTTAAAAATACTTCTCGAAATTACATAGCTGAGGAGAAGCATTATTAACAGATGTTGATACGTAAATAAAGTCTACTTTGGCTTAACAAAGTACGAAAAGAGATCAATTCAGTTGAAAATTCGACTTTCGAAAATTGTTGTTTTATTGATTTATTAATTATTTTACAAATAGACTTCCTCTTTATATTAAGCAGTGTAGTATTAAAACAGTAAAACTGTAAATACCCGGAAGGCGTTAGAAGTTGTGTTCCAGATAAGCATCAGTACTTTGCCGGTGCTGATATTTGATGTTAGCCTCATTTTGCGTTTGTTATTAGAAATGTTAAAATTTTTAGCCGCGCTAATTGTTCTTATCTGGCGTAGAAAAATAAAACCGTAGGAACGGGATTTGTCGTGCTGAATTTTGACGCCTCACTTACTTAGTCCAGTAACGTAATATTTCTAATAAAACGAATCAGAATCAGCTAAAACTATAAATGTCTTTAGATTCATGAAAAATAGAGTAAATGTCAAATTTGAAAGATGACCCATTTATTAGCATGGTTATTTGGTGTTAACTTTTCGTGGCAAAAATGTTTAAGTGGAACACAAGAAACCAATGAAACGCGTTGATGCTAAAAATGTTGTAAATCCGTGCTTATCTGGAACACGCCTAGTATCTCAACACTATCTTCTTTTGTTAGGACTCAAATTAGTAGCCCAAAACCCCGTAAGCTAGTTTCCCCCATATCACTTTAAACAATGTATCCCTACCAGTCTGCTCTGACTTCAGGTATCTAGGTTCACTTACCCTAATGCCACTAACCTTGACAGGGCCGAAAGGAATCCGATAGATGCAGGTTTTTGTATTTGGACAGCACTATTGATCTTTAAGGATCACGTTGGCGTTTATTTCATTGACATTTGTCTATTTATTCAAGAGTTATAACGGTTTATGAACATCATGTTTGCAACGGAGGGTAAAAAAATTAAACGGCCCCTAAAAATAAATAAGAAATTGGGGTTTTTTTTTTCTATTTTTTTATCACCAAAATGACCTCCTCTTGCCCCCTGCCTCGTATGTGCACTTTGTGGAGAAACACACTATATAAAATATTAAAATATAATTTAGTGGATATTAAACTTTTTGAAGAAAAATGACGTCCAACAGTGAAAATAGTTGTCAAGAGTTGAGAGAACAAGTTTCCAATGTTGAATTAGTTTTTTACCAGAAAAGTAGCATGAGAAATATTATTCAATAATTGGCGACTTCAAAAGGTTTTAAAACATATTCTGAGACGGTGCTTTTGTCATATTTCACGGAATTATCAAAAACTTTTAATCCCACATATTGCAGTAATTTTACTTTCAATTTTTAATATTGTTAATTTAGTTGTTGGCTATAATAAACATGTATATAAAAATAGCTTTTGGCCACTAGCACGAATTCATCATTTATGAAAACCATGTGTAGGTCTTGTTTAGTATTGATTGCAGTTTTTGGCGTAGAGGTCGAGAGATAAGAGGGCCTTTTACCGATCTCATGATTTTGCAAATGATATCATATGATATCATGGTGAAAAATACGATTTCCGATCAAATTTTTGATCATTTGTTCATTATTTAATGATGACATCATTGAAATTATGCCATAGTGATGATATCATTGAAGATCGGTAATACGAAATGCAGCATTTCATAACTTCTTTGTCTCAAATTTATACCATGTCATACGATGAAAGATCCATAATTGGCCTGCAGATGTAAAGATGTTATACAAGACCGGTCCCAGCACGTACCCTTGTGGTACTCCAGCCTCGATATAGTGTAAGCAAGATCTCGCGTCACCTTCTTAACCTGGAATAATCTCTCTGACAGGTGGGATGCTATAACAGGATACACCGAGTGTGGTAGCTTCTCTTTTATATTGCATAATAGCCCTTTATGCCAAACACGATCAAAGGGCTGTTGCACATCTAAGAATGCCGCAGAAGTGTATAGAGTGTGCAGAGATGAATGGAATGAAATGTGTTGCGCCAACTTCACTTAAGTGTGGGATAAAAAAACTGATAATATCATATTATGATGGATGATGACAAATAATGTAACTTATGAAATAAATAGCACTTTTTATCATTAACTTACATCGGGCAGCTTGACCCTAGACTCTTCTGGTGGAGGTGATGGAGGCGCCGCAGGCTCAGGCGCGGGATCGGAGCCAGAGCTGTCGCTATCGACAGAGCGACGACGCCTTGCCGCGCGCCGCCCTACTTTCGGCGCACGCGACCCGACTCCCGTCGATCCTACACTTGAGCGCTTCCTAGTTCCACCGTTGTTCATGACTGTGTGCCGAAATATATGTAAGTGTAAGGACATGACATGGGATGAATACAATTATAAAATCAATTACAATTTAAATAATCAACTGGCTTATGACAGTAAACTTAAAGAAACCAACGTTTTTGGTCACTGTGTTTCAACTGCTCCAAGTCAGTTCTGGGTAGTCATAGAAAAAAAGTTACTATCCACAATTGGTTCTGGGTGGTCTTAAAAATACTTACTTACCCTAACCAACTGTAATTCACGTGCTGGAAGCCGATTCCGGCGGCTACCTCTGGTGGTAGGGAGGATGAGGGCGAGCTTCTCGCCGTGGCGCTTCGCGCCCGTTGGGGATTTCCCCGAGCTTCGGCTCACCCGCGCGGCGGTAGATCCAGTGGGATCTACCATCGGGCAACCCGTTACCCGCACTGAGCGGGCCGGGGGCTCGGCGCACTGAGCGTCGGACCGCGTGGAAGACAACCACAATAAAAAACCAATTTCGGGGTGTAGAGCGGCGCAATTCTGTGCCGCTCCACAAAGTAGCAGAGCCAGATGAGGAGTCCGGCAACGGACGTGTTACAGGCAGGAGGTCAGCGGGAATGAGGCCTGGCTGTTGTCCCCTTCCCCCTGTTTTGTGACGGACGGAGAGCTGCTGGGGGGGTTTTTAGTGGGTAGGCCCGGGCTGTGTACGGTCTGGGGAGTCCCACATATCCTCGTGGTTTAGCTCGACCACGAGGAATGCGTCAATGCATTTTCCCCCCTCCCAAAAAAAAAGGCACAAATTCAATACTCAAATTTCAAAAGCAGAATATTGTATTTTAGGAACAGCAGTTTTGCTGCCTTTTCGCCCATGAGGCGATTTCTAAGGGTTTCGTCTAACAAATCAAAACAAGTAACTGCATGCATACAATCCGCGTGAAAGAAATGTCAAATGCTTTCTTCCTATTGGTCGAACGAAAACGAATCAAAACGCCATATTGGGAAGACAACAACAAGCGCCGCAAGGCACGGCTCAGTAGCGCGGCGACCGACCGCGCGATCGACGACACGTCACGCACGACTTCCGTATACATTCGCATTCGCAAAACATTCGCATCATTTGATGCGAATGCGAACGTTGAAGCGAATGCTTAAAATGATGCGAATCATTCGCTTATGCGAATCATTCGCTTATGCGAATGCGAATATTCGTAACAACCCTAATTGTAACAACATATTGTTATACACAGCAAACTACATATTGTTTGCATGTTTGCTTACCTGCATGAGTGGGGGTGCAGGGGTTGCAGCCCTCTTTCTCAGGGGGTGGAAGCCCCAGACAAGGAAAAGAACTTACGCTCCATGCGAATCTTCGAAGTTCACAACAGCTAGTGCTGGATGTCTTCTTTTGTCCGCTTCTTTACGACCCAAGCTACTTTTATTTTTACGACTTGTCGTTCCACAATTCAGGTCTTTTTTTCTTATTCTTTCGCGGGGATCAGTAAAAAAGTGAAGGTAGTAATGTTGCAAATAAATGTAGATCGAAAGATTACCAAGTTTTGCGATATAATTTTCTGTTTTCGGCGACCTGGGCGTGATTCATCTTGAATGGCTTCTTGCCCATCTTGAAACCACTCAAAAATATGTGCACACGCGATAGACATTTATCAATATAAACTTCTTAAAGTTTGCAACAATTCATTGTTTTAATTAATTATTAACATTCTTTCAATAAAAAACAATTTATGCAAACGAAGGCTGCGGCTAAGTTTATTTTTTATAGTTTGTTTTTTAATAGGCCTTTGTTATCCAGTATCCGGCTAGATAGTAATTTTAAGCCAGATAGTTACTGGATACCTGTTTCATCTCTACCAAGACTGACTCGGTGCACCTCAAATATAGTTGGTTAGGTTAAGTTAATTTTTTTAAGACCACCCAGAACTGACTCGGGGCACCTCAAATACAGTTGCGGATAGGTTAAGTACATTTTTTTTTATAACTACCCAGAACTGACTTGGGGTACATGAAACACAGTTGTTTAGGTTAAGTTAAGACAGACAAGAATGGCTCCAGGTTTATCTTTTGATTCGGGTAATCCTGTAGAGGACTGGTTATCACTAATGTCCACACTATTTCTATAGTACACGAAAGAGATTTTTGCTCGAAAGTACTCATTCCTTGTTCCAGCTTTGTTTTCAAGATCTTTGTAACACTATCCTGCCTTTTAATGGATTGCTCCATGGTCAATATTTGATCACTGAAGAACTCAAGTGAAGACTTGAGGCTACTTATCTCTTCTTTACACGTTTTTTTCATTTCTTGGCTTATATCTTGTACCAACTTGCATGTGTCTATGATTGTATATTGGATCCTGACTCAGAATCACCACTACCTTCGTCATCACCCGGGGTTAAGAATGATGACCTCTGGGATAAATTTTTTAAGCAGTCATCACAGCTCCACTCTATTCCAGGGGAATTGCGTAGGGAGTTAAGTTGCTTATTTGACAGCTTAGCACATGTTGCATCAGCGTGAAAAATGTTGTTACATCTGCTACACTCCAAGCCAGGGGCTTTCTTCGTAATACTCTTTGAACATTTTTTAAGACCATTGTGGGTAGACTTAACGACTGTTCACTACAGCCTACAAAGACTGACTGATACTTATATAAATAATTAGTTGTTCAATTCCTTGGTTACTTAGATTTTTGATAAGATTCTTGGTTAATCACCGGAGGGAGAGCCATCTTACCATCTTACCTATTTCTGCCGCAAAGCAGCAGTGCTTGCATTGCTGTGTTCCGGTTTGAAGGGTAAGATATGGCATTGAAATTACTGAGTAGGTACTGACTTTACATCTTAAGTCACAAGTTGGCAACGTATGTGATTCTTGTGGGGTGTGATTCTTGTGCAGTTTTGCTGCGAATCTCACAGGAACCACATGTATTATAGGTCACTGTTACCACATACCATCAGGTGGGCAGTTTGTTTGTTTGCTAACTTAATTGCAATAAAAAAAATAGTCTTTGTTTTGTTTGACGTCAGTGCCTTTGGATCACATATAATAAATTTGCTTACTATTACAAATCGTTAGCAAATTTTAAATAGTATCGACTATTGTTAGCTGGAGGGATCAATTCAAAAGGATGTCTTTAAATACTTATCTACCTCACATTAGCCACTGTAGGAAAAAAATAAAAGAAGCACTAAAATAACATTGCAAGAAAGCATTAAGTTTTTAATTAAACAGTGAACAACAGAACAAAGACGGTACGCCGACACGTGTGCCGACAAGAACGCTTTTGATCAAAACACTAAACGAGATGTATACATTATTAATATAAAAATATTTTTCTTAAAACAGGAATATACTTACTAGATCACTTTAATCTTGGAAACGTATGCACAACACCTAGCTGACTGACTGAACTTTTGTTTGAGATTGATTGATTTTGATTACGAATATTTGTACTAACTATCACAGACGAGAGATTATGTAGTAATGTGGTGGTGTGGTTAGTGTGGTAAACTCGCTTACCTCGCTTACCTCAGTTGGTTACTTAATAGTCTGTGGTGGTAATATAGAAAGAATAGGGTAGTTGACTCATATCAAAATTGATTAAAATATTGTTTATTTCTAATAGTATTTGGCATAAGGTTCCACAATATACCGATTTTAATAAATAACAATGAATGATTACTGTAAAATTTTCATTTGAAAATGCTAGAAATAATCTTTTTTTATCTCACGCCGTAAACGCTTTGATATCCTGTGGTCAGGGCCGTGACGTCACTCATATAGTAAACAAAGAAATGTCAAATTTGATTCAACAACTCGTCGATTTGCACTATTCTTTCCTAAAACTGGCAAAAAATTGTCCAAATCTCCGTTATTATATGTGTAAATATCGTAAATTATTTGTATTAATAGCAAAATCAACCATTGATGTTGGATTTGTGTGAGCAGATAGTACAAATCTTCCGAAAATCGATAGATTGATGGTTAGGAGATTCTTTGTGTATCGCTCTCATTGATTTACTACCAAACGATCACTCTAAACAATATAAGTACAGTTTCAATACTGTTATAATGAAGAACAGATTACAAGTGTACTTGTCAAGATTGTCACGCAGCAGAAGAGAGTTGAAACATGCATTTTTGGTGTGGTTGCACCATCACTGTGAGGCTATTTTCTACAGCAGTTGAATGCTATTGAATAGAATCCCATCTCTCAAAAGTCAAATGAACACTAAAAGTATTTACTTCAAGAGAAATGTTCAAAAGAAAACATCAGGATCATGTGTCAAATACCAGTGTAGTACTGCAAGAATTTGTAAATGAACATAAAAAGAGAAAGATTGGCAGTAATATTCATTTGTCAAGCCAAACATGAAGAAAATGACTGGGAGGAATAATATATATACATTCACAGACACAGATTGTGACATATTTCTTAAAAACTTAACGACCTTTTCAATGAAGAAAGAATAAAGTGCATAGAAAACTAAACCAGGAATCATCAATACAGAAGTGCTCTTTAGTTCGAGCTTGGTTATGAAGAATAACAGCTTCCATGTGCTATGAAGTCAGCCAGTGCATAACACATGATGGTTCTTTCGTTGGGAAGATTTTTGGTAGGAAATCTTGCAGACACCTATAATAAAATGTGGATAAAAGTTGAAGGATGAAGATTGGGGTTGACATTTGCAAAATGTGACCTCTTCATTTCTGATTAATACCCTGTAATAGTCAGTTCAACAAACAGTATCCATAAAATTAGATAAAAGAGCATGACAATTTTAGTAAAGAAAATGCTAATTATCAAAGACGTAAAACTGTGAACAGTATGCTTAACTCAGTATAGATGCAGATGTTTTGTGCTAAAGCAAAACTTATTTGTGTTGCTAGCAGTAATTTTGAAAACACTCAAAAGGTGACAAAATATTAGCTATAATAGATATTTGTTCTAACAATCCGTATGTCTAAAAACTTATTGATCAAATAGTGCCATTTTGGAAACTATACTACACACACACTATACATTTTTCCTATGAAAGTATGACTTCATAATAAATCACTTTACTATTATTTTGACTTTTATTACCTGCGACCCTAAGGCAATATACTATGATAAATTAATAAATTTGATCTAACTCTATTCAAACCTATTTGCACATACTTTTGGAACATTTATATGTTTGAGTAACAATGATAAATATGAACAACAAACCTATAAAATATTATAAATCTTTTAAGGTGTAATGGAAAAATAAAACACATGTATTTCACATTAAAAAATTTTGATTCAACTTAAACCTTTACAAGTCATTATTGTCAAATAAACATGCAACATTTTTTTTTGTGAAGAACATTATGTCTAATGTAAGTAGTACAAAAATTAGTTATGTCATCTTTAGATGTTAGTTATGTATAAAGTAAAGAAAAACATCTATATATTATTTATTTAATAAGAAGGATCTTGTAAATTAGGAAGAGCACAGGCTGACAACACAGCAATCACATTTAATATATTTGTATACGGCTTTAAAATGGATAACTTGTATATTCTTGCGTAAGCTGTTCTGAAATTTACTTTCTTCTAGTAAGTTAATATCACTAATACTGCTTTCATATCCTTAAATATTAAATTGACTAAACCATCAGGTAGTCACAGTAATAAATATTCAATAGTATTTGCGTTTTTATACTCAGGCCAAGTTACCTAGTACTTTATTGGGTTTTTGAATTTCATTTCTTAGCAATCTATGATTACCCTTTTATACTTATGGTGAAACACTAGAAGTAACTTTTTTTATTGTGCTTTTGGTTAAAAGGTCTAATAAATGGTTAAAGTTCACTAACTTTCTTTCTTCTTTTCTTCATAAGTTTCCTCAAGAGCTTTATTTCTTTAGAAATAATATATCAACTATTAAATAAAGTTATTTAGGTATCCCTATGTATATTCTTGGTTTGTGCCTTATCATACATAAAAGTACGTACTGTCCAGATTTAATTTTTGGTTATTGTGATTTTTCCTTTTTATGTCTTCAGTTGTCCGACTTGATAGCTTGACGGAGAAGACTTAAGTAATGATCCAACTAGTGAAGGTATATAAAATGTCATTATCATAATTTTCCTCACTTGGAAATAATAATTTTTAATAATGTCTGGCCAGATATAGGTGGTTTGCAGCACTTTACTTCAGACAATTTATTGGGAGATGTTGCAGTTGATTGGTGGTGGGCAGCAGGTTTAATCAGTGAAGATATAACATCTTTCAGTTTTACCATACTGGACCTATTTACTTCTATGGTGCTTTGGTATATAAATACTTGAGTTATTTTGTTGACATAATGTTGTTCTAGTTGACGGGCCACATTTTGATGTTGTGGCTGAGCATGCACTGCTTTGTATTATGTTGCACAAGTTTTACTGCCTTATCAATCTCGTTGTCAAAAGGAGAACAGGGTAGTACACAATAGTTCTCATTAAGTAACCTCTGAAAGCAACAAAATTTAATTAGGTACTCAGTAAATACAAGTAAACGTTGTTTAGATAAATATATTCATTATTATGAAACTGGGATAGTTTGTAATACATACCTTTTAATTAATATTCAATTGAACATAAGTACCTACATATTATTTTCTTTGAAACATCATCTAGTGTCAGTGTATAACTTAGATTAAATCAAAAATGCGTGAATGGTGAAGTTTTCTCTACGTCTGGCGTTAAAATTTGGTTGGTCGGCTGCGGCGTTTTCATTCTAACTGAAAGATAAAAATTTAATTAATGATTTTACATATAACCTAAAAACTTCTATTTTGTTTAAGTTGAAACACAGATTGAGTTATTTATTTATAGTACTTACATTAATGTGATTTTCGCAAAAATACATTTGAGTTTCAGTAGATAGTTACAGGATTTCTTTAAGCGAGTGTTAACCAAATATTTCGCATGGCTATATCACTGGGTACGTCTAATCCACAGCTTTCCTGGAGTATTTGAAGAGGTAATTTTATTTTCCTGTTCTATTGTCCCGTTCCATATATACATTTACTATATTTTGTGATATTTAATAGAAAGCATTGTTTTGTGAGGTTATTTCGCCTCGGTGCTTTGTTTACTATAAGTCTGACGTCATTTGATGTATGCCATAGATAATCAACAGACTGTCATGGCTGACCGTGTTTTCGGTCCAAAATTGAAAATCTTAATTTAAAATAGATTTTTTGCACTTTTTAGCCATCGAAAAAAATAATATTCATGTGCTATGGTCTAATACAACAATTATGAACATTTTAAGCCCTACTTTAAAAAAGGGTCAACTAGCCTATTCCCGAAAGTCCCGCCCGAAAAACCTATTGTCGCATTTACACATTCGTGTTCGCCATTCGTCTCGTCATTCGACGAAACATTCGTTTCGTATACGAGTGCCGCCGCGAACGCGACCTACTGTTCACACCTCAGAATAATCACTACTAGAGATGTGTCGATCTTTACAGAAACGACTCAGTGAGTCGTTTCTTCCAAGTGATTCACTGATTCAAATCTCTAACAGCGCTGCAAATGAATCATTCGCTCTTCAATCGGCACGCGGCGCTCGCACGATTGAGATAGGTAAATTGTTCAGAGTCGGAGCGCTTCGGATCGCGTCGCTCAATTGCATTTCGGTTTTATTCGACACGCGGCGCTCACACGATTGACATAGGTAAATAGTTCGGAGTCAGAGCGCTTCGCGTTGAGTCGGCGATCACCAACCGCCATCTCTCTCACTAATTCATTACTAGTGGGCGAGTGAGAGAGACGGCAACACTAGCCCAAACTCAGAAGAATAATCTGAGAGCCCAAATAAAATCGATTTTTAAATGCGCCAGTTAGATCTTTAACAACTAACTGACAGTCCTGAGGCCCTAGACAAATGCCACACGCTAACTTTTTCGCAGTCGTTCCTCAGAAAAAATGTATGGAGATGACATAAGCTGCGGAAAAAATAGCGTGAGGTTGTCGTAAGCTAAATAATTCAAATAATAGTTATGAAAATTAAAATGTATTTAATTTTTTAAATATTTCTTTTAAGAATCCTTGACACAGCAGATACCAAAAGTAACCAGTTTAGAAGATTTTTTCTAAGAATTAAAATGTTAGCGAAAGAACTGGAAAGAGTCAAAAAGATCAAATATCAAAACGCTGCTTTCGGAAAATTAACACCTAAATAAACACTCATTAAACCTCTAAATAAACACGGCCGTACATCAAGCGTTATAAGTCAATCGAAAAATATGTTAAGAATAAATTATGGTCAATTTTTAATGTGTTTAGTTTAATTTCCAGGCATATGTACAAATAGTAGTTTTAGCTTTTACGAATTTATCCGAAGTTCAAGATGCATGTGGGTTAAATTTTCGGGTAAATTAAATATGAGATTTACCTCAAGTACATACCTTAGAGCGAACAAATAAATATAGAAATGGAAAAAATCCAACAGTTAAGATAATAGGAAATACCCGTAATTTTAATAGTTCAAGTTTTAGGGTTTCGTTCCCCAAGAAGAAAAATGGAGCGATTATAGGATCACTTTATTGTCCGTTTGTCTGCCAAGACCTATTATCTCGGAAACGCGTGAAAGCATCGCGTTTAAATCAAAATCATATAATTATTCAGGTCTACAGTCCCTTGGTGTTGTGAAAAAATTAAACTTCTAAGTTAACGTAAAAATTACTAATTACCTACTCATTGAATTTGTGAATCTCTTAAATGGAAAAATTCCATCAATCTAGCCAACGGGAGACACCCGTAATTTTAATAGTGTAATTTTTGTCTCAGTACGCCAGATTTTTCAATTCTCAGATGGGACCGAAAAGGGAATAGTTTAGAATAATTTTTTATTTATTTACTATCAACTTTTTAAAGTTTCAAATTCTTGAGTAATTTGTTGTCACAGGCGTTTAAATTAGTCATCATAAGCACCAAAAACCCTTATATCCCTCAAAAACCCCTTTACTCGTTTTTCTTAATAGCATGTCAAAGTCCGCTTTTAGTTTCTTGACTGGCTAACCTGACCATACCAAAGGGCACAGCAGCTTTTAAAAGGATAAGTTTCATAAGAAAATGTATCCTTTATGATTTATGTGGTATTTCTCGTAATAAAAACATTTTAGTATTCAGAATATATTTAATTCATAATATATCGACGTTGAAACTATGCGAGTCATGAGAAAAACATCACTAGCAGAAACAGAAATTAGTGACCACCAACGAATTTTCGAAACATCTTACATAATACCTGTCTCTTAATTTTAACTAATTAGTCTGCCTAATGTCAAAGTGAGTCAAATATATTGAATTCAGTAGCTATTTTAGCAAAGTTTCTATGCTTTAGTTGTTATTATGAGGTTCACACATCGCGGGATTATTTATTTTGATATTCGCACACGAACATGAAGGACGTGAAAATAATGGCGGCACGCGCGCTACATCAAGGGTTGCCAACCCTACTATATAATATAGTTTTAGAGTATTTATAATAAATACTCTAAGAATATATTTGTTACGTTTGTTATGTTAATACTATATTTGTTGGTCAAATACTATATTTCCAAAAAATATATATGTTACGGTCAGAGTGAATAATCGGTGATTATTAATAATAACCGGTTAAAGTGATTAATAATAACCAACAAACCCTCCCGCTTCTTCCTAGCCCAACGAACTGTGTTTCAAGCATGGAATTATTACTCAAACAGGAATGAGCTCTTGCTTAAAAAAGTGTGCCGAGCGAGAGATAAATAACTGTACCGTTTGTCTCTTTCGTAAGTTTGTGACCACAAATTCTACAAAATAGGGATTTTTTCTTAATAACAATAACATTCAACCTGAAAGATGCTTTTGAAAATCAAAATATGCTTAATAATCACGATTGTTAAGGAAGAGATCGCTTTTAGCGACAAGGTCGCCCTTTGTACAATTAGTGTTAAGTGTATTATTTATACGTTGACTTTAAGCTGGTTGGTGTTGTACAACAAAGAAATATTATATTGTATTCTATATTTCAAAATGGGTTGCGCAAAAGAATTTTATATCTGCGTTCAATACAAGATAGGTTTTATTAATATAATAATTGTTTAAAAAATAATGAATGTAAATGATTTTCTTTCAATAGATGATCTATCCGATCAGTATATTATGTTGAAACCACCGCCATATAACAGATAATCAAATATGTCAACTTGTAACGAGGTGCTATACTCTAGATATAGCAACTCGTTGCATTCCCGCCTAACCTGACTGCATTTCAAATCTTATGTCTTTGACATAATTAATTTCTTCTCTCCCGTTACTCAATTGCGGACATCGAAACGTGTAAAAGTAGCGATGGCTAATTAACATAAATTAATATTTTTATCAGCACCTTTTTCTATAAATCTGACGAAATAATTTAACGAATATCATAAAATCTTAAAGACACTTATGTAGTGCCTTTTTAATTATATTTGTAACGATGGAATAATATATATATCAGTGACACAATTCTTAGTGCTTCATTTATCTGGTCCTACGTACCCACTGCACCACAGCGTCCACCTGCAGCTCACCCCGTTACACCATTACCAACTTGTCAAAAATGAGTCAACACTAAAATCTCTCTGTGATATTTAAATACACACCTAGTAAAAGAATGAGTAATATTTTAAGAAGAAAAGAATTAATAACACATCAGTGTGAGTCGAACTGTTTCAACAATATTTAAAACTTTTGTGGTTTCGCCAATATCTTGAACAGAATGTTAATACCAATTCTTTTTTCTAATAACTTAACATCGCATCATGTAAGCTAAACAATAAATAATTAATATAAATTACTTTTATTAAAAAATGTAAAAAATTGCGATAATATTTAGGTTAGGTACATACCATGTGGTCACCCTACTTCAATGACAACGAAAATTACTGACATTGACAAAGAATCGTTCTTGCAATAAAACATTTTTTGAATACTACCACTAGAATATTTCCTGGACGTAAAATCATAGTGTTATAATTATTAATAGTAGGCTAACATGCCAATTTCATTTATTTTATGTTATAATTATTACAAAAAAAAACAATTTAGGTATTTTGCGCATTAAAAGTAATTAAAATAAACAACAATGAAAAATCTTCATCTACCATAAGTTGTTTCATAACTACTAAATTATTAAATATACAACAGTAGCAACACTGTGGGAAAGGGATAAAATGTACAGTTATTACTATCTCTCTCGGCACACTTTTGCACTTTCAAGTGTTTAGTCTTTATTCGCATAGCAATAAAGTCCAAATTTGAACAATAATATTTTGAAGAGCTCATTCCTGTTTGAGTAATAATTCCATGGTTTCAAGTTCCCCAAGTCGGTTCTGTGTGGTCATAAAAAAATAACTTAATCTATCCGCAACTGTGTTTGAGGTGCCCCGAGTTGGTTCTGGGTGGTCTATCCAACTTTATTTGAGGTAATCCGAGTCAGTTCAGGTTAATCATTTTAACCGGTTATTATTAATAATCACCGATTATTCACTCTGACCATAACATATACAAGGTTATTTTTTATTAACACAAAAAAATTGTGTGCTTGTTCAGACAAGCAAACTGAACAACTTTCACTATGGGACCAACTTTGAAATCAAATTGAGACTTATAATAAAAGGTTACATTACAAGTGCAAACTTAATTATAGGCAGCAACCACATGGTACGAAAAATAACAACTTTAGAATCAAAAAATTAAAAAAAAAACAAAAATGCGAAAGTACGTTCAATAATCAAATCGCATCCCACTCGCATCCTTTGCAATCAACCAAACAAACGTAACGTAGTTTATGTATTTTAAGCACTAAAAGTAATTGTTTAATCGCGTTTTACATAGGTAATAATGTGGATTTGATTTAGTTAGAGAATCGAAATAAATGTCAATATTACAGGATTTTGAGAGTTAATTGTACATATTGTTGAAATAATCTATTCAGTGGCGAATACAAACCTAAGTTTGTTCTTGAGCATTTCGTTGCGAACAAATTAAAACTAGATATCCTAGGATTTTTTATTGGCACACACAAATTAACTCTAGCAAGTAAGTCAGGTGAGTCCAGTCATTCATTAACTAATTTATATAAAAAAGTATTATCCAAAAAAGCGCGACGATCTCTGAGGGATTTCATTTTAAAATAAGACAATTTATCGTCATAGTCATTGATTTACTACCAAACGTTTGGTAATAAACGTTTGGTAGTAAATCAATGATCATAGTGCGGAAGTTTTTTTGGTTAGGGGAAAGGGAGCGCAAGGTCCTCTGGACTTTTGGAAAAATTTTGGGATGTTGCGTTGTTATGATAACACCTACTTTTTATGGTTGTATCATATAGAATAGCTAAAAGTAAACACTTTGTATTCTTGTTCTTTTTTTCTCAAGTCTAATTATGTAGTTTGCGAGTAAATCAGCTTTGAAAATCACAAGGGCCGCAGGACAATTATTTTACAAAATACAGTTAATACGACAAAATATTTTCGTTTGTGAACCTTAACCGGGGACACACTGTATATTCTAAATGTGCAATGGCTGAGACCAAAAAAACAAAAATTAAAATGTATAGTACCTATAAATATAAATACAATATCAAGTTAGTTTTCAGTGTGTCTAATCCTAAAAATATAGTAAAGTGTGATATGTGATTTAATTTTATTTAATAAAAATTGTAAATGTTGGTGCTCCTGTTAAATAAATAAATAAATGATTTCAATTAAGCTCTTTATCTTGACTTTAAAAGTATTATTTTATTATGTACTGACCACGTGGACGTGTTTTAAAACCGTTTTAAAGAAATTTAAAACGGGTTTAAAACCGCGGGTTTTGGTTTAAAACCGTTTATTTACAACTAAGATAGCGACGCAACATTTATAATTTTTTCTAATTCCTGCGGCCCTTGTGATTCTCAAAGCTGATTTACTCGCAAACTATTAGACTTGAGAAAAAATGAACAAGAATACAAAGTGTTTACTTTTAGCTATTCTATATGATATTAATACATAAACCCTTATTTAAAATAATATCTATAATAGAAGTCGACGTAAAACAAATTATGTGGTTAATTTACTCATTTAATATGACTTTAAAGATTTCCGATTTAAATATATAAATGATGAAAAAACAAATATTAACTATTTCGAATATGAGAAAAAATAATTTTCTAACATAAAATCCTATTAACTATTGCTTTATATTTTTTTAAAATATTAACTAAATCTTAGAAACTAAACAAGGTATAATGATGCAGTAATAAATAATTATCGAAAATATTTGAAAAATTTAGAAAATCAAGAGTATGTAGTAACTATAAAGCAAAAAAATATTTGCTAGTAGGTATTATTACTACTACCCGAGGTAGTAGTAACAACGGGTAAAAAAATAAATTAGGGTCTATTTAGAAGTTGCTACCAGTCGCTGATCCCCTGGATGCCCCGGGGGATCACCGGCCTCCCCCTTTTAGGGGGGTGAGAAGGTCTCGCCATAGGCGAGCAGACGCCGACGAGGTCGTGGATGTGTTCATCCCATGACCTTGTCCGGCAGCGACGCGGCCCTCCTCGGCGTGTCCTCTTCTGATGAGGAGGACACGCCGATGATGGACGTGCTCGCGCCAAGGCGTGTGTGAGGGGCATCGGTGGGTTTCAGTCGGTAGGCCGCGGTTCCAGGCTGGGACTCTGCCCCCAGGGGCCGCGGAGAGTCCGACATAACCCCGCGCCTTCCGAGGCGCTGCTTATGCGTAATGCATTTCTTAACTGAAAAAAAGGGTCTATTTAGAACAAAACACGACAAATTTAATAACATAAATGATGACAATATCAGGCAGATTTTGTTGGACCTTATATCGGGAGAAATAACACTTGGATATGCACTTGAAAAAATGCGTTAAAATATACCGAGTGTAACTGAACTCCCCAATAACATTTAAGGGGCATATAAGTTAGATACTAAATGGACCTTCGGTGCTTGTCTGAGACCTAGCACCCCAATACTTTCAGAGTTACTTGATTTTAAACTGAAAGCAAAAACTTTCAAGTGACAACCATAATCAGCTCTTAACACAAAAGAAATTTAAACACAAAATGACACGTGACACGTGAGCGTAGTATTCCTCGTACGCTTACGTAGGGCTTTCGGCACTTAATACCAAAAAATATTTTATTTAGTTTATATATGACGTAAGCATAGTATTCCTCGTACGCTTACGTAGGGCTGTCGGCACTTAATACCAAAAAATAATTTATAATTTATTAATTTAAAAAACAACAGTTAAAAGGATTTTCTGTTAGGAAAATAAATTTTCTCATAATAATAGTTAATATTTGTTTTTTCATCATTCGTTTGTATTTCAATGGTTAAAAAGGCCAGGAAGCTTATAACCTTAGAAGAATCCGAAATATTTAAAGTCATATTTAATTGGTAAATAAATTACATAATTTGTTTTACGTCGACTTCTATGATAGATATTATTATAAACTAGCTGCCCGCCCCGGTCCCGCACGGGTATACTAAAAAACCTATTGACAAAACAACAGTGTAAGAAACCATAGATTTGGAGTAGCCTGAATGTCAATCTGTCAAGAACATATTTTAAATGATTTTTTCTTTCCTGTAATAATTTTTCAAATATTTTCTTTTATACAAACCTTATCCTAACAATAACTAATACGTAAAACTAAGAATCATCCAATTTCTTGTAGTCGTTCGAAAGTTATGGGCGTACATACATTTCGAAGATCCATTTTTATTTATATATATTATAATAATAAAATGTATAATAATATAATGTATATTATAATAATAAAAAAGAAAACCTTTGCTTTCATTTAGATTGTCTTTGCCGTGTTTTGACATAGGTATCACGGCTGACTTTTGTGACAATTAATAAATATAAGAATATTTAATTTGTTTTCGTAAAGAATTAACTCCCTTTTATAATATAAAAGCATTTCTAAGGTATTTAAGAATAAGCATGAAATAGGGGCTTTAAATGTTGTTTCTTTCATTTTTACAGGTGAATGAATTTTATGTTTACGAATTGTATTCGTTGTGTTTGTTAAAAATTAGATGTAAAAACCAGAGATTTAAAAACATATTGTGAAATAAAACTTTAATTTTTACAGAGAAACGCAATTACGTCTTTATTTCAATCCTAACTTTACATAAAGAATAAACATTATTATAAAACAACATTTTCGCAAATATTTCACGGAATATGGAAAAATTGAGATTTGATTTTGCTGTTACAGCAAACGGCCGATGGAAAATGAAACATCATAATATGTATAACTTCAATAGCTACACTTGAAGGACGGGTTTTTGGAATACCAGCTGAATACCAACCTGTTAATCTACATCAAGCAATCACAAATACTTGCAATTATAGCAAAGTGAAAAAATCATTGAATAAAAGACATCAAACAAGGAAAATATGGATAACATTGACGAATGATATGTCAAAAATATATTTGGACGAGTAACAAAACCTACAGTTTAATGATATTTATCTGGAAGAAATTTCAGATGAAAAAAATAATGATGAATCTACATGTAGTAATAAATCGTTAGAAAAACTTTTAGCAAAACTACTTAATTGAAAATAATAAAAAAAAATCTGAGATACAAAATTTAGGGAAGATTGCAAAGGATTTTGTCATTGGGAAATTTACTGGAAGGAACACAAATGCTTTTCAGTGGATTGATAATTTTAATAAAGAATGTGAACATTTCCAAATTGAAGAAGACAAAAAGAAAATTGAAATTTTGAATTTTGGAATACTTCAGTATAGATTGGTACAGCTGTATGATTATGAAACTTACGGTGGAATCAGAATGGGGCAAATGGGAAAAAAGTTTTTGTGAGAGATTTGCAAACAAAGGATGGTCACCCATTAGATATGCTCTGGCCTTTAAATATCAAACAGGTTCATTACTTGAGTATGCTTTAAAGAAAGAGAAATTGTTACTGGAAGTGAGAAAAGATAAAATAGATAGAGGGAATGTACAAGAAACAGAGGATCTTTATAATGAAATAGGAAAACTGGAACATCTTGTTGGGAAAAATAAATATGTTAGTAAAAGTATTTTATATTTTGACACTAAATCTAAAAGAAGTAAAGAAAAAATACCATACCAAATTTGTTTCAACGAGAAAAAAGGAAAGCGATACCATTCTGAGGAAAATTGTTGGTTTAAAGTGAAAAATCAAAAAGCAATGGTAAAAACTGTAAATAACTCAGAATAGGCTAGTTGACCCTTTTTTAAAGTAGGGCTTAAAATGTTCATAATTGTTGTATTAGACCATAGCACATGAATATTATTTTTTTCGATGGCTAAAAAGTGCAAAAAATCTATTTTAAATTAAGATTTTCAATTTTGGACCGAAAACACGGTCAGCCATGATAGTCTGTTCATTATCTGTGGCAATGACGTCAGTCTTATAGTAAACAAAGCACGGGGGCGAAATAACCTCACAAAAACAATGCTTTCTATTAAATATCACAAAATATAGTAAAACTGTATATGGAACGGGACAATAGAACAGGAATATAATAACCTCTTAAAAGACTCCAGGAAATCTGTGGATTAGACGTACCCAGTGATATAGATATGCGAAATAATTGCTTAAAGAAATCCTGTAACTATCTACTGAAACTCAAATATATTTTTGCGAAAATCACATTAATGTAAGTACTATAACTGAATAACTCAATCTGTGTAGGTACTTCAGTTTCAACTTAAACAAAATAGAAGTTTTTAGGATGTATGTAAAATCAAATCTGTATGTAAATTAATTAAATTTTTATCTTTCAGTTAGAATGAAAACTGACTGCAGCCGACCAACCAAATTTTAACTTGACCAGAAAACTGAGAGGAAACTTGACCATTCACGCCTTTTTGATTTAATTTAAGTTATACACTGACACTAGATGATGTTTCAAAGAAAAGAATATGTACTTATGTCCAATTGAATAATGATGTAATTGAATATTAATTAAAAAGTATGTATTACAAACAAAAAATATCAGAGTTTCATAATGAATATATTTATCTAAATAACTTTTACTTGAATTTACTGAGTACCTAATTAAAATTTGTTGCTTTTAGTGGTTACTTAATGAGAACTATTGTGTACTAACCTGTTCTCCTCTTGACAACGAGATTGATAAGGCAGTAAAAGTTGTGCAACATAATACAAAGCAGTGCATGCTCAGCCACAACATCAAAATGTGACCCGTCAACTAGAACAACATTATGTTAACAAAATAACTCAAGTATTCATATACCAAAGCACCATAGAAGTAAATAGGTCCAGTTTGGTAAAACTGAAAGATGTTAGGTATATCTTCATTGATTAAACCTGCTGGCCACCATGGCTGGTAAATTTCAGAACAGCTTACGCAAGAATATGCAAGTTATCCATTTTAAAGCCGTATACTAAATGTGATTGCTGTGTTGTCAGCCTGTGCTCTTCTTAATTTACAAGACCCTTCTTATTAAATAAATAATATAAAGAAATTTTTTTTCTTTACTTTATACATAACTAACATCTAAAGATGACATAATAAATTTTTGTACTACATTAGTCATTATGTTCTTCACAAAAAAAATGTTCTATGTTTATTTGAAATTAATGACTTGTAAAGGTTTAAGTTGAATCAAAATATTTTAATTTGAAATACATGTGTTTTATTTTACCGTTACACCTTAAAAGATTTATAATATTTTATAGGTTTGTTGCTCATATTTATCATTGAATAGGTTGAATAGAGTTAGATAAAATTTATTAATTTGTATATATTGCCTTAAGGTCGCAGGTAATAAAAGTCAAAATAATAGTAAAGTGATTTATTATGAAGTAATACTTTCATATAATTTAGGAAAAATGTAGTATAGTTTCCAAAATGGCACTATTTGATCAATAAGTTTTTGACATACAGATTGTTAGAAATAGCTAATATTGTCACCTTTTGAGTGTTTTCAAAATTACATACTGCTAGCAACACAAAAGTATATAAGTTTTGCTTTAGCACAAAACATCTGCATCTATACTTGAGTTAAGCATACTGTTCACAGTTTTCCGTCTTTGATAATTAACATTTTCTTCAGTAAAAGAGCAATTTTGTATTAATCTAATTTTATGGATACCGTTTGTTGAATAGACTATTACAGGGTATTAATCAGAAATGAAGTCACATTTTGCAAATTTCAACCCAAATCTTCATCTTTCAACTTTTATCCACATTTCATTATACTCGTAGGTGTCTGCAAGATTTCCCACCAAAAATCTTCCCAACAAAAGAACCATCATGTGTTATGCACTGGCTGACTTTATAGCACATGGAAGCTGCTATTGTTTATAACGAAGCTTGAACTAAAGAGCACTTCTGTATTGATGATTCGTGGTTTAGTTTTCTATGCACTTTATTCTTTCTTCATTGAAGAGGTCTTTTATTTTTTAAGAAATATGTCACAATCTGTGTCTGTGAATGTATATATATTTTTCCTCCCAGTAATTTTCTTCATGCTTGACAAATGAACAACTGCCAATCTTTCTCTTTTTATGTTCATTTACAAATTCTTGCAGTACTACACTGGTATTTGACACATGATCCTGATGTTTTCTTTTCAACATTTCTCTTGAAGTAAACACTTTTAGTGTTTATTTGACTTTTGAGAGATAGAATTCTATCGAATAGCATTCAACTGCTGTACAAAATAGCTCCTCACTGGGCTACGTTCCAAAACATCACCCGGAGTGAGTAGGTGGTGGGGGGAGAGTGGCCGGTTAGAGTGGTCGGAGTGTTGGTTGTTTTAGAACGGCAAGAGTGTTGTCTGCTTTGTTTACATAACCAAATATACAAAAATAAGAAAATATATAATTCATCGGCGCGTCCGTTCGCTTTAATGCATGGATTACATTCCTCTGTTTCATCTACGAAAATACTAAAACCAACAGAATATGAATTCTGTTAAATCGCGGCCTAACCTAGCTTCAGCGGAAATGAAGGCCAATTTTACAATCGTGTCACTTACGATACCTATAGTCTTTGGAATTTAAAATTAACTTATTGTCGACGTTACGAAGCGCATCCTCGCTCTCGGAGATGCATAAATTGTGTGTGAATATGAAATCTTTGTAATCACAATCACACACAACTTTAAAATCCACACAATTTCCCGCCAAATCCAATCGAGTGAAATTACACCTTGCTATATTAAGCGGGTGAGATTCTACTCGATCGAGTGCACTCCGTAGCGTTTTAGGACACGCCACTCCAACACTCTCGAGTGCACCCGAAATGTTTTAAGGTGCCTCCAGACTCACGCCGAGAACCCCCGAGAACACCCGAGAAGCGTGAATGTGATGGGTTTCTCGGCTTCTCGTTCTCGGGCTCGCCTGTTCTCCGATCGGTGTCGGTTTTTTTGCCCGCTTCAAAGGGTTTCTCGGGCGAGAAAAGAGAACACTATCACACTCTCGTTTGTTCTCAGTGCGACTGCGACCGTGGCGTAGATCGCATGTTATCTCGTGCCAATTATTCTATAAAAAAAATACTTTGTGGTGTCTGATGCATATCAGTATCATTTAGATAACTTCACAGTTATTGTATACTCTTTCATTTAACATAGTCTCTCATCTGTGCTATCAGTGCTTAACAAAATAATGTGTAATAAATATTAAGAAAATAATTTGAATTCACGAAGATTTTAATTGTTTTGAGATATTTCGTTAGTCTTTATAGTTCAGTAATTTTAGACATACGAGTAAAAAATGTGGAAAAATGAAACAGAGTTAAAGTTTAAATAATATTTTCACACAGAGCCCATTTTGTGGGAAGCAAAACGTTTTCTATAGAAAAGTACTTTGTCAATAACCACCATCGTTCGAGCCATTTTTTCTCAATATTATTTTTAATTATTTAAATAACGCACACAATACCAAGGCAGTAGCTAGCACTGTCGTCCATTCCGGATCACGACCGAGAATGTAAATGAGAAGATCGCTGAGTGTGGATAGCTTCTCGGTTCTCGCGCAAGTTCTCGGCGAGACTTCTCGCCGAGACTTCTCGCGTGAGTCTGGAGCCGGTATTAGGACATACTTCGGGTGACCGAGTGCACTCGGGTGATGTTTTGGAACGTAGCCCGGTGATGGTGCAACCACACCAAAAATGCATGTTTGCAACTCTCTTCTGCCGCGTGACAATCTTGACAAGTACACTTGTAACCTGTTCTTCATTAAAACAGTATTGAAACTGTACTTATATTGTTTAGAGTGATACACAAAGAATCTCCTGACCATCAATCTGTCTATTTTCGGAAGATTTGTACTATCTGCTCTTACAAATCCAACATCAATGGTTGATTTTGCTATTAATACAAATAATTTACGATATTTACAAATATAATAACGGAGACTTGGACGATTTTTTGCCAGTTTTAGGAAAGAATAGTGCAAATCGACGAGTTGTTTAATCAAATTTGACATTTCTTTGTTTACTATATGAGTGACGTCACGGCCCTGACCACAGGATATCAAAGCGTTTACGGCGTGAGATAAAAAAAGATTATTTCTAGCATTTTCAAATTAAAATTTTACAGTAATCATTCATTGTTATTTATTAAAATCGGTATATTGTGGAACCTTATGCCAAATGCTGTTAGAAATAAACAATATTTTAATAAATTTTGATATGAGTCAACTACCCTATTGGAAGTTGAACCAAATGAAGGGATTCCAAAAAACTAGAGGTACCACCATTAATAAAAGTTAAGTTACTATTAAATGATATTTTAAATATTTCTTGAATTTATGACTCAGGTTCAAATGTTTCATTAATTAATGCAAAATTATTAAAGATACACCAAAAAGCAATACAAGAGACTTACAAATGGTAAACTTAAAAACTATTAATGGTGAAAAGAAAACAAAGGGTATGGTTACACTAAAGATTAAAATTCATAATATTAAAAAGTTTATGGATATTTGTGTAGTAGATAGCGACAATTTCAATTATGACTTTCTGATTGGCTTGGAATGTATAAAAAAGTTTCAATTGATGCAAAACGAAGATCTAAAAATTATACAATGTAAGAATCGAAGAGAAAAGACTAATGATGATGATGAAAATGATACGATAGTATGTGACAGAAATATAGAAGAACTCCCTTCACTCTCCGAAGTATTAAAACATGAAAAGAAGCACATAAATGAATGTGAAATAAATTTCAATGAAAACTATAGAGAATTTGAGATGCTTGTAAATCATTTAGATTTATACCAACAATCAGAAATTAATAAGCTGATTGAAAAATATAAGCCCGTCTTTGCTAAGGATAAATATGACGTGGGTACTGTTCGAGAATATGAAGCGCATATTGACTTAATGGTTGATAAATACTGCTACAAACGTTCTTATAGATGTACAGCTGAAAATAGAAGAGAAATTGAAACTCAAGTGTCAAAACTATTAGAGAAGAAATTGATTGAGGAATGTTATAGTCCATTTGCTGCTCCAGTAACTCTGGCTTATAAAAAAGAGGATGAGAAGAAAACAAGACTCTGTCACGGGGACCCATCACGAACAAAAGTAAAATAATTCGATGAAAGCATCAACAGATGGCGCTACTTTAATCGATTTTTGTAATGACTTTTTTGTGAATTTAGTAAAAGTCAACAAGGAGGTTCAGAAAAGTATTGATTATATTTAAAAAAATCACTTAGCACGTGGGAAGTATCAAAATACGTTTTTAAGTCATGCTAGAACGGTTTAACATCTCTTTTTATAAATTTATAGCACTCCTAGCGACAAATTATGTGAACTTCAATGTATCTCTCAAAAGCATAGCTCAAAGAAGCACGCAATGTCTGATTTGACTATTTGATTACATACTGCTCACTCATAGATGGCACTATTTATGTATGCTAGTTCGTAAGGTCACAGACCTTACGTACTAGCATACATAGCATTGAGTTAAATTATTTTTTACATATTTTTTTGACATAATTATAATAGTAATGGCGTCATTGAAAATTCGAAATTGTAAAATTAATTTTTTAATCCCTATACATTTGAAAGTGTAATGTCGAATTATGGTCGAATTACACAAAAACATGACATCTTTTTCACCACTACACTACAAAAGGTCAGGATTGGTCTATCTATTCGTTTGATCTTCGTTTTTAAATCTGTGTGGCAGTAGTTCGATCCCGATTCCTGGTGTATTATTTTGCTTGTTTTATTATTTTGTTTTTCTTTATTGCTTTTTGGTTATTATATCAATTCCTTTTTTTATATCTCAATTTGTTTTTTATTTATAATTTTCATTTCTTAAACAAAAAGATTTAGGTTAAGATTAAAAACGCGATTTTTATAAGTATGTACCGTATTTAATAATGTTTCGGATATTTTCAGTTAAATGCCTACTAACCGAAAAAAAGTCTCACTTACATGTTCGTTTCATAAAACCACAGTGATTTTTTGCACTGACCTAACTATTTTGTATGGGGGATTTCAAAACTAATTTTACAAATCTGAATTTTTAATAACACCTTAGAAGTGGTACATTCAACTATGTTAGGTACATACATAGTAAAATATGATATAGGTAAGTAATACGTAAAGATTATTAATGGACATAAGTTGCCTGACTATATTGACTATAGTGTTTTATTAGATTTTACCATTTACAAATAGTGTGGCAACCGCGACTGCTATTAATAGGTAGCTTTCCGCTCGCAGCTTCGCCTACATTGATATTGTTTTCCTGTGGGAATTTAATATTTTCCCGTAAAATAATTTTGTAGCCCATTATATAGAAGACTGTTGTTTATATTTAGGAGCTCGAATAATAAATTTCATAGAAATTGGAGCAGATTTTAATTATTTTCCATAGAACTTTTCAACCCCTAATTTGCACAATAAGGGGGTGAATTCCAATAAACCATGAAACACGTGTTCAATGAAATGTTTTTAAGAGCATGATTCTCCAGGTTTATCAAAATCGTTGCTTATTTTAAAAAAATCCATACAAGCTTGCAACCCCTATTTCATCCCTTCAGGGTTAAATTTTCTTAAATTTTGAATTAAAACATCTGTCCAAAATGCACGTTTCTACCATTAGCGGTTACAGCTGTGCGTGCGTCTATAGATGAGAACTTCTCTTTTTATAATATACTAGCTGTGCTGGCGAACTACGTTTCGCCATAATAAAAATTAGTTTACGACCTATTCTCACACCTACCGAACATACACAAAAAAATTCATAAAGATCGGTTAAGCCGTTACGGAGGAGTTCGGTAACAAACACTGTGACACGAGAATTTTATATATAAAAAGATAAAAGATATATAGATTGACAGTACACGTACACGTCACAATTTAAATAAAAGATTCGAAATTTCAACATCAAATCTAAGCGAACGGATGGCTCATGAGGATATACTGCGAAATTATTGCGCTATACCGCTAGAGGTCTGCGGTTCGCACCCGCGTAATGCATGTTATGTTTTAAGGATTTTTTATCACAGAATTAATAACAACATTCTTTAAAATGAAATAGAAAATTAGAAAACTGGTAAGAAAGAACAAGGAAAAAAATTGTTTAAAAATAGTACTAAATTATATAATTTCGGAATTTGATAAAACAGGCGAATAAATTAATTTCAGCCGGCTATAAGCATATAAATTATGCAATTTCATTTCTCTATGATATTTAATATAATAAAATTTGAAATTAAATTGCTTAGTTTTTTATAGGTAAGTTTGTATACATACCGGGTTATTTTTCCAAATTTTGTGTCCTTGTTCAGACAAGCAAAATGAAATTCTTTTACTATGGGACCAATCTTGAAATCGCGGAAAAAAATCAGCTGTTCCATACAAATGTTCAACATCCACACCTAAATGTATGGAACAGCTGATTTTTTTTCGCGATTTCGGGTTTGGTCGCATAGTATAAGTTGTTCATTTTGCTTGTCTAAACAAGCATACAAAATTTGGCTCCTGATGGAAAAATAACCCGGTATAAAAATAAACACTTATTTTATTTTAGTACTAGCTGTGCCGGCGAACTACGTTTCGCCATAATAACGGCGAACTTACGTTTCGCCATAATAAAAAATAGTTTACGACCTATTCTCAGACCTACTGAATATACACAAAAAATTTCATAAAGATCGGTCAAGCCGTTTCGGAGGAGTTCGGTAACAAACACTGTGACACAAGAATTTATATATTAGATAAAAAACTAAAATCACATTTTTAACAATATACAATATGTGACTTTGTATTTTCTTTAAAAATAATAAATAAATTGTAAAATGATGAATACCTAAATCAGTGAAAAAGAAATCGTCTTGGGCGGGATAAAAAAAGGTCACATATGAAAAATTTGCAAGTTTGCTTTATTCTTAACCAGTTTTTTTAATTTGAAGTTACAGATGATAACCTTGTGATAATAGAAAGTACCCACTACCAAAATGACTTATCTCCAATGATATATTTACTTTACATCTTAAATATCAAACGTAGATATATAAAATGTATGACATAAATCCAATCCATGGCGGAACAACCCCTTAGGTATAACATGGATTTATACGTCACTTTTTTACCAAATTGTAACACATTTAGCGTACCGTAACCGTATGATGTTTTATAAGACCTATTTACTCATAAGTCATTGTAATGAACTAAACGAAGCATCAATATGAATTTGTTAAAAAAATCATAAGCATAGCAGGAGTTTAATTAAAGTGCCATCTGTTGAGTGCGTGCGAGAACTACTGAGCCCAATGTAGCAAAGGTTCGATGGCCCGAGCTTGCTCAGAATTGTCAGTGGCGTTTTAGTTGCGTCATCTCGCGGTGAAATGGTGAAATAAAACAGCTCGAAGAATTGCCCGACTTAAGTAGGGACCATTTCATTGTATGGGATGAGGCATCTGTACTGTAGTATTATATTATCTGTGACTCTGTATTGATTTCAGAGAATTAAACAAAATAGTTGTACCGCAATCACAGCCATTTCCGCTGATTGAGGATTTAATGATAAAAACTGTAAACTGTAAATATTTTTCTACTTTTGACATTAATTCGGCATTTCGGTCAATTCCTTTGAAAGTTCAAGACAGATATAAAACTGCATTTGTTACACAGGAGGGTCATTTTCAGTAGACCTGTCTCCCATTTGGATTAAAGACTGCTCCAGCTATTTTCCAAAGAATATTGGGAAACATCATAAGAAAATATAAACTCTCTAGTTTTACAGTAAATTTCATAGATGACATCTTAATATTTTCTAAGAGTTTCGCTGAACATATATTACATATATCAAAACTACTGGAGGCTATATTAACAGAAGGCTTTAGACTCAAATTTACGAAATGTACCTTTTCGAAAAATTATACCAAATATTTAGGTCACATAATAGAAAATAACTCGGTCAGACCTCTGAAAGATTATTTAACTGCTATCAAAAATTTCCCTGTTCCTGAAACACGAAAAAATATTCGTAAATTTTTAGGAAAAGTAAATTTTCATCATAAATTTGTTCCACACAGCGCGATTATTTTAGATCCGTTACACAATTTATTAAGAAAAGATGTGAAATTTATTTGGTCCACAGAATGTCAAGAATCATTTGATAAAATAAAAGAATTACTGTGTTCAAAGCCAATTTTGAAGATTTTTGACCCTGAACTACCTATAAATATTTACACAGATGCTAGTATAAAGGGAGTAGGAGCGGTGTTGAAACAAGAAGATAAAGACGGGAAGAGTAGACCAGTTGCTTATTTTTCTAAAAAAATAACTGAAACCCACAAAAGGAAGAAAGACATATCTAGAATGTCTGGCAATTAAAGAAGCTGTGAAATATTGGCAGCACTGGCTTATAGGAAAAGAGTTTATTGTACACACAGATCACAAACCATTAGAAAATATGAACATCAAGGCAAGAACTGATGAGGAATTGATGTATTATTTATCGCAATATAATTTTAAAATAAAATATAATCCACGAAAATCAAACCAAGAAACAGACTGCTTAAGTAGAAATCCTGTTTTAGAATCATATGATAACACAGAAGATTTTCTTAAAGTTGTAAATTTAATAAGCCTAAGAGATATAAAAAACGATCAAGATACTTTAGACATATAATCGAAAAATTATATTGGAAAATGAGATTTACTACAAAAAAATAAAAGAGGTAAAAAAATCATTTAATCGGAAGAACTTAGCAAAACTCTAATAAAAAATGTCCATAATACTTACTGCCATATCGGAAGAACACGGCAAACAAAATAACACCATTCTACACAGCAAAGAATATTATTGCAAACATTAAATCAATATGTGATGAATGTGAGACTTGTATAAAAAACAATTAGAGGAGGAGATCCAAATATGGCTTAATGCCACATTTAGGTCCAGCAACACGTCCATTTGAAATTGTATCTATTGATACCATTGGCGGATTCGGAGGGTCACGGTCAACAAAGAAATACTTACATCTACTAGTTGATCACTACACGAGATATGCTTATATTTCCACATCAAAAAATCAAAATTCCAATGATTTTATCAAATTAATTACAAAGGTGTTATCAAGCTACCATATTGATATGGTATTAGCGGATCAGTATCCTGGCATAAATTCTAAAGAATTTAAAGAATTCCTAAATAGGGAGAATATAAGACTGGTTTTTACTGCTGTGGATGCACCATTTTCCAATGGGCTTAATGAAAGGCTAAATCAAACTTTAGTAAATAGGATACGATGTACAATAAATGAAAGTAATACGAAAGTAGCATGGACCACTATTGCACAGAAATGTGTTGATAAATATAATAAAACGGAACACACAGTCACAAAGTTTGCTCCGAAATACCTTTTGGAAGGCGAAAATATGAGTATTTTACCATCTGAAATTAAAACAAAATGTACGGAAGAAGACCTGAAGAGAGATAGAAAAATAGCTCTGGAAAATACAATAAAGTCTCACAATTATAATAAGAAAATATTCGTAAACAAGAGTGTAATGTCCAAGTGGGAGACCAAGTCTACGTGGAAAACGGAAATCGTCTGAATAGAAAGAAAATGGATGAGTTGAGGATTGGTCCATACAAAATTTTGGAAAACATTTCGAATTCTATTTATGGAGTTGATACTGGACAGAAGAAACCGGAATCGAACTTCTACCACATCACAAAACTATCTCCAGTATTCGATAGTGAATGAACAATTGCTCGCAATTGTTCTCTCGAAGGAGGGGAGATGTAAAGAAAACCTTTGCTTTCCTTTAGATTGTCTTTGCCGTGTTTTGACATAGGTATCACGGCTGACTTTTGTGACAATTAATTAATATAAGAATATTTAATTTGTTTTCGTAAAGAATTAACTTCCTTTTATAATATAAAAGAATGTCTAAGGTATTTAAGAATAAGCATGAATTAGGGCTTTAAATGTTGTTTCATTAATTTTTACAGGTGAGTGAAATTTATGTTTACGAATTGTATTCGTTGTGTTTGTTAAACATTAGATGTAAAAACATATTGTGAAATAAAACTTAAATTTTTACAGAGAAACGCAATAACGTCTTTATTTCAATACTAACTTTACATAAAGAATAAACATTATTATAATAGGTTGGGGAAAAAGTTTCTTCGCATTTTTTAAGAAAATTCAAAACATTTTTTAATATAGTTTATTTACATTTAACTAAAGTATGTAGGTACCATTTTGTTCGATAACTTTTTGCCATCTTGTAGGTAGGGACATGATCCCATTGCTATAGAAATTTTGGGACTTCTGGTCAAAATACCGCGACAAGTGGTTTTGGCAGTCCTCTCGTGATGTTAACCTGACACTGCCTAAAGAATTCTGAAGAGACCGAAACAGGTGGAAATCTGAAGGTGCAAGGTCAGGACTATACGGCGGATGCATTAACACCTCCCAGCCAAACTCTCTTAATTTTTGCTGAGTGGCTAAAGATGTGTGAGGTCTAGCGTTATCATGATGAAAAACCACACCCCTTCTGTTGATTAATTCCGGCCGCTTTCTCTCAACTTCTTGCTTTAATCTCATCAGTTGTTCGCAGTAGAGTTCAGAATCGATGGTCCTGCCTGGTGGTAACAGCTCATAATAATAATGCCCTTCCAATCCCACCACACACACAGCATCACCTTGTTGCGAGTTAACCCGGGTTTCGCCACAGTCTGTGAAGCCTGACCGGCCTTTGACCACGACCTTTTTCGCACGTTCTTGTCGTACGTGATCCACTTTTCATCACCAGTTATCAGCTTCTTCAAAAATGGTTCGGTTTCATTACGTCGTAATAAAGAATCACAAATGAGTACACGGTTCATTAGGTTTCTTTCAGTGAGCTCGTGAGGTACCCAAATGTCGAGCTTTTTTGTGTACCCAGTTTTTTTCAAATGCGCCAAAACTGTTTTGTGGTCAATTCCCAGTTCTTCAGCTACGTCGTAACTACTGACATGCCGATCTTGCTCCACTTTTTCAAAAATGGCATCCATTTTATCTGTAATAGGGCGACCAGAGCGACGTGCATCTTTGACATCAAAATTTCCGGATTGAAAACGCTTAAACCAAATTTGTGCTACTCTCACAGACACTGCACTAGGTCCATAAACATCGCAAATTTTTTTCGCGGCTTGCGTTGCATTTTTACCTTTTTTGTAGTAAAATTTTAAAATGTATCGAATTTCTTCATTAGATTCACTCATCTTGGCGGTACGAAAAACAAATGAAAATCACACATTTTCCTAATTTGAATTTGGAATTATGTTCTTTAAAATTTAAACTTTCAATGATACCAAAACCAGCCAGATACAAATAGTATAGCCAAAGAGATTTTATTACAAGTTTATACATACTATAATGCGAAAAGACTTTTTCCCCAACCTAATATATAAAGATAATAATATATTAGGTCCTTACATATAAAATTGGCGTTTTGCCGTACTGGCCACTTTGATCTCAAATATCTCCTCTATGGTATGGTAAATTTGAATTCCAAATTCAAATTTACACAGCTATTTACTCATGTATTTGTGTTTCGAAAATTATAATTCACTTGTTTTTTCCTCAATTGTTTTGGACTTTTCAATCAATTGTTTTGTTTTCAACTTTTTTGGAATCAATTTTCGCTTGGGGCATGGTTTGTCTGGTTCGGCAGGGTTCAGCCATTGCGATGAGCGCTTCCGATTATCGTACAGGACCCACTTTTCATCACAAGTAATGATTCGATTTAAAATCCCTTCATTATTGTGCCAGTTGAGTAATGCAACGCAGCAGTCAACGCGCGTTTGTTGATTTGCCTTAATTCGTGAGGTACCCACCTTTTAAGCTTTTTCACCTTCCCAATTTGCTTCAAGTGGATTAAAACAGTTTTATCACTAACACCGCAGCCTGCAGCTAACTTGGACGTGGTTTGCGATGGATCCGCTTCCACAATAGCTTTCAATTCTTCATTATCAACTTTGGTCTCCGGCCGTCCACGGGGCTTGTTCTGCAGGTCAAAATTTCCAGAACGAAAACGTTGGAACCAAAAACGCACAGCGTTTTCTTATGCGGCACCGTCGCCATACACATCATTAATCCTTCGAGCCGTTTCTGCAGTACTGGTGCCACGGTGGAACTCGTACTCGTAAATAACGCGATATTTCAAGTTTTCCATTTTGTAAGCTGAGTGGCGCAAAGAAAAAAAAAACAATCGAGGAAGAAATAAGTGAATTATAATTTTCGAAACACAAATACATGAGTAAATAGCGGTATAAATATGAATTTGGAATTCCTAACCATAGAGGAGATATTTGAGATCAAAGTGGCCAGTACGGCAAAACACCAATTTCATATGTAAGGACCTAATATTTATATATATATATATATTTATATATATATACATATAATAAGATAAAACATTATGTACTAAAATGGTATTAATTTATTATTAATAATGTTAGGGTACCACGGGAAAAAAATATTACCCGTGGTGCTACTGGATGGCTTGGTTTTGGTAGCATAACAGTAATTTTTTATGTCCGTGGTGCCACTGTTAGCAATGTTGGTGGCACCACGGGCAACAAACGGGCCGAACCACTATGGACTGAGAACATTGCACTTGGACCTTTTTGCCCATTCTCCTTTATGTCAAACCTCTCGACGTAACTTAGACAGGTACCTCAATAGAAGGAGTCTTGAAAAGGAGCGATATGTGGCAGTAAGTGCAACAATAAATGGTAATGAAATACCACGGCCCTAAATAAAAGACGGAAGGAGCGTTGTTGAATCAAGAGTGAAGCTTCAAATGACAGCACATTTGTATGTGTGCGTGTCTTGTTCGTCGAAAAATGACAGCTTTTTGTCTTACCTGGTACATCTTTGTGAGCGTAGGTCGTGTAAAATCACATAAAATTGTCTCACCTTGCATGCTTCACATTTGTTTCATGCCACACTACGTCCGTATTTTTTTGGAGGTCCATGTGAAATACATATATGGCGCTCTTTCTTCATACGGGACATTGTATTTGCCAGAGCAACATACATTAAAGATGGTGAAATATATGCTTATTCCACGCTATACCTACTATGTGTTTCCAAATATATAGAAAGAAAGAAATATTTTATTTGGCCGCCCAGACCCAAAAAAATCATTACAAGAATATACATGAGATATACGAGTATGTCTGTGTCTGTCTGTACTTTCAAACATGTACTAGACTCGTGGTAAAGTCGGTAGTTCTTAGTAAGAAATTGAATAAATTTTTACGATATTATACTGATCTCAAAAATATTAAAACTCTTTAGATCATGTTAATTTATTGATCGTAAAAAAACTTCAAATCTAAGACGAAGATAGAAAATTATAGTAAGACATCATTTTTAAAAAATGTCTTCCTTTAATAGATCAAAGCAACAAATTCCTGATAGTCCTTTTGAAGCAGAACCCTTCCCTTCAATGAAGAACTTGATACCTTTGAGCGGTGGTTCTTCTGCTTCAGTGAATAGCCTCTCATTCATCTCTTTATCAGGACTATCTGGAGGACATTCACATTGATTTTCATTCCATTTAAAAATCGAAAACATAGTGGATCTCTTATGTGAATGGTCATCGCATATACAATCATCTTGTTCTAAAGTAGGTTCTGGAACTTCCTCAGGATGCTCTTTAAAGTATTGAATGGCATCTTCTAAAGTCATTTCTGGTGGTCTCTTCTTTACCTTGAACTTGAAACCGGATGTTGTTTGTGTCATGTCTGACTTCATCTTTAAGTTATGTTGTTGTTCAATTTTTTGATTTTCGTTAATCATGTCTATAAGGATTGAATAATCAAAATTTAAGTCTGGTTCGGAAGACCCAGCAGCGCAATCACATTTTTTTTTGTTACTTTGTTCAAGTACACGCGAGTCTGTTGCACACTTTGCACGTTTACATTTTTTCGCTTGTTTTTGTTTAACTTCTGCACATTTTCGGCAGTTCTTTTTATAGCTTTTATTGTCACTTTTGGCCGGCCCATATATTATTTGTGATGAGTCGTACATTTCGCAGGGGCAGAGCTGTTCAAGTTTCTTTTTGGCCGCACCCATACCACGGCCATCCCGCGTTACATCTATGTCCACTGGACGCTCACACGAAGTACAGCCATCTACTTCATTTTGACGTGATTCTAGAAAAAAAAATATATAAGGCGTGTTTTTGTGCTTGTTTCAGTTCCGTAGTCTTCATTAGGAATAACTTATTTAATTTATTCAATTTAATCCTTTCTTACTATATATTATATATATTTATTTATAATATTATAAATGCGAAAGTAACTCTGTCTGTCTGTGTGTTACGCAATCACGCTTAAACTACTGAACCGATTTAGATGAAAATTCGATGTTTTAAATTTCACTTTGAACAATAACTTGACTATTTTCAAGCTATATTTTTTCTATGTTATAAAGATGTAATTGATTAGTTTATGAAATAAAAAAAAAATCATGCATATTCCCTATTACCCATAATATTTCATGTGAAATTCTAAATTTTCACCATATAAAGTTTCACATCATACTTTGGCAAATAACTCACAAGTTAAGCCATTTTCCTTTTATTAATAGCAATAACTATATACAAAATAGGTGTTCTCCCCTCCATGTGTCCTTTTTATATACCAACAAATAACTGAACCATTCTGCCCTTGATTTGTATAGATTTATCATTTAGTTAATTTAAGTGCTTGCATTTGGGATTTGTAAGAAGACAAAAAACTATAATATCTAACTGAATAAAGCTTATCTTTTTGTATTGATCTAAAGGAATAAGTTTGTTTTTTTAACTTTAAAATTTCCCCATAATTTTACAATTTAGCAGGAAAACTCACTACAATATTTCCCAAGGAAAACATGTCATTGATATGCAGAAGAAAAAATTTTGGTTATAGAACGGAGCCTTGTGGAACTCCAGCGTTCACTGCCACGAACCGCGAAGCGCAGCCGTCAACGACAACGCGAATTCTACACTCGTGGAGGAAGCTGACAATCCACGTACAGAACTGCACGGGTAATCCGTATGCCGAGAGGCAGGAAGGAATTTGGCGATGTCGAGATTAATTATTCACCGACTCGCCATCATTTATTGTATTTTTATTATATGATATAACTAAAAATTTTCGGTTTTCGCAATTTTTCCTTTATCTGTGCTATAAGACGTTACTTTGTACCAAATTTCAAGATTCTGAGTTCACGGGAAGTACCCTGTAGGTTTTGATTCCCTTGCGAGTGTCGAAAATTTGCGGAAATTTACGGCATAAACGGCTGTATCTTTTGATTGCGTTGACTTAGAAGTTTGATTTTTTCGCAGCTCTAAGGGCAGTAGACCTGAGTATTTGATATAAATTTCAGCTTGATACCTCCACGGGTTCCTGAGAAAAAGGGTCTTGACAGAAAGACAGACGGACGGACGGACAGCAAAGTGATCCTATAAGGGTTCCATTTTCTCCTTTCGAGGTACGTAACCCTAAAAACTCTGAAAACCGTATTTATACAGGGGTATAAACCGTATATAATATTAGGTACCTCATTGGGTGTTGCCTTCTTTGTCTGTGGTTAGGTAGGTAATACGAGTAGGTATGTGATAATTTCAGATGATTTCAGATTTCTTTAAGTACACCAAATTTTCATATGAATCATAATGCGATGTTGCTCATGTTGCGAGCTCAGCTAAAGAGTAATTCATATTAGGTAAAATACCTAAATCCAATCATTTAGTTTGTATGAAATTAAAAAAATATATATAATAGTTGTAATTCATAAATGTGTCTATAGTAAAAAATACCCAATTTAATGGTCTGAATATTATGTGGAAGTTAATGTATAACCGAACTTAATATATAACCTCAGGTGTACGGTGTATATGTATTGTATACATATGAGAGATATAGCGCTGCCGGGCTGCCGAGGCGTAGTGAGCCATATGGCTCACATTTAGTTGCATCAAATTGTGCGCGCCGCGCGCCGGTTTGGTTTCTATGCGTTATTATTCTAAGGTGAACGTAATCCTGTCTGTCTTTTACGCATTCACGCTTACACCACTAAATATTTTTTTAAAAATGCTATAGAGATGGCTTAAGCACTGAGGAAGGACATAGGTTACTTATATCCCCAAAGAAGAAATGTTTCTCCTTAAAATTTTGAAAAGCGCTACGTGTTATCAAATAAAATCGATTGAAACTTATTAGTATTCATTCTAAAAAGCACACATCGGCATAGGGCAGATTTTGCTTCTTGAGTTTACTTACTGTTATCATGAAAATGCATCTTTATAGAATTCGGAGATTCAATACCTGGGTAGCTTGCACTATTAGCCTCTTGGTATCGTAACAGTTGCTGCACAATATAGAGTTCGAGAAGACGATTGGTTCTCTATATTGTGGTTGCTGCATAGAGATATTCGAGTAGGTTATACAATTATATATTATGTACTTACAAAATCAGTGAAAATACTCACGGAATGAATTCATGAATTGGGATTTTCCGTTTTGAGGCGGGCTTCCACACCATGCTGGTACCCCATGTTTAGCATAACTCGTAGATAAATTAGGATTCTTCGGCGAGTCTGGGCATCCCAAACGACCCGACAGTGAATCGTGTGTCCCCACTGGTTGCGCAAGCGGACGATGGCACGGAGGAATATGACATATAGATAGCCTTATTGAATTCTGATGCGAGTCTGAAAGAAAACAATTATATTGCTTTTTGATAATTTGGCTTGGATTTCCCGATGTCAATAGTTTGTATTTGGCACCAGTTTAGCTCAGTCGATCGCGGGCGATCGCGATGTAGACGAGCTGCCGTGAAGCTTTGATTATATACTTGTCATAATCAAAGCCGTGAAGATTTGTCTTTAAACTTTCGTGTGACAATTGTAAACACTGTTGTTAGTACGTGTGAATATTGGTTTTGTATTTAAGGTTTGTATTACGGAGTACTTATACAGTGTGCTTCTGCATCAAGTGCACATACGAGGTAGAGGGCAAAAGGGGGTCATTTTAGTGATAAAATAATAGAAAAAAACATCCCACATTTTATTTTATTTTTTAGGGGCCATTTAATTTTTTTACCCTCTGTTGCGAACCTGACGTGCATAAACCGTTATATAACTCTTGAATGAATAGACAAATATCAAGGAAATAAACGCCAACGTGATCCTTAAAGATCAATAGTTCTGTCAAAATACAAATTTTGTGAGTTATTATCAGTATTATCCACTATGACACATAATTAATGACAGAGGATTAAAGGAGAAAAAAGCGCTAATATTTTGTTCTTTTTTATAAATTAAATCCAATTTTTCCCCATCGACATGTTATACCTTTTTTTTTTTTTCTCGGGGGAAATGCGTAACCGCACCGTACCCGCCGTTGGCTAGACGGCGAGCGTGTGTGGGGCTCTCCCGGCAAAGTACCAGTCCTACCCACTAAAACCCCCCGGTGTTCTCCCTGCCCTTATGAGCGCGCTAGGTAAGGTCCACACTGCGACTCCACTACCCACGCGCCCGGGCAAGCCCGACCAAGTGGTCGGGCTATCGCCAAGGGGGGATTGCCCGAGAACACCAGGGCAATCCCCAGACGGAGGGCCTTACGGCGGCGTGCACAGGGCCAACCGTGCACGCAGGCCTCCACGGCAGGGTCATTAGACGGGCATCGCTTGTGCGAATGCCCGCCTTCGCCTGCCTATCCGTCTGCGACGGATGGGAGCGGCTTGAGGATCTACCTCCCGCTCCCTCTCCGCGGCCTCCTTCTGCGAAATTACGTCCTCGCAGAAGGAGGCGACAGCCCCCCATTCCGCCTCGCCGCGGAGCATGGCCACGACCATGCTCGGCAGCGAGAGGTTTCCGCCTCCCAGCGCAGCGTTGAGTTCGCTGCGCTGGCATCGCCAAGCCGGGCACACCAATAGTGTGTGCTCGGCAGTGTCGTCGGGAGCGTCGCAGTGATGACACTGCGGCGTTTTCTCCCGACGGGCGACCCGGTGCAGGTAGTGACCGAAGCAGCCATGCCCGGTAAGTACTTGCACCATGCGGAATGTTAGGCTGCCCTGCCGGCGCCCAACCCACTCCTCCAACACCGGACGAATTGCCTCAATCGTCCGGTGGCCGGCAGCTGGGGAGGCGAGTGCCTCACCCCACTTGCGCAGAGCCTCCCTCTGCGCCAGGGTACGAACCCGCTCCACCTCCTGTGAAGCAGACCGTCCCCCCCGCTCTCGTACAGCAACCCGATGCCGATACACCTCCGAATGGACGCGTGCATCGACATCCCACGGCGTTTGGCCCGCAAGAACACAGGCCGCGCCGTGGCTGACCGTACGATAGGCTCGCACGGCCCGGGCTGCTATGACCCTCTGCAGACGTCGCAGCAGGGCCACCGTACGGGGGGAGAGGCACTCCGCCCCTACCGGGGCTCCGTATAGTGCCATCGACCGTATCACCCCGTGATACAGCCGACGGCACGCCGATCCTGGTCCTCCCACGTTGGGAAGGACCCGCCCGAGTGCGGCTGCGGCGGCGCACAGCCGTGGAGCGAGGAGCTTAAAATGGTCCTCGAAACTCCATCGGGGGTCCAGAACCAAGCCGAGGTACTTGAGATGCGCCTCGACCGGTATACGTACCCCCTCCACTTGGACGCGGAGCCCCGGTGGGATCCTGCGACGGGGGGCGTGGAATAGCATGGCCCTCGTTTTGTCGAGGGCCACGTCCAGGCCCAGGAGGCGGATGCGTCGGACGACTAGTGAGGTGCCGACCGACGCAAGGCGGGCCGCCTCCTCCCCCGTTTTCGCTCTCGCAGCGACGAGCGTGTCGTCGGCGAAGCAGACGACCTTCGTTCGTGGCAGAAGGTCGCCTCGCAGGACCCAGTTGTACCCCAGGTTCCATAACAGAGGACCTAGTATGGAACCCTGGGGCACACCCGCCGCCATTGTCCACGTGTGAACGCGCCCATCCGGCCCCTCGTAGAGGATGGATTTGCCTTGCAGGTAATCCTCCACGAGGGCGCGGAGGTACGGAGGCACCCGGTGGAAGCGGAGTGCCTCCTTTATGCACTCGTGGGGCAGGCTGTTGAAAGCGTTGCGGATGTCAAGAGACACCGCAACAACAGTCTCCCCACGAGCTGTGGCCTCTTCAGTCCACCTCTTGAGGAGGGCCACCGCGTCCACCGTGGACCGGCCGGTGCGGAAGCCGAACTGGTTGTCAGCCAAGTCCGGCCCCCGGTCCTCTAGGTGCTTGACGATTCGGGAAGCCAGGATTTTCTCCAGGAATTTCCCGGCCTCGTCGAGTAGCACCACCGGCCGATACCCAGTCGGGGAATCAGCGGGGCGGCTCTCCTTCCTTAACAGGCAGAGCCTGCCCGCCTTCCAACGACTGGGGAAGCGGCCCGAGGCGATGCTTAAATTTAGCACCGCCCGGAACCGCTCCTCAAGGTGTCCCAGGGCGAGGGCCAGAACCCTGCTTGGGACACCGTCCGGTCCCGGCGCCTTCTTTTTGCGCCGGAACCGTTCCCTCACCGTGTCGAATTCCACGTTCGACACAGGAGGGATAGCGGCAACCACTTCCACCGGAGGAGTGTCCGGGGGGACCATTCTGGGGGGCTGGAACGGACCGGGATCGGGAAACAGAGTCCCCAGTACCCGATCCAGCAGCCCCCTGTCCACAGTGGAGCGGAAGATTTACGCCTATGGTATAGGTAATCCTTTAATATAAAGCAGATAAAAATATTTAACAATTTATTTAAATACTAGTGGGCCCGGCAGACGCTGTCCTGCCCGATCACAGCGCCACCTACTGGGTCCAATTAAATTACGTTTGAACCGTCCTTGGACCTATTCAAACATACACAGAACATTTCGTAAGAATCGGTCGTGCCGTTTTTGAGTTACAGCGAGACAAACAGCGTTTCATTTTTATATATAAGAAGAAGAAGAAAAGAAAGAAGATATTACGTAATTTGACATCTGACCATCATCTTTACTCTTAAACAATATCGTAGTCATAGATGTTGTCCTCACGGTAGTTTCTAAATCTATCAAAACCAGCCGTACTATGAAAAGAAGTAAGATCAAAGAGCCGTCAAAGAATGGTTCTGCCGTCTTTTGAAGATAGTCGTTGGCGTCTCAATCAACAGATCTTGAAGTCTCTAGCTCGCGGACAAAAGATAAAAGAGACAATCGGGAAGAATAAGGGCTCCAAAGTGTTCGCAAGAGATCCGTCACTCGGTCAGAGCCGCAGATCAGTGGTGCTGTCATTGTAAAACCTGAAACCGATACGACTTAAGCGAGGTGAAATTGTTCACACACAGCTACGTTGTAGGATATATTTAAGCTTTTGGACTGAAGAGGACTCAGCACCATCATAAACGGCGAGTATGTGACTCACCTTCGTTTTGTGTGTGTTGCTGATAATAAAAACGGTGCAAGACGTAGGTACAATGCTCGAAGACCTCTATAAAGTTTCTCAATAAGTGAGTCTTAAAATGATTATGGACAGACTAAAATTATGATGAGTTCAGAGCCGGACTTACACATTTTTGTTATAGGCGGGCCCAACGAAATTGCCAGCCCCGCTTAGCCCCTAATTAAAAACACTCTATACCAATCTCCAACCAAAATTTAGCCCCATGGTAAATGATATAAAAACAACTGCTTTTTTCAATAACATACGAGTAAATCAACATCATTAACGTGTACTAAATCATACGTAGTACAATCTAAGTAAGCATCTTTACTTTTAAAACAAAAATAATTTATTTTAAAAGAATTGGATAATTTAATACAAAGTGTGACCTTTTCTGTTGTTCAAAACTCGTCGACTTCAAGACTCGTCACAAAATAACATTTAAGCCCATTGCTCCTGGGTCCGTGTTATTCCTTTCCTACACCACTCATTTCGATGAGCATGATTCACATGACGTAAAGGTGGGCACCTGCAGGCCTATTATTGATCTTTCATTGTATGACATGGTATAAATTTTGAGACAAAGAAGTCATGAAATGCTTCATTTGGTATTACCGATCTACAATACTATGTCATCATGTGATATAATGAACAAATGATCAAAAATCTGACCGAAAATCTTATTTTTCATTTATAAACCCCGACGCAAAAAGAGGGGTGTATCTCTCTGTGTGTGTATGTCTGTGTGTCTGTCTGTGGCATCGTAGCTCCTGAATTAATGAACCGATTTGAGTGCGGTTTTTATTAATCGAAAGCCTAGTTCATCACGGTGGTTCTTAGGTATGTTTTATGAAAATCGGATTTGCAGTTCAAGAGCTACAAGCACTTTGCCAAGACGAGGTAGCTATTTTTTATTATTTTGGATCTTAAAGTCTAATTGGTATTTATTTTACTTCCAAAACATAATGTGTGGTGTAAATAACATTTGTAACACGTAATTTAAAAAGGCAAGATGGAAAAAAAAAAAATTTTGTTTTTTTCTAAATAAACTAAATTTTGCCAGCCAACAAAACATTTATTTTTGTACAAACTTATTAAACACCATGTCGTGATTAATTGCTTTAATCTTTTTCTAACCCCCGACGCAAAAAGAGGGGTGCTATAAGTTTGACCTGTCTGTCTGTCTATGTATCTGTCTGTAGCACCGTAGCTCCTGAGTGAATGAACCGATTTGAGTGCGGTTTTTTTAATCGAAAGCCTTGTTTATCGCGGTGGTTCTTAGTTTTAACTAATGAATGAATTCTCAATTCACATAGAAACACCAAATCGATACTTTACAATACCGCTTTATTAATAGATACTTATCTCTTAGAATTAATTAGAAATTTGAGATGAATGAAATATAAACAAAAATAAAAAATTTCAAAGCCGACCCAAAAAATTACTCTAATAAGTATAAAAATTATTTTTTTAGCTCCTTTTATAACTTGATTAAAAGTACCTATTTATATTTTTGAGATGAGAATCACAGGGTAGGCTCGAGCCTAACCTAAGGAAGGGTATTGCGTGAAGTATGATAGACATGACGTATATTCGTTTGCAAAACAATTACTACATTGTAGCCTAGATTTTCGGATTTTGTTCTTTTAGAGGGAACAAAATCCTTGCTAACGCGAGCATGCAGATGGCAACCCGGCAGATGTTCTGCCGCGGGCTAAGAGTCTGACAGCTGCCCGTGGTGTGGCCGGGTTTATATGTGGGGCGTCACATCCCATTCTTTTTGAAGATGGGGTTGTGTGTCGCCTGGGGACCCCCTCGCGGGTTATGGCGCGTTGCGCCTTGTGCCGTTGCCCCTTTGGTCGGGTTGGTGCGGGTCCTTGTTGAGCTTCGGCATGTCGTTGTTCCGAGGCTGGGAGACTCGTAGAGCTCCGGCGTGTCGTTGTTCCAAGGACTGAGGCTGACCCGATCACCGTGTGGCTTCGGCACACTTGTGCGGCCCCATGAGGGGGGCGTGGGATGGCCGAGTGCTACTCGGCGGGCCACCTCGTGTGGCCACCGTGGCCGCTTTTTGCGGTGGGTCGGCGCTTTGGCGCCGCTGAGCTTCGGCTCGTGTGCGCGGCGGTGGATCCAGTGGGATCTGCCGTCGGGAAAGCCCGGACGGGGTTATGGTCGGTCAGTAAGGGTTCCCACGACCTCGTTCGGCAGCGGCGCGTTCTATGGACGTGGCTGCGCCAGGCGCCAAAGAGGGCATATCGAGGGGTTTAGTGGGTAGTCGCTCGCTGCGGAGTCCCACACACCCTTGCCCCTGCGGGGGTTTGGACGGTGCGCAAACGCATTCCCCTCGTAAAAAAAAGAAGTTTCAAACGGGATCAAGGCCAGCCATGAGTAGTGGTGGTGCCTCCGAAGAAGATATCAGCGTAGGCTTCTTAACCCGTACCAGGATCAATTGGGGAGTCGGAATCATTTGACTTTATTTTATTTAAGTATACGAAGAGTTTGCTATATGTTAAACAATACTTGAATTAACTATCATGCCGGTTATTCGCGAGCGTCCTCACTCGGAGCCAAGAAAAAATGATATGGCCGCACGAACCGAGAACAATAGCGGCTAGCAAAAGTACTGGTAATACACATATCACTTGGGACAGTTTTAATCAATTTATTTATTTTGTTAGGAAAAATTAGTGTGTTTTTATTTGATTTTGTTGTAAATATTAATTAGGTATGTTAGTATAAGTTAAATATTATTTATTTACAATATTATTATAAAGAGGAAAGATTTCAATGTTTGTAACGAAGAAATTAAAAACTGCTGGACCCCTGATTAACATAGGCTACGAAATTGTTTTTCCTACGGCAAATATAAAATATCCACGGGAAAACAAAAACAACGCGGGCGAAGCTGCGTAAAGTGAAGCTAGTTTGTTATAAAATTACCTTTTTAATAGTATGTTTGATTATGTCTGTTTTATTTATATTTTTAATTTAATTGTAAATTTTTTGATTCATTATTACTTGTTATCTAATTATGTACGCACAACGTAACAATGCTAAATTCGGCTTTGCGAGTTCCCGTGGAGTACCCAACCCATCCCACTCTTGTGAAGGCTCTACACTGGAAGTTGTTGACGAGTATATTTACCTGGAACAAATAAATACATTATAGGCAATATGTAAATCGACGAACCCAACGGTAGCGTTTGGGAAGCCACGCAGTGTGTTCTCGTCACATTTATTGCAGCGTCTGAAGAAGAGTCTTCAAATCGTGCGTTGAGACATTATATAATTGCTTACAATAGGCCTCATCAAAAGGCTCAAAGTCACTCAAAGGACAACAGAGAGGGTTATGGATGATGGATGAGGGATATGGTTTGGGGATACTTAGGGAGGCCTGTGTCTGACAGTGAGCGTCTCTTGTAATTGTCTGAAATTGTGAAGTCTTAAAATTTATTTTTGAAAGTATATTTGATTTGTGTTATACTCAAAATAACAATAAATCTTTAAAAAAACATACATTACCTTGAATAATTCCTTGTTTAGCAATTCTTGGTTTCTGGATCTCTGATGCAACATTTGTATGACTGTAGCTGATGATTCTATTGCCACTAATTAGTTTCATTGGTTTGCAACAACAAGGTCTATCACTAACTGTGTCTACACTGATAGCACGGTATTGTTTTGTGGGTGCTAAGGCTACATATTCCAGAGACATATCTTTTGACTGCAATTTTAATGTTTTCCGACGACAAGATTTAGTAATATTCATATGAGACGTGCTTTGTGTTTTGTAAGCTAGAGAATTTAGTGCTGTATCTCTCGTTTTGCTTTTTCTTATAATGTGAATTCCAGCACCTGGTAAAATATGTTACACGTTTTAATCACAGGCAAAGAGTAATACGAATTGTAAGTTACAGTAAAAACTTTTTAAACCTTTTCTATGTAAATCATTTTCCTCCCATTTGCAGATGTTTTGTGTGACTTGAGCGCAAATTGCAGAATCAGTACAATTACTTGCACTATCGCTAGAGTTTTCATCAGAACTATGTATCATTAAAACTATGCACGAATCAGAATGTGTCCTCTTGGTAAATAAGTTATTAATTAGTTCTAAGTAGCTTGGAGCATTATGTATGTCGTCAATTATAATACTAGTGTCACTTTGACTACTACTTAAAAATATATACTCATTTCTTGGAAAAAAATGTCTTTGCGACTCCCTAAATAAAACCATTTTGTTATATTTTTTACCATTTTCATGGTTATAATTATTATTCGTAGGTTGCATTCCTACTACGGCACTAAAACTGTAATAAAAGATGTACTATGATTAAATGTTCCAATCAAAAAATGTGAATGACTTAAGTACGACACAACTAACCTTTTATGAAATTGATCATCGTAGAGGAGTTCTCTTATAAAACATGAATTGTCTGTATTGCTGGGTTCTGAAGACTTTACATTATATAGATTTGTAGTAAAACTACTTTCGATTAATGAGATAATACTTATTGTTGATTCACTTATTACTATTGAGGATAGACTCACTGAAGATTCAGTTCTTACAATGAAATTTGATTCCAAGCTCGATATTGACCGTCTTGTGGAAATTGAAAGAAGGGATGATGAGGAAGATATATTAGAAGTATTTAAGAAATTGCATTTAATAGTTTGGTTTCCAGTTTCAAGGATATCTTGTCTTAGGCAAGTTCCTTTATTAAAGTTGTATTTGTCCCTACAATTTTCGTGACTTTTAATCTTTCTTACAATTTTTCCTTTCTCTTTAATTTTCAGCATATTAATAAGATAATCATAAAGCAAAGAATCTGAATCATTGTGTGTTGTTTTTAAATATGACGGTACTCCTACAGCGCTCCCCACTGTTACTTTAATTCCTTCATTATCTGTAAAGACTCCGTGTTTTACTTTTGGTAAGCATTCATCCGGACATGGGCAAAGTGATGATATATCTGGAGATGTAACACGTATTTTTACGTAGCTATGTTTAAATTTAATTTTTTTCTTATCACAACCACATCCACGGTCACAGGTAGTGGTTTTGATTATATCTTCGAATTCTTCTTTTAAACTACTTTTTTTTTCTGCTTCACCGCCAATTTTTTTCGATTTAGTTTTAATTTTACCCTTTTTTTCTGAAGGTGGAAGACCAAGTTCAGTTCGAATTTTTTTAATTAAGTCCTTTTCTGAGGTCGTAGTTCCTTCTGGTATAGGTAAACCAGCATCGGCCAATCCTTTTATTATTTTTTGTTTTTGTTCTATTGTTTTTCCAGTCAGTGGAGTAAGCAAGCCTTCAGCCTTAGCTTTGTAAAGCATTTCTTTTTCAGATCGTGTTGTTGGCTTAGACAGCAGCACCCCAGATCTTGCTAAATATTCTTCTGAAGAAGCTCTTGGTAATTTTTTTATTTTTTCTATAAGTTCTCTTTCTGACTGGCTTCTTCCTATAGGTAAAGGCAAACCTGCATCATGTTGAGCTTTTAAAACTTTCTCTTTTTGACTTAACGTTTTGCCGTCTAAAGGTGTGATGACGCCATTTGCTAATGCTCTATTATATTTAAGTTTGTCACTGGTTGATTTAGGTATAGGTGCTAGGCCAAGATCTTTTCTAACTTTCTCTATAAGTTTTTTTTCTGAAGCTGTCTTGCCTTTAGGTAGTGGAACGCCATGTGCCGCAAGGTTTTTTAATATTTTTTCCTTTTTATTAGGTGGTTTTCCTTCTAGAGGCGTTATTAATCCGTCTGCTTGAGCTTTTCTTAATTTCTCTGTTGGTATGGAAATCCCTGATGGAAAAATAATGTTCGGCTTAGCTCGAACTTTCGCGATAAGGGCTTTTTCTGATTTTGTACGTCCTTCAGTCAATGGTATGCCTATGGTCTGTTGGGCTTGTAAAATTTTTTCTTTTTCAGTTGGAGATTTACCTTCAAGAGGTACTATAAAACCTGCTGCCAATGCTTTACTGTATTGTTTTCTTTCGGAGGCCGTTTTTGGTTCAGGTGGAAGGCCAATAGCTACTCTTACGTTATCTATTAATTTCTTCTCTGATAATGTTTTGCCTTCCGGAATGGGTAATCCGTGTGCTGCTAAGCCTCGCACAATTTTCTCCTTTTGTTCGGGAGTTTTTCCTTCGAGCGGAGTTAAGAGACCCGCAGCTTTGGCTTTACGAAGTTTTCCAGATGGAATACTTTTTGGGGCCATTTTTTGTGGTTCTGCTTTTATTTTGTCCATTAGAGCTTTTTCAGTAGGGTTTCTAGCCTCAGGTAAATGCACACCTGCATCATACTGAGCTTTCAAAATTTTCTCTTTTTGGGATGGAGATTTACCTTCTAGTGGTGTAATTATACCTTCAGCTAAAGCTTTATTATAATTTTCTATCTCGGATGTTGTTTTAGGTACTTGCGGAACTCCCAGGTCGTTTCTTATTTTATTTATTAGTTTCTTGTCTGAAGATGTCTGCCCTTCGGGCAGTGGAATGCCATAGGTAGCGAGACCTTTTAAAATTTTTTCTTTCGCTTCTCGAGATTTTCCTTCTAATGGAGTTAGTAGTCCAGCTTCTTTAGCCTTTTTCAAGTTTTGCGTGGGTATTGAGACACCAGAAGGGAATGATATAATAGGAGTTTCCTTTATTTTGGATACTAAAGCTTTTTCTGATGGCGTGCGTCCGACCGTAAGTGGAATTCCCATAGCCTGCTGGGCACGCAGAACTTTTTCCTTTTTTGATGACGATTTTCCTTCAAGTGGTGTTATTAATCCGGCGGCCAAAGCTTTGTCGTATTTTTTCTTTTCATAGGCATTTTTCGGTTCTGGTGGAAGGCCTACATCGGCTCTTACTTTGGATATTATCTTTTTGTCAGACGGTGTTTTCCCTTCTGGCATAGGCAGCCCTTGTAACGCTAGTCCTCTTAAAATTTTCTCTTTTTGCTCTGGAGTCTTCCCTTGTAGTGGAGTTAGCAGACCTGCAGCTTTGGCATTGCGTAGCTTCTCGGATGGGATACTCGATCGGTAAGCGCGCGAAGGTTTAGATTTTATTTTAGCTATAAGAGCCTTTTCAGAAGGATTTCTCCCTTGAGGCAGTGGCATTCCAGCATCATATTGCGCTTTCAGTATATTCTCTTTTTGTGTAGTAGTTTTTCCCTCTAATGGTGTAATGATACCAGCAGCTAACGCTTTCTTATATTTCTCTTTCTCAGAAGCCGTTTTCGGTTCAGGTGGAAGCCCTAGATCATTTCTTACTTTATCTATCAACTTTTTTTCCGATGGCGTAATACCTTCAGGGAGTGGAATACCATGTGTCGCAAGCCCTTTTAAGATTTTTTCTTTTTGTGCTAATGGTTTTCCATCCATGGGTGTAAGCAATCCGGCCGCTTTCGCTGTCTTTAGTTTTTCAGCTGATATGGAAATTCCGGATAGAAACGTACGTTTTGGGATAGAATTAATCTTAGCAACCAGTGTCTGTTCTGATGGTGTACGTCCTTTGGTTAGTGGGATACCCATAGCTTTTTGGAGGCGCAGTATTTTTTGTTTCTCAGCAGGAGATTTTCCTTCTAAGGGTGTTATAAAGCCAGCAGCTAATGCTCTGTCATATTTTCTCTTTTCATCAGATGTAAGCGGTCTAGGAGGTAAACCAATTTCTGCCCTCACTCTGTCTATCACTTTTATTTCTGATAAAGTTTTCCCGTCTGGTATAGGAAGTCCTTGCTTTGCTAAGCCTTTTATTATTTTTTCTTTTTGTTCTTGAGTTTTACCTTTTAATGGAGTAATTAGACCTGCAGCTGCAGCTTTACGTAACTTTTCTGTAGGAATTCTCATTAATGATGTTGGTGGAGTTCTTGGGGTAGCTTTTATTCTATCTATAAGAGCTTTTTCTGAAGGTGTTCTTCCTACTGGCAAAGATAAACCAAAATCATACTGAGCTTTCAAAATTTTCTCCTTTTGACCACTTGTTTTACCTTCTAATGGTGTTATTATTCCAGCAATGACTGCCTTTTTATACTTTTTACTGTCATCTGCACTTTTTGGTGCAGCAGGCAATCCTACATCTTTGCGAACTTTATCTATAAGCTTTTTTTCGGATAAAGTTTTCCCATCAGGTAGTACAATACCATGTAAGGCTAAGCCTTTCAAAATTTTTTCTTTTTGTTCGGGAGTTTTTCCTTCGAGCGGAGTTAAGAGACCCGCAGCTTTGGCTTTACGAAGTTTTCCAGATGGAATACTTTTAGGGCCCATTTTTGGTGGTACTGCTTTTATTTTGTCAATTAAAACTTTTTCAGACGGGTTTCTAGCCTCAGGTAAATGCAAACCAGCATCATATTGCGCTTTTAAAATTTTCTCTTTTTGGGATGGAGATTTACCTTCTAGTGGTGTGATTATACCTTCAGCTAAAGCTTTATTGTAATTTGCTATCTCGGATATTGTTTTAGGTACTGGCGGAACTCCCAGATCGTTTCTTATTTGATTTATTAGTTTCTTGTCTGAGGATGTCTGTCCTTCGGGCAGTGGAATGCCATAGGTAGCGAGACCTTTTAAAATTTTTTCTTTCGCTTCTCGGGACTTTCCTTCTAATGGAGTTAGTAGTCCAGCTTCTTTAGCCTTTTTCAAGTTTTGTGTAGGTATTGAGACACCAGAAGGGAATAATATAATAGGAGTTTCCTTTATTTTGGATACTAAAGCTTTTTCTGATGGCGTGCGCCCGACTGTAAGGGGAATTCCCATAGCCTGCTGGGCACGCAGAACTTTTTCCTTTTGTGATGACGATTTTCCTTCAAGTGGTGTTATTAATCCGGCGGCCAAAGCTTTGTCGTATTTTTTCTTTTCATATACATTTTTTGGTTCTGGTGGGAGGCCTACATCTGCTCTTACTTTGGATATTATCTTTTTTTCGGACGATGTTTTTCCTTCTGGCATAGGCAGCCCTTGTAACGCTAGTCCTCTTAAAATTTTTTCTTTTTGTGTAGGTGTTTTGCCTTCGAGCGGAGTTAAGAGACCCGCAGCTTTGGCTTTACGAAGTTTTCCAGATGAAATACTTTTAGGGCCCATTTTTGGTGGTACTGCTTTTATTTTTTCCATTAGAGCTTTTTCAGAAGGGTTTCTAGCCTCAGGTAAATGCAAACCAGCATCATACTGAGCTTTCAGTATTTTCTCTTTTTGGGATGGAGATTTACCTTCTAGTGGTGTGATTATACCTTCAGCTAAAGCTTTATTATAATTTTCTATCTCGGATATTGTTTTAGGTACTGGCGGAACTCCCAGATCGTTTCTTATTTTATTTATTAGTTTCTTGTCTGAAGATGTCTGCCCTTCGGGCAGTGGAATGCCATAGGTAGCTAGACCTTTTAAAATTTTTTCTTTCGCTTCTCGGGACTTTCCTTCTAATGGAGTTAGTAGTCCAGCTTCTTTAGCCTTTTTCAAGTTTTGTGTAGGTATTGAGACACCAGAAGGGAAAAATATAACAGGAGCTTCCTTTATTTTGGATACTAAAGCTTTTTCTGATGGTGTGCGCCCGACTGTAAGCGGAATCCCCATAGCCTGTTGGGCACGCAGAACTTTTTCCTTTTGTGATGACGATTTCCCTTCAAGTGGTGTTATTAATCCGGCGGCCAAAGCTTTGTCATATTTTTTCTTTTCATAGGCATTTTTCGGTTCTGGTGGGAGGCCTACATCGGCTCTTACTTTGGATATTATCTTTTTTTCGGACGATGTTTTCCCTTCTGGCATAGGCAGCCCCTGTAACGCTAGTCCTCTTAAAATTTTTTCTTTTTGTGTAGGTGTTTTGCCTTCGAGCGGGGTCAGCAAACCAGTAGCCTTAGCTTTTTTTAACTTATCAGATAACACAGTTATTGGAATTGCTTTGATCTTTGCGATAAGAGATTTTTCTGATGCAGTTCGACCTTGCGTTAATGGAAGGCCTGCCTCGTGTTGTGTTTTTAGAATATGTTCTTTTTGCGCTGACGATTTCCCCTCCAATGGGGTAATAATACCAGCAGCTAATGCTTTTTTGTATCTTTCTTTGTCAGCAACAGTTTTAGGTTCGGGAGGTAGCCCTAGGTCATCTCTAACTTTTTTTAGGAGCTTTGTTTCTGAAGGAGTTTTGCCTTCTGGTAGTGGAACGCCTAGTGTAGCAAGACCTTTTAATATTTTTTCCTTTTGCTGGGGAGCTTTTCCCTCCAAGGGTGTGATTAAACCAGCAGATTTGGCTCTTTTTAACTTTTCAGTTGGTATTGAGATTCCGGAAGGAAACGGAATTTTATGCGTATCTTTGACTTTAGCTATTAGGGCCTTTTCAGACGGCGTTCGTCCTTCCGTTAGTGGAATGCCTAGTGCTTGCTGAGTACGCAAGATTTTTTCCTTCTGAGATAATGATTTTCCTTCAAGCGGCACGATTAAACCAGCTGCCATAGCTTTGTCATACTTTTTTTTATCTGCAGCTGTTTTTGGCTCGGGTGGGAGGCCGATGTCCTGTCTAACCTTATCTGCGATTTTCTTCTCAGATGCTGTTTTTATTTCGGGAATAGGCAATCCTTGCATTGCTAGTCCTTTGAAAATTTTTTCTTTTTGTTCGGAACTTTTACCTTCAATTGGAGTCATTAGTCCAGTTGCTTGAGCCTTACGAATTTTGTCTGATAGCTTACTTGTTGGGGCTGTTTCAATTTCGGAAATCATAGCCTTTTCTGAAGCTGTACGACCCACCGGCAGTGGTATACCCTCATTGTGTTGGGCTTTAAGTATTTTTTCTTTTTCATTTTTTGTTTTGCCTTCAAGTGGCGTAATAATTCCTAAAGTCATGGCTCTATCATAGTTTTCTTTCTCCGATTTTGTTTTTGGGCTTGGAGGGAGTCCAATCTCTGTTCTAATTTTTTGTACTAATTTATTTTCTGATTCTGTTTTCACTTCTGGGAAGGGAAGCCCTGACATGGCTAAACCTTTCAATATATTTTCCTTTTGTGCAGCTGTCTTACCATCTAAAGGAGTTAAAAAACCTGCTGCTTTTGCTTGTTTAAGTTTTTCTGTTGTCCTTTTTTTCGAAGGCTTAAGTACTTTTATTTTCAATTTGTCAATTAGGGATTTTTCAGAAGCAGTTCTTCCTTCTGGGAGCTCAATACCAAGTTCAGCTTGCTTTTTTAAGATTTTTTCTTTTTCTTTGTAAGTTTTTCCCTCTAAGGGCACTAAAACACCCGTGTCTTCCGCTTTTCTTAGTTTTTCTTTCTCCTCTGGTGTCTTACCTTCTTGTGGGATACCTAGTTGTGTTTTTACGTTTTGTATTAATTCTTTTTCGGACTTTGTTCTTCCTTCTGGTAGTGGAACCCCACTCATCGCTAAGTCTTTGAGGATTTTTTGCTTTTGAGCAGGCGATTTACCTTCCATTGCAGCCAATGCTGCCTTTGTTTTTTTGTCATTTATTTTCTTTTGTTTCTTGGTACTACCTGTTTTCATTGCTATAATTGATTTTCTCATTTCCCCCGTCTTTCTTTCCTCTCTAGGTAAATGTCCGCAGAGGATGCAATTACAGTTATCGCAATTCTTTTTCTTATAGCAATCATACAAACTTTTCATTACTTCAAACATTGCATCAGAGTTGCAAGAGCAGCAGCAAGATTCTTCTTGTGCATTTAATTGACACCGGTATATTTTCCATTGCACGTTACTTATAGGATTGAAGTTGTGAGAAGTAAGAGAAGAAAATCGATTTTCTATGTAATCCTTTGTAAATTGACGATGGTGTATTATTTTAGAAGACCCATTTATTTCAAGTAATGTGTCCTTATTTGTGGTATTTTGGCTTATTTCATATTTATTGGTTGATAGCCAACGCTTCAAAATTAATTTAGGTACTGTTAGCAGTTCTTGAGAAGATTGCATTATTTTCATTGTATTAATAGTACTATCAACACCAGTAGCCAGATTTTTGTTTATCATGCTTAGGTACTTCTGGCGTACAGCTTTTCTATTATTGTAAATGATTTTTACTTCTGTTTTGTCATAGATTTGGTGCTTCTGTCTATCGTCTACCATTATTTATCTTGATTTGCTTTGATATCACATTAACTGCGGATTTGCAAAAATCTAAATGCAAAATTTTATCAAAAATATTACATATCTGAAAGGAAAACAGATGGTTAGTCATTTATGACGAGTATAAAAGACAAGTTAAACACTTACAACTTACAATACTGTATCAATAAAATGTTAATGGTAGTGACAATTGCAGTAGGAAATAATTTGTTAATTCTGACATTGGACTCAATTCTGCGCGCCCGCCGTCTGAATAACCTAAAGCTAAAATTTCTAAATTTAAACTTAATTCAAATGGCCAGTTAAGCAAGTGCTATTCTGCGATGACAGGCCAACTAAAAGGGAATGGCAGATGGTCATACTAACTTAGGCCCACAACGCACACATATAAATGAATGTGAATGTTTACGCTCGAGGAAGAGTGAGTGGCAACACTGCATTATAGTCTGTGCAGTGAGAGCCTGTGGCGGCCGGCCGCATGTAACATGTCAGTCGAGTCGAATACGGAATGACGTTGAAATAGGTTACCGGGCGGCGCGTTTTCATTTCGAGAAATATATAAAATTTGTGTCTTGCGCGGCGCACCAAGTGATTGTTGGTGCGAGGTTCCGCCAAGTTTTAGTGTCGGTGAATAGTGTACCAAAGTTTTATTATCCGAGGGCGAAGTGAGTGATGGTGGCCTAATAGGCCTATGTAGTGCTCCGGTCTCCATCGTTGGATTGACACCAACCCTTCGGGAGCCGCGGCTTCCTTCGAGCTAGCTCAGGAAGTCCACCGGCTACATACGGAGACCAATTGGAATAGGGGTAAGCCACAGTGTTTTCTAGAATCTGGTTGTCGGTTTGAACTCATGATTCGGCGAAACGCCGACGTGGTGGAGTCTACTTTGGGCACCACCATCTCTTGGTAGCAGAGCGTGGTTTGTTGTTAGATTTGATTGATTGATTAGTATTTTAATTAGTATTGTACAATTAATATTGTAATCTTGTTGGTTGTCCAAACGGGCAATACATATTAATTGGGTTTGATTGCTGCTTTTAAACCGACTACAATCTCATTTGTGGACCGATCTCCCTAACTAGTTATCATTGTATATGAAAAATTGTGGTTAAATGCCTTTGTTGTTCTAGTTAAGTTCTAGCATTTACCTATAATTGATTTTGGTTTGTTTTTTCATATCTTTGTTTTGCCCTTGAATATTTTGTTTGTTAAGTTGTAAACTTATACTTGAATTTAATTTGTTTAAAAAATTTTGCTGCTAAATGACTTTGCTGTTGTTGTAATACACTATTTTGCTGTGTTAAGTTTTAGCATTTACATTTGATTTTGTTTTGTTTGCCTTTGAATATTATGTTTGTTAAGTTATTGACTTAATACTTGAATTTAATTTGTTTGAAAAATTCTGTTGTTAAATGCCTTTGTTGTTCTAGTTAAGTTCTAGCATTTACACTTGATTTTGGTTTGTTTATATATTTTGTTCTGCCTTTGAAGTTCCTCCTGATCTGTTTTGTTGTCTGCGGTTGTCGGTCTGTTTGTCTATGTATTATTATAGTGTATATTAATTTTGGTGCAAAATGGTCCCGCCAGTCAGCCCGCTTAGTGGTGCCCGCGCGGGTGCACAAAAGATCTTGAGATGGTTTGCTAGTGCCGTCGCTTTGGTAGACCGACCAGACCGAGAACAGGCCTTGTTAATTCGGCATGAGGGAGTACCTGCTCGCTTGAAGGAATTGGAGCAGCTTTTCGTTGCCCATCAACAATATCTGCTCGACCACCCAGCCGAGGGTGCCGCTGAGTTGCGGGCAGTCGAGCAATTTAATGCGGATTATGATCGATGTTTTGAACAGGCGGATGTGATTATAAACAAGGCTCAGGCTATCTTATTCGCCCGGAGGGGTGAGTCGTGCACGCCCGGGGAGGTCAAGCCTACCCCGGCCGGCTTGCTGGGCAGACTGCCCACTTTGGACATCCCAACCTTTGATGGGAACCTGGCTGCTTGGATGGGGTTTATTAACCTCTTTGATAGCCTGGTCCACTCGAGGGACGACCTGTTCCCTAGCCAGAAATTGGCCTATTTGCTATCTGCCTTACGTGGAGAGGCTGGTGTGCTTGTCCAGCATCTACCTGTCAACGATGACAGTTATGACATTGCAAGGGCGCTGTTGACCGCCCGGTATCAGAATGTTCGCTTGCTAGCGGACACACATGTGGCTGCCATTTTAGGGCTGCCACGAGTATCGCGGGTCTCCTCATTGAGGAAGAAGATTTTGAACCCGCTGCTAAGTGCTATTAACGCGCTCAAATGACTTGACCTACCGGTGGACCAGTGGTCCTTCATATTGCTCCACCTCATCCTCAATAAGCTTCCCATGGAGATGAAAGGGCGCTTTGAACAAAGGTATGGGGGCAATAGTGCCTCGTACCTCCCTCCCTTTTCGGATCTCCTCAGATTTTTGGAGGATGAGTGTCGGATGACCGACCACTTGGATCTGGCTCCTATACCGGGACCGAGTACAGGCCGCTATGAGGCGACCCGGGCAGCGCCACGGAGAGAGCGCCGCCCGTACAAGCAGTATACTGCAGTGCGGCAGAACCCTCCACACGAGGAGAGGCCGATGCCTTGCAAGTGTTGCAAGCGGGATGGCCATCGTTTGCCGGCCTGTCCCAAATTTGTTGGCCTACGCACCGAGGGGCGTAGGAATATGGCCGAGCAGCGGACTTGGTGCTACCGCTGGGGGCTCATATGGCATCGGCTTGCCCCCACCCACGAGATTGCCACTGTTGTGGAGGGGCCCATCATCCCTTCTTGTGCTTTAATAATAAAGACACTCGTGAGGTGGTGAGAGCGAGGGACTCGCACACGGGCGGGGGCCCTCGTAGGTCACCCACATCTCCGAGGAGATCGGAGGGGCGTGCCACCCCTCCGCGGAGATTGGAGAGGCGCCCCCCCTCCCGTGAGAGGATTGGGCGCCCCACCCCCCCTACGGGCGGGGGGGATCGACGCGCCGCTTCTGAGGCGCCACCGCGGGATTGGGCCGCGGTTATTAGGGAGCCACGCCGGGAGCCGATACGCTTCTCTCCCCCTCTGATGGAGAGACCCCGTTTGTCACGGGCTCCCCCAACTTTCGCCCATCATGGGCACCGCCCGGCCCCCCGATGCAGCTTTGGTCGGGGTGTGTACGTGCCGGATTGGGACCCGTTCGAGCGCCTTGAGCGCCCTATTCCTCCGCCGCGCACGCATTTTTCCTTGAACCCCCCTTCCCCCCCGTTGCGGGGAATGCGGGAGGATTTTCATTAAACCAACTGTCGGCTGCAACCCCCCCACAGGAGCAGGTGCTGTTACCAACAGCCTCCGTACAGGTGTGGGGCCCGAGGGGCACCTTTGTTTTAGTTCGCGCCCTTTTGGATACGGGAGCTCAGGGTTGCATTGCCTCCAGCTGGCTGGTCCGGCAGTTGAGTTTGAACACATCTCCATACCTTGAATCGGTACGGGGAATCGGAGACCTGCGGATCCCGGATCCGATCGGTCAGGTTCTGTTCTCCTTCTCCCCCCACTTCTCTTCAGCGCCCAAAATTGGTGCTACCGCGATTGTTTATGAGAAGGTTGTTGGTCAGCTTCCGCAACAGCACGTTTCGCGCGCTGTCGTTGATGCGACATCAGGATTGACCTTGGCTGACCCTTCCTTCCACCGAACCGGTCCGATTCACTTATTGCTCGGTGCCGATGTTCTAGGCCGCGTGTATTGTGGGAAGAGGAGAGAGTTACAGAAGGGTGGGCTGGTAGCCTTATCTACATCGCTTGGGTTTGTAGTGATGGGACCAGTTAGGCATAACCCACCATCTCCATCGGTGGACAGTTACATAACTGTTAGCTCCACCTTATCGGATGTCCTTCAACGGTTTTGGGAGGTGGAAGAGCCACCTACCGTGAAGCGAGTGAACCCCTTAGACGAGGAGTGTGAGTTGTTCTACCAGAACAATACAGGTCGCCTTCGCTCGGGACGGCTGATCACTCGTTTGCCCTTTTTGTCAGTTCGCCCCTCACTTGGCAGCTCCCGGCCGTTGGCCGAGAAGCGGCTGCTGTCCATGGAGCGTCGTATGAGTAGGGACTCCGACTTCAAACAGAAGTATGTCGACTTCATGCGAGAATATGAGCAACTGGGGCACATGTCGGTCTCGCGATTGGACTGGCGAAACGAGGAACATAATTTTCTTCCTCACCACGCGGTTTTGAAACCTTCCCATGGGAAGATACGCGTTGTTTTTGATGGGTCAGCTCCCACGTCTACCGGAGTTTCGCTGAATCAATGTCTGCATGCTGGACCGAAGTTGCACCACGAGGTGGGTGATGTATTGACCAACTTCCGTCGCCATGCCGTCGTCTTTGTGACCGATATCCGGATGATGTTTCGGCAGACTGTGATTCACCCGGACGATAGACGATATCAGCTCATATTATGGAGGGAGGATCCCAGAGATCCCATGCGGGTCTACGAGCTGAACACCAATACGGTTTGCGTTCGAGCCCCTTTGTGGCAATTCGCTCACTTGTGGAACTCGCTGAACGTGAGCGGTTACGATACCCTCGCGCATCCTTGGTTCTCAAGGAGGATGCATTTGTGGATGATATTTGTACGGGCTCCTCTAGTGTCGAGGAAGCCTTGATTTTGCGAGATGAACTAATTGCTCTTCTCGGGGCTGGTGGTTATGAACTGAGGAAGTGGATGTCCAACTCACCTCAGCTTTTGTGTGACTTGCCAGACGACCACCAGCAGGAGCCTCATATTTTTGAGAATGCCAACACTCCAGATTTACTATCTGTTTTGGGAGTGCAATACAGACCTGTCCAGGACACGTTCACCTAACGATTGGAGCTGCCAAGCCCCAAGGTCTGGACGAAACGGTTGGTTTTGTCTACAGTAGCTCGTACCTTTGACCCAAACGGCTGGATTAGTCCCGTAGTGTTTTGGATGAAGTGCTTCCTACAGGAACTTTGGTCAGCCGAAGTGTCGTGGGATAAGCCCCTCTCGGGCCGTTTGCTGCGAGATTGGGTGTCCTTCATGTCGTCTCTCCCCGACATTAACCGTGTTAGTATCCCTAGACATGCCTAAGGGACGGTTTACGGCCAGCCTTCATGGCTTTTGTGACGCGTCTGAGAGTGGATACGCAGCCGTCGTATATATCCGGACGGTCGATGATAGAGGAGCTGTTAAGCTCCACTTGCTAATTGCTAAGAGTAAGGTTGCTCCACTTCGGACTCGATTAACGATTCCGAAGTTAGAATTGTCTGGAGCTACTCTTCTGGTTCGTTTGATGAACCACGTGGTTGACACCCTGGGACGTAGTGTGGACTTTGAGTCGCTCTTTGCTTGGTCCGACAGTCAGGTTGTCCTGTGTTGGATTAAGAACTCCGTCCACTCCCTGGAGGTATTTGTGGCCAATCGGGTATCCCAAATACAGGCCTCGAAGGCCACGTTGATTTGGCGCCACGTGCCAGGTGAAATAAACCCTGCTGACTGTGCATCATGTGGCAGCGAAGCCCCTCAGCTTATTGACCACACTCTGTGGTGGGGTCCCGAATGGTTGTTACAGCCGTCTTTGCCTTACTCTCACCGCAGAAGCGCCAAGATGCTCTTTTGCATTGGGTGCGTATGACCCAGTCTAGAGCGTTTGAACCGGAACTTAAGATTTTCCGTACCGGGACGTCCAAATTGAAGGGACCCTTGGTGCGTTTGACTCCCTTTCTGGATGATAAGGGATTGTTGCGTGTAGGAGGCCGATTGAGGCACGCTAACTTGCCTTATAGATCACGTCATCCCCTGTTGCTCCCCAAGGACGGACCATTGGTGCGATTGTTGATCATTGATCGCCATGTGAAGAATGCTCATGCCGGATGTAATGCATTGACCGCGCTCCTCCAACGGGAGTTTTGGATATTGTCAGCGTGAAGAATAATCCGATCTGTTATATTTCGATGTCTGCCCTGCTATCGTTTACGTCCCAAGACGATGCAGCCCCAAATGGGTGATTTGCCTGCTGATCGTATGAATGAATCGATGACCTTCTTAGGAGTTGGAACTGATTTCGCGGGACCATTCACTATAAAAAAGTCGCGACTCCGTAATGCTAAGACTGAAAAGGCTTACTTGTGTGTGTTTGTTTGTTTGGCCACTAAAGCCGTTCATTTGGAGGTGGTGAGTGCACTCACCATGGACGCTTTCTTAGCAGCGTTAGGCCGATTTGTTTCCCGCCGGGGACTGCCATCTCTAATTCGGTCCGATTGTGGGACGAACTTCAAGGGCACTGATAGACATATAAGAGAAGTTTGTGAATTTTTAGATAAAAATAATATTGAGATCGGATCCACACTCTCCCGTAGGGGGGTAACATGGCGATACTCCCCGCCGTCTTGTCCTCACTGGGGAGGGATTTTTGAATCTGTTGTAAAGGCCGCCAAGACTCACCTTCGCCGCGTTATTGGGGAGACTATTCTCACGTTCGAGGAACTCGCGACGGTGTTTCATAAGATTGAGGCGGTTCTCAACTCGCGTCCGTTATGTCCGTTGTCTACCGACGCGAACGATTTGCAGGCCCTCACGCCGTGCCATTTCTTGATAGGCAGGCCACTTAACGCCCTGCCCGAGTATCCTTATAGAGATGTCAATCCAGGACGCCTTTCGCGGTTTGAGTTGCTCCAGCAGCTTACCCAGAGCTTCTGGCGCCGCTGGCACCTTGAATACTTACACATTTTGCAACAGCGCGTTAAGTGGTCAGATAAGACAAACCCACCGAGGGTTGGAGACCTCGTGTTAGTGAAGGACCCAAACCTGCCACCCCTACGTTGGCGTCGCGGACGCATTGTCCAACTTACTGTAGGGTCTGATGGTGTGCCCAGGTTTGCCGAGGTCCTAGTTGGGGATTCTGTTTTGAAGCGCCCGGTCGCTACTCTTTCTCGCCTCCCCTTAGACTGATTTGGCGGACAGTCCGGGACTGTCCGGAGCGGGGGGATGTTTACGCTCGAGGAAGAGCGAGTGGCAACACTGCATTATAGTCTGTGCAGTGAGAGCCTGTGGCGGCCGGCCGCATGTAACATGTCAGTCGAGTCGAATACGGAATGACGTTGAAATAGGTTACCGGGCGGCGCGTTTTCATTTCGAGAAATATATAAAATTTGTGTCTTGCGCGGCGCACCAAGTGATTGTTGGTGCGAGGTTCCGCCAAGTTTTAGTGTTGGTGAATAGTGTACCAAAGTTTTATTAACCGAGGGCGAAGTGAGTGATGGTGGCCTAATAGGCCTATGTAGTGCTCCGGTCTCCATCGTTGGATTGACACCAACCCTTCGGGAGCCGCGGCTTCCTTCGAGCTAGCTCAGGAAGTCCACCGGCTACATACGGAGACCAATTGGAATAGGGGTAAGCCACAGTGTTTTCTAGAATCTGGTAGTCGGTTTGAACTCATGATTCGGCGAAACGCCGACGTGGTGGAGTCTACTTTGGGCACCACCAGTGAAAATAATAGCGTATAATACCAGTATTTTATTGTTAAAAGAAAACATATATAAAAAAACTTGGTGAATCTTATTTAATATATTTTTTTCTTTTTCGTATAATCAATAAATGTATAACTTAACCATTATGGTAATATGTTATTTATGTACATTACATTACTAATATAGTATTAAGAATTGTACACATTATGTTATGAGTAATAAATATTATGCGACGTGCAACCAAACCAAAGATTTCTTATTTTTTTATTAGTCTATGTTTATTAGTCTAGTTTATAAATGACCAGAAAATCATCTAAAAATTGAGCAGGTGCAGATAGATTGATGCCTTGCTCATCCCAAATACCATATAACGCAATGACCTTTTTTTTAACTTGCCCTCGTTTAAATAACCCGAAAAATATAAAAAGAGCCCTCATTGATTTGAATACTAATATTTCATTATAGTAAAAATTATCCATCTATATAAAGCTATTATTTAGTGGTTTATAAGTTTATGAAATAAAGTACAAAAATGAAATTATCAACTTGACATCGAAAAAAGTAATTGATTTTAAGTAAGTATATTTTTTTGCACAGGCAAGTTAGAATATGACTAATAGCAATGGTTCGCTTCCTGCAATCGTTTTAATATTGTATAATTTTTTTAAACTAGCGATCCGCCCGCGGCTTTGCCAGCGTGGATATTACCTATATTAAACTATTACCCGTGCGAAGCCGGGGCGGATTGCTGGTTATACATTTTAAGCTTCCCTTTGAATCACTCTATCTATTGCTGAAAACTGCATTAAAATCTATTGCGTCGTTTAAAAGATCTAAGCGAACAGACAATGGGAGGGACTTCCTTTTATACTGTGTAAAGAAGATACTCGTATATATATAGATATCTGGATAGAAGGAAAAATTTAATACGAATATGTTATATTTTTCTACTGTATCAAATTTGTTGTGCATTCAGGGCCTAAAATCGCCATTCCCCTTTAGGCAGAACTTAAGCGTAATTCTAAAATGTCTAAGATTAGTTTTTTTTTTTAATTTTAATACTGCTCTATTAGACTACAGGCCCGTGGCAAAAATTGATGGGTCATTTGAACCACCAGGAGACCTATTTAGAAAGATAGAAGAGCATTAAATAATAAGATTCAGCACTATGCCGTCACTTGTATGCTGTCAAACTGGGTGCAGGTGAACATTCAAAAGAACAAGTAGAGGGAGTAGATTTTGGTCATATATTTTTGTACGGCATTCTTACCATCGATAGATCCATGAGAAATAATAAGAAAACACGTAGTGCCGTACAAAAATAGTGCGCCACAAAGTCGGGATTTTTTTTATTTTCCGGCGATTTTCAGGGTAAATTTGGTCATTTGATTCTGTACGGCATCGGTTCCATACAATTTCAATACCTCTTCTAATCCATTATTCCGCAACGCCGTACAAAAATCATGCGACAAGGGAAAAAAAATCGAGGGTTGCAACCCCCTCCCCCTCCGTGGTTCGGGGGGTGATTTGACACAACATAAAAGTAAATTATTTTGAAAGTATTTTACGCATAGATAACATTTTTTCACATGCCGTACATAAAAAAGTAACGAAAACCTTAACGAAGTAATTAGAAAACTCGCAAACCTCTGTAATTACCCACTCAATCCCGACGTGGATATGTTGAATTTCAATACCTCTTCTAATCCATTATTCCGCAACGCCGTACAAAAATCATGCGACAAGGGAAAAAAAATCGAGGGTTGCAACCCCCTCCCCCTCCGTGGTTCGGGGGGTGATTTGACACAACATAAAAGTAAATTATTTTGAAAGTATTTTACGCATAGATAACATTTTTTCACATGCCGTACATAAAAAAGTAACGAAAACCTTAACGAAGTAATTAGAAAACTCGCAAACCTCTGTAATTACCCACTCAATCCCGACGTGGATATTGATTTCAAAAAATCTAGTAGCTGGGACGAAAGTATACTGCCGGAAAATTTTTCTATTAATAATTTATTATCAGTAGATGACTGCACCCAGGTGATATCGTTAATATTAAAGTCCCCTATTAAAATTTACATGTCATCTGGATGAGCGACGCTAAAGTCTGCTAAACAATCAAACAGGGATGATTGGGTGTTGGCTTGCATTGGGCTCTGTGGGCAATAACAACATACAATTCTTAATTTAATCGAGCTTGACCCATGTCCCATAGTAATCGTAACACATGTGATATCGGCATCAGGAAATACCGGCAGAGATGGGGCAGACCTCCTGTCAACATTAAATGTGCAGCGTACGGCCACGAGCACACCCCCGCCCAATGAACACCCACGACTCTCATAATCCCGGTCAGAACGGTATACTACATAACGTGAGTCAAAAAGTTCTGCGTCATTGATGCCCGGTAACAGCCAAGTTTCACTTAGACATACGACATCATAGTCGAATTTCAGTAAGTTTCTCAAAAAAATACCAGTTTTCGTTCGCAAACCACGTACGTTTTGGTAAAATATTTTTAAGGTGAATTTTAAAACGTACAAAATAGTAATAATGTATTAACAACAAAGAATTCCAATTCCACACTTATTGGAATATTTTTTACACCGACATCTCCATATATAATAAAATCGTAGGGGTACAAATGTTTGTCCGGAAAGATCTCCGAAACTACTGGACAGAATTTGATATGGCTTACACCACAATGCTTAAAATTTTCCGGAAGAACATTTAGGCATAATTTCATTTGCTTAAATTCACTTTTTATTTTTATTCAAAAAATACCATATAAAATTTTTGATGACAAATATGTAGAAAATCAACATGGCGCACGTGAAATTATTTTGACAAGTCTGTTACATATTGCAAAAAAAAAACTTTTCTGTTATTGGCTGTGCCCATCTGAATTTTGCCAACCAAGAAGTTTAAATTGTATTTTTCTTATGTAGTACCGTGGTGGTAAGGAAAAAGGATCAAGCCATACAACCAATGTATATAGCATTTTTTAAGACAATATCACGTCACAAATATAAAATTTGTAGGTTGGTTTAATTTTTGGCCAATTTTCACAAAATCGGTACAATATTTGAAATGTTGAAAAATGAAGATACCCTTTTCAAGGCATTTTGAAAGGTGTTATATTATGTTTTTACATTATGACTAAGGAATCAAACTCTTTCATCCATTTAAAACTATTAAAAGTATTACGCGTAGAGGGAGTACGGGACTCTTGATCCTAATGTAACATTGACGTAAATTCGCCGACATAGCTGATGCTCAAAAAAGGTGGATAAAAGTTCGTTTCCAAACCTAGCAATATAGGTATCAAGTGAAAGGCCTTGAAGCGTAGAACATTATGAACCTAGGAAAATCGCCTAAAATTCAACATGGCCGCCGCTCAAAAAAGATACAAGTTCGTTTCCAAACCCAGCAATATGGGTATCAAATGAAAGGCCTTGATGTGTAGAGCACTATGAACCTAGCAACATTGACATAAATTCAACATGGCCGCCGCTCAAAAAAGGTGGATACAAGATCGTTTCCAAACCTAGCAATATGGATATCAAATGAAAGGCCTAGAAGAGTAAAGCATTATGAACTTAGGAAAAATGCCCTAAATTAAACATGGCCGCCGCTCAAAAAAATGGATAAAAGTTCGTTTTCAAACCCAGCAATATGGTTATCAAATGAAAGGCCTTGAAGAGTAAAGCATTAGGTATCTAGAAAAATTGACCTAAATTCAACATGGCCGCGGCTCCAAAAAAACGGATAAAAGTTCGTTTCCAAACCCAGCAATATGGGTATCAAATCAAAGGCTCTGATGAATAAAGCACTATGAACCTAGCAACATTGACATAAATTCAACATGGCCGCCGCTCAAAAAAAGGTGGATACAAATTCTTTTCCAAACCTAGCAATATGGGTATCAAATGAAAAGCCTTGAAAAGTAGAGCATTAGGTCTACTTTTCAAACCTAGAAAAATTGTCCTAAAGGATAAAAGTTCGTAAAAAAAGGATAAAAGTTCGTTTTCATACCCAGCAATATGGGTATCAAATGAAAGGCGTTGACGAGTAAAGCACTATGAACCTAGCAATATTGACATAAATTCAACATAGCCGCTGCTCGAAAAAGGTGGATAAAAGTTCCTTTCCAAACCTAGCAATATGGGTATCAAATGAAAGGCATCAAAGAGTAGAGCAATATGAACTTAGGAAAATTGGTCTAAATTAAACATGGCCACCGCTCAAAAAAAAGGATAAAAGTTCGTTTTCAAACCCTGCAATATGGGTATCAAATCAAAAGCTTTGATGCATAAAGCACTATGAACCTAGCAACATTGACATAAATTCAACATGGCTGCCGCTCAAAAATGGTGGATGAAAGTTCGTTTCCAAACCTAGCAATATGGGTATCAAATGAAAGGCCTTGAAGGGTAAAGCATTAGGTAACTAGAAAAATCGATCTAAATTCAACATGGCCGCCGCTAAAAAAAGGATAAAAGTTCGTTTTCAAACGCAGCAATATGGGTATCAAATGAAAGGCCTTGACGAGTAAAGCACTATGAACTTAGCAAAATTGACATAAATTCAAAATAGCCGCTGCTCAAAAAAGGTGGATAAAAATTCGTTTCCAAACATAGCAATATGGGTATCAAATGAAAGGCCTCAAAGAGTAGAGCATTATGAACTTAGGAAAATTGTCCTAAATAAAACATGGCCGCCGCTCAAAAAAAATGGATAAAAGTTCGTTTCCAAACCTAGCAATATGGGTATCAAATGAAAGGCCTTGAAGAGTAGAGCATTAGGTACCTAGAAAAATCGACCTTAATTCAACATGGCCGCCGCTAAAAAAGGATACAAGTTCGTTTTCGAACCCAGCAATATGGGTATCAAATGAAAGTAGTCCTTGATAAGTAAAGCACTATGAACCTAGAAACATTGACATAAATTCAACATAGCCGCTGCTCAAAAAAGGTGGATAAAAGTTCGTTTCCAAACCTAGCAATATGGGTATCAAATAAAAGGTCTCAAAGAGTAGCGCATTATGAACTTAGGAAAATTGCCCTAAATTAAACATGGCCGCCGTTCAAAAAATGGATTAAAGATCGTTTTCAAACCCAGCAATATGGGTATTAAATGAAAGGCCCTGAAGAGTACCTAGAGCATTACGAACCTACGATAATTGTCTTAATTTGTTAATTTCCAAATGGCCGCTGCTCTAGAAAGGCAGAATAAAGTTGAATCATTATGGAATAAAATGGAGGAAAAATCTAAACACTGTTTTAAGCATTTTGATGGCGAAACGGAGTTCGCGGGCACAGCTAGTTAAAAATATAATTATAGTGACAAAAATTGTATGCAATTTTGAAAAACCTACTAATATGTACATATTTCGGTAATTATCCTGTACCAATATTGACCGATAGGTAAAATAAGAGTTTATCAATATTAAGTGAGGTATGACGAGACTAATACCTACAAGCACTGGACTACTTACCGGGTTGGTATAGGCACACACTAAACATAAATAATTTGCTGTAATAGTAAGCAAAATATGTCTACAAAACCTCCAAAATACATGGCCACAAGTTACTATGTAGATTTTAGTGAAATATACCACTATTAGCATCTTAGCAAATAAAACAATTCTAATGCAGGTAATCGTTAAAAATTTACCTTCTACTAACGTATACTATGCACAATTCTCTGTCCTACGTTAGCAAATAAAGGCAACTGAAACTGAATGTTACAACGATTTCGTACAGAGGACTGAACAAAATATTCAAAAGAGCTCAAAACAGTTTTGGTCATTCATCAAATCCAAACGATCTCATAACGACATTCCAGCCAATATTTGTTTTGATGGTGAAACTAGTAGGGACGGTCAAACCATTGCTGACTATTTTAGTCGATTTTTTCAATCGGTTTTCGAGGGGGACATTGATGACGTTGAGCTGTCGTCTTCGGGTGAGAGTAGTTGTGATGTAAGTAGCATTGATTTTTCTGTCGAAACCGTTGAAGAATACTTGTCAAAACTTGATGTCTCCAAAGGATGCGGCCCTGATAATGTACACCCTGTTTTTCTTAGAGTGTCGTAAACAACTATCCTACCCAATTTATTTATTATTTAAAGTATCTTCTGCTACCGGGAATATGCCCATTATTTGGAAACGTTCTATCATTGTACCGATCCATAAAAAAGGTGATAAACAAGATGTTAGAAATTATAGAGGTATTTCCAAACTGTCCATTATACCAAAATTATTCGAGAAAATCATTTATGACTCAATATCTCCCTTAGTTAGGCCCAACTTGCATTTTAACCAACACGGCTTCATTCATGGGCGTTCCACTGAGACTAATCTGTGCCACTTTTTAGATACTGTGTTGGTTAATATGGAAAAGGGTGCTCAGGTGGATACCATTTATACAGATTACTCTAAATGTTTTGATAAAATATGTCACACACTGTTAATAAAAAAATTAAAGATCTTCGGTATACACGGTGATTTACTACGTTGGCTTACTTCTTATCTCAAAAACAGAACTCAGGCAGTCACGGTTAAGGGATACACATCTAGTTTCGTTCCAGTAACATCTGGTGTCCCCCAGGGATCTCATCTCGGTCCATTGTTATTTAATATTTTTGTCAATGACGTGATTGATTGTTTTATAAACTCTAACGCTCTTCTTTATGCAGACGACACAAAAATTTTTACACCTGTCAAAACTTTACAAGACTGCATTAATTTACAAGCTGATTTATATCGTTTGGATAGGTATTGTGTGTTAAATAGGTTACATCTCAATGTCGAAAAGTGTTCGGTCATTTCATTTAGTAGAAAAAAGCAACTTATAATGTATAATTACAGAATTAATGACAAGGTTTTGGAAAGAGTTACTGAGGTTAGAGATTTGGGAGTACAACTTGATTGTCAATTGATATTTGCATCACATATAGAACATGTAACTAGTAAGGCAAATAGAATGCTTGGTTTTGTCCTTCGCCAGACAAAAGATTTTAAAGATCCTCGTACACTGATATTGTTGTATAACTCCTTGGTTCGATCACATTTAGAATATGCCTCAGCTACGTGGAATCCGCAATATCATGTATATAAAGATATGATTAATCGTATACAGTCAAAATTTATAAAACATTTAAAATATAGATTTAAAAATTGTAATAACGAAATGCTTTCATCTATGCACACCCTCGAAGCTCGTAGAGAAACTCGGGATCTAGTGCTTCTTTATAAAATTATCAATAATATGATAGACTCACCGTATTTGCTTAGCAATATACATCTTAAATGTTCTAGTACTCAAACCAGATCATGTAATACTTTTGCTATTCCATTTTGCAATACTAACTATTCCAAAAACCGATACATAGTACGCGCTTGTTCGTCATATAACAAAAGGTTTTCTAATGTTGATATTTTCCACAGTAAACTGTTTACCTTCGTTTCGGAAATAAGGAAGAAATTTATCTAAATTACATATGAAACAACATTTTGCCTCGTTATTGTTTGTTTGTCACAATTTAGAAAGAATGTGTTTGTACTTCAACGATTATGAAATAATATTAAGTGGAAACTGTTTTGGCATGATGTTTTAGTAGAATTGTGTAATATTTATGTAATATTGAATTGCTGTATGTTTCCCATAAATTAATAAAATAAAATAAAATAAAAATAAAATTAAATTATTTTGAAAGTATTTTACGCATAGATAACATTTTTTCACATGCCGTACATTTTTGTTGGTCCAAAGGTTTGTAGGGGGGAAAAACTTCCGGAAAATCCATGTAACGAAATGTACTTTAGAGTGATATTCAGTACGATATTTTTTTTACGGCATTTAGATAGTTCATTTGTATTTAATGCAATCGTCTATAAAAAGTCAATATCGTATAAATCTGAAAATTCATCTATACTAATATTATAAAGAGAAAATATTTGATTGTTTGTTTGTTTGTATTGAATAGGCTTCGAAACTACTAAACCGATTTTGATGAAAGTTACTATAGGGATAGTTCGAGACCAGGGGAAGGTAATTTTCCTCGTGAAAAATCTGACGGGAAAAGTTTTCCTAGGGGAAAAGTTAGTTTGCATTATGCAAACAAAGTTGCATACGGTCAGCTAGTATTGATATAAAAGTAATAAATACATATAATTATTCATTAAAATACTTCCACTTTTCAATGTAAATGTTTACTGCGCACACATCCTCTTCCGTGCCAGTGTCCGACACTCGACCTCCCCCATTTGTGACTCAAGCCAAGACGTCCAGCGGCGCGCATTCCAGAATGAAGAATCAGGCGAAGGGGCTGATTCTTCATTCTGGAATGAAGGTTATAGGTAAAAAAAATATCCTTACATTTTCAATTTGTACGTAAGACTTTGATTATGAAAACACAATTTCATGATTCAGAAAATGAAGGAGAAGAGAATTCGGACGTCGATGAGGACGTTGATTCTGATAACGACTCAGTGGCTGATTCAAATAATGAATATTAATTTCAAAGAAAAACCTTATTCTTTCAATTTTTTAAGGATCATTAACAATACATAAAATTGTTCGATAAAGTTGTAGTACTTTTTATTTACACGATTAAACAAATTATATCAATGTTTGAAGTACTTATATTACATCAAAAACTATACGAAACTGTTGATACTGTGATCGATAGTTTTCAATTTTTGGATAATGTTACGCTTAACGTATGACACCGGGCATTCGTCGTAGTCCGGTTTCGTCTTCATCCTCAGCGCAGCTTCTTTCGCAAGCTCGTCCGCCCGCTCGTTTCCCTCCATCCCCGTATGGGCTTTGATCCAGAATAAGTGGATAGTACCGTTATCGGTCGCCTTTCTAAAGTTGTTTCTTCAGTCCACCGCAAGAGGATGAAGGGAAACGCCACGGGTAATCGTTTCTAGCGCGGATCTGGAGACGCTGTATATGGTGTAGACTACGCCGGACTTTAATTATGGCTGTCGCCTTTCTTAGCGCCAGTAGCTCGGCTTGGAAAACCGTGCAGAACCCCTCCAGTTTGAGTTTCTTGATCGTGGTCTCCACGCCATCGTTCCAGAATTTTATCGCGACACCGACCTTCCCCTTTATTCTATTGCCGTCTGTGAAGACCTGGGATCCGTAATGTGCTTCGGGGCTAGTTCTGCACCGTTCTCAATCAGTCCGAAGTCTAGACGTTTGGATGCGGTACTCTTTCGTACGCTATTGGCGTCTCCACGTTTCGTTCTCCCACTACCCTGCGGGAATGAGACGAGATTCAATGGGAGCAGCCCAAAGAGTATTAGGGCCGAGTTTAATGCCGTAGTTTTGTACGCTTTTACCATTTTTGGGCGAAACCGAGCTGCACCTCGTTTAAGTGCTTTCTAACCCCAAGCTTTCCCGCTGCCTGTGACCAAGCGCTCGCCGCGTACATAATTATGGGCTCTATAACCGCTACATAAATCGTTCTGATTATCTCCGAGGAAAGTCCCCATTCTACTTTGGCTGCTCTGGCCAACAGCTTGTAGATGTTAAGAGCCTTCCAACAGACGTTTGCTACGTGTCAGTTAAACGTGAGTTTCTCGTCTATCGTCAGGCCCAACATCTTAATTTCCTTTGACAAGGCAATGTCCCCCCCGCCCATGCGTAAGAGCGGTGTATCGTATTTAAGTTTGTTGGTGATCACCATGGCGTTTGTTTTTCGTGGTGCAAACTTCAGCTTATTTACGACACCCCACTCCTAGACATAGGCCAGAGTACCATTTGCCTGTCTCTGGACGTCCAAAGCAGTTTCCCCGGAGCAAATCAGAACGATATCATCCGCGAAGGCTTGGCAATAGTGCCCCCTGGTTTCCAATCCCTTCAGCAACGGGTCTAACAGGACATTCCAAAAGGTTGGTCCATCGATCGACCCCTGTACACAACCCTTGGTTATTTCAGCGGCGTATTCTGAACCCGCATATCTCACCCTAATCCTGCGATTTGTGAGATAGCTATCTATCACCTTTGGGATGTTTTTCGGGCAACTTGTTTCCGCTAATCGGCATCTTATAGCGGACCACCATGCGCTGTCGATGGTTCCCTCTATGTCTAGTGAACCCATCACCATGATCTTTTTCAGCTTGAGACCGCTTTTGATGTATGTCATCATATCATAGAGGGAGTCCTCTGTGCAGTGGCGTAAAGCCATATTGCCTTTTGCACAAGTTGTCCGCTATGTGCCATCTAATCCGCCGGACTAGCATCTTCTCCCAGATTTTACCCAGTACTGGCAATAGTCCAATCGGCTGGTACGATTTGGGAGAAGTGTAGTTCTCTTTCCCAGGTTTTCTCAGGATCACCATCGCCGTTTCCTTCCAGGCTGTGGGAAAGTGAGAGAGTCCGAGGCATTTGTTGATGAGTTTCAAAAATAGTTCAGGTGTATGGTTAAAGGGCGCTCTACATATCATCATCAACAGCTCATATACGTCCCCACCGAGGGGCTCGAGCCTACCCTAAACTTGTCTATCGTTCTACCCCGGGGGCTTTTTTGGGGTTAAAGCTCTCTACTGCCCACATAAGCTCATCCTTTGTAAATGGAGGGTCGGATGGCCTATCATCTTCCCCTTCATTCACCGTTTCAGCTCTCTCTCGTCAATTTGTGAGCTTCACCATCCTCCTGGGTTTCATCTTTGGGTAAGAAGATCTCCGACAGAACTTTCGCGGATTCGCCACCCTCTAAGACTCTACCATTCTGAACCAATGGGATGTCTTCTTGCCTGTTGGTTGTTCGGCTTATCACCCTGTATATTCCGTCCCACATACTCTCCCTCTCTGGTTTACCACAAAAGCTCTTCCAACTTTCCGTTTTGGCATTTTTCACAAGCTGCGTGTACACAGCCTTTGTCTGAAGGTATTCGTGAACGACCGCCTCTCTGCGAGTCTGTGATGCGTTTGCGATTCTTCTTCTGAGCCTTTTTACTACCGCCTTCTTTTGAGTCAGCTCTTCCGTCCACCAAGGCAATCCTTTCCGTTTCCTATCTACTATCCTAGGTATGTGTTTGTCACAAGCTTCCTCGATTTCCTTTGTATATCCATCTATTTTCCTGTCCAAATCTTTCTTAGTTTCGACTTTATTTACTTCCTCGATATCTATTCTTTCTCTTTCCCAGATAAGAGTGAGCTCCTCTCGGAGTTCTACCCATTTTGCCTTCCTTGTGCTGTACTTTCTTGTTGTTCTTTTAATGTCGGTTCCCTTTGATTTCGCCAGCTGTGCTTCGAAAAGGATTGCTTTGTGGTCGGATACGGTTAGGTCGGCGCTCAGTCTCCAGTTCTCCATTCTATCCAGCATGTCCTTTGTGCAAGCTGTAATGTCCACGCAACTTGTGTACCTTCTGCCTCCCCTGTAGTAGTCGAACGTGGGCTCGGTCCCCCGATTCAGGATGTGTAGGCCTACCTTGTCCAATGCTCCCCCCAGTGTCTCTCCCCTCCTGTTTGTTTCCTTACTTCCCCACCAGATGTTCCAAGCATTCACATCCCCTCCCAGTATCGTGTTCCGGTTCCCCATCCTTTCCAAGATCTTATGGATACATGCCGTGTCAGTCCTCAGTCTAGCGACTGCGATGTTTTCTGTGGTCAGTGTCGGGCACATCGTCAAGTCGATATTATCATCAAACAAAACTATGGCGGACTTGACTGTCCCGCCCGCAACCACCATGCATTGCACCACACGCGTCCCTCTGTAGATTTTCATTGTTTTGGCGGCCTCGGTATAGGGCTCCTGAACCAGGGAGAATGCAACTTTTTGTTTTGCCGCCTCTACCATGAGCTCTTCCGTTGCTTGACAGCATCTTTGAAGATTAGCCTGGACTACACGATACCCAGCATCGCTCTTTTTCTGTGTTGTAGTTGGGACCGCCTTAGCAATATGCAACTTTAGCCCTTGCTATTGCGTCCCATTTTTTGCGCTCTGAGCAATCCGGGCTAAATGCATTGTGCTCAAGGTTTTCTGCGAGCTTGGCTGCCGTGCAATTACAGCATCTGGGACTTGCCCCTGCCATCTAGTCGGCGCAATCCTGCTTCATGTGTGGTCCACCGCAATGACTGCATTTGGGGACACTCTCCTTGCAGAATTTGCGCCCGTAGCCGTATGCTAGGCATGTAGAGCACTGGATGAGGGGCGATTGATCCTCGGCCCTGAAGCGTTGCATGTCTATGTGCACGTAGCCTCTTTTGATAAGATTATTGTACAGACGCGGCGACACTCTCATTACTCATTGCTTTGCGCCGGAACTTTATGTCGAATCTCACGTCGTTTTTATCGAGGTCTTTGAAAAATCTCCCCATTCTGGTTCCTGAAGGCTGTCACTGTTCACCTGCAGGACGTCCCTGAGAACTACCATGGGGTCGTGATTCTTAATCTCCTCGACAATGAGGTGGTCTTCTGCGTCTTTTAGCCGTTCCTTCACCCGTTGCCGAGCCTCCTCTGTCCTACACCCGATGACGACCTTCCGGTCTTTGACCTGCCGGACCTGATCGACAGTCACCCACCCGTCCTTAGCGTTGACAGATTTGCGAACTCTGTTAAGTACCTCATCACTAGTATCTTGGTCATCCTTAGAGGATACAACGACAGAGTGCAGCTTCAGTCTTATCGCGCCTGTCTTGCTAGATATTGTCGCAGCGGCCTCCGCGTACGTGGATACGATTGGTGACGCTCTTTCAGATTCGAGTCCCTGCTTGAGCTTCTCAAGTTTCGAGCACGTTCTGTTTATAATTTCACCCTGTTGTCTGAGCAGTTCTAATTTTTTTTTTTTTTTTTTTTTTTTCTTTTAAAACGTCGCCCCACACTAGGATTTTCTCCTGTGTCGTGGGTGCAGTTACAAACATAGAATATCACATGCACATACGCCCAGACCGGAACAAATTTCTGTAGGCCATACAAAATATCTGTCCCGAGCGGGAATCGAACCCGCGACCCGTTGCGCAGTAGGCGATCTCTCGACCTCTGCACTAACCGTGTCGTCATAATAATACTTCCTCCTTACCCCCTTTTCCCTTTTTTCCAGTTTCCTCTGTGTTCACCCCTATGCATTTTATCCCTATTGTTGATATTACTGGGGCTCTTGTTGTTACACACTTTTTATCCTGCACTATTTCTTCCGCCATTTCTTTAATCAGCCGGTAAAGTTGGTCTACTGCCAGGATGGCAGCATTCTTCAGGTCTGACTTCATGTTGCGGGACTTACTCATATTGAGATTCGCATACTGCAGCCAGTCCCTGGCCTCCGCCATCCTGCCAGCGGGCCCTCTCTTTTTTGGCACCGACATCGGCGGTTCCACAGCCGCTTCTACAGATGGTCTTCGTGTCGGTTGTTCCCTTTGTTGTAAGAGCGGTGATGCTATCTTCTGTTTTGACTGCTGGGGAAGCACCGGCACCTCTGCCTGTGGCGAGTACGGGTGTGTGTCCGACGTACACTTTTCCGTGACTGATCCCGCTTCCCATTTCCCGGGCATTGTTTTAATGCCAGGTCCTGTAGTTCTATGAATCAGGGAAGGTTTCGGGCTGCGTTCCGTGTCAGGTCCTTGTTTCTTCGCTGGGGTACGGATGGTAACCATTTTGGGGAGAGCAATGTCAGTTGTATATGATAAAGAAGAAAGAAAGAAAGAAAAAGATTAAATTCGTCGAAAAAGTGTAGTTCAATAGAGCTCGTTAAACTAGATACGCGTGTCAATAAACTTGTATGCGTGTGTATGTATGTATATTGTATATGAATGTGAGTGTGGGTGGGTTTATTTAATGCTGCGAGTGGTACTCACTTCTTTCACAAGTAGGCACAACTTGTTGACCCCGAAATATGTGGTGACTCGATATGTAGAGTTGTGCACTACTTCGGCGTTCTCGCGTGTGGGATCCCTCGTCTGCTGTGGTGTAGGAGTAAGTACATACGCATATATATACTATGTTAGTATATATAAATGTATGTATGTATGTAAGCGTTGTGTAGGTGTTAGTATATTATACGCATATAGTATATTTTTTGATAAATGTATATATTTTTGTATGCAAGCGCGGATGGGCTTTTTTACTGCTGCGAGTGGTGCCCGATTGCTCACAAGTCGGCACAACTTATTTGCCCCGAAGTATGTGGTGACTCTATGTAGAGTTGTGCACTACCTCGGGTTTCTCGCGAGCAGCGTCCGTAGTCCGCTGTGTGTGTATGCGTATGAATGTTGTGTGTTTATGTATGTATGTGACGTGAAACTTACGATTAAGTGGATTAGTTCAGCTGAGGACATTTTTCACTGTGTACCTGAACGCAATATGTTTTTTTAAGAAAATATCCAGCTCATCGTGTTCCATTGTCAGCTCTTATCAGAATATACGAGTACCTTTTTTTTACGGTGGGAAATAATGCATTACGCATACCCCGCGCATGGGAAAGCGCAGGGTTATGTCGGTCTCTCCCCGGCCCCTGGGGGCAGAGTGCCAGCCAGGAACCGCGGCCTACCGACTAAAACCCACCGATGCCCCTCACATACGCCTTGATGCGAGCACGGCCATCATCGCCGCATCCTCTTCGTCATCGGACGAAGAGGACACGCCGAGGAGGGCCACGTCGCTTTCGGACAAGGTCATGGGAACTCGGATGAACACATCCACGACCTCGTCGGAGTCTGCTCGCCTAGGGCGAGCCCCTCTCACCCCTCCAAAAGGGGGAGGCCGGTGATCCCCCGGGGCATCCAGGGGATCAGCGACTGGTGGCAACCGATGCAATGCAGGGCCCGGGCTTCCCGACCCAGGGCCCCGCTGGTTACCGTCAGGAGGAAGAAGGCGGGCGTAATTCCGCCTCCTCCGCCCCATCCTTCTACCGCGGCACGGATCGGCCATGGGATCCTCCTCCCTGGCTCTCTCCGCCGACTCCTTCTGCGTCATCACGTCCACGCAGAAGGAGTTTACCGCGTCCCACGTCCTCTCTCCCACTAGCATGGCACAGACCACGTTCTGGAGGGAGAGGTCATCGCCGATAACGGCGGTCAGCTCACGAAATATACGAGTACCTTAATACGTCCTAAACTATATTCAATCTGTCAACTTTTACTTATTTGACTAAAATGTAAACTTTTCTAACAAATTAATTCACAATTAATTATAAAGAAAGAGAAAAAATAATAATTAATTACAATTTCGAAGTATGTTGTTTACTTTGTCAAGTTACAGTACTTTCCTGCCTTTGGGACCCGTTTTCACCCTGAGGCCCTAGTCCGATCTCTGGCGTTCAGGTACTGTTTTGTAGGTAAAAAATTCTTCTTTCTTGTGACGTGTTTTCCTCGGTGGGGCTTCACAGGATTTTCCAAGTAACAGAGGTGGGAACTTCGGGAACAATTCTCCGCAAGGAACAAACCCCTCTTGTTCCTTCCCTACTAGACGTATCCCGGCTTGCGAGGTGTCGATCTTCTTGGCTTGTTGTCAGCAATCGCCCTGCACTCCAGGATCTTCTCTGTGACCCACGGATACCAGACCTCGTGGTTTTGTGATTTGTGGCTTTCAGCAATTTTCCCTAGAATTACTTTTGGGATAGGTCACAGATCTTGTTCTCGCAGCGCACGCACTTTTATAGTTGTCAACTGTATCATAACCTCCAAAAACACCAAAACAGTACAGTACTTCGGCGGAATTTCACTCCTGGAGCCTCGAGTATACTTTATCGATCGTCACAAAACTTTGTCATAATTAGCAAACTCGCGGAATACACCAATGTACTTCGCCACTTAACTAGCGATACAACATTTTTTAATAAATTTGTGGTACAGAGCGGCGCGGTTTTGCTGCGTACGCGGCGATCCAATCCGTATGTCTTCTAAGATTAGTTTAATTCTGTTTGTGTAGCTATGGTTAAAAATATTAAAGGTGAATTAATGAATGGATTTTGTTGTTAAAGAAACTAAAACTCGCTTATGTTTAAGTATATAACAGACAACAGTTAACACTTTTACTGTACATTTTAATCTTTTTTTAACAATATAGTTCTAACTAATAACAATGTTTTTTATTTTTCTATTTTTTAAAAACAATTTGGGCAAAATTTAAATTTGTATCTCATTTATTGTTGTTAGGATTTGTATTTTTCATTATTAAAATGACGGATTATAGTAAGGTTTTAATTTTAATCGGGATGATTTTAGTCACCATTAAAAATAGTCAGTTTAGGATGTTTACGCGTAAAAATATCACTTCTAGAATAGCGTTTGGACGGCTAAAAGTTGGAATCGACCGTCTAAAATTAGAAACGTCAGATTTAAATTAGCAATGTTAGTTGAATTTGACAGTTACTGCAGAATAGGAAAATGGTTTAGCGACACCGACTAAAATTAGGAAATTTAGCGGCCACTTCAGAATTGAGTCCAATAAATGTATTACTTTCTGCAGCCTCCTTAATTTTATAGCTTCACTTAAGAATAGGCACATTTTTTAAATTAAATGCAAATTAAACTAGAAGATGACGCTATTTTTGCTAAGTAAGGTAGCTAAATAGAATGAGTGTGTTCTATTTCAATAATCTAATTTTAAATTGAACACAAATAAAGTTTAGTTCTAGAATTAAAAATGGATGGGTATAAAGGGTCCAGGAGGGTGGTCGAACAGGCCACAACCGGGGCTCATGGTTTCAAGAATACTGGCTGCATTGCCTCGCTGAATCGTGATGCTGATTTTTTGGGCGAGGAAAGAGCCAGCCCTCTTGTCACCAGTTGATGCCATGATTTTGGGTTTGATTGTATTAATGAACTTTTTGGCAGATGGACCCCACGGTCCAAAAGTTTCAAATCCAAGCGGCGCAAATATGTAATTACTGGATAAAATTTCGTATTTGCGTCGCTTGGCATGTTCAGCTTTGTCTGTCGCAGCTCCTGCTCTCGACGAAGTGACATTGAGGTGGGAAGCAGCAAGAGTATCCACACATGTGGCGTCCCAAATAAGCGAGAGGCCGCGCTCCCAGGGTATTAGGGTCAAACCATCAGGTCTCTTTCCATTATCGCGGGCAATTCCAGGTGGTTCAAGAACACTTGGAATGTCGATGGTGGCTAGAGACCTTTTGATAATGTCGTTTAGGGAATTGTGCCGCGGCAGCCTACCTGCGTTGAATCGGCAGGAGAGGCCATGGTCTCCGAAACAATCTATATCACCTCCGCAGGGACAGGAGTGTGGGAAGCAGGGATTGAAAACCGGTTCCAATTTCGGTTCCGGTTCTTCATTTAGGTTCTTGAAAAGGGTTCTCTTTTCGGTGCGGTTCCGGTTTCGGTTCCGGTTCCGGTAAAGTTCCAAAGTACAGGTTCTTAATACAGATTCAAACTAATAATAAATAAAGGTTCTAATACCGGTTCCATATATTGCTCAAGAGGGGATGTGTTCGGCACGGCACGTCTCTTCTACGCTTGTAATTTTAGTTATTTGGGACTTTCTGTTATTCTGTATGTTGGTGTAGAGTTAGTGAAAGTATTGTAATTAAATAATTTTAGTGTTTTAGTTATCCTGGACTAACTATTGAATTAACACAGGTTACACTGTAATAATTTAATATTAGAATGGACAAAGGAAAGTTATATTGTATTGTATTATTTTTGTGTTGTACCAGTGTATGATGTTGGTGTACATACCCACCTATTTATATAGAGATATGATTTTTTATGATGAAATGAATTTTGACAAGAAATTTATTATAATAGGAAAACAATAAAGACGACGTCATAAAAAAATAAAAAGTTATAATTAGATAAGTAGAACCTTGGATAGTAGTTAAGGGCCAATTTCACTAACCTTCGCTTATGAAACTCCTAAGAAGTATGCCGTCACTTTTTATTTTTAATAAAAGAATGTGACAGTATGCCACCGAAGAGTAGGTATCCTAAGCTAAGACAAGTTGGTGAAATTGGTCATCAGTGTATCAATAAAACCATAAGGATACTCATAAGTAGTCTGCTAGATACCCAACTCCTCTACTGCTGATTGATACTGATTTAAAGTTTATTGTAATATACTGTTTCTTTGGTGGTATTTCCATGATATGGTAACCTGGTGGGTTATTGTCTAAGAAAAAAACAATCACGATCGCTTTTAATTTGACAACCATTGCGCCGTGAATACAAGACTCTGCGCCGACATCTTTTTATAAAGGAAAGGAGCGATGGATGGACGGCGACTGTCAAATTGTAAGCGATCACGATAGATTTTTTCTTAGATAATAACCCCCCCGGATATGATGCGACAGCATCACGTAGTCTGCTAGATACCCAACTCCTCTACAGCTGATTGATACTGATTTAAAGTTTATTATTACTTTGATGATACTTGTAATACTCATATTGTACTTCATTTTCCGCTTCTCAAAATGACAAAATTTATAAATTAAATAAGAACTTACATCATTTGATCAGTCGTCATAGTGGTGACTTCCAATTATTTGACATAAATTTATTTAGTAATAAAATTAAGATGACGAAGGATTACAATATGTATCTGGATATACGATCTATAAATTATTTATCTTCTGTCTTAGCTCATAATTTAAATAAAGCGTACATTGACAACTCAGTGCCTATTAGTAAGGTTAACTCTATTAGACCTGAGACTAATAATTTTTTTATGACCGATGAGAAGTGTACAAATTTATTAACATTAGTTTATCAAAACGTAAATCGCTTTTCTGGTAAAATTATTGACGTTGAATTGTTATTAGATAAGTTTAGTATCGATGTATTATGCTTAACAGAAACTTGGCTAAAACCGGAAAATATGTGCTTTAATATAAAAAACTACAAAATTGCTAGTATATTTAATAGAGTGTCAGCTATGGGTGAAGGTTATCTTTTAATAAGAATAATAAACACTTTATTGTACAAAAATTGTATTACAATGGGATACAAATATAAAAAATATATATATGTACAAATAGGCGGCCTTATTGCTAAAAAGCAATCTCTTCCAGGCAACCTTTTACTTGTTAAAGATTCAGTAACTTATAAAGAACATAAGGATCTTGTTGAGTATTCTGTTGAACGTGTATGTGAGGTGGCTGGTGCGGAAATAGAGGAATATCAGGAAATTTCAGTTATTTTATTGGTGTCCTAGAGGACATATTGAACAAGGTATCAAACAATACTAAGCCACTTGTTATTTGCGGTGATTTCAATATAAATCTTCTCAGTGATTCTAATGAAAAAGATAGCTTGCTGACGTTGCTAAAGTGTTTTAACTTAGGTTGTCTCTTCAACGAACCAACCAGAATAACCCCTAACTCTTCGACTTGCATTGATAATATTATTGTTAATTGTAGAATTAAAAGTAAGTCTCTGATAAGTGGGGTACCGTCTGATCACAAAGGTTTAAAAATAGAAATTGATGGTGATAGAACACAAAATGAAATTATTAGTTATAGGCCTTTGACAAAAAATAAGTTGAATAAGTTTAGAGAAAATATTGCAACATCCCTAACGTCTGCTAATTTTAATTTTGATAACCCAAATGAGTCTTATAATACATTATTTATGTCAATAAAAAAAGAATTTGATAGAACATTTAAGGTTAAACAAACAAAACTAAAGGGAAAAAATGTTTTTAACAAATGGGCAACAAAAGGTATCAGGAAAAGTAGAGAACACCTATATGATTTGTACGACAAAAAATCGTATATATTTAACTCTGAGTTTCAAGAATATGTCAGGCAATATTCAAAAATTTTTAAGAATGTTTGCAGACAAGTAAAATCAGATTACATTAGGGAGAAAATCATTAGAGCAAACAATAAAATTAAAACAACATGGTCAATCATCAACGAAGAGACTGACAAAATAAAAAAAAGAGTCAAATATAACATTAAAAATAGACAACAGGTTAATTGAAAATAAAAAAGAAATAGCTAACACCTTTAATACTTTTTTCAAGATGATTCCTATTGATACAACTAAGCACATAAATTCTTCTCCTGAACTTGCTGAAAGTATTTTAAGGGACAGTTTTGGTAACGTATTGACATGTTTTAAATTTAGGAATATTGATAAAATAGATATTATTAAAGCTTATAAAATGTTAAAAAAGAAGAAGACTGAAGATATTTGGGGATATCCGTATCAGTGCTAGAACCTGTAATAGACCTTATAGCACCTGTACTAGCTATAATATTCAATCGATGTATAGAGGTGGGTGTTTTTCCTGATTTGATGAAAGAAAGTAGGGTAGCTCCAATATTTAAGTCAGGAGATACACACGATCCTTCTAACTATCGCCCTATATCTGTGCTATCTGTATTATTGGAGTGGGATTGGAGTCGCTCACGTCCGTAGGTTTTACCCTCGAGACCCTACACGTGATCCCCGGGTGGTGCTAATCGAGTGACCAACTTCTGGTGGTAGGGCTTGAAAAACCCGACTGGCTAGCGACCACCGTGCGCATGATGTAAAACCCGTCAAGTGGCCATTTTTGTCCGCGTTTCGGGATCAGTCTGCGCACAGCCAGAGCTTGAGGGGTCGTTGCTGCGATTCGTATGGTTTGTGCGGGCTTCCGTCGACCCAGTGCCAGGTTGACTGCGTTGACCCTCCGCCCAGGAAGACCCGAAGAAACGGCTGTTCCGCTGGCCGCCCGTGGTATAGTACAGGGGCCCAAGCGGACCTAACCAGTCCGTGAGGCTGCCCCACCATGCCACGCATAATCTCGGGGTGGTCCGTCGTGCCGGTTGGTGACCGGACGGTGGGTCCCGGCGGCCACTTCCGGGGGGGTTCGGGGGCCCTTCCGTGCGGAGGGTCAGCGCAAATCAGCTGTCGGCTGTTCCCTGGCGAAACAGGCCTACACACATTAACTATGCGAAGCGCAGCAAGGACACCTCAGTTTCACGCCTCTCACTCCAATAATTATGGCAGCGCAAAATATTAAGACTGGTAGTACAGCGGTGCATTATCCCACCAAAACACCATTATTCGAGGTGGGGCTCGCTAACATCCGCGGGCTCCATTCTAACCTCTTAGCTGTCCACCACCATCTCGAGACAGCCCGTCCAGCAATGCTGTTTTTGACGGAGACGCAAATTATCTGCCCGGCCGATACAGGCTACCTTAATTACCTCGGCTACGCTCTTGAGGAGTCCTTCAAGGCGAAGGCTGGTGTTTGCTTGTTCGTCCGGGCGGACGTTTGCTGTCGTCGCCTGCGCTGTTTGGAGGAACCTTCCTTTTCCATCCTTGCGGTACACGTCGATTTTGGCACTCATTGCCGTGTCTACGTCTGCGTCTACCGTTCCCATCGTGGTGACTTGGAGACAACTCGACTTTTTGAACATCTAAGTCGGGTGGCAGATGACGCGCAGGAGCGATTTCCTTCCGCCGAGCTGGTGTTTTTAGGGGACTTCAATGCTCACCACGAGTTGTGGTTAAGTTCCTCTAAAACTGACCATGCGGGTAGGACTGCCCACGCATTCGCTCTCACGCACGACCTGACACAATTGGTCACCCAGAACACCAGGGTACCAGATATTATCGGTCAAGCGCCCTCTTTATTGGACCTTCTGTTGACAAATCGCCCTGACGGATATCAGGTGGTGGTTCGAGCTCCACTAGGATCTTCGGATCACTGCCTGGTATCCGTCTCAGTGCCTCAGGCGTCACGACCGTCGCCTGTGGTTGCAGCACGCCGTCTGTGGCACTTTGCGTCAGCAGATTGGGACGGTATGCGGGATTATTACGCATCTGTTCCTTGGTGGCAGCGCTGTTTCAATAGGATGGATCCGGACTCCTGCGCTACCTCTGTTGCTGACGAGATCATACTAGGAATGGAATATTATATTCCGCATTCCAATCTCGTCAGTAGAGGCAGACGTAACCTCTGGTTCAATCGCGAGTGCGCCTCTGCTGTTGAAAACAAACAGCTGGCTTACCGCGCTTGGATCAGAGGCCGAGCATCTAAGGATCCCAATACAAGCCTACTGAAAACAGCCTACAATAATGCCACCAAGTTATGTAAGAGGGCTTACATTAGAGCGGATGCTCAGCGCATTGCACAAGTGGGCCAGGAACTGCTATCGCACCCTACGGGTAGCCGTTCTTTTTGGCGCCTGGCCAAAGCTGTGCAATCAAACTTCTGCCAACCCTCGCTGCCACCGCTGAGACTTGCCGATGGCTCACTTGCTCATCAGCCGCAGGAGAAAGCCGACCTCCTGGCAAAACTCTTTGCGGCTCATTCCCGTGTCGATGACTGTGGTACACAACCTCCGAAACTGTCCCATTGTGGCAGCACCATGCCCGATATCCGTATCAGACAGCGTGATGTGCGGGCGGAGCTCCAGTCGATCGATACTCGAAAAGCAAGTGGACCAGACGGCATTCCTGCGATTGTTCTTAAGAAGTGTGCAGCGGAGTTGACTCCGGTCCTTACGCGTCTATACCGTCTGTCGTTCTCTGCTGGTTGTGTGCCGAAATCTTGGAAAGAGGCCAATGTCCAGCCGGTTCCCAAAAAGGGAGATCGTTCTGATCCGGCTAACTATCGTCCTATAGCCGTCACTTCCATTTTGTGTAAAATCATGGAGAGGATCCTTAATACACAGCTGATCCGTTACCTGGAAGGTCACTCGTTACTTAATGACCGACAGTATGGGTTTCGTCCTAAACGGTCAACAGGTGACCTTCTAGCGTTCCTTTTGCACAAATGGGGTGAATCTATCGATAAGCGCGGCGAATCGGTGGCTATTAGTCTCGACATCGCCAAAGCTTTTGATAGAGTCTGGCACAAGGCTCTTCTTTCCAAGCTTCCGGCATACGGATTACCCGCGCAGTTCTGTACGTGGATTGCCAGCTTCCTCCACGAGCGTAGAATTCGCGTTGTCGTTGACGGCTGCGCTTCGCGGTTCGTGGCAGTGAACGCTGGAGTTCCGCAAGGCTCCGTTCTATCCCCCACATTGTTTCTTCTGCATATCAATGATATGCTTTCCTTGGGAGCTATACATTGCTATGCAGACGACAGTACAGTGCATGGGGGATATCACGGAGCCTCGGGGGCTGCTCGTGGTGATATTGGTAGGGAAAGGCAGAATCTTATCATTGAGCTCAACAGGACGCTGGACCTCGTCTCCGAATGGGGCTCCAACAATCTTGTTGAGTTCAATGCTAAGAAAACACAGGTGTGCGTGTTCTCGGCGAAAAGGTCGCCCTTCCTCCCCCTTCCTTCTCTTCAGGGCACAACCCTTCACACACAGAGCAACATCACCTTGCTCGGAATGAACATTCGCTGCGATCTGAACCCCAGAGACTACATCGAATCCGTTATAACTACTGCCTCACGGAAACTCGGTGTCCTGAACAAGGTGCGTAGGTATTTTGCGCCGGACCAACTATGCTTGTTGTATAAAACTCAGGTTAGGTCTTGCGTGGAATATTGCTCGCACCTTTGGGACGGCTCCGCTCAGTACCTCCTCGATGCTCTGGACAGATTGCAGCGTCGCGCTATTCGCATAATTGGCGATGTAGAGGCAACTAACACCCTCGAGCCTCTACAACTTCGTCGTGACATCGCCTCTCTTAGCGCCTTTTACCGAATGTTCCATGGGGAATGCTCTGAGGAGCTCTTTAACCTTATCCCTCCCTCTCCATTCCTTAACAGAAACACGCGTAAGGGCCTTCGGAGTCATCCGTACACTGTGTCCTCCTTTTCACACCGTACCAAGAAATTCCAAGATTCCTTCTTCTGTCGTTCATCCCACACTTGGAATTCTCTACCTGCGCACGTGTTTCCTCCATCCTACAACATGGGTTCCTTCAAAAGAGGCGTGAAAAAGCATCTTTTGGGCCGGCAAGGGGCGGGCAGGTAGGAGAGTGGATGTCGTCCCTACTCTATCTGTCAACTCATTTGGGCCTCTTTCACCGCTTAACATCAGGCGGGAGGAGGTCATTTGCCGGGCCATCCATAAATAAATAAATAAAGTAAAATATTTGAACGAATTATTTATTCTCAATTCAAAAAATCAATTTGGATTTACAAAAGGTCTATCAACTACGGATGCAGGGGCTAAATTAATAAATAATATTTTTTAAATTGGGAAAAAAGGTGTGACTCGGTAGGAATATTTTGTGACCTTTCCAAGGCGTTCGACTGCGTTGATCATGAGATTTTAATTCGAAAATTAAATTATTACGGTATTTGTGGTGTTGCTTTAGAAGTGATAAAATCGTATCTTTCGAATAGAATGCAAAAAATTGGGATAAAGGGGGTTGTCTCGGATGGTTCATTGGTTGAAATTGGAGTACCACAAGGATCAATTCTTGGACCATTTTTATTCCTTGTTTATATAAATGACCTTCCTTTCATGGTGAAGGATATGTCGGATATCGTATTATTTGCAGACGATACTTCGTTGATTTTTTCTTTAGATAGATTAAATGTCAAACATAGTGAAATGCCTATAAATAACACTCTAAAAGAAGTCTCTCATTGGTTTTCGTCAAATAATTTGGTTTTTAACGCAAAGAAAACAAAATGTGTTAGATTCCTACCTCCAAATACAAAAAATAACCCCATAAATGTTGAACTGCACGGAAATAATTTAGAAATAGTTGATAATACTACTTTCTTGGGTATAAATATTGACTCCAAATTACAATGGAAGCCACATTTAGTAATTTTGGCAAATAAATTGAGTTCGGCTGCATATGCTGTAAAAATAATTAGGAACTTAACAGATGAGACGACTGCAAGATTGGTTTACTTTGCGTATTTTCATAGTGTCATGTCATACCGTGTTTTACTGTGGGGATCTGCAGCTGACGTCGAAAAAATTTTTATATTACAGAAACGAGCTGTTCGATTTATTTATAAAATGAAGCCTCGTGACTCCTTAAGAAATAAATTCAGAGAAATTGATATTCTGACATTGCCGTCTCTCTACATTTATGAAAATATAATGTATATCCGCAAAAAATATACATACCTTTAAAAAGAATTGTGACGTTAGGGATTTGAATACTAGGAGCAAAAATAAATTAGTGGTCCCGGATCTACGACTTGCAAAGAGTAAAAATTCATTTATAGGGAATAGCGTAAGGTTATTACAATAAAATACCTCACGAACTCTTAATTATGAGGGATACACAATTTAAACAACAAATTAAAACAAAATTAATTGCTAAAGCATATTATAGGGTACAAGACTTCGTCGAAGACAAACATCCTTGGCAATGAATGTTACATGTTAATGCAGTTAATACAGGCGATAGTTTTAATTAGTAATATTTTTTTTTACTGAGGTAGTCGTTTTTTTTAACAAATTTCAAACTCATGTTCGTTTTTGTTTTTATGACGTCAATAAGTGCTTTTAAAGCCTACATTGAAAAAAAATATGACTATGACTATTGCTACAACCAGGTTACATTAACCTGATAGGTATTGGCGTGTGCTCTCAGCAAACAATTGCTAGGGTTAAGCAACATTGGTGCCTCCGTACCTCCGCGCCTTCGTGGACAGCTACCTGGAAGGCAGGTCAGTTCTCTACGAGGGGCCGGATGGTCGCGTCCATACGTGGGCAATGGCGGCAGGTGTACCCCAAGGTTCCGTACTAGATCCTCTACTATGGAACATGGGGTACAATTGGGTTCTGCCAGGCGGCCTCCTGCCACGAACGGAGGTCGTCTGCTCCGCCGAAGTCACGCTCGTCGCGGCGAGAGGTAAAACGGAGGAGGAGGCGGCCCACCTTGCGTCGGTCGGCACGTCTTTGGTTGTCCGACGCATCCGCCTCTTGGGTTTGGATGTGGCCCTTGAAAAAACGAGGGCCATGAGTTTCCACGCGAGGAGTTTTCATATGAGGCTCCGAGTCCGAGTGGAAGGGGTAAGCATACCAGTCGAGGCGCATCTCAAGTACCTCGTCCTGGTTCTGGACCCCCGATGGAGTTTCGAGGAGCATTTTATGCTCCTCGCTCCACGGCTGTGCGTCGCTGCAGCCGCACTTGGGCGGGTCCTCCCTAATGTGGGAGGCCCAGGATCAGCGTGTCGTCGGCTCTATCACGGGGTGATAAGGTCGATGGCCCTGCTGCGACGTCCGCAGTGGGTCATAGCGACCCGGGCCATGCGAGCTTATCGCACGGTCATCCACGGCGCGGCCTGCGTTCTTGCGGACCAAACGCCGTGGGATGTCGATGCATGCATCCATTCGAAGGTGTATCGGCAACTTCACATTCCGCATGGTGCAGGTACTGACCGGGCATGGCTGCTTCGGTCACTACCTGCATCCGGTCGCCCATCGGGAGGAAACACTGCAGTGTCATCACTGCGACGCCCCCGACACTGCTAAGCATACTCTATTGGTGTGCCCGGATTGGCGCCGCCAGCGCATCGAACTCAACGCTGCGCTGGGAGGTGGTAACCTCTCGCTGCCGAGCATGGTCGTGGCCATGCTCCGCGGCGAGGCGGAATGGGGGGCTGGCAGGAGAAGGCGGGCATTCGCACAGGCGATGCCCGTCTAATGACCCTGAAGTGGCGGCCTGCGTGTGCGGTTGGTCCCGTGCACGCCGCCGTAAGGCCCTCCGTCTGGGGTTTGCCCTAGTGTTATCGGGCCGTAGCCCGCGTAGCCGGTCCGCGTGCGGAGCAGGGTAGGCTGAGAGGAAGGCGCGGGGGCAGAGGCTGAGGCACCCATCCATATAATATACCTACACGGCAACGTTTTCATCTGCAATTGAAATAAACATAAAGTTGATGCTCGCCGCAAAATAGGAAATAATTAAAATTAAAGAAGTAGTCTATTTTGCTATAGTTGGTATAAAGTATTGTAAAGTCGGTAATGACCCAATAAAACTAACATATAAAATTAAAATAAACAGAATATTATATTACTTATATTATATATTATTAATTTCACTGACAGTTATAAGAATAAAAATCGCGAGGTTTTTACAATGTATAAGACGTAATAAAAAATAAGTACTTTATTTTTTATTCCCTCTCTCTCCCCACTCCCGTCGTCGGCCGCCGACGACGCACCTGCACCTCGGTATCGTTCCTATTGAAGTCCGACTAGTACGGACTTAATTTGTCAAGAACCGGTATAATAAGGGTTCTTAAAGGTTCTTGTTTGGGTTCCGGTTCCGGTTCTGGTTCTAGCACCGAAACCGTTAAACACCGGTTCTGTACCGGTATTCTAGGAACCTTTTCAATCCCTGGTGGGAAGCAGATCGGAGATCCCAGATGAAGACCAACTGCGATTCGGTAACTAAGATCGTCTAGTAGTGTTCCTAAGTTTTTAGATGGAATAACATGTAGCCAGTGATTGGATTCCTTTTCCGAAACAGCTAGAAGGCGTGCTCTGTCACGATCACTTGCGCTATTTGTTAATAAGTTCTCTTGTGTAGCCTCTGCCAGCGGAGAGTCCCAACGTTTTTGGATATGTGGTTCCATTGGGACGTCAGCGCTAGGGCAGAGGGAAATCCAAGTTTCCTGAGCCTCTTTGAAACTATCAATTGAAGAAGGGTCAATATTAATTATTTTGTGGTATAATGTTGAAACGCTGTGTACAGAGAACAGGAAAGCTGGGAGAGCTACACTAGAGATTTTTCTAATACCGATACCGCCAAGTCTTATTGGAAGGGTAGCTTGTGTCCAGGCAGAGAAAGGCATATTTAAGTTAAATATTTTTTCGAGAACGTTTTTGAGGCAGGTATCGATTTCTTCTAAAAGATCAGGAGATTTCCAAACAGGGCTAGACCGTATAATGCATGTGAATTTTGGAACAAATAGGCAAAACTTAAGAATGGTGTATGCGACATGAGAATTTAAAATAGATAGTTTAGATGAATAGTCTTTGAAAATATTGATTTTTGTTTCTAAAATTTGTTTAATACTTTCATCAAGAAGAGGGGCTCCAAGAAGACTAAGCTGATCTTTAGAAACGTATTTGATATCGGGTGCTACTAAGGAAAAATCATTTAATATTAATTATTTTTCTTGAGGCGAAAATTTGTCAGATATAAAAATTTCACATTTGCTAATATTTATCTCTAAACCGATTTCTTTGAAATTTTGCACTAATTTTAAAAAATCGCTCTTAACAATATCAACTTCACCTCCAAGGGTACCGTCATCAAGATACCAGATATTAAGCTCAGACTTAAATATGAGATCACAGGATGAATACCGAGACTGAAAAGGGCAGGGCCGCGAGGATCACCTTGTTGTACACCGACCGCTGAGGAAATAGAATCACTTTCATATAGTAAGTTTGAATGAGCATTGTAGCATTGCCAAACGAAAGAGTAAATTTGTGGGAGATGGGTGGCGACCTCGGTCAAGATTACTTTTCTGTCTAGGGTGTTGAACGCATTTTTGACGTCAAGCTGGAGGAGGATATCAGCCTTTCCAAGAGACATAAAAGTACGAACGGAATGAACAGCAGCTTCTACAGAACATTTTAAATTTCTTTATAATCTATAATGCACATACACGGTTATTTTTTTATCACACTGGAAAATTTTAGGGACTCTTCACACATCCATTATTATATAAAAAATAAAAAAATGAAATAAAAAAAATCTCTAAAAATGCTGCTCTCAACTAGTGCAGCATTTTTTGGATTTTTTAGAAAAAATTAAGTACGTGAGTTATTTGTTTTATTCATATTTAAATCATTCTAATACCATGTCGTGAAGCGTCCCTTAAATTTTCCAGGGTGATAAAAAAATAACCGTGTATAAAAAGCAAAAGTGCTTATGTTCATCCGGGGCTTTCTCTATTATCAATCTACACCCACTATGTGGTGGAGGATACCCTCTTGGTCTCCTGTTGTAAATAAGGGAGTCTGGTCGCGTTGGGTGGAAGTGGGTGGTTTTAGGTGGCAAAAATTTTAAATCTTTTTCTATTACAACTTCTCTTAAATATTCGGAATATTTTAGAATTCTCTGGAATGTTCTACTGTTATCTAAAAATTGTTAAACGATGAAGTAGGGTCTGTCGTCGTCTAGATTCTAGACGATGACAGACCCTACATACTACCCTCTTAGTTGAATAATAGATGCATAACATATTATATGTGAAGCTAAACAAGCCGCGTAGTTCATGTGATGCGTAATACGGGGTGCAAAGCGTGGTGAAATAAGAGGCGCGGATGTCGGGGGCGAGTGAACTCAGTCGCCACTCGTCAGCTGTCACTGACCGAGCCGCACGCTTGACGTCATTTTTGTTTTAATTTTGTCTCTTGTTCTTGCTTGTTCGCTTAAAGGCATGATTCCACCAAATTACAAACACTTTGAGCAAAACTCCAGCATACACGTACTAAGCTGCTATCTTGTTTAGAATCTGTCTCCACCGGCAACAGGTGTGTGCGCGTCGTCACGAGTCCACTACCTGTACCACGGTACAGTGTCGTCTGTTTAAAGAAGATGGGCTAGGAAATACTTTTTTACGGAATATAACGGTAAGTCAATATGTCTTATTTGTTATGAAGCAGTGGCGGTATTTATAGATTTTAACCTTGCTCGTCATTTTAACACAAAACATTCAAATACCAAATATGCTTTGATGAATGACGCAGAAAAAAGGTAAATGCGGAAAACTTAAAAAAAAAACAATCTCTGCTCAACGGAATATGTTTATAAAGCAAAACACTGCTCAAAAGGCTACACTAGCTAGATATGTTGTGGCTTATAAAATAGCTAAAAATAACAAACCATACTCGGAATGAGAATTTGTAAAAGATTGTATGGTATGTATTGGTAAAATTTTATGTCCAGAAAAAATTAAAAAGTTTGAGTCTGTCAGCTTATCGCGAAAAACTGTAACAACGCGAATTGATGCCTTGCATCAAATCAAACTTGTCGGCTCAATTTAGGCAGCGTATAGAAAACTTTAAATATTTTTCCTTGACGATGGATGAAAGTACGGATAGAAGTGACACTGCTCAATTATTTAATCTTCATCAGAGGCGTTGACGACAAATTTAATATTACTGAAGAGCTAGCTTGTTTGCAATCGATAAAAGGAAAAACGACGGGGCAAATAATTTATAACGAATTTTCCGAAGGTCTTCAAAATTTAAATGCGCCTATTTCAAGATAATGCGATATAACTACAGATGGAGCCCCAAATATGGTTGGAAGAAACGCGGGATTTTCGGGTATTTTTTCGGAACCAGAATCCTAATTACGATGTTGTATTTTTACATTGTATAATTCACCAGGACGTCCTTTGTAAAGCTGCAATAGATATTACCCATGTACTTAATGTGGTTTTAAAACTAATTAATACGATTCGATCTCGGGGCTTGGTACACCGACAATTCCAAGAATTTCTGATTGAAGTCGACGCAGATTATTCCGACCACAGATTTGTGATTCCGACCTTCTTTACCACACGAAAGTAAGATGGTTAAGTTGTGGATATGCATTTGAACGGGTTTGGAATATAAAAGAGGAATTACGAGATTTCTTAAAGAATGAAACAGACAAATGGTCTAATTTCAAATCTTCGAATACAAAGATTGGCGTACCGATATTGCATTTTTTACCGATTTGCTTGAACACTTTAACAAATTAAATAAGAAATTGCAAGGAAAGAACTAATTTATAGATGAGACTACGGGTTGTCTGAAATCATTTAAAACTCAGCTTTCTCTGTTTTATAACTGCATGGCGAAGAATGATTTAACTCACTTTCCGCGTTTAAAATCCATGTCACCAGTGAGTGAGAACAAACAAAAGAATTCAGTCAGGCGTTGAAAAAACTTCACACAGAATTAAATTTCAATTTAAGGTAAAAGGTATTTTATAACATTTGTGTGTAATGCTGTAATGTTTTTATAATATTACTAGCATAGCTAGTCCCGTTCTAAGAACGGGAATAATTTTTCTCCTTATCTACAGAACGACTTTATTTTTGAAAAATTCATAATTTGTAGCTTGTCAATTATGTGTTCAATTTGATTCTAACAACGGTTAGTGCAGAGGTAGAGTGATCACCTACCTACTGCGCAACGGGTTGCGGGTTTGATTTCCGTACGGGGCAAATATTTTGTATGGCCTACAGAAATTTGTTCCGGTCTGGGCGTATGTGTATGTGATATTCTATGTTTGTAACTGCACCCACGACACAGTAGAAAATCCTAGAGTGGGGCGACGTTTTTTTTAAAAAAAAACATTTATTTAACCGAAATTCCTTCCTATGTCACGACCAAAACATCCACTACTCGCATACATCTGTATTTCCTTATACTCCCATTTTTCAGTTTTCCAAATCGTTTCTGAAGGTTTACATTTAGATAGATGTATATAAGACGGGCTTTTTGAAGTCTCAATGTCCTTTTATTTGTTACTTTTTTATGTTTAACTACTTTATAGATATATGGAGACAACATATGAATAATATTGATATGTTTTGTTCTGCGATTTCTGCGATGATACATTTGCGTAGTAAAGGTATCGGTGCAGTTTGAATGCTAGCTACTGTATAGAATTTGTAAATAATTGCAGTGTGTAAAGGCCTTTTAAGTAAAATAGCCACTTAGTTCTTCTGTTGAAGGATCCAGGTGAAACTCGCTTCCATCCTCGGCATTATGGTCATTTACCACCAGGAAAAGACATGACCTTGCCACCAGGTGAAATAGAGGGTAAAGGATTCCCTATCTAGAAAAACTTAAATAATGCTTAAGGTATGCTTAATTTAAATCGTATATGTAATAAATAACGATTGAATGTTGATCCCAAGGTTTGTTATTTTTTTCAGTGAACCATGTTCTGCTGCCAAAAAAGATGCCGTTTTACGTACCGCTCACATACTGTCGTCGAAAAAAGTTATAACTTTGCTTATTTCATATTTGAAGAACATAGGTTTTAAGTTTTATATCTAAAAATATTTCAAATATACATCAAATTGTTATTTATAAAAATATTGATTTTGATTTTATCCACATTGCATCTAAAAATTTTTTTTTATTATAACCACAGATCAATATATGTAGCAAGCTATAACATGACTTTGGCCAAAGACAAGGAATTTGTATCGTAAGCCTTATTAGTTTGTGATCGTGAGAATGATTATAAAACAAACACGTTTATGGTTCCTTTCGCCACTGTTATACCTGATTTACACTCGCGTCTCGAGGCTCGGCTCGCGGCTCGGCTCGTGTCTCGCGGAAGAGCGCGTGAGCTCGTCGAGGTGTTTACACTCTCGCAATGCGTTCAGTTGCTTTCGAGCTTTCAGGAATGAAGGACTTCGAAGTATTAGCGGCATCAACGCTGTGCTTAGCCAGCATATACACTATAACTACGTAAATAATTTGACTAAATATGACTTTTTATTCTTGGAGCTCCAAATTATAGGCCGCTTTTGAGAATGTTCAATGAAGTGTAAGGTTCCGACTGCAGTCAATTTTTTTAAAAATAAAAGAAAGATGAATAAATCAATAAAGAAAAATTTAATTTTGGGAAGGGATCGAACCCGCGTCTTTAACATACCGTGTTGACGCCTTGACCACTCGGCCATCGAGGTCTCACCAGCCGCGACAAAAATTCAACTATTGATATCTTTTGTACTCTGTTAACCAAAGTAATCTTTATTCACTCTTAATCACTACGTATCAACTTTGAAATATTTAAAGATTTTTAAAAAATTGGTAAAAAATAAAGCAAAATTACAAGTTTTATATGAGGCTCGCGCGCGAGTGTAAACACGCGCTCGCGCGTATGCGAGCCACGACGCGAGCCCCTTTGACTCGTGCCCAAAAAACCGCTCCCGACGCGAGCCTTGCGAGTGGCGAGACGAGCCGCGAGCCGAGCCACGAGCTCAGTGTTTACACTCGCGTCTCGTGGCTCGGCTCGCGGCTCGTCTCGCGGCTCGCACGCGAGTGTAAATGGGGTATTATAGATACTTGACAAACTATAACTTTCTGTTGCTGTCACAGACTAGTAACGGTTACTTAGTAACCAAGTTGTTATCGCCAAAACAATGATGAAATTAGTATGCCTATGTGTCAGTATAATAAATAATCACAAATAATATTATACTACAGCGTAATGCATTGTAAGTGCCCGCACCCATACGCGCGTTTTGAGGGCAAAATTGTTGAGCATTCCGAGGCAAGCCCTGCGCTCAGGTTCGCAGAACGAATATATGAAAACTGTGTTGGGTACAACATAAGGTTTGTACAGTGTACACGTTCATAAGGTTTTTCATGTTTTCATTATTTCATTGGTCTTACATATTGGAGGTCAAACATTCATATTCACATTAGCTTTCCGTTGTTCTTTCGTTTTATAAGAAATTTTACATTAGGCATAATTAGAAATTAGAATCAAAGGAATTCCAGCCTCATACCATGATCCCTCAAAACAGTGTTAAACCGCAGTAAGAGATGTAGGTACGCTGCAATATAGTGGTGCCTGTTTCAAACAATATTGTTTTAACCTTGTTTTGAGCGATTATGGTAAGGCCTCTTTTAAAATAAGTGAATTTTCACGGGTGAAATTTTTTAAACCTACGCTTATTATTCATCAGTCAGAATACACAATTCATTTCTATTTGCTTCAAAAATAACGAAGTTCTGTGGTATAATTAAGAAATGAAAAGAGCATAATATATGAAATTAGACTTTTGTATTTTACAACATTACCTATAGGTACATCTTTCTTTTAGTGATTAAACGAACTTACCCGAAATGAAGTTCTATCATAATTATACGAGTTGCTTCGTCCGAAGAGATTAGGTCTATACTGAACTATTTTTTTATCATTAGGCTTCTTAACCAACGTTTTTCTTTCAATCAAAAAATTAAATTCAGTATCCATTGCAAGTTTTTAACTATCACTGTCATTGCTTTGGAATATGGCGTATTTTAGGTTCTTCGTCAATGACATCCATACGCAGTGGATAACTACGACCTGCGACATTCTCCATCACAATAGTTTCAACCTCATTTGACGCTTCATTTTCTTCTACACATGAATAAGAAAATTAATCACTTACGGACACATTGTCCTTCTGCCATTTCCCCCATTTCATTTTCATATGATAATTCAGATTCTTGTTGAGTGGAATCCTTACAAGCGGTCACAGCGGCTTGACCGATCTTTATGAAATTTTTTGTGTATGTTCAGTAGTTCTTAGAATAGGTCGTAAACTATTTTTTATTATGGCGAAACGTAGTTCGCCGGCACAGCTTGATAAAATTCGGCGCACGGCATACATTCGTTAGGTGTTATTTATTATATTAAATTTAGTCTATATATCGAGTAACAAGACGAGCGGCTTCGCTTAAATGTGGCCCAGTCCTATAACTAAAGTAAGTGTTTCACAACAGGAATTGTCAATTTCGCGGCTCCATGAGGTCGAGTAACAGCCTGAAAGATGCGCTGAAAGAAGTGGTAGTACTGGCGTGCTTCCTAGCGGCCAATGCGGTTGTGCTGGCTGGCATCATTTGCCGCATCGTCGCTCGGGCTGCCCTCGCTGCAATCGCTGGCGCACACTTCCTTCGCAAGTATAGGCACTTCTCTGAGTATTTATGTATCTCATCAGTACCTTTGGCAATATCACCTATTATCTTCCTTCTTTTATTCGGTTTTATATGTAGGATATTCTTTTTTTTTTTACTGTTCTGTGAGATTATTCTAAATCATGAAAGATACAGAAAAGCTCGCTTAAGAATCATTAATTTTTGAAATGAAGTCTTTAGCATAATTTTTTTTTGGTCAAGCGTGAATTATGAACAAAAATTAGGAACTATTTTTTTTATTGCGAATTGACCCAGTTTTATGTAAAGATCATTTCATTGTAACGTATGAAATAATCTGAGCAGCGGAAGTTAGCCAAATGTTTTCATGCCTGAATTTTTTTATGCCAGATATACTTATTTACAGTAAATAAATTTTGGGTTTACTATTCTATAATTAAATTCCTAATAATAACACAAGTTCTTTACTTTGGACATATTTACGGATTTCAGATTGTCTCCTTAAGATCAGGGTCTTGTAGAACGATAAGACTTTGCTTCATGCCTAATTTCATGATTCTAGATCAACGGGTTTTGATACCCTTGTGAAATCGCAGAATTTGCGAAACTCTACTACATAAGTGGATATCGCCTTTCTTTTGATCGTGTTGACTTGAATCTATAATTACTCCAGAGCTAGAGCTAGAAGAGACCGTAGACCTGAGTATTTGATATAAATTTCAGTTTGATATCTCTACGCGTTCCCGAGAAACAGGGTCTTGAAACAGGGTCTTGACAGTCATTTGGACAGATGCACTGACGGACAACGAAGTGATCCCATACGGTTCCGCTTCTTCCTTTTGAGTTACGTATCCCTGAAGAATGTTGTTTTATTGCTAAACAAGCAAACTGCCCACGTGGTGGTAAGTGGTAACAGTCACCCTTATTACATGTGGCTCTTGTGACGTTCGCAGCAAATCTGCAACCCTCACAAGAACCACATTGTACGTTGCCAACTTGTGACATTAGATGTAAAGCCACGGTACCCAGTAATTTCAGTGCCATATCTTACCCTTCAAACAGGAACATAGCGATGCAAGCACTGCTGCTTTGCGGCAGAAATAGGTAAGACGGAGGTACCCATGCAGACGACCCTGGTACAGAGTCTACAACCGGTTTTGGTTTTCTTATGGTACCTAATGCAAAACTAAATACTCTTGTTATCATAAAAATTTATATTTTGAACTTGTGCATAAAATAATTAGAAAGGTGTTACTGCATACACAGTTCATGTATCGATTAAATTATGACGTCGATCTTTATAAAGTACCCACCGACAAAATATTTCTTTTTGGTACTAAGTTCTTCATTTAGTAAGTATTTTTCTGTTTCCAAAAAATATAATTATGTTGCTCCAGATACCCGTTACAAACAACCGTTACATATTTTCTCACAATAAATGTTCTTCGCATAAAGTAAAAAGCATTAAGAAGGCTTAGTACTCGTATGTTGTCCTTTGAGTGTATGGCATAATCTACCTACTAGCTTAGACCTACGGCAATTTAGAGGTAGGTACTGGGTGCTAAAGGTGTAATTGTACGTAAAAACACTTCTTAATTTTCTTGAAAAAAGTAGATATAGCACAGATAACACTAAATACTTACCTACTTATTATTTTTTTATTTTTTTTATTAATATTATAAAGCTAAAGAGTTTGTTTGATTGTCTGATTGTTTGGTTGAACGCGCTAATCTCAGGAACTACTGATTCAAATTAAAAAAATCTTTTTGTGTTGGATAGTCTATTTATCGAGGAAGGCAGGCTATATAACACCACACTTCGACTTATAGGAGCTCAGCATCAATTAAACATGTTGCAACAACGGGGAAAAAATCTACGATATGTTGTTATTTTCCGACATCCACCCACGCGAACGAAGTTGCGGGCACAGCTAGTACTCTATAAAAAATAAAACATTTTTAATAGAATATTGTTGAAAATTAATAATTAATACTCTTTGCTCTTTCTGCCGGGGCTAACTTTCCCAGACGCTTTAAAAGCGCCCAAAAATAATCTCAGTCGTGACTTATATTATTACTTAGATATTTCAATACTTTTTATAAGCAGTCTGATCAATGGGAGGGACTAAACATTCCTCCAGACACACATATCTGTATGAGTGCGGTGCGAGGTTATTATTTGTTCTACCTATAATACAAAAATAACAAGATACGACAAGAGTCTTTTTTATGTTAATTCTCACAAATACAATGAAATACTTTTATGAAATAATATGTTGTAGAACGAAATATTTTGAAATGTATTTAAGGCGCATAGTAGTCATAAAAAAATCACTGCAGAAAAAACCGGTTCTCTTCATAAATATTAATTTAATAAATCTTTCAAAAAGATATGTTATTTTTCAACGCATTCTTTAGAGGATGGTCTTTTTAATTTTTTGATAAATTAATTAAAACTTAGCTAAAATGTGACCCAAACATGCCTCGATTTTAAAACTTTAAACCTAATCGCGTCGTAAATATTAGGTTAAATAATATACTTTCGATTTTAATAAATAAAGTGAACAATATTCTAGGGGATGGTCTTTTTAGATTTTTCTTATTCGCTTTTATTAATTTTTAATTGAAATAATTCATCTTACGCGTAAAGGTTTGCTTAAATATTCCCCTCACTCTCACTCACTCACTCTTATGTAATCAGTGCGGGACGATCGACGCAAGGTCATTGGGACCACTATGCGCCATAATGATCTGACTGTGAGACTAAGAAGATTGTGTTTTCTATTTACTTTTAAGTAAGCAGCAATGAAATTATTATTGAAGAAAATATCCACGAACCGCGCAACCTGTTGGTTTACTTGCATAACTAATTTCACAAGTCGGGTGGTTTCTATTTAGTAAAAGCAGAACCCAAAAGGTTTAAGGCATTACGTCAATGGTTCAAGGCCTAAAATATCATATTCGACTTCTCGCAGGCTCTTAAAATACTTCCAGAGGTTTCTGTGGCTAAAGGCAAGAATCTAACGGTTTTCAATTTTTTCTTAACTCTCTCACTCTATACTCATGCTATAATTACCTTCGCTTTTTGCCACGGGAATGACCGTATATAGTTATCACTTTTAAACTTTCGCGTTGCATGATTAACATGAATAAAAAAACGGGAATTAACGCGATAAAATTACCTTTTCACTTCTCGTGCTCACAAAGTTCGTTTTTATGTCGTTTATAGGCTGCATAAAATGTTTTTTTATGTTCTAGTCTAGAGCATAAAGTAAAATTTTCTTTTAGACAAAGATTCTTAGGCCCAACAGCCAACAACGCTCAATAAAACTTCACAGAATAACTTGCGATAATTTGTTTATTTGCTTTAATTTATTTGTCTTGTGTTTTCTACCTCAAAAGTCATGAAACAAGATAAAAACAGTAACCGGTTATTATTAAAACGCATCGAATTATTTTTATTACTTGGCAGAATGAAATAAGTACCTTAGCCATCGCCATATAAAAATATAAAAAAATTACTGGCGGGAATTGGCTATTATTTAAGTTCTTTAATTTTTAACCGACTTCAAAAAAGGAGGAGGTTCTCAATTCGATGCGTATGTTTTTTTTGTGTGTATGTTACGCGATTACGCCGCCAGTTGTGTACCGATTTTCAAAATTCTTTTTGTGTTCGATAGAGTATACTCCAAGGGTGGTCCCATGGTCACCAAAGTCAGGATCTGATGATGGGATCCTATGAAAATCGAGGAAAACCCTTAAATTTTAAGGTGTTTCCAACGTGTTTTGTGTGTATGTTACGCGATTACTCCGCCAATTGTGGACCGATTTTCAAAATTCTTTTTGTATTCGATAGAGTATACTCCTAGGATGGACCAAAGTCAGGATCTGATGATGGGATCCCATGAAAATCGAGGGAAACGGTAATACGCGGGAAAGGTTAATAATTTAATACCAGCCCACCTTCGGTGAGCTGTTATTAAATTAGGGTTTCTTTCACTAAGAAGATTTAATTCACTAAAAAGTAAAAAATAAAAAATATTTTACAAAAAATAAAAACCGACTTCAAAAACACTGAAAAGTTAAAAATACTATAAGAATAGGTACAGACATCACACTTCTATATTGAAGTCGGTGCCAAATTGTAAGACTTTCTAGGAGATCATCGTTTGGCACCGACTTCAATATAGAAGTGTGATGTCTGTACCTATTCTTATATTATTTTTAACTTTTCAGTGTTTTTGAAGTCGGTTTTTATTTTTTGTAAAATATCTTTTTCAACATTGTGTTACATTCATTTTATGCCCTTGTTGTACAATCTACTATTTTACATTGCTTAACGTTTCAGCCGGGTTACACCGATCTTGATCACAGGCGGATGTTTCTCCTGTAGTGTGTGACGGTAGCAGGAAGCAGGAAGCAGGAACATCGTGCGGGTGGATGAATTTGAATCTATCGCACATACGGAGTGAAAACATCGCAGTTCTCCAGTCCGTCTGCGACCACGGTCGGTGTAACTCGGCTGAAACATCAGGCAATTTAAATAGGTAATTTTATCGCGTTAATTCCCGTTTTCTTATTCATGTTTACCTTATGTACTAGATTATGATTCCCTTGCATTGATTTACTACCAAACGTAGATAACGCATGAACGTTCGAAAAGTGGGCCGGTGAAGAACTGGCCAATTGGGCCTCGTGCAGTTCTTTTCCATGCGTTGGAGCGACAACGCGATAAGCAATTTTGAGCATTATGTTTGAGAGTATAACGTTGATATTTTCTTGTAGCAATTGCTAAAACGTCAAATTTAATGTGGCTAGGTATGAAATGATGTAACTGCACACGGTTGTACTCCAAATAGTTGCCGTAATAATAAAGAATAAGGTTGAATTCGATAAATACGGTACTTTCTTTATGGTAATTTTAATTCGGGTGTGCATATTCAACTACCTATTTAACAGCGTACAAATGTATAGTCGATTAGGTGACAGATTTCAAGCGCGTTTTTGTATGAAGTGCTCTATCTACGTTTGGTAGTAAATCAATGTTCCCTTGAGAAAATTTGCGAAAATGTATGACATAAACGGTCATATAATATATCTTGATCGCGTTGACTTATAGGTAAGCATGATTTTTTCACAGCTGAAAAAACCGGTGGCCCAAGTATTTGATATTTATTTCAGTTTGATACGCGATCCCGATAAAAAGGGCCTTGACAGACAGACGGACGTTGAAGTGATCCTATAAGGGTTTCACGTTTTCCTTTCGAGGAACCCTAAGCTATTCATCGTACATTCAGATTAGTGACGATCGTTTTAAGTAATTACGTAACTTGTATTATACACGATGGCGCAAAAGTAATGCTATATTACGTGAATTTGGCTACCGATTTTTAGAAATGCAAAAAAAAAATTGATCTGTTTTCATGAAAAGTTTATTAAATTAAGGATGTATAATTAATGGTATTGAGATAAAAAAAAAATGATATCGCTCAAATGATCTGATTTCAGATTAGATTTAAGCCATAATTATGCACGAAATATAAAATACCTCTCATTTTTATACATTAATCTCGGATAAATATATTAATAGTCTTTGAATTTTATTTTTAACCGCCTCCGTGGTCTAGTGGTTGAGGCCACCGGGTGTTGATCGGGAGGTCAGGGGTTCGATTCTCCATGGGGAAGAAGTTTTTCTGCTCGGTTAAGTTGGTGGTAGGTCTTCTATCGTCTTACCTAAAGAACAATGGTCATTTCTGTTCCCAAAAAAGGGAAAAATAGTGATATTAATTTATGGATAAATGTGATCTTAATTCCTAATAAAACTAGCTGTGCCCGCGAACTACGTTTCGCCTTAATTTATTTTTTCACGACATCTTAAACAAATATCGTTAAAGTACACAGAAATATATACAAAAATTTAACAAATTATATACTACAACCTTTCTCGAGAATCACGCTATCGAGTGGTGAAAAACGCTTGAAAATCGGTGCAGTAGTTTTTGAGTTTATCGCGAACAGACAGACAGACAGACGCGGTGGTGGACTTTGTTTTATAATATGTAAGGATATGTAACTGATTTATGTATTTAGAATATTTATGAAACTTCAGATAAAAAAGTTGCAAAATAAAATAAAAAATGTTCTTGAATTAATGTAATTTGTTTCCGCCATTTTAGTACTCCGAGAGCCAGAATGCATCGGTAATTTGACAGTACAAGCGTGCGATGTAATGACGTCACTGATGACGTCAGGTTGTACCACAGGATGGACGCTGTCAGCACGCTCACCGTCACTCGAAACAACTTTTAGCGCGCTGACTTTGATAACATCGCCATTCGGAACGCATCCGTACAGCCATTTACGGTCCGAAATTCGTATCTTATCAATAATATTTAAACCAGAATATCTCTTTAACCTGGGGCTTAAGAAATAAAATAATTATTTCAATGTGTTTTTTTACCCGGTACAATAAATCAAACTACTTTTTATAATCTCTAAGTTTTGATTTTTTTTGAGTGAAAATCGCTCTAAGAAAGTGACCATTGCTCTTTGTCGCCATAGCAATGCTTATAGCATTGTTGTGTTCCAACAATAAGAGGAAACTTGCTTCCACCTTCGGCTTTATCGTCACTTACCATCAAGGGCCTTACCATGATCACTTAGAACTATGTTCAAACAACGATTCAAACAGACACCGCTCCGAATAGCGCCATCTCGCTCTCAGTGCGGTTTATATGGTAAGGGGGCAGGTGAGATGAAGGCCTTCCATGCTGTATGGAAAAGAAGAAGATACGTAAATTAATGTATTCAATCCATTTAAGAAAAGGCTTTTAAAAGGAATGAACACGAGAATTATTTTAAACCGACTTCAAAAAGGAGGAGGTTATTATAAATTCGACGCGTATGTTTTTTTAAGTATGTACACCGACTACGCCGAGATTTCAGGGTGGTGATTTTGTAACTCATCGATTGATCGGCAATCGTCATCAAACTGGATGACTTAATGCAGAAAAGCGGAACTATGTTCGTTAGCTCTATGTATTGGTCGATTTATCCAACAACTATACCAAGATCACTCAGACGACGACATTACAGAATGTTAAACATATTAAAAATCAATTTCAATCAATGACATTTATGAAATCTATACGATGGCCGATTGCCGATGAGTTATAAAATCACCCACCTGATCCGATTTACGTGATTCTTTTTTCGATGTGGAATAGTTGCCATTTCGTCCTATCAAAATTTAATTCAGTTTGAATTAGTAGTTTTAAAGTAATTCTGGTGTTTTCCTTAGTTCAAATTCTAATGTATTTAATTTACTAAAAAGATTGAAATAAAAATTGTTTTACAAAATATAAAACCGACTTCCAAAACACTAAAAAGTCATAAATAATATAGGAATAGATACAACGTCACAGTTTTATATTGAAGTCGGTGCCAAGCAATGATCACCTGGAAAGTCTTCAAAAATATAAGAACAATTTAATGTAGTTAGTTAAAATTTGGCACCATCTCAGTATAAAACTGTGATGTTATCTTAAATTGTTATATTATTTATCACTTTTTAGTGTTTTTGAAGTCGGTATTTTTGAACTTATATTTTAGGTCGTTTGGAGGCAAATCGTTGTTGAACTGCGACGACACAGCGCCAATGGTCCCCGCGCGGCGCTTCTTTGACGTGCAATCAAGAAAAGTAAACTGTGTTTCACGCATTAGAATAAAATCACCAAGTAATTTGTTATGAATATGTAAATGAAATAAATATTTGATCCCTTCTAAATATTGTATTTTTTACATATGATCTGTCACACATCAAATAAGATAACCAACTTATCTAAAGGATTTAATACCTATGGATAGGTGCAAGCCTATCCTTAGGTATTCTAGTAATCATAATAATCATCACAGCTGAGATACGTCCCCACCGAGGGACTCGAGCCTACCAAGTAAGGGTGTTTAGGCCTTGGTCAACCACGCTGGTCCAGTGCGGGTTGGTCGACTGTCGGTCGGTCGGTCGATGTATGCAGGTTGCCTCACGATGTTTTCTTTTACCGTTGAAGCGTCGGATAAATTTACATAATATGAAATTCGAAAAACGACAAACACATTGGTACATGACAGGTTCAAACCCTGGACCTACCGATTAGAAGGCCAGTGCCGAGTCTACAGCGCCAACGACACTCTTCTGATTCTAATAATAGACTGAACAAATTCTACTGGAATATAATTTTCATTGAATCGTGGATATAATTTATGAATAACCATAGATGATATCATAGTTAACTATAGTTTAATAAAAGGAAAATCTGCGATGTTTTTATCGGGAATTCTTGGTTTACATGGGTGCTTACCCTCTGTCACACATAGGATTATTTATAAATATGTAAAAGCGAGTTTCCTTTGAAACCGTTAACCACGAAGCACTTATTTTAATGTAATAAAAGCTGTCTTTGATAGATCATTTTATTACGATTGCTACACTGACACAGGTTCGGTTAAAGGTCTAAAAGGTTAAAAATGTTGAAATGAAGTTATTTCGATTTTCGACTATTTGGCCACCCTGGCGAAGCCACTATGTTTATGAAAATTGTCAATAATAGTTTAAAAATAACTTAGTGCTGTTAGCGTGAGTTAGGCTTAGGAGTTAGACCACCAGGATCCTCTAGCTCGATCCCCCATATGTTTTGTGAAATTTCCAGGTTGATTGAGACTCTGAAGTCATGAAAAAAATTGCCAGGTGATTTTGTTGAGCATAAGTATCGGATAGTTTAGCACAAGTACCGGAGAGTTGAGGTCAAGGAATAAAATTCTTCTCTGTCACACTGGTGTGAATGTCAGGAAAAAAATTCTTCTGTGTCACACTGGTGTGACAGTATGGTGTGACTGAGTTATCCCCCGTCAAAAGATGTGCAGTATCCCGATGCCTCATTTACACCATTGGCCTGCACCATCAATGGTGCAAACGAAAATAGTTGTAAATAAATGTTCCCCTGTGAAGTTGAAATGGAGGTACGAGTTCCTTAACGGCTCTCCTCTCGCCTGTCAACTGTCAAGGTCTTATGCTGCTTAGAACCGCCTGTCATTGTACTCCCTATTTCTATATCCATTACTTGAATACATACCTTAATTTCCTTCAGGACCATTACGTTGAATTCCCATTTAACCTTACAGAGTTTATTACAATAAAACAAAATTGTAGAATTCACTTTCAAATTTTATTTTTCATCGAAGTACCCAAACAATGAAATATATATAACAAAATTCAGCTAGACCTATTCACAAGATGAAAAAATAAACCTAAAAAATAATAGACGTTGGAAAAGGTGTCTTCAATATTCCTCGCCGCCCTCTCCTTCACCCTCGCCGGAATCCATGCCCACTTCTTCATAGTCCTTTTCCAGTGCAGCAAGGTCTTCTCGCGCCTCTGAAAACTCGCCCTCCTCCATGCCTTCACCCACATACCAGTGTACGAATGCCCGCTTGGCGTACATTAGGTCGAACTTGTGGTTTAACCGCGACCATGCCTCAGCAATAGCAGTCGTGTTGGACAGCATGCACACAGCACGCTGAACTTTAGCCAAGTCACCGCCAGGCACCACTGTCGGCGGCTGATAGTTAATTCCGACCTTGAACCCCGTGGGGCACCAGTCCACGAACTGTATCGTGCGCTTCGTTTTGATCGTACCGATAGCTGCGTTGACATCCTTGGGCACCACATCTCCTCGATACAGCATACAGCATGCCATGTACTTGCCGTGCCGTGGGTCACACTTCACCATCTGATTAGCGGGCTCGAAGCACGCATTGGTGATCTCCGCCACCGATAGTTGCTCGTGGTATGCCTTCTCCGCAGAGATCACGGGTGCGTATGTAACTAACGGAAAGTGAATGCGCGGGTATGGTACAAGATTGGTCTGAAACTCCGTCAGGTCTACGTTGAGCGCGCCGTCGAAGCGCAGTGATGCCGTAATTGACGATACTATTTGGCCAATAAGTCGATTGAGATTGGTGTACGTCGGTCGCTCGATATCCAGATTGCGACGGCAGATGTCATAGATAGCTTCATTGTCCACCATAAAAGCTGCGTCAGAATGCTCCAAGGTAGTGTGCGTGGTCAGGATCGAGTTGTAAGGTTCTACCACCGCTGTAGAGATCTGCGGTGCTGGATAGATCGCGAACTCCAGCTTCGACTTTTTGCCGTAGTCCACGGAGAGGCGTTCCATGAGAAGCGATGCGAACCCTGATCCGGTGCCTCCACCAAACGAATGGAAAATGAGAAAGCCCTGCAGGCCAGTACATTGGTCCGCCAGCTTGCGTACACGGTCCAGCACTAGGTCTACGATTTCCTTGCCAATGGTGTAATGTCCGCGCGCGTAATTGTTGGCTGCGTCTTCCTTGCCAGTAATCAGCTGCTCGGGGTGAAATAGCTGACGGTATGTGCCGGTACGCACCTCGTCTACCACTGTCGGTTCCAGGTCGATGAACACAGCACGCGGCACATGTTTGCCTGCGCCCGTCTCGCTGAAGAACGTGTTGAAGGAGTCATCGCCGCCGCCCACTGTCTTGTCCGAGGGCATCTGCCCATCCGGTTGGATGCCGTGTTCCAAGCAGTAGAGCTCCCAACATGCATTGCCGATTTGCACACCCGCTTGCCCCCCATGTATTGATATGCATTCACGCATTTTTACTTGTTATTTATACCTAAATTACAATTATATTCAAATAGCTGATCTTTACTAAGAATCAATGACAACCACACGAACTTCGAAACAAATGCTTTGGTATGAAATGTCACAATTCAAAGTTGAAATTTATTTTTAAATTTAAATGACATTAAGCAAAAAGTTTGTGCGATGTAATAAGATGGCTGGCAATAATGTGTGCTGCTTAGTTTTCTGTGGCTAATAATGTATGTATGTAACTATTGATGATAATAACATGTAAAAAACATTTTATTAAAATTTATAATAAATATGCTTAAAGCGCCGAACACACCTCCCGAGTGGTCAGCGTTCTGAGGCAGAATTACGTAAGAGAATGACGCTAGTAAATTTCAACGCAAGCAGTTAATTGGCCAATTTCACCAACCTCATTTTAGCTTAGGAAACACCTAAGACGCTGTCACTTTTTTTATGAAAATTATGTACCAGAATGCCACCTACAGGTTGGTAAAATTTTGGCCAAATAAATACTTAGTGACCATAGATAAGAATATGTACTTTAGTGACCTAACATTAGTCGACACTTAAGTCGACATCATGATATTTTATACAAATAAATAAAATTGAAGTGTCTGTTTGTAATGTCAAAATAACAAGTTTTTACTAAATAGGTATGAATGTATATCGGATACCAATAACAAAAACACAATTCAAAAATTTTTTGTCTGTCTGTCTGTTTGTTCCCGCTAATCTCCGGAACGGCTGGACCGATTTTGACGGGACTTTCACTAATAGATAGCTAATTATATAGGGTATAATATAGGCTACCTTTTATTAAGATTTTAAAAAAATGCCTACAAAAATCAAAATGCTGCCAAAAGTTACTATTCCACGCGGACGAAGTCGCAGGCACAGCTAGTACTTTATAAATCCACGACATGGAGAGCCGCATGACATCAGCGTTTAGGTGATATCGGAGTTACGGCGATAAAGCATAAGTTACACAAGGAGAGTTTTTCGCACGCGAGCAGCGAATAATCGTATGCGATTATGCCATTGCAAAACTTGCCATTCGATTCTCGCATGCAGTTCTTTACAGTATGACAAAAACTCGTATTAGGCTAAGCGCGCACTACGAAAAATATTCGTTGCGATTTTTAAAGTGCGATATAAAATCGCAAACGACAGGAGTTCCTACGCGCATTACGATTTATTGTCGTCTGCGAAATACCTACTGGATGCCAAAGACAGTTTCAGTCATGCCACCACGAAAGACGGAAGTGTGCATCCAAAATGATCCAAACATGGATTTACAAAAGAAAATAACCATTGCATACTACTTAATTTTACGTAATAGAAATTTGTAAAAGAAGAAGATAACTAAACGATACTGGGTCCATCCTTTAACAGCATTAAGACCTTTGAAAGGTTTTTTTAACCTACGATATAACAATCTCCGTTTACACCACAAAAAGCTTTTTCGTTATTTTCGGATGACTATACAAAGTTGACCGCTTCAAAGGGTACAAAATATCTGTAAGATTTCGCATCTACAGTTTCAAATCGCAAACGATTTTTTTCACAGTGCGCGGATTTAAGTGTATTTGTGTTGTTCACAGACTAGCGTTTTCTTTTCGCAACGAATAATTTTCGTAGTACGCGCTTAGCCTTAACCAAGTGATTTTTGAATGCGAGTATCACAGACGAGACTCACTTCTCTTATAATGTTTACACTACAAGTGAGTAATCTTAGATCTATAGATACGATAGATAGATCATACGAGTCTTAACTTGTATAAACAATGCTTGGGCGAGAATCGCATGCAAGTGTCGATGCGAGACTTGCGGTAATCACTCTGTACTGGTTTTGACTCGAGAATCGCCATTGTGACATACATTTTTATAGGCAATTTCAAAAACTACTATTAAGTTTGGTACGCAAGACAATATTAAATTTATCTAAATATATAATAATTATGACTAGAAAAAAAGTCGTGTCTTTGAATAGCGAAACTCATAAGAGAAACTCGTATAGTTTGTTTACACAGGCTTGCGGCCTAGGACTTTAGTAGCAATAATTGTACTCGAGAGGCATAGAGCTCGCAGCATTTGTTTACACTAGGCGACTACTTATATTATTGTCTCGAAGAAATCGCCGCTCGGAGTCTGACACACGAAACATGAGCTTGGAAAAAAGCGGCAAATTCAAAAATTCTAGCTCTGGTAATACTGTCTACAGAAGGTAAAATACATTTTGATACTTGACATATTCTAATATTTTTTTATTTATGTAGCCACTCGAACGTTCGCCACGCGAAGCGTGGTGGGTTTCAAAAGCAAAAAGTAGTATATCTCAAATATCAAAGGTACCGCCATTGCGGAATGACTCACCCCGGCGCGTACGGCGTGTTCAAAAAATTGCGGAGAGTGACATATACTGTCTACAAGAGAACAAAAAATACGTATGGAAGGGTAATTTAATATAGAAGGAAGTTATAACAGTTAATTAGATAAGGATTAATAATTAAATGAATGAAGCGCGAAAATGTTCGGAAGGTCGCGGAAGACCCGATTTTTTTTAAAAAAATTTTCACAAAAACTATTTTATAAAACTTTAAACAACCATATATATTATTATAGCCCTATTCTTGAAGATTATTTTGATATATAATAGTTTTGGGTAATATTTTTAATGAAAAAAGAAAAAAATAATAAAATCGATTAATTACGTAATTATATACGCGAGATGCGCACGCGCGACCTCAAAATTAAAAAAAATGCAAAAAATAAATTATTGTGTCTAAAATTAAATAAAAAATACGTATAGAAAGCTAATTTAATAAGGAATGAACTTATAATAGTTAATTAGATAAGGATTCATAATTGAATATATAATGACGAGAATAGTAACTAAAGTGCTTAAAATTTCAAAAATACTCACTTTTTGAAAAAAACGTTTAGTGTGGCAATATAACACTATAAACTATCATAAACCATACATAATAATGTAGCCCAATTCTTCTAGTTTATTTTGATATAGAACACTCTACGAAAATACTAATACAGACTAAGTAAGTACGCAATAAATCTCATCGGTCATGGAGTAAGAAACGTATGGATACGGCCAAGTAAGTTAAACCGCAGACTATGCCAAATTTATTTCAATCTAAGACTAAAAAAAAATTGGACATGACCTGTCAACTTATGAAAGAGACTATTGGCAAAGGAATAAAGCCATAGAGAAAAATTTTATTTTTCGCGATTTTTTAATCACACCGCGCGGTTTTACGCAAAGGGAACTGGGTACCATAGTACCCAGGTCGATCGAGAAGCTTACGATTTTTGGGGACTATAGTCCCCAGGACGTTCCAGTGGGTAGTAATTTAGAATGTTAAATTTGTGAAAGGATTGACTCTTTTCCTTGAATATAGTAGGAAAAAAGGAGTTTATACTTTTTTTAATTAAATATTAGGTAATGTTTAGTTTCAATGAACTTCCAACAATGAACCTTTTATAAGAAATCGCTATATTTGGATTTCATGAATATTAAAATTACTTAATATCTGTAATATTTCGACAGAAATGAAGAAAAAAGTATTATGAAATTGTTTATTACAAAGTATCAAAATCACCATGTTGAACTAAACTACATGCGGACATTGTATCAGTGTTGCTACTTGAAAAATGTCAGGTTCATGTTTCGTGTGTCAGACTCTACGAGAAAATCTCCTTATGTAACGCGCCCTTTATGGTCAGAGGTGTGTTCAAAACCTACGCTCGAGTGCACGCACTGTGTATCTGGTAACACAAAGTATCAGCACGCGCCGAACGCGCCGCATTATATGACGTCATAAGCATTTGTACTTCAATAACCGAACACCTACCGCATTTTTGAAATTCAGCGCGTGCGGCGCGGGTATATGTGCGATCAGCTTTAGTGCGCACCTGTGCGCACCGACAACAACCGGACCGTTCAGAGGCTCTGAGTAATGCAACTAAACAAACGACTTGAGCGTAGGATGAAAAATACTCCGACAGATTATGTCAATGTCAAAAATAAATAAATTATAATTATTAAGGGTACATTCGAGAACGAGTAATACTTACTCGGGGTAGAGTGAATTTCACCCGATAACGTTCGAGTACCCCCCGACTGAAACCGAGGGTAACCGATCTGTTACTCTGCTCGTATTTCTGAACGCTTTCGTGAAAGTAAGCGCAGAGTAATTTTCGCCTGACAGGAGTAAATTTCGGCGGCCCCCAGTCAGCGTTTAATGATTTTTTGTGATTTGTGGCTAACATTTCGTTTTTAGGTAGAAGTTAAAGTTTGCAAATGATGAATAAAGCTTTGTGCAGTTTCAAAATATATTTGCGTGGTAAAACACAAGAACTCTTCTCTTCGTTTTTAACCTACAGAAGCGAAAATCACTTTAAAACCAGTTAAACTTCTCTTTCTCGCAATATATCAATTCTTTTCTTTTTTACCGAGTGAAAACCTTACGGCATTTCGAACGGCCCCTAAATTATGTGTTAGGGGCAGCAATTGTCATCAAATTCTTCGCCAAGGCAATATATGATCGGCGTTATTATTCTAAGATGATCGGTAATGTCCTCAATAATTCATTATCTAAGCCTAAATAGGTAAAAAGATTTTATTCAAAGAAATGCCGTTGTCATGTATTGATTTTGACATATTGCAACTAACTGTGGGGTCAATTGAGAAATCGAATTTTGTACAAAATGCTTAAAAAGTAAACAGTACGTTTTCCGTGCAAACCACCAGGACGAGATGTTGCACAAAAACCGGTTGGACCTGCTGCATACAGATTTGTGCTATATTCCGGTTTTGTCTCACTCTGGTAAGCGATATATTTTAACCTTTCTTGATGATCACTCTAGGAAAGTTTTCATGTACTTTCTCAAATAAAAAAGCGAGGTCACTGCTGTTACCAAGGAATTCATCAAGCTTGCGGAAATCTAGTGTGAGTCAAAATTTAAGATTGTCAGGTCAGACAATGGGACGGAGTACGTGAACAAGGAACTGAGTAAGCACTTTAGGGATAAAGGTATTATACATCAATTGTCGGATCCATACATTCATGAAACAAATGCTTCCATTGAACGTCTGCATAGGACAATTTTGGAACGAGTGAGGTGTTTATTGTATCACTCAGGTTTGGATCACAAAATGTGGGCTGAGGCAGCAAACACAGCTGAATATGTGATTAACCGTTCACCGTCCAGTAGATTAGGTGGAAAACGCCAGAGGAGGTGTGGTCGGGGCAAACGGTAAAGTATGATCATTTGCGAGTTTTCGGATGTGAAGCTTTTATGCATATTCCGGATATAAAGCGACATAAGCTGGAGCCTATGAGTAAGCGGTATATTTTTGTTGGATATGACGAATTCAATAAGGATTTTAGATTTTACGATCCTAAAACAAATACAATTACGAGCGAGCGTTATGTTATTTTTAAAGAACCCGTATTCCCGGCGAAACTTTGTGATCATAGGCAGTCTGTTACACGTTTGTTTTTTTCAGGGGAAGACGAGGAAACAAACATTGAGAGGAAGGTGGGCAATGTTGACATCCCTGGAACTGTTGTTAACAGTAATGTGTCAAACGAAAACCCAAGCCCTTGTTTTACATGTGACGTGATTAGGAATGACGGCGACAACATTTCGTTTTAGGAAGACAATTTTAAGGAGCAGGACAGTTCACTTACCCAGGTATAATTTTAGTTCTAGGCAGCCAACGACTATGTTAGTCATAGGTGTCATACCGGAGGAGCCGTGTACTGTGAAGGCAGCGTTGAACTCTGGGCAAAGCGATCTGTGGCTACAGACTATGCAGGAAGAGATCAACTCATTCACAGAGCACAATGCTTGGGATCTGGTCGACAGACCACTGGGTAAGAACGTGGTTAAAAATAAATGGATCTTCAAAATCAAATGTGACGCGTATAAGGCGCGGCTGGTAGCGAAGGGCTTCACTCAAAAGTATGGTGAGGATTACTACAAAACCTATTTACCTGTAGTGCGGTATAGTACTATGAGGCTGTTGTTGGCTATTTCTGTTGAAATGGATCTGAAGATTGAACATCTTGATGTTGAAACTGCATTTCTTAACGGGGAGCTGGCTGAGGACATTTATATGTGTCAGCTGGAAGGGTTTGTTGTTCCAAATAATGAGGACAAAGTATATAGGCTAAAGAAAGCGGTTTATGGACTCAAACAAGCCTCTCGCGCTTGGTATCAGAGAGTTAAAGATGAGCTTTTGTCTATAGATAATGTACAGTGTAAGCTTGAACAATGTGTATTTATAAGCGTGTAAATAGCTCTATTTTATATATTGCTTTATTTATGTTGACGATTTAATAATCTGTTTTAATGAATATGACCTGGATAATAAGCTCAAAGATAGTCTCAAAAAGCTTTTTAAAATTAAGGACTTAGGTGCAGTTCGTCATGTTCTAGGTGTTGCGACAGAGAGCTTATGACCATGAAACTGTGTCAGGCGCGGCATGGAGAGCAGGTGTTAGAGTATTTTGGCATATCAGACTGTGAAGCTGTTAGGATTCCTTTGGACCATAACGTGAAGTTCAGTGATGATAAGATTTTAGAGCAAGGTAAGGTTCCTTATCAATAGTTGATCGGATGCCTTATATATCTGAGCGTGTTTACGCGTCCTGATATAACCTATGCAGTTTCGTAATTTCGTTTTCGTTGTCGTACTAGAAAAATGCCACAGTCATGCCTCTTTTTCCGCAGTCGCTCCGCTGAAAAAATGTATGGAAATGAAATCAGCTCATTTAGCTACAGAGAAAAATAGAGTGAGGTTGTCACATTTTAATGTCTTTCATACATTTTCATTGCGGAACAACTGCGGAAAAAGAGGCATGTGGCTTTTTCTAGGCCCACTCAATACGATAATTACCTACTATTTGTTTAGGCTCACAGGAAGTAATATTTATAAAATGTACGGAATTTTGCGATAATTAAACGCGTCGTGTCTTTTTTTCGTTCCATTCGACGCACACGTTCAGCTCGATCGCAGCAATCGTGACTCTGTGTCACGAAACTAAGTGTATGAAGGAAGTATAACAAGAAAAGAAATAGAAAAAATAAGTAGGGTGTCGTAAGAACATTCAAAATTTCTAAGTGAGCTACGACTTGAAAAAGTTTGGGAACCCCTATTTAAATTATAAAGTATTGAACCTCAATATTTGACTTAGTTGGTTTTCACATACTCATCATATATTTGGCTAATGAACTCGTCTTCAAAATGTTAAATGCAAGTTATTGTTTTTATATTGTTAGGCTTTATTCTTCTTATTATGATTCGCTAGTTAAAATATTAGTCTTCTCAAGACAAGTTTATTCGCAAAGCCGATTAAACCACGATTTTCTTTTCATCCCCACAGCTACTGACTGGCTTGGAATAAAACTTTCCACACTCGCCAGAATGATGCTGTGACTGATGCTGCGCCTGATGCCGCGTAGAAGTCGGGCTCATCTGATATAAAACGGAACTTCCAATGGTACGATGCTTATAACTCGCACAATCCATTCCAAGCTGCTAACCTGTAGTTCCATACGACTCCACTTAGTAGGCCGTGGAGATACTGGTCTCGCGCAGGCCACATGTCGAGGCAATAAGCTTAGAGGAGCGTCCACTGTATGTGTCCGAATGCATGGTCAGTAGAAAGTTTAGTTGGGTGCGCGCATGACCTCGATGGCGCTCCCAACTATTTAGTGGCGACCATAAGCCGGAGCAAATTCATAAGCAGATCTTTTAACCGAGACCGTAGACCTAGAATTTAACGACAGTACACGATGAGCATTATAAGTCTCATAATGTCACAAAATTTCCAGACTTCCGCTCTAGTGCTATGTTGTTGTCATTTGTAGGTGTTTAAAAAGTTTGGATGCGTCTGCTACTCGAGTTGAAAGTATAGTTGCACATTTTTTAATAAATTTGAAAAAGGAGATCTATATCTTCGACTGTATTTTTAACCGCTTTCAAAAAATCGACTTTAAAAATACTGAAAAGTTAAAAATAATATAAGAATAGGTACAAACAACATCACACTTCCAAATTTTAAGACTTTCTAGGAGATCATCGCTTGGCGCCGACTTCAATATAGAAGTGTGATGTTGTTTGTACCTATTCTTATATTATTTTGAACTTTTTAGTGTTTTTGAAGTCGGTTTTTATTTTTTGTCAAATTATTTTTATCTTTTTAGTGAATGAAATCCTAATTCAATACAAGCTCACCTTCGGTGAGCTGGTATTTTTAATTTTAACATTTGGCTCTGACTTCAACATAGAAATGATGTTGATGTACCTATTCCTATAATTCTATAATATTTTTAAATTTTCTGAATTTTTGAAGTAAGTTTCTATTTTTTGTATTTTTTTAACGGTTTTATTTAGATTACCCTAATTGATTTATCTATGTTAACCGATTTCTCCATCAATAACGAAACGATTTTTAAAATTCTTTTTGTATTCGAATTGTCTTTGATGGGATCCCAGGAAAATCGAGAGAAACCCTTAAAATTTTATAGCATATTCAAGTGTTTCATGTTTTTTTAAACTAATGTAAGTGAAAAGTTTAAAATTTAATCGTTTAATGGCTTATGAGAAAAAATATTTTTTTGAGTTTTGATTTACATCATTGTAATTTCTAAAGTTATTCTATATTGCTATTGCTATAGGTACTTGCGTTTGATAGTCATCATCTCACGTTACTAAGCTGATGATGGAAAGTTTTCTGTTTTAGTACCTTTAAAATAGTTATTTAATAAAACGGGAACGTATTGACGCGTAGTTGTATTCTTTTAAGTGATTCGCGTGAACTTGTAGTGGCAAGAACAAAAATGTTGGTTGTTAGGAGTTTAGGAATTATTATTTTTGGCTTAAAGGCAGGTCTTTCCATGAATGTACCGAAAACAAAATTCATGGCGATATCACAAGATCAACCCCTTCATCCCAATATAACCGTTGCGGAAACGTCTCTTTAAGAATCTAGCAGTATTTATAAGTAGGTAGGTAATTAAGTGCATGGTTCAATGAAACATGGGAGTTTCACAAGAAGATCGAAGCCCAGATCTAATAGCTCGTGCGACTTTTATAAAAATGAAAAAGTGGCTATGTTAAAACATCTCGACATAAGTCTCAGAGTGTGAATGCTATTCATTGTTACGTCTGGCCATAGTTTTTTATGGCTGTGAAGCTTTAACCATTAGAGAGCACATATACCAAAAACTGGAGGCCCTGAAGTTGTGATTTTACCGTCGTATGCTCTGAATAAGCAGGATCGATCCAAACAGTCACAAAGATTGAGGTACTACAGCGTATCAAGAAGTCCAGAGAATTCACGAAGACCATCAAGAGACGAAAGGTTTTACCTATCTCGTAAAAGTTGAAAGGTACGAACGTTACCCTCGTCTCCAAATTATAATGATGGGAAAATAGAGAGGAAGCGGCGCGTCGAAAGAGGGGAAAAGTCGCGGCTTTGAATAATCCGAGAGTAGACATCACCAACCAAAAAGGTTGAATGTACGGCGCAAATCATATATTCAATAGTGAAACGACCCATTTTTAGGTATTAAATTGTTACTTTTTACGAAATCGTAAAATGTAAAACTTCGTGCAACCAGCTGATAGTGTACAAAATGCCGTGCTCTTTGTTTAGCTTGTAAACAGTACCTACTAAGAAAAACGAGATTGTGTAGATGCTCATTCAAAATCTTTAACGAAGGTTGTCACGTGATCCGTAGATTTTCTTTTTTTATGAACTCCTCTTCAGCTGCACTTATTAATACTACGTTCACTATTGTTTACTACAGTTTGTTTGAGTAGACAGCCAAGTGTATGGGAACGAGCAGGGTGTACGACCTGTTTGTTTGCCGAGCTTACGGCGGCGGCGGCGGCGGCGGCGGCGGCGGCGCGGCGGGCGGCGAGCGGGCGCCGTCCATAGTCGAATCATGTTTACAAATAATGTAATTTATTTATAGCCGAAATTGATACAATCTACCTTGTAAACAATGGTTTGTGCGTAGTAATTGAGAGCTGGTTTGTGGACGCTACCTTTAATTTATGCGATGATTGAAGTAATATAATATTGCCATTTTAATTTTATAGGGCTAATAATATAATTGACCACTACATATCCTATCTTTATACATGTGAAGATAGGATGTGTAGTGTTCAATTATAATATATGAAATGAAAATTCAGCTCTACATACACACCATAGATTGCGCGTATTAGTGTTGAATTATGTCGTACCTATTGGAAAAATAATTTATCTGTGGATGGCGAACAAACATTAAAAGATTATTTTTTACGCCTTACATTCCTATCAATGATAAAAACGTGGTAAAAATGGCATGTATGTCACCAAATATTTGCAAAAACGGTTTTAATCATGCCCTCGCAACCTCAATACTCTGAGAGGGATGAAATATTGAGGCGCCGACGGCAACGGCTTGCGTTAACTATGCACCGTCCGGTTGCGCGGCCACGGTAATTCCATCCTGGGTTTAATAATGCAGCCCCATTTTGGCCAGGACACTTATTCACGAATCACTCGAACTCGAATTTTAATTTAAATAAAAAGATATTTAACAAAAAACCGACTTCAAAAACACTGAAAAGTTAAAAATAATATAAGAATAGGTACAGACAACATCACGTTTCTATATTGAAGTCTGTGCCAAACGATGATTTCCTAGAAAGTCTCACAATTTGGCAGTGACTTCAATACGCTTCTAGCGTGATGTTGTCTGTACCTATTATTACATTATTTTTAACTTTTCAGTGTTTTAGAAGTCTGTTTTTATTATTTGTAAAATATTTTTTATTTTTATCTTTTTAGTGAATTTAATATCACCTCATCTTCCTGACACCAAAACTTAAATTTAATAACTTAAACATAACATAAGTTTATTTTAAATTTAATAACAGCTTACCAAAGGTAAGCCTTTATTAAATTCAGGTCCAAGGTCAGGTCAGGTCAGGACAAGTCCAAAAGTTAAGGATCCTTCGACCATCATCTTGGTTCATAACTACCAGACGCAAATACGTGAATAACTTCGGAAAAAACATGAAACACGTTCGACGTACCTATAAAATTTAAGGTTTCCCCTCGATTTTCATGGAATCGCATCATCAGATCCTGTCGTTGGTGACCATGGGACCATCCCAGGAGTATACTCTATCGAATCAAAAAGAATTTTGGAAATCGATCCACAATTGGCGGAGTAATCGTGTAACATACACACAAAACACGTTGGACACACCTAAAAGATAAAGGTTTTTCCTAGATTTTTATGACATCCCATCATCAGACCCTGACTTTGGTGACCTTGGGACCACCCCAGGAGTATACTTATTGGAATACAAAAATAATTTTGGAAATCCGTCTACAATTGGCGGCGTAATCGCGTAACATACACACAAAAAATCATACGCATCGAATTGAGAACCTCGTCCTTTTTTGAAGTCGGTTAAAAAGCGTAATTTTCTGCGCAAAGCAATAAGTATAATTCAAGATCCAGCTGATTTTATAAGATATAACGTTATATTCAGACTTTGCGCATAAATTGATAGGTTTTGGGTGAATTTCAACAAATGCCATTTTTTTATCATATCGGTGAACTTTTTCATGTATATTTTTTATATTTTTCAGGTTTGATGTAATCTTTAGGATATTAAATATCCCCAAATTTAATATCATCTATGTATCATTTAAGACTAAGGAGTAAAATTAGTTAGACTTCTGGTTTCCACCGATGTAACAAACCGGCACCGATTATTTTTTTTCGTACACCGATATGATAAGTTTATCCACCGAAATGATATACATATCCAGCGATATGATAAATCTATCCACCTTTGAACATAAAAAAGGAATAGTCAGTGGGTAGGTACAGTAAGCTCCTTATCAAGCTATACTGTTTGACCTTTGGACCGTTCTTATGTCACTCGTAATAGTGGCGGTTTTCGTAGTGTAAATGTATAGCTTGAATGGGAGCTTACTGTACCTACATATTTTTACAAGGGTGACTTAGAACTGACTGACTGAGGGTCCCACATGTAAGTAGATCACATCCAATGAGAACTGAGTTCTTAGAAAACCAATTAAAATATATTTTTTGAAATTATGAACCTATTTTATTATATTTACTTTCCTCTTTTATTATATTTACTATAGGTACTTAGAATTAAAAGTGTGGAAGAAACAGCAGTGGGAACATCTTAGAAGTAACAGCAGTGGGAACATATAAGGCTGATAATGATGATGATGAATGTTTTCTTTTTATCTATTATTTTGTTATTTAGTATTATGTACTTGCTATTTTTTTAACTAATGCTCCACCTCACCATCATCATCTCAGCCTAAAGACGTACAGACCGAATACAGACCTCCCCTAATGATACATTTATACATCTACTACCCAGTGGTATCGGTATATGTAGGTAAGTATGTATACAATGTATGTATGTATTAATGTTTGTATGTAGGTATATATATAATGTATTGTTTGTATGTATGTTCCATTGTTTCTTTGTATACTTAACGAAATGACACGGGATCTACCGATATGATAAACCGACTCACAGAAATGATGATTAATGATCTACCGATGTGATAAAGCAATCCACCGATGTGACAAAACTATGCGTTGATCATGAATCAAAACACCGATATTAGATATAAGACACCGATTGATTTTTTCTTATCATTTCGGTGTAAATTATCACATCGGTGGTAATAAAGACCACCGATTACAGCGATATGAGAACAGCGACATGAAAAATAACACACTTTTTAGAAAATTCGAAAAAATGCATAATATCTAGGATAAATTCAATAACAGTCAATGAAGCTAATTCGCTAGAACTACCTTTGTTAGAACCAAACATCAATAATAAAACTACTCATTACACGAGAAAAAAGCAACAATCGATAATATAAAATAATTGTCCGGGAGCCATCCGGGATCAACTAAAATGGAGTACCTTACGTTATTGGCGGGAATATGCAGCGATTTGACACACGTCCGTCCTGACTGCGCACTAGCACACATAACGAACCAAATAAAATTGGGGTGAGGACGCTGTCGGGTCGGACTCGTCAGGTTTAAATTTCTTTTGTCCAGCGATATGAGAACATTTTCCAGGACAGGTACGTATGTGCCTCTCAATAATAATAATATTTTATTATGTAATAAAATATGATATATATTAATAATAAACCTAATATTCTATAAAATAGAATGAGTTATATACTTAACTTACGTATTTTTATTAGTATTGTAAGCTTTTTTGTTTGTAAAAAAAGTAGAGGGACAGCACCGATTTGAAAAAAATAGAGGTTTATGTATTTATTTCTACCTTTAATATAGTCCTAGGCAAATTATATTTTTGCCACAACCCAATTACTACCTATTGAATACTAAAAAAAATAATTCAAAACAATATTCCTGTTTTCAAATACTAATTTCACCGAAGACAAAAAAAAGTCATTTGGGAAATTCACCCTTTTAGATCAGAACAGAGGAAATTTGCAGAAGTAATAAGGAAATTTTCCCCATACTAATTTTGGAACTTCTTCGAAACCGCTTCTCCAATCTCAAAGCAGACGAAGACTCAATCGACGAAGAGTGCCCTACACAGAGACCGATACAGAAACCAACTCTAGTGTCTTAAGGCACGATACACACACTCGCGAGTACGGCAGCCGGACAACTCATGACGTGACGTCCGGAGTCCGAAGAGAAACTGCAACGCTAGCGTGAGCACTTTAAGGGATCTTCCGCACTTCAGCAATAATAGCGGATGATGTATTGGAAGCTACGCCCGCTACCTAAGCTTTCAACATCAATATCGACCCATCGACGCATCATGAGGTCGCCGGAGCCATCCTCTCCTCAAAGATTGACAAAGCTCCAGGTGTTAATCTTACTAACTGTAAAATTGCTGGGAGTTGACCTGTCCTCCGCCACAATTTTATTTGTTTCGTGCTTCATCCAGTCATTAATAAGAATTTTCATATATATATATATATAGATATCTCCACTCGGCAAATGTTGATTACACGGCTTGTGGCATCAGTTAATTGTTGATCTGTTGGCAATTGTTGATCAGAACAGCTTTTGTTGATCTAATGCATACAAATGTGGCTCCGATCAGATCAACAATTGCCGGCCCTCTAGTGGCAAAAATACGAACTATACACAGTATTTTTTATACAATTCCATACCATCCATTGTTGATCAGATTCAAATGGGCCAATCAGAGGCCACCTTCTCTACGATTGGTTGTATTCCATTGTGCGCTGTTGCCACTTCGCTACATAAATCGCGCAACATTTCCTATCACAGATGTTAGTAAACAATTTAACGATCTATGTATGGATACTATAGCTTCCTATACAGGGTTATTTTTTATCAACCACAAAAATTTAAGGGACTTTTCAAGACACGGTAATAGAATGATTTAAATATTTAAAAATAATAACTTACCTATTTAATTCTATATTAATTTTCTAAAATATCCAAAAAATACTGCACTATATTAATTTTCTAAAATATCCAAATACTACAATTAAAGATTTTTTTAACTTTTTTAATAGCTTGTTTATTTTTTATAATAATGAATGTGTCCTTATTGATATTACTTTACTTAATCTTACCAAAAAGGGTAATGTGTCGCCATATACAAGTATATAATACTAGCTCTGCCCGCGACTTCGTTCGCGTGGTTGTCCGAAAATAACAATATCGTAATGCTATATAGCCTAAAGCCTTCCTCGATAAATGGACTATCCAACACAAAAATAATATTTCAATTCGAAGCAGTAGTTCCTGAGATTAGCGTTAGTATAGTAAGTAAGTATGGATTATGTTAACAATAAGGTTGATAAAAAATTAAAATACATTTTACAAACAAATATCTAATGCCATCAATAACATTGGTCAACAAAAAAAATAAAATTGTTTGATTCCTGTGATTTTTTTTTGTTTTTATTTCAAATTGACGCGTATTTTTTAAATATGGCAACAATTTTTCTCAAACAGCTTTTGTTTTTGAGTTATAGCTATATTTACCTTATATACCCTCATATACTTTATATACCCTCATTTACTATTTTTACTTAGATTTTCGTTTTTTATTCAACACTAAAACATATTTTGCTGTTGTTTTCGATATGTCTTCGTCAAGAAGATGTTGTGTGCTTAATCCCGATTGTTTTTGTTATATTTGTGGTGAATTTGAAAAATATCGAAAACCTATATTGGACTTTGTGAAAACTGCGTATCATCAATACTTTATATTAAAATTGTGTAATCAGGACAAGCCATGGGTTCCTCATATTGTATGCCAGAAATGTGTGGTATGTCTACGGTTATGGTCCAGTGGAAAAAGAGATGCAATAATGTTCGTAACACCCATGATTTGGCGAGAACCTCGAAACCATCATGACGATTGCTACTTCTGCGTTGTGAAAATAAATGGAATTAACCGAAACCGGAAATCGAAGTGAAAGACTAGTGAAAGACTAGTGAAAGATCCTAATTTTGTCAAATCTATGACTGAAGTCGAATCCAAAGCTTGGAATTCATTTGTTTTGGTTATGAGTAATTTCCTAGGCAAAAAGAAATCTGACAACCATGTCGAGCTTGTCGAGTGCATGCAATCGAACTTGCAAGAGCTAGGGTGCAACATGAGCATAAAAATTCATTTCCTGTACTTGCATTTAGACCGATTTCCAGAAAATCTGGGTGATTTTAGTGAGGAGCAGGGTGAAAGATTTCATCAAGATCTTCGAACAATGGAAGAGCGGCATCAGGGGGCGGTGGGACTCGCATATGATGGCAGACTACTGCTGGAGTTTGCAACGAGATCTGCCTAAAGTCGTTCATTCGAGAAAATCTTATAAAAGATCATTTGCTAGTGTTCAATAAAAATGTTGGTAACATAATGTATTATTTTTTTGTCAAAATAATAGAGCTGAATATATCAAAAGGTAAAGCTGTTAGAAATCTCCCAGTATTTTTTTCAAAGTCAGGGCCATAGAAATATCCCATAACTAAAAAAAAATTAAAAGAAACAAGACTTGTGTTGTCCATTGAATCATGCCTCTTTATGTGAAGTTGTAAATTTTTATTTTACCATTTTTTCAAATGTATCTATAGAAATAAGTACGATCCCAGTGTCTATGCCAGTGCTGATGGTTTTATTTCTAAGCATTAGAACTTGAACCGTATTAGTAAATACTAGACAGTGGCTTGTACTAGATACGTTTGAACGTCATTTGGTAAAATCAAAATAGGTACAGGATGTCGATTCTGTAAAATTCGAACAATAGCTCGCATCTCACTTCGATATTCACGCTCACTTCGCATAAGATACAAGATACCCTTACATAGTCATTATCACGAGTTAGTAGCGATAAAATTCTAATAAATACCTCAGAACTATTTTTTATCACCTTCAGAAATAATTTTAAATGTATTTTTAAACTATGATAATAAACTTTGCCTGTTTTCACTCACTAAATAGCAACGTTTTATTTGACACTTTGTTTCGAATTCGTGTGCGAAGTGAGCTTCGAAGTGATAAAGGAATTCCCTTTACGGAATGCCACTTCATACGTCATCCCATACTTATAATGTCAAAATCTAACGGTCCCTCTAGTTCCACTCGCTGACGCTCGCAAGTGTAGCGCTGTAGCACAGATTACTTAATAGTTTCTAGTAACTTCGAATCTACATTCGAATTTTGAGAATGCCAATCTAAGAACTCACTGCGGAATCAGATTCGAAGTTTTAAGTGAGGTTTTACAGAATCACACTACAGAGCTGGCGTGCTCTATATGCAATTAACATAAAAAGAAACAAAAATAATCTTCTAAAAACTAAAATAATTCGAAGACATATAATTTTGCACGATCTTATTTCAAAAAGAGAAAGTAGGTAAGTACTTTAAATTATACAGCCCGTATTGCTAGATCGAGACCATGCTTCTTATCACTACACAAAATTTCAATAAGTCTTGCTCTGCCATCGAAATGCAGTCATAACATTACATCATCATCTCAGCCGCACGACGCCCACTGCTGGGCATAGGCCTCCCCCATGGATCTCCACAACGATCGGTCCTGTGCTGCCCGCATCCAGCGGCTTCCCGCGACCTTTGGCAGACCGTCTCAGTCCACCTGGTCGGGGCCTACCCACTGAGCGTCGTCCGCTTCGTGGTCGCCACTCAAGAACCGTTCGGCCCCAACGGCCATTGGTTCTTCTCACTATGTGTCTAAGACTTTCTAGGAGATCATCGTTTGGCACCGACTTCAATATATAAGCGTGATGTTGCCTGTACCTATTCTTATATTATTTTTAACTTTTCAGTGATTTTGGAGTCGATTTTTATTATTTATAAAATATTTTTTTTACCGACTTCAAAAAAGGAGGTTATCAATTCGGTTGTATTTTTTTTATGTTTGTTACCTCATAACTCCGTCATTTTTAAACCGATTTCCAAAATTCTTTTGTATTCGATAGAGTATACTCCTAGGGTGGTCACAAGGTCACCGAAGTCAGGATCTGATGATGGGATCCCATTAAAATTGAGGGAAACCCTAAAAGATTTCATTCACTAAAAAGTTAAAAATATTTTTTTTTTACAAAAAATAAAACTGACTTCAAAAACACTGAAAACTTAAAAATAATATAAGAATAGGTACAGACAACATCACACTTCTATATTGAGGTCGGTGACAAATTTTTACACTTTCTAGGAGATCATCGTTTGGCGCCGACTTCAATATAGAAGGGTGATGTTGTCTGTACCTATTCTTATATTATTTTTAAGTTTTCAGTGTTTTTGAAGTCGGTTTGCCATTACCGTCCGGACTCAACCAGGTCTATTTTCGACTTTCGGACTTTCTAAAGAAGGAGTTCAACATATAGAGGTTCTCCTTCTCCATGAAGTCCGCTAGCATCCGGCCTCTTGTATTCCGGAGCCCAAATCCGAATTGCCCCATTCTCAACTCATCACCGCAACGTTTCGCCAACCTAGGGTTGAAGTCCCCCATCACAATCTTGTATTGGGTATTGTGGCTACGTATGGCTTTAGAGATCTTCACATACATAGGCTTCATTTCATCATCTGGGTGTGTCGAGGTCGGAGCGTAAACCTGAACGACATTCAACGAATATCGTTGAACACTCCCGATGGTTATTACGTTTTTGACGAGGAACTTGTGGACGATGAACCCGACACCACCTTGGGACTATTGGTCGCCCTCCCGGTAGTACAGCAAGTTTCCAGAATTGAGGATTATCGAGTCCTCCCGCTCTCTTCGGACTTTATATAAACCAATGATATCCCCGTAGCTTACTAATAGTTTCGTCAACTCCGTTAACTTCGCGTCCGTCTTGAGTGTACGCGTGTTGTAGTTTGCCAGTCGACTCGTCGTAGGTGGTAGCCGGATCTTACCCAGAGATTCTTCGCACCCTCTGCCCTACCGTTACCGTAGCCGCTACCGTAGCTAGGCATAGCAGGGCTGCTGGGAACTAGGGGCCGATTGCATAGTGTGTGACTCATATGGGGAGGGGTGGTTGCCATAATCGCCACGCTTGGTTGGCGGCTTGGAAATGGTAGTAGGGCCAAGATCTAAGGAGGCGCTGCTGCTCGTCTCCTAAAGGCCATATCTCGCTTAGTCGCCTCGTACGACACCCCCGGGAGAAGATGGGTTGGTGTTATTCTAGGCCGGCACACACACGACATTATGACTGCTATAAATAGTTACTCTTTTGACCTCTCGCACGAGAAGTCAAAAGAGTGAGTAAGAGAAGGTGTTTGCTACTTAAAAAAGTGAACAAAATCGGTTTTTGCTCTCTGTTGTGACTTTTTCTTACGCACCTAAAGACAGTAGTAATAGTCACATTTTCTCACGCGCATGCAAAAACAGAGAACCGATTTTGCTCATTTATTTTGTCAAAAAACAGTGATAAATGAACAAACCGTTTCTTGAGATACTAAAGCTTATATTCTGCACTATTTTTAACATACGAGTATGTATCTAACAACCGAATAATTTTGCTTTCTTATTTGCTTAGTTTAAAGCTTGAATTACGCACTATTTTTTATTTTAAATAAAAATCACAGATTAGTAAATAAGGTTTCCTTTTACTAAGTAGGTATGTTTTCCTTTTCAATATCATACTTATTAAGTATTAGAAATGACGAAACATCACAATACTAATTAAATAACTGCTAAAGTGATTAACATAAATACTACTTTTTAATAGTAGATTATACACCAAGGGGATAAAAGCAATATATTTCGTCACGGGCGGCATATTGAATACCGAGCGTAACGAAGGATTCTAGTATCAACTTCCGAGCATAGCGAGGGAGTGAGAGACGAGTATGGATAATGAAACTGCGGGAGATGAAATAGTGAAAGCATTAATGGCAATGAAATTAGGTAAAGCGTCTGGGTGTGACAGCGTGAATGTCGAAATGCTGAGAAGTGACAATAGTGTAATTGTTAGCTTTTTGTGGAGACTTTTTAATGTGTGCTTGAGGGAAGACCGAGTACCAGAGCACTGGTGTAAAGCCGTCATTGTCCCACTTAAAGTCAAAGGTTCACAGCAAGAATACCAGAACTATCGTGGCATCAGCCTTATCAGTGTGGATGGCAAACTAAATGTGAAAGTGTCGATTGAAAGAGTGATAAATGTAACTGAAGAAAAGTGTGGGACGTACGAGCGGGATTCGGAAGGGGTATGGGATGCATGAATGAGGTCTTTTCGCTAAGGTGCATCTCATAGAAATACTTGGCAAAGCACCAAAAAGTATTCTGCGCCTTTGTGGATCTCGAAAAGGCATATGATAGAGTGAACCGGCATGAATTGTGGTCAACACTGGCATCATATGAGGTTGACGACCGCTCAGTATGGGTACTGAAGTCCCTCTATGAGAACTCTATGAGAACTCAAACTCAAAAATCTTTATTCAATATAGACCTTTACAGGCACTTCATCATCATCATCAACAGCTCATATACGTCCCCACCGAGGGGCTCGAGCCTACCCTAAACTGAGGCGATTAGGCCTTAGTCAACCACGCTGGCCAAGTGCGGGTTGGTCGACTTCACACACAAACTGTAAAGAAATTCTTTCTTTACAGGTGTGTGCAGGTTTCCTCACGATGTTTTCCTTCACCGTAAAAGCGTCGAATAAACGTACATATGAATTCAAAATTTGATAACACATTGGTACGTGGCGGGGTTCGAACCGCTACCTCCCGATTGGAAGGCGACAGCTTTACGCACTACGCCATCGACGCTTTATGCGACGACAGGGACTTATTGACGTCAAAAAAAAACATAAAAATCTTCAACCAAGAATCTAATTAACTAAATTATTTAATCCTTATATGTACACACACCCCAACCATTATTAAGATGTGTGCAATTACAAGTCAAATGAAAAAAAAAATTGACTCTACACCTGTTCGGAAATTGGGAGAGCCTTCTCGAGAAGAACAGGCAAGAAACTCAGAAGGATGCCGGTCGGTATCAAAAAAGGCGCATCTGGCTATTGACAATGGGGTGTTGTTGCCTACATATTATGTATGAAAGTGAATGTTGGGTATCGTCAGAAAGAAATGATAGCCGCGTGAAAGCAGTGGAGATGTGTTCCCTTCCCTAACAATTATGTGTAACATTATGTGTTACTTTGGTTGACCGAATCAGGAATAGTGTTATAAGGAATAGTTGTAAGGTGCAGGATGAGAGGTTTAGTTACAAGAATTGGGAGATGTATGCTTAGATGGTTCAGTGTGGTCACGTGGACAGAATGAATAAAAGTAGTCTTACGAGTCAAATATATCAACCCAGTGTGAGTGGAACTGTCAGGAGTGGTCGTCCGAGGAAAACATACCACGACCAAATTAATTTTCTACCTACGTAGCTCCCTCAGTCGACAGAATTGTATGAAAAGATGTATGAATTTAGTTGAAACAAAAGATGTATGTCAGGGTCATAGTATGTGATGAACGTTAGTTTTTGCCTACCCCCATGGGACAACGGCATGAGCATATGTACGAGTATATATGTATGTACCTACTAATGTTATCGACTGGAGTAATGAAATACGATTATTGACATCGATTTTTTTTCTTTATTTCAGAAACAATACATGCAAATAATATTTTGGAACATTGGTACCATTTAATCATCTTGGTTTTGTCTATAGTACCTGACAATTAATATTCTTCCGCGTTAACAATAAGTGAAGCGGTCCCTTGATTGTATAAAAAAATCCATCGCGATCGCTTCCAATTTTGACAGTCAAAGTGCATCCATCGCTATTTTTTGATAGACAATCGACACAGTCTTGTAATGACGCCGCAATGATTAGTAATTTCAAGGCGATCACGATAGATCCCTTCTTAGTTCAAACCCCTGCTGGTGTTACAATTTATTCTAATCTCTTACGCACAAATATAATAAATTCGACGATGTTTTGTTAGTTCCTAGAGAGACTAATATATTAAAAATTACAATTAGCTAATTACGATTAGGGCGGCGGAAGTTGTTCAATCCTTTGAATAATTCCTGCATACATGGGAAAATGACTGATAACTTCTAAACAGTTGAACCGATTTTCGTGAAACATAGCTAATAACAATACCTATTTTTTTTTTAAAACACATCGTCTAACTAAAACAAATTGTCACCTGCACAAACCCCGACTGAAACTCAGCTAGGCAAACGAATCGCAGTCACGGGCGCACTTTCTATCTCACTCTAACATATTACTTCCGTTTCGTTTTTGCGACATTGCCGCTCTGCCGCCACCGGTGGCCACGTTACTCAAAAAGAAAATATTCGCGGCAAATGTTGATCAAGCGAAGTTTATATAGATCAACAAAAGTATTCTCATTGTAGGAAAAAAGACAGTTAGATGATCAACAAATACCGTAAAAATCTTTGACGTGCTAGAAACTTTACGGCACAATTAAGCATAGCGTCAGAAGGAGGAGAATTGTTATATAGCAGACTTAGCACGATAAACCCAAAACTTCCTAAGTAAAAGGCGGATAAGGTGGATCAACAATTAATGCGAAATTCGGCCTGATCAACAATGGCCGAAGGGAGGACTATATATATATATATATATATATATATATATATATATATATATATATATATATATATATATATGTTATATTTATTTTTATATAAACGTCACCCCACACTAGGATTTTCTCCTGTGTCGTGGGTGCAGTTACAAACATAGCATATCACATGCTCATACGCCCAGACCGGAACAAATTTCTGTAGGCCATACAAAATATTTGTCCCGTTCGGAAATCGAACCCGCGACCCGTTGCGCAGTAGGCAATCACTCGACCTCTGCGCTAACCGTGTCGTATTTCGAATTATTCTCGTATACCGTGTAAATGCAAAAATACTTTCCACTGTATTAAAAACACATTTCATAATCACAGAAATATAACAATAACAGAAGTATAGGGAGCTTTTGATCAGCTAGTACCACTATTTTTTTTTTTAAATCTAAGTGACATACAATTAGTGAGTAAGATGTGGTGATATTTATACGAGTATATTAAACTATCTGACCCGGCCACGCAGTCACATCCATGTCATATCGTACAATAGTCCTTATTTAACACGTAGTGTAGGTAGGTAACACGTAGTGTTAATCGACATTGGAGGATGATGTGGTTTCGCATTCGAATTGAAGATTCAAATCGTGTGCTTCTGATATAAGTCTCCCGGGCGTTGTGACACAATCCGTTATGGCCGCTATCAGCGCAGCACAGAGCTGCTATTCAGCTGACGGCTGTCTCTAAGTCGATGGTAATACAATTAATTTCAAATTGGAATACAGCTGTATCCGTTCCCTTATTTTTTGTGGCAATGTACTCGTATTTGTGTCATAGCTATTCGTTTCCCAAATTTGCAGTTGTAACGAGTACTTTACCGATGTGTCTTCTTTGCGTTATGCGGAACTATGCGTATATAAATGAATAAGATTTATATTATTTCTTTATATAAATCATTTTGACCAAAATGTTAAACACTTTAAACGTCTACATTAAGTAAATTTTGTTTTACTTTGTCAATCGAATAACATAGCAGAAAAACTGCTCTTGAAAGTGCGGAGCGTATGAAGGGACCACTTACTAATAATATACAATTAATAATAATCTTACCTTATTTTCAATTCCAATATAATTATTAATTAAATATAAAAAATGCCGCAATGACATTTTTGTTGCTAACTGTAAAACTAAAACAAGCGAGGCCAAACAGGAATAAAATCTGAGGCGAAACAGAACTCATATAATATACTTAGGAGAAAAATATTTTCATTACTCATACTTTGAAAGTAGGTCTGAACTTGTGTTCAGTTAACGCCTGATTTTATAAGAGAAAGCGGGCTAAATCAGAAGTTGTTGATTTATGTAAAATAAAATTTACACGTTTCTTTCTTCAGCTAATTCATTGTTTTATTTTTTCTTTCCTAGTATTCGTAATGAAAAGCACAGTGTTTACCTCGGGTTAAAGACTTATTTAGTCCCTCGAACCATTGGTGCCCTCGCTACGCTCGGGCGCCAAACACTGTCTCGGGACTAAATAAGTTACTTTCACCCCTGGGGTAACAATGTACTATTTTAGGGCGAAACAGGAATAAAATGTGGGGCCTACACGGAATTTTGATGTGGGGCGAAAATATGTGGGGCGAATGTGGAACAAATCAAAATAGGTAGTGCAGTGTGTGCGTAAATGTCAAATTAAAAATTTTGACGTTTAGACGATTTGAAATAAAAAATGTAAGTTAACATTTTTTGAGTTCTGTATTACTAAAAACTTAATTAATTAACTATAAAAGCTATTAAGCTTTTGCTCTGCATCCTCTGCATGCCTAACTAATGTTGTGACCAATGTTTTATTAAACAAGACTATTTAATTATTGAACAGGAGTGCACACGATCGTGCTATTTAAGTAGTCCGAAATGATTGCATGCAAACATTACAAATATCACCGTATTCAAATACGTGTCCGTCGATTGCACTGATCGTAATGCTAGTAATGTTTGCGCAACGCGGACCGCGGTGCGAGACAAAATGCCAAACTGTCATGTTTGTTGACAAACTTTTTTAACTTATCTGCTTACAAGTGAAAATTACAATGGAGCCTGGATTAACCAAAGAAAATAAAACTGTAATAATTTACCAAATTTAATATAGATAAAATAGACATAGACAGCTATTTGCAAGATTGGAGCTATTTGCTATTTGCAATCTTATGGAGATGATCACGAGATGATCATCGCCTCGACCGACAGTTTGACAACACATTGTGACGACATCAGGATCACGTGACAGCTTGGAGCGCTTAGGCCTCTGCCTCGAATTTTGCGGCGAGCGGCGCGGCGGCGGCGGCGCAGCGGGCAACGCAGACCCGTTCTCGAAACCAGCGGGTAGATCGCGCAGCAACGGCGTAGTGGTGTCGTCGAGATATTTGTTTTTGTAATGTAACGAAATGTCTGAACAACAGCGACAACATCTTTTTGACTCTATTTCTAACACTCGATTTATTGTGGGCAAAAAAAGATGTGCATCCCTACTATAGGGCAAGGAAAATAAAAGGCGAGTTTTATCGGAATTATGAAGAACAGAGACCATATCCCGACAAATACTACGACTATACCAGAATGAGTATATAGAAACTTTTGACTGTATTCTTGAAGCTATCAAGGGTGATTTAAAGTCTGACATTAATCCAAAACGATATAGAGGTAGGTATATCTCAAGCAGAAAAACTGTACTTGATGCTAGGGTAAGTAAAAGAATAGGCGGTTGGGGAGGAGAAGGCGTGCGTTCCTCAACGCGCGCCAGCTCCCCTAGCAAGCTGGGGACTGAAATGGCTCGGCCGGATGACTACCGGCCGAGAGATACTTTTCACCCCTAGCTTGGCCGTCTGGGGGGGTCGAATTTCTCAAGATACTTGTCGACCCCCCCCCGTAGAGCTAAGTCCTGGCGCGTGCGCCAGGCAACCCTCCAGGGGGCACAATCGGGGAATGGCTAACGCCGATCCCGATTGTGTCTCCACGGAGGTAGAAGTATCTAGAGGGTTTTCAGCCGGTAGTGGGTCTTCTACCCGAGTCCTGCATATCCTTGGGGTGGCCTAGTCAGCTCAATTCCCTTGTCGAATACCGTAAAAAACTGTATTTTCCTTCTCGTAAAAAAAAAGTAAGTAAAAGAATAAAATTGTTATTTGTAATTGTATTTATTGATAGTGTCAAAAAATGAAATTATATATGCACATTCAAAACCAAAATAATTGTTATTTAAATATGTGATTTATATCTCTTTGCTGTTCCATATCGGTGTCCTATCAAAAATAGCTAAAATAATTTGCTCCATCACGTCCGAGGACATTCTGAAACGTCACAAAAATCAATTCACAACACTATCAATGTAGACGCACGGGCGGTGCCCGCTTGACTGGAGTGCACCGCTCGTCGCCCGCTCCCGCCCCGCTGCCGCGCCGCTGTTTTCGAGGTCCAGTTCATTTGATTTTACGCATAAAATCCTGCCGCTTCCGCGCCGCGCCGCCGCCGCACCGCTGCCCGCAAAATTCGAGGCAGAGGCCTAAGGCGCAACATTTAAACAACAAACTTTAAACATGTGATTTTTTATTTGAAATTAATGAATTTTTTTTGCAATAATTACAATGTATACCTATAGAATAAAAACAGTCCTGTATAGTCGTCAACATCCATATGGTGTAAATTAATGAAGGTAACAAGTACAGATGAACCGCACTTTGTTAATAACTTTGTAAATGCTGCTTCAGCCGTCAGTGTGTTGACGTCGCCGTCACTTGCACTTGTAACCTGCTAAGAAGAATATTAGTTATTCTTCTTCGTTATTAGTCTGACGCTCAGAACAATCACTACAGCATAGAGGGAAGATTAAAACAAGAATCAATTGTGTGCTATTTGTCTCTTTCTAAAATACGGCACAAAACTGTGTAAATGTAAGAGATGAGTAATATTTGTCTTTTGGCATATCACAAGGTGGTCAGTATATGAATTGATTGAATTGTCATTTTGGTTAAAAATTAAAATTGGTTGAAAATATATAACACGGCTAAATTCTATAGTACCTTGTATCGAAGATAGACCATCCGAGTTTGAACTATTTGAATTGTTCGTATAATATTTGTTTGTGCGTCCCGTGGCTAGTAATATTTTGATGATATTTTATTAATATTTAAGTGATTAGAAAGCAAGAATTCTTTAGGTATTTACAAATAGTGTGTGTTTGTGCACTCCGTAACACAATGTCTTGTGTAGTTTGGGGCTGCTAGTCTCATTCGTCACGAAAGGAAAACAATCAAAATTTATTGACCTTAAATTGGCATGTTTTCTCATATTGTTACTTGAATGTGAGCTAATTAGTACACTTATATACATATGAAATATCGCTGAATCATTTTGTAGAAAAACAATACGTAATATTAACTTCTTTTATATTTTAGCGATTTTTAGAAAATTACTTTGAGGTTTTCTTGATCATGCGTAGTGTTGTATTTGTCGATATTTTTATTTTACAGATTTCCTAAAGACAATGTATAAAAAACATATGGATAAAGTGTATTGTCAGACGAAATTGGAGTCCAAGAAAGCATAGTCAAATTTGCTCCAGATATTTTACATCAGATTAATTTTCTATGTACTTTAAAACTATGAAATGGAGACGTCATGACGTAAGTCAAGTTATTTAATGAAAGGAAATCTTTAAACTCAAATATTATTTATGAAAATAGAAACGTATTTAATTTCTTAACTATTTCTTTAAGGAATCCTTGACACGGATTCTAAGAACAACCAGTTCAGATGATTTTTTTTTCCAAGAATTAAAATATTAGACCAAGATAAGAACTTGAAAGAGTCAAAAAGGTAAAATATCAAAACGCCGCCTTCGGAAAATTTACATTCTAACTAAGCCCGGCCGCACATCAAGCGTAATAAATCTATCGAAAAATGTCTTAACAATAAATTATGGTCAAATGTTAATGTTTTTAGTTTAATTTCCAAGCATAATTATGTACAAATAGTAGTTTTAGCATTCACGAATTTATCCAAGGTTCAAAATCCATGAGGGTTAAATTTTCGGGTAAGTAAATTAAATATGAGATTAACCTCAAGTACCTCTAAGCGATGCGATAAAAAATGAATGAAATCTAAGCGATGAAATAAAAGCAGTGTGTCTTCGATTTACTTCCTATAGAATTTGTGAAACTCTGCAATAGAAAAATTCCAACATTTTACATAACGGGAAATACTCGTCACTTAAATAGTCCAAATTTTAGGGTTCCGTACCTCAAAAGAAATACTGAACCATTATAGGATCACTTTATTGTCCGTTTGTCTGTCAAGACTATCTTGGAAACGCGTGAAGGTATCGAGTTGAAATTAAAACCATATAATTACTCACTTCTACACTAACAAGTTCTAGTCCCTTGAAGATGTGAAAAAATCAAACTTCTAAGTTAACAAAAAAGGTACGAACTCAAACTCAAACTCAAACTCAAAAATATTTATTCAATATAGACCTTTACAGGCACTTATTGACGTCAAACAAAACATGAAAATCTTATTAAACAAGAATATAATTTACTAATTATTTAATCCTTGTATGTACATACACCCCAACCATAATTATGATGTATGCAAATACAAGTAAAATGAAAAAAAAAAAAGTTGACTCTACACCTGTTCGGAAATTGGGAGAGCCTTCTCGAGAAGAACAGGCAAGAAACTCGGAAGGTCTTGTAATTTTTTTTTCTCCTCTTTTAAATTGCCAACATTACAAAGATTATATTTCACAAACAGTTTTATTTCATAAAAATAATTTAGAAATGCCTGTCGGAGTGAGTGGAACAGTTACTCAAGTGAATGATATTTATCCCAATAATTATCACAAAGTGTTAATACACATTGATCGTAAATCACATTGTTTGTCAATTCCAAGCAGTTTTGTCTGTCATGTAATCAGACACTTTATAATATGCTTTTTTCATAAGTACGCCCTTGATTGTAACTTTGAATTTATTCAAGCTAAGTGCTTTAATATTATTTGGTATTTTATTGTAGAAACGTACATAAAGGCCTTTGAAAGAATTATAAATTTTTTTGAGCCTAGTATTTGGTAACGCTAACATATTCTTTTGCCTAGTATTCACTGAATGAATATCACTGTTTTTACAAAATAAATGAATGTTTTTATGGACATATATTACATTCTCGTAAATATATTGTGACGCAACTGTCATTATATCGATTTCTTTAAATTTTTCTCTCAACGAGTCTCTTATTTTAAGATTATAAATAGCTCGAATAGCCCTTTTCTGCAGCACAAAAACAGTCTGAATGTCGGCAGCATTTCCCCACAGCAAAATGCCATACGACATCACACTATGAAAATAGGCAAAGTATACAAGTCTTGCTGTATCAACATCAGTCAGCTGACGTATTTTCCGTACAGCGTAAGCTGCAGAACTAAGTCTCTTCGACAATTTATCAATATGTGGGCCCCACTGAAGCTTAGAATCTAAAGTAATACCAAGAAATACTACGGTATCCACAAGGTCCACATTTTTATCCTTTATGTTTACAGTGGTGTGAACCTCTTTGACATTGGGCAAGATAAATTTTATACATTTAGTTTTCCCTTCATTGAGGCACAAGTTATTCGCATTGAACCAGTAAACTATTCTTGAGATAGAATTATTTACATCGTCATAAATTTGCAATCGTCTTTTAATTTTAAACATAAGTGAAGTATCATCTGCAAATAATACTATCTCATGCCTATCTTGTACATAATCAGGCAAGTCATTAATATATATTAAAAATAGAAAAGGACCAAGAATTGAACCCTGTGGAACTCCCATTTTAACCGAGGAGCCGCGGGACCTCTCCCCGTTGACGTCTACTTTCTGAATCCTCTCAGTCAAATAGGAGACGAGTAGATCCAGAACAGTGTCACGAAATCCATAGTAGTGTAATTTCCTGATCAAGGTTTCATGATGAACGCAATCAAACGCCTTGGACAAGTCACAAAAAATGCCCAGCGCATCATGTGAGTCCTCCCAGGCCTCATATATATGTTGTATTAACTCAACACCAGCATCGGTTGTTGAGCGACCCTTCCTAAAACCAAATTGTTTACAGTGTAAAAGATTATTTCTGTTAAAAAAACTTTGCATTTGTACCAACATTATTTTTTCAAAAATTTTGCTAAAAGTAGGTAGCACAGAGATAGGCCTAAAATTACTGGGGTCTGATGTGCTACCAGATTTGTGTAATGGAATAATTTTACTCAGTTTCATTAGATCAGGAAATACACCACAGTCAATGCAATCATTAAAAATACTAGCAAGTATTGGAGCTATTGTCACTATTACAGATTGGGAAACATCTACAGAGTTGCCCCACAGATCCACCGTTTTCTTTTTATTCAGACTTTTAAATGACTTTATTAAATCGTTTGCACTAATATGGGCAAACTTAAATTTATCATCGCAAGGTTTAACATGATCTTTTAAAATAGATTCGGCAACAGTGGAGGAGGAATCTAATGATTTTGTGATTGAAACTGGAATGTCAGTAAAGAATTTTTCAAATTCTATAGCTACCTCAGAGTCTACTGAAATTTTCTTATTTTCAATATTTAAACAAAAATTATTATTCTTTGTTTTTACTCTTCCAGTTTCATTATTAATAATATTCCATGTCGTTTTAATTTTATTACTACTGTTTTTATTTTAGAACTTAAATAATTTGACTTGGCAAACTTACAAACTTTTTTAAATACTTTGGAATAAGTTTTTACATACAATTTAAATTGATCACTAGTATTAAATGAACGTTCACTGTAAAGTTCATAAAGTTTTAATCTGCTTTTGTGAATACCTGGGGTAGCCCATTCACTAAAAGCTAATCTACCATTGACTGAGATGGTTTTTGGAACGAAGATATTTTTAAATTCACAACAAAATGTGTTAAAAAAATGTTCATACAATTTATTTGGGTCTTCTTCATAATCAATATAATTTAAATTAGTACCAAGATTATTATTGAAACGCTCCAAGCGACCAGCAGTCTTTGGTACAACAGTGATATTCTTTTTCGCCACAAGTTTACTTTTGTAAGGTATAATAACAAATTGACCAGAGTGGTCAGATTCTAAATTATTAAAAACATTTTGTACTAAAGGTACTATGTCAGTATAAATATTATCGATGCATGTGGCAGAAAACTCAGTAATTCTAGTTGGCTCCAGAAATAAGTTTTTAAGATTATATGACTGAAACAAATTTTTAATTCTCATACATAAACTAGAGTTTTATAATAAGTTAACATTAAAATCTCCACAGACTAATATTTGTTTACCTTGCTTACAGAGTTTATTTAAAACTTCATCCATTATATTTTCAAAGTGCTCATACAATCCCGAAGGAGGCCTGTATACGCTCACTACAACAATCTGGTCCAACTCTACGCAGGCAATTTCTATTGTTCGTTCAACTGAGAGGCTGACAATATCTTTGCGATCTTTAAATTTAAGCTTTTTATTTAATATGATTAAAGAGCCACCACGAATTGCATTTTCTCGACTGAACGAACTACCAACCTGGTGATTACTGAAATTAAACATGAACTGGTGGCTTTTAAGCCAATGTTCAGTTACACAAAAAATATCTATTTTACTACAGTTCATGAATAACTCAACTTCCAGATCTTTGCCCATCATTCCTTGTAAGTTCTGGTGCACCAGGCTGATGAAATTTATATGTTTGTTATATCCAAATGGGCCTTTCGATACCAATACATTATCTAATAAACAATTTTCATTTTGTTCTTTAATTAACATTATGCAAGAGGATGTCTCTATTGTCTCAATACCTAATTTAAAGACTTATTAACTAATACATCAGTAATATTACTGACAGTCATCCTACTTCTACATTGCTCAATAGGAGCAATTAGTGTAGCCAAGTTCTTGGCTGAGATATAAAAATAATATGATAGCGATTTTGCTATCCGTCTCTTATAATAATTTGATATACAATATCTATTATCTTTAGTCAAATACAATCTATTTACATAATTATTAATGTCAATTAAATAAAATTTATTATTATGACTTAAGGTACTTAGCTTTAAATTCAATTTATGTCTTAGACTATTTTCCTCCTGTGGCAAGTGGTTGTAATAAGGTAATGTGAACAAAATAATTTTTTGTACATTTAAATTATTTAATTTGTTTAAATAATGAGTCAGGACTGTTTTGTTCATATTACCTCTATTTGCAATAAATAATAACAATGTAGTAGGCTGTTTAAATTGAAATTCAATCACTTTATTTAATATCTCACTATAAGTAGCACCAGGCATACAATAGTTGATTATTGAATGTCCCATGTTTGTTAGAAGTTGGCCCATACTTGTGCCAATGTCATCACTAAACATAATAATATTGTTTATACACTCATTTTTTAAATCATCACAAATTTTGGTTGATAGGTGGGAACTATCAGAAATGCATAAATCAGTTTTTACATAGCTGTTGTCGCTTGTGACCACTGATGTCTGCAGTAACCTTGCACAGTCACATAAATGATTTTTTGTTAATGAACTAAATCTTTCATTATTTGAGTGACACAGTTCCAGCAGTTCATCAATGGCCAGCACTTGCTCCTTAATTTGAATTTTTGACAATTCATATTGCTTAGTTATAAAACCTAAAGATTCTTGTAATTTTTCAATTTGATTTTCTAATAAATCAGTGTCAGATTCATATTTACATTGGGCATCTTTTAATTGCGTTGAATACATATCCAATTTAATAATTAAATTCAATCTTTCCCTAAATAAGTTAACATTTTTAACAGATGACCTATGCCGCTTCACCAGTCTCTGTGTTTTCCTAATGTATTTATTAATTTTTACATATTTCTTTATTTTGTTCTTGCTACTCCCAGCAGGAATAACAGTCATCACACTATTTGTGCTATCATCTTTAGTAAGGTCTATTGTGACTGTTGGTTTACTGCTAGGGGCCACAGAAACTAAGTTTGGGGCGCAGGCTACCAACTCATCAAACAGGCTCTGATTCAGCGAAGAGGTGATATTTTGTTTAGTTGTCTCCAATGATGATATAGTATTTTTAGCATCATGTAACTCTTTTTCAAGACTTTTGATTTGTCTTAAGGCTTGATCATATTCACCTCTGCACTGGTCGAACCCATCCACAATGAGCTGAAGCCTGTTGCAGTCATCAGTTGCATCAACATATTGTTGATGCAGCTGTGTCATTTTGTCTTTCAACTTTTTGTTGGTGTTCCACATTTCCGACAGTTCCCTTTCATTATCATCTCTTTCTTTGTTTAATTGTTCACACAACTCTTTAGATGCCTTTAATTCTAACAATGTCAGTTGGAGTTTGGACTCCTCTTGACGAGACAAAGCTCTGCGTGTCATCATGATTATAAATTAGATGTAAAAGAATATGCAATATATGAAATTATCAACAAAATAAGGCAAATAAGACGCACTTTTACATTTTATGTGAACAATTATGGTGGAGGTTAGTTATAAAAAAAACTCCAGTAAATTAATTTAAGATAAACAATTACTTGTTTTTGTAAAGTAATTTTTACACTCCAACAAAAGCAAAAAGTGTTTAATAAAATAAGGAACAGTACCTTAAATCCGATGATAACGACTCACAATACTTGCCGACAAACGTCACTGAATTCTTGCAAAAATACACACTGTACGTTTACGATAATACATGAACTACAAGTTAATCAATAATTACTAAAATATTTAAGCGTTTTTACAGTACTTTATGCAATTTTTACAATAATTTTCACAAAAAAAAATTGGGACAATTCAAAATCAGCTGTTATCGGCAGTGTTGCCACAGGAGAAAAAAACGGCCGTTTATGTCGCCAAAAACGTATATTTCGACATTCTCACGGGCATCAAAATGTATAGGGTACTTTTCGTTGATCTAGCTAGAACTATGAAATTTGTGAAGTTATATAGTCTTACACTACAAGTCAGGGAAAATCTCAAACTCCATATTTGTAATTAAATCATAAAAAATTTAGTCTCTATTTAAAGTATAACCTACAATTTTATACGGGACCCTCGGTGGGTGAGTCCGACTCGCACTTCCCGCTTTTAGTCTCATGAACGGCCAGCCTGACCATACCAAAGAGACACAGCAGCTATTAGCTGGATAAGTTACCTACATAAGAAAATCTACCTTTAATTATTTATGTTATATTTCTCGTAATAAAGACATTTTAGTATTAGGGATCTATTAAATACCTACATAATATAATTATCGACGTTGAAACTAGGTGAGTGATGAGCACGACATCACTGGGAGAAGAACTGACAAGCGAGAATTAGTGACGACCTACAAAATTTCGAAACATCTTGCATATACGTGTCTTTGTCTAACTTCTATTAGCAGCGCCTAATGTCAAAGTGAGTCAAATATATTAAGTTCAGTAGCTATTTTTGCTAGGTTTCTATGCTTTAGTTATTCTTCTGAGAGTCTGACGTGTCAGCCATTTTATTTGTGTACACTTCAACTGAAAGTAAATTGACAGTCAATATATTGTCGGCCGTCTCCGACGCACCAGCTACTCGTCAATGGCTGAAAATGCCTTTGCTGTTGACGTGTTGACTGTACGTGTTTTAAGGTATTTTAACGCAATCTGCTCAATCTCGCCCCATAGCAACTTTAGGATAAATAAATATACAGCCCCCCTAGACAAATGCCACACGCTAACTTTTCCACAGTCGTTCCTCAGAAAAAATGTATGAAGATGACATTAGCTGCAGAAAAAATAGCGTGAGGTTGTCGTAAGCTAATGTCATTTCCATACATTTTTTCTGCGGAGCGACTACGGAAAAGATAGCGTGTGGCATTTGTCTAGGGCCTCTGATCAGTTTAATAGTTTTTAAACATTAATTATATTTATGACCTGTGCAATTGTGCATTCTAGCGATGTTTATCTCCACCGCCATATAAAACAACAGTAAATAAAGTACCGGAGGGAGACTGTACCAGGGTCGTCTGCTTGGATACCTACCCCCGTCTTATCTATTTCTACCCCAAAGCAGCAGTGCTTGCATTGCTGTGTCCCGGTTTGATGGGTGAGATATGGCAGTCAAATTACTGGGTACTGTGACTTTACATTGTATGTCGCAAGTTGGCAACGTACACTGCGGTTCTTGTGGGGATAACAGATTTGTTACGAATCTCACAAGAGCCACATGTAGGTAATATAGGTTATCAACTGTTACCACTTACCATCAGGTGGGCAGTATGCTTGTTTGTCAACTTAGCTGTATAAGAAAAAAGTAAAGTAAATCTTTTATTCAGTAACTTTTAGACAATATCAATAACATTACATTCAAAGCAAGGTTAAATATGATAAAACATAACCGTGCCAAAAATATAACCTGTGTTTAGACAAACAAATACAGAATTGAAATGAGGAGAATCAAATTCAAAATTAACAATATACAAAAATGAGCTGCGTTAGGGTTATATGACACATAGGTACATATACAACGCACACTAGAAATCAAACAAAACAAATTACTTATTGAACTATTATTAATTTTTAACCGATTTTAAAAAAAGGAGGAGGTTCGTCGAAAATGTTTTTTTTTGTGTGTATGTTACGCTATTACTCCGCCAATTGTGGACCGATATTCAAAATTATTTTTTTAGTCGGTAGAGTATACGCATGGTGGTCTCGTTATCATCAAAGTCAGGATCTGGGTGGTGATTTTGTAACTCATCGTTTGATCGGCAATCATTATCAAACTGAATGTCTTAGTGAGTAAAAGCGGAATTATGTTCATTAGCTAAAAGTATTGGTTGATTTATTCAACAAATATACCAAGACCACTCAGACGATGATGTTACAGAATATTAAACATATTAATAATCAGTTTGAATCAAACTCGTTTTTTCGCACGGGTGCGCATTTTCTTACATAACTTTTCAATTCCTATCATCGGAGGTCCGAAAATATTTCTCATACCATTAAAAACCATAATGATCATTCTTCATAAAAATTTAAAAACTACATATTTAAAAACCTATTAATCATTGAAATTCATAATATCATTAATCATACACTTAGTTTTTACTAATATTTGTTTTCATATATTTTTCTATACTAATGATCGAAACTCATAATCATTCGAATAAATAACTATAATATTCATATAACAATACAGAATATTTTGGCGATGTAGAAAATGTAGGCGGGTCAAAAATAGGTAGCGAGGAGCGAAGCGACGAGCGTAGGTTTGAACATGAACCAAGCTCGCGAGCCGAGCGAGCGAAGCGAGCGTGCCGCGGTAGCGGCCGGCGAAGCACCAGAAACGACTTTATGTGTATTCTCGACTTTATGCATACTTATTGCTCGTGGAAACGTTCTTAGTAACAACATTATTAATTAAAGCAATATGATCATTGAATGTTATGAAGAAAAAAGATCTGATAAAAAATATATGTATTTAAAATGGTTCTTGGTAGTAACAGTATTAATAAAAAAATTAAGATCACTAACTGTTATGAGCTCCGTTGGTAGTAATAAAAATGTATGAATAAAAAAAGTATGAAAAATAAAATTATGAAGAGTGATTATTATGAAGCCAAATCGGTAGTAAGACAAAGAATAGGATTTGGAATATTATGTGAGCCAATATGGACCCTTTTCGCACAACTGAATAAAACTGTTTTTTTTAAATATGTTTAACATTCTGAAACGTTGTCGTCTGAGTGATCTTGGTATACTCGTATTTGTTGAAAAAATCAACCAATACCATATAGCTAATGAACATAATTCCGCTTTTCTTCATTAAGTCATCCAGTTTGATAACGATTGCCGATCAATCGATGAGTTACAAAATTACCACCATGGAATTCCAGGAAAATCGAGGGAATCTCTTAAATTTGCTAGGTACGTCCAGTCCAACGTGTTTCATGTTTTTCCGAAGCTATTCAGGTATTTGAATCTGGTAGTCATGAACCGAGCTGAAGATGGAAGAATCCTTTACTTTTAAGAGTTAGAGGTTAGTTTTTTAATACAAAAGGCACGCATTGATCCTTTGTCGTATATTTCAAGTCACTTCGGTGAGCTGGTATTAAATTAACACTTCATTTCTTCTCTTCATTTCTGAAATTTAGAAATGGCGGTTATTTTGTCTCACAATATAGAATTTAGGACCTTAAGATGTGTAGGTGGAGGTGAACAATGAGTAGGGTTCCCAAGAAGTTATTAAAAAATTGGAATAGTTAACTTTCATTCATTTCAGCCAAGAGACGTCCACTGTTGGACATAGGCCTCCCCCGGGGATCTCCAAACCAAACAAGTCGGTCCTGCGCCTCCCGCATCCAGCGGCTTCCCGCGACCTTCACCGGAACGTCGGTCCACCTTGTGGGGGGCCTACCAACGCTGCGTCTCCCGGTACGTAATAGTCAACTTAAAAGCTCATTTTTCTGATGATCTTTTTACAACCCATTTTTCATTCTCTATTGAATTATTTCGTTTTTTAGTATTTGTTTCTTATTTAGTTTTAAGAATGTTTACGTAGTAAGTAGAATTCTACATAAAATTCATCACCGTATTGGAAGCTCAAACATCATATTATTATTTTAAGTCAGATTGTGATCTGGCCTGGTCCTAAAAACTTTAGCATTTAAAACAAGGTACTTGTTAAAAAGTATATCAATATTCAGTACCTTTACTTGCTAATGATATTATAAAAACCCTAATAGTAATCTTGAGCTTATTAGACCATTAGCACAGTACACTACGACTAGTACGACTGTAGCGACTGTTAAAATTAAGGGATTTCACACAAAAGATTCCAATACGTCTAGTGAAAAGTATAGATTCGGTAACCGAATACATCAAGAGTAAATACAATAATACAACGTATTATTTCACAAATAAAATCTTGAATTTATTTTACAAGTTTTTTAACACTGTCATGTGAAACGCGCGTGAAGTTGTCAGGTGAACTCGAATACAGTTGAAAACACAAAGGGAGTCGAACGAGATGACGAACTTTCAATTCTTGTTTGAAAGAAGCGAAACAAAAGTTTTCAGTGGATGGAATGCATGTGTGCGCATGTGGTGCACTTGTCAGTGTCAGTTTGAGGTGAGGCGCGGCGTGCCCGGGGCGGGCGGCGGGCGGCGGGTGGGCGGGCGTCGCGGCGGTGGTCAAGGCCACGCGCGGCAGACACAGCCATCCGTGGCGCCGCGAACGTTTGTTAAGTTTACACTACGAAGCGAAGGATTGATTGCTGAATGGACACCCCCTCGACCATTGATATTTCTCTACTAATGTTAATAAAAATGCTCAAACAATCGATATTAATTGTGACCTTTTTTTAATTTTTACACATAAATTAAAATATTAAAAATATGTACATACAATAAATTATACCATTTAAAACTACCACTCAAATTATTATTTCATATACCCCAAACCTGAAGTTGGCAAACGGTGAAAAAAGCAATTTAAAACTCTCAATCGTGTCCACATATTATTTAATAATCTATGTATTTATGAAAATCTATTAATCAATCGTATTAAAAAATAAGCGCACACGGTACGAGATCAGGACCTGGACAGACCGCGACCGGCGATCGCGAGCGATCTGTGCTTCTTAGTGGGTCATAGTAGTTGAAGGCGGCGGAGACGAAGGCGGGCGCGTGTGATGCGAAGGCGGAGGCGTGCGCGTGCGAGCCGGCGGCGGCGCCGCGCGGTCAATTTTCATTATGACGTCGATTGGGAACGTCATCGTAGCGGCCAGAGTTTCTCAACTTTTTCATCAAGGACCCCAATGCAAATACATTTATAACTTTTATTTTCTATGCTTATACGTTTACATTTTACTTTTGACTTCCTTTTCTTCCAACAAGTAGTAAAATGTGGAAAACATTCAAATTTTTTTACTTAATTCGATTGTCTTATATGGATTGGTGGGTCAAGGGGATGTTTTAAATTATAAAACATATTTTTGTTCCTGAGGCTACAAACTACTTGATAATACTACAATTGGCTTAGAAATCAATTTGTTTTACAAAATACCTCAGCATGTGGTAGATCTTATGTGCTAGGAGGTTTGGTAAAAAAGCTAGTAACTACTACATAATGTCGACTCCTATCTTAGTAGCCTCTAAGTACGTAATCCCATACTGTTGGGAGAATTAGTAAAGTATCTAGTAATCTTAAAATGGTAGCCCCCACGGTCGTAGCCCCCACGTCTTGGGGGCTTGCTAAAGCAACTTTTCACCTTACTCAGGAGGGAATATTCTGTAGTAGATTACTTATTTCGAAGCTCCGCAGCTTCATAAATAAGATTTATTTTGTCCCTGAAGCTAGATCAGCTAGCCCTTGGGGGCTAGCGGATACAGGTTGGGAGCCTCTGGTATAAATAAAGGGTATCGTATAGTGCGCACAGCGTGCTACTGCGCGGACTAGCGCGTGTAGCGCGTGCCGCGGGCGGGGCGAGGTGGGGTGGAGTGGGGTGGGGCGGAGCACGCGCCGGGGGCGGGCGGTATCGATCGTGCGCGTGGTCTCCTGCCGCCACGGTGCCGGCCGCTAGTGGTGCGCGAGTCGGCCGGGCCGCCGCATCGACCGACTCTCACAGCGGCTGAGGCCTGGGCTCGCTCGCCCATGCGTGGCCGCTTCTCGCGTGCACGACTCGGGCCGCGGCGCGCCACCGGACCTTGCACCCCGCCCCGCCAGGTATGTGGCCGTCTGCCGCGCCGACCTCCCGCCCTGCGGCCACCGCAGCGGTGCACGCTAGACTGCAGCGGCGGCGGCTGCTGGACGGGACTCGCTCCGGGAAGGCCTGGTGGTTTCTCCCAAGACGCTTGTGGCTACAGGCCTCTCCGGAGCCGCGGCTATGCGCGCATTGTAGCATTTGCAGTAGATTGCTTAAGTTTGTTTAGTTATTGGACAGTTTGCGAATGTATCTGATGCAGCGAATGCTGAGGGCGGGCTTCGTCTCCCGTGACTGAGCCTCGTAACTAGGTCAGCCCGTATCGCATTGCGAATGCAGATTAGGTGAATTTTATCGCTGATTTGAAAGTTAAGCTTAGACGACCTCTAACAAAATTCTTTCTATTCAGAGGCGTTGCCCACAGTTAGATAAACCCTTTGGTTATTCCCCAACAGAGAACAAAACCGTGGGACGCTTCTGCGAAAAGTCTAAAGTTATAGAATTTCGACTTTCTACTTACAGTTAAATTAACGGCATAATTAAAACATTAATTTATTGGCTAAATTTGTTATGTATCGTCTAAGCTTAATTTAGTATTATTATGTTGCAATGGCATTAAATTCAGATGACAATATCGACATTTCATTTATTTTATTAATTTTGATAATTTGTTTTTTTTTCTACGTTATAGCTAGATTACATTTACAATGACTCCTTATTTTTTACTTTTGTATAGTCTTAATTTAAATATGTATTTAGTTAATTTTGATATCCTAACACTAATACAATCTACTACATTTGCTTTATTACTAATAGTGATGTTCGTCGCAATCAGTCACACGTTATCACTGTACTGTTTAAATAAGGTATAAACAATGCAGCGAGGAGCGTTATGCAACAGAGACTGTAAACAAGCCCGGACGCTAGGAGCATTACCTACCACCGGGAATTGTTCTACGAGCTCGGCTACGAATATTGATCACCTTCTTAAGAGGATTGTGAAGCTGTAAATTTTCATACAAAAAGCGATAACGCTTTTCTCCCTCTTTACATAGTCAAATTTTCATAATTTTTGAAAATGTTGTAGATATAATGAAGATCTAGGTTTGTACGTTTTGATTTTGAAGTAATATTGCTCAGAATATAAATTATCAGCATCTAAATATCCATGTTTTAGACTTAAAAACTACCTCGAGCATTTTTACCTTTTTTGACTAAATTAACTCAATTACGAAAAAAGCAAAACGTACATAGATTAAGGTATACTGACTCAAATCAGACCAAAAGTGTCTAATTTTGTGAAGGTTTAGGGGGTTCGCCCGCAACAATATTTCAATAAGAAATGTAGGCACTTGCCTTGGACTTTCAACTCTAAGCGGTGTGCAACAATCTGCATTTTTGAAAGTGCATACTCGGGCCATGAATTGGCACTTCACAGTTCTCTTATTGCGCTCAACTTATGGTACATAGTCATTTTGTTTGTTGTCGCATTGAAATAATTAAAATTAATTCAGACTGAGCAAAAGTTCACATTCTTTTAAACAAAAACAGCGATAAAATTATCAAATAACGTATGCGCAGTCGCATTGAGATTTTACACTTTTTAACTTAACGATACCACTACGTGAATACGAGAACAATCCTCGGAAAATAATTTACATCGTGTTATCTCGAAAATTTGCTGGACACGGTTATTGTCGTCGTCATATATTAACACCAAAATATTTTACTTCTTACTATTTCAATTTTACTTTGTCCTTTACAACTATAACTTCCGATGTATAAAATGTATGGTGTAAACACAGACATACGTCTGTGGGTGTAAATCTTATATTTTTTTAATTATTTATTTAAATAAAAAAATATTATCAGTCGAACTACCCATTCTTGCGTATCAGCGTGATTTATATGTCACTTTAAATGAAACTGTAAAACGTAACCGGCAGTCGCTCCAATCACATACTGGTCCATTTATTGATTAGCAGTCTTAGACCATTTAGTACTTAGAAGCAGCTCGCGTTGATGTCGAAATTAATGACAGACTGTTGTTCCGATTGGCTATGAGTGTGACTGGTAGGTGGACGTTGAGTAATTATAAATACCTATTTGCTCGCTTTATCTGCGTTGATATCTCTATTATCAAGCATTCATCTCATCATGCGATGAGTATTGCTGAAATTATAATACTTCTTTATTTTTTTTCCTATTTGTCACCTATTTCCTTGTTTATATTTAAATATTTAAGCTTGTCTGATATCAGTATAAATATTTTAAATGTATCCTAAAAAAAGTTCAAGAGAGTTCTTTCGAGATTTTAGGTACGAGTATATACATCATTAGGAGAATTTGAACTAACAATACGTAGAAACGAGAATATGTAGCAAATTGTAAATGACTTCAATATTTTTCGGTTCTTATTTCATATTTCTTAAGAATCGTGATAGTACTAGACATTCCGAGTTTGGTTAGTCCATTAAAATGATTAGTGTAATATCTATGAAGTTCCAATTGCATAATTCCACACCATTTTAAATGACTTAGTAGTGGTTAAGGTTCGTACAAATTCGTACCTTACTTGTACGAGTAGATCTTCAAAATCCATCCCGGTCAAAAATTTTAATGTCTATTCACCTGTGTACACCATTCAGTCATCATTTTATAAAAAAACAAATAAATCAAATGAATCAATTAATTTGAATGAGATTAGATATTAAAAGTTATATGTTAATTGTTAAATAAATTAGCAAAATTATTTCGAAATTCTCAATAATCTGTAATTGTATTTTCCTGCGTTATTTAACCATATTTTGCATATTCCATAGATAATATCTTATTAGTCTAAATTAGTATTGGATAACCTACTTACTACTGCAGTAGCAAACATAATCTTCAATCTGATAGAACAGAAGTACTGTTTACTTATTGTTGCAAATACGGAATTTTGTTTTTAAAAGTAATTCGTCTCAGCATATATGATCAACCATTTGACAGCGTTGAAGTATTTCTTTCTATCCATTATAATTATCATAAGTATAAGACAAAATAGTAAATCTACATACTACTGAAATGTTTGAATCTAGTAAATATTAGTTCAAACAAAACAGCTACGACTTCACAATTTCTCAAAATCTCATATTTTTCAATATTTAAATGATTCTTTTTCACTATATACTTAAATGTAGTCATATTCATTTGTAGTAGCACTGTTATTTCGATAAACCTTTATTTCGTACCACTCAAACCTCAAATGCTTCCTATAAAAAAAACAAAAGGATACAATACAACCGGGCTAGTGTCCCCGGGCCGGCAGGGCGCCCGGCTGTCTGTCGTTTTTCTTGTCTCGTAACTCGTAGTACCGTAGCTCGTAGCGGGACGTCGTAGCCTCGTAGCGTAGTTGTTCGGCGTAACATCTTTGCATGCTATACGATTTCTACGAGGTTTGATTTCACGTTTTGGGGTTACTTCACTGCGGAGCACGATAATGCTACGCAGATCGACTTAAGTTCGCTATATGTATGGAAAATGAGCAGAAAATGTCAGCTGGTCAATTGCTTATCTGGATTAATGCGTCGAAATGGTGATAACGTCCACTGCAGCCCACGGACACGCTTCACATGAGTTAACCTCATTGGTACACGCGTGTCCTGAACGGATACGAGACTCACTCAGCTCAACGCTGCGCATACTATACACGGTTGCTGCGTAGGATATGCATTAAGGCGCATAGTAACGTCAATCATAAAAAATCACTGCAGAAAAAACCGGTTCTCTTCATAAATATTGAATAAAAAAATCTTTAAAAAAGATATGTTAATATTCAACGCATTCTTTAGAGGATGGTCTTTTTAATTTTTTGATAAATTCATTAAAACTTGGTTAAAATGTGACCCAAACATGCCTCGATTTTAAAACTATAAACCTAATCGCTTCGTGAATATTAGGTTAAATCACATTCTTTCGATTTCAATAAATAAAGTGAACAATATTCTAGGGGATGGTCTTTTTAGATTTTTCTTATTCGTCTTTATTAATTTTTTATTGAAATAATTCATCTTACATGGAAAGGTTTGCTTGAATATTCCCCTCACTCTCACTCACTCACTCCTATGTAATCAGTGCGGGACGATCGACGCAAGGTCATTGGGAACACTATGCGCCTTAAGAGGCTGTGTGGATCTTCCTACAGCAGCATTCGCGTTGTCATCTGCGTGGGTCAGTCCATGCATGTGTTCATGACGTCATCAAGCTCCACGTTCGTACACAGCATGACCACCCATACAAAGGCGGATGCCCGATTTTGCCCCACTAGCTACCATTAAAATGGCTAGATGACCAATAAAGCGGTATTTCTAATGAAATATATTATCAAAACATGATTTTCAGTTTAATATAAAAAGCTACGGTTTATTTCGGGAAAAAAATATATGCATTTCCTGATCAAGTTTCAAGAGAGTGTCGGTAGCGCTGTGGACTCGGCACTTGCCAATCGGGAGGTCGGGGTTCGAGACCCGCCATGTACCAATGTGTTTTTCGTTTCGAATTTCATATGTACATTTTTCTGACGCTCCTACGGTGAAGGAAAACATCGTGCATACATCTGCTAAGAAATTCAATGGTGTATGTGAAGTCGACCAATCCGCACTGGGCCAGCGTGGTTGACTAAGGCCTTTTTTTTTTTTTTTTCTCGGGGGGAAATGCGTAACCGCACCGTACCCGCCGTTGGCTAGACAGCGAGCGTGTGTGGGGCTCTCCCGGCAGGGTGCCAGGCCTACCCACTAAAACCCCCCGGTGTTCTCCCTGCCCTTATGGGCGCGCTAGGTAAGGTCCACACTGCGACTCCACTACCCACGCGCCCGGGCAAGCCCGACCCACCGGTCGGGCTATCGCCAAGGGGGGATTGCCCGAAAACACCAGGACAGTCCCCAGACGGAGGGCCTTACGGCGGCGTGCACGGGGCCAACCGTGCACGCAGGCCTCTACGGCAGGGTCATTAGATGGGCATCGCTTGTGCGAATGCCCGACTTCGCCTGCCTATCCGTCTGCGGCGGATGGGAGCGGCTTGAGGATCTGCCTCCCGCTCCCTCTCCGCGGTCTCCTTCTGCGAGATTACGTCCTCGCAGAAGGAGGCTCACCCTAACACAGGGTAGACTCGAACCCCTCGGTGGGAACGTATATGGGCTGTGATGAATTTCCTGTTAGAAAATGGCAACTCTATTTTATGCATTTTTTAGTTGTAGTTACAATAACACTTTTCAATATTATGCATTTTTTCTTTCATTACATTTTTAAATAGTTATTTCCAATAAATTATAAAATATATTACATTTCATCATTTCAATTAAAAAGCATTTTTTTTTACAATGACAAAAGGTTGATAGATCCAAAAGAATATAAAACTCCGTTTTCCACCTAAGCAGTGCACCATTTTTTTCACTAACATCAAATGTTAATTATGTTTTGCGTTTCTATTATGCAATGTTAATGTTAACATTCGTACCCACGCTATTTTTCACACAGGGAATCTTACCCAAAGTACCAGATATTTTTAAATGTAGCGCATTGCGTTAACGTGACGTTAACACACGATGCTCGATGACGATGATCAAAAACCTTAGAGTCCTTAGTAAACGTACCAACCTTTTTAATAGAGCATTTACCCTATCAAAAACGAATGAATCTTGATGATGTTGAAATGCTGCAAATCTGTACATAGGTGGAACGCGACTATAAGTTGCAGTTCCCTTCGTTGCTTATCATGTTGCGTTTTTTGCGATTTTTGTTACACATTTGATTCCTTATTATTGATAATACTAGATATCACTAGGTATAATTGATAGTATTTTTATGTATAACTGATTTTTAATGATCGGTAGTTTAGCATAACTAGTTTGACGCCTTGCAACTATATAGGTCGTTAAGGTTAGGTAAGGGGCAATTTTTATGAATATTTACGAATCTGCTGTTTTAATTAAAAAAAACAATACATTTTTGGACGAAAAACGTATAAAATGAGCCAAGAGTTGTTTCTGTTCATGGAAATTAGTAAGTGGGGCAAGTCTCCATACAAAAATGGGCGTCGTCATCGTTTAGTTAGTAGGGGAGACGTCGATCCACGAAGGCTGTAAAGCGGACACGTACAACTAAAAAACGTGAGCGTGGACATCACGCACCGCGTGCGTCGCACTGGAACAGCGCGAAATAATATAGGACTTCAATATAAAAATGTGATGTTTTATGTATGTATTCTTATATTATTTTATGCTATCGCAAGAGTTAAAGTTAAATTTAGTGACGTGGAAATGTTTTCGTGTTAAATGTTATGATATAAGGTTTGTGAATTATTAAGCGTAAATAATTAGGTACTAGTTTTAAAGTAAATAAAATTTAAAACAGTTTCCACAAGCAGTCAAGTTTTTGAAGTCAGTTTTTATGTTTTTGTAAAATATTATTATTTAATTTTTTTAAGTAAAACGTCGCTCTCTCTTTCTAAACAGTATCAAAAAAAATATTTCTGAAAAAAATACAAAAAAATTTTTAAAACTCTATTATATATGTTGTATTAACTCAAGACCAATATCGGTTTTTGAGTGACTCTTCCTAAAACCAAACTGTTTACAGTGTAGAAGATTATTCCTGTTAAAAAGTTTTACATTTGCTCCAACATTATTTTTTTAAAGATTTTGCTAAAAGTAGGTAGCACAGATATAGATCTAAAATTACTGGGGTCTGATATGCTACTAAATTTGTACAATGGAATAATTTTACTTAGTTTCATTAGTTCAGGAAACACACTACAGTCAATGTAATCATTAAAAATACTAGCAAGTATTACAACTATTGGCTCTATTACAGATTGAGTAACATCTACAGAGTTTCCCTACAGATCTACGGTTTTCTTTTTATTCAGAGTTTTTTATTAAAAATTACCTGACCTTTCAAAATAGATTTGATAAAAGTGGAGGAGGAATCGAAAGATTTTGTTATTGAAACTGGAATGTTATTAGTTTTTACCCTTCAATTTTCCTTTTTGTTCTCATCATCATCATTTCAGCCCAGAATTGCACAGCACAGTTTTCCAGCACACCGTTGGAAATATGCTTCCCGTAGGGATCTCCAAACCAAACGGTACTGCAGCTTCCGCATCCTGCGGCTTCCTGCGACCTTCACCAGATTGTCGGTCCACCATGTTTGGCAACACTGCGTCTCCCAGTACGCAGCCGCCACTCAAGGACTTTTTCACCCCAATAGCCGTCAGCGAGCGATGTGTCCTGCCTACTACCACTTAAAGTTTGTAATTCTTTGAGCTATGTCGGTAACGCTAGTTCTGCTACGGATCTCGGATCGGATCGCGTAGAGAAACCGCGAGCATAGCTCTTTTCATTGCCGTTTTAGTGACTTTGAACCTTCTCATGAAACCCATTGTAAGCGTCTACGTCTCAGTTCTTTACGTCATATCTGGTAACACGCACGAATTAAAGTCTTTCGTTTTGAGACACTGTGGTAGATTGGTCGAGAATATGCTGCGCAGCTTCCCGAACGCTGCTGCTCAGTTGGATTCGTTGATTTACCTCTTTTGGGAAGTAAGACTTACCGAGCTGAACTATTTGCCCCAGGATAACATCTACAGCTTCCAGTGTAGAGTCACCAACCTTCATAGAACTATATGGAAAGGTACTATATTGAAATTTGAGTTTTTTGCTATCTCTCCAAAGCGTTTGACTGTGTAAGTCATGAAACGCTTATTCATAAACTTAAAAATTATGGTGTTTCAAATGAAGGAGGAAGTCTTATTAAATCATATTTGTCTGATAGATTGCAGAGAGTTGTCGTTAATAAATCGGAGTCTGCCAGTGCATCTATTCTTATGGGGATACCCCAAGGATCAATATTGGGTCCATTTCTCTTTTTAATTTACATTAATGACCTGCCTTATTACATTAAAGACTTATGTGAGACTGTATTATTTGCAGATGATACATCATTATTATTTAAGGTTGACCGAGGAAAACAATGTTCTGACGATGTAAATAGATAGATAGATAAAAAGTTTATTTGCAGTTACATACATCACATATTGTAGAGACTTACACTAGGAAACTTACATAAATTTTGTATAATTGCTAGTACCTATTTGACATTATGGAAAAACTGAAAATGTGCGATGTACGACTACAAATGGGCCACAGCTCAGCATGTGATTTGATCATGTATGTACATAAACAAATCGCTGTTATTCTGCTGCAAACCCGAGGGGTCAGTGAGGTCCCAAAGTGCCACAAAATAGAATAAAAAAAAGTTTAAATAATGAGAAGAGGTAACTCGTCAAAAGTTTGGGGTTAAATAATGTTCTCTCTAAAGTTCTGTTCTGGTTTACAACTAATAATTTGTCATTGAATTCTAAGAAAACGAAATGCATTAAATTCTCTTTGCCAAATGTAAGGCAGATTGATACCCGCTTAAATATGAATAAGTATGTAGGTGACCTTGTAAATAACACGAAATTTTTAGGCATTACTTTAGATTCACGGTTACAATGGGTCTCACATATTGAATCCTTGGCTAGCAAACTTAGTTCGGCGGCGTACGCAGTAAAGAAAATCAGGCTTTTAACTAATTTTGAAACGGCGAGATTAATTTATTTCAGTTATTTTCATAGTATTATGTCATAAGAATTGTTGTTATGGGGTTTGGCGGCTCATATTGAAAGAATTTTTGTGTTACAGAAGAGAGCAATTCGCGCCATTTATAATTTACGGGCTAGAGACACACTTAGAGAATTGGTCATAGAAATTAATATCTTACCTTTAGCCGGTCAGTATATTTATGACAATTTAGTTTATGCAAACAAGCAGTATGCTACATTCGACAAAATAGCGATTTCCATAATATAAACACAAGAAATAAAAATAAACTTGCCGTTGCAACTTACAGGCTTCATAAAACTAGTGGCTCGTTTCTAGGGAGGTGTGTAGCTTTTTATAATAAGCTTCCACAGAGTATCACCGACTTACCAATTCATAAATTTAAAGTTCACGTTAAAAAGACTCCCATGAACAAGTGACCACACGATATGGAATTATCTTGACTAAGTTATCAGATGTCATGTTTGGTAACAACATAATTTATTGTATAATGCTTAGTGTTAAGCTTATAACATTTTTCTGACATTTTAAGTGTATGTTAGCATACTTACTGATTGTATTTTATAACTTTCAATAACTATGTAACAAAACCAAAATTGTAAATGGCGATTTAAAAGAGGAGATAAAAAATTTGACCTTTCGAGTTTCTTACCTGTTCTTCTCGAGAAGGCCTCCTAATTTCCGAACAGGTGTATAGTCAACATTTTTTTTCCTTCCTACTTTTATTTGCAGAATCTTGATTATATTCAGAATGTATGCATATACAAGGTTAATATGTTTCCTTTAAATTAGAATGTTTTGCTTTGTTTTGACGTTAATAAGAGCTTGCAAAGGCCTTTGTTGAATAAAGATTTTTGAATTTTGAATTTTTGAATGTTGAATTTCACATAATTTTAGTCTTGTCCATGTTCATTTTAAGACCCACTTGTTGGGAAAATCTACAGAGGTCTTCACCAGCGGAATTGCGCTGGTTTGGCAATACCCGGCTAAACCACCCCCTGAAACCTCTTCTATCTGATGAAGGTACCTTGGGGATCGGCAAGCCAGTTTGCCGTACGCACCGCCTAGAGGCATGCCCAGTAGTATGAGCAAACTGGGAATTTGCCTAAGGAGAGGTTAACTCGTCTGTAATCTCCAGACGGGCAACCATTTCAGGGCTATAATATCTTCCAGTCAGATGTCAGTCCGACTGGGCTTCCAACTCAGTATTTTTATGTTTGAATCATCTTTTTTTCTTTATACTGTGAGTGCACCCTAACGTTGATTTGGGGATTCACAATTCCAAAATCGTTATTTAACATAGGTCTTTACAGGCACTTATTGACGCCAAAACAAAGAAAAACATTCTAATTTAAAGGAAACATATTAACCTTGTATGTGAATACATCCTGAATATAATCAGAATGTCTGCAAATACAAAAAAAAAGTTGACTCTACACCTGTTCGAAAATTGGGAGGACTTCTCGAGAAGAACAGGCAAGAAACCCGAAAACTCAACTTTTTATCTCCTCTAATCGAATTAAATCGCCATTTATAATTTTGGTTTTGTTACATAGTCATTGAAAGTTATAAAATACATTCAGAAGGTATGCTTACATACATTTCAAATGTCAGAAAAATGTTTTAAGCTTAACACTAAGCATTATACAATAAATTATGTTACCAAACATGAAATCTGATAACTTAGTATAGCTAGTTCCATATCGTGTGGTCACTTAAATAATCACTCACTTTGTAATAACCTTTGTTCATGAGAGTCTTTTTAACGTGAACTTCAAATTAATGAATTGGTAAGTCGGTGACACTTTGTGGAAGCTTCTTATAAAATGCTACACACCTTTTTGAGTTCACGTGGATCCCCTAGGGGATTAAGCGAGGGTATGTTGGTGGACTAACTCTCCTCAGCTGCTTTGGATACTTGGAGAGCGCCTATAATTGCCCACTTGGCTGTGTGATCGAGTTGGTCCATAGGTCCCACCCGAAAAAGTTGATGAAGATTGCAGATGGAAATTTACTTAAGTTGTACATGTTGTTTTTGTTTTGCTCCATTGTAAATAAAAAAGTTATATCACTATGGGCCGGCTTACGCCTGCCTGATTTGTTTACTAACATTAATAATGTAGCCCACTCGCGCCGTGTTTAGATCGTTCGAGCGATTGATTCGAATTATCACCAGCCCTCTCTATGCCGGCACTCACTACGTCACCATGCGATAAGCGCGCACTTTATCTATGTGAAATTTTAATAGCACCCGTGCCGACATACGATTGTGTTAGTATTGAGTAAGAGTATCCAAAAAAGTAATTGAAAGACATTCTATTACTTTTTTAGCCACTCACTATGCTATGATATATTAAGAAGGATGGTTTTAGTAACTCTCGAGTAGACATATTAGGATTAACTTTTAAGATTTACATATATTAAAATTATTATTTCTTATATTGTAGCTTGAGAGAGTACCTAACAGCGCGAGTGGGTTAAGATGTAATATATCTTTCTGGGCTGCAGTCATTACATTTCCTTTCGAGATATATTAAAAACAAATGATATAGAAAGTAATATAATAAAAAGAATTATATGCATTTCGTTAAAAACGAATATGCAACTCATCAGATATTTGAAAAGAACACCATGATACATTTAAAGCATAGAGTATACCTTTATAATACGTATCGAATCGAATTACATATTTAAACGTAGATTATGCACCAAGGCATTACAGTAGTGTTTTACGCCACGGGCGCCATATTGGACCCCGAGCGTAACAAAATCTTGACCGTAGCGAGGGAGTTCAATACAAAGGTAATTAATTATTAATTAGAATTAATAGAATAAGATATTTCATTGTCATAACTCAAATATTAAATTAATCTCTACCTATAACGGGTGTTGGGTTGGTGTTTATTGCTTACGAACCTTAAAGGATCAGCATGTGAAACCTCAAAGCTATATAGGCGTTGTATAGCTCTTATACATTCCCCCTTTAACATTTTAATACGAGCTTCTCCTCCATGTCCGTCAGCACCTTGAATTGAAAAACTTCTAGTACAAGTCCTAACAGCCAGTCAACCCGCTTGATATCATCGGACCCTTGTCAACACTTGTAAGGATCTACTAACTTTACCTTTAGCATACTCGGTAAGGTAAGATTCAGCACGGAAACGTTGTTTCAACTGAGCAATCAAGTTTCTAATATACGACAGTCATTGTATTTAGTAATACAAGAACAATATGTAACAGTACTGTTGTTATTATTTGAAATCAAGTTATTCTTATTCTAATAATATATCGCCACCGCGCAGTTATATCACCAATCGGCCGAGGCGAAGCTGCAATCGAGGGTGATTGATTAAAAGTTCGTGTTAGCATGCAGATACTCCAGGAAAAATATGCCGGCATCAGTGATCTAGACAAAGCTATCATGGACGAGTTACTTTCGCTTGAAGAGACTACGTCAGAGGAACTAGATGCAGAAATGGATCGGGTGGATTTCTACAAAGCTAAGTGGTTACAATTCGATACACGGATGCTCCTCCGATCTTTCCGAGCGATACACTGCAGGCATATGAACGGTCACGTGTGGCAAGTACAATGAAGAAGGAAAAAGGTAACCAACTTAATGATATTTTAACGTTTTTAAAAGGCGAAGTTGAAAGTAATCAACGCATTCTGTTGGCAAGGGCAGGATTGTCTCGTTTAGAATCATATTCACCCGATGTCATTAAGAGCGTTGACACTGTACCAACCGCTTCATGTCTTGTAGCTGGGGGAAGCAAATCCGATAAAACCGATAAGGATAAATGTATTTGGTGTAACAAAAGTTCATACAACAGTATCTCAGCTTAGACGCTAGGAAAGTGCACATAAAAAATGTAAAGGCATGTGCACACTGTTTGAAACTTGGCCATAATGCATTTAAATGCCGAGCATATGTAAAATGTATAGCATGTTTCAAGCGTCATAATGTGTTATTTTGTCCTGAGTTGAGTAAGTTACCACGCACTGATGACAAACAAGGTGATAAAAGTAGGAACCAAACAAGAAATAATGACCTTTCTCTTTCCTCTCGTCATAGCGTGACACTGCTTCAAACTCTTATGATAAAAATATCATATAAGGATAAGGAGCATGTAGTAAGAGCTTTCATTGATACTGGTGCGCAACGGTCGTACATTAAACGAGAATTAGTTCAGCTGATTACCTTACCTGTAATAAATCAAGAATCTTTGGGACACGTCGTTTTTGGTGGCGTAGAAACAAAAACGCGATTACATAAGGTTTATAACGTAATGATAATGAGTATTGATGGTACTTACAGATTTAGCATGAATGTTCTGGATGAGGATAAGATTTGTGGTGATCTCCCACGGGTTCACGAAGAAAATATTCTCCAGGATCTGAAAAAATATAATATTACACTCACAGACCAAGGACAAGATCTCCCTGAAGTAGGTTTGTTAATCGGAGCAGATTATAGCGGTATTTTACTTACATCTACTATAATACAGTTACGAAATGGGCTCACTGCTATACAAACCAAACTGGGTTGGACCATACAAGTGGTAAAATCTGTAGCATTCTATCTTCCGTGGTAAATGTGTCCCGATCTTTGGGAACTAGAGGCATTGGGTATTAAGGATCCTGCAGAATCAAAGAGTCGTGTGACCAGAGAACTTGAAATCAGTACCGCATTCGAGAAATCTGTAACCAAAACAAATGATGGACGATACGAGGTCAACTTACCTTGGAAGGAGCAGCGCAGTCCTTTGTTAACAAATAGAGAGTTAGCAGAACTAAGCACCACTAAGCGATTGTTGACCACCGATAACTTTAATGCCAATGACGATGTTTTTCAGAATTAGCTGAGTAGAGGCATAATAAAGGAGGTACCAGATGACGATGGTAAAGGTCATTATCTAGCGCACCATGCTGTAATCAAGAACTCCAGCTCTATTACCAAAGTTAGATCTGTATTTGATGCGTCGGCCAAAGACAGAAACGGTAACTGTTTAAACAATTGTCTCGAAAAGAGCATCAACTTTCTCGAACTGATTCCCAAACTGCTGACAGAGTTTCGTATGAACGCTGTCGACGTTACTGCATACATTTAGAAGGCGTTTCTTCAAGTATCCCTAAAACACGACGAAAGAGATCATTTAAAATGTTTATGGTGGCATAATAAACGTCCGCCCGTTCCAGATAAGCATTTTTAGCCATAAATACCAACATTTTTAGCATCTCTGCGTTTCATTAGCCGGTGATGCTAGTTTGTCTTGCTGGTTGTCATGCGTTTCATTTAAGTATTTTTAACACGAAATGCTAGCATCAAATACCCATGATAATAGATGGGTCCTCTGATACCACTTTTTGACAGCTTTCAAATTTGACATTTGGAATCATTTTTTCATGAATCAAAAAGGATTTTCAGCGGATTTTAAAAAAATATCGAAAGATATTTATAGTATTAGCCAATTCTGATTTATATTATTAAAAATTTTAAGTGGCTGGACTAAGTAGGTGAGGTGTCAAAATTCAGCACGAAAAATCAGTACCTTGCGTTTCATTTGTAACAATTAGCGCGGCTAAAAATGTCAACATTTCTTATATGAAACGCAAAACGAGGCTAACATCTGATGTTAGCCTCAGAAAGTAGCAGTGCTTTATCTGGAACGCAGGCAAAGATAGAAGTAGTATACGTACATATTGGCATTGCAGAGTTGTCTTCGGGTTGACGTGTAGTCCATTCCTTCTTACTGCCACAATTATTTTTCATCTATCGCAATGTCCAGAAGGTATGAAAGTTACAGCTACGAGATTACTTCAATCATATTACGTAGAACAGTCTGGAAAACCATGAAGTCGTGAAATTTGTAGAAGAAGCAAAACTATTAATGGACGACGGGAAGTTTAATTTAAGAGAATGGCTGGTGGCACCTTCGAAAGACTTTGTACCTGTGAAGAAAATTAATTCTGTACTTGGAATATTGTGGGATACAAAAAACGATACAATTTTTTGTAACGTAAGTATATCTCCTACGATTACCACAAAGCTGACGAAAAGAATTCTCTTGTCCATTGCGCAGAAAATATTTGACCCCATAGGATATACAGCACCAACAACCATCATACCAAAGTTATTACTGCAAGAGGCTTGGGTCAAATATAACAATGGCTGGGACGATGAACTTCCAAAAGAAATTGCTGTAAAATTTAAACAATGCTTAGAACATATTAATTTAGACATCTGCCGTAATCGTCTCATCATCACAGCTCATATACGTCCCTACTTACGGACGCTTATTTAGCAACTCCAGCGACAAAGTGGATCCGTATCTTGAAAAAATCAAATAGTACCGAGTTCGGTTTACTAAAATTCTGCTCAATATGAGTCCGATTTGGCGTCAATGTGGAAACTCAAGCGTACAAAAAATCACAATCTCAATGTCGATCAATTAGTATTGGTTCAAGATTAAGCCTACTGATCGGGGCTAGAATAAAGATCTATTTTTTTAAAACAAAAACAAAGTTATTAAGTTGTGTGGGAAAGGTAGATCTAATCACTTTTTAGTGATTTGGCTAACGTAGGTCTTATATGATAAAAATGGGATATTATTGCGGGACACTCGAGTACAAAAAGATCAATACGGTTGTAGTTTTTATAATCAATGTAGGTTATATGTAAGTTACGTGTTGCCACGCGGCGAGTTAGCTCTAAGTTAAATTCAATAAATGCCTGATTGAGCTATAATATTTACTTTCACAAACCGCGTAATGTGTGAGGATCCTATTTATCTGCACCGGGAGTTACTGCTATTGACCATCAAATAAAAACAACTATTTCACTTTAACTAATGTATTCTGGTCGAAATTAATTAGACGAATTACAAAATTTCCCAAACACTATCACGTACACTCTCTCTAGTCGGCCAGTGCGCAGTAACTGGACGAGACGTCACGTTCATTCGTCCCTCTCGCACTCAAAATCGCTGACACAATACACTCACCGTACCAAGTCCCTCTACACGGTCAAAGTTACAAAATATAATGTTAGGTAAATAAGGCCAGCATAATATATTTTTGTCACTTTGTTCGTATCGATCTTTTTGTAGTTAGCTATACACTCAAGTAGAAGTAGATAATATACTTATGAAGCTACTAGCTTTTGCCCGCGACTTCGTCCGCGTGGAAATCCTTTTTTTATTGATTCCATTTTTACACCCTTAATCCTTCCCCACAACTCAAACTATCTCCATACCAAATTTCATCTAAATCGGTTCAACGGTTATTGATTCCCCATACAAACTTACACCCCCTTTTCTCCCCCTTAAGGCGTGATTTCTGCGATAAAAGCTATCCTATGTCCATCTTCTGGTTCTAAGCCACCTCTCCACAAATTTTCAGCCAAATAGGTTCAGCCGTTCTTGAATTATAAATAGTGTAACTAACACGACTTTCTTTTCCAGTGGGAATTTTATATTTTCCCGTATGAAAAATTATAGAAGACTGTTATTTATATTTAGGAGCTCGAATAATGAATTTCATAGAAATTGCAACAGATTTTAAATATTTTCCATAGAAACTTTCAACCCCTATTTTGTACCCTAAAGGGGTTGTTTTCTAAAGATACATTATTAGCACACCTCAGCATACATTTTAAGCTTCAAGTCTCTTACTTCAAAAACATAGGACTTTCATACAAACTTCCAACCCCCGTTTTACCCCCTTAGGGGTGGAGTTTCATAAAATCCGTTCTTAGCGGATGTCTACACTCTATAAGGAACCTACCTGCCATAGACGTTATAGTTTCTGAGATTTCGTGATATGTCAGTCAGTGGTATTTCGCTTTTATATATACAGGTTGTCCGAAAATAATGGATAAACCTGTAACTATAGATGGACTTCATCATAGCCTCCCTTACCACAAATTCTGACCTTCGTGTCAAAATATCACGGTTTATATATATATAACAAACTGAGACTATGTAGACATTGATAGCAGCTTACACAACTACTCCATATTAGTATTTACTTATTCATGAGATGTCAACTTTGCATTCAAACTGTCTTATCTTTTCTTGAACGATCCACCAACATAGTGCTGTACAAAGCGAGCAACAAAGACTAAATACGGCAAACGGAATAAATAAATAAGGCATAACATTTAAATAATATTAAGCAACTTTTATTATATTATGTACTATTTATTATTTATTTTACCTTGACAGATGACAGATAGTGTACCGTCATTTTCAATAGAAAGTTACCATTTTTTATTTATATTATTTTGAGTATTTCTTTGACATATTCCTATTATTTTTCCTTTTAAACCACCCCTATATTAGGACGAACAAAGAACACTCAAATTGGTTGAGCCAGTTTCGAGTTTTAGTTTTAACGAACGCCGATTTATCATCATTTCTTGAAGAAGAAGATTAACACGTCTCACCGCTGGAACGAGGTGCTACATCATCCTTTAGCGCCCGACTCGATGCATCACCGCCTAACCTGACTGCATTCTACAATTTCATTATTTCGACCCATCACTAAAGTACCGATGGCACAATAATATAAATTAATATTTGTTTATCACAAATACTGTTTATGGATAAACGATTTACGAGTATAATGAAGTCGAGATGTTCTAAAATCTCTGTTCAAATAGAAGCAATTATTATGTGTAAGTTTTTATTGTCTTGCAGATTGCCTTCTAACCTTCTTACATTGGTAACGTAAATAAAAATAGTTATGGTACATCAGGTGCAATATTTATCGGCCCTACTGTTCCACTGTATACCCATAACCACGTTACAAGCCAATATGTACGTCTCCAAAATCACGAATACAAAACGTATCGATTAATTAAGCTGACTTGCATGAATTGAGCCAAACGGGAGCCATTAATTAGCTTCATTATCGGAATGCATTGAACATTTCGTGTTTAGAGAGACACATAGTATTACGTCAGAGCAGACTGACACGCAATGAACAGCTGAACAGAAGAGCCCTGCTTTTATCGCTTATCGCAAGGTTAAAACGATATTGAAACAGAGACACGGTTCTTGCTGCGTATAGCGCTTATATACAAGAAATTAATTTTACAAAATTTGAATTTCCAATACCGCCATAACTTTTATGTGACTATGTTAAGATGGGTAGGTTTCGGCTTGATAGGGTGTATACCGGTATACCAAAAACCATGTATATTGATTGTCTTCACCTCCCGGCTCGGAAATGCTTTCATTATTTCTCGAAATCGAATAGTCTATTTAACCGCTAGCGTAGAAAAGTGATTTGAAATTCGGACATTTGAATGTAGACTGAGAGTAATATTATATGAATTCAAACCTTGTCGTCAATAATTTATTTGTTTTAAAAAGGAGAATCTACATGCTAAAAGTTATTACACGATAATTTCGTCACATCACAATGTTCGAATTTTTAATTCTTGTAATATGCGTTGCGTTATTTTGTATTCGATGTTGAATTACTTTATAACAGATATTTTCCCCACTGAGGTGAGGTGAAAAGTTATGTGTTGCGCTCGGTTGGAAAGTTCCGTGCCTCTCGTGGAACCTCTCGTGCCTTTGAATCCTAGGATTCTATTTTTGAACCACCAGCTTCACTCGTGGGCCAAACTTAGAATCTTTCGCTTTCTTGGGATTCAAATTCAGCACTCGCAACAAATACCAATTTTGCAGCCACGCTTAACAAATAACTGTTTGAGCGATCATGGTTAGGGGGATGGCACTAATCAGAGGGCCTATTATGCTTGACACAAAATCCTTCGGTATCATGATCACTTTTTAAATTCGCGATTGTTATCCGGGCTTGAAATAAGATGCAGAGGCAAAAAGATCGATAGATTGAACCCGAGAGAGCTATTGTGAAATTGGAAATCAATCGAAACAATATTTCATTAGTTATTTTTTCAATCAAAGCCTGAGATTTATTCCCATACATTTTGTCGTAGTCTAACATCCTTTTCGTTTTTCAATTTTACTTTGTCTAGCCCCCCTGTACCATTTTGCTGATACAATTATCACTTTTTCCCGTGATCCTACTGCGTAGTCCTATAGGTAGTACCACGAGCATTTTATCTTGTCTGTTGTTCTATCAATAGGACTAAAACAAGAAAATAATTTGCATTACATGGGTACTGCACCCAATGATCGGGTAGTACATACTCTTCCTTTATACAAACAATATGGCATAGTGCTATCAAAAAAGAAAAAGAAAAGAATCAACAGCATACGTTACGACAACTGCACTTTAGTAACGCGTTGAGTTTTATCATGATTAAGTAAATGATATCCTTTTCATGTAGAGTGGAACAATAATAGAAACTGTGAATAACGTCATAGAGTAGACTATATCATTCTGGGGAAATAGGCAATTTGTTAGGTGATTAAAATCGCAGCCGGCCGTCTAATCTAACCGCACGCTCTGCTGCTGCAGTCATGTCTTATTAATGGGATAATCGATATTGTCAACGTCCAATAGGTTTAATGGATTTGCGGCAGTGACGTGACACAGTGCGTACAGATGACGACGACCGTGATTCTACTAGTATGTATATACAAGTATATCGTAAAAATCTGTTCAGCCATTTTGATAATAATTGTTATCCTACACTTGATTAATTACCTGATTTGCCATTCAATTGGGCGCTTAAAAGATTACTTAAAAGTATTTGAAATTATAAGTATCTTTAAGAACACGTGTGACTGAGCTGACTACCCTTAAAACATATGACAATAGTAGGGTACACCAAATTTTCTTTAAAAAACGATAAATATAAATTCTTTTACATATTTTTAAAAATCTATCATCATCATTTCAGCCAAGAGACGCCCACTGTTGGACATAGGCCTCCCCCAAGGACCTCCATACCGATCGGTCCTGCGCCTCTCGTCTCCAGCGGCTTCCCGCGACCTTCACAAGATTATTCAAAAAAAAAAAAAAAAACTTCCGCCCCAACGGCCGTCAGTTACGAGCGATGTGTCCTGCCCACTGCCACTTAAGGTTTCCAATTCTTTGGGCTATGTCGGTAACTCTAGTTCTTCTACAGATCTCATCATTTCTGATGTGATCACGTAAAGAAACCCTGAGCATAGCCCTCTCCATTCCCTTTTGAGTAACTTTGAGCCTTCTTATGAGACCCATTATAAGCGGGCACGTCTCAGTTCCGTATGTCATTACTGGCAACACGCACGAATTGAAGACTTTCGTCTTGAGACACTGCGGCAGATGGGCCGAGAATATGCTGCGTAGATTTCCAAACGCTGCCCAGCCGAGTTGGATTCGTCGATTTACCTCTTTCTGAATGTGGACTTACCGAGCTGGACTATTTGCCCCAGGTAAACATATTCCCAGCCTCCAACATTCACAGGAGTGGGTACTACACTGAAATTCGACATTATTTTAGTCTTGTTCATGTTCATTTTAAGAGGTACTAATATTATGAAGCTGAAGAGTTTATTTGTTTGTTTGGTTGAACGCGCTAATCTCAGGAACTACTGATTGCGGGAATAAGGCCTGTGGTCCCCTTCCCCCTGCCTCGTGACGGACGGAGGAGCTGCTGGGGGGTTTTTAGTGGGTAGGCCTGGACTGATATTGCCCGGGAAGTCCCACATACCCTCGTGGTTTGGCTCGACCACGAGGGAAGCGCAAAAGCATTTTCCCCCAACCAAAAAAAAGAAACTACATACTGATTCAAATTGAAAAATTATTTTTGTGTTGGATAGTACATATATCGATGAAGGCTATAATTCACATCACGCTACGACTAATATGAGCTAGGCATCAATGAAAAATGTTGCTAAAACGGGTAAAGATATATGGCGAAATATAGCTCGCTGGCACATCTAGTAACTTATGTCCAAAGTCCCGAATGACTTCACTGCTCAGATATATTCCTCGACTTATTCCCCAGACATACGCATGCCCATAGGGACACTTATAGAAAAATTAGGCTTCTGTTCCTTGGAGACTCATTTTTGGCTAGCACTCCGAAATAGAAAAGTTTCGTTACAAGGAACATTTATCCCCAATTTTAATCCCTTAGGAGATGAAGTTTAAAAAAGTACATACGAATATATATGGGTGATCACACGCCTAATTACTTACGATAAAAGTCAAATTTACTATGCAATTTGTGGTGCCTTTTGAACGGTTAAAGTATTTTATGCTCGTTACCTTAGAATAATACCTTAGAATAAATTATTCTAAGCTCGTTACATATAAAAGTCAAGAAATCGCAGCTGTACATATTTTGCTCAATAAACGTGCAACATCGCATTTAAAAGGTATCACAGGCAGAGAAACCGTGTGCTAAGCCGGCGTAATACGTTTGGGCATACTTTGTTGACGTACTGGTGAAGAATCGCCGAATACAGCCCGCTCTCCCGTGCCGTGTGGATTCGCTCGGCAATGTTCGCTTCGCGATTCGAGAACAGCCGAGTGATGTTTGGCGTAGCGTACGTTCGTATCTATCTCTGTACCTATAGTATGTACGTACAATTCGGTTCGATTGCCGTGGAATCGCTCGCCCTGACACAGTTCGCTTTGGCATGGCGACGGTTTTTCGCCAAAAATCAAAGGCTCGTAGATAATTTGATTCATTGCGCGATACAAAAAATAGTATTATGATTATAATGCTATTTGTACCGTTGTGTAGCAGACTTTATTTAAACAAAACATTTGAAGAATTCACATCATTGTGACTAGAAATTATGTCAGATAATAAGTATTACTACATACAAGTAGGTATGTCTTTAAAATGTAATTTCTTAAATTTTAGAATTGCAGCCAATATTTTACCTTAAAGTCAATTAAAACACATGGGTATATGCTTAACTTTCTTACTTTTTTATTATAAGATAACGCAATAAAAAAAATTATTAGTAAAAGTAATAATTACACATACATCGTTAGTTCCGTTAGTTCTACACTATTGCTCACTTAGGTATTTGTATTCTTAAATATGTCAACAAAATATACGTATAAGTATATTTATATTACATATGCATAAAATACCTACACGGTGTTCTTGGCATGACAAGGAATCTCATTAAATACATAAGATTTTAACTTAGTTTACCAAGGAACTGTTTCAAAAATAATTAATGTTTATGAACTGATTTAAATAATGAATGAAGTTGACTAATTAAATAATTTTTACTCTCCAAACTCCCAAAAGGCTAACACCGGAGGCAGTGGCGTGCACAGAAATTTCAAACAGGGTAGACAAAAATTCTAAAATCAAAACCTTACATGTTATTTATATGTTACATACATACATGTTATTTATATGTTTTGAATCTAAAGATTTTGCGACATTAAAATTATGCAACCTCCAATATCTATAAAATTATTTTTTAAATAATAAAATTATTATGAAAAATCTTATGAAAAACTCATTATAAAATGAAAAACTTATTATAAAATCTTTTATAATAATAGAGCGCTATATTTAATATAGCGATTAACGACACGACACGATCAGCTGCTGGACCCTGTCAATGAACTTTAGTAGCACGCAGGACCTAGGTTGAATTGTTGATAATAAAATCATGCACTTAGAATAGTTATTTGTTATACATGAGTGCAAAGTTGCTTTTTAACCGCGTGCTCAACTTTGATGACCGAGCAAGCGAAGGATTCAAAAAATTTGAATCCTGAGCGTCAGCGAGGGAATCAAAAGAGCACAAGGTGAAAAATCTTTGCACTCGAGTGCAACACGTGACTTTTCATTCCCCCTCAGCGAGGAAATAAACAAAAGTACACCAAGGAGGTTCAGAGTCTGAGTTTTTAACAAATTTAAAAAAGTTGTATGATAAATTCGTCACCATAGAGATGGAAGTAAATAGGTTTAATGATGTTTTGAAATCACATACCTAGTGCACGCGATGTTCTAAATTCAAATTTACTTTAACTTCAAGCGGATAAAAAGGGCTTTGGCTGTCAGATATCGAATAGCAAAAATACTCTTACCGAGATGGGGGGATGAAAAATATTTTATTCCTATTCATTACTTTACACAACTGTCCGAATAACTCTCACAAACAGTCAAGCCTGTTTACCCTAATATAATTATATAAATTAAGCGGAAATAGACATTTACTTACATTTATTAAGTTTATCCATAATACACTGAACAGTCTTTTAAAACGACTGTATTATAATATCACAAAACATATTTTACTAAGTAATGTAAACAAACAAATACTATAATTTAGAAAGACTTGCTGTTTGCGTTTACAAACACAACTAATGGCGGCTTTGAAAACATTATACAACGAAACATAGTTGATGCACATTAAGGAACAAATTGTAGAAGCATTACTTATTTTTAAATACGCCGCATAATACTTCCAAATAGTTTCAAGCGATTGCCGTTTAGTTCGGCGGCTGTAAAGACAGTGTCTTTTTTCCACCTTGTGTGCGTAGTTTTTGTCGTGTACGTGTATGAATTTTGCACGCACACCACAATCTGTCGTGCAGCGACTTGTATGAAGACTGAGACCTTTTAATTCACTGTCTATCCGCAAACAGAGCAGGGCGCTAGTGTCCTTATATGCGGCTGTCAAAAGATGGCGCTTCAAGTATAAATAAGTATTATTTTTGTCAGTAAAAAATAAAGAGCGTTCGTGTTTATTTTTGTAAGTTTATGAATTTGGTAAAGAAATTATGTAAATAATTAATTTTATAAATTTTAGTGTACATAGGCTCAGGCTCAGGGGAGGCACTGTCTTTTTGTCTCTATGGGATGCACGCCACTGACCGGAGGTTTCCCTAGCTCTACGGTGACAATTGGCTAGATGACAAAAATTTTTTTTTGCTTTAATAGAAGCTCATTCATATAATAAACAGAAAGAAAAAATCGGTTTTCGAATAACTATAAAAACAACCAAGATATAAGGTATTAAAGATTTTTCTCCATCTCTTTCTAGCAAAACGGCAATTTACAAGGAGTTTATATGGCCGTTCTCAACAATGACGTCCCGGTTGATGTCGGATCTCTCTGTCTAATCGCCTTCAAATTAACAACTTGAAATGCTTGTATCTAATGTATTTCTAAGCCAATTTTAATTCTAATTTCACAATAATGTATCTTTTTCCAAGGTATTTGAATATTTAATGACGAGACGTTAAAATTAGAATTCAGTCATCATCCCAATTGGCTAGATGACAAAAAATTTTTTTTTGCTTTAATAGAAGCTTTTTCATATAATAAACAGAAAGAAAAAATCGGTTTTTGAATAACTATAAAACCAACCAAGATATAAGGTATTAAAGATTTTTCTCCATCTCTTTCTAGCAAAACGGCAATTTACAAGGAGTTAATATGGCCGTACTCAACAATGACGTCACGGTTGATGTCGGATCTCTCTGTCTAATCGCCTTCAAATTAACAACTTAAAATGCTTGTATCTAATGTATTACTGAGCCGATTTTAATTCTAATTTCACAGGACTGCATCTTTTTCCACGGTATTTTAATATTTAATGACGAGACGTAAAAATTTGAATTCAGTCATCATCCCAATTGCGCCCATATGGAGCTCACATGATTAAATACATCAATCAAAACCTAATCTAAAGTCTATCTATATCATCACATTTATTATCAAGCCAACACCGCCGTGCAATGCAATATCATATTTTGAAAATGATGATATTGTAGCGAAGTAGTGGAGAGCAATAGAATATGGCTGTTTTCTAATGGTTAAAATGAAAAATCGTTTTCTGAAAGCGCTTTTAAATATTATTTGTGTGTGTGAAATGGAAATGTTTTTTTATATTAATTTATAGTAGCACTTATTCTCGAAAGTAATGCATTTCTAATCTGATAAAATATAAAATAATTTGTCAGGAGGAACCAATGAATTATAGACGATTTAATAACAATAACTTAGTAATAAGTATTCTTATGACCTTTTAACCGTAGTCCCACTGCTTCGACCCACAGTGGGTCCACGGGTAATTTTTTCTCCCCATCGAGGCACTGCTCCAGAATGGCAGAATGGCTCCAGAATGGTAGCGTCGGTAGCACTGTGGACTCGGCACTTGCCTTCCAATCGGGAGGTCCAAGGTTCGAGACCGCCAAGTACCAATGTGATTTTCGTTTTTCGAATTTCATATGTGCATTTGCCTGATGCTTCTATGGTGAAGGAAAACATCGTGATGCAACCTGTATACATCTGCGAAGAAATTCAAAGGTGTATGTGAAGTCGACCAACCCGCACTGGGCCAGCGTGGTTGACTAAAGCCTATCACACTGATATAGCGTAGGCTCGAGCCCCTCGGTGGGGACGTATATGAGCTGTGATGATGATTGAAAATAAACAAGCAGAACGACTTTGACACGAAATGTTTAAAAATATGAAGTAATGAAAAAGTATAAAAATAATTATCAAAGACAATAAATTATGAGTTTGTGACGGCTCGACAACATCCATTGTAAAACGAAAGAGATAGACACAGGCGAATAGTGACCTGTATTTACCGACTAAACTAGTAAATAGTCATAAACTTAACTTCAAGGATTCATAACTATTATACACCTATACGAGTACATCAATGAGTAAATTAAAACATACTGTGGCATAAAAAAGGGCCACCAGGTACTCCCACAGGTTGTGGAAGCACAGACACGTCCAATTTACAAATAAAATGCCACATTAACCTGAATACACATTTAATGACAAAGATATAAGATTATAGAATTTTATTGAAAAGCATATAAGTACCCGGCCGACAGACGCTGTTCGAAGGATACATATAAAAATAATTTAGGCGCGCTGCAGGCGCTCAGGCCCTTATGTGTAACTGATTAGTTTTGTGTGTGTGCGTGTGTGTGATAGGGGACTGGGAACCGGCGGACCGACGCAATAATTAAAAAAAAATATGCCAGAAATGGATTGGTCGACAAACGGACCTTTCAGAATTTGGGGGGGTGTTGGCTAAAAATTAAATATAGTCTGTCAATGGGTGTACAAAAAATGAATATACGAGGTGCTTTCCTCTTGCGAATGCCCGCTCTCCGGACGGCAGACTCGCTACTCCACATGAATGGAGGAACAACTTCATCATCCTAGCATGCGTATCATGTTTTAGGAACTAGCATTTGTATCACAAAGTGCTTTCCTCTTGCGAATACCCGCTCTCCGGACGGCAGACTCGCTACTTCACACATAAATGGAGGAACAACTTCATCATCCTAGCATGCGTATCACGCTTTAGGAACTAGCACTTGTACTGAGCTAACTCGAAGTAGGTCGAGTATATAAAAAGGGGGGCCGGAAGATACGACTTATCTTGAGGAAAACGTCGCGCCGCTTGGACGACGAGCCGCCGCTATTGCACGTGGGTACAGCCTAGCCGGTGCGAAGTTGCCGCCTGGGCCGACACACCGTCGCGGCAATCCAGCCTCTAGTAAGCCGCGGTGCAGCTTCTCCCGCCACCACCGTGAAAGTCCGCGGAGGTTGATCTTCGGTCGAATCCGGTCCAAGGACTAGAATAACGTTAAGTAACACTAAGCTATGGAGAACACGAACACTGAACTCAAAACCAATAAAATTCCTACTTCAAAGGCCAATGAGTTTGAAAAAATAAAATTTACACCCTAATTTATAAGCAGTAGTGGAATGAAAGTCACACGGATAGTAACAAGGAGGAAAAAAATACACTTACCCGTGGATCAATAAAACGGTGTGCTATAGTTAGGCGCTCGTAGAGAGCCACCGAAGAATACAAAACGCCTTAAGAATTCCTCACAGAACTCATCAGGGCGAAATTGGACTTCGCAGCTGGACTTCCTTTCGCCAAATTCGCCACTTTAATTTTTGGCTCACATTAACAAACATTCGACACTGTTGTTGTGAAGACTGAAATATTACTTGTTTATAATATTTTTATGATTTCTTAGCCTTTATAAGACAAAACAATATATTTTCAGACAAAAGCTCATACAAGAATGATCTGACGATAAAAGTCATAAAGGCGCCTCTTCACAATGGCCCATGATGGCCCATCAAATGATCGTCCATCAATGCCGCCATGATCGGGCAACTCTCCACACAATCGTGAATATTCATTTACTAACTGTTTACTGTTATGATAAGACGTCTATCAAAAATATTTTACAAAAACTAAAAACCGACTTCAAAAACACTGAAAACTTAAAAATAATATAAGAATAGGTACAAACTATTAGAGCAGGCTTTATACAGTGTTCGTGGTCTGTAATGTTTATGGTAGGCTGGTTACTAAGCTACGAAATTGTAGTTTGTTTGTTGATTGTCAAAATTAATAAATTGAAATGTCATGTTTGTGTTGTATATATAAATACACGATTTAGTAGATAATCCACGGTTTTTACTTAGATAGTAACTTTAAAGTGGTAGCAGAGCGTATAAACTCTTGGAACAACAATGGAAAAGTTGATGTCGGAAGCCACCAAAATAAATATTGGGGAGCTGACAAGTTCCAACTGGGCGTCGTGGAAATATAAGGTTCTGATCGCACTGAGGGGATTACGTGTGTTGGATCTAGTGGAAGGACGAGTGAAAGAGACGAAAGTGACGCAACTTCCGCAGAAGTGTTGATATATGAACAAGAGTACAGTCGGTATTTATCAGCAGACAGTGCAGCATTGATTGTCTTGACAACTAATCTGTTAGAAGAAAATGTAGAGAAAGTCATGAGATATACAACTGCTCGCGAAGTTTGGCTAGAACTGCACAGGCTTTATGAAGGTATAAGTGAGGATCGTGCTTACGATTTGTGCACCCAGTTTTTCGGATACAAGAAAGATTTGAAAGATGATATGAGTACTCTATCTATCAAAGTTGAAAAATATTTGGCAAGAACTCTGTCGTGAGATGAAAAAGTCTGAAGGGACGGCAGATCTACCGGAAATGTTTCTAATTTGTAAAATATTAGATACTCTACCCAAAGAATATTTTTCATTTGTATCAAGCTGGAAATTAGTAGCCAAGTCAGAACGGACAGTTGAAAAATTGACAAGCCAGCTTTGTTCACACGAGAGAGCGCTAACAGTAAAAGAAAATAAAGAGGTCAGTGCAGAAGAGGCATTAGCGTTACATGGAACCAAGAAAAAGTCATTTTCAAAGAAAACTGACAGACAAACGTTCAAATGTCATTATTGTGGAGAGGTTGGACATATAGTCAAGAAGTGTCCTAAGTGGATAAACGACGGTAGACCTCCAAAACCATCAACATCTGAAAGAAAAGATAAGCCGGAAAAGACTAACAGCAATTTGAATAATATAAATGTTTTGAGTCTTATGAGTATGGACTGCATGAATATAGAGAGAGATTCTGTGAATTGGTTTGTTGACAATGGCGCTACAAATCATGTAACCAGCAGAAGCGATCTATTTCAGACATTCGAATACTTTGATAACTCACATATGGTTACTACAGCTAATGGGCATAGTGTCAAAGCTATAGGTAAAGGAACCATACATATTATAGCTGACGTTGAAGGTCAGAAAGATGAATTGATTCTAAAAGATGTTTGGCTAGTACCTGGCATATCCAAGAATTTATTTTCTATCAGCTCAGGATAAGCTGAAAGAGAGTACCTTTGTATCCTTTGGTACATTCTGTAAGCTGCTATCGAATGGTACTTTAATGCTAATTGGAGAAAGGCAGAAAAATGGCGGCCTATACAAGTTGAGAGTACAGAACGTCATACCTAAGAAACCAGAGGTAAATGCTTTAAATGCCAAAGATCAATTGCAACTATACCATGAAAGGTTTGCACACCAGAATAAGGTCCATGTTAAAAAGGTTATAGAGAGAGAATTGAATATCAAGCTTGGATTACCAAATGACAAAACTGTATGCGAAGGATGCGTTTACGGCAAAGCGCATAGATTGAAGTTCGGAACTAGAGAAGGTACAGAACAGCCTGCAGAGAGAATGTATGCTGATGTCTGTGGACCTTTTGCGTATTCAATTAAGAAATTTAGATACTTTTTACTAATCAAGGATGATTATTCAAAGTTTAGATATGTTTATTTTTTGAAGAACAAGTTTGAAGTCAAAGATAAACTAGAGCTGATGATAGCTGAAGTAAAAGCTACAGGATACACTATCAAAGAGCTATTGACAGACAATGGCGGTGAATTTGTAAATGAGAGTATGAAGAAAATTCTAGAACAAGAGGGGATACATCATAGATGTACAATGCCGCATACACCGCAACAAAATCCCACTGAAAGGGAAAATAGAACTGTTGTAGAAGCTGCGAGAAGTATTATGCATGCTCCTGGTAAAGAATTTCCTGCGGGCTTATGGGCTGAAATAATAAATAGTGTGGTATATATACTGAATCGCACAGGTCCCACTATGATGAACAAAAGTCCTTATGAATTATGGTTTAATATGAAACCCAGAATCGGACATTTGAGGATCCTTGGTAGTACCTGCTACGTCCATGTTCCGAAGGTAACTAGAAAGAAAATGGATACAAAAGCTGTAAAGGGAACTCTCATAGGATATAACGGTGATGAAGGGTACAGAGTATGGATAAGAGAGAAATGCTCGCTTTTGAACTCACGAGACGTAATTTTCAACGAAGAGACTCTAGAACCTAAAGAAGTAATACCTATTTATAAAAATTCTGTAAAGTTTCAAATACCTATTCTACCACAAGAATTCACTCAACCACAAACAGTTGTACAACAAGATCAGATTCTTGATGAGAATTTGGTGACGTCACAGAGTTTAAATGAAAGTTTTCAAGATGCAGAGTGTTCGATGGAAAGAGAGACAGATATACCAATAGATATTGAAGGTGAGATCGCAGGATCTAGTAATGATATTGTAGAGAATGAGAACTCAGAAAGTGAAGAAATCTTTCCAGAACAAGAAATAGTTCAACAAGGGCGAATGACACTTAGAGATCGCTCTACAATAAGTCTTCCAAAACATTTTGAAGACTTTGTGATGCATGTAGTAGATAGTATTGATGATGTAGAAGAACCTGGTACGTACAGAGACGCAATTCAAAGTAATTTTAAAGATAAATGGCAAGACGCTATGGATGACGAGATGCGATCGTTAAAAGAAAATGAAACTTGGGAATTAGTGACTCTACCTAAAGGAAGGAAGGCTATATCAAGTAAATGGATTTATAAAATAAAAAGAAATCCCGACGACACAATAGAACGATACAAAGCCAGACTAGTAGTGAAAGGCTATTCACAAAAGAAAGGAATGGATTATAGTGAAACTTTCAGTCCCGTGGCTAAGATGAGCACAATACGACTATTGCTGAGCATTGCCGCGAGAGATAATCTAAATTTAGTACAGTTTGATGTATCTACTGCATTTTTATATGGAAACCTAAACGAAGAGCTATACATGAAGCAGCCAGAAGGCTATGAAGATGGCACAAAAAGAGTTTGTAGATTAAAGCGCAGTTTGTATGGCCTAAAGCAAGCTCCGCGCTGCTGGAATACATATATAAAAGATTTTCTTCGTGAGAGGGGTTTTGTTGAAGCTGCAGATCCTTGCTTATTCCTCAGAGAAAGGGAGGGTAGAAGGATTATAATGGCATTATATGTCGATGACGGACTGGTTGCGAGTTCACATGAGGAAGAAGCATCAGAATTCCTTAAGGAGTTAAAAAGCCGATTCAAAATAAAGGCGAAACCTGCGAATTATTTTCTTGGCCTTGAAATTGAGAGAAGAAGTGACTCAATCAAAATAAATCAGTCTGCATATACAAGAAAGCTACTAGAGAGGTTTAATATGCAAAATTGCAAAGCTGTAGCTACACCTATATTAAAAGATTGCGAATTAAGAGAAGACGCTAAAGAAAAAGTAGATAAATTCCCATATAGGCAAGCTGTAGGTGCCTTAGCTTATTTAATGGTTGGATCGCGACCAGATATAGCTTATGCGGTCGGAGTAGCATCACGACATTTGGAAAACCCAAGTAGCAGTGATGTTTGTAGAGTAAAACGAATACTACGCTACTTAAAAGGCACTATTGATCATGGAATTATCTATAAAAGAGGAACAGACAAATCTCTGATTTGCTATAGTGATGCAGATCACGGAGGTGATTTGGAGACAGGTCGTTCGACTTCAGGCATGATATGCAAGTATGCTGGTGGTGCAATATCGTGGAGAAGCACAAGGCAAGTCTCCGTTGCCATATCAAGTACCGAGGCAGAGGTTGTTGCAGCAAGTGAAGCTACGCGAGAAGTCATATGGCTGACACAACTGATAAGCAGCATAGAAAAACTATGTGGTGTGCCAGTGTTATACATAGATAACGAGTCAGCCATCAAGCTCGCAAATAACCCACCGTATGAGTTTCATCAACGAACGAAACATATAAGATTAAGACATTTTTTCGTTAGAGAAGCTGTGACTGATAATCTGTTGACAGTGGATAAAGTTTCATCAGAATTGCAACAGGCTGATGTTATGACCAAACCACTATACAGGCCAAGATTGCTGGGTCTTTGTGAGAAAATGGGGCTCAGTGATAAGTGATAGCTTTTCCTTTATGAACTTTACGGACACTTGAATAAAGAGAGAAGATATTGGAGAAGGCTTTATACAGTGTTCGTGGTCTGTAATGTTTATGGTAGGCTGGTTACTAAGCTACGAAATTGTAGTTTGTTTGTTGATTGTCAAAATTAATAAATTGAAATGTCATGTTTGTGTTGTATATATAAATACACGATTTAGTAGATAATCCACGGTTTTTACTTAGATAGTAACTTTAAAGCAAACAACATTACACTTCTATATTGAAGTCGGTGCCAAACGATGATCTCCTAGAAAGTCTTAAAATTTGTCACCGACTTCAATATAGAAGTGTGATGTTGTTTGTACCTATTCTCATATTATATTTAACTTTTCAGTATTTTTTAAGGTCGGTTTTTATTTATTGTAAAATATTTTTTATTTTTTAGTGAATGCAATCTTTTTAGTGAAAGAAACCCTAATTTAATACATAAATTAGGTAAAAATCGAGGAAAACGCTAAATTAGCGTTTTCCTCGATTTTTTTTGGGATCCCATCATCAGATCCTGATTTTGGTGACCTTGGAACCACCCCAGGAGTATACTCTTTCAAATACAAAAAAAAAATGAAAATCGGTCCACAATTGGCGGAGTAATCGCGTAACATGCACACAAAACACGTTGGACAAACCTTAAAATTTAAGGGTTTTCCTCGATTTTCATGGGATCCCATCATCAGATCCTAACTTTGGTGACCATGGGACTACCCTTGGAGTATACTCTATCGAATACAAAAATAATTTTGAAAATCGGTCCACAATTGGCGGCGTAATCGCGTAACATACACACAAAAAAAACATACGCATCGAATTGAGAACCTCCTTTTTTGAAGTCGGTTAAAATGGACATCGAAGAGATTATCGCAGCAGCGGAAATATTTTTACTTAGCTCTTATAATCATCTACTTAATGTGCGTGAAAAAAGAAACATCATAGAGTAAAATTTATTTACCCAGAAGTCTACACTGTACTCGAGACAAATACGTACTGAGTAATCGGCGATTGTGTGGACGCGTAGGCGATCATGGGCCATAATTCCTTTGATGTACCGACAATTTACCGATTGCTCACGATTACCGGCGATGATGGCCACTCATAGACAATCATGCCCTCTACACAATCGTGATTGTGTATACTTGCCCATCATGGGCCATTGTGAAGAGGCGCCTTAACATTCCTCTCTAAAATACTTAAATTTCAAAAAGGATGACGTTACACGTTATTGACGGCTAATACGAAAGCGGTCAAAAAAAGGTTTGGAATGCAGCCGTAATGCTGCAATACATATTAAACATAACGTCTCATTAACACGTCGCATCAATCAAGGCGGAATTAACATTCAGGGATACTTACTCAACTACTCGTGGTTATTAATTATATTCATGACAGCAATCACTGCAGTTAGTTAATCAAATGCGTTGGTCAAGATCACGTAATATGCTCTATAGATCAAACAATGTGCTACGTGGCCTATATTAACTTACTACCTAATATTAGTAAATTAGTAATAGCCAATTTGTAACATAATTAACATGTTCCCTTTACTTTATAGGCTACCGTATACCCGGGGTACGTAACTTGTCGATTAATCGATAATCGTAATCAAACCCATTAACTCGTCAATAAAAATGAAATTTTGTAACTTCTCGATTTCGATTGTATCGTTATCCTAATCAATGAACGAATGATATACGAGGGGAGGTCCAAATGTCCGCAGAATGGAGGGGTAGGAGTGGTTGAACTCGTTTAGTACTATACTAATGTGAGACTCATTATTTTATAATAATTATTATTTTTATTAGTATCTGTAATATATATAATTAGTATGTGGACCTGAAAAGTCAAACTTATTCGACAGTCTTTTAATATTGATTCGACGGTCTTGAGAAGCTCAATACATTTTTTCTTTTATAAAGAATTTTAAAGGTAAAAAATGTATTGAGCTCTAAAGGAGATAAAAGAAAAAGAAAAATAATTTTGTTGTTTCATTCGATTCAGAACCTTTTCATTCCGCGGACATTTGAACCTCTCCTCGTAGGATAAATATAATCTTCTAATATATAAAAATCTCGTGTCACAGTGTTTATTATCGAACTCCTCCGAAACGGCTTGACCGTTCCTATGAAATTTTTGTGTATATTTACTAGGTCTGAGAATAGATCGTAGGCTATTTTTATACCCCTAGGTGATAAGGGTGGCCCTCCAATTTTTTTTGAGTTTTGAGCTTCAATATAGCGAAACGTAGTTCGCGGGCATATCAGTCTAGTAAGTTTATATTTTTTTCATAGCACCTGCTCGACAATGTTGAATTATAACCCCCTTGACTTCAACGTAAAGCAAGACATTATATCCCAAGGGATATAATGATGTATGAAACTCCCAAGGGAGTAAAGTGTTTTAAATTTGGAATATAAAATTCGTATGATAATTTAGCATAGATGCTAGCTTAGGAAGGCAAAGGTTATAAGCCCATACAGCAGTAGCGTGCAAAGACAAAAGACAAATAGACATTCTACCCTTGTAAATAATGTTTATATAAAATCTAAATAAATAATTTCTTTACCAAAATTATAAAATATTTACCTACATAATACTGCAAGCTAAAATAAACAAAAAACTTCACTTTATTTTTTTATTGATAAAATACTTTCTATGCTAAAAGCGCCATCTTTTGCGGCCACCATTAATTATCAATAAAAATGAATAAAAAGCCAGAGTAAAGCAAGAATACTAACGCTGCCAGCGGATAGACAGCGAACTAAATGCTTTCGTTTGGAAAAAATACGCGGCATATTTAAAAATAAAGAATGTTTCTACAATTTGTTCCTTAATGTGCACCAATAGTATTCCGTTGTATATTGTTTTCATAGCTAAAACTTTGCCGCCAACGCTATTATGTATTTCAAAATTGTAATATCTTGTTAATTACGTTAATTAACTTCTCAGTGATGGCATCAATACAGTCTTTTTGATGGTTTGTGTCATCAATACAGTCTTTTAACTTTTTAGTGTACTATTGATAAAGTTAATAAAAGTAAGTAAATGTTATTTTTCATTTGGGGTCAATAGGTTGTCAACAATTTGAAAATTATTTCGACAGTTGTGTATAGTAATTAATATGCCACGAAGTTGCGAAATAAAAATTATTTAACTTTTTTGTTAACAATTTAACATTCGTCCTGCGTGCTACTACATGTCATTAACAGGGTCCAGCAGCTGATCGTATTGTATCGTAAATCGATGGGTAGACTGCGTTCATACTTTGTTTTATTATATTTAATATTTCGGTGTCGAAACCCTTGGACCGTGGGGACCTTGTGCTCAACGGCTCTATCGAGAAATTAGGAAGCGCCTACTCGAGGTGACTGGGAACCTAAGAGCTGGCAGCTTTCTCGCGCAAAGGCTAAGCATCGCAATACAAAGAGGGAACGCTGCCAGCATTCTTGGAACTCTTCCGCGGCCACCACGCTTGGAGGAGCGCTAAAATGTTTTTTTTTTATAATTATTTTTAGTTATGTAATTTATAAAGGCCTTATAATTTAACACGCTATTCGTATTTGAATAAATGCTCCATATTAAAATTCTACCTAATTTTAATACGAGTGTTTTAAGTTTTTATAATGTTTTAAGCTTAACTTAAAATAAAATTATTGCGTGACGTGTTTGTGCTTGAGAATAACAAATCTTTTTCTTTGTATTTTATGGTTTTCATGATAATAATTTTGACCATACTTAGTTATAGTATTAGTGATAATGATGTAACAGTGTTTATGATGAAAATTACCACCTATAAGTAATTGGTTATAGAGCCCTGAGTTTTTATTGTCTCGCAGATGGTATGAAAAGTAGAGTATTCACCTTTGGAATAAAGAAGTGTCTTCGTCTTAGGCGACGATGACAGGAAAAGTCGACGTATTCCTTGAAAGGGGTTATAGTACAGGTCATAAGCAACAAAAAAAGTCCAATTAACCAGAGGTCAAAAACAGATGGTTATCGAGACTTGTTACCACAAAATTAAAAAAAGACTACACCATTTAAAATGACAAATTGATTAATTGCGGAAAGCTAAAAAATGGGCAGTTAATTTAAATTAAAATTGTAGTGAAAAACTTACATAATTTTGGAAATAAGTGTTTATTGACAATTAAGTCGATTAATTTTTTATCTTTCTGAAAATCGACGTCAATTATTGAAAAAAAAATGTATGACAGTTGGCGTAAAAACTACTAAAATAACTTGCTGGTTTCATAAGATTTTAAAAAAGGTAAAAATATTATTAGTAGTACTTTTATTAGTAGTTTTTACAGAAATTAGCAAAAAGTTGCGCTGTAGGTCAAAATGCATAATTTCATCTGAATAAAAATTGTCTGTCTTTTGTCTTTTAAAAGTACGAAGTAGAAATAAAGGAAATTGCATTTTAATACACAAAAGACTGAAAAATACTAAACAGCAAACCAACATGAATAAAAACATTTATAAGTCCTGTTCAAATTGTCTGCCATTGTTACGTATGCACGCACGCAGCCTACGGCGTACCTCACTCACTGTCACACGCGTTGAAAGCGATGTCTTAATTACTTCAGCAGCTGATACGATCCTCGCCCTCAAATCTTCAATGGAAGTCGCAGGTGTGGGGTAGACTAGATCTTTCATGTGACCCCAAAGATAATAGTCACAGGGTGTCAAATCAGGACTTCTCGCCGGCCATGGAGTCGGGCCACCTCTACCGATCCATCTTAGTGGATAATTTTCATCCAGCCACTGTCGTACACCACGGTAAAAGTGAGCTGGGCAACTATCATGCTGGTATACCATATTTCTTCTTGTAGCTAGCGGAACATCTTCTAAAAGCGTGTTCACTTCCTCTCTTAAAAAAGTTTCGTATGTTGTGCCATTCAGGTTTTGGGGCAGGAAGAAAGGCCCAATTAAATTATCGTGTACAATTCCCATCCACACATTTAGTGAGAATCTTCTCTGGACAGCCCTTTCTTTACTTTTTCTTGGATTTTGACCCTTAGGGGCCCAAAAGTGAATATTGTGGTAGTTTGTGATGCCATCGCGATCGAACGTAGATTCTTCGGTCCACAGGATTTTCTTTAGATAATCTGGATCTTCAATCTCAGCATTGATTAAAAATCTGCATAAATCAATTCTTCTCACCGGATCACCTTCTTCAATGGCTTGAACTGGTGTGTAATGGAATGGATACAGTTGTGCTGTACGCGATGCGGCAAAACAGGCTCTCCATTGTGATATGCCATGTATTCTTGCCACTTGCCTTGTGGACACAGTAGGATCTGCTCTGAAACTCCGAATAATTTCATCATCGTCCTCGGCAACACCAACATTACTAACGAGCGGTCTACCAAGATCGCGTTGTCGTCGTTGAACTGAGCCCGTTTCTCGAATGCGCTGATAGGATGCACCAAACACGCTCAATGTGAGGCAAACGGCAATCAGGAAATCTGATTTGGTACTCCTGTGTGCTTCAGCGGCGTTACCATTACAAAAACCATAATAAAACAAAATATCTGCGTATTCTTCGTATTCAAAAGCAGCCATTTCAAAATAGCGTATCGGTTTATTTGTTATCAAAAGTTTGTCCGTAATCTCAAAAGTAGTTTCAAACTTAATAAGCTTAATTCTCGCGAGAATCTCGCGAGAACAACACGAGAACTGTGAATGTGGATCCGATTCGCATGTTCTCGCGTAGTTCTCGCGTAGTTCTCCGACTTTTGTCGGTTTTTTGGCGCGAGACAAAGGCGCAAGAACTATATTGAGAACCTTGTTCCAGGGTTGGAAAAAATCATGATTTTTTAATAAAATCCAATTAATCATGATTTATTGAAAAAATCCTAATTTATCATGATTTTTTTGATGTTTTAGTTTTTATCTTTCCTAATTTTAATAAGTAAGCAACTATTTTGCGGAAACGAAAGAGGAAGAGGAAAAATTAAATATTTACTCAGTTCTGAGGCAACTATTTGGAGCGATAGCCTCCTCAGCATCAGTGGAAAGTTTTTTTTTACATTTGGCATTGTTCACTCGAAATTACGTAACAGACTAGGGACCAAAAAGCTGGAAAATTAGTTTTTTAATCAAGAATTACAATAATGACACTGAAATATGAAATATCAGATTTACTCGGAAAATAGATATTCATAAAAATACATTTTTATTCACAAAAATAAAGACATTTGATTTAATCACTGATTTTGTGCCAACCCTGCCTTGTACGTTCTCGCGAGAATCTCGCGAGAAGTGTGTACCCAAGAAGTTCTTGCCGAGGTTCTCGCGTACTTCTCGCGTAGATTCTTGCCGAGACTCTCGCCGAGAACCTCGCGTGAATGTGGAGCGCTCATAACAAACAATTTCAATCAGGAAAACAAATGAATGATGTCGTCGAAACATTCGTAATCCTAATCATTCATGTTCCAAAACGTCCAAAACCTATGCAACCTCTGTGGTTAGGTCAATCCAAAGAGGTTACAGCTTTTTGGATAGCAAAGAGGTTTGCTATCCGAAATGGATTGCAAACTTCGTTCTACTTCAATCAGTTCAACCAAAAAGGCTGGATAATGACGTACTGCCATGATTTCTTTTAAGTTGCATGCAAATTATCTAAATAAACCATAGCCTTAGACAATTTTGAACAGAACTTGTAGTATTATTTTGTAATTTAGTATTTTTCATTGTTTTATGTATTAGAAGCAATTTTCTTTATTTCTACTTCGTACTTTTGTCTTTTCCAGACAATTTTTATTCAATGATCAAATTATGAATTTTGACCTACAGCGCAACTTTTTGCTAATTTCTGTAAAAACTACTAATAAAAGTAAATAATATTTTTACCATTTTTAAAAGCTTATGAAACCAGCAAGTTATTTTAGTAGTTTTTACGCCAACTGTCATACATTTTTTTTCAATAATTGACGTCGATTTTCAGAAAGATAAAAAATTAATCGACTTAATCTTCTTCTTCTTATATATAGAAATGAAACGCTGTGTTATGAAATTTTCTGTGTGTATTTGAATAGGTTCAAGGAAGGTTTATACGTAATTTATTTGGACCCGGTAGGTGGCGCTGTAATCGGGCAGGACAACGTCTGCCGGGCCCACTAGTTGTCAAAAAAGACCTCTTATTTCCAAAATTATGTAAGTTTTTGACAACAGTTTTAATTTAAATTAACTGCCCATTTTTCAGCTTTCCACATTTAATCAATTTGTCATTGTAAATGGTGTAGTTTAAAAAAAAAATTTTTGGAAACAATTCGGAAAAAATCTCAAAAATTTTAAAACCGTCGTAGCTCGATAACCAACTGTTTTTGACCCCTGGTTAATTGAGCTTTTTTTGTTGCTTATGACCTGTACTATAACCCCTTTCAAGGAATACTTCGACTTTTCCTGTCACACTGTATAACTCCCACGCTTCGCTCAGGAGTTAACTCTTACGTCCCTCGTTACTCTCGGGGTTTAATATGGTGCCCTTGACTTTAGACACTGCTTTAATCCCTCGGTGCATAATCTACTATTATAAGCTCTTTTGTCTGTACTTACTTTTTTCCACTTCTATTATGGTTAATAAAAATATTGATAATTCACTTAAACTTTTGTTATAAATAAACCATCCATCATCAAGCCCACTGCTGAACAATCTTGTCCATCACAGTCCTGCTACTGGGAATAATGCCTAGCACCAAGCCAGGCTAAAAAAATTTGCCCAGCACTATCCCACTGCTGGGAGTTATGCCCAGCATCAGCTCACTGTTGGGAATCTTGCCCAGCACTAGCCCACTGCTGGACTATCTTGCTCAGCAACAGCTTAACGCTAGGAATCTTACCCAGCTTCAGCCCACTGCTGAAATATCTTGCTCAGCACCATCCCAGTGTTAAGAATCATGCCCAGTATCAGCTCACTACTGAGAGTCACGCCCAGCACCAGCTCACTTCTGGAAATCTTGCCCAGCACCAGCCTAATTGATGGACACTGTTTAAAGAAAAATAATTAAAGAAAACAAACGAAATAATGAATCGTATTAAATGCAAATAAATGAGGTAACTCGGGACTTCGGGAGTCACCTCTTTTGACTCTTTCCACTAGAATCCCCTAGCTCAATCACCAAGAGGACTATACAGCACTAACTATTCCACCTCAGTCCCCTACGCCGGGGACTCGCTAAATACTAACAAAAATCGTTAACGACTGATTACAAAATTCCATAAAATATTATTTTGTATGGAGAATCCTTCATCATCGGCTATGTTGTCCGATTAACTCAAAATTAATTAAATATATATGACTGCTCGGATGACGTTACAAAATTCGAAACCTATTTGATTGTTTCAATGGTTTCAATCGAACAAAATTGACAAATTTATGTGATTGGCGATTGCGGAGTAAAGCTGCAGGCCCCGGCAAAATGGTCTTTATTAGTACCATGATCGCTTAGTTAGAGGAAGGTTAAAACAAAACTGAAACACATACACCGCTATTGTTGTAGCCTATAGCGTCATCTCGCTTTCAGTGCGAATTAAATGTTGCTATAAGTTTATAAGCGATCATAATAAGGGGTTGTATCTTGAACATATGCGTTTACACGTATTTCACCGATAACCACATATCAGAGTAGACCGATCCGATGAATATGTTTCGTTACCTCGGGCGACAGGCGAAAGTGACTAAACATTTTCCTTTTATATTCTTATGCATCAAAGTTGTTATTTTGCGTATATCTCGTTCATTTTCTTCTTCTTATTATAAAAATGAATCGCTGTGTGTAAGTCTCGCAAAAACTCTTAAACGGCTCGACCGATTCTTACGAAATTTTCTGTGTGTATTTGAAATTTTGAATAGGTCCAGGGAAGGTTTATACGTAATTTAATTGAACCCGGTAGGTGGCGCTGTAATCGGGCAGGACAACGTCTGCCGGGCTCACTAGCGTTCTTCTTCTTATATCTTCTTATCTTCTTCTTCTTCTTATATATAACAATGAAACGCTGTGTGTTAGTCTCGCTAAGACTCAAAAACGGCTCGAACGATTCTTACGAAATTTTCTGTGTGTGTTTGAATAGGTCCAAGGAAGGTTTAAACGTACAATTGGACCCGGTAGGTGGCGCTGCAATAGGGCAGGGTAACGTTTGCCGGACCCACTATTTAAAAATAATTACTTACACTTTTCTATTTTACGTTTTGTTGTTTCCTCCGAAAATACGAGAATAACTGTACTCAAAAATATCTACAGCATTTAAGAAGTTATCTTTGTCATTTGGGTTTTCGTTGTGTCAGCCCTGCACCACACGCCGGCCGCGACCCTCTGCCACACTTCGCTGACCCATATTAGTTTCTTAATAAAGAGTACCTACATTTCTGCAAATGTAAATACCTACATGTTTTTTTCGTTAAAAATGTTCCATTAATGATGCAGATTGCATGAAAAAAAATCACATTGTCCTCAAAATAGCCTTGCATAAAACAGTCTACATGATGTAAGAAAGGGTAAACAAATGAAAGACAAAAATGTTTCGGTGTTGCTAGAATTTTCAACGATTTCATGCATTTGTGAGGTGGCTGCAGATACCACTAAAATGTTGGATTTATTGTGGTGCTACCGTTGGAATAAATTTAGTTCGGCTCCCGCTCGTTCGGGCTCAGTTGATACATTGCCATCGTCGGCCAATAAAGCATTGCGGGGCCCGTTAGTTTGGAGCCGATGTCGGCTAGGCGATAGATTACCCTAGCGGAACATTGGAATAAGTCGAAGGTATGATTGATTGTGATTCAGGTGCAGAAATTGAGACTCGAGTTTTAATAGTGGTCAATAATAATGGAAAGATTAGACTTCAATAACATAATGTTAAGTATTTAAAGAATATATTTTTTAAATGACTTTATTATAATTTATTTTAAACTATTTCTTTAAAATAACACAGATGTGGGCAAAATATTAAACATTTTTTAAATTATGAAAATGAAAAATAATGGCTGAATAGCTGGCCGACCACAGAAAAAAAACAAGATAAGCGGGAAAGCGTAAATGTGATCTTCCTTTGCTTTTTCCATTTGTATATTTTTGTTAATACTTCCGTATAGCAGAGATTTATTTTTTCTATTATCACAGCTCATATACGTCCCCACCGAGGGGCCTACCCTATGTAAGGGTGATTAGGCCTTAGTCAACCACGCTGGCCCAGTGCGGATTGGTCAACTTCACATACACCATTGAATTTCTTCGCAGATGTATGCAGGTTGCCTCACGGTGTTTTCTTTCACCGTAGGAGCGTCAGACAAATGTACATATGAAATTCTAAACGAAAAACACATTGGTAGTTGGTACATGGCGGTCTCGAACTCCGACCTCCCGATTGGAAGGCAAGTGCTGAGTCCACAGCGCCACCGAGATTTGTATTAACTGTAAATTATATTTGTATAACATTGTGTTAATAATTAACACAATGAGTTCATCTGATTCAGGTATGGAGTGAACGCCTGATTTTATAAGAGAAAGCGGGCTAAAGCAGAAGTTGTTGATTTATGTAATACGAAATTTATACGTTTTTTTAGCTAATTCATTGTTTATTTTTACTTTCCTTGTATTCGTAATGAAAAGCACAGTGTTTACCTCGGGTTAAAGACTTATTTAGTCCCTCGAACTTATGGTGCCCTCGCTACGCTCGGGCGCCAAACACAGTCTCGGGACTAAATAAGTTACTTTCACCCCTGGGGTATTTGAGCTTTATGCACAAAAAGCAACTTCCATTGACCCTGTTTTTATAAATTATATTATACAATATTCTAAAACTTTTAAAAAGGTATGTTTGTCTGCTAAGTCTTTGTGCATATGCAATAAAATAAATCTGGAATATTATAAATCAAGAAACAGGAAAAGTCAAATGTTCTGGAAACTCTTTATCATTAAAAGTTAACAATAAGATTATTAAGTCAGACAATGAAGTCCAAAACATCTCAAGCTGGTAGAGCGTAAACAACAGAAAGTTAAACGTTTAGATATTTAAATAAAAACTACTCTGTATTAATTATAGCAAGTTCTGATACTCGACTCAGTGCAAAAGCTTGAGGCTAGTAGCCTGTGTCTGGTGAGAGCCCTTCGTGAATCAGTCGGAGGTGTTCGTAATCGCGTGGAGCACGTGTGGCGGTCCCCCCTCTCCTGCTGCCTCCCAAACACCTCCTGTTCGGGCATCTACTCGCAGTAGTTTTCTTTTAACATCTCTTTTAACGTCATGCCTTTCTGGTACTTATATGTATCCGATTAACTATTAGCTGCGTCTGGGCGGGACTTTTAACATTTCTAACGATTCGAAAGGTGGTTCCGTATTTAAAGGGTTTATTAATGCGCTTGTAAATAAAGGATTGGAGAAGGGGAAAATGGACTCGGCCATGAGACTTAAAAATACATATATACGTATAATACGTATAACAGACAACATGTTATATTATTTTCATTCAGATATTTACTATTGTCTAGGTACAGTAGTTAATCTACTCGTATCTATATAAAAATCTCGCTTCGCGATTTTTGTCCTGGATAAACTACAAAACTATTTAACTGATTTTGATGAAATTTGACTTACTGTATGTAATTTGTACCTAAAAGATAGCATCGTTTTTATCTCGATTATTAATGTAAATATATTATTGCGAATTATTTGTAAGTAATTATTTGTTAGTTTCATAAGCTCAAACAGATGGCGGTGTGAGTTTATTTATTCGACATAACACTGAGTTATCTAGGTTGGGTAACAAACCAGTAGATGACATTGCGTTTCAATTTCTTACAGTCTGTTTGTGCTACAGTTTTTGCTACCGTCAACTCATAAAATAATCCTACTGCTATACTGGGTAATTGAAATAGTATGGTATCCGCAATTGAATTCACCGCGGCTACATATTTTGTTTCTGTCAATTTAATTGTTAATCTGCTTTTTGTTTTTTAGTAAGTTCACCGGCATCCTCATCAACATCACCACCATCACCGGTATCATCATCACCATCATCACAGTCATCGAGCGTATGCATGTCATCATTAAAGAAAGTGCACGTAAGTTATTAAAAACTAAGCTGACCAAGCGGATATTTTCAACGCTTATAAAAAAATATATTCTTTAGAGTGCATGTGATTTAACCATTATGTACCTCTCGTACATATTTGATCATTTTCGGAAAAGAAAACATTTGAAAAGTATCAATTTATTTGGCAAGCGCTGAAAAGTTTGTTGAGTTCTCGCGTTGCTGTATTTTTAAAAGTTGATTTAATTGTTAAGCTCTCTTCTTGCGTCGATTCCATTTTTGAACCCAATAGACATATTTTTAACTTGGCAATTTAACTAATTTGCAATAAAATTCTTTATCAAAAAGACACGTTACAATTGACAACAGTGTAACAACAAAGTGAAATTAATATTAAAACTAGAAGTGACAATGTTGATATTATTAGTGAAAACAAGACTTAAGTCTTATAAAAATTTTAATATATTAAAAACGAAATTTTTTTTATATCTGTTTTCCCAAATTATTACTCTCCCTAAATTGCTTCTTGCTGACAATAAAGCTAAACGCTGGGAGCCGCTTTGTAGAACGTGTTGCCACTTGCCATCATAATGCAGTTGAGGGTGAGCCTGAGCAACCGCATTACATTTACAACACAGCGACGTTTTTCAATTCAGGGCATCTACTTATAATACGGTGTAATTAACGATATGACCGCGACATAGACACTGCTTGTTGTCCAGTAAGTGCGGAAAGAACTGTTTTTATTTCAAAAGTCAAGCCAAGCTTGCTAGGCGGCGAATACTGCTCCACACCCTGATTTCTTATACTTGGCTTAGTGTTTATAGTTAAAGGAGCTTATAGCTCACCCCGAAAGTTAGCTATAAACTTCTTAGGTATACTTAAAGTTAGCTTAGCAAATCTTCGCTAAGCCCGCTATGTCTTATGCAGCTTCTCACGGAAGACAGAGCTTTATCTTGGGTGAAGGTATATATGAAGCTTGAAGTATAACATATGTCTATAATCTTCCCCTTCACTTATAATCGTTTGGTTAATGTATGTGTCATATCTTTCTTTGTTGTGAAGTTTATTTAACCGAGCAAAATTATTGGCCAAGGTATAAAAATTCAAATAGAGCTGAAATATTTTTGTACGATTATTGGTGAGAACACTGTTCTAAATGATATTCTAGCTAAAAAGCCAATTCCATTCCATCGATTCCACTCCAGAACAGAATAAAATAAAAATAATAAACAAATAATTCAAAGACATTATTAAAGGTCACAAAAATGTTTTTTGTTTGTATTTTCCGACCAATTAGGCCTCGTTTACGAAGACGCGGGGCGTTGCGCGGCGCGGCCCGCGGCGCGACCCGCACAGAATTCAAACATATGGCGTTGTATGAGTGCGTTTACGGAGAAGCGATTTTACACGACTTTGCTTGAAATGGCGCGTTTTTTACGGCCGAGCCCGCGGATAGCACGGCCGCGTCTCACGCGGCGTTTATAGCGGCGGCGCACGCAGCGACAATTCTCTATAAACAACATCGTATATTGCCATATGTTTGTGTTTACGCGTGTGATTATGAGTGCCGCTTCACGCGCCGCCTCACCGTAAACAGAAAAAACGTCGGACGCGCCGCGAGACGCCACGCCACACGCGACGCGCGACGCCCCGCGTCTCCGTAAACGAGGCCTTAGACTTTCGGTGAGTTTCAATGAAAAACTGGCTATACAGAACAACATAAAACTTTTTCTTAAGAGTGACCATTTTTGAAATATAGCGATTCAAAAATTGTAATGCTCATTTTTCATTCCAGCGATATTTCAAGGGCATTAAATTTATATTATGACTGCCAAAAAGATGAATTGTCTAATGTGGAAAAAAATGTTGTTTAAAAGTCAATTATCATCACAGCCGATATACGTCTCACTACTGGGCATAGACCTTTGTACATCACTTAGAATTCGACTACTTTGGTAAATGTGTTACTATACCTTACAAATGTAAGCTTGTGGAGAAAAAGAATATCTAATATATCTATCTAATATAATAGAAAATGCGTCTTGTGTAATGAAATAGTAAAATTATTCCATTACACAAATCTGGTAGCACATTAGACCCAAGTAATTTTAGACCTATCACTGTGCTACCTACTTTAGCAAAATCTTTAAAAAAATGTTGGAACAAATGCAAGGCTTTTTTAGCAGGAATAATCATCTACTGTGTAAACAATTTGGTTTTAGGAAAGATCGCTCAACAACCGATACTGGTTTTGAATTAATATAACACATATATAAGGCCTGGGAGGACTCACATGATGCGCTGGGCGTCTTTGTGATTTGCCCAAGGCGTTTGATTGCGTTTACCATGAAACCTTGATCAGGAAATTATAATACTAAGGATTTCGCGGCACTGTTATGGATCTTCTTGTCTCCTATTTGGCTGAGAGGATTCAGAAAGTAGACGTCAATGGGAAGAAGACCCGGGGCTCCTCGGTTATAATGGAAGTTCCGCAGGGTTTAATTCCTGGTCCTTTTCTATTTTTGATATACATTAATGACTTGCCTGATTATGTACAAGATGGGCATGAGATAGTATTATTTGCAGATGATACTTCACTTATGTTTAAAATAAAAAGGCGATTGCAAATTTATGAGGATGTAAATAATTCTATCTCAGGAATAGTTTACTGGTTCAATGCCAATTACTTGTGCCTCAATAACGGGAAAACTAAATGTATAAAATTTGTCTTACCCAATGTTTAACATTGAGGTTTACACCACTATAAATATAAGGCATAAAAATGTGGACCTTGTGGATACCGTAGTATTTCTTGGTATTACTTTAGCTTCAGTGGGGCCCACATATTGATAAATTGTCGAAGAGACTTAGTTTTGTACCCTACGCTGTATGGAAAATACGTCAGCTGACTGATGTTGATACAGCAAAGTGTACAAGATACTTCGCCTATTTTCATAGTGTGATTTTGTATGATACAATGACACTTGCGTCAGTGAATACTAGGTAAAAGAATATGTCAGCGTCACCAAATACTAGGCTCCAAAAAATTTATACTTAATTCTTTCAAATGCCTTTGTGTACGTTTCTACAATAAAATCCCAAATAATATTAAAGCACTTAGCTTGAATAAATTTAAAGTCACAATCAAGGGCGCACTTATTAGAAATAAGCATATTATAAAGTGTCTGATTATATGACAGACAAAACTGCTTGGGATCGACAAAAAATGTGACAATTGACGTTCAAAGGGTAGTAACACTTTGTGATAATAGGATAAAGGTCATTCATTTGAGTAACTGTTCCACTCACTCCGACAGGTATTTCTATATTATTTTGTTAAAATAAAAATGTTTGTGAAATATAATATGTGTAATATTGGCAATTTAAAAGAGGTGTAGAGCCAACATTTTTTTTCAATTTACTTTTACTTGTATTTGCATACATCTTAATAATGGTTGGGGTGTGTGTACTAGAGTTAAATAATTAGTTAATTATATTCTTGGGTGAAGATTTTTTATGTCTATTTGACGTCATTAGGTGCCTCTAAAGGTCTATATTGAATAAAGATTTTTGAGTTTGAGTACATGTTAGAAAAACATGAGGACAATGGGTCATAACACCACCACGTTGGCCCAATGCTGATTAGTGGGTAAAAACGGTTGCATAACGTAAGCAAACAAGGCCAACGGCTTAACGTAATTTCCGAAGCACGAAGGAACTCGCGATCACAAACTTTTCGTTAGCTGGTGGAGATGGTTGCTTTTTACAAGGTTTTATTTAATTTCACCTGTCCCGGTGTCTGTAATGAAATCTTGCAAGTTAAATTTGACCAACTTCCCGGTTTCCAATTAAGCTGACATTTTGCATGCATATAGGTATATGTATATCGCGTGACAATGCAATATTATGATGACATTGGAGCTGCAAGCCAATTATGGATCTTTCATCGTATGACATGGTATAAATTTGAGAAAAAGAAGTCATGAAATTCTGCATTTCGTATTACCGATCTCCAATGATATCATCACTACGGCATAATTTCAATAATGTCATCATTAAATAATGAACAAATAATCAAAAATCTGACCGGAAATCGTATTTTTCGTTTTGCACTATGATATCATATGATATCATTTGCAAAACCATGAGATCGGCAATAGGCCCTCAGATATGATGCTGGAGCTGGAAGGTGGCCATAAGAACGACACATCCCCATCGAATTTGGACTCGTTTGATTCGTATTGACGAGTAATTTGATCCTATATGGTAACTTTTTAGTTCGTTTTATTAACAAGTAATAAAGATTGTTTTTAAAAAAGTTTTTAAATACCGAATTTTATTACAAGCTTTTATTTACTTTCACCTGTCCTGTATGCAGTTCCAATCGCAATTTTTAATCCATTAATAGTTAGACACAACCAAATTTGTTCAACGCCTGGGGTTTCCGGGTGAGAAAGCAAACGCGCGCTAATACCTTGCTTGATAAAAAATCCGCCACCACCTCCGCGCGCCCGTTGGCTCGCAGTAGCAGGATCCCTTGGCTTTTGCCGTAGACTAGAGATGTGTAACTTAGGAGTGATTCATTCAAAAGATATATATCTGACGCAAGGAGTGATTATATCAGTATATCACTTCAGTTTCAAATATATCAGTAGCTCAGTATCTCTTTCAGTCGCCTGAGATGTCCGAGAGCATTGAAACCGCATTGAATCAGTAACTCTTTCAATCGGCAGGATTTTATTAGGTGACTGATTTTTCATATTCACAACAGTATTAAGAAAACTATTCGAAGTATATATGAATACAAATTAATTATAAATCTCTTTATGAATGCTAATCTCCAAATAAAAAATAAGTTAATAAAATTAAATTAAGAAATTTAGACACAGAGCACACATTCATTATATTACTGATAAATTAAAGAAACACTGAGTCACTGAATTAATGATCTAGATAAAGATATAAATGATATAGTGATATAAAAGAGTGATATATGTCAGCAGCTCCAAAAGATACATATCTCTCTTTTCCTCTCAATGATATACTCTGCACAAGTCTACCGTGTAGACGGTAGCCGGCGCGTGCGCCTCTTCCCCCACTCTAATGCAAGTTTCGTTGACAGCCATTACGTCAACAGAGTGCTGCGTCAAGGCAGCCACGAACTCATCATGCCTTGTATTAAGTGAACCAGGGTTCAAGAAGCCAATAGAAAAGAATTTAACTTGAATAAACTGTATAACGAAACTATAACAATATGGTCAAATTTGGAATTTAACAGATATTGTCTAAGGAGCGATATATGGCGCCAATTGGTAACTTTTGGTATACATAAGTCATACGTACAAAATGTTATATACCCCAATGGCTTTTTAATACCTGTGAAATTAAACTGTAAAATTACCGAGCGTACCAAAAATGCATATAACCTGAAAATGTAAATGGCAACTATAACATCACAGCAGAAAACGTGCACTCGTTTTTTTGAGTGTGCCAAAATAAGTTTAAAAGAATAACAAGAAAATAAATAATTATATATTATTATACTGTCCACAGTGTCAAAACTATTCAAGCATCCACCAAATTGCAGAGGAGCTAAAATCGTGACACACCCCACACGCGAGAAAAGCGAATATTACAGAAGCACAGTGCATAATAAAACGGACAAAGGAAATTAAACGTCTTACTTTTAAAAGCATAACACAGTGTGAGCCTAAGTACACTGAACTTAAAATGGTGTTCACCATTACAAAAACATGTTTTTGTGGCACCAATACAATAAATATATATGAAAGCAAAAAGCGTTGGCAATAGTCCAGAAAATTCTTCTCTATCTACATAGACATTACTTTAATACGTTTACAATTATTGCGCATTACCATACCAGAAATAAAATTAAAACATAATGAGGACAACAAACAAGCGGACTAGACAGAATGAATAATTTATCTTTAAAAAATCATTGAGTGGATTGAAATACATTAAACATGAAAACATGATAATATGTGTAATTAAGTTATTATATAAAGTAATAAATATAGGACCATCACAATATATTAATATGATACTTTAAAGAAATAAATGTATATTAGAGCATGGAATATGGATAAAAATATAGATGTAGGGATAAAAATATACTACATTTTGTTAAAATGTAGTATATTTTTATCCCTACATGAACAATGATACGTCTACAATAACTATAAATATTATTGTGCTGAACTACAATAATACAAGCAGGTAAAACATGTACCGAAACACAGCACATTTTGAGGGCAGACATGTAAACAAATAACATAATGATTGGATTAAACGAAATGAGAATTATTTTTAAAACAATGTATTCGTAAAGAATACGAATTGTTACGGCAAACAGAGTTGACACTAACAAACATTGCATGCAATAATATAAAAAATCTTGTTCACATGTAAGAGTATAACAAGCGCATAACAAAGCATGTAACAAGTTAGCTATAGTTATTTTCTATAGCTAATTAGTTTATTAATATAATTAGTTTATTTGTCACTAACGGTTTTCGCGGTGGATCCGGGCCGTTGGACTGTCGTGCATACACCTATCCCTTGTCCAGATATAACGCCAGCTCAAGCGTCCAGCGGCTTTACGCGCCCAGTGAAATATTGATCTATTTACCCGAGTTAGTCGCTCGTTAATGTAGAAGCGGCGGGTAGGCCCGTGCCCTCCGTAGTGGCACCACGCCGAACACGAGCAGGTCGCAACAGCTCATCGCGCATGGCGCGTCGGGTTAACCGCACCACCACTGGCCTAGGACGGCTCGGCTGCCCCGCATCTGAATCAGCTGGAGGGCGCCCCACCCGCGAGGTGTAGACGATCTCATTCATACTGAGGTTAACCCCCAGCTTGCCAGCCAAAGTTACAGGTATATGCGTCAAATTTACACTATTTTGTTCCGGAATGATAGAAATCTCAACATCATTTAGTAGCAGCTCTTGGTCACGTTCGTTGAGTTCAATTTTTAGTTGGTCAATAGAAGAAAGCAGTGAACTTTCATTCGCGGGGTAGGCGACGGCAGTGCTACTATGGAGCTTCAATTTTTTTTTCAAATTCTTTGAAAATTTCGTTTTAATAATACTCAGAAGTTGAAAGCCTCTCCATTTGCCTCTTTATTTTTTTTATATTGTCTACCAACAGCAGTTCTGGATTTCGAATTGACATTGAAATTTGTTTGGCATTGGAATGTTTTAGAAAGATTGTGATATTTACGTTTTCTTTCCAATTATTTCTTCACAAGGAGAAGGTTTTTTCCAGAATCCAAGAAATACTTGAAAAAAATACAGTATCACTCCAGCCGAATTTGCGCTTAGCAGTATATTAAGCGATCCACTTTTATTTTAATGTACATTAACTATTTCTCCGCTTCGTTATTCGTTATACGTAAATATTTTTTTTTCATTTCAATTCACTACAAAAATATTAACCGCAAAAAAGTGTAAAAAGATCAACCCAATTTTCTAAAAGCGGGCAATGAAATACAAGGCAGTTCTCGTGATTGGCAAAGGAGTAAGTCAAAACAACACTGTTGTTATCAAAACAGAATGAATAAAGGATGGCAAACAACAATTAGCTGGCTGAATCAATGCAGCTCTTGTTTTGACTACGGTTTGCACGGTGTAAACAAACCGGGTGTGCCGAAGGTATATACTCGGTATAACAACTCGATGTAATCGTTTAGATTTTCAGTCACTTGTTGGAATCGCAATAAATAAAATATTCTTCTTCGTTAAATAGGTGTTTTCACCACAGAACCTCTTTCTGTGTTTTGTGGCTTTTACGTAAAAGGAACGTGTGATTATTTGTAAGTGATCACTAGTACCTAGTGACTAAGTTGTTATATGTCACGCTTGGTAACGACATAATTTATTATAAACGTTTATTTGTTTTATATAAATTCTAAGTTATTTAGGATAAACTAATATTGTAAATAGAGATTTAAAAGAGGAAATACAAAATAAGACCTTAGTTTTTTATCTGTTCAGTCAGTGTTTCAGGTGGCTTTCTCAATTTTCTTTCAAAGTATGTATTCGGTAAGAACCCATGTAAATCCCAGAGGCATAGCAAAAAATATACAATAAAACAAAAACGATTCCCTCTCGTGGTATTAAACTCAAGGCCGTTTGAACTCTGGGTGGTTTACGCGCGTGAGTTACGATCCTGAGGGAATTCGTAATTTTGGAACTTGACTTGAGCTATCTGCATACTTTTTCACACCATTTTATACCCATTTTATTGCAATCTATTCAGTAATTTTTGCGTGAAACTGTGACAGACATCCAATTATTCTCATAACATTTCGCATTTATAATAGTAGAAGAAGAAGATGTTGCGGTATTCAGTGTAGTAACTTATAGCTGCCATTAAAATCAAATGAATCATCAATTCACTTGTGACGTTTGCGTCATATCAGTTAGAACACGTCCATAAATCAGTATACGGTGCGAATTTTTTTGTTCATAACCACGCAATCGGCCTCAAACGCCACCAGGAAGAAGGTTTTGTGGACCTGAAGACTTATTTTGAGACAATTGAATTTAAATTCTCATTCGAAATCAGAAATTCGAATACGAATTTCAAATTCACTAAATTTTGATTGGTTGATTTTGATTGGTCCTACCCACTCGTTTTTGCTTTCCACGAATATACGCCACGTTCGATTCATCTTCGGTTTTTTGAATTACATTGAGTTATTGCGTACCGGTTTTTGTTTGATTGGAAAATCATTAAAATTGGTAACAGTACAAAATAATTTCGCACATGATTTGTATTTGTATTTTAATTCAAGATTCACGTCTAATGATTCAAAAATGCGTCTCTAGATTGCGATTTGCCTAGTGTGACGGCAATTGATGGAAAAGATAACCATTTTTTAACCGTTGGCCACATTTATCGGCGGCGCGACATTTGATGCAACACGCGAAGCGACAACCCTACGAACCCACAATACAGCGAAGGCATATTCCGCTAGGGATCCGGGACGCGTTTTACTCGCACCGTGTGCGTACTGTCTTGCCTCCGATAAACAGGCACTAATCGACGCGACTGGTCGTATACCAACATATGGACATGCACTTACCGATGCGACTGATTATATGTTTCTGTAAAAGCCCAAACTACGGTAAATCTTAAGATTTTCCGGTAAAACTCAAGATTTACCCACTGTTAATGGTAAAAGTCCGAACTGTTGTGTGATCATAATCCATTTCGGACTTTTATCATCATATTCTCAGTAAATCTTAGAACTTACCACCAAGATGCGGTAAATGTTGAAAATATAGTAATCATATGGACCGTTTTTCATACAAATCTAGTCCCTTGTTTTCTTCCAGGAAAATGGCAAAAGTTGCTCTATTTTTTACAAAAAAATCTATGGGCTTAGCATGTTCCTATGTTTTCCTTTTTTACTTTAAGTTAATTAATCCACCTCGTCGCCATTTTTTCTTGCCCGGGTCTCAATAGTGAATTGTTATCGAAAAAACTTATAGCATCATACTGAAAACTGTAGGTTAGGTTATATATTGCGACCACACGCAGTGGAGCGAGCGGATCATAAAACTGTTAAGAAATTCCCAAAACCAACATTTCCTAAGTAACATTTTAGGTTCTAGAATAGTTTTGAAAAGGTTCTAGAACCTATATATGGATATCTGCTACTAAGTCTTAATAGACTCAATAATGTTATATTAACCTTATAATAACCCGCTGAGTGCAAAAAGAGCCCACGTTTTAGAACCTTTCTGAGAGCTACAGCAAAACCTATAGTTTAAATCACAATACCTTTATTTAAGGTTAATATAACCGTCTAAAATGTTGTTGGATGTATCTTTATTATTTTTTATTTATTGATTTACCAACATTTGTTTACACCAATATATTATGAGTAAAATTATTATAAAGTAACAAACTAAGTGCAAAAAACACTTATAGGTAAATATTAGGTTGGGGAAAAAGTCTTTTCGCATTATAGTATGTATAAACTTGTAATAAAATCTCTTTGGCTATACTATTTGTATCTGGCTGGTTTTGGTATCATTGAAAGTTTAAATTTTAAAGAACATAATTCCAAATTCAAATTAGGAAAATGTGTGATTTTCATTTGTTTTTCGTACCGCCAAGATGAGTGAATCTAATGAAGAAATTCGATACATTTTAAAATTTTACTACAAAAAAGGTAAAAATGCAACGCAAGCCGCGAAAAAAATTTGCGATGTTTATGGACCTAGTGCAGTGTCTGTGAGAGTAGCACAAATTTGGTTTAAGCGTTTTCAATCCGGAAATTTTGATGTCAAAGATGCACGTCGCTCTGGTCGCCCTATTACAGATAAAATGGATGCCATTTTTGAAAAAGTGGAGCAAGATCGGCATGTTAGTAGTTACGACGTAGCTGAAGAACTGGGAATGGGAATTGACCACAAAACAGTTTTGGCGCATTTGAAAAAAACTGGGTACACAAAAAAGCTCGACATTTGGGTACCTCACGAGCTCACTGAAAGAAACCTAATGAACCGTGTACTCATTTGTGATTCTTTATTACGACGTAATGAAACCGAACCATTTTTGAAGAAGCTGATAACTGGTGATGAAAAGTGGATCACGTACGACAAGAACGTGCGAAAAAGGTCGTGGTCAAAGGCCGGTCAGGCTTCACAGACTGTGGCAAAACCCGGGTTAACTCGCAACAAGGTGATGCTGTGTGTGTGGTGGGATTGGAAGGGCATTATTCATTATGAGCTGTTACCACCAGGCAGGACCATCGATTCTGAACTCTACTGCGAACAACTGATGAGATTAAAGCAAGAAGTTGAGAGAAAGCGGCCGGAATTAATCAACAGAAGGGGTGTGGTTTTTCATCATGATAACGCTAGACCTCACACATCTTTAGCCACTCAGCAAAAATTAAGAGAGTTTGGCTGGGAGGTGTTAATGCATCCGCCGTATAGTCCTGACCTTGCACCTTCAGATTTCCACCTGTTTCGGTCTCTTCAGAATTCTTTAGGCAGTGTCAGGTTAACATCACGAGAGGACTGCCAAAACCACTTGTCGCGGTATTTTGACCAGAAGTCCCAAAATTTCTATAGCAATGGGATCATGTCCCTACCTACAAGATGGCAAAAAGTTATCGAACAAAATGGTAACTACATACTTTAGTTAAATGTAAATAAACTATATTAAAAAATGTTTTGAATTTTCTTAAAAAATGCGAAGAAACTTTTTCCCCAACCTATTACATCACGCACTAAACAACACGTACACGAGCTTAAAAATTAATGAAAATAACTTAGTACAACTAGTTACCTACTTTAAAAGATTAGGTACCTTTCTTTATTTGGATCCGTTCACATACTGCTCAATCAGTCAATTTTTAATTGATTCAACAATGTATAAACGAATCCTGTTTGGTGAGTCAACAAAAATATCAATCTCGGCACTACTCATTTACCAGATTGCTGAGTCTTGAAATGGGAGAGTTGGAGCCAAAAACTGTTTTTCTACAAGGTACATGAAATGGGGTTATTTTGTTGCGAGGATGTCGAAATGGAACGCGGATTTTAAATTTACTAAATAGATGGGGATATTCGATTTATTATTTAAAATTTTAGACACGAACATCAAATCAATAACACGTCTACGATCTTCCAAAGAGTGAATTTTAAAATGCTGCAATTGTTTTTTATAAGATGGTAGTTTTCTCTTTGCGATTCCTGCAGTGTATCTTAAATGCCGCATAAATCTTTTTTGCAATCTCTCCAAGCGTAAAGAGTGAGTAGCATAGTGATGTCTCCATACAACAGAACAGTATTCCGAAATACTTCGTATGAAGGTGTTGTAAAGGATAATTTTGGTTTTACTGTTACGAAATACTTTAGCACTCTTAATAACATAACCTAAGGCTTTAGAACCCCGGCTTATAATATATTCCATGTGCGGTAAAAATGTGAGCTTTTTGTCAAAGATTACACCTAAATCACGTATCTAATCTACTTCTTTGATGTTAATTGTACCTATACGGTACTGGTAAGGGACCAAATTACGTTTACGCCCGTATTGTAAGAAATAACATTTTTCTGTGTTGAGTTCCATTCCATTTAGCGAACACCATTTCACAAGCTCGTCAACATCCCGTTGAAGCATGATCGACTCGTCGACAGAATTACTTACTCTGCCAATTTTTAAGTCATCTGCGTACATGTAAATATTGGAAAATCTTAAGATGTTAGGTAGGCCATTGACAAAGATAGTAAACAAAATTGGGCCCAAATGTGAGCCTTGAGACACACCTGGTGTTATTTTTCGAGATTCTGACTCATATCCATTGAGGACAACAGGATAGAATTTTATCCAGTTTAACATTGCATTTGAAATACCATACGCTGATAACTTTTTTACCAGGATATTAGGACACAAACGATCATACGCTTTGCTGAAGTCCGTAGAAAATAAATTACAATAAAGTAATTTAAAATATATATTCTTTAAATACTTAACATTATGTTATTTAAATTTTACACCGCGCTGTAATTGAGTGGCTGTATATAAAGTCGGAACATGGTTCAATAAAAATGTGAAAAAAGAACTAATTTCTTTTTTAAAATTTGACGGCAGCCGTTAGTTGAAAGTGATTTTCCCTAGGGCTAAAAAGTATTACTTTCAACCCGCTCCTCAGGCAACTTCAGACCTACTTTCAGAGTATGAGTAATGAAAAAATCTTTAAAAACCTATAACATGCTGAGTGTTGCCGAAAAACCCAATTTTAGCCGCCATTTTTGAGCGGCAGCCATGTTGGTTGTTACAAGGTTCATAGTGCTCTACACTTCAAGCCCTTTCCTGTGATACCCATATTTCTGAGGTTGGAAACGAAATTTCTAATGTCATTTTGAGTGACGGCCCTGTCGATTTTAGAGCGATGTCACCAACTTAATAGTGCTCTACAGAGGCATTTGATACCTTCAAGGTGTTTGGTCGACACCCCTATCAAGCCGAAATCTACTTATGTAAACATAGTCATATAAAAGATATGGCGTCATTAAAACTTCGAAATTGTAATAGTTATATTCACTACAAGTGCGGGAAGCCTGTCATTGCAACGAGTTCCGACAAATGTCGTCCCGAGCCGAAGGCGAGGGTTGACAGTCGGAACTCGTTGCAATGACAGTCCCGCACGTGTATTGAACAACTATTTTTAATACTGTTGCGAATAATGAAACAATAAATACTTAGCAACCATATGTAGCAATGTACCTAATTTTGGGCTTTACAGGTAAAATACTCACACTCGCATTTTCAGCAATTAAACATAATTCCGGTGGTGTTAAATCAATTAATATGTTATCAGAGTCACTTATTTTCTAGAATTATTAAACTTTTAAGCAAATAACAACAATCAATAATCACGCTGAGAAAATTTTAGAAAAATGGCGCCAAATATGTCGTCGTACGTACTCTACGTATACAGCAGTGACAAAGCAAATGCGTACTATGCTTTGCTTGCCGTGTTTTTAAAAGCAAGGTCCGGCCGTGCTTTTTGTTATGCTTTGCTTTTAGGCATGCTTTTACAATACAAAATCTGGTAGACCAGTCAGATTATTTAGCGCAATCTTAACTTAGCATGCTAGAAAAAAGCACGAAAAAAGCAAAATGTGTGTCAGATTCTAGACATTTGACATTTGGTAAAGAAAAAGCACTAGTGCGTAATGGTGGTCATCCCGCACGCTAAACAGCCCTGCAATATACTACTTTTTGAGCAACTGTATTAAAAAAAATATTTTCTATATTCCCATACATTTTTACCCTAGACCCCACTATTTGTCTGGGGGATTTGAAAATTGGATGTTGAAACCTAGTAATTGACAGTAAATAAAGACTACTTTGGCTTAACAAAGAATTAATTTTTATTACAGACTCTAGAATTAGATGAACGAAAAAAAAATAATTGCTTTAGCTCATTCACATCAACAGCTCAACAGAAAAACAAAAAAGAAAACAACCTAGTTAAAGATATTAAAGATTTTTCTCCATCTCTTTATAGCAAAATGGCAATTTACATGGAGTTTATATATGGCCGTACTCAACAATGACGTCACGGTTGATGTCGGATCTCTCTGTCTAATCGCTTCCAAAATAACAGCTTAAAATTCTTGTATCTAATGTATTTCTAAGCCGATTTTAATTCTAATTTCATATGATTGCATCTTTTTCTACGGTATTTCCATATTTTATGACGAGACGTGAAAATTAGAATTCAGTCATCATCCCAATTTCTTCGGGGCTGGTAAGAGCTCGGTGGTCTAGTTGGTCAAGGCGTCAACACGGTATGTTGGAGACGCTCGCTGGTTCAAATCCCGCCAGAGACGAATTTTTTTTCTTTATTAGTTTATTCAGCATTTTTTCAAGCTTTCAGACTAGTAACTTATAAGTTGTAATATGTCACGGTTGCTATATAGATAACGAATTAATTTTGTTTGAACCGAATCAACAATTTTTACTCCGACCACGGATTTAAAAGCGATAAAACGGAACAAGGATACTAACCACTAGAACAGAAAGGTACTCGTTCTGTTAATGAAAGCCACTTAGTAATTTGTATTAATCAATTATAAAAAATAAAACCGACTTCAAAAACACTAAAAACTTAAAAATAATATAAGAATAGGCACAGACAACATCACACTTCTATATTGAAGTCGGCGCCAAACGATAATCTCCTAGAAAGTGTTAAAATTTGTCACCAACTTCAATATAGAAGTGTGATGTTGTCTGTACCTATTCTTATATTATTTTTAAGTTTTTAGTGTTTTTGAAGTCGGTTTTATTTTTTGTAAAAAAATTCTATTTTTAACTTTTTAGTGAATGAAATCTTTTCAGTTAAAGAAACCCTCAATTAGTGTTTTCCTCTATTTTCTATAGGATCCCATCATCAGATCCTGACTTTGGTGACCATGGGACCACCCCTGCAGTATACTCTATGGAATACAAAAATAATTTTGGAAATGGGTTTAAAAATGACGGAGTTATGAGGTAACAAACATTAAAAAAAATACAACTGAAGATAACCTCCTTTTTTGAAGTCGGTTAAAAATTGAAAAGAACGACTTAAAGATGTCCGCATACATACAGCCGGGGTAGTTCGTTTAGAATGTAACCAGTTTGAGGCACTTCAGCAATTCATTCATTAACATTACATATCGTTGAAGACCTTATTTCACCACAAACAGTTTTTTTGTGAGATATTGAGATACACAGAGACGCGAAGTAGTTCAACTTTGGCATTTATTTAATGTTAGTCTGTGCTTATTCTTCGAAAGAAAGTCCAAAGTTTATAGTTTTGTCTCTGAGACTCTGTTTCTGCATATTCCCACAAGGTTTATTTTCGCTGGGGGGCATAAAAGTAAATCCTACACTTCCCTTAACTTTGATTTATACTTAAAGTTTGGTCTTTTCTCGAAAGTTTCATGTTCATAAAAAAGTGCAGCCAGTATCTAAAGCTACTTGAAACTTTGTACAAAAAATAAGGTTATCGTTTAAATCGTACACATATATAGATGCTAAAATCGATTCACTCACGCTAATTGGATCACCTAAATCTTGTCTTACAATTTTTCTGAACACAATTAATGGCAAACACTTACACAGCTTACCTGGTGTTGAAGATCTTAGTTGTGCCAACGATAATCAATCGTCTGGTACAATAATTATGCTCTCCAATCATAAATCAATTCGAATTGAAATCATGTGGCTCATTTTTTACATAGATAATATTTTTTCTGGTCTGTTCTGTGCCAATACTTAACCATAAAACTGACACTATTATCATTGGTATCGTTTCTTCATATGGTTCCGTTGAATATCTCAATCATAATGTTCTTTAATCGTATCGCAAAGTTTTTGAAAAACAGGTAAAGTAGTGAGTATAATAATAATTGGAGGCTCATATGGAGTTTCATTTTCAGTTTAAATTAAAATTCTAACAAAACTGTGATATCATATTTTTTGTAGCAACTTTTGTTTTTTTTTAATTAACAATTATTTAAACTACAGACTCGTGGTCCGTGCTTTTATTCTACTTTGTTTTTTTTTTAAATCTCATTACGTATTATTTAAATCCGACTACTCTACTCTTATATTTAGGGTGAGTTGCGCATCACCTAAAATATAACTATCCTACATGTTCTATCTATAATTTTCACACACCCACACACATATACATATACATTATATACATAAACACATATACGCACATATGTATTACACCCCTATTACATTATTATACTTTACATATTATTGATTTTTGTTATTCTACATTTCATGGAACACTTTTAATAACATAACAATATATTATATACGCTGTTATTATTTTCTTCTTTCTTATTAACTGCATGTTCGCATTCTATATTCAAATACGCATTCTTAACTATTTGCTTAACTATGTCTATAGGTATGTATGTAGCATTTAGAATGAAAAAATCTTATGACTTAGCTGAGGTTAACGCTAGTAGGATTTGCGGTAAAGTGGTTCATTTGGAGTAAAATATTCTAAATTTAAAGAACCAAATGGTTCATTTATAAAGAATTTACTAAGTTTATGTTTAGCTGATGTTTAATTGTAATTAATTGTATTAGGTATCAATGCCAATGCCAGCAATGAAAAACAATTTTTTAGTGCTTTGTACGTTAAAAATAAATTCAAACTAGTCTCTTTCAATTCAAACTCATCGTTTATAGTCTGTAGTAAAATTCGCGAATAGGTACTACCTATAAAATCAATACGCAAATGATAATATTTTATAGTCAACATAAGTCCATTTTCATTCACCGAGCAAATGAGTTACCTACTATTTAAAAAATTGTTATTCGAGTCTAATACTGAAAAGAAAAATAGTCATTCTTATTACAAAACCAGTTAGATTAAATCTTTATTCACTCTTAGAACGCCCGTTCGTAAATACTATTTCCATTAAATGAAGGTTAAAAGCATTGTAGTTTTTAAGATTACACACAACTGAAAAATATGCAAAAGAGTTAAAAAGATTTTTACAATTGAATTGATCGGTCTATTGCTGGTGTGAAATGCTTATCATCAGCAGATTACACATAAGTAGGTTTTATCATAGGTTTGTCATTATTTAAGAAATGCCCATTTATTTATCTTGAAGTAGTTACTATATAACTACTTCATGATAAATAAATGGGCATCGGCTAATTTTGTGTTTCCGAAGATGACCGACATATTGTCATCTAGGCAGTATTGTAATGATATGGAGCTTCTTGTGATTGTAAACGATTATTAGCGCCGAACTACTTTTTAACCGACTTCAAAAAAGGAGGAGGTTATCAATTCGGTTGTATTTTTTTTTGTTTATGTTTTGTTACCTCATAACTCCGTCATTTTTAAACCGATTTACAAAATTCTTTTTGTATTCGGTAGAGTATACTGCAAGGGTGGTCCCATGGTTCACCAAAGTCAGGATCTAATGATGAGATCCCATAGAAAATCGAGGAAAACACTAATTTTCATTAATTAATTTCAAATAAATTAGGGTTTCTTTCACTAAAAAGATGTCATTTACTAAAAAATAAAAATTTTAATACTTGACATATTTTAATACTTTCTAGGAGATCATCGTTTGGCGCCTACTTCAATATAGAAGTGTGATGTTGTCTGTACCTATTCTTATATTATTTTTAAGTTTTCAGTGTTTTTGAATTTGGTTTTTATTTTTTTTTTAAAAGAAATTTGTCAGTTGTCTTTGATGAGTTAAACGATTGTTTCCGATGCCCATTATTTATCTTGATTTACTGTATTATACACCTAAATTGAGCCACCTTGCATTTTTGGGTTATATCGTCCATAAATTTAAAAAATATTTAGACAGCCAAATAGTTTTTTTATGCAATTTTGTAGCTGACACATTCATATTCAATCTGATGTGCTGATTATGAATATTCCAGCTATAAAATTAATTGCATAAAACTTTTTGGTCGACCAATCATTTTTTAAAGCTATGGACGGTATAATCCAAAAGTGCAAGGTGGCTCTATTTAGGTGTCCAGGAGTATATTTTGTTGCAGGATTCATTTAATTTAAGGGCGACTTGCACAACGCATACTAAATACATGACACAGTCACAAATAATATTAATATACTACAAACCTATTGTTTTTGTTGAAAATTTATTTAGACAGAACTAGGTCGAACGTATTTCTTTAGTGACGGTTATACAAGTACCTCTAAAACTTCGTACGACGGCTTTATAACTGATTTAGTTGTAAAAATTATATTTTGATGCGATATGCGAACCTTAGTATGTAATTAAACGACTCTTCAAGCATTGGCGTATCTAGAGTATTTTTCCAGGGGGAACTAGCCCATGATTTTGTGTGAAGTTATCAGTATTTTGGCGTCCATCATTGAATTTTGAATCCATGACGACCATCTAGACCATTCTGGGGTGGACACGGCCACCCGACAATGCCTTAACGGATCCTAAAGTATGTTTTATAACATAGACCATTGACACTATAGACTGATAGACTGAAGAAATACCTAGATCGTCAACATTGCTTAACCTTAGCAAACGTTCGCTGAGCGCACACGCCAATGCGCTACCAAGCTCCTTAATTTTTTATACGAGGGTTATTCCAAAAGTAAGGTCTGATTTCTTTAAAAAAGATATCAAATATTTTTCAAAAATAATTGTCATATTTACATTCCTTGTAAATTCCACTTGTTACGCCTTTAGGTAGCGGAACAAGTGGAAATCGCTCGGAACCAAGTCTGGTCTGTACGTTGGGTGGTCCATCGCTGTTCCCATCCAAAAGACTTGATCAGAGTTTGGGTTTCTTTCGCAGTATGGGGTCTCGCATTGTCATGCAGCAATAACACTCCAGGTGTCAGAAGCCCACATCGCTTATTCTGGATTGCACGTCGAAGTTTAGTCAGAGTAGCGCAGCAGGCGGCTTTATTGAATGTTGTCCCTCTTTCCATAAAGTCGACTAACAAGACTCCATGTTTATGACCTTACTTTATAATCGGCGGGATTGACACATGCGAAACCTATGTACCTACCTTCGACTTAGCGAGTCATTAGCGATTTGAAAAATAGATAAATCAACCAAACTTCGTCTCGGGGTTTTTCTCTTGTATTGATTTGTTAATTTTTCGATTTATTTAGAATTTTAATAGAAAATTAAGTCTCAAATATAAAACACGTTAGCGAATGATTAATTTTTATTCATAGCCCAGTCAAAATTGACATTTAAATTTACAATAATTCGCATAGAGCTAAAAATATGAACGATTAGTCAGAACACAATTATAATATGAAATCTGTAAAATAAATGATCCTGAATAAAAAAAAGCACATGTGGGAACAAACAATTTTTCAGGATCAAAATTCATGAAATTTTCTTTATATTTTCCTGAAAAATGATAATTATTAACAAAAATTTGTTTGTTTTTTCATACTGCGCCCAAGTGTCGCTTTAACGGGTGCCTTAGCAATAATATTTAAGGACTTCAAATACAGTTACATATTATAATCAACAAAAAATACTTATATTGGATGATCTAATCCTTCTCTCTATTAGGAATAATCACCATTTTCTTTGATTACATGATTTTGCCAAAATCATCGACTTCCTTAGACGCAAAGGCCCTACGAATTTGAAAAATATGTTCTTAGAAAGGGTTATTCCAAATTTTTGTCCAAATAGAACAATGTGTATATTGGTACTTTAAAATGTCATTAAATAAGATTTTCTGCTAATTTTGATGATTTTGCTACTGAATGACAGCAAAATCATTATTGAGTTATTGTTGTTCAAATGATTAACCGTTACGCGTCGGTCATTTTGAGGAATATTTCCCAAATATATTTTACACTTTTTATTGTAATTTACTGTTGTTTTTTTAATAACTAGTTTTAAGTCCAGCATGCTACTTTATTTCAAATGCTTAGGCGTCAAATAAAGTTTCTGCTTATCGCTATGGAAGGCCCCATCGGAATATACATGCTGAAAAGGGGACATTTTTGGCCAAAAACTGTTTTTTTTAAATAGCTTTGTATTATTACCTCTTTTTATATTTTTACTGTACTATACATAAATTTCTCTTAGTTATGTAAGCCTTGGCCAGTGAAAGGATTATTCATGTAAATACTATTTTTATTAATTTTACTATTTTATGATTTTAAGTCATCAAAAGTCGTCACAAGTTAGATTGTGTTTTGATTTATATAGTTTAACTTACAGAACAGCATGAACTCTTACGAAAGCGTTTCAAAGATCAATAACGCTGAAACTTAGAGTAAACTCTGAAATTATGTAATTTAGCGATTATTTTAGCGGAATTCAGTGGTTTATTTTGTCAGTAAAACATCATTTTGATGTAATTTAGAATAATCTGTCGAATCTATTTTAAGAGAAAAATTCGCAGAAAATCTTGTTTCGTTCCTTTCCTTGTCGTTTCGTTTCCGGCGAAGCGTCAGTTGGACCTGTACAATAATAAACCATTTTGTAATGCAATAGCATTGACCTTATCAGGTCAATGTGCAATAGGTAAGCCCCGTGAAAGAGTAGACATTAACCCACAGAGAAATGGATGTTTTAAAAATGGAAGTAAATTTATAATGGCGATTATTACAAAAGGAAAAGGCTACACCACACATTGTGTGTAGCGAACTGACTAATCGCAATGCAACTAAATTTTAGCTTTAGGAATTCAGTGGTTTATTTTGTCAGTAAAACATCATTTTGATGTAATTTAGAATAATCTGTCGAATCTATTTTAAGAGAAAAATTCGCAGAAAATCTTGTTTCGTTCCTTTCCTTGTCGTTTCGTTTCCGGCGAAGCGTCAGTTGGACCTGTACAATAATAAACCATTTTGTAATGCAATAGCATTGACCTTATCAGGTCAATGTGCAATAGGTAAGCCCCGTGAAAGAGTAGACATTAACCCACAGAGAAATGGATGTTTTAAAAATGGAAGTAAATTTATAATGGCGATTATTACAAAAGGAAAAGGCTACACCACACATTGTGTGTAGCGAACTGACTAATCGCAATGCAACTAAATTTTAGCTTTATGTGATTTATTGTAACTTGAGCCATATTTTCGAGCTGACTTGACCATACTACCACTGCTTTTATTGTGACAATGCTAAGAAGTGATTTTTTTTGCGTTACTAGTTACTGCCTGCGGCTTTGTCTGCGTGGACTACAGAGCTGTGCCTTCACCGAGATGGCGTCATATTTGTGAATTCAGGTAATACCACGCGGATAATATCATCTTTTATCAATCTTCATCTAATAAGTACTTAACTAGTATCCAAGTTACGCATTGGATTACTTTGTAATTATAGAATAGAATATTATTTATTTGCTAGAACATGGTGTTACAATATGATCTTCAAGTGTATAAAGTGTCACATATTCCGCTTATGTCAAAAGCATGCAAATATAAATTATTTAATCTTTAATGACATTTTCACATAATTTATCATTTATAGAAATACATCAAAACAGCTAAGTAATGTCATTATTCTTTTGCCAGATGTTAATTAAATATTGTGTCATAAACTAAAAATATACGTACTTGTGAATGTCAATAATAATCATAATTAATTTAAATGTCAATAATCGTAAGTAATTAAATAACTCTAAATTAATAGATTATGTCAATTATAAAATACTAAATATTGTTTTCTAACTATTTATTGAAATAGTTTCTTATTGAAACTATTTTAATAAATAATTATCCACGAAGGTAAAAAATTGTCCACGAAGGTGACGATGAGAATCGGGTCGATGAGAATTACCCAACAATCGTGACGTGTGCTTGAATTATACGTGTCTTCAATTCGGCTTCATATATATATTCTCAAATATAATTGATTTTTCAGTAATTAGTTATGTTACTGACTATTAGGAATTTTCTATTGCCAATTTACCAATAATCATATAAAATTATATTTAAAAAGAGTTAAGTATGTCATTACTTTGTTTTCAGTCAACGTCAAGACGGTTTTTGAATCCCTTCGGCCACATAAATAATACATGCGTATTCGAATAATTGAGCCAAGGCAAACATCAGAATAACGTCAAACGCAACGTCTTTCGCTCTAAACAGTATTTAAAGAATTATTCTTTAACTCCTTACAACTTTTTAGGGTTCCGTAGCCAAATGGCAAAAAACGGAACCCTTATAGATTCGTCATGTCTGTCTGTCTATCTGTCTGTCTGTCCGTCCGTATGTCACAGCCACTTTTCTCCGAAACTATAAGAACTACACTGTTGAAACTTGGTAAGTAGATGTATTCTGTAAACCGCATTAAAATTTTCACACAAAAATAGAAAAAATCAATAAATTTTGGGGGTTCCCCATACATAGAACTGAAACACAAAAATCTTTCTTCATCAAACTCATACGTGTGGGGTATCTATGGATAGGTCTTCAATAATCATATTGAGGTTTCTAATCTGAATAGTTTGCGCGAGAGACACGTCCAAAGTGGTAAAATGTGTGTCCCCCCCCCCCCTGTAAATTCTAAAATAAGAGAATGATAAAACTAAAAAAAATATATGATGTACATTACCATGCAATTTTCCACCGAAAATTGGTTTGAACGAGATCTAGTAAGTAGTTTTTTTAATACGTCATAAATCCTACGGAACCCTTCATGGGCGAGTCCGACTCGCGCTTGGCCGGTTTTTACTTTTTACTATGAGCTCACCTAAATCACTTGAAAGAATACAACAACGGGTCAATATGTTGAAAGAACTATCCCCTAACCCACAAAAACCTTCATCATCATCAGTTCATTAACAGCAGATGATGACTATCAGGCCTTAATACCTAAATAGCTTTAAAAAATAGAATCCCTTTTTTTCTCGGGGGTGGGGGGGGGGGGGGTGGGGGGGGGGGTAGGGGGGGATGCATGATCTCACCGTAACCAACCGTTGACTAGACGACGAGCGTGAGAATGGATAACCCGGCTAACCGTGCACGCACGTAGATATAATAATTCTGTTTGATTAAAACTGGTTTTTAATATGTTTAACATTTTGTAATGTCATTGTCTGAGTGGTCTTGGTATATTGTTGAATAAATCAACCAATACTTATAGCTAATGAACATAATTCCGCTTTTCTTTATTAAGTCATCCAGTCTGATAACGATTGCCGATCAATCAATGAGTTACAAAATCACCACCCTGATCCTGACTTTGTGACAATGGACCAACTTAGGGGTCTATCGATTACATTTTTTTTAAATCGGCCTACAAATGGCATAATAATTGTTGAACATAAATACAAAATAAACACTATGGAACCTTCTCCTTTTTTGAAGTCAGGTAAAAATACTGAGAGATGCCATCTTATGTGTTTAATAGCTGTATCAATTATTATAATTGAAAAGTCAATAAGTCACACTGGATCTCTTATAATATTTTTTTTAGTATTAAAGTTCATAAAGAGACAGCATAACAATTTACCACGAGAGCGATAAGGACATATGGCTATGGATGTTTGCTTATATTTACGTCGAGGTGAGAAAGAGACATACTCGTATATCCTAATACAGAGTAATCGTTTCGTTAATTGCGAAGATGTGTGTTCCGGACACAGTAATAGCACATAATAGATATAACATAACACATAACCATTTGTCTTTGATTCCACTACTATATTGACAATCGATTTAAGAAGGATAGCTTTTTTAAAACAATATGAAAAAGAAAAGACAGCATCGGTGCTACTACAAAAAGTTTTTAAACGCTGCGTGTCAAAAATTAGACACTGTTTAAACATGATGCTATCTCTATCTATCCTTTTAAAACAAATGAAACCTTCAGTTGGTGATTGCGAGGCTGTCTCTGGCGCGTTTGCCGATGGCGTGATCACATTTGAAGTGGCCGGTGAATACTCAACCGCCAATGGCGCGTCTACCAGTGATCTTGGCGCCACTGGAGCTATTGCCACTGGTCTGAATGAGATCGGTGCTTTAGTTGCCAATTGCTAAAGCAGAAATGGAAATCCAGACTGACGAGATCGCGTGCGTGTATTGCCTGGCATCTCTGGGTTCAATAGGAAGGTAGCATTGTCATACGTCGCAGCACAGAATAACTAATAGTGCTAGCGTAGCCCTCAGAAATAACTAAAAGTGCTAGCGTAGCACCGTGTTGTTGTACTAAAATATCAGTCAGAGAGCATGGCTTGTGAATGCAATTTACAGTTCTATGTTTTTCATTGATTTTTTTTAATAAACTGTATAAAGAATAACATCATTTGTGTGGAATATTGGATGCGGCGTCCCTAGTTTATTTTACCATCTTAGAGCACCACTATACATTATTGGCACGCTTTTTTGTAGGTATTTTATGTCCTTTGATTTCCTTAGTCTGAGGCGTAGCCGCAGTGGAGCAGCGCCTTAAATGTTTTAAGGTGCCCTTAAAAAAAAGTCCGAAGTCCGATTTCTTACTACTTGAATATTAGTTCGGATTTAAGAAAAGCCAACTAGGTACAAAGGTGCTTTTTTGTAAATTTGCAGCAGGACTTCCTCCTGTAGGGGCATGGTTATTATTCGTGTAATATTAGATGAATGAAGGCGAAAAACGCCATTTTGACGTCATTCCTTTCCATTAAAGGTTTTATATGAACTGTTTTTGATACAGGTAAAGGGAATATCTTTGGCGGTAACGACTTATTTAGGGTTTCCAAACCTACGGAATAGTTGACCAAGAATTTTGATGGTGAACTTGGCTGCTGTGCTGGAAATCTGAAAGTCCTCAAAACAGTTCATCCTTTTCGATTCGGAGGTGCGAGAACTTTTAAGCACACACAATAGCTTTGCCTGTTTCAATTTTCATCTAAATAATCGTATTATGAATATAGATTCAAAAACTCAATAACTCCGACTTCTTCCACACTAGTTCCGCTATCGACATCGTTGTATTTGAACCCTGTCTTCTTTTTACGCGCTCCCGGAGAGAGCTGCCCACGCACACGAGTTCTCTAACGACCGATTTTAATATGCTATATTATCTATCTCTGGATTTGTTTGCTGAAGATAGAATTTTGACGTATCTTGAATGGAGCTAATGTCAAATATCGAATCCACTGATAGATAGAATATTTGAAACCGGCCGCAAAGCAACAGGTGCCATATACTCGTGGTTCGCGCTCCGCAAGCCGCGGTTGTCCGCTCGCGCTCGCACATTCTCCGCCGCCATGCCAACGTTGGCGGCACGCACGGCACGAGCTTGCCTGACCGAGCGACCGCTGATGCTTGCAGCGCATACATTGCGCTCGCCGCCGCTGTCCACAGGTGCTGCGTTTTTCTCCATCGCCTCCAACGAACGTGCCATTTCACCACGTCCGTGAACGTGACGGTGTCGTCATCTGCAAGGAAACGTTGCTTTATGACTTCGATACAGAAGCCACATACAAATTGGTCGCGGAGCACTTTTTTCAATTCAGCTACTGTGACGTCTTCATTAGCTCCCTGGGGCGTCTTGACATAATCGGTAGGTACCTGTTGGCCATTGCAGATGAGTGTAGGCTGAAGATGTTCTCGCATGAGGTCAACAATCTCCGAGTGTCGATGCTTTCTCCGGGTTGGCTAAATTTACGAGCAATTGTAGACTTCTTCTCTAATCGTAGTCTGTCGTCTTTTATTTCGCTGTCAAGGAAATTTATTTCGAGCCATTCATCATTCAGCGATGTCCGTTGACGATTTTTAACATCGTATTCCTTAAAATTCGCGCGTTCTTCCTTTGTAACTAGTTTAGTCTGTATTTTATTTTATTTATTCGTCACCGCTGCTATGTTCTTGGTAAAATAAAGAGGAATATAGAAGCGAAAAGCATTTCAAGGCAATCCATTTATTTGTGGCCGGAGGTCGCATACACTACAGATACAATGTTATAGTGGATTTCTGGCACTTACTTTCCGGATTGTAGTAGGGTAGGGCCTAATTTTCTTCGGTGGCGATTCAGCCAAGACTTAGCCATTAAAGAGTTCCGATTTATTACTCACCATCTTCATAAGATCAAATTCTCTTCTTAGTGACGCTTTCCAATTTCAATCTTGTTTCTGGAAATAGTAAAAACCTTAATTATTTCCTTAATCTCTTAATATTCTTACCTGTTTTTAATTTCTTGTGGACAGCATTGCATCGGTTGTAAGGTACGGACTTTCACTTTAACTAATAATAAAAAAATATAATTTCCCCAAATTAAAAAAAAAATGTTGTAATGTAATTACATAAAATGTCCCTTTACACAATATGTAAAATAGCTACCATTAAACAATGTTGGTTACTTAAAAAATTAATTGAAATTTACAAACTGAACAATCATAAAACAGGTTTTGGGAGTTTTTGTTCTCCTGCGTAATTTTGTTTTCATAAATAAATCTTTTTATTTCCCCAACATACCTCTTTGCAAGTGACTACTTGTTTCGTATTACTTTTTTCGTCAATGTGGCTTTTCAGATAAATTCTAAAGATTAAGTTAAGGATTTGCTGTATTTTACTTTAGCTAAACATTTAATGATTTTATGAACGAGTGAGTATATTTGTAATAACCAGTAGATATTATTTTATTTGAATATAAGACTGGTTTTTTTCTCGATTCGTGATAAGATGTTTGTTTTTTAATTATATTATATTCGGTATTTGCTTATTGTCATAGAGTTGTAGATACCAGAATAGTATTTAATTTTTTACAAAGAAACATATATGTCCTCTTTATAATATGAATACTGAGATAATCTTTATCCACACTGCAAGTCTAATATATAGAGAGCTATTACAAAAGAGTCGCTTCAGATAACTTTAACAAATAAAAACTAGTCTAAAACCACTTTCATAATTTTTATGTAGCGTAACACTTGGGGTAAGATCTCCAAAAAGTCACAACCATTATGTGTCCGGCAAATTTCCGTAAGTTAGTAGAAATAAATTGAAAATACCGGCGTACTAAGTAATTGATCTGATGACAGCGGGCCAGGAAACTCTACAATTCCGTGCCGCCGTCTACTTGTTGATTTAGAAAAGAGCCGTGGCCCTGCCGCATTATATATTTACGCGGTAGCCACCTCTGTGGCCTGAATTTTTAACATCCACATTATACAGTCACAGGCGAACAACTTACTTAAGGGGGCGAAGTCAATTATTTTGACAGGCTATTACAGTAGCTCTATATTATTTATTTATTTAGATTTAGCAACGTTTGTTGACATAAACTCTTACACTAATATTTACATACTATTCAGTATTATAGTTAGGTGTAACCAACAATTATAGGTAAATTCTACATTATATTTTAGTTATTCATCACAGACGAAAAATAATCTGCATCACATTTTTTAGTCAACTGTTAGAAAGAAAGTAAAGTCAACTATGTCACTGTAGACGTTACATTATATAGTTATCAGGAATCCTATTTGACGTATTAGTAACATTCTTGTGTTGCTTTAGTTTATTAGCACTAAAGAAATTGAAAAATATTTGACCCAGGTCGGTTAGTGAGAGATCCACAGGCAGTCTCGCTCAGCAAATTTCAATCAATATTACTTCAATTGAAATCACTAATTCATAACTATATCATTACAAGATTGTTCCATAACGGAAATGCAATTATCCGAGAAATGGTCAAGCAGACAAAAATTAAGTGGCGATGGTAAATAAAGAGTGCATAGAGCCATTTGCCGATGGGGTTTTTGTGTTTGGAACAATAATTACATACAACCCAAAGATCCTCATTACTACTTTCTCATTAATGTATTCGTTTTGAATTATTATTTTTTGATATTTGTACAAGAATTCCGCCTCCATCTTTCATTCAAAAAGTGTTCCAGTCTGTTTTTTTTATAGACAATATACCTATCGTCAAATAGCTTACTACTGCTATAGGATTGATAAGCCAGGTTTCAGTTAAATCACTATATCATATTAATATTATTGCAGAAATCATGCATTTTGGTGCGAAGACCATTCGTATTTATTTTGATAATACGAGTATAATATTAATGAGGAAATTTTAGGATTAATAAATTGATTCAAGCATGCAAAAATGAAAGTTAAAAAAACTAAACACAAAACTTAAAGTTCTAAGATAACTGCTCTAGCATTGTAGTATCCTTGATAAGTTTGTATTCAAATGCCTTATCTTTTTTTATTAATATTCGACCACTCTTCACCCACATATATTTGTAACCAATCTCGTTTGCTTTAGTACGAGCAGCCGCACGAAAAGATTTATTTGCTGGGGAGAAGTGTTCCATTATGTATATAGGTTTCTTATCTCTTGGTATGCCTATGTGACATGACTTTAACTTGTCATCTTGATGATATTTATTGTATTTAAATGCAGCAGCTAGAAAACTATTTTTGTATTAGAAGTATTGAACTGAACAACAATTGAACGAGGTCTTATATTACTTTTATTTATTTTCGCTATAGAGCAGTACATAATTATGTTCGTTCTCAATTTGACATCCAATGACAGTACCCAACTGCTTCACCATCGAGACAATGTTGTAATTTTTTCGTTCAGGTTTGCATTGTATTTCTATATTATTAGCCCTCGATTGTTTTTCCATTTGATTCAGCCTTTCAGTCAACTTAATAATGCTATTCTTCACGGTTACATTGTCAGATTTCAACATTTCTACTGACTCAAATGTAATACTTACTGCTTCAAAATGTTTTCAAACTTGTTATTCATAAATTCCATCGAATCTTTCATGTCAGAACTATCTTCTTTAATTGACTTTAATTCTGAACTAAATGCAGCTAGTCTGCTTTTCGTTACACTCAACATATCAGCAAACTCCGATCGAATAATATTTTTTTATTTCATCATCTGTTAATATTTCAAGTGGTTTTTTAAAATCAATAGACCAATATTTCAACAACGAAATTATATTCAATAAAACAAACTAAATCAGATACATTTTCTTTAACTATCATTTATGTTCTTATTATAATTAAATCCATGTCAACCTAATTAATACATGGACAAGTTATTCAAAGGAGTCAGCAACAGTAAGGGTGACAGAAGAAATACAGGTTGGGGGAGATGTTAATGCTGGTCTTTTGCTTGCTCGAATCGTAAAATTGCTGTTTTATCACCACCGCATACAGGAGTATTGTCATTTCTCTTACCTCTGACTGCACAGTGGACATACCTAATCAATTACTGTTGCATAGTGGGCATAACCAATCAATAAATGACCAAGAATCAGAATCCACGTCTTTTGGGTGTAAACAGTCAATGTGAAAAAGCTTTTTACATTTAGTGAATTTGATTTTCCATGTTTGTCTAGCAACAGTCCCACTCTGGCATTATCAATATTTTTGTAAAAACTATTATCAAATTTAGTTTAATACGGTCTGCCACATTAAGGAAAAAGTGTATTCTTGTATTGTTGGCAATAATTGGTTATTGTTTATTGTATTAAGAGAATAAAGCATTTGCCACTGGTGCACAAGATTATGATGAGTCTTATTTGAATACGGAAATAAGGACAATAAATTTATATTACAACTGCACTGCTAAGTTGGTGACAAGCACTATTGTGTTCTTACACGCTTATGAAATACTCTGAGCCGTATATTAATCCGTAAACGAGACACACGCCAATCGTAATCGTCGCACGTCAGGGTTAATATCTTTCTCACTAGTTTTGGGTACGCGCACAGTGTGGACACGTCTGATGGCTGGTCACTTATTATTACACTTATTTTATTTACCATAACAAGTTTTTCTTCTTGTTTTCTGAACATAATTTAGCAAAATTATATTACATCGAAAATTGCATTTAGAAAACCAACTTCACATAGGTGCTCAGTCATTTGGGTTGTGCTATCGTGCATTGGTAAATAACGTTTGAAATTTAAATGACATAATTTATAGATACCTTTATTATAATAATAGACGCACGTTTAGTTTCAAAATTTTGAATACACTTGATTATTAGAACAAGTCTACTTAAAAAGTATTATACGAAATAGATAGAAAGAGTATAGAGTTGGTTACAGATTATTTTGTAATATCACTTACTGTACTTTACACAAAGGCACAAAAAATAAACTGTACCTAACACATAGGTATGATCAATACTGGCTCATATTACTAAAAAGCAACAGCACTCAAGCACTTATTTAACCTTATATGACCTTTACATATAGTGGCGCAACAAGTGCTCACAAACATTCTAGGAGACTGCATTTTAAGTCAGCTAAAAGGTGAATTTTGATCCACTCCTAACTGTGTAGTTATTGATTTTTTCGTCAGAAAACAAATGTCGTTTTTTGCTTACCTATAATAGATTTTATTAAAAGTTGGGTATATTTTTTATTATTATTACCAACAATAGTAGGGCAGCTATATCAAATAAGTTATCGTGGATATGCAGTAGTTTCGTATATCTAAGAGAAGTTCCTCTAGGGTCTCATGTCGTGGCAACTCAGTCGCTTTATTGGGTACAGCGACACGACACGGAATGGCACAGAAACAAACTAGTGTATTCGTGTCTCACGAGAAAGTATTGGCGACGGAAGGAAATAGTATCTATAATATATAAAGCTCCTATGCCGTATTGTTTAAATTCTGATATTCATCATTAACTATCAATAATAATATTGCTGCATTTAAATACAAAAATCATAATCTAGTTATTGTTTTTGCTTAGTAGTTATAATTTAAAAGACGAAATTATTATTATTTTAATCATGTGTACGACGAAAAGGTAACTATAATTTTTCTGTTACATGCTAAATAATGTAAGATATAACATTGATAAATCTAACATCATCATCATCACAGCTCATATACGTCTCCATCGAGGAGCACGAGTCTACCCTAATTAATTAGGGCGATTAGGCCTTAGTCAAACCACGCTGGCCCAGTGCGGATTGGTTGACTTCACATACACCTTTGAATTACTTCGCAGGTGTACGCAGGTTTCCTTACGATGTGTTCCTTCATCGTAGGAGCGTCAGATAAAATATACATATGAAATTCGTGAAATGAAAAACACATTGGTACATGGCAGGATCGATCGCGGGCCTCCAATAATTCTACTCGGTGCACAGTTCAGTGCCGAGGCCACAGCGCCACCGATCAGATGTGAGTACTACAGGAAAAACGTATATGTTGCCGTTAGGATGCAGAATATGTTCAATGTAAACTAAGTAAACTGCAGACTTCCTAGAACGATCCGTTAAAGAGTGGAATTTTACTTAAAGTAATCAAGTAATCTGTATATTTTTCTTTTTTTTTTTCTTTTTTAAAAAAACGTCGCCCCACACTAGGATTTTTCTCCTGTGTCGTGGGTGCAGTTACAAACATAGAATATCACATGCACATACGCCCAGACCGGAACAAATTTCTGTAGGCCATACAAAACATTTGTCCCGTACGGGAATCGAACCCGCGACCCGTTGCGCAGTAGGCGATCACTCGACCTCTGCGCTAACCGTGTCGTCAACTCTGCAGATTATCTAGTTAATATAAGTGAAACAATTTTTTAAACCATGCACAGACTCAGTCAGATGCTCTCCCCCCACTCCTTATGAAATCTATACCAATTATTAACTAATTAACTCAATTAAATAATCTCTCTGAGCTTATATTTCATTTTAGATCATCCACAAACCTCGGCATTAATTCCCCTATGCCAATTGAAGATTCCAATTCATTGTATCAATTTTCTCAGTTGATGAAAGAATAACTACCGACAATGATCACAAAAAAAATACTTTTTTTCATTTCACCCTTTTGCTATTTCTTCATTCGATTTTTTGTTGAGGTCTTGAAATTATCGATGGATATTAACTTTCAAACCGAACTGTATGTTTTCTTTTTTTTATATTTAGTGTATAAATATGAAAATAATAAAACTAAACTTAGCTAGCTTAATGTTTATACATTAATAATCTTTTAAAGAAACTATAAGGAATTGATACTGATATATATTTACAAAATATTGTCTGCTTGTTCTAAAAAACTATTAAACCGATTTAGCGGTTTGTTCGTTAATATCATACATTCGATTTCTATCTACGGTTATTGAGACACTTTATATGTCACAAAAATCCCAGTAATAATACTGGGATTTAAATATTTAGAAATACAATTAAATAGTTATCACAAACGCCCAAGAAACGCACACTGCATATCTTGGACACAAAATGCTAAATGAGAAATACAACATACTCTAGTTGGAAAAATCTAAATTAAAGCCCACCCCTTCTTCTCATGGTACACACTCTGAGTATAAAATAACTAGCTATGTTAAGCTTAGTTGCCTTAATTTTTGGATGGACATTTCTCAGCTTCCTGTAAGAATTTTGAAATATTCTTATTTAGCTAAGCTTATATTGGCACCCCTACATAAACTCAAACTCAAAATGTTTATTCAATATAGACCTTTACAGGAACTTATTGACGTCAAACAAAACATAAAAATCTAATCACCGAAGAATCTAATAAACTAATTATTTAATCCTTGTATAAACACACACCCCAACCATTATTAAAATGTATGCAAATACAAGTAAAATGAAAAAAAATGAAGGTGGCTCTCTACAACTGCTCGGAAATTGGGAGGGCCTTCTCGAGAAGAACAGGCAAGAAACTCGGAAAGTCTTGTATTTTTTGTCTTCCCTTTTAAATTGCAAACTTACAAATATTATATTTCAGAAACATTTTTATTAAAAAAATATTATATAAATGCCTGTCGGACTGAGTGCAACAGTTACACTCAAATGAATGACATTTATCCAGTCATCACAAAGACGTCAATTATCACATTTTTTGTCAATCCCAAGCAGTTTTATCTATTATATAATCTGACACTTTATAAAGCCGCGTACTCATTAAGAGGTGTTGCACGTAATGTAACTGAAACTGTAGCAATTTACATGTACACAATTACACATGCCGCCCACGAGCACGCTGCAAGCGCCTTTGGTTTGTGTTCGCGCAAAAACCGCCAACCGGCGCGGCGGCGGCGGCGGGTCGCTGCGAGCACACTGCGCTCCGCGGGCGAATGGCTTGCTCGCAGCAAGCTACTGTATCAGATATGTTACGCGTTACACCTCTAAGTGTATACGCTGCTTTATATGCTTTTCTCCTAATTACGCCCTTGATTGTGACTTTAAATTTATTAAAGCTAACTATAAAATTATAAGCCAACGAATCCCTGTACCGAATTTTATGCTTCTATCTTAGGCTCTCCAACCTCAGTCAATCAGTGACCAAAGCCTTTTATAAGTACAGATTACTCCGTGTTGCTGTAACCAATACAGAGATAGTCTTAATGATTGCCAATACTTTGAACGTAGAAGCAACACATAAAACATATACAACAAAAATTACCAGTAAAAAAATTATTTAGCAAAATGGAGTGTCTCACAACTACATGGAAAAGGGAGACAAAATAAAGCCAGACGAAAATCTGCCACCGTTTTTCAACTGGCACCAAATACTTTAAGAAAACTGACAAAGGGCGCCAAAACGTAGAGATCAACAAGGCTCTTTTTGAATTTCATCAAAGTTAAAACTGTATCTATAGGTACTATCAATCTTGATAGACTGTAAAATAATTCATAGGATATAATGTGTCATTTAAGAAATTAATAATTTTTTTTATTATTTTTCTATTATAGAAATTAACTAAAATTTTAATAAGAATACTATTATTTAAATTTAAAATTAAAATGCGCTGCATTTAACTATCAGTCACATTCCGCAACGTACGTACGTACAACGTACGTACAATGCAACAAGTGCTATACACTTGTTGCATTGTACGTACAAAAAGAGAGAAAAAAAGTTGTATATTTCGAACTCGACGCAGAATGCCGTAATTCATCAACGCGTTATGTTCTAAACGCGAAATATCTTAAACGCAAAATGTCTTAAACGTAAAATGTTCTTGCAAAATAACAATATGTGACACAAATAATACAATATATTGTGAATTCCCGGTTTTCGTGCGGTTTTCACCATTATTAAGATTATTTACATTCTCATGGGAAAGACGATAACAACGCGGAAGAAGCTGCAGGAAAGTTACGAGTACTATAAAAATGACATATTCACATTACCAAACTCTCGTTGGGCATTCAAAAGGAATTGTGTTTTAAAAGTGTAAATGGATTTAATATGCCTTACAAGTAGGAGGAATTTACAATTTTATGATGCTCATGAAGTGCCCACGAGCACCATTAAATTATAAAGTGCTTAAACACTAATCTATATAAATATGTCTATGCCCGGTGTAAGGAATAAGCAAAAGTATCTTCCACCTTCATTCCGCTTTAAAACGCTATTGCTAGAAGAGGCAAAAGCCTTTGTCCCGTATCATTTCACTATCAAGTGTGGCTCGCATCATGTTGGGCAGAGAGATTGGATTCCTTCCAAATGCAGTTGAAGAGGTTTCAAATTGGTCAAGAGCCTTGAAACAAATATGCACATGTGTTACTTTGAATTGAGCGCTTAGAATCAAAGTCAAAACTTCTTTATTCATTTAGGTACAATTTGTATTACACTTTCGAACGTCAATTTTGATGCCATCGGTTCAAGAGACTACCAGGAGGCCAGGAATGTTTCTCGGGACTTTTTTGTTCAGTTTCTGTTTTGTGAAGGTGAAATGCATTGAACCGTACTCCCACCGTATACCAGGATATGAGGTTGTACAAAATCTTGGTAAATGTAATCCACTTTAATGTAATGATCTGAGACTGACATAAGCTCGAATGCATTGGATCAACGTGTTTACATGTTACACGCTACACGTAAAATGTCAGGAAAAATCGTAAGATTTTCTCATAGCAAACCATGTTGCTAAAAATATTGCCACTTTGTCAGTTTTAAAGACAACATGGAACCTAAAGCCTTTTCAGAAGACATCACGTTATGTTTCTCAGAAAAAATAAAGTCTTTGATTTTACTTCACAGGATTCTTTAAGAGGGAGTCTAATATATCAGCGATATCATTGTACCCACGAGCCTTTAATGAAGACATAAATAATGTTTATTCTTCATACGAAATAGTAGATGCTAAACCATGAATTCGTTTTTTTTTCGTTTCGGTCCGTGGGTATATGACGCGTCGTAATTATCATTCGATGTCGGGTAGTCATGAATAGATGACTAGTCAAGAATAGACCACATTGTCAATAATAGATGATGTCATTTTTTACGCAAATTGCATTGTGTTAATCACAAAATGACCACGTTTATTGTAATGCTTGTGAAAAGCAACTAATTTAAGTAAATTTTGGGAATAAAAAACCTCTTTGATTTACTAGACATTTAAAAGAATAAAAATATTGAAAGTCCAAAACGGCGCGGTTCCGAGGGTTTCCTAGATACAACATTTTGTACAGAAACTGTTAATAATACCCATTTATAGATATCATACAAGTTTATTTAAGAAAATTTGAGGATTTCCATTTAAACTATTTTTATTTTCTACTCCATACAAAAATTTTAAAAATGTCCTATAAATTTGTAAATAAATTGTATTTGTATTGATTAATAGAACACGTTTACGATATTATTTTCCCAAAATAAAATAGCCGATTTTCGGGTATCGCTAAGTACAAGCGCGCACTGGCGGCCAGGCCGCAGCGGCTCGGCCGCGGCATCCAGCGAAATGTATGCATTGTATCAGCGGCGCGCGCACTTGGTCGCAAGCGGCCAGCGGCTGCGGCGGCCTGCGACCCGTATTGGCCGCTGGTCGCCGCGGCCATTGGGATTCGAGAAATGGTAGGATCGTGTGCGAGTGTGCGCGCACTGGCCGCGGTGGGCAGACGTGTTACTTGTTTACAGGATGTCCAAATTACATCAGAAAAACTTTTGACGCAGAGAGGTTTATTTGCGAGGGGTATACTTGACGTGCGACGACTATTCAAACCGAGACACAAAAAAAGGATATTCTGGGAGGAGATCACAGAAATATTTGCTTTAAATGAATAAAAGGAGCTTTGTACCATACCAACCAATGGGGATTTCTGAACTTTTCTTCCACAAATCCCCATCATAAGCTCTATGAGCCGTCAATGGGGAAAAGTGGAAGAAAAGTTCACAAGTCTCCATTGATGAAGATTAGTGGAAAGTAAAATAACATTTTCTCTGTCTCAAGGCCTATGCCGGCGGCAAGGCCGGGAACTGAGTGAAATGGATGAATTCAGAATTTTTTCTTCTTGTTTTTTCGCTTCTTATTTTGCAAACCATCACAGCAATTTCCTCGACGTCCATTTCGAAGCACTCTGTACGTGGAACCGACAATTTTGGTCACAGTTCTAGCCACTTACTTGGTCGCGACATTTGCGGCCTTGTCGCATAGGCGTATATGGAGGGGTGGGCCTTGCCCACCCCAGGATGTTAGGCTACCGTTTCGAAATTCCATGATGGTTTAAAGTTACCACCAAACATTGGTAATGGTAACTTAAAACAAAATCAAGGGCCAGGCCCATCCCTGAAAAAATCTCTAGATACGCCAATGACTGGTCGCAATGGCGGACGCTGCGACCTGGCCGCCAGTGTGCGCTTAGGCTAAGTCCACTAAGATTAAATTTTCAGCCCACTGTGCGCCTCGCTTGCGAGATGCAGGTGCATAGTGGGTTTCATTGCGGTAGGAGCGATAGGAAGCGAGATATTCGCCATTTTTTTGTAGTTTGACCTCGAATATCTCAGCTGGGGAACCTATCACTTGTCCGAAATTTGCTTGTTCGAATTTCATTTGATCGAAAACGGTTCACCGACGTCTTTTTTGCCATATGTATTGTTTGCCATATTTTTAAATCATCGAAATATCATTTGACATAGTTGTTATTTTACCGAACAACGTTTTACCGATTTTCAAAATATTTCTTTTACTATTGGTCGAAGTTTCTTTTGAACTTTTTTGTTACATTATGTTGTGTATCTATTTAACCTCTGTGCTATTACACCAATGGTAACGAATGAGCCTGGTTATGCAAATAGTGCAAGGGGGGGTCGGGGGGCGGAAGCCCCCCGCAAGTAAAAGATGTTACAGGATGAAACAAGATAATAGCTAGGTTAGGTTAGACATTGTGACCACGCACAGCGAAGCGAGCGAAGCATCAAAATCAAATTCAAAAATCTTTATTCAACATAGGCCTAGTGCCTGTAACACTTATTGACGTCAAAACAAAGCAAAACAATCTAATTTAAAGAAATTATATTAACCTTGTATGTGCATACATCCTAAATATACTCAAGATGTCTGCAAATACAAGTAGGAATGAAAAAAAAAGTTGACTCTACACCTGTTCGGAAATTGGGAGAGCCTTCTCGAGAAGAACAGGCAAGAAACTCGAAAGGTCTAAATTTTTTATCTCCTCTTTTAAATCGCCATTTACAATTTTGGTTTGTTACAGAGTCGTCAATTGGAAGCTGACCTCAAAGCAAAAGTTTGAGCTCAACTTCCATCAAACTGCATGTTGCATGCTGCATGCTTGCTTGCATGCTTTCTTGCTTCTTTGTTAGCATGTTCGGAAACACAATACTTCGAACAAATGTTATTTCGGTTAAGCATAACTTCGGTAAAAAAAATTCGATCAAATGAAACGTTGTAGTAACGAAAAACATCGAATTGATAATAAGTCAAATGATACAGTGGCAAACGTATTTTCGACGAAGTAAAAAAAAACGAAACGAAAATAGTCGAAAAGTTTTCGGTTAAATGAAATTCGGTCAAAAAATGTTCGATCTTATGATAGGTAACCTCGCAGCTGCCTTACACCCCACTCGTTGTAACTTTTGCCACGTTACTTCTTATGACAAAAAGAAGGGCTCTGCAAATTTTCAGCTTGTTATCTCAAATGGTGAGTCTTTATTTGACTGGACTATATTAGTTAATTTGTAATTAATAAAAATCTCGGCTGAATAATCGAAAGTGTCGTATCTAGTTTTTTACGTCTTGAGAAGCAATACCTTAATGGACTTAAGCAGACATTATCGGTTAGTATCACATCTTACGAGAGCTGTCCCACTAGCCCTATCCACTCTTCCAACACTGTTAAGGGCGTCGATTGTCCGAGTGCATGTTACAGCGAGTGAATTCGCCTATTGCCCCAGAACCTCCCTCTGCACCATGATGCACACCCGACACGCCTTTTCAGCGACAGGTCACTCCGTGCATAGCTGTGTAACCATAAAATATGTTACTTTAAATACCTAATTCAGCATATTTTATTGTAAGCGACCAACAAAAACCAACCAACAAGCGAACACAATGTTATTGCACATAAAAATATATGTATTTTAGTAAGTAAGACATGTATTTAAAAATAACTTACTGAACGCTAAACTTGTTAGTGAAATTCGAAGTGCATTACTCGAAATTAAGTATATATCTCGTCTGCGTGTAATGGAGCAGCAATACCTACACGGCTCGAGTGACGTGAAGGCACAAATAAAACGTGACCTAAAAAGCCACGCGTTATCTTTGATTTTTGTTTCTATGTGCTGTGCTATCTATCTGCAAGTGATAACTGAATCAGCGAATAGCAGGCCAATGACAGGTGATGCGCGGCAGCGGCCGCACCGCGCTTGGCGAAGATTGGCGCAGCCCGCGCAGGCGTATTGAACGGCCGCCGGCTGTGGCTAACTACTAGCCTACTACGATATCGGGAGTTTTGGCACAATTTCGCGTTGAGCAATACTCGTTAATGCACAAACTAAAATCAATTTGTGCCTGCCCGCTCGCGAAGAATGTAAACACAAAACGTTCGTTCTAGCTAGCTTCGGCTGTAGACGGGGCGACGAGAATGGAGCTGAAACCTCGAATAAGGTTAGATGGTAACGCATTTTGTCGTATGTTTTGTGCGTAGCTTGGAGGCTTCGTTCGTCCTTCAACTCTTAAGTTGGACTCATCTGGGCTTTCGCTGGCGCCACTGGCGCTCCACATTTGGGCGGCGTCTTACATAACACTTGTGCGCAATAACATCTAAGGCGTTTTTCCTCACGTAATAGGCAGTTGTTCCAAAAGAAATATTAAATGAGCGAAATGTAGTTAAAATGATATACTTTAGGTCTATTTGTTTTTTAAGTTTTTGATGAGTATACTATAGCAAATGAACTTGAAATTATTTATGAGTAAATGACCGCCAAAATATTTTGATAACGTTCATTGTAATTCTATGAAATCTCGTTAAATTCAGAGGTGTTCTTTAAAATGTCTTTTACACAAGAGAATGTTTAGTATAGATAAGTATTCAAAACTTCGTATTCCAAAGCCTTAACCATTAAATCCATTTAAGTATGTATTGAATTTCAGACAAGGTTCTAATGAAAAAAAAACTGTAATAATTGCCCAGAAAATTGAAAATGTACTTTTTATTTTTCTTACGTAAACTGTTTCTGAGTTAATCCATTCAAACATTGACGTCTAACACGTCTTTTTTGCTACATTTATTTATTTTATTTTGCCGGCTGCGTTCCCATTTATTTTACACGTGTACATTATTACACGTGTCATTCTACAAGTAACAAGCAAACTACAAGATATAATCCATACGGGTATAGTAAGAATCTTGTTACAAATATAAACCATAAGTGGGATGAAATAGTAGTAAACAATATGAATTAAGTGTTACATTTGAGTATATTAATTATAAATAAGTTATAGCAACTCTCTCAAATGAGCATAATAAAACATTTATTTCGGCAATAGGTACTCAAGAACTATTTCTCCAGGGGTGAAATATTAGCGTTGAAAATTCCCCATTAAGACGTCTGTGTTTGCAAAAACAGCTGGTAGCAAATAATTACAATGTTTGAAAATGAAACTTTCTTTCCAAATATTGAAAACTAGTTTAAACTGATGACTTTTTCAAATTAATATAGTTTATTCAAATTGAATTATAGCATAATCACTTTTGCACGCCAAAGAAACTACGCCAATGATTCACAAGTCTACGGCGCGAGACCTTGTACTGGAAAGAACCAGCAAGAAAATCAGCATAAGCTATTATTTATACTTCTCGTAAGTATATCTTCCTTTATTGTTCCAGAGTCGTCAATTGAAAGCTCACCTCAAAAAAAAGTTTGAGCTCAACTTCCATTATAAGATTAGATGTGTCAGTTTTTTTCTTACTGTGTCGTTACCAAATACAATAATATTTGTTTACTTAAATAGTTACGAGTATACGCAGCAATACGATTCTTTATCTTCAAATTAACACCAGGCATTGGCATCATTCAAAGAAAGAAAAAAATTATTGACATACACACAACACAACTCTGTTGTACATATTTAAATTAAACAGATATAGGTAGTTAGTGTAGTGAACAAGGACCATACCTCAGCAAAAAGCTTCTGCGACACCTAAGGTAGTCACAGAAACGCTGGTAAGACCTTGGGTGTGTGTGACGTAAACATTATTATTCTAATTCTAACACATAGGTATGATGCACACTACAAAAAAGAACAACAAACAAATACATTCAAATAATCATTGACTTTATAAAATCCTTTAGGTATTCATTAGAATCTTTTTAATTTTTTTTTACATTTTGAGACAGTTGTCTATATGAACCTAAACGCTTTTGAAACTTATGAAACTGAATTTGGATTTTGGTTTTTAATCTAATGTATTATAATTTTTAACCGACTTTAAAAAAGGAGGAGGTTCTCAATTCGATGTTTTTTTTGTGTGTATGTTACGCGATTACGCCGCCAATTGTGGACCGATTTCCAAAATTCTTTTTGTATACGATAAAGTATACTCCTAGAGTGGTCCCATGGTCTCCAAAGCTAGGATCTGATGATGAGATCCCATGAAAATCGAGGAAAACCCTTAAAATTTTTAGGTGTGTCCAACGTGTTTTGTGTGTATGTTACGCGCCAATTGTGGCCGATATTAACTCCGCCAATTGTGGACCGATTTTTAAAATTCTTTTTGTATTCGATAGAGTTTACTCCTGGGGTGGTCCGAAAGTCAGGATCTGTTGATGGGATCCCATTAAAATCGAGAGAAACGCTTATTTAATATCAGCTCAGCGAAGTCTATAAAAAAAATTGGACAAAAATTAAAAACGGACTTCAAAACCACTGAAAAGTTAAAAATAATAAAGACAACATCAACATAAAATACAGACAAAATCACACTTCTATAGTGAAGTCGGTGCTAAACAATGATCTCCTAGAAAGTCTTAAAATTTGGCAACGACTTCAATAAAGAAGTGTGATGTTAGGCATAGACAACATCACACTTATATTATTTTTAACTTTTCAGTGTTTTTGAAGTCAGTTTTTATTTTTTGTAAAATATTTTTTTGAAGTACAAAAATAATATCTATACCAGCAACCGATCCCCACAGTAGTATTCCATATGACAGGATACTGTGAAAATAAATCAATCCGTTTCAACATCAGTAGGTTGTTTTATTTCTTTTACTGCATATGCAGCAGAACTAAAGTCTTACCAAGGACTCAATATGTGAATCTCATTGCAACCTTGAATCTAGTGTAATACCCAAAACTTTAGTAAAGTTCATTGATTCTTCAACAACTTGATTATTCATTTCTACAACAGTATCTACTTTCCTTACATTTGGAAATGAAAAATTTATACATTTTGTTTTATTTCAGTTTAATGATAACTTATTCATTGTGAACCAATGCAATAATCTAGACACAGTACTATTTACAACGTCACTATTTTCCTATGTCAATCTTAAATATTAAAAAAGTGTCATCTGCAAATAGTACTGTATCGCACAGATTGTTGGTGAAATGTGGAAGGTCATCAATGTAAATTATAGGAAATCGATCCTTCATCATCATCATCATGATTTCAACCAATGGTTGGATATAAGCACGATCGATCCTTGAGGCACGTCCATAATTATAGTTGCACCAGCAGACTCAGTTTTGTTAATAAAATCTTTCTGGGCCCTAATATACAAATAAGACTCAATTAGTCTAATTAACTGAAAATGCCAATAAAAGTATCCTAGCAATTTCCACCTATTGTAGGTAAAACCTTTTTATGTTTCTTGTTATGTTGTTTCGTCAAATTAAATTATTGTTTGTTTACTATTATATTTTTTTGATTATAGATGCTAGAGATCTAGAGTAGGTGACTAGAGTCTTGAATAAATGGCAATAAAAATTCATACACGACGCATTATTTTATTCAATGATATTTATGTTGAAAATATTTTTACCATATATTAGTTAAAAAGTTATTCCACTTTAAGGTAAAGTGGCTGCAAACAAATGAATACTTATTTAGCGCGCTTGTGCAAAACTGTCCGATGATTCGGTTAAAATAACTAGTTATTTGACGTTGGAATGTAGTATATTCATGGATTTATTATGACTAATCTAAAACCAATAACTCAAACTCAATTCATGATAATATGAAGTTTTATATATAATCCAGCTTTGCTGATAAGCTTATTGGTTTTAGGTTTAAGAATTAGTAAACTATGAAATATTAATGATACATATTAAATAACAAAAGACCAGTGCAAATATTGTCGCAGATGTATTTGTGTATTCGTATTCACCGTGGATCAGATCTAGAGCAGTTAAAAGGTAATTAAAAAAGAAAATATCACTATTCAAATTAATTCAGATTAATTATACTTCATTTGGACGACCATCACTTGCATCATACTCCCAAGCAAATATCATTACACCTTTTATTAAATGTCTACTAATATAAATAAAAATCAATGTATTACTATGTTTATTTGTCCTCTATGCGTTCCGAAACCATTTATTAGGTTGTAATGAAACTTTGGTAGGGTGTTATGGGGACACCCGTGAGGGTTCCTAGCAAAAAAAATATTGGCATTTACGTAGCATTGCAACGCATGCCGGGTACAGCTAGTATTCTATAAAATATGAGTATGTTGAAATATCAAATATTAGTAATCTAAAGCATCTTTTGATTTCTAAAATAATATTTAGAAACTAGTGCCCATTATTCCATTATGATACTTTTGCGTTCAGAATTAATATGATAGTTAAAAAAGTTGTTATGATTGACGTTGTATAATGTAATATTTGTAACAAATTATATTAACATTTTATTCTAGCGAGTTATTTTGTTAAAAACACGTCAAAAAGTTGTAAAAGTTTTTTCAATACCAATACACAATAGACTGGACGTAGCAAATATTGTTTTTAATTCCTTACTATTAGCTAGAAGTAACAAAGCAAGCCACGAGTATTTTTAATTAAAGTGACCAGATGTCTACAAATAAATTAAAAGTATCTATCGGATATCTACGAGTATGTTGATCTATCAATCGCGTCATAAAATGTTTTCTCAATTATGACATAATTACGCTCGAAAGAAAATATCATCCACAACAATACCTTCATCTCACCTTTTGGTAATGGTGGTAGAAAGCTATTAAGAAATCAGCGATATCTATACATCTATCTAGACAAATAAATAAAATTGAAGTGTCTGTTTGTAATGTCAAAATAACAAGTTTTTACTAAATGGGTATGAATGTATATCGGGTACCTACCAATAACAAAAACACAATTTTAATTTTTTTTGTCTGTCTGTCTGTTTGTTCTCACTGATCTCCGGAACGGCTGGACCGATTTTGACGGGACCTATATTAATAGATAGCTAATTATATAAGGTATAACATAGGCTACTTTTTATCAACTTCAACAAAAGTTACTATTCCACGCGGACGAAACTGTTTTTGACCCGTGGTTAATTTGGTTTTTTTGTTGCTTATGACCTGTACTATAACCCCTTTCAAGGAATACGTCGACTTTTCCTGTCATCCTGTATATTTACCGTAGTAAGGCAAAAGAATCAAGTCCCAGTAAACCATGTTAATTTGTTAATTAAACGTCCAAAATGTTACAAGATTCGAAACTGTCATAAAGCAGTCAGGATACCGACTTTCCATAAAAATACTAAAATAGTAGATGGTTAAACCATATACCTCCAGGCGACATTAATGTCTTATATGCCTAGTTTGAAATTTACATTGCTGCTTTATCCCGTGTTGAACAATTTGGTGCTGTCAAATATCAAGAAATTCATGAAACACTTCGATCGGTTACAAAATATTTTCAAGATTTCGCAACATTTTGGTATTCCGTAATGGAAATGGTAACGTCACTACTATTTTCGTGAAGACAGATAAGGTTCGATAAGGTATTGTTAACAGTAAAAAGGAGCTCGATAGCGCAGTGAGTAAGCGCCTCAGCCTACGATCGTTGCGGTTAAGCAATGTTCGCCAATGCCGGTCACAGGATAGGTGACCCAAAAATTATCATCCCGAGCTCCTCCGTGCTTCGGAAGGCACGTTATGCCGTTGGTCCCGACCGTATCTGCAGTCGTTAACACCCCCCAATCCGCATTTGGCTCGCGTGGAGGGTTATGGGCTTATGGCCCAGTCTCCTTAACCAACCATAAGGAAGGCCTGTGCCCCTGCAGTGGGGACATAAAATGGCTGTGGTGATAATGATGATGAACAGTAAAAAAAGTGAATGTACATAAATATTTTAATTTTCGTATTCTAAAGATATATGATAATATTAGGTTAGTTTAAAAAATGCCACACTGTTATCATGGATATCCATATGATAACGGTGTGGCACTTTTTAAATATATTTTGGAAAGCATTAGTTTTTTGTTGTTTCGAATAGTTTTAAATGTTTATGTGATCGTTTTTGTTAAAATCATATATAATTAATTATAAAAAATAATAATTAATTATATAATCATAAATAATTATATAAAATGTACCAAATTTAAATTTAGTTCTCCTTTGTTCGGTGTAAATTTCGTTCGTACTTCTTTGGTTTATCCACATACACAATTCTTTAGTTTGTGCACAACAAGAAACGTTGAAGTGCTCCCTGAGTCCCAGAGCTACTATGCGACGGGACGAGGCCAGATGTCAAACGACAATAAACTGCTGTTTCAATAATTTTACAGCCTTCACGTCGTTTGTTGGCCATTTTGTTCAGTTCAGTAATGTAAATGTTATTGGATCTAACTTTTGTATTCAGGTGGTTTTAAAATTATACCCATAGAAATGAAGAGATCACTGTCCCATTAGTGTGGTACTTGTAACAGACTCAAATTTAACCTTTTAAGTAAGCTGAGTAATAATTGCAGGTATGTTTATTAAATTTTCCGTCCATAGTTTTCCGTGGTAATGCCATATTTATACGGTAGTATAAAGAATCCAGTCTGCAAAACAGACTTTTTCAAAGATAGTTCCATCAAAAAACGATAGTAGTTTAAATACAGTACGTTAACAAATAACTAAAATGGAATGTTCATTTAAAAAAATAAAACATTATTAGCCTGAATACAAAGTTTCATGCTTAAACAATAACGATTTCTATACAAATTTTGTTATACCCATTTTAGTCCTGACCCCTGAAAATGACCCTGCTACTACTGGCCAAATTTGTTCTTAAATAGCAGCCCAGCCAAGCTAGAAAAATAGAGAACGAGTTACAATAATCATTTAAAAATTTTGTACGATTGGTCAGAACACCATGTGAAAAGTCCCTAATGATTGCGGCAATTTATATAACGAAACACCAAACGTATACCAAGCGGTAAGTTTTATCAAAAATGGTTTGGGCAGAGAGTTTAATTATACGACCAAATACAAATAGCCCACTAAATATTTAAATTCTTTGACTGTGCATATGCGAAAATGCATAGTATCGAGCTGATAATACAATTCAAAAGATACAGTCCTCTGAATGTGGAACAGCGGAGTCATTATCATTATTACTGGGTGCACGGAACCTTGCAAAACCTTACTTATACGTGTAGTGACGAACTTGAAATATAAATTTCGGCGCTCCCTTTATATTCGTAGATGTACCTCGTCGTAGTAACAGCTACTTAATAGCTTTTACCGCAATCACAAATCTGCAAAGATATGGAAAACTTCTAACAAAATTCTACACTAACCGGGTCGGCGTGATTGTTAGGCCAATTCCTTTTCGTCTAAGAAATATCTCGTGCCCAGTAGTGGGGTGCAAATGGGTTCGAATGAACTTTACCAACGAAAAAACAAAAGGCATGCAATTTTTCAAAATATAGTTCCAACCATGTTTCGATTCTATAAATGGCAGATTTAATAAACGGCACTGCTCTTCCGTTGCAATCGGTATATTAGAATGTAGCAGAGATTGGTCCAATACAGCGACTATCAGCTTTTAATAGCTGAAAGAGTTTAATTTTTTAACCTTAAGGCGCATAGTAAGGTCAACCATAAAAAATCACTGGCGAAAAAACCGGTTCTCTTCATAAATATTAAATAAAAAAATCTTTAAAAAAGATATGTTATTATTTAACGCATTCTTTAGAGGATGGTCTTTTTAATTTTTTGATAAATTAATTAAAACTTGGTTAAAATGTGACCCAAACATGCCTCGATTTTAAAACTTTAAACCTAATCGCGTCGTAGATATAAGGTTAAATCATATACTTTCGATTTCAATAAATAAAGTGAACAATATTCTAGCGGATGGTCTTTTTAGATTTTTCTTATTCACCTTTATTAATTTTTAATTGAAATAATTCATCTTACGCGTAAAGGTTTGCTTAAATTTTGCCCTCACTCTCACTCACTCACTCCTATGTAATCAGTGCGGGACGATCGACGCAAAGGTCATTGGGACCACTATGCGCCTGATACATACAAAAAGCAATCAGAATTTCACGATCGAGATATAAAATAGGTGTAGGTGGAGTATCTGGTCAGCCTTTAAACCGAGAGTTGTGTTGTCTTTCTTAAATCTTCTATTTTGTTTAATAGTGGTTTCGTGGGGCACTGTCATGTTGGCGAATAATAAATTCGTTGACTGTTTGCCTTTGAATGGTCAGCTAACTCTTTTTTGGTAACTTTGACCGTATCGATCAGTTTTTACTCAACTGACATACACGCTTTACGGTAATACAATACGCTTCATAAAAATATCGCACATCTATTTTACTTACTTAGAAGCTCTATTTAAAATTTTCCGTATTAAGCGAACGTTGCATATTACAGCAAGTAAAAAAACTGGCCAAGTGCGAATTGGGCTCGCGTACCGAGGATTTCGTACAAACTTAGCTAAGCATACAGGTTCCTTCCTAATTACACTTATTAGATTATTTTCTTTACCTACATGTGTTACAAGATATTGCTTTTTGCAAAGTTTTATGATTTAGCTAGGTCAACAGAAAATACTTTATAGGTTTTAAGTCCCTTGTGAAATTTCAAAATATGTGTTATAAATGGTCTTATATTTAGATCGCGTTGATTTATAAGTTTGAGTTTTTTTACAGCTGAAAGAGACTCTTCACTGACTGACTGTTTTTTACAGCTGATATTTCAACGCTTTTTTGAGAAAAAGGGTCTTGATAGATAGACGGTCAGACTGTCTGCCTGACAAAAGGGCGACGAAGTGAACCTATAAGGCTTCTGTCTTTTCTTTTTGAGATACGGATCCCTTAAAATTGATATTTTTACCTAATGCAGATTCATATCAATTTTATTTCATATCAATTGATTACCCAATATTTCTCAGAGTTTGTAAAAATGAGGACGATATCCACTAAGATCCATAAAAAAAATCCATTGGTGATGGATCTTTTTGCAGTCTTATCCACTTTGATCCATGATTCAGAAACTCCTTGTAAAGATCCATCGATGGGCTTTTTTGCACTCTTTATGTCCGCGGATCAAAGGCTATTTTACCCTTAACCCAACGTGCATATTTACTGAGCACAACGGAATGGAGAGGTGGGCGGGGCGCGCTATGCGCTCGGGGCGAGAGATTGTTTGTTTGTTTGCGCAATCGAATATTGCCACCTATCTCCAAAGCGCTTTAGAGGAATTGCGATGCAGTTTTCTGAAATTGCTTCGTTGGGTGTGTTAATTTGTCTAGAGAGGAGCGATGTTGCAGTGTATTTTAAAAGTTATCTACAAAATGACCTTAATACTATATCACGTAGAGGACACTCACTCGCTTTTTAATGGAGACTTAATAACCTAATTTTGTAACTTTTCCATAATACCTGTCAAACATTTTCCTTTAAATACACCTCGTCGTGACAATTACAATCACATTAAAAAAGAAATAGCCAAATCGATGCTAGTTTCGAAAACAAAAGTTGCCATTTATATTTAAAACTTCTAGAAGATAGGGTAAAGTGTAGGTTCTATTAACATATTATGTGATCTACCAAACGCACAGAAAAAAAGGTGGTTCGACAGAAAATTAATTTGATTTCTTCATGCAAATAAGGACATAATGTAATTTTTAAGTTGAATATACGAATGTAATATTTAAGTAAAATTTGTAGTAATATTTATCTGTTGTGAATTCTAAATATAAAATAAGTGTAAATTTCACTTTTTTCACATTAATATTAAATCAATATTCAACGATATAAAAGTAAGCCTGATTACAAAAAAAAATTAATAGAACTAGAAGAAAACATAAATGAAATAAACTTAAACCCATTTCGGTATGGGACAGCATGGAGGCACGAATGCTGGCTGCGTTACCTCGCTGAATCGCTATGCAGGATTCTTTGCGCGAGGTAAACGTCAGCCCTCCTGTCTCCCGAGGCCTCGATCGGCTGCGGCGAAGTTCTCTGCAATTTTAATAAGTTACCAACACATCGTGTCGACACCATAACAAATGAGGCCACCGAAAACATTTATCCAATTTGAACAAAATTTCAATTTTATATATTTGTATATTGATCTCATTATATTAGATTGTTTAAAAATAAATGGCGGTTTCTAACCTTAAATTTCTAATGTGTGTATATTAAGTACAACAAAACCTTATAAGTCAAAATAAGAATAATTTAAATTAATACATTTTGACCAATGAGATACAAGCTTGTTTATTTATGCCAATCTTGTGAAATTCCGGAGTTCTGGAAAGATGAAATCAATGAAGACATTTTTGGCGTCGTCTTGGTTTCTAAAACATTTTATCCTATAAAAAGTTGTCCAAATATTTAAAGAAGTGGTAGTCAGTGGGTGAAAGGTTTGGCAAGTATGGTGGGTGTGGGAAGATTTCGTACCCCAACTGGTTAATATTTTATAGGGTCAGTTGTGCGATCTCATTGTCGTGAAGCAAAATTGGTTCGACAACTTCATCCAGCATTAGTCAATAGAAAATTGACTAATGCTGGCTGAAGTTGTGGATGTTTTAAATGCATTTCGTCCATTTGGTGACAGTATACCTTTGCCGTAATCCGCCGTTAATGTTGCAACTTGCTTCTGTTGCTTTGTGACCCAGTTTAAACTCGTAGAAAAAGATAATACGCAATTACTTATTTTCCATGTTAAGTCATAAAATTAATAATCACGATGTTTACAGTTAAATCTATATATTATACATTTAGCAACGATTTCGATAAAACTTGAGATTCATGCTCTTAAAAACGTTTCATTGAATACGTGTTTCATGGTTTATTAGGGTGTAAAATAGGGGTTGAAAGTTTCTATGTAAAATATTAAAAATCTGCTCCAATTTCTATGAAATTTATTATCCGAGCAGTCTTTTATATATAGGCTATAAAATTAGTTTTCCTACAGGAAAATATAAAATTCCCGCGAGAAAATAATAATAACGCGGGCGAAGCCGCGAGCGAAAAGCAGAAGTGCGTAAATTGATATAACATTTTAAAATTATCTAATTCAACATTTTAAATAACAAGCTATTTGGGAGTGAAAATGGAACTAGGTCGTAAATTATTTGGCTTTTGATCATTCAGAAAGATAGAATGTGGTAGTAAATATTACTCTATCTCGTACAGGGGGTAAACGGAAGATAATCTTTTTGTGAGATATGGATATGAATTTGGAACTACGAAAATGTAACCACCTTCTTTTTACAGTTTTTCGGTATATAACTTTCGACTGTAAAGAGAATATTTATTGAGAACGGTCATATTATAGCCCTTTTCCAAAACATCTGGATTGAATGATCTACATATTGGACTGTATCTTGCTCCAAAGGTATTCCACGCCATGATCGAAACCACGGGCGGTAGGAATGTTTGCTAGAAGGAATTAAAAATGTTGATCCATTTCGTTTACTAACAGCTGTACTGTAGGTTCTGGATATCTAAAACGCCGAAGTCATTTAGATTCAAACAAGAAATATTGCGAATAGGTAGGTAGATTATTTCGTATAAATTATCCATTGTCTAGGTAATTAATGTTTCTCGTGAAACTGTACAATTAGAAGAATTTTGCTTTTAATACATGTCTTAGTAAGAGATTCTGTGTAAATACTATGACACTTTCTACATGTCACAATTTTAACTATATTACAATCTGCTTTTCTAATAATAATAAATTTACAGCCAAATTAGGAATATTTATTACAGGCTCTGAAGTAGCTCTTAATGTTAACGTCTACCATGTTTTAGAATCTGCTAGTTAAACATAAGCGGTCTTATTACAAAACAATATTTTCTGTAGACCGTTTAAACCAGATTTTGTAATAAGACCGACAACCGTCTTATGGTTTAACCAGCCCTTTGCTGTATTTGTACAGTAAGCTCCTTATCATGCTATACTGATTGACCTTTGGACCGTTCTTATGCCGCTCGTAATAGAGGCGGCTTTCGTAGTGTAAATGTATAGCTTGAATGGGAGCTTACTGTACTATTTATTTGTCTGTGTGTTCTATTATTTGCAACATTATTTGTATTATTATTATTAAGACGGTTTGTGTTTAACCTTTCAATAACAAACTGGCACTTTTCACAGAAAATATTGTTTTAAAAGCTGCAGATAAAATTTGTGCCTAAAAATAAACTACACATGTATACAGTGAACAAGTGGTAATACTAGTGAGTATTCTAAAGATTTTCAGGAAAATGAGCTTGGTAAAAACCACTACTTTGATGACACTTTTAGATACTTTCTGAATTAAAGATGCGGGATGTGAGGTTACAGTAACATACACTCCTTTAACTTGAAACTCACGTTCCAAAGCCGAATTTAGACAATTCAGGTAAATTTGCTAGACGTCACCTGTAGTTATAATCTTAGGTATAAATTAATATGCGTCAGTTCGCGTAGCGTTCCCTTGGTTTTCACAGCACTTGTCCCCGTCAATTCTCACCACATAAACATTCTAGCTTCATAGGAATACTATACCATTCCGCCAGAATGAATGCACAATTCAGAGCAAACTGGAGTCGGGCAATTCGGTGTTCACAGAGTAATTTTAGGCCGGGTGGTAACTACTGATATCGGCAGCCAAAAGCCTCCTGCTGTCCGTCCACGAGCTAACTTTAGTCCTCTTACTTATTCCAGGCTCCTCCTTAACTTCAAACTTGACGCCTTACGATTTCCCAAAACGCGACTCAACAAAAAGGAATCATCTCGTAGCTTTGTGTATCAATTTCATCTTCATCGTATTCTTTTACTTCGTCGTTGTCTTCTTACTACTGAACCCATCTCTTGATGTCATTGCCAAGTCCTCTGGACAGTTAAACAACTCATATTAATTAGCCGCTGAGACATGTAAGTTTGCGAACAAACTTTTCCAAGTAGCGCTATAATTTTACAGGCCATTATTGCTTTATCAGCTACTAGCTTTCCGCTCGCGGCTTCGCCCGCGTTATTATTGTTTTCTCGTAGGAATTATAATTAGTTATTTTGTAGCAGAAAGAAAATAATGTTGTAATGTTGTATATAGAACACACAGATATTTAGGAGCTCGGGTAATAAATCTCATAAAATTTGGAGCAAATTTTAAATATTTTCCTTAGAAACTTTTAACCCCTATTTTGCACCTTAAGGGGGTGAATTCCAATAAACCATGAAACACGTATTTAATGAAATGTCTTTTAGAGTATGAATCTCAAGTTTTATCGTAATCGTTACTAATTTAAACCTATTTCATCCCTTCAGGATTATTTTTTTAAAATCCCTTCTTAGTGTGCGTCCGAATTTTGAAGTGTCATCATCCGCTAAAAGGATTAAGTAATACGCACTTGCTATTTGATAGTAAAAATAATAGTAGTACAGAAACTAGTTGTGAATATTGTTCGTAGAAGTTAACCAGATGGTTAGACTTACTGTTTACCATCTGATCAACTTCTACGGAATGGATTTTTCCTATAGTAGGTATACTCTACAAACGTTTTCTACATGTCTGCTTACCGGTTGACCCGAAGTAAAATACAAAGTCTGAGATTATTTTAAGAGCACATAAACTAAACAGGATATTGCAACGTACCTAATGCGGTTATGCAAGCGCAAAAGTAATTCAGTGCGAATTGAGGTGCAGCATAGCTCTAAGTGATCGCGGCCGCAGCCCAGCCCTTGGACCGGCACGGCGGGCGGTAAGCGCATTACCCCCTTGCGCTCGCCGCTGGCGCACTCAATGCCATTAACTTTTAACGGAACCCTCTCCCCTTATATTCTATTTAGACTCCATTAACCAAGAGCTAAGCTGAAAGCTAATAACTTGACAAGATGAGAATAGAGCCACTATTGCAGGCCTCGATAGATAGTTGATTAATTTTGTGCATTTCGATTTCAGTAGGCCTTGTTAGAGTTTTCTGACGGGAATCTTGTACCTGTTTACAGTTATATCATGCTGTATTGATTAGTAGTAACTTTGTATATTTGTAAATGTAACCGAATTTGGAACTTATATCTACAGCCATTTATTTTTTTTTCGATTACATAATATGATTTAAGCAAATAGTAATCGAGGAAAAAGGCGTTATCTACTAACAAACAGTGCAACATAGTCTATTTAACTTTCAATTAGTCTTTCAGACTTTTTCCATTTGAAAGCATTTAATCAAACTGCATGCATCCCGATAGCGGAACATTGAAAAAATATCAACAAAATGTCGTTCCTCGCATCAGTTATGAATTATGATCGACACGTCGTCATACAGGAAATATGAATTTTGCACTTTATTCCATTTTTGCGACACTACTTTTTGATAACCTCTGTTCCCCAATAAACTTCTCTAATTGAAATAGTATTCAAATTGATATTATTATATTTATACCTATATCAAAATCAATAACGATAACAATTTAATTTAGATACCAAAAATTATTAGACAACCTTATTTAATTCGATGTAAACTAATAGGTATGATCTTATGGCCATTCTCATCCTCCTTTTTCTTTTCATTGACATTTTAATGATTATTATTTTGATGGATATTCTATAGGGCATTTTATATTTAACTAGCTGTGCCCGCGACTTCATTCGCGTGGATCTCGGCAAAAAACAACATCGTGATGTTATATAGCCTATAGCCTTCCTCGATAAATGGACTGCCCAACAAAAAATTAACTTTTCAATTTGATAAAAAAAAAACTCTTCAGCTTTATAATATTAGTAAGTATAAGTAAGTATAGTATGTAAGTATACCTATAAGTACTTATAGGTAGATTCTTAACCGACTTCAAAAAGGAGGAGATTCTCAATTCGTCGTGTACCTATGTTTATTTTTTGTGTGTATGTTACTCGATTACTTCACCAATTATGAACCGATTTCCAAAATTATTTTTGTATTCGATAGAGCACCTATACTCCTGAGGTAGCCTAGTGTCACCAAAGTCAGGATCTGGTGATAGGATCCAAGGAAAATCAAAGAAACCCCTTTAATTTTATGGGCGCGTCCAACGTGCATCATGTGCTTTTTTTGAAGCTGTTCCGGTATTTGCGTCTAGTAGTTATGGGCCGAGCTGATGATGGAAGGATCCTTCACTTTCAGGAGTTAGATATATTTTTTAAATACAATAGGCACGTATACTTGTATTCTTTCAAGTTACTTTGGTGAACTTACTAGAAAGATTAAAACAAAAAATATTGAACAGATAAAACCAACTGCAAAATATTGAAACAATACAAACAACATTACATTTTTTATTTTGAAGTCGGTGCCAAATTCCAACTCATGATAATCGATCACCGCACCGACAAATAAAAAAATGTCACGTTGTTCATAGTTATTGTTATATTATTTTTCCCTTTTTTGTTTTCGAAGTAGGTTTATATTTTTTATCAAACTAAATTATTTTACATGTTTTAGATTTTCTATTAGAAATTGAACCCACAGGAATTTAGCAAAGTATGTAAAGTAGTCTATGTCAAAGTACGCAAAGCATGTAAATATGTAAAGTAGTATCCGGTTAAATACTAAAAATATAACATTTTATCTACTACTTACTCTGCTTTGATGATGTTCATTAGGCACATTGCTCCCACGAAGAGAGCTCTCTTCATATGTGACTATGGCACAGGCCAAATATTGTTGTAAGGCGCTGCATCAAATCCGAGTGATGAGTTGATTGAAAACTAACATTGCAGGCCTCAATTACGGTCGGCTCGCTCAATCGATATTGATTGTTGAAAAAGTAAACTTTCAACTAGTGCGCGCAATCAACACGCTGTTTGACCAATATCCGATCATGCCGCTCATTGGAGCATAGGTCTTATTCATACTCCAAACAAAGTGGAAATGGATTAAAATCGCTTTCCAAAAACCAATCAATTACTAATGGCCGCAGCGAACGTGTTTGCTGCGGTTGCGAACAGGGAATCTGCATCAGGTCGTGTTGCTTTATTCAAACTCAAAACTCTTTGTTCAATGTAGACCTATTGACGCCAAATATTACACAAAAATCTAATTAACCAAAAATCTTATTAAAAGTCTCTCTTTCCTCAGTCGTGTAGTCGGTCTACACAGTGGTCGTGGTTGAAGACGATGCATTGGCACTGGTCACTGCAACCCGCGCGATGCGCCTTCACTTACTTCGGTCTTCAGCATTACGTCATTACGTGAACACTGGACCATTAAGGTCTGTGTATAACTGTGTGTCTGTGTGTGATTTCATAAGGGCTGTCTAGCGCGTGGAAGATGACTACGCTACCTTTTGCTTTCGACTAGTTCCTGGTTAAAGAGTTGTTCCGTTGAGTTTTGGTATCGACTAATGTGAAATATTTAAGTATTCGTATTTGTACAGTCGACAGAATCTTTCTTTGATGTTAAGGTTACCCAAGATAGAGACATTTATCCGAAACGCTGTCCAAGGGATACTTAGCAGTCGCCGCCAGTACCACATTTCAAGGTCATAAATTTTCTATGTTTCTGCGCTAAATTAGAAATAATATGGAAAAGACAAAGCTACTTTACATTTCTATGTTGAACTGGGTGCTAAATTTTAAGACTTTCTATTAGATCATCGTTTGGCAGAAATGTATGTATTCCATTGTTCTTAAATAAGTTTTCCATTTTTTATTTTTATCTCTTCAATGAATTTTATACTAGCTCACCGAAGCAACTTGAAAGAATACGACAAAGGGCTAATAAGTACGTGCCTATTGTATTTAAAAAACTAACCTCGAATTCCTAAGAGTTAAGGTCCTTCCATCATCAGCTCGGCTCATGACTACCAGACGCAAATACCTAAATAGCTTCGAAAAATCATGAAACACGTTGGATGTACCTATGAAATTTAAGGGTTTCCCTCGATTGCTGGGAACCCATCATCGGATCCTGACTTTAGTGACAATAGAACCACCGTAGGAGTATACTCTATCGAATACAAAAGAATTTTGAAATTCGGTTACAATTAGCGGAGTAATAACATACAAAAAAAACACACGCAACGAATTAAGAAGCTTCTTTTTTGAAGTCGGTTTAAAATTGTATTGGATACAGAAAAATACCCTGGAGCACACCCGCAGACAATGCTTTTATAATATGTACAACTAGAGTAGCTGTACCTACGAACTACGTTTCCCCTTAAATCAGGGTTAACATTGTAGCTAGTTTCAAACCATATTTACCCTTTTAAGTTTCAATTTTGTTAGGCGGTTGTAGTATGAAAATGTTACAAATTATAAAACAAGTGAATTTGACATTTATTTTTTACTTAGGGTGGTTACATAGTGAACTTAGGGTTCTATTATTCAAGCTCTTTTATTGGATAGTCATATTACTTGGAAATGAAGTTTTATCCGCCATTTTTGAGTGACGACCGTCTTAAATTAACGACTATATTTCTACGTTCATGGTACTCTACTTTTCAAGTTCTTTTATTCGAGGCCCATATTTCTTGGCTTGAAAACGAAATTTTATCCGCCATTTTGATCGGCAGCCATATTGAATTTAGGTGAATGTTGCTAAGCTCATAATGGTTCTTTAGGTCCTTTCGTTTGATACCCGTACCGATTCCCGTGCAATCATTAATATCGTAACGATAATTCGACATGCCTCATTGCGATCGACGTTACGATTTTTAAATACTACACATTGAATTATTCTGAGTTTCCAAACAAATAAACTATCGATCTCAACCATCAATCAGCATTTTCATGGTGATATATCGTCACGATATTTTTCTGATTCATTCATGAATCATTCATCGAAGCGACGAATCGTACCGTGTATGGGGTCATTTATTTTTATTCTGCGGATTTTTTAACCTTTCGAATTATAGACCCACATAAACCAAAATAAATATTCTTATTTTAAAATGATAATAAGTGATATAATTCCTACAAAGTAATTATCTGACGTATGAAGGCTCTGGTAAAGATGGAGCAAATCTAGTAGAACATTTGCCGAAAGTTGTGAATTCACAGTTGCCTCAAGTCGTGTGTAAGTTTAAATAGAAAAATCATTTTGATATTACTTTAATCTATAATGTGCAACCAACTAAATTCGAATGAAAAGTGAAACGACATAAACCCACGTTTCACTCTCGAAAGCCAGCATTGAATTGTTTCATTTAATCTTCTTGTCTGCGCAATGTAAGCAGTGGCTTTGAGACGACACTAATATCATTTTGTTGCAGTTCCGTTTGATAAAGTGGAGCTAGCCAGAGTGCGACAGTAAATCTTTGACGTGGGTAGTACGACCACAACGTTTTATCCTGGTCGCATTATGATTTGCGTTAGCTTTTTTGCTTATGTTTCAGTTTCATGGAAGTTTTATGATACCCGGGGGTGGATTCTAGCTCGGTATCGGAATAAATGAGTTATTTGCTTTGGCAATTTTTACATACAAATCGAACACAGAATTGCAGTAGGTACGTTTATTTTTGAAAAATTTGAAATGGTTAAACTCGAACAGTATTACAAATAGGTACTAATAGGTGATTTGCGGAATTATATATCAATGCCGCCGAATGTTCGCTTATTAAAATAACTACTTGGAAACTATTGTCGATTACTTGTTAATTTACTGATCGAAAGATGTGTATAACATGTGTATTAATACAATAGGCATAACGAGTGGTTGTAAATAAAATTAAAATTAACTAAAATATTTTTATCTATGTCTCTTAGAAACTAAATTGAATGCATAAATAATACTAGACGTTATTTACGACTACTTTTAATTAGCATGTACCAGTACCATATACATGTACCAAAAAATCACTTCTTTTTGTTCTTGTATGAATCTATAATATTCGGTGACGGCGGTCAATCTTAACAGAGACTAGTCATCTGTGCGGAGTTATTATAGTGCACAGTTCAAACACCGTCGTAAGGTCACAAACGAGCAACGTATTTTGGTAATCTGTGTAAATTAAATGATAAATACCCTCAAAAATTACGTCAAACAAATGTTCAAAATATTACAAAGTCAAGACGGGAATGGAATGCAATCAAACCGTTCCGTACAAACTTGTATAAGTTCTTAACTATGTACATATTATTTACGGTTTTCCAGACTTTTCCCTATCATGTGCTATAAGATAAGACCTTGCTTCTTGCCAAATTTCACGATTGTAGGTCAAAGTCTATATATTTTTTGTCATTTGTGTTATAATTACATAGACAATCAATAACTATTAAATTAGTTTAATAAATATATAATCGCAATGACAGGAATTAGTGGGTTTCACATCTTATTAAATAAATATTGTGAATATCAGTACATTGAGATTATTCGATATTTTTTAAATTGTGAAATGCTTTCTGTGACATACACTGAAATACGCTAGACAAACTGTTCTATATAAATATTCATATTGCTGTTATTAAAATATAAAATACTTTCTTTGGTAATTGGTATTTTACTTACAATATCCACATTCTAATTTCAAATCACTTTTAGTCCCTCAGGTGAATAAAGCTATTTTGCTCCCTGTTTGCGAGGAACCAATTAGCTCTTTTCGAATTGATGTGATAAAAACTTGTTTTTACTAGCTTTTATTTACTTTTACCTGTCACGGTGTCTGTAAGGAAATCTTGCAAGTTGCAAGTTAAATTTGGTCCACTTCCCAGTTTCCGTTTGAACTGAAATTTTGCATGCATATGTATGTTGCGTGACAATGCAATATGGAGCATGTATTAAGTTAACTAAAAAGGTTGATAAAATAATTTTAAAAAATAAAACCGACTTCAAAAACACCAAAAAGTCATATATAATTTAAGAATACATACAACATTACAATTTTATATTGAAGAACCCTAGTAGGTAAGCTGACTTGGTTATTAACTATTTTTAATATTTTTTTTAAAAATTCAGTAATATTGATTTGAATCTCAATTTGTAAAAATGTTTTTTATCCCTCATTTTATCCCTCATAAACAGAAATGAACACTTCACGTACCTATTATAAAAATATTCTTTCAGAATTACTGCAACATGATTAATAACACGTATTACATTGCATGATGACTTTAATATTTAGGCTTACATGCGACGCGTGACGACATTGCATGATGACTTTGACGACACGGTTAGCGCAGAGGTCGAGTGATCGCCTACTGCGCGACGGGTCGCGGGTTCGATTCCCGCACGGGACAAATATTTTGTATGACCTTCAGAAATTTGTTCCGGACTGAGCGTATGTGCATGTGATATTCTTTTTTGTAACTGCACCCACGACACAACAGAAGATCCTAGTGTGGGGCGACATTTTTTTTTAAATATAAAATTAAAGATAAATTTCAATTCTCTTTTTGACTACATGCAATCCATATTCGAGTCCAGTTTGGTGAAGTGTGTTCCGGAAATCGTGCGATGCGTTGAAGTTTGCTCTATTTCCGACATTTCGCTACATGCGACGCGTGACGACAAGTCACCTACAGACTGGCCTTTTGATGGCCGTACGCTGTTGGACAGCTGGACTCGTGTGTTCATTTTACAGATAACACGGACGTCACTTCAGCGCCACCTCGCATGTTAACATGAACTGACAAACTGACATTGACTCTCGTATTCACAAGCTCTAATGGGCCCCATAGACGGCACGTTAAATTTACGGACTTGACAAACAATGCTTAACCGCATGGAACAGTACTTGATGGCTTGGCGAGCATTTACGTGTATATACAGGGTGGAAAAAAAGACGGTGGTTGGAGGAAAAGTACCCTTAATATTGATGATAGCAAATTTTACTGAAAGGAAACATTCCTTTATTTGCAAAAATAATTAAAACAGCATTTAAAGATTTTCGAAAAATCACCAGCTTGAGCCGGGAATCGAACCGGTGAAAAGTTAAAATAAAAATATTCTGTGTTTTATGATACCAACCGAAAGAGTCATTCATAGGGATCAATTTATTTTAAGCAACTTATTATCTTAAATAAAAGAAAGATCAAAAAAATATATTTTCTTATTGTAAAGCTCACTCATTATCTCAAGAAGTGATTCAGAAATACATTTTGGTCTAGCGATTTAACTCACAGGAATAAAATTTTGTTGTTATTTTTCAAATCGTAATGTACAAAATAAATAATAGTAAACAACAATATCACTTTCTTAAAAATATCATGTTTGGTTTGAATAAAAATGACAATCATTGCAAATTCAACATCTAAAAAAAATAAACTTATAACATTTAATTTATCGGGAATTAAACTTTTTTCTGCATTTTATTGAATTTGTTATTCCTTTGTTACCACTTAATTTTCAATCTTCCCATTTTTTCCCTTATATCCACTAAATAGACTACCTTGATGCCAAATATCAAGTTTCTAGGTCATCTGGAAGTGGATTAGGTTTTGGATTGATATGTCAGTGAGTCAGTCATAAAAATGACGATTTTTAAAAGTAAATAAATATATCAATTACTGTTTGAGTTTTGTTTTTATGAAATTTTGGATTCTAGATAAACGTGCCAAGGCTTCAATAAATGTGCCAAATTTCGTGTATGTAGCTTAAACAGGTTTCGGTCGTGAATTGGCGACCATTACCACTTACCATAGGGTGGGCAGCTTAGAGCATTCAGACTAAATGATCTAAGGTGGGCAGTAATGCTCGTTTGCCAACTTAGTTGTATAAAAAAGATAAGGTTGGATAAGATTCTTTCGCTGTCAAATGAATGCACGGCCGTTAATGATAGCCATCTCACTCGCCCGAATAGGACGAGGGTAGAGCGCGGTGTCGTAGCCCACAGATTATCCAACGAAAATTAAAATGTCGAAACGCAGAGTTATGTAATTTGTGTGCTTCGGTTTTGCGTTAACCCGGAGTTAGGTAAAATGTGAACGCTGTACTTCTGTCGAAACTAATTTGTTCATACGATGGTATATCGCTTATTTAGCACCGAGGCGTGGGTTGTGGGAGGTTGAAATGTAGTTCATTTATATTCATATAGGAGATGTGGCGTGATTGACTGACTGGTTCAATTTATATCCAGCCTAAATTACTAGCGCTACTGATTTGAATTCTAATGATAATTCTTCAAAAGTATAACAACAAGAGATTCAAAATTTTGTATGTATTGTATTTTAGATTTATTTATATTTTAAAAGAGATTGCACAAACAACGTATTTAGTACCTATATTGTATTCTAATTATAAGGAATATTAGAACTGGAAATGTAATTAAATGTGTGACTATTATTCAATGTATTCATTAATTCTACCAAGATGCCGCTTACTACCAGGTTTTCTAATGATATTCAGGATGATAAAGACGATTTTGGGAAGATAGGTCATGTGTTTTGTAAAAATCCTACCCAACAATTATAAGTTAATATGCTTAAGGTTATAGGAATTAGCAAATTTCTATAAAATATAATATGTAACTTTTATAAGGGTGAGATATTTTTATACATTACAATATAGTACATTACTGCCTCGGCCTGCAAGTGCAGCATTAGCGGGCAGTCGTGAGCAAACGGGCCGAGGCGAAGACGAATCACAGTTGTGGCCAAGGCTTGTATAGTGCTTTTCTTAAACAAAATAATATAATGCTTTCATTAAACTCAAACTCAAAAATCTTTACACAATATAGACCTTTATAGACACTTCTTAACGTTAATCAGTTAGTAATGGTTTTAAGATTGAATTTATCACCCAAAGAGTATTTGGTTTCACTTTTGTAGCCATTATCCTTCTTGTTTGATTCCTTTTTAAATTTTTATCTACACTCATGTTCTAATTCTAATATTAAGAACTCAACACTAATATTTTAAAGGCATAACTTAAAGCCCTTGGCCTTTTACAAATTACATTATAATACAGGTTCGCCATATAAATGAGTTGTGTCTTTTATTTAATTTAGGTAACCACTGATTGCATGAGTGTAGATAAAGTAGTGTATGAAATTGCACATAATTAGGTCTTAAAACACTCGTGTGGTACTATTAAAATTCTCGGCAAGCCTCGAATTTTAAACACACACTAGTGTTTAAGACCTCCTATTATGTGACTATTTCATAAACTACTATTCTTTTTTATTATAAGACAAATGAGACAGAATTCTGGGGATTGGAGTCGCTCACGTCCGTAGGTTTTACCCTCGAGACCCTACACGTGATCCCCGGGTGGTGCTAATCGAGTGACCAACTTCTGGTGGTAGGGCCTGAAAAACCCGACTGGCTAGCGACCACCGTGCGCATGACGTAAAACCCGTCAAGTGGGCATTTTGTGTCCGCGTTTCGGGATCAGTCATCGCACAGCCAGAGCTTGAGGGGTCGTTGCTGCGATTCGTGTGGTTTGTGTGGGCTTCCGTCGACCCAGTGCCAGGTTGACTGCGTTGACCCTCCGCCCAGGAAGACCCGAAGAAACGGCTGTTCCGCTGGCCGCCCGTGGTACAGTACAGGGGCCCAAGCGGACCTAACCAGTCCGTGAGGCTGCCCCACCATGCCACGCATAATCTCGGGGTGGTCCGTCGTGCCGGTTGGTGACCGGACGGTGGGTCCCGGCGACCACTTCCGGGGGGGTTCGGGGGCCCTTTCGTGCGGAGAGTCAGCGCAAATCAGCTGTCGGCTGTTCCCTGGCGAAACAGGCCTACACACGTTAACTATGCTAATCGCTGCAACGACACCTCAATTTCACACCTCTCACTCCAACAAACATATCAGCGCACAATATTAGGACTGGTCGTACAGCGGTGCACTATCCCACCAAAACACCACTATTCGAGGTGGGGCTCGCTAACATCCGCGGGCTCCATTCTAACCTCTTGGCTGTCCACCACCATCTCGAGACAGCCCGTCCAGCAATGCTGTTTTTGACAGAGACGCAAATTATCTGCCCGGCCGATACAAGCTACCTTAATTACCCCGGCTACGCTCTTGAGGAGTCCTTCAAGGCAAAGGCAGGTGTTTGCTTGTTCGTCCGGGCGGACGTTTGTTGTCGTCGCCTGCGCTGTTTGGAGGAACCTTCCTTTTCCCTCCTTGTGGTACACGTCGATTTTGGCACTCATTGCAGTGTCTACGTGTGCGTCTATCGTTCCCACCGTGGTGACTTGGAGACAACTCGACTTTTTGAACACCTAAGTCGGGTGGCAGATGACGCGCAGGAGCAATTTCCTTCCGCCGAGCTGGTGTTTTTAGGGGACTTCAATGCTCACCACGAGTTGTGGTTAAGTTCCTCTAAAACTGACCATGCGGGTAGGACTGCCCACGCATTCTCTCTCACGCACGACCTGACACAATTGGTTACCCAGCACACCAGGGTACCAGATATTATCGGTCAAGCGCCCTCTTTGTTGGACCTTCTGCTGACAAATCGCCCCGACGGATATCAGGTGGTGATTCGAGCTCCACTAGGATCTTCAGATCACTGCCTGGTATCCGTCTCAGTGCCTCAGGCGTCGCGACCATCGCCTGTGGTTGCAGCACGCCGTCTGTGGCACTATGCGTCAGCAGATTGGGACGGTATGCGGGATTATTACGCGTCTGTCCCTTGGTGGCAGCGCTGTTTCAGTGGGATGGATCCGAACTCCAGCGCTGCGTCTGTTGCTGACGAGATCAGATTAGGAATGGAATATTATATTCCACATTCCAATCTCGTCAGTAGAGGGAGACGTAACCTCTGGTTCAATCGCGAGTGTGCCTCTGCTGTTGAAAACAAACAGCTAGCTTACCGCGCTTGGATCAGAGGTCGAGCTTCTAGGGATCCCAATACTAACCTACTGAAAACAGCCTATAATAATGCCACCAAGTTGTGTAAGAGGGCTTACATTAGAGCGGACGCTCAGCGCATTGCACAAGTGGGTCAGGAACTGCTAGCGCACCCTACGGGTAGCCGTTCTTTCTGGCGCCTGGCCAAAGCTGTGCAATCAAACTTCTGCCAACCCTCGCTGCCACCGCTGAGACATGCCGATGGCTCACTTACTCATCAGCCGCAGGAGAAAGCCGACCTCCTGGCAAAACTCTTCGCGGCCCATTCCCGTATCGATGACTGTGGTGCACAACCTCCGACACTGTCCCATTGTGGCAGCACTATGCCCGATATCCGCATCAGACAGCGAGATGTGCGGGCGGAGCTACAGTCGATTGATATTCGAAAAGCAAGTGGACCAGACGGCATTCCTGCGATTGTACTTAAGAAGTGTGCAGCGGAGTTGACTCCGGTCCTGACGCGTCTATACCGTCTGTCGTTCTCTGCTGGTTGTGTGCCGAAATCTTGGAAAGAGGCCAATGTCCAGCCGGTTCCCAAAAAGGAAGATCGTTCTGATCCGGCTAACTATCGCCCTATAGCCGTCACTTCCATTTTGTGTAAAATCATGGAGAGGATCCTTAACAATCAGCTGATCCGTTACCTGGAAGGTCACTCGTTGCTTAATGACCGTCAGTATGGGTTTCGTCCTAAACGGTCAACAGGTGACCTTCTAGCGTTCCTTTTGCACAAATGGGGTGAATCTATCGATAAGCGCGGCGAGTCTGTGGCTATTAGTCTCGACATCGCCAAAGCTTTTGATAGAGTCTGGCACAAGGCTCTCCTTTCCAAGCTTCCGGCATACGGATTGCCCGCTCAGTTCTGTACGTGGATTGCCAGCTTCCTCCACGAGCGTAGAATTCGCGTTGTCGTTGACGGCTGCGCTTCGCGGTTCGTGGCAGTGAATGCTGGTGTTCCACAAGGCTCCGTTCTATCCCCAACATTGTTTCTTCTGCATATCAATGACATGCTTTCCTTGGGAAGTATACATTGCTATGCAGACGACAGTACAGTGCATGGGGGATATCACGGAAGCTCAGGGGCTGCTCGTGGCAATATTGATAGGGAGAGGCAGAATCTTATCATTGAGCTCAACAGGACGCTGGACCTCATCTCCGAATGGGGTTCCAACAATCTTGTCGAGTTCAATGCTAAGAAAACACAGGTGTGCGCGTTCTCGGCGAAAAGGTCACCTTTCCTCCCCCCTCCTTCTCTTCAGGGCACAACCCTTCACACACAGAGTAACATCACCTTGCTCGGAATGAACATTCGCTGCGATCTGAACCCCAGAGACTACATCGAATCCGTTATAACTGCTGCCTCACGGAAACTCGGTGTCCTAAACAAGGTGCGTAGGTATTTTGCGCCGGACCAACTATGCCTGTTGTATAAAACTCAGGTTAGGTCTTGCGTGGAATATTGCTCGCACCTTTGGGACGGCTCCGCTCAGTACCTCCTCGATGCTCTGGACAGATTGCAGCGTCGCGCTATTCGCATAATTGGCGATGTAGAGGCAACTAACACCCTCGAGCCTCTACAACTTCGTCGTGACATCGCCTCTCTTAGCGCCTTTTACCGAATGTTCCATGGGGAATGCTCTGAGGAGCTCTTTAACCTTATCCCTCCCTCTCCATTCCTTAACAGAAACACGCGTAAGGGCCTTCGGAGTCATCCGTACACTGTGTCCTCCTTTTCACACCGTACCAAGAAATTCCAAGATTCCTTCTTCTGTCGTTCATCCCATACTTGGAATTCTCTACCTGCGCACGTGTTTCCTCCATCCTACAACATGGGTTCCTTCAAAAGAGGTGTGAAAAAGCATCTTTTAGGCCGGCAAGGGGCGGGCAGGTAGGATAGTGGATGTCGTCCCTACTCTATCTGTCAACTCATTTGGGCCTCTTTCACCGCTTAACATCAGGCGGGAGGAGGTCATTTGCCGGGCCTTACATAAAAAAAAAAAAAAAATTCATTTTGTTGTGCAAGATTGAAATTTAAAAAAAAACTTTGCAAGTTGTAATTGCTGGCCGCTGCCAGGCCTAGTACTGCAATTACGATTTATCCCAAAGAAGGTTCTGTAAGATATGGTCGCATATTGTAGAATGTTTGAGAAAATTATTAATATATTATTGAGTCGGCAAAAATTCCTAGTAATTACGAGTATGTAGCTCTCAAGTGTGTATTACTTGTTTTTATATTTGCTCTTGAGTTGAAAAGAAAATCTGGAAAATCGCGTGTCTTCATAATTTTTTTCTGTATGTATTCGAATAGGTCCAAGGTAGGTTTATACGTACTATTATTGGACCCGGTAGGTGGCGCTGTAATAGGGCAGGACAACGGTTGCTGGACCCACTAGTATCTCTTTGTTATGCACATTTATTATTATATGTTTATTATTAACATTATTATTATACTAGTTCTTAACAGTATAACATTTCCCTGTTAATACCTATACACATATGTTGTTGATGATGTTTGTGATTAATGTTTATTTTTAAAGTAAGGGACCTTCTTTCGGTTACTTCTAGGTGGCTACGCGTGACAGAATCGTGATCACCATTCTAGAAAGGATAATGAGACGTCTTATAACATTGTCCTTCTTCAGCTGCCGGTCCAGTGTCCGGTCCAGATCTGGTCCACTTTGTACCAGGATCATCTGCTTGGGTACCTCCGTCTTACCTATTTCTGCCGGAAAGCAACAGTGCTTGCATTGCTATGTTCCTGTTTGAAGGGTAAAATATGACACCGTACCGTGACTTTACTTCTGATGTCTCAAGTTGGCAACGTACACTGTGGTTCTTGTGGGGGTTGCAGTTCACAGGAGTCACATACACAGGTGACTGTTATCACTTACCATCAGGTGGGCAGTTTGCTTATTTGCCAACTTAGTTGCAATAAAAAAATGGAGATGCAGAATACCGGGTGTCTGGTTATGGCAACCACCGCGTATGGCACCACACTTTCATGGACGGGGTTCTTCCTATCAGCTACTCTGAGCACTACTACTACTAGTCAGCCTTGATGCCAAGATTATAGCTCCAAAATAGACTAAGCGAACTTCATCCACATAAATGCACTTTGATGCTTCCACTCCATTGATGAGGACCAAGGCAATGGTTCCTCAATTTTTCCCGTCACGACAGTCGTTGTCCGATTGATATTCTTCTCCCATGTCGAATGTACTGGGGATGATAATGTCTTACTTCATTAGAAAGTTATTGAGGAGCCACGTAGTCTTCTCGCACCCCAGCTCACCGTTCACCCATCTAATGGCCAATTTACTCCATGGTTCAGAGATCTAAGTTCTCCTTACGGCCGTTATAGAATCCAATCCTCCAATATTAAGCAGATGTTTGTAAATCACCGCTATTTGGTCCTCGATCAGTGTGCTGAATTTGGGGGCTCCCCCTTTCCTCAGTCGCTATATGATCCACTCAGCACCATGCCCTATGTACTACTGTGTCGTTGTTATAGACTACAGCCCTTGCACCGTCCAGGAGCTCCCGTAGTAACATGCGGGCGTTTATCTGAAATGCTTCAAGTTACTTGCTGCAGGTGGTACGTTTTACCTACAATGTTGCCCACAGTGTCTCATGTGCTCCAGTTAGGTGTTGACTAGATCATCTCCGGACCGGTCAGTTATTATTCTGGATAGCGGTCTAACCCTGGCTGCTTTTGGATGAGGAGAGCGCTCCGTTTTTGGGGTCCACGTTCTTTGCTGTCATACCTCGTGGCCTCCGAGGCTGAGCGTGATCCCGGGCAACACATACTTCACTGATGAGGTCGTCTGTCAGGGATTGGCTTGGTTACTGGAGGAGTTTTCTTTTCTTTTCTTTTCCTCTTACACTACCTGTCGTTGTTTTTATGCCCAAGCAGAGCCACTTTCCATTTGTTCACCGAGTGGTGTCTGCTCGTGATTTTTAATCAATAATCGAGTTTTGGCTCTCCCTTCATACACGATTATTTTCGGTTTTTGGTCCACCTCCAAGGGTGTGTAATCGGATAATTACTTTATTTTCACAAGAACCGCCTTCATAGTATTCACATTCATGACTCTCGGGTCTCCCTAACAGGTTTTACAGCAGTCTATGTAAAATAGACTTGTTGCTAGCGTTAATCGAATATTATCGAACATCAGCTCTGACATTGCATCATATATTTTCCTTTTCATGGTCGCCCTGTCAGTGCTGCCTTTTAGCAGGACTGCTACACTAGGCGACGAGCAACGTGCTGCCTTGATGTGGATATGCAGAAACTAATGCCAAACCTTTATCTTGCACTGTCCATGAACAACGCCACACTCGCTGTGAGTAAACTTACTGTCCCTTTTCTCCACTGCTCAAACACTGCTACAGCATAATCTTTGGCACTGCGTAAGGTTCTAACTAGGATAGAACTTACTGATTTCAAAACTTGTAGGGGCTTCAGGGAAAACATGAAGCATAGTATACTATGCCATTGCGATGTTCTAGGCTGCAGGAGGTTAAAGCTGACGGGAATTGGTTATCCAAAACCGGAAGGCTATAGGACTATGCCACCAAAGGACATCAGCAAGCTCATGGGCTAATCTTTCCTAATACTTTAAAAATGGGCTAATACTTTATGGTGGAGTGCACCACGGGTGATTTTTAAAGCAAAGACCATACAGGTAGGATTAACACCAAAACCGGGCGAGTGGAGTCGCAGTGTGGACCTTACCTAGCGCGCCCATAAGGGCAGGCAGAACACCGGGGGGTTTTAGTGGGTAGGCCGGGCACCCTGCCGGGAGAGCTCCACACACGCTCGCTGTTTAGCCAACGGCGGGTACGGTCCGATTACGCATTTCCCCCGAGAAAAAAAAGGATTAACATCAAATATGTAGCTGGTAGTTACTTTTCCTCCACCCACGACGACGTGGCGGTCTATAATCCCCTCATTAATTTTGCTAAGATTTGTGTGCTTATATGCCTTGTGGAAGTATCCTCTTACCATTCATACTCCATCTGCACCTGCTCGGATGGGTGGGTACTCTTTGGAAATAATTCAGGCAATCTAGAGATCTTACTAAATATTAAAAATATAAAAGTTATTTAAGTGTAACTTAACCACGCAAAAGTAGTTTGTAATGCGAACATAAAACTGTATATTCCGCTAGCGACTAGAAAGTTTATAAATTGCATGGGCATCACTTTTTAAACCAAACGACAATTTAATTCTCAATAGAACAACTTTGACTGAAATTATTTACCACAAAAAAAAATGTGCCCAATTAGTCTAATGGTTTTGCTTTCGGCACAGTATCAATTTCAGTTGAGAATTAATATTCTCAAGTGACACTCAATTAGCGCGGTCTTTCGCTTTTAACGGGCTGCGCGGCAAAGCGTCTAGACACGATGCAAAGTTGTTGAATATCTCGTCGGAGCTATTTCGATACATCGGTGTACAGGGTATTCCTGAGAAGTTCGGGTGGCCAATTAAGAAATTTTAGTGCAGTCAAAGCTATCTCCGGAGAAGGAAAATTTTAATACGATTATCCAAACGAAAATGAGAAAGCCAACTAATTTTCATTGCATTTGCAACTTAAAGCTTTGAAATGAGCTCATTAGCGCGTAAGCCGACGAACACGATTTGATTATATCATTAGTATTTGAAACGAGAATTTAAAATTAATTTTTTTATACTAAAAATGTCTGCATTTCTGCTGCTGTAAATTTGAAGATATGACTAGAATGTCTTATATTTGCTTTTACCAAACTGATGAGTATAAACTAAAAACCATATGAGGCTTTATATAAATATTGAGCCTGAAGTTCTTCTCCACGTAAGTGAAATATGTATAATATGGCTTTGTTAAAATCCGTTTTCCGAAAATCGTAAATAATTATTTACTTGGCACAATTGAATGTTAATTTTTTTACAAAAACTAAGTAAACATTTAATTGTATAGTAAAATGAGAATTACATATTATTCTGCGCGTTTACTATTATTTTGACTAATCTGCATCGGTGGCGGCGAAAGAATTTCCACAGACCAAAGTTCTCAAAGGCCAGATCACCAAACACGCGATTACAAATAGTGAATAGAAAACAATATAATAGAAGATTCACTTAAGTATTTTAGAAATAAACTTTTTATTGGCCAATAGGTATGTACAAAGGTATCGAACAATTAGGAATGGTTGGCCAAATGGTCCCATCTCAGCTTAAAGCTGCTGTTGCATGTTGCAACAGGAGCGCTGATTTTCAGATGGACGACGTAATAATTTTAAATAATTAATAACACAAAAAATAACAATAAAAAAACCTTAGCTAACAACCTTAAAGCCTAAATAAACTACTGTAACGCGCACTAGTTTTAGATAACGCATTGATTATTTATTGGTTATTATAAAACACCGTGTATAATATATTACCCCTTGCACGGGCCCAATAACCTTTTAAATAACATACCAGATGACTCATATATAATTATCTACATTTTTATTAACTACTCGTAGGACTACGAGGAACTAGGCATCCTCGTGGACCTACTGTAAGACATTATTATCTGCAGTAGGACCACGAGGAACTAGGCTTCCTCGTGGTCCCACTAGTAGGAGAAATTAGTAGGACCACGAGGAAACAGCCGTACTCATCAGTAGATTTAATTAATCTGGTGAAGCAGTCCAAGAAAATAAAGCTTAGGCATCAAAAATGTTCGTTTGTTAAAGCGACGACATCGAATTCAACTTTCCAATAACACCATGAAAAACGCGATATGAATTGCAAAACAACTTGTCCATTTCCGCCCGAAACGCTGTAAGTTCGTTGCAGTCACGACTGCAAATATGTATGAATAAAACCACGTCAAAGCTGTCGACACTAGCCGCTCGGTACTCGACACTCCGGCCACCCGCCTGCGGGAGTGACGCCACTCATGTCAACAGTTCTCCCCTGTTGAATTAAAATTACACGTCGACCTTTGGCAATAACTCGATTTTTTTTATTTCATATCCGGTGCCGCATTCATCGCCCGTGCGTTAGGAAATAAAACTCGCTGCGCTTTTTCGACTGCACGCCTATTTGTACACGAAATTCCGACAGATTTTCTCACAAAAGGCTTCTCAAAAATGAACGCCTGTGTGAATTTTCAAGAGGAATAAAATTTGAATTCTGAAAGAAATTTGAAATCTGCGTCAAATTCTTTTCTTTTTCATATGTGTGACATTCTTATATAATGTGGCAGTAACTTGATTGGAATTCCCTATTTTTAATCAAATACGTCTTTGTTTCATTATTTGACTTATGGTGCACTAAACATTTATTAAAATTTAATAGAAAATATCTATTCCACTTTAATTGCACGACTAATTACATGACTTAAAGATCTTTTTTATTAGATACTTATAGCCAGGAAAAGATGTTTATGAGATAGCTACCTACTTGGCTTCTTTAAGTAGAGTATGAGTTTTCAAGCTAAAGTTTTATTGAAACATATCGAATTTACGACAGATTATAATAAAGCTTGCAATACAGCGCTCTCTGGCCGGCTTCATTACTCCTTATTAGTGCTCACCTTGGACTTTCTTCTTCAATTTCTCTTTGACAATTAGCTAGAATTAATAAAACTAATGACAAGATTAAAGTTACATGGAGTTTTTATTTTGTAAGTAAATTATCGGAGCCGCTTTTATACAGTCCACCAGGTGGACGTATCGTCCGTTACAACAAAACCCAAAAGTTCAATAAAAAACATAAAAAAAATTCAAAACACTGAAAAGTTAAAAATAATATAAGAATAGGTACAGACAACATTATATTTCTATATTGAAATCGGTGCCCAACGATGACTTCAATATAGAAATACGATTTTTAGTGTTTTTGAAGTCGATTTTAATTTTTTGTATTTTTTTTTTTGTGAACGAATCTCATTTGATGATATGTGTCTATTGTATTAAAAAACTAACCTCTAACTATTAAAAGTTAAGGATCCTTCCATTATCAGCTTTTTTCATGACTACAAGGCGCATATACGTGAATAGCTTCGAAAAAAACATGTAACACTTTAGAAGTACCTATAAAATTTAAGTGTTTCCCTTGATTTTCATGAGATCTCATCATCAAATCCTGATTTTGGTGACAATGGGACAACCTCAGGAGTATACTCTATCAAATTTAAAAAGAATTTTAAAAATCGGTTTACAATTGGCGGAGTTATGAAGTAACATACACACAAAAAAAACATACCTATCGAATTGAAAACCTTCTCCTTTTTTGAAGTCGATTTAAGCGATTGCCTGCCTTGAAAGGGGGCAGGTGTAGGTACTGGTGGACGCAGGAGATTGCGGTCATGCGTGCCACCAGTATTCGGGTGTATGCGGCAGCCAAAAAGGCCATGCGGAACAAAATTGCAGGGCCAGGGAGGAGTCCAGGGAGCAGTTTATATGGTTTCTGGACGACGATCCGTGGGGGCGTCCGTACTGGGTGGTGAAGAGGAAATTTAAAGCTTCCGTTCCCTCTACCTCCGCTATGAACAGCGGTCTACTAGACCAGGTACTGGGGACTCCCGGTCCATTCCAGCTCCCCAGAATGGTCTCCCCGGATACTTCACCAGAGGAAGTGGCTGTCGCCATCCCTCCTATGTCGAATGTGGAATTCGACACAGCTCGTGGGGAGACTGTTGTTGCGGTGTCTCTTGATATTCGCAACGCTTTAAACAGCCTGCGCCACGAGTGCATGAACGAGGCACTCCGCTTGAGTGTGAGGGACGATATAAGTCTTTAACCCGTAATTGGTAAACACTGTGCTTTTCATTACTAATACAAGGAAAGTAAATATAAAAACATGTATTAGCTAAAGAAAAATGAGTGAAATTTATTTTACATAAATCAACATCTGCTTTGACCTCTTCTCTTCTGAAATCAGGCGTTAAATAAACATAACTCTACAACTCGAAACAACAAATGAGGATCGGGTTGCAGGTTTCCCACCTATTTTGTTTTTTTTTCTGTGGCCGGGCACCTATTCAGCCATTATATTTCATTTTTGTTAAAATGGTAAATATTTGGCCCAAATCTATGTTATTTTAAAGAAATGGTTGAAAATAAATTGAAATAAGATCATTTTAAAAAAATATATTCTCTAATTAATACGTAACTTTATGTTATTTCAATTTTACATGTTGGAACATGGAATATGGCTCAATAGAAATGTCAAACTAGACCTAGTTTTTTTTTTATAATTTAACAGGTGTCAGTTGAAAAGGATTCTCCTTAGGGCTGAAAAGTATTACTTTCAACCCGCCAAGCTGCTGTCAAATTTAAAAAAGAAACTAGTTCTTCTTTCACATATTTATTGAACCATGTTCCGACTTTCTATACAGCCACTCAATTACAGCGCTGTGAAAAATCGTAAAAATAACATAATGTTAAGTATTTAAAGAATATATTTTTAAATGAATTTATTTTCAACTATTTCTTTAAAATAACATAGATTTGTACAAAATATTTACCATTTTTTAAATTATGAAAATGAAAAATGATGTCTGAATAGCTGGCCGGTCACAGAAATAAAAAGCAAAATAAGCGGGAAAGCGGCAATGCGATCTTTATTTGTTTTTTCATTTGTAGAGTTTTGTTAATACCTCCGTATAGCAGAGATTTCTATTAACTGTTAATTATATTTGTATAACATTGTGTTAATAATTAACACAATGAGTTCATCTGATTCAGGTATGGAGTAAACGCCTGATTTTATAAGAGAAAAAAAAAGCGAGCTAAAGCAGAAGTTGTTGATTAATGTAAAATAAAATTTACACATTTTTCTTTAGCTAATTCATTGTTTTATTTTTACTTTCCTTGTATTCGTAATGAAAAGCACAGTGCTTACCTCGGGTTAAAGACTTATTTAGTCCCTCGAACTATTGGTGCCCTCGCTACGCTCGGGCGCCAATCACCGTCTCGGGACTAAATAAGTTACTTTCACCCCTGGGGTAACAATGTACTATTTCATTACTCGTACTCTGAAAGTAGGTCTGAAGTTGCCTGAGGAGCGGGTTGAAAGTAATACTTTTTAACCCTAGGGAGAATCACTTTCAACTGACAGCTGCTGTCAAATTTTAAAAAGAAACTAGTTCTTTTCTCATATTTTTATTGAACCATGTTCCGACTTTCTATACAGCCACTCAATTACAGCATGGTGTAAAATTGAAATAACATAATGTTAAGTATTTAAAGAATATATTTTTTATATGCCTTTATTATAATTTTCAACTATTATTTAAAATAACATAGATATGGGCAAAATATTTACCATATTTTAAATTATGAAAATGAAAAATAATGGCTGAATAGCCGGCCGGCCACAGAAAAAAAACAAAATAAGCGGGAAAGCGGCAATGCGATCTTCATTTGTTTTTCCATTTGTAGAGTTTTGTTAATACTTCCGTATAGCAGAGATTTGTATTAACTGTTAATTATATTTGTATAACATTGTGTTAATAATTAACACAATGAGTTCATCTGATTCAGGTATGGAGTTAACGCCTGATTTTATAAGAGAAAGCGGGCTAAAGTAGAAGTTGTTGATTTATTTAAAATAAAATTTAGCTGATTCATTGATTTATTTTTACTTTTCTTGTATTCGTAATGAAAAGCACAGTGTTTACCTCGGGTTAAAGACTTATTTAGTCCCTCGAACTATTGGTGTCCTCGCTACGCTCGGGCGCCAAACACCATCTCGGGACTAAATAAGATACTTTCACCCCGGGGGTAACAATGTACTATACCAAGCCCTTAATGTCTAAAGATAGTTTCAGACATGTGGTTGCGACGGCTCGAATGAAACGCAATCGGGAAATTCAATTTTCAATCCACTATGTCCAGCGCCGGGGGCCTTGTAAAAGGCATAGAGGCAACGTTGATTTTCGAACGTATAGTTATAGTCCAGTTAAATCAATTCAATAATAACTTCAACGCAATTTTACGATCGTGGAGAAAGTATGTTAAGGGCCCGGCCTCGTAATAATCTGTGTTCTAGAAGAATTATTAGAGATGATTTTATAAATACAGTTTTTTCATTATTTGCCTTAACAATAGCTCATTTCTAAGTGGTTAAAGTTTGATTACGCTAAAGGATGATTTCTTATAGAGAAAGTGATATTTTAACAGTGGTAAAATTCATAAAATTAGTACTATTTAAACCGCTAAGGAAACTAAAACATTTTGAAAAAAAGTAACCAGTAAAGATTATTGTAGAATACGTGAGAATAAATGTTACCTGAATATATTTCAAGTTTTGTTCATATATTTACGTGACGAGTGCATGAATAAGTCCTTAAAGGCGTGGAATGTAAATATGGGTATGTTTAAAGCCTTAAAAAGACATTAAAATAGCATTTAAGTAAATAGTGAAATGTGTTATGGAAAGTCCTACACTTTAAATTAACGTAAAATGTATTTCCTTCATTGCATTTTTAATAGTTAAAAAAAATATTACTTCTCTGATAATTCTGCTAGAATACCGATTATTACGAGACCGGGCTCTTAAGTGAGAAATGAGCTGGTCTATACAAAAGGCAGCGCATAAACAAGTCACAAGCAAAATGTCATTTGCATACATTTTTCCGTTCCGCGCAGGTGAACGATAACGCTTAGTGGCTTTAAACTAGACCACGACGAACAAAATATATTTGCACAATATGTGAGAATTGTTCAGTTGAGGCGCTAGTTTCCCGTTTTCAATCAATTTCGATTTACTCTCCTACCACAAAAATAAAATATACAGTTCTTAAATTCCTTCATATATGATATTGTTGAACATACTCGTATTATTATCTAAACATTCTTAAAGAAAAAAACATGATTATTAATAAATATTTTAATCGATAGAAAAAAAAATCCAAATATCAATCTGTTCTACATTTTAAAACAGCTGTGAATGAGATAATACAATAATAAATGGCAAAAAGTCTCATCAATAGATGTGCATTTTTATTAGGGTTCCGTAGCCAAATGGCAAAAAACCGAACCCTTATAGATTCGTCATGTCTGTCTGTCTGTCTGTCTGTCTGTCCGTCCGTATGTATGTGACAGCCACTTTTCTCCGAAACTATAAGAACTACACTGTTGAAACTTGGTAAGTAGATGTATTCTGTGAACCGTATTAAGATTTTTACACAAAAATAGAAAAAAGAATTAAATTGTCTGGGTTCCCCATACATAGAACTGAAACTCAAATTTCTTTTTCATCAAACCCATACCTGTGGGGTATCTATGGATAGGTCTTCAAAAATCATATTGAGGTTTCTAATATCATTTTTTTATAAACTGAATAGTTTGCGCGAGAGACACGTCTAAAGTGGTAAAATGTGTGTCCCCCCTGTACCTTCTAAAATAAGAGAATGATAAAACTAAAAAAAATATATGATGTACATTACCATGCAAACTTTCACCGAAAATTGGTTTGAACAAGATCTGGTAAGTAGTTTTTTGAATACGTTAAAATCCTACGGAACCCTTCATGGGCGAGTCCGACTCGCGCTTGGCCGGTTTTTGTCTAGAAAATTGCAAAATACATTTATTATTTTGTACTCCAGTTTTCCAAAAATCGATTAAAACGTGTAAAAAGTAACGTTTTCGTTCCGTCACAGCGCATAAACGACATTAGAAGCTATGCAATTTCACGTGTAGATTTCCTAGGAAACCTCGCCTTACGTCTAGTTTCGTCACGTGAAAAAATGGTAAATGGTACCTGCTGTCATAAAATCAATTTTTCATAATAGGTGTAATATGAAGTTTTGTTTTAAAAAGAAAAACTACTAGATAAATACACTATTTTCAAAGGCATTTTTACTGTCTCTCAGGCATTGAACTTTTTCTGCCAAGTCTATCGGCGCAAGGTCTCGTGAGGACAGCAGATAACGCAAAACGCCCAATCCTAGTTCTTGTAGCTTAGAGAATGAGAGTTGTGCCATATGTCATTATATCCAGTTCTTCTCAATACACATCAGCAGTAATGCACTTGCCATTTGGTAAGAAGTTGTGATAGCTCCGGCACTAGACCATCAAACAGTAACCATCTTATTTCTATGGATAACTTTTTGTTTAGGACTTACGATTGTCAAAAAGAATCCATTTTTCATCGATCGCAAATGAGCGACAAGGCGGTTCAAAATCCCCTCGTTTCTGTAAAACGAATCAAAAGACTGGCGATCGTTTAGTTCGTCGGATACCCACTTATCAAGCTTTTTTACCTAGCCAATTTGACGCAAATGGACAAAATACCAATGTTATTTTGATGCTTACTGCAAAAGCTGCTGCTAATTCAACTGTATATCGAGTATCGCCAGGTTCCACTTTCGAATATAACTCGCCGTTGTTGACTTTAGATTTCAGACAACCACGTTCATTTTTCAGAACAAAATTTCCATGTCGGAAGCGTTCATACCATAAAAGGGATCGTGAGTTCGTTTTTAATGTTCACTTTCAGTACGTATTTAGAGAGGCAGTCCTCAAAATTACAGTAGGAAGTTACTACTTACAAAATTTTTATGATGAATAATTGTTCAAATAAGGTTATGATGGGTTGCAAAGTGTTTATAACGTTGTTACATTTCACCTGTGATCTAAAATTAGATTTCATTATAAATGATTACACACTAGCTCACTAATGAACCGCAGCACTCCGGGAGGTGAATGTGGCCAACATGACACGTCGGGAAACACAGGAATACGTTAGTAATGAATGCACTTTAATTGCGCTTATGATTGGAGGTATTACAAACTCCTAGCTGTGCGAATAGGGAATATGATATGAAAGTATTTGATTCTTGGTTGTTTCAATTATAACTTTCGTCTTCACCATAAAATTTAAGTTATAGAATACACGAGCTCGAATTGGAAACTACATTTTAATATATAGCATTACCTCAATCATGTTAAATGCGTATCTCATCTTGTCAGTGTGTGGTGAAAATTGTAGTCGCGTAGCTGGAAAATCTATTTAAATGTCGACTTGTGCCTTGAATCTCACGAAGACGTTCCAGTATGGATCCTTACTGAAATCAAGTGCCTTTCTTTGTCTCGTGGTTGTATCTGAATTCCAAGAAAAATTTCTCATTCGTATCAAAAATTACCTTTGCAATAAATTATAAAAATTAAACCAATAAGTCTTTGTTTTGGTTTTGTTATTTTGGTATATACACCGTGTTTGGTCAGTACCCTATCGAGCCGAAACCTACCCATGTCATATAAAAGTTATAACGTCATTGAAAATACGACATGGTAAAATAGTATAGAATGAAAACCTTGTATAGTTTTTTTTTTTTAATTTTAACTAATTATTTTTGTTCACTTAATAATTTTCGCATGTTCTGTGTTAACATTTTAGTACTTATTGTTTTGAAAGGTTATAATTGATATGCCTGGTTAGTAAAGTATGCTGACAAAAAGCTGGTTGTGATATTCTATATAATTATTCACATGTAGCTATTTCATTAAAATCAATGTTCGTATATTTTCTCAAGCTGCAGTAGGAGCAATAATTAAAGAAAATCGTTCTTGTACCTTTGTTTTATACGAAATATGCATTTTTCAAGATTTTATTGTGGTCAGTATTAATGTTGAAAAATTTCATTCTAAAATAATTTTATGCGATATTAATATAGAACCAGAATGTCATCTCCATATTACAAAGTGATCTATATTGCTATACTTTACAAAAAAATTGGAAGGCAATGAGGAATTTCCATTTAAATTTTGTTGTGGTGTTTGTAAACGAATGCCGCTGGGGGTTGTCTGAGTAAAATATAACGGAAAAGATTGTATAAGTGTTGTGAATCACACTAGGTATTAAGTACCCAAATAAAACACAGTTCAAAGGACACAAGAAAGTATAACATTTTCAAGCCTTTTCTTGCCTCTCTTTGTTTTTATGGGAAATTTAAATGGTCAGTAAACTTCAGTTAATCATTGAATTTTAATCATTCATTCTATTTAAAAATCTCCCTCCGGTAAGATATCGATAGGTATTACTGTTAAATACCGGAGGTAGACTCTGTACCAGGGTCTCCTGCTTGGGTACCTCCGTTTTACCCAAAACAGCAGTGCTTGCATTGCCATTGTTGTGTTCCGGTTTGAAGGATAAGATAAGGCAGTGAAATATGTCACAAGTTGGCAAGGTATACTGTGGTTCTTGTGGGGGTTGCAGATTTGCTGTTAATCTTACAGAAGCCACATGCACTATAGGTGACTGTTATCACTTACCGCCAGGTGGGCAGTATGTTTGTTTGCCAGCTTTGTTGTATAAAGAAAATAAAACTAAATCCTTTTTATACATTTAATGACAATTTGCAATGTAAATTTTAAGTGGTCAGTGTCAACTTACATATAAAACATGAAATTGTCTGGATTATTGCAATTGATTCCACCACATCCACTCACATAATATATCACCATTGAGTAAAATATCATGTTTGATAAAAATAGTTACAAAAAACTTTGTATTTTAATTAAAATTGTATAGGATAATTACACACGACGACGACAATTGACGACACGGTTAGCGCAGAGGTCGCCTACTGCGCAACGGGTCGCGGGTTCGATTCCCGTACGGGATAAAGATTTTGTATGGCCTACAGAAATTTGTTCCGGTCTGGCCGTATGTGCATGTAATATTCTATGTTTGTAACTGCACCCACGACACAGGAGAAAATCCTAGTGTGGGGCGACGTTTTTTTAAAAAAAAAAACAAAAATACACGTAACGACTTGTGCAGACCTGCCATTCAAAATCGGTGACAAAGTAGTCAAATGCACTGTCACTTACACATTCTCTAAAACTTCATATACATATAAGATTATGCATACTCCCTCGCACCGCTAGTTGGTCTGTGCTCCAGTATTATAAGTCTATGATAAAAATATGTTAGAATTGACAAACTGATATTCAATTATTCAGTTTTTTATATTGTTTTACTGTCATTTTATCTCATGATGTCTTAAAGGGAAAGTTTGGTCTCACTTACTCCATTAGTCCACCCGCGCAAAGGCGACTTATGCAGCTAGAATAAAAGAAATTTGATCGCTGGTTGAGTTATTGATTTCTTGAATGTCATCAACGTATTGAATTTTTTGAATCGTAATTCGTTTTTTAAAATGTCTTAAGGATTGGGGGGGATAAAATATTAGTTTTGAGAAGCTATATTATATGAAAAATATTTTCATCGAAAATGCCTGAATGTTCTGAAACAAAACTTTTAAAAATCGTTATAGGAAAATGTGCCCACTCCCATTTTAAAATCGGCCCTATTGTTTGACACTGAAGCGCGGCTACTCTGTTGTTTTATTTTCTTGTGTCATAGTCAGGATTCGCTTATCGTCTCTGTTTCGTATTATATGCGCCTTGGGATTTGAACTGCAGCCCACAGTGGATTCGGGCATCAGTAAGACTTTTTGAGAGGGTTATAGTAAATGGTTCGTGTCCCTGTTTGGGCGCCAAGGCGTGTATTTTGTCTGCTGGCGTAGACGTGAACTGTGACTCCCCCCCTCCCCTAGGCTGTCGGTCCCGGGCTCGCGCTGCCCCGACCTCTGGCACTTCGCTCTCTTCCGCTGGCCGCTGCGGTCGTGTCATTTTGCAGTTGCATAATTGCATCGTGTCCCTTCTTTGGTGGTGATCAGCCTATCATCGCCTGTTTGCATTAAGGTAAGACTTTTGTGAATTCAATATTCCTTTTCAACGTTATTTTAAATAATTTATTTTTAAACATTTATTTTATTGTTGTATTTTTATTAGATGTAGGTAATGAAAAATTCTAATCGTCAAAGTTATTTCATCCTTATAAGTATATTGTGTTGTAATTAGATACATATTTAATTATTTTAAAACATAATTTTAAAATCAGACTATGAAACAGATCAAAAATATTAATTCCACAACAGATTTTATTGTGGCTGCAGGTATTACGTTTTGGAAGTACGATATTATTTTACTCATGGAAAATTATGAAAGCATACGCGTTGTTATTAAAGCCTATTAAAGTAATGAGCTTAATTTTATAAAATAGCTCATTTGAATGAGTTTTATGATATCGTATTTCTGGTCTATGAACATTGTTAGTAAGGGTTTAAAACATATGTATTCCTGTCATATCTTTTATTTTTATATCAATGAATCATTTTTAAGTATTGGTTTTGCATATTTTGTTTATACTTACTTCTAAGCTTTGTCATATTACAATACAATTTAGAAATTCTTTGTAATTATTTTATTCCAAATAGAAATATATTCTACATAAAGTTTTCATATTATTTTCAGTTGTGTAATATATTTTCGGCAGAATATCACAAAATTCATTTGGCATTTTCTCCATTTGACAAATTGCCAAACTGTAAAACATTGCAATTATTTGCATTCTCGGAATATAATGGAAAGAGCGAAAAAATTGTGCCAATTGTAATCCGTCGTTTGAATTGCGGCCTTTAAAAAAACTACCCCGCAGAATGTAATGATTTCAGCCTTTGCCTGAATTTATGAAAAAGGCATTTACACCCGTGCAAAGGCAGTTTATGCAGCTAGTGTAAAATTAAATGTGGTTGCTGGTTCTGTTTATTATATAATAGAACTTATAACCCAAAATTTTGAACACAGATATAAATCAATCATTTAAATATCATCGATGTATATATCATCAATCTATAATCTTTCGCCTTACGATATAAACTATAAAAATTGAACAAAAAATTGCAATTGATACAGTTGTTCTAAACTTGCCTATCATATAATAATATATTTCACTTTAAAGTGCAAAATGAACATGATTAATTAGAGACGAATAGTTATTGCAACCGTGATTTTTTACCATGATAGATTTTCTTAATTTATTAATTCAATACTGTAATAACTGTACCCTCTCGAATGTCGCAGAATTAAAGCTTATTTAGCCAATTAAGCTCCGGGCCACACTGTTTTCGAAGCACTTGATACTGACGATGGGTGCCTGCTAAATCCTCTTTACATTTTTTGTTTTTATTTTTTTAATAAAAGGTATATTTTTAATACTTAAACGAAAATGTAAGCGGAGATCATTATAATGCTTTAACATTTGTTTGCAATGCGTGTCGTGCGATTATGTTTCATATACTTGCTCTACTTTGAATGGTCAGTAGCACAGCGAGATCTCTTCATTTCCTGCTGATGCTGTAACTCATGGATTTCTTTCGACTATTATAATAATATGCAGTTCAATGACTTTCTCTATTAAAATAGATATGATGAATATTTTTTGTGGCATGTGAAAATTTATAATAATTTTTTTATAGGTATATATTTTATAAAAACAGACACTGCACAGGAGTCGAGCTAATTTTATTGTCATATGAGGCCTAAAGTAAAAAAAATGTGGTAAAACTATTTTCCATTTAATCCATAATCCATAATCCGTAACGCCGATGTAATAATTGACATCCTACATATGAAGCGAATTACAGTTTCTAGTACTACACTATGGTGATTTGATCCTACACAGATAAGCAAACTTTAAATTGAAGCAAACGAAACATCAAACTATTGCATGTTGTGTAGGCAACGTACGTCAAAAGAGCCGACATGCCGCCACAATGAAATTGTAGAGCGCCGGCCGTCTACAGTTGTGATAGCGACGGAGCTCTGATATCTGAATACCCTTTGTTTGGGCCAGTTGGGAACGTGCTACACTCTAATAACCAAATTGTTATGGGTGCAGAACAATCAGATCTTTGTTCACGGCAACAAGATGTTTCCAAATTTAAAATTTTGCACCATTGATGTAAATGTGAAATTTTATTTTGCGCACAATGATACTCTGGAAATGATTTCGTTAAGCTCAGTTGTAATTAATCCTAACTGACAATTTTAAAGAATTGACATTCACACGTATATTCCAAATATAAATATCCAATATTGATAAAACTACTAATGTTTAAACAAGTTAAACTAATTAAGGTAATAAAAAGACATTTATTTCACGAAAAAATATTACCTACTGGCCATTAACACAATTAACAGATTCGCGAAAACGATGTGGACACAGCACATTTGGTTGTAAGTCCACCCGAAGTCAGCAAGCAGGGTAGCCACATGTTTGTTAAGGTGTGGGAGAAAAAAAAATTAAATTTATTGTTTGTTTCCAATGGATAAACATTGAAAAACTATATAATATAATTAAATTTTCAAATAACAGATGGATAACTATATCAATTATACTTTATATTTTTTATAATAATCGATAAATAATTTATAAATAAATAATTCAGAAAAATTATTTCAAGAACCACCCAATGACGTGTTGATTAATAAACTCACAACTTGCAAAGCATTCATGATTAATGCCTGCAATGCGAAAATACCGCAATCTGTTGAAATACTGGTTAGTTCAGTTTTTGATAGATGTCTATTTTTGTAAACTCGCTATTTTCGTAACATTCATTATCATCATCATCATCATCACAGCTCATATATTTCCACGCCGGGGGATTAGAAGCTTCTTAACATTAGTTAACAGAAATGTATTAAATACTTTTCACTGTCAGAGAATATGACATATACTTGTAACATTTCGCCAAACAACTTTTCATTGTTTGATAAACGTAGGTATCATTATTGATTTAGATACCTAAAATAATTTATCCGATTCATTGCTAGTGGAAAGACGCTTATATAATTTTATCACAGTTCTTATATGGGTCAAGTAGATAAATATAAGAATTATAGCTACGCTGCCAGTTACCTTACACCAATGAACGCGAGAGACAATGACTTCGCGAAAATATTAGATGATTGTCTCTGATAATCATAACGGATCCATACAATTCTACATATTGAAAGATGATAATTGAGTTAGGTCTGTGTAGTTGGGGTCGTGCTTCGGAAGCTATCTGTGGAATTAGTAGCGAGATAAGCGTAGCATGTTTGTTGCGAGGTCGCGCAGCCGTGAGTTGTGGCGGCCGTAAGGGTGTTTGCTTTTTTGAGACTACTTTGGTAGTTCTTGCCAACGCACCGAGGTCATTGACTTACTTAAGGCCCCATAACGCAAAGACGACCGTGCGGCCCAGCCTGCCTTCCATGACCGCCTTTTTTTTTAGGCGGGAGAACTTTGTTACGGATTCAACAACGGGTCGGCTGACAAGGCCGACCCAAGGATATGCCATTGGACTCGGGTATAAACCCCATACCTGGCTAAAACCCCTCCAGATACTTCTACTTCCGTAGGGACTCAATCGGGATCGGCGTTAGCCATTCCCCGATTGCGCCCCCTGGAGGGTAATCCATGACCGCTCTAGATGTAACCTGCGCGCTAAGGTGGCTCATAATGCATTTGATTGTAGACCTCCCCATCTATGACTACCTCGACATTCAGAGTAATCCCCAACAAGTGTTAAAACCTGGTCTGTGGCTAGCCGAGATGTCCCGGGGTGTTTTGGATAATTGTATTTTTCCAATCTTTGGATCGATCCGACATGGGATTTAATGGACGTCGAGGTTGACTTAGTTGGTACCTACGAGTATGTCTCACGCTCTGCGAGAAAAAACCATATACACCTGTTGAATACTTATCGGCAGATATGGTGCTTAACAGCATGCCACCTCGTTAAACAAAGGCAGCGTGTCCCTCAAGCCAAACAATGCAAATAGATCAAAACCTTCTTTAAAAATATATTTATTATCTTTACTTGTTTGCGATAGGTTAAGATACTCACTCGTGTATCGAATCCGTACTTCATCCGTCATCACAGCTTATATAAAACCCTACCGAGGGGCTCGAGCCTACCCTGTGTTAGGGTAATTACTATTAGGCCTTAGTTAACAATGCTGGCCCACTGCGGATTGGTCGACTTCACACACACCTTTGAATTCCTTCGCAGATGTATGCAGGTTGCCTCACGATGAGTTCCTTCACCGTAGGAGCGTCGGAAAATGTGCATATGAAATTCGAAAAACGAAAAACACATTGATTCATTGCAGAATCAAACCACGGACCTCCCAATTAAAAGGTCGGTGCCGAGTCTACAGCGCCACCGACGGACGCTAACTTAATTACTGCATAGAAAGATTTAATTAGTTAAATGAATATAATGAATTCACACCACGGTAGTGGAGCATAAATTGCAAACGAGTAATGTTACAAATAGATGAAGCAGCATACAAATATAATCCTATGAGTGTTCTATTTTTCTTGCACACCCACTAAACTAAATCTCAGGCATAAATGTGACTTCACAATGCCTCAAAACGATGTCTTTTTTGAAATTTTATCTTTAAAACACGGCTTTTTTTTATTTGAATTATGATATATTGTCTGCGGTTTTCCGTATCGTTATTTGACAAATCCTGTTTATTTATTCTGGATTTACAGTAAAATGATATGGAATAATAGTTACCTATTTTATAAACGTACAAGGCGAAATCGTTTCACTAATTTCAATATCAAATGGTTAGAGTGCAATATAAGTCTTGCATATTTTGTTATTCGCATAGGGGGTAATTAAAGTTCAATATTGAAGCAGAGCTGTAAAGCTTTTCCAGATAAACGGAAAGCTGGATGTAAACGGATCACTTTTCAGTGTCGTGTAGTAAGCTCGCAGTCTCAGCTCGCTTTTGAAGTGGGCAAACACGCCTTGTGCAAACAGCATAGTGTGGTTCAAAGTCAGATAAGGCGACGTCGCGCGGCTGGATCCGCTAAGCCGCCATTTCACCTCGCCAGTTAATACACTGATTGAAAAATTCTACCTGGATGAACACTTTTACACTCAGACTCTGGTACTAAGTCTCTCCTTAAAACTTTGAAAATATTATAAGCTTGAAGGATGAACATTGTGTACAGAAAATATTTAGGTCGTGACTTTTGAGTGAAAATGTTCAGCATCCGAGTCCCTCTGGTAATCTTTGGTGACACAAGCTATTGTTATCGTTAAACGTTGGTGTAGGTATACATATTGTTATTTCAAAATTGATCGCCCATACATATCGGGCTTCGCGTTGCTATCTGGCGAATAGATTTTTTTATACGACCAACAATTATTTTGTTGACATTCTCATGATATCAAATACATCAAGGATATTATGTCGACAAAATAAAAATACATTTCTTTACCTGAAAACACAATGTGTATTCTCATGAAATATGTTATATTTCCTATTATGTTATATCTTTTTCATGTGTAGTCATCGTTTATTGTCAACGTAGATATTTTTGGCTAATTAGTTACTTGAATTGTAGGTGTCGGCAAATTCCCAGAACCCAAAATTAGAAATAGGGTAATTGAAAATGAGTCGATAAAAGTAAAAAAATTTCGCCACAAGATTGATGTAAAAAATTGCACCTAAAAATTGGAGTATCTGTGTTGCGCCCTAAAATCGCAATGCGCGCTGTGCCGCGTACCTTGCCTCTTAATCACGCTACGACGTAGCCACGCGGCCGTAGCAACGTAGACAAAAACCTCGTAGCAACTAAGTACCGTAGGCCGTAGCTCTCAGTATACTACGATAAATTTTGACTCTTGGAATTTCAGTGAATCGAAGATTTATTGTGGATTTTAAACAATTTAATTTACTTTTCATAATTTAACGGTGTTATTCCTTATTTTCAGTATTCAGTTTAGAAATTTTACTGTTACCTAAACAAACATTGAAATTAACGACTCTAAAAAGAAGATGCCCTTCCAATTAATATAGCCGATTCTCTTATGCTTAGGAATTCTATTTGAAGCGATGACTGAAAAAATGAATAAAAAAGACCATTCAAATTGGTGTGTATTGTTTGATAAATTTACTTAATGAATGGATGTCATTGGCATGAATGAATAACGTTGCTAAATATTATTTTAGATCAATGTATGGTCAAAAATGATATTTTTATAGAAAATTATTTAGTTAACAATATAAAAATTATATCTAATGAAAATATAGAATATAATTATTATATCAATGTAGCTTTATACAATATATATAATATATTGTTATAGAATATGAGTATTATATGAAATGAATAATATACGAAATTTTGGGAAGTGTAGTTAGACCAAGTAAAAATTATATCCAATGAACGTTATTTCCTTTGAAATTAGATCATTTGTAATTATATGAAATGAAGCGCATTTTTCTTTTTTAAAGGTCTATCTATTGTTTGTTGCATAAATATGCAAGTTGTAAACTATTCTTTTATAAATTTGTTTTGTTTTGTCCTTTTAATGGTTACCTTTTCGTTACGTAATAAATATTTAACATCGGTTTTCAGTTTCCAATTTGTTCCTTTATTGGAGGATATATTTTAAAGTTGAGAACAAATAATATAGAACTATAATTTGTTTTTAAAATAAAACAAGCATTGTGAGATAGAATGCTCGTATTATCATAAAAACAACAAATAAGTTAAATTATAAATAGAGTGTTCACCCCGACTAAAATGGACGTAGTCAGTCACTAATGGCCACAGCTAAGGCCGCTTGCACTGATTATTTTTTAATTCGTCTCCCAGACGGGGCCGAGGTTAGTGCAGTTATAACGAGATCGCCGTTCAGCCATTTAGAATGCATAGTCATACAAATATGTATAGTCACATGAAATCGACATTTCTTAGCCATACAACCATACAACATGAGCCTGGCTTAAGTACATATAAAAACAGATACTGTGCAAGTTTCTAAATATAATTTTGACAGCAATTGACAAAGAAGTGACAATCGCGTTTGTCAGCCTAGCACCGCGCTCTTTACGATTAAAAGATCCTGCCATGTCAACTCCCACTGAAGAGAAAGGAAAATCTAGATTTGATTAGATAGTCAATAACTATTTGTTGAGTCGTCTGGTCTAAATTAAAGACAATATAATAAAAAGGAACGAATTTATTAGTTTGCTTTGTCTTAGCTAGTTCTTAAATGTTCTGTCATCCAATGTTCCAATTTTTCGGTCCCGATTCGTCCACCCACTGAAATTTCCCACTGATAGGTGAACAGGTCAGTCAGTCTCATGTTTAAGGAGGCTGAAAGCCGCGACAATATTAATAGTGACACCACCGCAACGAAATATATTATCGTAGCTCGTATGTTTTATTATGTTTGTTTTATTTTACAATTATTTAATTATTTTACTATTAACCCCTTTATTCATAAACTTTGCATGGGGCTGGTTTGGTTGGGCAGTGTTTGTCTCATTCTAACTTTAGATAATTATTTGAGGAAGAACTGAACGGCGCATGAAGTGACTAAATCAGGTATGGATGGAGTTAATGAGTAAGGAGGTAAATTGAAGCTGTATAAATAATAGAATTTTTACTACTAGTTGGTTAAGTTTATTTTTATCACTTATTCTCATTTTATGGGAAGTGATTATTTGTAGTAATGTGGTAATATTATATATTTTTGGATTTTTAATAGATATTATGCTTAAAAAGATATTCCAAACACTCGACACAAATCGTAAATGATATCGAATAAAGATTTTTAGATTTTTATTAAAAAGAACTCTCTTTATATTGTTAGCTTTTCGTGTGAATTTCGTGTATAGAATAGGACAGGATGGTGTTGTGGCATCGCAGCGTAGCTCTTGTTAGTAGTTGGCTCTTGTTTGTGTTACATTCATACACATGCTGGTTTACTTTTATAGAATCGTCCGCAAAACTTTTGCATCGAGTTAAGGCTCGAATACAAGGAAAACCGACAAATAATTTGTAACATACCGTTATATGAAACGGCATGAGAGCTACGTTCGAGAACTTCATAACTTGTTTATGTCGTGTCTGTTTCGGGGTGGAGATGATGAAAAAAGAAATAGATCTAATGTTTCCAGTGTATTTTATCTATAAAATCACCAGAAATCTTTATTTTATCACGTCTTCCCCAATAGAATTTCTTGATGTACGTAATGTAATATATATATTTTTTTCAGTAATGAGATGGGACGAAGCGAGAGCACTAAAATAACAACTAATGTCATGTGCTGATATTGCAATTTAGTGTTTGGTCAGAAATGATTGCCGATACACGTAGTTCTCTGTTTTTCAAAGCAGCAGACGCGTTTCAAAGACGCCTATTTTGCAAACTGCTCTTGTGAAGTATTGGCGATTTTCTAGAAAATATTATTCTGTGTTATTCACTTGTGGGTTGGGATTGCCATTGTAGATATTGCTTTGATAAGTGCACAATACACGACGTATATTTAGACGATGAAAAGACGCCTGGTCTTTTGTACAGGAGTATTTACAATAGTTTACATACAAGATGAAGGAAACAAACGTAAAAGGCCAGGCTTATCTTTAATGGACGCAAGATATCTGTTGCTGAAAAGATGTTAAGATGAGTTAATTCCAATGTTTTAGATATACTTACGTATTCAAATATATACATTGTGGTGAATTGTAACTGAAAACTAGTTATACTAACACGTAAAAAAACACTAAAGGTTTTTAGAAAATATAAGGTATTTTTATTAAAATATAATGGATTATTAAATTATATCTACGTGTGACTTTTTTTATTAAAATGTATGTTATTTATCCATCCACACACATTGATTAATCGATGTGAGCTGGTAAAAGTTCGGACATTGTCTGTATGTTCTAACACATATTTTATTTTTACCCCACCTGAAATATATTGATGTCTGATGTTAAATTTATTTTACGACGCTTGACGCATCTCTCCGCGTATATAGCAAAATAAACTGGTATTTAAGCCAGTGAGTAGGTAGCCAGTAGGTGGACGATAGCTAAAAAGACAAGACACACGGTTGTATTCCACTTACTGCAGTTGAGTGCTCTCATAGCCTCGAGCAGGCTTGCCATCACCGCTCGAGAGCTTTCCAGTTCGATTTCAGAAATGCATCGCTATTCGGAGTGATTGCTGCCCAACCATTGTTCTGGGAGATCCCTTTAAAAGCACAGACAGAAAGCATAATATCTATGTAGACTTAATCACTGTACGCTCAATCAAAGTGAAGTAAACGTTGATTACTGTAGAATCGCTTAGAGATTATCCTGTGTATTGATTATTATCACCTGTCTTTGACGACAAAGGCCCGTAATGTATTTGTTATCTCAATGTCATTAGCAGGGACGCTGTTGTCCACGTTTAGGATCAAATGCGATTATAGTAATATCTCATGTGCATGACGTCACGTTCCAGTGTTCAAATACAGTGAAACTGTTAATCAGCGTGTTAATCTAGAGTGCATCGATTGATTGCGTTCGCTTTCAGCCTCAGACAATTTGACTTGAAATAAGTATTTGATACCAGATAAGCGGCGCAATCCACATGTTTATAGAATTAACAAAATGTTACGTAAGTACATATATAAAATATCAACATTACGAATTCGTCTATAAATATATTAACTTTTCATGCTTAAACTCGTAATAATGTTAAGGATTAAAAAAATTGTTTCTTGTCAAAACTGTTCTAAGTCAATAAGTATAGAAACAAAAACAACACGGGAATAGTGGGATAATGTAATCTGTACTATATAGCCGTAGCTGAGGCAAGTTCCCGAGCAAAGTAACTGACACTGTAGCTTGCCGCGGCTCTTGGCATTATTTGAACATAGTTTGTAAGCTCTTTGTGTAAATACTTTGAGACTCGTATTGTGTGATTGCAAAGTTCAAAAAGATTTGTACTAAGACTATGCGCAAAACGAGACCATATACGAAATTCGTGTGTCTAGCTCGTGCTACTTTAGATGGTACAATTTAAAAAATACATTGTGGAAAGCATGCAATTAAACCTGCTCGATATCCGTTTTCTTATTTGCCGTTTGCTTATTAGTGGTAATTGGTTTCGTTATACGGTGCAGTAGGTAGGTAGGGGAAGGAGGCTTCGTAGGTGCTTGAAGAAATCATTATAGCTTGCGCTTCGTCATTTTTGCTTTACACACGATGCAATCAACCCAATCACTCTGATATTTTGTCTGTGACTAGTTATTTTAAACCCGTTATATCCTATTGACATTAAATCTATATAAATAATGATGGTTTCCGTATGATCGCAGTTAAGCTTCGAGAAAATGCTAAGTCCGTTTGTTAGATTGTATTGTTCCATCTTTATTTATCAGAAGCATATTTAATACATTAAAAAATAAGACATGGGCATCATTAATTCACTCTTACACAATGTGATGTTTAGAAGATAAAGTATCATCATCATCATCAACAGCTCATATACGTCCCCACCGAGGGGCTAGAGCCTACCCTAAACTAGGGCGATAAGGCAAACTATAAAGTACTAGCTTCCCGCTCGCAACTTCGTCCGCGCTAATTTTATTTTCCCGTGGGAATTATATATTTTCCCATAGGAAAATTACCCTATGTTCTTCCCCTGGTCTCGAACTATCCCTATACCAACTTTCTTTAAAATTGGTTCAGTAGTTTCGAAGCCTATTCAATACAAACAAACAAACAATCAAATCTTTCCTCTTTATAATTTTAGTATAGATAGTTAACTTAAATTCACTTAAGTAAAGTAGTTGGTTTATGTAAAGTCAAACCGGTCGCGTATAAGCATCAGAGCCCGATTGTGACTGTGACCACTAAATTGTGGAATATATTAGTCACAGGCTCTCGGGCTGATCTGTTTACTTTTATATTTGCTATTATTTCAAATTATTTATTTCCTTGGACTTTTCAAAATACACGTTGTAGTGAAAATGTCTTTTGCATAAATTTAGTACCAACTGAAATCGGTAGTATCTTTTTATTTTATATGATATATTGGTAAAAACAATACAAACTGACCATATACGTTTTAGGTAAACTGTACAATTACTCGTATATACTAATAATACGATTACTGAAAGACGAAATAAAACGAATCTATCGGACTTTTTGTACTAAAGAGTACAAGAAGTAAACTATGCGTCGATGACGCAGTGCGTAAGGATGTCGCTCTCCAATCGGTCGGTAGCGGTTCGAAACCCACCACGTACCAACGTGGTTTAAAATTTTGTTATACGTACGTTTATTCGATGCTTTTACCCTCTCGGAGCACAATGTCACGTTCGCAGAATGTACCGTCTCAAAATGTGCCTTCGCAGAATGTCACTTTCGCAAAATGTCACGCACACACCTGTGAAGAAAAAATTTATTTACAGGCTGTGTGTGAAGTCGACCAACCCGCACGTAGCCACCGTGGTTAACTAAGGTCTAATCGCCCTAGTATCCTCGAGGCTCGAGCCTCTCGGTGGGGACGTGTATGAGCTGTTGATGATGACGAGTATGCAAATTTTACCAATTAAAATTATTGAGTAATTAGGTATTTAAGTAGAAGCCGAGAAAGATCTGAATTTGCAGTTTATCAAGTCAACCGTATGTCACCTATGGCTACACATATTCATTGCTACAGAAAATTATACGCAAAAGCAGAAATAATGTGATGCAGATTGTTAGGCTTTTTTTAAACGAACAGTTTACTAAACACATTTTGTTCAGCCTCTTATTCTAAGTCCCAATTATTCGGATAGCAACTAAATTGATTAATTTTACTCAACCTCTAGGAAATGATAGGTGCCGGCCATTCTGTATAAATTTTTAAAACCTTAATTAGTGATCAGATAAATAAACTTGTTTTAATTCTCCGTTCACAGGAAGTGTCATCACTATCAAGCAAAATTTAATAAGCGACGGATAAAAAAAACTCGTTACGTATCCACGGTGCGCGCACATCGACGAGCACTCGACAGCTAATTTAAGCTGCCTAAATTTAAATTACCCTCTATCCATGCTTTACCGCCCTCATTAACTAGTGCAATCAACTACACCCCGATCAAATGATTTAAGCAATTACCTCTCAATTACTATGGAAAATGAAAAGTGACTAGTGACATTTGAATTATTAGCAACTGAATATATTTTTATTCAACTTGTTTTCTGGATTGCAACTAAGGGATATAAGATGTAAGTTAGAGGATGGACTTTATTTTGTGTGTTTAAGGAATGTGGCTAATGTTCCTTTTTACATTCACTATCGCCATTTATGGTAATTTTCCGACATTCCTACTAGTTCAGGCGATAATTTAAAACAATCGTCATAGTCACAAAATTTTGTAAATCGTAAATTTAAATCGTCGCAATTATCGGAAGCATTTTGTCTATACAGTATTTCCAAGACGACCATAGAATTAACACAACACCGTCAAGTAATTATGCATTTATCCCTTGGTATTGATGTTTCCGATATGTGGCGGCATTATCATGTTCTTTAGTATCTGCCATGCCAGTCATCGTATCTGTGATTGAATACTAATTATATGCCTTACTTTATGCTAATAGTTTCGATCATAATAAAATAATTAGCTTCTTACGATATAATAATTGTTTAGCAATGCCTAGAGCGAGACACATTCGAGGAACTCAGTAACACAATGGCGGGTAGTGCCGCACTCAATGTAAGATTGCTTTAAATTAAGCACCGTCACCTTAGTTTCATGATGGTAGACCAAACTGTAAACATTGTGAGCCCTTCTGTGCTTCGGAAAGCACGTTAAACATTGGGCTTTGCTCCTGGTCTAATGCGTGTGTTGGTTAATAAACTGTAGTGTCGATGCACTATGTTATCGGACTATGAGTGTAAAGGAACATAGAAGACTGCATTTGTGCTATAAAATTATAATAATATCAACGCAAATAATAATGAACTCTATAAAATTCTAAACTAATATAAAAAAAATAAATATAAATATAAAAAACCAGAGCTTCTCATGGTGTTTACGAAAAGTTACAAAAATGAAACAAAGTGTAGTTTTATGACTGAAAAAATCAAGTTTCATAATCGAAAAAATCAAAGTCATGATAATGGAATAATAACGTATTGTTTGATAACTGATCCCGAAACAGTGAAAAAAAATCAATTTTCGCATCACCTGCTCAAAAAAGACTTATTTTGTGTTATGTTAACCCAACATAAGGTAAGTTACTTAAGGCCTCCAAAAAACAGGAGTTCAATATTGTACTGAATTTCCTTCTATCCCTAGGGATAGAATTAATTAGTATTTAGAACACAAAAAGTACATCAATTTTGATAGAAACCCATCTTATATTGTTTGGCAAAAAAAATATTCTGAATCGACAGCGAAATAGAACAAAACCTACTTAGTCCAAACGCTTATTTTAAATGACATTTAGGCATAACGCGAAATAGGCAGACTGCGTTTTAGGCAAAAATCCGCGGAAGACACTGAAATATAAGATAAAATCAAACAAAAATTTAATCTCGCTGTATTGTCTTCATTTGTAGGTTTAAGTTTTCCAAGTAAAAAAAAGCAAACGGATTTAAGCACATACAATCACAGGTTTTTTCAATACAAAAATTTATTAACTTTATAAAGTTAATATAATAATGTATGTTTTAAATGAAATAATTATGTTTTTAATAAATGCGTATTTGTTTCTATTTTCACGCAGGTGGCACGAAAATTAGAGTTCATTATCTACTATTTCCTAACTGGTTACGAAACATTGGTTGCGAATGTGTCCGAAGGGGACCTGTTTGAGTTAGTTTAGCCAGCCGTCTGGAATACTTTTATCTAGTTCACATTGCGTTGTTTGGTTCAAAGTGTGCATGTGAACAGTACAGCGAGGAGTAATTAAAGGTAGGCATTGCGGGGCCGGCTTTAGGCGGAAACTCCACAATGAACTTTGACAACTATGTGCGGGACGAACTTTGGCAAACACTCCTCGTGATCAAACACCGCTGCCAGTTTACACCAGGGCGGGAATTGATGGAGTTCTAGTTTACACGTGGGCGGGAATTGACGGAGTTCTAGTTTACACGTGGGCGGGAATTGACGGAGTTCTAGTTTGAGCGAATGCATTCGTACTCTCTTCATTTGTCAATACGCTTCACTTCTGATAGTCACGAGGGAATAGTTGTTTCCGTCTACAAGTACTCCAGTAGTAAGACTCAAGAATATATAATGTATTGAGACGACTTGCTGTTAATTTGTTGGCTCTGGCAATGTGATATTAAGAGCTGATGATCGATGAGATATGCTATGACAATAAAACGATTGACATGATGCCTTGGTAAGTTTTAACAAGCATGTGAATAAAACATGTGAAATTCTCTGCAAAATCCACGCCCAACTGATACCATCGGAATCTTAATCTGTTGAAATTGAAACTACCTGAAGTCCCGTAATTTAATTAGGTTTTTTACTATTAGCGACATCTACGAGTATTTACCAAGTGTAGTATGTAGTATAGTTACCTTACGCGAAGTATTATTTGCATTGTTCCGATGTGAAATTAAGGTTTGTGTTCCAAAACAATATATACATTACATATATTTACTTTGTAGTACCAGAGAGGCTAAGGCTAACAGTCTTTTTAATTTAATTTAAATGCAGCGCAATTATACAACAACAAAATAAAAATTTGCAAATTTACAAAGGCTTGGTTCTTTCTGTAAAATTTGCCGCAAGTAGTTTTGTGTTAAGAAAAAAAACTGTTATTTAAGAAAAAAACATCGCCCGTCATAGCCGCGGTTTCCTTAGTACAAAATTTGAAGATTTAGCCCTTTGTTAACTGTACAAATACTATCTACGAATGTACAATATGTACATTCGTAGTAATGTATATACATTTTTGTTTAAACTGCATTTGATATTTGCAACAAGTTCAAAGGATATTTTCAAACGATTCTTTTTCAGCTACATCGGAGCAATACAGATATTTCAATGTTTAGTTTCCGGTAGAGTTCAACCAGTTCGTGATCATAAGCTTGTATTTCCTGAGGCGAAGTCGCGACAAAAAAACCGATAATGGTATGCGTACAGGTGCACTGTGCACTCGTCTCGCAGATCTGCGACATTTGACCTACATTGTATGCGACCGTTAAGTATATAGCCTGGCGTGAAATAATGATCCCTGGAAAATATTCTTCAAGCGTGAGTCAGTTACACTGAAATAACATTTTCACATTCGAGGCCTCGAAACATTCGAGAACTGATAATGAGAAATTAGGTTGGAAACGAGATGGGATGAAAATAATATCAAAAAACACGAGTTCGTATACATTAATAACTTCAACTTTCAGACGCCTTAATATTCATCAATTATTTATTATTTCAATTATCAATCAATTTATTATTATGAAGAAAAGAAAGCCCTATGCTTTGACGACTTTCCAAGAAATGTTATAAATTTTTAGGCCTGCTTACAACAATAAACCGTTCTGAATATAGAAATAATCCTTTTTTTAGGTAGCCACGAGGTGACAAGTTATTCAATTAATAAAAATCATTCAAAACATTTCCTTCTTTATTAAGTGATTAATAGAGACAGGGGCTTTGATAAAAACTGTAGCTGAAGCTCAAGAAGTAGTACCGGAGAAGAAAAAGTGGAAGACTACTTACAAAAATAAGAAAAGGACTATCTACAAAAAGAAATGAGATGCCATCAAAAACATATATTGTAAAAAAAACAAGTCTCGCAACTCAGTTCTTGTATCGTAAAAAGTTGTGAGATCCATATAATACCATAAGTCGGTCAATTTATTCAGTCCCAACATAAGGATTCTTCTGTCTTAAGTTATTGCGTAATTAGCTAACCTAACAACATCTTATAGTGACCATATCAATATTAATATTAAAAATCTTTTATATTTTAAATAAAAAGATTGACTTGGCAATCGCACTAAACAATCTAATTTAATATAATATGTATAACTTGTGAGATACATTGTGTTTTTAATAAAAAAAGATACATTGTGTTTTCATGCGGTGGCCAAGTCAATCTATTTATTTAAAACATAAAAGATTTTTAATACTGATATTGAGATGGTCGCTAAAAGATGTTGTTAGGTTAGCTAATTACGTAATAATTTAAAGACATAAGGATCTTAAGTAGGGACTGAATAAATTGACCGACTTGGTATCATATGGATCTCACATCTTTTTACAATACAAGAACTGAGTTGTGAGACTTGGTTTTTATTACAATTTATGTTTTTGATGGTTGCTATTATGACCAAATATTATGTTCAAAATATTTCAAATAAATAACAACTCGTATATTTAAACATTTCTCAGTTTCTATCCATTCGTTGTAAAGAAAAGGTTGCGTTGGAATAGATTGTATTTTTGGTCCTCTGCGCTCAGATAAAAATAGTTATAATGTATTTTTAAAATCTGTCACTGCTGTCCATCCAGTAGACTGGTTGGGCAGCAGAACTCTATTTACAGAGACTTTTAAGCGTTGTTTAACCGTGTGAATTATTCAGAACATCGTCTATTCCGGCCCGCTCGCCATATCATCAATATTCAATGAAAAATATTTCCGTATGCGGAGGGCACTTTCAATATTCTGCATTCAGCGCTCGACCGCAGCCAGCGCTGTTAGGTTTGTTATGGAAATCAAAACACAATAATAAATGCATATTTTGATTGCCATTGTGTTATGCTTGTATATTTGTCTATACTACTTGTTATCATGCAGACCAGTGTAAATGGAAAACAAAGTCTGCGCATGAAAATAATAAGTTAATTTTTTTTTTTTTTTTTTTTTTTTTTTTTTTTTTTTTTTTTTTTTTTTTTTTTTTTTTTTTTTTTTTTTTTTTTTTTTTTTTTTTTTTTTTTTTTAATTGTTTGTGTGCGTAATTATGAACGCTGTTTTTATATCCTGTATGTTTGTTACTTTTTTATCGCCCCAAATAATTAAATGACGCTTCAGGACACGGTAGTAGATTGAATTAAATATTAATAAAAAAATAACATTCATATAATTTCATTTTACATAATTTTTCTAAAATATCCAAAAAATTGTTTAGTGCAGTATTTTTTTTTCATTATATAATGGATGTGTCCTTAAGCGTCCCTTAAATTATGCGGGGTGATAAAGAACATACCCTATATAACAGGTATGTCTTCTAAGCTCTTTCATATGTAATCTAACAATACAAAGGCAGCCATATAAATTATAAACATTTTAATCTCTTTTATTTGAGGAATATCTCAAGAAAGGCGTCTCTCGCTCTCACGGTCATAACCGTACCTCCCTGTGGTGATGCTAATTGTCTGAAAACATTGATATTTGAAGTTTGATTTAAAATTGAAATTAAATTGAATGGAATTAATTGAATAAAATATTGAATTTAACTAAAATGAATGAAATGACAGTTGAATTAAAATGAATAACATAATCTATACCTATAAAATGCTTTGTCCTGAATGACTGACTGACTGACTGACTGACGGATCAACACACAGCCTAAACCGCTGATCGTAGAGACTTGAAACTTGGAGTGTGTGTTCTTTGTATGACGTAGGCGTCCGTTAAGAAAGGATTTTCCGAAATTCTACCCCTAAGGGGGTGAAAATGGGGGGAAAAATTTGTATGGGACATCGTGATTCCGTTTTCGAATCTAATTCAAATTTTGCATACACTTTCTTTAACGGAATTAATGAAAGACGTGTTTCGTATTTTATTAAAATTCATCCCCAAACGGGGTAAGATGGGGGTGATAAACTGATAAAATGTCAAAATTGACATTGATGCCGATTTCATGGTTTTTCGGGTCGTAGATTACGAAAATAACATCGATTTCAACACCACATACCATCATCCCTGGATGGGGTGCAATGGGGTTGAAGTAGTTAATTTTAAATAAATAGTTTGAAAGTTTAGAAGTTTAAATTGTCTTTTTCCTGTGTCGTTCCGTGGTGGTAAGGCAAAAGGATCAAGCCATACAACCAATGTATAAAGCATTTTTTATGACAATATTACGTCACAATAAAATTTGTAGGTTGGTTTAATTCTTGACTAATTTTCACAAATTTTCACAAAATAGGTACAATTTTTGAAATATTTAAATGTTGAAAAGTGAAGATACCCTTTTCAAGTGTAAAGGGGTTTGGAAGGTGTTATATGTTTTTACATTATGACTAAGGAATCAAACTCTTTCATCCATTTAAAACTATTAAAAGTAATAGATGAATATTGATAATAAAAAAAAATATCTGACTGCAATGATTCTGGGTTACGCGTAGAGGGACGCGACGGGACTCTTGATCCTAATGTGTAAAATGACGGATCATATTTTTTTGGATCCACCCAAGGAACATGGATATCTAACGAAGGACCTAAATAGTAGAACACATTGAACCTAGCCACGTTGACTTAATTCGACATGACTGCCGATAAAGTTCGTTTTCAAACCCAGCAATATGGATATCAAAATATGAAAGGCCTTGATGAGTAGAATACTATGTACCTAGCAACATTGACATAAATTCAACATAGCCTTTGCTAAAAAAAGGTGGATAAAAATCCGTTTTCAAACCCAGCAATATGGGTATCGAATGAAAAGCCTTGAAGAGTAGAGCATTAGGTACCTAGGAAAATCGCCCTAAATTCAACATGGCCGCCGCTCAAAAAAAAGGATAAACGTTCGTTTTCAAACCTAGCAATATGGGTATCAAATGAAAGGTTTTGATGAGTAGAGCACTATGAACCTACCAACATTGACATAAATTCAACATGACCGCCGCTCAAAAAACGGATAAAAGTTCGTTTCCAAACCCAGCAATATGGGTATCAAATCAAAGGTCTTGATGAATAAAGAACTATGAACCTAGCAACATTGACGTAAATTCAACATGGCCGCCACTCAAAAAAGGTGGATAAAAGTTAGTTTCCAAAACTAGCAATATGGGTATCAAATGAAAGGCCTTGAAGAGTAGAGCATTAAGTACCTAGGAAAATCGACCTAAATTCAACATGGTCACCGTTAAAAAAAAGGATAAAAGTTCGATTTCAAACCCAGCAATGTGGGTGGGTATCAAACGAAAGGCCTTGATGAGTAGAGCACTATGAACCAAGCAACATTGACATAAATTCAACATAGCAGCTGCTCAAAAAACGTTGATAAATTCGTTTCCAAACCTAGCAATATGGGTATCAAATGAAAAGCCTCAAAGAGCAGAGCATTATGATCTTAGGAAAATTGCCCTAAAATAAACATGGCTGCCGCTCAAAAAAAATTGATAAAAGTTCGTTTTCTAACCCAGCAATATGGGTATCAAATGTAAGGCCTTGAAGAGTAGAGCATTAAGTGCCTAGGAAAATCGACCTAAATTCAACATGGCCACTGCTCAATAAAATGGATAATGTTCGTTTTCAAACCCAGCAATATGGGTATCGAATGAAAGGCCTTGAAGAGTAGAGCATTAGGAACCTAGAAAAATTGGCCTAAATTCAACATGGCCGCCGCTCAAAAAAAAGGATAAAGTTTATTAAACCTAGCAATATGGGTGTCAAATGAAAGTCCTTGATGAGTAGAGCACTATGAACCTAGCAACATTGACATAAATTTAACACGGCCGCTGCTCAAAAAAGGTGTATAAAAGTTCATTTCTTAACATAGTCGCTGCTCAAAAAAGGTGGATAAAAGTTCATTTCCAAACCCAGCAATATGGGTATCAAATGAAAGGCCTTGATGAGTAGAGAAGAGTACTATGTTCCTAGCAATATTGACGTAAATTCGACATGGCCACCGCTCAAAAAAGGTGGATTAAAGTTAGTTTCCAAACCTAGCAATATAGGTAATGAAAGGCCTTGAAGAGTAGAGCACTATGAACCTAGGAAAATCGCACAAAATTAAATATAGCCGCCGCTCAAAAAAACAGATTAAAGTTCGTTTCCAAACCCAGCAATATGGGTATCAAATGAAAGGCCTTGATCAGTAGAGCACTATGAACGTAGCAACATTGACGTAAATTCAACATGGCCGCCGCTCAAAAAAGGCGGATAAAAGTTTTTTTCAAACCCAGCAATATAGGTATTAAATGAAAGTAGGCCCTGAAGAGTACCTAGAGCATTACGAACCTACGAAAATTGTCCTAATTTCGAAATAGCCGCTGCTCAAGAAAGGCAGAATAAAGTTGAATCATTATGGAATAAAATGGAGGAAAAATAAACACTGTGTTAAGCATTTTGATGGCGAAACGTAGTTCGCGGGCACAGCTAGTCTTCTATATACGAGAAAATAAAAATGGATCTTCGAATTGTATGTACGCCCATAACTTTCGAACGACTGCACCAAATTGGATGATTCTTGGTTTTGTGTATTCGTTATTGTTAGGACAAGGTTTGTGAAATATAAAATTACAATAAACATAAATATTTAAACAAACATTTCAGTAATTTAGTTAAAAAAACATGGCGATACAAATTACGCCGGGTCAGCTAGTATGAAATAAATTATATTGAATTAAATTAGATTAAGTATATAAATTTCAATCTAATTTGAGCGACTGGATTAAGATTGAATTAATCAAGCTAAAATCACTTTTTAATAAATATAGTTATGGATTTAATCAAATTAGATAAATTAAATAAACAAGTTAAATAATATGAAACACAAATAATAAATAATGTAATAAAAATGCTAATTGCGACTCTCTTTATAATCGATGGGTCACTAATTTAATAAGACCTCTTACATTTGCATGGTGATATTGTTATCTGCTAAATAGGTTAGAACTCATTATATGTTTAAGAACGCAATGTACCCTGTTTACAGTAAATAAATTATTTGATCTTGATTTGATTTGAACGTATATAAGTACAATCAGCATATTCACTTACATAAATACCGCTGATTTTCATGTCAACAAACTAAATCTCGAAGTAGGTAATCAACAGTTCGGCTACATGCAGATTTAGTCAACAGATAAACTATTTTATTCTACTTAATAAAACACCAGCTCATTTCTACTTAATAAAACATACTTTATTGACTTAATGAAATTTACCTACATGATTTCATAGTTTTATTTCATTCGTATTAAGTAAAAATATTACAAATATTTTAATGTCTTTAAAATATCATCGTTTGAAATTTCGTAGAAAAAATAACAAATGATTTTAGTGCACTCTGAATTGTTAACTACGTTATTAAAAATGTATAGTAGGCAAATTGCCGGACGTTTGCTGTCACGGCTATTGAGAAATTCTGGTAATGGTTGTGGAGCTTTGTTCGCATTTCCCTCTGGCTGCGTCTGGCTGCGATGTCCGAAGGCGCCGATGCGATGCGGTGAAGGAGCCGCAACAGTTGGGGCCAATTAATCGGGAGCAGCGAGGGCGCGGGCGACCTCTTGACCCGCGCCCGACGCGGCCTGTTGATTTTCCGAACTCGAAAATTTACCTAGAGGGCTTTCGTGTTCGGCACTTACTTTTTAGGACACGTTCGATAACAGGCCGTTTCAGCTATTCACACTTTTTTATTGACGGTGGTAAAGCTCGCAAATGTTAACACTTCATTCGGTCACGACTCTTACGGCCGGCTTTACAATTTTGTGAAGTGTCCTTAATTTAACTTAAAACGTATATGATGCATGCTGTACGTTTTATATACAGCATTTAAGGCGTAAGGCGTAAAGGACAAAGTACAACTGAAATCCTAAAAAGTTACTCATTTTGGTGCAACCGGGTGTAAGCGCCCTGGGGCCTAATTCCGCTAATCTTAACGTCAGTGTCGCGTCGTAATAGCATTTCAATAAAACTGCTTTTTTCGCATTTATACGCATTTTCTAGTGCAATTTATTTGTACTACAATTTCATGATGTCAATAGTGACTAATGTTTTAGTTAGTATTCGGTTAACCAACAATAACTGTCTCAAAAAGCGATGCTATTGAAGCGTTATTGACAGGCCACAAATGCATTAACGTTAGCAGAATAAGGCCCCAGGTTTCTTATCTATTTCCGTAGTAGTTAATTGTCAATAATTGGTAGAAGTACTACGAGTAGGCATCTCCATAATCGGAGATTACCAGTTGTCTATTATTTATTGCTGCGTGTATTGTATATTGTATAGCGATAGCGAAACTACGACTACTATAATTGCATATTGTATAGCGATAGCAAAACTAAAACTTAGAATATTCCTTGCATATCTTGTGGATAATTCAAGATCAATGAAAAAACCAAAGTCTATGCCTTTTTTAGACTGTCATTAGCAACTGCTTATTAAAATCTATGTTAAACATTAAGTATTGTACAATTTTGACTCACACCTCAATATATATGCCGCTCATGTTAACTATATTAAGCTTAATAAAAATAATTAATGCTGCAGTCACAATCTAGCTGGAGTGTATATTAACAAATAACTAAATAACTGTTATTTATTTTATTTTATTTTCTTTGGAAAACTTACAGTACTATATTATCTGTTTAGTTAAACAAATTAATAACTGTGTACAATTACAGTTTTCGCATATTACAGACTATGTTTGCTTAAAAATAATTAGGTATACAATGAGTGGTTAACCAGAGAGAAAAAAAAGAGTATATAATAAAAAAATATTAATACAAACGGGAACAGCCTAAGCAATCGCGTCAAACCAACTCCTCGAGAGCATAATTTTAATTGTGCGTAGTTTAGTATTGAATAAGTCAATATCGGGGAAGTCAGTCACTTTGTTAAACAAATCCGCAGATCTTACAGAAAATGCACTTTACAAATTGCGCTTTTGATTTCATACTTAACTTATGCTTATTCTTCGAATAACGATCATACTTTGTAGAAATAATGTTACTGCACACCTTGTAAATATTTAATAGAACCATTAAAAACAATGTCGCTTTGAGAGATCGAATACAAAGCGACTTCAAGGGACGACTCTAAATATTTAATTAGCCACATTGCGTTGGGTCTCCTCCGCAATGTACTGTAATATTTCCTTTTACAGATGTGCATGTAAGATTATATCATTTCTAACATTCAAAACGAGCCAGCCAGTGCAAACATTTATTTATAATTAACCAACTGTAGTGCGCGCCGGGTCTGGCGTAGCCGTTGTTACTCTGATTTAATTAAGAGATGTAAGACACTTTTAATTAGGGAAATATATTGTGTATTCCGAGAACGGAGAAATTCCTAACATGGGCTATTTATGTATCGGACATCGCCCGTCGACTCCACGAGGCTTTAGACAGGAACAATTAATAACAAAGGTAAATTCCAGCTTGTAAATTTAAAATAGCGTAAAATGTGAAAACACCGTAAGATTGTTTTATATTATCTGTGTGAACGTTAGCCGTGTTAAATTTGGTATAATTTTACTGATTTAATGAGAATTCTATTAGAATGCTAAGTGAAAAGGTATGACTATTTTGACGATTTTTTTTTGTTTTACCTCCAACGCATTCATCATTCATCAATTAATTATGCTTGATCAGAGATAGCATGACATCAAATAAAAAAATATATTAAATAATAAACCTGAACCCGAAAGCTTAGTAAACATCAATATGAAATTCACCACATTCCTGATAATCTAAATGGACAGTTGAGGAAATTTGTTTAAACGGTAACACCTTTTCTTCATTTAATAAAATTACTCAATTTGTGATATATAGGAACATCCGAAAGAAATGGATGCCCTGGACTATTCGAGCTCTGCCAAATTAGGTATCTGTGTATCTAGTTTAATTAGCAGAGCGGCGCAGTGTTGTGCGGCGTCAATATTTCCTGACGTCATAGAGCCTTGTCCCCGCGGAACGCGTGTTTGCGCGCGACAAACGCCCGCTTTGACATCCCCGACGTGGATAGACAACGGTTGCCACTCAATAATGCACGCGATTCAATAGCTGCATGGCCTTTGACTTTGTTGACCGAAGCGCATTTTAGATCAACCGTAGGTACTTGCAAGCGGAGTCTACATTGTTACGATCAATGTCCGTTCCAACATCGTCAATATTAGATAGTAACCTTATTATTGATCTCTACTCGTATATAAAGGGCTTTGCTGATTTTAATATGTAAGTATAAATATATTTGCTACTAAAATCAAAGTATGTTTATTACTACAATACATTACTTTTGTACAGTTTGGGTCTGGGAATCGTTGTTGACTTTAGATCTAGCTCCAGAGCTTTTGTTTCTCCCAAAAGTAGCATGTGTCTTTCTTCAAGATAAACCAAAATTCATCAGATGTCTAAATGTTAAAGACAGACAGACGCGCAGAACTACTGTTGCATTCATGGTATATGTATTGAACTAAAAATTATTGAATATCTATTATGTCAAACAACATGTTAACAATGCGGAATAAAACCTGTATATTCACACAGGAATATGGTAATGGAGGATTTTACGAAGCGCCCCTGTATCCGATGGAGACATCACCAACATGCCAAATTTAAAATCCGCCGTAAAAGAGTTTGAAGTAAATCGTGTGACCTAGATTGCGTGTGCAGTACATCGAACGAACGGCAGCAGTAGGGTGCATTATGCAGAACAGTTTTCTTTCACTGTTCCATTTGCATGACAGTTCGCTTGAGCGGCTCCATTTTTTCCCCATTTGTATTGTTGAGGCCTACAGGAAGGTGTGTGAATGCAGGTGGAAGGCATCGCTGTAATGGGACGCTGGACTGCCATCTGAAAAAGAAAGTGTGCCTTTACTGTCATAAAAGTAACACACTGAGAAACACAGCTATGTTAAATGGTTAAAGTATAGTTTTCTTAGATAGCTAAATGTACTGATATAGATAAAATTACCATTACGAACATTTTGTTTACAATTACATCATTATAATTTTCAGCAAGCTTTTTTGTAATATTATCCCGTGCAAGTGAACGATTTCCGCAAAACTATTTCGTTTGCACCATAGATGGTTTTTTTTTTTTTATGTAAGGCTCGGCAAATGACCTCCTCCCGCCTGATGTTAAGCGGTGAAAGAGGCCCAAATGAGTTGACAGATAGAGTAGGGACGACATCCACTATCCTACCTGCCCACCCCTTGCCGGCCTAAAAGATGCTTTTTCACGCCTCTTTTGAAGGAACCCATGTTGTAGGATGTAGTGTGGGATGAACGACAGAAGAAGGAATCTTGGAATTTCTTGGTACGGTGTGAAAAGGAGGGCACAGTGTACGGATGACTCCGAAGGCCCTTACGCGTGTTTCTGTTAAGGAATGGAGAGGGAGGGATAAGGTTAAAGAGCTCCTCAGAGCATTCCCCATGGAACATTCGGTAAAAGGCGCTAAGAGAGGCGATGTCACGACGAAGTTGTAGAGGCTCGAGGGTGTTAGTTGCCTCTACATCGCCAATTATTCGAATAGCGCGACGCTGCAATCTGTCCAGAGCATCGAGGAGGTACTGAGCGGAGCCGTCCCAAAGGTGCGAGCAATATTCCACGCAAGACCTAACCTGAGTTTTATACAACAGGCATAGTTGGTCCGGTGCAAAATACCTACGCACCTTGTTTAGGACACCGAGTTTCCGTGAGGCAGCAGTTATAACGGATTCGATGTAGTCTCTGGGGTTCAGATCGCAGCGAATGTTCATTCCGAGCAAGGTGATGTTACTCTGTGTGTGAAGGGTTGTGCCCTGAAGAGAAGGAGGGGGGAGGAAAGGTGACCTTTTCGCAGAGAACGCGCACACCTGTGTTTTCTTAGCATTGAACTCGACAAGATTGTTGGAACCCCATTCGGAGTACTGATATAGATAAAATGGATGCACTGATATAGATATAGATAAAATGATAGGAGTACTGATATAGACTGATATAGATGGTGCTGGCCAATAGTGCAAATGAGACATCGGGTGACAGACACTGCGGATATAGCCTGTTTCATATAATCCTAATTGATGTAATCGACATAGTACATTAGTTTCAGTTTAATCCGAATTGCAATCGGTCAAGTTTTATCGAAATGATGAATAGCAGCACATTCATTTGATTAACATAAATTATTCAGTCAAAGTGATAATTAGATTTCAAATTAACGGAGAGCAATTTTGTATTAATTTGGTGGCTTTCGGTATCATATAGTGTAAAAGATTTACTTTTACTCATTATTCTTCTGTCAAACAGAGACATTTTGGAAATTGCGCTGTATTATGAAAGAATTATATAAGATGGGATGAGTTTATTGTTACTTGAAAATACTGATTGGACGATACCCTCGATTGCATTTTAGCACCACGTTTTGAAAGCCTTATAAAAGTTTTTTAAGCCATTTGGTAGTGTTCTAACATCAGCTTAGCTAAGTAAATATCTGTTAATCCAAGACATAATATCTTAGCGACAAATGCAGTAGCATCAAGTGAAAATAGTTATGAACAACTTTTGGAGATCTTTTAGGTGTACGACATAATACGGGAATATATGTATTATGTAACAGTGCACAAGTGTGCACAAGAGAGTCTACCAAATAAGCCAACCGAAGATATTATACATTAGTATACCTTGCGGGACTTTGCTGGTGTCTGAATATCCAAAGGCTTTAATTGTATATTGTGTAAGTGTTAAAATGTACAAAGTTAAATGGTTAAAACATGGTTAAAACATGGTTAAAACGATTCAATGACAAAATGATAAAAAACAATATATTGACTTTAAATCCTGCTTGTGTCAGAATGTACAAATTTTACCATGTATTTATGTCAAATAAGGTCAGTGATTAAATGTTCCGATTCAATAGCACAAAACATAGCAAAGGGCGGCCTTATTGCTACACGGCAATCTCTTCCAGGCAACCATAATAATGAAGGAATTGGGGGAAGGCGGGTAAGTGCAAAAATATGTAAGACAATAAATAAATAAAATATATTATGCAAGATATTGTGAAAATAGTTGAAGTTATAAACAGATTAGATTAAAAATAAGAAAAAAAAGATGATTATATAAAGTTAGATATTAAGCAAGTAATACATCTTCATCTGTGATTTGAATGAAACCACTGAACGCGTCATTCGTATATTGACAGGCAAATCATTCCGCAACCGGACAGCCTGCACAGAAAAGGAATAGGATAGGAATTGGGTCGAATGGGAGGGTATCTCCAGGATCAGGGTCATGAGCGGAGCACATAGACCCCTTTGGAATGTTTGAGGAGGTACGAAAGGAGAAACAATCTTTCAGATAGGAAGGGGAGTTTGGATAGAAAATGATGGTATACAGCATTGTCAGAACGTGCAGATCCTTACGCTTTCCCATAGGAAGCCAGTTGAGTTTGGCAAGGAAATACGATACATGGTCATATTCATCAAAAAAGTTGACTCATGTGATGGGACCTTCAGTGTTCAATAGACTCCCAGAGCATGTAATAAATAGCACCACCTTGGACTCCTTGAAAAAAAGGTTAAAAGACTGGCTAATAGAGCAAAATTTCTATAGTGCAAATGAATTCCTATCCGGTGATATGAATTTATAATCATTATTTATTATGTGTTGACATGAATTTAAATGTATTGTATTTTGACATAATTTTATATTTTTTAATAATTTATTAATTCAACTATAGAACCTTTTCACACATTATGTGACCATTCTTTATACAACAATACCAATTTGACCTGTAATATTTCATATTATCAATAAATTTATGATTATGATTATGATTATTTCCGTTGATTGAAAATAAATCTAATAGCGAGATTCTGCAGGCGCTCAAGTTTGTTGAAACGCTGTGTGTTATAGTCTCGCAAGAACTCAAAAACGACGAGTCCGATTCTTACGAATTTGTTGTTTGTTTGAATAGGTCCAGGAAAGATTTATACGTACAATTAGAGCCGGTAGGTGGCGCTGTAATCGGGCAGGACAACGACTGCCGGGCCCACTAGTATTTTATAATTGTTTCGCGCGGTCGGCGTTCACTGCAATCTGCACATAATTATAGGCTAGCTCTTACTACGCCACATGTGGCCTTTGTAATGATAGCAAGTTACCACAGTAATTTCAGGTCAATTATTAACGTTTCGATTGTTAACGTTGCTCGTTTTCAGTTTTAACAAGGTCGGTAGAGCAAACAGGTTTGACAAATCAATATACTTATTTGACCTCGTATTTTCTATTTTTTCATTCGTAATCAAGTATCAATCGAAATCTTTGGACGCTAAATATCAAGAAGAAAGAAAAATTCAATAATTCATCCAATATAAATCTTACAAAGATACCTTTGTGAAAAAAATGTGTGTGCTCTCGAGCTGTGATGATGATGATGAAAATTCATCATTATGATCATCATCGCAGCTCGTATACGTCCACACCGAGGGAGCCGCTCGAGGCTACCCTACGTTGTTTAGGCCTTAGTCAACCCCTCTTGCCCAGTGCGGATTGGTCAACTTCACATACACCTTTGAATTTCTTGGCAGATGTATGCAGGTTGCCTCACGATGTTTTCTTTTATCGTAGGAGTGTCGCACAATAATGTAGGTACATATGAAATTTCAAAAAGAAAAAACACAATATGGTACGTGGCAGGATCGAACACCGTTCACACCAGTATAGAGTCCACCAGTATCGAGTCCACAGCGCCAACAATGCTCTGACACCGATGCTTATTGGTCAATGACAATTCAAAATACTTATACATAAAAAATCAAGTAACTCGCTCGCAAAGACAAATTGGTTTTTGAATTTTTGTTTCGGTCGCTATATTTTAGTAAGTCAAAATCAAATAGCTTTCGACTATAAAAATGGATATTATGTGTGTCATTAATTATGAGAACGTTTAGTTTATCCCAATGAAATGGGTGCAACCAAGATACAATAATAATTTTTCCGCGAGGATATACATGATTCGTTCTCCAATTCAAGTCCGAAGAATTTTACGTCGCAGGAAATTCTTAGTCACAAGTCGTCTCTCCGAAACGAAATCCGAATCCGAAACTAGCAATAAACATAAATATCCTTTGTTTGTTTCAAACGAAGAGAGTTATATGTATTGAGCATTATTGATTGTAAGCTATCTCTAGATATTACATGTTATACTCGTATATGTTGACTTTGTCATCTAAATATAAACCTTTATATGTGCACTCCAAAATGTCTATTCTGATTATGAGGAACAAAGCTCCGTTATATAATGCTTATTCAGAATAAAACAATAACTAAAGCACATATAGCATATGCTTTAGTTATTCTTCTGAGGATTAAGCCAAAACGTAAGCAAAAGGCTGTTGCAAAAGCTAGACAAGCTAATATACGAGTACACCGTAAAATTATAATTTAGGAAATATATATATATATATATATATATTCTTGAATACGACTCGTAAAACACGTGAATTTATTTATTCATGGAATACAATATTTTTAACCTTAATCGATGGTTACGATGATATTAAATTCACTTTACGGTGAATATTTTCTTATTTTATATTATCTATCAGTTCAAATCAGTTCTAATCTCATATAATAACTGTGACAGGTAAAAGCCGGTCGCACCAAATTTTACGTTTTATTATTTCATCAAAAGTGATGTATAAATTAACCGAATATATAAGAATAGGTTGTTAAAATGTGGGCTTTATGCCTTGAAATATATATTTAACGTTTATTTGACAATTAAGACGTATTAAAATAAGACTAAACTGAAATCATAATAAGTAAGACATTTTGGTGCAACCGGTTAAACTAAAAATTTGGGAGTATAATCAATTATACTCCTAAGTATCTAAGTTTACTCGAGGTTATTTTAATAATTTTTACATGCAAAGTCGTTAACAATTTTTACATGCAAAGCCTAATCATCCTAACATAGGGTAGGCTCTAACCCCTCGGTGGGGACGCATATTAGTTGTGGTGATGATGATACCATATTTATTTAAAATACAATAAAATGTGCGCGAAACTGCGAATCGCATAAAAAGCTGATCGTGTTTGTGCAATGTTTCAAGGAAACCGATTATTAGGAGCAAAGCTCCGTTCTATAACGCTTAGTCAGAATATACAAATGCAAAAGGCTTAGCGGAATCCCTATCGAGCTGCTTGTGTCAAATGGAACTGCAAGTGTGCGAGCGCAGCGGTGTCAGGATTATAAGCGTTAGGGTATTGCGGTGGCCAGAGGGCATCAATAAATCCATCGGCAGACAATAGGCGATCAGCTGCATCGCACAATGCATGGCCCCCACCCCCCACTCCCCACCCCCTGGACACTCGCCCACTTCGTTCAATTTGCACTTTGCTGCACAATTTTCGACGCGCCAAACGCCAAGCCAATATCATATCTATTCGAACACAAGTGTGGATCGTTAAGATTTGCACTCTTGTTTACGTAGCACCACTATTCATAATGGACACTTTTTTAAATATGTCTGACTGGTTTTGTTCATTTCTCATTATAACAGTATTCCTCAGTTTGATGTAGGACGACTTAGCGCGAGATCGCTTTTTAATCCGTTGGCAAGTCTAGTTAATTAAACCTTTTTATAGGAAAATTCTCAGATGCTGATCTCATTGTCAGTCTCGCACTTTTTAGTGAAAGAGGTTATATTATGTGTCTTAAAATAAAATATCTTTTCATCTGCGGCTTCGCCCGCGTAGACCGCTCTTTTATTTTTCCTGTTCTTACTGGAAAGAGGCATTTTTTCCTAAGGAATAATGAACAATACTTAAATTTTAATAATTCTTCCCAGTTTCATCCGCTGTCAACATCCATTTTACCCACTATTACACTATAGGTGATGAGGTTGCAAAAATGTAACCACTTCCTTTATATAAATTTCTCACGTTTCTTCTTTAAAAGCTCACCATCTCCGTTTTGAACCTCCAAAGGGATGCACCTCATATAGAAAATCTTAAATAGAACACAAAAACTAAAACTAAATAGAACATTGTTAGATAAAGTTGATAGCCTAATTTTCACACCTTTAAATCGAAAAATAAATGACGAAAAACCATACAATCCTTTATGTTACTCTTTTAGGTTCTATGTTTGAAAAATTCCTTCTTAGCTGATTTTTTCTATTCATTATTTCTGCATGCCATGACATTTTTCATTGTCAAGCACAATTTGAGGTTTCGTAGCTAGTCAGTGATATCCTTTAGTTTTATTAAGGCGAGGTTTTCCAAGAAATCTACGCGTGCACGGCGACTTCTGTATTGCAAGGTAATATGGTTGATAAAAGCAGCTATAGTCGCTTACGCGTGGTGACTGAATTATAACTTTACTTTTTACACGTTTTAATCAATTTTTTAAAAACTGGGGTACAAAATAAAAAATGTACTTTTGCAATTTTCTAGATAATAAAAATGCACGTCTATTTGTTAAACTTTCATTTATTGTTATGTTGTTTCACTTATGTCATTTATTATTGTATTTTCTGATTCATACCTGTTTTAAAATATTGATCAGAGTGATCTTTGTATTTTTTTCTGTCGAGTGAAATATTATTAATCATATTTCTGTCTTTAAAGAATATTTAGATGAAATGTTCAAAAATGTCATATATGAATTTGCGAACTATATGTTTAATATTTGTAGCGGAACAGTCAATCGAAATTGTTCGAAAACGGTAAAGGAGCGCCTTAATATAATATCTTTAAAGCAAAAAAGCTCAGATATTGATGATAATATTCCTACCGATGTCGAAACTATACATTCTGGTGGAACTTTCTTTGCCTTACTAAGGTAAGACAGTTATCATTTAAACTAATGCTTATAATAATAAGCACTGAATTTACGCATTGTTCTGAAACTACTACCGATATTGTGTTTATTGCTGATAAATATTTTTTTGTGATTAGGAGATTCAAAATAACAAGTTCGTTTCATCATTAATATGAGGCTTATAAGTTACATGCATGGATAATAATTATATAATAACAACTGATGTTGTCACGTTTAATATTGCATTGAGCACTTGCTATTACTAACAGTGAAATGCTTGGTTCAGGCAACTCGTTATGTAAGAAACGACTCAAGCCCGTGTTCTTCCTACAGATTTTGTCTTATGCGATTCTCTGAAGCCGCATACAGTCTGCATTTTGTAATACGGTAACTTATTTGATTTTGCTAATATATTATTTTGTAAATACTCCTTTACAAGTGACCCAAGTGCTATTATTTGAGTTAGGTAGAGTAAGTAAGTAAGTAAGTAATGTTTATTTCGTATAGTGATTACACGATATAAATATAGGATAAATAACAAAACAAAAGTAAAGACAGAACTTAATATGAATGATCAGCGAGTCCCAAACTCGGCACAGCCTGTCCTTTGGAAATCAGATTTTGATTTTACAAAATCTTACAATAGTAGCGATAGTAGAGATTTATGAAGTTTCAATCATAGGACATGGCTCAAGATTAAACTGATACATCCCTATTCAACTTTTTGAAACGAAGTTAGATTTAGTGATAAGAGATTTCATTCACACTAATACAGACTTATACAAATATGCAATGAAAGTTTTACTATAGCATTAACTAAACTACGAATAGCTCGAGTCGATACGATACTCGATTTCACATAGTAACATAATTGAAGCAAATTCAATTAATGCACCGCTAACTGTATTACTCGATCGTCGGCGGTGAGGTATCGGTATTTTTAGGTAATTGATGACATCAAACTGAGCACAAGAGCGTGCTCAGTTTGAGGTTACGAGTGTTTTGGGAAATGTTGAACATTGTTTTGTGTAATGTTGTTATACACTCGTAAAGAAATAACTTTAACAATAGTTTTTAAATGTGTAATTAACTAATTTTGTAGCCACTGTATATACTTAATAAATACTACTTAGTCTTATCTATCGAAAAAGTGTTATCTTTGTTAATAAATAAACTCTATTACTTGAAATATAATAAATAGACGTCTATTTTAATACCATTATTTAGTTTTGCCTATAAATCAACAATGATCTGTATTATTAATAAAAAATCAGTCTATTTATTATTTTTTTCTGACAAGTGTGTTGAAAAACGTCGTACGATATGCGTACGTGTATTCGTTGTACACACTCGCCTTTATTACGAAATTCCGCCTCGTGAGTAATAACCAAAATAGCGCACTTATGTCGTAATGTACTATTGTGTACTCAACTATAACTACATAGTATTTCATTAATTGCGATTGATTTAGCCTTTTATATTGTCAAAAGAACGGTAGTCATGTGCGACCAAGTTGCAGGTGAGAGGGCCTTGGTGCCCTGAGACAAGCTTCTGCCTAGTTCAGGCACCAGTTTCTCTAAACCGAGTTACAATATTTTTAAGAAAAACAATTAAAGAATATTCTACAAAACTGTAATTTTAAATTTGTATTGAGAGAAAAATAAAGATTATTTTAGTCATGTTTCATGGTGACAATTCTTATGTGTTCCTACTATAGTGGTTTTTATCATCCGAATTACAACAAGAAGGTTATTTATGTTAAGTGTACCAAATAGTTTAATTAGCATTATCAGTGAGATATTATAATACTAGCAGATTACAGATAATGTTATGGCATTAATAGTAAGACATTCCAGCTGTACCATATTTCCTACTGTGTGATAGAGTCAAAGATAACATTGCTGAATCTATTGTCTGGGGTGGTGATACTGGTCTTTGCGCTCGTTCAAAATAAAGTTTGATTAAATAAGTCTGTGGAAGGAACTTGTTCAATAAATTGAAGTCTAAAGAGGTCGCACGTTCCACCTCCGTGGCTGCACAGGCTGCGGGGAGATACGTTTGGTTATATAATATGCTTTCGTTGCACGTACAGCCAGGCGCTTAGATCTAAGTGGCTATCGGGAGAGCGGACCTAAAGTGCCCATCGAAGTAAGTTCCGCGGTGAAAGATGAACCACTCTCTGCGATAGTTTTACCAGATTAGCTTCATATTTGAAATATAGGTAGGTGTTCATTTTGATTGCTTGCATTACTTTATATCTGCAATAGCAATATTCGTTGTAGTTGTCTACGACCCTTTGATAATAATTGAAAAGCGATTTTTTCCCTGACAATCAATTTTTTTTATAATATTACAAAACTACTTCTTCATCACAACTCATATACATCCCCACCGAGGGGCACGAGCCTACCCTAACTAGTTAGGGCGACTAGGTCTTAGTCAAACCACGCTGGCCCAGTGCGGATTGGTTGACTTCACATACACCTTTGAATTACTTCACAGGTGAATGCAGGTTTTCTCACGATGTTTTCCTTCATCGTAGGAGCGTCAGATAAACGTAGAACACATTGGTACATGGCAGGATCGATCGTGGGCCTCCTGATTCTACTCGGAGCACAGTCCAGTGCCGAGGCCACAGCTCTACCGACGCTCTAAAACTAATTTACTGCAGAATAAATGCAAAGGTTTCAAAATACAATTGTTTCAGAAGTGTTTTCGTGTTTCTATCAATTAATAATGTAAGGTTTCATTGTGTTCACAACATAGATCTAAAATATATTGGCCTAATGTATAGACCAACTGACAGTGCGAGCGAGAATGTACAGGTATAATGTTATGAAGTTTCATAGAGTTTCAAAGAGACGTCCATTCAACTACTTTGTAACCGATTTTTAATGACAGATCAGCCACATTGGATAATGGAATTGCGCCACATATAGCTTGCTACATATATTGATCTATGGCCACATAGTAGGTATCGGTCGAGCCACCTGGCCACAGAGGTATTGGACTTGACAAACCAAAATTGATCGCATTTTAATGAGCTGTCAGTACGTCTATACGCCAGTATAAAATAAGTCTATGATTGACGACATCCCCGCACTAAACTTTTGCGAAACGTTGAAGTGAATCCTTGTGAAACTTAATTTGGCAAAGGAACGTTCGCCAAATTTAGTTCCAGTTATATTACACTACGTTTGCTAAAACATTAACTGTGCTGTTTACTAACTCTCCATATTTTCTTGCAACTTTAATTGATGGCTTGATATTGTTTTACAAATTAAGGTGGCTAAGAAATAATAATAATTAATCTATATAAAGAAAATGAATCGTCAAAATGTATGAATACGCATAACTTCAAAACAACTGCACCAAATGTTGTGTTCATTATTGTCAAGTCTGTATGAAGAAAATGTTTGAATAGCACAAATAGTTAAGTATATGAATTTAAAACATTTTCATATAAAAAGTAACGAAACTGACATTCAGGTTATTCCAAATCTATGGTTTTAAATATACCCGTGCGAGGCCGAGGCGGACAGCTAGTACTTAATAATTATTATGTTGTTTATATTTTTATAATTACGAACATTTTAAATATTTACTTATACTTTTGATTTTCCATTATGTTATGAGTTTAAACTATAATTATAAAAATAATGTGACGATCGATTTGAAACAATAACTGTTAAATTCATACAACTCTATAGAAAATATCAATATTTTACAATGCATGACGTCCTAAGGCATTCCCGTGTTACTGTGAACCTAAGTACTAGGGAGAATGAAACAAATTGATTTTTTTTGAAGTGATGTTCAATCAACGCGTGCAAGTCCCACACTCACTCACGCAGACTCGTCGCTGTAAAGTTAGTCGAGGCAATAACTGCGAGCGCACTTCACTCCCCTGTGACTCGGAGCAGGAAGCTTTGAAAGCTTCTCGACAAATGCAATCATTCAACTTTGCATGAATTTTCTAACCTATCATAGTTACCCACTCAAAACTTGTAGCAGCTAATAGTAAACGAGTAGCGACGTTGTGCAGCCATCTCGGTATTCATCTCAGCCCTCAACATGCTGCTGCCATACGCAGACTATTCACATGGCTGAACGTCAATTTTAAAGCACTCTATAGTTTAATATCGGAATATAGGGGCACTGTTCTGGCTGCTTTCCAATAGGACTGTAAAAATATCTGCTACCATCCAACCCAATAATTCAAGTGCTTACTCGTAGCTCGGGCTCGACGGAGTAGTGGCCATTCACATGCGTACATACATGCTGTGGTAATTAATTTGATTACATTCTGGAGTACCTTTTATAGGTTTTCGAACAATTTTAACATTATAGACACATCATTGAACTTTTTCGATCAGTATTTGTTTTTGGAATGTGTATAGTGAAGAATAAAGGTGGTGGTGAAGAATAAAGGAATAAAGGTGTATAGTGAAGAAAAAAGGACTTTTCATTTTAAAATCTCACATAGAATTTATATTTATATTTAAAACGAATGTAATAGTTTTAAGAACTTACCGATTTTCGGGCTTATATTAGTGAGATTTATCATAAATATTTGACAATAAAAAAAGGATTCCACATAGAACTGCAATTTGTACGTAGCCACAACATTTATTATTAATAAACGGCTAACAACAGACTTGCAATTTGTAACTGAATCAGTAATATACCTGTTAACCACTGCCGCTAAGCCGTGCAAGCTTATGTCGGGATATGGCATCTGACGTTGTTAGTCCGATCAGGATCCATCGCGTCAAACACGCCAGCGAGCCGCAAACCGCAATCAAACCATGAACACACTGAAACGCTATTAATGGACATCAGTAGTAATATTATAAACTAGCTGTGCCCGCGAACTATGTTTCGCCGAAGTTCAAAGAAAAAACTGACAATCTACTTCCCCGCGGGAACTAATTACTTTTCAAGGATAAAAAGTAGCCTATAATACGGTAATCCATGTCATAATCCGTCTACCTACAAGTTGAGTCGAAATGTTTCGACTCTACAACATTGTACTAAGATGTGCCCACAAAGTACATTTCGCCATAAGAATTGACAAAGACTATTCTCAAGAGTGCCACCCTTATCAGCTACGGGTATAAAAATAGCCTCCGTCCTATTCTCAGACCTACCAAATATACACAAAAAAATTCATAAATATCGGTAATGCCGTTTCGGAGGAGTTCGATAACAATCACTGTGACACGACATTTTTATATATTAGATTATTATATATAACGGAAAACAAAAGTAAATTAAAATTATTGGAATTCAAATTTTTAAAAGCACAAAGCCATACTTAAGCTCTCTGACAAAAAAGTCGAACAAATGTCCGAAGACATAAAAAGTCTGAATTTCGTTGTACTTCGTTGTATAGAAGATTACATTTTTTTATTTCATTTCTCATAAACTCTGGCAAGAAAAAATATTGTTGGTGACGAACAATCAGTGAAAGTAACTTGGCAAAGGCATAGTAACTAGTATATAACCGTGACAAAGGTGTTTTGATTTGCTCCGTTTTTAAGGTTGGTCATAAAATTAGTTAGAATAAAATTCCATGGTACAAAAGTTAGTAAAACAGTCCCCAGGTATGGCTACTATGTGAAATGTCATACTCATCTCATGATGAACAGTGGCTTTGGAAGTATCAACATAGTGACCGGCAGGCGATCGGTCAAAACGTCAACAAGCTGCGGTTGTTAACTCCGCCCGCCTCCGCCGCCGGGTGCCGCCCGCCTAATGGAACACCTGTCTTACTAAAAATTTAATACAAGCCTTGAGATATTGTCTACGATAGTCATAAAATTAGTTATTGTCTACGGCAGAATGTATGTCGCTCGATTATAATGAGTGGGTATGTCAATCATATTCAATTTTGAAAAAATGAATTAATCAATTAAAAATAAAATTCGCCGCCGAGCTTACCAGCCCCGACAAACTTTTTAACTGTATTGTACTCTTTTGATCTTTGTTAAGTCAAAGTAGTCTTAATTCATTGTTATTAACAATCGTATCAACGTACCAATCGTATCAATGTATGTATCAACATCTCATTTAGAAATCTTAACAGATGGGGAGCTTGCTCTCCGTCATGTGACAGAGAGTAAGTATAATATAAGTATACTGGAGGGAGACTCTGTACCAGGGTCGTCTGCTTAGGTACCTCCGTCTTACCTATTTCTGCCGCAAAGCAGCAGTGCTTGCATTGCTGTGTTCTGGTTTGAAGCGTAAGATATGGCAGTGAAATTACTGAGTACTGTGACTTTACATCTTGTGTCACAAGTTGCCAACGTACACTGTGGTTCTTGTGTGGGTTGCAGTTTTGCTGCGAATCTCACACATGGTGACTGTTACCACTTACCATCAGGTGGGCAATTTGCTTGTTTGCCAACATTCTGCAATAAAAAAAAGCACCCCATCAGCAGAGATCAGACAAAGAGAAGACACCAAAATGAATGGGTCGCTCAGAAAGGAATGGCCTGAATAACTTTAAAAAATTCTCAATGAATTCAGGCAGAATGCATATCCCACTCTTGTTGGGGGCTCTGACTGGCCACTTTGGCACTAATCTTAGGCTAGCAAAAATGGGTCTGAGCAACACATACCTTTGTGCAGAATTGCAAAAGGGTCATGGCTCAGCGATAGTTTTTATCTACATCTCAGGACATTGACAAAACGCTGATATTCTGCCATAACCCGAGAGCTTTGTGCTCATAGTATTACAACAATAATCTATATATATAAAAGCGAAATACCACTCACTGATTAATCACGAAATCTCAGAAACTATAACACTCACAAACTTGAAATATGGCAGATAGATTCCTAATAGGGTCTAGACATCCGCTAAGAACGGATTTTACGAAACTCTGCCCCTAAGAGGGTAAAACGGGGGGTTGGAATTTTGGATGCTTATATTATTATAGATATAACTAAGAAAGCGTTGACGTCTTTGAGGTGAAACGTAGTTTGCGGGCACAGCATATTTACAAAGGGAAAATAAGAAAATATTAAATATTTTACAACTTTAATTTTTAAAAGTTAAAAAACTATGTTGTAATAATTTAGCTTTGTCCACAAATTGTATTTAAAGAGTAATAATATTATTTTTGGCTCAGTCAAATTTTATTAAAGTTATAGGTATATTTTTAAAATTGAGTGTGTACACTGTGTATTATATTCGACTTTAAGTGTGCATATACTATATTCGATTGAAGTTGTCGCTAAATATTTCAAGCTCGTACCTGTTCCACACACAGCCATAATTACGCAGTGTACTTATTTTATTTCGTTAACAACAATTTGAAATATTTTTTAACTCAATCCATTCTTGAATTGCGCAATTTCTCCTCATAAAGAAATTAAGTGGTTCGCTTCGAAGTTGTCAAGCAATTCAAGGAGTTATTTATAGCCAATGGCTGGCGTGTACCCTACGTTTAATCGAAACGACACAATAAAGGCCTCGATTTAAAAATACACCCATATGTTCCCATGTCGCCTGCCGGCGGCGCATCATGCGATGTGCACAAAGCCTTGACTTCAATAATTGCTTTTATGTATAATAAATAAACGTGGAATAGGTATCCGGTATACGTGAATATGGTAGCCGCTTAAATAACATACTGTAACATAAAGAGCCTTCGACAATATTTAAGGACAAATCGTATTCTAATGACATGGCTTTCATTGTTCCCTTTAAGTGTGCATTCTTTAATATTATCGACGGAGACAGCGTTCGTACAATTTTCAAGTTGGTAACAATTATCGAGCAATTCAATGCCAAGATTGATGTGAGCTGTACATAATTGACTATAATTCGAGAACGGATATTATGACGGATATATGAATCGCAAATAAATTTTTAAGAATCGCATTTAAACGAGAATAATTTAAAGTAATTTATGGTAATACGTATGTATGGGTATATATATATATATATATATATGTATAGAATGTATATGCGAGTAAATTATATATAAACATGTAGGATAGTTACACTTTGCTGTGATGCGCAACTCACCCTAGTATACGAAGAGTAGTCGGACTTATTAACTTATAAATAGATCAAAAATAAAATACAGTTAAGGGCACGGACCACGAGTCCGTGGTGATATAATTATAAAAAAAAGTATTTTATGGTTACAATTTTCGGTCTCACTGCAAAACATTTTCTAACAGATGACTAAAGCTAAGCTCGTATTGCATCTCAAGAATGAGATCTATCTTTAGACGCTGTTTTGACAGATGTTTGTTCCATGCATCAAACGTAAAAACACATAAGGCCAATTTTACCAACCTTATCTTAGCTTAGGAAGCTTTTAAGAATGCTGTCACTTTTTGTCTTTAATCAAAGAATGTGACAGCATGCTACCTAAGAATATCCTAAACTAAAACAAGGTTTCATATGTACATTTCATATGTACATTTTATATGTACATTTCGTCTGACGCTCCTACGGTGAAGGAAAACATCGTGAGGCAACCTGCATACATCTGCGAAGAAATTCAAAGGTGTATGTGAAGTCGACCAATCCGCACTGGGCCAGCGTGGTCGACTAAGGTCTAATCACCCTAACTTAGGGTAGGCTTGAGCCCCTCGGTGGGGATGTATATGAGCTGCGATGATGATGATGCTGACAACAAGGTTGGTGAAATTGCCCATTAGTTGATATGAACCTGAACGATCTTAAGATCGATCTCAACTTTGAGATGCATTGATGTTGGTTAATTTGTATTAACAAGGGTAGATAGAAACAGCGTCAAGGTCAAACCATGATTAACTTTAGTTAGATTAGAATTTTGTAATAGTGCCGTTAATCTTTGTATACGTGCATACAAATCAGCCATAGCCATTTTAACCGACTTCAAAAAAGGAGGTTTTATGTTCCACTGTATCTATTTTTTATGTATGTTCACTGATTACTCCGCCATTTGTGGGCCGATTTTCAAAATTATTTTTGTAAGAATATATCGTATCGAAAGAATATACTACCATAGTGATCCCATTGTCACTATATCGTGGCCTGATGATGGAGTCTTATGAAAATCCAGGGAAATTCCTCAATTTTATAGGCACGTCCAAAGTGTTTCATATTTTTTCTGAAGATATTTAGGTATTTGCATCTAGTAGTCATCATATTATGATACTGAGCTGATGATGGAAAGTAGGTTAGGAGTGACGAAAGACGTTTTAAGTTATTTTGGTATTTGCCTCGGCAAAATTTCTAATACGCATGTATTAAATGTACTTAAAAGATTGAAATATTTTTTTCAAAAAATAAAACCGGCTTCAAAAACGCCAAAAAATCATAAATAATATAAGTATACATACAACATAACAGTTTTATATTGAAGTCGGATCCAAGCAATGATCACCTGGAAAGTCTTAAAAATATAAGTAACTACTTTGACTTGACTTTTTGTTGTTTTTGACGTCGGTTTTATTCTTTGTAGAAAAAAAAAAAATTTTTTTAATGTTTTTTGGGTTAATTAGTGTTAATAAAGTTACCCTTATATCGCAATATTTTACTATTCAATCGAATTATCCCAAATATAGTTTACATATATATTTTTTTATTCATTCAATCCATTTTACATTAAAAACAACAATAGCTACTGCACAAATATCACGCCATCGCTCATGTTATCAATCAACATCATGTGTCCATTTTCAATATGAATGATACAGATAAAATAAACGAGGAAAACGCGTGTAGATTGGACTGTCGCGTCAACATTGTTTCAAATAATATGCATGTATGTTTTAGCGACATGCTGTATATTACGTAGGTTCTTTGTAAAGTTACGTCAAATAATGAAATTAAGGAAATTGTGGCTTTGTGACATTTTATAAACCTCGCTTCAGTCACATTATCGCGAAAACAAATCGGTTTGAATACAGAAGTTTGTATAAACACATTTATGGCTCGAACTTGATGCTTCTTCTATATACACTATTAATACAAATGAAACGGCATCAAATATAAACTATGTCTGTTCGATATCATGCCAATGATCTACAATCGCACTGCTCGTCATCAGAACTGAGTCCATCCTCACACTTTAGAACCAAAATATGTAGTCACGTACGGTACAGTGGGCCAGCAAATGGCTCCTGATTTCAAGTGGAAATCAAGTCCTTAATGCAAAGATACTCGTAGCTAGTTCAGGAGAGAGAATACACGCTGCACTAGCCACCTTGCTCACCAGCAAGGTGCTTATTCGCGCCTTTTTCAAAGACCCGAGAGTGAAACAAAGAAATTATTTACGAACAATTTCTTAGTTCGCGTTGGAATGGTTGTCACAAAAAAGCGGTGACATGATGAAGTTTTTACGAGTATATTCAAGGTCGACAACGCACGAATGATGCCGCTGGTGATGCAAGCGTCGATTAGACTGTGGTGATCACTTACCACCAGGCGACCCCCGTGATTTGTTTGCCACCATTGTGTATAAAAAATACTAAGTCTAGACAACTTTTTAGATAACCCTTTGAAGTTAAATCTAAACGTCCACGTTCTCGCAAAACCTAAGTCAAGTAGCTAAGAAGCAGATTCACGCGAATCTATATGCGTGTATGTGGGGACAGTAAAAGTCAAATTTATTTACCTAAATTGTAGCAGCCCTTTTTCTTGCATTAATATGTTGGTATAATTGATCCTTGGATCGGTGCAAGCAAAAACCGCTATTAAGGGTTCGAACCATTACATACCGTGAGTGTACCTTTTAGAAGACCATCAAGAGCCAATCAAGTTTGAATTAAGTCGTGAGTGACTAGTTGAGGGCTTTGTCAATGTGCCCGTTGCCTGTAATTGCAACGCGAGGCTCATCATATCAGCCAATAGGCGCCCACTGTTCGACATAGGCCTCCCCAAAGGATCTCCATATCGATCGGTCCTGCGCCTCCCGCATCTAGCGGCTTCCCGCGACCTTCACCAGATCGTCGGTCCACCTTGTGGGGGGCCTACCAATACTACGTCTCCCTGTACGCTTCCGCTACTCGAGGACCTTTCCGCCCCAACGGCCGTCAGTCCTACGAGGGATGTGTCCTGCCCACTGCCACTTACGGTTTGCAATTCTTTGGGCTATGAAGGTAACTCTAATTCTTCTTTGGATCTCATCATATCTGATGTGATCACGTAGAGAAACCCCGAGCATTGCCCTCTTCATTGCCCTTTGAGTGACGTTGAGCCTTCTTATGAGGCCCATTGTAAGCGGCCAAGTCTCAATTCCGTATATCATCACTGGCAACACGCATGCGACAGGCGAGGCAACGCGAGGTTCGGCACAAGCAAATGACTCTGGTCCCAAGCTTCCGTAGGTACGAGACGGGAAAACACAAATAAGATGTCAATTAAAAAAGAGATACTTCAAAACAGAATCAAAAATCACTATTTTACAAAATATCTAAAAATTATAAGGTAATTTGGATTCTTAAATTCTTAACTTACTTGACTAGACTGTGGTGTAGGTAGAGGAACATATTATCATGATTGACTAGCAAAATAGTCACTTAAAGTATTTATCGCTTCATTTTATTATTTGTGTTTAGGGTTTTTTAACCATTTTCACGTAAGACATACTTTTAAGTACAAATTGTAAGCACAATTTAGTTTTGAAGCTAAGTTTTCATATTGCATTACAATAAATTATACGTTGGTTTTTTGCCTTTCGATAAATCCCAAATAGACCGCAATGGCAGTTAACAAAGTCCAAGTTCCTATAGCAACAAACAATTTTGTAACTACTATCTCTTACATTCGTACTATAATTACCGTCGCCTAATTATAACCAATAAATTTAAAACAAATATATTTTCTTATATCAATCATTCTAATGATTTGTATTAAGAAAATATATTTGCATAAATAATTATTTATGCATAATTATAGTATTAGGTTTCTATCCACTCGTAGGTACCTATATTTCTCGACTGTCCGTGAATATATAAACTACCAAAATCGATAAATGTATGCGATGAAGCGAATGTTAATGTATTCTGTCATTGAAATTTAATTGAGTCCTATTGCAGCTATTAGAGCAATCATGTTTCTAAGCGACCTTGCACTCGCAACAATAATTTGTTTCGTGAAACATACTCATGTCTCAAAATAATTTTCTACCTTGACATTGACATTATTATTCATTCATATGCTTATTCCTGCGACATCTGACTACCTATATAACGTTTCAAATAATGTAATATTCTTCTAATAATATTGTTTATTTTGTTTCAGACACGATGTCGACGCTTAGACAACAGTCGGCGGTATACAAATGACAATAACTAGATTAAAGGTAGGCCTTGCTCTTAAAAATTTCAAAATAATTACTTATTAAGAAATTTCACATACTTAGCAATCTAACGGTCGGATAGAATATTGTAATATTTAATTTTATACTAATTTTGATAGCTAAGTTGTAGATCGAACGTAACTACCTACGTAGTTTTTTGCTGACCGCGTATTTTAAAAGGTAGTCATTTTGTGATAGAGTTATGACTCTATCACAAAATATAGTGTAATAGTAAGACTTCATCGTTATGTATGTATAACGATCAAGTCTTATGACTAAGTACTTAGGTGTACAGTCGACTACAAAAAGATCGATACGGTCAAAGTTACAAAAACAGTATACTCTACCTTAATGTTAAAGTAATTAAGTCTGTCAACAAGTAATTTCCGAGGCAGGTAATAATAATAATGATTGGGCCATTGTGCGTCCTAATCTATGTCTGCCTTCATCCTACTTCAGCCATCCCAGGTCCTCCCAAAACACCAGCAGCCTCTGTGGGCTACGACATGCTTCCGGCATGGATACCGGGGAGTGGAGAAGTTTCGCCCGTTGATCGGCCACGCTTGTGCATCCCAAAAGGACGTGCTGTGGCGTTTCCTCTGCCTCCATGCATCCTCTGCATAGAGGTCGCTCTTTTACCCCTATTGTGAATAGGTGTTTATTTAGGAGACAGTTATAGTAGCGATAACTTTGCGGATTTTGTCTCTCTTTAGTCTGATGAGGGATCGAGCAAGCTTCTTGGATGGTACCGATAATGCGTCTTTTGTCTGTTTGCATCCCTCATTGGCTCTCCACTCTGACCATGACCGCTTAACGCAAGGTTAAACCAATATTGTCAGACAGAGACACCGCTCTTGTTGCGTATAACGCCATCTTGCTCTCACTGTGGTTTCAGTATTGTTTTGAGCGATCATGGTTCGAGTATTAAAAGCATACAGAGTGTGCACCCCGCTTCCGAACGGCCACTACTCTCTCGCAACTACCAAGCAGTAACTACCAAGATTACCGTCAATGGATGCACTAAAAATGACCTGACCATACAGGGTGTAATGCAACCACTCCCGAAATAAATTAATTAATAGTAAAAAAAAATTAACCAAGCTTTTATTTTGCATTAGCTTTTTTTTTGTCGCGCGCTATACGTATGCATGCAAAATTTCAACTCAATCAGAAACCAGGAAATGGGTCAAATTTAGCTTGTAAGATTTCATTACAGACACGGGACAGGTGAAAGTAAATAAAAGTTGTAAAAAGAGAACATAATTATACTTTTGACACTGAAAAACTCTCCCCAAGCAACATAAATGTCCAAAGACGCAAAAAAATAGACTTTCCATGACAATTTTCTGAGTTAAAATATCATTTATTATGGATTTTGAGAAAAAAATTGTCGCTTTTAGACATATGTTCCTAAGGGAAAATTGTTCAGTTTCATTAGTAGAATTGTGTTCTCTCTTTTTCGGAAGCGGTTGCATTACACCCTGTATATACTGACTAACTCATCAGTTTTACCTAAATATGCAAAAATAACATGATCAAATACTCGTAGATACGATTTATTGAACATGAAAAGTTTCACTGGTTAAAGTTATAGTTTTTATCGACGGTTACTACCTACAAAGAGAAAATTCACCACCGTTTTCCTTTAGGCACAGAAAGCCACTGCGGAATCACCGCATTTAAAAATGTTTCCCGGTGAAGTTTTGAGTTAATTAGTACTCATTTTACTTGCAACCCGTACAAGTTTTAACTATGCTACTGAACGCTTAGTTCAGTCCGTTGCACGTCTAAAGTTAAAGTGATCGCTACTGTTGCTGGCAAGTTTAATTTTTAATTTATAATAATGTTGTTACAAAAACATTCATTAATTATGATGTATGTACTTACATTTAAATAACGTGGGCACGACGTATTTATATGAATCGAATCTAAATTTAAAAGGATAATGTCGAAAATCGCCCCATGACCAACAAAGATTTGATTTACGTCATAATTATATGCATATTTTATAACACTTATAACATAATATATATATGTATTCGACAGACAAATCAAAAATATATAAAAGTACTTTTAGAAACAAAACCAAATGAAGTAAAATATAGGAATGGTTATTGTTACCTTCTACTTTGTTATTGTTACATTGGTGATTTTATGTAGGTATGGACATTTATTTATTTCTATAAATTAAGATTTTCATAACTTACAACGTAAATTAAATTAAAAACATACGTCAATTGACTACTCACGCACTATCGCTTCTTAGTTCGTTGTGTTTTTAACTTGCTTTATAATTTCGAGATTACTTGTTCTTCATTACGTGCTATAATATCGTTCTTTGATTGATTGCAATAATTATTATTTTAATAATTGTATAGGTATGGACTATGTGTATTGCTCTTACGAATTAAAGTTTTACTTCAACTAACCTCAAAATCTGATTCATTTTGATATTTAATTCGATTTCGAAGCTTGTCCGTAGTAATTGATGTGGACGTACAGTATTTACTAATGTCTAATTATACGAAAATCATATTTTCACTGCTGTTGGTATTGGGGCGAACAATGTATGGACGCAGAACAATGTCCTTTGTGATTTTTATCTTTATTTATTTTTTTTAATATAAATCTGGTAACTATATGTAGGTATGAGTTTAATAATTTATTTCATACTTAGCTGTCCCGGCGTACCATCATTTTTAATAGAAAATTACCATTTTTTATTTATATTATTTTTTGGTATTTTTTTAAGATTTTTCCATATTTTGCCTTTTTAACCACCCCTTTATTAAGGCAAATTCTTTTCTTTAAAGTAATATTAATAACATTTGTGATTTAGATATAAGGAAGTACTTAGAACAGTTTTAATTTATACCATATTTAATAGGGATGTATCGCAAATATATTAAAAGTTATGTTTATATCATTCAAATGAATATTAGAATGCTGAAAATCATATTTAGTAAGTGTAAATATGCCTATTAAATGAATTAAAAGTAATAAAAATATTTAAAATAATGCCCAGTATCATGTGACTGCAAATTCCAATCGGAGAGCGTTATGTCACGGTGTGAGAATAACCCCGAGACAACAGGCGCGTTCCACATAAGCCATCCTTTTTTATTGATTCCCTTTACAACCCCCCCCCCCCCCCCATTTTTACACCCTTTATCCTTCCCCACAACTCAAACTATCTCCATACCAAATTTCATCTAAATCGGTTCAGCGGTTATTGATTCCCCATACAAACTTCCTCCCCATCCCTCTTTTTCTCCCCCTTAAGGGGTGATTTCTACGATAAAAGCTATCCTATGTCCATTTCCTGGTTTTAAACTACCTCCCCATCAATTTTCACCTAAATAATATAAAAGAATAGTAAGTACTTACTTTCTAAACAATACTGTAAAATTGTCCACTAACTAACTCTTAATTGTTAAGGAATTACTTCCTATACCCAACTTAATCAAGCAACTTGAAAGAATACAAATAGGGGTCAATACATGCACGTAACATTTAAAGAACAAAATATTCCTAAAACAAAAAGTCAAAAGTAATACAAACATCATTACATTTTTTTATTTTCAAGTCGGTGCCAAATTTTAACACATGATCATCGATCATCCGCACCGACTTCAAAATGAAAAATGTAACATTGTTTGTATTCTCATATTATTTTAGACATTTTTGTTTTTGAAGTCGGTTTTTATTTTTGCACAATTTTTTTTCTTAAAATCTAGCTAATAAATACAATAAATTGTGTTTAAAACACGAATTGAATTTGATTTTTTTTTTATTTAACATTTCTATTGATCCCGTAAAAAATAAGTTTTCCTTTAGACACCTTCAAAACGCCATCGTATTACGCTCGCCGGTAGGAAATTCAGAGTTTGAATTCGCGAGCAATAGAAAGTAATTCTGGTCTGGTTTACATTTGAATTTAAAATTCCATTGGATGCATAGCTAACACTTTTGCCAGCTCTCGCTCGTAGCACCTCGAAATAGATTTGGCTTAGCGTTACAAGTACTCGTACAAGTGAAATTTTTGACATTAGTGACATATCGACAAGTTCTGTTATGGCGTGTAAACTTTGGAACTACCTATCGTTCAGTTTCTAAGCGAGAGAGTTTATTTTCATCTTGCTTTTGCATGCTTTTTTAATTTTACCTACCTTCTTTGTAAAGTTTGCATATACAAGAACCTTTTGACGCATAAAACCATATACGCGAAACACCAACTTAACTTAACCTTTTTTTTGTTGCAATAAGTACGAGTACCTTCAAAGTACTAACTTTTTGAAGATTTTTAACATCCGCTGTAAATGGCAAAAAATTAAGGATACAACCTTAATTTGCCGTTATTAACTACTAGGTGATGCGATGATTGCCTTGCAGTGCATTAGAGTATAATGTTTCAATCATCAAACGTTTCTTAATTTCCTTTATTTTGCCTTCAACAATATAAATTCTGTACATCATTTACCCTGCCGGGCGCAGCATAAGTAGGAGGGATGCTTTGAGTTATATGTACTACGTAGTACATAGAACTCAATAGACTCAATAAACTATTTAGCACAATCCAAAGTATTAACTATTTATTGCTTAAATAGCTCAAGATAGCATCAAATCCAGTATTTTATAATAATTACGAATTTACCATGGAATAGACTTGTTTCTTCCGACTCATCCATCATATCTATAGGCTTGTATTAATAATTGCTTCTCAAGTATGATATCGATCTTCAGATATTGTTTTTGATAGATGTTCCACACATTAAACGTCAAAACTGCAACTTAGATCGCTGTCAACTTTATTAATACGCGTTTATTAATACGAGCCTTATGACCAATTTTTTAGCTTAGGAAACTCCTAAGAAGTATGCTGTCACTTTTTGTCTTTAATGAAAAGAATGTGACTGCATGCTACCTAAGAGAATCCTAAGCTAAGATAAGTTTGGTGAAATTGGTCATTATGTCAGTTCTCTTTTTGGTCCTCTTCTTCCGATTTGAAGAAGAACTTACTTTACAGTCGAACTTTAATCGAACTTTTGATATGCCACCCCACATCACTGACAACCGCCAGGGAGACTATACGGGTGAAGGCTCAGAGCGTATGGAAACCCTATATTGCATTGTTAATAGTTGGTGGTTACGCCTATATTGCATTGTTAATAGTTGGTGTGAAATGGTAATGGTATAAAATGATTAATATCTACTTTTGAGGCCGACTGTACATGCAAGGGCTTTTGTCAGATCGTCATTACAAAAATTTGAATTCGAGGGCAATGAAAGGTAATTAAATACGAGTATGTACTTTACAAATACGTCTCATCTCATCGTATTCATTTTGAAATTCTGGTAACATATTGTTAAGTCAATAAGCTGCGCGCTGAGCGTAGTTAGGATGCATTGTGTGCTCGTTAAGAGGCTGAGTAACGCCAACGACCTTCAAACATGAGTTTCTACTGGATTGCGGGCGCGGTGCGTTATTGAAATTGAGCGACAAAGACAAATTTGAAGATATGAAACATCAATATTATCAAATTAAGTGTAATGAGTTAATTCCCTGAAAACCTTTGTTAAATAACTCGGAGTTTCTTCTGGAAGCTGTGTTTTTTTTCAAGAGTAACATATATATTTTTTTTACTACGGTATATTAAACACATTTTGCTAAAAAAAAGGTGTTAAGTGGGGCTCGATGAGCTCATTTCAGAGTTGTCAGCCTCTTAGAGGAAGCGCGGCTCGGCCGATGTCGCCGCAGCGATATTGACGCCGCGATAGTGACGCAGCGTTAGTATCGCTGTGTTCGAACACGATGTCATAGTTTTATAGAACCTTGTACTATTGCTCTATCGCGGTATTACTGACGTGGCTTCACTGCCGCTGGAACCGCGTTGCTAGGAATCCCACCTTTACTCTTGCTACGCCACGTTCACGCCATTGTGGTTCTGTGCAGTGTCGCGAGCGCTCATGAGACAGTCGTGCCACCGCCTGCTCGAGCACCAACAGCCAGGCGACGAGCCTCCCCTATACTCGCCAATCGATCAAATTTCAGGTAAGCTGCCACATCTCACACAGGCTGCAAACTGGAGGGCAGTGACCGGCGGCGGCGGAGCGGGAACCTAGGAAACCTAGGCATTTCGATTGAGTCGCGTGAATACACCGAAATCAGGAGACGCATTCTTGAATCATTCGATGTGAATCTTGAATTCGAACATGAAGCGAAATAAATTTCTACTGTTTCCAATTTTAAAGACTTTTTAATCACTCGAATTCAGTGTTATTATTAAAAACAAATATACTACCGATACCGTTGAATCGCACGTAAGACGGAACGTAATACGTTGCGTGCGTAAACGTAAGTAATATACGTAAGTAGGACCACTCGTTGCTGAATTCACGGAACGAATATTCAAAAATAGTGGATTCAGAAATTCGCATTCGAATCTTATGATTTCGAATTGTTTAAAAAATGCGTCTCCAGACTTCGGTATTCTTTTGCGCGACCACCACCTTTAACCTTCGCCACCGGCACCATCCCGTCGCCGGCCGCTGGCGTTCAGTTTGCAACCTTAATGAAGTTCGCGTGTTATGCACCGATTTACGTAGCATGTAAAAGTATAAAATATGTGTCTGTTACAACACAAAATCTTTATTACACCATTACTCCTGTATTTAGTGCCAATTCCTTGAGAATATGTGTCAAAACATGGCCTTAAGAAAGCACTTTAAGATTTAACGTTTTCTCGCGACTTTTTCCCGCTTAATGTTTCAACTTTTAAGCCGGAACTTATATAGAATTTTTTACGCATGTTTCTCCTTCTAAGAGATAGAATTGAACCCTTTGTAAATAACAAAAATTTTAAAGATATTGTCGACTTGAGTTTTTGGAGCCATCCCTTTATGTTCTTTAGGTTTAAATCACAAATTCCTTTATTTTCCTTTTCGAATAATTTTATATATTTTTTTAATAAAACAGCAGATCCGATAAAGATTTTCTGTTATTTAGCTCCCTTGTGAATATGATTTAAACTGGTGAGTAATATTATACTTTATTGAATGCGACTCTACCTGACATTCGTTAAAATTTAAACGAAATGATGTTATATGAAAATTTAATTTTACATAAATATTTACTCGACTCGCCTTATATATTTAAATTTGGACCCAAAAGAGCAAGCACTGCTTTAGTTTGGTCTGATCTCTTACAAAGGCAAATCATTGTATTTCAATATTCATCCATTTCATTTCTAGGCGGCATAAACTCAAATATTAATATTCAACACACAAATAACAATAACACGGCCCCTTCTGTTGAACATTCGAAAACAAAGTGATTTCGAATTTATTTCAAACATTAAAATCGAAATACCATCGAGTAATATTTCGCCGTGCTCTAGATATGGAGCTGCAGAGTTCTGCCAAGGCGGCTTTAGCTCGTCGAGAGTTATTGCCTCTGGAGTGGTGCCCGAGCCAACCTTATTAAATCCTTATTATGAGTAAGCGCAGACGACATATGCTACTAGACTTTACGATGCCTGACACCTGATTCCTAACACTGCAACATATTAGTTTGTGATTTATTGCTAACACTTTACACCTCAACGTTCAATTAACCCTAAAAGCTCGATATATCATTATCACCTTTACTGGGTAATTTAAAGTGACTTTTATTACGAAAATAGGTATAGTAAGGCAAACATGAAGTGTTAACTTATAGAAGCAAACTATGATTAGAAGGTTATCAGTTACTGCTACCTCACTAATGAAATAATCTCTTACACATTGAGAACGTACAGAAATTGACACAAAAGTAATGAAAGAGTCATTGAATTGTGAAAACCAAATTCTGACTAGACGTGATGTTACTCAGTGAGACTCGTAGTTTATAGAAAAGTAACAGTGATTAAATACCGATATTATAAGCGTCTATCTCTATAAAGGGCCGGCTAGACTGTGCTCGTTCCAGTATGATCCAATGCCCACCCCAGGATGTTAGGCTACCGTTCCAAAATTCTATGATGGGCGCCAAATAGTGAAAACTTCAAACAAAATTATGTGCCAGGCCCCTCCTGAGAAAAAACACTAGATACGCCAATGACCGATATATTCTTTTTGTACATATCATATTACACAAAAACATAATATAGAGAGGACATGCACAAAGATAGATTTTTCTCTTCCATCGTAGGTACCTGATTGGATATTTGGAAATATTCTATACTGCAATGGTATTACATAGCTTGAAAAAATACGAAACATGCCTTAATACAAAAACTACATAAAGATATCCTGCACTGTATGCAGAGTCAAGGAATACATAAGCGACATTCAAAATGAAAATCGTGTTTTCTTAAAAAGGGCAGCTTACGAATTTAGGAAGTTAATAAGTCTTAACAACTAACGTTTCAGGGTGACGACCGGAGATTACAGTTGTTTGGCAATAATCTGTTCAGACGTCTGGGCAGACGTGGCGCTGACCACCAAGTGCACGATCTGCTCGTCTAGTGACGTCGTGGTATAAAAAATAATTGGGAGTTTTGGCGCAGTGGTAGCCGACCATGTGCCCCGGGAGGCCGGTGGCAAGCTGACACGATATGCGACGACGGAAGAAGACGAAGCCACACTCAGGGAACTACTACTTAGGTATGTGCCTCGCGTGACCTAGAATTATGGCACTTGTGAAAAATATTATTCCAGACTCCAAAAATTTACATCAGAAGAATTCGAAAAAACTCTTTCCGAGCTCAGCAGGTTTGATCCGCCTTTCATTATCGAAGTTTTTACATTTTGTCTCTTTCTTCTTGGCTTGCTTATCAAAATATCCAATATAGTGTATAGCATTGCTATCCGAAATGAGTGCCATCGTCGCTCCTTGTATGTTCTTCTATACTTTTTTCAACTGAACGTTTTTCTGCCTTCATTGTGATGTGATATCTCTTTTTAATAGTAATAATTTTTTAATACCGCTTGTATTCGAGCTTCTTAACATCTTCGCAAACGACTTTATTGCGTTAGTATAAACTGTAGATTAGTTGAATGCGGTGAAAAGTTATTTCGCACAATAGCTGCCGGTTGCTGATTGACAGGTACGTTTGGGGCTCTTGTCACAATGTGCGGCAGCTTTCCATTTGAGAAATCTAGCGATTTGGAATCAGGAAGGGGAGGGGCAAATTACTAGACCTAGTAAATATGAGGAGTGTAATTTTATTAAACTAATGTGTTTCAATTGCCCCCTAAGCGTGGGTTGTGTTGTGTTTGCTCAGCTCGTGCGTATTATAAGTAAATCTCGAAATCTTTGTTTTTTTTAACCTGTGTTGATCAATATAAAATTGCCCCCTTGAATACTCTTTACAGTATTTGTTTTTAAAAATTAGTTAATCAAACATTTACAAATTAGGGCGCCTATCAATCAAACACGCGTTAAATACGAAATTGAAATATCGTTCCTTAGCATAACTATTAGTGAAAATTTCGTCGGTGTTGATATTTCGCCATCGGCATTAGGTAGTGTCAGCATCCGGAGCGGCTGCCAATTAGCTCGCCCGCCTACAAATCGCCGAGCGGACGTTTGACAGGCAGCCGTGTGGCCGGCCGAGCCCCCCAGCGCCAGTTGACAGTGCGCGCCACTTATCATCATCGCACACTGCCGCCGTAGAAACTAGCTATATATACTGAAAGTTACTCGGTCATGATTTGACACTAACCCATTAAGACGGATTCGTTTCAGTGTGCACTTTAGATTTCATTATAATTGCTAATGTTCAATATTATGGTGCTTCTTTTCGTTTATCTCATTTATTTGCTTCGTATTAGCTTTAAATGTCGTTATTTGTATGTATTTTGGGATAAGAGATTATGTTAAGAAAATATGTACGCAAAAATCAAATTCAGTGCGGTGAATGCAGATTTTTTGTTATACTTATAGAAATACCCAACGCTTCAACTCTTTCATACTTTCTTTACACTATTTGTAATAATAATTAAAATAACCATATTTTTGCAAGTTACGATAAATGATAAAACAATGTTTATGGTACTTCAAGATTGTGCTTTCACTAGTCTGAAAAGTGTACGGAAATTTATTTTAAACAATCATAATGTTTGCAGTCCCGCTCTTTCTACAGTTATCACAAGCTTGCACGAGTTCTCTACATGACCTTGTGAAAGAACATCACTACCAGCTACCATCCAGTTCTGGATTTGTCAATAGGTTGTATAAGTCGCAGCCTAGGGGCGGTAGCGTCCTAGGGGCGGCAGATTTCAGAAAATTATTATTTTAGAAAAGCATATGGGGCGGCGGAAATAAAGTGGCCTACACTCATAAAAATCATAAATCCGGCACTGCTACCGACTGTTTTACGGATTATCCCATTTCCTTTAGAAACAACTTTCTTCATTCCACACCATAATAATAGCAGGATATGTTGGTTTATGGATTTTTTTAAATTTTCCCTCGCTAAAGTGTCACGGCAAGATGCAGAGTGGCCTATTTAATCAGTATAATGTGTTGTGTGCGCAGCCTTCAGAGACAGGTGAGCGTGATGAGCATGAGTTTGTCGGCGAAGCTGGACGACCTGCAGCGCGGCGACCGCCAGTTGGAGACCACGGTGGCGCTCTGCGAAATCCGCACGCAGCTGCAGGAGCTCACCAAAAGCGTAGAGTCCTGTCAGAGCGAGGTCTCCGAGGTAAGTGCATTGTTATTGCCATGTTCGGTGATTTGGAAATGGGCGCTCGCTTTCGTCCTTGTCGTCACTTACGAGCATTAGTCAGAGCCCAATGGTTCTTTTTTGTAAGATTCTGGAAAGAACTCTTTAGGATTTTAGATCTTAACCTGATGAAATGTGGCAGTGGTGAACTGATAAGAGGCTGACGAGTTTAGTTCAGTTATTTACACTGATCTTGCCTTCCTCACACTGAAGATAACTCCAACTATCTACTGTTATCGTTGGATATAGGTACGTAGGCATAGGGAAGAATTCCTATAAATTGCATTAAAAAAATCTTTACTGTAAGTATGTAATTACTGGTGAGTGATATCACATATAGGTAAGATTATAAATATATATGTTATATTGTAGAAGTCTAGGGAATCAGATGGAAACTCGTTGTTAGTTCGCGAATAACCAATAATTCACCTTTTCAGATTTCATTATTTATGCCAATTCAATAGAAGGTGAGATGAAACACTGTAAGCGTTAAAATTCCCCGACTAAAGTTCCTGAAAAGACATTCTTCTCATTCCTTTTCATATTTGAAATTAGTCTTTTGAATACGACGTCTGAATTGAAGTGTCGCCGGCGACAGCGACTATAGGCGACGAGTACTCGTACCTACTCTAAGCCGGACTCATTTAACTTTCTTATATTTCACAAATAGATCTTTTGACGCCGCTTGCACTAAGGCACCGAAGGCGATGACGACATATGAGCGGATTATTTAAATGAAAGCCGGTTCCAGAACTCGCGAATGGAAATATTATCGGCGGGAAATAATACTCGCTGCGACAGAATCTGCGATGATGAATATGTATTGAAATATTGAATTATGTTTCTAACGAACAACCCATGGGGCATTTGAAAAACGAAACCAAAAAACTCACCTGTCAATCAGTATCAGACGTCTTTGATCGGGGAGCAAATTATCAGACTTCCTTCTCGACCTTCACGTAAAATTTAATTGAAGCGATATTTACATTATGAATTGATTTATTGCTCTTAGTACCAAAAGATTGGTCCACGATTTAAAAATATCTTTATATATTTCTTTGTTAATTATATGCGTGAAATGTACACCACAGCCACTTCAGCCCGGGTTATTTAAATGATTTAAACACTTCTTAATATTCCAAAATATCATGTTGTAAAGAATTTCAAATATAAAGAGTGTCAGTTGAAGGTACAGCACTCACTGACATATATTTACGGTAACATACACAAAATAATATACAACATGAAAACATAGATAAGTCCAAGTTTTACTTACTCCATAATCATCAAGTCTCTACTCTCGAGCTCAAGTATCGCAATAATGGTAGGAAAATCAAGCCAAGAATTACGCAGGCATGATACAAAAAAATAAGATCCGTCGCCAACGCCGCAAGTAGCCACCACTTTGTCCGCTCTCGTCTCCTCACCTCTTGACGTGCAGTCCGGAACTTACTGGGGAAATTGTAACTTGCAATCCAGCTAGTCATGAAATGCAGAGATTATTAAAAATGAACAAACCCGCGCCGCGGGACGCCTTTTTAATTTAGCCCACTTAAGTGCGCTCTGTCACTTAGAGACGCTTTCAGTCGTCAACTCAAAGAGCTGCGAGAGCCCTCGAGCTCTGTACGCGCAGCTATTATAGTTATTCCATCAAAATGATCCACAATTTGTGCACCTCTTTACAAGTTAGCGTCAACAACAAGGTGAAGTCGTGTTTTATTACTTTTTCAGCTTTCTAAAAAGAAGTGTCGTTATCCGGCGCAAATGAAATAATTTTCTTTCATTAACATTCCTTTCACTCTTTTCATTGAGATAGAAGGTTCGTTTCGAGCCGTGGTTTCATTAGTGGCTTCATTTTGCGATTTACGGGTTTGCTGTGGTCTTCATTCGCATGCAAGTAATTAGAGATGTGTTGGAACTTTCTAATGGCAGTTCTCTCTACTGCTCACTGCTTATTTTGGATCCTACTTAATAAACTTTAGAGTTACAACAAATTAAAAGATATTAATTTTAGCGAAACTCTGTCTCATTCTCTGTGGGTGGAAAAAGTACCTTACAATAACGAAGAATTATAGATTCATTCGCTTAGAACGGCTGAAAAATAATATTGGTATTAAATTAAATTATATAGGTTATGAAGAAAATCCAAATAAATTATATGAAAACTTTTTTCATACATTTTGTTCTGAATTTAAAAATATTTTTATTCCAAAGACTATATCGGTTGATGGCACTTTAGCTTTTAGTGAATGGGCTACACCAGGTATTCACAAAAGCAGAATAAAACTTTTTGAACTTTACAATGAACGCTCATTCAATACTAGTGATGAATTTAAACTTTATGTAAAAACTTATTCCAAAGTGTTCAAAAAAGTTTGCAAGCTTGCTAAATCTAATTATTTAAGTTCAAAAATAAAAAACAGTAGTAATAAAATTAAAATGACATGGAATATTATAAATAATGAAACTGGAAAAGCTAAAACTACTAATAATCAATATTGTTTGAATGTTGATGGTAAGAAGGTAACAGTTGACACAGAAGTAGCTGCAGAATTTGAAAAGTTCTTTACTGATATTCCAGTCTCAATCACAAAGTCTTTGGATTCATCCCCCGCTATTGCTGAATCTATAGTGAAGGATCATGTTAAAGTTTGTAATGATAAATTCAAATTTGTACACATTAGTGGAATTGATATAACAAAGTCATTTAAAACTTTAAATAAAAAGAAAACTGCGGATCTGTGGGGCAATTCCGTTGATGTTACTAAATCCGTAATTGAAACAATAGCTCCAATACTTGCTAACATTTTTAATGATTGCATTGACTGTGGTGTATTTCCTGATCTTATGAAGCTAAGTAAAATTATTCCTTTACATAAATCTGGTAGCACATCAGACCCCAGTAATTTTAGACCTATCTCTGTGCTACCTACTTTTAGCAAAATTTTTGAAAAAATAATGTTGGAGCAAATGCAAAGTTATTTTAATAGGAATAATCTTCTACACTGTAAACAATTTGGTTTTAGGAGGGGTCGCTCAACAACCGATGCTGGTGTTGAGTTAATACAACATATATTCGAAGCCTGGGAAGACTCACACGATGCGTTAGGCATTTTTTGTGACTTGTCCAAGGCATTTGATTGCGTTTATCACGAAATCTTGATCAGAAAATTACACCACTATGGGTTTCGTGACACTGCACTTGATCTTCTAATCTCTTATCTAAGTGGGAGGATTCAAAAAGTAGACATCAATGGAAAAAGGTCTCAAGGTTCTGCAGTTAAAATGGGAGTTCTGCAAGGTTCGATTCTTGGTCCTTTTCTATTTCTTATATATGTCAATGACCTCCCTGATTTTGTACAGGATAGACATGAGATGGTATTATTTGCAGATGATACTTCACTTTTATTTAAAATTAAAAGAGGTGTGCAAATTAATGACGATGTAAATAATTCTATCTCAAGAATTGTTCACTGGTTTAATGTGAACAACCTGTCACTTAATGAAGGGAAAACAAAATGTATAAAATTTGTTTTACCCAATGTCAAAGAGGTTCACACCACTGTAAAAATAAAGGATATAGGTGTTGACCCTGTGGACACCACAGTATTTCTTGGGATCACACTTGATTCTAAGCTGCAATGGGGCCCACATATCGATAAATTGTCAAAGAGACTTAGTTCTGCAGCTCACGCTGTATGGAAAATACGTCAACTGACTGATGTTGATACAGCAAGACTTGTATACTTTTCTTACTTTCATAGTGTGATGTCGTATGGTATTTTGTTGTGGGGAAATGCTGCCGACATTCAGATTGTTTTTGTACTGCAGAAAAGGGCTATTCGAGCAATCTATAACCTTAAAATGAGAGATTCTTTGCGAGAAAAGTTCAGAGAAATTGGTATTATGACAGTAGCGTCGCAATATATTTATGAGAATCTAATATATGTTCGTAAGAATATTCATGTGTTTTGTAAAAATAGTGATATTCATTCAGTTAATACTAGACAAAAGAATATGTTAGCTTTACCAAATACCAGGCTCCAAAAAATTAATAATTCTTTTAGAGGCCTGTGTATACGTTTCTACAATAAAATCCCAAGTTGTATACAAGAACTTAGCTTAAACAAATTTAAAGTTGCAATCAAAGATGTACTTATTAAAAAAGCATATTATAAAGTGTCTGATTACATGACGGACAAAAAAGCTTGGGTTTGAACTCTCAATTCTAATATTTAACAATGTATTGCGTTTTGTTTCAAAGAAACGTTCAGTGAGAGCAATTTATTTATAATCTAAGTTCACGCACTTCTCTCAGAGATAGCTTATATAATGTGAATTAACACATCTATTCTTGTAATGGAAGTTGAGCTCAAACTTTTGCTTTGAGGTCAGCTTCCAATTGACGACTCTGTAACAAACCAAAATTGTAAATGGCGATTTAAAAGAGGAGATAAAAAATTTAGACCTTTCGAGTTTCTTGCCTGTTCTTCTCGAGAAGGCTCTCCCAATTTCCGAACAGGTGTAGAATCAACTTTTTTTTTTTTTTTCATTCCTACTTGTATTTGCAGACATCTTGAGTATATTTAGGATGTATGCACATACAAGGTTAATATAATTTCTTTAAATTAGATTGTTTTGCTTTGTTTTGACGTCAATAAGTGCCTGTAAAGGCCTATGTTGAATAAAGATTTTTGAATTTGAATTTGAATTTGAATTCGATTTCAATATCCTAAGTACTCGTATTTCGACTGAGAAACTTGTTTTTACAGTTACTCATAAACACTGGTTTTTGTGCCAAGATACCATAGATACTCATAAATACTAGTTTTGGTGCTAAGAAGCTATATCTCTTTTTATGAGAACCTTATACGGATAACATTAATAAAAAAAATGTCCCACGTGTTGTTTTCAAAGTTTTGACTTTACAGAAAATATTTTTTTTTTGTCAAAAACATTTATACTACATATTACATAAAAAAAATCATAACTTTCGTCAATCAGATATAGTCAAACAATCACGTTGCTTTCCTCAGCAGTAATCAGTCATATGCCGATCCCATCGGCCTTGGTACCTCTCGTACGTACCCGTAAGATAACAAACCGCGCATATAACAGCACTGATTACAGAAAATATTCAGAACTTACATCCAAAACTATTTGCAAGAAAAAAATTATTTAGTGTTGCTAATGCACACGTTATACAAAACAAGTAACGATATCTCGGCATATTTTTATTTATTTGTTGACCTGTATACTGCTGATAACAAACCTTTATCAGAGAGAGAGGTCACAAGCTTAGCGTGTTCGTTCACAGGTGAAGCGGGACATGGTAGCCATCAAGCAGGAGCTGGACACGGTGCAGCAAGTGAAGGAGGAGATCGAAGAACTGCGCGAGTACGTGGACCGGCTGGAAGAACACTCGCAGCGCCGCAAGCTCCGCTTACTAGAACAGGTATGTTAAATAATTGGGATGAGACTGAATTCAAATTTTTACTTCTCCTCATTAAATATTAAAATACCGTGGAAAAAGATGCAGTCCTGTGAAATTAGAATTAAAATCGGCTTAGAAATACATTAGATACAAGCATTTTAAGTTGTTAATTTGAAGACGATTAGACAGAGAGATCCGACATCAACCGTGACGTCATCGTTGAGTACAGCCATATAGACTCCTTGTAAATTACCGTTTTGCTAGAAAGAGATGGAAAAAAACTTTAATACCTTATATCTTGGTTGTTTTTATAGTTATTCGAAAACCGGTTTTTTCTTTCTGTTTATTATATGAATGAGTTTCTATTAAAGCAAAAAAAAATGTTTTGTCATCTAACCTATTGTGAAGTCAATGTACGTCTAGTTGCAAATGATCCAGATGACAAAATGATGTGTTGAACAACTAGTATGCATTACCTGTTATATTTTATAATATATTTTAATTATTTAAGTCTTGACATTTACATTTTATGTTTTATATTTTATGTTAAGATCGCACTTACGATCGTCCAATTTCCTACTTTCATTATAAATGTGTATGCTTGGATGTACAATCAAATAAATATTTACGTCTCGGGCTCTCTATTCGTTAAGTATCTTAGTTATCGAACTCCATTTGTGAACTCATCTCGCGTCACTTCACGCTAATCGAACAGTCTAAGCTAAACTTAACAACTTTGCCCGCACAGTGGCATCTTGGCCAACCATTGGCTAACTGACTGGACTCCTTTCGACTTGAGCCCCGATTAAGCTACGCTCCAGTTTTCGGATGGTTTCCATTACTATGACCTAATCTTGGAGATTTGACAGTTTTTAAATATGAATCTTTTCCCTTTAATGGTTTTTATATACAAAAGCGTCGGTGGCGCTGTGGACTCGCCACTTGCCTTCCAATCGGGAGGTCCGGGGTTCGAGACCGCCAAGAACCAATGCGTTTTTCGTTTTTCGAATTTCACATGTACATTTGTCTAACGCTCTTACGGTGAAGGATAACATCGTGAGGCTACCTGCATAATTGTGATTTCGACCAATCCGCACTGAGCCAGCATGCTTGACTAAAGCCTAGACACCCTAATTTAGGGTAGGCTCGAGCTCCTTGGTGGGGATGTTATATACATTATACGGTGGGGATGTTAGCTGTTATGATATATGAGAACATTATGCGATAAGGTACTTAACACACACGATACTGTTCATAAGAGATGTGTTATAGAATTCTTATAATGACAGTGTGCAACGAATAATCATTTGTTCTTTTACGATTACTTTACTCTGGCAATACAGAGTCATGTTTTTTTTACTTTGTTTGGTACCTAGTAAAGAATAAGCAATTTAATGATATTTAAGTTTTGATGTTTATCTTGTACATACGTATGTACAACACTAAATAAGAATAATATATTTAAAACCCCTAATCAAATCGTAATATTTCAGTTACATTTAATATGTCACCCAATATTCATTTTGTGTGCCCTAGATCACCTTAAACACAGAAATAAATTTGCATATTCGCATAGCTTTGGACGATCCAATAATCCCCGGAGCTTAAATCGAACGCGGCCGCGGCCGCCCAAAGTTTGTCGCAATTATTATGAAACTGCCCCGGGGCCGCTGAGCGGAGGGCGGCCGGGCGGGACCCGGACACAGCTTATCGCCGCGGTGTCAAATAGCCTACAGCATGTAGGAGCGTGTCAGTCAGGGTGCCCTAATTGACCGACGGCCAAACTCTCTAGCGCTTTCGGCTCGCGACTAATAACTATCTCAGTGGTTTTTGATCGAAGTTCTTATTTCTATATATCTTTAATATATAAAATTCATTAATTAAAATAAAAGTACCTAGTCATCCGCCAGTCAATTGCAAGTGTTCTTGCGATCATTTTCCCCATTATTAAATAATAGTCCTAAGTCGAGCGAGGGATAATTATAATATTACTAGCTGTGCCCGCGAACTACGTTTGGCCAGTTATAAAATACTCATATCATTTATGTCATTTATAAATATTTTTGGTGCCAAAACATAAAAAATAGATAGAATTCAATAAATTTTGTTTAAAAAAATCTGGATAGGGCCACATTAATCAACTTGGGGTATCAAAAATAGCCTACGACCTATTCTCAGAACTACCAAACATACACAAAAAATTTCATAAAGATCGGTCAAACCGTTTCGGAGGAGTTTGGTAACAAACACTGTTACCAAACTCCTCCGAATCTTTATATAATATAGATTTGATTTCAAAAATTATATAGGAAATCATTCAAAAATACGGCAGCAGGGAGTTAACTCTGTTTCATGTAAACATTTAGTGGTTCAGAAGCGTCCACTGCGAGATGAGATCTACGCAGATCTTACAAAGTCGGCCTGTCAGGTTCTTTTACGTTTACTTCCTTCATATTCACACACCTCTACCAAGAGACGCCTATTGCTCATATCAGTCTACCCGAAGAATGACCATCAGATTGTTCACTTTGACAGGCGATACTGCGTGTACTACCATTCCGTCCCGTGGCCGTCACTCGTAAAATGGGTGGGAGTAGAAGTGCGATGTGGATGACCTATGGGGAACATTCTTTATCCCGAGTTCATGCTTTTCACTGGCACAAATCATTTTTGGAAGGCAGAGAACACTTTGAACATGAACACGGTTAAAAGGCTGAGCCAACGACCTTGAGACATGAGTTTCTACTGGATAACGGGCGCAGTGCGTTATTGAAATTGAGCGAAAAAAAAAATTTTTTTTAAAGAAACTAAGTAGTAACTTATTTTGACGAGTGTCTTTGGCATTTTTCTAACGCGAAATTTTGATTGAAATTTGTTTTGGGGATATGGATATTCTCAGAAATATTTTCAAAAGTAACATATATTTTTTACTATGGTATATTAAACAGGTTTTGCTAAAAAAAGGTTTTAAGTGGGGCTCGATGAGCTCAGCTCAGTTGTCAGCCTCTTAAGGGAGGCCTTCAAACGTGCAAACACTCTTGTGAGATCCTGACCATCGTTTAACATTAGAAATTTTGAGTGAACAATTAAATTTGAACAAATTTACCGGTTATCAGATTTTGACTGAACATTTGGACATTGCAGACAAATGAATGCTCCACCATGACAACGCCCCATGTAACACTGCCCTCTCCATGACAGAATTTTAGACGTCAAAAGGCATTCTTATAGTTCCTCGTCCCACTTTTCACCTGACCGCAGTTCCTGTGGCTTTTTCCTTTTTTATAAACTGAAAAATGGTATCTTTCGGGACTTTAGAAAATATGCAAAAGAGTGTAACAGACCTGCTGAAGACCATACCGGTTGAAGACTTAAAGCGCTGCAACCAAGAGTGCGAGCAACGTCACCATCGGTGTGTAATTACCCAAGGGAACTACTTTGAAAGGGATAACCTTGATATTTTAATTTTTTATAAAAAATATATTAAATTTTGGTATCAAAATTTGTCTCATTACTTTTCCGCAGAACAAATCAAATTCTTAATAAGCATCCTCAATCATGGATTTCACAAAACTTATTATAAGTATTTATTATTAATTAAGAGAATACGAAAGGTTTTTACAATATCGCGTGTAACAAAATCCAGTTATGGTTTGATTGTATATCGTCATTCATCATCGGTCGTTCAGTTACATTATAACCGAAAGAATAAGCGCGACCGCACACGACCGACTATCGACGACATATTTTTTGACGGTGGAAAATGAAACATACTTATGGTGTTCTACGTTGTAACGCACATGAACTACAAAAAGTCGATAAAAAAATATCGGTGTATCCCGGCGGACCCGATTATAGGTGAAAGATAAAACTTTTGTAAATAATAAAATGCTTTACAAATCACAACTCAAACTATTAACTTAGGAGATTTAACGAGCGTTTTTGTAAATTATTTACAAAAACGCTCGTTAAAATTACATCTCCTAAGTTAACGTCGGCAGCCGTAGTAGTATATGAACTGTGTTACAACTGCCAGCGTCTTCCAATCTGAGCATAAGGAGCTTTTGTTTCATCTAGTTATTTTAAAACTAATTGTTTATGCATGTACACATATTAAGATTAACATTAACAATAATAACAAACAACAATAAAAGCTTCGAAAAAGTAGGGTGCAAATGTATGATGTATTGTGTGTGTGTGTGTGTTTGTGGTATCTGTGTGGTGTGTGTGTGTGTGTGTGCGTGTGTATGTGTGTGAATGTGTATGTATGTTTGGGTGTGTGTATCCGTTTGGATATATGATGTTTGTATATATGATTATCACTTAATATCTTTGTTGTAAATAAGTTTTTCGTCTCAGAAAAATCAAGGGTCAAGAGCCAGTTTCGCGTGACATTTTTACACTGCTTTATATTAAGCGGATAACGGATACGTTGCCGCACAAAAAATCGGTCAAAAAATCGGCCGCCGATTGTCGGTCGTGTGCGCTTGTGCTAACTGTTAAACTGCACAAGATACGTTTTGAGACCTAAAAATTCGTGGATAAATTGTTCTTTGTAATGTAGTAACGATATTTGAAGGAACTCTGCTATTTTTATAATCCATTGTACAAATTAAATCTAATGCAATAATCATCAAACTTTAGTGCATGGCGTTTTTCAAACATGTGCTGTTTCCTGTTCAAGTGTTCACTCACTGTCTCAAAGCATTTGTGCTCTTCTTCGTCAGGTTTTGGACTGACACAAATCGGCGCCGAATTTTTTAATCCTTCACTACTTAGATACTATGTAAGAGAAGTGTGCGTGGCTAAGTTTAAAGGGTTATTAAAGAGTGAAAGTAGTGCATTTACTAGGTACTAAGATTCGAAATCTTTAGACCTTGTACAAGTAAAACTAGTCACTTGTTTGTTTATTATTACAGCGGTCTCTCCAGCTCAATATTGTTTTAGCCTTAGTTTTGGCGATGATGGTAAGGCCGTGCTTGCTTATTATTATTCTTATTGTTGGGGCTATGCAACTTCAATGAAGCTGTAGTCACTGCGACCTAAAAGATCTATTGTGACTCGCCGCCAAGTTACAGTATCTCTTTTAGCCTGGCCGCCACCAGGAAATCCAAGATGGCTCTGGCTTTAAGAGTTTTCAGTTCCCCTGGGCTGATTAAGTGTCTTCCCAGGTGGATACTTCGTTTGTGACTTAGAGGTCCACAATCGCACAAGAGGTGTTGGGGTGTTTCACGCTCCTGTTCGCAAAATCTGCAAATATCAGATTCACTTAATTTCATGTGAAATTGGTGTCTGTTTAGCTTGCAGTGACCAGTTAAGGCCCTAACAATCGCACCGGTGTTCGTCCTACTGAACTGTAAAAGTTCAGTAGTTCGTTTTTGCGAGTATCCTTCTATCAAGGTTTTAGCGTGTACTAATCCTGGTTGGTTTAGCCAGTATTTTTTTGATTCGCTTAGAAGGTTTTCCTTAAGGAGTTGCATGGCATGACGTTTCGAGATGCCACAGAAAGGTTCTGGACCTATCTGTTGACCCTCCGCTCCAGCCCTTGCAAGTTCATCGGCCTTTTCATTACCGACGACACCTGAATGTCCTGGTACCCATTTCAGAATAACTCTGTTCTGTTGTCCCAGGTCATTTAGTTTATTTACGCAGTCTGTCACCAGTTTCGAATATATAACATTCGATTGAATAGCGTTAAGAGCTGCTTGGCTATCTGAAAAGATATAAATGGTTTGGTTTTTGTAGTTTCGTTGGCGATTAGCTTCTACACATTCTATGATGGCGTACACCTCCGCCTGGAATATAGTAGCGTGCTGACCAAGATTAACGCTTTTGTTAAAGCTCGGTCTGACACCATATACCCCGCATCCTACATTTTGACCCATTTTGGAGCCGTCTGTGAACCAAACTAGGCTTCCAGCCTTACAGAGGTTATGATCTTCCGCCCACTCCTCTCTGCTTGGTAGTTCCACTGAGTAGTTTTTAGTAAAATTACAGAGTGGAAGCATGACATCTGTAGTCATAGCTAGTTGTTTTTGTTCAAGCACTGTTTGTCGCAGTGACCTCAATGCTTGAGAGTACCAGTTTACCTTCCCAGTGCTTTCTATTCTATAAATGCTAGCTTTCGCCTCCTTCACTATAAATAGATGAAGGGGCGGTAGGTTCAGCAGGGCATTAAGCGCAGCTCCTGGGGTTGTAGACATGGCGCCAGTTACCATAAGGCAAGCTGTTCGTTGTAGACCGCCTAGCTTGTTGATAATTGTCACTTGCGTGACTTTTTTCCACCAAACCACGCAGGCATATGTTACCATAGGCCTGACGATCGCAGTGTACATCCACAGGGCGATTTTTGGGTTTATGCCCCATTTCGCTCCTGCTAAACGACAACATATTCCTAAAGCACTTTTTGCCTTTTGGATTACATTGTAAATGTGACTATTCCACGTCAATTTTTGGTCGATCGTAACGCCCAAATATTTGACTTCTGTGGAAAAAGGTATTTGAGTCCCCCTTAAAACAGGATTTACCAGCTTGTTTAGCTTGCGCTTTCTGGTAAAGGGAACTATCGTCGTTTTGTTTGGATTTACCGACAATTTGTCCTCAATGCACCATCTATCGATGATGTTAAGAGATTTTTGTAGTATAGATGAGACAGTGCTTTGGCAGGGACCAATGACGCATGCTACAACGTCATCTGCGTAGCCCTGAACATCTAAATCCTTTTCTGAGGCTTCAGTTAACAAGCGGTCAATAACAAGTGACCACAGTAGTGGCGATAGGACGCCTCCTTGTGGACACCCTCTTGTTGTTTTGAAGCCTTTTACGGTTCCGTGAAGACTTACACTGATAATTCTGTTAAGGAGCATCGATTCAATCCAACGGGTTGTTGTTTTATCAATCCCCTTGTCGCCCATTGCCTTGGAAAGGGTTTCAATGGTTACGTTATCGAAGGCTCCTTCTATGTCTAGGAAAGCACAGAGGGCTATTTGTTTATCTTCTAGAGCCCGTTCTATCTTGTCGGTTAGTTCGAGCAAGGCAGTTTCTGTAGATTTTCCTTTTAGATAAGCGTGCTGCTTTGCATGCAGAGGACGTTTTCTTAGTGGTCCGTCTCCGTGTCCGTGCTTGCTTGCTAACTTTCTTGTATAAAAAAATTTACTGCTATTTGTATCCGATTTTTTGGTAATTAAGCACATTGTGTTCGAGAGTAGGTTCACTGGCGATCGCGATGGCGCGGCGTTCGGCCCGAGTAACTAACTCACTTATCCGGACAGTTACTGGTTAGAACGATGGCGGACCACTGGCTCCGGCATCGTATTGTTTCATAATTATTGCTCATTACTGCCCGTCAAACGAAATAATGAAGCGGAGCATGTAATTTGCGGCCGGCAGTTCGTGAACATTTAATTATATACGTGGACGGCCATTGTGTTAATATTACCTATCCCTACGAGGGGTTTGAAACGACTTCGAGCAGCTTTTCTACTGTGATTATGATTAAATAAGGAATGTTTATAGCACATGCATATTTTTAATTATTGAAACAGGCAATAATAGTTATTGGATTATTTTATAAATCACTAACACTACCTTTACTTGTAGGTACGTTTACGTGCAGTAAATAGTATTTATTTAGATTCTCAAAATATACAGGGTTAATTGTAAAACACCTGCAACCTTGCAGGGTTAAGTAGCTAACACCGTTAAGTACAACGTTTGTTTTACGAGTTTTAACATAACTCAACAAATTAAACAAAAATAAATTTTCAAGTTTTTATTGCACTGTCGTGAAATTAATAAGTCTATATTTCGTTTATAAACGACGACGAAAGACGACGCTACGCTCGCGCGCTGTGCGCGTAGAGTTATAAACATTGTAGAGGTATATTAAATTAATATTTATTTTTGTATGAAAGTAAAATCAAACGAATTATCAAAACTCGTAGAACAAACGTTGTTATTTATGATGTAAGCTATCTTATCCCACGAGGTTGCGGGTATTTTACAAATAATCCTGTATATTAGTAAAGTGTTGCCTATACGGATACCAAATACCAATAAAAGAAAGTAAAATTGCTATTAACTGATAGTATGAAGAGCAACGCTGCCAATAAATGCAAACAGAATAAGAAATCCATGTAGGTATTTTGAGGTGAAAATTTGTGAATTGATGGACTAATTGCAATTCCCGTTGCGGCAGTGATTTTCATCGGAATATCTGATTGGCCGCTGCCGGCGGCGATGGCGCCCATTCAGCCTGGCAAAACAAAATAAACCACAAATAACGACATCGGAATATCACAGATTTCATTTTAAAGCCGTCGTCCCGTCGCTCGTTCAAAGGGACGGACGGACGTCCAGGAAATGCAAATCGAGTTTCAGATGAAAAATTTAATTCGAATTTTTGTTACGTTATTCGAAACGAATCAATGTCTGTCAGGACTGCGTAAAAACTGAAATACATTATACGCGTTGCCAATTAAAATATATTTATTAACATCACTTATGACATCGATATACCTATGCCCTACCATTTAAACACGTTTGATCCTTTTAAGGTTTTAGTTTCCTTTATTAGAACTTTACTAGCGGAATTTGGCGTAATATACCTACAGCTCTTGTTGAAAGATATGTAACAGACTAGTCATTTTACAAGTGCAATATTACTTATACTAGTATGCGATTTTTTTATAGATTGGCTATAGAATGGCTATAGAAGCTATGATGATAAAATCGCAATTTTGATTGAGTAGACATTTAGGTACATACACACATTAGGTAGACATTAGGTAGGTATGTACATACCACCTAGGCCGATGCAAGTACCACTACTTTGCAGCAGATTTAAGCACCGATTACACTTCACGAATACATGATCCGTCGGGACAATGAGCGAAATATCGGCCGGCGCCAGTTAGGGCGTTCTGATAACACTGCACTTGATCGCCTCCCTAACTAACTCTGATAACTCAGTTGGCTTCAAACTGAACATGATGTTGCAAGGATGGTGCCTATCCTCTTCAAGTATCAAAAAAATTGTATCACCCTTGTCACAACTACGGGTGTAAATTTAAAAAAAGGTTGGAGTAAAGATTATCTTTTTTTAAGAAATCAACTGCCCAATATGAATATTGTATGTCTGTTTAAAGCCAGAGGATTTCATAAATTATCAACGAATTAATTCTGCACAATTTGACCATCATTAAAATTTTGTAAGACCAAAGATTTAGGAACAAGACACAGGGCACTCGCATCAAATGCTGTACTGTGAACTGAGCGCCCTGTCTCTCTAACAGCGATCAGATCTCTCTACTTACGCCCTAACTAGGAAAATAGGACGATCCGGGAACCACGACCACACGATATCGGGGCGGCGATTAGACCTCCATTTATTTAGGGCTCTTTCTGAAAATTGTCTCCGTGAAAACCGTAAAGTGTAATCGGTAGGTACTTTACTCTTGCCGCGTTTCGTCTATGACCCTAGCGAGGGTTGCTAGTTAACAAACATGCAAAAACTTGGTTCCAGGGTCTTACATTCTTCCTGTCGTACGCCATCTTAGCCGCGGTGCTCGGCATGCTGCAGTTCGGCTACAACACCGGCGTCATCAACGCTCCTGGCAAGGTTAACATTGTTTATTTGTAAATATGTGATTCTACCTTTTTTCTTATCTGCCTTTAAATGTTTTTTATATCTTATATCTTTATTTCACGACTGGACCGGTTAATTCAAGCTTATAAATTGCGTACCTCCTACCGTTTGATATACTAAATCCCAGGAGCTCATTCAAGATTCAAATTCAGAAACCTGACAGTTTCAAATATTTTTTTATCTATTTATAAAATTGGATTACTATTCCCAGTTCAATACTTATTAAATAGGCGTACATACAGGTGGGTTCTGTGTTGGATCTGACAATTAAATTATGTGCCTCCATCAATTCGTTAGTTATCGTTTCGTCGTGTTTTTTATAGAACATCGCTAACTTCATGAAAGACGTGTACAAGAACCGATATGGGCTGGACCTGCACGACGACACTGTCAACAAACTCTACTCGATAGCGGTCAGCATCTTCGCCATCGGCGGCATGTTGGGTGGCTTCTCTGGAGGAATGATTGCAAATCGATTTGGAAGGTAGGTAAACAGCTTTTCACAATTTGTACAAATATCACTACCTCCTCATGACCAATACAAATGTTTGTTTGTCCATCTGCAGAAAAGGGGGCTTACTACTCAATAACATCCTGGGCATCAGTGGCGCGAGTCTCATGGGCTTCACGAAAATATCTCACTGCTACGAATTGCTCATCTTCGGCAGATTCATCATAGGAGTCAACTGTGGTAACTATATTTTTTTAATTTACACAGCTTGATCTTTTTTAAAAAAAATATTTTATACCATTCCCCCTTTAAAAAGATTATTTTATTCGCCGAAAACAGTGAATAAAAAGAACTTTTAATCACTGTTTTGGTGTTTGAATTTAGAACACACCAGTATATTCGACCTCCATCTCAATGCTATACAACCTCCTTGCGCAAAAAAAATATACGATACAAACTCCTTGTGCAATGAATACTTTACATACAAACTCCTTGTGCAAATAACTTGCCGAGTTTTGGTTGGTCGACATTTTCTACAAGGAGTTTGGCATTAGAATAAAATTACTCTTATTTTTAGTAATTGTTCCAATTTTAATATGCGATTCAATTACTTTAACCTTCTTTTTTCTTCAACTCGTCTCAGGCCTCTGTCATCATGAATCACTTCCTATGGTCATGGTTCAGTCATGGTTCAGTCACGGTAATAGTATATACTATTACCGTGGTTCAGTCATTAGAATCCTTCACTTGCTCGTGATTCATCTATAGCCCTCTCTTTAAATCCTTTCTTTATTCACTATAGTTGCATAATATACTATTACTTTTATTCGCTTTAATACAGGGGTGGTTTAAAAAGAAATATTAATATAAAGTAATCTGTATACAATGTGACGGTACACTCCGCGATTGTTTATTTAGATCTGCCATGGGGATACAAAGTTGGCCGAGTCAGCTACTGGGTACTTTAGGTATATATCTGGCGGATTCGCTTTCGCTGTGTTATGATGAGTTTAATAATGATCTATTCGAATTATATTTATAGTTAGTTTTGCCGGTTTTTCTAAAGTGATGGAGTCATTGCCTTCCAGGTCTGAACACCTCACTCGTGCCAATGTACATATCCGAGATAGCACCGTTGAACTTGCGCGGAGGCCTGGGCACCGTCAACCAGCTGGCGGTCACCGTGGGCCTGCTGCTGTCGCAGGTGTTGGGCATTGAACAGATTCTCGGCACCGACGACGGCTGGCCGATTCTCTTAGGTAACTGACAGCTTAGCTGTATTTTATGTTATTTTGATCGGTGGGTTTCACATGGTGGATCTTTCTGTCGTGCCTTGCCCATTCCATACTTCCGATTTCTAGATGTAAAAATAGATAGCCGGATCATTCGATACGGATAGGTGTGCATTTTGTTATTGGATAAGAACCACATTCGAAAACAAAGATTGGAGCTGAGCTGGAGTGTCTAAATCTCATAACATTTGACCCATGTTTCTATGCATTTGAAAATTTTTAAACCTAAAGAATATAAGTAGGCACTAGTAAATAGCTGAGAATTCTGTGTATTGTACCACCTACTTGGCATTAAGTTTGGGCAATTGGGCATATTTACCGATTTCGTAAATACACGTGACCCTGCGCTGATAAAGAATTAGATTTCTTATCGGACTTACAACTTTAAAATCAAAACAAATAACCGGCCAAAGGCGAGTTAGACTCGTGCACTGAGGGTTCCGTACAAACTTATCTAAATGTTCCTAACTAAGTACATATTTATAGTTTCCAGATTTGTTCCTGACATTGCTTCTTGCCAAATTTCATGATTCTAGGTCAACGAGCCAACTATAGGTAGCCAACTATTCGAAGGAATTCAAAATATTTGATCGCGTTGCCTTAGAAGGTTGAATTATTCGCGGCTGAAAGATACGGTAGACCCAAGTATTCGACATAAATTTCAGTTTAATATATCTACGTGATCCTGAGAAAAAGGGTCTTGCTGACAGACAGACAGACGGACAACAAAGTGATCCAATAAGGGTTCCGTTTTTTCCTTTTGAAATTGAACCCTAAACCTTGGGCAGGTTTTGAAATTTTAAACTACTAGGTGACCATGTAAACCGAATAATATGCTACCTCCCCACTGGTATACTGGTGATGTTTTTCTCTTATTGATTTTGATGTGCTTATAAAATTATTTAGCATTAAAAAATCTGTACCACAACTGAATATAAAACCTTGTTGAAATATCTAATTATTACATATTAAGACATTATTACAATCAAAACTAGACTCTATGATGTAGTTATATTATATACCTTTCAATCTGCGCATTCCGATTGGTCGAATGTAGCGTTCCGTCTAAGATTTCATTTCTATGTACATACTAGTAAAATCAGCTCTCACTGTAATGTTATGGCGGATGTTTGCAGGGCTCGCGATCTGTCCGGCGATTCTGCAACTGATTCTACTGCCTGCGTGCCCCGAATCGCCCCGATACCTTCTCATCACGCGGCAATGGGAGGAGGAGGCGCGCCGAGCTTTGCGCCGCTTGAGGGCCAGCAATCAGGTGACGACAAAAATTCTATTTGTATTTCTCACATTGGTCACGCACACCGGACCTTAGTAAGTAGCGTTAGAATGTGGTCCGTTGTGGTCACTTGAGGGCTGTTTTCACCAATTCAAACCCCTAGGCCCTATGACATAAAAATTAGTGACTATTCTTTTTTTTAAGTAGGTAAATGCAATTTACTCTTAGCTAATATTAATAGAAATGTTTTGCATATATTTCATTGTTCATAATAATAGTACAATAGCGTTATAAATAAACGTCTATTAATTTATGCTGCATAAAGAAATTCAAATATTCTTAAACATACCATGCAAGATTTTAGTCTCGTATCAAAACTTTATAGTAGTTCAACGAGGTGTCAAAGATCTGTATGGGTTCTTTATAGTTGCCTTAAAAAATTAAAATATAGAGTTCCGAAATAATGTAAACTCGTTTGAATTGATACAGTTTTTATTTGTTTTGTTATAAATGCCTAAACATGCAGAAAAAATTAAAATAATAAATTAAATTTCTGATAATTTTCATCTATTACTCTACGTACAGTAGCCTTTTGAAGTGATTTTAACAGTTCTCTTTTACTGCAACGGTACCGCGCCGGTAACGGCAACGTAGCACGTTATAGCAACCGGCGAAAGAAAAATGTATAATATAATATGTATTTATTTAATAAAGTTTTAATACCACATAAAATTTATATTTTGGCTTAGCGACTTAGCGACAAACTTGCCAAGCAGATATGCGACGTTATTTCACTGGCCGGTACTGGCAATGACGGTACGAGTTTCCACAGATTTTTAACACTATAAGACTGTCCATTAAATGTGTTTACATGGGAAAATAATAAAGACTTTCAAAAACGACACGGTTAGCGCAGAGGTCGAGTTATCGCCTACTGCGCAACGGGTCGCGGGTTCGATTCCCGTACGGGACAAAGATTTTGTATGGCCTACAGAAATTTGTTCCGGTCTGGGCGTATGTGCATGTGATATTGTATGTTTGTAACTGCACCCACGACACAGGCGAAAGTCCAGGTGTGGGGCGGCGTTCTTTTTTAACACCTTACTTCACTTAACCTCACTCAGAATATTGAAAACCGATAATAATCGTCACAGTAACGTCACTGACAGCACGAATACCGCAGACAAGAACTTTACCAGTACACGATTTCAAAAAAATACCAAAAAAATGCCATGTAAACACATTTAATCGACAGACTATACAATGTCTCTGTGATTTTCACATTTTTATTATTAAGTAACGTTCTACTTTTATTTTACGTCAAATGGCTGCTTGCATTCGAATTTTAAGCAATTCAAAGTTTTTAAAAAGTTGTGTATGATTTGAATGCGTTCCATTTTTTGAATTTTCGTGTTTCAAAACTTTTACTAAAGTCAAAAGATACTTTAAATCTCCTTTAAATGTTGATTGATATCATTGTAAATTTGATAAAAGTGAATCAACTTACTTCACATATAATGAAGTTCTCAGTATTCAATTATACCTACCTATAAACTGGGCAAATTAAAGTCTGGGCAAATTAAAATTAAAATCTGGACACCCCCCATCGAAAAGTTATACCTACGCTTATGATAGTAATACTCCATTAACAGGAGTAAAAAAAAGAACCTTCGTTATTTCTTGCAACAGAAATTATATCACCGATAGTCAGCGACTAGCTTTTTTTATCTGACTAGCGAAAATAACGAAAATAATAGCGAATTCCCATAAAGACAATAACGTTTAATTTCGTTTTTTCTGTGGGAAATCTCTATTTTGCCTCAGCAGATTAGTGAACGAATTTTTAAAATCGACCCAGCAGTGTCAGAGTTTATTCATTGCAAATAAAAATACAAATCTTTTATGCAACGAGACACTTCTAAATGTTACTAATAATGTATGATTTTGACTTAAAATATGAAAAGAATATTCCAATCTTTGAAAGTCTGAGCCATTTAAACATAATTTTTGTAGGCCCTTATTTGATACTTACCTAACGCAAATGTAAAATTTGATGTGATAATTTTTTAAAATAGTTTCTAAAGAGTTATCACTATTATAATTCATGATCTTTCAAATCTAACAACCGAAGAAGTTTAAACAAGGTATTATATGACGAGTAGATAAATAAAGTCGCGACCTTGTTGTGTCCACCTAAAACTGACATTAACCCGCGGTAAAAGGATAAAGGACGATTAAGTAATTCTATGTTATTGTAAAATGGCTCCGGTTTGTAGAAGCTCATTTAAGTAAGTAGCTAAATCTAATTATCTTGTTTTGAGTAAACTTCCATTATAAACTTTAGGATTTATCTCGATATAGGTATCTCAGACGCGCACCTTTATTTTCAAAGTCTCGATATATTACAAAATAAATGTATTTTTTTAAAGTATTGTCAAGACATCTTTGTTCAATCCATTCTCATTTTTTATTAATTTTATTTGTGAAGTATTCGTAAGCCTTAATTAGATTGGAATGAAACTTTTTCTTTTGATGAAAACAATTCTGCAGTTGAAAATTATAGATTCAAGGGCCGGGGATTTCATGCATACCTACCTACGTAATATTTTCCGGCTTTATATGGGCATATTAGTATTTGAAAGATTGCTATGCTCGACGTACTGGCACATTTCAATCTAATGTGAATGTTATGTTATAATAACAGATTTATATTATGCACTGAAGTGTTATCGTTGTATGCATTTGAATATTATCTTATATAGGATCTCTGTTGGAAGGTGGAGGAAGATATCGAGGAGATGCGCGCAGAGGAACGCGCACAACAGGCGGAGGCGTCCATCTCGATGCGCGAGCTGCTGTGCTCGCCCACGCTGCGCGCGCCGCTGCTCATCGGCGTGGTCATGCAACTGTCGCAGCAGCTCAGCGGCATCAATGCGGTAACGCTAAACCTCTATCACAGAATAGATAATAGTACTACGTATAGAACGGCCACTCACCGCCCCGCACTGATTTCAAAAACCTCACCCCACCCGGCACTTCGTTGTAGACATCACTGACACATAAACAAGGGCGCGCGCGATCGCTCGGGTATGGCGTGCCTCCATGCTACAGCTCCACCTGCGCCCTTGCGCGTTATCATACGGGATAATTTTAACACTACGCAGATGTTACCAATAGCGTAACGCGTTAATTTCTATGCGGCATTGTTATCGGCGCAGTTAGACGTTAATTGATTTTGTATCAAACTCCGCAGATGTGGCCACCGTGTTAAGTCGTTATTTTACGCAGGTGGAGCCCTAGCATTACTCTAAGTTGTTAAGCAGCAGAAGGAAGTGACCGTCTTGATGCGAGAAGTAGGTACCTCCACCTCACATTTGACTCCTGCCGTATAACTTGATTTTATCCCTGCGCGTGCCTGAGACCACGAGTGCTCTTCGAGTACCAGTGCTCTCAGGTACTGTCATTGTCCAAGAATTGCAAAATAACCGCTTTACGTAAGGTGAGCTTTGTGCGTGTTTGCTACCCATCTTTTATGAAAAAAATCATACCTAAGGTATAGTATTCTTCAGCCCTATAAACCTATACCCTCTATAAGTTATTTAATCGTATCAAAGGAAAGCTAATTTTCACTACGCGAATACGAACACAAACGAATACATACTACTTTAATTAGACTTTAATGTGTTCCCCCTATTATGCTTAATAGGTCTGTTATTAATTACTCCATGTCAGCCAAAAACGGGCGTTGTCTTTGATAACAACTTGAACTGGAAGGATCATGTTAAGAAGTTAGTCGCAAAGTATTCTCTTCTTTTCACATTCTATAATCCCTTCAGTACTTCTTTTCGTTACAGACTAGAATTTCACTGGCTCAATCTTTATTAGGCTAGATAAATTTAAAAAAATATTGCTTTAATAGAAGCTCATCCATATAATAAACAGAAAGAAAAAATCGGTTTTCGAATAACTATAAAAACAACCAAGATATAAGGTATTAAAGATTTTTCGCCATCTCTTTCTAGCAAAACGGCAATTGACATGGAGTTTATATGGCCGTAGTAAACAATGACGTCACGGCTCATGTCGGATCTCTCTGTCTAATCGCTTCCAAATTAACAGCTTAAAATGCTTGTATCTAATGTATTTCTAAGCCGATTTTAATTCTAATTTCACATGATTGCATCTTTATCTACGGTATTTTAATTTTTTATGACGAGAGGTGAAAATTAGAATTCAGTCATCATCCCAATTCTACCGATCCTGGATTATGCTGACATTAGTTATCTAGACATCGTGGAGGAATTATTCAATAAGCTTGAGATGCTTCAAAATGTTTGATTTCGGTTCATTTTTTTGCACAATTTCGTGCACAACTTAAGTGGCTTCCTATCGGGCTTCGAAGAACCAATAGGAGTTTGGTTTTGGGGTACCTATATCTAAATGTGACTTGCATTGTCTGCGCAGGTGTTCTATTACTCGACGTTCCTGTTCACTTCGTCGGGGCTGACGGACGAGTCGGCCAAGTTCGCGACCATGGGCATCGGCGCCATCATGGTGGGCATGACGCTGGTGTCGCTGCCGCTCATGGACCGCACCGGCCGCCGCACGCTGCACCTCTACGGGCTCGGCGGCATGTTCATCTTCTCCATCTTCATCACCATCTCTTTCCTCATCAAGGTGTGTCTTATGCATTACAATAGGGGGTTTACTCTCTAAGCGGGCACGACAACCGACTTGTGTGAATGAGTTGCGGTCAAATGATTGTAGAATTTTACCGACTACTTAGGACGGCTTGAACGATCATAAAATTCATGTCCATTTAACACGTTAACTGCCCTGCAGTGTAGGGAGGGCACTGCGAAGTTTGCTATGGAGTCCGTGTACTATTTGTACGACATGACTATTTTTTTTGTAATTAGACTTACGAACAATACTTTTTGTAGGTATCTAATATTAAATTAGATGAAAAAAGTACAAAAAGTATTTCTTTGTAAACATTTCCTAATTTACACGTCTACTAATTATTGTACGTAATTACCTATATAAGAAGCTATTTATTTATTTAACAATTTTTGTACACATAAAACTAGACAGCACAAACAACACATAAGACACAATGTACAAAGGATCTGCTTATTTTATAAATGAAATTTCTTCCAGCAGACCCGCGAAAGGAGAAATTGTATTATTTATGTAATATGTATATATAAACAGATTATCCGTATGAACGCGTAAGGGGGAATTTGTAAGATAATACTTGCGTATAATATATACAGTGTGTTTCTGCATAAAGTGCACATACGAGGGGGCAGGGCTGTCACTAATTGTACAGGGGGCATACGCAATTAGTGACAGAGGAATAAAGGAGAAAAAATTGCGTAATTTTACTTATTAGGTAAATCCAATTTTTGAAAATTTTAATAATTATCAGCCACAGCATCCAACAAATTTTTATGTTTTTCGTATGATTTTCGACGAACGAAAAGCGTTTTCTCCTGGAATGATTTTCTGTTAATGACCCCACTAACCTAAGAGACGAGTGGACGTGGTATGTCACTTTACCAAATCACCGACATATAACGTGTTTGGAGCTATGGCGATAATATATTAATTAAAAAAATTTATAAAAAGGCTAATAAAGCGTGTATTAATTATTTTTTCTAATTATTTCTAACTATGAACTGCTAAATACCTATTCATTATTAATGATCTTAATTTTTTTACATTATTTACGATTTTTCATGTGCCTACTTACTATATACTTTTTTGGACCATTTACGTCTTTAATATAATAACTCATAATTCAGAAATACACAACAAGTCGGTTGTCTGCTAACACAATCTTAAGTTTTGCGGCGACTTAAGATGCACAATTCACTTTGTTGTTTTTATCACAGTAGCTAAATAATACTGAAGAGACACGATTAAAATATCTTCCGAACACTATGCCCGGAAGCACATAACAAACTCAATGAGTGGTGTAGAAAATCAGACATTTTCCTATTCGGGTTAGAATGACAAGAATGCAGGTTTTATGCGAGCTCGTCTACATTTTAATATTCGTACACTGACCGAGAGAATTTCTCGACGAAGCTTTATTGAGCCTTTAAGTAAAGTTCGGATTAATTGCGGTAAGTTTTGTGCATCGAAACTTGTTGCGAACTTACGGATTGTGTCAGAGAAAAGGCCCTCAACAATCTCAGCGGGGTCAGTCGGTCTTTCATGATCTCTTACAACAATTGTGATGCATTTTAAAACATTTTAAAATACGGGGGGGTTCATAGATTGGTTTAACCATTGTTTTGAGATCATGTGGTGACACGTGCGTGACCTCACGGTGACAAGACATGACTTTTGGACATTGATTACTTTGAGTATACGGCTATACGCAAAGACAGTGGATATTGTGGCAGTGGAGTGCAAACGATGGCGGCACGCGGTAATATAACACCTGCTTCAAAAGTGCACGAGTTCGATGGCATTCTGAGCATTGCAAAACACTGGCAGCATCGGTACCTATACCTATATTAGACATATATTAGATTTCTTTGTGTTCTTTTTGAAAGCCGTCCAGAATGAATAATTTATTCCCAGACATCTAAAGTTATTAATTATTAGAATTTATCGCAACATGTTATTAACCTCACAACAATTTACAGTTACAAAATGTTAATAAGGTTACCTACTATTTTAATAACTAAGTATTTAATGATATTGAGGAGCGGTACTTCCTACCTAATACAGGCTTTTTTAGCTTAAAAGGAAGCTTCTAGACACTAAACTATTTTTGTAAAGTTCCTATGCTGATAAAATAAACGATTTGAATTGAATTACTTAAAACTTACAGTGGGGCAGAAAAGTTTTGCTTTGAAGGTGATGGGAATAGGACTCACAAATAAATTAATTATAAGGCTTGTAACAAAGTATCAACGTCCAAAACCTAGATGCAGCCGTCGATAAGCGATAAGCGGAAGTGTAAAGAAATATTATAATTTTGAAATTCACGCGTAAGCTTATAAGGACACTTTTATATATGTTACAGCATTTCCCGCTTATTGTAAACGACTCGTCTAATTTAACTATTTAATACAAAATAGTAAACCTACGATAACAGTTTTCTTTTCTAGTAGTGGAATAAATATTTTTAAAAAACTATCTTATCTTTAATGGTAATATCAAGAATAGAAAAAAGCACACAGACTGCAAGTAAGGTAAAATAGTGTTTTAGGTACTTATCTCTTATTCAAGTTCTCGTAGTTGTGATAAGTGAAGACTGGCAGCCAACACCAGCTGCTCCCAGGAAGTACAACTAGTAGTTAGTTTATTTAATCTAGATATAGTTATCCTAATTGTGACGAAGCTTAGTGTTATTGGAAAAATTTTGTGCGTTATGATCAAAATAATTAAACATTATTTATATAGGTACTTATCAATTCCTATTCGTAAATAATATTATTTCCAGTCCAAGTTCCATCTTGCCGATCAAATTTTGACGTTGCTGTAATACACTAAGCTTTACTTAATGTTACTGTGTTGATACTCTGAGTATAAAGCTACGCACCATAATGTTAGTTTAACAACCAACCAATCAGTTATTATGATATTGTCATTATTGGGTGTTCTTCAAATAGTGTTTGATATTCAGAGTATGAGCACGGTCGCGTATAGCGCACGCTTCGCATTTTCGCATCGCTTCCCTCACTCGTGGTCAGCCGCCGGCGCAGACGCAGAGCGGCGGCCGCGCGCACGCCGCGAAGATCACCACCCTATCATCGCATTGGCTTTCGCTACACGCTCCCCCTCCCCTGTTGCGTCTTTCCTGTTTCCGAACCCGGACTCTCGGTAGGAAAGCATTGTATATAATTATAATCTCAAATATAAATGATAGGAAACACCACTGTTTCGGCACGGACACGCAACACGTACACGGAGTGCCGAAGGCACCAACACTGCGCGGAAGCAGAAGGCACCGCACTAGCATACGCACGGCGCCGCCGCCCGCCGCCCATTTATGTTTGTGATTATAATTCCGGTCGGTCTCGGGAAAGGGCTGCATTTCTATCCCCTGATAGGAGTTCTTCGGCTATGTGCAGGAAATGATCGACTGGATGAGCTACCTGTCCGTGGTGTCGACGCTGAGCTTCGTGGTGTTCTTCGCGCTGGGCCCCGGTTCCATCCCGTGGCTCATAACCGCCGAGCTGTTCTCGCAAGGCCCGCGACCTAGTGCCATGGCCATCGCGGTGCTCGTCAACTGGATGGCCAACTTCGTCGTCGGCATCGGCTTCCCGAGCATGAAGGTAAGAATGGGGCCTGCACTGAAACCTAACAACATTGTTGATATTCTTCTACGATCGCAACCAGCGAGTACTGTTGGAGCTATTTGTATTTATGTAGTCACCAAGTCGATGTTTCTATTTCCGTTCCAGGCGCTGCTAGAGAACTACACATTCCTGCCTTTTAGTGTATTCCTTGCTATTTTTTGGATATTTACTTACAAAAAAGTTCCTGAAACAAAAAATAAGACCTTCGAAGAGATATTGGCATTGTTCCGGAACTCCAACGGAAGGTGAGCCGCAATGGAGCCCGCGTGCTGCCGGTCTGTCGGCCGGCTGCCGCCTGTCGACACTCCGGCAGCACTGTCTATCACACCACACCACACCACAACAATATCTTTCATTACCATTTATCTTAGCTCTTCTAGTCCATACATACTACATGTTAGCGAATATTTTCATACGTGGATATCTGTTGCGGAGTATGCTACTGATTTCGGTATTAAGTTCACTAGAATGAGAAAACCTATGATCCTTGATGAACTTTTTCCTCTTGAGTTAAAATTTTGGCGATATAAACAAAAACATTAATGTAAATCCGTTTCCGATTGAGTAGGCGTTCACAATGTTCCTAATATTCACACGTCCTTCGTAGCCTCTATATCCCATCCCATTACAGCCAGAGGCGGCGAAAAGCGTAGGCCACCGCCCACGGCCTCGCGGTGCAAAGGGCCTCGCGCCTCACGGCCGAAAATATATTTAAAAAAGTATGGAATATCCAAACGTACACGCCACAAGGTGTTTCTTATAATAAATACATTAAAATTAATTGTCAACTTAAACATATGCCACTCTTCGGCGCACAAAATGAATGTAAATGAAATAATCGATATTTCTGATAAACTATATTATGTTATAAAATTAATTAAAAAATAAGGCAGCTAACTGAGACCGTCCCGTAATGACAGTTGTAATACCGCATTACAATATTCAATAAAATAGTCCCGCAAATCGTCAAATGCGTCCCGCATGTCCCGCATTTCTATCTATTTTTGTAGATGTAGATTCGTTTCCCGTGGTCTCGCTTGCATGTATTAGTATTCCACATCAAAAATACGAACAACGAGACGAGACGTACTACGTACTTAGGTAGTAATCCACTACATATCTATCTACACTCCACGCCACAGCGTATCATCAAGCGCGTGTATGTACGACTGCGTGTGCTCGAGTGCGAAAAGCGTCACTGAAAGTAGAAACATTACGTGCAATGCTGCAATAGTGGCAGTTGTGAAATTTTATTTGACATTCTGAACCAAAACCCAGAACTAGTAAAAAATGCCACTCATGTTTTTTTTTATTGCAGAAAGTTGGCAAACAAGCAAACTGCCCACCTGATGGTAAGTGGTAACAGTCACCTATAATACATGTGGCTCTTGTGAGATTCGCAGCAAAACTGCAACCCCCACAAGAACCACAGTGTACGTTGCCAACTTGTGACATAAGATGTAAAGTCACAGTACCCAGTAATTTCACTGCCATATCTTACCCTTCAAACCGGAACACAGCAATGCAAGCACTGCTGCATTGCGGCAGAAATAGGTAAGACGGAGGTACCTAAGCAGACGACCCTGGTACAGAGTCTCCCTCCAGTATTGTTATTAAAGTCATATGTGAAAATATGACTTTAATAATAAATATTGATTCAGCGGTAGTGTTGTTTGTTTCTAATTTAAGTGCACCACCAACACATCCTCAGTCTTCTTGTCAATAGGGGTGGATGTCCCGCATTGGCCGCCTTATTAAAAAAAAATCTCAGTTCCTTTAAATAATAGAATAAATAATAATATTACATATTTTTAAAACGATAACACGTGTTTAATAAGTAGAAATTCGGTTTGTGTCGTAAAGAAAAATAATGATACCTGTACGCTGTGTGGTACCTGTGTGGTGCACACAGACACTCGTATCTATAGTCAAGTCAAAGTAATTACTTGAGTAAAAGTCGTTACTTAAGTTGTGATTTTATACAATAAACGAGAATTTGAATGAAATCAAGAAAGTTATGCTTATCAGCTAGTGCAGATTGGTGCATTTTAACGATTGGAAATACACCTGGATGCAACGGCTTAACTAAACTTTTGAAAATCGGAGGAGCTTGAGATACTAAGTTTTTGGTCACCCACCTCGTGACGGACCATTGCGAAAGCGTAAAGGTGCAAACAAACTGGGCGTATGTGATGCCACCTATGTGATGTTACGTCCATCAGAAGACATCGGTCTTAATAGAAAATGTATGAAAAATCCACTACTACCCCACCGACCAACTAGCATGCACAACTAGCTGTGCGTTCGAGAATGCTAATCTGACATCCTTCCCCACGGCATAACCAGTTGTGCAGTTTTACATTTTAACTAAAAAAATGTTTTACTTAGTACTCCTTCGACCAACTACTCAATGAAATGTACCACGTATACTTTTTCATTTATTTATTTTTCGGATGTAACATTTTCCCTTCGTCCACAGTCATAACTAAGTTTTCATAACTGGTTATGAATGTGAATGAAGGGACATTTTTATTCTCTAATTTTGTAACACTTACCTTATTTTATCTTAATTTTTCAATTGCGTGGCCTAGGGTAATCTCATTATGTAAATATTGCATTTGAACACGCCTTATCAAGTCATCTTTTATTATGTACCTTTTCTTACGTTTTTGTTTTTCTTCCTTCATCAATACAATATCACGGTATTTGTCAACGACCAAAAGGACATTTAATAAACAAAGTAAAGTCACCGTGTTTTTATTCAAACGTCGGTTCAGGCTCGAGTGCCATGATTCTACTACGTTATTGGTGCGGTGACGTTGACCGAACACGCTCAGAATGTTGATGTAATGTTTTTTCTTGAGCAATGAATATTCGTAAATTTCGGCATTTCCAGGTTAGCTTCTTCACGTTCATTATTGATATAAGCCCATGCATCTAACATCACGTTACCAGGAAATAGGGGCAATACTGCACTCATTCCAACTATTCTTTTTTCCTCTTTGGTTATATGCTTTAATGTCTTTGCCTTACGCCATATGTTGTTCACCCAATGTACTATCATTAGGTGAACAATCCCACAATTGATGTTTCAGGAAAAACTTCAATAACAGCGTTAATGAACGCTGCTTCAAAATCACAATGTAGTTTCGTAATTTCCCAACCTATTTGAGATTTTATAATCTCTAGTAACGCAATATAACTACTTTGCTTTTTGTCTGACATTAAAGCAAAAACTAATGGTTTTACATTTACAGTTTCAGACGTACTACCGCAGTCACCATGTATACTTAGTAGTTGTACAAACGGTTTAGGGCAACTCTTGAAGGTTGAATCTGCAAAGCCTTCCCGTACTTCAGTTAGGATTTTTTTCGATTGTTCGGTACAAAAGACAATAATACGTGTCTTACCATTCGAGTAATCACCCAAAAGGAAATCGTGAAATTGCGTTGGTATTTCGACATCTTCGACACGTTTAAAGACAGTTTTTTTTGCTGCAATCGCTTTGTTCCAGGCGTCATATAAACCGTGCTTCATACTCGAAAAAGAAGGAATATCAGCCACAAAATCAAGACCCTTGTCCTGCATATTGCGTACAAGAGTCTCCTTATAAATTTTAGGCAACGGGTCATCGCTTTTCTTTGCTATTTCTTTTAAAGCAGCCTTTTCTTTTAGTATAATATTCGTTGATTCATCCGCATTGCAAGAGTGTTCTTTACGGTTTACTACTTGGCCATCCTAAAAAATACAAATATTGTCAATATAATGTACTTAATCACTTTTTTTAAGTATTGCAGTGTATACCTACTTTAAGGATATTATGTCTTTTCAAATTTATTGATACATTAACATGACATTAAAAAAAATTATATAAATACTCACTTTAATGGTAATGCTACCTCGGCAATTCGTTTTCCTGTACTTGGAGCATCTCATAAACGAAGAACCACATTTATACTTTCTTATTAGTTGGTATTGATATTTGTCATGAAGAACAATCTGACCACCATTATTTTCAGTGTGAAATATCTCGCCTTTTGAACACATTTTTAATATAAATGTAAAGCAAAATTGACGTAACAGTAAAAACATCACTTTAAGGAAATAATAAATAGTAGTGTCCAGTGACATTCTTAAGTTCATTAAAAAGGTTTATTTTCTTGTATCTAGTCCAAGTCGGATACAACAGAAAAATAAATAAATGGAAAAGTATATACGTGGTACATTTCATTGATTAGTTGATCGAAGGAGTAATAGGTAAAACATTTTTTTAATTAAAATGTAAAACTGCACAACTGGTTATGCCGTGGGGAAGGATGTTAGATTAGCATTCTCGACCGCACAACTAGTTGTGCATGCTAGTTGGTCGGTGGGGTAGTAGTGGAAAAATCATTCTTCAGAACTACACTTAGCTTAACGTCGTTAACGTCGCGTGACGTCGTTAACGCGACCAATCACATAGCGTGGCATGGCATCACATAAGCCCAGTTTGTTTGCACCTTAATCGCCATTATCACAGACCGGACGCGCGAACTACTGCGCCACCGAACGCACTAATAAGACAATTATTTTACTGTCACAGTTCTTATTGTATAAAAATTGCAACTTAAGTAACGACTTTTACTCAAGTAATTGCTTTGATTTGACTATAGATACGAGTGAGAGCCTCGAGAAATGTACCGTGCCCACATTAAGTCTTGTGCCGCCACTGATTACAGCCAAAGGCTCTACGAATCTTATAGCTATTCCATATCAATCATAGTAGGCCCCCATAGTTCTTAACCTGCAAAGGTATTTTACTTCTTTTAAACACAAAAACTTTTAAATTGTGAAGTTAAGTAGCTACCAACTCGTCGTCATGTATGTATCTCACGGTCGCATATAGTTGAATTGGCATTGGCTAGCTATTGAATTTCATTCCTCAATAGTTAGCTTGAATTTTATTCCATTATTAGGTAGTAAGTTTATATACAGGATGTCCCTAAAACAATGGATAAACCTGTAACTATAAACGAACTTCATCATGGCCTCCCTTACCGCAAATTTTGACCTTAGTGAAAGTATCAGAGATATTTATTGTTTTTGTATTTTTCGAAAATTTCCAAGTGCGATTAGTTTTTATGGCACTATAAAATTATCCACAAAGGTCGAAAGGCCGGCTTGGTCCTATTTTATGGTCGGCGAGATCACCGCATTTAAATCCCTTGGATTTTTATTGCGGGTCTCAAAGACCTCATGTACGCGATGTCAGTATCCTCGATTGCGGAGTTGCGGACTCGCATCCAAAATGCAGCTGCTTACATCAAAACGTCGGGTTACGCGCTCCGCATTAAACATTCTTTCATTAAGGTCAATTTAAATTTATTTACGAATAAATGTTTTTTTACCTATTTCTTTAAAATTTTCATACTCTCTAAGTAGAAATGACATTAAAAATACAGAATACCTCGTCTCATTATACCTTTACATTAACACAGAAGCTTAGAGTAATTATTAGGACAAAAACAGTTTTTGAAGTTTTTATACTATTTGCTATTCAAGTAGTCATAAAATTAATAATATTTAGAATGTCTAGGCTTATAATACATTTTTGGAATCTAGAATAGCTAAGCAAGTTTTTAAGATGATGGGCACGATGAGCGTCCTACATTTTTTTTACACTGTGGCTGATCAAACACGAAAGAAAATTAATTTCATTTTAAATTTTCATTGTTTTAATTTTTTTAAACACCTTAAGCTAGTTTGTTAAATTTAAGTTTTTGTTTTTGATAGCTGAACTATCGCTTGTAAAATGAGAAAAAATGAAATCGAAAAACCTCAATTTCTAGAAATGGCACTATAAAAACCAATCGCACTTGCAAATTTTTGAAATTACTAAAGCAATACCTCTTAAGCCGTGATATTTTCACTAAGGTCAAAATTTGTGATAAGGGAGGCCATGATGAAGTTCATCTATAGTTACAGGTTTATCCTTTGTTTTAGGGACACCCTGTATATTTCTTATTTAAATTGTATCTTTGTCTGCGCCAAACACAATTTAAAATTATAACTTGCCGCCCGGTTGACCGGTAGAGAATTAAGTCCGCTTGTCCTTGTCGCATTAAGTCCGCCCATTGTACTTTTCACCAGTGCAATAAAGATTAAAATAAATAAATAAGTGGAGAGATTTACAGTGTGAAATAGGTCCTAAAACCATAGTCTTATATTTTCTTCTTAGAGGCCGTTCAAGTATTACGTACCTAACGCAGTTTTTTTCAATTTTTGACACCTCTACATAAGCCAACGAACCCCGGTACCGAATTTCATGCTCCTAGCTTCAGTTGCTTGGTCTCCACGTCAGTACCTCAGTAAGTCGTCCACCAAACCTTTTTATAAATACAGAAGACATCCATTAGAGTTAAGCTAAAGACCAGCCTGGTAGATGCTTACATGTTAATGAAATAGACACAATAGATTTGGTCTTCCTGTTGCTAGCGCGCTGTTTATAAAGTCCGTGCAGTTTTGTAAGCAGCGGGCGGTAACAAATCATCTTTTACATGAACAGAATTCTACCCGATCCTCGCTTTTTTAATCAGTCTAGAAGCTTAACGGGTGACCCTGATTTTGTTGAGTAATATACTTGTAGGAGCCTTAAAAATACTCGTAACGCTATTTTTTCTATATGGCCACGTGGCGTAACTGTGAATTTGAACTGTTAAATGAAGTACCTAATGTTTATTTAAAAAGTTTCTCAGTTTAGCCCTTTATTTAAAAAAGAATTAAAACATTTCTGAAATTGATTTATATCTATTTATGGTATACTATATTTTAATGCTAGAGTCATTACACTGAAAATATAATATAAGAGGTATAGGTGTACCTGAAAGTAATGGCCAATGTAGAGCTGAATAAAAATTATATTGCTAATCTGTAAATTGTTAGCGATCTGAAGTAATTAAGTATATATTACTAGCTGTGTTTGTAAAATATCTATACCATCATGCAATAAGCTTACTGATCATAAGCGAATGCAATAAAATAATTACAAAAAATGTATATAGCCTTGCAAAATGCAAATATTTCATAATTCAACTGTGACAATTTACTAACGTAATGGTGACGCCCGCCGGTCTCACGCACCGGGTAAGTGCCAACTCCAGAATATGCGCCCGCTTCGAAATCGCGGGATGTCGTAACGGTGAGGAACGTTCGACATAAATCGATGGCGAAAAAAATCATTCGGATTTTTAAAAACACCCGGTCTCACAGACATATACGACACCGGTAGCTGGTTAATATATAAAAATCTCGTGTCACAGTGTTGTAATTGAACTCCTCCGAAACAGCCTCACCGATTTTTATGAATTTCTTGTGTATATGTAGTAGGTCTGAGAATAGGTCGTAGGCTTTTTTATACCCTTAGGTGATAGGGATAGCCCTCTCCAGATTTTCTTTAAATTATTATGGCTAAATGTAGATCGCGAAGTATATTATTATATTAGCTAGTATTATAATATTGTTATTTTAAATTTATTTTTACCTACTAGAAGTAATATACAATTATACCTTCGTACATACATACATTTTATCAGACATGTTTTCTTTAGTACACTTCAAACCAATAGAATAAATATTAACTTGTATAAGCGTATAAGACTACATCGCTAAAGTTTCCTGGCATAAAACATTTCAGCAGAAGAAATATTACTTAGGACATTTTTTTTATGTCGCTATTATTTTTATTCGGGGTGCTAAGTATTGACAGAAATATTTTCACATTAGAATCTGTCCTTATACAAAGGATTCTATTTAGTGCGTACTCCACAGCCGGCTACCACGCCTTACCTCCTTCATTTTCTTGTTCAGTATGATAACTGTATCAGCTAACATAACATTTTCATGCAACTGTTTTTACATTCTTAAAAGAAATTTGGCTTTTATTTGTTTAAAGTAACTTTTTGAAAGTGATATCTTAAGAAAGATTAGGCACACACCAATACAACAACCAGCACCGTTGCTTGGCATAAACGGATTTCATTGAGAAATGTGGTCTCAAGGTTTATCTCGGAAAGTCAAGACGAGGGCGCCGGCGCCGGGCGCGCTGCGGCATTTCGGAATTCCGAGGAACGCGACCAATTGTATGTGCTCATGTCGAAACTTGAGTTCGAAGGCAGTTGATGATGATGGTGTGTGCAGGGACAGTTTCCGCGACAGCCGGCTGTATGGCAGCATGATGAACTGCGTGAACGCGCTCGAGCAGCAGCTGCCACCACCGCCGCCGCCGGCGCCGCTCGATGAAAAACACGACTCGCGTAAGTGTTGTACTCCACTAAAGGTTCCGTAAAAATATGTCCCTAAATAACAATCCCATGAATATTATGGTTTAACTTACAGCACAACACGTTTAACTTACAATAATTTTAGTAACAATTATTCTGTCACGGGATTGGAATGACAAAAAAACGCAGTGTAGCATATAAATTAGAAAAACCAAGTACCTAGTTCATTTCATTTAATTTATAAGAAACTAGCTGCACCCGGCATGCATTACAATGCCACGTAAATCCTTTTTTTTGCTAGGAACCCTCACGGGTGTCCCCATAACATCCTACCAAAATTTCATTACAATCTGATGAATGGTTTTGGAACGCATAGAGGACAAACAAACATAGTAATACATTTATTTTTATTTATATAGATATACCAACAACAAACTAAAATTACATCTGTAAATGATTCTCGCATAGAAAAGTAGACTTGCCATCTTCGGTACTAAGATTATCATTAGTTATTCTTGAGTTTATTATTGAAAAGACACGAGCCGCTATTGATCTGTGATCTCATCTCAAGATGATCTCATCAAGAAATTTTTATCTTAGGTAAACAGAAAAGCGTGTGAATATACAAATAACGTTTGTTGTTATATTTATGTCCCAATTAACGGAAACCTATTTTAAAGTAATTGCGACAGGCAACACTCATTCTAGGTGTACTGGGGCCTTACCATGATCACTTATAGCAAGGATGAAACTATAATATTACCAAAACAGAGACACCGCTCTTGCTGCGTACAGCGCGATCTCGCACTCATTGCGGTTTCAATATACCCGGGACGTGACCGGGCCGCCTCCGTTGTACGACCGGTGATCCGTGTCACGTTAGGGCCACCGTCTTCAATCTGTACCCATTAAGCACCATTTACGGAAAACAATATGCATTATGACTTTGTTTCATACGGCAGAGATACAGACTGCTTCTAATAATAACTCCTCATTTATTTTTATTAATAAAAGTCGGACGTACAGTGGTAATATCGGTGGACGCGCACACGTCACCGTGTCGGCTTCGGCACTGAAGCCCCGTCGCTGGCCCGGACACGGAGCATTTTCCGCTTCGTCAGCGACTTCACTGGCGACGCCACCACCTGACCAGACCTTGCTTCGGGGACCCCACTGCTCGCGCGCGTGACTCACCTAAGCGACATCACTACCGGACTTGATACCACCGCCACCAGATGAAACCAACGGTCCTTCTTCCACCGCTCCTCCGGTCGCAGTGTAAGCCGCGGTCTGCTCGCCGGTGTTCGCTGGGCCTGGGACAAGACCCTCTCACCCAGTGTGCTTGACCGTGGAGGGTCGTGCCTCGATCCCGGTATTGCAGCACAGAGTGGTGGCGAAGGCGTCCGGGCAAGAGGCGACTAATGCCCAACGCCCGCACCCGCCCATGGCGGAAAAAACCTGACTAATGCCCGTAGCACAACTCCGCCGCGAAACTTACAAGGCGAAACCGCACTTACAGGAACTTACAGGAACAAACAAAACAGCGAATTGAACACGGAGGTGTAGACGGCGTCTGAGCAGATCGGGCGGAACCGCGCGCGACAGAGACAGCGCCATAGTTAAATATCCGCGTTAGAGCAGGCAAGCTCGCCACAGCTCGCGCGCCGTACAAACGACAACGCGGGAGAGTCGTTTAGCGGTTTCGCTACTATAGTTCCGCGGCGGAGGTGTGCTACCGGCGTGACTGACGGAGCATTAGTACCCGAGCCAACACCGTGACGCGCGCCCTTCCACCGATATTACCAGTGCACGTGAATGAATGACGAGTTATTAATAGAAGCGGTATGCATCTCTTTCATATTAAACAAAGTGATAAGTAATGAATATTGATTTCTGTAAATGGTGCTTAAGGGGTACAGATTACAGTCGGTGGACAGGCTACGGCCCCGGCTCGGTCACGTCACGGACGTCCCAGGCGCGGCCCTGCAGGCCAATTATGGATCTTTCATCGTATGACATGACATGGTATAAATTTGAGAAAAAGAAGTCATGAAATGCTGCATTTTGTATTACCGATCTCCAATGATATCATCACTATGGCATAATTTCAATTATGTCATCATTAAATAATGAACAAATGATCAACAACGTATTTTTCGTTTTGTCGCACAATGATATCATATGATATCATTTGCAAAACCACGAGATCGGTAATAGGCCCTCTGATGTGTGGTGATGACGGGTTTCGGTGTGTTCCAGTGTCGGAGCAGTCGTCGTGCGGGGGGATGGGGCCGGGGATGGGGGTGGGTTCGGGCGTGGGGGGCGGCAGCTGCGAGTCGAGCCGCGCGCCGCCGCCGCTGCCGCCGCCGCGCTTCCCGCCGCCCGGCAACGTCTGACGGCGGGCGGCCGCGCTCAAGGCCGCCGTCTGCGTCCTGCTGTTCCGCGGACTCCGGCGGCCCCTCACCACACAACAAATGTTCTAAATCGATGTGATTAGGCTTAAACTAGAGTAAGTCACGGCGTAAATTTAACATAGTACTTTAGTCTGTCAGTTTATGACGTAATGTATATGAAAGCGACACGCATGCTGGGCGGGTCTCACCAAACATACTACGGTTTCGGGAGTGCGGTATAGTAAATACGCGTCAAATTTATTCTGGTGTTCAACACGATAATGAATTCAATGCAATCGATTCGCTTTTACATTATTAGTGAGCTAGCGGTTTATTTATTTAACTTTGGAAGTAAGAGCTGAAGTGATTTTGTATCGTACTGAAAAGAGTTCGCGGATGGGAAATGAGAGGGGTCATGAGCTTAGAATTTATTTTGCTCGCATCATGGGCCAAATTTTTTATTTTAGGGCTCCGTACAGTCGGACAAAAAATGGTTACAATACCACCCTAAGATTGAAATTCAGTTTCATGTCATAAAACAACACAGTTGACTTTTCTTTGCAATAACATTCTGAGAGCTATCAAGCTAACCTTAATGATACTTTGTTGTTTTGTGTAAACGGGTGCACCACTTTCTTGGCCGACCGTACCTGAAAAGTAAAAGCGGAACCCAGGATCACTTCGTTGTCCGTCTGCATGTCTGTCTATCTGTCAAAACTCTTTTCTCAGGAAACTGTGTGCAAAATGACTGTGTTCCTGATATTAGTGTTACATTAAAGGTTCTACGTTTTTATTCAAACGTCATTCCCCCTTTTCTCGTACTATTTGGAGAATTAAATGTTGAAAAAGCTGACTGACCAAACAGCACAATCGTACCGACACCGCTCCTTCTCCCGCTATGTTTGGTGAGGTGACTTTAGTAACTGCCCATTACGTTATGCGGAGTTGAAATGCGTAATGTACCTTTTCGAAGTGCCATCGGATTCACGTACCCATTCTTAGTTAAACTAGCAATAATTTGTCATCCTCACCACTTTCTCGGTCTCTTTTGAAGCTTCCAACGTAATATTTGTAATGGTCATGGTGACATTGAGAATCCTAATTGAATTTACTATCGAGGTCTGTGCCGCGTGTCCACTTAAGACGTGGTGGTAATAATTTTTCACCCTACTTACAATGCTGATATACAGAAAAGTTATTAATGGTGTGGTGAAGGGATATGTGACTGCGAAAATATGGGAAAATGTAGGTATACGAAGTTGCTATTTCAAGCGAGTATTGCTCCTGTCGTGAAATCATGTGAAAGTACAAAGTTTATGCCTTATTATTGCTTAGAGAATGGTATAAGATAATGGTGGAAAGTTTTTATAATTGTTATTGTTTTTTGTAGAAGGAAATATTCAGAAAGTCAAGCTTATGCTCGTTGTTCATGGACTTTTCTGTCTATCGCAATTCATAGATTCAAGAGAGATCTGGAGATATTTTTTATCCAGTGATGGTTAGACTAGTCTGGTCAAAGGGAAGGTTTGATCCTGTTGCTCAGACTTGATTAGAGTTAGCGGTCGGCCTGTATATTTTTATACTGGTGGTCGGTGTGAATTTCCTCTAAACGGATTGTGCAAACGATTTGCAACTGGCCTCGGTACAACTGTCGACAACAAGTAAGTTTTTGTGCAAACGCATCGCCATTTATACCATCTTGATCCCCTGCAAAATTTACTGTAAATTAGGAATAACTACAACATAAATATGAACCTAACAGAACTCTTCATGGGCGTTCCTTCAAGCGATTGTGGGTTTAGGAAAGTCTTAGGTTGGTCAGGTAGCATAGACCCCGATGCACGCAGAGCAACAAACATCATAATACACCATACTTACTCCATTTATTATAACCTTAGACAATAATCGTAATAGAGTTATTTTGTTTAAAAATAAGAGTGGGTACTCCATTTCATCTCCTAAAATTGTTTGTCCTTAAATAATGTATAATTATTTATAAATGTCAGTTACTTACCATAACATTATTATCTTAAATTTTTTGTTTATGTTATGTTAAAATATGTCCTAAACTGCTATAGAATATATATATATTACATTCGATATGCCCCTTTTTATGAGAGAAACGAATTTGCGCAAAACCAAATCCAGACAGCTCGTTTCTAATCCTTAAACATAATTATTTCAAACGCCGTAGCGAAGGAATCGTAATAGAAGCATAAATTATATATTACAAATGATGAACCAATTATCTAAGCTATGGCAAATATGTGTAATTTATTTATAACAAATTAAGAACATATTCAGTTTAGGGTTCCCAATTTTAGGGCATGTGATATTATATGACATTAAGTTAGCGATAGTTTATTTATACGAAGACATAACATGATTATAATTGAAATTTTGTTACACTTTAGATTGTGGATGATAATTTTATGAGAAAAAATAGAGAACCTTATAAGTATTTGTGTTTTTAAATTAATATTAAGTAGGTATAAGCAATGCAATCTGTTTATCATTTACAGGCAAATTAAAAGACTAAGAAGTACTGTGAACAAATAGTGTATTTACGATTGTTATTTACTGTTATTTGTCTAATGTTGTAACAAATGGAAAGGTATATTGATTGACTTGTAAAAATGGGTACCCCGAGTATGTCGGCACGAAGTCACAGCGTGCACCTTCTAAATGACGAAATATGTGCTGTGACATGGTTGATGTGTTGATTTTTATAATAATTGTATTATTTTATGAAGATTTTTTATTATCTTTTTACTCATGAATTATTAATTATTGTTAAAATTAACTAAAATAAAAGTCATATCTAAGATGACAGAGGTTCTATGATTATTGTACGACTATGTCGGAGCTCAGAGCCAGCGTGCGAGGGCGGGAATTGACTATGAGGAATGAGAAAATGTAGCTAGCTGTATGGCATAGTGCTATGTATCGTTGTGCGTGATCGTCATGCAATCCAGTTGCGTGATCGCCGATAGGCGTACTCGTTCGTAGAATAAGGTGATGCAACATGGCTATTGTCTTTTTATTGACGACAACAAAGTATAGAATACGATAAGATTATACAATTTTGTGAAGACTTTTAAGAATGTAAAGCTTTTAAACTTATACGCCCCTAGGAGACGAACAAAGTTTAAATTACTTATTAGTTAGGTTCTGTAGTTACTACAGGGTGTAGTCAATTTGTTCGTCCATGCATCTCTAACACTGCTCAATTCAATGTTAAGACTTAAGTCCCGCAGAGTGGTGTGCGACAATGCACGGCCTAATTTGGCGGGCGCGTCGCGGCGTCGGCGCGGCGACGGCGTGACGTCGGCGTGGCGTCATCGTGACGTCGGCGTGGCGTCAGCGTAACGTCGGCGGCGTCGCGCGCTCGCGACCTCGCTTGTGCGGACGCGGCTGCGGGTACATTCTCTAACTGCGTTCATCGCACTTCTTCGTTTCAAATAAGCCTGTGTCTAAGGCTTAACTACTTATCATTTTTTCAATAAATAAATATTCACATTTTGGTGGTGTTTGTTATTCCTTTTTACATCTCCTTCGTGTTTTGATAAATTACTCGATAAGTAACCAAGTTAGAGAATAACCTAAAGTCCAGCGAGAGCTGTTTTTACGTGAAATAGCAACACTTGATTTACAATTTCATAAAGCACAAAGTAATCAGACTGACCGCTACGACGGTGGTGCCAGAGTTTCATGTAAAAGCAATTGCTACAGGACAATATTTAGAATGTCAGTATAATAATAATATTATAATGAAAGGCTGTGAACCGAGCCGAGTCACCGGCGCGCCGAGCGCACACACGCACGCTTTGCGACGAACGGCAAACGTGTGTGATTGCGGTTACGCTTTACTCGATATAATTACTCATTTGCATCTGGCATGGCCCAAACTTTGTTTGGTCCCGTACATATCTCACCGTTCGGTTTGTTCGGCAAGGCTCGAATATTTTGGTTGTGTGCAATTAATATAAGAGTGGTCCGATTGTACGAGACCTAGCACAAAAGTCGCACAAAACGACACTCGAGCCGAGGGCAACGTCGCGGCGCCGCGCCGCTCGTCGCGGCGAGCCCGCCGTGTGCTCATCGCGCGCTGCGGGGCGCCCCCGCCGCCGCCCATAGGCCGTGCGGCCGGCGTCGTAATAGTATAATAAACAATTAATAAGAAAATACAATAAAAATGTGACAATAGTCTAGATTCTCTTTGACCGATATCTTAAACTGATATTTTAGCCTACTGCCATTAATGTAAATATTGAATATACGAATCTCAATGTAGCGCCTATTGGGCGAGCAGTGTTCTGCCGACGCTCGCCAATAACTGATGGGATGAATGTGTCGATATAAGACCAGACTACAATTATCGAGCGAACGACGCGGTCCTACTAGTGCAAATTGTAAATAAATAATTTATAGATATATATATATTGTATTGTATTGTGATTGGATGAACGGCGCCGCGCGTTGGCCGACGGGCGCAGCGCCAATCAACTGCGGAGCCATTGCATGTAACCGATCAATTTATATCATAATATGTATGTATGTAGGTATGTACGATATATTGTTAAATTTCACATAGATAAGTAAAATTAATTGAAAATGTGGCTCTGTGTAATCAAACGGAATTTGTGATGGTGGATTGCGGCGGCCGCGAGCGCCGCCGGCTCGCGCTTGTGCGCCGCCTTATTAATTAGTTACAAAATGCTCACGATATTGTTTATAAAATATATCTTCTACAGTATATTATATATGTATATAATTTTGTTCCTCGTGGCGGCACGTTCATTATTGTCTACACAAATGTCTATTTACTATGTTCGTCAAATATTTTGTTATACCTATGTATTGTACCTACTTACCTATTGTTTAACGAGTGATCGCCAATGACAATGAAGAGAAATTTTAATAAAGTTAATAATAATAGCGATTTAATAAGTCATTATCATAGTTACTATTGTATTATTAAGCAAAGAATATTCTAAAATTATTAGTTAGTTAATAAACATTAAAGTTTGTAAGCGCCTTTGCGACTGTTAACTCCGAAATCCTAAAAGGGCGCTGAAATCTGATGCGCAATCTATAACCTAAATAATTGTTTGTCCGCCAGCAAAGAATATTTGCGGTAGTGTGTCACAAAACATTAAAATGGAATTGACACGATTGATTTCAACATCCAATAAATGTTATCAACCGAATAACCAAAATGAGTGCGCGCCCGCCAGGCTGCGGCCGCTGCGTAACTCATAGGATTTCGAGACGCAACAGTGTCTTAAAATGTGATCTTAGAAACGACACCAGAACAATAAGCGATCGAGCGCGCAACAGTCATACTCGTAATATTCCTTGTTGTATAATAATGCCTCCTAGCGATTTAATCGTTCATAGTGTGTATAGGATAATAGGTATACACAAAATAAAGTTGAGTCGAGCCTGCCTTATAAAGAGAACTGAAACTAATAGTGCAGTCAAGAAACATATGAGATATTTCTATTTGAATGTCAGACTGCTGCTAGATTTTAGGTAAATATTAGAAATAGTGGGTCGCGCTCCGTCGCTTATTTTCGCGGTTGTAATGGGCTCGCGATGTGACGCGGCACATAGGCCTCGACGCCCGCCCGGTGTCCTGTCGTCGGGGTCCCAACACGGACTCGATCCGTACTTGTACAAAAGGAACTTGTAAAATTTTATTGGAACTACTTGTTATAAAAACTTAAAAATGCAAATGTGTACTTTTATTTTCAACCAGCCCCATATATAAATACTAGATATTGGAATGCATTGTGTTTCTCTGTCATGCATGTGTGATCAAATCAATGTGTGTCCATTAGGTACCAACAAAACTCAACACATTCGAGTTTAAAAAGAAGGTCACATCGTTAATATGACACACTGCCTAGTAAAGCGATACCTATTGTACGGTATGTATGGTGCACCTATACGAACGAATATTTTCATTACAATATCAAACACTACAACCAGGTATGTACAAGTTTGTCTGTTAGTCCCGATAGATCTCCAAAACTAATGGACAGATATCGATGCTGTTTTCACCGAAATGCTTCGAGAATCTTAGCTTCCGAAAGAACACAAAGGCATCATTATTTTCGTCTAAATTCTTTTTTATTTTTTGTAGAAAATAAATATTTTAGGGGGCCTACTAATTTTCAGTCTAGTTGAACTTTATGAAATAGATGGAAGCTAATAAAAGAAGCGTCGATGGCGTAGTGCGTAAGACCGTCGTTCGCCTTCCAATCGGGAGGTAGCGGTTCGAACCCCGCCACGTACCAATGTGTTTCAAATTTAGAATTCATATGTAGGTACGTTTATTCGACGCTTTTACGGCGAAGTAAAACATCTTGAGGAAACCTGCACACACCTGTGAAGAAAGGATTTCTTTGAAGGCTGTGTGTGCAGTCGACCAACCCGCACTTGGCCAGCGTGGTTGACTAAGGCATAATAGCCCTAGTTTAGGGTAGGCTCGAGCCCATCGGTGGGGACGTATTATGAGCTGTTGATGATGATGATGATGAAGAATGTAAAACAACATGGCGGGCGTGAAATTCTCTGTTTAAATCTTTCACATCTCGGTCACAATATCACATCTTGGTGACATGTCGTGAAGGATCTTATTAATAAATCTAAGGAACTTATTACGAGGGTATCGCTAGTATTTAAATTCCTTGTCATTGGAAAATTCTCATTATTATAAATTCAAATTGTTTCATTGTCCGTTGTTCGTCCGTTATAGGATCTCTTTATTGCCCGTCTGTCTCTCTGTCTGTCAATACCATTTTCTCAAGAACGGGTAGAGATAACAATCTGAATGGCGGTAGGTACCTATATTAAATTATTCGAGTCTACAGTCTCTTTAAGATGTGAAAAAAAAAACTCCCGCTGCTCAGACTTTGAGCAGCGGGAGGGCTTACTAGCATTAATTCACAGAAAGTTACTATTAACCATTCCGCTACTCAGAGTTGCGAACGATCTGCATACGGGTATTCAAGACTTTATAATAAAAAAACACCTCTACTCAGATCCCTAGAAAGCATAAATGTCCAAAAATCTCCTAAAATGACGCATTCTTTGTCTAAAAACATACAAGAATATGCCTAACGCTCGGTAAGCGTCTCGCGATACGCGGCCGCCACTCGAGTACCTTTCCACCCCAAGCCTACCCTACCGCCTCCTCAAGCCTACCCTACCGCCTCTTCGACCCTACCCTAACTTAGTTAGGATATGCTTGGGGCCCTCTATCAGTGGAGACGTATATGCATAAGCTCGTACGTATAGGCATAGGCATAAGCTCGTACGTATAGGCATAGGCATAGGCTGTTTTTTTTATGAAGCATTAGAGCCTTTATACTCATTATAATTCTTATAAGACTTTGTTTCGACTTTCAGTGGCAGTCTGGTGGACTGCATTCTTGTGTCTAAACTTGGCTCAAACCCTCATTACCCTCTACAGGATGCTGTCTGCCAGGTTATAAACTGTTTCGAAATGACCGCACGGGGAAGGGTGGTGGTGGTGTGGGAATTTTTCTTCGCGGACACATTCCAGCTTGTGTTATTTCAAACTCCGCACCTGTTTACTCTGGTTCACTAGAATTCTTGTTTTTGGAGATTGAGATTCAGCATAAAAAATTCTCTTGGGTGTTTTATATAGTCCAAATAACAAGACTGACTACTTTAATACATTAGAAGATATTCTTCAAAATCTCACCCCATCATATGAGCATATCATTCTAATGGGAGATCTTAACACTTGCCTTTTAAAGGCTGATGTTCGAGCAGATTAAACTAGTAACTTCACTTAATCTTCATATTTTACCGATGTCATCTCCCACACACCATTTCCCCAACTGCAATCCTTCGTTAATCGACGTAATCGTTGTTTCCAACCCTAGCCTAGTAACTTGTCATGGCTAAATGGCAGCCCCATTTTCTTTTCATGATCTTATTTTTCTTGCCTAGAAAGTGCGTCCTCCTAAGTCTAGGCGTAGAACTTTGTTTCAGCGTAACTTAAAGCATATGAACGTTGATCGTTTGAGAGAGGACGTGAGGAGTATTGATTGGTCTGAACTGTTTGTGGCTTCTGATAGTTTGGATGTATGGTTGAACAATTTACTTCCGCACTCACTCGACATGATAAGCATGCACCCGTCCGTCCGGTGCGCATTAGGCATCTGCCGGCACCTTGGATCACTTCTGCAATCAAAAAGGAATTGTCGAAGCGTAATAAAGCCAAACAAAAACTCAAGAAATTTCCCAATGATTTCAACCTAGCAACTTACAAAAAAGCTACGAAATAAATGTAATAGACTACCTATGCAGAGACGCGAAGCGCTCTTATATTCATCATTCTAATATTAATAATGTGGACCAGAATCGTATTTGGAGTTTTTTAAAATCATTTGGTGTGGGCAAGCGCACGGACACAACTCATAGTGCCGTGGATCTTGATGCGCTTAACAGTTACTTCTGTTCTCCTCCAATTGTATTCTCTAACCAAATCCAAATCTCATAATTATCTCATTACTCTTGTTCCACCCGATTGTCCATCATTCTCCTTCAGTCCAGTTTCTGAGGACTCTGTGGCGAAGGGTATCCGGGCACTGTCCACACAGGCTGTGGGTAGTGATGGGCTTAGCCTGGGTATGTTGCTCCTGGTGCTTGAGGATGTTGTCCATATTCTTACTCACATGATTAACTTTTCTTTAATGAACAACATCTTTCCGTCATCGTGGAAGAAAGCGTATGTTGTACCCATTCCAAAATCTCCTAACCCTAAATCCTTTTCTGACTATCGTCTCATTTCCATATTGCCACTTTTGTCCAAAATCCTTGAATCCGCAGCTCACCAACAACTTTATTCCTTTCTCTATACCTACAAATAAATTATTATGTCCTTACCAGTCCGGTTTCCGTTCTTGTCATAGCACGAGCACTGCGTTGCTGAATGTAACTGAAGACATACGTCATGCCATGGATAGCACAAAACTCACTGCACTGGTTTTACTAGATTTTAGCAGCGCCTTTAACTCCGTGGATCACGACATACTCCTTGGTACTCTTCGCTCTGTTAATATTTCCCTCTCTACCATCCAATGGTTCCATTCCTACTTAACTGGGCGCCAACAGTGTGTAAAATACAATGATGTAGCGTCACTTTGGACTGGACTGTCTGCTGGCGTGCCTCAGGGTGGAGTACTTTCTCCGCTCCTGTTCACAGTTTTGATAGATCGGATTTCAACAGTATTAACTTGCCAGTACCATTTATACGCCGATGACCTGCAAATATACTGTCACTTCGAAAATTTGATCGAATTTCACAATTTCGCTCTGACTTAAAAGTGGTTACCGATACGAGAGCGCCGTAACGTACACACTTTGATGACACTTTTTAAAGTTATAAAAGACCCTAACGCCCCAAGCTACCTCAAATCACGTTTTCGAATGTTGCCTCCACCATCTCGTTCTGTGCGCTCTTGCTATGGTGATATGCTCGAACTCCCCCACGCCAATACCAACTTCTTTCTCCATCTTTTAGCTTCCGAGCTGCCCAAATGTGGAATCATTTAAACGCAGACTCAAGCAGCACTTTCTTTCTCCACTTCTCTCCACTTCAGTTTTATAGCTAGTCGTGTCGGTTGCGTAGCTCGTTAATTTAGTATAAATCGAGAATAAAGTACATAATTACACGTCCCTTAAATTGTTGCAGTGTCACTTGTATCTATCTCTTTTCCTCGAGTAACTCGTTAGTGTGTAAGTGAAGATAAGATGATTCGATCGCCAAGCAAGAGCTGTCAATCAAATATCGACCTTGCCGCCGCCAGTGATTCTGAGATTCCAATTATGCGCAAAAGAAAACGTTCTAACAGCGACTTTTCTTTAATTGTGGAAAAAATTGAGCAATCTTTTTCCAGAAAAATAAATAGTATGATCACCGAGCTTCGGCAAGAATTAGTGAGTAACACAGCAAAAATAAATGATAATATAGACTCCACAATCAAAATGGAATTGACTACACTTATTAGAACTACATCGGAGATAAAAAAAGAGATTATAGATTTACGTACTGAACACACCAATCTACAAGAACAAATTACAGATTTAAACGCAAAATATAATCATATTAGCAGCGAGTTGTCAACTTTAAAAGATGCTGTAGATTTCCAACTAAATGAGCAAACTGACTTAAAAAAAACATATAGATACATTAAAACCATCCACTATTATAAATCTTACTGAAAATATAAATAGTCTTCAGAGCAGAATTGACCTAATAGAGCAACAAGCCCGACAAAACAATTTAGAATTGTGCAACCTACCCGAGAGACGTGGTGAAAATCTCATAACCATGGTGGAATCACTGTGCTCGGTTATTAAGTGCAAAATAAATCGCAGCGATATTTTATCCGTTCATAGGGTACCCCATGCTCGCAAAGAAGAATATAATCGACCTAAAAATATTATCGTTAAGCTGTCATCCCGTGTACTTCGTGATAACATTCTTAGTTCTTTCCGCTTAATGAATGGTATGAAATCTGACCAGCTTGGTTATAATGGTGATTCGCACGATGTTTACATCAACGAACATCTCACATTGCGTAACAAACAGTTGTTTCGTGCCACCCGGGATGCAGCAAAAAAATTTGATGTCAAGTGCGTATGGATTAAAATGCCACAATTTTGGCTCGGAAATCAGACACATCGCCCATATTTCTAAGCTTGGTTTGGAGAATCCTAAATAACTCCATTACTAAAGTGTTTGTTAAAGTGCGTATTTATTTATTACACCTTTTATATAATTGTTTAGTTTGCGTTATTGTATATAAACTTGGCGTAATATTTACTCGATGCTATATTATTCTTAATCGCTGTACTCACAATATAATTTATAACAAACAGATCGGTAACAAAAAACACATTCCTATTATATTGACACTATCGCATAAATTGTTTAAATTACCTCTTATAATTGTGTCGGCTACCATTATTTGTGTATATTACTTGTATTGTATTGTTGCTGGGCGGGTTCCAGTGGTTGTGTGTATAAATTGGCTACCTAGTTATGTGAAACATATTCAAACACAACCGGGCTGCGGCATATACACTAACAATTTTATTATGTTCACAAACCTATGAATAGTAAACATGATAGGAAAGTCACACTATTCTATCAAAATTGCAGGGGATTGCGCACAAAAATGCAAACACTGTACATGAACGTTCTCTCAGTATCGTATGATATCATTGTGCTCACAGAAACATGGCTTACTCCACATATATTCAACAATGAATTCATCGATGATCGTTATACAATATTCCGACAAGATCGTGATCGCTTATTAACGAATAAACAGGACGGCGGCGGAGTGCTAGTGGCAGTGAAACGTGAACTGCGCCCAGTGTGCCTAGTGCGAGTTTTATCGAGCCCTACTCGATCGTACGCATCGAACGCGTTAACGCGAATTTGTATGGAATTAGAGCAGCGCCATCTAGTAGTCACTAGATGAAGCTGTCTCATTCCATAGCAGCTACTAGATGGCACTGCCCTAATTCCATACAAATTCGCGTTAACGCGTTCGATGCGTACGATCGAGTAAAGCTTGATAAAACTCGCACTCCGCACACTGAGCGCATTACTATCCCCACTTGTGCCGCCGCCTCTCACCTCGAGCATGTCGTAGTTGCACTGCCGACTGACCGTCGCAATAACAAAAAACATCTGATAAGCGCTGTTTACATCCCTCCTTGCACTTCAGAAATTATATACACATCACACTTTGACATATTGAGTAGCATAGTATTGCAAACGAACACCGAATCTTTTTGTATCTTAGGTGATTATAATATGCCTAATATCAATTGGATACCTAATAACGACACTCTAAACAAGAGTATGGTACCTGCTGATGTGAAAACGGAATGCATCCCCCTGGTAGATTTCATGGCAGTGACTGATTCATTTCAATATAACTACATATTAAACACAAAACAGCGTATACTTGATCTTTGTATCTCTAATGTAGATATATTGAATATACGACCTTGTGACCCTCTTTTGCCGGTTGATGCACATCATCCCCCCTTCTTAATTGAAACCATAACTAACTTGCACTACTCGCCAATGCAGCGATGCTCCGCAATTAGATATAAGTACGAGTCAGCTAACTATGATATAATAAACAATGAATTATTGAGAATAGATTGGAAAAGTGGAAAACTTATAATAACATATGTGACTACGAAGTTTTTTCTTTATACCGTACAAGGTTCAAGTCGGAATGTAATAAATGTTAATCCAGATATATGGCAAATGTTGAAGAGAGTATACAAAAAAATATAAAATATTTCTGGACATATATAAAAAGCCGTAGGAGCGCATCTGGTATTCCGGCAAATATGCGTTATAAAGACACTTCATCAAGTGAGCCTAATCAAATCTGTAATCTTTTCTCGTCATTTTTCTATTCCGTTTTTGAACCGACTACCCTGAACCCCACAGTATGGCAACCGCACCAACCCATGTCCAGTATCTCAGAAATTATCGCCGATATTTACATAGACAAAGATTCAATAAATAAAGCTTTAAAGAAACTAGATCTCTCAAAAGGACCTGGTCCTGATGGAATACAAGTAACTTTCCTAAAATCCACGGCTGATTCCATATCTGAACCTTTACCATCTTATATAATAAATGTTTAAGTGAAGGAGTATTTCCATCAGTCTGGAAGCACGCATACATTACACCAATACACAAGGGTGGTAATATACATGACATAGAAAATTACCGCCCTATCTCGATTCTGTCGTCTTTAGCTAAAATATTTGAAAGTTGTGTACTAGACACAATTTAATATACCCTATCCTACATAAAAACATAATTCCCGAACAACATGGATTTGTTAAGCGGCGATCCACCACTACTAATCTCCTCATATTTACCAACTATCTTTTTGAGAATATGGAGCGACGTTTGCAAACCGACGTTGTATACACTGATTTTAAAAAATGTTTTGACCGAGTGGATCATCAAATACTATTACACAAAATATCCTATAACGGCATCCGGGGTAACTTGTTGCGATGGTTTACCTCATATATTACAGGGCGACTCCAGACTGTTGTAATTAATGGCTATAAATCAGAAACTGTCAATATCACCTCTGGAGTTCCACAGGGTTCCATTCTTGGGCCCTTACTGTTTATACTATTTATAAATGATATTAAAAGTTGTTTCCTGAACTCAAAATTTTTAATGTATGCAGATGACCTTAAAATTTTTAGAACTGTCACCAATCTTAATGATGCTATCTCACTACAAGAAGACTTAAATAGATTTTTTAAATACTGCATTGATAACAAACTTCAGGTAAGTATAGAAAAATGTCAAACAATCACCTTCTCTAAGTTAAAGAATAATTATCCCAACAAATATTACTTATGTAACAATCATTTAACTTCAGTTGATACTGTCAAAGATCTGGGCGTCCACTTAGACTCTAAACTGCACTTTGATAATCATATAAATATGATTAAAGAGACAGCTTTCAGAATGTACGGTTTTATCTATAGAAACAGTCGTGATTTCAAGCACCCTTCTACGTATATTTATCTCTATAAAACAGTTATACGTCCCCAAGTCGAGTATGCCGCTCCCGTATGGAACCCTGTGTTTGATAAATATAAAAGTGCGCTTGAGCAAATTCAACGTAAATTTTTGCGATATATCAACTATAAAAGTTGTCGCTCGCGCCGGTCATACACACAACTGCTGGAAAAATTCAATCTGCTTAGCCTCGAGCATAGGCGCATGCTTCTTTGTGTTATGGCCTTACATGGCATATGCAATAATAAATTTGACTGCACTGACCTATGCAAAAATATATGTTACAGTGTTCCACGGACTGTACATCACCGTAGTGTGCGTAAGAAATGTTTATTTTACACGCCAATAAGCAGAACATACGCCGGCAAGCGTGCCCCATTGCGACACATTGTTGACATATTTAATAAGACCTTTTCCGACTTAGACATATTTGTTACCTCTACGGCTAAGTTTAAAAGAATGGCAATTAATACTTTGTTAATAACTTAACTATTTCTTTTTTCTCTTTGTTTTTGATACAACAGAAATAATTTTATTCGTGATAATACAAACTATGTATTTAACTTAAAGTAGTTATTTTTTTCTTGTGCACTATCAAACGCACTTTAATTATAATTATGTATTGTAATTTTTGTGTGAATTGTATCGAGTTACACAACCGTAAAAAAACATGTGGATAACGTTGTGGGTTTCATAATGATCATAAACTTGTGTAGTATTGTAAGATCGTGAACTTAATATGTACTATGTAAACTGTTTGTTGTCCCTAATAAAATAAATAAATAAATAAAATAAATAACGAATGTGTACAGCCTCATCATCTTAAGTAAAAGGTATACACGGTGTTTCATAACAACCAATAAATAATAATCAATTCTTTATCGAAAACTAATTATTAAATTGTGTTTACCCGTAATGTCATTCAACCCAAAATTTTCATGTAAATCATAGACATGATGATGATATTATGATATACATGAAAATTTTGGGCTGAATGACATTACGTGTAAACACATTTTAATAATTAGTTTTAGATAAGGAATTGATTATTTATTGGTTATTATGAAACACCGTGTATATAAGATTATATATTGGTATAATTAATGTATTTTTATGTATATTGTATTTGTGGTTTATATATTATTTTATTTTAGTTATTTTATAGTGAGAGCAAAAATGTAGTTGACGCGTTTGTGTGTTTCCCACAAAACAAAATATCCTTCATACTCACAGGTTGGCTGGAAGAAATCTCTATGAGAGATAAGTCCACCTTTGTGTACATTGTCTTTTAAAATTTTCTAGTATAAGTTACTATGCCCAATAAAGAGTATTATACTCGTAAGTTCATCAAACATTTTATTGTATAAGATCAGCGGCACGTGATTTAGCTAGGCAACCTATTTGCAACCGATGTATCAATGAATACATTAGCTAGTGTTATAATAGTAGTCTGTGTAACTCTTAAATAGATTATTGTTCTGTGGTGATTCTGGTGCGTGTTGATTCTATCTTGATGGTGTTTGGTCTCAAATTAAACTACATTTAAAAATGATATCTTGTTTAATTATAACATGGTGACAGCGGTGAAACCAAAGGATCTAAAGTGAATATTTGTCTTAAGCTGTGTCGGTGATTTGGCGAAGTTTTGTTTATATTTGAGAAATTTGTATGTCGACAACATGGCGGGTCCAGCGTCACACAATTTTGTAGTGGAACCTCCAGTATTTAACAATACATCAGAGTCAAAAATTAGAAATAGATTCGTCAATTTTCTTACTGCTTACTATGAAGAAGCTTCGGAAAAAAAGAAAATCGCAATGTTGTTGCATGCTGGTTGTGATGACTTGATTTCGATTCATGAAACGTTTCCAAACAAGGCGGATATAAAAGAGTTAAGTGAAGTTCTAAAATTGTTTGATGACCATTTTATTCCTTTAAAGAAACCTAACATATGAGCGATTTAGGTTCTTAAATAGAAGACAAAATGATGATGAAAGCTATGAGCAATATGCTGTTGTATTGAAAAAATTGTCAGAGTCTTGTGATTTTGGATCCTTACAAGAAGAATTAATTAAGGACATTTTTGTCAGTGGAATCAATAACAAAAATTTGCAGCAAAAGTTGCTAACTACACAGAATCTAACCATTAAACTTGCATTAGACATATGTCGAATATCTGCAGTGGTTGCTGAGAGAGTAGAGGAAATGAATTAAAAACAAGAAGAAGTTGTTAAAAAAGAGTTAGATATTGATGTAATAAAGAAGCATTTTAATAACAGGAAAACAGAGAAAACGTGTGGCTATTGCAATTATCAGCATAGATATGGAAAATGTCCAGCGTATGGTAAAATTTGCAACAATTGCAAAAAACGCAACCATTTTGCAACTGTTTGCAAACAAATAAATGCTGTCTCTGTCTGTGAGGATTCTCAGGAGAGTGAATCTGGTAATCAAGATAATGAGTGTGTTCGTGATTGGTGCAAAATTAAATTAAATATTAATAATCAAGCTCTTGTGTTTAAGGTGGATACGGGGGCTGCCTGTAATGTTATAAGTCTACGCATATATAGGTCATTAGGGCTGGACACAAGTCGTCTGTTGAAGAGTAATGCCATTATTAGTTCATTTACAAAAAATGTTGTGGACATAGTTGGCAGGTGCCATCTTCACTGTGAGTATAAAAAGAAGATATATAAAATAGAATTTTATGTTTCTAAAAATAATTTGGATAGTATATTAGGCTTTCAGACTGTAGAGAAACTAAAGTTAACTAAGAGAGTTAATGTTATTTGTAAGGAAAGTTGTTTATATAATGAGTATGTTCCAGAGAAGTACTATGAACTGTTTGATGGAAATGTAGGTTTAGTATCACAGCCAGTTAAGATACATATCAACAAGCTAATAAAGCCTGTTGTTTCTCCTGCCCGTAGACTGCCGTATGCATTAAGAGATCAAGTCAAAAAAGAATTAGATCTTATGGAGTCTAAGGGAATAATTAAGAAAATTACAGAACCTACCGATTGGGTTAGTCAGATGGTAGTGGTTATGAAAAAAGATAAATCTTTAAGAATATGCTTAGATCCGAGACCATTAAATGTAGCCATTAAAAGACTTTCCCTTTCCTAAACTAGAAGAGGTAGCTGTTAAGTTAAAACATGCTAAATATTTTTGTAAATTGGATGCCCAGTCTAGTTTTTGGATGTTACCTCTAGATGAAGCTAGTACTAAGCTGTGTACTTTTCAGACTGACTGGGGAAGGTATTGTTTTTTAAGAGTTCCATTTGGCTTAAATTGTGCTCCAGAGATATGTCATCGAATCATCTCTGAGACGTTTGAGGGCATTGAAAATACAGCAACCTATCAAGATGATATTTTAGCTTGGGCTGACAGTCCTGAACAGTTAAGGGAGATTGTACTAAACATTTTAGAAAAAGCCAAAACCTCAGGGATCAAATTTAACCCTAAAAAGTGTATATTCAATACAAAGCATGTGGAATTTTTAGGGCACTTGTTTGATGGAAATGGAATGTCTATTAGACAGGATAGAATAAAAGCTATAAAGGAGTTAAATATACCAAACAATAAGAAGTCATTACAAAGAATATTAGGGCTATTTAATTACTTATCAAAATTTATTCCGAACTATAGTGAGAAAACTGCCATATTAAGAGACTTGTTAAATGATGATGTACAGTTTATTTGGAATTCTGAACACAGTAAGGCATTTGATAATTAAAAAAAAAATATCACTCTTATCATTACTCTTAATTATCACCCTGTGCTGGGATTGTATGATAGTACAAAAAACTTATTCTGAGTGTAGATGCCAGTTCCAATGGCTTGGGAGCAGTTCTCTTACAGGAGGGAAAGCCTCTAGGATATGCTTCTCGTGCTTTAACTGAGGTACAATCTAGGTATTCTCAAATCGAAAAAGAATTGTTAGCAGTTTGTTTTGGCATTGAACGATTTAAATTGTATTTAATAGGAAGGCAACAGTTTCGTATAGAGACTGATCATAAGCCATTGTTAGGACTTATCAATAAGCCTCTTTATAAAGTACCAATAAGATTGCAAAGAATGCTTTTAAGACTACAGCCATATGACTTTGAATTAGTGTATACCCCAGGTAAATTCATGTATATGGCAGATAGTTTGTCAAGAGATTTCAATGAAAAAAGTTGTGATGTTGAAAAAAGGGATTTTGACCAGGATTTAGAGTTACAAATAGCACTATTAAATAAGCAATTACCATTAAACGACAATGATCTGAATCTTTTTAGGGACCACTATAAAAATGACAAGGTATTAGAAAAAATCAAGTATTATGTTCAAGCAGGTTGGCCCAAATACTATAAAGATGTGCCTAATGAATGTAAACAATATTTCCAATTTCAGTGTGAATTATCAGTGATTAATGGTATATTATTAAGAGGCAATAGGGTGTTTGTTCCTTGTAGTTTAAGATTAAAAATGTTAAAAGAGCTTCACTTAGCACATCCAGGAGTTAATAGGATGATCAGTAAAGCAGAATCGAGTTTGTATTGGATGGGTATTAACGAAGATATAAAAAAAATTGTGGGGTCATGTCAAGTGTGTCTGAAATACCTAAGAAATAATTGTAAGTCTAAATTAATAAGTAAACCAATTCCACACTTACCTTGGATGGATGTAGCCTGTGATGTCTTTGAATTATATGGAATATATTATATGGTTCTAGTTGATGCACTAAGTAATTTCATAGAATTATGTACCTTAGTCAATTTAAAAAGTGAAACTGTTATTGAGAAAATTAAAAGTATCTTTGCAAGGCATGGTGTTCCTAAAACATTTTACACTGATGGTGCTTTATATTTTACATCAGAACAATTTAAACAATTTGTTAGTCGGTGGCACTTTGTGCATATCACATCAAGCCCTCACTACCCAAAGTCTAACGGACTAGCTGAAAGTGCAGTTAAATCAATGAAAACTTTGGTTAAAAAATGTCTAGACTCCAAGGAAGATGTGTATCTAGCATTATTGATTGACTATTTTAGGAACACCCCGAGGGGCGGCATTAGTTCTCCAGCATCAATGTTGATGAGCAGAAACTTAAAAACCAATCTTCCATGTACTTATGATTATCTAAAACCTAGGATTACTTATTATAAGGATAGACAGAGGTTACATGAGTTAAGGTGTCAATCAAGTTATTATTATAATCAACATGCTAATAGGAAATGTATGTTTAGTGTGGGAGATAAGGTTATGTTTAAGAAATTACCAAAAAATGTTTGGGAACCTGGTGTTATAGTAAATAAAGAAAAGACTCCAAGAATGTTTAAGGTAAAGGCTAGTAATGGCAAATATTACAATAGGAATGAATTTTATTTGTTACACAGTCGAGATAACAGACAAAATCTTAAGTTTAGTTTACAAACAAATGATGTGGAGGATCAAAATTGTAATACAGAAATAAGTGAACCTGAATATAGAAATGATGATTGTAATTTGAATGTAGAGGAACCCCTAGAGTCTAATGAAAATTGTAATGTAAAATCTTGTGAGCCGGATAGAAGGAATAGTAAATGTGAGTTAAATGTATTGGAGCCTCAACAGAGTAAGATAAATAGTCCAAATGTCAAAACGTTTACTAGATCTGGTAGAGCTGTTAAGTTTCCTAAAAGATTTCTTTAGTGGTAACATATATAATTTTGGGGTTATTAATTATAAGTTCAAATTATTGTGAAAGGGGGAGATGTTATAATAGTAGTCTGTGTAACTCTTAAATAGATTATTGATCTGTGGTGATTCTGGTGCGTGTTGATTCTATCTTGATGTTGTTTGGTCTCAAATTAAACTACATTTAAAAATTATATCTTGTTTAATTATAACAGCTAGCATTTATACTTTATTATCATTAAATAACAGATGAGAGTATATATTTCTTATATATACCGGATCTTGTACTATAGTATACAGGGTGACAGGAAAAGTCGACGTATTCCTTGTAAGGGGTTATAGTACAGGTCATAAGCAACAAAAAAGTCCAATTAACCAGGGGTCAAAAACAGTTGGTTATCGAGCTACGACGGTTTTAAAATTGTTGAGATTTTTTCCGACTTGTTACCAAAAATTTTTTTTTTAAAACTACACCATTCACAATGTCAAATTGATTTAATTGCGGAAAGCTGAAAATGGGCAGTTAATTTAAATTAAAATTGTTGTCAAAAACTTACATAATTTTGGAAATAAGAAGTCTTTATTGACAATTAAGTCGATTAATTTTTTATCTTTCTGAAAATCGACGTCAATTATTGAAAGAAAAATGTATGACAGTTGGCGTAAAAACTACTAAAATAACTTGCTGGTTTCATAAGCTTTTAAACAAGGTAAAAATATTATTTACTTTTATTAGTAGTTTTTACAGAAATTTTATTTTATTTAATTTTTATTTTATTTTATTTGGGGGGCTTACCGTATAAAAACTACTTAACACATAAATTTATAACAATAAACCAATAACAAGCCTCCACACATAGTAATAAACTAGTATACATTATTATGATTCAATTACTTAAAGTATTGCTCTAATTCTAACTTATTTGTACTCTAAACAATTTTATAATAAGTTCGCTAAGTCATCGGTCATCAACTTAGTTATGCTCGCCTACTACAAAAAAGATCTATCTTGTCCATATGTTTCTTGCTTATTACATTAAAATCTTTAAAAACTCTTACCAGATAAGAATTACCACGCTACACAGTACGCACGTGTGGAACATGAAGCATATTCCTAGGGCGATAGTGGCGGGGCGGGACATTAATATATAATTTTGACAAAAGTGAAGGGCAGTCAATCTTGGATTGGGCTATTTTCAACAGAAAACGAATATCGCTAATTTTTCTGCGAGTCTCTAATGGAAGAAGATGAAATTGGGCACAGCGATGGGAATAATCAAGATATGGAATTCTGAATTTATAGCAAAAAAATCTTGTGAACTTTCGCTGAATTCTTTCAAGTCTTGATGAGTGTACCATATAATTTGAGTTCCATACTTGGCTAGCATACTCTAGGTGGCTTCTGACAAATGCGGCATACAATATTTTAAGCGGATTCATGCTGGTAAACATCCCACTGTTACGAATAGTAAAACCAAGAGCCGAAGAAGCTTTTTTCGCTATTGCGTCAATATGAAGCTCGTACGTGAGCTGGCTATCACGGTAAACTCCAAGATCTTTAGTATTGGTTAAACGTTCTAATGGGGTGTTATCAATGGAATAGTTAAATTCAAGTGAAATCTTTTTACGCGTAAAAGTTATAACCAGACACTTATTAATGTTAAGATCTAAATTGTTGTGTTTACAGTAGGCTACAACTCTCGTAAGATCGTCCTGAAGGAGATGGGCATCAGTCGCATTATTGATCTTTCTATAAATCTTCATATCGTCAGCAAATAGTAAAAAATGGGAATGATGAAAACATGAGCTGATGTCGTTGATGAAAAGGACAAACAGCAGAGGTCCTAACAAAGATCCCTGCGGAACTCCAGAGGGAATATTAGTCCAAGAAGATGTAAGCCCATTAAGCACCACCGCTTGACTTCGATTCTGAACATATGATGAGAACCGTCTAAAAAGATCTCCCTTTATGCCCAACATTGAAAGCTTTTTTAATAGGATGACATGATCAACCCGATCAAATGCCTTGCTATTATCAGTATAAATAGCGTCAACCTGAGTTCCATCATCCATACACCCCGTGATAAAATCAGTAAACAAAATCAAATTGGATACAGTAGATCCACCTCTGAGGAACCCATGTTGTTGCTCACAAAATTTACTAGAAAGACTATTGTATAACTGATTATAGAAATTAGCAAAAGGTCAAAATTCATAATTTCATCTTTGAATAAAAATGTCTGGAAAAGGCAAAAATACGAAGTAGAAATAAAGGAAATTGCATTTTAATACACAAAAGACTTAAAAATACTAAAGAACAAACCAACATAAATAAAAACATTATAAGTCCTGTTCAAATTGTCTGCCATTGTTACGTATGCACGCACGCAGCCTACGGCGTACCTCACTCACCGTCACACGCGTTGAAAGTGATGTCTTAATGACTTCAGCAGCTGATACGATCCTCGCTCTCAAATCTTCAATGGAAGTCGCAGGTGTGGGGTAGACTAGATCTTTCATGTGACCCCAAAGGTAATAGTCACAAGGCGTCAAATAAGGACTTCTCGCCGGCCATGGAGTTGGGCCACCTCTACCGATCCACCTTAGTGGATAATTTTCATCCAGCCACTGTCGTACACCACGGTAAAAGTGAGCTGGGCACCCATCATGCTGGTATACCATATTTCTTCTTGTAGTTAGCGGAACATCTTCCAAAAGCGTGTTCACTTCCTCTCTTAAAAAAGTTTCGTATGTTGTGCCATTCAGGTTTTGGGTCAGGAAGAATCCGAAGAATCAAGAATTATCGTGTACAATCCGAAAAAAATCTCAAAAATTTTTAAACCGTCGTAGCTCGATAACCAACTGTTTTTGACCCCTGGTTAATTGGGCTTATTTTGTTGCTTATGGCCTGTACTATAACCCCTTTTAAGGAATACGTCGACTTTTCCTGTCACCCTGTATACTTAAATGATTTAGTTGAGACTAAAGCCGGCTTTTGACTATGGGATGTAATGTAATATATATTACATTTTGAGATATAATATTTTATCGCTTGCCATACTTTTTTACGAGACCGTTCTCACTGTGCTATAATATATATTACACCCCAAACTGTAAATATTTTTTCGCTCGACCGAGCTATATTTGAAGGCTATTTAGGCGGTATATATTTTACCTCACGTTCCCGCACACCGCACCTCTGCCCCTGCCTCGCCTTCATTTCGAATCGTGACGGTCATGCGCACGTACCTAGCTGTCCGCATGTTATGATTTTTGGGTATTTTGGTTCGCAATCTTTTCTTTACGTATTTACCTATTTACGTATTTATCCCTATAATGCAGGGTTTTTTAAACTTTTTGCAGTCACGGACCCCTTTCACAATTTAAACAATTCCACGGACCCTGTTTAACCATATTTTTGGAAATGAAGAACACCTTATTTATATTGATAAAATAGTACATTGTTACCCTAGGGGTGAAAGTAACTTATTTAGTCCCGAGACGGTGTTTGGCGCCCGAGCGTAGCGAGGGCACCAATAGTTCGAGGGACTAAATAAGTCTTTAACCCGAGGTAAACACTGTGCTTTTCATTACGAATACAAGGAAAGTAAAAATAAAACAATGAATTAGCTAAAGAAAAGACGTGTAAATTTTTTTACCTAAATTAACAACTTCTGCTTTAGCCCGCTTTTTTTTCTCTTATAAAAAAACTCCATACCTGAATTAGATGAACTCATTGTGTTAATTCTGAACACAAGTTACACAAATATAATTAACAGTTAATACAAATCTCTGCTATATGGAAGTATTAACAAAACTCTACAAATGGAAAAAAACAAATGAAGATCGCATTGCCGCTTTCCCGCTTATTTTGTTTTTTTTTTCTGTGGCCGTTCCAGCCATTATTTTTCATTTTCATAATTTAAAAAATAGTAAATATTTTGCCCAAATCTATGTTATTTTAAAGAAATAATTGAAAATAAATTATAATAAAGTCATTTAAAAAATATATTCTTTAAATACTTAACATTATGTTATGTCAATTTTACACCGCGCTGTAATTGAGTGGCTGTATAGAAAGTCGGAACATGGTTCAATAAAAATGTGAAAAAAGAACTAGTTCTTAAAATGTGACAGCAGCTGTCAGTTGAAAGTGATTCTCCCTAGGGCTGAAAAGTATTACTTTCAACCCGCTCCTCAGGCAACTTCAGACCTACTTTCAGAGTATGAGTAATGAAAAATACTTTTATTGATCCTTGCATTACACTTACTACTAAGCTAATGAGAAGGGTGCAGCTGTTTGGCCTCAATGAGAACGTTAAATTGTGGGATTGTCTTCGACAAGGCAAGACGCATGTGATGTTTACGTCGAGTTTACTACACAATGTTTACAGACTGATCTACTGCGGACCACTGATACACATGCTACGGACCCCTAAGGGGTCCGTGGACCCCACTTTAAGAAACCCTGCTATAATGGAACATTTTATAGAAAGTGTTAGGAAATATCCATGTTTATGACCGACTAATCGTGAAGAGTATAAAATGAATGAAATTAAGGATGCTGCATGGAGAAACGTAAAAGAAATTCACTATAATCTTTTCTTAGTCTAATATGATTCGATATCCAGAATCGACGTTTATTGATTTTTTTGTTAAATAATGAGACATGTAAATCGAATACTGCATCATCTTCGTCTGATGAACTATCGAAAGTATCTAGCAAAACAATTTCCATATTATCCATTTATTAACGAGGAGTCAACCGTTTCGATTAGACGTTATGATGTAAGGATCATAGAAGCTGAACTATTCTTAAAAATATATCTGATAGTGAGAACAGCAAACCCGGGATGTAATATATAGCTGAACATGTAATATATATTACATCCTATAGTCAAAAGCCGGCTTAATATAAACAGTGATATCGCAGACTGTGACATTTTTGATTCCAGAGATCTCGCTTTTGGTAGAGACGGACAGACTTCTAAAAATATAAAAACATGGCGGTGGAGTTGCTATTGCTGTTAAAAAAGTTTTAAAGTTATTTGTTACTCTGGATTACAAATGTTAACTCTTCATCGGAGTTTAACTTTAATATCTGCCTAACTTACATACCTCCATACTAATACTGGAGGTATGTAAGATTTAACTAAATACGAGTATTTACTAGATCTTTCAAAATATCATTAGTGAAGCAGATGATAATACTCGTAGTAAATTCATTTGTGTTGGCAACTATAATACCTCTGTCCTACAGTGGCTGACCACACCTCGCTGCTCGTATCTAACTCCTTCTCCCCCTACTGACCATAGGTCAAGTTTGTTAGTAGAAACAATGTCTTTAATTGGTCTCTACCAACCTGAACCCCACAATTGCACTGGTCGCCGCCAGTCGTTGATCCCTCGGATGATTGGGCTTCCCTATTTTGGGGGGGTGAGAAGGGCTCGCCATAGGCGAGCAGATGCCGACGAGGTCGTGGAAGTATTCGATAGACTTCCCATGACCTTGTCAGGTAGTGACGCGTCCCACCTCGACGTACCCTCCTCGTCTAATTAGGGGGAGGATGCGGCGGTTATGAATGTGCTTGCGCCGTGGCATATATGAGGGGGCATCGTTGACTTTCAGTCGGTAGGCCACGGCCGTGGGGTAGGGTAACATACTGTCCCAGTTGCAGCGGAGAGTCCGATACGCGAGGTATGCTTAATGCATTTCCCAACGTTATAAAAAGGTGTTTCTGACACTACAGGTACCTTTGTCTTTTACGTTGCCCTATTAACCTAGCCTCGTATTGCTCAGGCATATCTGACGCTACCAGCTCTCTTTGTCTCTCACTTTGCCCTATTAACCTGGCCTCATGTTGCTCAGGTAGTTCTAAAACAACCGGCTCCTTTTATCACGCATATCTGACGCTACCAGTAGCTCTCTTTGTCTCTCGCGTTGTCTTATTAACCTGGCCTGATTAACCAGGTGTTTCTGATGCCAACCATTCTTTTCGTTTCTGTAGTCGAAAGTTGACTATGGGGTTCACTTTCTCTCTCTTTCGCACGTATTGCTCTATACTTTAATTACGCCTTTTCAAGCCTTATTTTTCGTAGTATTGCGGTTTCTGTTTTATTTTGTTTCTTTTATTATTATTTGTTACGACTACCATGCTGTTCGCACCAGAGGTCCAATAGAGGGGAAGGCTATTATACAACAAGATGTCCAAGTGTCGAGGGAAAAACACAAAAGTAACGACATATCATTTTTATCCAACCTAATGTCACACTGCCCTCGGCACATTTTAACCTTTTACCTTAACTTGGTTGGTGTACCGCTAACGACGTATCATTCTTAGCCACCTTAACTTCACACAGTCGTCGACACGATATAAAATCTTGACTTGAGTGGGAGATCCATGCTCGAATCCCGATTCCTAGTTGATGAAGTTCTTTTTTTTTATTAGATTTCAATTTTAATGTAAGTAAAGAATGTCTAAACGCTATGATCCGCCACGCACTGTGTTGTGTTCTACTTCTAAACCCCTTTAATACTAACCTCATTTGTTACTAATTACACATATTGAAACAAATATAAAATCTGGAATTTTGTGCGGCGGCCTTCTTAGATTTGAAATTTGTCGTAGTGTACATGTATTCTACAAGTCCAGCCATTTCATTGATACTCATATTGAGGGGGCTGTGAAAAAATATGTTAATCCGCCATTTTGTAGCGGCGGCCATCATGGATTTACAATGATACTGATTATATTAAATAGTAGTCATTAGAACTAAAAATATGTACCGAATATCAGCTCAATCTGTCAATAGTAAGGGGGTTAAATTTCAACTACTTTTCAACCAAAAAAACTCATTGTGTGGTTTTATAAAACCACGATGCAAGTGAAACTTTTGATCGTAGGCATTTAAGGCAATGGCAAGGCCATATTCGCCTTGGCTGCTTTGCCAAGCGCATTTTACTTGTCTTTACCCCTACTCCGTGGCCAGCTCAAACTCAAACTCAAAAATCTTTATTCAATATAGACCTTTACTTACAGGCACTTAATGACGTCAAAAAATAACATAATAATCTTCAACCAAGAATATAATTAATTAAATTATTTAATCCTTGTATGTACGTACACACACCCCAACCAATATTAAGATGTGTGCAAATACAAGTCAAATGACAAAAAAAAAGTTCGGAATTTGGGAGAGCCTTCTCGAGAAGAACAGGAAAGAAACTCGGAGGGTCTTGTATTTTTTTGTCTCCTCTTTGAAAATGCCAACATTACAATATTTTATTTCACGAACATTCTTATTTTTTAAAATTATATAGAAATGCCTGTCGGAGTGAGTGGAACAGTTACTCGAATGAAATTTATCCCATTATCACAGTGTTTTTTTTATTGCTACTAAGTTGGCAGACAAGCGAACTGCCCAGCACCTGATTGTAAGTGGCAACAGTCACATACATCCTCCTGTGAGATTCGCAGTAAAACTGCAACCCCCACAAGAACCACAGTGTACGTTGCCAACTTGTGACATCAGATGTAAAGTCACGGTACCCAGTTATTTCAGTGCCATATCTTACCCTTCAAACCGGAACACAGGAATGCAAGCACTGCTGCTTTGCGGTAGAAATAGGTAAGACGGAGGTACCCATGCACACGATCCTGGTACAGAGTCTCCTTCCGGACAGTGTTAACACCCTTTGAACATCAATTATTACATTTATTGTCAATTCCAAGCTTTTAGTTTTAGTTTTATCTGTCATAAATCAGACCCCTTGAAAGTGACTTAAAATTTATTCAAGCTAAGTGCTTTAATATTAAAAATAATATCTACGTCACAGCTATACTCACGAAGTATGTCGGTTTCTGTCCGACTAGTTTCACTCTCCCTGAAGAAGGGTCCCCGATGGACCCGAAACTAGTCGGACAGAAACCGACATACTTCGTGAGTATAGCTGTGATATTATTATATACGGTAGATATTATTTTTAAGTATGTCTCACGATAGTTTTAACAAGTTAATTGCTTTAATATTATTTGGGATTTTATTGTAGAAGCGTACAGAAAGGCCTTTGGAAGAATAATTGACTTTTTTAAGCCTAGTATTTGGTAACGCTATCATATTTTTTGTCTAGTATTTACTGAATGAATATCTCTGTTTTTACAAAACGAATGTATATTTTTATGAACGTATACTATATTCTCGTAAATATATTGCGACGCAACGGTCATAATACCAATTTCTTTAAATTTTTCTCTCAAAGAGTCTCTTAGATTATAAATAGCACGAATAGCCCTTTTTAGCAGCACAAAAACAGCAGTCTGAATGTCGGCAGCATTTCCCCACAGCAGAATGCCATACGACATCACACTATGACATGATGGCTGTAATCCGATATGCGATAGATGGACAAAAAAAATAGAGGCGATGGAATGTTGGCTAAAACCCTGCCCTTTAGTGGGCGTGTGGTAGGGTCCACAATGCGACATCTCTACTCACGCGCCCGATTAGAGATTTTATACCATACAATTTACGCATCAAAATTTGACAAACTGGTAGAAAACGATATTTTGCGCGAACCAGATTCATTTTCATTGTTGTCGCTTGGGAACGATTTTTGGGTGGCTGTAATTACAACCTTTGGCTGGCTGTTTCGGTGGCTGTAATTAAAATTTAAGGTCTGGATCCGCGCCCGCCGCTCGCAGCTTCTCGCCCGCGTATTTTCGTTTTTCGCGTTTTCGATATATTTCCGTAGGAAAAAAATCTATCGCCCATGTTACTCACTGATAATAAAGCATTCTATGAGTGAAAAAAATTTGCTAGTTGCGACGTACGGGCAAAAAGTCTAAGGTTTCGAAAGAGACTCTGGATCTAATGGATAAACAGCGAAACGATCCGACAGTCACTCCGTCAGAACAACAGGCCCTAAATAAGTCCATCTCCAAGCTGGTAAGACGTGACCTTCGACGCTCTAATACACTCTCAATACAGTGAGGCAATTGAATAGAACCGGGGGTCCAAAGTCTTCGTACAGCAGCTTGGAAGAAGCCACCTGACGAAGCTAACCAAAGCAAACGGAGAAATCGCCGCTTCGAAACCGGAGATTCTTTCGGAAGTTAGCACCTTTTACAGCCAGTTGTACGCGTCGCACTCGCCCCATCCCACGCCGGATGAGAAGAATCCAAGAGCTCCCTTAACCCGCCATGTGACGGAGAATCTCCCTGACCTGCCTGGACGAAATCGAGGTGGCTCTTGGGCAACTTAAAAATGGAAAATCTCCGAGGGAGGATGGAGTCACAACGGAGCTTCTAAAAGCTGCTGGTAAGACGATACTGAAGGAGCTCCAGCGTATATTCAACTCAATTCTTTTCTCCGGGAGAACTCCCAAGGCATGGCACGGGAGCTTGGTCGTTTTGTTCTTTAAGAAAAGCGACAAGACTTTGTTGAGGAACTATCAACCAATTTCACTCCTGAGCCATGTCTATAGGTTGTTTTCAAGAGTCTGAATTGCAACAAGACTTGACGAAGCTCAACCTCCGGAGCAGACCGAATTCCGACGGAGTTATAGCACCAAAGACCACATTCACACAGTAAGGCAGGTTATACAGAAGACCAATGAGAATAACCAACCCCTGAGCACGGCATTTGCGGACTATAAGAAAGCTTTTGACTCCGTCGAGACCTGGTCTGTTCTGGAGTCCTTGCAGAGGTGCCAAGTTGATTGGCGATCGAAGTGCTGAGATGTCTTTATGATACTGCCAATATGTCCATCGTTGTCCAGAATGGTCAGACTGAGCCTATCCTTCTGCGTGGTGTGAGGCAAGGGGATGTAATATCACCGAAACTCTTCTCCGCTACGCTGCAAGATGTATTCGGAACGATCAGCTGGGCAAGACGTGGCATTAATATAAGCGGCGAGTACATCTCACACTTACAATTCGCGGACGATATCGTCATTATGGCTGAAACGCTGCAAGACCTACAAGAGATAGTAAACAGCCTGGCTGAGTCTTCCAAACGCATCGGTCTCCGTATGAACTTGGATAAAACCAAAGTCATATTCAACGAGCTTGTTGATCCGGGACACGTCATAGTAAATGGAGTATGTCTCGAAGTTGTAGAAGAATATGTGTACTTAGGGCAAACACTTCAACTAGGCAGAAACAACTTCGAGAGGAAAGCCAATAGAAGAATTCAGTTGGGCTGGGCAGCAATTCATAAGCTTCATCATGTCTTCTCGTCACTCATCCCTCAGTGTCTTAAGTCGAAAGTTTTCGACCAGTATGTCCTCCCAGTCATGACATACGGTGCCGAGGCGTGGCCACTCACGGCTCAACTAGTCCACCAGTTTTAAGTCGTTCAGTGTGCTGCGGAAAACGATATGCTCGGAGTATCACTGAAATACCATCAGAATGATATCAGAAACGATGTGATCCGACTGAGAACTAAAGTCACCGACATAGCCCACTGAATCAGCATACGGTAGTGGCAGTAGGCTGGCCACATGATCCACAGAACTAACGGACGTTGGAGTCGTAAGGTTCTTGAGTGGAAACCGCGACTCGGAAAACGTAGTATAGGACGCCCTGAGACAAGATGGGATGACGATTTACGTAGGCTGGCTGGAGTGGGCTGGATGAGAGTATACGAAGATCGGGACATCGGGAGCAGTGGCGTGCATTAGGAGAGACCTATGTAAAGCAGTGGACGAGTATAGGTTGATGATTATGATGATAATTAGTGAAAAAAATTTTTCGAAGATTCATTTTTATTTATATTATATGTACAAAGAAAATATATAGTATAAGATCACATCACAGTGTTTGTATGGGATAAACTACGAAGCTACTTAACCGATTTTGATGTTTGGCTTAATGTATGCAGTTTGGTCCAATTTAAAAGATAGGATAGTTTTTCTCAATTGTTGACCTAAATATTTATACAGTGGAAAACTGGAAACTCAATTATCTGGCCCTCAGTTGTACGGATTCGCGAAAAAAATATTTGATTGGGCTTGGTTGTATATACCTTCAAGTAAAATCCATACACGCACGGAGATTTCCGAACTTGCATTAAGATTAAGAGAAAAGTTGTATTAAGATGATCACGTCAGAGATTTAAATCGTCTCTGGATCACGTAGTAAATAAAACTCGCGCCAACTCGCGATCTTGTCAGGTAACTCAGAGAAAGTCGATGCTTGGGTTTTTGCTTTTTTTAAAGTGCTGTTGCTTTTAATGCTAGGAAATTGTTTTTTCGTAAATAATATATTTGTTTTTGAATGGTTACAACTATTATTATTAAAACTTCTTTGTGTTTATTTTCTATTTCTTATATCACGCTTATAAGGTAGGTGTGGGATTTAACGCCCGTTGTGTAATGACGCCCGAATGCCAAAAATCATAGAAAATGACGTGTGAGTTACGTTAAACTTCACGCACACATAGAATATACCAATAGGAGCGCACTAACGTGGCGCGGCGGCCATCACGCCACCGTATCGTTCGTAGTGAACGACGCCTTGCGGACGCTGGGAGTGCAAGCCGTTTTTATAAAAAATACATCGACAAGGTTGTAAGTTTTAGTCTGTTTTTCTAAATATTACTTATAAATCTGTGATTACCTTTTACTTTAAATGTTTTTATGTCATATTTGATTGGTGATTTGATTTATTTGTTTGTATTAATGTGTGAATATATGAGAAGTAGGTAGAATGTAACATTCGGGTAATATCGCCCACCAGAGTGAGGTTTGGGCGTTAATAGCCTGTATGGGCGCTATTATATACAGGGTGTCTCAGAAACAATGGATAAACCTTTAACTGTTGATAGGTTTCGTTGAGACCTCTCTAATCTCAAATTTTGACTTTAGTAAAAATATCTCGGTTTTCAAGATATTTGATAGTTTATGATTTTTTTTAAAAATGCCACTTTTGGTTGGTTTTTAATGTGCCATTTTTACAAATACGGTCTTTTTCTGATTCAATTTTTTTTAGCTTCTAACGGAATAGTTCAGCTATTAATAACAGTGGTTAAAATTGAGCTAGCTAATCACGAAGTGCTTGGAAAAAACAATGTTCCAAAAAAAAATTAAACAAGAAATTATTTTTCTTCGTGTTTGGTCAGCTACCATGTAAAAAAAATGTATGACGCTCATCGTGCCCATTATCTTAAAAAAATGCTTAGTTATTCTAGTTTCAAAAAAGGTATGATAACCTATGCTTAATGTATCTCTTAAATTTTATTACTGCTTGAATAGCAAATGGTATGAAATTTTAAAAAGATTTTTTTCGGAATAATTATTAATTCTTAGTTTGAATAAAGAATTTGAATTCAAATAGAATTTGAAATTTTAATTTTTTATTAAATTTACAATAAATGTTCGAATTGGCGTCCTTGCGCTCTGATACACGCCCTACATCTTTTTATAAAAGAAAGTTTGATGCGGCGCGCGTAACCAGACGTTTTTATGTGTGCAGCTGCATTTTGTATGCGAGTACGCAACTCTGTTATTGAGGATACTGGCCTCGCGTAGACAAGGTCTTTCAGATGTCCCCAATTAAAAAAATCCAAGGGATTTAGATCCGGCGATCTGGGCGGCCATAAAATAGGGCCGAGCCGGCCTATCCACCTTTGTGGGAAGTGTTGATGTAAATAATTTCTTACTACTATTGCGTAGTGAGCTGGGTACCCATCATTTTGAAGCCACATTCTCCGCCTCACTTCTAAATTGACATCTTCTAGCATGCCGGGTAAATCATTTTGTAAAAAATTAAGGTAAATTTCACTATTCAGTGTAGCTGGAAGTTCATATGGCCCGATCACCTGTCCGTCAATAATCCCAGTCCACAAGTTAACTTTAAATTGAACTTGGGACCGGTCTTCCCTCATCAAATGTGGGTTTTCAACTTGCCAGCTATGTAGATTGTGGATGTTGAAATATCCATCTCTCCGGCATGAGGATTCATCCGTCCATAAAATTTTATTGAAAAATTGCGGGTCCTCCCTTATTTTATTTAACATGATTCTGCAGAATGCAATCCTGCGCGGATAGTCAGCAGGCTGTAGAGTTTGAACCCTTTGAATATGGAAAGGGTGCAAAAGGTATTTTTTCAATATGCGATGCACTTTGCTTCTATTAATGCCGGTTCGACGTGCAATTCCACGCACAGAACGTGTTGAATCTTCTTCTATTTCGTCGAGGACTACTACTTCTTCATCGTCGTTTCTTTCTGGTCTTCCTGGCCCTGCACCACCAATGCCTCTTCCTGGAAGCCTCCCCTCGCAGTACGAATTATGTACCCGAGCAAAAACTCGATAGTCCGGGGGACGTGCGTTGGGGTACCTAATACAAAAAATGACGTTATTAAATTTACTAATTCATTTAATTTTAAAATCTAATTAAACACGGCGTGTGACTATTTTTAGAAGGATAACATAATGTAAGACCCATCCTGATACGTTTAACTAAAGTTGCAATAAATGTGTGTGATTTAAAAAAAAATAAGATTGATTGAATTAAAGAGAAAATAAATAATCTTACCTCTCTGCGTACAGACGAGCAGCAGCGTTAGCATTTCCTCGACATTCGCCATAAACGAAATGCATGTTTGCATATTCGCGCGACGTGTACTGATATCTAGGCATGTTCAGTGTTATGTATTGGTTGCCAGTTAGGTTTCACAGCACAAACAATATCCAAATCGTAAAGCTAGCCAAGTCCATATGATCACCAGTTGTCAATAGGTTTCACAGCACAAACAATATCCGAATCGCAAAGCTAGTCAAGTCCAAAATCACAGCAAAATGTCGTTTAAAATCATCGAAGCTCTATCGAATCTCTCGAATACAGAAAACACGCGTGGGTCACAACCGGAGTTCAGAAGGACACTAACAATCGTAACAAAGAACCCAATGATCAGACGCAGGTAAAAAAAGTCCTTCCAGGAAATTCGATAGCAGGTAAGGTTGCAAATGCTTATGACTCATGTGCTGTTAATGATAAGGCTCCTTTTTGATTGCGCATAGTGGATGAGACATGTGGCAGGCAGGGGCCACAAAAAAAACACGTTTCTCAACTCTGTGACTCGCAAACGAATGTTTACAAATAAGCTTTAAGTGCTTATTAGTGGAAAAAAAAACCTTTTTTTTTTTTTTCAAATTTTCATTTTATTTGCTATTCAACCAGTCAGAAAGTCAAGAAAGCATAAACTTAATACTGGAAAACTAAATTAACCGAATAAAATTAATCCGAAAAATAATTAATCCGACAAACAATCTTTTTAAAATTTTCATACCATTTGCTATTCAAGCAGTAATAAAAGTTCAGAGATACATTAAGCATAAGTTTATCATACCTTTTTTGAAACTAGAATATCTAAGCATTTTTTTAAGATAATGGGCAGGATGAGCGTCATACATTTTTTTTACATGGTAGCAGAGCAAACACGAAGAAAAATAATGTCTTGTTTAATTTTTTTTGGAACATTGTTTTTTCCAAGCACTTCGTGATTAGCTAGCTCAATTTTAACCACTGTTATTGATAGCTGAACTATTCCGTTAGAAGCTAAAAAAAACTGAATCAGAAAAAGTCCGTATTTGTAAAAATGGCACATTAAAAACCAACCAAAAGTGGCATTTTTAAAAAAAATCATAAACTATCAAATATCTTGAAAACCGAGATATTTTTACTAAAGTCAAAATTTGAGATTAGAGAGGTCTCGACGAAACCTATCAACAGTTAAAGGTTTATCCATTGTTTCTGAGACACCCTGTATATATGGGCGTATTAATACAACGTCAAAAAGAGATCGAAAAGGATTATTAGTTAAACTGCAATTCGTAGAAAATTATGTAAGATAATATATTATGATATTTAAGTATCATTTTTGTATTTTTACGCTCCCAGATTCTTAGAGAAAGTTTTTTTTTTAAGTTTGAGGATTAAAAAACTGCTACAATTTGTTTCACAGAATTAATCCTCATAGTATAGTACGCCGAGAACACTGCACAACAGATTATAATACTTGCATACAACAGCTCTGACTCGTCTGATATAGATAGTGCCACAATTGAGCATTCAATTTAAAAACAAAATATTCTGTTGAAGATGTTTATGGTTTTTCATCAGATGAAAATCAATCCTTCATAGATAAAGGAGTAACTACACCTAACAAGTAAAATTCCGAGCAAGATAACAAAACAAATGATGCTACGACCAATTTTTAAGATGATGATAACGTTCCATTATCATAGCAACAGAACAGATTTTCATGAATGTTTGCCTACTCCTAATTACGCTATAATTAAAACAAACCGAGCACGAAAAAAAGCTATAAATTAAAAAGGTTAACGGATTACTAAAGATCTTTTTGACAAAAAAGAAAGTAGATAAAAAGAAAATAAATAATACTAAAACCAAAATTATAACAAAAGCAAAAAGCATACTAAGAATAAATTAAGTAATAATAACACCAGAATAAAAACCAAAGACAAATATAAAAAAAAAACAATATATATTTAATAAACAAGACAAAATAAAGAGGATTAATCAAGAAAAGGACCATACTGAAGAATGGTACTGCCATGCATGTCATGAAAACATAAAATTGGACATCAGAAAATGTGCATTTTGGAATCATCAGGAGTGTGTGGGTCTCTCAAAATATGACAAAGAATTCATTTGTTCAAATTGTGATTAAATAAGCATTAAAGTACTTATTTCAAGTATTGATCTCAGCAAGACTGAAAAAGGATATTAAAGTAGGTAATTACGATAATAAATAAAAAGTATTGATTCAAGACTGACTACTGATACTCACTATATTCCTTAGGATATAATTATTATGATGTAATTATAATAGTAGATATGATAAATGTTTTAGCTTTGTAGGTAGTACCTACTTAATTTTCGGGCGTTATATACTTAAGTCGGGCGTCATTGGCCATCTCTGTTTATTAGCGCCCTATAGGCATTTTATAATTTCTGTATTTTTAAGAAAAAACCTACAAATGTTGATATTCTATAGATATAAAACATGTTAGATGTGAGATTTTTTTGTTAAAGATGATAAAAAGACAGTGCAAGATGTGTTTGATGTGTTACTATTTTTTACGTTTTTTGGTTTATATACTTCAATTAATGGCAATTATTATGCTTTCTAATAAAAAACAATATAATATATTTTTATGTTTAGTACGGCTTGAAGTCGAAATGGTTATGTTTTTTAAGATATTACAAGGAGAATAATACGGGCGTTACTAAAACCTATATGTTCAATTACGCCCATTACTAGGTTTTTTAAAAATCTTTGTTTACATTATTTAATATGTTCGAAACTACTTATATGATAATTTTCTTTGATTCACTTTTTCTAAATTAACTATTTACATAAACAGTTTTTTAATTTATTTATTATTCGAAATAATATATAGGTTTAAAATTAAGCGGGCGTTAAATGCCTGGGGTACCTTATTTTGATTTGCTTTGGATGTTTGTCACGTTCAAATTTTGCAATCGATTTTTCGAGTACTTATTCTGCTCTAATCAATCTAAAATTTTTCGTATATGTGTATCTTCAGCAATTAAATCTCCCTAACTCATAAGTCCCTTAAATGTATAATGATATTAGAAATATTACAATTAATTTCCAAAAATATACAATTCGCGACATCTCGCGGTCTTGTCAAGTAACTCGCAGAATGTCGATGCTTAGGTTCTTGCTTTCTTCAAAGTGCTGTCGATTTCGATTCAGTTTAAAAACCCTGTCCCTGGCAGCAGCCGACGAAGTAGTCCGCGATGTGATACGAAAAATAATATTATACAAACAACCCTTTATTCATATACCTACTTACTCTATATTTATCTAGAGTTGGTGGTCTATAACTAGACAGATATTTGTAAAAAAGCAGTTTAATTTGATACCCATATAGTGGCGGCAGTAAAAAAATAATCTGTTTTTTGTAACGGCGGCCATCTTGGATTTCATTGTTTTTCATATTATATTTATATACTGTATTCTACAATTCAAGCTCTTTCATACCCATATTTTATTTTATTTTAATTTATTTATGTAGGGAAACAAACAGTAGGTATATATTTTAAAATAATTAGCACATTAAAAATAGTACATAAACCAGTAAAGTTTCCACTTATAACATAAAACATACACTCGCTTCATGCTGGAGAACCGGATTCTGGAAACGGCGAAAAACGTAACTGGAACCTGGATCTCAGAGCCATGGAGTAAGTTGGCAATCAGGTGGGTGGACGGGGTGCCGGGGTGTGGGAAGACCACATGGCTCCTTAAGAACTTGTGCTGGTGATGATCAAGTCTTCCTTAATTTGGTTAAGGAAGACTTGATCATCACCAGCACACTCGAAACGGCAAAGGAGCTGTCGGACGAAGTGACGAGTCGTCTAGGGGCGGTCGCAAAGGGGAAAATAAGAACAATTGCCTCGGTCCTGATCAATGGGGCGAGAGCTTCAAAACGCCTTTTGTCATCTACCAAAATAGGCTCTCCTGGTCCATTTTGGAGCCATAGTTATGGCATCAAGGCTGACCGGGTTAAAGGAACTGGTTCTCATGGCTGATAGTAACCAAATCCCCTTCATCGACAGAAACGACCTATTCGAAGTGCGTTACGAAAGTCCTGCCGCCATTACGTCCATTACCGAAAAGCTCCTCTGTACACACCGAAGCCCGATGGATGTGGTGTACGCCCTCCAAGATATTTATGAGGGTATTTACACATCTCGGCAACTACTGAGGTCCTTAACATGCGGAACGGCTTCGGGAGCGAGACTAAGAAAGTGCGACCCCAATACTCTCTTCCTGACCTTCACTCAAGATGTGAAAGAAGTGCACAAGAGGGATGGATTTCGCACTGGAGTTAAGTCTAGGCTGCTCACGATCCATGAAGCTCAGGGGCTAACGTACGACCACGTGGTTGTGCTCAGAGGAGCGGAACCAAAGAATCCAGTTCACGACAGCGTTCCTCATGCGGTGGTCGCCATAACAAGGCACACGGTGACCTGCACCTATTACTACCGGGAGCTGAAGGAGGATGACGCCATTAGACGCCTCGTTGCCTTTTCTAGCACGGCAACGGATCATGAGGTCGTCGATTACAATGAAAAAATGGCTGTCAGAGCTCAGATATGCGCAGCGACTTAGATGCGGAAACGAACCACCTCACCCCGAATCCCTCTTGCGGTAGTCCCTCTAGCTTTAACCTGGGCTAAGCCATAAGTAAAAAAAAAAATGCTACAAACATATGGACATAGTTAAGTTAATAGTTAAGAACACGTATAAAAATATCGAATATGTACAGCCGGCTCCGAGAGTGGATAGCAATCTTTTAGCAAATTTGGTGCCATGTCACACCAACTATTCATTTTATTTAGTATGGTTACACCTATATTTCATTGTTAATGGTTGGTGTGACATGGAACTAAAATGTTTGTCTACTTTTTGAGCCGGCTGTACAAACAAATTAATAATAATAAAAATACAACATATATAATATATTTAATGTTAAAATATAATGTAATATATAATTAATGTATGTTAAAACATAATATAAATAATAACAAAAATCTGTAATATGTAAGTATACAATGTAATAGGAATATAATAGGTATGTATGAGTATAAATATATATATGATGTATAAGCGTGTGTGTATTATATATAAACATGTAGGATAGTTACACTTTAGGTGATGCGCAACTCACCCTAGATATAGAGTAGAGTAGTCGGACTTAAGTTTAAAAAAAAAAAGATCAAAACGAAAATACAGCCTTAAAAGGGCACGGACCACGAGTCTGTGGTGATATAATTATATATAAAAAAAAAACATAAAACATAAAAACTGTCACAGTTGGTTTAAGGAACAAATTATTTTACTATTACTTAATGTGTCTAAAAAGTGAAGTGAAGTGAATTAAAACGCTAAAATTACCTAATAATACTATTGAGCAAGGTTGTACAAAAATGTTAATGGGGTGGTATACGGATATTATCTAGAACCAAAGTACTCATCAAGACGATTCAACGAATCAAACGAGCCCAAGCTCGAGGGGGTTGTGTCGTTTTATTGCGGAGTTCCTATGGCCATGTTCCAGCTCCAGCATCAGACCCTGGTTACCATGAAGGATCAAAGTACTCTTCAATACGAATCAAACGAGCCCAAGCTCAATGAGGTTGTGTCGTTTTATTGTGGAGTTTCTACGGCCACCTTCCAGCTCCAGCATCATCCCTGATTACCACATAGGATAAAAGTACTCGTCAATACTAATCAAACAAGCCCAAACTTGATGGGGTTGTGCCTTTTTATTGCGGAGTTCCTATGGCGACCTTTCGAGTTCAGCATCAGACCCTGGTTACCATATAGGATCAAAAAAATCAATACCTATTTCTTTTAGAGGCCTGTGTATACGTTTCTACAATAAAATCCCAAGTTGTATACAAGAACTGTAGGGTTGCTCTTGAACCGAATCCGATTGATCGGCATTGAGATTGTGATTTTTCGTACACTTATTTTTGCACATTGGCTCCAAATTGACCCCGTATTGCGCGGTTTTTGGGAGAACCAAACTCAGTATTATTAAAGGACATGTCCACTTTTGGGCTAAGAATATAATTATTTATTAACCAACATGTTTCAGGTATTATTGTAAAGAGTACTCAAAAATCTAGGGTTTAGAATAAAATTTAGGTTTTTTTAGGCCTGCAAATTCAAAAAAACAGCAATTTTATGATTGACTTTCATAGTATGTAAAACAAAGCGATTTTTGTATGGAAACCAATGACAAGTTACTGAAACGTGTCACAAACGAATAAATAAGTAACAAATGCGCACAAACGATGTGATAGTGAGTGACTTTCTGACTAAAATTCACATAAATTACATTTTTAATGTTTTATCAAGATTTACGAAAAACATGGCTGTATGAACTTAGCTCCCTTTGCCTTCTCTTGCAGAAGTGACAACGTCAAAAAAGCCTCGTTTAATTTTGTGATTTTAGTGATCGTGCGTGATCGCTTATAATCTAAGCAATCACAATACATACATCACAATACTTTTTATTAAGAAGTGCACAATCTTGTGTTGTTGCCGCAATGACTGTCAAATTAAAGGCAGCGCAGACGTTATAGATTTTTCCTTCGACAATAAACCCCCAGGTGACCACATATTGAATTGGATTGCAAATTAGCAGCATTGCAGGTCACTGTTGGTAACAAACAAGCATCTCTGACTCTGACCAAAAAAATACATGTAATCAATAGGTCCATGCTATTAAAATGAAATCTAGCACAATAAATGCATTGGTTGGTGGCAGATGACTTCTATACTTTACTTTGTAGCAGTGTGTTTGTGCAGCATTTGTTAGGATGAGCCCCTGGCTGTAGTGTCTAGTGTGTGATACCTGTTTTACTCTGCCTACTCTTAGGATAAGCACCTACCTCACAGTAATGAAATATCAACATAAATAAAATATACTGGTCTGTTCTTAAGAATGCTACAGTTTTACTATTTCAATAACAAAAGATTTTTTACAAAACAAATGCTAATTAATGAAGTCATTATAATGAACTAAGTGCAAAATTCTCTAAGATTACTATAATGCTAATTCAAAGTGTAAATATTTACTTCTATATGACTACATACCCTCGATTTTATAATGGGTACTAAATATGTAATATGAAGTGTTGAATAATTATAATGGTGGAAACTATGTGAAAGAGTTGTAATATAGAAACTGGTTGCAGGTATGAAATAAAACCCAGAAATTATGTAATTTTTATTTATTCAATTTCAACATCTTCCCTCATTAGTACGTCATTTTAAAATTGAGCCAGTGGTGTTATATGAGTTTGGTGCGGAGCCCATCCTAAATTCATGGATTTCATTTGATTTTTCCTCTTATCAGCAGTCTCATGTGATAGATCATTTTCTTGAATATGTTCTCCAAAATATGACTTAGCTTGCTTAATTTAATATGTTCCAAGACTGATTAAAATTAAATTGAATATTTTCATTCTGGGGAACATTCAAGTGTGGAATTTGAGCATCAATATGTACAAAGATGGCTTCTAATGCCCTATTTAAAATAGATTGACCACCAGGTTGGTTGGTCGCTTACTGCAGCTAGCAGTGTAAGTTATAAGATTTCTTTTGAAATAGGACAGGTAATTAGAGGACTTTTGTAAGTAAAATTTTAGTAACCTCTAATAAAACAATGGAATTGTTTGAATCAGACCCAAAGAGTATAACGTATAGTTAGATTTATACTGGACAGGTTTTCCCTGCTTATATGGGCTATACCTAAATGTAAAGGTGCATATTGATTTTTGAAGCAATAACACTTTTTTATATAAGTAAACATGAGTTTTTGAAATGTATACCCGAGAAGCAATTCTGCAAAGGGATTCCTTAGCCCATAGTCTGACTTAATATAAACCTAAGGCCTTTTTAGGCTTTGAAAAAACCTCACCTAATTGAGTTAAGCAAGAGAATAATAAAACAAATTGTGTGACTTAAACCTGTCCAGTATTTACATACTATATTTGTGGAATTTTCTATATTTTCAAATTCAATTAGTTTCTGTTCTTTGATTTTATTGTTAGTAAGTCAAGCATGAATTATTTGGTGTTAACAATACAGTGAACTTATATTACCGTAAAAATGCAAAATCATATTGACTCATGTGATTTTCACAGACTCTGGCATTACTCTACGAATATTTTACAATCCCCGAGGATCTTCTTTCTTAAATATAATGGTACCATTCGACATTCCAAATTATAGCACTCTGGTACAAAAAGAATGAGAAGTTGTATCAGGAGTGCGACTGTAACCTGGAAGTATAACATTTTGTTGTTCAATTCTTGGGTCTGGTTACTTCGTACGTTCAAATTACGAGAAAACTTAGTCCAGTTAGTAAGCCAATATTTAAATCACATGTAAAATCAAGAACCTGAGCATAGCTGTAGAAAATAAAAGATACTATTTTGTGAAAGGAAGGAAGGTTACACACATACACACAAACAATAAACAAAAGTCAAAACGACAGCTACAGTGTCATTGACATATTGACAATGACATCCTTTTAATTGCCAGTAAAAAAAACTAAATGTGGCCATGCTAAAGAACCAATTAAAAAAAACATTTTTAATTTTTTTCTCCTAAATGCAGGCCTTAATATTTTTAATATTCATGGATAAACATCCTTCTCATAAAGTTCTATTTCCGTCATAAATTTTTAAACTGGTTAAAAAAGGTTCAGAATAAAATTCCACGTTCCATAAAAAAGGGGACATGTCCTTTCTCAAAATACGGATCCAATTTGGCGCTAGTGTTGTTACTCAAGCGTACGAAAAATCACAATCCCAATGACGATCCATCGGAATTGGTTCAAGAGTAACCCTACTGTTCGGAAATCTAGGGCGCGCGTTAGATCCCCTCCCGCAAAGTAGTCGCCAACGATCTCGCGTATTGATAGGTCAGTAACAGTGCGCCCGACTCGCGAATTTAATTAAAATTTAATTGTTTTTTACTTGTCACCACGAAAGAACTGACGTTTTATTTTATTGCTCGTTTATTAATTTGAAGTTAATCGTTTACAAATTTGATCCATTGATCCATCTTATCTGTCTCTGTGTCCCTACTCCCTAGTATTAATTTATACAGCTTGTCTCATATCTCCCCATAGATTATAAAAATGCTTTGTCCTGAATGACTAACTGACGGATCAACGCACAGCCTAAACCGCTGATCGTAGAGACTTGAAACTTGGAGGGTGTGTTCTTTGTATGACGTAGGCGTCCGTTAAGAAAGGATTTCTCGAAATTCTATCCCTAAGGGGGTGAAAATGGGGGGAAAAGTTTGTATGGGACATCGTGATTCCGTTTTCGAATCTACTTCAAATTTTGCATAAACTTTCTTAACTGAATTAATGGAAGACGTGTTTCGTATTTTATTGAAATTCATCCCCAAACGGGGTGACATGGGGTGATAAACTGATAAAATGTCAAAATCGACAGTGATGCCGTTTTCATGGTTTTTCGGGTCGTAGTTTATGAAAATAACATCGATTTCAACACCACATACCATCATCCCTGGATGGGGTGCAATGGGGTTGAAGTAGTTCATATTAAATAAATAGTTTCAATCAAACAGAGATGCGATTCTATATTAATTTTATTACCTTAATCAAATTCGATAAGAAAGGATTTTCCGAAATTCTACCCCTAAGGGGGTGAAAAGGGGGGGCAAAGTTTGTATGGGACAACTAGATTCCTTGGTCGAATCTACTTTAAATTTTGCATAAACATTCGTTAATAGAATCGATGGATATCATATTTCGTATTTTATTGAAATTCATCCCCTAATAGGGTGAAATGGGGTGGTAAAATGTGATATCGACATTATTGTCGTTTTCATGGTTTTTTGGGTCGTAGATTACGAAAATGACATCGATATCAAAATCCAACATGGCGGACGCAAAATACCATCATCCCTTGATGGGGTGCAATGGAGTTGAAGAGATTCGGTGTAGTCAAGAAATACGAGTATTAAGAAAAAAATACACAGTACGCCTTAAAATCATTAGCAGAACGCGATAGAATAGTAAAAAAAAAATTTTTGTCACTTTGTTTGTCTGTTTGTCCGGAAAGATCTCCGAAACTACTGGACAGAATTTGATGTGACTTACACCACAATGCTTAAAATTTTCCGGAAGAACATTTAGGTATAATTTCATTTCTCTAAATTCACTTTTTATTTTTACTAAAAAAATATCATATAAAATTTTCGAACAATGTGTACTACCATGACGTGTGTACCTATGTAAAAAATCAATATGGCGCTATCTGATTTTTGCCAACCAAGAAGTTTAGACGTCGTTTCAAAGGCAAAAGGATCAAGCCATACAACCAATGTATAAAGCATTTTATAAGACAATATCACATCACAAATATTTGTAGCTTGGTTTAATTTTTGACCAATTTTCACGAAACCGGTACAATTTTTGAAATATTTGAAATCTTGAAAGGACCGCCGATAACATTTCGTTTCCAAACCCAGCAATATCGGTATCAAATGAAAGGCCTTGAAGAGTAGAGCATTATGAATCTAGAAAAAAAGCCCTACATTCAACATGGCCGTCGCTCAAAAAAAGGGATAAAAGTTCGTTTCCAAAGCTACCAATATGGGTATTCATTAAGAGGCCTTGAAGAGTAGAGCATTATGAATCTAGGGAAATTGCCCTTAATTCAACATGGTCGCCGCTCAAAAAAGGCAAATAAAAGTTTGTTTCGAAACCCAGAGCAATATGGATATGAAATGAAGGCTTTGATGAGTAGAGCACTATGAACCTAGCAACATTGATATAAATTCAACATTGCCGCCGCTCTAAAAAGGCGGATAAAAGTTCATTTTCAAACCCAGTAATATGGGTATCATATAAAAGGCTTTTATGAGTTATGTATGAACCTAGTAATATTGACGTCAATTCGATATGGCTGCTGCTCAAAAAAGGTGGATTAAAATTCGTTTCCAAACCTACCAATATGGGCTTTAAATGAAAGGCCTTAGAGAGTAGAACATTAAGAACCTAGGAAAATCGCACTATGTTCAACATGCAAAAAAAGACGGATAAAAGTTCGTTTTCAAACCCAGCAATATGGATACCAAATGAAAGGCCTTGAAGAGTACCTAGAGCAATATGAAGCTAGGAAAATTGTTCTACTTTCGAAATGGTCGCTGCTCAAAAAAGGCAGAATAAAGTTGAAACGTTATGGAATGAAATGGAAAAAACTAAACACTATGTTAAACATTTTGATGGCGAAACGTAGTTCGCGGGCACAGCTAGTTTATAATATAATGTTTAATTTTGTTTAAACTATCAAAAGTGCCAACCTAAAACTGTTCTAAAATTTATTTTTCACAAATTTGACAGTTAAATTTGACTGATATGACAAGTTATTAAGGTCGACACCTCAGAAGAATATGCTGTAGTAATTGTTCTGATTTCGACACTTTCTTTTCGGTTAAATAAATATTGTAATTTTTGAGGGGGGGGCTGTGAGACGCGTTGTATAAAGTATTAGCTCAAAAAATATTATTATTTAAATAAAAAGAAATGTACTATAGAATGGACGAGAACTACTGCCGACAAACTGTTTTACAGTTTGGCAGATTAAAAATGTATTGTTGTATAGATAATTATGAAAAGAAATAAATAAAAAAAAATATATGTTAACCAGGTCAAAATCAGTTCGTAGGGATATCTCTGTAAATTTTAAAGCAGACACAGGTGTGCCCCGTGCAAATGTTCTCGACCGGGCTTCGGGCCCTGTTTCGGCCGAGGCGATTGCCGCACCCAATCCTGTGACTGTTTTATCTGCCCAGAATTTACAGGAAGAAGTCATACAGTCTGCTAATTCTGTTCGTTCTTTTAGACATTCAAGTGTATCGAACGTCGACCACGGTGCGGGCCCTTCGGGCGACTGCCGAATCCAAGTTGGCGCGGCAACAATTGGAACGTCAGTTGCAGCTAGAGAACGAGCGCCGTGAACGTAAGCTACAGCAAGAGAAACGAGCGCCGTGAGCGTGAGTTACAGTTGGAGAAGGAGCGCCGCCGTACTGAAGAGCTGGAGCTCGCAGCTGAATTCGCAAGTATTGACGCCGGTGGTAGCAGTAAATGTAGTACACATTCATCTGCCCGCACAGCGGCTTGGGTCGCCGATCAGGCACAATTTGTAATGCAGCCTGGTCAGAATAACTTTCCCACTAATAATCCCTGTCCTGTATCAAATTCGCAGAATAATCATAGCCAAAGTGATATTGAAAAGCTCGCGATGGCCATTACATCCGCCGTTACGAGAACCAAAAAAGGCTGCAATTTGACTTTATTTCATGGAGATCCAGTTGAGTGGTTAATTTTCATAAATAGTTATGATAACTCAAAACATTTATATTCCGCATTTGACAATTTCAATCGTTTACGTCGTGTTTTACAAGGGCGAGTGCGTGAGAGTGTCGCGTTGCTGTTGGCGACTACGGACGATCCTTGACGACGTAATGCGTATGTTGGAGCGAACGTTCGCGCGACCAGAGGCTATAGTAATGCGTGAAGTCGCGGAGGTACGTGTGGTAGCGCCTAAAGTAGACTCCACCACGTCGGCGATTCGCCGAATTAATATGCTCAATTTAAAAACCGAATGCAAGCTCTTAGAAAATTGGTATCTCTTACCTCTCAGCCGGTTCGGTCTCCTTATGTAGCCGGTGAACTTCCTGAGCTAGCTCGAAGGAAGTCGCGGCTCCTGAAGGGCTGCTGTCAATCCACCGAACCGGATGGTACACTTGCCTATTAGGCCACCAGCACTCCCAAACTTAGCAGACAATAAAACTTGGCGGACCCTCGCACCCAAAATTATTTGGTGCGCCGCGCAAAACTAGTTCAATTACGATTTTCTCGAAAACGCGCCGCCCGGTACCTAACCTATTTCAATGTCATTACGTATTCGACTCGACTGACATGTCACATGCGGCCGGCCGCCACAGGCTCTCACATGCACAGACTATATGCAGTGTTGCCACTCGCTCTTCCTCGAGCGTAAACAACGTGCATTACCAAGATTATCACATGACCTAAAAGATATTAATAGTTTTTCTTGTAAGTTAAAAATTGCATATCAGTTTTAAATCTATTAAACCAGCGTGAGTTTTTACGAATTCTCGCCAGAGTTCATGCAAAGTGTGTTAAATAAATTGACACCTCTTTTTCGTAGTAAAAACCACAATATCACTGTGTGTTCAAAATTTTTGTCGCTAACTCCCGAAGACAGATAGGCGTTGCTATTTGAGAAAAAAAAATGCTATCGATGTCTTAAGGGCGGTTCACACAGATAGAAAACATGCAAATCTATGCGATGCGCAGTTGATAGTTGTTATCGTTTTCATCATCCATTGCTGCATGACTGTGAGCCACCTCTATCAAAAAATTTTGTTGTTCCGACAGTGCAAATTTCTACATCGTTGCAAAAAAGTTCACACACAGACTCGATCCCAAACAAAATTACTGTTACAACCATATGTGGTGTATGGCTTTTAAAGAATAAAAAAACACAACAACTGAATTGACTAAAAAAGTATTGTTGAGGGTCATTCCTGTAACTGTCAGTGGTCCGTTATCGAGCGTGGAGACCTACGCATTACTCGACGATGAGTCCACCGCCACTCTTATTAATGCTGAGTTAGCTCGTACCATTGGCGCCATGGGACCGTCTCGAGTATTGCGACTTGAAGGTGTAGGCGGAATGACAACGAGTGCTGAAGTTCAACTCGTGAAATTTTATATTAGAGGCCGTCATGAATCAAGTACTTACGAGATACAAAATGCAAAAACTGTTGATTCTTTATCGCTTATTTCTCAAACAATATGCAGTCAGGAGTTATTAAAGTATTCACACTTAGCAGATTTATCAAAAATATTAGAGTTAGACAATGCTACTCCAAAAATTCTTATAGGTGCTGAGCAATGGCATTTGACTATTCCACGAGAGGTGCGCCAAGGTTTAGTACAAAGTCGCCACCGGTCGCAACACGAACCCTTTTAGGTTGGACTTTACATGGACAATCAAACAGTTGGACACGCCCCTTGACATTTGTTAATCACGCGGTTGCCGATGATGATTGTCAGGCACGCCTACCCCCGGTTTCTGAAAGGCTGATCAAAATATTGTTGTCAACTAACAGCCATGTCATCTTAACAGCAATGTCAAATCAATTTGAGTTTCCGAAACGTTGGTTAACGAAAATTTACTTATTTTTAATAATTTGATTTCTCGTGAGAAATATTTTTAGACACGGTCACTTTGCTGAAATCATATATTTTGTTTTATTCATATGTATTTTGGAAACTCAAAATGGGTCTTTTCATTACTCATACTCTGAAAGTAGGTCTGAAGTTGCTGGAGAATTACTTTCAACTGACAGCTGCTGTCAAATTTTAAAAAAGCAACTTGGTAGTTCTATTTTCCCATACAGCCACTCAATTACAGCGCGGTGTAAAATTGAAATAACATAGTGTTAAGTTTTTAAAGAATATAATTTCTAAATGACTTTATTATAATAATTTACTTTCAACTATTTATTTAAAATTTCTATTTCTATTTTTTTAATGAGGAAATTGAAAAATAATAGCTGAATAGCTGGCCAGCCACAGGAAAAAAACAAAATAAGCGGGAAAGCGGCAATGCGATCTTCATTTGTTTTTTCCATTTGTAGAGTTTTGTATAGCAGAGATTTGTATTAATTGTTAATTATTTTTGTACGAGTATAACATTGTGTTAATTATTAACACAATGAGTTCATCTAATTCAGGTATGGAGTTAACGCTCGATTTTATAAGAGAAAGGGCTAAAGCAGAAGTTGTTGATTTGTATAAATAAAATTTACACGTTTTTTTCTTTAGCTAATTCATTTTTTATTTTTACTTACCTTGTATTCGTAATGAAAAGCACAGTGTTAACCTCGGGTTTAAGTCTTATTTAGTCCCTCGGCCTATTGGTGCCCTCGCTACGCTCGGGCGCCAAACATCGTCTCGGAACTAAATAAGTGACCCCTGGGGTAACAATGTACTATTCCTTAATAATTTTGAAATAAATTTGACAGTTGTGTCAACTAACACAGTGATATATTGATTTAGCTTTCAGCAACTCAATTTAATTCAATTTCTTGTATGAAATTATATGAAACCTCGTAAATTTGGCCGCACCGTACGCGCCGAATTTCAAAAATGCGGTAGGTGTTCGGGTATTGAAAGACAAATGCTGATGACGTCATATAATGCGGCGCGTTCGGCGCGTGCTGATACTCAGTGTTACCAGATACACAGGAATTACCCTACATATATATACGCAGAAATCCCCAAACATATAATTTCTTAACAGATTATACATATAATACCATACGTTTTTATGGTAGTGGTTGTTACAAACATAAGTAAGTAAATAGTAGTATATTATTATTACTCAGTGAATTGCATTATAAAAAATCATATAATATGTATATACAGAGTTACTATTGAAGCAGGAGTCCCGAATTTTGTGTGCTTGTTCAGGCAATGGTCAGAAATGGGACGAATCATGCAATAGTAAAAAAATTCATTGTGTGGTTTTATGAAACTACGATAAAACTTTTTCCGGATCGTAGACATTTAACTGGATGGAAAATTTATATTTTAATCTTAACTTAAATCCTTTTCATCTTGTTTTTTATTATTTTGTGTTTTCTTATTGATTTTTTGTTCATTTTACTAATTTGTTTTTTAATTGAATAAAAATTATTACTTTTTTATGAATTAACGACGACACGGTTAGCGCAGAGGTCGACATATATTTTGTATGGCCTACAGAAATTTGTACCGGTCTGGGCGTATGTGCATATGATATCCTGCCCCCCTAGCACGTCCACCAAAACACGATATGATAAAGCGGTATAACGCGGTGAACTGTCAAAATACAATAGGGTTTCGTCGTATTTTGACAGTTCACCGCGATAAATCGCTTTATCATATCGTGTTTTGGTGGACGTGCTACGGGGGCTGTGTTTGTAATTGCACTCCAACACAGGAGAAAATCCAAGTGTGGGGCGCCGTCTTTAAAAAAAAGTTTTTTATTTAAACATTATAAATTAAAAAAACAATGCAAAATAACGTTCTTCACCAGGATCGAACCACATATCCCATCAAGCCGAAACCTACCAATGTTAACATAATCATATTCTCCCCTTCTCCCCATACATTTTTTCACAGACCCAACCATTTGTATGGTGGAGTTAAAAAAAGAGTGTGGGCAATACTAAAAATTTGCTTTTTATTATTTTTTATTTATTTCAGAAACAATACATGCAAATAATATTCTGAAACATGGTACTATTTAAACCTCTTGGGTTTGTCTATAGTACCTGACAATTAAAACATTCTTCCGCGTTAACAATAAGTGAAGCGGTTCCTTGATTGTGTAACAAAAAAAATCCATCGCGATCGCTTCCAATTTTGACAGTCAAAGTGCAACCATCGCTATTTTTTGATAGACAATCGACACAGAGTCTTGTAATGACGCCGCAATAATTAGTAATTTCAAGGCGATCGCGATAGATACCTTATTAGTTCAAAACCCCGCTGGTGTTACAATTTATTCCAATCTCTTATTACGCACAAATATAATAATTCGACGATGTTTTGTCAGTTCCTATAGAGACTAATGTATTACTAACTAGCTGACCCGGCGTACTTTGTATCGTCGTGTTTTTAAACTAAATTACTGAAATGTTTGTTTAAATTATTGTAATTTTTATATTACACAAACCTTGTCCTAACAATAACAAATACATAAAACCGAGAATAATCCAATTTGGTGCAGTCGTTCGAAAGTTATGGGCGTACATACATTTCGAAGATCCATTTTTATTTATATAGATTACAATTTTGACAAGAAATTTTTCAATTTGTGTTTAATGTTTGATTTAATAATTGCATTTCGTGTGAAGGTAGGCAAAGAATTTATCAGCCGAGGTATTTGAAAAGCGCTCGTCCGTTCACCGTAGTAGTTATTTGCCGATATAAGTTTATGTTGCGCGACTTGACGTGTATGTACGGTGCTTTATTTCGACTTGTACTTGCTCGTTGAAGAACTGTTCTTTTAAAAGGGAGAACTTAACCTTATCATAGACTGGCAAAGTTTTGCAGTATTTGAAAAAATCGTTTTCATTTTTAAGTGCCGATTTTACATTCGGCAACATAATCAACTTAAGTATCCTCACTTGCAAATTATATATCGAATCTAAGTAGGTCTTAAAAGTACGGCCATATATGGAGATGACATATGACACAATAGGCTATTTGACAAAATTGAAAATATACTACAAATTATGGTCCTCCTATTAGATAATAGGATAAAAAACCATCATTTATTTTATTTCACGCTAGCTTATGTATATTTTTTTATATTTCACGAAATAAATTTCGAATAAAATTGTATATTTTATCTTTGTCGGAAACGCCTATAATTGGATGTAACTCTGGTGACGTCACACGCAAGTAAACAAGGCTTCCTCGATTGATTATTATTACTGTTTCGCATATAATGTCAACTAACTTGTTTACTTGCGTGTGACACCACGCACGTTATGTTCGGCGCCATTACAGAAACAGCGTTTTTGCCACGCTTTTAGAAATTTAAATTTTATTATTGATTTTTAAAGATAAATATATCTGATTTCCTGGAAATATTAATGTAATATGCATATAACAACATATTGAATAATTTAAAGCGATTTTCTAAAATTAGTCAAATAGCCTATTGAGTCAAAGAGCGCATTGTACAGTAGGAGTCTAGTTTTAAATGGTAAGTGGTTTTTAATAATATAAAATTTTGCTAAAATCGCACGTAGCTTATAACATACCCGCGAAATATGAGGACCCCAGTTGCTATCAATAAGTTGACCCACGTACATATGCGTGTTAACTTGTTTAATAAAGATCACACATAGTTGGATCATTGTGTAGGCAAGTGTGAGTATGGGCAAATACTTAAAATCAGACACTCGGGTACTGCATTTTAAGTATGGTGATTTTATGTGCATTAACTTTGTTTTCTGGGCATTTAGCATGAGACCTAAGTAGTGGCACTACATATTTAGTCTATCAAAATCATTCTGGAGCAAAGAGCTGATTGCTTTTAAGTCGTTGCCTGTGAATAATAGGCAAGTGTCATCTGCAAACTGGAACGACTTGCAGCTATTAAGTATCTTGTCCATATAGAAATTTATGAAATAAATGACGTCAACAAAGCATATAACTCTCTCTATGACATACTCTGTATGTTTTATGAACTGTGCTTTCCTTATTTGACTGTAACAATAAAATCTAAATAAATAAAGAAACAGAAGTGGATTTCTCTAGGAATTAGGCTCTGCAGCAAAAATAAAAGGAAATTACTCTGGCAATACAGAAAATCGCCAACTCTCTCTTATAAAATACTACTCCAGAATTACTCTAAACGCCCTAAGAAAATTATCTGTTTAACACAAAAAAAATATTTTATAAAAAAACCGACTTCAAAAACACTGAAAAGTTAAAAATAATATAAGAATAGGTACAGACAACATCACACTTCTATATTGAAGTCGGTGCCAAACGATGATCTCCTAGCTGGTATTAAATTAGCGTTTCCCTCGATTTTCATTGGATCCCATGATCAGATCCTGACTTTGGTGACCTTGGGACCACCCCAGGAGTATACTCTATCGAATACAAAAAGAATTTTGAAAATCGATCCTCAATTGGGGAAGTAATCGCGTAACATACATACAAAACACGTTTGACACACCTTAAGATTTAAGGGTTTTCCTCGATTTTCATCCCATCATCAGATCCTAACTTTGGTGACCATGGGACCACCCTTGGAGTTTACTCTATCGAATACAAAAAAAACATTGAAAATCGGTCCACAATTGGCGGCGTAATCGCGTAACATACACACAAAAAAAACATACGCATCGAATTGAGAACCTCCTCCTTTTTTGAAGTGGGTTTAAAAGTCAAAATAATTTTATCATCAAGTCTTCTAGCAATAAATCTAAAGTGACCTGGAATATTATTAACAAAAAATATTTCACAAAAAATGTATGTTACGCGATTACTTCCCCAATTGAGGATCGATTTCCAAAATTCTTTTTGTATTCGATAGAGTATACTGCAAGGGTCCCATGGTCACCAAAGTCAGGATCTGATGATGGGATCCCATAGAAAACAGAAGAAAACGCTAATTTAATACCAGCTCACCGAAGGTGACCTGGTGTTAAATTAGGATTTCTTTAACTGAAAAGATTTCATTCACTAAAAAGTTAAAAACTAATTTTTTTTACAAAAAATAAAACCGACTTCAAAAACACTAAAAACTTAAAAATAATATAAGAATAGGTACAGACAACATCACACTTCTATATTGAAGTCGGTGACAAATTTTAACACTTTCTAGATCATCGTTTGGCGCCGACTTCAGTATAGAAGTATGATGTTGTCTGTACCTATTCTTATATTATTTTTAAGTTTTTAGTGTTTTTGAAGTCGGTTTTATTCTTTGTAAAAAAAAATTCTGTAAAAATTTGATGTCTCTTTAAGTAAAGCATACTATACATTGACGGAGTTCTTAACTGGCCATTTGTAAATTAGTAAGTAAGTATTTTTAATCTAATATTTTTCAATTTAATTTATTATTATGGAAAATTTATATTTATTATTTTGTTTTAATATCCTATTATTTAATTTATATAATATTGCACTTGACATTAACTAATTATTAATTTATTGTACTATATACATTTTTTTCACTTGTTTATGTGATGTAGTTAGATTAATTTTGTGTAAAATTTGTACGCCAACAAATGGCCAAACATAGTGAGACTCATTAACTTATTGTAACATTTTGCTTACTATGTAACCTATGTTTTACAAATAAATGATGATGATGATATCATTCACATATGATAAAAATGCAGTGGCCCACAAACTGAGCCTTGAGCTGTTCCGTAGTTTACAGAGATTGTGTCACTAAGGCTGCTAGCGATTTTCTCTATTCTCTATTCTTTAGTTAGATAGTCCAAACACCAACCATGTATAGGGCCCCTCAGGCCAGAAATATCTAATTTCTGTATTAATTTATGATAGTCCAATGTGTCACGCACAAAACGCACGAAAAAAGCACGCGAAAAGTCGATAAAAAGCTCAAGAACGTGTTTTTTGTCATTAAGAGCAGTATTAATGTAGTCCTAAAATTTTGAAAGAAGTAAAGTTGTGCTTTTGCTTGGTTGAAAGTCATACTTGGACTCACTAACAATTAAATGTTTACCATAGAAATCATAAATTTGGTTGCAAACAAACCTTTCAACTATTTTATCTAATGAAGATAGTATCGTAATTGGTCGGTAGTTATTTAAATCGTTTCTCTTCCCTTTTTTAAATACCGGTCTCACACATCCTAATTTCAATTTATCTGGATACACTCCTGTATTTATACTGACATTGATAAGGTTGGCAATAGTGGACGCGATTTTATCGCTAATAGTTTGTAGGTCTATCATTCGAATACAATCCAAGTCAGGTGCTTACGGCGCGTACGGCGCGTGCAACCATATGTGCGAGGCCATCAGAAAATGCGGCTGGCGCGGCGCGTTCGGCGCGTGCGGCGCAGGCATATGTGCGATCAGCTTTAGATGCCACCATTAAAGATTTTTTTTAAACTTGACTCATTAGGTATATCGAAACACGAGTTCAAAGTACACTGGCTACATACGACTACATCAGCATAAAACAATCGGCGAAACGCCGAATTGGTTGCATCGACTTTAGGCGCCATCAGGTGTTATTCCACGACAGTTCTCAGTTTACTTCGAAATGACAATCGTATTTTTAAACCATTTGTAATGCATCGAGTTGCTCAAATTTCTGATCTTACTGATATTTCAAGCTGGCGTTTTATTCCGGGAAATCTGAATGTTGCAGACTCAGCTACTCGTCCTGGTAATGTGGTCATGTGGTAATGGTCCTGGTAATGTGGTAATGTCCTGTAAATCCACTTGAACAGTGGTCTCGTGGTCCTTTATTTCTTTCATTATGCTCCGCTGAGTGGCCGTCTGAACCTCAGAATCCCATGACAAAGCTGGAAGAATTAAGAGCAAATTTAAAAAATATGGAGTTTATAGGTGCTATCAATTGTTCGTTACTCACTCCTGTAACAGCAGATCCGCAACGATTTAGTTCTTGGTTACGTCTTGTGCGCACAACCGCTCGTGTGCATCAAGCTTGTGCTCTTTTCAAAGATTTTTTGATACATAATTCACTTCAAAATTTAAATTCAAATACTTAATTTTTCCCCGTTAATCACATTCCATCCTTATCAACATCTCATATCATTAAATCTAAACATACGCTTTTCCAACGTTCTCAAATAGAATGTTTTGAGGAAGAAATCGCATGCTTACTTTTATCAGCGCCAATTCAAAAATATAGTAAGCTGCATAGATTATCAGTTGTATACCAAGGTCTTTTGAAACTGGCTGGTAAAATTGGTGCAGTTGAGAATGCTGGCCAAGTTTCAAATTCTCCTATTATTTTGGATGGTAAACACCCAATCACTCGACTTCTCATTCATCATTTTCATGTAAAGGCATCACGTGCTAATAACGAGACCGTGATTAACATGCTTCGGGAAAAATTATGGATATTAGGCTGCCGCAGTACTGTTCGTGAAGTTTCGAGGAAATGCCAACTATGCCGCAATAACAAAGCTCAAGTTAAGATACCAAGACTTGGAGACTTACCCACAGATCGGCTCGCTCATCATCAGCGTCCATTTACTTACGTTGGGTTAGATTTGTTAGAGTACATTTGTTAGACTCATTGAAGTGGTCTATGATTACTTCTTTTAGGCCATGGTAACTTTTTCTAAGCAACGTTCGTATTGTTTGTTTAGTCAGATGTGTCTTTTTAATTAAAATTATCTTATTACATTTTCAAGTATAATTTGTTGTTATTATTTCGAATAACAAATTGCGCACTCCGCATTAGGTTATGGGCCCAGTATTGTGCTATTTATTCCTATAACGAAGAAATTAATATGGATAACTTATCATCGAAGATAACCATCGGAATTCTCGAAGGAAAATCTAATTGGTCGACTTGGAAGTATAAAATTCTCGTTGTTCTACGAAATGTCGAACGCGCTCTTGACGTTATTGAAGGAAGATTTACGAAACCGTTATCTCCGGTACAAGGATCGTCAGTATCAGGTGATGCTGTCGCTGCAACTCATAGAGCTGAACTAGAAGCATTTGGCAAAGCGGATACCAATGCTTTACTCCTTATTACGACAAATTTAAGCGAAGACACACCAAAGAAAGTTATGCGATATACCTCATCTCGTGAAGTATGGCTAGAACTACATCGACTCTACGACGGCATTAGCGAAGATCGTTCGTATAATTTTTGCATGGATTTTTTCGGATTTAAGCGAGATTCAAATGACGATATAGCCAGACATTTCTCGAAATTGAAAAATATTTGGACGCAACTGAATCTAGAAATGGTATCTGAACATCAGCATGAATTACCGGATTTGCTATTAGTTTGCAAGATTTTAGATACACTTGGCGATGAATATTTTACCTTTCGAAGTAGCTGGTTACTGATGCCTAAAACAGAAAGAACCGTAGATAATCTTACTAGCCATTTATGTGCTTTTGAGAAAGCCTTGACAAGTAAATCCGTACCTGATCAAGAGATCTTAAATGCTACAACGAGCACTCAAAAGAACAACTCCAAGAAGATGAGGTGCAATTATTGCTTGGAAAAAGGGCATAGGGTAAAAAACTGTACTAAGTGGTTAAGAGATGGTAAACCACGGAAGAGTGAGAACCCAAAACCATCGACTTCAAACAATAGTTGCAACGCTAACATTGTTTCGCAATCGCAAACTGATCTATGCACCATGTATACAAACATTTTCTGTAGCGGAGTATGACAGAAATGGTTGGTGGGTTGATAATGGCGCTACCAGTCATATCACTAATCGTAGTGATATATTTCATACTTTTGAAAATTTCGACGAGGTGTGTACAGTAGTTACTGCTAATGGAGAAACGATTCGCGCCAAAGGCAGAGACAGTGTGAAAATCAATTCGATTGTAAATGGAATAACAGTACCTATCACATTACATGATGTTTGGTATGTACCATCGATACAAAGGAATTTAATCTCCGTCCTTGCAGCACACGACAAGAATGCAAATAGTTCGTTCTCTTCGACGTCACGACATTGTAGTATGTCTGTGAATGGAGAAATAAAACTAAAAGGAAATCGTTGCTCGATTGGTGGCCTTTACAAACTGGATGTAGAAAATGTACTGCCGAATAAGTGTCTGAAAGTATTTCTGGCATCAGAAACTCAACTTTATCACGAAAGCCTAACACCAGAATAAGAGGCATGTGAGGGCGTTTATAAAGAGTTGGGTATAGATCTGCCTTCAGATCACAACTTTGTGAAGGTTGTGTCAACGGAAAAATTCATCGACTCAAATTCGGAGTGAGAATAAGATCCATGACGCCCGGCGAGTTATTTCATACTGATTTGTGTGGACTCTTTCCTCCATCTTTTTCGAAATATCGCTATTTTTTACTTTTTAAGGATGATTATACAAAGTTTCGAATCATGTATGCTTTAAAAGAAAAGCGGAAGTCTATAAAGCTAAAACTATTTTTAGCCGAAGTTAATAACGCCGGTCATTCAGTTAAAGGAATTCTTAGCGATAATGGTGAAGAGTTCAATAATCACGTAGTAAAAGAAATCCTACAGCAAGAGGGAATAAGGCAAAGATTAGTTTGCCCTTACACACCTGAACAGAATGGGTGTGCTGAAAGAGAGAATAGAACAGTTGTTGAAGCAGCACGAACGATGATGCACGCGCACAAAGAACTGCCGCAAGAACTTTGGGCAGAACTCGTCAACACCGCGGTTTACATTCTCAACCGATCAGCACCTACACCCGTCGAAGGAAAAACGCCTTTCGAACTTTGGTTTGGGAAGAAGGCAAGCACAAACCATTTGCGCATCATCGGCAGCACATGTTAAGCACACGTCCCAAAACAAAAACGTCGCAAACTAGACAAAAAAGCCAACCAATTAAGAAACCAAGCAAGGGTATCTTAATTGGCTACGATACAGACGGCTATCGTATATGGGTTGAACAAAACGGCAAACATACCTTCGTTCGATCACGGGATGTTTTATTTGATGAACAGCCACTTACATCAGTTGAAGATCTGGCAGAAAAAACACTAGAAAAAGACTCAAATATTAACAAATTTGAAGTACCGCTAGCTCATCTCCAAGATACGTCAACAAATATAGCAAACAGCTCACAATCGACACGTCAGATTTGCGACGATAACTACGATAATATTGAAAATATTGAAATAGAGGGAGATAACCCTAATGGAGACGATGAATCTAATGATGAATCTCATTGAGATAGAGGGAGAAGACGAAATAGTTCAAACATCTCCAATAGATAATCTTAACAATCCAGAGGAAAGTTTTGACGAACATAGATATAATTTACGCGACAGAGCTAGTTTGAAACCACCGACAAAGTTCGATGACTATGTCATGACTGCTCTAAACAGTGAATGTATCGAACCTCTGACTTACAAAGAAGCCATTCAGAGCAGTGAAAAGGAAAAAATGGATAGAAGCTATGAAGAATGAGATAGCTTCACTGCACGAAAACCATACGTAGTCTTTACAGAAATTACCAAAAGATCGTAAAGCAATACCATCTAAATGGGTATTTAAAATAAAGAAAAACCCTGATGGCAGTATTGAAAAATATAAAGCACGTCTGGTTGTAAAAGGGTATAGTCAGAAAAAGGGGATTGATTATGTTGAGACATTTAGCCCCGTTGCAAGAATGGCAACCATACTAGCATTGATTAGTGTTGCTGCGAATGAAATCATGTTCTTAAGTCAGTTTGATGTGACCACAGCATTCCTTCATGGACATCTTGATGAAGAAATTTTCATGCTACAGCCACAAGGTTTTGAAGATGGCACTAACAAAATATGCAAGCTAAATCGTAGTCTTTATGGTCTCAAACAAGCCCCTCCGTGCTGGAATATCAAATTTCATGACATTCTTAGAGAATTTAATTTCGTACAGAGCACAGCAGACCCTTGCCTGTATACAAAAAAAATAGGAGAAAAGAAAATTCTTTTGATGCTCTTTGTCGATGATGGTCTTGTAGCTGCATCAGATAAGGCTTTGCTGGAAGAGTTTTTTCAAGAGTTACAATGAAAACTAAAAGTCACTACGAAACCAGCAAGATTTACCTCGGCATTGAAATTGAACAACGCAATGGCTGTATTACTCTAAAGCAAGAAGCTTACACTAAAAGGTTACTGGAACGATTTGGAATGTAGGATTGTAATCCTATTACGACGCCTATTGAAAAGGAATCTTTCGAATCAGAAAAAAATAACTGGTCCATTGATAATAAAGATAAGCCTCCATTCCCGTATCGAGAAGCAGTTGGAGCATTAGCTTACTTAATGGTAGCTACGCGGCCTGATATTGCGTATGCAGTCGAAATTGTGTCGAGGAAACTAGAATCACCGACTAAGGATGATTGGACTAAAGTAAAAAGAATAATACGATATTTAAAGGGCACGAGCTCCTATAGCCTGTTGTATATGTTGTAGGGAGGAATTTTCCTCTATGGCTTTAAAATTCAAATTCGGTATGATGTTTGAAATTGTCATAATGATATTATAGTTATGTAAGTCACTGTTTGAAGATGTTGTTTTGGGAGTTCGTATTTTATTGTGAAAATTTATTGAAATGGAATTTTGTTAGCCTTTTAAATACATACATACATTTTTTATATAAGTGCTTTTGTTTTACTAAAATCATATATCCAGGTGAGATTTCATTGCACTAAAACAATACACTTAGAGGTTATGGGCCCAGCACGCTTCCTGTACATCGTTATAGACAGTTGATTGGCTCATTATTGTTTTTAGTAAATAAAACAAGGTTAGATGTTTCCTTTCATGTTGGGTACTGTAGTAGACATCAGGAATGTCCTAATATGAATGATTTCAATAATATTAAAAATATTTTCCGGTATCTAAAAAGTTCAATATATTCTAGTATACAGTATTCTCGTAGTAATGACAAAATATTGAGAGCGTACTGTGATGCAGATTTTGCGGGTGATCCTGATACTAGAAAAAGTACGTCTGGTTTTGTAATTCTGTATGGCGGCGGACCAATCCATTGGTCTTCACGGAAGCAATATGTAACGGCCTTATCAAGTACAGAGGCAGAATATATCTCGGCTGCCGAATGTATCAAAGATTATTATATGTACAGAGTTTGCTTAGAGAGATTACTGGTATAACTCCAAAGACAGAATTATATGTCGATAATCAGTCTGCAATAGTTTTGATCAAAAATGGAATCCTAAATCGTCGTAGCAAACACATTGATGTGAAATTTCATTTTATTAAAGAGAAAATTGGACAAAACTTCATTGAAATATTTTACTGTCCTACTAATGCAAATTTAGCCGATACACTCACTAAAGGACTAGACAGAACAAAGTTTTTGAGATTAAGAAAACACATAATGAGTGATAAGTGATTATACTGGAAGCTTACACCCAGTTTCTGAAAGGCTGTTCAGCGATAAAATTAACTAACAAGCTGTCAATCTAATGCTAACTATGAATTGAGTTGCTGAAAGCTAAATCAACTTATCTCTGTGTTAGTTGACACAGCTGTCAAATTTTCTTTAAAATTATTAAGGAAAGACCCATTTTAGACTTTCAAAATACATATGAATAAAACAAAATATATGATTTCAGCAATGTGACCGTGTCTAAAAATATTTCTCACTAGAAATCTAATTATTAAAGATAAGTAAATTTTGGCTAACCAACGTTTCGGAAACTCAAATTGATTTGACACTGCTGTTAAGATGACATGGATGTTAGTTGAACAATATTTTGATCAGCCTTTCAGAAACTGGGGGTTAGTGTTTTATTTTAATAGCTAATGTTAGTTTTAAGGTTGTTCAGGAACTTAATTCAAAATTTAGTTTTAGTATTAGGTATTTAAAATGATGATTAATTGGTATTATAATATTTTTTTTGTTTAAATAGGATGTAGTTTTTGTATGTTGAATTAGGGAGTATTATTTATGAGTTCTATTATTTTTATTGAGGAAGAGACTTTATATGAGATGAGTCTATTATAATTGAGGGGAGTGTATACAGTATGTTTTATTTTCAAGTAGGGAGTGATATATACAGTATGTTTTCTTGATGAAACAATAGGTGTTTTAAAAATTGATATAAAATTTAAGTTTATGAATGTTTAAACCTGATGAAAATTCAGAGGGGATGTTGTAGGGAGGAATTTTCCTCTATGGCTTTAAAATTCAAATTCGGTATAATGTTTGAAATTGTCATAATGATATTATAATTATGTAAGTCACTGTTTGAAGATTTGTTGTTTTGGGAGTTCGTATTTTATTGTGAAAATTTATTGAAATGGAATTTTGTTAGCCTTTTAAATACATACATTTTTTATATAAGTGCTTTTGTTTTACTAAAATCATAAATTACTAAATTGATGAGACTGTGAAGAGGAATATGATAGTTAATATGATCCAGATTTTATGTATATCCAGGTGAGATTTCATTGCACTATACACTTAGAGTATAAAGCTAATCACTTATCAGGTCTCCTAGAAGGATTCAGTGATGCTGATCACGGTGGTGATCTCTCTACAGGAAGATCTACAACAGGTGTTGTATGTCGATATGCAGGTGGAGCTATAGTATGGATGAGCCAGAGGCAAGCATCAGTGGCTATATTAACCACAGAAGCCGAACTAGTAGCGGCAAGCGAAGCTGCTAGAGAACTAGTATGGTTGACAAGAATTTTTAAGGAGTTAACATCTATTAAAAGTACACCGATCTTACACGTTGATAATGAAGCAGCAGTTCGCTTGGCTCATAATCCGGAGTTCCATAAGCGAACTAAACATATTAGAATTCGGCACTTTTACATCAGGGAACTTGTTACGGAAAAAATGATTATAGTAAAACGAGTTTCTACGAATAGTCAAATTGCAGACATTATGACGAAAAGTCTAGCCAGAGCCATTTTCGACCCGATGAGAGAAGAATTAGGGCTTAGATGTCTCCACTATGACACCAAACCGACTATTCAATGTGGGAAAGTGTTAGAGTATAAGCATTGAAGTGGTCTATGATTACTTCTTTTAGGCCATGGTAACTTTTTCTAAGCAACGTTCGTATTGTTTGTTTAGTCAGATGTGTCTTTTTAATTAAAATTATCTTATTACATTTTCAAGTATAATTCGTTGTTATTATTTCGAATAACAAATTGCGCACTCCGCATTAAGATTATTTTGGCCCTTTGGACGTATCGATTGGACGCCGCCGGGAAAAACGATATGGCGCTGTCTTTACCTGTATGTCATCACGAGCACTTCATCTGGAGGTAGTAGCTTCTTTGTCAGCCGACTCGGCGATCATGGCTCTGAGACGCTTTATAGCTCGGCGTGATTGTCCACTAAAAATCCTGATCGACAATAAGCAACTTTCCATTTTCTTTGGTGAGAAGATTGAAGAGTTTGCTGCTAACAACAAGATCCTGTGGCAATTCATTCCCCCTGCTTTGTCTTTCATGGGGGGGTGTTGGGAGTGCTTAGTTTAGAAGTGTGAAGACCGCACGCAGCAGCACATTAAAGCAGCGAGCCCCTACCGAAGATACCTTGACCACCCTATTCGCTGAAGCTGAAAGCTTGATAAATGCCCGTCCTTTAATGCATGTTCCTATAGACCCGGAAGACCCCATTTCCCTCACGCCTTTCCATTTCCTGTTCGGCACAGCATCTACACAACAGTTACCCAGTACCTTGGAGTTGTCAGAGAATGACTTATTTTCAAGAGCTCACTGGAAATGAGCATTGCATTTGACTGACCATTTTTGTACACACTGGGTCAAAGAGTTTTTGCCTATGTTGGTACCCAGACATGAACATCAAGATCGCCGGCAATCTAACAGTCGTCAGCCTATACAATTGGGTGATATTGTTCTCATTGTCGACGAAAACTTACCCAGAGGAGTGTGGCCCATTGGTTGTATTACCGCTTTGCACCCAGGCTAAGATGGCACGTTGCGAGTCGTTGAAGTCAAAACCAAGGCTGAGATATTCAAGAGACCAGTTCGGAAAATTGTGCGTCTTCCGACCAACTAAATTTGTATGCATCTTGTACATTTTTTCTTTTATTTAATTTCTCATTCACCCTTAATTCATCATCATCATAACAGCTCATATACGTCCCCACCGAGGGGCTCCAGCCTACCCTAAGTTAGGGTGTTTAGGCCTTAGTCAACCACGCTGGCCCAGTGCGGATTGGTCGACTTCACATACACCTTTGAATTTCTTCGCAGATGTATGCAGGTTGCCTCACGATGTTTTCCTTCACCGTAGGAGCGTCAGACAAAACGAAATTCGAAAACGAAAAGCACATTGCTACATGTCTCGAACCCCGGACCTCCCGATTGGAAGGCAAGTGCCGAGTCCACAGCGCCACCGACGCTCTTAATTAGTTCACTCGTATTATACTCTCATTCATAGTATTTTATGTACTCATTCTGTGGACTCTTTCGCCTGCACTGACAAGGTGTTGCTAGTGCTACGCGGGGGGCGCTATGTTGCAGACGCAAGAGGCTACAACTATCAGTGCCTAGTTGTCATTCAGTAAAGAAAATTAAATTGTTTTTACTTGTCACCACGAACTGACGTTTTATTTTATTTCTCTTGATTTTACAATTTTATATTTTAATCGTTTACAGGCTCCGTGTATCACGGATGTAAGTACAACCCGCGGAGTTTGGTTACGATTAAGGGCGAAGGGTTTTTCGCCGTGTACAAAACAAGAACTTGTACATGAAATAAATTTAAAGATGCAATCAAAGATGACAATCGGATATAGTAAAAACATTGAACTACAAACAAAGTAAAAATAATAAATAATTTATAAGAAACAGGTACACATCCGATTAACACACGAACATTCATTCGTGCTTACCACACTTATATTATACCGATCAGAGTGATGATTTTGTAACATAGCGATTGATCGGCAATCGTTACGTAAAGTCACTACGAAAGTTTTGAGATACTCAAAATTTATAAAAAGAACGCAACTAGATTGAACCTTTTTTTAAAGATAAATTATTTGTAATTCGAACATAGAAAACCATTTGATCAAATATTTAAAAATAAAAAAATGACGGTTGTTTTTTGTTTCAGTTCCGCGGGCTTTCATCGTCAACTATGGATGTTAAGCAAGAACATTTTCGTGCGATGATTTTGTACGATTATAAATTTGGATGAAATGAATGTGAGTGCAGAGAGCGATTAGTTTCGGCGTTTGGGGACTATGCACCATCGCGTGCAACAGTTTTCAGATGGTTTGCTCAATTTTAACGAGGGATTTTCTCCTTAAATGATGATGAAAGAAGAAAACGTCCTAGTTGTGAAAAAAATTATTAAGGAAGACCCAAAAGTGACTTATAAACATATAGAAGAGGTCGTGAAGATTTCATCGCCAGCTATTAATGAAATTTTACACAACCGGCTTGGAGTCAGGAAATTATGTTCACGATGGGTGCCTCACTCGCTGACTTCAGAACAAAAAAAAAGCTCGCGTGACATGGTGCAAATATATGCTCAGAAAATTTGATCACGGAGAAGGACGGTCAATTTTTAACATAATTACTGGAGACGAGAGTTGGATTTACTAATATGATCCACCGACTAAACGGCAATCGACAATTTGGGTGATTCCCGATGATGAACCTCCAACGAAGGTGAAACGCGGGCGAAGTGTTGGGAAAAAAATGGTGGCCACATTTTTTTCTGCAAGTGGTCATTTTGCCACAATTTCCTTAGACGACCAAAAAACTGTGAATGCTAAGTGGTATATTGAAGTGTCTTTACCTACTGTATTTAATAATTTAAAACAAAAACGACCTAAAACTGGTTTGAGGGGGCTCTTTTTTGCATCATGACAATGCGTCGCCGCACAAGGCCATTGTCACCAAGGATTTTTTTAAGAGTACAGAGATTGAAGAATTGTGTCATCCTCCGTATAGCCCCGATTTTGCTTCTTGCAAATTTCTTCCTCTTTCCGAAAATCAAACTCAGACTTCGTGACACGTGATATAACAGTCCTGAGGATGCACGGAATGCCTACTTGCAGGCCGTAGAAGACCTCCCTAAAGAAGAGTACCGGGAATGCTATAAATCATGGGTTTAGGCGGATGAATCGATGCGTAGAAGCTAATGGAGAGTACTTTGAGAAACTGTAATAAAAAAAAATTGAATAACTTTTATACTTTTTTTGTATCTCCAATCTTTCGTAATGACCCACGTATCAGACTGGATGACAATAAGTATTGGTTGATTTATTTAACAAATATACCAAGACCACTCAGACGACGACATTACAAAATGTTATATTAAAAATAAGTTTTAATCGAATAAAATTATCAAATCTATACGATAGCCGATTACCGATGAGTTACAAAATCAACCACCAGAACTCGAATCCCAGACATTTGATTTCGTAAACAGGGTCACTAACCAAACCAGACAATTCTTAAAACTCTACCAGGTAAGAAAATTCACAATTATCGAAATGACTGATAAAACATTATTACCACATATTGAACAATTCTTAGATATTCTCAGGAGAGAGGAGAGTTGGGAGGTGAGTTATTCATCTGTTGCTTTTCCGGGAGTTCAGGTCAGACAAAATCAATAATGCATCGGGCGGCGTTCGGAAAACGGCACGTCGGCGGGAGCGAGGCGCAACTAGGTCACCCGGGAAACCTAGAGGCGTCAAGCAGCCCCGTCCCGTGCATCGCCCAGCCTAGGACGCAGGTACAGATTTATTGATGTGCAATTCAGCGGGGCGTACGGGGGTGAGGCCCGTTGCACTCTCCCATCATTTGGCTTAGAAGTGTCGACCACGATGCACATCGTCATAGTGCTGATCCTGGGGACTGGCCTTCATGGTAAGTGTAAAGTAAAAGTGCTTTCTTAACTGTCGTTGTTTTTTATCGCGCGAAATAATCAGTGTCCGCGAGGTTTCTCATAGTTATTTTTTTCAATAAATTCGATTTTTTTCCTTTCTTTGTTCGTTCCTTTGTCTCGCCGCGAGTCGTCTGAAAAAAATCGCGAGTAATTCAATGATAGCTTGTTTGCAAATTATCATCATTAAGAATAAGTCGCACGAGGGCGGGCATGCAGCTGCGGGTTTGCTGTGCGGGGGACAAGCGCTCTACATTTCATCTGCTCTGCGATGGGCACTTTATTGTTTCTTTTGTATAATAATTATTACGGTTTATAATGGTATTCTGTGTTGTCAAATATGAGTTATAAAAGTTTTACGGATTTTTTCCGTTGTTTTTTGTTCTGAGTACTTTTTTAATCATTTTTTTTGTAACGAAACTACGTTTTATCTTGCATTTAATAAAATCGATATTTTGTAAATGTTAAATGTTTAAAAATAATTTTTGGTGCAATATTGAACACAAGGGTGTGTCCGAGCTTAAATTTGGCGGCGACATCGAATGGATGTGACAACTGTTGCGCAGAATGGACTGCGCAGATACGACTATGCAGCCAGGGAAGCCAGCCTCAGGGCGGCCATTTTGAATTCCGTTTTGAGCAATTTTATGTTTTATTTTAATAATTATTTTAAACCAACTTTAAATAATATACAATGATATTTAACTAACTACTTCTGAAGGGATCAATCAATCAATCAGTTATGCCTGTGATTAATTGCAATTGTGTTAAGTTTAATTTTTTTTATTGTGAATATAGTTTATATAGTACTACTGTGTGAATATTTTCGTAAAATTCGTTGATGTTTATTGTGATTGACAACTCGTTTAAATGAATGCGGCGTTATGCTCCGTAAAGTCATGTATTGTATATATTATATCAATTTTCGTATATTTTCTTATTCAACACTAACAATGTTATTGCATAGCATTGTTAGTGTTGAAAAAGGTTATTGTTGGAAGTTACTTATGAAATAGAGCATAATTATTTATGAATACATGTTTTGTTTGATTATATTTTATTGACCTACGTGGGTCAATTTCTTTCCCTATTATAAAAAAGGTGTAAAATTTATGTGTGTTCTAAAAAGGTAAATCAAATTTTTGCAACTTAAAAATGACTCGACTTTGGATTTCAAGATGGCAGCTCTGACATCTGAATAGGTGCAGTAAGCTAGGCGGTTTTTAGGTGTCGTTTTTATCAAACGGATGTGTTGGCTTCGGCGCGGCGGTCTGCGCAATCGCGTCGTCCATTGCGCTGATCAATAACATAGGATGGCCATTTTGTTTGGTCTGTTTGTCGAGTCACAACAAGCTGCGGACTCGAGTGAACTGCGCAGCTGCGGTGGTTCAAGCGGGGAGTTTTTAATTTTCTTTGGTCGTATTTAGCGGCTAAGAACACAGGTGTGGTGGATACTTGGGCGGACTGCGCAGCCACGCCACGCTGACTAAGGGCGTCCCTCTCAGTGCTGTAGGGCAGCCATGTTGCGTTCACAACACGGGTTCAGTGACTTGGGAGACTGCGCAGCTGCTTCGAGGTATTCAACAAGAAGACGTCTTAGGGCGGCCATTTTGACATAGAAGGTTTATTTTTTGTTTTAAAAATACCGACAATTAAAAAATATAAGTTGAAGCAAATTAATATCTTAAAGAACGGAAGTGCAGCATTAAAATGTGTACTTAATAATTAAGATGTGTGGTGGTGTATGTGACTTGTATGAGGAGAAATAATATATGTCTCTGTTTTTTATATTTTAGATACTTTTATCTGTCATCTGTATAATTTGTAACTTTATTATCTTGAATAGACTATAGTTGTATGTGTTAAAAGTTCATCGGGTCGATTGTTCAAAATATTTTTGTATACATCAATGTTATACGTTATAATGTACCTTTTACCAATTTTGTCTGAATTTGATGTTATATTATGTCATAAGTTATTGAAATAAATAAAAACATACAAAGTCGTATTTATTATTAGTTACCTAGAAGATTTAAATAGATAAAATATTCAGAATAAACATGCGAGTTTTACTTGTCCACTTATTATTGCCTCTTTGTTCGTGGTCAACGACGCACATCCGGTTTTAGTTAATAATTAAACAACTTAGCATCCTTTTAAACAAAAAAAACGTGACATCAGCAATTATTATCAAGTTCTTAATAATAAAGTATTTGATTTGTTATTAAATGCTTATTTCACATAAATTTTCTCAAATAATATTATTAAAGTTACAAAAACAAAAGAAATCATGAGGTGACTCTACATTTTCTTTACATAAGCATAAAAAGGAAATTATGGTTGTATCCTACATTAGCAGGCATTTAATGAAACGAGAACCCTGAGCATCAATTTTTGTTCAATTTGAATAAAAAAACATTTTTAATGACTAATTACAACACAGCCAATCAGAACAGTGGATATGTCGAGTTCCACCTTTTTCGATATCATTGTGTTGTCGCGACTAGTCGAGACTACAATTTCGAATACAATTTTTGAATAATTAAACATGGTTAAGTAAAAAAAAATATTTAAAATAATTTTTAAATTTACTTTTAGAATATTTTTCTTGTAATTTATTGAAATATATGATAAACTCTTTAATATTTTTGAATTTAATTATTTTCATTAAATTTTTAAGTAATAAGTAATTAATTGTTACTACTTAAGTATTTCAAGAGTTGAACATGTTTACAAAAAATTCAAAATCTATGAACTTAGACACTTCATATTATTAATAATTGTATTAACCATAAAATTAGGAATTCTATTATTTCAGTTATTTTTTTTTTTTTAATGAAATATATTTACTCTTACAAACCAAATTTAATGTTCATCAATATTATTAATCGTGATTAGTATTATTGTGCTGAAACTGTAAAATATTACTTTGAATTTCGATATTTTGTATTTGGTAGCTTAATTTCGAAATTATCTCGCATGTAGATAATGTGAGCTGATTCTTACAGATTCGAAAAAAATTGAATTCGAACTTTTTCTCGACCGGTAGTTAGAGCTCAGCCAAGCACCGCCATTTTTTAAAGGAACGTTCACTTGATTTGTCTCAAGTAGTGGGATCGGTTTTTCACTTCTTTATCTTTCTATGAAATATTTATTTGATTAGTTGTGATAAATAAACCTTCAATAAAATAATTTTCTTTCGAATAAATAATATTTTTAAATGTTTATTTAGACAAACATAGTAAAACACTTAGTTAAAATCTACAATATTATATCAAATTTAATTGGAAATACATTTTAAATATACAGTGTGTAAAAAAAACCTGTCCAATCCATTAGGGTAGTTTTAGGTATCAAGATTTGGTTCTATTTATGTAATCATTTTCATTAAATGAAAGAAAAAAATTACCCTGTTGAAAAAAGTAAAAAAATTGAAAAATTGAAATAGATTGAAAACTAGATTATAAAAGCTTACATACCGTGCATAAAAAGAACCGCTTGCTTACCACTGTGTAATGCAGTGAAAAATGTCTCCTATTTTATGGGTAACTAGTATTCAATAGGTGACAAAAATGCAAACTTTAAAAATCGATAGCAAAGTTATTTTCTTAAATTAAGAAAATTGGATATTTATTTTGGCGATTTTAATTAGATACCTATACCTATACCTTATGCCCCTGTCAGATCTGACAGGGTTTTTTTTACACACTGTATATAACAGCATAATCAAAAAAGAAAGAAAAAACATATTTCAAATCTGTATTACACGTTTCGACTACTCCCGAGCACAAGCGACTTTCTATAAAAAAAATGGCACAACTCGACATGTCCTCTATTCTGAAGGTCAATTCTGCCAATGCGCCGCCGCTGAACCGAAGCTAAGCCGTTGCGTTCGACAACGGTTTAGCTTCGATTTGGCTCTAACTTAAATGTAAATAAGTTAGTTCATCCATCAACAGCTCATATACGTCCCCACCGAGGGGCTCGAGCCTACCCTAAACTAGGGCGATTAGGCCTTAGTCAACCACGCTGGCCAAGTGCGGGTTGGTCGACTTCACACACAACTTGTAAATAAATTCTTTCTTCACAGGTGTGTGCAGGTTTCCTCACGATGTTTTCCTTCACCGTAAAAGCGTCGAATAAATGTACATATAAAATTTGAAAACACATTGGTACGTGGCGGGGTTCGAACCGCTACCTCCCGATTGCAAGGCGACAGCCTTACGCACTACGCCATCGACGCTTCATGCGCCATAAGTTAGTTAATTAGTTCCAAAAGTTATACTTAGAACGCACTGCGATCAAATGCGTCGCTCATAGTTTTCTATATAAGCGCATGCCTTGGCGATTATTTGCTTTAGCGAATCTAAAACGTATCTTGCTACACATGGATCGCGGTTTTTAAATGTGTGTTTTTTTTTGAGTGGCGCATGCATTATGGTAAATCGCATTCAGTTTTTCATAAGAAAATCACCATATACCCTACTCGCCAGAAATTAAGTGTAATACTGAAATGAAATCGTTACGGTTATGAGTTGTTAGTTATTCTTAAGCCTTGAAGCTGTTACTTTTAAAGTCACTTGCACGTTGCCGATCCAACACTGCAGGCCACCAGCACAAGATTACTGATAACATTTTGCTTACAATTTCACAATCGTGTCACTAAGTAGTACCTACCATTTGGTTTAAAATAAAAAAGTATTGTAGTATAATTTGTAGTCAATGTTATTTAATTATGTTGAGAATTAAGTTTTAGGGTCATCTGCAGTAGGCGTTGTTAAAAATAATAACAGAAACATATAAATAGTTAAGGCGCTGCTTTCCAGATTTCCAGTCATTTACTGTACCTGTATTTATCGATTCACTGTTCTGCCGATATAATTACGATATTATTGAACATATTACCTCAAAATTCTTAAAGACAGAATATACAATAAAATGACAGAACATTTGTATGGGTGCGTGACTTGTTCTTTGAAAAATGACAGGTTTTTGTCTTACCTGCTACATCTGTCTGAGTGTAAGTTGTGTACAAACACATAAAATTGTCTTACCTTGCATGCTTCACATTTGTTTAATGCCATATTACGTCCGTATTTTTCGGGTATTCCACTTGGATCCCCTATTTCAATACCTCAGGGGATCGAAAAACACTTGCTATTCCACATCGATACCCTAATCAAGGGTTTCGAAGAGGAATAATATTATTGCTTCCACATGAAACCCCTGTTTGTAAAATTAATAACATAAAGGCCCTTTCATCATGATGACACATTATTCAAACACAACTCTCTCTCTCTCTCCCTGGGAGTATTAAGAAAGCTCGAACGCTGGATTCATGTAAGAATCAAGTCCGTAATCATTGCCTGACCTTAAATTCTTGCTTTGTTCCCACTAGTACCACCGAATAGTACCACCGGCGGTACTAGCGAGAAATTTAGTTCTCTTTAGTACCACAATTAATCTTAGTGCTACTAGTGAGACTGTGTGAACCCAATAGTACTCGTACTACCGACAGATGGTACTTGCACTTTAATAAAGAAAATATACATATTATTCAAAATCAAAATTAACTTTATTAAAATATGACTTAATAGAAAGCTCTTATAATTGTTCATTTTTTTAAGTCATTGGCGTCGTATTTTTAATTATGATAATTTGATAGGTATTATTTAAGTACAAAAATCTCAGCAACCGATCCCCACAGTAGTCCATACAACATAACACTGTGAAAATAACTAAAGAAAATCAAGCCATTTCAACATCGAATTGTCTTATTTTTTATTACAGCATAAAAACAGTACAATAGCCGAATTGGTTAAGGAATCAGGACGGTTTCCTGGAGAAGCGGATTCAAATCCCGCACGAGTCGAAATTAGTTTTTCCACAGTTTTTAACAAAATTAAGCATTAATAAAATGCAAAACCACAGTTGAAAAATAAAATAATATGATGATATTTATGATTTTTCGAAAGCACTAAACATAACTATTTTTTCCTATTAGCTTCTTACGGAGACTATAATTGTCACCCTACAAAATTAGCTCATAGGAGAAATAACAAAATCCATTTTCTCTTAAAGTATAGCATCTACAAAAACGGAAGATATGTCAAGTTTTAGTAAAAACGTCGTCGTCGTATGAGTGATTTATAATAATTATATTATAATAATATGTTATCAGCAGCTGAATTAATAAATTAATTGCATTTATTTGAAATGAATATCTAATGTCGCAACAATGTCACTGACATAATTCATATATGCCGGAATGAATCATATAAATAGACCTTTATGTGTAAAAAGGTTGTCATTGCCGTAGGGGATCCTAAAGGAATAGCAAGTGCATTAGAATCCCCTGGGGGATCGTAGTGGAATAGCAAAATCCTTTCGATCCCCTGGGGGATTGAAATTGGGGATCCAAGTGTAATACCCGGTATTTTTTTGTAGGTCCATGGCAGCCAGTATATCTTTTCTGAATTAATTTATGGTTTAAATTTTATACAAGTTTTTGGAGACATGTGATTCATTGAACCTAGGAAAGAGAATGTTTCATCTCACGCCCGTGAGTCATACACAGGGTATAAGTGACGGTGTCCCTTTTCTTTTAACAATGAGTTCAGACCATGATTCTTATTTGAAAATCACTGAATTTTTTTCCCGGAAAATTCATGCAATGTAAATCGTATTATTTTTCCATCATACTCATTAATTTACTACCAAACGTAGATAACGCATGAACGTACGAAAAGTGGGCCGGTGAAGAACTGCCCAATTGCGACTCGTGCAGTTCTTTTCCATAGTAAGTGATTAGCTGTCGGCACGTCAACATGCCGAAGTGCTCATTCAAAAGTTTTGGTAACAATAGCCAGAAACGGCAGAAAAAAGACGGGATTTCATATTTTGCGTGAGTAAACTCATTACACATCTTATCGTGTATTCAAATATTCGAATTATACGTAAAAACTATTAAAAACAATTACTTTAATCATAAATATGTCGCTGCGCGTCAGTGTCAGTACATCACAATCGTCTCGCTCGCACGGGCGTCGTGTCACGATTCTTGGTATCCCCACCATTTTTGAAGTGTCTTTGATAGGTACTATCGAGGTCTCTCGTGCCTTACCACTTTGTTGAAATATTCGTTTGAAAGCGGATCACATCGGACACGCCCACACGACCCATACCTATCACTGATTGGCTACGTATTTTTACTACGATTTACTACGGCCAATAATAGACAGACATTTGGTTTCATTGAAATCGCTCTTAATGTCAGTCTGCTTTACGCTTTACTATTGGTGAATGAATGGAGCGGGGCGTGGTCTGACGCGATTGTCATCGAGCAGTGTGTAAGCGACTTTCGACGTAGGACTGGTAAGGTGCCAGTGTCCTCTATAGTACATATTAATTCAACACAATACCGATGAATATTTATTATAAATTGTTTACAAGTTTACCAAAACACCTTTCGTTTTTATTGTTGGTTCACATAAAGTTAATTCTTGGGGTATTTCACTGTCCTTCCCATTACGAAAAAACATTTTCGGTATACGTAACAGAGTCAACAAACGCAACCTGGCGCTTCGATGAAAATTGTCATATTCACTAGCGGGTGTGCGCCCCACGCGGCATCCTTTGTTTTCCTTTTATAAAAGCCGCCAAGTGCCTAGGCGGCGCAGTACAAAGGCGACCGTATCTAAGCGAATGGACTTTATAGTCGATTAGGTGACAGATTTCAAGCGCGTTTTTGTATGAACTCCTCTATCTACGTTTGGTAGTAAATCAATGATTATACTGCACGCGGAATCAGTTGTTTGGGTCATCGAACGTCAACGCACCGGTGTAAACGGAACAAAAATGATGCCGGCTCGCCATACATTGCGTAACATGAATAAAAACTAAAATTAAATGTAAAAAAACTTAGTTAAACCGTTATGTGTAAAATATTTAATTTACTTGTTTATCTACAAAAGTAAATCTCGCGACAAGCTTTTATGTCATATAAATTGTGTTAAATGTGAAATAACGTTATAAGTAAAAGTTTTAGTGTAAGTGTTTATTTTTTCTTTTTAGCGCATTTAAATAAAAGCTTGTTTTTAAATAGGTTTTTTTACATTTAATTTATTTTTTACTTTTTAGATATCACTGAACACGTTTCTTAGTCTGTTCATCTAATTCAACGCATCATTGTTGCAAGGTCGTTTGCCGGAACGTCTATACTTACAGAATTTGAGCTCAATCGGTTAAAGATATCTACTTCAAATTTGATTTTTTGGCTTTAGAAGTACGCCATATTGGATTAATAGTGACACCACTTTATTTTTCAAGTTATTCTTAGCAAGGCCTTTTATTTGATACCCATATTGTAGGAGTGCATTTAAAATAATTGGTCCGCCATCTTGGGTATGCCGCCATCTTGGGTATGCCGCCATCTTGGATTTAGAATGACGTCACACAGTTATTTATGCATTTTCATCCAAACTGTGTGTGTATACAAAATTTCAGCTCAATCGGTTAAAGATATCTACTTCAAAATTGATTTTCAAGCTTTAGAAGTCCGCCATATTGGATTAATAGTGACGTCACATTATTTTTCGAGTTACTCGTAGCAAGACCTTTTATTTGATACCCATATTGTAGGGGTGCATTAAAAATAATTGGTCCGCCATCTTGGGTATGCCGCCATCTTGGATTTAGAATGACGTCACACAGTTAACCATGCATTGTCATCTAAACTAAACGTGTATAAAAAATTTCAGCTCAATCGGTTAAAGATATCTGCTTCAAAATTGAGTTGCAAGATTCCACCCGAACATACATACATTGCAAGTTAAATAAAAGCTTATAAAAAGAAAAGAAAAATAAGCATCGGTATAAAAATATTAACATCTGACTCACTGTTAAAAGAAAAGGGACACCGACACTTATACCCGGTATGAGTCATAAAATAAAATAAAATAACTGCATCATTTATTTTTATTTAAAACTAGCTAACCCGGCGTACTTTCTATCGCCATGTTTTTTAACAAAATTACTGAAATGTTTGTTTAAATTATTGTAATTTTTATAGTACACAAACCTTGTCCTAATAATAACGAATACATAAAACCAAGAATCATCCAATTTGGTGCAGTCGTTCGAAAGTTATGGGCGTACATACATTTCGAAGATCCATTTTTATGTATATACATATTTTTTGTATTTTAGGTGAATGTCATTGAGCCTTTAGGAAAAGAAAAATGATGGACGTTGGGTAGTTGCAAATTTTGTTGTAAGGGGCAGTTAAGTTGTTAATAATTTAATATCAAAAGTATTATATTATTTACAAATAGAAAACACCTGCCGGGTTCTCCACCGCTGGAAGTGTGGTGGTTGCCTCGCTGAATAGCGAGACTGGTTCTCTGCGCGAGGTAAAGATCAGCCCTCTTGTCATGCGAGGTATCCGACAGTCGTGTCGCGATGTCCTTGTAGAAGGAATGGGCGTCTGGTCCCCACGGTCCCAGTGTTTCCGCCCCAAACGGCGCAAATACATAATATCCGTAAGCCACTTGGTGGCAGAAGTGCTCGGAAGATGGGACACCACAAGGGTGTCGACGCAGGTAGCATCCCACACCAATGCTCGTCCCAGCTTCCATGGAACTAATGACATCCCATTGGGCCTCTTACCGTCGTTGCACACCAATACGTTGGGTTCAAGAATAGCCGATGCCCCGGCGGAGGCAAGTGCCTGACGAAGGATGTCGTTTAACTCAGCGTGTCTTGGAATTCGGCCGGCGCCTCTGAGACAAGAGACAACGTGGCGACCAAAAGCATCACCATATCTCCACAACGGTAGCGATGGGGGACCACGCACGTGATTCCTAAACGCAAGCAGGTGACATTGCGAAATGTGGTGCGATCCAGCAATGTGCCAATATTAGAGGAAGGCACTGCTTGCAGCCACAGCCCCGGTTCCTATTCTCCCACAGCTAGAAGACGAGCGCGCTCTGCAGGACTGGTTGACGTTTGTAAAAGATTCTTTCGTATCAGGATGCAGAGAGGCTCGTCCCACTGTCTCTGGAAAATGGTATTAACAGGGAGATCCAGATTTGAACCGGCTGAGATCCAAGCATGTAACGATCCAACCTAACGTCAAATGGAACCCTAAATAAAAAACCCCTTTTACACAGTTTTATTCGCAGTTTTACTAACAATATTACGCCTTTTAAAAGAAACGCACAGAATTGTTTTGATTTGTATTAAGTTTGGCCAATGATCGACTAGTGATTTTATTAGGATCTACGTTGCAACCGCTTATGTAACCCAAGATCTTTTCCAAGTGGATAGACGTACTATCAGTTCAAGAAAGGCATAAGTGTTCTTACGTTGAATTTTAGGTAATACATGCATTGAAAAGAGCAACTAAAACTACGTATGGTGAATTTATTTAGTATTTTTATCATTAATCTTGGTGATTTTATTCAAGAAATACTAAAATACGTTGTTAGACTTTAGATATTTTTTTATTGGGAATAAAAAGAATACATTGACTTACGCCAAATTATTAACAATGATCAAAACATAAAGACTTATATGATATTTATGTGTACCTTAATTGATTCTCGAAGTAAAGTAACAGTTTTAATAGACTTTATGTACTTTTTTTTATTTTTCATTTCACAGTTATGCACGATAATGTTGTTTATTCATACATTCAAAAATTGTTTAGTTATCCATAAACAGTTTTATTTACCAAAAAATTTATTTTTTCTTGAGCAGTAACGATTACTGCGTTCTTGCCTTGGAAAGAAATGTAGGAACTATAAGTAAATATTGTTACGTTTGGTTATTTCTTTTAAATTCTGAGTAATAGTGAGTACGTCGGTGCGGGCCGAGGGAAAGGGCGTGGTAATCGCGCTCTCTCCACCCGCGCGCTCGCGCTGCACTACAGTGTTTGCTGTGAAGTCAAGGTAATACATAGTGTTAGTGTACGCTACCGAATACCTATTCCAAACAAACCTAAATATCATGAATCATCGTCTCTGAGGGTACCTATGTTGGATTGCTTGGTGCGATTCACGGCTAAGGAAGTGGCAATGGCCGTGAAAGGCATGACGCGCGGAAAATCACCTGGGCACGACTCGCTTAGTATTGAGCACTTACAACAGGGACCGGACCCGGTTACCGTTATAGCCGGTAACCTTAGGGTTTTGATCGGGTATTTTATAACGCTGGGTTTTTAAACCCTTTGCCTTACGGTAAGCTTTCAAACAGCTTACCGGTATACACATTAATCGCTTCGATTGAATTAATTCGGGTTACCGCTTACCGATATCAAAAACCCCAAATGGGTTACCGTTTTAAGCGCTGATTAATTTGTGCAAGTTATTTTAGACCTTACGTATATCGCGTGTAGATTGCTTTTGCACCGCATATATGCCCTAGGTCGCCACCGAATACCGGCGTCATTGCGCCCGCAGTGCTATTTCAATCGCTCGGTGTGCGTGAGGGAAAGGGTTACCCTAACCCGAACAGTAAGCGGTTAAGCACATAAACACTGAAAACCTTTAAGATTAGGTAAGCGGTAAATTATTGTTGTGGGTGGTAACCCCTATTTTACGGGTTATCGTTATCGTTGGGAAACCTGTTGAACGGCTTACCGAGCCCACTGGGTTACCATACGAATGGGTTACCCTTTCGATCGGCTTAAGCAAATAAACGGGTTTTCCGGTCCCTGCTTACAACATGCAGGTTTCCATCTGCCCAGAGTGCTGGCCATGTTCTTTACATTTTGTGTTAGGCACGCCTACTTCCCCGAAGAGATGATGAAGTCTCTGGTCATCCCCATACTTAAAGATCGTACAGGTGATGCCTCAAATAAAAAGAATTATAGACCCATATCACTAGCCACAATTGTAGCCAAGGTGATGGATAGTGTGCTTGATGGCCGTCTTGAACAACATCTTACTCTTCATGATGCCTAATTTGGTTTCAGATCAGGGCTGTCTACAGAGACAGCAATACTGTGTCTCAAGCACACTGTTCGTTACTACACAGATAGGAAAACACCTGTCTATGCATGTTTTTTGGACTTGTCACGGGCTTTTGATTTGGTATCGTATAACAAACTGTGGGAAAAGCTATACAGGGAGACGACTCTGCCTGGAGAACTCGTGGAACTACTCAGGTACTGGTATAGCCACCAAAGCAATATGGTGAAGTGGGCGGGGTCACTATCCGGGTCGTACAGATTGCAGTGCGGGGTGAGGCAGGGTGGGTTAATCTCACCCAGGCTCTTCAGCCTGTACGTTAACCGGCTGATTGGGGAGTTCAGTAGCGCCATGGTAGGCTGTTCTATAGATGGCACATTTGTAAACAACATTAGCTACGCCGACGACATGGTGTTGCTGGGCCCGTCTGTTAGCGCCCTCAGAAAACTGGTGAGGATATGTGAGGGGTACGCAGAGGCCCATGCTCTCATGTATAACGCTGGTAAAAGTGAGTTACTGGTATGTAAGGCGGGTACTAAACATTATCCTACAATACCACCAGTCACACTATTTGGAACTCCACTCAAGTTAGTGTCACAATTTAAGTACCTGGGACACTGGGTCACTGCAGACCAGCACGACGACATGGACGTGGAGAGGGAGCGTAGGGCGCTGGCGGTTAGAAGCAATATGTTGATCCGCAGGTTTGCAAAGTGTACTAAACAAGTCAAAGTGACATTATTCAGGGCATTTTGCCAGTCATTCTATACATGCAGCCTGTGGATCGAATATTCTAAAAAGGCCTACAGCGTCCTACGCGTCCAATGTAATAATGCTTTCAGAGCGCTGATGGGGCTACCGCGATACTGCAGCGCCTCTGGAATGTTCGCGCAAGCGAGTATTGAGGATTTCTATGCTCTGATGCGCAAACGAACTGCATCTTTATGGCGAACTGTTGCAGATAGGTTTGATGGTCCATTTTTGAAACACTGGACTACTATACACGTCACGCCCTCAAACCTAGCTGTAAAATAGATAAAATAAAATAATATGTGTTAGGTGTATTGTGTAATGTGTACTAACATAGCTGTAAGTTTGAAATGTTACTAATAATTAATATGGACTAGATATTCCTAAATAACTTATTATTATTATAAAGGCACAGAACCAACCTTTGTAAGCTCTAGGTATCAAACCATCATTGACATTACTTTGGCAACATACACGGCGGCGAACCTTATTAAAGGTTGGCATGTATCGAGCGAACCATCCTTCGCGGACCACCGTCGAGTGTGTTTTCAATTACTCTATGAATTACCAGACCCTGCTCCTTATCGCAGCCCCTGTAAAACAAACATAGCAAGGTACACTAACACATTAACAAAAGCACTAGACGAAACGCATGGCAGCGGCGAAACACCTAGCACGAACAGTATTGAAGAAAAAGTACAAGTCCTCACTTCAGCAATAGTCAGAAGTTACGAGTTGGCATGCCCGATGTCTATACCAAAAGACCTCAACAAGAATCTCTGGTGGGGGCCAGAACTTGAAAGGCTGCGGAAAAAAACTTAGGGCACTCTTCAATAGAGCAAAAAATACACGAACTCCCGATGACTGGGACAGATGCAAAGATGCGCAGAGACGCTACAAGAAGAGGATCAGATTCCGGAGAACGGAAGCCTGGCAAAACTTCTGCAGCAGCATAAACTCAACAAACCAAGCCGCCAGAATAAAGAAAGTATTGTCCAAGGGAAACACAGACCTCCTTGGCAACATCAAAAAAGTCGACGGCACTTATACCAAATCTGAAGAAGAAACCAGTGCGGTAATGCTGGCAACACACTTTCCCGGTTGTCAAATCGCGTCAACCTGGAATGGTCTAAAGAGCACTACAGCACCCCGTCAACCGAAGAATGGGAGGCTGCCAGCAAAGTAGTAACTACGAATAAAATAGAGTGGGCTATAAAGAGCTTCAAACCCTTTAAATCCCCAGGACTGGACGGAATATTCCCAGCGCTGCTACAATGGCAGCCTAACTTAGTAGTAAAACATTTAGAACCTATATTTAAGGCCTGCATAGCCTTCAAATATATTCCCAAACAATGGAGAGAGGCGAAGGTAGTATTCCTACCCAAACCAGGGAAAGAAGACTACACTACGACGAAATCCTTCAGACCAATAAGTCTAACATCATTCCTGCTCAAAACACTGGAGAGATTGGTAGACAGACACCTAAGGGATGGAGCACTCCAAGAAAGACCCTTACATCCCCAACAACACGCCTATCGGAAAGGCAGGTCCACAGAGTCGGCACTACATATGGTGGTCTGTAAAATAGAGTCGGCCATACACAACCAATCCTCAACCATAGGTGCCTTCATAGACATAGAAGGAGCCGTCGACAAAACAATGCACAATAGCATTAACCACGCCCTTCAAAAGTACGATATAGAACCAGCAGTAATAAAATGGATCATCGAGCTGGTAAGCAAGAGGGCGGTTCAGATAGTGGGGAATAACACCGTTAGAGCAAAAGTGGTTAAAGGATGTACCCAAGGGGAAATAAGCAGTTGCTTATTTAATTTTTTTAAAGCAGAAGCTGACAGAGGCATTACATCTCTTTCATTATATTCGGACAACTGTTCTGGGGCCGTACTCTTAAAATCGAACTTACGATATATCGGCGCTTCATCGTGTCGTTTGCTCCTCTAACTCGCATGTTTTGTTTCGCTTCTGTCGCTCGACGGAACGACCGAACGAACGATTGACATAAACGAGCGTCATAACCCTACTCTTAAAATCGAAGGTTCGTCTATCTAGTGACAACGTTGATACATTTGACAGACGAACATTCGTAAAATTTACGAACATTTCAACGACACCTATTGAGGTATCGTTGAAATTATCGTAAAGCGAAAAGGGCGGCGTAATTTATTCAATATTGAATTTCACTCCTATCATTAAAATTTCTCTGTCTCTATTGGAATTTTTGCAATTATTGTTCATAATATTTTACGGTAATAATAAAGTAAGTACTCAAATAGCACTAATTATTTAATAATGTCTAATTAATTATGTTTTTTTTTAAATTTTATTGATTTAAATGCTTTAAAATAAGAAAATGAAGAGATTACTGCTAGTACAGTCCGAAGTTTTTTCTAATATTTTTAAATATAATGCGTAATTTCTCGAAAGTATCTTTAAATGTTATCTTTTATAAAAAAAAAGCTTGTATTTATGAAAAGCGTTGGAGCCATTTTAATGGTATGTATTTTGCTTTCAGACATTCGTTATATAATTAAACTAGCTGTTGCCCGCGGCTTTGTTCGCATGGAAGGTGATTATATTTACAGATTTAAAAACTGTATAAATATGTATGAATAATTTATTCATGTTTTTAAACGTATGTATTTATTATTAATCAATAGTCCATTAAATAAGGACTTTCATACAAACTTTCAACACTTATTTTACCCCCTTAGGAGTAACATTTACATAAATGCTGATATATGCTGATATAAATAATAAATAAAAGTTGTATATAAATACAAAATTCACAGCTTTTTTGTCATTAGACAATCTATATACTTATATAAAAGGAGATGTTCCCATCTATAGACGCACGCACAGCCGTAACCGCTAATTGTAGAAACGTGAAATTTGGACAGTGGTTTTAATTTAAAATGCGGACGCACACTAAGAAGGCATTTAAAAAAAATTAACCCTGAAGGGATGAAAAAGGGGTTGCATGTTTGTATGGAAACATATTTAAATTAGTAACGATTTTGATAAAACTTGAGATTCATGCTCTTAAAAATATTTAATTGAACACGTGTTTCATGGTTTATTGGAGTTACCCCTATTTTGCACCCAAAGGGTCACCCCCTTTGGGTGCAAAATAGGGGTAAAAGAAATAAAATAGGGGTTGAAAGTTTCTATGAAAAATATTTAAAATCTGCTCCAATTTCTGAAATTTATTATTCGGGCTTAAATAGGCTACAAAATTATTTTTCCTACAAGAAAATTTAAATTCCCACGGGAAAACAATAATAACGCGGGCGAAGCCGCGAGTGGAAAGCTAGTACTTTATAGGCACGCGCCGCCCGCCGGACCCCGGCCGGTACCGCCGAAACCGCATTGTCCGCAACGTCCCTACATTTTAAATCTGTAATATCTTCGAAAATATTCATTTATATTACATGCTGTAAAGGGCCAAATTGATCTATATTAAATGCACATTGTATTTAAGGTACTTAATTGGATAAGGATTAATACTGTATTGCTTAAAATCGCTTCGCAAATAAGCCATTATTTCTCGTAAAAAGTAAAGGATAAAAAAGGGTTATTGTGGGTTATCCCTAAGAGATAGATATATACCATCGCGGACTTTTTTGTAGACCTTTTTAAGGTGTACAATACTGTAGTAAATTATTTTGATTTATCTCGTAGAGTTCAGCCAGCGTTTGCAATCTAAGCGCAAAAAAAGTGTTTATTTACGACATCACATTAGAAACCTCTAAAATTATCAGGGTTTCTCTACTATACTATGCACGTATTATACATATAAGCCTTCCTCTTGAATTACTCTATCTATTAAAACAAACCGTATCAAAATCCTTTGCGTAGTTTTAAAGATCTAAGCATTTATATTATGTAGTGATGGATCTGACGACGACAACGATAACGCTAACGATAGCGTGTTTAGAGTAGGGCTAATCCGATATTATCGTTGTCGATTTTAAGAGTACGGCCCCTGGTCAGAACAGAAATAGATTTGTTTTTACTATGTACCTATACGTATCACGAACTTAAAACATAGAAATTGTTTATAGATTTTTACAAACTGGTCATACGCAGAACGAGGGTAACTCTATGCATGCTTGTATAGAAAAAAAATATGAAGAACAAAACAATTTACACACCTGACCGTTACATGAAATAATTATGAACTCTAAAGTTCACAATAAATTTATATTAATGAAATGTCACAGGCAGATTTTTACAATTTTAAAACTCAAGTAGCGTCTAATAAAAATGGGTTGCAAGATACAAATGGAAATATTTTTTTTTTAAATTATGGAAGTAAACACATGCCCTGAAGTACCAAACAAACTATTTTTAAATATGATTTTGAAAGTGACGATTACTTGGTATTAGACACAATGAACCGTTGTTCAACGCGCTTACATAAATCAAATACTTACCCTGACACTTCAAATGAACTTTTGTGAGCCTATAATAATTACTTGCCAATTTCTAATGCTCTTTATAAAGTTTTGATTAACCTCTGTGACACGAATGCTATAGTTATCACCGCATTAGCACGGTTTTTATAGAAATTTATTAGTAGAAAATGATAACCCGCTTAAATTCAAATTCAAATTCAATATATTTTATTCAAATTGGATTGTTACTATCTCTTTTGAACGTCAAAGCAGCTACGCCATTGGTTCACAAGTCTACGGCGGGAGACCTTGTACTGGAAAGAATCAGCAAGAAAACCAGCAAGGGCTATTTTTTTCTCCCTGCATTGTTACAGAGTCGTCAATTGGAAGCTGACCTCACAGCAGAAGTTTGAGCTCAACTTCCATTACAAGATTAGATGTGTCAGTTCTATTCTTACTACTTATTACCAAAAATAATATTTGTTTAAACAAAGAGTTATACATAACAACACGATTCATTATCTGAAAAATTAACACCAGGCATTGGCATCATTCAAATAATCGTTGACTTTATAATATCCTTTGCTCATAGGAGTCTTTTTTACATGCGCTTTAAACTTATGAAAAGGCAAGTCGGTAACACTTTGTGGAAGCTTATTATATACATTTTCCCATAAATGAGCCTCTAGTTTTTTGAAGCCTGAATGTTGGAACAGCAAGTTTATTTTTGTATCTTGTGTTTAGATGGTGAATTTGGAAATTGGTTTCAAATGTATTATAATTTTTATAGACATAAATCAAATTTTCATAAATGTACTGTCCTGCTAAAGTCAATATATTAACTTCTCTAAATATCTTAATTTACAAGCTTTTGATTCTTCAGATAAAGATTAACCTTTCCCATTGTAATAGGAAGACAGATAATTTTACATTATGTCAGGCAAATATAAGGCTTTCATAGGGTTTCTAAACTTTCATAAGGCTTCTTTTATATGTAGTTTAAAACTAAATAATTACGTAGTTACTATTAAAGGGTAATTCTTCTGTGATGATAAAGAACTGCAATAATATACTTATTGTAAACTTAAGGTTAAAATAATTGTTATTTTCTGTTCTTGTTTTTGTAAAATGTGTTTAGTTAACACGTATTAAATAACTTATTGAAGCAAAAGATAAAAAAAGATTACTTGTGAATTTCAAAAAAAGCATTTGTAGATTTTATGGAAAATTAAGTTTGAGAATTAAGACTTACATTATTAGTAGAAGAATAAGATTTTTTTTAACAGCGGTTATCTTTTGACTATTTTTTAAGATTGATTTTTAATTTTATCACAAATAATAATTATTAAGCATTTCATTAAAATATTTTCCTACATTCTTTCGATTGTTTAAACAATATGATTTAAAATTTCGTATTAAGTACCTAGATCATAATAAGAAAATGATTACAAGTAATAAAGATAACTAATGTTTTTATTTTTAGAAGTTATTGAAGTGAAAAATATTGTTTCATTTTTAAACAGCTGTTAATTTTTTATTATATTGTTTGACGATTTTTCTTGATTTTATTATGGAAGCTATAATTATCGTTATTGTATTGAAAATTTTGTAGAACAGAGTACAATCTTTGAATTTCATAATATTTCTTATAATTTTGATAATTAAGAAAAGAAATGCTATCAAAATCTTTATGACTTTTTTTGCTGTGCCAAAAAAATATATCACTACAAAACAACTACAGATACACAAAAATATATTTCTAGGACAAATAATAAAACATGGTTATATTGTTTACTAGAATGAATGTAACTATTTACAAATAAAATAAAGTCATAAATTAGGGATACGAAGTCAAAACAAAAAAATATTAAAGGCAAAAACGCTGTAATGCCATTTACTCTGTCCACAATTGTAGAGTATAAAAAAATATTTTACAAAAAATATAAACCGACTTCAAAAGCACTGAAAAGTTAAAAATAATATAAGAATAGGTACAGACATCACACTTCTATATTGAAGTCGGTGCCAAACTATGATCTCCTAGAAAGTCTTAAAATTTGGCACCGACTTCAATATAGAAGTGTGATGTCTGTACCTATTCTTATATTATTTTTAACTTTTCAGTGTTTTTGAAGTCGGTTTATATTTTTTGTAAAATATTTTTAACTTTTTAGTGAATGAAATCTTTTTATTGAAAGAGACCCTCATTTAATAACAGCTAAGAGCAGCTGGTATTTCTATTTATTAGCTTTCCCGGGTATTAGCGTTTCCCTCGATTTTCATGGGATCCCATCATCAGATCCTGATTTTGGTGACCAAGGGACCACCCTTGGAGTATACTCTATCGAACACAAAAAGAATTTTGAAAATCGGTCCACAACTGGCGGCGTAATCGCGTAACATACACACAAAAAAAACATACGCATCGAATTGAGAACCTCCTCCTTTTTTGAAGTCGGATACAAACTGTAATAGATTTTACTTTAATTTGGTATTATATTTTTAGCGGAAAAAGAAACATAAAGACTAATGATTGGGAAATCCTTTTTTTAATTTATTCGAAAAAGTAGCGTAAAAATTTAAACTTAATTTATTTCAACAATTATAAATGTGTGATAACCTGCATTAAATTTTTATCAATTTATTTATGTAAAAATCAGCTCCCTTCTTGTTTGGAATTTTTTTTATAGACATTTAAACAGTTTTTTTTGCTCTCCTGTAAAGTTAACATTTTCATCTTATGCTTTTCTTGCTCTGAGGGTGCGAGATATAGAACTCCTATTGCCGAAACTATCCCTATACCTTATTTATTCTATCAAACATGATCAAACGCTTATTAAGCTCGCTACCGTAGTAAGGAAATAACAATCTGTTCTTTTAAGCGAATTTTACGATCTCAGTAATGAGCATACAAATGTTTTGATTTTTAAGTATGTTACCGGCACTGTCTTACTTTCTGAAGCTTCAGGAAGGGAGTCCCTTAACCCTCGGGCTCCATAAGATTCCAAATGAACCTTACTTCGCCCTACCAACATACTTTATAAACTACTTAAATTCTCTACGTTTGAGAATTACCAACCTTTCAGTACTTTAGTTTTGTAGAGAAGAAAGGAGCGAAAGAAACTCTACCAGTTCATATTCTCAATACATTTGAGATTAAACTCTAACGGCCTTACAAATAAAAAACTTATTCCTAGGAATAACCTCGGAATAGTTATTCCGTGGTTTGTCTTATTTTGACATATTACATCTGACATGTGCTAAAACAAGACAAAACACAGACAGCCTTACAAATAAACGTGGCATAAAGTTAAACTCGAGAATAAATTAAGAATAAGCAAAATGTCTACAAATAAACCAAGAATAACTTATACTGAGTATAACATTGACATTTCTATTGATACAAACGTTATTCCGAAGTTATACCAGCCCGCACCCTTGTATAAACCTAGTATAACTCGATGTGTGCTTGTTTGCTGTGGTCATTTGAGGTTATTATATTTAAATATAGTTAATGGATACACTAAAGTAGTCTTTATTCACTGTTAAAAATTAACAAAGTTCAAATGAGATCAATCATCATCATCATTTCAGCCAACAGACGCCCACTGTTGGACATACGAGTAGGCTTCCCCCAAGGATCTCCACGCCGATCGGTCCTACGCCTCCCGCATCCAGCGGCTTCCCGCAACCTTTATCAGGTGGTCGGTCCACCTTTTGGGGGGCTTACCAACGCGGCGTCTCTTACGGATCTCATCATTACTTATCGTTCACGTAAAGAAATTCCGAGCATAGCCATCTCCACCCCCCACCCCTCCTCCCCCAAATTAATGAGATCAATACAGTTAAAGATTTCGTCGGAGCTGATAAGAGCTCGGTGGTCGAAGTGGTCAAAGCGTCAATACGGTACGTTGGAGACACGGGTTCGATCCCCGCCCGAGACGAAATTTATTTATTGATTTATTCAGCATTTTTGAAAAAAATCAAAGTTCTTTATCGAAATTTAACTATTTTCAAATTAATATAATTATTTACACGAAAGTATAAACAAGTATAATAATATGGAAATGAAACTAATCAACAAAACGGTCGCCCGGTCGAAAAACTGACAGCTTTCACAGATAATACGAATGTTACTTTTTTGTACATTTCTCTTTGATTGCGCTGTTGCCATATTGTGCATTTTGATAGATCGGAAGAATAGCTATACCGAAGATAAACCTCGTTTATTTGTCAAAAAATATTCTAGGGTTATTCCCGTTTTATACTAAGTATAACTATACCTAGTATAAGGGTGGAATAAATGTGGTATAACTCATTTTTATTTGTAAGAGTGAGAATAAATTATTCCGAGGATTATCCTCGGTATAAGTTTTTATTTGTAAGGCCGTAAGACATTTGATGTCTTAGTAAAATTAGCTTTACGTTAAAATAATGATGATGAAACTTACATGAGATCTTTATCACAAATTTTATTTTGCACAACACAAAGTAATCTAACACAAAGACTAAGGCGCAGGCCAGACAGAGGCGGCGCGGCGCGCATCAGTCGCACCCGGTGGCGCACTCGCAGTGCGCTGCAGGCGCGCCCGTGGGCGCGAACAGCGCTTGTATGCTACGGTGCGCCAGCGCGTGAGTACGTTGGTGCCATTAAAGAGTTTGATTTTGATCGAACAACATGTTTTCCTCTGACGACGAAGACATGTTAGCCCTGGTGCAACTCGCCAATTTGCAAAGGAGAAGAAGAAGGAGAAGAAACTTCCGGTCCCGCGCAAAACTCATTATAAACTGAGGTACGCGGCTGCGCACCAGCAGGCGACGGCCGGCGCGCCCGTCTTTGCAACCGTAGCGCGCCATCTGGAAGCTTGTCGAATGATCTTGCATACTAATTGTATGAAAACGGACGGGCACAAAACAGATAGAAGCGGTGCGCCGATGGCGCGCCACAGGTGCGCCTCGCCCGCGCCTTTTCTATCTGGCCCACGCCTAAAGCCGCCCAAGTGGATCGCCGTATTGACAGCCTACCGCCGACGAAATTAAATTTTGCTTAGGCGCAGGCCAGACAGAGGCGGCGCGGCGCGCATCAGTCGCACCCGGTGGCGTACTCGCAGCACGCTGCAGGCGCGCCCGTGGGCGCGAACAGCGCTTGTATGCTACGGTGCGCCAGCGAGTGAGTACGTTAGTGCCATTAAAGAGTTTGATTTTGATCGAACAACATGTCTTCCTCTGACGACGAAGACATGTTAGCCCTGGTGCAACTCGCCAATTTGCAAAGGAGAAGAAACTTCCGGTCCCGCGCAAAACTCACTATAGACTGAGGTACGCGGCTGCGCGCCAGCAGTGCGACGGCCGGCGCGCCCGTCTTTGCAACCGTAGCGCGCCATCTGGAAGCTTGTCGAATGATCTTGCATACTAATTGTATGAAAACGGACGGGCACAAAACAGATAGAAGCGGTGCACCGCGCCCGCGCCTTTTCTATCTGGCCCACGCCTTATAAACAAGCTTTGAAGGGGAACTATAGCATTTCCAAAGAAAGTTGTCGATTTGAGGTACCTTTGATTTAACTTGTGTCAGCATTGCACCTCTATCTAATATCTAATGTCATAAAAACAGTGCTCCAATAGATAATCCTTGAGTTTGGTTTTGAAAGCGCCTGGATGAGAACAGTCTTTTATATTGTCAGGTAATTTATTATATGCCCGAAAACGCTGCTGCGATTGGTTAAGTGAGCACTAGCGCCGATTTTGATTTCTTTGAAACTAAACAACGATTTCATATTGTATTTGAAAGGAAAATAGCCGTGTTTGGTTCTGTTATGTCAAATTATATAAGTCGTTTAATTCAATATATTTGAAAATTTCAAGCATAAATATCTCATATCCCCCAAAAAATGAGACTGCCACCTTTGATTCTATACGACTCATTTCTCCGACGTTCCTACGGTGAAGGCAAGCATCGTGAGATAACCTGCATATATCTGCGAAGAAATTCAAGGGTGTATGTGAAGTCGACCAATCCGCACTGGGCCAGGCCTAAACACCCTAAATTAGGGTAGGCTCGAGCCCCTCGGTGGGGACGTACGAGAATATGAGCTGTGATGATGATGACATATACTAGATATTCAAGAGCAGAATCACGAGTGCAATAGAGGGGCTCTTGTGAGTGGTTGGTAATGATAGCCGCGTCTTCAGCCGCTGTCGTAACCCGATCTCGGGGCCGGTCATATATGTTTTTTGATAATTTTTCCATTTCACGAAGAATGCAAATTTTGCCTTTTCAATCAAACGGTACCTTTCAATCAAACCTTTAACCCTGAATATTTTATAGCAATGTGGATTTGATAGAATCTTTTTACATTTAATTTAGACTATAATTGTCTTAAAATGAAATAATCAATGCTAGCGCTCCTCTAAGCTGAAATGACGCGCCCCAGTACTTAATTAGTTGATTTAGTTGTGTGAGTACTAGTATTAATCACTACACTTATTTGTGTGAGAGGGTTGACTATTCTGTAAACTATGGATCGGTACAGGTGACTAATCGCGTGATAAATCCTACAACGCTCTCTACACGGAGCAGCGCTGGCGCATTGTATGAAACAATAATGGTTAGTTGGACAACAGACCCTTTTCGTTTCGCATAATGTTTTTCGTTATAAAAACGCTTGGCATAAATCACTAGGCATAATCATCGAATAGCATAACATTAACGCCCCATAATTTTTTCCTTGCATAAATTTTATGAGACCAAGATATCCAAACGTATAATATTAGTAAGCATAATTAACGAAATCTCTGATTTCTTTTAACATAGGTATTGTTAGTTTAAGGTGAGGCGCAAACATGATTGATTATAAACACAACTCACGCTTTTTCCATACATTTTCGAGGTTAGAAAAATTTGAGAAAATTTGAAAATTAATATCTCTAAAACTATGCATCGCCGAGAGGGGGGGTGGTACTGGAGGGGTTGCTCCCCTTCCCGCTCCCCTCCGCCTTCCCGAAATCCTGGGCTATTAATCTAAATTTCTTCCGCTTGTCTAGCAAACTTTTCGGGATAAATAACAATTTCAGATTAAATATATATAAAGGAAACAACTTACATGCATCTTGAGTGTTAATTTATTATGCTCCGAGCATTTCTGCGTAAACGTATTATTCGTTGTGACTAATATGCTATACATTAATTATGCTTTGAAAAATAATGCGTTAAGTTTTTCTGCGTATCGATTTTAGTGATTTTAATAAGTAATTTTTTGCCACACAATATTTTAATTATTAAAATTCTGCTTTCTAATTATTATGCATCTTGACGTTTATTTAAATCGAAATTATGGAATATTATTTTATCACAATTAAATATATGCTTCTAATTAGAAAGTTTCGTTTTAGTCTAACCGGCAACCGAATGAACAAATTTCAACAAAGTTTTTATGTGTAGTGCGTTCACATTTCAGATTTACTTGAATGCGTAAGGTTGGTAGTGGGGCGTTTCATTTCAGCGTAGATGAGCTCTACTGCTGCTACGTCCCAACAGGTTACCTAATATAAATGTAATAAATTTGACATCAACCATATTTTATAATATGGCCAACAGTAGTAATGGAAATTAATGCTAATTTTAAATAATTTCAATAGCATGCTACAATTCCTATGCTATTTGCTAAAATCGATTCTGTAAATTATCGTGAACTGTCGGATCGGTCCGCATCAAAATCATTCGCATTCGCAACGAACGTAAAATAGCATTAGCATAGCAGGCGGCAGTTAGTGCCGCGACGCGTGTTAGATACACAATTATTTACGTTACGCTGTTGGCCCAACAGCTTAGCGCGTTCATTGGTATGTGGCACTATTAGTGGCGTTACAGATAAGCATAATGGAGTACGGAAATAGTAGATTACAATATAATTGTGGTATGTTGGTTACAACTCACGAGACGGAATTTCAGCCCGAGCCGAGTGTGTATATAACCAATATACGCACGAATATCGCACGACGTTTTTCAACACACTTGTGAGGAAAAATACCTAATCAACAGATTTTTTGATTAAATAATATGTACAAAAATCATTGTTAATTTGTAGACAAACTAAATAATGGTATGAAAATAATCATTATTAAAATCATGTAGTTCGTTTATGTCTTTTAAGTGTATTTGATGTCCTCGAGCTTTTAAAAAATATAGTACATTACTGCCGCGGCCGGCAAGTGCAGCATTGCCGGCTTCCGTGATGCGTCCCTCAACTATAACACACACGTGTTTTATGAGGTGCTTTAAGTATCTTAAACCGGTGTAATTAGATACACTTTACGAGCAAGTGTGTTGAAAAGAAATTTTATTAAGGTAAAAACATTTCGACAGCTCCAATTAAGCAAAATTGTTATTAATCCTATGTCTAAATATGATTTTACATACAAAAAATGCCATACTCCATTAAAAAAGAAATCTCTAACTTAGATCGGGTGCGCAGCCTTTATGTGCATGAGCTCATTCATAACGACGCCGCCGTTATACACCATATAGCCTTCTGCTTTATACCACATAAGCACTATAACTAACAGATGTCATAACTTTATATGACTAATTTCACTTGTCTTGTCTCAGCTTAGGATAATCCTAAGTAGTATGCTGTCACTTGTTGTCTTATATGAATTAAAAGAATGTGTCGGCATACCACTTAAGATTGTACTAAGCTAAGACCTAAGTATTAGTCATTCCTTCAGTCGGTCAATTTCTTTCTCTTACATCATCATTACAGCTCATATACGTCCCCAACGAGGGGCGCGAGACTGCCCTAACAAGTAATGTTAGGGCGATTAGGCCTTAGTCAACTACGCTGGCCCAGTGCGGATTGGTTGACTTCACATACACCTTTGTATTACTTTTCCTTACTTACACACAAAAATTTAGATATATTTCCCATATAAAAATATCAAGCATCAATCGACAATGTGATATTTTTTAGTAAAATAAGTTACTTTCGTTTCTAGTTTTAATTTTTTTAATCGTTTTTTTTTCAGGCCCTTCCTATGGATATGAAGGTACCGATTTCGCTACTTTAACTAAATCAACCACAACAAATAAACCTACTTCCGAATCATCTCAAATTCGTCCATCTAATGTAGCAGGAATTCCGGAGAACTCTTTTTTCAATCCTGTAAATTACCTCGAAACTCCAAGAAAATTCGAAAGCAGCGTTAACTTAATAAAAGATGCCACACCTTTTGCCAACAATGCTATTGAACAAGATGATGGCAATAAATTGGTTATTAAATCCAAAGATGACAACCACCCTGAAGGAATCGAAATAGATGATATACTGATTATTCTGAAGGAAATATATATATTCGCTGTCGATATTTTTGACATGGCTATTACAAACTATGCCAATTCCATTATAGACAGCATGCTCACGTTGATTGAAGAAATTATTCTCGTAAATACTGCAAATATCGTAGATAATGATGAAACACTTATAAAAAATGATAGTACATTCATTAAGGGCGATAATATAAACTCGATCAAGGACAGTGACACCAAGTCAGTCAAATATAAACCTACTAACGAGGGTAGCGTGGTGTCATTCGAAAACGGTGTTTTTAAGCTCATCGAAAAGGGCAACATCACAAAAATTTCCAAAAAAATCTCCGAACAAACAATAGATTACGACAAAATTCCAACAGTTGAGAGTGGTAGTATCGCATCCAACTTTTCTTTAAGCGACGTCACACAGTTTGAAGATCGCAATATTACACGCCATGACATCCAAATGATTGAAGGAGATAGTGTGAGGCCAATAGATAAAAGAACGATCACACCTATTGAGGAAGAAGAGTTCAAAGACGAAAGGTATAAACCAGTTCTAGACAGTAGTGACATGCCATTTGAGAGATTACATACTAAGATTGAAGACGAAACCTTCACCCCCATTGAAGACAGGTTCGAACCGAAATTTAGCGACGAAACTATTTTCCCGGTTTCTAAAAGAATCTATAGAGAGACTGAGAACGGTTGGATGCTAACCTTGGCTGATGATTATACCACACAACTGCCAATAGAAGACAAAAGCCGTAACATGTATCTGCAACGTTTGAAATTGGCATACAAGGACTATGATGTGGGCTTGGATAACGAAATACCCTACAGATATATGCATAAGCCGGCACCAGGAGTATCCTATAGATACTATGGCAAATTGGATCCACAACAAACTTTAAATTTCTATAACGAAAACATGAATCGTAACGACCGTTTTGACTTTCACCTAAATCAAGTACCAGACAAAGAGGCTCTAGACTTGAATAGCCATCAACAGATCTTAAGATTCCTACGGCAAGGTATAGGGAGCGCGGACTTGTGGGAAATGCGACGCAATATCCAAGATACAAAAAGTGCAGCAAAAACACCCGGCATCAACTCTGATGATGTCTCTATTTTAATTGCAACACCAACAGCGTGTCCTAAAAATAACCCTGAACCATGTAAGTAGAAATAAAAGACGCGTGCAATTGCATCCTAAAGTTAACATTAATTGAAAATAAACAGAATAGAATTAAAAGCGGTAGCTGGAGGGAAAGTACCTTAAAGTTTGAATAAAGTAAATTTTACTCAAGAGAAAGATTCTTTATTTTTAAAAATAAGTAAAACTGTAGGCCTATTTGTTAGTTTTATGGCCATTTTCACCAACCTCTTCTTAGCTTAGGTGACTCTTAGGTAGCATGCTGTCACATTCTATTCATTAAAGACAAAAAGTGACAGCATACGTCTTAGGGGCTTCCTAAACTAAGTTATGGTTGGAGAAATCGGCCATTAGACTGATCTTTTTGCAAAAAAATATATTATTTTAATTTTTAACACACTTGTGGTCTGTTCTACATGATATTCTTTACAATAAACATAAAAATAACAATATTGCATGTTCTCTATTATTGACTGTTTGCACAATATTATTATAGAGGTTAGTAGCCGTTTCTGGGTCTTTATTTTTCAGGACTAGAGTGAAATCAATGATCTCTATTGATTTCGAAAGGGTCTTATAATTTATTATTGTAATCGTCTTGGCAGGGGTACTAGCTTCCTCTATATGTATAACCAGTAGCGCAGCATCATGATCGATTACAGATTAGCACAGGGTGACAATGTCTTATACTAACATGATCAAAGCAGACTTGGTTACGGATGAGTAGAGTGTGGCCAGGCAAGAGACCATGATGAGCCAAGGAATAGGCTAGATGATAAAAATTTTTTTTTGCTTTAATAGAAGCTCATTCATATAATAAACAAAAAGAAAAAAATGGTTTTCGAATAACTATAAAAACAACCATGATATAAGGTATTAAAGATGTTTCTCCATCTCTTTCTAGCAAAACGGCAATTTACAAGGAGTTTATATGGCCGTACTCAACAATGACGTCACGGTTGATGTCGGGTCTCTCTGTCTAATCGCCTTCAAATTAACAATTAAAAATGCTTGTATCTAATGTATTCTAAGTCGATTTTAATTCTATTCACAGAACTGCATCTTTTTCCACGGTATTTTAATATTTAATGACGAGACGTAAAAATTTGAATTCAGTCATCATTCCAATTCAAATATTCATCCGAGTCGGTGTCTAAATTAGTGGGATTTATATTGATGTTGAAATCTCCTATTATCATTATATTTTTATATCTGTTTAGTTGTTTTAGTCAATGTTCAAAAGATGTTATAAAATTACGGAGCTTGCGGAATCCACATAGCCAATAGATAGCCAGCAACGCAGAATCAAAATTTATTTTGATAAGCAAGCAGCTCGCCTCAGAAATCCGGCTTCAATCCGAATACCTCTAAGTGTGTCATTAAAATTAGAGATGAAACGGATATCCGGTTACTATCCGGTATCCGGCCTATCCGGTCTAAAATTACTATCCGAACGGATACCGGATAACAAGGCCTAACCGGCCGCCGGATACCGGATATTAAAAAACAAACATACATATATTCCCGGCCGCCTACGACTTTATCCGCTTTATACTAAGGGAACCCTCTATAGGTAAAATTATCGAAAGCTAAATAATGAAACTTGCGCTGCTACAGAAGAAATGCGTATGCAGCTGTCGGTCGCTATCGTTTTATTACACAAAACGACAGCGACCGACAGCTGTTATTTGTAAAGTCATTTCATATGCAGTGCTTCTTGCTTCCGAAAACAAATTAGTATAGCCAAAGGATTCTTTTGCATATTACTGTTTTTGTTCACCGAAAAAACGAATTCTTGTGAAATTTCGCCTGAAACTTGGAAAAACCGCTACTGAATTTTTTTAAAGAAGTTTAAATCGATAAATGTCTATCGCATGCATGTGTTTTTAAGTGGTTTTAGTGATTCCAAGATGGCCAAGCAGCCATTTAGGATGATTTACACCCGGGTCACCGGTACACACGTCGAAAATAATATCGAAAAAATCGGTAATCTTTCGATCTACATTTGCAACATTGCTACCTTCACTTTTTTGCTAAGTTCCGTGAAAGAATAAGAAAAAAGACCCGGATTGTGGAAGGACAAGTGGTAAAAATACAAGCGTCTTGGGTCGTGAAGAAGTTGACAAAAAAGACTTCCAGCACTGTATTGAACCATTCGCATAGAGCGTTGTAGGGATAGAAGCGGGGTTTATATTTAAAGGAATAAATGAAGATGTTCATGGCGCCCGATCATTCGTGTCGTGACGCAACCTACGCGTCAAACTCGCGTCTTGCATTGCATTGCACCAAATGGCATGTTCGGCTAAATAACCGGCGGCCGAATATCCGGATTCATGGTTGGCCGGTTATCCGATATCCGGCCCAAACAGCTATCCGTTTCATTTCTAATTAATATACATAACACCATTATTTTAATTAAGCAGGTTGTAAGATGTATATCCGGGTAAAATTGGAAAAATTAAAATTTTTTAAATAAATATTTTTACTTTACAAATAACATAGTGGTTATGAGGATAATTTTCATAAATGCGCTTTAATTTTAATGAGTGCACAGCATTGCACTCTTGGATATCTGCAGGTAGCTTATTTCTTATACTCTGTCCATTCGTTTATTTTCTTTTTGACAGTTCACGCCGAAGAATTACCGTATTTTTTCCGAATAATGTACTACAGTAAATGTCGTACTTTATTGACGGGTAACGCCCACTCAGTGAAGTGCCCTGTGCATAACAAACAATCACAGACTATAAAACAGGTCTTGAAATAAGATAAATCGATCATATTGAAAAAAATAATTCGACTTTTTGTAAGTAATGTTTCTGAAATTTTAATTAAAACAAGAAAATAAATATAGTGTCAATGACTCCATGATTAATCATTTAGGAATGCAAGGAATGAAGTCAAAATCTTGGAAGATAAGTTCAAACTAAGAGTGAAGAACAATAAAAACTTATTAATATCAATAAAAACTTATTAAATAAGTATTTATTTATTTCATACATAATTAAAAATCTAATAAACGAATAATTAATATTTAAACAAAAATTATTGCGGTGCAATAAATCGATTGAAAGTTCTTCTTTAATAATATCGATTATTATTTCAAGTCGAATCGGTAAACCGAACGTGTGAGGGCGTCACTAATTTCGAATTGTTTCAAACTGTCAAAAAGAAAATAAACGAGTGGACAGAGTATAGGCGCGTTGCCACACAGTACTATTATCTATTCTGTGGCCACACTGCATAACAATTTGCAAAATATCGTACGTCACAGCTAGGCTGTTTAGCTTACAATGCTTAACTTACATATGCACTTCTAGGATAGGGTAAATGCAATTGGTAATGGAACCGGGAACGGGAGTGATGAATTAATATGAGGATCTATAGAATATTTTACAAGAAAAACAGTATGTGCCAATCATGCCATGCACAACGCAAGCTTATATGTACAATTTGTTCCCAAATTAATAGAATAGAAATTTTATATACTAAAATAAAATATATTAGAAATAAAAAAATGTTATATAAAATGCTCGCGTCACAGTGTTTGTGACGCCTCCGAAACGGCTTGACCGATTTTTATGATTATTTTTGTACTACATTAGGTAGGTCTGAGAATAGTAAACTATTTTTTATACCCTTAAGTGATAAGGGTGTTTTTATGGCGAAACGTAGCTCGCGGACACAACTAGTTAAGTTATAAAATTATTGAAAATAATATTATGTATCTAGTAGGAAAAAGGTATATGTATGATAATAATAGTTGCTCGATTCCCGGCTCAATCAAATATTTTATTGAATAATTAATCTTTTAATTAAGTTTTACTTTAGTTTAGGTACTTTCGCTCCCTTATTATAGCAATGCACTAGTGCATTATATTTTTTATTTAATTACCAGCCAGTAGTCCAAGCATTTTTTTTCGAGGGAAAATGCGTACCTGCCATTTGGCAAGACGGCGAGCATGTATGGGGCTGTCCCGGCAGAGTGCCAGGCCTACCGACTAAAACCCCCGATGTTCTCCCTGCACTAATAGGCGCGTATGGTAAGGTCCACACTGCGACACCACTACTAAAGCGCCCTGGCAAGCCCAACAAACCGGTCGGGATATCGCCAAGAAGGCATTTATTAATTGCACATGTATATTACTATGACGTCATCCTCTCTTCTATATTGCTGTGCCCAACAGGGTCCAAAATTGTGTCAATAAATCTATAATATTAACCACCTACTTATGTAACATTTTGGAATGCAAATAAATTGAAATTGAAATTGCCCGAGAATACCAGGGCAATCCCCAGACCGAGGGCCTTACGGCGGCGTGCACAGCACGGTGCCAACCGTGCACGCAGGCCTCCACTGCAGGGTCACTAAGCGTGCGTCACTTGTACGAATGCTCGCCTTCGCCTGCCTATACTTCTACGGCAGAGGGGAGCGGGAAATTGGGAATCTTCCTCTCGCTCCCTCTCCGTAGCCTCCTTCTGCTAGATTACTTCTTCGCAGAACCAGGTGACAGCCTCCCATTCCGCCTCGCCACGGAACATGGCCACGACCATGCTCGGCTGCGAGACGTCTCCGCCAGTGCAGCCACAGATTCCTAAATATAACTTAACGCTGCTCTAGGAGTCAGTAGTAGGCCAAGCCTAATTCAATAAGGCATAGAGAAAAGACTGTAATTATATTTTAAATTAAAGTTTGAATAATAAATGTTTTAGAAAATTTTATGGCCGTTTTTAGGCCTATGCTACAAAGCAAGACAATCAAGAAACCGGAGTCTAAAAAACTTAAATCTGAAAAAAAAATTGGTTGTTTATAAAGGCTCTTTTTTTATTTTATTTTATTTACAAGATTTTGAGGTTGGTGCTACTGATAACTTATAATTGCAGCCCAGTGTATTATGATAACAGGTCTTTGTTGTGTTTAGCTACCGACAAAGGCGCAGAAGAAGACGAGGTCGGAAATGGGGGTCGGCTCGTCAAGAGAAGCATCACGCTGCTGGTGAGTATCATGTTGGCTATTACTTACCGCCCTAACACCAGCACGCATACTATTGATGTAGGTTAATTTGCTTCACGTATTATCAATCCACTTTGATAGTTGGCATCAAGCATATTTGTTAGACCTTAACCTTAAATGTGTCATACTACATACATACTTACCTGGATTTGCCACAATGTATTTTTTATTTCGATTGTATCACAAATAAAACAACCAGTATCAAAATGGAGATACTAGTTGGGATTATATAAAAATAGTGAAACTAAAACTTGTTTGCCCATTGCCAATAAAAATAATTTATAACTACTTAAAAACAATATATACACACGCATACACATATAATATAATAGGTTGGGGAAAAAGTTTCTTCGCATTTTTTAAGAAAATTCAAAACATTTTTTAATATAGTTTATTTACATTTAACTAAAGTATGTAGGTACCATTTTGTTCGATAACTTTTTGCCATCTTGTAGGTAGGGACATGATCCCATTGCTATAGAAATTTTGGGACTTCTGGTCAAAATACCGCGATAAGTGGTTTTGGCAGTCCTCTCGTGATGTTAACCTGACACTGCCTAAAGAATTCTGAAGAGACCGAAACAGGTGGAAATCTGAAGGTGCAAGGTCAGGACTATACGGCGGATGCATTAACACCTCCCAGCCAAACTCTCTTAATTTTTGCTGAGTGGCTAAAGATGTGTGAGGTCTAGCGTTATCATGATGAAAAACCACACCCCTTCTGTTGATTAATTCCGGCCGCTTTCTCTCAACTTCTTGCTTTAATCTCATCAGTTGTTCGCAGTAGAGTTCAGAATCGATGGTCCTGCCTGGTGGTAACAGCTCATAATGAATAATGCCCTTCCAATCCCACCACACACACAGCATCACCTTGTTGCGAGTTAACCCGGGTTTCGCCACAGTCTGTGAAGCCTGACCGGCCTTTGACCACGACCTTTTTCGCACGTTCTTGTCGTACGTGATCCACTTTTCATCACCAGTTATCAGCTTCTTCAAAAATGGTTCGGTTTCATTACGTCGTAATAAAGAATCACAAATGAGTACACGGTTCATTAGGTTTCTTTCAGTGAGCTCGTGAGGTACCCAAATGTCGAGCTTTTTTGTGTACCCAGTTTTTTTCAAATGCGCCAAAACTGTTTTGTGGTCAATTCCCAGTTCTTCAGCTACGTCGTAACAAGTGACATGCCGATCTTGCTCCACTTTTTCAAAAATGGCATCCATTTTATCTGTAATAGGGCGACCAGAGCGACGTGCATCTTTGACATCAAAATTTCCGGATTGAAAACGCTTAAACCAAATTTGTGCTACTCTCACAGAAACTGCACTAGGTCCATAAACATCGCAAATTTTTTTCGCGGCTTGTGTTGCATTTTTACCTTTTTTGTAGTAAAATTTTAAAATGTATCGAATTTCTTCATTAGATTCACTCATCTTGGCGGTACGAAAAACAAATGAAAATCACACATTTTCCTAATTTGAATTTGGAATTATGTTCTTTAAAATTTAAACTTTCAATGATACCAAAACCAGCCAGATACAAATAGTATAGCCAAAGAGATTTTATTACAAGTTTATACATACTATAATGCGAAAAGACTTTTTCCCCAACCTAATATATTACATACATACACATACATTTATATTATAAACTAGCTGCCCGCCCCACTCCCGCACGGGTATACTAAAAAAACCGGATAAGCGCGAGTCGGACTCGCCCATGAAGGGTTCCGTAAAATTTATGACGTATTAAAAAACTACTTACTAGATCTCCAATTTTCGATGGAAGATTGCATGGTAATGTACATCATATATTTTTTTTAGTTTTATCATTCTCTTATTTTAGAAGTTACAGGGGGGGGGGGACACACATTTTACCACTTTGGACGTGTCTCTCGCGCAAGCTAATCAGTTTAGAAAAAAAATGATATTAGAAACCTCAATATGATTTTTGAAGACTTATCCATAGATATCCCACACGTATAGGTTTGATGAAAAAAAAATTTGAGTTTGTTCTATACATATATGGGAACCCCCAAACATTATTGTTTTTTTTATTTTTGTGTGAAAATCTTAATGGGGTTCGCGGAATACATCTACTTACCATGTTTCAACAGTGTAGTTCTTATAGGAAAAAAGTGGCTGTGACATACGGACGGACAGACAGACAGACCGACATGACGAATCTATAAGGGTTCCATTTTTTGCCATTTGGCTACGAAACCCTAAAAACCTATTGACAACCATAGATTAGGTAAGAAACCAAGATTTGGAGTAGCCTGAATGTCAATCTGTCAAGTTCGTCTCTTTTACGTGAACATATTTTAAATTATTTTTTTTTCCTGTTATAATTTTACAAATATTTTCTTTTACACAAACCTTGTCCTAAAAATAACGAATACATAAAACCAAGAATTATCCAATTTGGTGCAGTCGTTCGAAAGTTATGGGCGTACATACATTTTGAAGATCCATTTTTATTTATATAGATAATACGAATATTATGACTGAATACTGTCCGATAGCAGCGGTCAAGCCAGATTATATAAGGTGTCTTCGTAATTGATTTTTAAGATACCTTAGCGAGCCGATCTAAAAGACATGGCCCGTTTCTGCCCCATACCGTTACACAGATGAGACATACCTGAAAATTCCTTATATGATTAATAATTATTTTTGAGATATAATAAACAACTGTAAAAGCTCCGGAAAAAAGTAAACAATTAAATGTGGTTTAGTTATTTGAAGCATTCGTCCATCTTCTTTCCGCCTTAGGAACGTTGCCTTAGGATACTCACATGGTATCGATACAATCGATAAGTCTTAAGTTTCTCAAAATAATATCTGATACTAGTCATTGAAGTTTATTTAAGGGGGGAAATTATTCCATAAACGTATAGCGGACAGCGTGAAGGAATCAGAAACAAACCCGGATCGATGAATTGGAAACTCTAGGGTTAGTTTTGCAACAGAACGTAAATTAAGTGCATGAGTGCTACGGAGCGTTTGAAATTTGCACTTTAAATAATCAGGAGCATTCGGCGGGCTTATTACCGATCTTTAGAGACAGACGCAATCGCTGCGATTGTACAATTATCCTACTAATATTATAAATGTGAAGGTGTGGATGTTTGGATGTTTAGATGTTTGTATGTTTGTTACTCAATCACGCAAAAACGGCTTAACGGGTTTGGATGAAATTTGGCATGCATGTAGCCTTTGATATGGAAAAGAACATAGGCTACCTTTTATCCCGATTCCTTAAGTAGTTCCCGAGGGAAAAATGAAAATTGTTTACGAGCTAAGCCGTGGGCAGACAGCTTTGAAGTATGCATGTCACCTATGCTATGGAGAAGGACATGCACTTTATATTCCTTAATATTCTCTCAAATAGTTCCCGTGGGAAGATTAAAAATTGTTAACGAGCGAAGCTTTAGACCCAATTCTGAAGTCCACGCAGACGAAGTCGCGGGCAGAAGCTAGTTGCTTATAAGTCGCAAATTCTTATTATGGAACGTTGGATTGATGCGAGCGACGACGTTGAAGCGAGCGACTGACGAACTAAAAATACACTTTAACGCTTGGACACCGCGACCGTTTGTATAATTTGGTTGTTGATCACAGATCACTTTAGAGATACTTTGTTCATCGCGTTGTCATTGTACAATTAGCAACCGGTTGCTTTTTTCCGTAATAAGCCTGCCGATCGTAAATAATGCTGAAAAGCTGGGGTGCCTCTCATGTTCCTACGCAAATGGATAAGCAACCATTTGAGTTTATTGCGAAATAAGGAAATGTGGTCATATTTCCGTAGCCCGAAAATAAAACGTATACATACAGTTGTTAAGCTTTCGAGCCAGCTTTAAGAAGGTCTTGGTTAACGTTGGTGCAACACACATCAGCATAGTCAATTACTATGGGGAGAATTAGGGAATAGACGAAGAGAACTTTGGTGCTATGAGGGAGGAAATTCTTTAGCTTGTACAATGAACGTAGAGAACCTCTGGATCGAGACAGGAGATGTCGATCTTCGCAAGTTGCCGTGAGCTACCAAAAATAATCGCCTGGCATTTGCTAGGATTGATGGTGACTGCATAATTAGAAGACGAGTCAAAGATTCTAGCTAAATTGTGGTTGATAACTGAGATGGCATTACTAACTTCCGTCGCTGCAGTGCTATAATAAATAGCTTCCGTCGCTGAAGGTCGTCAGCATATAGATGGTAAGAGCAACTGAAGTATTTAATAAGAGAATTTATAAAAAGAGAAAAACGAAGATGTGAGAGAATACCCCCTTGAGGTACACCAGCAGTAAGGTCATACTATTTAGAAATAGTTTGATTTATGCGTACCTACTACCTGCGGCGACCTCGAAGATAAGACGAGAACCAGGAACAAACAGAAACAAATTTTTACTATCTGCGATTGTTTGCTAAATTCTTGACCATTTGCATACCTATTGGTCACATATAAAAATTATCTACGATCTACAAATAAATCACCAGCGATTTATTAATCTGTCCGTGCTGAAGGAAAACTTTCAAAAGAAATTTATTTCACTGAAGTGATTGAAAAGTGCAGTAAAACGACAGCACGAAAACGCATATAATATTCTATAATAGCTAAATAGTTACTGAAAATAAAAACTACATATCACTTTATTTTTACTGATTGATTTTTGCAGATCGATTCGTATTTCCATGTCCATATTCTATGCATGCTTTTTTTACTTAAATCGAATTTAAATTTCACTTGCCAGATTTTAACTCATTTAACATAAACACTTATCGATACAAAAATGTAAACTATATACCTATAAAGGTTTATTTATTGGCAACATTATAAATATTTATAAAAAATATATAAAAAGCTTGTGAAATTACATCAAATTCTTAAGCTAAGGCCTTATTCAGCTTTGCAGCCCCGGGCCTATTATATGCTTAGTCCGCCATTGACCCAATGTTATATCTAAATCACCGTCACATTAGACAGCTTAAATGCCTACAGTCTGCGCATAAACCAAATGAAAATCACGACACAGCCCCCTGAAGAAAAACAGTTACGTTCAGGGCGCTTTTGGTCCCCGCCCTCTGATTACTGTATCTACTAGAAGGCTGATTCACGACTACAACACGTCGGTAAGAAATACTCTGGCTATGAGTCTTTGCTACTAGAGGGAGCTGCTACAACACTTCGGTAAACTCATCACCTTAACAGAAAATTTGTCTTCTCAAACAGATACTTCTTTCCTCATTTCTAGAAATGTAGATGTGTGTATATGGTCACGATCTTTAATTTACGATTATTCGGCTGAGGGACAGATTCTGGTATGGGCAGATTCTGGATACGGCAGATTCTTTTTATGATAGATTCTTGATTAGTAAGATATTCTACAGTCATCCACAGAATCCGAACCAAAAATGACCAAAACTTGAAACCAATACGACTTCAGACAGGGTGATGTTATATCGCCGAAACTGTCCACAGCTGCGATTGAAGGTGTGTTTGAAATACTTGCTTAAATAAAAAAAAACGTTTTTTTTTCACTTATGAGTATCACACTTGGTCCAGGGGATAGCCTTGAAGTCTTTGGATTGGGATATCTAATCCCAAAGAGACTCATTCTTCTAGAAGAAAGAGAATCGCAGTAGCACAATATGTGTTCCATGCTCTCCTCTCACTCATTGCAGGCCCTACAGGACTATGTCTTTGTGTTGCTGATATGTTAGCACACGATTTAGTGTCAAAGTGGCCAGTCAGAGCACCCAACAGGAGTCGGATTTGCATTGTGCCTGAATTCATTGAGAATGTTATTCATGCCCATGAACTGCTTGGTGTGCGCCATTCCTTTCTGAGCTTCTCTTTGAGTCTTCTCTTTGCTTAATCTCTGATGATAAAGTTGACAGAACAGTGTGAAATAGGTTCCGGACCCACAAAGTTGGTTTCTGATCCTTGTCTCGCGAGACTATCGGCCTTCTCGTTTCCATAGAAACCGTAATGTCCTGAGATCCATATCAGATATCTTTCTGTTATATAAACTAAGTTTTAAACAAAAAATGCGCTATAAAGTAGAGAATAATTGGTTGGCATCACAACTCCTATTATTGAAAACGTAATTCCACCAAAAACATTTTGTAAAAAACTAGCCAAGTCTCGATGGAGCTGCTTGTTTATCTCTAAAAAGTAATGAAATCTAGACAATGTCGTGCCAAGTCTAAGGTTCCTTACTACCATTTCTTTATTATTACAGTTAATGTTGTGTGACTTGGCCGTTGACTTGTACCCACTAACGTATAAAGAATGTTCAACGACCAAGTTACACAACATTAACTACAATAATAAAGAAATCGCAGTAAGGAACCTTAGACTTGGCACGACTTTGTCTAGATTTCATTACTTTTTAGAGATAAACAAGCAGCTCCATCGAGACTTGACTAGTTTTTTACAAAATGTTTTTGGTGGGATTTCACTTCTTTTTGTAGAAACGTGAGCTTATTGATTTATTTTATTAGATTTTCTTATTTGACACAGTTTTTTTCTTTTTAGGGGTAGTTTTTTTATTATTACAAATCTTTCTTTTCTTTTTTATTTTCTTTATTGGAAGCGGCCCACCAAGTTGAATATTTTTTGTAAAGGCGGTATGTCGATATCTCTAATAGTTTGGTTGGGTTCTTGTGTTTTCTAATCAGGGTCACCAGGTACTCCAGATCTTCGATTATCCTAGTTTTTATAGTTTTCCCTTTATGTGGCCATTAAACCCTAACTCTGTACCAAATTTCAGTTCTCTGAGTTTATGGGAAGTACTAGTTCTATTTTGATGATCATCAGTGAGTGAGTGAGTGAGTGTCATAAATGCGAAACTTTGCTTTCGCTTAACTTTGGAACTAAATGACCTACAGACTTGAAATTTTGGATTTTAAGTATGTGATTATAGCTTACTGGATGACGAAAATTTCTGCGTTCTGGTCTTATCCAGAAATTCTCAAATAGGGGCCTGAAAATGCGGCGAAATGGTTCCAGTAAAGGATGGTACGGCAGTGTTTGCTTCGCGCTCGACTTGGCGAGATAATATGTGGAGCGCATCAATTTCCCAATTTACTTGCTCCCTTGAATTTCTGACACTATGAGAATGCTGTTGAGTGTTTTATATTAATTTGTCACTAGTTCCTTTCACTATTGACGTTTACGTTTCCAATAATGAAATGAAAGTTGCGAAGCCAACCTCTTCTACTTTTTAATGTATTTTTAGGGTTCCGTACCTCGAAAGGAAAAAAACGGAACCCTTATAGGATCACTTCGTTGTCCGTCTATCTGTCTGTCAAGACCCTTTTTCTCAGGAACGCGTGGAGGTATCAAACTAAAATTTATATCAAATACTCAAGTCTACTCTCCCTTGGAGCTGTGAAAAAATCAAACTTCTAAGCTAACGCAATCAAAAGATGCAGCCGTTTATGCCGCAAATTTTCGACACTCGCAAAGGAATCAAAACCTACAGACTTCCCGTGAACTCAAAATCTTAAAATTTGGTACGAAGTAACGTCTTATAGCACAGATAAAGGAAAAATTGCGCAAACCGAAAATTTTTACTTTTATACCTACAGGTTTGTACGGAACCCTCGGTGCGCGAGTCCGACTCGCACTTGGCCTGTTTTTTTTTGTTTAAAACTTTTAAATGTTTTCATGTAAAACGTGGTTCTTTTTAATTTAAAAGATATTTTTTTCGTACTTTTTAGTCCTGCCGTATACGTTATTAGTAAAAAAAATGAATGTTTGTGTTCTCCTCAAAATAATTTTTCTCAAACATGCTCGGAAATGTATTGATATACATGATATACTTAGCTCATGCATTACTTTACCGGCCTAGGCCAGGAAAGTAAGCACAGATTAAGAGGAAACACCAAGGTCGAGAGAATTCAAAAATAGGTATTTGTAAAATGTATTGCTGTCGCGCTGTGTGTCCGAACAACTGAACTAAGAGCGATAGGGATAACTGCAGCTGGGACCGAAAATACCTATGAAAAGTACACAAAATATACGTTTCGTAGTCCTCTGTTTTCTCCGCAAAAAATTTACCAATTTAATTAATTTTTGCGTAAAAAATTAAAGCAAGGCTTTTTCTGTGTTTCTATGTTTTGCTTTTTCCATATAATCTTGTTCAATTTGTTTGCTGGGCGTTTGAATACAGCAGAAAATTAGGTCCATTTTTAAAGGTTTAAAATCTCTTTTAATAATTAACTTAATAAAAAAACGAAAACATAGGAACATGCTTACAGTGGCCATTGGTTTTACTGGAAAAAATAGAGCAACTAGTGCCATTATCCAGGAAGGAAACAGGGGTCTACGTTTGTATGGAAAAACGACCTGTATGATTTCCTCTTAAGAAGAGATACTACGAAAGTAAGTATAAAAATTCATTTCCGACCCCTGCTCATTTTTTCATTAATCTATAACATGAATTATGTAACTTGTCATACAGTCAATTGCTACCACGTTATAAAAAATGCACTCTTCGAGCATATATTATATGAATAAAATCTGACAACAACTTTATTAAAATGTTGGTATAAAATCACACGAAAATATGCTTAATTTTCGTTGTGAGAGAAATATGACATAATCTACAGTAGGATTACATTTTTGCGTAAAATATGACTGGGCTGTATGCTATATACAACGTGTCCCAAAAATTATAATATTTAATTTTACTATAACTTTATCAAAAGTGCCAACCTAAAACTCTTCTAAAATTGATTTTTCATAAATTTTACAATTAAATTTGATCCTAATAATATGATAAGTTAATTAAGGTTGACACTTTCTTTTCGTTTAAATAATTATTATAATTTTTATGGGGAGTTATAAGACACTTTGTGTACGCGTAAAATATATCTCGTACATATGTATTTGCGTAAAATATATCAAACATTACGTTTAACATTAATAAATTGCTTTATTCGTTGTTTTATTTCCAGTATTGCGTCTTTCATTGTTTCCTCACATTTATTAAGAAAAGCACTATACATGTCTCGGCGGGAATGGGATTGCCGGTCTCGTAATTATTGGCCAAGCCTCGCTGGCGCTCGGCCTTGAAAGCTTACTCGTCCGGCAATCCCTTAATTCCCGGCCTCTGCAGTAATTAATGTACTATATAGATGAAGCAGAATCGAAAGATACAGTATTAGAATATCTTCAACGTTTGGCAAAGCTAAAGTAATCTACAAATATCATAAAGAGGAAAGATTTGATTGTTCGTTTGCATTAAATAGGCTTCGAAACTACTGGACCGATTTGGAAAATTCTTTCACATTTAGAATCCTACATTATCCCTAATAAACATAGACTTTAATTTTTTTCTACGGGACAAGATAGAATTCTCACGGGAAAACGAAAATACGCGAGCGAAGCTGCGAGCGGGAAGCTGGTGTAATATATTATAACTTTTAGTGTAAGTGTTTAGTTGGAGTTTGACTTTGAATATCGCTTGGCGTACATTTTGTTATTTATGTTGGTCGTGTTACTTCAGCCGTAAAACGAATCTGTCATAAAAATAATCTGCCCTAAGCCAAATAATCATTAATTTGGCGCAATTTCTCAAAACACTCAAAATGCAATTATATTGAATGTAGCGTTTGTTGAATTGGGATGATGACTGAATTCAAATTTTTACGTCTCGTCATTAAATATTAAAATGCCGTAGAAAAAGACGCAGTCCTGTGAAATTAGAATTAAAATCGGCTTGGAAATACCTTAGATACAAGCATTTTAAGTTGTTAATTTGAAGGCGATTAGACAGAGAGATCCGACATCAACTGTGACGTCATTGTTGAGTACGGCCATATTGACTCCTTGTAAATTGCCGTTTTGCTAGAAAGAGATGGAGAAAAATCTTTAATACCTTATATCTCGGTTGTTTTTATAGTTATTCGAAAACCGATTTTTTCTTTCTGTTTATTATATGAATGAGCTTCTATTGAAGCAAAAAAATTTTTTTAGTCATAGCCAATTGTCTAGATATCAAGACGATTCGAAGTCGCCTCTAGATTTGTATGAACAGCCAACTTAATAAGTTAACTCGGTGATATTCCATCTTAACAAATTAAAGTCTGTGACAGCACTTATCAATTAAGGAACCGAAGTCGCTCAAGAGTAGCAAGTAATGGCCAGGTCGCTTATGGTCCCCACTCTTCGACCTTCAGTATTTAATCGGAGGGCGTCGATGGAGGCCAAAAGTGCTCAGGTCACACCATCGCTGCTATGAGACTGCCACGACGCGACGAACATCACTGACAGAAATCAAATCAAACACAACTTGAAGAAACAAGAATATCAAAGATATTTTGTCCTACAAAAAATGGATGGGGAGTCTTTAGGCTTATAATAATAATTTTATTTGCTAGAATATGGTGAAATATAAAATGGTGTCAAATACAAAGGTGGCACACTATGTAATTGTAGAATATGAGGATATTCTACAATTACATAGTGTGCAAATTTTAAAATTTATGTCAGATTACATATTATTATTGAATTACAAAGTATAGTTAACCATTAATACCTACTCCATGCTACGTACTTAATTCGATATCATCAGAGTCATAAAAATCACAGGCAAGAATTTAAATGTATACATAATCTCTAGTCATCATAATTTGATATAAATAACTTGATCCATAATATTATTCAAATTTAATTTAATTAATTTATATACTCCATTCACAAATTTTAAAGTAAAAAAATAATAATATTGTCAATTAAAAAATAATAATATATTTACAATAAGTATGCATAATAGAATTAAGGGATGTCACAGTCTTGTTTAATTATAGGCAAAAAATATTGCGAATTATACATTTTAGTTACATATTAATAAAGAAAAAACTGTTTTTCTGTTAAGAATTCGTAAATGTGACAATAGCATTTTTCTGATAAGAATGTCTTCAATTTGTTTTTATATTGCGTTATATTAAGTTATTTAATATGTTTGTTATAAATATGTGGTCCCATTACAAACACTTTTATGCTTTAGAGCAGTATTAAACTTAGGTGTATAGAATTTTTATCTGTTTGGGTACCTACGATTACTTACATCAGAAATCTTCTAAAATAGGCTAGGATTCGTCTTAATAAAAACTGCTACTTCAAATATACAGTGGCGGTCACATAATTAAAGACACCAGTCGATTTTCATACAAACGAGGTAACTTTGAAGCCTTGGTTCTCCGCCAGGGATTGACCTGGCTGTGATCAGATGATGGCCATCTAGGGAGTGTGAATGGAGGAGATTCAGATCGCTATACACACCCAATGATCTGACTGACTGTACAAGGCACAGTTAACAGTTTATGCTTAATAAAATAGGGTCTACAGCTCTCAGGGCTATTTATACCAAACATTGCTATAATGCATCTCTTTTGTCTCTTAAATATTATCTCCTTGTCCACTGAGTTTCCCCAAAATATAATACCATACCGCAAGACAGAAACAACCATACCATACCATGGTAGGCAGTAATCAAAGCATCCGTGTTAAGAAATGGTGCAAGTTTATAAAGTGCATATGATGAAGAACTTATTCTTTTAGATATTTTTTCAATGTGTAATTTCCAGTTCAGTTTGCTATCAATTGTTATACCAAGAAAACAAGCCTCATCAGTGTCAGATATTTTGTTATTATTATAAGCTACGTTTAAGACTCTTACTTTACCTGGCCTTTAGCTAAAGTGCATAAGTTTCGTTTTAGTTAAATTTAATTGTTAAGTTATTATTGTTTAGCTTAAATGACTAAAACTTTTACGGGATAAAAATTTCCGGAATCCGGTGTTAGCAAACACAAAATCACCTTTTAATTCATAGTCGGAAAACCTCCAGAACACGGCTATCGTACGGAATAGGGACACTGTTAGTGTTGTGCGCGGGGGTAACTGGAGAAATAGTGTGACAGTGGAGGAAGATTCTTCAACGGACACTGAGGCGTAACCGCGCTGCTACAATCAGCCCGTGACCACGGCCGGTGAAACCTGGCCGAAACGTCGGAGCCAAAAAAAGGTACCAAACGCGTTTTAATTCCGTAAAAGTTTTAGTAATTTAAAATGCAACGCGGAAGTTTAAAAGTGTATATATTATTGTTTAGCCATTTAATAACTACTTGCAAAGCCTCATTAGCCTTATACCGGTGTCTCCGTTTCATTATGAATGTAATAGTCGTAGGTCACCAGAAGGGCTCAGCTCAGCGGACCTAAAGAGGCCGCATCGCAGAGTCATAATACGAATCATTCATATTATGAATTGAGTGCAAATCATCATAAGCAAATTCTATTTGACAGCTTTGTATGAATATTCGTAAAATAGTCCCAATTGACACTTTAGCAATGCCTAATTTGTGAACCATTTTACGAATATTCAAACAAAGCTGTCAAATAGAATAATTGCTTATGATGAATGGCACTCCATTCATAATTTTCATCATAATATGATTCTTATTCTGATTCTGCGATGCGGCCTTTTTAGGTCCGCTGAGCTGAGCCCATTTGGTGACCTACGACTACTACATTCATAATGAAACGGAGACACCGGAATAAGACTTTATTAAAAAGTTTTATATTACTAGCTTTCCGCTCGCAGCTTCGCTCGCGTATTTTCGTTTTCCCGTGGGAATTCAATCTTGTCCCGTAGAAAAAAAATTAAGTCTATGTTCATTAGGGTTAATGTAGGATCCTAAATGTGAAAGAATTTTTCAAACCGGTCCAGTAGTTTGGAAGCCTATTTAATGCAAACAAACAATCAAATCTTTCCTCTTTATGATATTTGTAGATTACTTTAGCTTTGCCAAACGTTGAAGATATTCTAATACTGTATCATTCGATTCTGCTTCATCTATATGTATAGTACATTACTGCAGAGGCCGGGTAGTTAAAGCCCATCACACACAATGAAGATACTATAAAATATATCTTATATATCGCCGGACGAGTAAGCTTTCAAGGCCGAGCGCCAGCTTGGCCTTGACAATAATTACGAGTTCGGCAATCCCATTCCCGCCAAAACATGTATAGTGCTTTGAGGAAATAATGAAAGACGCAATACTGGAAACAAATGAGTATAATATGAATTAAAGAACGAATGAAGCAATTTATTAATGTTAAACGTAATGTTTGATATATTTTACGCAAATACATATGTACGAGATATATTTTACGCGTAAACAAAGTGTTTCATAACTCCCCATAAAAATTATAATAATTATTTAACCGAAAAGAAAGTGTCAACCTTAATATTATTATGATCAAATTTAATTGTCAAAATGAAAATTCAATTTTAGAACAGTTTTAATCATATTATGATTCATTCATATTATGAATTGAGTGCAACTCATCATAAGCAAATTCTATTTGACAGCTTTGTATGAATATACGTAAAATAGTCCCAATGAACACTTTAGCAATGCCTAATTTGTGAGCCATTTTACGAATATTCAAACAAAGCTATGAAATAGAATAATTGCTTATGATTAATTGCACTCCATTCATAATTTTAATCATAATATGATTCTACGATACGGCCTTTTTGAGTCCGCTGATCTGACCTCTAAAAAAAGAATAATAAATACTCATAATTAGAGATTTCGTCCTGTAAATCATGGGCAAGAGCTGGGGCATTGTTGATCTTACTCCGGTCGGTCTATTAATTACATTATTATTCAGAATGATAAGCGCGTGGGTCACGAAAATCTTTTTATTATTTTTTAAAATTATTTCGTGTTTCCTAGTGTCTTTTTATGGGTTTTCAACCCTATTGTATTGCCTTAGGTTCGTCGTCTATTTTAAAATTGATTGAAATGAATTAATTAAAAAACCAATTATTTACAATGTCTTAGTTCTTTTGTCTGTCTTTCGTCGTCTGTTTACCCAGCCCGTCAAAGTAACCACAAACTAATAGTACTAGGTGCAAGTTGCAAATAACTTCTTTAAAGCCCTCTCAAAATATGTCATATCGAGTACTGCCTAACAGAAATATTTTAAATTAATTGATAAAATGCCTAATTGATTAGTCATATGATTTTAAATAAATTTTAAATCCACATTCACATTTTAATGAGCAAAATATAGCTAGTCTGCGTGAAGAGAATAGTTTCATTTGAGAAAAAAAATATTATTTCTGTCCATAGATCTATAAAAATGGAACGCGTAGATAAATAATCATTGAATGAATGATTGTACACTTTATTACACAAAGAACAACATAAGAAAAAAACAAATTATAGAAACAAACACAAAAGGCGGCCTTATTGCTAAATGGCAATTTACATTACACTACAAATACATATAATACAATTTACATATAGCATTAATAAAAATACGGAAAATCTAACTTTGCCTTACGATGGAATAAACAAAGTCACAATAACGTAAAAGAATTTCGAAATTTTGACTAAAATTCATTTCAATCATTGAAATCAAGATGCCTTTTTGTGTATGCCTAGATATTTTTGGGACATTTCAAATTTGGCTCCGTGTACAAATTATAATGTTCTAGTGTCTAATTATCTGACTACAGCGAAGCATAAAAGTAGGTTATGATTTTGATATGTGAGTATGCCAGAAGATATGCAATGTGCTGACGTCGCATTCAATTGGATATTATGACACTTTCTAAAGGAAAGTCATAAATAAAAAAACAATGATGACGTTGCATTATTGACCGTTGCGCGTTTAGACCCTACATAATTAACTAAGTCAATGATGACGTGTTGTTGGTATGTATCAAATGAAAAGGCTTCATTATCATATTTCATCTAAATATAATAGCTTTCCGCCCGCTGTTCCGCTAGGTATATTGTTCAATTAAGTCTGTTTCCTTTCTAAACAGCTAAATAAATCAATACAGGACAAATTACATCCCGAGCGGGATTCGAGGCTGCGTCTTCAACATTACCATATTATCGCCAAAACGACAAAGGCCACAGAGGCTTTATCCAGTCCGACTTAAAATGTTAACTGTATTTATTTCATTTAACCTTGTTAGGCGAGACCTAATTCCCAGTTTATAAAAGATGACAAAATGGTCAAATGTTTTGATCTAATTTGGATTGAAATATCCAAAAATCCTTCTACGTAAGAAAAACTCCTACTGAGCACTGGATTTATAACGACGAGAATTCAATAAATTAGGTCCTTTCATATGAAATTGGCGTTTTGCCGTACTGGCCACTTTGATCTCAAATATCTCCTCTATCGTTAGGAATCAAATTTATACAGCTATTTACTCATGTATTTTTGTTTCGAGAATTATAATTCACTTGTTTTTGGCTCAATTGTTTTTTTTTTCTTTGCGTCACTCAGCTTACAAAATGGAAAACTTGAAATATCGCGTTATTTACGAGTACGAGTTCCACCGTGGCATCAGTGCTGCAGATACGGCTCGAAGGGTTATTGAGTGTATGGCGACGGTGCCGCAAAAGAAAACACAGTGCGTTTTTGGTTCCAACGTTTTCGTTCTGGAAATTTCGACCTGCAGATCAAGCCCCGTGGACGGCCGGAAACCAAAGTTGATAATGAAGAATTGAAGGCTATTGTGGAAGCGAATCCATCGCAAACCACGTCCGAGTTAGCTGCAGGCTGCGGTGTTAGTAATAAAACTGTTTTAATCCACTTGAAGCAAATTGGGAAGATGAAAAAACTTGAAAGGTGGACCTCACGAATTGAGTGAAGCAAATCAACAAACGCGCGTTGACTGCTGCGTTGCCTTACTCAACCGGCACAATAATGAAGGGATTTTAAATCGAATCATTACTTGTGATGAAAAGTGGGTCCTGTACGATAATCGGAAGCTCTCATCGCAATGGCTGAACCCTGCCGAACCAGCCAAACCATGCCCCAAGCGAAAATTGATCCAAAAAAGTTACTTGAGCGTTTGGTGGACTAGTGCTGGTGTCGTTCACTACAGCTTTCTTAAATCTGGCCAGACGATTACGGCAGATGTCTATTATAAGCAACTGCAAACCATAATGGAAAAGCTAGCTGCTATACAACCGAGGCTGGTCAATTGCTCTAGGCCATTGCTGCTTCATGATAACGCTAGACCACACACTGCACAACAGACGGCTACCAAATTAGAGGAGCTTCAATTGAAATGTCTAAGACATTTACCGTACTCTCCGGACCTTGCTCCAACAGATTACCATTTCTTTCGAAATTTGGATAATTTCTTGAAAGGGAAAATATTCAACTCCGATGGGGCAGTCCAAACCGCCTTCAAAGAATTTATTGATTCCCGTCCGAATGGTTTTTTTAGTAAAGGGATCGATGAACTACCTATGAGATGGTAAAAGTGCATAGATAGCAATGGTGCATAATTTGATTGAATAAATATATTATATAAAAAATTCGACTTTATGTTCCTCCCATACAAAACGCCAATTTCATATGTAAGGAGGAATATATTATACTTCCAGCTAAGTTGGCAAATAAGTAGGCTCCCCGCCTAACGGTAAGTCGCCTATGGTACATGTAGTTCCTGTCATCATAACAGCTCACACGTCCCCAACGAGGCGCTCGAGCCTACCCTAAGTTAGGGTGGTTCCGGTAAAACCTGCAAATCTACAACCCCTACAACAAGTATGCCAATGCAAGTTGCCAACTTGTGGCGTAAGATGTCAAACAGTAGGTGGGTACCTACTGTTTGACATCTTACGCCACAAGTTAATTCTATTAATTCTATTAATTAAGGTAATTCTATTGTCTGTCTTCGGAACGCAGCAATACCACCGCTGCTTGGCGACAGAAATATAAGGAAGACTAGCTTTCCGCTTGCGGCTGCGCCCGCGTTATTATAGTTTTCCCGTGGGAGTATATATTTTCCCGTAGGAAAAAAAAAATTGTAACCTATTTAAGCCCTGATAATAAATTTCAAAGAAATTGGAGCAGATTTTAAATATTTTCCATAGAAACTCTCAACCCCTATTTTGCACCCTAAGGGGGTGAATTCCAATAAACCATGAAACACGTGTTCAATGAATTATTTTTAAGAGCATGAATCTCAAGTTTTATCAAAATCGTTGTTAATTTAAAGATTTTTCCAAACAAACTTGCAACCCTTATTTCATCCCTTTAGGGTTAAATTTTTTTAAAATCCCTTCTTGGTGTGCGTCCGCATTTTGAATTAGAACAACTGTCCAAATTTCACATTTCTATCATTAGTGGTTAGGGTTGTGCGTCTAGAGATGGGAACATCTCCTTTTACATACATACTAGCTGACCCGGCGTACTTTGCATCGCCATGTTTTTAAATAAATTACTGAAATGTTTGTTTAAATTATTGTAATTTTTATATTACACAAACCTTGTCCTAACAATAACGAATACATAAAAAGAATCATCCAATTTGGTGCAGTCGTTCGAAAGTTATGGGCGTACATACACGTCGAAGATCCATTTTTATTTATATAGATATAATATAGATAGAGGTACACAAGCAGACGACGCTTGTAACTCCCTCTGGTAAGTGTGGCATTATTAAATGTTAATGAAAGGAAATTTGTTAATTGCAGAACGAGTGAGCTCGCTGGGACGCCAGAGCCGGTGCCGCGCTGCATATCCCCGCCATGGCCACTTGATCCGCAAATATCGAAATTATGTTTTTAAGTTGAATATTTACATTAATTCTACCTATTTAATACTCGCTGCTCAAAGCTACGATTTCCTTATTTTGTTTTCAAAATCAATTTTGATTAATTTAAACACAATCAAAAATATATCGGACGTTTTAGATCTTTTTTGAATAGGTGTCTGGTGTAGAGTATTAAATAAATACCTAAGTAAAAATATACCTACGAGTAGATATTACATAAAATATTAAGGTTCTCTAATGCATTTATCCAATTTTATGTACTGTAGCTAACTTTACTAATTTAAAATGTCTAAAAGTTAAAGGGATAACTATATAATGTGCTCAATTTCTCCTCTCTTAATAAGGTTCTATTTTAAAGTAGATTGGTTACTATCAGTAGGTGAATATGTTAAAAATATTTAAAGTTAATGAATAACTTTATATAAAACGTATATTATATCATAATAGTCTAGATAAGGTTTTAATTATTTCTTGATATCATAGTTTAATATAAACCTAATAGGAATATGTATAATAATATGTAAGTAGTCGCCGTAAACTTGTAAGCTACTCAAACCAAACGCGATATCGCGCTCTTACTAGTTGTAATAAATTAAGTACTTAAATTAGCTGTTGGTACTAAATTTATATTAGCGATATTAGTGTTTAAGTAGCTACGAGTGTACCTGAAATGATTATTGTATCCATTAATAATAGTTCTTGTAAGGAAGTATAAATTGCAAAGACATTATAATGTCTTTGATAAATTGAATACTTATTATTGTATTAGGGATCGAGTAACGCCTGTATTGACTAGGAGCTCGATCTTAGTAGTGTGTTTTGTAGCAGTTGCTAATTGTATTACTGGTGTTGTAAGTCAATGTTGAACGTTTTCAAGTTAAGATTAATCGTAAATATCATGATAATTAATAGTGAAATACGAATGAATGTGTTTTCCTTGTAGGTTTAAAGTAGTTAACGTGTAAGTCTTAGTTGTAGCAAATATAATTGTACTCATAAAATTAATTAAGTATTTCAACTCTCACGATAGCGTTATATAAAGAAAATGTACGACTATTTCGTCTTGTCCGTTATATTTGATAGGGCATGAATCGGCTTACAAGTCCATTTTGAGCATATCCTAAAGAACTTGATGTATTAGAATGTAATGATCAGCTTACAAGTACATTTTAAGCATATGTTTAGGAATTTAAAGTATTAGAATTGATGGTCGGCTTACAAGTACATTTTGAGCATATCCTTAAGAAATTTATGTATTAGGATTTATTATGTGTGTCAATAAATATCTCAATAAAATTACTTTTTGTGTTCTCCATAGGGACGTAGCTATCGCCATATCAGCCGTAACAATTATAAACCATAAGCAATTGCTCAAATTATATTCAAAATCTAATTTAAAATTTTAGGCATACGTTAAACACAAACGGCGTTATTAATAAAAATTTTACTCCTTAGATCATCCTCGGATAAGTTACTCCGTGTTTTGTCTTGTTTCCGCGCATTTCGGCTGTCATATGTCAAAATAACACAAAACACGGAGTAACTAATCTGAGGATGATCCTCAGAAGAATAACTAAAGCATAGAAACCTAGCAAAAATAGCTACTGAACTTAATATATTTGACTCACTTTGACATTAGGCGCTGCTAATAGAAGTTACACAGAGACACGTATATGCAAGATGTTTCGAAATTTTGTAGGTCGTCACTAATTCTCGCTTGTCAGTTCTTCTCCCAGTGATGTCGTGCTCATCACTTACCTAGTTTCAACGTCGATAATTATATTATGTAGGTATTTAATAGATCCCTAATACTAAAATGTCTTTATTACGAGAAATATAACATAAATAATTAAGGGTAGATTTTCTTATGTAACTTATCCAGCTAATAGCTGCTGTGTCTTTTTGGTATGGTCAGGCTGGCCGTTCATGAGACTAAAAGCGGGAAGTGCGAGTCGGATTCGCCCACCGAGGGTCCCGTATAAAATTGTAGGCTATACTTTAAATAGAGACTAAAATTTCATAGTTCTAGCTAGATCAACGAAAAGTACCCTATACATTTTGATGTCCGTGAGAATGTCGAAATATACGTTTTTGGCGACATAAACGGCCGTACCTTTTTTTGTTAACTTAGAAGTTTGATTTTTTCACATCTTCAAGGGACTAGAACTTGTTAGTGTAGAACTGAGTAATTATATGGTTTTAATATCAACTCGATACCTTCACGCGTTTCCAAGATAGTCTTGACAGACAAACGGACAATAAAGTGATCCTATAATGGTTCAGTGTTTCTTTTGAGGTACGGAACCCTAAAATTTGGACTATTTAAGTGACGGGTATTTCCCGTTATCTAAAATGTTGGAGTTTTTCTATTGCAGAGATTCACAAATTCTATGGGAAGGAAATCGAAGACACACTGCTTTTATTTCATCGTTTAGATTTAATTCATTTTTTATCGCATCGCTTAGATGTACTTGAGGTTAATCTCATATTTAATTTACTTACCCGAAAATTTTACCCTCATGGATTTTGAACCTTGGATAAATTCGTGAATGCTAAAACTACTATTTGTACATATGCTTGGATATTAAACTAAAAACATTAACATTTGGCCATAATTTATTGTTAAGACATTTTTCGATATATTTATTACGCTTGATGTGCGGCCGGGCTTAGTTAGAATGTAAATTTTCCGAAAGCGGCGTTTTGATATTTTACTTTTTTGACTCTTTCAAGTTCTTATCTTGATCTAATATTTTAATTCTTAGAAAAAAATCATCTGAACTGGTTGTTCTTGGCATCCGTGTCAAGGATTCCTTAAAGAAATAGTTAAGAAATTAAATACGTTTTTATTTTCATAAATAATATTTTAGTTTAAAGATTTCCTTTCATTAAATAGCTTGACTTAAGTACGTCATGACGTCTCCATTTCATAGTTTTACTACTAAGTACATACAAAATTAATCTGATGGAAAATATCTGGAGCAAATTTGACTATGCTTTCTTGGACTCCAATTTCGTCTGACAATACACTTTATCCATATGTTTTTATACATTGTCTTTAGGAAATCTGTAAAATAAAAATATCGACAAAATTTTACAACACTACGCATGATCAAGAAAACCTCAAAGTAATTTTCTAAAAATCGCTAAAACATAAAAATGAAGTTAATATTACGTATTGCTTTTCTACAAAATGATTCACCGATATTTAATATGTATATAAGTGTACTTATTAGCTCACATTCAAGTAACAATATGAGAAAACATGCCAATTTAAGGTCAATAAATTTTGATTATTTTCCTTTCGCGACGAATGAGACTTGCAGCCCCAAACTACACAAGACATTGTGTTACGGAGTGCACAAACACACACTATTTGTAAATACCTAAAGAATTCTTGCTTTCTAATCACTTAAATATTAATAAAATATCATCAAAATATTACTAGCCACGGGACGCACAAACAAATATTATACGAACAATTCAAATAGTTCAAACTCGGGTGGTTTATACTATTACTCTATCTTCGATACAAGGTACTATAGAATTTAGCCGTGTTATATATTTTTAACCAATTTTAATTTTTAACCAAAATGACAATTCAATCAATGCATCTAGTGCCCACCTTGTGATATGCCAAAAGATAAATATTACTCATCTCTTACATTTACACAGTTTTGTGCCGTATGTTAGAAAGAGACAAATAGCACACAATTAATTCTTGTTTTAATCTTCCTTCTATGCTGTAGTGATTGTTCTGAGGGATGATCCCAGGAGTAAAATTTTTATTAATAAGGCCGTAGATGTATATGTATTAAACTTTCAATTAATCATAGACTTAATAAATCCATGCAATTAATACATTGTCTTTGGCCGCCTCTGACAAAGTTGACAAATAGTGAAATTCCTTTTTGAATTGCGTGTCATTTTCCTAAGTACAAAGTTCTACCCATGTTCTACCTATATTTCAGAGATGTGTTTTTCCAAGCTTTTATTATTTACTAGCTGTACCCGGCATGCGTTGCAATGCCACGTTAATGCCTTCTTTTTTTGCTAGGAACCCTCACGGGTGTCCCCATAACACCCTACCAAACTTTCATTACAATCTGATGAATGGTTTCGGAACGCATAGAGGACAAACAAACATAGTAATACATTGATTTTTATTTATATAGACTTGCTGCACCCGGCATGCGTTGCAATGCCATTTTTTTTAATTTTTTGTCTTTTTTTTCTAGGAACCCTCACGGTTCTCCCCAGAACACCCTACCAAAGTTTCATTACAACACTGAAAAAATATTATTTTAGCAGAGTACCTTTTTGGCTCGGTTACAATCATATCGGTAAATTTTAACTAAGACAACTAAAAATCTCTAAGTGAACTTGGTATAAAGCAGACCTGTGTGTATTGCTAAATATTCTTGTCTAATAACAAATAAAACATTAATTATTCACAAATACCTTAATTGGTAAATTTTAACACTTTCAAACATGATCCAAAACTAATAAGATAACAGCTCAGGGGTCTATTAACAATTACTTATGTCGTAGTTTTCACCATAAACACTGTCACATTATCAATATCACTATCACTATAATTATGGTTAAAATTATCACATTATCGTGAAAACAATAAAATACAAAAAAGATTTGTTATTCTCCAGCACGAACACGTCACGCAATATTTTTTTTTTTTGTTAGGCTTAAAACATATAAAAACTTAAAACATTAATCAATACCGGGTGTAACTGAACACCCCAATAACATTTAAGGGGCATATAAGTTAGATACTAAATGGACCTTCGGTGTTTGTCTGAGACCTGGAACCCCAATGCTTTCAGAATTATTTGATTTTAGACTGAAAGCAAAAACTTTCAAGTGACAACCATAATCAGCTATTAATACAAAAGAAATTTAAACACAAAATGAAACCTGACAGACGTGAGCGTAGTATTCCTCCTACGCTTACGTAGGGCTGACGGCACTTAATACCAAAAAATAATTTATTTAGTTTGTATGACGTGAGCGTAGTATTCCTCGTACGCTTTCGTAGGGTTGTCAGCACTTAATACCAAAAAATAATTTATTTAGTTTGTATGGGGAAAAAAGTAGGTTTGTTAGCCCTAATATTTTTCCTACAGAATCTCTACTTCTGATGGATACACACCCTTACATGTTATTGGGGTATTCAGTTACACCCTGTATACACGGTGTAAAAAAACCAATCACAAAGCTTGCGTCGACGCATTCAGACCATTAAAATTAAGTTATATAAAAAAAATGTTTGATGGGAAACGAAATTAATTTTTAGGTTTTAAAAAATAACTGCTAAAAGTACTACGCAATGTAACGCGCGGTAGCGCTACGGATATCGTCTCTGCGTGAGTCAGCGGCTCGCGGCGACCTTTTTTTTTGCGTGGGGAATGCTTTTACGCACTGTCCAAGCCCCCGGGCAGGGACAAGGGTGTGTGGGACTCCACGGCAGAGTGTCGCAACTACCCACTAAATCCCACGGGAACACCTCGCTGGCCATGATGAGCGACCACAAGCATGCGCAGAGCGCTGAGCTCGCGTGGGTCGCTCGGTCGGGCCCGTACCGAAACACGATACGGGCCTGACCGAGCTGCCGAATACATGGGAGCAGCTAGTGTCTCCTACCTGCCCCCACCATCGCAGGGGTCGAGTGCAATGCAGGCGACACGATACCCATCCGCGTCGCCCGCCGACCCCAACCAGGACGGCGGAATCAAGCAGTATAGCCCCTCCGCCGCCGTCCTACCCTCCGGCGCCTTCTGGCGCTCGCGAGCGGGTCTTGCTCGCGGTCACGTTCGTGCGCCTCCTTCATTGTCATCACCTCTTCAGCAAAGTTGGCGACGACATCCTATACTGCCCGCTCCTCGAGCATCGCTCGGAAGACGGCAGGCAAAGACAGGTCTCCTCCGACCACTGCGATCAGGGCACTGCGCTGCACCGAGAACGCAGGACAGTGCGCAAGGTCACTAAGAATCTGTGCGATACGGTACTATTCGCAGATGATACTTCTTTAATATTTAAGGTTGACAGAGGAAATGGAAATACTAACGTTGTAAATAGTACTCTCTCTAAAGTATTGCATTAGTTCACTATAAATAATTTATCTTTAAATTCACGTAAAACTAAATGTATTAAATTCTCATTGCCAAATGTAAATAAAAGTGGATACAATTGTGGAAATGAATAATGAAATTGTTGAATTCATCGACATTACCAAATTTTTGGGTAGGTATTACACTAGATTCTAGATTGCAGTGGGATCCACATATTGAGTCCTTGGCAAACAGGACTTAGTTCTGCAGCATATGCAGTTAAAAAAATAAGACAACTTACTGATGTTGAAACGGCAAGATTGATTTACTTTATTTATTTTCACAGTGTCATGTCATATGGGATATTACTGTGGGGATCGGCTGCTAGCATAGAAAGTATTTTTGTACTTCAAAAAAGAGCGGTTCGCGCTATTTATAATTTACGAGCAAGAGATTCTCTAAGGGACTTATTTAGAGAAATTAATATATTGACTTTAGCAGGACAGTACATTTATGAAAATTTGATTTATGTCTATAAAAATTATAATACATTTGAAACCAATTTCCAAATTCACCATCTAAACACAAGATACAAAAATAATCTTACCGTTCCAACATACAGGCTTCAAAAAACTAGAGGCTCGTTTATGGGGAAATGTATAAACTTTTATATTAAGCTTCCACAAAGTGTTACTGACTTGCCATTTCATAAGTTTAAAGCGCATGTAAAAAAGACTCTTATGAGTAAAGGTTACTATAAAATCAACGATTATTTGAATGATGCCAATGCCTGGTGTTAATTTGCAGATAATGAATCATGTTGTTATAACTATTTATTTAAACAAGTATTGTTTTTTGGTAATTACATAGTAAGAAGAGAACTGACACATCTAATCTTGTAATGGAAGTTGAGCTCAAACTTCTGCTGTAAGGTCAGCTTCCAATTGACGACTCTGTAACAATACAGGAAGAAAAAAATAGCCCTTGCTGGTTTTCTTGCTGGTTCTTTCCAGTACAAGGTCTCCCGCCATAGACTTGTGAACCAATGGCGTATCTAGCTGCTTTGCCGTTCAAAAGAGATTGTAACAATCCAATTTGAATAAAAGATATTAAATTTGAATGAATTTGAAGGGTGTGCAGCGCAGTGTCTTCATCGGCGCCACGCTCGTGGCAATGTGGGTCCTCCTCCCTCCCGTCAACTCGGTACAGATATCTGCCGAAGCAGCCGTGCCCCGACAGCATTTGCACAAGGCGGAAGGTGAGGGTCCCATCCCCTCTCGCTACCCATTGCCGTAGCACTGGGTGTATTGCCGCGTTGGTCCAGCGGCCGCGCTCGGTCCGTTCCAGACGTTAGGGCCAGGAGGAGCGAAGGATACTATTCCTAGTCTCCTCGCGCCACTGTTCCACCTCCACTTGCATTGGTCTCAGACCTCTGCCGCGAGCTTCTGCCCTTCGCTCATACATTACAGTGAGTATGTCCGCCTCCAGGTCCCATGGCAGCATCCCAGCAAGGGCGCAGGCAGACTCCGTAGACATGGTGCGGTAGCCCCGGATTGCCCTGATTGCTATGATACGCTGAGCTCGGCGCAATAGCACTGCCTTTTGCGGGTTCAGGGCATCCGACCACACTGGTGCACCATAGAGTGCCAGGGATGCAACCATGCTCGCATAGAGGCGGCGGCAAGGGGCACTCGGACCTTCTAAGTTCGGCAGGAGCCGACCTAAAGCTGCTGCAGCAGCAGCGACCAACTTGGGAACAAGAGGCGAGAAGTGCTCTGTGAAACTCCATTTCCTGTCCAGAACGGTTTACTGTTACCATAGACAGCGTCTGTTGTAAATACATTGCGCGTTGAAAATTAAAAACTTTTATTTGTTAACTAGCTGTGCTCGCGAACTACCTTTCGCCATCAAAATGCTTAACACAGTGTTTAGTTTTTTCCTCCATTTTATTCCATAATGATTCAACTTTATTCTGCTTTTCTTGAGCAGCGGCCATTTCGAAATTAGGACAATTTTCGTAGGTTCGTAATGCTCTTGGTACTCTTTAGGGCCTACTTTCATTTAATACCCATATTGCTGGGTTTGAAAAGGAACTTTCATCCACCTTTTTTGAGCGGCTGCCATCTTAAATTTACGTCAATGTTGCTACGTTCATAGCGCTCTACTGATCAAGGCCTTTCATTTGATACCCATATTGCTGGGCTCGAAAACGAACTTTTATCCGTTTTTTTGAACGGCGGCCATACTGAATTTTGTGCGATTTTCCTAGATTCATAGTGCTCTACTCTTCAAGGCCTTTCATTTGATACCCATATTGCTAGGTTTGGAAACTAACTTTTATCCACCTTTTTTTGAGCGGCGGCCATGTTGAATTTATGTCAATGTTGCTAGGTTCATAGTGCTCTACTCATCAATGCCTTTTAATTGATACCCATATTGCTAGGTTTGGAAACTAACTTTTATCCACCTTTTTTGAGCGGCGGCCATGTTGAATTTATGTCAATGTTGCTAGGTTCATAGTGCTCTACTTATCAAAGCCTTTTATTTGATACCCATATTGCTGGGTTTGAAAACGAACTTTTATCCATTTTTTGAGCGGCGGCCATGTTGAATTTAGGTCGATTTTCCTAGGTACCTAATGCTCTACTCTTCTAGGCCTTTCATTTGATACCCATATTGCTGGGCTCGAAAACGAACTTTTATCCGTTTTTTTGAACGGCGGCCATACTGAATTTTGTGCGATTTTCCTAGATTCATAGTGCTCTACTCTTCAAGGCCTTTCATTTGATACCCATATTGCTAGGTTTGGAAACGAACTTGTATCCACCTTTTTTGAGCGGCGGCCATGTTGTATTTATGTCAATGTTGCTACGTTTATAGTGCTTTACTCATCAAAGCTTTTCATTTGATACCCATATTGCTGGGTTTGGAAACGAACTATTATCCTTTTTTTGAGCGGCGCCCATGTTGAATTTATGGCAATTTTCCTAAGTTCGTAATACTCTACTCTTTAAGGCCTTTCATTTGATACCCATATTGCTAGGTTTGGAAACGAATTTTTATCCACCTTTTTTGAGCAGCGGCTATGTTGAATTTATGTCAATGTTGCTAGGTTCATAGTGCTCTACTCATCAAGGCCTTTCATTTGATACCCATATTGCTGGGTTTGAATACGAACTTTTATCCTTTTTTTTGAGAGGCGGATATGTTGAGTTTAGGTCGATTTTCCTAGGTACCTAATACTCTACTCTTCAAGGCCTTAAATGAATACCCATATTGCTAGGTTTGGAAACGAACTTTTATCCACCTTTTTTTGAGCGGCGGCCATGTTGAATTTATGTCAATGTTGCTAGGTTCATAGTGCTCTACTCATTAAGGCCTTTCATTTGATACCCATATTGCTGGGTTTAGAAACGAACTTTTATCCGTTTTATTTCAGCGGCGGCCATGTTGAATTTAGGGCGATTTTCCTAGGTTCACAATGCTCTACTGTTCAAGGCGTTTCATTTGATATCTATATTGCTAGGTTTGAAAACGAACTTTTATCCGCCTTTTTTGAGCAGCGGCTATGTTAAATTTATGTCAGTGTTGCTAGGTTCATAGTGCTCTACTCATCAAGGCCTTTCATATGACACCCATATTGCTGGGTTTGGAAACGAACTTTATCGGCAGTCATGTCGAATTAAGTCAACGTGGCTAGGTTCAATGTGTTCTACTCTTTAGGTCCTTCGTTCAATATCCATGTTCCTTGGGTGGATCCAAAAAAATGTGATCCGTCATTTTAGACATTAGGATCAAGAGTCCTGTCCCGTCCCTCTACGCGTAACTTTTAATAGTTTTAAATTTATAAAAGAGTTTGATTCCTTAGTCATAATGTAAAAACATAAAACACCTTTCAAAATACCTTGAAAAGGGTATCTTCACTTTTCAACATTTCAAAGAGGTATTTCAAAAATTGTACCGATTTTGTGAAAATTAGTCAAGAATTAAACCAATCTACAAATCGCTGACCCAATACAACAATGACACAATTCAAAATCATGCAAAACTGAGAAAACGCGATTGAAAGTTGACGTAGATGCGTATAAACTTACAAAGTTAAAATAACTTGTGATAAAATGTGTTTGTTTGTACGATTGTGGTATGTGTTGACTGTACAGGATATTAGGATTACAGTAGACTAATTATTATTCTTCTAAGGCTTCGATTTTTTAAATAATTCAAGGTCATACTTAGGTATTCAGAGTTATGCCAGTATTGCATAAATTTAAGTGTCAAATTTTGAGTTATGCCACAAATGTTTACATTTAATAAACACCGTGTGACATAAATCAAAGTTATCTTTGTAGCTTAAAATAAGAATTTGGTTGAAAAATTGCTAAATATTGCAATGCAAGTTTAATGGCATCACAAATAAAATCCCAAATTGATTTTTTTGCTAAGATTCCTAAAAAGTCTTCAAATAATTTACTGAATCAGTCTCTTTATTATTAAAATTACTTTCTCCAGTCAGTTTCAGGCTAAGGTAATCAAAGCTATCAAATAGGTACATGATTATTATTATCGTAATTTGTAATAGTCATTATACAAAGATTAAGTTCTATTTTTTTAATAATAAAACAATAATGTCTTAAAAATAGCATTTGATTTTTTTGTGTGCATTTGAGTTTGCAAAATGGATTACACGTAGGGTACATTTTTCTGTCTGCTATTTGTTTGCCTTTTTTTAGTGAAGTGTAGCTTTGTCGCAAATTTCGAAGTTATTTAGTTTTTTTTTTGTCCACTTACCTTTCTATTTTCTTGTGTAAGAAGTATTCTCTTCCTCCGAAATGGTTTTGTCTAACTTCAACTCACGTTCTTAGCCAACAAAATCTGTATCTTCGCTATTTTTATTGATGCCATTTTTTTATACAACAAAGTTCGCAAACAAGCATACCGCCCACCTAATGGCAAGTGATAACAGTCACCTATAATGCATGTGGCTCCTGTGAGATGCGCAGCAAATCTGCAACCCCCACAAGACCCACAGTGTTCGTTGCCAACTTGTGACATAAGATGGAAGGTCATGGTACCCAGTAATCTTCGATGATTTCTTCCTAATTTGCATCTGCCACTGAATCATCACAGCTTGACAAAGTATCTTCACTTTCTGGTATGCTAACTAATAAACCCGATGTTGGTGAAAGTACACACTTAGAAGCCGAAGATGCATGCTTTGATGAATATGAAGACTTTTCTATTGAATCCCTCCAAAGCCCTGTAATGGGTGCTAGTAACTTAACTGAACTTGATTTATTAGCACACTTTTCTTCAGATCTTTATCTGACTGGACATAAACATGGTTCTCTTGCTGCTTAATCAATTTCTGGTAATGAAGAGATGCTTAACGGTCTTGGTTTATTATCCTATACGCTCGTACATAGCTCAGAATTATCAGAAACTTGTTTGGCTAAGATTAGCGATCCCATTTGTTGTAGAGACGGATAATACCTCAGACTCTTTATGAATTTTATTTGACTCAACTATAGGACAGCATTGTCAATAATGTTTTCTATTCTAGGCCAGTTGATTGTGGTTTTGGTGAAGCACTGGATCGAAGATACCTTGTTTCTGAAAAGTTCGAATTAGCTCTAAAATCGAAGGAGCTCTGTGCTGGGTTATAGTTCGATATCTTTTTAACTGGAACAGACAGTAGTAAAACATTCCTGTCTCCAACACATTTTCAGATACCTTACCTTAACTTCCGGGACAGCATTAGACGTGTTGGTATCGTTCGACAAACTAAATTCCATAGAAGTTAATTATCTACCTACTACTACTATCTTTGGATGCTAAGTAGTTAATAAGTATCGTTATATCCACTAATAATGAAATAAGTATAGATACTATGAAATAAGAACCTGTTATTCGTTTTCGGTGATACGTTAGATAGATAGATAGAAACACTTTATTTTACGTTGATGTCAGAAAAACAAGACGGTGTGAATGGTTGTTCTTCAGTACGAAGTCGTTTCGTGCTGTACAAACGATAAACATCTGAGCTTAGCGTTATAATATGTTATGAAGCGTGTGTGTAGTTTTTTATTAGTTAGGTATTACTAATTAATACCTACCAAAATTTAATAAGGGCATCGATTGATTAAAATTATTATTTAGAAAACTATTACTTAAATCAATATGAATTAATAAGAACCTGATTCTAATATTCTTCGTCGATACGTCGACGTTAGAACATGATGGCACTGTGGTTGTTCTTCAGTGCGAAATAGTTTTGCTGTAAAAACGTAGGCAATGAAATTTTAACAATATAAAGTACGTAGTAATATTGTAATAATAACGAAATTGACAGAACAAGTAGGTATTTTATTTTTGATTCGTACGTAGGTAGGTGTATCCAGTTAGAATATAAATAATTAAACAATTTTACCTTGTTTAATGTTTTGTTTAATTAAGTTTTCTTTTGTTAACCATTTTCCGTGATAAACAATCACGAAGGGTACAACTAAAAAAACACTATAAAACTTTGGACAATAACGACACAACACCGAAGGGTCACTGTTGCATTAACTGTTGCACTAAGTATTTAGGATTTCGAGCTGTGCAATACTGACACCTAGCGCCACTATTTTGCCAGGGAATATACAAAATATGGGTGTCTTTATTGCATAACTTAAAAGAATGTCATAAGGTTCAAAATTTAATAAAAAGTCAAATTTCCAAAATTTTGGAATGTGCCATTATTGCATTGAGTCGGCGAAATATTGTGTTGTGACTCGATATTGTCATAAAAATGCTTTATATATTGGTTGTATGGCTTGATCCTTTTGCCTTACCACCACGGTACGACATAAGAAAAAATCAATTTGGTTGGTGAAATCCAGATGGGCACAGCCATTAACAGAAAATATTAAAATTTTATTTGCATTACATAGGTGCTTAGATAAAAAATGAATAGATAGGACGTGACCGTATACCCGTAAGGGACAGACATAGATGACGTCATACCTGCCTAAAGTAGATGGGTATACCAGTGTTGCTTTAAGTTTTACCCTACTTTATGTTTATAGTGGCTTTTACCACTATAAACATAAAGTAGGGTTGATTAATCTACGTATTTTTTTTGAGACATTTTAATGAGCGCCCCTCGGTCAATAATATGTCTTAAAAAATAAAAGTGGGAGGAAGTTGCGATTTTTTTTATTGAATTCTTCATTCAACCTTCGCCGCAGTCTAAAGTTATTTACACTTTTAAATAAAACTACACTTTTCGGATTTACTCGAGTATATTTCGTTTTAAAATATTTTACTTAATTATTTATTTAAGCTATTATGTAAACATCTTTACAAATATAAGAAAAAATATTAGGAATCATCATCCACACGCGTCCACTGCTAGACATAGGCCTCTCCAAGTGCTCGCCACTGAGCACGATCCGCGACCATTCGCTTCCAGCTTTTGCCAGCTAGGTACCTTGCGAAGATCGTCGCTCGATTAAGAATACAGCGGGCAATAATCATTGTTTTTTCTTTATCTCTGCAGTTTATTTAAAATCCAATATTTACACATTTACTAAATATTTGTGAAGATTTAGAAAATGTATAATATTAAATTTTAAATAAACATTTTCTAAAATTAGACTACTTTTTTCCCAATCGTCTAAGCGGTTGACGCACTGGCCGTAGTTTTTTATTTGAAGCCGCATTTTTCTCTTTCGGGGCGTATTCAAATTTGAACCGAAATCCAACACCGATGCGTCCTGAAACAATATGTATACAGGTTAAAAATAAAAGGAAGTTCCCCGAAGGAAATCTGTTAAATACAGACAAACAAGCAAATGGAAAGTCTCACTTCAAAAGAATTACCTTTGTTATCTAAAATGCTCAAAATTTTATACTTAAATATGTCAATATTAATGTAACACAGAAACTAATATGTGAGTTCCCTTTCACGTAACAAATTACCTACGAATCAAGGAAAAATAGTCGTAGCGTAACTGGTATCATTATAACCCGGCAAAATGTTATACGCGTTGGCTGTATACGTGGCCATATTGTATGGCGACATTCCTAGCTTGTTAGGTTAACAATAACCTTACTACTTAGTTTGAAATTTCATGTTTAATCCCATAATATGATTGAGAACCATAGTAGAAGGATAAAATATTGCAATATATCTTGTATCTATAATTTAAAAAATAGTTTTGGCGCTTTTTATTGACACAATTTAGGTCTTACCTGTAAAAGGTTATATTTTCCTGTTTTCTAGCACTATCACTATTACAACCTAAAACGGAGCAATGCACCATGATTTAAATGTTCAAATAGTTCACAATTACACTAATTAAAGTGTTAAATAATTACACAGTAAGCTATAATTCACACAACAAATTTCTTCCACGTATTTGTTTAGCACCAGACGCTGGTGATAAACAATCCCCACTACCAGTTTCACCTATATACGGTAACAAGGACAAAAAAAATGATGCCATCTTCTTCTTTCCTTTGGCAATGTGTATAAGTTTATCTCTTTTCCTCATGTTTGACGGCTTTTATAGCCCATCTATTTCATTCTATATCTATGCATAGGTGACAGACTTGTCAAAATAATTTCACGTGCGCCATGTTGATTTTCTACTTAAGTAAGTATTGTTCGAAAATTTTATATGGTATTTTTTCACTAAAAATAAATAGTGAATTTAAACAAATGAAATTATGCCTAAATGTTCTACCGGAAAATTCTAAGCATTGTGGTGTAAGCTTCGTCAAATTCTGTCCAGTAGTTTCGGAGATCTTTCCAGACAAACAGACAAACAAACAAACATTTTTTTAAAACTATTCTATCGTGTTCTGCTAATGATTTTAAGGCGACCTGTGTATTTTTTTTCTTAATATTTCACAATTACAGATTTTTGTACCTCTACGAGTTTATTAGAGATAAATAAGGTCAGGCGGGTCAAGTACGCTAACGGGGTAAGCGCGCCATCCATAAAAATATCGAAAACTACAGGTATTACACAACTAACATCTTTTAACCATGCAACAAGCTAAAACACAGTTCCACTTCACAATCACAGATGGCTCTGTTCACCATAACTGGAAATATCCACCATATTAGTTTTAGTGTCATTCAGACCTGACTTGATCAGATCAGTTATCAGAGATGACTTGATATTACTAATCCGCATTATTCTTTAATTATTTAATGAACTGCGGCAAACAAAAGAGGTGAGTACAATGCTTTGATGTTTTTCTTTAAATCTGTGTCAGTATTTTACTCCTTATTAGTAAAATTAATGTTTTTCATACAGTTTAAAATCTTTACCTCAAAAATGTCGAGTGGGGTAAGTGTTGGTAGTATGGCGCACTTGCCCCGAGTCAGAAGTCGCCAACTTTTATGATTCAAATTAGATTATATTTTTTGAGAACTTATAAAGTGCTTAGAGTTTCATGATGGAGACGGTGAATGAGTGCCTTTGGGTAGTGGTAGGTGCCTCGTGTTTAGGTTCGTCCATCCGCAGTCCGCCCGCAGCATAACTATGAGATTCAAGTTTTAGATTACTGTTATTTGGCATGGATACACATATTAATTACGCCGACAAAGTGGTTAAATAAAATCTCGAAAAAGATTTTTTTATGGTACTCAATGTAACGATGATTTTCTACTTGCTGAGGTTATTGTGTAAGGATAGGTCTTAACTCTGGAACTAGATTGGCCACTGAACACTCAATAAGGAACTGGACAACTGCCAAAAAAAGGTCAAAAAAGTACTAACCATAATTGGCCCTACATAATTATGTTTTTTTTTTTAGATGGCTCGTAGTTACCAAAAAAAACTCATAACACTTCTTGGTCTATCTAGAGAGACTTTATGTCAGGCAGTTGACACTGTCCAATCAGGCCTATCTGGACATGAAGCATCAAAATGATTACCTATTTTTGTATTTTTTCATAAATAAAAGTAACAAATAAAGGCTAATTTGGTTTATTATTAAAAATACTATTATTCCAGCCAAACTGACCGCAAACACTTTTATTTAAATAGAGCAGTGTTTAATTAATATAATAAGAAATATAGCTTTAAAATGTTTAGCGCCCCTAATGACAAGTCTATGGCACACTTGCCCCAAATTTATTAAGCAAGCCGTAGTTGCCTATGGGACTAGATTATTGAAAAAGAAATCAAGATTAATGCGTTGAGTTGGCAATATTCTATAGAGTACACCAATTGTTTTTCTTGTAACGTAATTCTTTAGCGCTTTTTTTCATACAGGCGCACTTACCCCGTTTCCAGGGGTAAGTGCGCCTATAGCAATGTTTTCCAATTTTGTATAAAATATCGTAAAGTTATTGATGGATTTGATTGAATCAACATTTGTTACAGTTTCAAAATACCAAATATTGTCAACATGCTAAATGTTCATTCATAAGTCATCATTTAAATATTTTATGTTGTATCGAAATCATTTATGAAAAAAATATGGCGCACTTGCCCCGACTGACCTTACTGATTTTTTCTTTGATATTTCTTTGGATGCAAATATCAAATAATGTTCCAAACACTTTGGTATAAAAAATTATTGTCACTTTGAACTTAAATATCTCGGTAACTATTAATTTTCCAGGTGTGGTCTAGCTAGAAGACAAAAATGATATTGACGATGGGTTCAATACGTGGGCTTCGGCTTTGTGATTGGTTTTTTTACACCCGTTTTATAAAAGGTGATCTATAGACCGCCGTAACCGCTAATCGTATAAACGTGAAATTTGGACAGTTATTTTATTTCAAAATGCGGACGCACACTAAGAAGGGTTTTTAAAAAAATTTAACCCTAAAGGGATGAAATAGGGGTTACAAGTTTGTATGGAAAAATCTTGAAATTAGCAACGATTTTGATAAAACTTGAAATTCATGCTCTTAAAAATATTTTATTGAACACGTGTTTCATGGTTTATTGGAATTCACCCCCTTAGGGTGCAAAATAGGGGTTGAAAGTTTCTATGGAAAATATTTAAAACCTGCTCCAAATTCTTTGAAATTTATTATCCGGTCTTAAATAGGCTACAAAATTATTTTCCTACGGGAATTATAAATTCCCACGGGAAAACGCGGGCGAAGCCGCGAGCGAAAAGCTAGTTATAATATAAGAAGTATGTTAGTTATTTATTATACCGGGTGATCAATCTAAATGGGTCAGTAAGGAGAAATCAGAAACTATGAGAGATAGCGAAATCTGTTCTTAGGAACCATGGCGTCGATTTTAGATTTAATAATAATGACATTCAATGTTTTTAAACTTTCATACATACATACCGGGAATCGAACCTGGTGGGTTATTGTCAAAGAAAAAATCTATCACGTTAGCCTATAATTTGACAGCAATTGCGCCGTGAACACAAGACTCTGTGCCGACTTCCCTTTATAAAGGAGCAATGGATTGACTGCGTCTGTCAAATTGTAAGCGATCGCGATAGTATTTTTCTTAGACAATAACCCCCCTGGTCAAAATATCTGTACAAAATATTATAAATTCTGCAATTGTTTTCGTAGTAATTGTTGATGGTGGATTCAGTCGAATAAATTTATCTGAAGAGACCACTTATGCATATCTTATCTGCATTGATATTATGCATTACAAATTGCGTTTGTTTAAAATTAGAACATATTCGTTCAGCGGGCGGGCCAATTTATTTAATATTTAAAAATTAGTATGATGATGTGATGCCCCTGGTGTTGCAGGCGTCCATAGACTACGGTAACTGCTTACCATCAGGCGGGCCGTAAGTTTGCTTGCCGGCATCGTAGTATATAAAAAAATACTTCAATTATCTTATATTTGATTTCTTTTCAATTATTTGAACAAGGTTCCATTAAAAATGTGTTCCTTGTGATTTATGATTTACACCATCAACAATAACAACGAAAAAACTTGCAGAGTTTATAACATTTTTTTACAGAGATTTTGACCAGGTTCGATTCTCGGTTATGTATGAGAGTTAAAAAAATTTAAATGCCATTATTATTATTTAATCTAAAATCGACGCCTTGGTTCCTAAGAACAGATATTGCTAACTCTCATAGTTTCTGACTTCTCCCTATTGACCCATTTGGATTGATCACCCTGTATACCCCCCACTCACGAGGTAGCGCTGGATTGCGACACCACTCTGGCGGCCGCCGTGTGTGTGGTGAAGGACAAAGTAGTCGCCAATCGGAGTCGGCTTTGATAAGCCGTGCTATTGACCGTGGTTTTGTTCGCTGATTAACGACACGATATCTGTATAATTATTTATTCTATGTCTTGGAAGTCTATCTAGTCTGTTTAGTTGAGATTCACATGTGTGTGTTTATGTGTTGTAGCTACTCCAAAGAACAGTCCAGTCACTCGTGGATCGTCAGTGGCTCTCCTTGTGGCGATCAGGGGCCCCTGTTTTGTACACCACGGTGCCTAAGAAAAGAAGAAGAAGCTGGACTGTGAGGACGTAGGTCTAACAAGTAATGTATTGTTAGGCAACTCTCACGTGCCTCCTTAACACAGCCGCGAAACGCGGTCGTAAGTTCTTCCCGTGATGGTAGCTAGTAGGTTAAAGCCACTGTTTAAGCAGTGTTTCTGCTTAACACCATCACGGCCGAGTACTGAATAATGTATGAACTTACTTATTCTACCCATTGATTTACAATACGAAACAATCAGCTGCTGGACCCTGTCAATGACCTTAAGTTGCACGCACGACGAATATGAAATTGTTACCAATAAAATGTTATCAAACAAATTTCTTTTATTTTTCAACTTCGTGGTATATTTACTTTTATAACACCAATTACCTAATTACTATACACAAATAGCAAGGACTGAGTTCTCTGACCAGAAAAACGAGGCGAGAGGGATAGCTAGAAGAGGCCGTTTGTCCCTTTTTAATAGGGTGTCCATAATTTCCTCGAAAAGAACAATTTACTTTAAGTACCACAATATTAGGATGAAAATCCATACAACTAACAAATAATAACTAAAATATTTATGTTTTAAATAAATACATTATTATTTTAGTTTTTAAGTAGGTATAAATACTCAGATATGCAAAAACATACTTTACTTATTTACAAATATTCTTCTACTATTGACTATTGTTTAATAGATTGTTGGATTAAATCGAAATAATCAAAAATAAATTAATAATAAAACCTTATCAAATATTCCTGTACCTATATTTAGAGTTCTTACATAGAGATGCACTGCATGAAAAAAATCAGGGGGACTACCGCCTAACTTATAGCGATCACTCGCTTTCGCTTTCGTGACATTAGAACAATAGTTCTAATGTCACTTGTGACATTAAAACTATTGTTCTAATGTCACGAAAGCGATAGCGAGTGATCGCTTTGAGATAGGCGGTGGGGCCGCAGGTAGAATAACAAATTAATGACTATCAGATGAGTATAATAATAATTACTCCTAGAACAATTAGTCAGTCAATTTTTCCTTTACCCACTAGGTACAGGAAAAATGGATTTCTGATCATGCTGTCTACAAATCATAACGACTTTGCAGCATTTTACTTAAGCCTTATATTGATAAGGAAGCAAAATGCCTACCTTGCAATATGATTATGCAAAATTTTATCTTAACCTTATATTGACTAGGAAGGATTATATGCCTACCTTCCAATACAACTATAGGTACAGCATTTGACCTAAACCTTATACTGACTAGGAAGCAAAATGCCCAAAATGCCTATATTGTATTTAAATGTATTTTAAATATTTGATCTGGATCTTTATACTAATCGGGAAATGGAAGCTTGATGCTAAAAAAAGGTTTTTTTGTGTGAGATGGTCTAAGGCCTCGTTTAGGGAGACGCGGGGCGTTGCGCGGCGTGGCCCGCGGCGCGACCCGCACTAAATTCAAACATATGGCGTTGTATGAGTGCGTTTACGGAGAAGCGATTTTACACGCCTTTGCTTGAAATGGCGCGTTTTTTACGGCCGAGCCCGCGAATGGCATCGCCGCGTCCCACGCGGCGCTTATCGCGGCGACGCACGCAGCGACAATTCTCGATGAAGCGATGCCCGCCACGTGCTTCGCTTCACGCTTGAGGATGCGCCGCGGATACCGCGGCGGGAACCGTGGCGGTCGCCGCCACGCTTCCCGTCTCGCATCTCTATGAACAACATCGTATATTGCCATATGTTTGTGTTTACGCGTGCGATTATGAATGCCGCTTCACGCGCCGCCCTACCGTAAACAGAAAAAAAGTTGGACGCGCCGCGAGACGCCACGCCACACGCGACCCGCGATGCCCCGCGTCTCCGTAAACGAGGCCTTAGACTTTAGAGGGACCCCAAATCACTACTTAAATTTAAGTGAACGGCACTAACCAAGTAGACATGAAACCAAGAAGTACCAACGTAATTGAAAATAAAAAATATTCTACCTAGAATTAATGCAGTGCCATTTTGCTTGGTAGACATTTTGATCTGTAGACGATTTACTACTTAGAAATTATTATTTTTTAGGTATTTTGCTTGGTAGACATTTTGATCAGTGTGCGGAGTGCAAGTACGCATCGAACGTGTAAACGCGAATATGTATGGAATTAGAGCAGGGGGCCGATTACGGATCTCATGATTACAAATGATATCATGATGACATAAAATTTATTTGCCTTTTTACGGATCAACACTTCATAAATATGTCTTTCAAGGGTTATGGCATGATGACATTATCGAAATTATACCCTAGCAATCATATCAGTAGAGTAAGGACAAGTAAACGAGCATTTCTAGACATTCTAAATATTGCAAATTTATACCATGTCATGTCATAAACGATCCGTAATACGGGGGCTGTGCCATCTATTAGTCACTTCACTATATGAAGCTGTCTCATTCCATAGCAGCTACTAGATGGCGCTGCTCTAATTCCATACAAATTCGCGTTAACGCGTTCGATGCGTACGATCGACTAGAGCTCGATAACACTCGCACTAAGCACTATGTATACGATTTGTATCTTATGTAATATGCCTTGCCCACGTAGTATGAACACGGAAACACGATATGATGAAACGATAAATCGTTATGAACTGTCAAAATATATTGGATATAATGGCTACCTTCAAATTTTATCGACATTAATATATTAACAATGTCAATAATAATGCCAATAGCCAAAACATACTCAAAACTTGAAAGATAAAAACACAAAGCTTGAACTAAAAAATCCAACTTTTTTAACAGTTTATATCGTTTTATCGTGTTGTGTTTCGGTGGTCATGCTAAGGAGGGCTGAAAACAATCATTTTAGGCGTTATATTTCTGTAATGTAAGTTTTACATTCCTACGGGTAAATAAATAAAACAAAAATCTTACGATCATATTTGCCTTCATCGGTAGACATCCAAGGGAAGCAGCTCAGAACAAAAGTGTCATAGTCATAGATCATACAGACAAAACCACAGAATGATTATAACATAGATAATATAGGCATTTACACTACATCCCCTCTCCTAAGATGCCAACCAACATTTTATTTAAATCAATATAAATCACACTTTAACAAATTTTAAATTTAGCAACATTTTTAAACATTTTCGGTAACATAATCATGTAGCCAATATGGTTTCCTCTTTTGTCTTACAGGTCTAGAATTATTTTCGTTCTGAAATGAGGATGATGTTAAACTACCATTATTATTCACATTAACATTTTCAGAAGTACTATTTTCAGAATCTTCCAAAATAGGTTGTTGATTACAAATATTTGTCATAATATTATCATCGTTTACATAGTTATTTAGATTAGAAAAACTATTACATCCTTTACTAAAATGATTGTAATTTATTGCATATGGAGCTGGAATTAAATGTGACCTGTTACGTCTGAATTTACCATTATTAGTATCAATCAAATATGACCTTTAGGGAAGAATTTTTTTATTTTTCCATAACACCTAAGATCGATTATCCATATCCTATCCCCAACATGTAGATCAGACAAATCCTTGGCACGATGTCGTCTATTATAATACAAAGCTTGTTTTTGTTTGATATAATTTTCCCGTTTAAAAACATCTTTACAATTTTTTGTCTCGAGTTTAAAGGAAATAAGAGGTAAATGTGATCTTAACTTTCTACCCATCAGTAATTCAGCAGGAGAAACCCCATTTTCTAAAGGTGTCGTTCTATATGCTTACAGGGCTTTATCTATTTGACCATATTTTTTTTTATTAATGACTTTGCTACTTTCACTGCATTTTCAGCTAAACCATTAGATTGGCTATAATATGGTGAGCTTGTTATATGTTTAAAATTATATGCATGTGCAAACCTTTTAAACCTTCCCTGAATTGTGGCCCATTGTCTGATCTAAATGTTTCACAGATCCCATATCTAGAAAATAATTCTTTGACTTTATTAATAATAATATTTTCTGTTAAAGATGAAAGTTCAAAAATATCAAAAAATCTTGAAAAATAATCAGTTACAATCAGATACCATTTTTTACAAAAAAATAAATCAGCAGCAATAACTTGCCATGGTCTGGTGGCTGGTGATTTTTCTTCACAGAATTTATTTACTGGGTTAACTTTATGCTCTACACATTTAGGGCAATGTTTTACAAAATTTTCAATTTGTGTGCTTAGTCCCAACCACCAAACTGCCATTTGAGCTCTCCGTCTGCATTTTACAATTCCTTGATGTCCCATGTGTATATACTCTAATACCTCTTTATGTAATACTGATGGTATAACAATTCTTGAACCTTTTAATAATATATCTTTGGAAATGCTAAAATCAAATTTATACTGGAAATATTGATATAAATTAGAATCAATTTCCTTTTTTTTCAGGCCAACCATCGATACAAAATTTCCTAACTATTATTAAAATCTTATCATTTTTTTGTTCTTCTTTAATCTTAGACAAATAAACATCATTTATTGGCAGGTTCTTTAAAATGAAATTGATATACAAATCGCAGTCAGATGGCACAATCTTTGTTGATTCCATATCAGATAGAGGTGATCTTGATAGTGAATCTGGTAGAATTAAATCTTTACCAGGAATATAATTCACAACATAATTAAACCGCATTAACCTTTTGCAGTCTTGGAGTTAAATCATCTAAACGTTTAGTTTGCAAAATTTGTAACAATGGCTTATGATCCGTTTCAAAAATTACATTCAATCCTGTTATATATTTGTAGGAGGAGGGTCAGGATTACGGTCCGAACTCTCTGTCATCCTGAGGTAAACGTGGGGTTCGTGCAATGACGACACACTTTAATTCTAAACTATGTTTAATAAGCAGTAGTTATAAAAACACTTAAAGCGAAACGTGGGACAGTTTCGTGGGGACGTCTTCTCTTCAGTACACTGATCCAAAAAGTGATTTCGGTCTTGCACGTTGACATCTCCACGACTCTGTCGAAGCGCGGGAAAAACGTGGTTACGCCGGAAATCGATGTTGCGTCGGTATAGACGACGCGCTTGCGTTTCGTTTTGTGTCCATACTCATGACCGGATACGACACGGCCATCCTGCATGACACACGTCCTCGTGTGTATCAATCTGTAACAAGAGATGCACAGCACAGTATCATTCGGCCACTCCTGGCCTGATCAAGTTTATGTACCTTCCGAAATAAAAAACTACTGTCTGTTCTTTTGTTTATTTTACAACACAATTCCTATTATCTAACTACTAACTAAGCCTTTTAATTCAACAACCACAAATGTTTTCTATGATATTCTGCATCGAAACAACTGTTACAAAATGAGATTACCAAAACAGGACTGAGACCACATACCATTGAGAATCATTAACAAAAATCAGAAAGCTTATTCCATCTTAACAGGCACTAGGTGTCACATTCGTGGGCATTAGCTACCAAAAATAGCTCTGACAAACATTTGCCACAGACTCTTCCTGCTGGAAGTCTGAGTCAACCTCGTGACTATAAATGATTTTGCTACAAGGCAAAATCCGACTGTACTACCCAGGACTATCGCCTACCGCCTACCCACGGACTACTCAATGAGTAGACGCCGATTTCTACTAGGCTACGGCTACGATAACCTGGTACAGTCTCCCGCCCAACAAATCGAGAACCTATGCTGATCCAGTACTAGTAGACGCTACTTCATCATTTATTTCACCTTCCTCAACAATCTCAACTGGTATCTGGCCCTCAGGCATGTTCCTAACGCGATCATGTGCGTATTTGTAGGTACGCTTGTTAAATAATGATCTTAGCAAATACCTATCACCATCTAAAACTTCTATGATTTCAAATGGTCTTCTTCTTTGATTTCCCTGTATTTTGGATCTAGTTTCGTTTGATTGCGCTCTTCATTTTCAATCAAAACGAATTCCCCAACCGAAAATCTATTCACGACTGCCTTATTACTATCAAAACGCTCTTCTTCATAGTTCGCGGATTTGGATATACCTTCAGAAGCAGAGTGCCTAACCTCATCAATATCTATGACATCATCGTTATGGACGGCCATCAAATCTGAGGGGCGCGCAACCTTTCCTATCAAAAGCTCTAAAGGGCTAGCTCTAAGTCATCAGTGTGGATGTTATGAGGGCGGACCTAGAGAGAGGCGAAGTGCCAGACTATACTCTTCTCACGAGGGCAGCCAATAAGCACGAAATTATTGTGTACGAGGGCCGAGGTCAAAATCTTGACTTCCTACTGAAAAACAAGGAGCAGACAACACGCCATGGCCAAACAGAGAGCGGCTCAGCCAGACTACAAAGGCTACACGAAGAAGCAAGGCAAGCAGAGAGTATAAGAACACGCCTTCTGTCGCGTAGATCCCCGACCGAACCGAATTTGCGTTGCCCTGGAAGGATCGAGTACCAGAACGCCGCCTCTTAGAATCACCCCAGAAAAAACTACACCCTAAGCGGAGATGCCCCTCTCAAGCAAAATAACCACATTTGAAGACATGGGGAGGGTTCGCCTGCCAAAACGCATTGCGGTAAACCGGGACGAAGACAAACTAGTCAACGCCTATCTGGAATATGTTGAGATATTGCTTGCATCGCTGCAGGTAAAATATACTGCCTGCAAAGAAATACTAGAAGCATTCCAGAACGATGCTCGCATGTTGCTACGAGAACGGCTGGATACGGCGAAGGCAGTAGTCTATAATAACGACACTGGAACAGTGTTGGCGGGTGGCCCCAGAGTGGGAAATCACCGATACATGGCAGCATATAGTGGAACGACGGGTATGGTTCTCGAGGATCGTGAACGGACATCAGAGAGGGGAGCCCCAGCATTCTATACCCCCGCCGAGGACCCAATAGTCGTGGTTGCTAAGTGCACCCGTTTCCTGTTGGAGGGCAGGATCCTAGAGACCGCTAAGGCGGTGACGGGAACCTGGACCTTAGAACCTTGGGAAAAGATAAAAATTCGGTGGATAGACGGGGTACCGGGATGTGGGAAGACCACCTGGCTCCTTAAAAACTTTCAGTTAAAGGAAGACACGATCCTCACCAGCACACTCGAGACGGCTAAAGAGCTGACGGCGGAAATAATGGGTCGTCTGGGCGCTGTCGCAAAGGGGAAGGTAAGAACCATTGCTTCGGTACTGATAAATGGAGCAAAGGAGTCTAAGCGTCTACTCGTGGACGAAGCTCTGATGGTTCATTTTGGAGCCATAATAATGGCAAGCAGGCTGTGCGGGGCAAGAGAACTGGTGTTAATGAGTGATACAAACCAGATCTCCTTTATCGGACAGAGACAACCTATTTGAAATGCAATACAAAGACCCAATTGCCGTAACGACAGTCTCAGAAAAGATACTCTGCACACACCGATGCCCGATGGATGTAGTATACGCCCTGAAGAAGGTGTACGGGGGCATATACACGTCCAGGGATGCACTGAGATCCCTAACTTCCACCATGACTTCAGAAGCAGTGTCCAGAAGGACTGACCCGGAAACGCTATTCTTGGCCTTCACCCAAGAGGAAAAGGAAGCGTTCGATACGAAAGGGTATGGTACTGGAGAGAATTCCAGACTGCTGACGATACATGAGGCTCAGGGGCTGACATACCGTAAGGTGATAGTGCTAAGAGGCAGAGAACCAAAAAACCCGGTCCATGACAGTGTCCCTCACGCTGTAGTGGCAATTTCCAGGCATACGGAGTCATGTATATACTTTTGTGGGGTGCATAAGGAGCATGACGCCATAAAACAACTAATTGCCCAGTCCAACTCAGCAACTGACGATGAAATAAAAAATTATAATTTGCAGATGGCGTTCAAAGACCTAAATAACGCAGCGATCTAGGTACTGCCATAAGAATAAACAAGTATAGAAGCGAATCTCCTTTGTGGGTGCACCAAATGCCGCTATTTGCATACCTACAGCGCCCTTCCTCCTGTAACGCCCCGCAGTAGTCTGCGGGCGCCGCTAGGGTCACCACATGGACGTATGGTGACCACTACAATATTTTTTATATAGGTACCTCCATATTTTACATTAAATGAGAAACTGAGTATACACCGAGTCTTATTGATTTTGTACTTCAAGTGTAGCGAGCGAGCGACTATCTTTAGCAATAGTACCCACATTTTTAGTTTTTTTGATTCCGTAGTTATAAGAACCTGCCTATTTTTGATTAATTGAGCTTAATCCCTACAACTTAGAGAACAAAATCATTAAAATGTTTCGAATTTCGATGTACAAAAATGGTTTGTAATTTAGGTATCGTACCTACGTTTATAGTCCAAGAGCTGAAGTTATGAATGTACTAATGGATAAAACCTAAGCTCACTTTTTACTATCAGACCAACATTTTCACTTGAAAAAAAATCTGTTGTTTCATAATTTTAATCAAGTATTGATTGTATTTAAATTTTATATGGAACAGTAACAAAGGTCGATAAAAATATACCTATATAGCAGTACCAAAGTTTCTCATAATTCAAATTATTCCCGACTTGACAAAAAAAAATCCCATACTTACAGAGTTTCAAAATTGCACTACAATGACAGCTTTAGAAACTCGATACATTATATTGTATTAGCTTTGACATGTAATGAATATTACGAATAAAACTGTATCTGTATCTAGGGTAGGTATAATAAAAATAATTTTAAAATATTCAATCATTTTTATTTAAAAGGTTTCAATTCAACAGAAATATTTACAAATGTCTGATATTTATAAAAGATGGCGTTTTTGTAGATGATTTGAAGTTTCGGTTATTAAACTTCAGCGCGTAGTAAATACGCATTCTTATAAAAAGCTTAATCAGGTAATCAATAGGAAAATATTCACAAGGTACCTGAAACACAATTTTTTTCATTGTATCTAGCAAGATCGCACCAGCACCATCGGTAAAAATAAAATTTTTGAAGCTATTTAAAATACATGTCAGAACACATATTTTTTATTCCCAAAGTTGGCAACTCCACTAATTGGTCGAAAACAGGCTAATCTACCCTACTGCATTTCGTATTACTGATCTCCAATGATATCATCACTATGGCATAATTTCAATGATGTCATCATTAAATAATAAACAAATGATTAAAAATCTGACCGGAAATCGTATTTTTCGTCTTGCACTATGATATCATATGATATCATTTGCAAAACCATGAGATCGGTAATAGGCCCTCAGACCTGTAATCGCATGTCGGAACAGCAAGCGGCGAAATCTCCGATGTCATATGGTTTGCAAAAAAAGGTTCTGTGCCGTCGTCTTTGCTCAAAAGAAATATATCCAAGTCATCTTCGCAGTTGCTTAGAGAGGATTGAATAAAACAAGTAGATATACCTTTGTACTTACCTTTCTTTATCTTCGGGCAAATTGTAAAACTTTAAATTTGGGGTTATTATGGCATTATTTTTGCACCCATAAACGCAACAATAAGTCGGCATCGCGGCGACTAGGTAGATAGCGGCGCGCGGGAAGGAGTCACGTACGTGCGGGATGCGGTGCGCGCCTTGACTGGCGATTCCGTTCAACGGAAATCAAACGGTAGGTGAATAACGTGGCCTTGAGCGGTCGACGGCCGGGAGTTTCGCTTCTATACTTGTTTATTCTTATGGTGCTGCCCCATTAGCAGAAAAATGCATGCATAATGAGGAATCCCTGGATAGCGGATGAGCGGGTGCGCCGTGGATGGCGCTTCGTTTGCACATTGCATCGGTGTCGTATTCCGCAGACTGTAAACAGTGCGAATACTGCTTATAGTGTGCGGAATGTGGCGCCTGCGGGGTTATTGTCTGAGAGAATATATCGCAATCGCATACACTTGACAGTCGCCGTCCATCCGTCGCGTCGTTAACACAGGGCTCTGCGAAGACATACTTTTATAAAGTATGTCTTCGCAGAGCCCTGTGTTAACGGCGCAATCGTTATCAAATTGATGGCGATTGTGGTGGATTTTTTCTTAGACAATGACCCACCTGGCATGGCGCCATCGATGGAGCGCCCCCTTGTCTGTTGTCCGAAAAATCCCTCATTAAATTTATATATAGTTTTATATTATAGTATAAATGTACGTATTTATGATATAGTTCACAATTGGTATGTATGTGTGTAATGTGCGGTCGGCGGCGCGTAGAGCCCATTATATTGCACTAAGAAAACCTGCACTATTACGAGCGATATAAGATCTGTCTCATGGTCGATATGTGGGCTCTGAAGCGTTGCCGTTTGTACGTTTGTTTAGTATAATATGGTATCATAATAGTTATATTGTAAAGTATATTTTAATTTATAAGCTGCGCAAATGTAGAAAAAAAAAGTTACTAAGTGATAATTGTTATTTATAAGGAGTTTAAAAAGGAATTTTGTAAAAAAAATAATAATAATTTGAACAAGGGCATGAACTAAGAGTCTGTGGAGTAAACATAATAATAAAAAATAAAAAAAGGGCTAGCTTTTGTTACACGATTGACGGTACAATTTAAAGCAAGTTGCACATCTCTTAGAGAATCCTGCCACGACCTATCCTTGTCGGACTCAACTGCAGTTAACATAGATTTGAGCACGCTCATTATCCGCTCTACTTGCCCATTTGCGCGGTATGACCCAGAAGCAATAAGATGAAGTTTTATGTTCTTACTGTTACAGAAGTCATGAAACTCCTTACTAGCGAAACAGCGCCCTTGGTCGGCGACTATGCGTGTGGGAGCGCCGAATAATGCTGCACTATCCTTTACTGCCTTGATGCTGCTTCTGGAATCAATGTTTTTAGTGTGGAACAGTAATACATACTTCGTAAAAGCGTCGATCATCACGAAAACGTACTCTTTGTTGTCTGTTCGGTGCTACCGCAAACGAACAGCTCAGCACATTATATTTCCACAATTTTCATGGTTTTTTACATGGTCCTTCGAGCAATAAGGACCTCGCGACGCGAATTTCTGAAATAACAGTGTCGTTGTATCGCGGGCCTTAAAACCAGTGACATAGTGACCAGTTTTGAATACTACCAAGGATTTCAGTGAGGAATTTGTAAGGAGAAACCAAGGTCAGATCTAACCATTATTATTATTATTATATTAATTCTTGTTCATATTTACCATGGAGAATCTTTATAAAAATCAAATTGAAATTTACGACTCTTTGAAAAAACTTTTGACCAACATTAAAAAAGATGGTAAAGATCGGAAGAACAAAGACTACTGCAGGCGTAGATTAGATTTATTAGAAAGTCATTGGTGTGATTACCAGGAAAACCATAGAAAGCTCTGTGCATATGCTGAATTTAATCATATTTATTTTACCGAACATTATTTTGATACAGCTGAGGAGTTATATAATACTATTAGAGATTTACTCAATAAATTGTTACAACAGTTTATGTCCGAACAACCAGAAGGTAAGCCAATAAAGCAGTACCAGCAGGTCATTAGCCACGGTCAAGCAGGTGAAGAAGAACTACCACGACCGGGGCCGTCCGGCGAGCAGAAAAAAGGTCAGCAACCATGTTTATCTTCAGCTGGGGGTTACAGTAAGCTCGATGAAATGATGAGAAAACAGTCCGTCAACTTTAAGGCGTTGATTCGTACGGTAAGGTCAATAGACGTAGATAGTATACAAAATAAATGGGAGTTTGAGGATGCTCTAAAAACTCTTCAAGCTCGTTGGAGTACCATCGACTGCTTACATTGGGAAATCGAAGCTGAAACTGACGGAGATATGACAGTCTACCAAGATGAATTTACCAGCTACGAAAAAATGTATATGGAGCTTAAGAAAAATATTAACACTAAAATGTTTTCAGTATCACATCGTGACAAAGTCACACCACAAATGGAAATTCCGTCATTCAGTGGTAACTATCACCACTGGATTTCCTTCAAAGATTTGTTTAATGAAGCAATTCACAAAAATCCATCTCTTTCCGATGCACAAAAAATGCAGTTTTTAAAGAGTAAGGTCACGGGAGAAGCTGAGCGTTTGATTCACCACTTACAAATCAGCTCAGATAATTACGAAGTATGCTGGGAGTTGTTAAACCATCGTTACGGGAATAAGCGTCTTATATTTACCTCTCATATTAACACATTATTAGGCATTCCGACTATGCAACAACCATCGTTAAATATGACTAAAAAGCTTCATGATGTAACAAAAGAATGTTTACATGCAATTCAAAATTTAGGGGTTGATATTACCAGCTGGGATCCATTACTTGTACATTTATTGTCTCAAAAACTGGATAGCGAATCATTTTCAGAATACATCGAATCTGTTAAAAAACCACGAGAGTTGCCAGTTCTTCAGGAATTTTTAAATTATTTGGAATGCAAATTTACTGCCTTAGAAGCTTCGAGAAGAAAACAGGAAACTAGTAACTATAAATCTTCGCAATTGCATCATAATTCATCTAACCAAAGACCATTTTTTCAATCAAATGTAATTAACAACTCTCAAAAAATGAAAAGTAATAGTCAAAATTATTTGAAAAGTGTACATATATCACGGTCACATTCCTGTCCATTGTGTAACGCTGACCACGGATTATGGCAGTGCAGCAAATTTATGCAATTGTCGGATGAACAAAAATTAAAGTCAGTTAATCAACTCAATTGCTGTCATAATTGCTTAATTAACCATTTTAATAAATCGTGCTATTCAACCAAGCGATGTCGCAAATGCTTGAACAATCATAATACGATACTACACGAGGTGCTATCAAAACAACAACGTAGTAATATACCATTTAAACCGCATTTAAGGTCAAGCGCTCCCTTAAGGCCGAGTGCTCCTAACTCAATAGCAAAAGAGCAAATTTCGACTTCAAATCATGCGTCCGGGGATGACTCTTCTGAAATTCTTTTATCAACCGCAATAGTGAAAATCACCGGATACAATGGAGAATTATACAGCATGAGAGCATTGGTTGATCAGGGCTCTCAAATATCTTTGATAAGTGAACATGCAGCACAGATTTTAGGCTTAAAGAGAAATTATTGTAAGGGTACCATTTTCGGAGTAGGAGAAAAAGAAAATAATTGCAAGGGAATGTTAAATATTACAATTCATTCAACATGTAACAATTTTTCTATGGACACAAATGTACTTATTATGAATAGCTTGATAAAAAAATTACCAAATAAAACGTTTACAAAACCATTCTGGCCACATATTCAAAACATCAATTTAGCCGACCCTGAGTTTAACATAAGTCTACCAATAGACTTGCTTTTGGGCGCGGAAGTTTATAGTAAGATTATGTTGGGCGGTATTCTAAGAGGAGAAAAAGATGACCAACCAATCGCTCAACAAACACAGTTCGGGTGGTTGTTGTGTGGCACCATGAAACCATATTATAGATGTAACGTTGTTTTACATAACACAGAAGATTTGTCGAAGTACTGGGAGGTTGAAGATATAGGTCAGCAAGCTGAGATGTCCACGGAAGACCATGAATGCTTACAATATTTTTTATCAACTACCAAGAGGCTTGAAAGTGGGAGATACGAGGTTCGACTTCCTTTTAAGCCGGAGTTAAAAGAAAAATTAGGTCTCACGAAAAATAAAGCGCTCGCACAATTTAAAAACTTAGAAAAGAAGCTCGAGAAAGACGAACAATTAAAACAACATTATCGTGCATTTATAAATGAGTATTATAGCTTAAACCATATGAAACTATCAAATATATCATCACCAGAATACTTTTTACCGCATCATGCTGTCACTCGTGATGAATCTACAACAACGAAGCTACGGGTTGTTTTTAATGCGTCTTCAAAATCTTCGACGGGTAACAGTTTGAATGATATTTTGTATAGGGGACCAAATTTACAGCGAGACCTACAAGAATTAATTTTGAAATGGAGGCAATATCGGTATGTTTTTTCTGCCGACATAGAAAAAATGTACCGACAGATAATGGTACACCACGAAGATCAGGTCTATCAAAAAATACTATGGCGCGAAAATCAAAACCAACCAATTTCCATATTTCAATTAACTACCATAACTTACGGCACAAAACCAGCCCCATTTTTAGCTATGATGTGTTTGAAACAATTAGCATCAGATGAAAACCACCAGTTTCCTAATGCAGCGAGAGCTTTAGAAAATGATTTTTACATGGACGACTATTGTGGTGGGTCTCATGAAAGATCGGACGCCATACAATTAAAACAAGAATTAATTGAAATATTGAAATCAGCAGGATTTAATTTAAGGAAGTGGGCATCAAACGACCAGGAGCTGTTAGAAGATTTACATGCAAACCAAAAAAGTCATCAAATATATGAATTTAAGGAAAGAGAAACATCAAAAACTTTAGGCCTTCGTTGGGACCCTCGAAAGGATGAATTTACTTTTGAATCCAAAATTAAATTTAATACAAAATCGACACCAACCAAAAGATCATTGCTATCGGATATCTCCAAACTTTTTGATCCGTTAGGCTGGCTTACCCCTGTAAGTACTAATATGAAAATACTATTTCAGCGTGTATGGTTATCCAGTATAGATTGGGATGACGCATTACCTGAAGACATTGCTCAAGAATGGATAAAACTCAAAAACGATCTTCGAGAAATAAATGAGATAAAAATTAAAAGATGGATTGGCACCAAAAACCAACAACAGATAGAACTGCATGGTTTTTGTGATTCATCGAAAAAGGCCTATGCAGGTGTCATTTATTGCAAAATCATCAATAACGAGCAAAAAATTTCAATATGTTTAGTTGCTGCAAAAGCTAGATTAGTACCAGTTTCAAAAGTTGTATCCGTTCCCAGATTGGAGTTAATGGGAGCTCATTTATTATCACGCCTAATGAAAAAAGTCATTAATTGCTTACCAAACTATGTTATAAAACTATGTGCATGGACCGATTCCTCTGCCGTCTTGGGATGGATAAGAGGAGATCTAGCCCGTTGGAAACCTTTTGTATCAAATCGCGTTAAAGGAATTATCGAAGTAATACCATCAGACCAGTGGCTACACATTAAAACAGCTGACAACCCCGCGGACTGTGCCTCTCGAGGCTTGACTACTAACCAATTAATTCAACATAAGTTATGGTGGCAGGGCCCGTCATGGCTATCATCGTATACAGAAAATAACGGAGAAAAAATAATTTACGAAACTAACTTAGAAGTAAAGAAATCTCTTCTGAAACAAGTTAATACTACTATTTTAAACCTAAATAACACGGCAACATCAATAAAAACAAAAATAATAATTCATTTATTAAATACTTACAGTTCTATAAATAAAATCATTCGAATATTTGCATGGATATTACGTTTACCTACTTACAAGAAAGAAGTCCACCGACCGTATCTCACATTACACGAATTACGCAAAACAAAGCTATTGATTATTAAACAAGTACAGCAACTTGAATTTGCGAATGATATTGAATACTTACATCGTCACGCAACAGTGCATACAAAAAGTAAAATTTTGAACCTAAACCCCATGCTTGACCAAGACGGTATCCTGCGTGTGGGAGGAAGACTAAGAAACGCTCAGATCAGCTTGGAAATGAAACATCCCGCAATTTTACCACAAAACCATCGCCTCACATTTTTACTTATTCAGCAAGCTCATGAGTTAACTTTTCATGGTGGAGCACGACTTACCTTAACCCACCTGAGACAGCAATATTGGGTTGTAAGTGGTTATATGACAGTTAAAAAAATTATACGTCAGTGTGTTACATGTAGGAAACAGGAACCTGTAAAACAATACCAGCTTATGGGCGACTTACCTGCGTCACGAGTGAACACCGAAGAAGCATTTTACCATTGTGGCGTAGACTATACCGGCTTCGTTGATGTCAAGTCGAGTAAGGGTCGGGGGATAAAAACCACGAAGGGTTACATAGCGATCTTCATCTGTATGGTTACGAAAGCTGTGCATTTGGAGATTGTATCTGATATGAGTAGCTCAGCCTTCCTAGCAGCTCTAAGTAGAATGGCAGCTCGGCGGGGTGCTCCACGTCACATCTATAGTGATAATGGTACCAACTTTGTGGGGGCCAACCGAGTTATGCAAGAGGAATACCAGAATTTTTTAAATATTTTTAACAATAGTTTCTTGGCTGAAGTGACAGAAATGGGGATTGACTGGCATTTCAATGCACCATCATGGCCCAACGCCGGGGGACTATGGGAGAGAGCCGTCCGTAGTCTCAAGCATCACCTGAAAAGAGTTGTTGGCTTACAAAAATTAACATTCGAAGAGTATACCACACTTTTATCGAAATTAGAACCCTGCCTTAATTCACGACCAATATGCTCTTTGTCTGAAAATATAGAAGATCTCGACATTTTGACGCCTGCTCATTTCTTATCCCCTCGTCCAGGATCTACTATCATTGAGACAGAACAAGACGCTAGGACCAGGTGGCATTTAATCTCGAAGTTGTACCAAAACCTCTGGAAACGATGGAAAATGGAATATTTGACACAGTTATCTGCGAGAAATAAGTGGCTGAAACAGCAAAATAACATGAATAAAGGCGACCTCGTGGTTATCCATGACGAAAACTTACCACCTGGAAAATGGGCCATGGGTCGCGTGATTGAACTGCATGCAGGAGATGATGGATTAGTTAGGGTTGTCACGTTAAAAACGAAAAATGGAACACTGAAACGACCAATAATAAAATTATCCGTATTACCATTGAAAAATAAAAATGAACCAAATATTACCACTCCACAACCAAAAACTATGATACCAGATGAAAATTTAAGCTCCAATAATGAACAGAAGAAAAAAGTTACCAAAATCCCATCTTTCGCGAGTATAGCTACAGCCTTGTTATTTTTTATGATGATTCTGACACCAGGAAATGCTTTCAATAATATACAAGAATTGCCGAGCAATCAAACTCTATATTTTAATCCTTTAGGAAAAATGCAACTCATTAGAAATAAATGGACTATGGTTGTCTATTATGACCTTCAACCCTACCAGACTGGATTGATTACATTTAATAAAATGTATAATTATTTAGATAAACTTTGTAAGCTCATTGATAACGTAAACCATTGTAATCTTATTCTACCACAACTAAGTCACGAATTTAAAGAAATTGAATACTACAATGAGCTTTTACTAACGCAGCATTTTGACGTTCACGGTAGACGACGACGGCGGCGACGAGGCATCATCAATGGCATCGGATATCTGGCTAATGATCTGTTCGGTGTTCTGGACTCTCGGTTTGCGGAAAAATATAGTCATGACATCGCTACTATACAAACAAACGAAAATCACTTATTAAGTCTCTGGAAAAACCATACATCAATAATTGAATCCGAATTTAATATCATGAAGAGAATGGAGTCTAACATCAATACACAACATAAAATTATAAACAAGAAATTAAACGACTTACAAGAAAATAATATCATACTTCAAAAAGAAATTCAAAACATGTCATATATTCAAGATTTTACACTATCCGCATTATCTGGAAATAGTTTACTACAAAATCTAAAAAGGTTGCAAGACTCACTCCTCGATACTGTAACTGATATATACCATGGTCAAATTAGTTTACATTTATTAACACCTACTCAGCTGAAAAAAGAACTGAAAACTATCAATGGTCAGATGCCACAAGAATTATCTTTACCAATAAATAATATTGAAACAGATATTCAGCATTTATACAAACTGCTAAAAGTGAAAGCGCGAGTTACCCAAAATCACCTGCTTATTGAAATAACGTTTCCTTTGATTGACAGAAATCATTTCCAATTATATAGATTGATCCCAGTTCCGCATAAAATAAATAATTATATGATCAGCATAAGACCAATCTCAGAATACGCAGCTGTGAACATAGGCAAGGACGAATTTTTTGGCATTACCATACCAGAGCTAAACTCTTGTTCCTTGATGGGAGAAACGTACATGTGTCAATTACTGAAGCCTATCCTAAGTATAAAAAACGACGAAAGCTTTTGCGAAAAATCTACCGCTGATCAATGTAAAGTTATTAATTCCACATGTACGAATAAATGGATAGAATTACATTCCATACACCAGTACTTATATTTCTGTTGCGATATATACTCAATTAAAATAGTTTGCGATAACAAAGTCAGTGTTCATCAGATAAGAGGCGTGGGATTTATCAGAAATATGAACCAAAATTGTATAATAAAAAGTAAAGATTTCACGTTATACTTTCCGATACCGAACACAAATCAAATAAATTATTCACCAAATATTTACATACCAGAAATTGATCAAATTAACCATATTGTAAAAATAAAAATTCCAACTGAAAACACCACCGAACCAATGGATGTGAACTACAGTCATTCCTTAGCTGAATTAGAAAAACAAATAGTCGAATTGAAAGCGAGCAAACCCGAACTTGACGACATATCATCACATGATATAACTCACTATACTGTAACATCGTTTCTTATGATGACTGTAGTATGTGGCATCCTGTTATGGATTTGGAAATACAGTCGCTGTTGCCAAAGAAGTAGCCCTCTGAACCAAAGCAGGCGATCGGCAACTAGCTGTCATCGAGAACCAGTGGAAGACCCGATTCCGTTAAAAAGAACAACCACAGAGCCAGTGTATAGTGTTGTGGATTCGCGAAAGCAGAGTACAGCTGACCGTCAGCTGAGTGCAAGTGATGTGGGTGAATGTAGTGGCAAACAATCGCGTTCACAAGGATTTAGTAATCGTTGTCCAAGTGTAAAAACATTTAAAATGAAAAAAGACGCTAAGACATCACCAATCCATCGAAAACCAAATGTTTATGTCGTAAATGACTCTATTCCTTAGACGTAAAATAATTAAAATTAATTTTTAAATAAATTTATTACATATTTTTCATAATATTCATAATTTTATAAATTAGAAATTATTATTTGAACTATGTTACAGCTTAATGTTTAGTTATTATTATAAGGCTTCCTTTGTTTTTGCTTGATGATTTACTATCACCATTTTTGTAATAGTTTTTTGTAAAAAGATGTATCTTAAGGCCGGGAGTATGTTCGGTGCTACCGCAAACGAACAGCTCAGCACATTATATTTCCACAATTTTCATGTACGTAGTACGTAACACACAACCAATGTGACCGCGCGTGCGCAATAACCATTTACCAATTAAACTTAATTAAAGTATTAAAAGTGCGTTATTTACATAATATTAAAAAGTGGGATTTATAGGAAACCATACCACCTATAGAACCTCTTTTTACATTGTCACTCTTACCACTCAGCTTTCCAGTTGCATCAATGTGGACAGTATGCCACGGAATAGCAGTTTTAGGTATTGGATGCAGCTCAACCTGTACTTTTCCTGAATGAGATTTTGCTATTTTGCAGGTCACACAGCTGTCTACAAATTTTCTTACGTACCGACTCATACCTTGAAACCAGTAGTGATTATACAGCTTTTCTAACGTCTTTTCCCAGCTTAGATGTACCAACGATTCGTGGATGTTATTTATGACTGACCAACGCATAGCACGAGGGATAATAGGCAAACATTTAGTTCGACCATTCCTCTGTACTTTACGATGAAGAACGCCTGATCTTACCTCATATGTCTTAGCTATATCGTCACTAAGCTGTCCTTGGTTTAATTCAGAAATTGTTTTTTTAATTTCCTCGTCCCGATACTGCTCTGCAAGAAGCCAATTATTTCATAGTTCGGCCATGTTCACGCGCTTCTGCTCCACTTTGCCGGTCTTTGACCTTGTAAGAGTAGACGACGGCAAGTTACGGGAAAAGAAATCTACATGAGCCATTTGCTTACCGACTTTATATTTCACGTCAAAATCGAACGATTGTAGGAATACCCACCACCTGTGAACCCTTGGTGTCAGGTCAATCTTAGTACGCGATAACTTGAGAGAATTACAGTCAGTTATCACTGTAAATTTCCGACCATGTAGATACTGCCTGAAATGTCTTACCGCGTTGACGACGGCGAGTGTTTCCAACTCATACGAGTGGTATCTCGACTCAGCTGATGTTGTGCGTTTGCTAAAATAAGCTACCGGCCGTCGCTTACCATCTACGATTTGGAATAATATTGCTCCATAGCCCTCGGCACTGGCGTCTGTATGAAGCTCAGTTGGGTATAGTCGATCAAAAATTATTAAGACCGGATCACTGGTTAGGATATTAATAACCTTTTGCCTCAGTTCCTCACATTTGGGTGACCATGTGAATGGGCACTTACCTGAAGTGAGTTTATAAATCGGTCCCATGAGGCGAGAAAAGTTGGGAACAAATTGGCGAAAGTAAGAAGCCAGGCCTACAAATTGTCTCACCTGTGTAATTGACTGAGGTGAGGGCAATGATGATAAGGCTTCTATCTTACACCTATTTGGCTTAATTTCACCTGCCTCTACCTCATACCCTAAGAATTCAACTCGTTTTTTGAGAAATGAACACTTTTTAAGATTTAATGAGAAACCCGCCTTAGTGAGCACATTAAGCACAGCCTGTAGTCTTTCTAAGCCTTGGTTTATAGTGTCCGATATGACCAAAATATCATCAACATACACTACTACGTACTTGTTAGCTAAGTCACCAAGAGCATTTATGATTGAGCGCTGAAAAACGGAATTTGCATTGCGCAAACCAAAGGGCATAGTCAAAAACTCGTACTGGCCATCAGGCGTGATGAAAGCCGTGAGCTCTATTGACTCATCCTGAACTGGAATCAAGTGAAAACCACTTGCGCAATCAAGTTTTGTAAAGATATTAGCACCATGGAGACGTGAGATGAGATCAGAGATTAAAGGGAGTGGATAGCGATCAGGTACACTATTTGCATTTAACTCCCTATAGTCTATACACATGCGATCAGACCCGTCACGTTTTTTCACCAACAGTGCTGGGCTAGCAAAAGGCCAATTACTAGGTCTAATTATATTCGCTTGCAACAATTCACTTACCCTCTTTCGCATAATCTGTCGTTCATCCGGCGATATCCTATAAGGACGCCTTTGTACCGTACGGCATGGGTCTACTAACCTAATTACTAACTCTCCGGTATTCACCCGAGTGGTTGGAAACCCGTTTATCAAATGGTCAGAATATCGTTTTAAAATATTCATTAGTTCATGTATTCTGTCCAAAGGTATATCCGAATCAATACAATCAAAATTATTCAGGTCCGTATACACTTTAGTTGCATTTATCGTATTAACTACAGTATCTCTTGTCAAAGAAAATTCCGTTGCAGTCATGCTAACACAATACCCGTTATTTAAAATTTCACGACCTATTAAAATATCACTGCGTAAAAAGGCATCAGGCAAGACGTGAAATAGAATCTCGGTTGTAAAATTATTAATTTCTACCTGACATAATATTTGCAAAGTACAATTAACATTTTTATTGCCAATACCTACTAAAGATATCAAATTATTAATTCGTTTCCCTTTAAATTTTGTTGCAACAATCTCTTTCATCAAAGAGCACTCAGCACCAGCGTCAAAATCAAATTTAAAAGACTCACCGAAATGATTCAGTTTTCCACATGGAGGTGCGACCACTCACAGGTCAACTCGTTTCGTTACAGGAGTTGTAGCGCTGGAACTGCCAGCCGAGCAGCGGCTAGCGATATGGCCTTGGGTACCGCACTTGTAGCACACCACAGAGCTGCTGCTGGCTTGCTGACGTTGAACAGCACCCGATGCAGTTATCGCTGATGAGGGTTTCTTAATATCGGCTTTGTTCGAACGACAATCTGCTTGTTTATGCCCAATCTTACCACAGGCATGACACTTGATAAGCCCTTGAGATGAAAATTTCGGCCGTTACTCCCTTGGGAGTTTCATACAACATTATATCCCAAGGGATATAATTTTGAATGAAACTCCCAAGGGATTAAAGTGTTTTAAATTTGGAACATAAAGTATGAAAATTTATCATAGATGCTAGCTTAGGAAGGCAAAGGTTCTACGCCCATACAGCAGTAGCGTGCATTCACTAGAGACAAAGACATTCTACCTGTGTAAATAATGTTTTTATAAACTCTAAATACATAATTTCTTTACCAAAATTATAAAATATTTATCTACATAACACTGCAAGCTAAAATAAACAATTACATTTCACTTTATTTTTTATTGATAAAATACGTTTTCTGCAATAAGCGCCATCTTTTGACGGCCACCATTAACTATCGATAAAAACGAAAAAAAGCAGAGTAAAGCAAAAACACTCGCTGCCAGCGGATAAACAGCATTTGGAAAAATTACGCGGCATATTTAAAAATAAAGAATGATTCTACAATTTGTTCCATAATTTGCACCAACAGTATTCCGTTGTATTGTTTTCATAGCTAAAACTTTGCCGCCAACGCCATTACGTATTTCAAAATTGTAATATCTTGTTGCTTACGTTAATAAAGTGCTTAGTGGAATGTGTTTTGTGGCATCAATAATACAGTCTTTTTAGAAGTTTATTCAGTGTTTTATTGATAAAGTTAAAAAACGTAAGGTCAGTCGGGGCAAGTGCGCCAACGGGGTAAGTGCGCCACCCATAAAAATATCGAAAAGTACATATATTACACAACTAACGACATCTTATATCCATACAACAAACTAAAACACAGTTCCACTTCACACTCACAGATGGCTCTGTACACCTTAACATGAAATATCCGCCATTTAAGTTTTAGTGTCATTTAGACCTGTTACCAGAGATGACTTAATATTACTAATCCACATTATTCTTTAATTATTTAATGAATTGCGGCAAACCAAAGAGGTGAGTACAAAGGTTAGATGTTTTTCTTCAAATCTGTATTAGTATTTTACTCCTAATTCGTGAAATTAATGTTTTTTTATACAGTTTAAAATCTTGACCTCAAAATATTCGAGTGGGGTAAGTGCGCCCAAATTGTTGGTAGTATGGCGCACTTGCCCCGAGTCAGAAGTCGCCAACTTTTATGATGCAGATAATGTTTTTTGAAAACTTACTAACTAAAGTGCTTAGGGTAGACGGTGAACGAGTGCCATTGGGGAGTGATAGATACCTCGTATTTAGGTCCGTCCATCCGTCCGTCCGCAGCTTAACTAAGAGATTCAAGTTTTAGATAACCGTTATTTGGCACGGATACACAAATTAATTACACCGACAAAGTGGTCAAGTAAAATCATAATTTTTTTTAGGGTAAGTAATGTGATGATGATTTTTTTACTTGCTTAGGTCATTATGTGAGGTGTCGTTAGATAGGTCTTAACTCTGAAACTAGGTTGGCCACTGACCACTCGATAAGAAGCTGGAAAACTGCCTTAAGGTTCACATTCAGATGAGTAGTTACCATAATTAGCCCTAAAATGATTACCTATGTCCTTTTTTCAGGTGGCTCGTAATTACTAACACCGCGTTTACACATTCGCGCGAATCGCGAGGCGAATAGCGAGGCGAATAACGAACTAGCTGTTTACACATGCGTGTTCGTTATTCGCCTAGCAATTCGCCTCGAGATTCGCGCGAAATAGCGCGTTTACACATTCGCGCGAATCGCGAGGCGAATAACGAACACGCATGTGTAAACAGTAAGTTCGCTATTCGCCTCGCCATTCGCCTCGCGATTCGTGAGTTCGCGTCGGGAGCGGTTTTTTGGACGCGAATCAAAGGGCACGAATGGCGAACACGAACTTACTGTTTACACATTCGCATGCATTTAGTTGACTGCTAGCGCCCGACTCAACCGAACGTATAGACAAATTAGAGTGGAGTAAAGTGCGAATTTTAGAATTCCTAGAACTTTATTATAGAGAAGAGCTCATTTGGAACCCAAAACATCGCAATCATAATTACACATAAAAAATATTTAACAAAAAATAAAAACCGACTTCAAAAACACTGAAAAGTTAAAAATAATATAAGAAATAGGTACAGACAACATCACACTTCTATATTGAAGTCGGTGCCAAACGATATCTCCTCGAAAGTCTTAAAATTTGTCACCGACTTCAATATAGAAGTGTGATGTTGTCTGTACCTATTCTTATATTATTTTAAACTTTTCAGCGTTTTTGAAGTCGGTTTTTATTTTTTGTAAAATATTTTTTATTTTTAACTTTTTAGTGAATGAAATCTTTTTAGTAAAAACAAAAACCCTAATTTAATACCAGCTCATCAGTGAGCTGGTATTTCATTAGCGTTTCCATCGATTTTCATGGGATCCCATTATCAGAGAATACAAAAAGAATGTTGAAAATCAGTCCACAATTGGCGGCGTAATCGCATAACATACACACAAAAAAAACATTCGCATCGAATTAAGAACCTCCTCCCTTTTTGAAGTCGGTTAAAAATAAAAACCGACTTCAAAAACACTGAAAAGTTTAAAATAATATAAGAATAGGTACAGACAACAACACACTTCTATATTGAAGTCGGTGACAAATTTTAAGACTTTCGAGGAGATATCGTTTGGCACCGACTTCAATATCATCATCATCATCATCATCACAGCCCATATATGTCCCCACCGAGGGGCTCGAGCCTACCCTATATTAGGGTGATTAGGCCTTAGTCAACCACGCTGGCCCAGTGCGGATTGGTCGACTTTACATACATCATTGAATTTCTTCGCAGATATATGCAGGTTGCCTCACGATGTTTTCCTTCACCGTACGAGCGTCAGACAAATGTACATATGAAATTCGAAACGAAAAACACATTGGTACATGGCGGGTCTCGAACCCCGACCCCCCGATTGGAAGGCAAGTGCCGAGTCCACTGCGCCACCGACGCTCTGTCGCGCGCTGTATATGCAAGTATGTATGTGTATATATAAACACATTCATACACATTACTTACATAACACTTACACACACACACATATACAATATGTATATGTGAGTGTTATGTGCGTGTATGTATGTTTTTTTCTTAATATCATATTTTTTGAATATAACAATTATTGTCATTTATTACATTTATTTTCTTATGCCGTCATTTACTTTCTCTCCTTAGCCTAATGGTTGACTGATAGAGAGCGATGTTTATCGCTAAGTCCGCCATATGTACAAACCGTTTGTAACATTAAAGCTTAAATTATTAAAAACTAATATGTAGCACGCATGCCGCCATTATTTTCACGTCCTCCGTGTTCGTGTGCTAATATCAAAATGAATCACCCGCGAATGTGTGAACAGTAGTTTGCGGTGGCACTCGTATACGAATGTTTCGTCGAATGACGAGGCGAATAGCGAACACGAATGTGTAAACGCCACACGAATGTTTCGTCGAATGTTTCGTCGAATGTTTCGTCGAATGTTTCGTCGAATATTTCGTCGAATGTTTCGTCGAATGGCGAACACGCATGTGTAAATGCGACATAAAGAAAAAACCCATAACCCTTCTTGGTCTAGCTAGAGAGACTTCATGTCAGGCAATTGACGCTGTCCGATCTGAGGGCCTATTACCGATCTCATGATATTGCAAATGATATCATAGCACAGATAACATAATACTAGTACAGATGCCCAATCCCATAGTACAAATCCGTGCACGCCTAAGGAAACTATCTCGGGTAACTAAAAAGTTATCATAGTTTTCTAGCCAGGCGGCAGCACTGGACACTGCTTTTTTGTTCCTAAACCAAAGAGAGCACATAGCAATGCTTTGGTTCGAAAATCGACGTTTTATTGCGTAGTTGCGTAAGCATGTCAATAGATGGCAGTATTTTTACAAGCAATTAAAAGCAAGGGATTCTGAGAGAAACCGGAAATACTCGGAAACAGCATCTTAACTGTCACAACAACTTACCTACATGATATAATTTTTGTAATTTAGTGTAGTTAGACTTTAGCATTAATTTGCCTTCTTATTTAAATAAATTCAATTCATATTTAAACCGTCGCTAATAAACTCAACGTAGAAAACTATTAGAGAGCGATAAGATTTTAAGGTGCCTCCAGACTCACGCCGAGAACCCCCGAGAACACCCGAGAAGCGTGAATGTGATGGGTTTCTCGGCTTCTCGTTCTCGGGCTCGCCTGTTCTCCGATCGGTGTCGGTTTTTTTGCCCGCTTCAAAGGGTTTCTCGGGCGAGAAAAGAGAACACTATCACACTCTCGTTTGTTCTCAGTGCGACTGCGACCGTAGCGTAGATCGCATGTTATCTCGTGCCAATTATTCTATAAAAAAAAATACTTTGTGGTGTCTGATGCATATCAGTATCATTTAGATAACTTCACAGTTATTGTATACTCTTTCATTTAACATAGTCTCTCATCTGTGCTATCAGTGCTTAACAAAATAATGTGTGATAAATATTAAGAAAATAATTTAAATTCACGAAGATTTTAATTGTTTTGAGATATTTCGTTAGTCTTTATAGTTCAGTAATTTTAGACATACGAGTAAAAAATGAGGAAAAATGAAACAGAGTTAAAGTTTAAATAATATTTTCACACAGAGCCCATTTTGTGGGAAGCAAAACGTTTTCTATAAAAAAGTACTTTGTCAATAACCACCATCGTTTGAGCCATTTTTTCTTAATACTATTTTTAATTTTCGTGTTAACGAAATAACGCACACAATACCAAGGCAGTAGTAGCTAGCACTGTCGTCCATTCCGGATCACGACCGAGAATGTAAATGAGAAGATCGCTGAGTGTGGATAGCTTCTCGGTTCTCGCGCAAGTTCTCGGCGAGACTTCTCGCCGAGACTTCTCGCGTGAGTCTGGAGCCGGTATTAGAATTGAACCCACCACATACCTACCTACTTACCCAATATAAGAAATGTTCTAATGGGCAAGAAGACTTTATATTCTTTGAGAATTTCAATGATTCATGAAGCTGTAATTAGTGAATGTACTTAGGTATAGTAAAATAAATAAAACTATTAAAGTCAATTTGTGTACCTACTTTCATTGCATCTTCACCGACCATACAATACAATAATTTAACTTAAGAATTTATCTAAAGAATAATACCTACATAATTTCTTGAATGAATACTTATTTTGTTCAATTAGTTCTACGGTACTAACACCTAATTCGTCAATTTAAATTGACGAATTGCGTAAAATAACGAACTATTGCCCAGTAGGTAATACCTACAATAATTAAAAATTTAGCTAAAGAATTGGGATGATGACTGAATTCTAATTTTTACGACTCGTCATTAAATATTAAAATACCGTGGAAAAAAATGCAGTCCTGTGAAATTAGAATTAAAATCGGCTAAGAAATACATTAGATACAAGCATTTTAAGTTGTTAATTTGAAGTCGATTAGACAGAGAGATCCGACATCAACCGTGACGTCATAGTTGAGTACGGCCATATAAACTCCTTGTAAATTGTCCTTTTGATAGAAAGAGATGGAGAAAAATCTTTAATACCTTATATCTTGGTTGTTTTTATAGTTATTCGAAAACCGATTTTTTCTTTCTGTTTATTATATGAATGAGCTTCTATTGAAGCAAAAAAAATTTTTAGTCATCTAGCCTATTGTGAATAATTTTTTTAATGTAGTCTTAATTTTGTTTAATTAGTCGTCATTTTATTCAATTCGTCAATTTGAATTCTTACCCACTATCAATGTTCAGCCAAAATATATCTGTACAGAGGGCTACCGCCTAACTCAAAGCGATCACTCGCTGTCGCTTTCGTGACATTAGAACAATAGTTCAAATGTCACGTGACATTAAAACTATTCTTCTAATGTCACGATAACGATAGCGAGTGATCGCTTTGAGTTAGGCGGGACGGCCGCAGGTCGCAATGGCCCACTGGGGGTCGCTCATTCATTGGTCGCCCCTTGCCCCCTTAAAATAACAGATTGATTACTTACCTACTATCAATATTCCAATTATTTCTACAGAATGGAAATTAAAGATTTTTGACAAAGGGAATGTACCCGTTTTTTTTTCACGGGGGGAAATGCGTTTAACCGTACCCGCGCCGTTTTGGCTAGATAGCGAGCGTGTGTGGGGCTCTCCCGGCAGAGTGTCAGGCCTACCCACTAAAACCCCACGGTGTTCTCCCTGAAAGAGAATGTACCCTAAATATTGATTTTCATTTTCAAAAAATAGTAAAGCTGTACCTATTTAAAGTTTTCGATACTTACATAAACCGCGAATTGATCTCGTTAAATTCTAACATTTAAGTACTATTATACTATTTTTAGAACCAATCGACAGGGATCTTTTCTCATACCTAATTTTGTAGGTATATAAAATTAAATAAAGAAAAGAGTAGACAGTGACTATACCTACCTAACTAAGTACCTAATTGAAATAATAATGATGTGATAATATTTTTAAAAAGACATTGCTTTGGCCCATAACAGAAGAATTTCCACCACAGTCCCCAGGAAGAATCTGACTAAATCGATGTACTTTTTCATTCATATTAACAGGGTAAGATATTTCCTTAGGCCAAATAAAACGCCTTAGGTAGGTACTTTATTTACCAACTTAATAAAAAAAAATACTACGGATCAGTAAAGGAATTGAAAACTTAAGCTCAAAATATCATTGTTAGGGTTCCGTACCTCAAAAGGAGAAAACGGAACTTGTGTAGGATTCATTGTTCGTCTGTGTGTCTTTTAAGACCCCTTTTCTCAGGAACGCGTAGAGATAGATATCAAAATGAAATATCATTCTTCAAAACGACATTTTATTTATTTTGTTGTTAGCTTGACGTGTTGTCAGCAACACGTCATTTTTTTTATTATTATTTTTTTTATAAAAAACGTTTTCCCACACTAGGATTTTCTCCTGTGTCGTGCGTGGGTGTGCAGTTACAAACATAGAATATCACATTCACATACGCCCAGACCGGAAAAAATTCTGTAGGCCATACAAAACATTTGTCCCGTACGGGAATCGAACTCGCGACCCGTTGCACAGCAGGCGATCACCAGATCTCTGCGCTAACCGTGCATTACGAAAGTATTTGATATTATGACCGACATTCAAAAGCCTAATAATCGTCGTGTGTGGATTGTTCGTCGAAGTCCAAATTCAAAATTGCGGCAGTCGTATATTGTGTATAATCGTGGTACCTAATTCGAATTGTCCGTTTTCAAAGCCAGTACATCATAGTGCAAAACGAAAAATACGATTTCCGGTCAAATTTTTGTTCATTTTTTCATTATTTAATGATGACATCATTGAAATTATGCCATAGTGATGATACCATTGGAGATCGGTAATACGAAATGCAGCATTTCATTACTTCTTTTTCTCAAATTTATACCATGTCCTACGATGAAAGATCCATAATTGGCCTATCTGGACATGAAGCATCAAAATTATTACCTATTTTTGTTTTTTTTTTCACAAATAAAAGTAACAAAAAAATGCTAATTTTGTTTATTATTAAAATACTATTATTCCAGCAAAACTATACGCAAACATTTTTTATTTATATAAAGCAGTTTGAATTAATATAATAGGAAAAATAACTTTAAAATGTTTAGCGCCCCTAATGACAAATCTATGGCGCACTTGCCCCAAATTTATTAAGACAGCTGTTGTTGCTTATGGGACTAGATTTTTAAAAAAGAAACAAGATTAATGCGTTTAGTTGGCAATGATCAATAGAGTACACCAATTGTTTTTCTTGTAACGTAATTCTTTAGCACTTTTTTTCATACAGGCGCACTTGCCCCATTTCCAGGGGCAAGTGCGCCTATATCCATGTTTTCCAATTTTCGATAAAATATTGTAAAATTATTGATAGATTTGATTGAATCGACATTTGTTGCAATTTCAAAATACTAAATTTTGTCAACATGCTAAATGTTCACTCATAAGTCATCATTTAAATATTTTATTGTGGTTCAGCTTTTTTTATTTGGGGTCAATAGGTTGTCGACTATTTGAGATTTATTTCGACAGTTGTGTGTAGTTGTAATTGCTGTTTCAAAAGTAAATATACAACAAAGTTGAAAAATAAAAGAATTTTATTTGATACCATTTTATGGTTAACAAATTAATATTCGTCCTGCGTGCTACTAAAGGTCATTGACAGGGTCCAGCAGCTGATCGTATCGTATTGTAAATCGATATGTAGATTAAGTTCATACTTGTTATATTATTATTAAATACTCGTATGTTTTAAGTTTTTGTAATGTTTTAAGCTTTACTTAAGATATAATTATTGCGTGACGTGCTCGTGCATGAGAAAAATATTTTTTTTTTTTTTATGTTATGGTTCTCATGATAATATCATAATTTTAACCATAGTTATAGTGATAGTGATAATGATAATGTGACAGTGTTTAACTACCCAAGTAATTGGTTATAGAGCCCTGAGTTTTTATTGTCTCGCAGATGGTATGAAAAGTAGAGTATTCACCTCTGGAATAAAGCAGTGTCTTCGTCTTAGGCGACTTGAACCCCTCGCTTCACTTAGGACTCTACATAACTCCCTCGCTTCGCTCAGGAGTTAAATTTTAACTCTAGAGTCCCTCGTTACGCTCGGGGTTCAAAATGGCGCCCGTGACGTTAGACACTGCTTTAATCCCTTGGTGCATAATCTACTATTATCAATAAAAATAAAGTGAAGTGTTATTGTTTATTTTAGATTGCTTGCACTATTAAGTTGGTAAATAATTTTTTATGTTGGTAAATAAATTATGTAGTAAGATTTTATAATAACATTACTTACACAGGCTCAGGGTAGAATGCCTATTTGTCTCTAGTGGATGCACGTCACTGCTGTTAACACTTACTCCCTTGGGATTTTGATACAACATTATCTCCCTTGGGAGATAATGTCTTGCTTTACGTTGAGATAAAAGGGGATCTAATTGAACATTGTCGAGCAGGTGGTATGAAAAAAACATTACGTGTTCCTATCACCTGTATGCGAATGAACCGTTTGTTTTCCGTGGTACCATTAGATAGTACCATCAATGGTAAAGGGAGTACCCGGAGGAGGGCAATGGGTAGCAGCTGCCCCCCCCCCCCCGGATTTTGTTTACATTCCTACTAACTATCTACTTTTGTGAATAAAAGTTAAGAAAGTTAACTTTTTGCCATTTGCAATACAATATACAATCTATTCAAAAAAATCGTGTGACGCGCCCTTACTATCTACTTGCTAGCAGGGCTGCATCCTGCAAGTCCGCGCGCCGACACGTCACGTGAACATTACCAAACATAGCCGATAGTGAATAGAACCGGGAAATCCCGGTACCGAAAATTCCGGGAATTCCCGGTTCTTTACACCGAAAATTCAAGAACCGGGATTTTCGGTACTTTCGGGAATCATTCAAAATCGTCAATTGCCATTATTAAAAACAGTATAAAACTAACTTTTTTATTGTAATCGGCTGAAATTTATACCACTATAGTTATACGGACAAATCCAAACACGATACGGTTAAATCTCTCCCGAACGGAACGACAATAACAGTTCCGAGCTAGCGTCTAAGCTTCAATTCCATAAAAAATTCATGACAGGTACGCAATCAAATCGATTATTGTTAGGTTCAATCAAAAAATCGGAAGACAAAGTAATATCGAAATCCTTTCTTCACCAAAATGAAGATGACAAGTATAGGGTAGGTACATCTATAGTATAAGTTCATTAACTTGGAGATGCAAAATGACTGGATAACAATTCTGCATTCCGCCGGCTCTGAAGTGGCAAACTCTTTGATTGGTCGCCTGCATTTCTGAAATTCTATCTTAACGCCTTCCAGATGACACTCCTAGATCAATGTAATGTAACAAGTAGGTATAGGGTAGGTACATCTAATGAACTTGGAGATGCAAAATGACTGGATAACAATTCTGCATTCCGCCGGCTCTGAAGTGGCAAACTCTTTGATTGGTCGCCTGTAATTCTGAAATTCTATCTTAACGCCTTCCAGACTGACTCTCCTAGATCAATGTAATGTAACAAGATGGGAAATAGCTACAGAAAAACATGCTAAACGTGTGGCGAAGCACCTAGAACATACTGGTGGGATGCAGAGTTCTTTTAGAAAAGGGTCATTACTCGCGACGTCATGATAAGGTCATTCGGGAAGCAGTCAATCAAGCGGTAGCAAAAGCCAAGAAGGGATGACAAAAACCACAAGCCTCATCCAATTCACCAAAGAGGGTTCTAAATCAAAACCAATTCGATCATAGGCTCGGCACCGGATTGGACTCTTGTGATGGATACGTATGATAAACAATACAAGTTTCCGTCTGACGTAGCGCGATAACTGCATCCAGGCCCGATTTTGCTTTACTCTCGGATACTAAAGCGCATGCTACTCATCGAACTCACCGTGCCATGGGAAAATAATATTCCGTAAGAACACACATTTAAATTAAATAGGTACTACGATCTTACCAATGATATCACTAAACAAGGCTATTATGTTCACTAATGCGCGAGAGGTATTACGGCAAAATCCTTATACACATTGCTGAAAGATCTAGGCTTATTGAGAACGTCCGTGAGCTCAATATTAAAGCGCGTAACAAAAGCGGCACTTACGGAATATGGTTAGGCAGAGAGAGGAGCCGAGGTAGTGAAGGTGAATGTTGATGCATTGTAAAGTAGCTACTTAAACCTACACCTGGGTCGTAAGCCCCAGGCACTGCTCTTGGCTCTCTTCTCTGCAACGGGCTAGACCCGGCACTCGCACGGTAAATCCATAGAATGCTAAGTTATCGTATCTCTCTATGGCAACTGGCAACACTGATGCTATGTGTGAGCGTAGGCGACATTTATCACAAGCTTATGACCATCTTCTGGGTAATCCACCCACCAGTGTTGAGCCTGAAAGTATTTTTTCTTCGGCTGGCCTGCTGTCTAATAAAATTTGATCGCGTTTAGGTGATGTGACTTTGGACGCGTTAATCTTTTTAAGAACAACCTATTACAATGAGAAAAAGCTTTCAAAAAGACCAAATAGCTCCGCTTTATCCGATTGTTATATATTGGAACTCAATTTTATTTGTAACTAGTGGGTCCACCAATTTTATGTTTAAACCTTCCCTGGAACTATTCAAACACACACAGAAAATTTCGTAAGAATCGGTCGAGCCATTGAAGAGTTTTTGCGAGACTAATAAACAGCGATTCATTTTAATATATAAGAAGATTTTATTCTAGCTTAGAGGTGGATTTCTATTAATCTCATAAGAGTACATTCATTGTTATTAAGTCTGATTATAAGTAGATTTTAATTAATATTAAGTTTTACTGTTACTAAAGGCTGATTGTAATCCTTAATCTAACTTAATGATAAAAAAAAATATTTTGTTTGTTATCTTTTAGAGTTAAATTTTCTATGAAACTATCATTATTATTATTAAATGTAGCTTAAGTTAATTCTCATTGATCTCATTCATGACAGCCTGATTTCATCTATAGATTGTATTGATATTAAGTTTGGCTGTAGCTAAAAACTAAATACTACTCGAATACAAATTTTCCTCGTGTTAGGACTTATGTAGTTTTGTTCTTGAGAGAGTCACAATTTAACTTTATCACTTAATATCGTATTTTAGGTATGGTTGAAAAAATTCCGAAAGTACCTAAAATCCCGGGAAATCCCGGTTCTAGCATAGTCAGGTACCGGAAATCCCGGTTCCTTGAAACATACTCGGTTCTCTATACACTACTAGCCTAGCCACATCGCGTGCCGCGAAGATGGGGGAGAGTACGAGCACAAAGTAAATATGTAGATACTTTGTGGTACGAGCGAGCGACTTGCGTTTATTTGACACTAGCTGTGCCCGCAAAAGTTCAAAGAAAAAACTGTTAATCTACTTTCCCGCGGGAACTACTTACTTTTCGGGGATAATAAGTAGCCTAAACCGTCTACCTAACAAATTTCATCCAAATCCATTCAGAAGATTTTGCGTGAAGGGCAACAAACATTCATACATACTCACAAACTTTCGCGTTTTTATGAGTAAGGATGTTATTACTTTCAAAGAGCACATCGATATGGCTTTTGCACAGATTTAGAGTAGGCTAGATACCACATGTTCATTAAATAGTATGAGAACCGAGCGTGCCTCCGTATCCCCACTAACTATGACGTCACGCGAGTCATTTAGTGATGTACACACAAAAAAGAATCGTTTCAATCGCAACGCGCGATGCGCCGCGCTCGCTCAGTGAGCCAACAGACTTCGACGAGAGACGATGCGCGTTTAAAAACTATCTGTGTGCCAAATTTCATCCAAATCCGTCATACACATTAAGAGGCTGACAACGCTGAGCTGAGCTCATCGAGCTCTACTTAAAACTTTTTTTAGCAAAACCTGTTTAATATACCGTAGTAAAAGAAATAGATGTTACTCTTGAAAATATTTTTGAGAATATCCATGTCCCCAAAACAAATTTTAATCAAAATTTCTCGTTAAAAAAAATGCCAAAGACACCCATCAAAAACAGCTTCCAGAAGAAAATCCGAGTTATTTAACAAAGTTTATTGAATGATTTTTATTAACTCGTTACACTTAATTTAATAATATTGATGTTTCATATCCTCAAATAAGTTACTAGTTTCTTTTAAAAAAAAATTATTTTGATTTTTTTGCTCAATTTCAATAACGCACCGCGCCCGTAATCCAGTACAAATCATGTCTCAAGGTCGTTGGCGTTACTCAGCCTCTTAACAAACATTGAGACACAGACACACTAACAAACATTCACATGTACCTATAATAAAATTGATAGGATGTAACAAAATGTGTTTGATCCCTAAATTACCTGTAATAGCTTCCTTTTTCTGGTTAAATCAGAAAATGACGTATTTTCATTTGTTGTTCGTTGGTGGTAAACTTCAAAGTTTTTAGACTTCCGCGATTTGATTTGAGCCTCGGCAGTCATCCCGTGACCACGGCCTGATGTAATTCGGCCGAAACGTCGGGAAACAGTAAATCAATATAGTTATTGTTTACCGCGAAATAGACCCGATTTAATTGTATTTAAAAGGTGGTAAACTTTCTGTAAAATAGAATATTATTTCTTTTTTAGCGCACTTGATTCAGACTTGACCAAGTAGGCTCATTAAAGAATAGAATAGAATCTCAAAATTACTAATAAATGTCATAATTATCAGTAGCAGGAATATATAATTAGTCATTAGCATAGAACACTTATCCACTTACTTCTTCATTTTGTGTCGTATTCAGCACCAAAATTTTCGCATATGCTGTTCCGGATAATCGTCTTAACTTTTTGCTGATTACATAGTCCTCTTTATTGAAGTGGATTGAGCAAATTGTACTGTGTGGTGAAGGAAACCAATTTTTATTACCTGTCGCTTCAATCCATTTATTTTTTACAATGGGATCGCTTGGAAAACTGAAAACAATCATGCCCTATCTATACTTAATTCGAAAATGCATTTTCATTGGTCTCTCAATTATCATTCTGTTCTTAAACCGAATTGATGGCTCGATTGCTTGAATCGATTTGAAAGTAACCATTGTACATCACTAATCGCAAAATTTGACAGACGAATGATAAAAGCCCTTGTACCACGAAACTTGTTTACTTTGAAGTGATTTTGTCGTTTAAAATTCATTGCGTACGGCCAGAACACCCGATGGTGGTCTTTCAAAGCCAAACCCGCAATGTAAAATAAATATATCAACATTCCCAAATACGAATTTATCGCAGTAGTATCACGCGAATATCACAACAAATCATAAATAATTGATTTTAAAATGAATTACAGCTATTTGTGAAACAAAGTTACTTACCGATGATAGGATACATCTCTATTGACACGATTTACTACTTTTGAAGAGTTTTTACAGTTTACAATTTGCGCAATTTGGCATTTTTACGTTTTCAACCACAGGACTCGTCAACGTTACATTAGAATGCCAACTAAAGTAGAAGCGCGGTCAGTTTGAGCATTGCTCAAACTCGGGGCGTCTCGGGGCACGCTGCGCCGGGCAACAGGTGGTATCTAGCCTACTCTAAATCTGTGGGGTTTTGTATGCTCAGTGTACCTATATAGAAAACATATAAACGCTATGGGCAATTCTTTCATGGAAGACGTCATAAACCCTTTTGCTTGAAGACGCTCGAATGTTACTTTTAAAATAGCTTGTATAATTATATAAAAATTACCTATTTTAATTTATGTTTGTTTATTTGACTAAGTGCTTATAAAAAATCTGGCCTGGCCTGACCCACAACCTGGGTACGCCCATGGACACTGTAATGTAACTTTAACCAACTTGACAGAAAGGAGGAGGCTATTAATTCGACTGTATGTGTGTTTTTATGTTTGTTACAACGTCATAACTCTATTATTTATTAACCGATTTAGAGAATTTCTTTTTTGGTTCGAAAAGATATATACTTTTCCATTGTTTCCATTATCACCAAAGTCAGGATCTGGAGATGGTAGATATCTCAGGAAAATCGAGGGAAACCTTTAAATGTTTCTTTTTTTCTGAAGCTATTCAGGTATATTCGCGCCTAGGTAGTCATGAACCGAGCTGACAATGGAAGGATCCTTGACTGTAAGTAGTTAGAGTAAGTTTTTTTAATACAATGAGCACTTATTGACTCTCAGTTGTATTCTTTCAAGTTTCTTCGGTGAGCTGGTTTTAAATTTACTAAAAAGATTAAAATCAGCACCAACTTAGTACCTAGCTACATACCTGTTGGATAGATGCATATGGAAAGCGTGTGCACGTGGGTGCTATGCAGGCCACTCTATTTTTAGTTTTGTCCACATTTGTATTTTATTTTGTTTGTAGTGTAAAAATTTGATTATAAATATTTGTATTAAATTTGTACCAACTACTGTACCTACTCCTTATTGTCTATTGGTGAAACGCTGCAAGTCTTGTTTTTATGTATGCTGTTGTATGTGTGTTTTAGCCTATAAGTCTTGATAAAATGTAAGTCCTCGATACTGCTTAAAACTCGCTCTTCATCAGAGGTGGCTGAAATACAGCGTTGGCTCAAGGTCACTTCCTCTTGTCCTTTTTGCACGTCTAATTTAGGTAACCCTTTTTTGTGTATGTTTTTAAGCTTAGGTTATTTTTGCTGTATGCATAAAAGACAATAAATTATTATTATTATTGAAATAACAAAAAAACCTCGATGCAAGTGAAACTTTTAACTGAAAATCTTCGGAAAATTATTCGATTAAATTCGAGTATTAAAATCTTTTACTTCTGAAAAAAAAACAATTAATTGATACAAAAAACAAAAAGAAATAATACAAAAAATAAATAAACAAGGAAGCAATGAAAAAACAAAATAAAAAAAAATACACCAGAATCAGTATGTACGCATAGGCCAAAGTTTTGGCGCGAGCATAAGTGTAGCCAGATATGTACACACATGTAGGCACTATATTAGATGAGCATGTGCTGCAGTTGCACCACGCAGACGAAATTGAGGCCGGGAGGCGGGAGTGGCCGGGAGAGCTATCGATGACGCAGAATCAGATTTATTGATGTTTCGATGCACTAGGTCACCTGAGCCTGTCTAGGGTCATTGGTAGCTGCGCGCATCCCGGGCGCCACTCCCGGCCTAACTAAGGTGCAGCCGGCACCTTAGCTCGGCTGCAGCTCCGCGTTTATTTGTATGATCAAAGTTTAATATCAGTGACTGAACAGAAACCCACACCTCTCGAGTTTACATACTTCTGGTGAGAAAGTATACATTTATTCATTTTGATTTAAGATATTTTGTCTAATTAAAATTTTACTTATTGCCATTTTTGCAATAAAACTACGAATAAAATGCCACTAAAAGCTTGCATTTCTTTAATAACTAGCTGCTGCGCGTGACTTTATCTGCGTCCCTAGGGACCTCATTAAAATTTCCAAGGGCTTAAGCTATCCCTATACCAAATATCATTAAAATGTGTTCAGTGGTTTTAGAGATGAAAGCGTAGAAAACAAAGTCACTTTCACATTTATAATAATTAGTATTAGTATGATTACGCTTGTAACTCACGATTCTCAAAACTTATTGTGCCTGCGTAAGATTTAAAAGTCTTTAGGGTGGCGGGTGATGCGACCCATGCACCCCATAGACAGCGGCCATTCAACCGTTGAGACTCATTCGACCATAAAGTTATTAATATTAGAGAAATACTGCCTGCTGGCTGCTAACTTAACGGCTGGAAAATATATAACTATAACTGAAATATATACAGAAAAAATCCTATCACTAATGCAAAAGCGGTCTTATGGCAAAAAGCGACCTCTTCCAGAAAACTTGTTATGAGTTGCGTGAAATATTGTTGGCGTCTAATTTAATGTAAAAACTATTGGTATTTATGCTGGCGAATCACAAAACATGTTGTAACATTTGGAGCTGACAGGGTTAAACATGGAAGGGTTAGTGGCGGGTGCGGAGCGGGGTAAGCGCTGGCCGAGAAGGGGCGGGATCTGACCGATGCGCGAACTGCATTTAGTAGTAGCAGTAGGCTAATCGATGCAGCGTCCAGACCTTCTTGATGAGGCCAAGCGAACTTATGATCCAGAACGAACATGTTCGCCGAACGTAAGAGCTCGCTCGCCCGTGCGATATCTAATATCTATTTCATTCAAGTCAGTCGCCGCATTTTTGACGTTGATGTTGCATCATTGTAGACCAGTGTTGCAATTAGGAACGAACCTTGCACTATATTGTCAAATGCAATGAAAACTCGTATAAAAAATCTATCACTAATTTAAATAATAAATCTACAATGTAATTTATCGCGAAATGTAAAGCCACTAGGAGGGGTAAAACATCGTTGAGTAAAACTAACCGGCGCGGCATCTGTTTCGACCAGCTTACGCTCCGTGTGCCAAGGGGCTAAAATTACTACATCTGTAACGAAAAAACTGTTTCTTGTAAATAACATATTTTATTATATTTTACATATTATATTTTTAGATATATTTTCTGTCGAAAATTTTACATAGTAAATTTTACAATGGTTGGGGTGTGTGTACATACATTTTGTGGTTTTTTTTGACGTCAATAGGTGCCTGTAAAAGTCTATATTGAATAATGATTTTTAAGTTTGAGTTTGACTACAATACTACAATGTCGCAAGTGTTTTTATAATCAACCCATATAGAATTTGTTCCATAGTATCATACTGAATATAAACTAAAATGATTATTTCTTTTTTTAGTGTGATACAATGTATAATATTTTGCATTAATTTATGTTTTTTTTTGTTTTAGGGACAAAATAAACCTTTTTCTGTCCAGAGAGGTATGGACGGCCGAATCGTCGTGAACTTGAAGGATCCAGTTTGTATCTTTCATCATATTGAAACCATTGTGAAGTTTTTCCATTTATGTTTAGATATTTTAACATCAGTTTTTTATGTTTCAGTTGATCATAGAATATCTGAACATCGTAAATCCAAATTGGACACGATTGTAAGTATAAATAGGTATAAGCTACAGGTTAGTGACTTCGCAATCGAATCATTATCTAAAATAAAATATATTTTTGTCCCAGAAAGACAAGGAAAAAGAACGCTCTTCTGAGAGATGTTCAAAGTATATTGGTTGCCGAACATCGCGACCGTCAACGGGCTATCCTACAAGCGCAGACGTCACTGCTTCGTGAAATTCAAGAACTAGCACGGAATCCAAAATATTGGCGGAGCTTCGGCGACGTGAACACCAGACCCCCTACACCACCGCCACGGCGACAACCGCACCAGCAAGACCAGCAACAACAGCAAGAGCCACGGCAACCGCAGCAGCGTCCAACGCGACAAGAGCTGCGCCGGCGGCGACAGTTTTTTCGTCCGGGACTACAACGCCCTCAGCAGCGGCAGCAGCTGCCACAACGACCGGAACAGCAGCCGCGGCGGCAACAACATCCGCAGCAGCAGCTCCGTCGACAGCAGATACAGCAGCTGCCACAACGACAGCAACAACGTCAACAGCAAGAGGAGATGATGCGGCAGCTGCAGCGTCAGCAGCAGCAAATGCTGGAGGAGTTGTGGCAGCTGCTACAGGATCCTCAAGAGGAATTGCTGGAGAGCGCCGAGCAACCACAGCTTCCACAACAGCTACAGCCGCCACAGCTGCCGCAGCTGCTACAGCTGCCACAGGAGCTACAGATGCCACAGCAGCTACAGCTGTCACAGGAGCTACAGCTGCCACAGCAATTAGAGTTCTCACGGCAGCTACAGTTGCCACAAATTCCGCAGCAGCTGTTACTGCCGCAACGAGAGCAGCACCTGCTGTTGCCGGAATTTCCGGAGCGCCCGCGCCTTTCACCGCAACGACGCAATTCAGCCACTTAGGCGTTCCGGTCCGAGGCCGCGGCCGCCTCGGTCCTTGCCCACCCCTCCTGCCACTACGCCGGCCGCGTCCCCGAGCCCACACCTGGCCCGTCCCGAGTCTGCTGCCGTACACCCGCCCGTGCCATCGCCCCGCACTCCGCTACTTTCCCTGCTCCCGCGCCCGTCCTCGTCCCCGTCAACTCCCTCGCCTGCGACCTATCCAAGAGTCAACGCCGCCGTCGGCACCGGCTACGCGTTCGCGTGCGCCGCCGCCGTCAGCGCCCGCACCCAGCTCGCCGCCGCCGGGCTCGGCGCAACCGCCGCAAGGACCGCGGCTAGGTCGCCCCCGAATGCCACGCACTCGCCGCTTCTTGCCGGTGTGTCGCGTTTGTGCGGTATTCTCCTTTGCCACTAACCGCCGCGGCGTAGTTCGTCTCTACTTGAGTCTATATATAAAATTGGGTAGATTATCAACAGTACTCAGCTTTTGTGTCCAATGCGACAATTATCATGCCAATTAATACTTAGAAATTATTATGGTCTAAATGTCTTCATGATGTTAAATATTTTTACTAAGTCTATAGGTATTGGATGGGACTCTAAAAGCCTGTATTCAAATGTGGCCTGTGTCCAATGGTGGATATCTCTTTGGCTGAATTGAAAAAGTATACATTTTCGAAATTGAAAATACCAATTGTATTTCTGAATCGAAATGTCTAAATAATTATTGTCTAAATGTCTTCATGATGTTAAATATTTTTACTAAGTCTAAAGGTATTGGATGGGACTCTAAAAGCCTGTATTCAAATGTGGCCTGTGTCCAATGGTGGGTATCTCTTTAGCTGAATTGAAAAAGTATACATTTTCGAAAATGAAAATGCCAATTGTATTTCTGAATCGAAATGTCTTCACAGGGTGTTTTTATTGAATATTCTAATGTCCACAAAAATATATTTTTCTTCGTTTTTCTTACTCCTGTTATGGCTGTTACTTATAAGACTAATATTACTATAAAGTGTTTAAGATTTAATTTCGAGTTTCATACTCAACTAGTATACGTACCCATTTAGGTAATATTAACATTAATCATTAAGGATTGAGGTTTATTTGTAAATTAGAATACTAATTTTTATAACAGTTACCTAATATGATTTGTAGAGTCTGACACACGAAACATGAACCTGTCACTTTTTCAAATAGCAACACTGATACAATGTCCCCATGTAGTTTAGTTCAACATGGTGATTTTGATACTTTTTAATAAACAATTTCATAATTATTTTCTTAATTTCTGTCGAAATATTACAGATATTAAGTTATTTAAATATTCATGAAATCCAAATACAGCGATTTCTTATAAAAGATTCATTGTTGGAAGTTCATTGAAACTAAACATTACCTAATATTAAATTTTTAAAAAGTATAAACTCCTTTTTTTTCCTACTATATTCAAGGGAAAAAAGACAATCCTTTCACAAATTTAACATTCTAAATTACTACATAAATAAAAAAATATATGAATATTTCAAGTATCAAAATGTATTTTACCTTCTGTAGACAGTATTACCAGAGCTAGAATTTTTGAATTTGCCGCTTTTATCCAAGCTCATGTTTCGTGTGTCAGACTCTAATTAGAGATGCGCCGAATATCAATTTAACTGAATACGAAAGTGTACCGAACCGACTATTCGGCAGAATTATTCTGTTCCTTTTTGCGCAATAAACATATTCATACGGGTCTGCGAGGCGCTCTGTGAGTAGCAACCTTGTAGCAACATTTGCCCGCCATTTTTTGTCCACATAGGTAGGTACCCCGCCGGCCTTTGCGATAGCACTAGCACGGCTCGCTCATAAGATGTGCCGTGATTTTGTTTAAGTATTGTAATAAAACCAATAAAAATATGAGCACATGGCCACTTTAGTCCGGACCGTTTGCCGACTATAAAAGGAACATTCAGCCCGTCTTTAATTTATAATCCTTATCTATATCTTAATCTTATCTTTACCTCAGTGTATTTCATTGATTCATAATAGTTATAGATTATACAATACTCATATAATAATTATACATTATCATAACATAATTTTCATAGATCGCAATTTTAACTAAATGTTATGTAGTGTGTGGAAAATGCATGTTTCTGTGAGTCTTAATGATAAATAAATAATAAATTTCACGTCAAATCATTTTTATTTCAATTATCTACTCCCAGTGGCGTAACTATACTATGAGGCCCGTGACATATTTGAATGTGTTAAATTCTCTAAGTATGTCTCTAATTGGGTAATTGATTTTAAATACCTACTTAACAAATAATATAATTTTTAAGATTTTAGGTACAACATTTTGTTAAAAATGTCAGGTTATTTCTGAGGGCTTAGGTTGGTACTCTTAAACCAATACCAATCGATCGACATTGAGATTGTGATATTTTGTAGGCTTATGTTACCACAATGACGCCAAATTGGACCCGTATTGCGCCGAATTCAAGTGAACCAAAAACAGTGCTAATAAATTTTTTCAAGTTACAGATCCAATTTCTCACTAGTGTTGCTAAAATATAAGCGTGCGAGAAATCACAATCCCAATGTCGATCGATCGGAATGGTTCGAGAGTAAGTCTACTGCCCCCTTGGCAAGACGCATTTTGATAATCGCTAACGCAATCGCTAGAAGGAAAATGTATGCAATTTGACATAAGCCCTCGCTTAGCTTTCGAGCGCAATTGTCAAATCTCATACATTGTCCATTTAGCGATTGCGTTAGTGATTATCGAAAGACATCTTGTCTAGGGGGGCTGAGCTCGCATCATGCCCGCACTACAGATGTTGCTGCTGGAGTGAGCCGCCGCTGCTTCCGGTTGCTGGTATCCAGTCTGTGTTGCGTAAACGTCGGACTCTCTCTCGTCTCGTATTCATCGTCATCTGTGTTAACACTGATCTAAGTATATTTGTCTCAAAGACTGCAAAAAAATCTCAAACAATAATACCACAATATCTAATCGAATATTTCTTCTACCTCTCCCTACCAATATCACCACGAGCAGCCCCTGAGCTTCCGTGATATCCCCCATGCACTGTACTGTCGTCTGCATAGCAATGTATAGCTCCCAAGGAAAGCATGTCATTGATATGCAGAAGAAACAATGCTGGGAATAGAACGGAGCCTTGCGGAACTCCAGCGTTCACTGCCACGAACCGCGAAGCGCAGCCGTCAACAACAACGCGAATTCTACGCTCGTGGAGGAAGCTGGCAATCCACGTACAGAACTAGGGTAGCGCGGGTAATCCGTATGCCGGAAGCTTGGAAAGAAGAGCCTTGTGCCAGACTCTATCAAAAGCTTTGGCGATGTCGAGACTAATAGCCACCGATTCGCCGCGCTTATCGATAGATTCACCCCATTTGTGCAAAAGGAACGCTAGAAGGTCACCTGTTGACCGTTTAGGACGAAATCCATACTGTCGGTCATTAAGTAACGAGTGACCTTCCAGGTAACGGATCAGCTGGGTATTTAGGATCCTCTCCATGATTTTGCACAAAATGGAAGTGACGGCTATAGGACGATAGTTAGCCGGATCAGAACGATCTCCCTTTTTGGGAACCGGCTGGACATTGGCCTCTTTTGGATGTTGTCAAAATAATGACCACATTACATGCAGAACGAAGTCGCGGGAGGAAGCTAGTTTTAATATAAGCCGGTCCTTCATAACTATTATACCTTTACCTATTTGTTAAATTTAACTAAATTGTAATAACAGAAGGTCATGATATGAAATCCACAACATAACAAATATTAACCAAGGGGATAAAGCAGTGTCTTATGTCACGAGTGTAGACTTGAAACGCAAACGTAACGAAAGAGTGTGTTGAGCGTAGCGATGGGTTTAAGATCACCCAAAATACTTACTTATCGCACTACCTACAAGAAAATATAAAATACGAGAAAGTACAGCATTTATCCAAAACCACATTAATTTAATATCAAATCCTTAATAAACAACATGGCGAGATTAGGGTCTTCGCATCCATCTTATATTATTAGGCGCAACCTTATTTTGACAGAAAAAAATGAAATCTAATACAAATTAATTCAATCCCTAGGAAGAGAAGGGAATACAGTATAATATACATCGTCATCACAGCTCATATACGTCCCCACCAAGAGACACGAGCCTATCCTAAGTTAGTGTTTAGGCCTTAGTCAACCACGCTGGCCCAGTGCGGATTGGTCGACTTCACATACCTACACTACACCTATCAATTTCTCCGCAGATATGCATAATTCTAGATATGCAGGTTGCCTCACGATGTTTTCCTTCGCCTTGGGAACGTAAGAAAAACAAAATAGTTATTTGTTATACATGAGTGCAAAGTTGCTTTTTAACCGCGTGCTCAACTTTGATGACCGAGCAAGCGAAGGATTCTAATCCTGCAAAAATTAGAATCCTGAGCGTTAGCGAGGGAATCAAAAAAGCACAAGGTGAAAAATCTTTGCACTCGAGGTAACTTTTCATCCCCCCTCAGCGAGGAAATAAACAAGAGTGCACCAAGGAGGTTCAGAGTCTGAGTTTTTAACAAATTTAAAAACAGTTGTATGATAAATTCGGCACCATGGAGATGGAAGTTAATAGGTTTAATGATGTTTTGAAATCACATATCTAGTGCACGCGATGTTCTAAATTCAAATTTACTTTAACCTCAAGCGGATAAAAACGGCTTTGGCGGTCAGATATCGAATAGCAAAAATACTCTTTCCGAGATGGGGGGATGAAAAAGTTATTATTTGCTGTTTATATAATACTAGCTTTCCGCTCGCGACTCATCCATGTTAATTTTGGTTTCCCGTGGGAATTTTATATTTTCCGTAGGAAAATTACCCTATGTCCTTCCCCTGGTCTCGAACTATCCCTATACCAACTTTCATCAAAATCGGTTCAGTAGTTTCTAAGCCTATTCAATACAAACAAACAAACAATCAAATCTTTCCTCTTTATAATATTAGTATAGATTACATTCATTAGAAAGGTTAATAAAAATACTATATAACTATTAAGTATTTATTTGGACGGAACACACCTGCTACATTCAAATATATTATTGGTTTATGCATAATAGTTTTATATTAGTTTGTATAAAATATAGACCGACATGTCTCGCTTATGTTAAATGTCTTCTGGTACACTACAATATCGCAATTTTGTTTCGTATTGCCATTAGCTTAAATAAATATTACAGGATGGAAACGATAAGTGATTTTACTCGTTTATGGCTGGAAACATCGATTTTTTGGATAGTTCCAGTATATTTTATAAAACATTATTGATGCCATTTGATAGAGCTCGAAGCACTATTGGGATCACCAGTTCTCCGATATCTTATTATAGTCCAGAAATAATCGAGTGTGATCACTTATGGTTTCCACCGGTATATATTATATATACTAGCTGGCCCAGTAACGCGCAGATATTTTGTTCACAAGTTAAATAAATGTCGGATTAATAATATACTTACATCCTAGTTGAATAGACTGTAGCATGAAGAAATTAAAACACAACATTTACTTGATGGTTACCCAACCTATATAACCCAATGTTGTGTCGAAAAATTTACTCACATCGCTATCTGTTAGAATCTTATGGGACTTACAATCCATTGTTGAGGACAATGAACAATCTAATTTCTTAAGTTGGACCAAATTACATACTTACTGTATATTTTCTCATTTGATAGAGTCAATCGTAGGGATCAAATCTCCCCAACAAGCATGCTAATTTCAATGAAGGAAATTTAATAGGACAAGATAATTTTCGTTTGTGCACCTTATCCGGGGACACACTGTATAATGATTTTGCCAATGCGGTCTTTTTAGGTCCGCAGAATACAATTCAAATGCAAATATTTGCTACTTTATAATTGCGAATTTTGTAGTTTTACTATTTCATTTCCATTATGCAAAATTACTTATTTTGTTTTAGGAACGAATTCAAATACATTATTTATTTTCAGAAATAAACTCGTTAAATAATATTATGCGATGCTCGGGGGAAGAAAGTTTTGTAAAACAGTTGAATTTGTTGATTGTTGAACTGCGAAAACGTACAAGGTGGGACAAAAAAAAACGTTATAAATTTAATAAGAAAGTATCAAAATTAAAATACGAATATGTATTCCCTCTAAGGTTGTTGCCCCAGTGTGCGCCGTGCAGTGATAGTCTTTTGTTTTTACGAATTATTTTATACTAGCCGCCCCGGTCCCGCACGGATATACTAAAAAACCTATTGACAATACAACAGTGTAAGAAACCATAGATTTGGAGTAGCCTGAATGTCAATCTGTCAAGTTCGTCACTTTTACGTGAACATATTTTAAATTCATTTTTTTTTTCCTGTAATAATTTTTCAAATAATTTCTTTTTTTATACAAACCAAAAAAATTAATAAACCTTGTCCTAACAATAACGAATACGTAAAACCAATAATCATCCAATTTGATACAGTCGTTCGAAAGTTATGGGCGTACATACATTACGAAGATTCATTTTTACCAACGAAAAAACAATTCGACGCGTATATTTTTTTTTATGTATGATCACGCATATCTTTTTACAGAGAGCTCCGATTTTGATGATTCTTTTTTTATTGGAAAGGGTATACCCCGAGGGTGGTACCATTTAAATTTGAAAAAAAAATCCTACCCTAGAGGTAGGAAAACGGGAAATTATTGTTGATTTACTCACTAATTGTGATCAATAACCACGCATTACTTGTTACAGAGTGATCCGATTATGATGATTCTTTTTTTATTGGAAAGGGTATACCCCGAGGGTGGTCCCATATAAATTTGAAAAACAATTCCAACCCTAAAGGTACAAACGGGGGATGATTGATGATTCACTCACTGATTGTAAAATTAATATATGAAAATCACAAAAAAATATAACATAAAAACTTTATAACAAAAATTGAACCGCCGAAAAAACTAAAAAGTAAAAACACTGAAAAGTTAAAAATAATATACAAAATCACACTTCTATATTGAAGTCGGTGACAAATGATGATCTAGAAAGTGTTAAAATTTGTCACCGACTTCAATATAGAAGTGTGATTTTGTATATTATTTTTAACTTTTCAGTGTTTTTACTTTTTAGTTTTTTCGGCGGTTCAATTTTTTGTTATTATTTATATAGATTAGTCAGCTGCAGCATAACTAACCGTAATAACGGCTTATCAGGAATATGTTCATTGATGGAAGCTATTTTAAGTATTTGCCACAACTCGCTATTAAAAGTTACTCACAATGAATTTATTCCAGTAATAGAATTAATTTGTGTGTCTAACAAAATCATATTTACTTAAGTACTTCGTTCAATTAAATTTGGATTTCATGGTGTTGCTTTTTTGTTTTCCTTAATTATTAGAGGATTTTGAAGCTGTAAATTTTCATACAAAAAGCGATAACGCCTTTCTCCCTCTTTGCATATTCCAATTTTCATAATTTTTAGAAATATTGTAAAAATAACGAATATCTAGGTTTGTACGTTTTGATTTTGAAGAATATCTAGGCTCTTGTTTCCATCACTCCAAGTTGCTTTGTTTCGCAGACGATATGAAAATTTTTAAATCCATTTCATGTGCATCTAATATAATAGATCTTCAGTCTGATTTGACGCGTCTAGACAGGTATTGCGAAGCAAATAAATTAGATCTTAATCCATCCAAATGTTCCGTTGTAACTTTCAGTCGCAAAACAGTCAATATTTTGTCTTATTATAAACTGAAAGGCACAAAGTTACAAAGGTTATCGAAAATGGGAGACCTTGGAATTCACCATGACTCTAAACTTCTTTTTGACGGGCACGTTGATAGAATTATTAAGAGGGCTTCTCAGGCACTGGGATTTGTTATGAGATCTTCGGCTAGCTTTAATGACATCAAAACAATCAAAATATTATACTGCACCTTTGTAAGAAGCATCCTAGAGTATGGGTCAGAGATCTGGAATCCGCGCTATAATAAATATATTGAAAGCATTGAGGAATTGCAGAAAAAAAATGTTAAATTTTTATGTTACCGACTCAAGTTGCCTTACAATTCTAGAAACTATCTTAAACTCTGATCGAGGTTTCACCTTCTTCCTTTGCAAAAGCGAAGAGAAATGTCAGATGTTGTATTTTTGCTAAAGATAATTAGTACTAACAAAATTGATTCACCTGAGCTTCTTTCGAAAATTTACTTTGATATTCCATCAAGATCAATAAGATACTACATTCCAATTCATCTGCCGGCAGTTTCAACAAATTACTGTCAAAACGCATTTCTGTGGCGAGCAAGCAAAAGCTTAAACGAGTTTTGCAAAATATATTATGACTTCGATATATTTTATTCTAGCATAACAACAGCGAGGCGGTTATTAAGCCAAGATTTCTTTTCTAAAGCATAAAAAGGGATTTGTTGCACTCACAATATTAATTGTCAATTTTCTTTCATCGTTAGCAGAACATAATTAATTCATTATCTTGTCCACACGTAAAATTATTTAATTTCTTGATTTTAAACGTGGAGACCTATCATTGGCCAACTGTATCTATTTATTGCCAATTGTATGTTTATGTGTTGGTCTTCCAAATAACAAATAATAATAAAAAAAAGAACATGAATTATTAGCATCTAAATATCCATATTTTAGACTTAAAAACTACCTCGAGCATTTTTATCTTTTTTGACTAAATTACAGTGAATTAAAAAAAAGCAAAACGTACAAACATAGATTAAGGTATACTGAATCTAATGAGATTAAAATTGTCTAATTTCGTAAAGATTTAACAGACTACCTGTCTGTTAAACAGTTATCGCCCGAAACAATATTTCAATAAGAAATGTAGGCATTTGCCTTGGACTTTTAACACTATGCGGTGTACAACAAACTGCATTTTTGAAAGTGCATACTCGAGTCATGAATTGGCACTTCACAATCCTCTTAAGCATGTTTGTTAAGATACTTTTTTATACAACAAAGTTGGCAAACAAGTATACTGCCCACCTGAGTAAGTGGCAACAATCGCCTATAGTACTTACATGTGGTTCCTGTAATGTATGTTGCCAAACTTGTGATATAAGATATCAAGTCACAGAACCCAGTAATTTAACTGTCTGTCTGAGCCTTTAAGCCGTAACATAGCAATGCAAGCATCGCTGCTGGCGTCAGATAAAGGTACCCATGCAGACAACTCGGGTGCCTGGTACAGTCTCTTTCTGGTTTGATCCTTACGATCGACCTCATCAATTAATAAATGGCCAGCGTCTGCCAGGCCCACTAGTATATGTATATTTTACTAGTGGGCCCGGCTGACGTGGTCCTGCCCAATTACAGCGCTACCTACCGGGGCCAATTGTATGCCTTCCCTCACTTCACAGAAAATTTAGTAAAAATTAAAATGTTCTGTGTTACTCTGGACAAATTTCGTTCTGCTGTGAAAATTTTCGTTGGAGCCATTAGAGCTTTTCGAAACTAACAAACAGCGATTCTTTTATATATACCTAAGATATGTATATAATATGAATACTTAATCTTTTTTCACAAGGGCGTTAATGTCACAACTCTCCTTTAAAATAATATAACTGATTTAAAACAGTCTATTTCTCTCTTACAATTGAAAGAGTTTGTGAACTTACAGTTTTTAACAATTTGTGCTTTTGTTTAAAAATGCAAAATAATTGGTTACTATTTGTTATAACCTTACAGTTATTTGATAAATTTAAATACAAACTAGTGAAACAGACCGATAATATTATAGTCTCTTAATATTACTTACAATTAAAGAAATAAAAAAAAACATTATACAGATCCCACAACTGGACGGAAAATTCTGAATACACATTCAAAACTTGAAAGTCTTATTTAATTTCTTCTCATGTCATATCAATAGAATCGAAAAATACTTAAACTATATGAAAAATGCAACTTATAATTTACCATCCGACTTAGTAAGCAATTGAGAACTATGAAAGTGGCACAGACAGAATACAGAACTAGTATATTATGAAAATAAACTATTATTATCATTAACACGGCTCAGATCTCACAGATCATATATATGTCATCAAGCTCCCGAAAGCGAAATACGATTTATTTCAGTTTGCGAATATCAAAGCAATAATGAAGTCAAGCCTTTTGGAAATCTATTCTTACAATTAGATGAGAATAATTTGATGAAGATGAAGTGATAAGGGGTTAAAGTATGAAATTGCCGTTTTTTCGTTTGTTTATATAACTTTATAACCTTTCTAATTTAAGAGGTATAAAAAATATTATTTTTATTACTTTTTGACCCTAGAGTGCACGTTTTGGTTTGTGTGCACAATTTAATCTCAGAATTAGTTTAATAATATATTAAAAAGAATCTCAAAAATTACCCCCTATTTTTTTCGTCAGAATGTTGTACATTATTGACGATAACTTTGTGAAAACTAATTTTCTTGTTTTCACAATTATGTTATTACTTAGTTTAAAGTCTATTGACCACTCTAAAAGTTTCATAAAGTTTGCTTTATTGGTTATTAAATAACTAAGAAAAACGTTAGTATGAAATAAGCAATGTTCTTAAAAATCTTCATACAAAACGGTAATTTCATAGTTTAACCCCTTTTATATTTAGATAGTTAATTTGATGATAATCATTTCAAGTATCAAATATATTTATCCATTAAAAATTACTACTCAACAATAATACTTCTAAAATATCAAACGGCTTAAGGCGCTACTTTCCCGTTTTCGAACAATTTCGATTTTCTGTACCGCCACGAATATAAAACATACAGTTCTAAAATTCATATATGATATTGTTGAACATTTTATCTGAACATTCTTAAAGACAGAACCATGATTAATAATATTCATCGTAGCAGAAAAAAAAATCTGTTTAGTATTTTGTAACAGATGTGAAGCAGAAAATACAATAAAAAATTACATATTAAACGTTTTACCAATAGCCTTGCATTTTAATTGTCTGGGAAATTGCTAAAATACATTATTTTAATTTGTACCCCAGTTTTCCAAAAATCGATTAAAACGTGTAAAAAGTAACGTTTTAGTTCGGGCACGCAGCGCATAAGCGACATTAGAAGCTATGCAGTTATCGATCTATAATATATAAAGCTGGAATTATTTTAATTAATAGTGAACAAAAAAGATATATATCATGCATAAGAAACTTTCTGTTCATATGCATCATCTTCGTTCCAACAGTCTTGGTGGGGCAGGGCGTGATGGCGCAGGCGGCACCAGCGACCGCCAAAACGAAGCATCAGGATTATGACCATTAGCACGAACATAGAGAGCACGGCCACGGCGGGATACAGCATCATCATCGCCATCTGGAGACATAGTTAGCTGATTAAGTTACACTATCATAATTTTCCACACCTGACCACCACAAAAGTCAGCAACTGTACAGTCTATTTTCTAGACAATACTGTCACATTCCCAGTGTTCTCACTACTGGCCTGCATAGAAGACAGTGATAGGTACTAGTTCTGATCTTGGTGTTTCTGACCCAAAAAGTTGCGTTCACACGTAGTGAGCGTCGGCCCGACACGTAATGAGCATCGTCGGCTTGGTAATATCACTGTCGACGAAGAGCTATATCGAAATCCAGCCACTGCTAATTGATTGATAAATTCATTGTACACCTGGGTAAAGTAAAGCCCTATCTAAGGCGATTAACACACTGCCACGCACCACGCTGCATATTGCGTGTCGACGCAGCTATGCGCGTACTTACGGAAGTGCAGATCTGCATCATCGTGCGGGTTTTTTACGCACTCACGCGCGTAATTGCGTTTTATGGATTCACGGCAGTTCTGACTTATTTCATTCAAGCTGTTCGCTAGTGCAGTGCAAAGCGTCGCGTCAGTTTTGATATTAAAAATGGTTATTAGTGTGGAACTCATTCAGGATGCTGCAGTTATTTATAATAACTGTTTGGTTTTCACAGTCAAATTAATATTATAGGGGTGTAAGGGGTCCAAATTACATCTCACAGGACCTAAGCCAACCTCTCCTGCTCGCGGAACACCCTGCTGACCAACAAATGAGGCTCTGGCGCTCCCCACCAACCCGCACTGGGCCAGCGTAGTGGGTAACGGCCCAATCCCTCTTCCTCATGACAAGCACTCTATTATTCCGACCCCAAGTGCCCGGCGGTCCCAATAGTTGTGTCGGCCCTGACGGAGGTCGGCATCATGACGCTGGGATCAGGGGCGCATACAATCCCCGGGTGGCGATGGCTCCCCGTCAAACGACTTCGGCTAACGGTACAATGAATACTGAAACACTAAATGTATTGACCTACAATGTCAAAACTTTGAAAGAGAATGAACGCCTTTTGGAACTAGAAAACGCACTAAATGACATCAATTATGACATTGTAGGCCTCTCAGACATACGACGAGATGGTAAATTCACCGTAGAGACAGAAAAAAAAATATTTTACCACTTTGGCATTGCTGGCGGACAGCGCGGAGTTGGCTTCCTTAACACAAAAAGTGGATGAACAACATAATAGAATAATTCCGGGGCTATTATGAAAGGATTGCAACGCTAAAGTTTAAACTTTGCCAAAATAAAACCCTTTCTCTTATCCAGGTATATGCTCCTACAAGTAATTACTCCGATGATATGGTTGAAGAGTTCTATAATCTATTAAACAAGGCATGCAACGAAAATAAAGCCACGTTTACCATCTTAATGGGGGATTTTAATGCACAGATTGGTGTTCGGAGACAACAAGATAACGACAATATTCTAGGTCGCAATGATCGTGAAACTCGCCTTATACACTTTGCCTTTGGACAGACTCTCAGTATCAGCAATACTTATTATTCGAAGAAGTCACAACGACGATGGACTGGGATTTCTCCTGGTGGTCAGTACAAAACCGAAATTGACTATTTTCTGTCCTCAAACAAACAAATCATTGCAAATGTTGGAACTATAAATAAAATAACATTTTCATCTGACCATCGACCCTTACGTGCAAAACTTTCATTTAATTTCAAGCTTCATAGGCAACAGCTCTTTAGAAACAAAATAAAAATACTCAACAAAGATACCCTAATTTGTAATTCAAATGAATTTAATACGCAAATCAAAAATAGCTTCAGTGTACTCAAAATTGATATTGACGACATGGAGTCTCAATACAATGCCATAAAAAATATAATTAATAAAACATCAAAATCTATTAAGCAAGAAAAGCCTAAAAATCAAAAATTCACTGGGGAAACCTTACAACTAATAAACAATAGAGCCAACACAGATATTAACACTTTAGAATTTAGAAAATTTGACCGAAAAGTGAAACGAAACATCCGAAGAGACCTGAGGACATACAACACAAAACTAATTATAGCAGATCTGGACCAAAACAGTTCTTTGAGAGTAGTGAAACAGGGTATATCAGGTGGTAAGGCGTGGATTACCAGCTTGCGAGATGAGAACAGGGTACAACAAAGTGGTCAAGATAAAATCCTAAAATTCTCCACAGATTTCTACAAAACATTGTACTCCGATCCTTCTCGGAACAACCAGCCCGTCATGTATTCGTGTTCTGACACCGTCCCTCCTATTACCGGCTATGAAGTAAACCGTGTACTTAATGAAATGAAATACCACAAAAGTCCGGGAGAGAACGGCATAAGTACAGGAGTACTCAAAGTCGGCAAAACAATTCTACTGCCACACATTACCAACCTTTTTAACAGTATTTTGTTTACTGGAACCCTCCCATATGAATTCACGCACTCGAATATTGTACTTCTGCACAAGAAAGGCGATAAGTCTGATTTAAGCAACTACAGGCCTATAAGCTTAATTTCCCACCTTTACAAGGCATTCATTAAAGTGATACATCATATATTGAAACCCGCTTTAGATCTACATCAACCACCAGATCAGGCTGGATTTCGCCTCGCATACTCCACAACCGACCATCTCCATACGGTGAATCGACTTCTGGAAAAGTATTCAGAATATCAAAAACCCCTTTATCTGGCCTTCGTGGATTATTCCAAAGCTTTTGACAGTCTATTACACTCGGCGATATTTTCATCCTTGCGCGCCCAGGGTATAGAAGAGACCTACGTCAAGCTTTTGGAATCAATCTATAGGGGCAGCACCGCATCCATTAGATTCCTCTCTCCGGGCCCTAAATTTAATATAGAAAAGGGTGTAAAACAAGGTGACCCCCTCTCCCCTAACCTATTTACCTGTGCCCTGGAGGAGGTCTTTAAAAAGCTTTCAGACTAATGGAAAGGCAAAGGAGTCCAGATCGGAGAGAACTACCTAACTAACTCCGATTTGCAGACGAGATTATTCTTTTCGCCACAACGGTAGCTGAGCTCGAACAGATGCTGCAGGATCTAAGCACGGCAAGCCTTGGGGTTGGACTTAAGATGAAAATGAGCAAAACTCAGCTAATGACCAATCGCACGACACGTAGGGTCGAGGTTGATGGGCAAACGATGCACTATGTCAATGAATACATTTATTTGGGTCAGTTAGTCTCCTTTGAAAATAGGCAAGAAAAAGAGATAGATCGCCGAATTGAGAATGCCTAGAAGGCTTTCTGGTCCTTAAAAACCTTTGTGAGAGGAGAACTTCCTATCTCACTAAAACGCAAACTCATTGACATGTGCATTCTGCCTATCTTAACCTACGGTGCTCAAACATGGTCTCTCACTAAACGTCAGAGGTCCAAACTCAAGGTTTGCCAAAGAGCTATGGAGCGTAGTATCTTGGGTATTAAACGGTTAGATCGAGTGAGAAATACCACCATACGCTCTCTTACAAAAGTAACCGACGTGGGACGGAAAGCTGCACGCCTTAAGTGGGACTGGGCAGGACACGTGAGCCGAACGAGTGTAGACCGCTGGGCCCGGATTGTCACGCAATGGGTACCGCAGGATGGACAACGTGGTCGCGGTAGACCCCGAAAGCGATGGAGTGATGACCAGAAAGGTTTCCAAAGCAACTGGTGGGAGCTTGCCCAAGACCGTGAAGAATGGAGAAAGGAAGGGGAAGTCTTTGCCCAGCAGTAGGATAATATAGGCTAATTAAGATAAGAAATTAATAGAAATCGTGCCTATAGAAGATACTGGGTACATCCTTATTTACAAACAAGATCGTTGAATGGATCATTTTTTTTAAATTACTAGGTCTTGAGAAAATATGAAGAGAAAATTTTCAACTACATGTGTATGTCAACTGCATCTTTTGATTATTTGCTAACCAAAATTCAAACTTTGATTATTTGCTAACCAAAATTCAAACAGGACATTACTGAAATAGATACAAATTGTCGACTTTGTATTACGCCAGAGGAGACACTTTGGATAACATTGAGGTGAGTAAAGAATTTCAATATTAAAAAATACATATTTAGTTATATCAATATACCTTATTATAGTTAAACCCAGACTAGACCCAGACTAAATCCAGACTATATACGAATAAAACTAGTAACTTTGATTTATTGTGCATTTATTTATCAAAATTTGAGCTGTAGTCACTTTTATGGAATTATTCAAACCATTTATTAGGTTTATTGATTAGTAGTTAAAATCTAATACACATCAGTCAAGTTTGTCAAGTCAAGTTTGTTTCCTGCCTGCACATGGCCTGCACTTATAACGATTTTTTTAGTTATTTATATTTTTTTTATTAAAGTTAGTAACTTTTTTAACTAAGTCAAGTAAGAATCTTTTAGGCCGGCAAGGGGCGGGCAGGTAGGATAGTGGATGTCGTCCCTACTCTATCTGTCAACTCATTTGGGCCTCTTTCACCGCTTAACATCAGGCGGGAGGAGGTCATTTGCCGGGTCTTACATAAAAAAAAAAGAAAGTTAGTACAACAAATCAAAGAATTATAGACACTAAACAGAGCAAAATTTCGAAAATGTTATATTATTAATTTTAAATGTTATTAAGTACATATATAACTTTTTAAAATTAAATAATACATAATTTTTTACTTTACCCACTTGCTTACCTATTGCACTTTACCTATTGCATTTCATTTCATTTTTACAGATTAGCAACTCCTACCCATGATTTATTTTTTTGGGAGTGTATCAGTTATGAAGAAATATTCAAGCTTACTAATGTATAAATTCTAGACTTCATCCATCCTTAGTTCAGGAAAACTGATGCGTTTAAATGTAAATTGAACAATAACAATTAAAGAAGCAGATTTTATCCAGCTGTTCTGTAAATAAAATAGAGAATGTTATTATCCCAACCTTGTCTAGATATCGCTCTCGCGCCTGTGAAGTTCTAGATATTCCTGTGAGGCTAGGGGCTGCTGGGAAAATGAATGCAAATGCGAGGGTTCCTGCTCCTGCTTGTGGACCACGTGGTATTGGTGCACGTATCGCGGCGGCTCCGGCGCCTCTAGCTCGGTAAAGTCCAGCGGAGGCTGCTTGTGGGGAGTAGTCGACCAGATAGACACAAGCCAACGATTACCTGTAAAAAACAATGTCAAATTTTATTATGCGCGCATCCACCAATGTGGCACTTTGTGGTTGTGGGCACAATGAGAATGCCTAGAACCCTAATTGACTTCTGATGTCACACTTTCATGGTCTATTGAGATGAGTAGACTGATAGCCAATGCCTAAATAAAATAAATTAATAAAAAGAAAAAACAATGAATTGTGCATGTTTAATAAAAGTGGGCCAGATGTACCGGCTATTCATTAACGATAGCAAATCAACTTATAAATGAATACTGACTCTGAATAGCGAAATGAAACAGAAAATGTGAAAACAAAACCGCCATACACAGGGCATGCTATCTCGGTATTGTTTTAGTATTGAGATTGGACTTCAATGTCGAGATTCCGGTATTAATATTGGTATTGGAGTTTATTTTTTTAAATATTATAAATTGAAACACATTTTAAATTTGAGTCCCATAAGACAGGCTGTGCCGAGTTTGGGACTCGCAATTACTTTTAAGCTAAGTATCGATTGTAAAAATACCTCAAGACTGTGTATTTTTTTATGTATGTACTTGTGCTAATTACCAATAAAATTATTATTATTACAAATCAAAAACACAAACAGTCGATATATTTTACAACTACGATAAATAGGTCATTTGTTGTAAAATATATCGACTGTTTGTGTTTTTGATTTGTAATAATAATAATTTTATTGGTAATTAGCACAAGTACATACATAAAAAAATACACAGTCTTGAGGTATTTTTACAATCGATACAAGCTTCTGCCCGCGACTTCGTCTGCGTGGACTTCAGAATTGGGTCTAAAGCTTCGCTCGTTAACAGTTTTTAATCTTCCCACGGGAACTATTTGAGAGATCATTAAGGAATATAAAGTACATGTCCTTTTCCATAGCATAGGTGACATGCATACCAAATTTCAAAGCTCGCGACTTAGCTCGTAAACAATTTTCAATTTTTCCTCGGGAACTACTTAAGGAATCAGGATAAAAGGTAGCCTATGTTCTTTTCTATGTCAAAGGCTACATGCATGTTAAGTTTCATCCAAATCCCTTCAGCTGTTTTTGCGTGATTGAGTAACAAACATCCAAACATCCACACTTTCACATTTATAATATTATAGTAGGATTACTGTTAGTTCTTATTATTTTTTATAGTCATAAGATAATTATTACCTATACTTTCATAATTTTAGCAATGAGGATCAGTACAACTATTACAAACTTATTCAAATTAGTATTCACATTATTCTCTATGACAAACTAATGGTATATGTTTTTGAATTATCGAAATCGGCCCATTAGTCACCGAGATATTGAGTTTTAAACCTAAACCCGTGCGGGCGGTTAAAGCCGTGTGCCGAGAATACGCGTGACGTCACAGGCTCCATGCCGTGCGTGCTCCTTGTACGCTCACGCCTCAGTCCGCCAGGCAACGGTGTGAGTTAAGATGTTTCATTTGTGTATTAAGGTGTAATGTGTTTAAATATATGACATTGTGATATTGTATATCGAACTAGTTCTAATCATGCCTATAAATTACTTAAATCTTTTTGCTTTGTGATTGAATTACTGTTAAGAGGCCAATCATAAAATCGCGGCGCGCGGAACTAAACAAACAAACTTTTCGGCATCGCCGACGAAACAATATAAATTCTAGTTCTATTTCATTCGTAAGAAATATATCGCTTTATAAACATAAATAACACAACAGTTTAAGCAAGGGTTAATAAATATTTTGGCATAAAAATTACATTCAAGCAATATGAAGAACTTCGTACATAATCTGACTTGTTTCGACGGCTTTTCGTTAGAAAAGTTAATTAGATTAAGAATTTCTTTCTTTTCTTAGAAGCCATTAAACGAAATATATTTAATTTTTGTTGAAGTGAAGAATATTGTGTCACGTAAAATTAATATTTTGATAGTTAATATTAAACAGAATCTATAGAGTTCCCAAATCAGGTTCGCGTGAGTTTTTGCCTTAAACGTGCTTCTGGTAAATAATACCACTGACTAAGTCACGGGCCCTTCTGTACGTAGTACTATTATCTATTCTGTGACTAAGTCACAGAATAGATAATAGTACTACGTACAGAAGGGCCACTCGTCCTACCCGGCACTTCGTTGTAGACATCACTGACACATAAACAAGGGCGCCGGGCGATAACAGAGACAGCGCTATGCGGGTGAAAGAGGAGGCAGTCGCTGCACTTCTCGCGTCATTTCGATTGATAACCGCGCACTCAGCCCTACTAGATTCCACGCACACATTTGCGCGTGTACGAACGTCATTTGTTTATGTAGTAGTAATAGGTTATTGATTTGCGAACGTTGTATGGAGTGTCCGGGGTGTGACTAAGTTATAAGCCGCTTTATTGTTACTGTAGATAACAATATTATCAAGTAAATGCTTTTTATTGCAACCAACGAAAGGTATACTATTTCAACCATTAAAAACCTTAATCTGCGCGTTCCTTTGTAATATGCCTCTTAAAAAATGTAAGCTCATACCATATATATTGTGTGGAAAGTATGGGTAAACTTATAGTATATCAAAATATGATATTATATAATACATTAGCAATGTATCTATAACCACTTATAATATTGGTGTACCCTTTCCATAAATAAATAAACTAACTTATTTAGATCATCAGTTCCGGAATTGTCTGCTGGTCCCAGGTCTCTTCAATATAGTAGTTGTGAATGAATGTAATTTACAAAGACTTTCCAGCGTTTTTTTTAGTCGGAGTCTATTTCTTCATACTTCTTATTTTACAAGTAAAGTAGATATAAATAAAATATAGATTTATTTAAAACGGTTTCTATTTTTTACATAAAGAATAAAATAAGAAATCAAAATCATAAGAACACATTTTGGTACAACCAGCTGTTGGTATCTTGAGTTTTGCGTGCACCATAAATACCTATTTGAAATTTACGGCCCTCTGTATATATTTACTCTGTGTACTTAATAAAGAGGACAGGCTGTCTACATCGGGCGGAAACAGGCTTACTCGTACATAGACGCGGGCATACAGCGATCTAGGTGCAGTTAGGAATGAAGGATTCAAGCCCGTTTGTGATAGCGCGCGATTCACATATCGATACATAATGCTCTGTCTCACGCTGCCAAGCTATTCGAGCCATTGCTGCTAAAGAAGATCCACCTCGCGGCCGTAATGAAGCTGAATAACCACACCGTCGGGGTTTTGTGGCTTCCCGGTCTCCTCTACAAGCTGGCCGTCACCAGCATGTCGCCCGCTCACATGAGACTGCTGACGCTATGACGCTATTTCGGTGCTTTATTCACTTGGTCAAGGAGGCCACCTTCCAGCCACGCCCCATACTCGCAGGTATACCCCAGGACAGCTGCCTGCCGCCGTGCCTCTACGCATCCTACATCGAAGACATCTTCACCCTCCAAGACCAGCTCCAGGAGGGGCAGCAGGACTTATTGTTAGCCCTGCTCGCCGTCGAAAGCGCCTTCTTCGCTTCGTCGCGGATGGTAAGCCTCGCAATCAGGTCAAGATGGCCCGTGTCATCCAGCGCCCGTTACTGACATCCTGGCTGCCGCTGCGTATGAAACTGTCATGTTCGTTTGCGAACGGTGAACCCGCTAGAACAACGTATAATACACGGTGAGTAAGCCTCGGGTGTTACGAAAACCTTAGCACTACTTCGAAGTACTCGTCGATATCAACAAGTAAGGTCGGCCTTCTGCATCTACTTGTGGTTGAGCCGTGGATCGATTCGCCCCTCTATTGTGTATATGCAGTTGATGGATTGATCTGTCGTTTATACATCCATTTTACATCCAAAGCTGCTGCTCAAGTGCTCATATAATCAATGTCGCCTAAATAATATACTAAAATAATAATATACCTACCCACCACAGAACACATAAGTTAGAAAAGCCTTGTTGTTAAACCTTTAACTACAAGTACCAATGTAGTTATTTGGTGTTATTATTATTACATTTTTTTCAAAAAGTATCTTAATTTTAAGTTTTTACAATTCATACATGTTGAAAGAAATATTATAAAAAACATAAATCTACTGTTCCACTGACAGCAGAGCACGGCCCAAGCTACCGGTGCTTATTATTTTAGATTAATATTATTATTATATTAATACTTTTTGCAAAAATAGTAACAATATTCTAATAGAACTGTTAAAATTATTCAAAACGATAAAAATATAACTGCGAAATATTTAGTGATAAAGAGCTGAATGAAAAACTCGTGTATTTTTAATCATCATGTGGATTGTATGTTACACATATAATTTTTTTCCGGATGTTTACATTTACATGTTGTATATCGTCGTTGTCAAACCAAAATCTGCTATGTGCAAAAAGTATACTTTTGAGATATTGATAAAATAAGATTTCCTGAAAATGTTTAAAGGAAGGTTTTTTTAAAGAAGTATTTTATTTGCAAGTTAAGGTTGTTATACGTTAACTTATTTGCATTTTAAACATTAATATTTAATAGTTTATTTATTATTTTGATAATTGAATAAATTTTGCACATAACAGATTTTAAGTTGTCAATTCTAGAGCACATGACAGGTATTAATGAATAACATTTCGAAATTACGTAAGTATTTAATGATGGATAGGTACATTAAAACAGTTTTAATCAGACTTAAATTTAAGGCAATCATAAAATGGATGGTAGTCACGATCTATAAATGATTTTAACTCTTGTAATTGATTAAACTTGGATTGAGTTATTTCCAATGGCCCATCATACAATGATGCAGGTTCAGGATACTCTTGAGGAACCTGCCTTCGTTGCGGAAGAATTGTATATTCTTCTGGATGTCGAAGTTTAAAGTATACTTCACCAGTGGACGTGTATAAAAATGATCTGATATCATTTACAGTAGGATCGCCCTTCCTTTTACCTGGTCTAATAGACGGATAATTGGTGGATACTTTCTCATAATCCTTGAAGAAATCATAGTGAACTACTCTAATATCATAAGGTTGTTTGGGTCGGGCTTGACGTATTTTTGTAATGTAATCTTGAGGTGCATAAATAGGGGGCTTTATATAATGTTCGATAGTTGAGTGGACACTGTCGACTTCCATCATAGTGTGTCCCTTTTCTAAAATTATTTGTTCCACTTCTGCTTTGAAAAAATAAGCAAAGTTACTTAGTGAACTGGCCAAGACTTTATTTCTGTTTTGATAATTACATCCATCACTAATTATTGTGATGTGTTTATAAGCTCTGCATGTAGTTTTAAGGTAATCAATTATACAGCTAGTGAATTCATTGGATGTAACGCCTCCATCTGCTCCATGCCAAAAATAAATAGTGACATCTCCATTACGAGAATTATAAATCGTAAAATTGTGACACTGCAATTTTTGTTTATAATACAGAGCACCTGCAAGTAATTTTGGTGCTAAAAGGACACTTTGCACATCAACGGTTATCACTACGCTGTCTGGGTTCGTTTTCAAGTTTTCTATTGCTATTTTCTTAGCATGGCGTGCTTCATCTTTTTTTTGGATATGAGTTTCATAGACCTCTTGTGAGATATTTTTTAACTGAAAGCTAGAACATACATCGCACTGATCCTTTCTCGGTTTGTGTATTGAAATGTTATTTTTTCTAAGTACACTTAAAAAAGTATTTCTTGAACATGCCTTTTTATTTTGTTCATTGCACCAGGTTTTATAAACTGCATGCATATGCAGATGTGATAAAAATGTTGATTCTACATAAATGCGCTTTGATGACGCTCGACAATAGTGACTTGGCACTTTCGGAAGTAAATCCAACCATTGAGATACCGTAGCTCGTAAACTCGTATTCCTAGTAAGCACATTAACACTGTGACTATGTGCAGTTATAGAAAGGGTTTCATTGTCATGTGCTATTGCTGGCTTATCTTTAACCCACCGCAAGAAAGAATCACGGCCGAGATCAAGTGTGTTTAAAAAAAATAATCTGCACACTTTTACCTTGGTATTTTGGCAATCAGACTTGGGTACAAAAATATCAAAACCAATTTGTTTTTTAGAAGATAAACGATTATCACGTTTTCTTTGCTTACGAAAACTTCTTTTAGATACTAATCCTTGTAAGAAAGCCTTTTTTTCACCCCACGATTTCATATTCCAAAACTTAGAATGCAATATAGCCCGTTCTTGTTCCGACACCAATCCACACATGAAACTATTTTTGGATTTCAGCTTCGTTGCAGAATGATTACAAGGACTTTTTACAGATCGAGCCTCTTTTGGTGCATTCTGTTCTAACTTTCCATCCTTTTCCTTAAAGCCCATGTATGGTTTTCCCAGTAAACGGCGGCGTTTAGCTTTGGATTGACATAATTGTGGGGTTTGAGAGCTGTTTGGAATTTCAATGTTCACTATCGATTCCTGTACTGGACATGCATTTGATGAGTCACTGTCACTACTGTAAATAATGTAACGCCTGCCTTTGGTAGTTGTAGGAATAGATGAACTGTCACTCTGTTCCGGGGATGAATCTATTGACATGCTTGCATATACACCCGAAGATGTAGACGGTTGATTAGACTCGACGTAATTTAACAGATCTTTATTCAGATTTACTGATTCCCTGTGAGGCTGGCACAATTCTTGCTCATTTTCATCTCGTAAACATTTTTTCTCGGAATTTAAAACCAAATCAACAATTTTCTTTCCTCTTCTCATTGTTATCTTCAGTCAAAAACACCGTATACACTTTTATAACTGGGTAATACGTGTGTACTTAATAAGCTAACACGTTATTAACTGACTGCTTCAGAGTAGAGTTAAATTATGAAGGAAAGATAAACATCGGAGTGTGTAATGAAATTTGAGGGTAAACGTAAATAAACAGTAAAGATTTATATCACTCTATATTATATTGGAACGCAAAACTGTCAAAGATCAAAGAGTTTTATATTAATGCTTTGTTATTATTATATTCTGTATGAATAAGCTGTAATATGAGTATATAATACAGTTGCTATTGTTTAGATTAAACACTTAGCAGATTTTATATTAGTTGTTGCCATTGGTCGTGGTCAAATAAAATGTGCTATGTGGAAATATGTCACATAGCATTTTTTATTTGACAAAATTCTAGCTGCTGCACATAGCATATTTTATAATGAAGTCGTAGTTCGACAAATAGAGCTCATAAGCACTTAGCAGTTTTTTTATACGATTGATAAGGCAGTGAACTATTCGCTAAGGTCAAAATGTTACAATCTCAAAAAAGTGCACATAGCAGATTTTGGTTTGACAACGACGATATGTATATTGTACACTTTTTTAGACTTTTCTGTGTTCTGTGATAGTTAAGATCTAGTTTAGTACGTACGTAGACACATGACAACCCACTAGATTTTACAAGTTGCTTTACATCTCTCTTCTCTTCGTCACGGAAAATCACTTTTTCCAAAGTTTCTCTGGCTTTTTCATGGACGATTACTATATTTAGGTACTATGCAATATATGGACATAGTTGATTGTCATAATAACAAACATCAATCGGACGCCAAATAAGTAAAAAACAACAATTACCAAGCGTAGGCACGGGCGCACAGTATCGCGACAATGGCCTGCTGGCGGTCACGGGGCCTGTGACGTCACGCTCTCTTGCCGCGACTTTTAACCGAGTAGCGCATTCATTTAATCTCGCTACTCACTCATTTTTGGTCGTATAAAAAAACTAATTATACCAATGTTCAGGATTTTTTACGGACTATAATTCTACATTCAAAACTAAAAACCGCGTTGATCCGTTGATTATGTATCTTTCATATTAAGCGCTAACAATCAATAATTTGTTTGCTACCAGTACTTTATGCAAAAATAATGCAAAATGTGAATATATGACGAATTTACAATAAACCTCACCTACTTGTGACGAATTAACTTTCAATGTATGGAGTTTACAAAAATGTGACGAATTAACTTTGTGACGAATGTACAACAACCCTTTAATATTGCACCTTGCTCAATACTAATTCTGAATCATTAAAATGATTCAGAATTAGTATTGAGCAAGGTGCAACTGACCCAGATTCTGAGATCTCCCAATGTTGGTATTCATGCCCTAGCCACACCACGGTAGTCTAACAGTAACTCGTTTCACTGAAGTATGTAACCAAGATTTGTACCCTCACAAATACTGGCAACTCTTATGGTCAGAGATTATTTTGTACTCTTCCTAGAGTAAGATATTGATTGCATGCCACATGGCACAGGAAGAATTATTCAGGCTAGCCACTGGGGTCTAGCTCACCCAAATATAACAAAGAATTGAACCTAAATATCAGTGAAACATCAAATGTAAGACTTTACAATTTAAATAATCACCTAAATAAAATTATTAAATGTCAAATGTATACTAGGGTTTTATTTGATGTATATCACATCAAATAAAACCCTTTAGAAGTTGAAAAATTTTTATCAAAATCAATTTAGTAGTTTGGAATCTAGTTTTATTAATTTATCTACTAATGTTTGCCCCACAACTTTACCCACGTGGAACTATACACTACAAAACCTTGGTTAGAATCATATATTTTATACATATTATAATATCATGAGCGAGTTCATATTTCAACTCGGCTGATTTTCAGGTGGCTGTGATCACAACTTTTTTGAGGGCTGGATCCGCACCTGACTTTATACAAGAAAATCTGTTAAAAGAATATGGTCTAGACATGGTTACTACATAATAATAATATTATTGTTGTCTTGCAGTTGTCCCCCTTTTTTACATGCAAAGAAACTGAATACAAATTTTTGTTCACATTTCAACATATTATACAGGGTTATTAAAAGAAACCCATCGGTGTATATTTGCATATTTGTATCTGGCAAATGGATATTGTGATATTCTAATTCTTGCTTACAAGACTTTACATGGCTAAGTAATAGTACTTTGCTATTGGTATTGTATTTTAGTAGTTATGGCAAACCAGGGGGGTATGTATTTATTTTCTTGTAGGATTCTAGTTTTGTTAGATGAGTGAACATTTACACCGATCTCCAATTTCAATTCCATACCATGGCCACACTGGTATTATAATATTGTTACCCCTCAGTATGTGGCTTCCCTTTTTTCAATTCAGTAATAAATGAAACAAATGTGATGCTTCTCATCACCAACGGATCATATGAAATATGAATAATGATAAAATAATACATGAACTTCTCAACTATCTACATGATAAAATAAATTGAAACAAATTTCATGAATTTATTAAGAATGTGTTTCATGCAGCTTAAAATTTTTAAAAATAGAATATACGTTATAATATAACATACCTGTGTGTCGATCAAGCCAATATTCTGAGTATCTTGAACAGCAGCAAACAATGTTTAGTATCAACAGAAACCCCAATATAATTGAACTAATTGCTATAGTTATGTAGAAGACAGAAAAATCTCCCACTTGCGACGCTGCAGGATTAATGGCCTTGTATGTATCATTAACATGTACCCCTGCAAAGTAAGCGTGAGATTCAGATGCCATTTCCTTAACTTTACCTGTCAAAAAAGAAAATTGAGTCAACTCTAAATCTAATTACATATTTTTGTGGCTATAAACGATAGGCGCGCCCAATGCGCGTGGGCCGTGGAGGCGCGCCAATGCTAAGAACTATCGGAAGGAAGGGCGTGGTGGTGGAATATGAACTTTGAAAGTACGAGTACGTCGAAAAGTTTCCAATCAACAAAGAAAACGGAACAGTTAGTACCTAAATTCAAAATCACAATAGACAATGCTTCAAATATGTAAACTTAAAATCTATTTTAGTCAAAATCAGTTGCATTGCATTTGCATTTTAGCACAGACCACAAACTATATAGAGATACTACGTATGCACAGACTACATAGATTTTTTTTTAATTCTCCCAATGGTAGGCAAAGGTGTAGCCATACAGCCTTTTCTTATGTAAGGATGTTTTAAATATGTAGAGGGAGGAGAGGAGTTTAATCTGTTATGTCCTGATTCTTGATTTGCTTAGATTCTAAGTTGACTTGTTACAAATTCAAGTTTAATTTTTTTAAATATTTGTGACTGTGTTATGTTATGTGTGTGATGTTAAAAATTGATAAATTGCTGGATATATGTCATTGTTTTTAAAAGGTCTTGAGTTGTGCGCGGCATATTTTCTCGTTTATCAAATGATTCTATGAGCTTCTCAAAATTAATGTAAGCTGCAATCCAAAAGCTGAACAATCAAAAAATAAATGATCTAATGTCTGATCAGAATTGCCACAATAATTGTATGTTGGAGAATTAATAATATTCATTCGATTGAGGTGATCGAGCATGTCCCAAACGCAGTCTCGTTATCATAGTAAAAAAGTTTATGTTTGTCATTACATTACTTTGCGTAAACTCAGAACAATGACTACAGCATGCGTAAACCAGGGTTTGTTTCCAATTTCACTAACAAAAGAAGATCACTATTAATAGAAACGTCAACAAGATGGCACATGGTACATGTGCCATCTTGTTGACGTTTTTCGCCAATCTACCTTCCACTAAATGAGTAATTTTTCTTTCAGTTACAGGTATCAAATCTGACGTTGGAATGGAAATTAGTCTCTGAGGACGACACTTCTTGTCTTCTTGCTAAATCACGGACTACTTATAGATATGATGTTTAGTTTGGTTTAGTTTGGTTTAGTTTGAAGTAGTTAAAAATAAAACTTCCTTGGTGACCCCAGAGTCCCAGACTATAGAGATAGCTCAGACTTCTAACCCTGCGGTCCAATTTGCGCATAAGCGCGCTTACAAACTGTATAAATTGCGCAAGTACGGTTGCACTCGTATAGAACACCACATGACACCACACCACAGACAGACGTATAAAGGTTCGTCTGTGCAATAACACCACCACATGACAATACACATCTTCTATCTGTATTATAATAGAAAGTCGTGTTAGTTACACTATTTATAACTCAAGAACGGCTGAACCGATTTGGCTGAAAATTGGTGGGGAGGTAGCTTAGAACCAGGAGACGGACATAGGATAGCTTTTATTGCAGAAATCATCCCTTAAAGGGAAGAAAAGGGCGGTGAAGCTTATATGAGGAATCAATAACCGCTGAACCGATTTAGATGAAATTTGGTATGAAGATAGTTTGAGTTGTGGGTTGTGGGTGTGAGTTGTGGGAAGGATAAAGCATAGTTTTTAGCCCCGAAATCATTTCTTAAGGGTGTAAAAATGGGGGGAATTTGTAAAGGGAATCAATAACAAGGATTTCCACGCGGACGAAGTCGCGGGCAAAACCTAGTTTCAAATAAGTAATGCACTGTGTGCCCAAACGTCAAATTCTATTTTGGTAGCTGTCTCAGCTCGTTTCTTCGGGGACAGCCGAGACAGCAATACATTTTACAAAATACCTGCCTATTTTTGAATTCTCTCAACCTTATGTGTTACTAGCTGTGCCCGCGACTTCGTCCGCGTGAAATAGTAACTTTTGTTAACGTTGATAAAAAGTAGCCTATGTTATACCTTATATAATTAGCTATCTATTAGTGAAAGTCCCGTCAAAATCGGCCCAGCCGTTCCGGAGATTAGCGGGAACAAACAGACAGACAAAAAAAATATTAAATTGTGTTTTTGTTATTGGTTGATATGGAATAAGTAAAGCATTTACCAATAAAACTTGGCTTTATTTAACATAAAGAACCAAACTAATTTGTAAACATTGCGAAATAATTTAGTGACAATCGAGCAATGACACGCGTCAGTCAACATCACGTTATGTCGTAGCTCTATGGTCTTGGCATATCTCATATCATTGGTTTGGTACCCGATATACATTCATACCCATTTAGTAAAAACTTGTTATTTTGACATTACAAACAGACACTTCAATTTTATTTATTTGTATAGATAAATAATGACGAGTTTGGTATCAATTATTATTAATCGTCCTGTAATTATCAGAAATTATCACCAAGTCATCCAAAAATTAAAATCAAAGACTAAAACTTGTCGGGTCTTATTTAATTTTTAATTTTTTGAATGGCTAGTATAATTTCTGTAAAAAAGGATGATATTCATTTAGAATTTTATAGGAACGTTTGCTGCCATCTATTAAGTCGTAGCTAAACTAATACAGCAAACGGGAACAATTTTCAGGCATTGCAATACGCCATTACAATTACCTACATTATAATCTTGTGCTTACGCTGTGCGCATCGCGGTACCGCGTGACCTACTTCCTAGTTTGTGTGGCAGATAATTCGATTGTGTGTCACTAGATGGCAGTTTCATAACATTTGCTCCATAAAGCATCCATACTAATATTATAAATGGGAAAGTGTGTGTGTGTGTGTGTGTGTTTGTTTGTCCGTCTTTCACGGCAAAACGGAGCGACGGATTGAAGTGATTTTTAAGTGGAGATAGTTGAACGGATGGAGAGTGACATTGGCCACTTTTTGTCTCTTTCTAACCCTCCCCTTCCCTAGAATGGGGGGTGGAAGTTTGTATGGAGCATTCTGCAATTTTCAAGGTAGAAAGCTAAAAATTGGTATGCGAACTATTTGTGACTAACAAAAAAATCGTGCATCATATTTTTTTGGAAATCTGCCCCCAACCCCTTAAAAGAGGGGGTGAAATTTTATATGGGACTTTTTGCAGTTTTCAAGGTAGGAAGCTAAAAATCGGTACACAGACTCTTTGTCACCAACGAATAATACATGCCTTATTTTTTTTTTATATTCGGTGTTACCCCGAATTTAACGCGAGCGAAGCCGCGGGCAAAAGCTAGTATATTATAAAGTAATTAATATTAATGCCATCACTTTGCCGTAGACCATAGTGCCACCATCACAGTTTTTAAAAAGCCATCACTGCACTCTTTTAGCAACTTGGGACCAAAAAGTGACGCCCGATTGGAATTCAGTGGGCGGTACGGGATGCACAATAAAAAATTAAGAAATGAACATAAAAAGTAAACGTAAAGAAATCTTTTCAAAATATTTCATAGGAAAATTAATAAAAGGGGCGTACCTTACAACCGAACATGGCGGTGGTCATCCCTTCATGCTTATAACTTTACCTATAACCTTTGCTACAATCAAACCCGCGGTGGTCTTGAGACTAGACTACTTTCTTACTCGAAATTTTGTGGACATGTACGATGTACGAATAGGTAACGTTACCCGGCACTGCACTAAAAGAAACGTTACCAACCGCGAACTGTTAATCGTACCTAAGCGTACTATTCGTACATCATATATTACACATACTATTACCGTGGATATACAGACGGACAACGAAGTGATCCTAAAAGGGTTCCGTTTTTCCTTTTGAGGTAAGAAAACGGTGATCGTAGATTGTGTTACAACTTACAAGGGACCAAAATAATGTATTCAGGACGAGAGCGATTGACTGAATCCAGCGCGAAGCGAAGGATTGTAAAGTAGATTCCCGTCTTCCCGAACATAGCGAGGGAATTTAGAGTAGAATCCTAAGCGTAGCGAGGGATTCAAAGTTCGTTCGAGGTTCAATAATTTTGGTACCGCGTGGTACACTCTGCTATTCATCCCCCTCTATAAAAAATAAATTAGAGATGCTTTTAGTAGAAGAATATTTATATTTACATAACAAAATCACAAATATAGTTTCATGTACAAAATATCATAGGCTTTTAGATATTATTTTCTTGATTTGTTTGGTGGTAAATTGTTTATGACAGTGTCTGCGTGTAATTTTACACTATCTGGTCTTAATATCTCACTTTCACGGCTAGAACTCATCTTTTAATCAATTTGTGGGAACCAAATTAAATTCAGGATGAAATAAGTCTTAGCTCAAGGGAATAAATAAGTCTTTAAAGCGAAATAAACACTCTGCTTTTCATTACGAATACAAGGAAAGTAGTAAGAAAAACATGAATTAGCTAAAGAAAAATAAATGAATTTTATTTTCCACTAATGCTGTAGCCTCTTCTTCTCTTATAAAATCAGACTTTAAATCGATATCTGAATCAGATAATCTCATTATATCATCTGTTAAAACAAATCTCAGCTATACGGAAGTATAGACAAAACTCTACAACTCGAAAAATCAAATAAAGATCGGATTGCCGCTTTCCCGCCTATTTTCTTTCGTCATTAAAAATGGTAAATATTCCAAATCTAGGTTATTTCAAAGCAAAATAATTTAATAGGTACTTAACTTTGTTCTTTCAGTATTACACACAATGATTTACGTTTGGTAGTAAATCAAAGGTTACACCGCGCTGTAATGTAACTGAGTATAGAAAGTTGGAACATGGTTCAACAGAAATGTGAAAAAGAACTAGTTTCTTTTTATAATTTGACAGCTGTCAGTTGACATGACTTTGAATCTCCCTAGAGCTGAAAAGTATTGCTTTCAACCCGGTCCTCAGACAACTTCAGACCTACTTTCCGGATATGAGTTATGAAAGATTATTTCCGCACTACCTGCTCAGAAATGATAATTGTGTTATTTAAACCCAACATAAAATAGTAGGTCATTTAAAACTTCCTAAAAAATAGGGATTAAATTTATAGGTAATGAATTTCCTTCTCTCCCTAGGTATTGAACTAATTTGTATTTGGATCATCGATTGTTAGACAAAAAAAATGATTCTGAATCGACAACATAATAATCTTATAATAATGCACAAAAATCCCAGTCTCTCTCCTTGGTAAAAAGATTCATCTTATAATTTGATATAAATATAGGTTTCGCCCTAAAATGCTACCGGAAGTGGAGAAAAAAATCTATGACGAATAATTTTGGCGAACTTTTTCTTACGTACCCATGCAGACGACTTGACACAGTCTCTCTCTCTGGTTAAAGTTTCGTCTTATATTGCGATATAGGTTTTGCCCTAAAATGCTACTAGAATAGGGCTGCCATACGTCCCGGTACACCGGGACATGTCCCGGTTTGTAGCGTTATGTCCCGGTGTCCCCGTCAATAACTCATTTGTCCCGATCTGGGAGCTAGGTGGGTAGATATACCTACACGAGTTGATCACTATTATTAGCGCTTCAAAAAGTCATAACCTCGGAAAAATATGAATGGACAAAGAAAAGTGATATATCGAGAACGCGAACATTGAATAAGAGAGATAACGCTGAGAATAAGCATGTATTTTTAGTTTTATTGTTGGTTTAATTGAACATTTTATTTAATTAAAAAAATATCCTACTAAAAATGAAACTTGAAAGTTCGTATCGAAGTACAAGTCCTATTTTTTAATATAGTTTTTTGCTATATTATCATTCATTGAGCTTTTTAATTTTCCATTGTATAACCTTTTTAACTGACTTCAAAAAGGGAGGTTTCTCAGTTCGACCGTATATTTTTTAGGTAAAAAACGGAACCCTTATAGGATCACTTTGTTGTCCGTCCGTCCGTCTGTCTGTCTGTCAAGACCCTTTTTCTCAGGAACGCGTAGAGGTATCAAGCTGAAATTTATATCAAATACTTAGGTCTACTGTCCCTTGAAGCTGTGAAAAAATCAAACTTCTAAGCCAATGCAATCAAAAGATACAGCCGTTTATGCCGCAAATTTCCGCAAATTTTCGACACTCGCAAGGGAATCAAAACCTACAGGGTACTTCCCGTGAACTCAGAATCTTGAAATTTGGTACAAAGTAACGTCTCATAGCACAGCTATAGAGGAAAAATTGCGAAAACCGTAAATTTTTAGTTACATCATATTTATAATAAAAAAATTTAAATAATTTTGAACTTACTTCCCCTTTCCTCGTGAACGCGTAGAGGTATTAAATTGAAATTCATATCAAATAGTCAAGTCTATAATACCTTTAAGCTATAACAAAATCAAAAGGTTTGTACGGAACCCTCAGTGCACGAGTCCGACTCGCACTTGGCTGGTTTTTTATGTGTGTTCGCGGGTAACTTCGTCGTTTATAAACGTCGGGTTTGATGATTCTGGAAAGAAGATATTCCAAGGGTGGTCCCATGATAAGGAAACCAGGATCTGATGATGACATCCTATGAAAATCGAGGGAAACCCTTGAATTTCAAGGCACTTCCAATGTGTTTTATGTTTCTTCTTAAGATATTCAGGTATTTGCATCTGGTTGTCGTCATGTCCTATTACTGAACTGATGATGGAAGGTTTCTGATAGATTAGGAGCAGGGGAATAATTTCTTTGAAACTGTTTTGAGCAAAAGACGTTTTATTTTAAGTTATTCTGGTGTTTATCTTGGCTCAAATTCTTATGTTTATAGATATATTAACAAAAAAAAATAGTAACAGAATATATCCAATATCACAGTTTTATATTGAAGTCGAGTGCCAAGCAATGATCACCTTGAAAGTCTTTTAAAAAATATACTTAAAATTTTGCACCGAATTCAATATAAAACTGTGATTTTGTATGTAGTCTTTTATTATTTATGACTTTTTGTTGTTATTGAAGTGGGTTCTATATTTTGTAAAAAAAATCTAAGTAAGTATTCAAAATGTCCCGGTCGATAGTTCAGAACTTATGGCAGCCCTATACTAGAAAGAAGGAAGTGGAGAAAAAATCTATGACAAATTGTTTGATTTGTTGTTTGATTAATTAAGACTAATCAAAATCAATGCCACATTTTCCCACACTGCAACTCGTTAGGTTTTCATACGAATGGTAGTCAAATCAAAAAAATAATCCCAGCACACCTTTATTATTACTTATGCTTTTTTGTTAGGTTGTGGCGCTGCAGTAAACATTTAACATATCATTTTACTATTTTTCAAGTTTTGTTTTGTCTGAGGCAAGGCTAGTGCAAGGTAAGATCTTACATAGGCAGTAGGTATTTATGTTTATAGGTAGTTTACCAAGGGTCGATTCAAGGGCGTTGCCCAGTAACCCCAGCAGCGTTGGTATAAAGGGCGCACTATTGTATCTATCCACCCCTGATATCAAACAGTAAGTACCTACCTATACCTATTATAAGGATTGGTTAAAGTACTACCTACATACATGTCCTTTCACCGCGTGAGTTGCCTGATCCTGTATCATATTTCAGGCAGTAGCTTACTTTTATGCCTATTTTTGTTAGTACTCAAGTAGCAAAATTTGATTTTGTAAACGGTCTAGGCTAGGATATTAGATTTCATAATCATTCTCCTAAACTCTAACATGTTTCGCAACTCTAACATGTTTCGCAATTGTTACCGCTTATACATATAGCTGTCATGTTATTGCTCCGGTAGGATGCAAATTCATTTTATAATAATAATCTTCGATGCTACCATAAGCACAGAATAAGTAATTTGCTTCGTGCTAATTATTCGCTATTTGCTTCGTTTATTTATTTTTATTTTTTTTAAAAAAAAACGTCGCGCCACTATAGGATTTTCTGCTGTGTCGTGGGTGCAGTTACAAACATAGAATATCACATGCACATACGTTTAGAAGTAATAGTACTAAAGTACCATGAGCCACATTTGCCAATAAAAATTAAACCTATATTAAAGAAGCTGTATATAGCTTCTATCTATATAGCTGAGTTAGACTTTTTAGTCCTGTCACGTTGCACGTGCTACTGCTCGTGTTATCATTATGATAACAATCGTGCACTAGCCGCCTCTGGTGAAATTGAAGTTATTTTTCATATCTACGTAACAATTTAGTGTTCGTTATCATAATTTCAACCAAGAGACGCCCACTGTTGGACATAGGCCAACCCCAAGGATCTCGATACCGATGGGTCCTGCGCTTCCCGCATCCAGCGGCTTCCCGCGACCTTCACCAGTTCGTCGGTCCACCTTGTGGGGGGCCTACCAAAACTGCGTCTCCCTGAACGCGACCGCCACTCGAGGACCTTTCCGCTCCAACGGCCGTCAGTCCTACGAGCGATGTGTCCTGCCCACTGCCACTTAAGGTTTTGCAATTCTTTAGGCTATGTCGGTAACTCTAGTTCTTCTACGGATCTCATCATTTCTGATGTAATCACGTAGAGAAACCCCGAGCATAGCCCTCTCAATTGCCCTTTGAGGAACGTTGAGCCTTCTTATGAGACCCATTGTAAGCGGCCACGTCTCAATTCCGTACGCCATCACTAGCAACACGAACGAATTGAAGATGTTCGTCTTGAGACAGTGCGGCAGATGGGCCAATACTGCGTAGCTTTCCGAACGCTGACCAGCCGGCCCAGCCCAGCAGTCGATTTACCTCTTTCTGAAAGTTGGACTTACCGAGCTGAACTATTCGCCCCAGGTAAACATTTTCGTCACAGCTTCCAGCGTAGAGCCTCCAACATTCACAGGAGTGGGTACTAAACGAGAATTCGACATTATCTACGCTCGTCTTGTGCATGTTCATTTTAAGACCCACTTGTTGGAAAACTCGAACATTATGCCTAGGTCCTCCACGGTCTCAGCCATGACTACGATATCATCAGCAAAACGATGTACTCGCCGTTGATATTGATGCCGAGTCCTCTCCAGGCCAAAAGCTTAAGGCGCATAGTAACGTCAATCATAAAAAATCACTGCAGAAAAAAACCGGTTCTCTTCATAAATATTGTATAAAAAAATCTTTAAAAAAGATATGTTATTATTCAACACATTCTTTAGAGGATGGTCTTTTTAATTTTTTGATAAATTAATTAAAACTTGGTTAAAATGTGACCCAAACATGCCTCGATTTTAAAACTATAAACCTAATCGCTTCGTAAATATTAGGTTAAATCACATACTTTCGATTTCAATAAATAAAGTTAACAATATTCTAGGGGATGGTCTTTTTAGATTTTTCTTATTCGCCTTTATTAATTTTTTATTGAAATAATTCATCTTACGCGTAAAGGTTTGCTTGAATATTCCCCTCACTCTCACTCACTCACTCCCATTCAATCAGTGCGGGACGATGGACGCAAGGTCATTGGGAGCACTATGCGCCTTAAATAGGTACGAGGGTGGGTCAAAAAGTTCGCGGAATGGAGGGTAAAAAGTAAGAAATAAAACACATAATTATTTTTCCTTCTCAATGTATTCCCCCTTAACTCTAATACGTTTATTAAACCTATCAATTAATTTATAATGATTTCTTCGAAAAAAAAATGATTTCTCTTTGTCGTCAAAATAGGCCGAAATTGCGCTCTTCACTTCTTCATCGCTGGAAAATTTCTTCCCTCGAAGCTCTTTTTTCATTTTTGGGAACAAATAATAATCACTTGGGGCTAAATCTGGGCTATAGGGAGGATGTTCCAAGATTTCGAAGCCAACTCTTTGAACAGCAGCCATCGCAACTTGCGCCTTGTGCACGGGTGCATTGTCGTGCAAAAGGAGCACACCTTTAGTCAATTTTCCCCGCCTTTTTCTCTCACAGTATCTCGCAGACGTTCTAATAGTGCAGCGTAGTACTCTCCAGTGATAGAGACACCCTTTTCTTTATAATCAATAAGGAGGATTCCCTCTGAATCCCAGAAAACAGTAGCCATGAGTTTTCCAGCCGACGGAGACACTTTGAATTTCTTCGGAGGTGGTGTGCCCTTTTTGTGCCACTGCATGGAGTCTTGTTTGGACTCAGGCTCATAATGATGAACCCAAGTTTCATCTCCAGTCACAATTCGGTTGAGAACTTCATCCTTTTGTTCACCACAGAGCGCTAAAAACTCGCGACAACACTCAACTCGCCGCTGCTTCTGGTGTGGCGTGGGCATTCTCGGCACCCATCTTGCACACACCTTTGACATGCCAAGATGGTTGTGTAGGATGTTCAAAATGGTTGTAGCTGATACTCCAATCATTTCTGCAAGCTGTTTCTTCTTTAAACGGGCATCTTCCAATATGATTTTTTCAAGTTTTTCGACGTTTTCTGCCGTGGTTGCCTCGACAGGCCGCCCTGGCCTCGGATCATCTTCAATCGAATCCCTGCCTTGCTTAAACAAGTTGTGCCACTTGTAAACCATGGTTTTACCAGAGCAAGAGTCCCCGTAAACAGAAGACATCTCTTCCAAAATAGTCTGGGGAGGTTTTCCTTGTTTGGTAAGGAACTTGATGACTGCGCGAAACTCAATTTTCTCTATGTTGCAAATTTTCTTCCGGATTGAATTGTTGATTGATGTGTAGCTCAGGTAATTATGACCTATTTTTTTTTAACTTAGTATTTATACTCTTAATGAGTGTCACAACTAGTGCAGGTAGTAAAAAGTCACCTTTCCCCCCTCATTCCGCGAACTTTTTGACCCGCCCTCGTACATCCTCCAACGCAGCTGTGAACAGTTTCGGCAATATGTGTTCGTTATATTCGCCAAAAATAAACATATTTCGCGCTCCCTAATAATCTAACATACATAGAATAATTGTATATTTTAGAAGGAATATCGGCGAAAGGAGTATACGCGGAAAATCACACAAATGGCTAACATCTTACTTAACAGGTAGAAATCAAGTAGTAGAAATAGAATATTTTAATAATAATAGAAATATAATAGAAAACATCCGATCAAACAGTCACAATTTAAATGCCTCTATACCGCAAGGTAGTGTAATAGGATGCCTTCTTTTCCTTATACTCGTATATATAAACGACCTGCCTAAGATTATAGAGGAACAAAGTGTTTTGTTTGCGGATGATATACTTATCACTGCTTGTCCCATGTAAAACTAACTTAAATATAAAAGAAAATCTAAACTCTATACTTACAAAAATAGTAGACTGGATGAATAAACACAACCTAGAAATAAATTTCCTTAAAACTAAATTAACGACCTTTCATCCACACCAAAAGACATCTTTAAATATAAATTTCACTTTTGAAGGCATACAGTTACAAGTAGTAAATGAGTTCAACCTACTTGGACTAATAATAGACAACAATTTAAATTGGAAACCACACATAAAGAGAGTGAAGGCAAAATTGTCTAGTTTCTCATACGCCTTACGCGAAGTCAAAAAAACCACAGATTTTTCTACTGCTTTGGTCACCTATTACGCTTATGCATATTCATGGCTCACTTGTGGCGTAATCGTATGGGGAAATAGCACGGACGCACTAACAGTTTTCACTTTATAGAAAAAATTGATTAGAATATTGGTAAACATAGAACAAACAGATACTTGTAAACCACATTTCCAAGAACAAAAACTTTTAACTTTTCCTTCCATCTATATACTAGAAACATGTAAATTTGTTCGAAAACATCCGGAATTTTATACAGAACGAGAGAACATACAAACAAGATACCTACTTAGACATAAAAATAAATTAAACTTGCCAGATTCCCGACTGAAAGTGCACTCATCTGGTCCTTTAGTCATGTCCATAAAAATATATAATAAGCTACCAGAATATATAAAAAATCACAATAAACTCAATACATTTATGAATGAACTAAAACATTTTTTAATTAACAAAAGTTATCTCTATATATAAAAAAATGACTATGTTTTGTCGCGATTTCGTGCGTCGAATTTTCGTATTACACCCATATATAATAAAATCGTAGGGGTACAAAAATCTGTAATTGCGAAATATTAAGAAAAAAAATACACAGGTCACCTTAAAATCATTAGCAGAACACGATAGAATAGTTTAAAAAAAAATTGTTTGTTTGTTAGTTTGTTTGTTTGTTTGTTTGTCTGTTTGTCCGGAAAGATCTCCGAAACTACTGGACAGAATTTGATATGGCTTACACCACAATGCTTAGAATTTTCCGGAAGAACATTTAGGCATAATTTCGTTTGTTTAAATTCACTTTTTATTTTTAGTGAAAAAATACCATATAAAATTTTCGAATTGGCTTTAGGTAGAAAAACAACATGGCGCACGTGAAATTATTTTGACAAGTCTGTCACATAGTACCTCAGAAGAATAACTAAAGCCTCAGAACAATCACTACAGCATAGAAGGAAGATTAAAACAAGAATTAATTGTGTGCTATTTGTCTCTTTCTAACATACGGCACAAAACTGTGTAAATGTAAGAGATGAGTAATATTTGTCTTTTGGCATATCACAAGGTGGTCAGTATATGAATTGATTGAATTGTCATTTTGGTTAAAAATATTAAGAGGATTGTGAAGCTGTAAATTTTCATACAAAAAGCGATAACGCTTTTCTCCCTCTAAACATAGTCCAGTTTTCATAATTTTTGGAAATCTTGTAGATATAATGAAAAACTAGGTTTGTACGTTTTGATTTTGAAGAAATATTGCTCAGAATATAAGTTATTAGCATCTAAATATCTATATTTTCGACTTAAAAACTACCTTGAGCATTTTTGTCTTTTTTTGACTAAATTATACTGAATTACAAAAAAAGCAAAACGTACAAACATAGATTAAGGTATACTGAATCTAACGACACCAAAAGCGTCTAATTTCATAAAGGTTTAGGGGGGTAAAACAGTTATCGCCCGAAACAATATTTCAAACAGGAATTGTAGGCAATTTCGACCATTTCTTGCAACTCTCTCTATCGCACGATACGGGTCGGGGGCAGGGGTACAATGTAGTGATAGTGATGTGACATAATGTTATCGTAGTTATTGTCGCCTAGGGAGGAGAAAGTAATATCGATATATCGATCAATAGTGAAAGTTATTACTCAAGTCGGAACTATTAATCTTCACAAATACCTTATACATGAAAAAGTTAATATCTTTTTGAATACGTTTATTGATTTTAGTGTTTTATTTTAAAGATTTTATTTCAATACAAATTTCCTTATTTAAGGGTTAGCAGCCTGTAGCCTGTTAACTTTACTGTAAATTCCCAAAACCAAAAAGGAAAAAAATGTAAGTATGTAAGTAGTTGTTTGTTATAATAAATATGTGCCATAAAGAAACCAACTCAAAATAAATACGTATTTTGTTTCTTGTGATAGGTATTTGTTATGCAATGTATGAAGTTGGAGCAGCTAAAAACGTGTAATAGACTATGCAAGTAGCGTTATTTTTAATATTATTTTATTTGAATTTTATTCCTCTAAAGCTGAGCTCTAAGGTTTTACTCGCGTTATGGAATCTACGATTGTATAAAAAATACAAACGACAAAGTACCTAAATAATATACGAGTATGAAGGGTAGGCAGGGTAGGCTTATATGGGAAGAAGGCACCCTTCGTACGGTTTGAAGTTTTTTTTTCATTCTAACTATAAAATTTAAAGCAGCTGATTACATATACTAATAGGTATTTTTAACCGACTTCAAAAAAGGAGTTTCTCAATTCGATGCGTATGTTTTTTTTGTGTATGTTACGCGATTACGCCGTCAATTGCAGACTGATTTCCAAAATTCTTTTTGTATTCTCAAAATTATATTCCAATGGTGGTCCCACGGTTACCAAAGTTAGGATCTGATGATGGGATCCCATAAAAATAGAGGGAAATCCTTAAATTTTTAGGTGCGTCCAACGTGTTTTTTTTTTTATAAAAACGTCGCCCCACACTAGGATTTTCTCCTGTGTCGTGGGTGCAGTTACAAACATAGAATATCACATGCACATACGCCCAGACCGGAACAAATTTCTGTAGGTCATACAAAACATCTGTCCCGTGCGGGAATCGAATCCGCGACCTGTTGCGCAGTAGGCGATCGCTCGACCTCTGCGCTAACCGTGTCAACCGTTTTGTGTGTATGTTACGCGATTACTCCGCCAATTGTGGACCGATTTTCAAAATTCTTTTTGTATTCGGTAGAGTATACTCCTAGGGTGGTCCCTAGGTCACCAAAGTCAGGTTCTGATGATGGGATCCTATGAAAATCGAGGGATTCCCTAATTTAATTAGGGTTTCTTTCACAAAAAAGTTAAAAAAATATTTAACAAAAAATAAAAACTGACTTCAAAAACACTGAAAAGTTAAAAATTGTGTAAGAATAGGTACAGACAACAATACATTTCTATATTGAAGTCGGTGCCAAACGATGATCTCCTAGAAAGTCTTAAAATTTAGCATCGTCTTCAATAATGATGTGTGATGTTGTCTGTACCTATTCTTATATTATTTCTAACTTTTCAGTGTTTTTGTAGTCCGGACGAACCCGACGAATCGAACCCCGCCGGACGGACCTCCCGATCAACAACCGGTGGCCTCAACCACTAGATCACGGAGGTGGTAAAAATTAGAATTCTAAGACTATTAGTAACTACCCAAGATTAGTGTATAAAAATGAGAGGTATTTTTTATTTGATGCATAATTATTACTTTATATTTTTTAAATCCCTGCTCCTATTTAGTTTGTATGTAAAAGTATGAATTTATCTATCTAAAATAATAGATTTTTTATTTATTTTTAAGTTAACAAGAGGTCTGTTCTTGTTTAAACAATTGTAAATGTCATTTTATGTTTAGTGTTTATTTTTTTCATAAAAGGATCCATTATTGATTCACATCTCAAATGAAAATCATTTTAATTCAGTATAACACTCATCTTACAAAAAGTCATTTTCTTTAGACATGTAAATGTACGATAGATAAGTACTTTCATAACAAATAACAGCTCAGTCCTATAAAATAGGACTTGGTAGGGATACACAGTAAGTGCCTACACTATAAATTTCAAAGGAATACTGAAATTATTTAGAATATTTGTATTTTTGTTTGTAATGAATAAACTCAAAAACTAGCTCACTGGGAAGTCTCGGCGTAATTATTGTTAAAATTATTTTCAGAAATAAAGCTATTTTTATTTATTATATTTTTAATTTTTAAAAACTACTAGGCTGATTTAAAAAAAAATTTGACTAATAGAATGCTACATTATCACTGAGTAATATAAGGTTATAAAATAATTTTTCATACGGGAAAACAAAATTCCCTCACGAAAAACGAAAATAACGATGGCAAAGTTGCGAGCGGAAAGGCAGTCAGGAATAATACATAAGCAACGCAAAACATTACAAACGGTAAAATAATGATCTCGAGTTCTCGCGCCGAGGAGTCGCGCGCTGCTGTCGTTGTGTGCGTGAGAATTTGCGCGTGTTGTATTTGTGGTGTAAACGCCAGACGGGAGGCCGAGCGGTGTGAAACAGATAGCATTTTAGAAAATACCTACTCGCGCCGCGCACGATTACTTCACAATCCTCTTAAAATTGGTTAAAAATATATAACACGGCTAAATTCTATAGTACCTTGTATCGAAGATAGACCATCCGAGTTTGAACTATTTGAATTGTTCGTATAATATTTGTTTGTGCGTCCCGTGGCTAGTAATATTTTGATGATATTTTATTAATATTTAAGTGATTAGAAAGCAAGAATTCTTTAGGTATTTACAAATAGTGTGTGTTTGTGCACTCCGTAACACAATGTCTTGTGTAGTTTGGGGCTGCAAGTCTCATTCGTCGCGAAAGGAAAACAATGAAAATTTATTGACCTTAAATTGGCATGTTTTCTCATATTGTTACTTGAATGTGAGCTAATAAGTACACTTATATACATATGAAATATCGCTGAATCATTTTGTAGAAAAACAATACGTAATATTAACTTCACTTTTATGTTTTAGCGATTTTTAGAAAATTACTTTGAGGTTTTCTTGATCATGCGTAGTGTTGTAAAATTTTGTCGATATTTTTATTTTACAGATTTCCTAAAGACAATGTATAAAAAAATATGGATAAAGTGTACCTATTGTCAGACGAAATTGGAGTCCAAGAAAGCATAGTTAAATTTGCTCCAGATATTTTCCATCAGATTAATTTTGTATGTACTTAGTAGTAAAACTATGAAATGGAGACGTCATGACGTAAGTCAAGTTATTTAATGAAAGGAAATCTTTAAACTAAAATATTATTTATGAAAATAAAAACGTATTTAATTTAACGTATTAACTATTTCTTTAAGAGGATTGTGAAGCTGTAAATTTTCATACAAAAAGCGATAACGCTTTTCTCCCTCTAAACATAGTCCAATTTTCATAATTTTTGGAAATCTTATAGATATAATGAAAAACTAGGTTTGTACGTTTTGATTTTGAAGAAATATTGCTCAGAATATAAGTTATTAGCATCTAAATATCTATATTTTCGACTTAAAAACTACCTTGAGCATTTTTGTCTTTTTTTGACTAAATTATACTGAATTACAAAAAAAGCAAAACGTACAAACATAGATTAAGGTATACTGAATCTAATGACACCAAAAGCGTCTAATTTCATAAAGGTTTAGGGGGGTAAAACAGTTATCGCCCGAAACAATATTTCAAACAGGAATTGTAGGCAATTTCGACCATTTCTTGCAACTCTCTCTATCGCACGATACGGGTCGGGGGCAGGGGTACAATGTAGTGATAGTGATGTGACATAATGTTATCGTAGTTATTGTCGCCTAGGGAGGAGAAAGTAATATCGATATATCGATCAATAGTGAAAGTTATTACTCAAGTCGGAACTATTAATCTTCACAAATACCTTATACATGAAAAAGTAAATATCTTTTTGAATACGTTTATTGATTTTAGTGTTTTATTTTAAAGATTTTATTTCAATACAAATTTCCTTATTTAAGGGTTAGCAGCCTGTAGCCTGTTAACTTTACTGTAAATTCCCAAAACCAAAAAATTAAAAAATGTAAGTATGTAAGTAGTTGTTTGTTATAATAAATATGTGCCATAAAGAAACCAACTCAAAATGAATTCGTATTTTGTTTCTTGTGATAGGTATTTGTTATGCAATGTATGAAGTTGGAGCAGCTAAAAACGTGTAATAGACTATGCAAGTAGCGTTATTTTTAATATTATTTTATTTGAATTTTATTCCTCTAAAGCTGGGCTCTAAGGTTTTACTCGCGTTATGGAATCTACGATTGTATAAAAAATACAAACGACAAAGTATCTAAATAATGTACGAGTATGTAGGGTAGGCAGGGTAGGCATATATGGGAAGAAGGCACCCTTCGTACGGTTTTGAAGTTTTTTTTTTTCATTTTAACTATAAAATTTAAAGCAGCTGATTACATATACTAATAGGTTTTTTTTAACCGACTTCATAAAAGGAGTTTCTCAATTCGATGCGTATGTTTTTTTTTTTTGTGTATGTTACGCGATTACGCCGCCAATTGCAGACCGATTTTCAAAATTCTTTTTGTATTCGGTAGAATATACTCCTAGGGTGGTCCCTAGGTCACCAAAGTCAGGTTCTGATGATGGGATCCTATGAAAATCGAGGGATACCCTAATTTAATTAGGGTTTCTTTCATTAAAAAGTTAAACAAAAAAAATATTTTACAAAAAATAAAAACTGACTTCAAAAACACTGAAAAGTTAAAAATAGTGTAAGAATAGGTACAGCCAACATTACATTTCTATATTGAAGTCGGTGCCAAACGATGATCTCCTAGAAAGTCTTAAAATTTGGCACCGTCTTCAATAATGATGTGTGATGTTGTCTGTACCTATTCTTATATTATTTCTAACTTTTCAGTGTTTTTGTAGTCCGGACGAACCCGACGAATCAAACCCCGCCGGACGGACCTCCCGATCAACATCCGGTGGCCTCAATCACTAGACCACGGAGGTGGTAAAAATTAGAATTCTAAGACTATTAGTATAACTACCCAAGATTAATGTATAAAAATGAGGGGTATTTTTTATTTGATGCATAATTATTACGTTATATTTTTTAAATCCCTGCTCCTATTTAGTTTGTATGTAAAAGTATTAATTTATCTATCTAAAATAATAGATTTTTTGTTATTTATTTTTAAGTTAACAATAGGTCTGTTCTTGTTTAAACAATTGTGTCATTTTATGTTTAGTGTTTATTTTTTTCATAAAAGGATCCATTATTGATTCACATCTCAAATGAAAATCATTTTTCATTCCTCATGCTCGGAAAGGAGCGTTTCCTTGATCTGAGTATTGGGAGGAAAACGCTAGTTCCCACCAGCGGGCGGGAAATTCTCATACTATTTACTTCCCTCCTTAGGGCGGAAAGTAAAATTTTAAAAATAGAACTGAATTAGGTTACGTACATACAATCTTTGGTACAATGATAATAAAAGTATTTGGCTGAATGGCCAGTAACATGTAACGCGATGTGTTCCAAATTTAAAAATACCTGTGAAAAAGATAATTTTGGCGGGAGGGGAATCTGTTACGCTGTACCGAAATCTTGATTGTGTGATTTAGGTATTTAAGAAAAACAATGAATTCAAGCGATTCTGAAATTTCGGCTCCAGATTCAGTCACGAACGAAGCAAATACAATACTCGAAAATCTTTTGCCAAAAATTTCTAAGGAAAGCTATTTTTTATTTTCCTTGCATTCGAAATGAAAAGTAGAGTGCTACACACGGGTAAAAGGAATCAAACCCTACTCGGACTATAGCCGCCCTCGCTGCGCTCGGGCATCTAACAACCTCGTAGGGATTGATTCCTTTCCACCCTTATAAAGCAATCTACTATTAATTCAGTATAACACTCATCTTACAAAAAGTAATTTTCTTTAGACAGGTAAATGTACGATAGATAGGTACTTTTATAACAAATAACAGCTCAGTCCTCAGTCCATAAAGTAGGACTTGGTAGGGATACCAAGTAAGTGCCTACACTATAAATTTCAAAGGAATACTAAAATACTTTACGAAACTTATCTACTAAAATATTATAAAGAAAGAAGATTTGTATTTTTGTTTGTAATGAATAAACTCAAAAACTAGCTCACTGGGAAGTCTCGGCGTAATTATTGTTAAAATGATTTTTAGAAATAAAGCTATTTTTATTTATTTTATTTTTAACTACTACTAGGCTGATTTAAAAAATTTTTTGACTAATAGAATGCTACATTATCACTGAATAATATAAGGTTATTGTTGAGAGTGGACTGTATGTAGGTACTTGGAGTTAAACGCTGGTTTCTTTGTGATAATATTTGGAGCTTTATTTACTTCTTGCAAGACGACTTCCACTGACCGACTACAACTGACTACAATTTAACAGAATTCGGCCCTATATTTATACACTATCTGTTGGTCCGCGGGGGGACATCCCGCCCGCGGACCAATCAAAAGGGGCCGAATTTATTTATGATATGGTTCATTCATGGGGACTTGGCCCGCACAAGCTTAGACTACGTCCGCTGCTTAGTTCTGGGTCCCCGGCACTTGCGAACTGTCGTCAACAGTTATAAAATAATGTTTCATACGGGAAAACAAAATTCCCTCACGAAAAACGAAAATAACGAAGGCAAAGTTGCGAGCGGAAAGGCAGTCAGGAATACCTAAGCAACGCAAAACATTACAAACGGTAAAATAATGATCTCGAGTTCTCGCGCCGAGGAGTCGCGCGCTGCTGTCGTTGTGTGCGTGAGAATTTGCGCGTGTTGTATTTGTGGTGTAAACGCCAGACGGGAAGCCGAGCGGTGTGAAACAGATAGCATTTTAGAAAATACCTACTCGCGCCGCGCACGATGACTTCACAATCCTCTTAAGGAATCCTTGACACGGATGCCAAGAACAACCAGTTCAGATGATTTTTTTCTAAGAATTAAAATATTAGATCAAGAAAAGAACAGAAAGAGTCAAAAAGGTAAAATATCAAAACGCCGCCTTCGGAAAATTTACATTCTAACTAAGCCCGGCCGCACATCAAGCGCGATAAATCTATCGAAAAATGTCTTAACAATAAAGTATGGTCAAATGTTAATGTTTTTAGTTTAATTTCCAAGCATATGTACAAATAGTAGTTTTAGCATTCACGAATTTATCCAAGGTTCAAAATCCATGAGGGTTAAATTTTCGGGTAAGTAAATTAAATATGAGATTAACCTCAAGTACCTCTAAGCGATGCGATAAAAAATGAATTAAATCTAAGCGATGAAATAAAAGCAGAGTGTCTTCGATTTCCTTCCTATAGAATTTGTGAATCTCTGCAATAGAAAAATTCCAACATTTTAGATAACGGGAAATACCCGTCACTTAAATAGTCCAAATTTTAGGGTTCCGTACCTCAAAAGAAACACTGAACCATTATAGGATCACTTTATTGTCCGTTTGTCTGTCAAGGTATCGAGTTGAAATTAAAACCATATAATTACTCAGTTCTACACTAACAAGTTCTAGTCCCTTGAAGATGTGAAAAAATCAAACTTCTAAGTTAACAAAAAAAGGTACGGCCGTTTATGTCGCCAAAAACGTATATTTCGACATTCTCACGGGCATCAAAATGTTTATGGTACTTTTCGTTGATCTAGCTAGAACTATGAAATTTGTGAAGTTATATAGTCTGACACTACAAGTCAGGGAAAATCTCAAACTCCACATTTGTAATTAAATCATAAAAAATTTAGTCTCTATTTAAAGTATAACCTACAATTTTATACGGGACCCTCGGTGGGCGAGTCCGACTTGCACTTCCCGCTTTTAGTCTCATGAACGGCCAGCCTGACCATACCAAAGAGACACAGCAGCTATTAGCTGGATAAGTTACATAAGAAAATCTACCCTTAATTATTTATGTTATATTTCTCGTAATAAAGACATTTTAGTATTAGGGATCTATTAAATACCTACATAACATAAATATCGACGTTGAAACTAGGTGAGTGATGAGCACGACATCACTGGGAGAAGAACTGACAAGCGAGAATTAGTGACGACCTACAAAATTTCGACCTACAAGACAGTTCGTTTCCAAACCCAGCGATATGCATATCAAATGAAAGGCCTTGATGAGTAGAGCACTATGAACATAGGAAAATCGCCCTAAATTCAACATGGCCGCCGCTCAAATAAAACGGATAAAAGTTCGTTTCCAAACCCAGCAATATGGGACTATGGGTATCAAATGAAAGGCATTGATGAGTAGAGCACTATGAACCTAGCAACATTGACATAAATTCAACATGGCCGCCGCTCAAAAAAGGTGGATAAAAGTTAGTTTCCAAACCTAGCAATATGGGTATCAAATGAAAGGCATTGATGAGTAGAGCACTATGAACCTAGCAACATTGACATAAATTTAACATGGCCGCCGCTCAAAAAAGGTGGATAAAAGTTAGTTTCCAAGCCTAGCAATATGGGTATCAAATGAAAGGCCTTGAAGAGTAGAGCATTAGGTACCTAGGAAAATCGACCTAAATTCTAAATGGCCGCCGCTCAAAAAAAAGGATAAAAGTTCGTTTCCAAACCCAGCAATATGGGTATCAAATGAAAGGCCCTGATGAGTAGAGCACTATGAACCTAGCAACACATAAATAAATTCAACATGGCCGCCGCTCAATAAAGGTGGATATAAGTTAGTTTTCTAATCTAGCAATATAGGTATCAAATGAAAGGTCTTCAAGAGTAGAGCACTATGGACCTAGCAATATTGACGTAAATTCGACATGGCCACTGCTCAAAAAAGGTGGATAAAAGTTCGTTTCCAAACCTAGCAATATAGGTATCAAATGAAAGGCCTTGAAAAGTAGAGCACTCTGAACCTAGGAAAATAGCACAAAATTCAATATGGCCGCTGCTCAAAAAAAAACTGATAAAAGTTCGTTTCTAAGCCCAGCAATATGGGTATCATATGAAAGGCCTTGATCAGTAGAGCACTATGTACGTAGCAACATTGACGTAAATTCAACATGACCGCCGCTCAAAAAAGACGGATAACAGTTGCTTTTCAAACCCAGCAATAGGGGTGTTAAATGAAAGTAGGCCCTGAAGGGTACCTAGAGCAGCCATGCTCTAAGTGTGTTTCGCGGAACCCTAGGGCTCCACACTACCCCTATAAGGGGTTCCGCAATAATTTAGAAAAATCAAAACACCCTCTCTGGTCGTACTTTCATTATGCTTATTAATAAAGAATACACTTTTAAAAACTGTTGTTTTATTTTAGGGTTCCGTCAAGTATTTCACTTTCCAAAAGGGTTCCGTCACCAAAAAAGTTTGAGAACCGCTTCGGGGCCTATTGGATGTTCGATGTTAGATGTTACCTGTGTTTAGTGTCCTTCGAGACCGTGATAATGCAACGATCGTGAACTAACTAACGATAACTCCAAGTTCGTGTGTTGGATGTTAGTCATCACGGCGAGTTTGCTAACTGAACTATGCCAGCAACACTATATCGCACAGTACACGTTACAAAAACGGAAGTCTCAATACATTTTAAGGCTAACCGCATAAATACGTTTGTTTCGCATTCGTTTTCTGAATGCGGGCATTCAAATGCATCAAATCTATACAAAATACTCATTGACTGCCGCACACGTTCGTTTTTATTACGAACGGAACACGTTCTGTACGTACGTTTAGGTAGAATGGTAGAAATCCCGAATGCGAAGAAACGAACGTCTGCGCTACGTTCACGAAACTCCGTGTCTGTATTCCGTGATCGGATATCGAATAAGTACGGAAAACGTATTTGTACAGTAACCCCCCCATTCATGCTATACATTAACTCTACGAAAACCGCCAGTATTACGAGCGACATAAGAACAGTTCAAAGGTCAAACAGTATAGCTTGCCAAGGAGCTTACTGTACGACCAGTCAAAATTGGCCAAGTTGTCATATCCAAAAAATATATTTTGTTGGTGGTACCAACACCCATTATAAAATCTAAACTTTATTCGTATACAGTTCTAATTTATTAACAATTGTTTATTTTAATTCGAAACATGAATACGGTAAAGATTATTCTTGCAACTGTGTAGTTCTTTCTACTGAAGAAGAATTTATTAATATCAATAATGTCTCTAAAACAATAATAATACTTAGTGTTTATAGTAATATTTAATGTATTTAATTTTGTGGACTGTTAGAAAAAGAGCATTACGAACCTACGAAAATTGTCCTAATTTCGAAATGGCCGATGCTCAAGAAAGGCAGAATAAAGTTGAATCATTATGGAATGAAATGGAGGAAAAAACTAAACACTGTGTTAAGTATTTTGATGGCGAAACGTAGTTCGCGGGCACAGCTAGTTACAGTATAAAAGAATATCTTGATGATAAATTCTAACTATACTAAATAACACCCAAAATAAAATTATAACACCCTAGTCACAAATATCTTTTAGACCTATATACCGGGTGTAACGGAATACCGCAATAATATTTAAGGTTGTTGATTAACAAAAAAATATTTTTATGACTATTCTTGCTATTTTTATTATATGCCTACTTTTGATTTAATACGCTTAACAGTTCAGCGTATTAAATCAAAAGTAGGCATATAATAAAAATACAAAGAATAATCATAAAACATTTTTTTTGTTAATCAACAACCTTAAATATTATTGCGGTATTCCGTTACACCCGGTATATATCAATTAGTAAATAAATAAATAATAGAAATGAAATCAATAAGATTATTTGAGAAAATGTAAACAAAAATTTGTGTGATCAATTTTTGTTTAATTTGTATTTTAATTTTATTGTTGTTTGATTTTTAATAATAATCTAAGTTCTAAAAGCTACATAAAAATAATGATAATTAATATAATAGACAAATTTACATTTTAAGAAATAAATAAAAATAAAGAATTCAGTATAATCCGCCTAAAAGTACTTAATATTTTTCGTAATGACAAAAAGGAAAAAAATATATATACTTACTCGTATACAAGAATTCGTCCTCTCTCCTATTATTTTGTGCTGTGTCCGCCAGGGTCCATAATTGTTTCTGATCATTCAATTACCATCTAAATGTACTTATGGAACGCAATAAAATATTGAGTATTGAGTATTGAGGAATATTTTTTTTTCTACTCATGGTATCAGTTTACTGGACTATAATATCGTACTAAAGAACATCTTATTAAACCATCTCGGCAAAGTTGCAATTGTTATGAATTGCAAGTAAGGTTGCCACCTGTACTTTATTATAAAGTATTATACGTTATTTCATGTAGGTACTTGTACTCTATATTGTTGGCATAAAACAATAAAGTAAGAGAAAATACTTTATTTTGCTTCATTGGATTTCTCTAGGATTCATTCAACATTTAATATACAAAAAAGTTTATTGTAAGAATGTCTACGTAATACGGAACGACAGATTATGTAGAGGTCGCCAGAAGCTCATTCTGTTTCTAAAAAGTTGTCTGTTTTGTTTGATTGATTGAGTGCAATAAAAATAATATAGATAGCAATTTTGCTAGAAGTGACGAAAAATATATTTTAAGAATAATAATAAAGTGGAATAAGTAATACTTTATTTTGACACAATGTAAGTACTTTTTTTTTCAACCTTTAAAATCCAATCTACTTTATTTTAACCGAATTCAAAAAAGGAGGAGGTTCTCAATTCGATGCGTATGTTTCTTTTTTTACAAAAAAGGTGGCAACCCTATGCAAGTCACTTAGTCGCCATATTTCAGCTTAGTTTATAAAAGCATCTACGTACGTCCTTTTTTACCTATTGCAGCATGTCTAAGATATTGATAAGAGTGCCATGTGCATTGCCAGTTTCGTGCTTACAATGCATTATTATATGCAGGATTATTTTTATCACCCCGGAAAATTTAAGGTACGCTTCAGGACACGGTAGTAGAATGATTTCATCATCAACAGCACATATATACGTCCCCACCGAGGAGCTCGAGCCTACCCTAAACTAGGGCGATTAGGCACCACGCTGGCCAAGTGCGGGTTGGTCGACTTCACACACAACCTGTAAAGAAATTCTTTCTTTACATGTGTGTGCAGGTTTCCTCACGATGTTTTCCTTTACCGTAAAAGTAGAATGATTTATATTAATAAACTAGTAGGCCCGGCAGACGTTGTCCTGCCCGATTCCAGCGCCACCTATCGGGTCCAACTTTACTTATAAACCTTCCTTGAACCAATCCAAATACACACAGAAAATTTCGTAAGAATCGGTGCAGTCGTTTTGAAGTTATGGGCGTGCATACATTTCGAAGATCCATTTTTATTTTTATGACAAGATAAATAACTCGCCTATTTAATAAAAATACATTTTCTAAGATTTTTTTAAATATTTCTTTTATATTTCATATATTGGAATGGATGTGTCCTGAATGAAACGTCCCTTAAATTTTTCGGGGTTATAAAAATATGTAGCCCTGTGTAAGACTAGAAAAATTAATCCAATAACTTTAATATGAGTGCATGTGTCTTTTGTAACAATGAAGACATATAATACGTTATTAAGTGTAAATATTATAATTAATACTTAAAATTTTATAATATCTACGTTACTTATAATAATACATTAAGACTTCAGGTACTGGAAAGAATCGTATAAAATAATCATGGATACGCTCAGGAAACCACGTAATAAGTTTGAAGGTACTAGTAGGCTAAGTAAGTAAAATTAGATTCATGCGTCTTAGCTTCCTATAGGACATTCAGTCTTATAAATCCGGCCGGGGAGTCTTATGGTAGTTAGAGGCCTTCTTCTGCGAGCAATTCATTCGCCAAAAAAAACCAACTTCAAAAACACGAAAAAGTCAAATAATATAAGAATACATCCCAAGTAGAAAAAAGTCCTATAATGAAAATTATAGTAAATTAAATAGTATTGAAAGAATTATTCCGGAACTCCTAACCTACCTGAAACCTTCCATCATCAGCTCAGTAAGATGATATAATGACTACCAGATGCTGATACCTGTCGCGGATTTCCGCGAATACTCTGACTACTTCCGGTAAGAAACGAAGTGAGTAAATTGATACAATGATTATGGTTCTAATATTGTTATTGGGTAATAAATAAATTATGAATCTAATTATGTGAATTATTAATGTTACCGATACTACCAGCAGCATTCCCAATTCCTTTGTCAGTATAAATAGCGTTGTGTCGACTCAGTGGTAATAATGGTATTGTAATGTGTCGGTATTTTAAGAATGTTATTCTGCTTTGCCTATAAGGCAGACATGTGGCTTTCTCTTGTGACTTGTTCAATTCGGTTCTGAACATCATAGTGATCGGGTGATAAAAGGCGAGACCTGGGAGCGAAGAAAGGTGCAGCAGGTGAGAGTGTGAACTGGCCAGGTGGCGTCGTTATAAATAATATAAGGATATATTATGGTAAGTGCCTGATGGCTTAGTTAAGAATTATGCAAGTTCATCAAGTATGGTCCATCTGATATGTTCAACCACAGAACACTGGAAGAGGTTTCTATGTTCTGTGTGTCCAACAGTGGCCGGAGAGCCGGGCCTCTCCTGATCTCTTGTCCTGGGGGCGTACGAGATGCGTCAAGGGTAGCCTGGGGGCGTACACTGTTGCGTCAAGGGCAGCCTGGGGGCGTACGAGTTGCGTCAAGGGAGTCCTGGGGGCGTACGAGATGCGTCAAGGGTAGCCTGGGGGCGTACACCGTTGCGTCAAGGGCAGCCTGGGGGCGTACGAGTTGCGTCAAGGGAGCCTGGGGGCGTACACGTTGCGTCAAGGACAGTCGTGGTTGGACCACGTGAGGCATCTGGTGATGCAGGCGATGAAACCGCCTAGTTGTGTGAGAGAGATCAGGAGTGTCAGTGATGACGCAGTTAAAGCGGTAGTAAGACCGTAAATAAGTTGCGAGGCATGGGCAGACTATAGGGGAGGTTAGAGGTCTGTGAGGGGGTGAGCCCCCGTGGTTGTGTTGATTATAGAAAGGCAGCTCTCACGGTCCCTAACGGAAGGGACAGGTGTAATGCCTCCTAGATGTGTCTAGGTTTCCTGTCGTTAGTACTGAGAATTTCTCGGCTTCCGTGCAGAGAGTAAAGCGGGCCGTATGACCCGTTCCATTGACTATGGCTCTCAATGCGTATAGATAAGACGATACTTCGTGAACAACCTATGTTACTCCTTAAAGTTATTAATCCGTTTTGTTCTTATGTCGTGTAACCTATTGTATGCATTACGGTACATAGAAACCGCCACGACATAAAATGGTGGAGGTGCTGGGATGATTCGAGTATAAAAAGGCTTGAATTACGAGAATCCCGACAGGTTATGTTGGATTATTATTTTCCCGGTGATTGGAGTAACATTCGCCCACGTGTTATTTGTGAGGTTGGAGTATATTACAAGAATTATTTCGTTAAGTTAACGTTTACTTACGAGGTTCTTTATAACTTACCTACCTATTATTTGAATATGCAAATTTTGTAATGAGTCCAGTAATCATTGATTACTATGGTTCGGATATTAAACGGGCTACCCGAAGCAATCAAATAAAATTAATTATCAGTCTGCCATACTCCTATGTGTATCTTCCTTTATTTGTGTTAAATGTGTCTTTGTTTATATTTTGTTTTATACAGTTACGGAATTACGTTCTTGTCTTTTATTCAAAGGTGTTCTTTGAATTCCTACGTTTAAAAAAAATGCTGTGTGTTCTAAAACGCGTTTCAATATTTTTGTCGATAAAGTTGGTGCCGATGTGTTTTAATATTTCGGTAAATTTTATTAATGTACGGGAACTTGTGTAGTAATAATTGTTTTTTATTTCGTTTGTATACATCCGCAATACACAAAGGTCTTTTCTTAATAATGATCAAATCGCTTATGCGTACCAGTCAGTGGTATCGACAAATTTTTATAATAGTAAATTTTTAGGATAATATATATATGTGCGGTGTGTTGGTTGTAACTCACGGGGCGTAATAGCGCCCAGTGTGGGTAACCAGTGTACGCGCGTGTGTTGTGCGACGCTTTTCAGCACGCTTGTGAGGAAAAATAAATAAAGACTGAGTTTCTTGATTAAATAACGCAAATCATTGTTGATTTGTGGACGAGCTAAATAATGGTCTGGAAATGGTCGTTTGGAAAATTATGTGGTTCGTTGATACCTTTTATATTATCTCTGGCCTTTAAAAAAAAAAATAGTAGGTACATTACTGGCGCGGTCGGCGGGTTCAGCATTGCCGGACTTTGAGAGGCGTGCCTCAGCTATAATACACGTGTTTATGAGCTGCCTTGTGTATAAAAAAAACCGGTAAAATTAGATTCACTTTACGAGCAAGTGTGTTATCAAATTGTGGCCTAAGCTCCGCTAGTAGTATTTGATCTGAGGGCCTAAGGCTGTAACATAATGGTCAAATTAATCGTATATTTCAATTACTAAAAAAAAAAGGCGGGAAGAGAGGAATTTGTTTAACTGTGGAGTTTTATCGACACCTATTTGCCAAATGAAAATAGAGTCCAAAGAGTAGTTTTATATACGGGAAATAGAGTCGGCTGAAGTGGGCACATTGTGAAAGCTCACCATCGATTGCTAGTGACCTAGAGCAATTATAAGCCAAAATATGACACTATGTTTTGTTCGTAGTCCAAAATTAAAGCCCAGGTAGCATTAAAAAACTTTTAAATTCGTAGGTTTTACTTACTTATTGTATTATTATGCATTTTGTGTTCTTTACTAAAATGCGAAGCGACTGTTAATTGACCTATCCATAGTGGATTTAATCCAATGGTGATTAATTTATAGTGCTTAGAAGTTAGTGGAACTATTGGCTGATCAATAATAACATTCTATTGATTTGGTTACTATAATTGGAATGGAAGAATTGCTTGCATCGGTTTCATAAAGTATATGAGTATATTAAGATATATAAAAACTCATATTAGTTTGTAGGAATTGTAGGTAAGTGATAACCTGCTTTATTTTGTGAAATACTTGTGAAAAAAAAATTTTTTACATACCTACAGGTATGTAGATGAGAAAATTCAAAACCACAATGATTAAAAAAAAGGATATGGGATGATTAAAACAAAAAGGGGGAAATGAAGTACCATTTTCAAGACATTTCAGTACATTGTAACTAGTGAATTCACTCATACATAGGTAACTGTTGTATTACCTACATGTTACAAGTTATTCCAAAGAATTTCTTCTTCCTTGTGTTATTTCGATACTAAGTGTCACTTACGGATTAAGTCTTGAAAATATTTCTACCTTGTGTGGTCATGTTACATTATTTTACTTACATTTTTAAACATCACCAAGTGGCTAAGTAAATGGACACTGTTTAGTGGTGGTATAAATTTGCTTAACATTTGCAAGTTAATATCATGTTTTTGTGAAGATAAACTTTCAGCTTTTTATTTTAAACTACCATAATTAGTTAAGTTTCACAGATAGGTAACACCATGGAAATAATACTAGCACCAAAACATACCAACCATTGTAACCTGTAATAACGAATTAACGAACTGATTTGATTTTGATTTAATTTGACCATTCTTGCTGTTTTTTAGTGCTTAAAGACATAGCTTGCCTCTAAATATCTGATGGTTTCTATAGTATATTTTAGATAAATGATGAGGTGCACATATAAAATGTATACAAAAGCTTTCGAATGTCACTTAAGACATTCAGCTAGTTTAGCTCTAGTTATATTTAGGCTCTTCTAAAGAGCTTAGCAGCTCTTTGGGGGGCAGTCATGTTGGGTTTGGAACGCAAATTTGCTAGTTTGAACGCATCGTTATCCTAATATTTTCACCCTACGACGGTAGTGAAAAAACACCTGTCAACTGCCTGTTGCAACTCCGCCGCGAACGCGAACGGTCGACTTACGAAAAAGTCCCGCTCCAAGTGCTAGATTAGTGGCAGTTGGCTTGGCAGCACTCAATTTACAACTCTACACGCACGGAAAATCATCTGCTCGTGTGAAGGGCAGAAAGGCGATCCCCTACCAGCCATAAGATCAGGCTGATATCAAGCGACACACAGAACCAGCAATCAGTAAGTCGTATTTATCTCCCATTCTGTCCCGCACATGAATTTCTGGTCCTTCGAGCCGGATTATCCTTTTACCCTGTTCCTGGACAATCATCATTTTTACCAAAACATTTTGCGTAATTCATTCTAGCTAATTTTGTAATTCGATATATATATTTTTTAAAGTGGGTACTTCTAAAAGCCTTAGCTATCCTACCTTCAAAGAGTAACATTTTATACAAGAACCTACCTTCCTTAGGAAATGTTATTTGTGTCCATAATTGTTACCGTGGAGTGATCTATGGTAATATATATTTTTTATTGCATAGCTTAAGTGACATTTGTGCGAAACTTGGCTGTACGCCATTACGCTCTTTTGCCTTGTGCGATTGAAAACTTGGAGTTTGACATTTCATTGTAAAAAATATTTGCTGGCTGTTTTCTTTGGTTGTTTTTTCAGTAATCTAGTTTGTTATTTCGTACATTTCACATTTTCATAATGAGTTCCAGTAAGAGTGGAAAATCAAAATGCACTACTTCGGATGATACTTCGAGATACGCAATAAGTATTATAAAAATGAATGCAAATGATAAGTTCATGGACTCATTGTACCAATTAGCAAATCAACTTGGTTCGCAGCCTGAAAGAGATCCTGCATTGTTAGCGTCATTTAAAGTGCGTTTCCGTGACTTAGATGCATATCGTGATAACTTTCAGAATGCTCATGATTATGTGTTGGCGGTTTCGACAGATGAAACATTTAAGGACGAACTTGAGAAGCAGTATAATAGTTTTTTTGACAAATACTATTCAGTGCGAATGCTCAATGATATTGTTTCTCGAGATACACTTACTGGTTCGAACCAAACTCAAATACAAGTACATAAGCCATCACATTTCTCGTTACCTAAAATAACTTTACCTAGATTTTCTGGTGTTTACACAGAATGGCCTAACTTCAGTGCAATGTTCGATAGTTTAGTGCATGAAAACCATGAGCTACCTAAAGTACAAAAAATGCACTATCTATTGTCAATATTGGATAAGGAACCATTAAACTTAATCAAACACTTGGAACTCTCCGACAGTAACTATTTAATTGCTTACTCTTTATTAAAAGATAGATATCAAAATAAAAGAATAATTGCTGATAAACATTTGGAAGCTATATTAAGTATACATTTAAATCAAAATCAATTTAACAATAATTTAAGAAAATTGGTTAATACACTTAAGGAAAATGTTCAAGCGTTAAATGCACTAGGGTTTGATACAGGATTATGGAGTTTTATCTTATTACACATTATTCTTCGGAAACTACCCACTGATTTGCGGACAAAGTTTGAGGTGGACCATCAGCGGGAATCATTAAGTGACATTCCAACTTTTAACAATTTACTAGATTTTTTGGAAACTCAGCTTAAAGTGTTGGAAGCTGTCATGGGATCTAAATCAACTTCTAGTTCTAGTAATCAACCAAGTACTTCTAAATCTCTTTTTGTCAAACTTCCATTTAGTTGTTCATGTTGCCAGGGTGAACATAGTGTATACACTTGTCAAAGGTTTAACTCGATGACACCAACGGAACGTAAACAATTTGTTATTGAGAACAAATTATGTTTTAACTGCCTCCGCCCACACTCTGTCAATAAATGCCAATCCAGAAGCTGCTGTCAGATTTGTCGTGGCCGTCATCATACCAAACTTCATTTAGGTCACACATCTATCCACGACTCTTCAACTCAGCCTTCCCAGGAGGTTACTGTATCGACTCTCAGTTCTACAGTTCAACCTACACTTGCATACAGTATCCAAAGTGGATCAACTGTATTGTTGGGTACGGCAATAGTTGGAATTAGGGATAGTAATAACTCCTTGCTTAAAGTACGGGCTTTAATAGACAGCGGCTCACAGGCCACTATAGTCACTGAGGCTTTAGCACGAAAACTGCATCTTTCTAGGTCAAACCCCATGACACTTTTTGGGTTGGGTGAATCTAGAGGACAGCGCACCAGTGGCAGTATATCATGTACGATCCATTCATTAACGGATCCGACCAAGTCACCATTGCAAACCACTGCGGTTATACTTAAAAGGATCACTGGTGCTCTGCCTAGCGTTCACATCTCTCCTGAGGTGATTAATAGATGTAGTGATCTTCGATTGGCTGACTCAGATTTTTTTGTGCCCGGCCCCATCGACATATTATTGGGTGTGGACTTATATGATCAAATTTTTGATGGTCGCAAACTTTCATTAGGTGAAGGGTTTCCTTCAGCATATTCATCTATGTTCGGATGGGTTTTGATGGGTAGAGCTCCTATGGAGTCCTCTGGTTCGCATCAAGCTGTATCTATGTCCTGTACAGTCGACATCAACTCTATCCTTAACAAATTTTGGGAGGTTGAGGAGGTTCCGGTTAAGGTCATGCAGGATCCAGAAGATCTGCTTTGCGAGAAACATTTTGTAGAGACTCACTCCCGTGACTCTACTGGCAGGTTTATAGTGCGCTGGCCTTTCAAAACGGGATATATGTCATTGGGTTCATCGTATGAGAACGCTTTGAAGCGGTTCTGTGGTCTAGAGCGCAAGCTGTCTAGAGACTCTAGGCTCAAAGAGCTCTACATAGAGTTTATGCGAGATTACTTGAGTGCTGGCCACATGCGACCAATTTCCTCTAACGTGTCATCAGGCAGGTACTATATTCCTCATCATGGTGTTTTGAAGGAGAGTAGCAGCACTACCAAACTTCGCGCGGTATTTGACGCCTCCGCCCCTAGTAGTTCCGGTGTCTCTCTTAATCAACTCCTGATGGCAGGTCCAAAGCTGCAGCAGCATGTTGAGGACATTATTCTGCGATTCAGAACTCATGCGATTGTGTTTACTTGCGATATCAAGCAAATGTATCGACAAGTTAGGTTGCATAAAGACGATTGCAAGTTTCAGGCCATCTTCTGGCGTGAGTCTCCTGACCAGCCCATCCAGCAGTTTGAGCTCACTACCGTAACATATGGTGTATCGAGTGCAGCTTATTTAGCAATACGTGTTATACATGAGCTGGCATCACTTAATGCAGAGCGATATCCCAATGCTGCTGAAGTCTTGAAAAATGACACTTTTGTGGATGACGTCATAACAGGTACTGATGACGTTCCATCCGCTAAGTTACTTCAACAGCAATTGGTCGATGTTTTAGCTCAGAGTGGCTTTCAGCTTAGGAAGTGGGTTAGCAACTGCGCGCAAGTCCTAGGAGAGTATCCTGCTGAGCATTTGGAGAAGCCTCTCCGGTTTGAGGAATCTGGGGACAATATTTTTAAGGTGCTCGGAGTTGAGTGGAACTCAATCTCTGACAGTTTCGTTTATCGGGTCTCCAATCAGGTCGATGCACAACAAAACGTGAGATACTCTCCAACATCGCGCGCATCTACGACCCTTGTGGCTACCTGGCACCCATCACTTTTTATGCTAAAGTGATGATGCAACGAGTTTGTGCTCTGCAGCTTGCTTGGGATGATAAACTTCCAGAAGAAATCATTAAACTCTGGGATTCCTTTGCTGATAGTTTTAAGCTTCTGAAAATACCACAGATACCTAGGTATATTCTTAGCATAGAGCCTTACTCATGTGAATTGATGGGCTTCTGTGATGCTTCAGAAAATGGCTACGCTGCCGTTATTTATCTACGTGTTAAACACTCTTCCGGCGAAGTAGATATACACCTTCTTCGCGGCAGGTCAAGAGTAGCTCGCTTGCGACAAAAGCTGACCATTCCATGACTCGAGCTTTGCGGCGCCTTGCTACTGGCTCGTCTGCTTGGTCACTATATAGGGCTTTTAGAAAGGAAAATCAGCATAAGCGGCGTCACCGCATGGTGCGACTCTACCATCGTGCTTGCATGGTTGCGCACTCCACCGTATAAGCTGCAAACATTTGAAGGAAATCGTGTTTCTCAGGTTCAAGGTCATATACCGTCCGCTGAATGGCGGTACATTCCCTCTGCGTCCAATCCTGCGGATTGCGCAAGTAGGGGATTGACCGCCGAAGATCTCGTGGGCCACTCGTTGTGGTGGTCTCCTTTCTGGTTAAAGGATGATCCATCCACCTGGCCCACGAACATAAGTGTCGACCTTCAAGCCTTACCTGGTCTGAAGCACGACACCTTTACCTCAATGGTTGCAGCTGAAGTGAACACTTTTGCGCGCGCGCTTATCACTCATTACAGTTCCCTTACACGCTTACAACGCGTCACAGCGTGGATTTTAAGATTCTCACACAATTCAAAAAATACTGAAAACAAATTCAAAGGATCACTCACGGTCCAGGAATTGGACAAGTCTCTCCTCGTCATTGTAAAATTAGTCCAAAGTGAAGTTTTCGCCGACTGCCTATTAGCTATCAGTAAAGGTCGGTCTCCGTCAGGAGCGCTATTGAGTCTCGATCCCTTTGTTGATGCAAATGGTCTTCTGCGCGTCGGCGGAAGGCTCAAACATTCTAACTTACCATATGAAGTCAAGCATCCATTGCTGATGCCGAAATCTCATCACTTGACTAATCTTCTCATAGATTATTATCATCTACTCTACCTTCATGCTGGTCCCTCTGCCCTTGTTAACATCATCCGCCAGCGATTCTGGATTTTGTCTGCTCGGCGAGTCGTCCGCAGCAGAGTTTTCCAATGCAATCGGTGTCACCGGCTTAAAGCGAAATCGCTAGAGCCTTTTATGGGGAATCTCCCAGCGAGTCGTGTACGCTTCTCTCGTCCTTTTGCCAGAGTAGGAGTTGATTTTGCGGGGCCGATTACTATTAAGGCTTCACGTCTGCGGAAAACGACGAAACTTAAAGCATACCTTTGTGTCTATGTGTGCCTCGCTGTTAAGGCCGTCCACTTGGAAGTTACGTCCGATCTGACAACTGAGGCCTTTATGGCGTGTTTCCATAGGTTTGTTGCTAAGAGAGGAGTGCCAACGGATGTATACTCCGACTGTGGCAAAAATTTTCAAGGAGCAGCAAGGTATTTGAAAGGTCAACAAATCGCAGACAGTCTAGCGCAGCTCCGTGTCAAGTGGCATATGAACCCTCCCTATGCGCCCCATATGGGCGGGCTGTAGGAGTCGACAGTCAAAGCGGCTAAGCAGTTACTCATTCGTACTGTTGGGTCTCAGGTGCTTACCTTTGAAGAGTTGTCTACGGTCTTTGCTAGGGCTGAGGCAGTACTAAACTCCAGGCCATTGTGTCCAATTACTGACGACGTTTCTAACCTCGAAACTCTTACGCCTGGCCATTTTCTCATCGGACAACCACTGGTTAGCTTACCCGAAGAAACTTTTGATCACACACCCATTTCGCCGCTCAGACGTTGGAGGCTGGTTCAACAAATGTCTCAACATTTCTGGCAAAGGTGGAACCGCGAGTACCTCCACAACTTGCAACAGCGGTCTAAATGGTGCAAGAAAGTCCCTAATCTTCAGCTTGGTGACCTTGTTCTGATTAAAGAGAATAACTCCCCGCCTCTTCAGTGGCGGAAAGGTCGCATTTCCGCTCTACATCCAGGCACAGACGGAGTTGTTCGTGTAGTTGAGATTAGGACTAGTTCAGGGTCTTGTGTCAGATCTGTGACCAAGGTGTGCCCATTACCAAAGTTTGATACAATGGAACATTAACTTATATTAAACTACTTATAACTTTAGCTTTTAGTTCATTCATACGCATTATTTAATTTTATTATTCTCATTTATTTTTTACGGCAAATCAACATTAGACAATATTTATATTTATCAAAGGTTTTACGTTCTTTCTGGAACATCAGCATAATTTATATATTTCTTTTATTTTTTACGGTAAATCAGCTTTCGAATGTCACTTAAGACATTCAGCTAGTTTAGCTCTAGTTATATTTAGGCTCTTCTAAAGAGCTTAGCAGCTCTTTGGGGGGCAGTCATGTTGGGTTTGGAACGCAAATTTGCTAGTTTGAACGCATCGTTATCCTAATATTTTCACCCTACTATCCTTACCCATCCTTGATAAATTACGACTATCGACGGTAGTGAAAAAACACCTGTCAACTGCCTGTTGCAACTCCGCCGCGAACGCGAACGGTCGACTTACGAAAAAGTCCCGCTCCAAGTGCTAGATTAGTGGCAGTTGGCTTGGCAGCACTCAATTTACAACTCTACACGCACGGAAAATCATCTGCTCGTGTGAAGGGCAGAAAGGCGATCCCCTACCAGCCATAAGATCAGGCTGATATCAAGCGACACACAGAACCAGCAATCAGTAAGTCGTATTTATCTCCCATTCTGTCCCGCACAATTAACAATATAATTAGGTACACTACTGATATATTAGATACCCATGGGCACCAACTGGTAAGAATACTCCATAAGTGAAATACTTTCGAATGGAGTAAAAAAGCTCTGTTTGTAAAATTGTAACTCGCTTGTCATGGAATTAAGTACCAGACCACTTTGGTACAAAAGTTTTTTACAACGTGCATAGAAAGTATGCTTGATTCTAAACTAATAAAGCCAAAATTAAAGATACTTCCTCTGATCTGATGAAATAAAGTGAACAAGATCTCTAACAAACAGCTAGATGGAATAGCGGCTATTAAATAAACGGTTACATTGCTGAAGACAATCTCTATACCTATAGTTTATATGGGTCAATTGCATTGAAAATTGATTTGCATTGTAAAAGCAGAATTATAGCAATAGAGCAATTTCATCTGTAGGTGCCTGTAGACAGATACTGAAGAAAGGAAGAGTGTTAATTTACAATAAATTAGAATTAACAGGTATATAAAATATCAAACTGCAAATTTTTAATGGTAAGTAATTAATCGTAGCATTGGCAATAGAGTCAAACGCTAGTCTTTTTCTTAGTCTGAATTGTGTAGTCTGTAACAATTAATTGGCAAAGAAATGAATTTGTGAATTCAAAGGCTTTATAAATGATTTGTTACATATTTGAATACTAATGCAGTCAAATATTATTTCTTTATACCAGTGGTTCCCAGCCAGTAGTACGTGGAGAAAAGTGGTCCGCAAATGCAAACTTACCTACTCCTCAGAGCAGATCTTTGTGGGTCTCTCTGGAATCTCAGAACAAGGTCCGAATCGACTGAGAACATAATGATAATTTGCTGGTTGCTTCGAGCAATAATATTAGTCCTACAAATATGTGTAAAAGATGAATGGCACGACACTATTAAGTTATTTACAATAATATTATTTAAAATTTATTGAGATTTTTTGTAGGTACATAAAGGTCCCTGGAAATGAAAAGGATGGGAACCACTGATTTACACAAAAAATAAAATCCACATGCCTTGTAAAGTATGAATAAGCAATTGACTTCACCATTCATCATTTCTTCATACATTCTTATTGTAAATTCAAATTTAGAATAACCATCGGAACACAGCATCTTTCACAGTGTACGAATGATGCTACAAGTAGGCATGTTTGATGGATTAAAAATAGTGTTATAGTTGAATTTAAAATGATTTGAATGTTTGCTTCTAGTATTTTGTTGTTAATTTTCCTATGTGTAGTTTGCTGCCTATGATTAAGGTTACACTCACAATGTTACCATATAATGTACGAGTAATATGTTAATTGGTAATATTTTTTTGCTTCATGTAAACCTAATGGTCTAAATATGAAGTAATGAACTGAGAAGTAGACTTTTAAGCTGATGATGATCCAGCAAAAATGTTAATAGATAAGTTGATTAGTAGTAATGATAACTTTATATTGCATAATCATATAATAAAAGATAAAAGCGAAATTTCATATTTTATTGATAATAATTATAATGCTGAAGATACTTGACATTGTTTTAAATATATTAGCAATGTCATAACTATATAATTAGTTCCCATTGTCATGGAACTTAATCCCCTTAATCAAAAACACGTAGTTCATGAGCTGCGTCTCTGTTTTAGTTTGTTTGAGCGTAGCTATGAGCGATCACGGTAAGGCCTAGGTGCCTACCGTTCCGTGCACACAGGGCTACGTTCCAAAACATCACCCGAGTGCACTCGGTCACCCGAAGTATGTCCTAAAACATTTCGGGTGCACTCGAGAGTGTTGGAGTGGGGTGTCCTAAAACGCTACGGAGTGCACTCGATCGAGTAGAATCTCACCCGCATAATATAGCAAGGTGTAATTTCACTCGATTGGATTTGGCGGGAAATTGTGTGGATTTTAAAGTTGTGTGTGATCGTTATTACAAAGATTTCATATTCACACACAATTTGTGCATCTCGAAGAGCGAGGATGCGCTTCGTAACGTCGACAATAAGTTAATTTTAAATTCCAAAGACTATAGGTATCGTAAGTGACACGATTGTAAAATTGGCCTTTATTTCCGCTGAAGCTAGGTTAGGCCGCGATTTAACAGAATTCATATTCTGTTGGTTTTAGCATTTTCGTAGATGAAACAGAGGAATGTAATCCATGCATTAAAGCGAATGGACGCGCCGATGAATTATATATTTTCTTATTTTTGTATATTTGGTTATGTAAACAAAGCAGACAACACTCTTGCCGTTCTAAAACAACCAACACTCCGACCACCCTAACCGGCCACTCTCCCCCCACCACCTACTCACTCCGGGTGATGTTTTGGAACGTAGCCCTGAGAGTGCAAAGGCGGCGGTGCTGCCGCGCTCTTGGTATTGGCACAGAATAAATAATAGTACGGTGCATACTTACAGTGAGTGGTGGCGTTTCGCGCTCTTAATTATTAACCATCAGCAACAAGCCTGTCGCTCGAAGCTGGTAGCGACGTGAGGCTGTAAGAGTACGAATAACACGCTAACGCGTGGTATTGGGGTGTGATTCGGCTTGATGCTCAAAGATAGTTATTTAAAGTGAATTTGATCTTTGATCTCCGACTTTTTCTGAGATCAAAGGAGTGAAGGTTTTGTATGTACTGTTATCTATTCTGGCATATACATGGTATACCGTCCGACGCAGGTCGGATTGATCCTTCTGTACCCAAAGTTGGTAACACTAAGGCATAATAAATTGGCATCATAATGGATGTGGGTATGAAGGAGGAGGGGTCACAGATTGTTGACGACAGTTCGCAAGTGCCGGGGACCCAGAACTAAGCAGCGGACGTAGTCTAAGCTTATGCGGGCCAAGTCCCCATGAATGAACCATATCGTAAATAAATTCGGCCCCTTTTGATTGGTTTGCGGGCGGGATGTCCCCCCGCGGACCAACAGATAGTGTATAAATATAGGGCCGAATTCTGTTAAATTGTAGTCAGTTGTAGTCGGTCAGTGGAAGTTGTCTTGCAAGAAGTAAATAAAGCTCCAAATATTATCACCAAGAAATCAGTGTTTTAACTCAAGTACCTAAATACAGTCCACTCTCAACACAGATGTTACTATATTTGTGACCATAGTAGGTATCCCATTAAAATGTGACACAGTTTAACAATATACATTGTTAAACTGTGAATGTGCTGAGGATGACTTGTTGATTTTATGGACTGCCATTTCAATAATTTTAAGCGTTTTCTTACTGATACAATATGTGTTTTGTGTAAATCTTATGACAATTTATAGTGGAATTGATGTGTTGGGCATTGGTGGCGCTGTGGACTCGGCGCTGGCCTTCTGGTCGGGGGATCTGGGGTTCGATCCTGCCATGTGACAGTGTTTTATTTTCTTCGCCTTTTCGATTTTCGTATGTGCATCCGATGCTCCTGCGGTAGGGAGCCTGCGTGCTTCTGCGAGGAGATTCGGGGTTGTATGTGAGGTCAACCGACCCGCGCTGGCCCGGCGTGGTTGAGTGAGACCTGGACGCCCTGTGTTGGGATGGACTCAAACCCCTCGGTGGGGGTTTGTGTGGACTGTGCGAATTTGTAGCATACAATTCGTGGTTAGCAATGAATAAAGTCTGTTTGGGCTTGACAAAGTTAAGTGTCTGGGTTTACAAAGTTAAAATGGCAAAGGTCGAGATTTCGCCCGGACTGGTGGGTCTTCGGTGACCACATTGATCAGGGCTTTGACACGGTATGCTGAGGACGCGAGTTCCGAACCGTTTGGGTCAGGATTTCTTCTTGTTTTGATTTGCTCGTTTCTCGACGCCTATTTAGAATTTTAAGGAAAGTGCAAACTCACAAAAAAAGGTCTTATAGTTCTTTGGAATGAATATCTTTTTTAGGTTACATAAAATAATATGTGTTAAAATGATTTCTACACATGGTCCCTATAAGGAACTCCTAGAAAGATAGGTAACTCAAAATGAGTTCTATTTTTGAACATCTAGAAATGCTTAACAGTGGTTAGATGTACCTATCCATGGTTATTATAAACAAGATGTACCTATACCTCAGCCTCAGATTATTGTTCTGAGACCTCAGCAACCTATACAGTGCACATTATGTCAAATATATTTAGAAAAACGAAAAAAAAAATCAAGATAAATATTTATAGATTATAGATAGATAGTTGGTACTGTTAAATTAGCAGTGGTGGCTGTTACCCTATTACCATTAAGACAAGTGAAAGATATTAAATTACATAACTAAAAGTTATGTTAATTATAGTTTTTTTAAATAAAAATAATGTTTTCTGAATTAAATTTGAAACGAACCTCTTATATTGGGACAGATATTTTGACCACATCAACTTTCTTTTGTTTGGGGAGGTCCTACTGGAGGAGATCTGGTTATCTAGTGAAGAATATAAAGTTGGTGAATTGCCCACAATGCATAGAGTACAAGAATGAGTTAGTAAGATAAGTATATAGTAGGAGGAGTTAAAGATGTTTCCAATTTAATTTTTCCTGGTGCAGGCCATGGAAAAGAAACTTGAAATGAATGTATAGGACTAATGTATAGGGATGTAACTTGTCTTCATCTGACCAACTGGTGATATGTTGAAGGAAATACTTCCCATTCAGAGCTTGATTTCGTTAAAAAAAAATGAATGGGTATAAACGGGATACTGAGCTGGTGTCGCCTACACGTTAAGCATTAAAACAATTTTTGATCTCTTCAGTTATGTATCAAGCATGGCGGAGGCTGTTTGAAGAGACCGGCAGTAGTTTGTCTACTACTATAACACGTGTGGATGACTCATCAGATATAGCAGAAGTTAATGATAGGAAGACCCATATTGTGAGGGCCAGAAGGAAGGCAGCCACTTTAAGCATGAAAAAAAAAATACTCAATGGGCTCGTCATTTACCCACTGGAACGTCCGTGGGGACTATAGTCCCCAAAATCTCGATCTTCTCGATCGACCTGGGTACTATGGTACCCAGTTCCCTTTGCGTAAAACCGCGCGGTGTGATAAAAAAATCGCGAAAAATAAAATAATTTCTCTATGGCTTTATTCCTTTGTCAATAGTCTCTTTCATAAGTTGACAGGTCATGTCCAATTTATTTTTAGTCTTAGATTGAAATAAATTTGTCATAGTCTGCGGTTTAACATACGTTTCTTACTCCATGACCGATGAGATTTATTGCGTACTTACTTAGTCTGTATTAGTATTTTCGTAGAGTGTTCTATATCAAAATAAACTAGAAGAATTGGGCTACATTATTATGTATGGTTTATGATAGTTTATAGTGTTATATTGCCACACTAAACGTTTTTTTCAAAAAGTGAGTATTTTTGAAATTTTAAGCACTTTAGTTACTATTCTCGTCATTATTCATTCAATTATGAATCCTTATCTAATTAACTATTATAAGTTCATTCCTTATTAAATTAGCTTTCCATACGTATTTTTTATTTAATTTTAGACACAATAATTTATTTTTTGCATTTGTTTTAAATTTGAGGTCGCGCGTGCGCATCTCGCGTATATAATTACGTAATTAATCGTTTTTATTATTTTTTTCTTTTTTCATTAAAAATATTACCCAAAACTATTATATATCAAAATAATCTTCAAGAATAGGGCTATAATAATATATATGGTTATTTAAAGTTTTATAAAATAGTTTTTTACAAAAAAATTTTTAAAAAAATCGGGTCTTCCGCGACCTTCCGAACATTTTCGCGCTTCATTCATTTAATTATTAATCCTTATCTAATTAACTGTTATAAGTTCCTTCTATATTAAATTACCTTTCCATACGTATTTTTTGTTCTCTTGTAGACAGTATATGTCACTCTCCGCAATTTTTTGAACACTCCGTACGCGCCGGGGTGAGTCATTCCGCAATGGCGGCACCTTTGATATTTGAGATATACTACTTTTTGCTTTTGAAACCCACCACGCTTCGCGTGGCGAGCGTTCGAGTGGGACTACAAACTTCTTCTTTTTTGCCGTCGGGAGTGTCGCGGATTTCCGCGAATACTCTGACTACTTCCGGTAAGAAACGAAGTGAGTAAATTGATACAATGATTATGGTTCTTATATTGTTATTGGGTAATAAATAAATTATGAATCTAATTATGTGAATTATTAATGTTACCGATACTACCAGCAGCATTCCCAATTCCTTTGTCAGTATAAATAGCGTTGTATCGTCTCAGTGGTAATAATGGTATTGTACTGTGTCGGTATTTTAAGAATGTTATTCTGCTTTGCCTATAAGGCAGACATGTGGCTTTCTCTTGTGACTTGTTCAATTCGGTTCTGAACATCATAGTGATCGGGTGATAAAAGGCGAGACCTGGGAGCGAAGAAAGGTGCAGCAGGTGAGAGTGTGAACTGGCCAGGTGGCGTGGTTATAAATAATATAAGGATATATTATGGTAAGTGCCTGATGGCTTAGTTAAGAATTATGCAAGTTCATGAAGTGGACCATACTTCATCTGATATGTTCAACCACAGAACACTGGAAGAGGTTTCTATGTTCTGTGTCCAACAGTGGCCGGAGAGCCGGGCCTCTCCTGATCTCTTGTCCTGGGGGCGTACGAGATGCGTCAAGGGTAGCCCGGGGGCGTACACTGTTGCGTCAAGGGCAGCCTGGGGGCGTACGAGTTGCGTCAAGGGAGTCCTGGGGGCGTACGAGATGCGTCAAGGGTAGCCTGGGGGCGTACACCGTTGCGTCAAGGGCAGCCTGGGGGCGTACGAGTTGCGTCAAGGGAGCCTGGGGGCGTACACGTTGCGTCAAGGGCAGTCGTGGTTGGACCACGTGAGGCATCTGGTGATGCAGGCGATGAAACCGCCTAGTTGTGTGAGAGAGATCAGGAGTGTCAGTGATGACGCAGTTAAAGCGGTAGTAAGACCGTAAATAAGTTACGAGGCATGGGCAGACTATAGGGGAGGTTGGAGGTCTGTGAGGGGGTGAGCCCCCGTGGTTGTGTTGATTATAGAAAGGCAGCTCTCACGGCCCCTAACGGAAGGGACAGGTGTAATGCCTCCTAGATGTGTCTAGGTTTCCTGTCGTTAGTACTGAGAATTTCTCGGCTTCCGTGCAGAGAGTAAAGCGGGCCGTATGACCCGTTCCATTGACTATGGCTCTCAATGCGTATAGATAAGACGATACTTCGTGAACAACCTATGTTACTACTTAAAGTTATTAATCCGTTTTGTTCTTATGTCGTGTAACCTATTGTATGCATTACGGTACATAGAAACCGCCACGACAATACCTGAATATCTTCAGCAAAAACATGAAACACATTGGACGTACTTATGAAATTCAAGGGTTTCCTTCGATTTTCATAGGATTCCATTATCAGATCATGACATGGTGACAATGAGACCACCTCTCTATACTCTTTTGATTACAAAAAAAAATTAAAAATCAGTCCAGAAATGGCGGTGTAATCGATGAACACACATAAAAAAATAAATACAGCCGAACATAGAACCTCCTCCTTTGTCGAAGTCGTTTAAAAACAGGATATTATCCTCGGGCATAAAGCAATCTAACGGCCGGTTGCATCAAATTTTACGTTTTACGATTTCGTTAAAGTAAAAGTCAATATAAATACGTAAGAATTGCACCATAATGTCCTACCTCTAGTTTCAATTGTAGTTTTATTTATTCTTTTTCGTTTAAAAAGGTTAAATGTACGGCGCGAATCATATTATTATATTTATTAGTGAAACGACCCATTTTTTTGTATTAAGATGTTACTTTTTACGAAATCGTTAAACGTAAAACTTGTGTAACCGGCGGTTAGTCTCAGGTGAGCTTGAAGTTAAGCCTTCGTAACGTTCGCGATACATTACACACAATATGGTCTACTCCTATTAAAATAAATAATGATCGCAAAAAAAAACAACACATCCCGATAAAATAAAAAAAACCGCAACGGTGAATGCGATTTTTTAAAGCAAATGAAGGTTAAATTCTAACATTTCCTTACAAACAGCTTAAGACATTGTCAAAAAAAGAGGTTTTGAACTCAGAACAATCACTACAGCAATCTGAGGTTTTGAATTCGATGCGTTTGTTTCTTTTTGAGTATATTCTATGATGGCTCCGCCGCTTGTGGATCGATTTTCAAAATTCGTTTTGTATTCGATAGAGTATACTCCTGCAGTGGTCCTATTATTGTCACCAAAGTCAGGATATAATTATGGGATTCCAGGAAAATCGGGGGAAACCCTTAAATTTTATAGGTACATCCAACTATTCAGGTATTTACGTCTGGAAGCTGATGATGGAAGGATCCTTAACTTTTATGAGTTGGAGGTTAGCTTTTTTGAATACAATAAGCACGTACCTATTGACTCTTTGTCGCATTCTACATTCTATAAGAATACAGACAAGATTATACATTTCTATATTGAAGTCGGTGCCAAACGAAAGCCGAAAGTCTTAAAATTTGGCGCCGACTTCATTATAGAAATAAAATGTTGTCTGTATTCTTATATTATTTTTAACTTTTAAGTGTTTTTGATGTTGGTTTTTGTTTTGTAAAAAAAAATCCCACGACCTTCCCATCATCAGATTATGACTTACGACGACACGGTTAGCGCAGAGGTCGAGTGATCGCCTACTGCGCAACGCGTCGCGAGTTCGATTCCGGTACAGGACAAATATTTTGTATGGCCTGCAGAAATTTGTTCCGGTCTGGTTGTAGGTACATGTAATATTCTATGTTTGTAACTGCACCCACGACACAGGAGAACATACTAGTGTGGGGCGACGTGTTTTAAAAAAAAAGAAAAAGAAAAGAAAAGACTTGGTGACAATGGAATCATCTCTGAAGTATACTCTTTCGATTACAAAAAGAATTTAGAAAATCGGCCCACAAATGGCGGAGTAATCGGTGACAATACCTTAAAAAATAGATACAGTGGAACATAGAACCTCCTCCTTTTTTGAAGTCGGTTAAAGAGAAATATTTTTCTGTGTTTGATTCATGATTAATCTCGGATACAATCATAGCCAGTCATGGCCATCAGGATAAAAAATATTAAATTATTTGAAGTTCGAAATCTGTCAACGTCACACTGTAGACAAAAGAATCGCGAGTAATTTGTGGTTGCCCAAGTGTATTCTGTCAGTGTAAGTTGTGAAAAATAAATTTAGTGTTTTTATGATTGTGGACAATATGACTGAACAATTAAAAACCGTTTCTGCAATGAACAAGTTGTATATAGGAAACCTTCCGATTGAGGCTGACGAAGCAGCCGTGAGGCAGTTGTTTGCAGAACAAAATCTTACCGTGGCTGATATATCTGTCAAAAGGGGCGGTTACGCCTTTGTGGACTTTCCTGACCAGTCGGCCGCGGACCGTGCAATAGATAAACTACATGGTAAATATATAATTCTGAATTCACTACGTAGTTTCTTAAACGATTGACGGCTACCATCTTGTAGCCGGCAATAAGGGCTACTGACCTCTGTATAAAGATATCGAGTGACCTCCATTTATAATTCATAGGTACTCGTAAATCTCGTAATAAATTTGTTTTCGTTGACTGTGTGGCATTTACATCATTTGGGTTTCACTACGAAACCTTTTAGTAAGACAGTTCGATAAGGCGGCCAGCCGTCCCGCATTCTGCAGGACCGTCCCGTAATGACAGTTGGTATACCGCATTGCAATACATATTTAATAAAATAGTCCCGCAAATCGTCTAATGCGTCCCGCATGTCCCGCATCCCTATCTTTTTTGTAGATGTAGATTCGTTTCTCATCGTCTCGCTCGCATATTAGTGTTCCACATCAAAAATACGAACGACGAGACGAGACGTACCGTACTGAGGCCCAATTCAGCTAATATAAGATACGAAATCCGAATCGAAACTGAACTGTTGCGGTCGACCAATCGGAGCGCTTATATTGCCTTTCAACTGCTCGATAACGTGATAATGTGGCATTCTGATGGGTCGATCGCAACGGTTCAGTTTTGATTCGGCTGTAGCTTATTAGCTGAATTGGGCCTCTGGTAGGAGTTCACTATATACACTCCACGCCGCAGCGCATCATCAGCGTGTGTGTGTGCGACTTCGTAGTAGGTTCAGTAGTAGTGTTGTTTATTTCTAATTTAAGTGCACCACCAACACATCCTCAGTCTTCTTGTGGATAGGGGTGGGTGTCGCGCATTGACTTATTAGAAAGTTGACCGCCTTACAGTTCGAGCGAATGCTTGATTCATTATTGGATAAGAAACTAAGATGTCCTTCAACCATTCCTGAACGCGAAAATATACCGACATACCACGAGTTGAATGTGTGGTGTGTGGTCGTTAATTCTTAGAGGCTCTAGTAATACCCATTTGATACACAAAACAAGTGACGACAATACAAGGGACGAACGTCACTTGTCTGGTTTTTTTTTGATTCCTGGATCATAGAAGCAGAATGGAGACCATGGTGGGTTTAGTGGTTACTGGGTAATGTTCCCCACTCAGGGGGTGCGAGTCCCACACACTACTGTCGGCTTGGACGTTACATTAGTAAGAGTTGTTGCACTATATAACCCTATGAGATCAAGTGAGATCCCAAGGAACAGAAGGTAGATATATCGTACAACATCATGATCAACACCATGAAGCATGTTTTTGCTTCATGATCAACACTGTGATCAACAGCAACAGTAGGCACCTGATAGTGATAACACCATATTCAATCTTCCATTTATTAGGTGTTTGTAAATTACATCATCATCACAGCCCATATACGTCCCCACCGAGGGGCTCGAGCCTACCCTATATTACGGTGATTAGGCCTTAGTCAACCACGCTGGCCCAGTGCGGATTGGTCGACTTCACATACATCATTGAATTTCTTCGCAGATGTATGCAGGTTGCCTCACGATTACATAAGTACGTTATAAGACCAAAGCGGCGATTGTACAGAGGCAAAAGAGCAAGTTAAATGTTTTGTTGAATGACCTGCTGCCTAACAATAAAATTATCATCCGACTACAGCAATTTTACATATCCTTACTTTATTCGTAGACGGTTCTTCAGAACAACAATTATTTCCTGAGCGATCCTAATCTAATAAAACTTTTTACCCATACAATTCCTCCTTTATCTACTTACAGGATACTCTTATTGCGGCTTACCTTTGATTGTGGAGCCGTCGGTGGCAAACAAAAAAGCGTAAGTATAAGAATTTTCTTTCAATAGCGTAAAATATTTCATAAGTACATTCATTTACAAAAGCAAATAAGTGTTTTATTAAACGGCCACACGTGATAACCATTTGGGTAATGACAAGAACAGGTCGTCAACAAATTATCTACACGTGTCTAAGTATTTTATCCTTGTATCAAAATATGACGTATTTTAACACAAGGATGAAATATGTGTACATATTTAAGCGGGCGGGCGGATAAATACAAGTAGGTACACCTACTTATACTTATCCGCCCGCCCGCTTAATTCTTCGCTTCGAAGAACGATTCCATTAGGTGAATGATTTCTCGAAATTTCTTTCTTGTAAAGCGCCTAGCTAGACACTACAATAAACGTTTACCTGGCGTTTCGTGTTAACTACTTCATTGTCAATACTTTGAAAATTGCGCCGAAAACGCTAGGTACCTACGTATTGGATGGTATTGTATTGTTCACTGGATAGACAAATTGTTGGCCTTAAGATTTTCGATATTTCAATATGATTGATAAATTAAAGAATTTCTGGTACAAAATCTCTAAATTATTATACTTAATACAATTTTTCTATTTTTTGGTGCCGGTACCGATAGCGGTGGGGCAATTAATATTAGCCACTCCCAAAGTGATTTTTTCACATAACCAATCGTATAGTCTGTATTGAAAAATACACCACTTTTTTGAGGACTCGATTTAGAAGTTTACCTAGGATAAAGTAATAGGACCTATTTGATTGTCGGATGTTTATTGCTTTTTATAATGGCACTTAATAGTTTTTTCCACATTTTACAGACTTAATTATTTAAATTTTTTCTTACGATTATAGAACTATTACAAGTATTTTTGGTAGGATTTTTGATCACAGGAATAATATTATTTAAATATTGAAATATTTTCCTGTATAAAATTTATTTTCTTTGCTTATTTTCTTATTTAGTATACTTGTGATACAATTGTTTTTATGTAGGTCTTAGCTCCAAGCTTACCAAAGTGATTCATCACGCTAAAAGTATTTAAGTTCTTATAAATTAATAATAAAACACTGACCTAAAAATTAATTGGTCAGTTTTATTGCTCTATACTTTCACAACAATCAGGTTAATTTCAATGCTATAACACAATTAAGTTAAGTGACTTAGGTACCTACGTTAATTGATGAAGGTTTGTTGATTTAGGCCCGAAGCTTTTCTATCTGGGCCCTAAAGTGAAATTAGTTAGAAAAAAGTACCCAAAAGATTTATCTCGCCTATATATTTTTTATATTATATCCTTACATATTATAAAACAAAGTCCCCCGCCGCGTCTGTGTGTCTGTCTGTTCGCGATAAACTCAAAAACTACTGCAACGATTTTCAAGCGGTTTTCACCACTCGATAGCGTGATTCTCAAGGAAGGTTTTAGTATATAATTTGTTAAGTTTTTGTATTTATTTCTGTGTACATAAACGATATTTGTTAAAGATGTCGGGAAACAATAAATTAAGGCGAAACATAGTTCGCGGGCACATTTAGTAAGTATATAAAAATCTCGCGTCACAATGTTTACACAACCTATTTTGATGAAATATTTATAGGATGAGATAGTTTTTATCTCGATTATTCCCCTCACTAAGTATAATTGCGAATAGAATGGTTTGTAATCATTAGTAAGTTCCAAAAGCTTCAAACAGATGGCGGTCTAAGTTAACACAGCCACTGACACAGCAAGCACTTGGTTATCTTAATTGCGTGATTATCCAGTAGATGGCGTTATGATTCAATTTCTTTATACTTGACTCTATTTCACTAAGATGTTAGAGCCAAAGAGAATAGTAATACTACGGGAAATGTTAGCATACCATTGATCTGACATAATATATTTAATTTAAACAAAGCCCATACATACTATAACTTTTTACCCACAGCAACGTGATGTCAGGTCAGTTACTTATTTTATAGAGAGTTTTGGAATGCAATTCATATAGGCTATATACATTTTTTTATTTTTTTATTGGTTTGAAATATATTATGTTGATTTTATAGATTATTATTACAGTTTACATAGCAAAATACTAACCTATGGTAAATTCAGCTTCGTGTGGTAAAAGGAAGATCTATTAAGCAATGTACATGTGAAGGTTATTGAAGAAAATAGATGCGTACACTTAAGTATTAAAAGTTACGAACTATTCGTTTATTATAGCGTCAAATGTTATAAGTATTACAGATAATATAATAATACAGTACAGTATTAATATTATCGGCAGTAGAGCAAACCTTTTAGTTCACCTTATCTATTAAAAATAAGTTGTTAGAATCGGGGATGTAGGTACTAGATTATTATGGCTAACAAAAGTAACAAAACCATTGCAATTCCTAGATGTTGAGTAAACTATCTTATTTGCATGTACATACTTACCACAAAAAATACATATACAGAAGGCCACCATTGACGTACCTATACTGACTGGTACTATTTTAAGCCTATTCCATTACACCACTTTTTTAAGTGTTTCTATCATAAACTTATATTTACACAAAATAAGTCTGTGTGGTTTCTATCTAGGTAAGTACAATCGATAGCACGTCGCAGCCCCACACTTGACATCTTGACGTCGGTCGTCATCAAGCGTCATCGTAATATTCAGGTCGTTTATCTAAACTAATATTATAAAGAGGAAAGATTTGATTGTTTGTTTGTTTGTATTGAATAGGCTTCCAAACTACTGAACCGATTTTGATGAAAGTTGGTATAGGGATAGTTCGAGACCAGGGGAAGGACATAGGGTAATTTTCCTATGGGAAAATGTAAAATTCCCACGGGAAAACAAAAATAACGCGGACGAAGTCGCGAGCGGAAAGCTAGTTTTCTATATAAATACAACATTAATTCAAAATCATATTCATTTAATATTAAATCTTATGTTATATAACTAATATGAAATGTTTCAAGATGTGGCCTTAAGCCCGTCTGCTTTTTCAACTTGGAAAACTACAACCTACATGGCAACATTAAATTTAAGTATCTTCACGGATTTTTGAGTATATTTATGATGTCGACTCAGAATCATTATTTTTTCGGTTCACAATATAATTAAGTACTTTTTGTGTTCCAAATACAAATTAATTCTATCCCTAATCCCTAGAGAAAGAAGAGAATTCAGTAGGTACGATATTCAATCATTCTTTTTAGAGTTTATAAATGACTTACTTTATGTTGGGTGTACGTACATGACATAGAGTAATAATATGGAACTTTCTCATGGAAACTTTCTCACTGTGAAAAAAACATAAGATACATTGGGGTTAGGCCGGACTATTTTTCGGTTAGTTAAATAGGTTGCAGAAAACATTTTATCCTTAACTAGTTGTGCTCGCGAACTACCTTTCGCCATAATTATTGTCAAAAAAACTCTTATCACCTAGGGGTATAAAAATAGTTTATGACGGATTCGACGCAAAATGTCCTAAACGCATAATGACATACTCTCAAAATGTCTTAAACGCAAAATGACATATACCCAAAATGACTCTATCGCAAAATTACCTACAGGAGAATAGGCTAGATGACTAAAAAAATTTTTTTGCTTTAATAGAAGCTCATTTATATAATAAACAGAAAGAAAAAATCGGTTTTCGAATAACTATAAAAACAACCAAGATATAAGGTATTAAAGATTTTTCTCCATCTCTTTCTAGCAAAACGGCAATTTACAAGGAGTTTATATGGCCGTACTCAACTATGACGTCACGATTGATGTCGGATCTCTCTGTCTAATCACCTTCAAATTAACAACTTAAAATGCTTGTATCTAATGTATTTCTTAGCCGATTTTAATTCTAATTTCACAGAACAGCATCTTTTTGCAAGGTGTTTTAATATTTAATGACGAGACGTAAAACTTAGAATTCAGTCATCATCCCAATTGACCTAAACGTACAATGACTTAAACGCAAATTGACCCGTTAATTTGCTCGCCACACGCAGAACGCAAATTGACCTAAACGCAAAATGACCTATATGATCACTTTTCGAATGAACGCTGTAGAATTAATACCTGTTACGGCCCAGCCTTTGCTCCCAGCAACTAAGTTTGTGATTTCATTCAGGGATATCCAAAATAGACTACCTATCCTAATATTTCAAGAGAAACACCATTTGCCCGCGGTAAAAATTATTGTTTATTTGTATCTTTGAGGGTATTATTATGAAAGATACATACAAGATACAACTTAACCATCAACTCGCGGCTTAGAGGATCCTGCAGGCCAATTATGGATCTTTCATCGTATGACATGGTATAAATTTGTGAAAAAGAAGTCATGAAATGCTGCATTTTGTATTACCGATCTCCAATGATATCATCATTATGGCATAATTACAATGATATTATCATTAAATAATGAACAAATGATCAAAAATTTGACCGGAAATCGTATTTTTCGTTTTGCACTATGATATCATATGATATCATTAGCAAAACCATGAGATCGGTAATAGGCCCTCTGGTTGACTAACTCTACTTGAAACTTGTGTGATTTTCCTTCTTTATCCCACGGGAAATAGCCTTACCTTTATTCATTCGTATAACTTCGTTTTGTAGTGTAGAACCGAACAGTAATAACAACTAAATCACATTGTAACATTATATATAACCGATAAGTCTTAATTATGCTTAATTATTTAGCTATTATGGTATCAAAATTGGTTGAAGCAGACTTCATACATTTCGTTTGCTTTGTCGGTCTAGTCTTATAATGTCTTTGCATAAAATAATCAATAAATGCGGATATTCTTTAGTAGCCATTATTAGATAAGAACTTCATTGAAATATTGTAATATCTTTGTACCTCCTTGATTAAGTTCTCTGCGTTCAATGATTCGCGATTCGAGATCAAATTCTATCTAGCAAACACACTTTAAAAATACCTGTAACCGCTTTTTTGTTAAAATACTTTAATAATACTACACTGCGGTGCTACTTACCTAGCTGAATCCTTGTAGATATACCCTACAACCTAGAAATGGAAACCGCTCATTACAGGCCCTTAACAACATTTCGCGTTCAGGACATTATGAGGTTACGAATAATATTTTATAAGACATTTTGCGTTTAGGACATTTCGCGTATAAGACATTCTGCGTTTAGGACATTTTACGTTGAAGACATTTTGCGTTTAGGACATAACGCGTTGATGAATTAGGGCATTCTGCGTCGAGTTCTTTATGACCTATTCTCAGACGTACCGAATATATACAAAACGGTCTTGGTCCTGTCCTGCAGTCTTGCGAGACGCTTGCTGCAAGACCGAGGCAAAAACCGGCCTTAGCAAGGCCAAGATCAAGTCTGACCCATGCAAAATTTGAGCAAGAGTCTTGCTAAAATCTTGCATGGGTCAAGTCTTGGTGTTGGTCTTGATCTCCGGTCTTGCAGCTAGAGTCTCGCAAGACTGCAAGACCAGACCGATTTTGGGCAACAATAACAAAAAATTTATAAAAATATTTCAACCCATTTCGAAGGAATTCGTTTACAAACACTGTGATGCGAGAATTTTATATATTAGATATATCTACGATTTATTTTTAAATATAATTAAGCTCTCATTGCCTAGGATTAAATTTATTGCAAATCAGTATTTTTGTTTGATTCGTTTACATGAGCCGTTGGCGCCGTTGCCAAGTTATACCTTAGTGAAGATTATATCTGAAATCCTTAAATATAAGGTTTTCATTAGTGAAATATCGTGTTTTATTTCTTTTATAAATATACTTCTAAGTGAGTATCTAAAATACAAGTAGTTTGGGTAGAAATTATTCCAAAAGAATATCTAAAAAACAAGTAAGTAAGTACCTAAGTAGTTTGGTAAAATGTAGTCTGAGGGAAGGTCGGATCGTTATTGGTGATACGAAAAAATGGGGCGAGGGTTGCTAACATTATTTTTTAGAAGATATGATCTATGATCCGTATACTTTAAAAGATCGTAGGTATTTTACTAAGAATTCTGGGAAACAAATAGTACGCTTTGAAATGTCAATAAAACAATGATAAAAAACCAAGGAGCACAAACAAAAGAACATAAATTAATATAAAAACGATTATTTATTTCCGTAGTGTTATAATGTGGATTAATATTAAGAATATAATAAGGTTAAACAAACTCGAAGTAAGACAATTAGATTGCGCGGGGATCCCCTTTATGAACAGTGGGCCGGACAAAAGTCACATGCAAATTTTGTCGCAATCGTTCCTCCAGAAAAATGTACAGAGAAGATATTTAGCTGCGGAAAAAATAGCGTGAGATTGTCACAGGCCAATGTCATTTCCATACATTTCTTCTGACAAAACACAAGAGAACGAGAGTCGCAAAATACGTGTTTCACCGAATAGCGCGCAGCCTTGAATCTTTTACTTGAATCCTTGAAAAGTTCATGCACACGAGTAAAGACTCATGTGGTTCATGCACACACGTTCATGAGTAGTTAGCGCACGATTAGGCAGCCGACCTTCTGACTAATCTATCTATTTTGTACATATTTTATCTCTTCTCTGTAGTATTAAGTATGACTCACGGCACGATTAAATCCATTATTCCATTATATCGTATAATGTAACATTTGGGGATTATTTAAACTTTTTTTTACATAAACATAAAAATCTAAGTAGTCCCAAAATATAAAAACATTAGCTTTTCACATTAAGTAAAAAAAATTAAGAATATTATATACTTTATTACCTACGCTAACATCGGTACCCCATGGCTTTAATACCATTTTTTCAAATTCTAGGGTAAACGTTCCGAACCTGCAAAGCGCGAGCGCTACTCAGCTGAAGGAGGCCAGCGCCGAGACTCCGACAGGTGGTTGGCGGTAAGTCTAGTAGAAACTTTTGCAACAGCATACTATTCTTAACAGTGCATTGGGACATGCCGAAGTTCGAGGGTTGTTTGGTTGTTTATTTACTTAGTACTTCCAGCCTACACTTTTGAAACTGTTTTGCTGTGCTTTCTTTGAGTTTGTTGTACTTGTGTCCTTGTTGTGTTATTCGTGAGAGTCTTGCAAAAGGTTGTTTTTCGGCACAGACAGGATTATTATCTTTAACTTCGGATTTAGTAAAAGAAAACGGCGCAGGAGATCAAGGTGAATTGAGACGTCTAAATGCTCCGGGATAAGTAGGTACCACAGTAAATATAAAAGTCATACCAAAGTTTTACATTAGCAGTGAGTGATAGATATTTTTACAAAAAAATATCTGTAAGGCGTCATATTGATAGCGTAGCTTTCTTATCAAAGAGCAATAGGCGTACGACTGCTGAAGTGTCGACAAACTTTTAAGTCTGTTATTGACTTTGATAAGAAGGTGTTCAAATATTTTAAAACTTGTTTGTAAGAATAAGTAGTTACTTTTTCGTGAGTCCTTTTTTCTAAACAGCTCAACGTCAATCTATACTTTTGTATTCTACTTTTACGTACAGAGATTTTGAACTCTTTATCTTTCCGTACTAAATTTTAAAACATTTATATTTATGGCCGATTTTACCAACCTTAGGTTAGGAAACTCCTAAGACGTATGCTGTCACTTTTTGTCTTTAATGAAAACAATGTGACAGCATGCCACCTAACGGCCTTATTAATAAAAAAATTTACTCCTTGGATCATCCTCGGATTAGTTACTCCGTGTTTTGTCTTATTTTGACATATGACAGCCGATATGTGCGGAAACGGGACAAAACACGAAGTAACTAATCCGAGGATGATCCAAGAAGTATTTTTTTTATTAATTAGGCCCTAAGAGTACCATAACCTAAGAATAGGTTAGTGAAATTGGCCATTATTCTTTTATAATAGAAAACATATCTTGACAGTTACGTACGTAATCAACAAAAAAAAATTGACGAATAGTTTTTGGTAACACTGGCCTTATTCTAAGGTCCTGTGCCTGTCCTGTCATTTGATTAAACATTTTGCTCTAAGCCTGCTTTTGGTTTGACCTGCACTATTTATAACGTTTCAACCAAATCAGAAACGTTTCCGTTCCCATACATTTTGACAACACCTTGAGAGCAGTCAGATGTCAAAACATATGGGAACGGTAACGTTTTGGTTTTGGTTCAAACGTTGGTTAATAGTGCGATTGCCCCTCTGATGCTCTTTCATTAGTGTAAAAGGACTAGAGAGACACAGGTTTAAATCAAGACTAAACTCAGACCATGTTTTCTAATAACACGGTTTGTACTTTTGTATTTACAAAATAAAGCATTTTGTACTTATACTGTACTCACCTAAACTACATAATCATACATACCTAAACAGGGTTATTACGGAGACTGTACGCATTTTTAGGTAATATGGATAAAAACGCTTTATTATTATGTTTGTGATTTTCTCTACAATGTATTTAATTCAAAAGTTTACATCTCACCTAGTTTACTACAAAGCTGCACCGTTCAGTGCACATATAACATCGAAAGCAGACTTGTAAATGTCATAAGAATACGCTCACTCGTTCACACCTTACATACTGCTGCTAGTAGTAACCCCTATTAAGTTAATAATTCTGACACAAGCGCATATTATGCAAATCTCGATAATTTTTTTGCTCTGTTTATTCATAATCAATAGAACGTAAAGTTTCTCTTATTTGAAAATATTTATGTAAACCTAACGTCAAGCTAACGTCCTTGCATGTAATTTTCACTTACTCGTATGTGCATAGCGCGACATAACATCGAGAGAATAAAAATATTTTTAAGTAATAAGTGGGTAATTAGTTTTTTAAGTACTTCTCCCAAAACAGATTTTTAAATGAATGACGCTCCAAATTTTGTTAAAAATCTACTTCGCTTAACCAAACTAGCCTTATCGTTTGAACATACAGTACCTACCTACGAATACTAACAGGGCGTTTGAAAATTCAGTACATTATTGAAAATTCAGATTTTGTAAAAATAACATAATTTTAACTCGAAATAATTTTTTGTAATAGGTTATTGACAACTTTTAGAAATGATAGGAGGTATATGTATACAGATAATACTTATTATTAGTAGGTACGGTCAAGGAGCCTATCTTTTTTAGCAAGAGAAGTTATCTGCTTTGCAACATGTCCGGTTGCTTCCTAGATGACTCGGGTGCGCGACTCCAGCATCTCGAGCCTTCGATGCCGTTTACCCCTTGTCTTCGCGGTGTCGATGTCCCTCTCCTTCTCTCCCTCTCCCATTACAGTTGTGGTAAGGCTCGGTACTAATTAGGATTACCTACATAAGTGCAGGCAGGGACTGTGCGGGTTGGTATCACCACTCTGCCTATTTTGGTCGTGAAGCAGTCTTGCGTTTCGATTTAAGGGCAGAGACAGCCGCTCCTTCATGCCCCCTTCCCGTTCCTCACGTGGTAAGGAGTCTCGGTGACAATCGAAAATAGCGGAGTAGCGTGGTACAGGGAGATCTGGTGGAAATAGTAACCATCGGTCGACCACCTGCCGGTCAGTAGGGGCCGAACCCAGTAATATTTTTACCTGTGAGGCTGTCCTGCACAGCCGGCGAAAATCCCGTCCTGCGGTTATCGTGCCGGAGTAGGAGACGGAATGGATCCCGATGGCTGCGTGCGGGGGGCACCGGGGGCCCTTCCGTGCCGCGTGTCAGCTCTTCACACTAAACGCGCTCCCACTTAGTACTACGCTCGGCCTGTCAAATTATTTAAAAAGGTAGTTCTATTTTCAAATTTCTATTTAACCATGTTCCAACTTTCTAAACAGCCACTCAATTACAGCGCGATGTAAAATTGAAATAACATAAAGTTACCTTATATAAAGTTATAATTTACCTTCAACTTTTTCTTTAAAATAACATAGATTTGGGGAAAATATTTACCATTTTTAATGATGAAAATGAAAAATAATGGCTAAATAGCTGGCCGGCCACAGATAAAAAAACTAAATAGGCGGGATAGCGGAAATCCGATCTTCATTTGTTTTTACGAGTTGTAGAGTTTTGTTTATATACTTCCGTATAGCAGAGAATGAGTTAATCTGATTCAGATATGGATTTAACGACTAATTTCATATAAGAAGAGGCTTAAACCGAAGTTGTTGATTAAAGTAAAATAAAATTCACTCATTGTTTCCTTAGCCAATTCATGTTTTTATTTTTACTTTCTTGTCGGTATTCGTAATGAACGCTCAAGCAATGCCTGACCGATGAACCTGCCGTGTGGCCTGCGTGCACGGTTAGCCCCGTGCACGCCGCCGTAAGGCCCTCCGTCTAGGGATTGCCCTGGTGTTCTCGGGCATTCCCCCTTGGCGAGAGCCCGACCGGACGGTCGGGCTTGCTCGGGCGCGTGGGTAGTGGAGTCGCAGTGTGGACCTTACCTAGCGCGCCCATAAGGGCAGGAAGAACACCGAGGGGTTTTAGTGGGTAGGCCTGGCACTCTGCCGGGTGAGCCCCACACACGCTCACCGTCTAGCCAACGGTGGGTACGGTGCGGTTGCGCATTTCCCCGCGAAAAAAAATGTATTCGTAATGAAAACTTTACAATATATGGGCAGGGGCACCGGGGGGTCAGCCCCACACACGCCCGCCGTCAACGGCGGTCCAACGGCGGGTACGGTGGGGTTGCGCATTTCCCCCCGACAAAAAAAAGGTATTCGTAATGAAAAGCACAGGGTTAACCTCGGGTTAAGACTTATTTAATTTAGTCCCTCGAACTATTGGCCAAACCCCGTCTCTAGTCTCTGGTCTAAATAAGTAACTTTCATCCCTAGGGTAACAATGTACTATTTTTTTATGCGAATATTCCGTGACTTTTAATCAATCATAAACTTTCATTACCTAGGTACTACAGCTACTATAATTACTTATTTTATCGTGACAACTGTCCAATGGCCAATTAACCACGTAGGTCGTAGTCTCCTGTAATAATATCAGGACTCCAGGACAATATACTTACTTATCACATGGTTATTTTTACGACGACGACCATCTGGTAGTTCTCGATACTGTTTGTGTAAGAATAATTATAGTGGCTCGAACCTTTCACTGAACTGTTACTTGGAGCTCTGGGAACCTTGTATTAGCTACTGATTACATAGTCGCAAGCTAGCTAGGATAATACACTACTTATTGCTCGATACTAAATCTAAATACATACTTATTAACGTAAACTATAAAATGATTTCACGGCCAGCACCAAATTTATTTAGTCCGCACATTTCTTACGTCTTGCAATGCAAACCGATTTTATCGTTCTTATGTTTTTAATATTTTGTATGTATGAACCTTTAGTCGTCCAATATATGTTTAGAGTAGTCTTTCTTTAATAGTAGATGATAGTATAGATAGAGATTATTATCGCAACACTGAAACTATTTAGGTACCTACATATGTCTATAGATACTACAAGCTATTATTTCTGTACATATGTTCGCTAAATATGTAATATAAATTTACTTCAGGTGAATGCAATTTTCAAATTTATTGTTAGGGAAAAGAATCTCGTCGTAACAGAACAATAAACAGGCCGGACGCTACATTTTAGTATTAAGAAAAAATATCATCTAATTTTAATATTTTTATCGATCTTTCATACCAACTCAAAATTTACAAAATACAGTGGCTTAATTTTCTATTTATCTTTTTACTTAAAAATGAGCACTGTCTTATTTTCAATACACCGGCGTGTATGTTTAAAAAGTGTTTAGTTTTTATCCATCATAAATTTATCAGTGTATCACCGATTGTAAAGACTTATTGGAAGGTATGTAGCAGTCTGTTTTTCACTTTGTATACAATCTTTTAATTTTTAACTGTCAATTGAATTCTGTTAATGGCTTTTGAAGTATTTGATAATACATAACATAAATGTCAGATTAAACGTAGGGCGTGTTATGTAGCTAAGACGAGCCGAACGAATCCCTAGTTGGAACTTAAGATGCACACTACAGTCGGTGTTCTTTGTAGCGCGCACCGCGAGGGTTGGTGCACGGTAGGTTCACAAATTGACGCCCTTATCTCCGCCGTAATCGGCAAACTGAATGGAGCACGCCGCTGTCGAGTCACTCTTGAATTGTGCCGGTTATTATATGCATAAATGCTTAGCTCACAAAGAAAACCGGTGGATTTGACGGATTGACGGTGTTTTATCAAGCTACTGTTGCCGGGAGCACGTTTAGTGCGCACCTTTTAGGTGCAATAGCCGTGTAGCTGCGAATATTTATATAGCGTGCGACCGTTTTTTGTTAGTGTGTAAAATCAGAGGCCGAATCGATTTTTTTTAAAGTTCGGATTAGAGCTAACTAGCACGTGGCGGCAGGGCGTGAGTCGCGTAGGCGGCCACGTGGCCGATCGATAGGGGAGGCGCAGGCGCGAACCTCCGCGTCGCCATTCAGTCGCCCCACCATCCATCGCGCCATTCCGGCTCCCAATCTATCTACCCAGGTCACGCAAGTACCTACAAACTAGTAGTGCCTACGATCTGGATGACGCCTTTCTCTTTAATTTTCATTTCGTTTGTGCGAGCGATTGCGTCATAGAAAAGATTTAGGAGTCATGATGAATACACCATACTCTTGCAACAATGTGTACCGTTCCGTATTGGATTATAATGGTACATTAAATTGCTATAGCTTATGTACAAGTGGCTCCTAATCGGGCCAAGATATGAGGCATGCCGCATGTAGGTACCTACTCAGTTTCTTGTAATTAAACTTTTACCGGAAGGAGACCTGTACCAGGGTCGCCTGCTTGGGTATCTCCGTCTTACCTATTTCTGCCGCAACGCAGCAGTGCTTGCATTGTGTGTTCCGGTTTGAAGGGTAATGAGCGCTCCACATTCACGCGTGATTCTCGGCGAGAGTCTCGGCAAGAATCTACGCGAGAAGTACGCGAGAACCTCGGCAAAAACTTCTTGGGTACACACTTCTCGCGAGATTTTCGCGAGAAGGTATAAGGCAGGGTTGGCACAAAATCAGTGATTAAATCAAAATTCTTTATTTTTGTGAAGAAAAATGTATTTTTATGAATATCTATTTTCCGAGTAAATCAGATATTTCATGTTTCAGTGTCATTATTGTAATTCTTGATTAAAAAAACGAATTTTACAAGTTTTTGGTCCCTAGTCTGTTACGTAATTTCGAGTGAACAATGCCAAATGTAAAAAAACTTTCCACTGATGCTGAGGAGGCTATCGCTCCAAATAGTTGCCTCAGAACTGGGTAAATATTTAATTTTTCCTCTTCCTCTTTCGTTTCCGCAAAATAGTTGCTTACTTATTAAAATTAGTAACGATAAAAACGAAAAAATCATGATAAATTGGGATTTATTCAATAAATCATGATTAATTGGATGTTATTAAAAAATCATGATTTTTTCCAACCCTGGTACAAGGTTCTCAATATAGTTCTCGCGCCTATGTCTCGCGCCAAAAAACCGACAAAAGTTGGAGAACTACGCGAGAACTACGCGAGAACATGCGAATCGGATCCACATTCACGCTTCTCGTGTTGTCCTCGCGTTCTCGCGAGATTCTCGCGAGAATGTGGATCGCTCATAAGATATGGCAGTGAAATTACTGGGTACCGTGACTTTACATCTTATATCACAAGTTGGCAACGTACACTGTAGTTCATGTTGGGGTTGCAAATTTAGTACTGCGAATTTCACAAGAGACACATGTAATAGTAGGTGACTAGTACCATCAAGTGGGCAGTATGCTTGTTTGCCAACTTAGTTTTATAAAAAAATATCTTAAAGAATCCAAAATTCCCTCACTTCCTTCGTTCCCGATTCCATTACCTTTACCGTATTCTAGACGTACGTGTGTAACTAAAACATGACTAAATCACTCCCAACAGCCCAGTAGTAACATGCGATTCTTTGTGAAATAAACTACCGGCAGATATCCGCCACAGCAAATCCGTGAATGCATTTAAATTGAAATTAAAAGAGCATTTATTAAATTTATCTCAATAAGCACTATTTTATTGATAAAGTATATATATTTATAGAGCTATATTTACTTGCTGCCCGCCCCGGCCTCGCACGGGTGGGTTTTGGCAATACAACAATTTAAGAAACCATAGATTTGGAATAACCCGAATGTCAATCTGTCAATTTCGACTTTTTATATGAAAAATTTAAAATTCATAATTTTAAGTTATTTGTATAATTTTTCAAACATTACCTTTTATATAAACCTTGTCCTGACAACAACGAACACAACAAAATTAAAAATTAACCAATTGGTGCAATCGTTTTATGGGTTATGCGCGTACCGGTGATTTATTTTTATTTATATAGATAATATATTTAGGTATTTATTAAATTTATTTATGTAAATTTGTAGAGTATACATACATAGGTACCTATTCTTCTACTCGTATATTATATTATCCTACCTAATTGTTTCTTTATTGTTTCTTCTCTCTTCCCCCACTTTAAATTGTATCACCTAACACCCAGTGAGATTGGCTGGAAAAGATCTCTTTTAGAGATAAGTCCACCTTTTTACATATCCGATCTGTATTTTGTTTTCTTATGAATGTTTTATGTGCAATAAAGAATAATATATTTCATGCAAAGTATTTTATTTTTTATCAATTGTAATTTGGTCATAATATGCACGGTTACTTTTTTATCACCCTGGATAATTTAAGGGTTGACAGCGTATATTTAGGACTACTACCTCTTAACATCTCCTACCCCTCTTTTGATTACAATTCCACCCAGCGAACCTTGTTTCTCGTTCTTCCTATCAAATGGAAGGGGTAGTGAGATTTTATCAAAGCGCCTTCTTATTCCTTTTCCCTTCTGCGATCCCACAAACTATCCCAAAAGCGAATTAACTAATCGCAACAAAAAAAATGCCATTACACAGTTTTTGTTAAATTAATAAATAATAGTTAATTTATGCGTTAGCATATTATGAGTGAAATTCTCGCCTATTTTAGATACTACGTGCTCTCCCTATGAAATACGATTCTGTGCCCTCCATGCCCGCCCAGACTCCCCGTTTATTCCCGTAATAAACAGACCTTGTTGCTGTTTACGCTATCGACATTTCTGTATTTCTATTTTTAATACATTCTACATACAAGCTAATGGGAATGCAAACAACGCCTGCATAACCTTTCCAATAATGTTCTAAATAAAGGCATTAATATCAAAAGACATAGCTTTGAATGAAAGTTTTTACGGTAAAATATTTGGTGTATTTGTACCAATTAATCGTAACCTATCATGATACCATTTAAATACTTATTAAAATTAGTAATATTGGGAATGAGATATCCAAAGAAAGGTTTATTAATATACTTAATAAGATTTTGTATTCATCTTTATGCAAAAAGGCAGGCTTTATGTTTAAAGTCTTTACATTGCGACACATGTCAAGAGAAATGTCGCAGATGGGTAATGGATATACAATCAACCGTTTTACAAAACTATGCGGTTTTGTTAGTGTTGGTCATTGATTTACTACGAAACGTAGATAACGCATGAACGTTCGAAAAGTGGGCCGGTGAAGAACTGCTCAATCGGGCCTCGTGCAGTTCTTTTCCATGTGTTGGAGCTACAACGCGATAAGCAATTTTGAGCATTGTTTGAGAGTATAAAGTTGATATTTTCTTGTAGCAATTACTAAAACGTCAAGTTTAATGTGGCTAGGTATGAAATGATGTAACTGCACACGGTTGTACTTCAAATAGTTGCCGTAATAATAAAGAATATGGTTGAATTCGATAAATACGGTACTTTATGGTAATTTTAATTCGGGTGTGCTTATTCAACTACCTATTTAACAGCGTACAAATGTATAGTCGATTAGGTGACAGATTTCAAGCGCGTTTTTGTATGAAGTGCTCTATCTACGTTTGGTAGTAAATCAATGGTGTTGGTACCTACTACAGATTAATCACGCAGATGACTGTTTTGCATTCATCAATGAAAAAGAGTGAAAATGTTTGCGGTTACCTACGCTACGTATAACATCAGGAGGCGCGTTCGGGTAGCCTGTGGTGGCGTTTTTAGTTAGTTCGGTTTTAGAAGGTTATGAAATTTTTGCCATTTTTGCTCCACACCCTAACCAAACGCTACATTATCAATATGTCAATGTCATAAGCTATTATAACCTAAATTTAGTTTCAGTTTCCAGATTCTGGATGTATTATGACGTAATAAGCTCGCTTCATGACTAACGATCATTGATTTCCATAAATAATGAAAATAAAATTTATTTCGTTAAAACTAATTCAATCGTGTCAAAAATATTACGTTTAGTAAACATCAAAACTCTTAAATGTCAAAAACTTCCACTTTTGACCCTCTTCGACAGCTGGGGCGAAATTGGGAGTTCACAATGCCATTTTTGTCATTTTTTCAGCTATCCGAATGGTTGACGTAAACAGATAAAAATGCAACTTTTGTTTGTTCACATTTCTTCTAACCGAACGCTCCTTGTGTCAATTTTGTAATTTTTAACAGTTATTTTTGACATCTCGATGCTATCCGAACGCGCGTAGGGAAACAAATCGCAAGACTTGCAGATTTTAATTCCATTCAAATTTCTGTTAGGCAAAAAAGGTCAATGTCTGTCAAATAAAATAGCGCTTAGTGTTGCCACAGTTTACTGTAGTGTTGCACTGTAAGTATGTTCTTGATGGATTGATTGATAATGATTCTCTTGAATACTACTCTTGAATACTATATTTTTTAACGTAATATTTGTTCGTAAATATTTCGTAACATACCTAAAATGGTATTCACATGTAAAACTATTAACGTGTAAAATTTACTTACCAACGATTAAGAACACTACAGTTAAGTACATTACAGTTAGAGAGATTCTGTATAAATCATAATATAAACACTTAAAAAAATTCGGATCTTAAAGACTTGCCATTATTCTTAATTCTAGCAATATTATGCACAAATCACGTATGTGGTATTACGGGTGGAGCAGATTTCTTATCAATATCCGATGGGTTGTACTTTTGGGCACTCCTGTGGACCTAAAAAGGCCGCATCGCAGAATTATAATACGAAACATATTATGATTCATATTATGAATGGGGTGGAATTCATCATTAAGCAATTATTCCATTTGACAGCTTTGTACGAATATTAGTAAAATGGTCCACAAATTAGGCATTACTAAAGTGTCAATTGGGACCATTTTACAAATATTCATACAAAGCTGTTAAATGGAATTTGCTTATAAAGAATTGCAATCAATTCATAATATGAATCATAATATGATTCGTATTATGATTCTGCGATGCGGCCGTTGTAGGTCCGCTGTGCTTCTTTCTGGCTCGTACCTCGTACTGAAGGACTTCGGTCTTCTTCGACAGTTTCTAGTACGAGATCCTCGTATTTTCCTTCCTATACCACTTACTTACTTAATTTGGAAATGGGCGCTCTGTGAAGAGTGAACGGTGCACATTTGTAAAGACGAAGAAAGCAATTTTTAAAAAGCAGTTTACTTTTCTATCAACATCTTAAAGATAATGTCCCAAGGATTGTTTTTAATATGTGTAGAATACGCTTTATGTAAGAACTACGTACCGTATTTAAGTGTTGACGTTCGTTATAAACAGATTTCAACGCAAACTTTTGTTTGACGTTTAACTCTATATATAGGTAAAAAAATTAAACCGACTTCAAAAACACTAAAAATTCATAAATAATATAGGAATACATGCAATATCAAACTTTTATTTTGAAGTTTGTGCCAAATTTTTACTAACTACATTAATTGTTCTGACATTTTTTAAGACTTTCCAGGTGATCATTGGTTTTTACCGACTTCAATCTTTTTAGTTAAGTAATTTAATACATGCGTATTAGAATTTGAGCCTAAGCAACACCAGGTTAACTTAAATTAAAACGTCGTTCACTCTAAACAGTAGCCCCTTACTAAACTAAGAACTATCCCCTTACTCCTAACCTACCAGAAACCTTCCATCATCAGCTCAGTATCATAATATTATGACTAATAGATGCAAATACCTGAATATCTTTAACAAAAACATGAAACACGTTGGACGTGGATATGAAATTTAACGGTGTTACCACAAAAAGTTTTTAAACACTGTCTTAAGTTAGACACTGTTTAAACATGATGCTATTACTATCTATTCTTTACGAAAAACTGAAACAGCATCATGGTTAAACAGTGTCTAACTTTAGACAGTGTTTAATTTTTTTTTGGAGTAACACCGTAAGTGTTTCCCTCGATTTTCCTAGAGATTTCATCATCAGACCATGACTTTGTGACACTGGGTCCACCATGGAGGAACTTATATTCTTTTGATTACAAAAAGAAATCTGCCCAGAAATGGCGGAGTAGTCGGTGAACATATATAAAAAAATAGATACAGTCGAACATAGAACCTCCTGCTTTCTCGAAGTCGGTTAATAATACACACATTATCATCTGCAGATTATGAAGGTCGCTCTTCTGGCCAATTCCCGCTGTGTCTAAAAGACCAGCGGACGCGAAGAAGGTCAACTTACCCTTCTAACATGGGGTATGTTTCAACTTCAAGCCGGTTCAACTTGAATCACCAACAAGCGGCTAAACATTTTAATGCACACTTAATCCCATAACAAAAAAATAGAATACTTCATTTTACGAGGGTAGTTTCAATTCAAAGCTTTAATTTGCATCCAAGATGAGATTTATTTATTCTCCAAATGACTATTGATTGAAGACAACTATGTGCTAAAATGAAAAGATATTTCAAATAAGATAAAGCTTTTATTTTTCTCACACTCATTTTGATAATAAATAAATATAAGTTTATAATTTTTCTGTAAATAAAGTAGTGGAGATACCTATATTTTATACATATTTGTAGGAGACAAAGTTAATGTTAGTTTACGGTACAACGTTAATATACGTTAATCAACGGTAATTTTATGTTATATCCATAAACAATAATTCACTTTTTTATGGATATAACGCTACATAACATTTTAGTAGTATTTGATATAATTTACCCAAATCGTTACGCTCAACCTCTGCAATGTTTACCGTATGATGAACTAGTATTTTATTAATATATATATTTTTTGTACCTTTTATTTTAATTTGGGAAACAAAAACTATCTCAATTAACAGAACATCTACTTAAACGACTATAAAAATATTATTTTAAGTTTTAATATATTAATAGGGAACATTCTAGAAAAGGAAGATAATTTGTAAAGGGAATCAATAAAAAGTCCTCTTTCTGTGTTCTGTGGGTCAACTACTAAGCACCTGACGTACTTTTGCAGCAGATGCGGTTTAAAATTTCATTATTATATTCCAAAAAGTTGTCGAATTTAGTTCGAAAACAATATGTGACTTTAAAAAAGCATTGAGCATTTACTTACGATTTTATTTCTACAAAATGAGTCATAATAATTATGACAATGTGTACAAAGGCGGACTTAATGCCATAGGCATTCTCTGCCAGCCAACGGCATTGTCCTTTATTAATATTTAATATGTATATGTAAATAAAAAAATATTTACACAAGCTGATTTTATTTATACTTACTTAAACTTACTTTTGATCAAACGGTTCACCTGTGGCAGAGTGCTCAACAACGGTTATTTGATTTTTAAAGAATATTATTTACTATACTATCTACTCAATAAACTGGAGAAAATTGGTGTGAGAGATACTGCCCTAGATTTATTTAAAAGCTACTTAAATGATCGGAAGCAGCGGGTCAAAGTGGGAGACTTGATGAGTGATCTGTACCCAATATCTTATGGTGTCCCACAGGGCAGTATACTTGGGCCCAGCTTATTTTTGGTTTATATGAACGACTTGTGTAACCTTCAACTAGACAACGCACGGACTTTTGCCTTCGCAGATGACACTGCTCTAGTCTTTAATAGTACATCTTGGCATGAATTACAGCAAATAGTTGAACGTGATTTAGGAAAGGTGATGTTAAGCTTTCGGCAAAATTTACTCACACTTAACTTAAATAAAACCAAGTGTCTTGCTTTCACTAAACTCAGCCGACTTCAACCTGTAGACCTCAAAATAAAAGCCCACACTTGTTCATCTCCTGATAGTAGTCGCCACTGTTCGTGCATCACTCTAGAACGACTCTCAACAATTAAGTACCTTGGTGTTTGCTTAGACTCCACACTATCTTGGAAAGAACATATAGAAATACTCACGAAAAGGATTCGAAAATTAACGTTCATCTTTAAGCGATTAAGGTCTGCAACTGATTTCAAAACTATTAAATCTACGTACCTTGCGCTATGCCAATCAATAATAACGTACTGTATTATCTCATGGGGTGGTACCTTTAAAACCACTATGTTAAAGATAGAGAGGGCTCAAAGAGCAGTATTAAAAGTCATGATGTCTAAGCCCTATCGATATCCTACGTCAAAACTTCACTCCGAAGCTAGTGTACTCACTGTAAGACAACTATTTATCTTAAATTCTTTACAGTACACCCACTCTCATATTGTATTTAATCTAGAAACTTACAAAAATACCAGACAAAAAGGAACAATTTTAAAAAACCGCATAATGTGTTCTCCGTTTTCTAAGCATCATCAGATATTCCTTGGCCCATTTATTTATAATAAGGTAAATCGCATACTAAATATCTATCCCATGACCAAATATAAGTGTAAACAGATAGTTACGAAATACCTACTTTCAAAACCTATGAAGATGTCGAGATTATGATAAAGACATAACAATAATCTGAATCACACACATACACACACACACACATGTGCGCACACACGCGCACACACGCACACACACACACGCACACACACACGCACGCACGCACACACACGCACGCACACACACGCACGCACACGCACGCACACGCACGCACACACACGCACGCACACACACGCACACACACGCACGCGCGCACATTCATACAAAATGTTATAAGTTTAATCTTTTTCTTGTAAGTTTACAAAATCAACTGAATCTTGAGTGTCCGATGGGTGGGGGGCCGGAATTCTGTAACACAGGGTATCCTAGTCAGGGACCGGAAAACCCGTTCATTTGCTTAAGCCGTTCGAAAGGGTAACCCATTCGTATGGTAACCCAGTGGGCTCGGTAAGCTGTTCAACAGGTTTCCCAGCAATAACGATAACCTGTAAAATAGAGGTTACCACCCACAAGAATAATTTACCGCTTACCTAATCTTAAAGGTTTTTAGTGTTTATGCGCTTAACCGCTTACTGTTCGGGTTAGGGTAACCCTTTCCCTCACGCACACCGAGCGATTGAAATAGCACTGCGGGTGCAATAACGCCAGAGTTCGGTCGCGACCTTCGGCAAATATGCAGTGCAAAAGCAATCTACACGCGATATACCTAAGGTCTAAAATATTTTTTACAAATTAATCAGCGTTTAGAACGGTAACCCATTTGGGGGGTTTTTGATATCGGTTAGCGGTAACCCGAATTAATTCAATCGAAGGGATTAATGTGTAAACCGGTAAGCCGTTTGAAAGCTTACCGTAAGGCAAAGGGTTTAAAAACCCAGCATTATAAAATACCCTATCAAAACCCTAAGGTTATCGGCTATAACGGTAACCGGGTCCGGTCCCTGATCCTAGTACAGGTTCCGCTCCCTCACGATGGCTACATGTGTACTTACCTGTATAAATCTGAATGTTTCTAACAAAATCTTAAATTCTGTATCATCCACTATTGTAGCTTTTGTGATGGAAATAAATGAATATTATTATTAATATTTTCTTTTCGTAAAAACAAATTAATAAAAAAAAGTTTAAAAAATTAATAATAAAAAAAATCCGGCCAAGTGCGAGTCGGACTTGCCCATGAAGGGTTCCGTACGATTTATGACGTATTAAAAAACTACTTACTAGATCTCGTTCAAACCAATTTTCGGTGGAAGTTTGCATGGTAATGTACAATAAGCTCCCATTCAAGCTAAACATTTACACTACGAAAACCGCCATTATTACGAGCGGCATAAGAACGGTCCAAAGGTCAAACAGTATAGCTTGATAAGGAGCTTACTGTACATAACATATTTTTTTTTAGATTTTCATTCTCTTTTTTTAGAAGTTACAGGGGGCGCTCTCGCGCAAACTGATATTAGAAACCTCGCAATATCATTTTTGAAGACCTATCCATAGATAGGTATGTATGAGTTTGATGAAAAAAATATTTTTGACTTTACACTGGGATTGAACCACTGCCACTCGGATTTAAAGTCAAAGCTCTAACGCACAGGACCAATCCTGTCATATGCGAAGCTGTGAAAATTTAAGACCTCATGTTTTTTTTTAATGCGACATGCGATAGATGGATGTTAAAAACCGACTTCAAAAACACTGAAAAGTTAAAAATAATATAACAATAGGTACAGACGTGTTTTTGAAGTCGTTTTTTTTTGTAAAATATTTTTTAATTTTATCTTTTTAGTGAATATAATCTTTAATTGGTATTAATTAGCGTTTCCCTCGATTTTCATGGGATCCCATCATCAGATCCTTTTGGTGACCTTTGAACCACCCTAGGAGTATACTCTATTGAATACAATAATAATTTTGAAAATCGGTCCACAATTGGCGGAGTAATCGCGTAACATACACACAAAACAGGTTGGACACACCTCAAAATTTGGGGGTTTTCCTCGATTTTCATAGGATCCCATCATCAAATCCTGACTTCGGTGACCATGGGAGCACCCTTGGACTGTACTCTATTGAATACAAAAAGAATTTTGAAAATCGGTCCACAATTGGCGGAGTAATCGTGTAACATACATACAAAACACGTTGGACACACCTTAAAGCTTGAGGGTTTTCCTCGATTTTCATAGGATACCATCATCAAATCCTGACCTTGGTGACCATGAGACCACCCTTGGACTATACTCTATTGACTACAAAAATAATTTTGAAAATCGGTCCACAATTGGCGGAGTAATCGTGTAACATACATACAAAACACGTTGGACACACCTTAAAGCTTGAGGGTTTTCCTCGATTTTCATAGGATACCATCATCAAATCCTGACCTTGGTGACCATGAGACCACCCTTGGACTATACTCTATTGACTACAAAAATAATTTTGAAAATCGGTCCACAATTGGCGGAGTAATCACGTAACATACACACGAAACACGTTGGACACACCTTAAAATTTGAGGGTTTTCCTCGATTTTCATATCGAGTACAAAAAGAATTTTGAAAATCGCATAACATACAATCAAATCACGTTGGACACACCTTAAAATTTGGGGGTTTTCCTCGATTTTCATAGGATCCCATCATCAGATCCTGGCTTTGGTGACCATGGGACCACTCTTGGACTATACTCTATCGAATACAAAAAGAATTTTGAAAATCGGTCCACAATTGGCGGAGTAATCGCGTAACATACACACAAAACACCTTGAACACACCTTAAAATTTGAGGGTTTTCCTCGATTTTCATAGGATCCTATTATCAAATCCTGACCTTGGTGACCTTGGGAGCACCCTTGGACTGTACTCTATTGAATACAAAAAGAATTTTGAAAATCGGTCCAAAATTGGCGGAGTAATCGTGTAACATACATACAAAACACGTTGGACACACCTTAAAGCTTGAGGGTTTTCCTCGATTTTCATAGGATACCATCATCAAATCCTGACCTTGGTGACCATGAGACCACTCTTGGACTATACTCTATTGACTACAAAAATAATTTTGAAAATCGGTCCACAATTGGCGGAGTAATCACGTAACATACACACGAAACACGTTGGACACACCTTAAAATTTGAGGGTTTTCCTCGATTTTCATAGGATCCTATCATCAAATCCTGACCTTGGTGACCTTGGGAGCACCCTTGGACTGTACTCTATTGAATACAAAATGAATTTTGAAAATCGGTCTACAATTGGCGGAGTAATCGCGTAACATACACACAAAACACGTTGGACACACCTTAAAATTTAAGCTTTTTCCTCGATTTTCATAGGATTGCATCATCAAATCCTGCCTTTGATAACATGGGAGCACCCTTGGACTGCACTCTATCGAATACAAAAAGAATTGTGAAATTCGGTCCACAATTGGCGGAGTAATCGCGTAACATACACACAAAACACGTTGGACACACCTTAAAATTTAAGGGTTTTCCTCGTTTTTCATAGGATTCCATCATCAAATCCTGACGTTTGTGACCATGAGACCACCCTTGGAGTATACTCTATCGAATACAAAAAAAAATTAAAATTGGTCTACAATTGGCGGCGTAATCGCGTAACATACACAAAAAAAACATACGCATCGAATTGAGAACCTCCTCCTTTTTTGAAGTCGGTTAAAAAATTTGTGGCGATGTAAAAAAAGTTTCACTTTAAAAATCAAAGGAGAACTGATTGGAGCCATTCATTGCTGAAAGACAACTTTTTCAGCATGTTTAGATGGAGTTGTTTGCACTTGTATTGAACAGATCAAACAAGGTAATGTCTTCTCGTACATAATGAACTTGGCAGATCTACCGAAAAAAGCCTTACCGGTAATTAGTGTCACTAGGAAGAGTGGGTATATCGGAATCTGAGGATTTCGAAGTGTAACTAATCAAAGAGATGAGGAGATCTTCTATCTTTGAATGCGCTATTTTAGCATATATTTAATATTATCAGTTTCTCCCAAAGGTTTTTTTTCTATTCAAAAAGTTAAAATACTCACATCCGTTACTAATGAACCAATATTTTTTACTTATATTGTCGTTTTTTTCGATAACTTAATAAATTTATCATTCGTGCAAGCGAAACAGGCAAAAAATTTAAACTCAATTTAAACAGAAATGGAATCCATACTTATATTTTGAATACGAAAGTGTGTCTGTCTGTCCCTCTGTTACCTCTTCACAATTAAACCGGTGAACCGGTTTAGATGAAATTTGGTATAGATATAGTTTGAGTCCCGGGAAAGGACATAGCCTAGGATAGGATCACGAAATTTAATGAGTTCCCCAGGGAACGCAGACGAAGTCGCGGGTAGTAGCTAGTATTTAAATAAGGCACAATCACAATTCCTTTTTTCAAGTACGGCACTTGAATAATTGTAAAGTGAACTAAAGTAAATTTTGTACCCGTAATAGTCAGATGAAAGATAGTGATTTATATAATCATTTTTCAAAAAAATTATGAATTTTGAATGTTTTGAATTTTAACGGCCTTACAAATAAAAACTTATATCGAGGATAATCCTCGGAATAATTTATTCTGTGTTTTGTCTTGTTTTAGCACATGTCAGATGTAATATGTCAAACTAAGACAAAACACGGAATAACTATTCCGAGGTTATTCCTAGGAATAAGTTTTTTATTTGTAAGGCCGTAAAAATTCCTATTAGAAACATGCGAACTGTGTTAAAGTTTTCGAACCAAGACTTTCGACTGTGTAAAATTGGAATTCTTGCCTGTAGGCTAGCAGGTACCGCAAATGTCTTGGAAAATGGAAATATAAATACATACCTACCCACTTAAAATTTATACCACCAACTCTGCGTGAGTCATTCAAGTTTAAAGCGGAATTCTGATAAATGTTTGTATGAATCTCTACATTTTAACATGCGCTCGATCTCTGATAATAATCTTCCTATGTCAACGATTTGCGGTGTTTAATGTTGAATTTTAAAAACGTTTTAAAATCAGTAAGTACCTAATAGGTAAGTTCCATGGCTATAAATTGAAGCATTTGAATTTACAAAAACTCTAAAACTGAATATTCTTAAACCAATCTAAAGTATAGGTCTTAAAAATACTACAGTTCATAATCGCTTAATCATTCGCCGAGCTGCTGATGTAAAAATAAAACTCGCGAAACTTTACGATGAAGCGATTTCCGTTGCGGTCTGCATTTTGTTTTGACTCGCCAAGGATCCAGTATTTTTATTGCTGCCAATGTTGTGTGTTTGATGATACGCGAGCTTTTGTTCTTTGAAAAGCGCGCGCCCGCCCGCTAGTTGGCCGGCGACGTTGGCGTCCGCGGTCGCCACGTGCTTTCCGGCGGCTTCGTCGGTTGCTTGGAGACGCGCGGGGAGCCCGCACGCACGCCCCCGCGCCGCCACTTGCCCACGCTGCCTGGGCCTCCACAGAATACTAATATTCGCTTCGGTTTACGCGCGCGCCGCCGGTGTACTCCGTCTGCGTGCCCGCTCTCCCGTACCGGAAACGCAGATCGACGCCCGCGATTTCCGTTCTTTTTTCGAATAGTAAACAACTCATCTCTTGAATCGGTATGGACGGCGAGATGTCCCAAGAGGTTTCCGGCAATGTTTCGCCGATTTACGAAGATGGGTAAGTATTTTGCACTGTCGATGACATGTTCGATCGATGACATGAAATTTTGTTTACTGAGCTTACCGCGAATTTGAATAATATACTAGCTTTTAAGGTCTAGCATAAATCGCGCTACATTTTTAGAAGGATTTATTGTAGACAGACATGTAGTTTGTTTATTTTTATAAGTGTGAATTGTTGTTATTTATTAATGAATATGATTACTTATAGAAAATCATGACATGAGACTGACGTGACAATAAAATGATGTTGTTAGTTAGGAGGGGAGGAGGAACGTTGAGGAGGGTCTACTTGAAAAAAATATACTAATAAACAATAATACATAACTGACTTTTAATATTTTCCCCACATATTTAACGCGAAATTTAAACGTTTAACAGGTAGCTAATTAACTAATAAATATTATGACTCTACTTATCAGAGCCACCCGACCCTTCGCCTTTACTGGTCTGGAATCTGGAGGCCGCGCTTTTCCTTGGTGACGTCATCGAAGTCGACAAACCGAGTTTATTCCCTGCGTGGTGAGCGCGCCCTCGCCGACAAGCGACGGCGAGCGCCAATAATAATATGAAATGAACAATTTCTCCCCGCAATTGGACAGTTCCTTATTAGAATACATCGTCCGCCGTTGACACTTAAGTATGATAAGTAATCCACGATAAGAGAATAAATAAACCAAGGGACATTGAACTCTTACGGCCTTATTAATAAAAAATTTACTCATTGGCTTATCCTCGGATTAGTTACTCCGTGTTTTGTCTTGTTTTCGCATAGGTACTTTGTCGGCTCTCATATTATTATGTCAAAACAAGACAAAACACGGAGTAACTAATCCGAAGATGATCCAAGGAGTAAAATTTTTATTAATAAGGTCGTTAGATGTTAAGATGAATTTGTCTTCGATATTGCATTTTTGCGCGTCGGTCGGATTATTGAGCGTCGGTGGCGCAGTGGACTCGGCACTTGCCTTCCAATCGGGGGGTCGGGGTTCGCGACCCGCCATGTACCAATGTGTTTTTCGTTTCGAATTGCATATGTACATTTGTCTGACGCTCCTACGGTGAAGGAAAACATCGTGAGGCAACCTGCATACATCTGCGAAGAAATTCAATGATGTATGTGAAGTCGACCAATCCGCACTGGGCCAGCGTGGTTGACTAAGGCCTAATCACGTACGAAATACACACACCGGCACAATAAGCGGAACATTAAAAAAGGCAGAGTATAAGTGGAAAGAAAAAGCTGCAAGTACTTATATTAAAACAAATAATAATCGGACATGAACTAATAAATTGATAAATTTTGATAGACTTTAAGGAGTTTTAAATTAAATTTTAATAAAAATAATCAAATTAAAATAATTTTTTTCCTCTATTTTGTGGGAACACAATTTTGTAAATTAAAGATTACCTACTTACTATTATTTTTATAAATTTTTGGGAATTTTGCGGCTGTTAATAACAGAATAAACAAAAAATATAATGAATAACTTGGCCAATTACAAATTTCTACTAATAAAAATAATATAGCACTTGAACGCATAAACAAAATAAGTAGGTGAATAAAAACAAGATACTTAAATTGTAAATAGATACCGATAACAGCACGAAAACAAAGAAAAAGAGACAACACTCACTAAGAATAAATTACTTTAAAATATTTTATTTTACCTAATTACAATTATTATACCTACTTTTTGAAAAAGTTGTCACTCAGCCAGCCGCTTCTTAATAGATACTGTACTAGAATTAAATATATCAATGTCTCGATTTGAAAGTTATTAACAGTACCGCATGCACGCACGACAAAACCACAATATAGAGAACGATATTCTCTATATTGTTACAAAACTGTTTTGCCTATAATTACATGATGACACTAGAGACCGAAATAATGGGCTGCTACGAAATGTTGTGATTGAGGCATAAAAATTAATTTTGCTGACAAGATCCGGATAATCAATGGTAGATGTGATGATTTTTTAAAGATAATTTATGTTCTGATCATTTCACGACGATAATCCAATGACAAAAAATTGTGCTTAGCGCAAGATTCAAAATAATCAATAAATGTCTTTTTCCACAATAAAGGAACATAACCGTGTAATAAGCCTGGACAAGGGAAGGGATACTTGATCAGCACAATTAACAGGTACAATAGGGGGAACTAAGTCCGGTCCAACTGATTTAGGCACATCAAGTTTGACTAATTTTGCTTTCACTATCGCCGGAGTTATGTGAATGCAGGAAATATTACCACCCAATAATCCTGATATATTACTGGATGGTTGACTGGTCGAGGATGTACTAGTGTCAGGGGATAGGAAGGTGGAATGAAGGTAGTCGGCAAATGGTCACATATATCATGGCCTGAATTATAATTTACATTTTCGTAGAGCATTGAATTTGGCAGGGAATTAGATTTCGATATAGATTTAAAGTACGACCAAAAAAATCTAGGATTATCTTTAATAGAATAGAACTCTTACCTTTATTATATAATCTTTATAACCATATAGTTTTTAATAATTTTGCTTGCTTACTTAAAATATCAATAGACAGTTTGTTCGCAATCATGTGATAACGTTTAAATTTCATTAGATGTTTGAACTTTTCTTTGAGAACCGTAAATAGAGCTTTGGAATACCAGAGAGGAAATGATTTGCTATTAACTTTTTTAAATGGTACATACTTAAATCATGTAAAATCTTATAAAACCACTCGATAGCTTCATCCAGGTATTCCTTCGATAACACAGTCTCCCAGTCAACTTCAGCGAGGCTCATGTTCATATAATTGAAGTCAGCATGACTGTAAAAGAACTTAGTGCAGGGAGCTGGCTTAATGTATCCCGAAGCAGGCAGATTTACCGTAACACTAATAGCATTGTGAAATTTTGTGTCGAGGCGTGATAACGGATCGTTAATATTATCAACTAGTACATCGATTGGCCAAAACTAAATCTAAAATTTTACCATGGTTATATTGACGAAAATCAACAATGCTTCACTCGTCTATAAAGTTAGACGGGTCATAGCACGACACACCAGAAGATTCCGAATACACAGTACTCTCACCGGGATATACGTTCCAATTAATGGAGCTCATATTAATATCTCCGACCACAAAAAAAATTGTCTGAGGGATTTCCAGACACGATGTCACGTAATTTAATTAAAAACTTAGTTGATCAGAGAAGCTAAGGCCATTGTTTTGCTTACATAAAGAAATAACACACATATGAGGTTTACTGTTACCTACTGAGATTGTGACCCATAAATCCTCAGCTGTCGAGTTCCATTCGGGATGCAGGCTAAAATTGAGCTCTTTACGTATGCCCAGAAGGACTCCCCCACCCATCGACTCTCCGGTCAAATCGCCGTTCGCGCCGCAACACTAAATATCTTTCATCGAATAATTCACTACCTGCAAAATTTTCATTAAGCCATGACTCTGTCACAACCACCAAACTACTCGGTGACAAACAACAATAGTAGATATAAAAATGTAAGGGAAGTGTTGAACAGTTCATAATATCTTGGTTAAGTCAGCTTCAGAGTGCACAATAATAATCGGCGAGGTTTCGTTCCTTCTCGCGTGTATTTTTGAGAACTTGACCCATATGTATTGGTAGTTTTTCTCTTTCGCAAAAACTAATAATAACGTGTGTTGTTGTGTGTTTCCCCCTCGTACTCTAACTAACGTTTCTATCCTTCTGGGCATGCTGCGAATTAGGTCATCTATTGTATCTTGGAAAAAGCTCTGGCACTCTTCAAGTAATGCGTTATGCATTTCTCTCAGGTTGTTGGGGGGTGGCATTCTGAATTTAACGCTTCTCTTTTACAAGTCCCAAACAGACTCTATAGGATTCAAATTCGGGGATCTCGCAGACCACTGCATATCTGTTATTTTTAGCCAAATGGTTTAGATATGCTTGGACTGAGCAGGCACTGTGATCCCGAGCATTATGCTGCATCAGAATAAAGCCGTCATCATTATAGGGGGCACATAGCACAACGTATGCTTCTAAAATATCCCTCTTGTACCTATTATCAGCAGTCATATTCCCTCGATCGGCCATCACTAACTCCGTACGAGCTCCGAAAGTTATCCCTCCCTACATCATAACTGAGCCGCCCACATATGTCCTGTATTTTCAAAATTAGGCTTGAGTATGTCATTCTTATCTTCAGAGGCGTCTTTACCTATAGTGCAGGGTGTGCGTTGCACCCGGGCGCCGCGGTCACAGGGGCGCCGCCGAGCGCCACTCCCCGCGCGCCCCCCGGCCCGGCAATTTCAATGAAACTGCACCCGTGTTATGATGTCGGGCCCGGGCGCGGTATAACCCAAGTAAAAAGTGATCCGGTTTGCATACATTTTGCATGACATACATGTCAAAAGTTCATTAGAAATTGTAAATTTCTTTACAATTGTGCAAGAAATTTGTTTTTTTCTCTGCGTCAACAGCACATAAGCAAATACTTGCCAAAGAAGTGCTAAACTTTAAGTCTAAAACCACTCTCAAATACTCGATGGGAAAACAGTAGGGTTAAAGCGGTAAAAGCTCTACATTTTAATCTGGGAAAAATATATGACGCTTTGTTTACCACATATTCCGATAGGAGCAAAGATGTGGAGTCAAGAAATATGGCTAATTCATTACTGGCAAAAATAAGGTCGTTTAAATTCACCTGCTCTCTGACTATTTGGTTTGAAATTTTAAGCAAAATTAATATAGTAAGCAAAGGCTCTTCAAAAGTTAGACGTCGTGTTGTCAGAAGCGGTGAAATTGATTGATCGCAAAACTAAGTTTGTCTGAATTACGCAATGAGTCGGCTTTTGGGTAGTTCCTTAAAATAGCGCAAAAACAGTAGCAAAAGAAGTCGAGGCATCAGCAGAATTTTTCGTACCTGCCCGCCCTCGCGCTCGTAGGAGGTTTTTTAATTATGAGGCGGAGGATGAATCGATAACAGACGCGGAAACACATTTTAAAGTAAATTTTTACATTTACTAAGTTCGTTGAACGGTTCGAAATTATAAATCAAAATAATGATATTTTTTCGTTTCTTCAGAAACTAAAGCAGTGGAAGGATTTGGACTTGGATATAAAAAAGCACATTGTTCTAATTTAGAAAATAAACTGTGCCATGCAGACTCTGTTCTAATTTAGAAAATAAACTGTGCCATGCAGACTCTTCAGACGTGGAGAAGTTAAAGCTCTTTAATGAAATAGAATTATTACCGATGTTTATTAATGATTCCAGTACGCCGATTGGATATTTTAAATTTATTTGATTACGAAAAAATTATATTAATGTTTCTAAATCTATCTACAGCAGTTAGGATTAACCTTACATTGCCAGTCACAGTAGCACACAGCGAAAGATCATTTTCTAAACTAAAACTAATTGAAAACTATCTTAGGTCGTCGTCACAAAGTCGATTGACAAATTTATCGTTTGTGAGTATTGAACATGAAGTTAAAATTGAAGTCAGTGGCATAGTTAAAGATTTTGCTAATGCAAAAGCATGAAGTTACATTTTTAAAATTAGGTATATGTTATATCTAGCTGTGCCCGCGACTTCGTTCGCGTGGATGTCCGAAAATAACAATATCATAATGTTATATAGCCAAAAGCCTTCCTCGATAAATGGACTACCAACACATTTTTTTTTTTCAATTCGAACCAGTAGTTCCTGAGATTAGCGCGTTCAAACATACAAACAAACAAACTCTTCAGCTTTATAAATCTTTATTATTATATAAATCTTTATAATTATAAATCTGCCACTATGGTTGGTGTTTGTGGACTATGAGATCGATTCTGTCGAGATCTGTGCGGATCTAAAAAGGCCGCATCGCAGAATCATAATACGAATCATATTATGATTCATATTATGAATTGAGTGCAATTCATCATATGCAAATTCTGTTTGACAGTTTTGTATGAATACTCGTAAAATGGTCCCAAATGACACTTTAGCAATGCCCAATTTGTGGACCATTTTACGAATATTTAACAAAGCTGTCAAATAGAATAATTGCTTATGATGAATTGCACTCCATTCATGATATGATTCGTATTATGATTCTGCGATGCAGCCTTTTTAGGTCCACTGGGCCGTGCTTTTAGATAGGTCCAGAGGTGCCAAACTGTCTATCGGTACATCCAAGTGTTGCAGTCATTGTACGAAAACGCCACCATGTCAGTCCGCCTCCAGAACCATAACTCGAAACCAGTACGACTTCAGCGCGGTGTGAGACAGGGCGACTGTTCACAGATGCGTTAAATAATGTATTTAAGCTTTTGGACTGGAGAGGACTCAGCATAAACATAAACGACGAGTACATGACTCACCTTCGTTCTGTTGATGATATCGTAGTCATGGCTGAGACCGTGAAGGATATAGATAGGCACAATGCTCGAAGACCTCTGTAGAGTTTTCCAACAAGTGGGTCTTAAAATGAACATGGACAAGACTAAAATTATGTCGGATTCCCGTGTAGTACCCACTCCTGTGAATGGGAGGCTCTTGGCTTGAAGTTGTTGACGTATATGTTTACCTGGGGCAGATAGGCCAGCTTGGTAAGACCAACTTCTAGAAAGAGGTAAATCGACGAATCCAACTCTACTGGGCAGTGTTCGGGAAGCTACGCAGCATATTCTCGGCCCATCCCGAAAAAAGTCCATCCACCCCTCTTCGCAAGCTCTCACATTTATAATATAAGTTCTTTTTATCTATGAATTTGCCGTTTAGTATACAAAAAAGAAAGACCAACAGACCATAGAATTTATACCTATATCAGTCAGGTGTACGGTAGGCTAATTGCATACAAACAAACTCTTCAAAGGCATTTTGTATTGCCTCTTAGGTAGGTATAGAACTTTTTTCCTGCCAAGAAATTGTCCAAATTTAGGAAAAGTAGAAGTCCGACCAGGCAAAGTTTGGTGAGTACGGTTACTACGCAAAACTTCCAACCCTAGTTCTTGCATAACTTTGAGACCGTCAGTAGTACCGTGCAAGGTCGAGCAGGGGAGCAGTGATGCGGTGGGGCGATTAACCGACTCGCTGGATCGGAGAATTGCAATCTTATCCATCACCGTGTCTAATTCCACACAGTACATGTCCGCAAAATGCTTGTGACATTTGGTAAGAAGCTGTATTGAATTACGACGGCACTAGACCACCCAAAAGTGACAATCACTTTTCTAAGGATAAGTTTTCGTTTGGGGCATTGCCTATGTGCTAAGCCAGGACGATGACGGCTTACGGTTATCAAACAGAATCAATTTTTATCACAAGTGACAATGCAGTTCAAAATCCAATGCAGTTCAAAATCCCCTAGTTAAGCAACGTAAGTCATACCTTTTTTTTGGGCGGGGGAATCTCTTTACGATTCGACAAGGGACTGAAAAGCTGATAAGGCCGCCCCTTTGATAAGCCATTGGTCTCGGGTATAAACCCCAGTAACTTCCACCCCCATGGAGGCACGTTCGGGATCGGCCAGCCAATCCCCGAACGCACCCCCTGGAGACAGGCCCAACGGTGAGCCATTGCTGACCCAAGCGCTGGGACTTCTCTATGGAGGGGTCACCAAGTTGTGGCCCACCAGATGGACAGACCAGGGATGAAAACGTAATGTCTCCCGACCGGTGATCGGCCGGCCGGGCCATTTCGTCCCTGGTTGGTGGTGCCCGCCAAAGAACGCGCGCCTCCTACCCAACCGCCGTGACGAAGCCGTGCAGCGAGAGGGTCATTCTTCCGCGCCCGCTCCACGTAAGTCATACCACGGTAATAGTATATACTATTACCACAATATAGAGAACGATACCTAAAGCTGAACTGGGCGCTAGGGTTGGTGGCTACAAAAATCGGTGAACGTATACGTACACGCCGCGCGTGAGCGGCGCGGCGTGTACATAAAGCACAACAATCTCGACCGGCGCGCGGCGTGATACTGCGTTGCTTTGCTATGCCGATGCCGTTCAGTCAGAGCATGCTTGGCGGCCGTGTAAGTAAACGACGTTTTCATACCACCTGCTCGACAATGTTCAATTAGATCCCCCTTAACTTCAACGTAAAGCAAGACATTATATCCCAAGGGATATAATTTTGTATGAAACTCCCAAGGGATTAAAGTGTTTTAAATATGGAACATAAAATTTGTATGAAAATTTAGCATAGATGCTAGCTTAGGAAGGCAAAGGTTCTACGCCCATACAGCAGTAGCGTGCATCCACTAGAGACAAAGACATTCTGCCTGTGTAAATAATGTTTTTATAAACTCAAAATACATAATTTCTTTACCAAAATGATAAAATATTTATCTACATAATACTGCAAGCTAAAATAAACAATTATATTTCACTTTATTTTTTATTGATAAAATACGTTTTATGCAAAAAGCGCCATCTTTTGACGGCCACCAATAACTATCGATAAAAACGAATAAAAGCAGAGTAAAGCAAGAGCACTCGCTGCCAGCGGATAAACAGCATTTGGAAAAATTACGCGGCATATTTTAAAATAAAGAATGTTTTACAATTTGTTCCATAATTTACACCAACAGTATTCCGTTGTATTGTTTTCATAGCTAAAACTTCAACGCCATTACGTATTTCAAAATTGTAATATCTTGTTGCTTACGTTAATAAAGTGCTTAGTGGAATGTGTTTTGTGGCATCAATAATACAGTCTTTTTAGAAGTTTATTCAGTGTTTTATTGATAAAGTTAAAAAACGTAAGTAGGTAAATGTCCAGGTGCTTCAGCATTTTTTTATTTGGATTCAATAGGTTGTCGACTATTAGAGATTTATTTCGACAGTTGTGTGTAGTAATTAATTGCTGTTTCAAAAGTAAATATACAACAAAGTTGAAAAATAAAAGAATTTTATTTGATACCATTTCATTGTTAACAAATTAATATTCGTCCTGCATGCTACTAAAGGTCATTGACAGGATCCAGCAGCTGATCGTATCGTATTGTAAATCGATATGTAGACTAAGTTCATACTTGTTATATTATTATTAAATGTGTTTTAAGTTTTTGTAATGTTTTAAGCTTTACTTAAAGGTGGCCATTCACGGGAACTCCATTTGGCAGCGCTCCACACCATTAAACGACGTCCAAATTCTTACCACACTCACGAGAACTGCTCGGCGTGAAGCCACTCCATATTTGTCTCAGTTGTCCTTATCCTTGTTAGCGTTCGGATCGACTTTCTGGAACAATTGCAGTAATCCTTCTAAGGCGACATTACGTTTGTTTTTGTCATGATAATCATTGTGAGTAGTTTACCAGAGACACGGTGATTCTTTGTACATTTCAATCACCTCCAAAAGAACCTCTTTTCCCCCCCAAATTATAATAACATACCTACCTAGTGTTCGGTACGGCGGCGTCCGGCCGACTGAGCTCAAAATGGATTTCGATTTCGACACTCACGAGCTGAATGGCGTGGAGTGGCGCCACGCGGCGCCCAAATTCTGCATTCACGATGAGTTGGATGGCGGCCATTGGAGCCGCGCTGCATTGGATTTTGGAATGCTTGGAAATCCAAACATAGGAGCGACGCCACACAATCCATATAGTTTTTAACATTCACAAGTTAATGCACTAATTTTGGGTAATGGAGTGGAGCGCTGCCAAATGGAGTGCTCGTGAATGGCCACCTTTAGATATAATTATTGCGTGACGTGTTCGTGCTTGAGAAAAATAAATCTTTTTTTTGTATTTTATGGTTTTCATGATAATATCATAATTTTAACCATAGTTATAGTGATAGTGATAATGATAATGTGACAGTGTTTAACCACCTAAATAATTGGTTATAGAACCCTGAGTTTTTATTGTCTCGCAGATGGTATGAAAAGTAGAGTATTCACCTCTGGAATAAAGCAGTGTCTTCGTCTTAGGCGACTTGAACCCCTCGCTTCACTTAGGACTCTACATAACTCCCTCGCTTCGCTCAGGAGTTAAAGAAGACTGGCGAAATCCGACCTCATATTTTTATAGACCGTTTACATTTGAAAACCTAAAAAATGAATAAAGTTGAATGTATAGAATTTACTCCAAAAAAATCGTGGGTTTTGAAGACCGGAGTAAAGAGATATTTGCACTTAATATATTTTTTACTGAAGAACTTACTTTCGTACTTCACTACACAAAAATAACTAAAGACTCGACCGTATAGCAGAGATTCCTTTGCTTTCTAGCCACATGAACATTGATGCAATTCATTCATTCATCACTTCACTCTGTTTTCATTTGTTTTGTTTGTGTTTGTTTGTGGTTCGGTTTGTTTAATAGTGCACTGTTTTAAATTAATAGTGCATAAACAACTTTATTGCTAAAAATACCAAAAAATAACTGTGCGAAATGGCGGCCAATAAAATGAAGAAATCATATTTCTTTATCAAAACTAATTTTATAGATATCTAGGTATCTATTTGATCAAAGTGGCACATAAATGTGATCTAAGAACATATTTTTGATGACAATTAAAGGACAATAATGCTCACAATTTACACGACGGCACACACAATGAATTTCTAACCTCACAATATTTAATGCGATATCAACAATGAATAACTTTTAAACCCCTACTTTTTCAGAGTACTGACAATTAACTTTTTTGTTAGTCTAAAGGTGTTCTATAGATGTCACTAACGCGAGCTTTAAATGCAGGTCTGAAAATGTATGGAAGTTTGCCAATCTTCTTTTAACTCCCTCGCTACGCTCGGGGTTCAATATGGCGCCCGTGCCGTTAGTCACTGCTTTAATCCCTTCATGCATAATCTACTATTGTATGTGTGCGTGCGCCGATTCGTCCCTTTATATGGAGTCGGGCTACTGTATCGTTCTCTATATTGGGCTATTACCGTGGTTCGGTTTGTTTGTGGTTCGGTTTGTTTAATAGTGCACTGTTTTAAATTAATAGTGCATAAACAACTTTATTGCTAAAAATACCAAAAAATAACTGTGCGAAATGGCGGCCAATAAAATGAAGAAATCATATTTCTTTATCAAAACTAATTTTATAGATATCTAGGTATCTATTTGATCAAAGTGGCACATAAATGTGATCTAAGAACATATTTTTGATGACAATTAAAGGACAATAATGCTCACAATTTACACGACGGCACACACAATGAATTTCTAACCTCACAATATTTAATGCGATATCAACAATGAATAACTTTTAAACCCCTACTTTTTCAGAGTACTGACAATTAACTTTTTTGTTAGTCTAAAGGTGTTCTATAGATGTCACTAACGCGAGCTTTAAATGCAGGTCTGAAAATGTATGGAAGTTTGCCAATCTTCTTTTAACTCCCTCGCTATGCTCGGGGTTCAATATGGCGCCGGTGCCGTTAGTCACTGCTTTAATCCCTTGATGCATAATCTACTATTGTATGTGTGCGTGCGCCGATTCGTCCCTTTATATGGAGTCGGGCTACTGTATCGTTCTCTATATTGGGCTATTACCGTGGTCCGTGGTCATACCTACCTCAACGCGTTTGTCGCGCTGGCGATTATTCAGTTCGTACTACACCCACTTATCAAGCTTTTTACCTTGTCAATTTGACGCAAATGGACCAATACTGTTTTGATGATAACATTGAAAGCTGCTAGCTCAGCCGTAGATTGAGTATGAACACTGTCTAGTTACTTTGTGTGTTTAGTGTTCATACTTCATACCGTACACTTTGCTAACGTAGCGAGCCGTTAGTCCGCTCCTACCTATACTACCTACCACGCACGACCGAACTCGTATTCCAAAATTATTCGAATTTTTGTATCGTGTACATACTGAAGAAATAGATACAAGTAGAGTGAAAACAAATCACTTATCAATAAGCATATAACTGAATATGATAATTTGATAATATACCTTCCTTTTTTTAATAAAGAATTTATTGTCAGCCATACATACTCGTAAATGACATGTCAAATAGCCAGTATTGTAGAACGGCAACTACATTACTAGCAGGATACTTGTAATTACAAACATGTACTTATCACAAATAAAAACTGAAATATAAAAATTAAATCTACATGTGTATTTTTGACCTGATCTGAGAGAAAAATATATTTTTTTTAACTATATACTTACAGTAGTTGGAACTATTAATAAAAAAAAAGTTCTTTGTTTTTTATAAGAAACAAAAACTACATTCAAAGATTTATGCAGTCATGATTGGCGCCAGTTCCGGGAATCAAGCCAACCCCTATTTTAAAATTCTGCACCTGCACTTTTAAGTCAGCAGTCGATATTACGATTAATTTTATTTTAATTATATGACCCATAAATGAAGTATACGTATAAAAACTTAAATGATTATTTAATAAATGTACTTTTATTTATATTACCGAAAGTAAACCAGCAAATAAATTGACGAATGTCAGGCACTGAGGCATAATACCCAGAGTTCTTTTTAATACTCAAAACGGTGGCTTCTCTCATTATCTTATGATATCCTGAATCAGATAAAATAAAAAACGTTAAGTCTCGTAAACATATCTTAACACTGGCTTAAAACTTATATACTATTTAATTTGTGTAGGTACATTTCCCGAAAAAAATACATTTCTAACTTTTGATTCATATCAATTTAAATTGAAGCAAGTAAGTACTCGGCTTTAATACAGCGATCTGTTATCAAAAGCTTCGTTGGATAGAGTTGAATAGGCTAGAGGAATTTAAAAACATAATATCCTTGCAATGAAATAAATAGGTAGACACATACCTACACCATTTCATTTTTTTACAAATTTTCACTGGATTTTTTTAGACAAATTTTGGATAGTAATTATTTATTTATAAGTGCTCACATACTTACGGTCGGTGTACTAAGTTTAACAATTTTGTATAAAGTACTTAACGTTACAGAATATTTACTCATAGACTGCTGTGCGGCATGAATGAATGATCACTTATCTACACGAGTATGCAGTACATGGATCAAACGCTTATTTTCTTGGAACATACACTTTTTCTAGTTCAAACAAATTTCTAAAAATAATGTAGGTTTCGCTTATTTCGCAAAAAATTAAGACTAGTCAAACCAAATGTTTTGTTACCTACAACAACAGGAATAAAACATCCAGTACGCAGACAGAACATGCTGTCTGTTAACGTATGCTGGAGCTTTAAGCTCTTTCTTCAATTATTTCGTCTTTCTTGCTTGTTTAAGTATGCAAGTGGTGCTCTAAAATCAAATGATGATGTTATATGCAAATACCTTCTTACTGGTGTTAAAAAAATAAAATTAGTATGTCTTCAGCATACGTTCGTTTTATTATCAAATTCTTCACAAGTCGAACAAAATTTATACAGTTCTACAGTTTTTATCCCCAGACATATTACATAATCCAGAGGTGGTCCTTCCATTTTTTTTTCAAAATGTTATTTTGTGAAGTTAGTATTTCAAAATAATCCTTCAAAATAAACCTATAACTTAAGCTTTTGTCGTCAAATGGAACATTGCACTGTAAAAGCACGATGTAATATCAATACATGCTATAATACAAAGTTCCTCTTATTGGTTTATCTTTTCTTTTCGCGACAAACTAAAAAGTAAGAGTAAATTTTTATGCACTTTCACTAAAGGACGGAGTAAATTATGAGGAACCCATTTTAATAATTAATAATTTAATAATAATTTTTAATAATTTTAATAATTTATTCCAGAAACATTTGGTTACAGAGTCTGCATATAAATAGGTGGTATGAACAGATAGGTGACATTTTATTAATGTTTATATGCAATAGTTGCTGAAGGAACCCAAACTAGACAATAGCCTGTATCTTGAGTTCCGTATTCCGTTTCCGGACAATTAAACTTTACAAAATAAAAAGGTACAGGATATAAAGAATAAAATAAAAAATACAATTTGAAAACATTGTGCGATCATTTTAGCCGGCAAATATGGCTGGCTGTGTATGTGTGTTAAAGTTTAAGTGTATATTGTGTATGGACGATGATAGGTGTGAGTAAGAGTGTGTGATGTGTGGGAGAGAGTGGATGTATGTGAGATATGCAAACTATTTAAACGCAAAGGGCATTAAATTCTCTGTTGCGTTATAGGAGAGACTATACAACCATTCTTGAATTGCTTTTTTACACGCGTTTCGAGTGGAGTCTTTAATGTTGACTCTGGTGCAGACTTTATTGTATATAAAGGGTAGTGAGAAGCTTGGACTGCGTTTGGCGATTCCCGATTTTGCACACGGAACAGGAATTCTGAGCACACGTTTACTCATAATGAGCTCGTAATCTGACCGCAATTTTAGGCCTTTGTGGGATTTCAGAGTGGCACTCAACACGAAAAGTTGACGAACACGCAGAGCTCTAAATTCACCGTATAGGTCATCAGTCGGATACCGAAAAGGCTTTCTTAGCATAACTTTAATCACGGCTCTCTGTGCTCTTTCGATCAGTATAAAGTGAGTCTTGGCCGCACCCCCCCAAATAGAGATACAGTATTGTAGCAGCGACTGGCATAGAGCCGTGTAAACAAGTTTGAGAACGTTTGCGGGGATGCAGTCACGAAGTAACTTCATTACATAAATAAGGCGCCTTACTCTACCAGATAAATCTGAGATGTGCTGTTTGTAATTTAGGTTTTCATCAATAGTTACGCCAAGATACTTAATAGAAGTGACCCGATCAACAGAACAGTAACAACTATGAGGTGCGACGCAGGCACAGTTGATTTTTAGGGGACAACTTGTCTTGGGACTAGACGCAGCCGTTTTCGAAAATGCAACGTATTTAGTTTTTTTGAAGTTGAGAGTCAAAAGGCTGCGATCCAGTTGACTTTTGAGTAGGGATATTCCTTGTGAGGCGCGTCTAAGAGCCTGCTCCCAATCACTTCCAAAAAACAAAACCGCAGTATCATCTGCGTATGTTATAATTTGAGAATGTTCTATTTCCAGGTTCACTATATCATTTACGTATAGTATAAACAGAATCGGGCCGAGGACACTACCCTGTGGAACACCGAAGTCTACGGGAAGCTCTGAACTAACTTGGTTGTTTATTTTGACGCTTTGTCGACGGTTTGAGAGATAGCTCTTAAACCAGTCGAGGCAGGAGCCCCTTACACCGAAACCATCAAGTTTCTTGAGTAATAAGTCAATAGAGACCGTGTCAAAGGCCTTGGCCAGGTCAAGAAACACTCCTAAGCAGCATTCGCCATTGTCAACATGAGAGGATACTGTATTGACTAAGAGTGACATGGCATCTTCGGTGGATCTGCCTTTTCTGAATCCAAATTGTCTGTTGGATACAAGGCCCTGTTTCTCCAGGAATGGAACTAAACGATTGCTGACTATCTTCTCAAGCACTTTGGAGAGTATACTAAGTAATGCAATCGGCCTGTAATTGTCTGGCGAGTCTTTGGGGCCACCTTTGTGGATTGGCGTCAAAGTAGCTACTTTCCATCGGTCGGGGAAAACACCGGATTCCAGACTCAGGTTGAATATGTGAGTAAGCGGTTTTGTTAAAGACGGTAAACATTTTTTCAACAAAACCGGACTTAGCTTGTCAATGCCTGGAGCGCTGTCATTTTTGAGTCCAGTTATTATTTTTGAAACTTCATGTGGGTCAGTAGGATATAGAAAGAGTGACTGGGAGATTGATGTCTGCGACTTGTATGCTCTCGTTATGCTGTCTTGCGTAACATTCAGTTTTGTCAGAATGACGTTAGCTAATTTCTTCCCTATGGTTGAGAAGTGTAGGTTACTACGATGAAGAGATTCTGTGGTATTATGGCTGAAGTTTAAGAGTTCCGAGGCATTGTTCTTGTTACTAGATGTTTCACATACGCTTTTAATTGCTTTCCATACTTTTTTCGGATTATTATTAGCCTGCTCTAGTTGCTGAGTGTAGTACTGAGCTTTAATTTTTCGTACGAGTATTGTAAAAAAGTTTCGGTAGCGGGTGTAAATTTTGTGTCGGATGGGATCATCTGGATGTTTTCTGTGGTCACTATGAAGTTTGTCACGAGTCTTCATACATCTTATGAGGCCAGGAGTAATCCATGGCTTTAAGTTATTCATTTTACGACCAGTATAGGTTTCATGGGTGTGCTTGATAACTGCCGAATCAATAATTTCGTAAAAAATCGATATTGCACTTTCAGTGTTATGTTCAGCAGTGACAGCATTCCAACAGGTGTCATTGATGTCCTGAACGGCAGAGTTTAAATCGAATTTAAGTCTCCGTCTTTGTGTAGATGAAGATTTATTCTTATATGTCAAACCGGCAATAATGATATGGTGGTCAGTAATAGATGATGAACAGACAATACCAGTAGAGACCGTGCGTGATTTAATGAAAAAGTGGTCTAGGCAGGCCTTGCCTCGCGTGGGGAGCGTTATCGCGGGAAGCAAGCGATGCGACGCCATTAAAGATAGATATTCAGAAAGCTGCGGATTTGTTGCGGTGCCTAGGTCGATGTTTAAATCTCCAGCGACAACTAGTCGAGGGTAAGAGTGAAGATCACTGAGTGCTGAGTCGAGAGAACTAATAAAATTGTCGATTATGTAGATGGAGGGTGAACGATAAATTCCCAAGATAGCAATGTGGTTATTTAATACCAAAAGAAGACAATCTGCGTCTCTGAGATAGGTAGTTTTGACAACTATGTTGTGACCAACTTTGACGTAGACAACCACACCTCCATTTTTGTTAACCTGTGTACTCGTGCGGTACATGGAATAACCTGGCAAATCCGGAATTATAAGATCACCAGACAGCCAACACTCTGTTAGCACTAGGACATCCACACCCGAGCCAAGACGTTGCAAAGCTATTACTAAATTATCGAAATTACGTTGAATGCTTCTTATGTTAAGAGATAAAATTTTGAAGTCGTATTTATTAGAGTTGAAGTAAGTTTTACACGATTCCAGTGACTCTAGGTGATGACATTTTATACAAACGGTGTCGTCTATTTCATTAGCAAGGTCAACTATAGCCATACTTATACCATGCAAAAGTGAATAATAATATAAATATAAGGGATGTCATCCAAATGTACGAAGTATTGCTTTGCATATCAGTAGTGAACTGGTTGTTAGTGTGTTTTATTAATGCTTGCAAGTTCCCATAACATAGTAAATGATTATGTTTGTAAGTTAAAAAATAGTCGGTGAGTAGTTTGGCAATATGTGTGAGTATGTGAGGTGAAAAGACATGACTGACGATATCAATATATCGCGGTGAATTATTATGTGTGTCTAATGATAGGAAATGTGTGAGTGGGGTGTGTGCATGTGTGTTAGTGTGGAGATCGCAATGTTTATGAACAGAGAGATTACAAAATAATAGTAATTTAAATAATGACAATTTTACCATTGAGGAGTTATTGAGGATTTTGAATGGCCATACGGATTTACAATAAGTTACCCCTTGCACTTACAAACATGACATTTACAAGATTCTCCAAACAATTGAAAACATTATGGACATATTATTCTGAGGACGACATTTGGAAATTAATGATATTATGATGACCTTAAAGATTTTATATAAAATAGAATAGAATACATAGGTAGATATACAGGGTGGAAAAAAAAGACCGTAGTTGGAGAAAAAGTAACTTTAATATTGATGACGGCAAATTTTACTGAAAGGAAACATTCCTTTATTTTCAAAAATAATTAAAACTGCATTTAAGATTTTTGAAAAATCGCCTGCTTGAGCCGAGAATCGAATCGATGAAATGTGACAAAAAAAATATTCTTTATTTTATGGTACCAACCGAAAGAGTCATTCATAAGGATCAATTTCTTTTAATCAACATAGTATCTTAAATTAAAGAAAGTCCAAGAAATAACAGACATTAAACAGTAAGATGTTGACTTTATAAATGTAAGTATTAACATAATTTTAATTAATATTTAATAATTATCATTAATTTATTATTAAAAATAAATATTTGCACTAATTAATTGTAAAATATAATATAATATTAGGTCCTTACATATGAAATTGGCGTTTTGTATGGGAGGAACATAAAATCGTTTTTTTTAAGTATAATATATTTATTCAATCAAAGTATGTATCATTGCTATCTGTGCACTTTTGCCATCTCATAGGTAGTTATCGATCCCTTTACTAAAAAAACCATTCGGACGGGAATCAATAAATTCTTTGAAGGCGGTTTGGACTGCCCCATCGGAGTTGAATTTTTTCTCTTTCAAGAAGTTATCCCAATTTCGAAAAAAATGGTAATCTGTTGGAGCAAGGTCCGGAGAGTACGGTGGATGTCTTAGATTAGACATTCCAATTGAAGCTCCTCTAATTTGGTAGCCGTCTGTTGAACAGTGTGTCGTCTAGCGTTATCATGAAGCAGCAGTGGCCTAGAGGGATTGACCAGCCCCGGTTGTTTAGCAGCTAGCTTTTCCATCATGGTTTGCAGTTGCTGACAATAAACATCTGCCGTAATCGTCTGGGCAAATTTAAGAAAGCTGTAGTGAACGACACCAGCACTAGTCCACCAAACGCTCACAAGTAACTTTTTTGGAGTCAATTTTCGCTTGGGGCATGGTTAGGCTGGTTCGGCAGGGTTCAGCCATTGCGATGAGCGCTTCCGATTATCGTACAGGACCCACTTTTCATCACAAGTAATGATTCGATTTAAAATCCCTTCATTATTGTGCCGGTTGAGTAATGCAACACAGCAGTCAACGCGCGTTTGTTGATTTGCTTCACTCGTGAGGTACCGACCTTTCAAGCTTTTTTACCTTCCAAATTTGCTTCAAGTGAATTAAAACAGTTCCATTTTGTAAACTAAATGACGCAAAGAAAAAAAACAATTGAGGAAAAAACAAGTGAATTATAATTTTCGAATCACAAATACATGAGTAAATAGCTGTATAAATTTGAATTTGGAATTCCTAACCATTATAGAGGAGATATTTGAGATCAAAGTGGCCAGTACGGCAAAACGCCAATTTCATATGTAAGGACCTAATATTATATATATATTTGCACGTCGTTAAGCTACAGAGTATGTTGGACATATTATTGTATTTATTTACTACCTATTGCACCATATTCTGACAAATAAATGAGAATTAAATTGAATTGAAGATGAAATCTGCAGTTCAATTGTATTTAAAAGATGTAGGTAGTATGTACAAGTTTATTGAGGTTATGTTATGCCGGGTGTAACTGAACACCCCAATAACATTTAAGGGGCATATACGTTAAATACTAAATGGACCTTCGGTGCTTGTCTGAGACCTTGAACCCCAATACTTTCAGAGTTATTTGATTTTAAACTGAAAGCAAAAACTTTCAACTGGCAACCATAATCAGCTCTTAACACAAAATAAATTAAACACAAAATGACACGTGACAGACGTGAACGTAGTATTCCTCTTACACTTACGTAGGGCTGTCGGCACTTAATAGGTACCAAAAAATAATTTATTTAGTTTGTATGGGAAAAAAGTAGGTTTGTTAGCCCTAATATTAATTTCCTACAGAACCTCTACTTCTGATGAATACATACACTTAAATGTTATTGAGGTGTTCAGTTACATCCTGTATACCTACAACTCCAGAAAAGGACATTTAAAACAAGTTTTACAATAAATATTAACCGACTTCAAAACACTTAAAAGTTTAAAATATTTTAAGAATATAGGCACACACAACATCATGATATTTCTATATTGAAGTCGGTGCCAAATTTTAAGACTTTCTAGAAGATCATCGTTCGACACCGACTTTAATAGTGAAATATGATGTTGTCTGTACCTATTCTTATATTATTTTTAACTTTTCATTGTTTTCGAAGTCGGTTTTTATTTTTTGTAAAAAAAAAATATTCTTATCTTTTTAGTGAATGAGATCTTTTTATTTCTTCTAACATAAGATATTACGATTATTATTGGTATAAAAATAAGCTGGTATTAGATACTACGTGCCTATTGTATTAAAAAAACTAACCTCGTAACTCCTAAAAGTTAAGGATCCTTCCATCATCAGCTCGGCTCATGACTACCAGACGCAAATACCTGAGAAGCTTCGCAAAAAAAAATGAAACACGTTGGACGCAGGTACCTTTATTTTCTCGGGGGGAAATGCGTTAGTTGCGTGACAATAAAATATAAGGGTTTCCCCCGATTTTCATGGGATCCCATCGTCAGATCCTGACTTTAATGACGATGGGACCACCCTAAGAATATACTCTATCGAATACAAAAAGAATTTTGAAAATCGGACCACAATTGGCGGAGTAATCGCGTATCATACACATAAAAAAAACATACGCATCGAATTGAAAACCTCCTCCTTTCTTGAAGTCTTTTAAAAAAATGATAAAACATCCTTTTCTGAAGACAAATAAGAAAATTCGAGAGTAGGACATTACACGCTGAGACCACGTGGAGAATACAAAATAGTCTGATCAAAACACATTGATGCTGTGTGTATTGTATTACATGAAAATATTACGTGTTATTTTGCATCCAAATGAGCTGTCACGGCAAACGATGGCACCACGCGTCGAACAATGATTAGAATATGATCCACAATGACACTATTAAATGTAGTCCCGCCGCCGAGACGCCAGCCGCCATGGTCGCGCTTGTCATAAACATCAATTTCACTTTCTTCCAGATAGCACACTATAAGAAATAAGTTATATTTCGCAGAAGTCAGATGCAAACTACTGAAAAAATAGGTCAAAGTTACTTTCAAAATGACAAGGATAAGCCTTACTCTGAATTTATAAGCCTTATTCTTTTTGATTATATATAATCAAAGGCCTTACTATAATTAGCGCGGGTTATTCCCTGAGTACCCCGATCCCCGAGGCCCCCGTCCCGGAGTACCCCGATTTATTTTATCTTGATAAAAATCAATTAGACGTAAGTTTAGCTTAAATGTACCATTAGCACAAGAAGTATTAAATAAAATTTGATCACATTATAATAATTTATAGTTCTTGGCAAAATATGTACATAATCGAGCCTCAATTTTTATGGGTGAGATATCGATTCCCTGTACCTATTCAGTAGCTTTTTTATGGCTTTTTTGTGGAAAAAGCACCAACAATACGTGCACAATAATAAGTCAATCAAGCTAATGAAATGCAGGTTTTGGGGCTCTATCATAGATAAGGTTAGGTAGATTACAGCAACCGAACCGAAGACCGAACATTTATTTTGATTCAATAATTTACATTTTGTCGTCAATAAAGCAATCCACAAACTTTAATGTAGATTAGTTTATTTGCAATGTCACGCGATATCTTTAAATCGAATAACATTAAATAATGTTTAAACACGCATTTATTGTTAGGCAACAATAATGTACAAATTTAAACATCAATTCATATAATAGACATTTTCAAATTGTAGCTATGCTTTGATTAAATCCCAAATAGAAAATATACATATAATACCCGCAGCCTCGCTAAAACAAACACGCAGACTGAGGGCCAAAGACCGGTCAAGTGCGTCGGATTCAATTGACTGCTGCAGCGATTCCTACACTAAATCAGGCTATCGTTGTTGTAATAGCTTGATCGTCGTAACTATCACCCGCAACCCGCAACACAACTGCAGCAGCAGGTCATTTACCCACATTTTAGTAACTACTCTCGGCCACACATGTAATACGCTAGTTACTGGGCAATGGAGACTAATTCTGAATAGGTGAGTTGTTGAGATTTAGAATGTATATAAGATCTATAAGAGCGCTATAAAGGTGGTAGCAGCCCCTATAAGCGGCAAGAGAATGCCAAATTAGCGCGTAAGTATGTACCAATCTACAAAGTTGCGAATAATAATCGCTATTGGGGATTATTGGCATAATTTATACTCCTGTGATGACAGCGAACAGCAATTACTTCATATTATGTTGATTAACCTATTAAGTTGTGGGACCATTTTATAAAGTGCCAATAATTGTATTTATAGAATAGTATAGATAGATTATACAAACTCATACCGAAAACAATAAAAAATAAAACGTATTCATTTTGCAGTCGGGTTTTTATATATTCACTGTAAAATATTTTTGTTTTAAACTTTTGGAGAATTTACGTGCTCATTTTAATTACATGTTCATTTTTGAGAAATCTTGATTAGTCAGAGAATGAATGAAAGATCTCCTTTCGCTTTTATATATACAGGGTGTGACGGAGCACCGAAATAATATTAAAGGGTAGGTATTTTATTGCTAAGAGTCGACAGCCCTTTCGTACGTCAGCGTACGAGCATTGTGGTACGAGGAACACTACGCCGATGTCTGTCACGCTCACGTCACTTCATTCCTTTAATTATACACAATTCATAACGATGGAGCTCCATTACAGAGTATGTACTTATTACGGCTTGTGACCTGGCTCGGCAAAATCAATAAATATTACGAGGAAAAATCAATTCTGCGTTCTGATAGACCCGGTAAACCAGTGGTTTCCGAAACGGAATTTAACATCAGATAATAAGTCATACATAAGTCAGTCAGTGTGTTCAGCTCTCTCTTTATGTAGTAGTATTTACATAGATAGATGTATACAAACTCAAGCCGAAAACAAAAGAAATAAAACGTTTTCATTTTGCTGTCATGTTTTTATAGTTTAGTGTAAAATATTTTTTTAAACATTTAGAGAATTTACGTCTTCATTTTAGTTTGGCCCAGTTTTTACTAGTGACCCGATGTAATCACTTGAATAACTTGAAATGGAACTCGCTTAAAATTATTCCCAAAATTCTTCTTCAATTCACCACTTTTCTACTTAAATGCTACTGTTAATACATGCGTATGTGCATAATATTAAAAGAACTATCCCCACCTCCTAAACCTCAAACAATTTTTGAAGTACAGTAGATTTAGAAAAAAATATCAAAAACCTTGCACGTGTCTGTAAAATTTGATCGTTTCTCTCAATTTACCTGAGATCCTACCGTCGGATCCTGACATGGTGACAATAGGACAGCTTCAGAATTACCTATAATCTTTCGAATCAATAAAATTCGAATAAAATTTACAATTAAAATTTAAACTACTCCAAAAAGGAAGAGGTTCTGTGTGCGACTGCAATTTTTATGTATGCTCATAATCGATGAACTTTATTCGATGAACATACATAAAAATTGCAGTCGAACACAGAAACTCTTCCTTTTTGGAGTAGTTTTATAAGATCAGGTCGCTCGGAAATTATTTCTATGAATTATTTCTTTAAAATATTTCATGTAATTTAATAAAAAGGTATGTTGATGGATTTGAAATGTAACAACACAAAAGTGATGCATACTCGTATATGATTGAGGCATTAGACTTTTCAACGTTCCAAACTTGCAATGCCCACATTGATTCATCAGCGAGCCGATTCAGCTGGTTATTACATAGATTAGTACCATGCTTCATGGTCATTGAAGGAGTCAACGGAGACATGGTTTAATTAGATTTAATGGACGTTTTCCGTTTCACGTCAAAAAATAATCTCCACATTTGTCATTCAAGTCTAGTCACGACTCACGAGACAAAAATTCTCATTGAGTCATATACGTCAAATCAGAATTTTGTATTTGTGTTACCGCTCCACATACGAGTATACTTACGACCGGTTGCATCAAATTTACGTTTTACGATTTCGTAAAAGTAACAATATAAATATGTAAGAATTGCACCATAATCTAGTTTCGTTTAATTTTATCTTTTACGTTTAAAAAGGTTAAATGTACGGCACGAATCATATATTTAATAGTGAAACGACCCATTTTAGGTATTAAGTACATATAGGCGTATATAGAGGGGGCCCGGGGGGCCGTGCCCACCCCAGAATGGTCTAGTATCCACCCCAGGATGTTAGGCTACCCTTTCTAAATTCGAATGGACACCAATACAACCTTGGGGCGGAAAGGTCCTCGAGTGGCAGCCGCGTACAGGGAGACGCAGTGTTGGTAGGCTCCCTATAAAGGTGGACCGACGATCTGGTGAAGGTCGTGGGAAGGCGCTGGATGCGGGAGGCGCAGGACCGATCGGTATGGAGATCCGTGGGGATCCTATGTCCAACAGTGGGCGTCTCTTGGCTGAAATGATGATGATGAACATAAACATTTACGGACGTTCTATTTTTTACCGATAATCGGGTCCGCCGGGATCCACCGATATTTTTTTGACCGACTTTTTGTAGTTCGTGTGCGTTGCTACGTAGAACTCCATAATTGTTTCATTTTCCACCTTTAAAAAATCGGTCACCGATAGTCGATCGATCGCGTGCGTTCGCGCTAAGGGTTTCGTTTTTTTCCTTTTGAAGTGCGGAACCCTAAAAGTCAGCATAAACTGAAACAACATTATGTTAATAAAGAAATCAACAATAACTCATTTAACTCATTAAGTAATAACGTAGTTTGCTACGCACATTGCGTAAATATCATTAATGGAGTTCCTTTAAGTCCAAAAATTATAATGAAACAAAACATTATGTCAATTAAAAAATAATTAAGTAATAGTATAGTTTGCTAAGCACTGGTCCCTAGCGACTAGTAAATTACGCGGTGATAACCTTTCGGCCCGTTAATAGCCCTTAAGAAATATGTATTACAAAATAGTTAAACTAACTTACAAGAAAATAATATTTTGCAGTTTTGCTCATGTCGCCTAGACTTTGACTCCAACCCGCGAATGGCAAATTTCTTAATTGGAATTATCTCAGCCATAATATCCTCACTGCGTGGCAAGCTTCCCCAAGGAGCATGACTGAATTCTAATTTTTACGTTTCGTCATTAAATATTAAAATACCGTGGAAAAAGATGCAGTCCTGTGAAATTAGAATTAAAATCGGCTTAGAAATACATTAGATAGGTACAAGCATTTTAAGCTGTTAATTTGAAAGCGATTAGACAGAGAGATCCGACATCAACCGTGACGTCATTGTTGAGTACGGCCATATAAACTTGTAAATTGCCGTTTTACTAGAAAGAGATGGAGAAAGATCTTTAATACCTTATATCATGGTTGTTTTTATAGTTATTCGAAAACCGATTTGTTCTTTCTGTTTATAATATGAATGAGCTTCTATTAAAGCAAAAAAAAATTTTTTTTTTAGTCATATAGCCTATTTTTCCTCATCGTCTGATGACAGACTCCGTGCCCCCAGCAGCGACCTAAATGGCTTAAAAATCAAAATTAACATAGTCTTTATTTAAATAGGATTTGATAAAAAAAACCCTTTGGATAATCTAATTTTTTCACTTACCACTTTTTTCGAAGCAATGAAAAAATTGTCCATTAATGTTTTTTTTTATTGCTACTAAGTTGGCAAACAAGCGAACTGCCCACCAGATGGTAAGTGGTAACAGTCACCTATAATACATTTGGCTCCTGTGAGATTCGCAGTAAAACTGCAACCCCTACAAGAGCCACAGTGTAGATACGTTGCCAACTTGTGACTTAAGATGTAAAGTCACGGTACCCAGTAATTTCAGTGCCATATCTTACCCTTCAAACCGGAACATAGCAATGCAAGCATTGCTGCTTTGCAGCAGAAATAGGTATTATAGGTAAGACGGAGGTACCCAAGCACACGACCCTGGTACAGAGTCTCCCTCCGGTAAAATGTCTTATTAGAATAATGAAAACCTATTGTAAAGTAATATCCAGCTTGAAAATCGTTCGTAAATAAATCAAAGTGGCCAATAAGTGATAATACTGAGAATTGAATAGGACCTCGAAATACCGTGAAATATTTTACTTGTTAGAAAATAATGTGAAATATGGAAAGATACTAGCAAGGTCTTATAAGAACAACGCTCACTCGTCAACTGATCACAGATTCGAATGTCGAAGTAAACAAATCAAAGTGCGGTTAAAGTTGGCTTATGACATAAGTCGTAATTTAATATATTAAAACATGTGACTTTTAACTATGTATTATAAGGTCATAATTTTTGGAGATAAGAACATAAAAAAGGGATGAATCTGTTGTTTAATATTGTATTAGCTTTTGTTATTATCCTTGTCATATTGTCAAATACTTTAAAGATTTCTCAACTTGTTTTGTATTCATTGGTATTTTTTTCTGACAAAAGTATTTTACGCATCGTCGCAAGTCAGTTCAGACCACTGCTGGGCATGAGTTTCTCCATAGACAAAAAGGAATTGGTGTACTACATTATGCCGGCCAGACAGTTCACGGATATACTAATGCAGTATACTCCCTTAGTCGACTCTTGCGATATCTACGGGAAAAAATGGAGTAGCGACAGGTCTTCAATTCTAAAATAATGTACACATAGCTATACGTTAGAATTACATGTTGACCTCGGGGAATCGCTGTTAAGTCACTCGTAATGACTTTCGAAATGCAAATGTTAAGCTTGACTAGTCTTGCTAACTGAATTTTACTCTTGGCCGTAATCTATAAATACAAAAATCTCGCGTCACGATGTTTATCCAGGATACACTCAAAAACTACTACACCGATTTTGATAAAAGTCTAATGGTCGATTTCAACAACCTTATCTTAGGAAACCCCTAAGACGTATCTGTCTCTCTTTGCCCCTAATGAATGTGACAGCATGCCACCAAAGAGTACCCTAAGCTAAGTAGAGGTTGGTGAAATTAACCATTACCGTATCTAATTGGTCCAACATAAAAGATAAGAGAAGGAGAAGATTGTTGACCTTAATATTTATTATTGCAAATTTAAATTGTTTGTAATTACTTGTTACTTCCATAAGTTTCAAACAGATGATGGCGTGAGTTAATTTAACGACACAACATTTAGGTTGTGAAATCATCCAGTAGGTGACGTTGTTTTTCAATTTCTTTATGCTCTGTCTGTTCTCTCAGTCTGTTTCACTAGGTTGTTAGTATAATCTGACATTTATTTAATTTTGAACAAAGCACATACTATAACTACTGTCGCCACAGCAACGGGTCGCCGGGACATCTAGTAAGATAATGTAATTGTGGACGTAATTTCTAACTCAATATTTTACCGAAGCGTATAAAAGCTTCAACGTTGTTCATTCGCGAGGGTGAATATTTAAAAGCTAATCTAACGACGCCAGCTGCACTGCTGAAACACCGTTGGTATCGATTTATGAACGTAAACGACACAGCTTGGTGCGTTCCCACAAGAAAATCTTACAACTATTTAGTAGGTTGATTGTAGTCTCAATCGATATTATATCAGTGGACTACTACTGTCAGTACAAACGACAGCAACAAATTGAAATAGATAACAAGTAAGGTCAGATAGGTCTTTGCGAAGTTCACCTACATAAAGAATAATAATTAGGGCGTTCTTATCATTTACATAAGTATAAAGTTTTAGATATTGTGTTGCATAGTGTTTCTATCCGATATATTATTATATAACAGCATGGATAAACGAAATTTCTAGAATGATCGCTGCTTGTTATTGTTCTAATTATTAATTTAGCGGTCTCCCTACAACGACAGCAACCAAGCGCGGTAAGTTACCGTGAACCAAGAAATACATACTTTTCTTCCTTTAAAAGCCAATTTATTTGAATATTTTTTATTGGAAAGGAAACATGTGAACACTAACTCCGCTGAAACGTTTTGCCGTGTTTTTGATTTCTAGTAAGGATTTGATTTTAATGATACAAGAAACTAAATATTTTAAACAAAGCACAATGTAACTAACAGAGGACTAAAATTTTCATCAAAGGTATGTATACCTTTGACGAATATTTTAGTCCTCTGTTAGTTGACAAACGTAGATAATACAACTGCCCACCGAAAGAGATGGCTGACCTTGTGGAATACTGCGAGGGCGCCAAACTGGATCTCATTATCTGCACCGATTCAAACGCTCATCACCAGCTCTGGGGATGCGACACTTCAAACACCAGAGGAGAGGTATTATCCACTTACCTATTCTCAACTAACCTTAATATAGTAAACCGGGGCTCGGAACCCACTTGGGTTACAGCCCGGGGACAAACCATCATTGATCTAACGCTTGGCACAGATAACGCAGTAAAACTCATATCTAACTGGCGAGTATCCAACGAACTCACTTGCTCAGATCACATGAGAATTCGTTTCACAATAACAGTAAACACAAAAAAACCCACCCCGAAACGAAATCCGCGTCGGACAGACATACCTGGCTACAAGCGTCTTCTCGATTCTCTGATAGCTAGAAATCTACCACGCACAACCATAACAGATCCCAAACAAATAGAACACATAGTGACAAAATTGACACTATACATCACAGAAGCTTATCACAAATGCTGTAAACAAAGAGTTCCGCACACCAAATGTAAAAACAACCGATGGTGGAATGCCGAACTTGAGAAACTCAGAACAAAACTACGTAAACAATTCAACCGAGCCAAGAACTCGAGACAACCAGAGGATTGGGAACTATACAAAGAAACCCAATACATTTACAAAAAACAAATCAGACATGCCAGGAGATTAGCCTGGAGAAAGTTCTGCGAATCTATCGAATCAAACAATGAAGCTGCCCGAGTGAGGAAAATCCTATCTAGCGACCAAGATCGCAGCCTTGGTGCACTGAAAAAGCCCGATAACACTTTCACACAATCAGACCACGAAATCAGCAAGGTCCTTCTTGAGACGCACTTCCCAGACTGCAGCCTCTTAAAGGATAAGGTCTGGGCAGACGACATAAGAATGGAACTAACCAAAAACGACTGGACTATAGCCCACGAAATAGTGACAAGAGACCGAATAATGTGGGCTATCAAGTCTTTCCAACCATACAAATCCGCAGGCCTGGATGGCATTCTGCCAGCGCTTCTGCAGTGGGGCATCGACCCCTTAACCCCATGGCTGGAGAAAGTCTACCGAGCCTGTATCGCACATAGATATATTCCACTCGCGTGGCGGGAAGTGAAAGTTATCTTCATTCCAAAGCCCGGAAAAACCGATTACACACAGCCCAAGGCCTATAGACCTATAAGCCTAACATCATTCCTACTAAAGACCCTCGAAAGACTATGCGATAGACACATCAGAGATGGACCTCTACGCATGGTACCGCTACACAAACAACAGCACGCGTACTCCATAGGAAAATCAACAGAATCCGCTTTACACAGCGTGACTTCCAAAATTGAATGCGCCATAGAACACAAAGGCTCTGCACTAGCTGCCTTCATCGATATTGAGGGCGCTTTCGATAAAACAATGTTTCACAGCATCGACATAGCCCTTACAAGACATGGTGTGGCCCCAACCTTGTGCGGTTGGATCACCAATATGCTCAGGCAGAGGGCCATACAAGTCACGGTGAATGACACCACGAGAGCCATCGTGGCGAAAGGATGCCCACAAGGAGGCGTCCTCTCGCCTCTACTGTGGAACCTCGTTGTGAACAGTCTTCTAGACCGTCTAAACGACAAAGGCTTCTTCACCGTAGGCTACGCCGACGACATAACCATTATAATAAATGGCACTCACGAAAACACACTGTGCAACCTCATGCGCCAAGCCTTGAAAATAGTAGAGGACTGGTGCAAGGAGCACAAACTAACAGTCAACCCCACAAAAACAGAGCTAGTCCTCTTCACCAAAAAGAGGAAACTAGCAAATCTACAATTACCAAAATTCTACGGATCCACCCTAAGCCTAACATCGGAGACCAAATACCTGGGCATCTATTTGGACAAACAACTGAACTGGGCTAAACACACTGACTACATCACCACAAAAGCTAGTATATCACTGTGGCAATGCAAGCGACTGCTTGGAAAAAACTGGGGCATTAGTCCCAAAGCCACTTACTGGCTATACACTACGGTTATTCGACCAATTATAACATATGGCTCCCTAGTCTGGTGGCCCAGGACAGACCAGGCAAACGGCCAAAGAGCACTAGAAAAACTACAGCGAAATGCCTGCGTGGCTATCACTAGTAGTATGAGAACCGCACCCACAGCCGCATTGCAAGCTATGTTGGGGCTGCCACCTTTGCACCTAGTTGTTAAAGAGGAGGCAGCACTAGCAGCGTTCAGACTCCACAATGCTGGCACACTGGGAAAGGACCCCAGAATCAAACACATACGCATAAAAGAACAAGCTACCAAACATCACCCGATGATGACATCACCCAATGATAGGATTCTGAAGAGTTTCAATTTCCAGAAGCACTATAATATACAGCTCGAAGAGGAATCACACGATTACTCAGGCCCAAAAGAGCTCAGAATATACACTGATGGCTCCAAGACCAACTCAGGAACCGGGGCAGGCGTATACTCAAATGAGCTTAACATCAAGATATCCAAACCGCTAGGTAGATTCAACACCGTATTCCAAGCGGAATGCGTAGGTTTTTTAATTATCCTGGCGGCCCTCGCCATAGAATCTAAAGGAATTATGGATTCTCACATCCGCATAGTCTCTGATAGTGCTTCGGTACTCAAATCCCTAAACAAAACCCATGTCACTTCGGAACTTGTATTGGAATGTCACAACGTGTTAGAACGAATTGTGATTTCCAACCGGAACACAGTGACACTACAATGGATAAAAGGACACAGCGGATCACTGGGCAATGACGCGGCCGACGAGCTGGCTAGGAGGGGATCCGACATAACGGCTTTCGGACCCGAGCCCATCGTACCAATTCCCTTCAGCCAGATTCGCGGATGGCTGCAAGAGCTCACTCACACACAAGCACAAGACCACTGGTTCTCGACTCCAGGGTGCAGACAGTCAAAGGAAGCCATGCCAATCCTAAATAACAAACTGACCAGACGCATATTGCGTCTGGACAGGAACAGTCTGCGGCTGGTGACGGGAACCATCACTGGACACTGCTCACTAAACAAACACTTCCACACCATAGGCATAACAGATAGCCCCCTATGCAGAGCATGCTTAGGGGCCGAGGAAACGGTGTCACATGTGCTCCTTGAGTGCACAGGTGTCACCGAAATACGGAAAAACACCCTTGGATCTCCCAATTCTGTTACAGAATCTCTGGACAGACTCGGAGATCTCATACGCTTCTGGAGGGAGGTGGGCTGGCTGGAGTGACGGCCGCCCTCACGTACAATGGTCCACCTTAAGGATTAAGTGCGGAAACCGACCCCGATAACATAGAACATAGAACATACAGTCGCATTATGACAACTGTATACAGTTGCCATAATGCGACTGTATTATCTACGTTTGTCAAGTTATAGCTAATTAAGTAACATCAAGTAAAGTGTTCTTAGAAATTCGAAAAAAATCAACTTGGACTCGCGCACCAAGGCTTCCGTACAAACTTATCTAAGAGTTCCTAACCACTTACATTTGTATGTGCGGTTTGTTGAGGATTTTGTCCTGTAAGACATTGTTTCTTTGCTATTTCATGATTATAGGACAACAGGAAGTACGCAAGTTACGCATGCTATTTTCTTACGTACAAGATGCAATGAACGATGCAAGGTGATTGGCGTTACTAAGCCCCTTAAATCTAACGTTTGTAGTGTACATTGCCAACTTGTGACAGCAGATATAAAGTCACTGCCATATCCCCCCCTCAAACCGGAATACAGCAATGCAAGCACTGCTGCTTTGCGGCAGAAATAGGTAAGACGGAGTTACCCAAGCACACGAACCTGGTACAAAGTCTCCCCCCGGTAAAGTGTATACAAATGTATACAATCAGAGAAAAATATTTTTAAAATCAACCATTTATTTTACCTTTTATTCTACAGTGAATTGAATATAGTAGTGAGCATCACCTTTTAAATAACATCATTATTACTTAACAAAAATTCCGGTAAGTACCTCGTGCTCTATTTCAATGAAGTAAAAATAACCCTCAAAGACAGTCAGGTACAAAAGTTGTTTGATATAGTTTTTTCCAACTAGCTTTTAGCCTTATTACTTAATTAACTTGGAGGTCTCAGGGACTCATCTCGGTAATTACATTTCTTGGGTGAATTTGCTTTGTGCTTGACAATGGTTTGTTGGACAGAAAAGTGTTTGTGATATTAAATAATACCACGAACGAAGCTCTCAAAAAACAAGGAACCGTGTTATCCTGAAGGTTCGTCATTACACCTTTTGTTTATTTGATAAGGCTCTACATTGCAGAACTGCATATTAGTCAGGTACCCTGTTATGAAAATGTGTTTTGTTTCTCCGGTTACGTTCTATCCTATCTCCGTTTCTTAACTATCATGTGGTACTTTCAGTACAAAGTACAATAAACATTGACGCCTGTTTCTTTTTTCCCGTAACATTTAGTAGGTGTCCAAATTACAAAGTACGAAGGTATATACTCATTACATAGCACGCTTTATAATCGATTAATTATTTAAAATGTGTATTTTAAATTTTTACAAAAGGTTACATTGACTTTTTACTGTATTATACATAATTTCTAAAAAACAGTTTTGGTGTGATTTTAGCTTTTACCTGAAAAATTTACATAAACAGTTAAGATGCTGAAGAAGTTTCAAGAAATACATTTCATCTTTGTCGTCAAAAACAAAACATTAAGCGGTATCGTCAGTCGAGTTTGGTATGCATACCATATTTAGTATATTTTCCTGATTCCGTGTCAAAAAATTTGTAATTTACCCATCTATTTCAATAAAATTACAGAATAACCTTGAAACAATATTTTGCAATGTCTTCATTTCCGTTACTTGCACTTAAGTTGGTACTGTTTTTATTGGAATGAGTCCACCCACACGCCCGCTATAGCAATGTAATAATGACGAACCAGTATTGCAAGTAACTTTGGCTTTCGTTATATTTTAAAACTAATTAATGACCCCAAAATTATTGGGGTCTCAACCCCATCAATCATGTCGCTGTGGAACTACGCCACCCCAAAACTATAAGAAAATCCAAATGATTAAAGGGGGCGCGAGTATTTGAAATTTTGCCAAGCATTTCTTTTTGCTTCATGATTCTGAACATCAGACCAGCGAAATAATAAGAATATTCGAGATCGACCCCCAATACGGACATGTTGACTTGCGCCACATTCTCAATGCCCTTTCTGCTCAAATGCTCCGTCGTCGCCGTTGTTTTGTTTTTGATAGTGTAATCGGTGTTGCGAACGAGACATGCGGGATCACAGTAAAAAGCCTACTGTTTTTGTTTAAGTATTTTACACCGAAACACGTGGGTCTCCCGTGAAGCGACCCAGGCTATTGTAACTAATATAAGTTGACTAAATTTCCAAGAAGTGGACCCATGCGCGTGAACGGGACCGCTCCTCTCCTCTCCCATCGTTATACCCGCTTGCACGACTACAAAAGCGCAAAAATGTGTACCTGCAGCACGGTAAAATAACCGTGCCTGTAGCCACTATAGTCCACTTTCTTACGAAATAATACTGTACTATACCAGAACAACACGGGAGACAAAATGAAAGTTTCCAAGTCTATTCGACAATAGATAATTGATCTGTTTGCCTATGCTTTAGAATAAAATTAAAGTCAAATTTTGCTAAAAAAAAAATTCTAAGCGAGTTAATCGCTTGGAAAATAACCATATAGACAAGTATATAATCAAAGTTTAATACAAACCCAATACCCTTATTGCAAAATGTACTCAATATCACTTTCTAAGGTAGACCTAGAAGGTATATACTAGCTTCTGTTAGCACTTATGTCTTAGTGGATTTCTGTCTTCCGCAGGACAATAACTAAAAACTTTAAGTAAACCCAAATAGTAATTCTAAGCTTAGACAAGGTTGGTAAAATTGACCATGAGTGTAATAAACTCGTATCTACAAACTGTTACATACTCGTATATGTAATATTTATAATAAGGAGGATATTTAGATATTTTGAAAAGAGGGAAGACAACTGTATTGTCGATGATCAAAACCTCATATGGAATAGGTGACACACTGGCCGAATTGTGACCATTTCTAGTTTAAATTGAATTCTTATATCCTCCGCACACAAATATCAGAAATATCCCCTTGAAGAAGTACTAGAAGTGTGGTACTCCACATTAAGGCATTAGCGAAAAAATTACTATTTTATAATAGGCTAGATGAATGAAAAAAAATTATTGCTTTAATAGAAGCTCATTCATATTAAATAAAAAGAAAAAATCGGTTTTCGAATAACTATAAAAACTACCAAGATATAAGGTATTAAAAAAATCCCCATCTCTTTCTAGCAAAACGGCAATTTACATGGAGTTTATATGGCTGTACTAAACAATGACGTCACGGTTGATGTCTGATCTCTCTGTCTAATCGCTTCCAAATTAACAGTTTAAGCTTGTATCTCACGTATTTCTAAGCCGATTTTAACTCTGATTTCACATGATTGCATTTTTTTCTAAGGTATTTTAATATTTTATGACGAGACGTGAAAATTAGAATTCAGTCATCATCCCAATTACATTTATCATTGAACCAGGCTACGAGTATCGCGCTAATCTGTATTTTAACAATTTTGGTGCTAAAACATTATCGAGCCGCCAGTCGTTCTTCCGTTTCGACGCAAAAGTATGAGACAAATTTTTCCTTTAGAATATGTTTCCATCTGCTTCGTTAATTGTATGGCATTTATTACTTTCTGTGGTGAGACTGACGAGCGAGCTGCCGTCCGTTCTAATATGGCCATATGGATGATGTGCGAGACATACAAAGGGGCTCTTTTGTTAGTTTCTTATTAAGACATTTGGCTTTAACGTCTCCGACGAGGGGAGCTTTCTTTTTAACTGTATAACAAAGTATTTTGTTTAATTCTCTTGATGTGTATTTTTGTTACAAAAAGCCAACGCTTTAAGCCTCAATTCAACGTTTAGTTGTAACAGTTGAATGCAAAAAAAGTCGATTTCTCACCTCTCATTTATTTTATCGGAAGAGAAATACTGTAACACTGCTATTCTGGCGACATGCTTAGGTAGGACGGCGGCGGCGGCGTTGCAAGTAGTGAAATAATATACACGGTTATTTTTTTATAACCCTGGAAAATTTAAGGGACGCTTCACGGCATGGTATTAGAATGATTTAAATATAAATAAAAAAAATAACCCTCTCCTTAATTTTATATTATTTTTTTTAAATATAAAAAATCCTGCATTAGTTGAGAGCAGCATTTTTAGAGATTTTTTTTATATATTTTTTAATTTTTTATTTCATTTTTTTTTTATATAATATTGGATGTGTCCTGAAGCGTCCCTAAAATTTTCCAGGGTGATAAAAAATAACCGTGTATAGGTACACCTAAATTACTTTAGTGTCTCAAGACAAAAGTCTTTGACCAGTGTGTGTTGCCAGTGATGACCAACGGAAGCGAAACGTGGCTACAGACGAGGCCGATAGTAAATCTATCGGCCTCGTCTGTAGGCCCAAGGTCACTAGGCGGGTAATGTAATGACGAGTGCAATGGCTTTTTCGCAAAACGTCTACTTCGCAAAATGTCAACCATTCGTAATATGTCGCTTTCTCATAATGTCTCCTTCGCACAACGTAAAATACCTCTTTCGCAAAATAATCAGACACCCTTGTAATATGCTTTTTGTAAAATACGTTCTTGATTGTAAGTTTAAATTTGTTTAGGCTAAGTTCCTTAATATTATTTGGCATTTTATTGTAGAAACGTAAACAGTCACAAAGGCCTCTAAACAGTGTCTAACAGGCAGTGCTAACATATTCGTTTGCCTAGTATTCACTGAGTGAATATCACTGTTTTTACAAAACAGATGTATATTTTTATGAACATATACAGGGTGATCAATCTAAATGGGTCAGTAGGGAGAAATCAGTAACTATGAGAGATAGGGAAATCTGTTCTTAGGAACCATGGCGTCTATTTTAGATTAAATAAAAATGGCATTCAAATTTTTTAAACTTTCATACATACATAGGTACCAGGAATCGAACCTGGTCAAAATCTCTGTACAAAATGTTATAAAGTCTGCAAGTTTTTTCGTAGTAATTGTTGATGGTGGATTCAATCGAATAAATTTATCTGAAGAGACCACTTATGCATATCTTATCTGCATCGATATTATGCATTACAAATTGCATTTATTTAAAATTAGAACATATTCGTTCAGCGGGTGGGCCAATGTTTAAAAATACTTCAATGAAATAATTATATTATTTTTGAGTTTTTTATTCAATTTTATTTGAACAAGGTTCCATTATAGATGTGTTCCTTGTGATTTATGATTCACACCAACAACAATAACAATGAAAATATTTGCAGAATTTACAGCATTTTTACAGAGATTTTGATCAGGTTCGATTCCCGGTTATGTATGAGAGTTTAAAAATTTTTAATGCCATTATTATTATTAATTCTAAAATCGACGCCATGGTTCCTAAGAACAGATATCGCTAACTCTCATAGTTTCTGACTTCTCCCTACTGACCCATTTAGATTGATCACCCTGTATAATAAACCATTCTCGCGAATATATTGATTAACCCTCATAATCTTCCTTAATAATTTATTTTTACTATTTTTTTATTTAAGTTATTTAGCAATTTGTATGCTGCATAGCAAGCAAGCGTGCAACTGCAGTTTGATGCTCTGCTCGCTTCGTTCGCTCCGCCACAGTTTAACAATGTACGAGTATATTGTTAAACTGTGGCTCCGCTGTGCGTGGTCACAATGTCAAACCTAACCTACAGTTTGGTACAGTACAGGCGCAGAGCCTTCCCCTGAGCCAGTCGGTATTACCGGCCACCTCTTCTCGTATAGTTGCCAGCACCTAACTTGGCAAGATTTTGACGTTGATTTTTTGATTTTGCGCGTGTTGTACCCTTGTGAGCAACAAATATTGTTACTGTTTTTAATTTAATTTCTATTCTGACACTTAATATTTCAGTAAGTATTATTATTATTCATAGTGTCCACCGTTAGAGCCAATATTAGCCATAATATCCCCCGTTCTTGCCTAAACCGTACGACTACTAACATCAAAATGATCTTTAAGTACATACTTTCTTACGCCAACACATAATCATCATTTTCATATACGTCCCCACCGAGGGGCTCGAGCCTACCCTAAATTAGGGTCTTTAGGCCTTAGTCAACCACGCTGGTGCAGTGCGGATTGGTCGACTTCACATACACCTTTGAATTTCTTCGCAGATGTATGCAAGTTGACCCACGATGTTTTCCTTCGCCCTAGGAGGCTAGGAGCGTAAGACAAAGTATCATTATGTTAACACGTATAACATTAAAATGATACTCACACACATAGTACTACGTTTAGGTTCAATCATATCTGATGACTTTACACCACTTGCTTCTTTTTTGTAAGTCAGTCGAAACGCGAAAAAATCTTTATTTAGCATTTTGAACTGTGCCGTGCTCTTTCACATGGGAACTGCACAATATTTATAGACGCTTGCATTTTAGTCACAATGGTCTCAGCTATCACGAGAAATTACTCTTATCTGTAGAAATAACCAAAACACCTCGACAGCTCGAAAATGGCTGAATACCAATGAACTCGAGTTGCATGACGTCACACGCTGAGCCGTGTCGCACGGAGCAAAATTATTTTTGCAAGCGCAGCATTTGTCTTATAACTTCTTTCTTTGTAGTGATATTTTCATGATTCTTTCACACCTTTGTTTCATAATAGCGAATAAATAACAAAAAATTCGCCATCCCCCAGTACATTATTAATTTGAGCAAACATAATGCATAATATCCGCGTGCCTTGAGATTCCAGCCTTGATTTTTTAGCTCCAAGTTTAACTGTGAACTTATAAGTAGCTATAACTAATTACTCGTACTACATTCAAGCTTAATCGGCGTGTGCAACCGCGGTGACTAAGTTTAGGCTAACTTTAACCAAAATATTCATTCAGGTAAATGCTTATGCGGAGCCGACCATTGTTATTCTTCTGCGTCGACATGATGCGTCGACCTTTTTTTTGGAATCGTCTTTTTTTCCAAGATATCGGTTTAAAGAAATTTATTTCACTCTGAGCTAAAACATGCAATTAAACTAGTTTGTCGGTTTTTAACTTAATTTTAAAAATAGTTATACTTTTATCGGTTTTAATATTCTCTGACAAACTATTGAAATAAGTCTGTGCTCCTTCAAAACCTATGTTTTTTTTTGCCATAATTAGTGCGCGATAAGGGCAAATGCAAGTTATCAGCCCGACGAAGCAACCACTTGCCCTTTTTTCTGTTGGTGTTATAAATTATTTAAGAGTGTACTAGTTTTAGTAAAATTTCTTTTATTATTAAACATGTATTGTAGTGGTATAGTTGTATGAGGTTCATAAATTTCGTTTCAGTGTAAATGATGTTCGATGAAGTGAGGAAATCGTAATTGAATAGAACTTTAATTATTGTAATTTGGACTACTTGCGAGACCTTTTGATGTTTATTTAGCCGCGCTTTCCCATAAATTTATATGAGATGGTCTAAGTATGATTTAACGAGAGAAGAACAGATAGTGTAACAGACGTTACGTGGGAAACATCCTACTATTCCACGTATAGAAGCTAGGAGAGATGTCAGTGTTTTGAGAGATGATAACCCACTATCTAGCATGAGACCAAGGTATTTTTCCTCATTGCAATGGACCAAGATATTTTCAATGGAGGGTTGCCGGCACAACCCCCCATTAAAAATCAACATACACTAGACATAATGAATTTTTCCTTCCAAGTATCAGTATACACTAGGCAAATTGAAGTTTTAATCTGGACCCAATCGAACAGTTATACCTACGCCTATTCTTCACTATTTTATGTAAGCAAACTGATGTTATTGATCTAGAGACCATGAATAATAATGGTCCAATTATTGAACCTTGGGGAATTTCACAAACAATTAGTTTTGGGGCACTTTGATATTCTCCATATAATTTGAAAGTGGTTAGTTAGGTAAGTTCCAAGCAGATATCCCTGCAGAAAGTATCCGACATCCAGGTATTTCATTTATTATCCTTGGTAGAAGGTAACATCAATATCATTTTCCCAATTTTAAGTACCTGTTAAATTCTTATAGCACGGATATATCACAAATTATACGTAGGTACATGTTTTTATGATATTAACAGGGAATGTAAAGAATGCATTGAGAAATAGTACATTACTGCAGAGGCCGGGATTTAGGGATTGTCGGACGAGTAGAGCTTTCAAAAGCTTTCTTTTTTGACAATAATTAAGAGTCCGGCAATCCCATTCCCGCCAAAGTATGTATAGTTTTGTAAGTGCTTTTCTCAATAATCGTGAGGAAATAATGAAATACGTAATACTGGAAACAAATGAGTATAATATGAATAAAAGAACGAATAAAGCAATTAATTAATTAAATAGGGTAACCTAGCATTAATTACTAATACTAATACTTTTTTAATTTTCAATTAGTGCAAAGGGAAACAAAGCCCATACAGCCCATATTTTACGCAAAAAATGAATTTTCGTCTGATCTTATACCAACATTTAAATTAAATTGTATATGCTCGAAGTGTGCATTTTTATAATGTTGCAACAATTGACTGTATGACACGTTACATAATTCAAGTTATAGATGAATTAAAAAAACCTTTGAGCAGCGGCCAGAAATGAATTTTCAATCTTACTTTCCTGGCCTAGGCCGGTAAAGTAATGCATGAGCCAAGAATTCCAAACTTCGTGTCTTCATTTTACAACAATAATGCTTACATTTCTGAGCATGTTTGAGAAAAGGTTATTTTATGAAAAGTTATCGAGAAAAATTCATTATCTGGGTCATTACCAGTTTTAAAGAAAATTTATCCTTTGATACAGATAGAACTCTATTATTGTGTTGGAATTTCAAACCCATATTTAAATCAAATCAAACGAAATAAATATTTTTCCGAGCTAATTTGAGTCTATCATTGTCATGCTATACAAATCATTAAATTACATTTTATTAAAGCAGAAAAAGTGTTTAAGTTAATTATTTTAATTATTCCATTTTATAGGTAAGACTCACACGACTTCTTGATGCGTAGCCTACGTAGGATATGTATAAAATATACTTATATTATTATGGTGCGAAAAGGTTAACCTATCGGAGCATTTATGTTTTCCTTTAAATGTAGGCATTTTATGTAATAAATAAGAATGAAAGTCTACGTGTTAGAAATCTACGTCAGAAACTCAAGCGGATCGTATGGCATCGCGTCAACAGGATACCTATCCTGTAGTATAAAATTTCTTGCAGCGATGTTTCAAAACTGGTAAAAGTTTTAACAGTGGCAGTGTAAGTTGTTGCAGAGTCGACTCTTGTGAGCTATTATGTTTTTACTTTCCCGCGGCGAAACCTCACAGTGCAGTTCGTTTATTTGCAAAAGTTTTACTTGTACTTTTCCTTGCAAAATGTTTACTTCTTTACACAGAGTCCTGCTTTTTGTTTACATCTGTTCTGGTTCTGGCTTATATTTCAGAACTGGCTTTGTGCGGCTTCTTTGCAGGTGAAAAAAAATAATGAACATTGTATAAAAAATCGCAGACAAATAAATTTTTATGAATAGCTATGAAATATATTTATACACCTCAGTATAAAAAGACTCTCAGCATAAATACATTTCATGTCAGAACTGTGGCTGGCCCCATTTAGATCTCAACTCTTTTGTCTGTGAAGTCGACAACCACACCATATCGCAATATTGGAATTGACTCCCATTTTCTCATTTATGTTTTTGGTGGGATATAATGTTATCATTAGTTCGTTTATTAGTATTCATGTTTAAAAAAGGTAACATACTAACATGCAACTCTGATAAGTAGCATAAATGCTGAAAACCCTTTCATGCAATGTTATTTTTTTATATTTAGTTTTAAAACATCAAATATCTGAATCGAAATAGTGTTTGCGTTTAAAGTCGATGTTAATTCACAACGTCACAGTCATTTCATGAATATCTCTATTATATAAATAGTGTCGGTACACTCGAGTCGCTTAGTCATTTGCATAGGGTGCGATAATGGTACGATAAAGGGAATTTGTGAGATAAAATTTTCATTGCGAACTAAAGTAGGTAGTGCTAATTCATGTCGTGATCGCTCATGCCGGGCATTTTGCTGAACGTAATAAATACATATAGGCATACAAGCTTAAAATTTTTGCAATACTATAGTTCCGAATGACGAAAAGTTTTTTTTTGTTATACCACCGCACAATGAACCACAATTTGATTAATATCTAAAAACAAAGCAAACAAATCCAAGAATGACTTAAATCGTAAAGCATAGAAATAATATGGTTCAACGGAAATTACTATTAACTGCACAAGAACTTGTCTCCATCGTGGTATGTGTTTGAGAAATTGTTGATGAACTCGATTTCAATCTGAGCGAGAAACTATATTGGAAATATTGACTCCTGGACTGTCAGGAGACTGGCATTTTAATACGTTTATTTAGTGACTGTTTTGAGCTCGATCGGTCCGGAAATTGTGGAGGATGTGTACCGTATCAAAGGGCGGTTTGCCATCATAAGCTTTAGCAACTACCTACAATAAGTATATATTTTAAAAGCTACTACAGTCTTAATCAAGAAAATGTTGAAAATAAATGAGGACACCTAGGTGTCTTCGCCTAGAACCCGTCCCAAATAGCGATACTACGTTTTGTATAAAGAATTCCGGAGAAATAGTTAAATATGAAGTAGCTCCCAAAATTATTTTATGACTAGGGATCTCTAAGTTAGGCATTGAACCACAGCAAAAAAAAGATGAGAATATTTTTTTTATACTTTTTTGATTTTTTAGTAATAGGGTTTTAGTTTTTGAATTATTTTTATTCCTTTGGGAGTTTCTATTATCTATTCTGTGGTAATACTTTCTTGATAAAGCAATTACAGAGCCGCTTCATTAATAAGGTTGTTGATTCCCACACCTTTCAGGTGTGATTTTAGAAATTAATCCTTATAGGCCGTAGGCAACAGCTATCAATATACTCGTACATATTTTTGATATGTGCTAATTACCGACCGGTCACCAGGATGAAAGTGAGTATACAAAATGTGAAAACCGCTGTCCCGGTTAGGTAGTTAGGTAGGTAGATAATATGCAAGAGTTCGTACATATTCATCAAGCTTTGAAATTTTCTATAGCTTACCTTTTTCTATTCCAAATGGTCGATGGTTCAGAACATATGGCAGACCTACTTTACCCAGTAATTTCACTGCCTCCCTTACCCTTCAAGCTGGAACACAGCAATGTAAGCACCGCTGCTGGGCTGCAGAAATACGTAAGATAGAGTTACCCGCGCAGACGAATACAGTGTCCCTCTGTAAAGTGACTGGGCAAGCTTACTATGCTATGTCACGGCAATTACTATTACCGTGGCTTACTGTAATGAGCGCGGTGAGGGGACGGCGAGGGTATGAAAGGGACCACCATAGCTGCCGGCAAGATGGGGTTTCCCGTTATTTAGGGTCTAAAGTAAAAGAATCTGAACATACCTATGTTGAGATTTGTTCACATGTGATGTGTTCCCATTTTGCATACGCAACAATTATGATAAGGCCTATGCAGGGCACTGGGATAAGTGCCCTGCACAGGCCTTATCATCATCAATCATGTGATTGATAATGAGTCTTAGCCATTTTTGTGTTTGACTCTGGCGACTAATGGGTGTCCCATCATATACAATTTAATGTGACGTAAAATAGCCTTCAATCAATCATGACGCTTCAAACGACCTCATTTGTCAAATTATGATACAGTTTAGAAGCTGAGTGAACAGATGGATATGCATTCTCACACAGATACATACACGGCGGTCAGAATGATAACCCTTCTTTTTGCTCCGTTGTAATCGGGGCAAAATAAGAAGATAGTGTTTAGTTCGTCGACCTCGACTAGGGTGAAGTTTTCAAATTATTATTTTTATACTACTTAGCTGTGCCAGCGAACTACATTTCGCCGTAATAATTTAAAAAAAAAACACTCTTATTACTTAGGGGTATAAAAATAGTTTACGACCTACTCTCAGACCTACCGAATATACACAAAAAATCACAAAGATCGGTCAAGCCATTTTGGAGGAGTTCGGTAACAAACACTGTGACACGAGAATTTTATATATTAGATTAGAAGACTAGCTGTGCCGGCGAACTACGTTTCGCCAAAAAAGAAAATAGTTTACGACCTATTCTCAGAACTACTGAATGTACACAAAACAATTCATAAAGATCGGTCAAGTTCGGAGGAGTTCGGTAATAAACACTGTGACGCGAGAATTTTATATATTAGAAGATATATTAAGATTTAACTTTATAAAAAAAATCTTTCTAAAAATGTGTTAATAGACGTACTATGGCACCACAAAACATTAATGGAGTTGCGAAAAGTGATCTAACGATACGATTTTCAAAAGGATCAAATTGATAAACTATTGTTTTAAGCTAAATAGCTTTACTTTTTACTACGATTTTGAGAAAGGTTTCTTATTCAATTTGTAATAGATTCTAAAGGTTGAGTGAGAAGCAAAATCTATCCCCTAGGATTTCTATAACTAAAAATGCTATTTTAGCCACGCTCTGGTACGCTACAACGACGAACTTTTTAAGCTTATAGGAATGATTTCTACATTACAGTCACGGTGTGTCCTTTCTTTCTAGTACTAAGGGTATGCATATAGGTACAGTATATTTATATAATTTTAGTGCTCAATCAAAAGCGTCTGCGCGACGAAAGTCCTTAAGTCCTGTCTAAAGAGCAATGGGAGTGAGCAAATAACCACCCCTAGCCCCCATTACCGCTCCGCCCGTCTCCAGGCAACTGTTGCTTGGATGCGAGGTCGACGCTCCAACTAAAGCGTACATCGGCGAAGCGGCTTAGCGAAAAATGTTTTTTATTTTCTGTAAGTAGTTTTGCTAAGCTACATTCATCATAAAAGTACATTATTTTTAGAGGTACCTACAGTTTACATTATCCTCATGAGTAGTATATTATTGTACGAGTACGTAAGCATTTATAACTATTATAACACCTTTTCGAAGTAAAATTGGCGGCTGGTGGTCGAGAATTTTCTTGATTTTTTTTCAGTGTTTAATGCGATTGTGATGATGATGTTAAATAATACGAAAGAAGATATGATAAGAAAGCGTAATTATAGGAATAATACATAATGTTATGTAACCCTGAAATAATATTTAATGGCATATCAGAACTGAAGACTGTAGGAAAAATATTCGGGGTGAGCAAGCTACTTTATATTTCATACAAACAAAATAAATTATTTTCTGATCCTAAGTGTTGACAGCCCTACTACATCAGCTTACCTTGTACACGGTAATACTATTACCACAATATAGAGAACGATATATTGTGCTATTACCGTGCCTTGTATCTTCATTCAGTGTTTAATTTTCTTTTGTGATTAGTCAGCTGGACTATGGTTGTCCCTTGAAAGTTTTTGCTTTCTCTTTAAAGTCGATTAACTCGGAAAGTATTAGGTTTCCAAATCTAAGACAAGAACCTACGGTGTACCTTATATCTATCAAGTTATCCTAATTATAGATTAGGTATTGAATGTTTGTAGAAACAACGACAATAGGTAGGTACTTTGCAATTAACATACATTCCACTTTTGTTTGGTCTGTGATTTTTTGTAATAATTCGCCATACATTCGCTGAGATGTATAGCGCGTGCGGCACTTTAACCACGAGTCTGCCACGTGTCAATGGAATGCCTGCCCTTCACCCTCCCGCGGACTTTCTTTATCTGTACTTTCTCCGTAGCGCATCGCATCTCGTGGGCTTGCGCGCCCTTTTGTGAATTATGACTATTGCACAAAGGCGGCTCTGGCTTTGTAGGCACGCGGCAGGTAACCACGAGCACTAATTTGTCAACTTCTTGTAGACAGTGTAGATCATCATTGCCCATTGCGATATACAAGTTTATTTTTTAAATAAGTACCAAAAAATTTTGTGTGCTTGTTCAGACAAGCTAACTGAACAACTTTCACTATGAGACCAACTTTGAAATCGCAAAAAAATCAGCTGTTCCATACAAATGTTCAACATTCACTGAACCTAGATGTATGGGACAACTGATTTTTTTTTGCGATTTCCGAGTTGGCCCCATAGTGAAAGTTGTTCAGTTTGCTTGTCTGAACAAGCACACAAAATTTTTTTGATAATTAAAAAATTAACCTTGTATATAATTAAGAGAAAGTCATACCTGCTTCTAACTAGGAGAATCAAAATAAATAAATCAACAATTTCGTAGCACTGTTGAAATTATTAAAAGAAACGATTTTTTTGTTGTTTACATTACAGATATCATTATTGTCTTCATTATGGAAATGTTGACTACGTAGCTTTAGCTCTTTGCTTTTTCGCAAAGAAGGTGGTGCCATTTTGCTTTTCCCAGTTTACTCTACTCTACTTTGTCTACGGAATATCTCCGCGATTTGTTTTTGTTAATCTGTGTCTAGTTAAGAAGTAAACAAGTTATCGCGAAAATTTCAGAATTTTTGTAGAGTGTAAAATTGAATATACTTTAGAATGAATTGATTAATTTATTTAACAATGTCCAGTAATAGTGAGGACGTCGATCAAAGAGATAATCGATAATGGACATAATCGGTAATCTTTTGCCGCTAAAATCTCGGAAGATTTACTTAAAATCTTATGAAAGTTTTATGGCTTGGAGGAATAAGAAACGTATAAATTCTTAAGCGTTTTATTGACATATTTTGACGAACTGTCTAAACAATATCAATCATCGTCGTTGTGGAGTACTTATTCTATGTTAAAATCCGCAGAGAATATGAAGACCCTGTGCAAATTAAAACATTCGCAAGGGGTATACTTAGTTCAATTTCCGCTATTCGTGAACAAGTTATTACTTACCTAAAAAATATTTTAACCGACTTCAAAAAAGACGAGGTTCTCAATTCGATGCGTATGTTTTTTTTTGTGTGTACGAGTATGTTACGCGATTAAGCCGCCAATTGTGGACCGATTTTCAAAATTCTTGTTGTATAGAGTATACTTTTTACTATTCTTCGATAGAGTATACTCCAAGGGTGGTCCCATGGTCACGAAAGTTAGGATCTGATGATGGGATCCCATAAAAATCGAGGGAAATCCTTAAATTTTTAGGTGTGTCCAACGTGTTTTATGAGTATGTTACGCTATTACTCCGCCAATTGTGGACCAATTTTCAAAATTATTTTTGTATTCGATAGAGTATACTCCTGGGGTGGTGCTATGGTCACCAAAATCAGGATCGGATGATGGGATCCCATGAAAATCGAGGGAAATACCATTTAATACCATATATAAATGTGATGTTGTCTGTACCTATTCTTATATTATTTTTTACTATTCAGTGTTCTTGAAGTCGGTTTTTATTGTTTTTTTAACTTTTTAGTGAATGAAATCTTTTTAGTGAAAGAAACCCTAATTTAAGTAAAGTAGATTGCTTTCGCTAAAAGGATTTCATTCACAAAAAGTTAAAAATAAAAAATATTTTACAAAAAATAAAAACCGACTTCAAAAACACTGAAAAGATTAAAAAATTATAAGAATAGGTACAGAAAACATCACACTTCTATATGGAAGTCGGTGACAAATTTTAAGATTTTCTAGGAGATCATCTCTGTGCGTTCCCGAGAAAAAGGGGTCTAAAGTTCCGAATTTTCCTTTTGAGGGTCGTCAGTCGAATTGCGTTTGCAGTTGAAATTATTTTCTCATATACTTACTCAACTTCTGTATTGTATTTACTTGTATTATCCCAATAAGAAGAAAAACAAAACTCTAAAAACGAAGAGAGCATTTTTATGCCATATGCTGCTGCATTTCGTGTATAAATTAATTTTTCCCACATTTTATTAAACACTGATTAGTCTTTTAACTAGGTATGATGTGATACAAGTATACTCTGTTGATCACCATTACAATCGTGGTGTAATGAACTAATCTAATGACCAATGCACGCGCGTTTCGTATGACAGTGTGCTATTATAATGTTTAATAATTTATAGAAACAGTGAAAGTTCAACTATCGAAATAATAATCGTGTTTTATGACATTTGCACATTATGTGTTATGTATGATATCATAATGGTTTCATTATTCAAATTTTCAGTAAATGTTGGAGTCCTTTATAAGGAGTACACACTGAGTAAGCACCGAAACATTATTGTCATGTAAAAGGACGCGGTTGTTAGTTAGCGGCTGCGGCTCCAAAGTTATGGCCTGTGTTATCTGGCCAATTATATCTCAGATACGATGTTGAGAGCTACCGAAAAAACGTATGAGAGAATGTTTTGTAGATCTTCAAATTCTCTAAAAAAGGTATCAATACATTTATCCGTAAGACCTTTCTCGAGTTATCGTTATTTCAGACTAGGAAAGTCGCATTGTCAACTTACGAGTATGTGCACACATTTCCGTACCAACTCTGCGATTGTGTGCTGGGAGCTTTTTTAATGCTCACACTGTGCTAATGCAGATCAAACTTTGTAAGTAAATATTGATGTTTCACTCAAAGCATTTAACTTTATAGGGATACCTACCTTTCACAAAACAACATTTCCTATTGTAAAATAGCAGGAAAAGGTAGACACCAAATGTCCCTTTTGTCGTCCAATTTAAATGTAGCTGATCCTAAGCTTTTAATAATCCCATCTGCAGGGAGGGTGGCCTTATTTTCTGTTTATTGCGCGGCTATTGAGGTCTAATGCACTCTCCCAAGCTTTAAGACGAATAGAAAATACAATAAAAGAACTTCCTATCCTAGGATTTATATCCTTTATTGGTACGAGAGTAATATATTATGTGAATTAGCTTATTAGTTATTTAATATTTTATTGACATCATTGTCGTCAGCCTTTCACGATCAATAGCAAAGCAAGAATATACACACACTCTTTCTTAAACACTTATTGACGTGAAATGTGATTTTTTGATCATTTCGTTTAAGGTACATAGCAGCATTAAGGCAATTATACTTTTATTGGCAAATAAGTATTGCCTAACTGAAAATATAAAACAGAACCTCTTAAGCATATGTTAACAAATGCTTTTCATTCCAATAAATGCTGCTCAATTTTTAACCGACTTCACAAAAAGGCGAAGGTTATCAATTCGGCTGTTTTTTTATGAATATTTTTATTAACTCTGTCATTTATTAACCGATTTGGAAAAATCTTTTTTGTTTGAAAGGGTAGGTATACGTCCCGATTGGTCCCTCTGTCGCTAAGTTAGGATCTGATGATGATGATGGGATCCCATGAAAATTGAGGGAAACCATTGAATTTCATAGGCACGTCCAACGTGTTTCATGTTTTTGCTGAAGATATTCAAGTATTTGCATCGGGTAGTCATCATATCATGTTACTGAGCTGATGATGGAAGGTTTCTGGTAGGTACGGGGTTCGGGCTGGAATAATTATTTCAATAGTACTGTTTAGAGCGAGAGACGTTTTATTTTAAGTTATTCTGGTGTTTGCCTTAGCTCAAATTCTGAAACGCATGTATTATAAACTAAAAAGATAGATTTTTTATCACACCTATTCGAAAACAGCTAATTGGTAAGTAATTGATTTCCCGCAAACGGACCAAAACAGCTTCCCTGAGGAACTAAAAGTGATTCGAAATTAGAATGTGGATAAGTATTGTCAGTAAAATACCAATTACCAAGTTTTTTTTTATATTTTAATAGCAACAACATGAAATTTTAAATAAAACAGTACATCTAGCGTATTTCGGTGTATTTTACAGAATGCATGTCACAATTTAAAAAATATCAAATAATTTCAATGTATATGTTCGCCCCCGCCGAATAATATTAATATTTATGCAGTAAACCGATATAACTAACTAACAATTAAAAAGAAAAATAAAACAAGCAGACAAAATAGTTCTTTGCTCCCTTGGTAAACAATCTACTAATTTTATTATTTAAATAAAATAAAACAAAAAAGTCATAAATAATATAAGAATACATACAACATCACAGTTTTATATTGAAGTCAGTGCCAATGCCAAGCAATGATGGTGATCACCTGGAAAATCTTAAAAAATGTAAGAACAACTAATACGAGAATTAATATAGTTACTTAGAATTTGGCACCAACTTCAATATAAAAATGTGATTTTGAATGTATTCTTATATAAATTTATGACGTGAAATTTTATTACATGGTTTTAGAAAAATTTGGTAAACGTTATGGATCTTCCTGCTTTGGCGTGAATAAAAATTCAGTTACTTAAAATATTACATTGTTTATTTGTTATAGTATTAGTAGTAAAGAACACGTTGATACTTAGTCCAGTTATCTACTATTTCTAATTTATTTATATCTCCGTCATGTATAAATATTGTTTCGCCACCACTAGATTTGCGTAACTAATACTATCAGTGCGACTGTGTTACCTGGAATAGTGGTTAGCTTAGTTTATTATCCATATTCGTTGCACAGGCGCGGCACTGCGCTCACAGGGTGGGGTGCAGCGTGCATGTTGGGGCGAGGGGTGTGGCTATTCTGCCATTGGCTCTTCCGTAGCTGTTACTATCACTAAGGGTAGTTGCTGGGTACATACGCAACAACGTTTCCCAACTCAGTTCAATTACATATTAACTTGATGTACAAGACAAGGTAACAATATGATGTAAGTAACTTTCTCGTTAAGGTTTGTATTTGTTGTTATAAATACAAACCTTAACGAGCAGTAGTGTCCACTTTATTATCGTGAACAAAAGTTCCGAATTCGTTCTGTTCTAGAATTAGTCCACGTGAGAAGGGAAGCAACAGGCTGGCTGACGCCGGCATTGTATTAGCTGCGATGTTTGCTTTGCTCTGTAAAACAAAAGTTATGCACCTGTTTCGGAATGGAAGAGTAAGAACAAAGAAATTCAGTTCTTTTTTTGAACCGAGTGATTTATACATTTAATCATATGATTTTAAACTTATTGCATTCCTGAAACATATTTGCAGTAGACATTTATTTTGGCATTTGTAGCCATTTTTCATTTGGGTAGGTAGGTATTTCAAATAAATTTCAATAAACGAAAATATAAAATCTGTGATATTATTACGGAAAATATTTATACATACCTATATTTATCAGAATACCTACATAAAAAGAATGAACATAGGGTGTGTTTTTATTTAATCAAAACTTGGCTCTCCACGCATAATGACCCATAATTTGAAATCTAAAAACGCATATTGACCAATACGCATAACGACTAAAACGCGAAATTACCAATATTATAAACGCGAAAGGAACAATTTGCGTAAAGACATATCCTATACGCTCTATAAAGACATATCCAATTCGCTATAGGTATGAGACTTTTTTATGCGGGAGGTGGCAAACGAGCAAGAAAAGCGCATGGGCGTTTGCAAAATCTAAGAAGCCGCCTTTGTATTGCTCACTAAATTACAAAGAAAAATGGTTCTGGCGTAAAACACAGGGACAAACTTGAAACACGTGGCGTATTTACATATTATGAATGCAATTTTTTCAACTTTTTTAAGCCGTTGTATCTCAGAAACGGTGACTCTTACGAGAAAAAGTGTTGAATCAATTTTTATAAATAGTTGCGTGATCAACCTACAATTTTTGTCTGATCTGATTTTCTCAAGCTTACTGTTTTACTGAAAAACGCAAAAAGAAATATAATTGTGTGGTTTTATGAAACCACGATGCAAGTGAAACTTTCTCGCATCGTAAGCCTTCAACTGAAAATTTTCGGAAAATTATTCCATTTAAGGGTATTGAAATAGCGTTCTAATCTTAATCTTTTTATTCCGAATATAAAATTATAAATAAAGAAATAAATTAATAAAGAATATAAAACACAAATTAATAAAATAAACAAAAAGCAATTATTAAAACAAAATAATAAAAAAACAAATTTATTAAAAAGAGCACTGCTCTACACCAGGATCGAACCACTGCCACACTAATTTAAAGTCAAAGATCTAACGCATTAGACCAATGTAACTTATATGAAGTAGTAAAATTAAAAATCTCATGATTTTGTGTAATGCGACATGCGAACGCGATAGATAGATAGATGAACGAAAAAGATTGAGGCGATGTAAAAAAAGTTTCACTATAAAAACATTTTTGCTAACTTTAAACTTGATATTTTTTTGCAAGTTTGTAATCGGTGGGGACTTTCCACATTCGTACCAATTTTTAGCTGTTTGGAAGCTTTTGTAACCTTACATGTCTCATTTGACCGGAGAACCACTGCTAGGCGGCAGAAATAGGTAAGATAATGGGTACCTATGCAGATGACTCCCAGGGAGAGTCATTCTCTCTCTGATAAATCAAGTTATAGAATCAGCGTCTTACCACGATTATTACAACCTCGAGCAAATAGGGCTATGGGCTGCAATAGCCGTGTCTCTCTCAACTTCAATATTCTTTAAGCTTGCTCTAAGCGATCATGCCAAAGCCGGGTTAAGCCTAGTGATCTTAAGGTAGAAATCGGTATTAAAGATTCTACTAAGTCTAGCGTAATTTGCCATTTGTTTCAGAAACTGTGTAAGTCCACGATTTTTTCCAAAATCATAGCTCAGTATATTACTTCAACATGAATTCATTTTAAAACTATGGAACTGGATAGTAATAATTAAAGCGATCATGATAAATTTTGATTTACACAATGGTAGGTTTCTTCCGGCATCTTAGACCGTTATCTCTATCATACACTACACGTATTTATGTAAAGTTGCCCGCTAATATAATACGGAGTTGTTAAAACCCCCCAACGTAAATTTTACAACGACATCTTTTTAAAAAATATGGAAGAAGTCTAAAATAATGATTTTGTATGACTCCTAAAGATACAGTGCTTTGTGGAGTTATCGCATTCTTAAACTCGATATTGCATTATTATTAGCCCGTATTAAAATACTGATAAAGTAATCTTATGCTGTGTGTGTACAATTTATGAAACGAAGTAATTTTTTTATTATTTTCAATATCGGTGGCAGAAACTGATATATAGTAATAGGTTGGGGAAAAAGTTTCTTCGCATTTTTTAAGAAAATTCAAAACATTTTTTAATATAGTTTATTTACATTTAACTAAAGTATGTAGGTACCATTTTGTTCGATAACTTTTTGCCATCTTGTAGGTAGGGACATGATCCCATTGCTATAGAAATTTTGGGACTTCTGGTCAAAATACCGCGACAAGTGGTTTTGGCAGTCCTCTCGTGATGTTAACCTGACACTGCCTAAAGAATTCTGAAGAGACCGAAACAGGTGGAAATCTGAAGGTGCAAGGTCAGGACTATACGGCGGATGCATTAACACCTCCCAGCCAAACTCTCTTAATTTTTGCTGAGTGGCTAAAGATGTGTGAGGTCTAGCGTTATCATGATCAAAAACCACACCCCTTCTGTTGATTAATTCCGGCCGCTTTCTCTCAACTTCTTGCTTTAATCTCATCAGTTGTTCGCAGTAGAGTTCAGAATCGATGGTCCTGCCTGGTGGTAACAGCTCATAATGAATAATGCCCTTCCAATCCCACCACACACACAGCATCACCTTGTTGCGAGTTAACCCGGGTTTCGCCACAGTCTGTGAAGCCTGACCGGCCTTTGACCACGACCTTTTTCGCACGTTCTTGTCGTACGTGATCCACTTTTCATCACCAGTTATCAGCTTCTTCAAAAATGGTTCGGTTTCATTACGTCGTAATAAAGAATCACAAATTAGTACACGGTTTCTTTCAGTGAGCTCGTGAGGTACCCAAATGTCGAGCTTTTTTGTGTACCCAGTTTTTTTCAAATGCGCCAAAACTGTTTTGTGGTCAATTCCCAGTTCTTCAGCTACATCGTAACTACTGACATGCCGATCTTGCTCCACTTTTTCAAAAATGGCATCCATTTTATCTGTAATAGGGCGACCAGAGCGACGTGCATCTTTGACATCAAAATTTCCGGATTGAAAACGCTTAAACCAAATTTGTGCTACTCTCACAGACACTGCACTAGGTCCATAAACATCGCAAATTTTTTTCGCGGCTTGCGTTGCATTTTTACCTTTTTTGTAGTAAAATTTTAAAATGTATCGAATTTCTTCATTAGATTCACTCATCTTGGCGGTACGAAAAACAAATGAAAATCACACATTTTCCTAATTTGAATTTGGAATTATGTTCTTTAAAATGTAAACTTTCAATGATACCAAAACCAGCCAGATACAAATAGTATAGCCAAAGTGTAGTGTATTTATAATTAGTCAATATTTAAATCACTAAAACACGGGCTTAGCAAACAATAGCATTTATTGAATGACAACCAAAACGATCTTCTTTTCTTTTACAAAACAAATGACAAACGCCCACGCGTATTCTAACCGTATTGAAAACATACTCTTTGGTAATCTTCATACATATATAACACAAAGAGATTTTATTACAAGTTTATACATACTATAATGCGAAAAGACTTTTTCCCCAACCTAATATATAGACAGACCGTACAGTAAGCTCCCATTGAAGCTTTACATTTACACTACGAAAACCGCCACGAGCGACATAAGAAAGCTCCCAAGTTCAAATAGTATAGCTTGACAAGGAGCTTACTGTACGTGTTAATACTATTTTCCGTTTTGTAAAGTTCCTAGCGCGCCTGCGTATGTCGGTTGATAACTGTGTTCAAAAACTTAGTTCTAAGTCTTTGTTTGTATATATTATTATTATTTTCTCTTACATCCGCCCTGATACTCCAAGGCCGTTCTCTCTACTGTTATAGTCTCTCGTTTTAAAAATAAGTTTTTTTTTACCGAATCATAATAGTCGCCTGTCTAGTTGACTAAAGCAATAACGTCATATTGAAATCTTCTTTATACATATTGCATATGTTGCAAACCTCTCACTTTTACTCTATATTCTACATTCCTTAGAAATATATTTTGGGTGATTGAAATTGTCATTACATACAATAGTTGTTTTAATTTTTATATTGCAGAACAGAGTTATTATGGTAAAATTTACATTTATACTCGGCAGAAATAAGTTGGACAATACTTCGACTGAGAGCAGTTGTTGCGTCGTTCTTCGCTTCAATATAATTTGCTTTTTTATCGGTATAAGTTGGTGGGAAAAATGGGTTATATGACAATATGCCCGATCTGAATCCGCCACCCACAGTGTTATAATACTTACTGTTACTTAGTGTTATACTACTTACTGCAATACGAGTAGTTCGATATTAAAATTATATTAAGTAGATGCGCAGTCAACTGACCTTTAACAATATTGGGAGAATAGAAATTGGACGATAATCAGGAATTGATTTAGGATTGAGTTTTCTAGGTAGGGAGATCACATGATCACTTTCCACGCCTTTGGAGAAGTATTAGAAAACAATAAATAATTCATACCTTTGGAAAAGTATTAGAAAATAATAGTATACGAGTAACTTATTTTTATTAGAGGAGTATAAAAAATAGCCAGCGACCAATTCTCAGACCTACCAAATATATAAGTACAAAAAATGTCATAAAAATCGGTCAATTAAGCCGTTTCGGAGGAGTTCTTAGATGCTCTAAGGAGTTGGATAAAAACACTGTGACACGAGATTTACATATGAAATGATGACATGGGCAGGTTGCGGCTTGATAGTACGAGTATAGGTATCTATTGACCAAACACTGTGTACCTATTACTTGCTAACTATGTACATTGTACATATTTACGGTTTTTAGGTTTTTTTTCCTATCAGAGCTTGCTTTTTGCCAAATTTTATGATTCTAGGTCAAAGGGAAGTACCATGTAGATTTTGATTCCCTTGTTAAATCGTAAAATTTGCGATTTATACGGTTATATTTTAAATGACACAAACGATCATATCTTTTGATTGCACTTTTAAGTGCGATTTTTTCACAGCTAAGAAAGACAGTAGACCAGAGTACTTATTTGTTACAAATTTCAATTTGATATCTCTAATACGCATTCCCGCGTAGAATGACAGACAGGCAGGCAATCGGATAACGAAGTGATCATATGAGGGTTCCGTATTTTCTTTCTGAGGTGCAAGGGGAGCCCTAAAAACGAGTTTTGATGGGAGCACGATATAATTGTTTATTGTCTCTCCTATGAAATTAAGTTTTACGAAATAAGTACAACATTTTACAGTTAGACAGACGAAGCGAAAGTATATTCTTTTTGGCAAAGACGTATTGAATGAAACAGGCCAATTAGAAAAGTGTAATCGAATTGTGATAGTGACATTATTTTAGGAATGTTACACTGAAAACCTCGTGCCTTTTTAAAAAAAAATAGAATTTAATTACTTAACATAATTCTACACTCGATCGTTAATGTCATCGATTTTGGTCTGGTTGCACTTTGCCTAATTTCGCTTTTTGTCGTATTTTTAATATTTTTATGTCATCGGTAGCACCAGGTCAATCGAGTGTCGCATTTTTCCTACTTTTGCATATTGACAAAGGTTTAGTTGTGTCAAAATATTATTTCATGTGATATTTCAACAATAATAAGCAATGCCCTGTCTAAGCGCTGTACATATTTTTTTTACTGGCCTTCATCTCACCTGATGGTAAGTGACGATACGACCGAAGGTGGAATCGAGCTTCGCCTGGACTCCTCAACTGAGGAACTGGCTATCTTACCTCTAAATTGTCGGTACACAACAATGCTATTAACATTGTTATTATGATGACAAACATAGGTAAGAGGTGGTAGCTAGCCAGGCGGGCTCAGAAGCCCTACCATCAACCGAACCCAGCAGAAAAATGGGAAATTGAACCCCGGACCTACCGATCAACACCCGGTGGTCTCAACCACTAGACCACGGAGGCGGCTAAAGTTATCGGCGGTTAATCCAGTACCACTTTCCAAAGAGCCGATATCTCTTTGTTTTTATTATTAACTAGTGGGCCCGGCGGACGTTGTCCCGCCCGATTACAGCGCCACCTACCGGGTCCAACTGTACGTTTAAACCTTCCTTGGACCTATTCAAATACACAACGAAAATTTCGTAAGAATCTGTCGAGTCGAGCCGTTTCAGAGTTTTTGCGAGACAAACACACAGCGTTTCATTTTTATATATAAGAAGAAGATTATTATGTTATAAAACAGATCATCTTTAATCCGAAAGAGTTTTGGTACCTTGAATCGTTTTACCAGTCACCGGTGAATGGGCGCGCATGTTGTGTGCGAATGCCAACGTTTAAAATTCTGTCACGGGCTTCTAAGGGACAAGCACAAAGCAGGATACAAACCCGGTCCTAATAATTATTGTTATTCATGTTTTTGAAGGGGCGACAAAGCGCTACTTGATACATATTTAACCGTCCACTCAAATTGTTCGTTTTACGTTTTAGCACTTTAAATATACTCGTATGTGGCATACGCCAAGTCTTAGAGTAAGTATACCCGTTTGTTTTGTTTTGATAAAATACAATACATTTCCTTTTTATTATAATGATTGGTAACGTTTTTTAAGCATAAAATATGGTCCATGTAATATCCCCCAATATCCAGGTAATATCGCCCAATATCTAAGAATAATTCCTAGTTTAAGTATATCCTTATATTATTAGAAATGCGAAAGTAACTTTGATTTAAATGAGTTCCCTGGGATACGAGTGACATATCCAAACTAGCGATTTAACTGCATTCCACAACCAGTTAACTACAATTAAACATAATGGAATGAAAAAAATGGTAAAGTGTGTGTGTGTGTGTGTGTGTGTGTGTGTGTGTGTGTGTATGTATGTATGTACCTACAAAAGGAAAATAACAACTTACGATTTTCGCAATTCACATAACCGGAAAGAACAAATCCTCAAATATTACCCATCAGTGTCCACGATAAAGAAAATAACAATGAAATTTGTAATATTAAATATTTCATGAAAATTACATTAGTTATAAATAAAAGTAACCTAGGTGAATCCAGCATTATTGTGCCTGTGGTTTTCGATAGATCGAACATAACTTCTTACAGTACCTTCACTATTGGAGGCTCTCCGTTAGCTTAGCATACCCCTGATACCCCTCTCTTGTGATTCTTGTGTCGAACGAAAGATGTCGAAAAACCACAGCTAAATATAAATGAAACCAGAGTAAACATAATTTTTCCGAGATTTTGTTTTAAGACTTTGTCAAACTGATCGTTAGCATGATGATAATAGATGTCTCTATAAGTATAGACTCAACACCAAAGCTTGTGAAAGTACACTCAGTACTAAAAGACTCGTGAAGTAAATCGCGAACTGACTGTCAGGTTGACAAAGCGAAAGAATACCCGCTCAACATGTTTAAGCAACGATTTAAAAAACTCTTTTCAAATATTTCAATAGCAGTATTAAAATGATTTAATAATGATACATCATTCTGCCGGTTTATAATATGTACAATATGTATATACGCAAGCTAATTTAAATAATAATGTTTGAAGTGAATAGATAACGTCTCAACAAATTTTGGACGTTGAAGGTCGATCCCTGACGTCGAAATCCCGGTTCGAGCCTGGCTCCCGCAGCTGGTGTCGATACAATGGGAACGACGGAGATTGTTGTGTGGATTTGGAACATGAGGGGTTGTCTGCCCGATTCGGATTGGCATCACACAGCTGTCGCCGTCGTTAGAAGAGCGTTAGACACTCAAATAAAGCGAATTATTCTATGGTAATCTAATATAGGCTCCCCCTAGTAAGCAAATTTGCAATCCATACTTACATAATAAATGTGAGTGTGTCTGTCTGTCTGTTACCTCTTCACGCTTAAGCCCTCTGAAACGCTTAGATGAAATTTGGTATAGAAATAGTTTCGAGTGCCGGCAAAGGACTTAGGACAGGTTTTATCGCAGAAATCATCGTTAAAAGGGGTGAAAAGCGGAGTGGAAGTTGGAATGGGGAATCAGTAACCGCTGAACCGACTTAGATTAAATTTGGTGTGGGAAAGACTGTAAGCAGATTGGATAAGGCGGCCAACTTAAGTCAATGCGGGACACTCACCCCTATCCAGACAACACACAAGAAGTCTGAAGATGTGTTGGTGGTGCACTTGAATTAGAAACAAACAACACTACTACTGCACTACTACGAAGTCGCACACACACACGCTGATGATGCGCTGCAGCGTGGAGTGTATATAGTGAACTCCTACCTAAGTACGGTACGTCTCGTCTCGTCGTTCGTATTTTTGATGTGGAACACTAGTATATGCGAGCGAGACGATGAGAAACGAATATACATCTACAAAAAAGATAGGAATGCGGGACATGCAGGACGTAGGTATTAGGACGATTTGCTATTATATTAAATACTAGTTTTCCGCTCGCGGCTTCGCCCGCGTTATTATTGTTTTCCCGTGGGAATTTAATATTTTCCCGTAATATAATTTTGTAGCCTATTATACTGTTATTTATTTAGGAGCTCGAATTTCATAGAAATTTCATAGAAATTGTAGCAGAATTTAAATATTTTCATAGAAACTTTCAACCCCTATTTTGCACCCTAAGGGGGTTAATTCCAATAAACCAATTAAGAGCATCTTAAAAACATTTCATTGAACACGTGTTTCATGGTTTATTATGGAATCTCAAGTTTTATCAAAATCGTTGCTAATTAATAAAAATCCATACAAACTTGCAACCCCTATTTCATCTCTTCAGGGTTAAAATTTTTTTAAATCCCTTCTTAGTGTGCGTCCGCATTTTGAATTTAAAGAACTGTCAAAATTTCACGTTTCTACCATTAGCGATTACGGCTGTGCGTGCGTCTATAGATGGGATCTGCTCCTTCTGTCATTACGGGACGTTCCTGCAGAACGCAGGACGTTTGGCCGCCTTAAGATTGGATAAAAAATAAGCCAACGAAGTCGCGGGCAAATGCTATTTGCAGGTTGAAAATCATTTTTATATAAAAACTAGCTATGCCCGCGAACTACGTTTCGTCAGTAAAAATACTAATATCGCTATTAAAATTGGTTGGTGGTAGAAAGGTGAAAAATACTGTCAACAAAATCTCTCTAGATACCTCCAAGATAACTGCCAATGTTAGTCAATGTCACTTAATAATATGTTCAACATTCTGCAAATTCAACTTTTTGGGAAATGATAATTCAACTTTCTGCAAATTCAATTTTTTGCAAACTAAACATTTTAGGAATTCAACTTTCTGTTCCGAGACGATTGGACGCAAACCGACGGATGGACTAGAAAATTAAATTCCTAAAATGTTTAGATTGCAAAAAGTTAGATTGGTGGATGTAGGTAAGTAAGATGTAGGTATTAGAACGGTACCGTAGGCACAGTTTAACAATCATGATTGTTAAACTGTGCCGTAGTTGGTTATTCAAAAACGTCACCTACCTGCACTGCCATAATTTTCAATCGCATAACAGCTAGCATTACATTTTGAAAAGATTCCGTTTTTGTAAAGGTTTCATCTACAGTTCTAGTTAACTAGAAAAACATAGTTTACAACTTAGATGCGTTATTATTCTAAGGTTTACAATGAAATAAGGTCCTTACATATGAAATTGGCATTTTACCGTACTCTAGCCACTTTGATTTCAAATATCTCCTCTATTGTTAGGAATTCCAAATTCAAATTTATACAGCTATTTACTCATGTATTTGTGTTTCGAAAATTATAATTCACTTGTTTTTTCCTCAATTGTTTTTATTCTTTGCGTCACTACAAAGTAGAAAACTTGAAATATCGCGTTATTTACGAGTACGAGTTCCACCGTGGCACCTACTATTATCTATTCTGTGCCAGTGCTGCAAAACGGCTCGAAGGATTAATGATGTGTATGGCGACGGTGCCGCATAGCATAAGAAATATAACGTTAGTAATTATCGTATTTACTAACGTTATATTTCTTATAAGAAATAAGATTAATTAGGTACCATATTATCCATACTTCCATACTAATATTATAAATGGGAAAGTGTGTGTGTGTGTGTTTGTTTGTCAGTCTTTCACGGCAAAACGGAGCGACGGATTGAAGTAATTTTTTAAGTGGAGATAGTTGAACGGATGGAGAGTGACATTGGCTACTTTTTGTCTCTTTCTAACTCCCCACTTCCCTAAAATGGGGGGTGGAAGTTTGTATGGAGCATTCCGCAATTTTCAAGGTAGAAGGCTAAAAATTGGTATGCAAACTATTTGTGACTAACAAAAAAATCGTGCATCATTTTTTTTTTGGAAATCTGCCCCCAACCCATTAAAAGAGGGGGTGAAATTTTATATGGGACTTTTTGCAGTTTTCAAGGTAGGAAGCTAAAAATCCGTACACAGACTCTTTGTTACCAACGAAAAATACTTCCCTTTTTTTTAAATCTTCGGTGTTAGAGTGGTTCGTATCGTAACATTTTTGGATTGCTTCTAGAGGAGCCATATAATAATAATAATGTTTTATTTATTCACTCACGCAGACATTTACAATTATAGCTTAGTATGAAATTCACAGAATCTATACTAATATTTTAAAGCTAAAGAGTTTGTTTGATTGTTTGTTTGTTTGGTTGAACGCGCTAATCGCTGGAACTATTTTTTTTTTATACTACGATGCCGGCAAACAAACTTACGGCCCGCCTGATGGTAAGCAGTTACCGTAGTCTATGGCCGCCTGCAACACCAGGGGCATCACAAACGCGTTGCCGACCCTTTAAAAACCTATTTACTCCCTTCTTGAAGAACCCCATACTGTATTCCCCGGGGAAAACCTCGGCAGGGAGCTCGTTCCACAACCGGAGCGTGCGTGGGAGGAAATTTCTCTCAAATCACACTGTGCGTGACCACTTAGGCTCCAGCGTGTGAGGATGAACACCCTGCCGATGGCGAGCGGTGCGATGATAAAAGGTAGCCGTTGGCATCATGTCGAACAATTCTTCAGAACACAACCCGTTGTACAAGCGGTAGAACACACATAATGAGGCAAAGTCTCTCCTCAGACTTAAAGGCTCAATACCGCTTGTGAGTTTGGGATCGTCAACAATTCGCTCAGCTCGTCTTTGGACCGAATCAAAAGGTCCAAGTTGGTATCGAGGTGCTCCCGCCCACAGATGACAGCAGTACTCCATATGAGGCCTGACCTGTGATTTATACAGCAACAGTCTTTGCCTTGAAGAGAAGTACCGCTTGGCTCTGTTAAGCACACCTAGTTTTTTGAACGCCAACTTGACCTTGTCATCTAAATGACTTCGGAATTGGACGTCGCTGGAGATGTCGAAACCGAGGATCCCTAAACTCTTTGAGATGGTCAAGGGTGTGTTCTGGAATTGTGGGGCTACAGTAAATGGGGTTTCTTAGCGGTGAACGCACAGACTTGTGTCTTAGAGGGGTTAAATCGGACTAAATTGTCCCGCCCCCAATCGGAGACTTGTTCACGACTCTCCTCCACAATGGAACGAGGGATATTTGCACGGCCCGTGTAAAATGCATCTCCAGTGCTATCGTCTGCATAGCAATGGATGCCGTCAAGCGACAGCATATCATTGATATGCAGCAGTAACAGTGTTGGTCCGAATTGAAAAATATTTGTTTCGATAGTCAAACAAACAAAATATTCAGTTTTATAATATTAAGAATAGAATAGATAAAACTAATAACGCGTTGAAGTATTTTATAAGGCGAAACGTAGTTCGCGGGCACAGCTATAGATAATACATACGTTTCTGTACCTACTACGAAACCTGTAAGACAGATTACCAGCCTCTCCACATCCGAACTAAAATTGACGATTTTAAGAGCCCGCAAGGGCCTATGAAATAAAGTACTTTTGATTTTTGATTTTGATTTTGAACCAGATGGAACCATCAAAAGGTAATTATAGTATTAAAAGTGAAGGTGTCATTGTACGAGTCCCTCCTTGGTATAGTGACGTATTACAACTCAACACGAAGCGTAACCTTGACATTGACCATGAAAAGCCAAGACGCGTTATTTTGAGTCCGACCCTACTTATTTGTGTAATATGGAACTCAATTTGTAGGTAAGTACTTAATTTAGTTTCGTATTGATCGTTTCCAACTTTAGAGATTGTCTGGTACTACGCCCTAAGATTGGCTGGTAGAAAATGCCATTAACTCCGCCTTTGTACTCACTATACATGAAGATTTAATACATAAATAAAATAAAAATTGTTGGAATGTTTTATGGTTTTAGTTAGTTCACTAAAAATAATAAAAATGAGATAGCTAAGCGTTTACCTTGTGGCTATTCGACAGTTTTTTACGTTTCTATTTATGCTGTTCCGGTGCGCCTACACAATACAAACTTCACAGCTTCCTCTATTTTATCTACCAATGAAGACTAATGAAAATGGGTCGTTACTCGTGGTCGTACTACTTTGCCCCACTGGTGGGACCACAAGGAAATGTGGTTCCTCGTGGTCCAACTGGCCAATGACACCACGCAGAATAAGTAATATTAATCGTTCCTTGTTGACCCATTTATGAGATCCTCTAGTTCTTTATAGCCAAACTGATTTACCAAAATAGTTTGGTCACAAGGAATTATGCCAAAACTCTTATTACTCCCTACCTATTTGGGGTAGGTGGAGGGAACGTAGGTCGGCATGTGTTTGTTTAGCATAATAAGTAACAAGAGTCTGACAGAATTCCTTGTGACCAAACTATTTTAGTAAATCAGTTTGCCTATAAGGAAATAGAGGATCTTATAAATGGGTCCATGAGGAACGATTAATGGTATTCCGCGTAGTCTCATTGGCCAGTGGGATCACGAGGAACCACATTTCCTAGTGGTCCCACCAGTGGGGCAAAGTAGTGGGACCACGAGTAACGACCCATGAAAATATGTAGATGTTTTTGCAACCTGCCTCTTTTATTGTCACGGACTCGCAAAAGAGAAGTCGATGAAAATTCACACAGCCTTTTCCTCAAAGCTTAGACTTTGGACTACGAGAATTTACAAACACTATGTATAAAATACCCCAAAATAATAAAAATAAGGACGTAGCAAATGTGCCTCTTGGTATAATTCTGCACTTAAGTGAATTCTTTAAATCCAGCGTCTAGGGTAATGTAGGTAGAGTAACGCCTTTCGGCTGAAAATAACTGTGTACCTACTTCTAGTCCATTGAGATATGTTATAATCGCATAATATCTGTCTAATAACGACTAGTGTCCAAATATTAAACACGTCCAGTATCTTGTCTTACGACGTCTAGTGCCTAATAATGACTTATGTCCAATAATAACATGGTGACCGTAAATTGAATAAATATTTAGAATTGGTCAACAATGACCTATAGGAATTTTGTTTTATAATCATTTAATCGATCAGCGACCCTACCCTACCACCTAACTCATAGCGATGCGTGATGACGATAGCGACTATAGCGAGGCACGAAGATTGCTATCCAGATAAGGTTTTTCCTTTCTGCGCTGTGGACATAATACCGTGCGATCATAATACCGTGTTCGGACCAGGCAAATGATATTTAGACGCGGCTTTTAAAGGTCGAGATATTTTAGGGGTTGTTTAAAGCCGTAACAGTAATATATTGAACAATTTAAGAAAAGTTCATTTTAAGTCCTGTTACGAGTATGCATGCTATGGATGTGTGTTAAGGACGCGTGACAAGAATGTGTAATGTGTATATGAATGATCTAGGATCTAAGATTCTAAGCGATGCATTGCGTATTGTTAACGTCACTCATTTACATAGCCCATGTCACTCAGTTAATGACAGCTTGACTCTAGTGGAAGGAGGGGGTAGGTACTAGGTAGGTACCTAACACATTTTCGTATCTTTGCTACATAGCTTTGTTACCTTAAATACTTCAAAAATATTTTGAGAAGACATTTCGCTTTTAAGCAGTCACTTTTTATGCAAATCTATATTTATATACTATATTGTAATCTGTGGGCTTCGGTGACTGACTGATGACTGATGTAGGTACTTATCAACGTAGAGCCCAAACTATTGGAGCTACGAGTACTTAGAGCATGAAATTCGGTACAGGGTTCGTTGGGTTGATAGGGTACAGGGGTTCGTTGGGTTATATAATGTGGGCGCCCACTAGGAAAGGATTTATCAAAATTCCCACAGGAAGCTGAGAAATTTCCACGTCTTTTCATTGAGTGGCATTATAGCGCATGTCGAATGCAAATCTTATTATTTATGAAATGCTGGATTAAGGATAATATTAAATGATGCGTCGCCCTGCCTAGTAATGCCCAGTAGGTATGTACAATGTGTGTTGTTTTACTATGCAATTTTAGACTTATTATTAACTATGTAAGTACTCTATTTTATAAAAAAAAGTACTTACAAAAAAATTAAAGGGCATTAGATATCTAGAAAATTAATAGTACAATACAGATCCACATTCTTTATATCACTCGAGTACCTATTAACCACACGTGTGTGTAACTCATCACTTCAAAGCTGTAATGTAATGTCTATTAGCAGGGGCCGGGCCGAAACAGGTTGACCTTGGCCTCGGTGGTGCAATTAGAAGCCCATTCGTTACAGCCCCTCATACAATTCTCCAATCTAGACGGGTTACCTTATGAAAGAAACTCGTCGAAGAAAGTATCTATTAAAGGGTTGCTATCTGCAATTTATTCAGCTTGCGCAATCGCGTTTCCATTGTCAAGTCAAGCCCCGCATGCCACGTAAGGTCTTCCATTAAATAATAATAAATGCATCATTAATTTCATAAATAAAAGGATTTAAAATAATAAGGATTTAAACATAAAATCAGTACCAGATGAAGTAAAAAACCAAAATAAAGGCCTATTCCGAAAGTTTTAAAAATCGCCCTAATCCACTGGCTGTGAGTCTCATGTCAGTCAGACTCAGCTACATTTAATAGACTAAAAAGAAGGGCGCCACAAGACCTAATACAAACATAGATTCCAGCTATGAAATAAATCGTCTATAAATATTGTCATTAGATATAAATATTGCTGAATGTCTCATCTTAAGAGAGTTGCATTAATAAATAGAGTTTAAAAATCATAAATAAGAGCTCTACTTAATAATACAAACATAGATTCCAGCTATGAAATAAATCGTCTATAAATATTGTCATTAGATATAAATATTGCTGAATGTCTCATCTTAAGAGAGTTGCATTAATAAATAGAGTTTAAAAATCATAAATAAGAGCTCTACTTAAATTCTTCATTCTCATTTCGGAATTAGCCGTCCGTCATACAGCCGGTTTCACCAAGTTGTAATTGTAAAGTAATTGATCGGACAAAAATCTATTTCTAATAATTTGTCCGGCACAGGTAAAAAAACTTTTTATCACTATGAACAGAGAACGACTCGCAACCCTTCTTGGGGCCTTGCCATGACTGAGAGTACACCGAAAAAAAGAGGCACGGGATTTCTTTCTTCTTTAAAACCATATTAAAACATTAAATTGTCTTGAATTTTATTGAGACAAAGGATTGTCTATTGTGAAACATTCTGCCAGGGAATTGAATTAAAATGTTCATTTTCTTTATTCAATTCGAACATATTACTTTAACCAGATAAAAAATGCTGAAAATGTATTTTGAAAAATTGTTTTGTTACGCAAATTGCGCTATTACCTTATTACCTATTTATAAGGTCAGAGTGGCTAATTCCGTCTAGGGGGCATCACCGTCTGCTTCGAATTACTCTTGCCAGAACTAACCTATGCTTTTGTTATGTAATGTCGGTAAAACAGGATAGCATCTCCGTTCAAATCATGTCAGATGGATGGCGTTAGTTGCCATAGATACAACATACCTACTTTCAAACCGAATGTTATTAGATTTATAGATTTAATTTATTTTACAAATTATACTAAAGATCTTAAGAGCTGCCATGAAAAAAATACATATAGAATATGTAATGGTGCCTCTATTATTATATACTACTTTTTGCAAAGTACGTGGTAAAAAAGTCGTAAAATAAATAGAGGTACATACAAGCTGTACTGGCACAATGTTGATTTAAATAAAAAAAATCATTGTCTAGCCTTTTTGCTAATTTTTATTTAACGACAAATAGTTTTTAAATTTTTCTAGTGATAAAGTATAAGAAAGAATTTATCCTATAATATTTATATTGATTTTAAAATAATAACACTGATTGAGAGACTCAGGGTTGGATTCAGACCCTCACAAAATTATTGTCTATGGAAATGAAAAATATACTACTTGTCAAAAATTATACTACGTTCCGTTTTTTTTGGCAAAATGAGTCATTGGCAATGGCAAAAGCAAAATGGAGAGATTCAATCAGTGGCGTAACCCCCCCCCCCCCGGACGAGTGCCGACTAAACGAAAAAAAAAGTAAAACACTATGCAAGGAATCCCCGGCTGGAGCTTGTCGCTGGCTGTTTCGATGGTGCCATACATATACATACAGAACATAACTTATATTGTAGGGTAGATACTTTGATTATTTGTTAAATAATAAAAAGGAGAATGATCGAACCAAGAAAAGTTGTCAATCGAGCTGAGGGTAAAATTATGGTACGTTCGCGTAGTATCCTGGCATTACGATACTACATACTACGCATCATGAAATAATGGTACAAATAGTATAATTATACTACGAAATCCAACCCTGGAGAGACTTGAAAAATAAATTCCTTTGTGCGCGATGCGTCAACTTCGCAAAACGTCCACAAAAATTTCCTGTAGGGAATGAGCAATTGGTCCTTTTCGCATATAGTCCACTTCGCGAACAGTCCACTTCGTAAACAGTCCACTTCGTAAACAGTCCACTTCGCAAATGGTCTACTTCGCAAATGGTCCACTTCGCAAATGGTCTACTTCGCAAGTGATCCACTTCGCAAATGGTCCACTAAAATTCTGTTGTAAACTTGCCTTGTCATTGTCACATCCTTTTTAGCCAACTGAAATAAACTGGAGGAGGATAATATTTAATGTAAGATTTTTATAAATAAAAAATTTGATTTTTATGATAACTTAAACTTTATTTATCTCCTTAAAATAAAATTATTATTCCTAAAACTAATAACAAAAAAAATCATTCTTATCAACTTAAAATAAAATTAATATACTAAGTAATTATTTTTTTTAATTATGTTTAGTGATTTTTCTTAATTTTTTTAAAAAGGTTATTGGTGTTATTTCGTTTCTTAGTAGTCGCTTTAAATACTTTTTATGTAACTTATCAAAATTAATGTCTTGTTTCCTCCTTCGTCGTCTTAATATATTAGTAAGAGTTTTGGCATTTAATTTTCGGGCCTGGTATATTTAGCTTCTTTCCTAAGTATCTGAATGAACAAAAACAAGGTGGGCTTGGGTGGCATCCTAACGTTGAAGCGATGGTGCCACCCTTCCAACGCGTTGTTCGTTCAGTTTTTTTTGGTTACTGCAGGATAGAATCTGTAGACCAACTTTATTAAAACTTTGACATGTGACATTATATTATTATGACATATTGTCGTACTAATCATTCTGCAATAAATGCAAGGAGTACCTATATCTAAAGTGGCCAGTATCTATATCTAGAAGGTTCATTGTTCTGTATTGTACACTACGGATGTAAATTATATAGTGGACCAATAGCGAAGTGGACCTATTGGTAAGTTGACCAATTGCTAAGTTGACCAATTACTAAGTTGACCGATCGCTAATTTGAATAATACTGAAGTTGACCAATTGCTAAGTTGACCGATCGCGAAGTAATCAAATTTAGTGGACATTTTACGAAGTTGACGCATCGCGCACAAAGGCTCAAACTAATAATCAGCAATAAAGTAACAAATGGTTCGAAATTAAATGTAAAGATTTTTTTTCATTTCATACATCGTATAAACTAAGAAGGTTTCCTATCCCTGGACTTCGTCAGTATGCCGGAATAGCCCGCAAAAAATGTTTTTACGCTTAAAATGAGATCTAGACCCTATTTTTACAAGCGTAAGTTATATAATTGACTGTCGTTTACTAATAAATGTTTCACTTAGGTGTAGTCTCAAATTGCTTTGTTGTTGGCTTAATTATTGCTGCATGATGGATTTGCCCCGATTTGCGGGAAAATCCATCTAATTAATGGGAAGGTTTTTAAAAAATGCCATTTATCTTAAAAAGTTATTAGTGATTAGAAAAAATTATAACTTTAACAAGAAGTTACATAAAATTATTTTTGATAGCCACTTAAAATTTTGCAGATATTTAGAAGGTTTGTTTATTATGCTCAATCAAATTTAGGTTTCAAAAAAATATGCCGGAATTAGCCACCCTGACCTTAATCATTTTTTCTACGAATGAATCTTAGACAGTCGGCTAATTTGAAGTTTCGCCGGTGGGTGTAGGTGGTCATAACAAAATTTATTTCCGTTCCGACACGAAATTTCAGTCATTAGGGTAAAAAACATTCAAATTAGGTATATTAGCGTTGTTATTTTGTAGTGCACAGGCAAAATTTCGTAAATAGATAGGCTTTGTTTTACACAGTGCTTACTCGTGGTACTACCGTTGGTACTACTGGTAGTAGGTAGGTACTACAAGTATTTTTTGCCCGTGGTGTACTACTTACGAGTCCAGTAGTACTACGGGTGATTAATTTTGTCCATAGTACTACTGATTTTTTTTGATATCAAAAGAACACCATGTGGGTAACGATCAGTTTTAATGTTTATAGGTATAATTTTAAAGAAAATTAAATTAAGAAACGCGGAAGAATCTTTTGACAGTTTACACATTTTTGTACAACAATGTGTAATCTGATACTAAAGATACAAAGTTGTATCACTTGTACCATCAATGTGTACAAGTTAATGGTACTACTGACACAAAAGCCTATTTTTATATTATGTGAATACTATTACATCGCTCAGATTTTTGTTACATTGTAACATGTAAGGGTATTACTTTAATTAAAAAATAGGTTTAGATGCAAATTATTACTCTGCGCAGCAAAGCCGGCGGTAAATTTATGATCTTCGGAGGCACTTTTCTGTGTGGCTAATATATGAATATAATTCCACTTGCATTTCAATAACCATGATGTAATTTTTTTAGACGGTTGTTTCTTAATTTTCGTATCGCTAAAAAAGTAAACAGATTCTTTTTTAGTGATCTGAAAATAATAAAACATTTTTTTATTAAGAACTGTAACATTTTAATTAGGATTTAAATATTAACTAAGGATTATTTTTTATTTTTTTATTTATTTATTTATTATCAGGCAACTTAGGCCCATAGATATATACCTTACAAACTAACATACATAATATATATAACAATTTGGTTAGTGTAATAGAACTTATAAGCTATGTTAGTAAAGCAAATTAAATATTTGCCGTGTTCTGCGGCATGCCGATGGTATTAGGTATTCGTCCCCGATTATAATTAGGGTTGCCATCCGTACTTTATTATTATTAAGTTAGAAAAAGAAATAACGTACAATACTTAATTATTGTTAAGTATTGTACGTTATTTCGGGTAAGGGCGCTTACGCACTTATACGTACTCGGTTCGTATACGTGTAGAAAACGAACGACAAAGGATTTTCCATAGAGTCTTCACTAAAATCCAGCTGGTATAAATTAAATGAAAATCGGAAGAATGTAAAATGCTGAACTCGTATGAGTTGAAAAAAGAAATCTAAGTCAAGCCAGCCAGAGTTTTACACCTCTTTTTGGAAACTATTTTAAATCAATCTTGAGGTCGTACGCGTAACGTTTAGTCGCACAATGCCAAATTCGCAAAATGGCTACCGAGTCGTAAATGGACAAATTTGTAAAATGGCATATTCGTAAAAGGACTAATTCGCAGAATGGCATATTCGTAAAAGGACAAATTCGCAAAAAGACTAATTCGCAAAAGGACAAATTCTCGATATGGCAGATTTTTACCAACGCATGCGGTATCGTGAACAAGTATACGTAGGATATTATTGTGAATAAAATGCATACAAACACTGTTTTTTTTTATTATTAAATAATCGCAGATCGTTATAACTAGGAAAAAAAAATTCAGTTAAATATTTTTTCCAGAGGATAATTTATTATTAAATGCTATTATTATTTTTTCCTTTCCGTTTTTCCATACAAACGTAGTCCCCTGTTTCCTTCCTGGATAATGACACTAGTTGCTCTATTTTTTACAATAAAATCAATCGCCACTATAAGAATGTTCCCATGTTTTCTTTTTTTAATAAGTTAACTAGTAGTGCCCGCGAACTAAGTTTCGCCATCAAAATGCTTAACAGTGTTTAGTTTTTTCCATCATTTTATTCCATAATGATTCAACTTTATTCTGCCTTTCTTGAGCAGCGGCCATTTCGAAATCAGGACAATTTTCGTAGATTCGTAATGCTCTAGGTACTCTTCAGGGCCTTTCATTTAATACCCATATTGCTGGGTTTGGAAAGGAACTTTTATCCGCCTTTTTTGAGCGGCGGCCATGTTGAATTTACGTCAATGTTGCTACATTTATAGTGCTCTACTGATCAAGGCCTGTCATTTAATACCCATAATGCTGGATTTGGGAACGAACTTTTATCCGTTTGTTTTGAGCGGCGGCCATATTGAATTTTGCGCGATTTTCCTAGGTTCATAGTACTCTACTCTTAAAGCCTTTCATGTAATGCCCGTATTGGTAGGTTTGGAAACGAACTTTAATAATTCACCTTTTTTGAGCGGTGGCCATGTCTAATTTACGCCAATATTGCTAGGTTTAAAGTACGCTACTCATCAAGGCCTTTCATTTGATACCCATATTGCTGGGTTTGGAAACGAACTTTTATCCGATTTTTTGTGAGCGGCGGCCATGTTGAATTTATGTCAGTATTGCTATGTTCATAGTGCTCTACTCATCAAGGCCTTTCATTTGATACCCAGGGTAAATATTTAATTTTTCGTCTTCCTCTTTCGTTTCCGCAAAATAGTTGCTTGCTTATTAAAATTAGTAACGATAAAAACGAAAACATCAAAAAAATCACATTGATGTGATAAATTAGGATTTATTCAATAAATCATGATTAATTGGATTTTATTAAAAAATCATGATTTTTTCCAACCCTGGTACAAGGTTCTTAGTTCTCGCGCCAAAAAACCGACAAAAGTCGGAGAACTACGCGAGACCATGCGAATCGGATCCACATTCACGGTTCTCGTGTTGTTCTCGCGTTCTCGCGAGATTCTCGCGAGAATGTGGAGCACTCATCACACGCCGGTTAGATATGAATGAGCGCCGCGCCGCGCGCCGGCGCGCCGCCTCCGCCGTGTCATCCCCCCGCGCCGCCGCCGCCGGCCTACGGAGTCGGCGCGCCGAAAAATATCGAGCGAACGCGAGATCAGTGCGATCCAACATCACGAGCGTGCGCACGTCTGCGAGTTGTAAAAATGGAAAACTGGGAAACATACTGGTGAAAAAATAAAAAGGAAATTCAGGACATATTGCAAGAAATTGAAAAAAAAAGAGATATTGTCTTGGTGACGGATTCTGGGACTAATATGAAAAGAGCTGCAAATTTACTCATTTAGCCAAGAGACGCCCACTGTTGGACAAAAGCCTCCTCCAAGGTTCTCCATACCGATCGATCTTGCGCCTCCCGCATCAAGCGGCTTCCCGCGACCTTCACCAGACCTTCGGTCCACCTTGCCTACCAACACTGCGTCTCCCAGTACGCGGCCGTCACTCGAGGACCTTTCCGCCCCAACGGCCGTCAGTCCTACGAGCGATGTGTCCTGCCCACTGCCACTTAAGTTTTGCAATTCTTTGGTCTATGTCGGTAACTCTAGTTCTTTTACGGATTTCATCATTTCTGATGTGATCACATAGAGAAACCCTGAGCATAGCTCTCTCCATTGCCCTTTGAGTGACTTTGAGCCTTCTTATGATACCCATTGTAAGCGGCCACGTCTCAGTTCCATATGTCATCACTGGCAAGGCAACACGCACGAATGGAAGACTTTTATCTTGAGACACTGCGGCAGATGGGCCGAGAATATGCCGCGTAGCTTCCCGAACGCTGCCCAGCCGAGTCGGATTCGTCGATTTACCTCTTTCTGGAAGTTGAACTTACCGAGCTAGACTATTTGCTCCAGGTAAACATGGATACTACACGGGAATTCGACATTATTTTAGTCTTGTCTATGTTTATTTAAGACCCACTTGTTGGGATACTCTACAGAGGTCTTTGAGCATTGTGTCTAAATCCTTCACGGTCTTAAATACATCCTTCAGCACAGCTGTGAACAGCTTCGGCGATATAACGTCACCCTGTCACACACCTTGCTGAAGTCGTATTGGTTTCGAGTTCTGGTCCTGAAGGCGGACTGACATAGTGGCGTTTTCGTACAATGACTTCAACACTTGGATCTACCGCTAGTCTATTTGGCACCTCTGGAGTGACCTAATCACGGCCTGGTCTTGACAGAATGGAAGGCTTTCTCATAGGCCACAAACGCCAAGCATAGTGGCAGATTATACTCCTCGGTCTTCTGTATAACCTGCCGCAGCGATGAATGTAATCTATGGTACTATAGCCTTTACGGAATCCGGCTTGTTTGGGAGGCTGGAAGTCGTCAAACCTGCGCGCGAGACGATTCGTGATAACTCTCGAGAACAGCTTGTATACATGACTCAGGAGCGTAATGGGTCTGTAGTTCTTCAACTTGGCCCTGTCGCCCTTTTTGAAGAACAGTGCCACCACACACCCTGTGCCATGCTTTATTGCCCTCGAGTATGACGGAGTTAAATAGCCACTGCAGCGCCTTCCGGACTGGTAGTCCACCTGCTTTCAGAAGCTCAGCTGTAACTCCCATCATCACCCGGTGCCTTGTTGTTTTTGAGCTGTTTGAGAGTCACGCTAATCTCGTACAGGCTGACGTCCGGGATGTCTTCGGTGTAATGCCGGATCAATTTGGCTCTAGGATCTGAAGCCTGAATGATAGGTGCCTGCGATGTTGTGTAAAGCTGTCCATAGAAGCGTTCGATCTCAGCCATAAGCTCAGGTCGAGACGTAATGATTCTTTGGAGCCCTTGTTCCGCTCGATGGCTTCTTTAATACGTTCCGTGTTAAATCGGTGAATTTTGCAATGTTATAATATAAACGGATTGGATACCTGCTGTGTTTACTTGTTGATTTTTATTTAATTTTCTCTTCTTTGTAAATTATTTTAAATAAAACTGTACTTGAACAAAAAATAACGCATTTTATTCATTTTCCCAGAGATTTTAAATCTCTGATTTTCCCATAATACGCTGCCTTTCTTAGTCGCGCCGCCGAAACGCCGCCGCCGCCGACACTTTCGAGTCGGCGCGCCGCCGCCGACAAATCGCCTATCGGCGCTCATATCTAACGCCGGTACTGGCCCGCGCGTCGATCATGGCACGCAATGCGCGCGAGCCCGGTCCAAGCCCTCGCGCCGGTCGGTGCGGGTTGCAAAACGCGACCGGCGCACGCAGCACTGTGAAAGAATCACCACTGCCTACATACAAATTCCGCCGGTCGCGTGCGAACCAGGGACCGGAAAACCCGTTCATTTGCTTAAGCCGTTCGAAAGGGTAACCCATTCGTATGGTAACCCAGTGGGCTCGGTAAGCCGTTTAACAGGTTTCCCAACAATAACGATAACCCGTAAAATAGGGGTTACCACCCACAACAATAATTTACCGCTTACCAAATCTTTAAGGTTTTTAGTGTTTATGCGCTTAACCGCTTACTGTTCGGGTTAGGGTAACCCTTTCCCTCACGCACACCGAGCGATTGAAATAGCACTGCGGACGCAATAACGCCAGAGTTCGGTCGCGACCTTCGGCAAATATGCGGTGCAAAAGCAATCTACACGCGATATACCTAAGGTCTAAAATATTTTTTACAAATTAATCAGCGTTTAGAACGGTAACCCATTTGGGGGTTTTTGATATCGGTTAGCGGTAACCCGAATTAATTCAATCGAAGGGATTAATGTGTAAACCGGTAAGCCGTTTGAAAGCTTACCGTAAGGCAAAGGGTTTAAAAACCCAGCATTATAAAATACCCCATCAAAACCCTAAGGTTACCGGCTATAACGCGGGTCCGGTCCCTGGTGCGAACGCGACCCGTAATGTCATTCAACCCAAAATTTTCATGTAAATCATAGTGTCATGTAAATCATAGTGTCTATGATATACATGAAAATTTTGGGTTGAATGACATTACGTGTAAACAAATTTTAATAATTAGTTTTAGATAACGCATTGATTAATTATTGGTTATTATGAAACACCGTGTTCTACTTAAGGCGCATAGTAACGTCAATCATAAAAAATCACTGCAGAAAGAACCGATTCTCTTCATAAATATTGAATAAAAAAATCTTTAAAAAAGATATGTTATTATTCAACGCATTCTTTAGAGGATGGTCTTCTTAATTTTTTGATAAATTACTTAAAACTTGGTTAAAATGTGACCCAAACATGCCTCGATTTTAAAACTAAAAACCTAATCGCTTCGTAAATATTAGGTTAAATCACATACTTTCGATTTCAATAAATAAAGTGAACAATATTCTAGGGGATGGTCTTTTTAGATTTTTCTTATTCGCCTTTATTAATTTTTTATTTAAATAATTCATCTTACGCGTAAAAGTTTGCTTGAAGATTCCGCTCACTCTCACTCACTCACTCCTATGTAATCAGTGCGGGACGATCGACGCAAGGTCATTGGGAGCACTATGCGCCTTAAAAAGGCTCGTTGGTCGTTTCGTCCTACGCGATGTTCGGCCCGCGGGACGAAACGACAGTTCGATTATTTTTTTATTTTCTATTGGTCGTTTCGGCCCGTTCAACAAATGAATAGAAATTTGCGTGTTTAAGTACAGTTGAGTAAAAAAGTCATAGAACTAAAAATGATACACTATTATTAAATGACACTTATAAGTTTAATCACATAATGAATTGGATCAGACAATTTCTTTTTCAACAGCCTTTATGCACTTATGTAGGTATCTGTATTTTTACATCAGGTATCTTCAGGTGACATCGATGCAAGGGAGTGGTTTTATATAGCTATGGTGGCGTATTATAGCTTTTAGGTCTGTAGAGGTCTTTAACGTCGCAAAGCATGATATCCTGTTTGAACAACCCCACAACATTGATCTATCTATATTTTTTATTTTTAAATCGTACTCGTAACGTAACCATGCCTTATTATCTTTTGACTACCCCGTTTCGTAGTTCCAATAAATAGGGTCGGATAGCCACGTGACGTTGAAGGCTGAACTTCATACATTTTGACGATTCTAAGGGAGACAAATATAAAAAATATTTAATTAGAAAGCTTATTACGGGAACTCTTGTAAGACAATAAAAAAATACGGAATTTACTTAATCTGTGCATAAAAAAATACGGAATTTACTTAATCTGTGCAAAAAATGCTACAATTTTCAACTTTCTTTAATCGTATGTTGAAAATTTTAGATATTCTAGTATAATATTATTGTGATATAAATTTAGTGTTTGAATCTGTTTAATATACTTAATTTATTGGCGAAACTTCAAGGGATGGTCAGGATGAGTAGCAAAAATTAATAATAAAAGTCGTTATTGTACATAAAATACATTACTGAGGAGACAATTATGAAACAAATACTAGAGTAAAAAAGCGGATTTAATGCTGACAAGCAATTTCTTCCAAACAACCTTTGAAAAATAGAGAGCTAAAAAATAAACATTTTAAATTTTAAATGGCATGCATAGAACTTCTAATTAAAGTGACTTTTTTTTCAGTAACATTACCTTTTTTAAAATTAAATTAGTTTTATTGAAAATTATAATTCAGGTATAAAATATAACGTTACATAATTTTAAAAAAACTGCTATAAATTATGACGAAAATATGTTGATTAGATATTATTAGATTAATTTACATTTATAGAAACTTACCCGATGCACTTTTCAGCCACATACAACCACTTTAATAATTTACCGCAAAGTAGATTACAATTCACAATTTGATGTTTTTGTCACGGAGGGAGGTAAACAAATAACTAGGTAATAAAGAAACAAAGGAATGCATCCAGCCCTTCCTGTGACGGCATGGGTTCTTATCAGTCCAAGGTCAACTAGTTCTTTTGTGCGATTACGAATATTTGAAATTATCAGCCAATCAATGATACGTAAGGATCTCTTAACCGTCATTGGCTAACATCAAATATTCGTATATTCGCACAAAAGGACCTGCTGACCTTGGACTAAACTGCATTCAAATAACAAAACATTTGGGCGCCGACACATTTTAACATTACCCTAAATCACAAAATGTTAATTTCTAATAATGTCACCAAATTTTAAGAAAATGCTAGAATGTGAAAACTAAAGTATACGAACTTATCTACACTAATATTATAAAGAGGAAAACTTTGTTTGTTTGTTTGTTTGGTTGTAATGAATAGGCTCAAAAACTACTGGACCGTTTTTAAAAATTCTTTCACCATTCGAAAGCTACATTATCCACGAGTAACATAGGCTAAATTTTATTTTGAAAAAAATAGGGTTCCGTAAGATATTTGGGTTTTTCGGACACAAGGTGTAAAAAATCAACCAGAAAAGTAACTTATTTTGCGTACGCTGTCTAAACTATAAAAGATAGAACCATAAAATGTTCTAATTAATTGTAGATCTTATAAATATCTACAAAAAAGTCCGCGACACACTATACCTATCTATGTCGAGTGAGGCACAACAACCATTTTTTTATTTAAAAATCTTGAATTTTTTTGTACTACATTTAAACGCATTTATTTTTCTCATGCTATCAAAATAAATTATTTCATCACTAAGTACAGTTTATGTAGATAATATTTGGTCTTTGAATGATTAAAATTGGACGTTTGGTTTTGAAGTTATGGCGAAATTAAAATATTACGATTTCTGCTGCACGGCCCGTTGCGAAGTGAGCGTCACCAAGGCGGGGGTGTGCGTGCGGGAGGCTATGGAATAAAATGGAGGAAAAAATTAAACACTGTGTTACGGCGAAACGTAGTTCGCGGGCACAGCTAGTAAGGCTAATAGCTATAAAACATATACACTCATCAACTTTATCTAAGGATATTTTATTTACATTTAATGTATGTAGTATCAGCGATAATTTTAAAAATACTGACAATATCTGTGAAATTTATTCAATGAAATGACGAAAGTTTATAATAAAAGCAATACATTGAAAAAATGCACATACGTTGTCAATATTTTTAATATGTTGGCTTATACTACTTGAAAAAAGGATAAATAAAATATCCTTAAATAAAGTTGATATGTATATTGCTTAAAAACGATAATTTAATTAAACTAGACTTATACCGGGTTATTTTTCCATCAGGAGCCAAATTTTGTATGCTTGTTTAGACAAACAAAATGAACAACTTTTACTATGGGACCAAACTCGAAATCGCGAAAAAAAATCAGCTGTTCCATACATTTAGGTTCAGTGGTTGTTGAACATTTGTATGAAACAGCTGATTTTTTTTCGCGATTTCGAGATTGGTCCCATAGTAAAAGATCTTCATTATTCTTAAATAACCCGGTATATCAACTAAAACACATCCTGAAAGTAAAATGTAAAAAAGAGTTGGATGATTCAGAAACCCATTTTATCAAGTTATATTGAAGGATTATTTTTATTTTAAGGCGCTGCCATAGCGGAGATACCGTGAAACGCACAATTTTTCGTCGCACAACTAGCCGTATTGGTACATAGCACAAACTAGAAAAAAATAGGGCTTAAAGTTAAGTGTCTAAAGAAAAGACTTTTCAAAAAATATTTCATGTATGTAAAATAGAATCAGAGTAAAAAAATCACAAAAATGAGCCAGAAAATAATTTTTCGTCTCACTGTTTGCAATATTTTGATCGTAAACTATCATATTTTATTTATTGATATTAAAGGCAACTTACTGAACTAAAGAATTACCTATTTATTTTCCTATTAAAACATGTACATTTGCTTAAATTAAATAAAATCTGCAAAACGCCTCTGAATTTGGCGCTCGCTAGATCACATTAAATTTAAACGTATCGGCAATTTAGACCTTACTGGCTTTCACAGTGCACTGAATGTCGGTTGCTATTTTGATAGTTAGCACCCCGCCTACAGTCGGCGAGGAGCCCTGAGAGAGATAGGTCATGCCGCACTGATTACGCTTCGCCGCACGCAATTTACGTGAACTTGTTTATTATTATAATACGCAATTTTCGAAACTTTTCATTAGTTTTATATTTCAAATAGAGTTTTTGTCTGCCTATAGACGCATAATATTACGAATTAAATATTTATGTTGTGTTTATTTTTTATCACAAGTGTTTCTGTTCTTATAATATAAATAATAATTAGGATACAAACATGGGGAATAAGAGAAACAAAGTACTACGAAGAATTTGTACAAGAAAACGACGTAATAAAAACACAAATTCGTCTGTAGTCAAGTGAGTATTATATTATTATATCTTCGTAAGTACCTAATATGTAACTTTGAATGATTGTATTATTGGTTCATGAAATAGGATCGATCATGTATACCTATATATAAATTCAATTATCATCACAATACATGTTGCCACAATTTTCAATATTTGAAATAGTAATTGCATGAACTCGAATCATTTTAGGTTATCGTAAATTCATTCGCTCTTAGCGGCTACGGCTGGAGCGCTAAGATGCTGCCACGGCGAACAACAGCGCGCAGCACTAATATGACGCACACAAGCGATAATTATTGTTGTATTATTGACTTGTAAACATCTACCTAGTACATCGAATTACTTTGAATATTCACAAACTATTGTCTCAGTATACCTAATATTTTTATTTCTATAATTAGTAAAATAATTCATAGGTTTCATTTTAATAAAATTAATTTCTTTTTATTTTAATTACAGCCAAGCCAAAGGCAATAGTTCTGCAACCTCTTACACACATTTGACCACAGTAAATCCTACAATCTATTCAAGAACAAACCAAGAACCAGGTTATGAGTAAGTATAATAATCTAATATATAAAATTCTCGTGTCACAGTGTTTGTTACCAAACTCCTCCGAAACAGCTCGATCGATCTTTATGAAATTTTTTGTGTATATTCAGTAGGTCTGAGAATAGGTCGTAGACTATTTGGTAATATAAAGTCAGCAGACGGCTGATTTTAAATTTTACTCAAAAATGCATATTATTATAATGTGATCATTATTTTGACAACCTTGTTTGAGCAAAGTCGACCTTGCCGTTAACTTTTCATAATTGTCATTTTATTTAAATTTATAGTTAATTAATATATTTTTTATTTAAATTACTTGCTGGTTTTATTTAGATTAGGTACTTGCATTTTTGAGTAAACCACTATACAAGCCTCGGCCCACAATGACTGCTTCGCTGGTCACGCTATGATTGCCTCGAGCTAGCCTAGCTACGCTCTGGGCCTTCCAGCTTGGCCATCATTGCAGCCCTAGCTGTCCTCACTCTAAAGGTTAACTTTATCTCAGATCGTCCATGAAGTGCTGCACGCTGACCGCGCTGTGTCGGCCTGGAGCTGCGCTACGCTGCGCTGTCAGCCATCATCAGCGCGACCAGCAAAGTAGTCATTATAGACCGCGGCAGTAATGTACTATTATTTAACTTCTTTATACGTTATCTTGTCTTTGAAGAATATTAATGCATAAAATATATACGTAAATATATAGTAACTATACACTAATTATTTTCAGAGATATTATATTTCTTATTTTTGTTTGCGTATCACGTGGAGTTGCCCCTGAATTTGGTAATACCAATTACAGTATAATATATTTTGAACCAATTTGGCTTTACTGCTATTATCTCTTCTTTTCACTACTAATCCAAAATTCGAAGCTGTTAACATATTCTTTCGTAATTCTAACCAATCACTGCTATCCCTCTGATTTATTGTAGAGAGCTGTATTTTGTCCTTATCGAAAGTCAATTGTTTCAAATTTGACAAAAATATTTGTTTAGCGTTATTTAATTCGTTTCGTGGCAAGTCAGGAGTTGGACTATGAGAACCATAATCATTTTGTATACTTTTGTTTAGTTTTGTATTTCTGTTCTTTTTATGTGGTGTATTTATTTTACGTTTTTTCAGTCGTCTTTGCTCAAAATTTTTCAAAATGCTTTTAGGGCTTTTTCCTAAAATCTTCTTGTGTAATGTATAGCGTGGATGCGGGTTATTAAAAGCTAAAACTGCAGCAAAACATCGAGCACGGTAACCACGTCGAAGAGAAAAATTTATTCGTTTACCGCCTACAGTCTTTGCCTCTACGCTATTAAAACATTCCACTACGTTTGTATCAACATCCTCAAGCAGACTTCTTGATTTTGATATTACTGATTGTAATATGGTTTTAATTCGAAACCAAAACATAGAGCTTTCTATATCATTACAGCGCATTATGGTTTTTTCTTTTGTACAGTAATAATCTTTGCACTGTTCATGGTTGCCAAAAGCGTGGTAAATTGAATTTGTTACGTCTTTCCTAAAATCTTGAATCGACTCTGCATTCTCTTTCTTAGATTTATATTCCTCTATAGCGGTCACCACGACTTTTCGAATACTTAAAATTTTGATGTCGGTTAAGGTTTTCCTGTACGCTAAGGGGTATTTAGTTTCCTTAGTTATTCCTCTCAATTTGTTGCACATGTTGCGTAGAAGGTGGTTTCTGCATTCTATCTTTTGGACAGTATGATTTGGATATGGGTTGCGGGCAAAAATTTTTGCATACGTAGCAGAGTCACCGTCTGCAATGATCCTCCCATACACAAGGTTGTACATTTCTATAGAACTGTCAAATCCTTGGCAAATGATTTCTGCTTCCATACTACTAGAAGAGCCTGTAATTTTTTTAAAACAAACATGATCTGGTTTTGGAAATTGATTCTTTTCTGCTCGTGCACATACTAGGCAATATTTGTTTTTGATGCCTATAAATAAGACTTCGCCAAATTTACGACCAACAATTGCTGCGGCACCCGACAATGCCTTATAAATGTTACCATAGGAACGTGATGACCAAACACCGTCCGCGTAGACGTCTATCATAGGGATGTTATCGTTGCTAAAGTTACCTTCAGCAATTGCGGCATCCCGTTCCCGTTCTGCAGCTGTTTCCATGGATTCAAGTGCAGTTGCTTCCCATTTTTCATAGACAATGTCTTGAAGTTTTCTATAACCAGTTTCCGACTCAACTCTTCGACCTTGTATTGGTTAATGTGGTATATCTTCTTGGATTTCGAAGTTATCTCTCTAAAATAAGAAAGATAATATCTCTGAAAATAATAAAATAATTAGTGTATAGTTACTATATATTTACGTATACAGCCTGCCAGGCTCGCCATATAGTTGGCCTGGAGCTGCGCTACGCTGCGCTGTCGGCCATCATCAGCGCGACCAGCAAAGTAGTCATTATAGACCGCGGCAGTAATGTACTATTATTTAACTTGTTTATACGTTATCTTAGTGTCTTTGAAGTATATTGATGCATAAAATATATACGTAAATATATAGTAACTATACACTAATTATTTTATTATTTTCAGAGATATTATCTTTCTTATTTTCAGAGATAACTTCGAAATCCAAGAAGATATACCACATGAACCAATACAAGGTCGAAGAGTTGTAAACATGATGTACTTTATCCAGCAGCTTAAAAATATATCTAGTCATAATTCTTTATTTAGCTGTAATTTTAAAGAAATTTCTTTGATAGGAGAAACCAGAAATGGTTTGATATCTAAATATAAATTTAAATGTAATATGTGTGAGAATGAATTTGTAATCACAAATGAAGATTTTGAAGAGACACATAATGTTAATGTTAATATAGCTGCGGTCACAGGAATTACTTCATCAGGCATTGGATATTCGCAATTTCAAGAAATAACCGCTTGCATGGATATACCAATTTTTTCAGAAACTAGTTATAGAAAACTTCAAGACATTGTCTATGAAAAATGGGAAGCAACTGCACTTGAATCCATGGAAACAGCTGCAAAACGGGAACGGGATGCCGCAATTGCTGAACGTAACTTTAGCAAGGATAACATCCCTATGATAGACGTCTACGCGGACGGTGTTTGGTCATCACGTTCCTATGGTAACAATTATAAGGCATTGTCGGGTGCCGCAGCAATTGTTGGTCGTAAATTTGGCGAAGTCTTATTTATAGGCATCAAAAACAAATATTGTCTAGTATGTGCACGAGCAGAAAAGAATCAATTTCCAAAACCAGATCATGTTTGTTTTAAAAATTTTACAGGCTCTTCTAGTAGTATGGAAGCAGAAATCATTTGCCAAGGATTTGAGAGTTCTATAGAAATGTACAACCTTGTGTATGGGAGGATCATTGCAGACGGTGACTCTGCTACGTATGCAAAAATTTTAGCCCGCAACCCATATCCAAATCATACTGTCCAAAAGATAGAATGCAGAAACCACCTTCTACGCAACATGTGCAACAAATTGAGAGGAATAACTAAGGAAACTAAATATCCCTTAGCGTACAGGAAAACCTTAACCGACATCAAAATTTTAAGTATTCGAAAAGTCGTGGTGACCGCTATAGAGAAATATAAATCTAAGAAAGAGAATGCAGAGTCGATTGAAGATTTTAGGAAAGACGTAACAAATTCAATTTACCACGCTTTTGGCAACCATGAACAGTGCAAAGATTATTACTGTACAAAAGAAAAAACCATAATGCGCTGCAATGATATAGAAAACTCTACGTTTTGGTTTCGAATTAAAACCATATTACAATCAGTAATATCAAAATCAAGAAGTCTGCTTGAGGATGTTGATACAAACGTAGTTGAATGTTTTAATAGCGTAGTGGCAAAGATTGTAGGCGGTAAACGAATAAATTTTTCTCTTCGACGTGGTTACCGTGCTCGATGTTCTGCTGCAGTTTTAGCTTTTAATAACCCCCATCCACGCTATACATTACACAAGAAGATTTTAGGGAAAAGCCCTAAAAGCATTTTGAAAAATTTTGAGCAAAGACGACTGAAAAAACGTAAATTAAATAAAATTAAACCACATAAAAAGAACAGAAATACAAAACTAAACAAAAGTATACAAAATGATTATGGTTCTCATAGTACAACTCCTGACTTGCCACCAAACGAATTAAATAACGCTAAACAAATATTTTTGACAAATTTGAAACAATTGACTTTGGATAAGGACAAAATACAGCTCTCTACAATAAATCAGAGAGATAGCAGTGATTGGTTAGAATTACGAAAGAATATGTTAACAGCTTCGAATTTTGGATTAGTAGTGAAAAGAAGAGATAATAGCAGTAAAGCCAAATTGGTTCAAAATATATTATACAAGTCAAATATCTGCAATGTAGCAGCAATTGCACATGGTGTGGAAAATGAACAACTGGCCTTGCAACAACTAGCGAAGCAAGAAAATGTGACAATTGAGCCTTGCGGATTATTCGTAGACCATGAATATCCGTTTATTGGTGCCACGCCAGATGGATTAATAGGCCAAAACGAGATTGTAGAAATTAAATGTCCTATAGTTGCTTATAAAAATGGCCTGGAAAATTGTATTAGAGCTAATAAAATACAAATATGGAAACATGACAAGAAAAGTGATCTGACCAGTATAAACAAAAATTGTAATTGGTATTACCAAATTCAGGGGCAACTCCACGTGACACGCAAACAAAAATGTTTATTTGCTGTGTGGAGTGGCGAAAATATTTCCCTTAAAACTGAAATAATAGAAAGAGATGATGTATTCTGGGAGACGAGAATGAAAGAAAAGCTAGTGACGTTTTATATGGAGTGGCTGTTACCTGAAATCGTCGATTCTCGTCAAGCTCGAGGTATGGCATTGCGAGAAAATATTTCATCGGCAAGAATAGTTGAAGTTTCTGTTGGATCAGATAGCAAGAGGAAATTGAATGAAAACGTGCCTCGAAAAAAACAGAAAATAATAGCTATGGAAGCCTCAAAACCTCAAACATTGTCTTTTAATTTCGATGAGGATAAAGAAAACATGCCCGGTTGTAGTAGACAGCTAACGTTCGATGAACTGTAACATGTTTGACAAGGATTTTGAAGTCGTAGCACATGAGTAGAGAAACGGACAGAGACAAAGCTTCATAGAACCACGCCGGCATAGGTAAACTACTACAAGCAAACGGCGCATGTGTGCGTATCTACTAGCCGCTGCGTCGCGTACGCGCCGAAACTAGATAAAACTGGTTTAAACTCGCTCGGCTAGTAGACAAAAATAAAGTAGGTATACTCAAGTGTTTCTCTATGTAGATACATATTGGATTTCATACGGCTGGTAATTACGAAATTTTAAAAATACCTCCTGAGGTATTACCGATTTTGTCGCATTTGTTGAATCGCTTGAACGATACTTTCGCGAATATTTTGAGCTCTACATAAATATTGGCAATTTGTTCCCAATTAATTACTTGAAACGACTTTTTATTAGATTGAGAATTAACCGTTCCATTAAAAGGCACAATAAATTATTAAATATAGAAATATTTCCCTTAAAATTATTTCAGTTTTAAGGGAAATATTTTCGCCACTCCACACAGCAAATAAACATTTTTGTTTGCGTGTCACGTGGAGTTGCCCCTGAATTTGGTAATACCAATTACAATTTTTGTTTATACTGGTCAGATCACTTTTCTTGTCATGTTTCCATATTTGTATTTTATTAGCTCTAATACAATTTTCCAGGCCATTTTTATAAGCAACTATAGGACATTTAATTTCTACAATCTCGTTTTGGCCTATTAATCCATCTGGCGTGGCACCAATAAACGGATATTCATGGTCTACGAATAATCCGCAAGGCTCAATTGTCACATTTTCTTGCTTCGCTAGTTGTTGCAAGGCCAGTTGTTCATTTTCCACACCATGTGCAATTGCTGCTACATTGCAGATATTTGACTTGTATAATATATTTTGAACCAATTTGGCTTTACTGCTATTATCTCTTCTTTTCACTACTAATCCAAAATTCGAAGCTGTTAACATATTCTTTCGTAATTCTAACCAATCACTGCTATCTCTCTGATTTATTGTAGAGAGCTGTATTTTGTCCTTATCCAAAGTCAATTGTTTCAAATTTGTCAAAAATATTTGTTTAGCGTTATTTAATTCGTTTGGTGGCAAGTCAGGAGTTGATTATTTAAATTTATTATTATATGACATTATTTTAATGTTGACCATTTGTACCTTTAATTTGACTTGATCTATCTTAGTATTAAATTTATTCAAATAATTTGATTCACTATTACTACATACATTTTATTGTTTGCTATGCCCTACCAGGGTGCATGTTTGGTACTGAAAATATGTTTTTAACATCTTGTAAACCACATGATTGCAATAAATACTTTGACTTTGACTTTGACTTTTTATTTCGCCGTGTGTTTTACGTTTATGTGACGCTTACGAACGTCAAAACAATTATAAATTTGAACGCGGCACGTGGTGACCTAAATAAATAAATGATTTTTCATGCTCATTGAAAACAAAAAAAAGTGTTTTCTCTCTATGCCAATTTTATAACTAAAATTTACCGGTTACAAAAATGTGCAAACAAATTGAGTTGAGATTCAATAGAGCGTCGGTGGCACTGTGGACTCGGCACTTGCCTTCCAATCGGGAGGTTCGGGTTCGAGACCCATGTACCAATGTGTTTTTCGTTTTCGAATTTTCATATGTACATTTGTCTGACGCTCCTACGGTGCAGGAAAACATCGTGAGGAAACCAGCATAGATCTGCGAAGAAATTGAATGGTGTATGTGAAGTCCACCAATCCGCACTGGGCCAGTATGGTTGACTAAGGTCTTATCACCTTAACATAGGGTAGGCTCGAGCCCCTCGGTGGGGATGTATATAAACTGTGATGATGAATTCAGAAATCATGAATATCATATAAAATGTGAATTTAGATTTTCTCGAATTATATCAATTCATTATGTTCATACACTTTTACTAGAATACGGATGTCGCCAGAATACGGCCGCGCGTGACGAGAATGCGGAGAGGCGCCCCGCAGTAGGCGGAGCTAAATGCGCTTCACCTCTGCTTCACCCCCTCAATTACCTAAACATACGCTTATGACAGCGCCTTAAGTGTTATCATGCAAAGGATATTCGTTTGTCGATTTACTAAACCTTCACGGCATATTAGTTGCCTCTCTAGCTCGCTCGCTCGGAAAGCTTTAAGCAATAGTTATATTATAAATAAAATAAAATCATAAAAATATGTAATATAAAAAATACTGTAATATCAATTAATTAATTAATAATGCCATCCTCCCTTCTCAATTGCTGTGGAAATGTTAATAATTGTGTATGTTTTATTGTAAACTATTAGAATTATCTCGACATAATATATTTTTGTTTATTAGCTATGCAGAGCCTTTGTAGGGTGCATGCACTGATACAATGTAAATAAAATTGTAAACACCTAGAAATACATACATGTTAGCATGCAAATAAAAATAATAATTAATAAACCACTAATGATCATATTTTATTCAAGTAAGTTTTCTAAAGCTTCCTCGACCGCTTTGCTACTGTATACCATATGACGAGTGAATATTGACTTAAATTTCAAAAACACTACACGGCGACTGTACAAATTGCAAAATCATCTCAGTGGGACGAATCGACCGGTTTAAAACATGCATTAGGGCGATTCGGCCCGCGGGCCGAACATCGTAGGCCGAAACGACCAACGAGCCCTTAAAAATCCATCTGATAGCTTACCAAATATAAAAACAATTATTTATTATCTACCTAGGTAGGGTAGATTAGCCTGTTTTCGACCAATTAGTGGAGTTGCCAACTTTGGGAATTAAAATATGTGTGTTCTGAGTAGTTCTGACATGTATTTTGTATCAAAATAAATTGTGGTAACTCCTCATATAGTCTATTTTTAATAATTATATATTTTATAATAGTCAAATTAACAGTTTTTTTTATTATTAAATCCAAGCGTTAAAGTGCCGATTTTACCAGTTTTCGACCAAAAATTCTAGTTTTCGTCCATCTGTTGACCAGTTTTCGACCAATTAATTAAGAAAGATTTTTATGAATAAAAGTATGATAGAATATATATTTTTTAAACTAAAATAATAAAATAATCAGCTTTTAATAGTTATTAAGGCTGTGTCTATTTGAACCCGGGTCCTAATCATCATCATTGACCTACACTCGTCCACTGCTGGACATATGTCTCCCCTAATGCACGCCAACGCTCCCAATCTTCGGCTACTCTCATCCAGCCCACTCCAGCCAGCCTACGTATATCGTCATCCCATCTTGTCGCAGGGCGTCCCACACTACGTTTTCTGAGTCGCGGTCTCCACTCAAGCACCTTACATCCAACGGCCGTCAGTTCTGCGGCTCATTAGGTCAGCCCACTGCCACTTCAGTTTACTAATTCCGTGGGCTATGTCGGTGACTTTGGTTCTCTGACGGATCACATCATTTCTGATACGGTATTTTAGAGATACTCCGAGCATAGCCCTTTCCATAGCACGCTAAGCGACTTTAAATTGGTGGACTAGTTGAGCCGTGAGTGTTCACGTCTCGGCACCGTATGTCATGACTGGGAGGACGCACTGGTCGAAGACTTTCGACTTAAGACACTAAGAAATGGGTGACGAGAAGATATGTCGAAGCTTACGAAATGCTGCCCAGCCCAGCCGAATTCTTCTGTTGGCTTCCCTCTCGAAGTTGTTTCTGCCTAGTTGAAGAGTTTGCCCTAGGTACACATATTCCTGTACAACTTCGAGGGATACTCCATTTACTACAACCTGTCCCAGATCAACGAGCTCGTTGAACATGACCTTGGTTTTATCCAAGTTTATCCGGAGACCGATGCGTACGGAAGACTCAACCAGGCTGTTCACCATCTCTTGTAAGTCTTGCAGGGTTTCAGCCATAATGACGATATCGTCCGCGAATCGTAAGTGTCAGATGCACTCGCCATTTATATTAATGCCACGTCCTGTCCAGTTGAGCGTTCCGAATACATCCTGCAGCGCAGCGAAGTTTCGGTGATATTACATCCCCCGGCCTCACACCACGTCACAGGAGGATAGGCTCAGTTTGACCATTCTAGACAACGACGGACATATAAGCAGCGTCATACAAACATCTCAGTACTTCGATATATCGCCAATCAACTTGGCACCTCTGCAAAGACTATAGAACAGACCAGGTCTCGACGGAGTCAAAAGCTTTCTCGTAGTCCACAAACGCCATGCACAGGGGTTGGTTATACTCATTGGTCTTCTGTATAACCTTACTGTGTGAATATGGTCTATGATGCTATAACTCCGTCGGAACCCGGCCTGCTCCGGAGGTTGAGCTTCGTCAAATCTTCGTGTAAGACGGTTCGAGACGACTCTTGAAAACAACTTAAACAACTTATAGACATGGCTCAGGAGTGAAATTGGTCGATAGTTCTTCAACAAAGTCTTGTCGCCCTTCTTGAAAAACAATACGACTAAACTCCATGTGCCATGCCTTAGAAGTTCTCCTGAAGAAAAGAATAGAGTTAAATATACGCTGGAGCTCCTTCAGTATCGGCTTGCCAGCAGCTTTCAGAAGCTCCGTTGTGACTCCATCCTCCCCCGGGGCTTTTCCATCTTTAAGTTGCCCAAGAGCCTTCTCGATTTCGTCTAGGCTGATGTCTGGGAGATCCTTCGTTGCATGGCGGGTTAAGGTGGCTCTTGGATACTTCTCATTCGGCGCGGGACGGGATGAGTGCGACGCGTATAGCTGACTGTAGAAGGTGCTAGTGCTAACTTCCGAAAAAAATCTCCGATTTCGCCCACTGCAGACTGGCACGACGGTGAGCCAGCATCACTGACCCAAGCGGCAGTGCCTTACTCTACGGAGGGGTCGCCAAGTGCAATAATGCCCCAGACGGGCAGGCCAGGGGTAGAAAAGTAATGTCTCCCAACCGGTTGTCGGCCGGCCGGGCCATTTCATCCCCAGCTTGCTTGAATATTACTAATTAAATTTTAATATTTTTACAATGAATTTCTAATTAGAATGTATATTAATATTTATGAAATAGCTTTAATTAACTTTAAACTTTAACTAACCAAAAAACGGACGATAATTGGAATGATTTTACACTATAGGTAGGTACTTAAAAAGTAAACACAATAAAAATTTATTTTGATTAAGAAATGGGAGTTAATTAAAATTGCAATAATGCCCCAGACGGGCAGGCCAGGGGTAGAAAAGTAATGTCTCCCAACCGGTTGTCGGCCGGCCGGGCCATTTCATCCCCAGCTTGCTTGAATATTACTAATTAAATTTTAATATTTTTACAATGAATTTCTAATTAGAATGTATATTAATATTTATGAAATAGCTTTAATTAACTTTAAACTTTAACTAACCAAAAAACGGACGATAATTGGAATGATTTTACACTATAGGTAGGTACTTAAAAAGTAAACACAATAAAAATTTATTTTGATTAAGAAATGGGAGTTAATTAAAATTCATTGAAATAGTTTTGAATAATTAATTCAATTCTTTTGATTTTAGCTAAACGAAAAAAGGCAGTCGGAAACTGGGATGATTATACCATATTTCTAATTTTCGACCAACAACATTGTTTGTCATATTCAGTTTATATTAACAAAGTAAAATATTGGACGAAAATTGGCCATTAGATAATATCATTGACGTATATAACCTAGACTCGCTGTTGCGAAGAAATTTTGTGTCCCAACGCGGGACGGCGCCGAGTGAGTTGTGGTGACGTTCGGAGCGGGGTATAGTGCAAAGAATAATCTTGCGTTCACGCAGATGCGTCGAAAATGATTTTTACCTATTATTCTGAGGTTGCCTCTGAGAGATTACATAACATTTAATATTTCTTGGAAAATTAACTTTGAATGTATAAAACTTTATAAACTATTTTAGATATGGTTATTTTCAAATGATAATTTATTTATAACAATATCTTAAAATAAAAGTAACAAAAACAAAGCAAGGTTTCTCATTTATTATAAGTTTAAAATCTTTAGAAAATACACATTTTATAAAATTTCAAAAATACCCATTCAACATACAAAAAATGCCTTTGTTAGCACTTTTAAAGCGCTTTTTAATTTGGATCGGGTGAGTATGATCGTAAGCACTGCGAGCGCTGTTGTGTTTCGAACCGTCTGGAATATTATTCAAAGAACGAAACATAGCTATCTGCATAAACAGAAAGCAAGAAAATACTAAAAATATAATGACCTTGTTAAATAGAATAACACATAGAACTGACAATTTAATTAAAAAGTAGTTAAAATTAACCAAACTATATTAGTTATGTTAAGAAGTATAGGTATTAAAATAACTTACCTATGAAAACTTATGCCTGCAGCAACATTTGCTCTTCCCGAATAATTTTTGCATTTTACCATAATACAAGAAGGCATTTTATATTTAGAACTATCGCTGCAATATCTAAAACAATAAATCATAATGAGTTATTATTATACCATCACTTTTACAACTTTTGGCACATCTATTTTTTTATTGTTAAATTTAATCTATGTCAGCGACTCGGTAGCGTCCTCGCTCCAACAGAATATTACATAAGAGTAAAAGAGACGACAATACTAAGGTGGCGGCCGTGGCGGCCGAGCGTATTACGCAGTTTCGGAAACATATTTTTTGTTTTCATCAAGAAATATATGATTACTCACCTTAAAAATATGTCAATTACTTAACAAATACATAGGTACACAAATAAATGGAGTTTTATTGTATCACTATAACTGTAAATCTCTGTTTTACCGACACAATATCCACGGCACGTCAACTGCTTCTCTCATTCGCCCGCGACCGACTAAGCGAACTGGTGCCGATTGGCTCCAGTTGACTGCTGAATTTCACTGTACCGGACAGCGCGTCTAGGTTATATACGTCAATGGATAATATATGTAAATAAAGCTCACATTATCAAATTAGATTTAATATTTTTCCATACATTTTAAAACAACATAGAAATCTTACTTGTAGGTGTCTTACCTATTTTTCGACCACCCGGTCGAAAACTGAATTTTTTGAGTAAAGCGTTTCTTGACCATCATTTTATTAATTTGGTCATGAAATTTACGTTAAAATCTAATTAATCCACACAATAAAGGTCATAAACTAGCTGCACAAACAATAAATAATCCAATATTACTTAAGATTAATTAAAAACTTACCGTACAAGTAGTGGCACCTTACTATTTTTTCCTTAATATTCAGCGCATGTGACGCTGTCCGCTGCTTAATAGGGTTGCCACCTTTTTTTTAGCCAAATAACGTACATTGTGGATTTCAAAGGTTGAAAAAAAGTATTTTATGTCAGAATAAAGTACTATTAATCTATACTAATATTATAAAGCTGAGAAGTTTGTTTGTTTGTTTGAACGCGCTAATCTCAGGAATTTCTGGTTCGAATTGAAAACTTATTTTGTGTTGGATAGTCCATTTATCGAGGAAGGCTTTAGGCTGTACTTATAACATCACGATGTTGTTATTTTCGGACATCCACGCGGACGAAGTCGCGGGCACAGCTAGTGCATAATAATATGCTTAAAAATATTTTTCGTTACTTCTAGAAACTTTATTGCACTTTATATAATTTTTATTGCACTCAATAAATCAAACAAAACAGAGATTTTTATGAAAACCTTGACATGACAATTTTGCCATTTACGGTTAAGTAGCGTTCAGGAATGAGTTTCTTGCTACCTCTATATCTGTCGATCTATTACGCAAATATTCTTACTAAAAATATTTTTGTATATTTAATTTAAATGAATCCTAGAAAAAGCAAATCACGCAAAATAAAGTATTCTCGCGTACTTTATCGTTGGCATAAAGTATAGAGTACAATTACCCGAAATAACGTACAATACTTTATAATAAAGTACGGGTGGCAACCCTAGCTGCTAACCTCAGACAAATAATTGGTTAGTTTTCGCAGCTTTCGTTCAATTGTTCTAGTTTGTGTGTGTGGAGGTGATCAATGTATTCAGGTTGCTACTTGTTTATGTTTTGGTGATGCAAGTATACCAATATTACTATTTTTGATCATTTAACAAGGGAGGACCGTTAAATGGTCGAAAATTGGCAGTGGTCGGGAAACAGGCGCATCTACCCTACCTACTCTCCATTCCCGCCACTTCAGCTTTCACTGAAAGAGTTTTTTCAGTAATAAATCTAAAGTGGCGAGAAAAAAGAAATTGAGCAAAAATAAATTTAATTAAAAACGAATTGTTTATTTATTTAAATTTAAATGTTGATTGTCAAACAAGCATGTTAAAAAATTGTTAGCATGTGCTAAAAAATACGTTTTTAAAGCAATAAAAACATAAAATTTGAATAATACTTTTTTTTCTTCCTAATAGGTAGGGTACTTAATTTTTTTCCTATCCAAACCAGAATATACGTTTTTTTGTAAAGAAAAAGTTGGCAACCCTTGTTGTATTGTATGTACATCATTCAATTCAATCAATGGTAACTCTAACAACTGGTAAATAAACTAGGTACCTCTATACATTCATGAACAAACTTTCCAATCTTGCAATCTAATAAAAGCAACAAGAGACTCAGTGAATTTATTTTGCCAACTAAAAATGAGTCACTCAATGACGTAGCCTGTTGTTGCTTTAGTGCAGGCAGGCATTACAGAGTGAGCTCAGTGTAGTGGATACGCTCTGTTCGAACGTACCGAACGCTCGAAACGCATTATGCATTCCGAATAAGCGTTACGATAACAGCAAATATTTTTCTTAATATCGTTTGTTATTATTTTAATATTAATACTTTTATTTTAGCGTTTTTTTAACATTCGTAATAATCAATTTATAAGAAGCTGCCTCCGAAATGTATAATTTGTAAACTGTGAAATTTTATCGAGAAGTTGTCTTGACTGAATGTTCTGCAAGGACAGCCAAGAAGGGCGTTTTCCCTCCTTGGACCCACGATATCTCGACAAGTTGTAATGTTGAGGTGAGCGGGACACGAGGCGGGCGACGCCTGTACCAGACGAAGTAGGCGGGCCCCGGCCGAACGCTGTGGAAAACGCATGGGCGCGGGGCGCCGTCACACGGACCCAGTAACAAATATACTTCACGAACTGCTGTCGTCTTTTTAGTGATAGGGTATTGTAATCGGTTCGGAAGCCTTTATCGATAAAATTTGAAACCTTTGTTAATCAAAATGATAATTACACCTATAAATAGTATTGATTTTGGCAGTACCCGTTACAAACAATATTCTTAAGCATTTTGAAGTACGGAATCACAACTTACTTAAATATTAGGTCCTTACATTTGAAATTGGCGTTTTGCCGTTCTGGCTACTTTGATCTCAAATATCATCTCCTCTATAGTTACGGGTCCCACACATTAACAGTCCGCCTGCAGTCTCTGGTCTTATCGGGCGGCCTGCCGTCCTAGACCAATAACCTCTACACACTAAAAAGCGATTATTGCCTGCCGGCAATGGTCTGCTACTACCTCTGCGACTACACACTAGCAGTTGGGAGTCGGCAGTTTTTTACCGTAGCACCGCGCGCCGGCAGTGGTCTGATACAGGTTTGAGCGTCTACACACTACAGGTGGCAGCCCCCTAAACGGTTTACAACACAACAGGGATTTATCAGAAATGTTTGTTAAAATGCAAAATTAAACCGGGAAAAATATAAAGATTATTTTGTGCAAGACGGAGTTGAATCGATTCAAAATAATTGAGTGAGTTAAATAAAAAAATAAATAAGTGTACTACTACTACTACTGTGTACTACGTACTGTTTCATTTTGATCAATATCCACAACACTTTCACTTGAAATACTATGTAGGTATTTCTTGGCATTTCTTGATCAGCTGTGAACATCAAAAGGTCAAAATACCATTTAATTATTACGCTCTTGACAAAACTTTTATCAGAACTGCATATTAGTTGCCATTCGATAGTGGACTATCGAAAGTAGACCTATTACAAAACTGTACAGATACCTTTTTAATAACTGCCTACCAAAGCCAAAAAGAGAAAAGAATAAAATTATACTTACCTTTTTTAGTTCTTTTCTAAATGACGACACGGTTAGCGCAGAGGTAGAGTGATCACCTACTGCGCGACGGGTCGCTGGTTCGATTCCCGTACGAGATAAATACTTTGTATGGCCTACAGAAATTTATTCCGGTCTGGGCGTATGTGCATGTGATATTCTATGTTTGTATTGTAACTGCACTCACGACACAGGAGAAAATCCTAGTGGGGCGACGTTTTTTTTTAATGTGCTTTTAAGATTTTTTTTTTCACAGTATCAATTGTGGCTGAAGGTATTGTAGTTTGATAATATGCTAATAATATGTTGTAAGCGTCATCCTTCAATCGCTTATTGTGATAATCGTCTTTCACCTTCCATAAACATGGAAAACTTCTATATAGTTCTATAGAAGTAGACACAAATTGAGGTTTATTGTCCATTTTGACGAAATAATTAAACATGTTGAAAAACATTAAACTGAAGGCGCTCGACTGATACGAGATGCCAGTCGTCAGGCTGCCGGCCGACTACCTGCTAATGTGTGGTTATTTGGCCTCAAGACAACGGACTGTCCGGCCGAAATCTATCGACGCAGGCCCGCGTCGCCGAATGACCACACACTCGCAGTTCATAAAATCCATCAGTTCAAAACCATAAGAGGAACTGCCAGTGTGTGACCCAATGGGATTAACTGACAGGCTGATATCGGCAGGCGGACTGTTAATTGTGTGGAACCCTTCGTATACCTACACACTAAAGCGATTATTGTCTGCCGGAAATGACCTGCTACTACCTCTGCGACTACACACACACACTAGCAGTTGGGAGTCGGCACTCAGTTTTCTACCGTAGCACCGCGCGCCGGCAATGGTCTGATACAGGTTTGAGCGTCTACCTACACACTACAGGTGGCGGCCCCCTTAACGGTTTACAACAGGGATTTATCAGAAATGTTTCTTAAAATGCAAAATTAAACCGGGAAAAATATAAAGATTATTTTGTGCAAGACGGAGTTGTATAGTTTCTAAATAATTTAGTGAGGTAAATAAAAAATTAAATATGTGTACGTACTGTTTCATTTTGATCAATATCCACAACACTTTCACTTGAAATAGGTACTATGTATTTCTTGATCAGCTATGAACATCAAAAGGTCAAAATTGTTAAAGGTTATCTATATTTTGGAATAATAAAGCACTTTCTTTATCAAACAGTTTAATTTTACTTGTACACGACAATGACAGACAAGACAACACCATTAAATAACGCACAATCAAGAGAATGGAATGGGAAGTGCACCACAGATAGAAAAACAAACACAATATCTGCGTTCTAATTTTTTAACACTCCCTCCCAATTACAGTGTTTTTATTTTGCTACAATTATAACAGAAATACAAAACTTGTAATTGCAATGCTAACATAAAAAAATATATTTTTTAACTTCTAAGATAATTTCTTATTTCAACAATACAACCAACAAGTTTTTAGAAAATTTAACATTCAGACATACCAATTGACTTTCATTATGTTCATAATTAGTCCAAGGTATAACTATTGTAGTAACGCCTTCTCCCGCTACTAAATACGCGAATTTTAAAGACACCATTAAAAATATAAAAGAAAAATACACCTGGCAACCACCGTCACCATAGCTCATTCGTTTTTTCGCGCTCTACGCAGCTGACACATATTTTACATGTTGATGTTTTTCAAAGTGATTATCTAAATAAAACTAAAATCCAGATACGGAGTGATAAAAATGGAGAAAAGATGTCAAAAGTTGTTCGAAAGTAAAATGGTTATCTTAACATAAAGAAAATAACCCAAGATGTCGAAACAGTAAGTACCTACCCTGTTTTGAAGATGCGCCGTAATTTTGATTTAGCTTGGCAAGAGGACCTAGATACAATTAATTTAGATAAAATTTTATAATAAGAAATATATTTTTTTAAACTGCCTGCTTTCCGTGGGAAAGCGTTACCTATCAAGGCAAATGAATTAGATGATGTATCTAGGTACCTACTCGATTATGAATTCTATTCATTTGATATAGGCTAAAGCACAAATACCTTTATAGGACATTATGGTATATACGAGTAGTTTATATTTATGACCAAGTTTACAAAGAATTGCATTGAAAAATATTTTAATTGAGGTTGCCTATGTAGATAAAGTTTCTTGAAAACTGCAAACTGTTAGATGGTCCATAACATAACATGGAAATTCCTAATATCCTTCTAAAACTTGAGATAAATTACTCGAAAAATAAAGTCAAAGGAAATGAGCTTTGCAATAGCTGTAATATCACAAGTATTGACTTCAATTTCCAAACAATCTTCTTAAAATATCTGAGTGATGTCTTTAGATTACAATGCAATAAGTTTACAATGTCAGTACAGCAGGATCAGAAGGAAACATAACTATGCTTTTATAAAAGACCTAATAGAAGCTATTAAAAGCAATAAGAGGGATGAATATTTGTACTCCAATAAAAGTGTAAAATTATTTACAGTCATAAAAAGAATGATAAACATTCTAAAATATAAGCCATGTATAAAAACCTCCAAATTTTGCTTCTAATTTGAAAACCTACCAGCAGCCTATGTGCTGCAATAATTTCTAACAATATCCTCCTCGGAGAAGCTCATAGAGAGAGGGCCAACCTCAACTATCATTCAGGTCACGAATGAACATGCTCTGTTTCAGCAGCCAGTCTCGAACCAATTATCCATAGACCCCATCCATATTTTTACCCATCGTGGGAATAAATAACCGAGGCAATTAATTTTAAAAGTGGATAAGAGACTATGTAATACATTTTGTTACTATTTTGAATCAACTTTATTATCCACTAGACAATAATAAATATTGTGAAATGGATAATTATACAAACAAATTAACAACTGCATAGGTAGCAGAAATGCTTGGCCCCATGCAAAGATTTCTAGAGTTTTACTATTCCTAAAAGGATGGTTCCATAGATTTATTTTAAAATAAAATAATGATTCCTTAAAATAAGTTGATAATAAGTTTATTGAAAATCTACACTTTCAAATGAAGATTTCATGTTATAGATTTGATTAAATTAATGCATGCACTATTTATATCCAAATTATTCATAACGAAGAAAATTTTTAGTTTTTATGTTTGAATAATTGTATGAATACAATTGCTTTTACCATGCGGGTTAAACACAGTACATACATACCTTAACCATTTAAACTATAACTTATAACGGTTTACAATAGCTAGGCTTTATTTCTTTTTTTAATAAGATTTTACTAATTTTATTCAATGTAAAATAATTTTTAGGTTTTAAAATATATTCCTTCGATATGACCTTAAAGATTAAGTGCAATAGAAAGGAAATGTATCACACTATTAGTTATCATCACTTATAAATAAATTTGGTTTGTAATTTTGCTCAATATTTCATTAGGAATGGCAGTTTAATTGTTTACACTAAGAGCTCAGATAGATATAAGTTTATGACTTTGAACGTTTGGGGGGCAATTACAACATGCTTATGTATATGAAAAGTATTGTAAAATGATTCTGCGATATGGAGTACTTCCTAAACATTTTCTTTAGAAATTTTCTCAGGTGTATTATCAACTGACAGTAATTAAATGGTAAAAGCAAGACAGTATCAATTTCTTAGAACTGTTAGATACATAATTATGCATTAAGATGTTTTGCTGACCTCTCAAGTAGATGTGATATTTTATTAGAAATAGATAACACCACACTTTCAATACATATATTAACAGAAAAAGCTCAGTTTGATATCAATCAAATTGATCTTGCTAAACATTTGGCGGTGGTGTGAAACTAGCAGCATCTGATTTTTTGCTTAATATATAAAATTTCAAAATATTAAAGCTGATTTTAAATCTTGTAGTCTCAATGCAGATGTAAGTTGGAAACTGTCGCAGGACATAATGGCCTTCTAAGATTTGTGATGCATTGATTCATTTGTAACATATTTCAATTAAAAAAAATAATAATAATATATATATGATTATATGATAAATAAATTATATTTTATAATATACATGTAATCATGGCATAGTCTTATGTTTCAAATGTTGATACTTTTACCATAGGATTAATATTGTTATAAAAGAAGAAGAAACTCCTTTTCTTTGATTTTGAAATTTTTGCAGAGTTATAACTGACAGAGCTTAAGGAATCTAAGTATTTCCTTTTTAGACCATTACCACTCAGGCTTACTACAAAGAAATAATGTTTCATTCAGATCTATCCAATGTTTTAATACCAAAAGTATCTTTTTTCAAATCTTATATTTATTTTTAAAGCAGAAGCATCGCACCAATCATTACATTTTCACTGTTCAGCTTTTACACCAATTATCTAACTATAGGCAATAGAATAAGGTCAGATGATAAAATTAAAAAATGGATAAAACGAGTTAAAAGACTATGTCTGGCAAAGACAATGTATGTTAGCATAATGAAATATGGCATATGCAATCCTGCCATAGTTTTATATTACCTTAAGCATGGGTCATCTAGAAACCTGACATTGAAATAACCTAGACTCAAGAAAACGGACATTAAAAACTGCTATTATTAGCAAAACCACTGCCCAAAAAGTCACAAATCCTATACATAATTAGTTATGTATTAATTATAGTTTTCTCAAATTAAGATGGCTATTTTAAGAGATATTAAAAGTTCTATGACAGCGACACTTACGCAAGTTGTCTCTTCTCTATTTAAAGATTATTCCAGATATTTTACTTGTGAGAACTTTGTTATTGCTTTAGAAGTAACAAATAATAAAGGACCATAGAAATAAACATTTGATAAATTTATTTTAGACTTTTAAAATACTACTACTCAATCCATTAGTAGATGACTAAAGCAAACAATGGAGGAAAGTTAATCTAATTATTCATCTTTCATATTAATATTCTATTTATTCATCACCCTCCAAACAATATGCTTCAAATTATCATGCATATAGGGCAGGATTAACTGTTTATAATATTCTAAAGGCGAATAAACATTTTCAGTAAATCACTATTTTACATTTTCGCGTGGCGATTATGTACTCTGTCCGTGGGACAGGCTGAAGGACATATATCTTTCAAAGCACATTAATGTTTTTTTAGGGAATCGTTAATTCTACATTTTTGCGTGGCGATTATGTACTCTGTCCATGGGACATTCCAAAGTACAAATAGGTACCTATAAAGGTAAATGATTGATTTCAGGATTTTATTACTATTACATTTTCGCGTGGCGATTATGTAGTTTGTTTGTGGAACAGACTAAGGCTAAATTATTTTTAATGTATTTGATATTCATTATTAACTTCTGTACTTACAAATATTTCACTGAGGCAAAATTAATTGAGTCTCTGTACTGTACATTGAAATCCCATTAGGTTTCAATCTGGAAAGGGAACCGAAACTTACAAAGAGTTAGATAACACATTGGGTGACATATCCCTACTATTGGATGATCTAATAAATTATCGATATTTGCTAAATATTATAATATACCACGCTAGTTAGATTGGCAAACCTTTTTGCCACGGCTTCTTCTTGAAATTTATAGTTATTATATGGTTAACATGAAACTGTTCACACTAGTAAACGTTATCTACATTATGAAATAAATATTTAATGTTATTAAATACCAATTGATAGTTAGTAAATAGGTACTAATGTTTACCTATTTATCAAAAACTCTAACAGTCTTACAAATAAAAATGAGTTACACCACATTTATTCCACCCTTATACTAGGTATAGTTATACTTAGTATAAAACGAGAATAACTCTAGAATATTTTTTGACAAATAAACGAGGTTTATCTTCGGTATAGCTATTCTTCCGATCTATCAAAATGCACAATATGGCAACAGCGCAATCAAAGAGAAATGTACAAAAAAGTAACATCTTATCTGTGAAAGCTGTCAGTTTTTAGAACAGGCGACCGTTTTGTTGATTAGTTTCATTTCCATATTATTATATGTGTTTATACATTCGTCGTCAAAAGGCGTCGATGGCGTAGTGCGTAAGGCTGTCGCCTTCCAATCGGGAGGTATAGCGGTTCGAACCCCGCTACGTACCAATGTCTTTTCAAATTTTGAATTCATATGTACGTTTATTCGACGCTTTTACGGTGAAGGAAAACATCGTGAGGAAACCTGCACACACCTGTGAAGAAAGAATTTATTTACAGGTTGTGTGTGAAGTCGACCAACCCGCACTTGGCCAGCGTGGTTGACTAAGGCCTAATCGCCCTAGTTTAGGGTAGGCTCGAGCCCCTCGGTGGGGACGTATATGAGCTGTTGATGGATACATTCGTGTAAATAATTATATTAATTTGAATATAGTTAAATTTCGATAAAGAACTTTGATATTTTTTCAACAATGCTGAATAAATTAATAAATAAATTTCGTCTCAGGCGGGGATCGAACCCGTGTCTCCAACGTACCGTATTGACGCTTTGACCACTTCGACCACCGAGCTCTTATCAGCTCCGACAAAATCTTTAACTGTCTCATTAATTTGGGGGAGGAGGGGTGGGGGGTGGAGATGGCTATGCTCGGAGTTTCTTTACGTGAAAACATCAGTAATGATGGGATCCGTAAGAGACACCGCGTTGGTGAGCCCCTCAAAAGGTGGACCGACGACCTGATGAAGGTCGCGGGAAGCCGCTGGATGCGGGAGGCGCAGGACCGATCGGTGTGGAGATCCTTGGGGGAGGCCTATGTCCAACAGTGGGCGTCTGTTGGCTGAAATGATGATGATGATTGATCTCATTTGAACTTTGTTAATTTTTAACAATGATTTTACTTTAGTGTATCCATTAACAATATTTAAATATTATAGCCTCAAATGACCATAGCAAACAAGCACAAATCGAGTTATACTAGGTTTATACAAGGGTGCGGGGTGGTATAACGTCGGAATAATGTTTGTATCAATAGAAATGTCAATGTTATACTCAGTATAAGTTATTCTTGGTTTATTTGTAGACATTTTGCTTATTCTTAGTTTATTCTCGAGTTTAACTTTATGCCACGTTTATTTGTAAGGCTGTAAACATCTACAATAGTTATACCTTGGACTAATTATGAATATAATGATAGGATTAAACGAACTTATCTAAAGTGAAGTTCAATCCATATTATATGAAGTAATTAGTCCAAGGTACGGAGCATCCCACCCTTCCCTTTTGAAGTAATAAATTACTAACCCAATTATATATACCTAATACTCTAAACTAATGAGCTATGGTGACGGTGGAGTTGCCAGGTGTATTTTTCTTTCATATTTTTAATGGTGTCTTTAAAATTCGCGTATTTAGTAGCGGGAGAAGGCGTTACTACAATAGTTATACCTTGGACTAATTACTTCATATAATATGGATTGAACTTCACTTTAGGTAAGTTCGTTTAATCCTATCATAAATAATTAAATGTAAGTTTACATAAGGGCTTTGTAAAAATATCAGCCTTTTGATTATTAGTACTTAAAAATTTTATCATGACATTACCATTCTGTATTGCATCTTTAATAAAATTATGTTTAATGTCTATGTGTTTTGATTGGCAATTACTAGTAATGTCCGGAGCGTAAACATCTTTCCTAATGTTTCATAACCCTTTGCTACTAATCTTGCTTTACAAATATTTTCATTTTTCTTTTTAAATACCCATCGGCTATGTATAATATTTTTATTTTGTGGTGTTTTCACTATAGTCCATGTGCCATGTTTCTCATGTGACTTTAACTCATTATTAATTGCTTCTAACCACTTCTCACTGTCGGGTCTCTCTAAAGCTTCCTCTCTTCCTTTTTGGTTTTAGGTTCATCATACAAGTAGTTGTTTGTCATTAATGCCATATAGTCACATTAATATTCATTTTAATATCTTGGTTTCTGTCTAGTTCTTTTCGGTCTTCTGTCTTGATATTTTGTACTGTTTTCAGGTAATATTTCCTCACTGATATCTATATATTCTTTCTCTTTCTCCTGACAATTCTCTTCACCAATTTCCTTTTCACAACATACTTCAAGTTGTTTTACATTTTCTGTTATTTTCTCAATATTTTCTTTAAAAATTACATCTCTAGATTCTTATTCTTTGGGTCCCACAAGCGATAACCATTATCACAATAACCAATTAAATACATTTTCCTTGTCTTTTCATCAAACTTATTTCTGTTTTCTTTTGGTATGTGTACATAACTTTCTGATCCAAACACTTGCAATTTATTATAATTGGGTGTTTCACCATACCAAATTTTAGCAGGGATAATGTTCTAACTTGTAGATAATCTATTAATTATGAAGGTAGAGGTGTAAACTGCTTCCCCCCACATTTCTTTATCAAAATTAGTACTTGACATCAAAGTTCTAGCGTTCTCTATTAATGTTCTATTGAATCGTTCTAGTTTTCCATTTTGTTGTGGAGTATATAGTCCATTCGCTTAGATAGTGTCAGTACACCCGCACACAATGGTTATTGTAATAAAATACGAATATAAATAATACACAACTAAGGTAGCAAAAAGAATTTTAGTAAAATAAAATTAGACACTATTCTTCATCACTCGTAGAATCACAGTCATTACCACCTGTATTTATTATAGGAGATCCAACATCATCACGTTCCGAATCTATACTAAAATAAAATATCGATTTTTTGGTGTTGATGGCCCCGTTTTAATATTGATTCTTGGTATCCCCACCATTTTTGACGTGTCTATGATAGGTGCAAACACATTAATTTCAACACAATACCGATGAACATTTATTATAAATTGTTTACAAGTTTACCAAAACATCAGACTTTTATTATTGTTGGTTCACATAAAGATTCATCTTGGGGCATTTCACTGTCCTTCCAAGTACGAAAAAAACATTTTCGGTATACGTAACAGACTCAACAAACACAACCTGGCGCTTCGATGAAAATTGCCATATTCACTAGCGGGTGTGCGCCCCACGCGGATCCTTTGTTTTCCTTTTATAAAAGCCGCCAAGTGCCTTGGCGGCGCAGTACAAAGGCGACCGTATCTAAGAGAATGAACTATAACTCATTGTAAACTCGATTGTGATACCTTTTTGTTTGCAATAATTATGAAATTCTATATTGTTATACTCCCCACCATTATCACATCTTAACCTTGAAATCTTTCTGTTGAATTTTGCTTCTACTAAATTTACATAGGTTTGAAAATATTGTGATACTTAACTCTTCTTTTTTAATAAGTAACTATTTATACCTTTTTGTTTGCAATAATTATGAAATTCTATATTGTTATACTCCCCACCATTATCACATCTTAACCTTGAAATCTTTCTGTTGAATTTTGCTTCTACTAAATTTACATAGGTTTGAAAATATTGTGATACTTCACTCTTCTTTTTTAATAAGTAACTATGGTAAAATGGCTGTAGTCGTCTAAAAATGATAAGACATATTTCTTGTTAGCATATGTGGGTGGATTTATCGGACCACATAAATCTGTGTGAACTAATTGTAATATTGAATTTGTATGTCTAGTATTTTCTTTGAAATTTGTTCTAGTTTGACGGCTTTTTAAACAAGGTTCACATAATATTATCTTTTCACTTGTAAGTATCAAAGTTGATAAAGTTTCTTGTTTTTTACATTTTCATTTTATCTGGTGAAGCATGTCCCAATTTCTTATGCCATATTAGTTCACTCTCGCTAACTGAATATGCTTTCTGTGCTTCAACTTTTTCTTGCTTTTTAATTCTGAAACTTATTTTGTATAGTTTATTTTCTTTCTTACTTTCTGCTATAACTTTGTGTGCTTTAATTATTTTTACTTTACTATCTTGAAAGTTTACGACGAAGCCATGTTTTTCTATTTTACTCACTGATAATAAATTACACCTTAACTGTGGCACCAATAGTACATCTTTCAGTGTTGCTTCATCTGTCTTTATGCTACCTATTTTATAGGCAAGAACACTTTCACCTTCTTTGGCTTTCACCTTCTTTCACATTCTTATTGGTGTCGGTAACTTATGTAGCTTCGAGAAATATTTATGATCGTTGACTAGGCGATCAGTGACACCTGAGTCCACTACACATTCTAGAAAATTATATATGCATTGATTTTCTGAGGCAAGTGCGTCTCTAGTGGCTGTCATAAAAGATATTGATTGGTCTTTTGATTCTTCTGTACTATAAGCATTTTTCTTTTCACTTTTAATTAACTTACAGTCTGCTTTCATGTGGCCTTTCTTCCCACAGTTATAACAATTAAATGGGAATCTCTGTTTGTTATTTTTCTGTGTATATTTCTCACTATTTTTCTTATAGAACTGTTTCTTTTTATTTGCCATAAATAAATTGCTACTTTCTTCCATACTTTCTTTGTTAAAATTTTTCTTCTTCATTTCTTCATCAAGTAATCTACTCTTCACAAACTCTAATGTCAGCATGTCTGAAGACATGGTTTCCAAAGCTGTGACAAGATTCTCATAAGAGGAAGGCATAGAAAGTAGCAAATAGCAAATAATCTCGCTATCGCTTGGTTTAGCGTTGGATGCTTTGAGTTCTCGCACAGATTTATAAAATGTAATTAAAAACTGCTCTAGTGGGTTTCTCTCATCGTACTTCATCAGAAGTAACTTTTTTCTTAGCATAAGTTGAGATGCGATCTGTGTTCTTTGGAAAGTTAATTTAAACTTTTCTATAATTTCTTTTGGCGTTGTGCAGTCTTTTACAATTTCTAAGTGGCTATCGGCAATGCACTGTATGAGAATGCTTTTTGTTTTAGCACATTTCTTCAAGTCAAGTTTCTGTGTCCCACTGTTGATAGTTTCTTCTAATTCATATTCTTCTAGTACAGTACTTATTCTAAAATACCAGTTATTGAAATTGCTGCCGGCAAATGGCATGATGCCGAATTTGTTCAATCTTAATTCCACTTCCATCGTGTATGATTTTCTTCTAAAACAGATTATTGTCTTCAGAGCTTTGGCCTGGGCCCATAACCTGTTAAAGGTTATCTATATTTTGGAATAATAAAGCACTTTCTTTCTTTATCAAACAGTTTAATTTTACTTGTACACGACAATGACAGACAAGACAACACCATTAATTAACGCACAATCAAGAGAATGGAATGGGAAGTGCACCACAGATAGAAAAACAAACAATATCTGCGTTCTAATTTTTTAACAAAAATACCATTTAATTATTACGCTCTTGACAAAACTTTTATCAGAACTGCACATTAGTTGCCATTCGATAGTGGACTATCGAAAGTAGACCTGTCACAAAACTACCAAAGCCAAAAAGCGTCTTAGAAAAGAATAAAATTATACTTACCTTTTAGTTCTTTTCTAAATGACGACACGGTTAGCGCAGAGGTAGAGTGATCACCTACTGCGCAACGGGTCGCTGGTTCGATTCCCGTTCGGGACAAATATTTTGTATGGCCCACAGAAATTTATTCCGGTCTGGGCGTATGTGTATGTGACATTCTATGTTTGTAACTGCACCCACGACACAGGAGAAAATCCTAGTGTGTGCCGACGTTTTTTTTAAATGTGCTTTGAAGGTTATTAATTTTTTTAATGAGGTACCTTTTAAATGGCTAGCCATTTTATAAAGGCTATAGGCCTAAAATGCTTTTAGGCCTCTGCGACTGTAGCCATTTTTCGAGTAATAGGTTTATAGTATTAATAAAAAAATATAAGGCTCTAGCTTTTTATAGGCTTTCTTTTAGGCTTTTTTCTATTTATTTAATACACAAACGCTATTTTAGTTACCAATAGGTACCTACTACTCGTAGTGTCAACCTTTCTTGTGTTGATATTCTTGAATAATAGCCTCGAAGGCTAAGACACAGTTTATCTAGACTAAATGACAATAGCATTAACGTTTGTACCTCAAAAACTTATTGTCGTATTAGTGGGACCAACGGAATAACCCTTCGTTTCAAATGACAATAACATTAACGTTTGTACGTCAAAAACTAATTGTCGTATTAGTGGGAATCGTCGACCAAAATGTTCGCCTCACCAATATTGATGGTGGGACAAACGGGAATACAAATATTGTATTTTATGAAATTCCCGTTCGTCCTACTGGTGGGACATAGCCTGGTGGGACGAACGGGAATAACCCATGATGTGTGGCGACAGTGCCGCAAAAGAAAACACTGTGCGTTTTTGGTTCCAACTTTTTCGTTCTGGAAATGTCGACCTGCAGAACAAGCCCCGTGGATGGCTGGAGACCAAAGTTGATAGTGAAGAATTGAAGGCTATTGTGGAAGCGGATCCATCGCAAACCACGCCCGAGTTAGCGGCAGGCTGCGGTGTTAGTGATAAAACTGTTTTAATCCACTTGAAGCAAATTGGGAAGGTGAAAAAGCCTGAAAGGTGGGTACCTCAAGAATTGAGTGAAGCAAATCAACAAACGCGCGTTGACTGCTGCGTTGCATTACTCAACCGGCACAACAATGAAGGGATTTTAGATCGAATCATTACTTGTGATGAAAAGTGGGTCCTGTACGAAAATCGGAAGCGCTCATCGCAATGGCTGAACCCTGCAGAACCAGCCAAACCATGCCCCAAGCGAAAATTGGCTCCAAAATAGTTATTATTTTGATGTGAAGCATCTATAGCGGCGGGTCAGTCAGACCGACTGTTGGCGAAGTGAGTGACGCGTCGGTCGCCACGACATGCGTCGCCACATGTATAGTACCAAGACTTAACAAAAGCGACGTAACAAAAAATGGTGAGCGTAAGCGACTTAACAAAAGCGACGTAACAAAAAATTGTGAGCCGTCGCAGACAGGCGTTTAACGTGCGTTTTGCTCACGCGCGTCGACAAATACATGCATTTTGTTAGTCGTTCACATGCTAACACGCGTTAACTCAAACAAAATAAATGTAGTTGTCGACGCGCGTTAAGCGCCAGTCATCTGAACGTACTCTTATGCATATTACTTGTAGAAAATAATTTCGAGGTTTCACATCTGCCAGGCGTTCTGCGACGGCTCACAATTTTTTATTACGTTTAATAAAAGACCTAAAAATCGTTTATAATTTCATCGACAAATTCTAAAAATCCTGGGATTACTGAAGTCCGGCCGCAATCCTGAAAATAGTCTAAAAATCCTGAGATATGGTAATCCTATCCAGAATGACATAATATATCTATTTAGCAACATACCTATTTAAACAAAAAAGAAGTATGTGATAATTTGGGACCTGTTCAAGATATGAATGAACGAAACACATTTCGAAGTGCATTTAAAATTCGATGACATACTGTCATATGTGCACACAAATATACATTATGTAAAATATGAAGACACATATAGTTGGAGTGCAGACTTGTTGATTGATAACAACAAACTGAATGTAGTACACCTAAACTTACGATCATTGCGGAAACATTTTAATGAGTTACTAGTGCTTACGGACAGCTGTAAGGATACCTTGGATGTGATAGTATTATCCGAAATCAATATTACTGCGGAAGAGTTACCAGATGGCGGGATACGATACATACATAAATGCTCGAGTGAATAGAAGAGGCGGAGGAATATTGATCTATTTTAAGAATAAATACAACTTTGAAGCGCAGACTTATAATAGAAATACTATGGAAGTAGTACATGGAAACCTTTCTGGTGATGACTGTCGGGACATACATATAGTTTCAATATACAGACCACCAAAAACAAACCAACTTGGTTTTACTGATGAGCTGTGTTATCTTTTGGGAGACCTTCCTTCGTGTTGCGAGTGCATAATCATAGGTGACGTGAACATAGATATTTTGCGGGATAAAACCTTAAGCAGTGCGGCTAGACATTTTAAAGATTCGCTATGTGAGTTAGGTTTTGAGTGCGCTATAGACGACGTTACGCGAGAAGAGGTGCGCGATGGAGTATTGGAACGTTCATGTCTCGATCACGTGTGGATTCGTAGTCAAAGAAGTGCGATATCTGCGTTTACGCTTACATGCAAAGTGGCGGATCACTATCTGATAGGCATACAACTTGCGAGGGACACTGCGCTAGACATACACGGTAACATACCTAAAACAAGGATAAGGGTGAGTGACAGACTTGTGCGTAATAAACTTGACTGTATTTGTTGGTCTGATTTTGAAACATTAACTTCGCCCATAGAAATTTATGATAAATTGTGTAGTGTTTTTAATGGTATTTATGAGTCTTGTACAGTAAACCAAGTAATTATAAACAAAAGAATACAACAACCGTGGATAACATATGAGTTAAAAAATCTTATAAACAGAAGGAACAAATTATTTAGAAAGTGGAAATCATCTCCAAATAACTTTAATTATAGATTACAATATACAAAATTTAGAAATCAGGTGAACAAGCGCATAAATGCTGTTAAAAATAAGTATAGACAAGAGCAGCTAAAAAAATGTAAAAATGATTTGAGAAAGATTTGGTCACATATTAATAGTTGGTTAGGCAGATCTAGGCCCAGCTTAGATCAGGTCATACTTAAGTACCTTGGAAAAACGGATAACCTAGTAAATATTTCAAATAAATTTTCAACAAGTTTTACAGAGGAAATAGTTAACATTAAGCAAAAACACCAGTGTAGTCAAAATTTTTTAGATCGCTCTCAATATGTAAATAATTGTATGGTTTCAATGAGGTTTGTTGAAGCGAGTACGTATGATATCTTAAGAATTTTAAACAAAATGAGTGAAGATAAATCACCTGGCTGTGATGGGATACGAATTAAGGATATTAAGTATGTAAAAAATCATTTATGTGTAATTTTGGCAAAATTTATCAATCTATGTATAAGAAAAGGGAAATATCCCGCTGAACTTAAGATAGCCATCATAAGACCGTTGTATAAGCAGGGCCGTCATACAGACTATACGAACTATAGGCCAATCGCAATACTGTCAGTTATTAATAAGATTGTGGAGAAATTTGTAATGGATCAGGTTAGCAGCTTTCTTGACAAATATAGCGTTATATCAGAGACACAACACGGATTCCGTAAGGGCCGCAGCACTGCAACTGCATTGTCATGTTTCACGGACGAAATTAATCAGAGGTTAAATGAGCGGAAGCAGCTGGTGGTTATCTTTATTGATTTCAAAAAAGCTTTTGAAACTTTGGATCACCATCAGCTGCTTCTAGCAATGGAAGAGTGTGGTATTCGCGGCCCTCTTAATGCGTGGTTTAAGGCGTATTTGAGTGGTAGATCGCTTCAAACGCTAGTTGGTGGTAAGATAGGTAATAAGTCTTACATCACATATGGTGTGCCAACTGGATCGGTGTACGGACCGGTTGGCTATATTATGCATGTCAATTCCATGGCAAATGTTGTAAAACACTCTAAAATACTTATGTATGCTGATGACACTTGTTTGGTTTATGCCGATAATGATATACAAGTCATACAAAAAAAGATGCAAGAAGATTTCGATAACATTGTGAAATGGTCCCATGATAATGGGATCATAATAAACCTACGTAAAACTAAATACATGCATATTTACTCCCCGTATAACAAAACAGTGGGCGAAAAGCCGGTGCTGGTTGCTCATTCGTATGAGTGTCTCCACGTAGATGGAATTGGTTGTCACTGCGATAAATTAGAGTTAGTAAATCAATATAAATACCTAGGCTTAATTATAGATATCAATTTCTCATGGAAACTACAAGTTGAAAATATCTGTTCAAAGTTAAGGCTGGCCTTAGACAAGTTTGTCCATTTAAAGTTTATTGCTGATAAGGCAACATTGTATACTGTATATCATACCCTAGTCGAGTCAATCCTTTCTTATGGCTTAAGTAGTTATGGTCGAACTTTTAATTCCTATCTAGATCGTATAAAACAACTCCAAATAAGATTTCTCAAGCAATTGGTTGATAAAAAAGTTAAAGAAAAATGTAAAAAGAATTATAGTGACTTGTTTCCTATTTGTAAAGTGTTACCTGTTCATGAAAAAGTTAAATTGTTAATAGCATTGGAAGAATATAGAAAATATGAGTTCAAAATCACTGCTTCACATGCATATTCCACTAGAGCTGTTTGTGATAATAAATATATTGTCCCTAGGGCTACTAATTACTATGGTAAAAGAACAAAAACATATTTGGTACCGAATATTTTCAATGAATTGAGTATCAAAGAAACTGATATGTCAAAGTTTACTTTTAAAAATAAAATTAAAGAATCGCTGTTATCTAAAGTCTAAAAGGAATCACAGTAGTACAATGTGTCATTCTATTACTTAAGAAAGTTTGTAACTTTGTAAAGTTTGCATAAATATAAGTACGTATAGTTGGCAAATAAATAAATGAGAGTGTTGTGTCTCCGCCAACAAACTGTTGTTGCAGTTTGGCGGGTGCATTGTATCTGTGTAAACAATATGTACTTGGTGTAATAAACAATTTTATTATTATTATTATTATTATTAAGTACTTAGGTACCAAAAGAAAAGCAAGGACCTTATTTGTATTCTGTACCATCATTTAGCTCGAAGAAATCTACCCTTTAGCTTAGAGCATTCAGACACTCTCTGTCTGTTTTTACATGTTGACAAGTTATACTTCAAAAATTTAATTGAAGTGACCATTCCAGAATCATTAGCAAAAGATTTTTTTGTGTGCGAAGACGGAACAGATGAGAAAATCTTGATTTTTTCCTCAAAAACTTCAATAAATTTTATTGAAATGCGTAATAATCACAGGTATTTTGTAGATGACATGGAGTGGCCCAATTTTACTACCTATGACATGTGAACAGATGGTTACAGTACAGTAATAACTGCATATCACGCCCATGTTGCATCTACTTTCCGATATGGATTAACATTTTGGGGTAACTCGGTTGAAAAGGATTCGGCTTCGGCATTTAGAGCTCAGAAAAAATATGTAAGGGCTATTTCTAAGCTAAAACAAACTGACAGTTGCAATTTCGCAAACCGTATTTAATATCTTTGAGTATTTTTGACTTTACCAATTTTGTACATATATATTTGAAATCGTTATATATGAAATGTTTAATACTGATAGGATTAAACGAACCTACCTTAAGTGAAGTTCAATCCATATTATATGAAGTATTTAATCCAAGACAATAATTACTATTGTAGTACCGCCTTTTCCCGCCACATAATACGCGACATTTAGAGACACCACTAAAAATATGAAAGAAAAATACACCTGGCAACTCCACCGTCACCATAGCTGATTAGTTTAGAGTATTAGGTAAATATAATTGGGTTAGTAATTCATTACTTCAAAAGGGAAAGGTGGGATGCTCCTTGTCTTGGATTAAATACTTCATATAATATGGATTTGAACTTCACTTAAGGTAAGTTCGTTTAATCCTATCATTATATTCATATTTAATCCTAGACAATAATTACTATAATGTTTAGTTTTTGATAAATAGGTAAACAACTAACTATCAATATTCAATAACATTAAATATTTATGTCATATATGTAGACAATGTTCACTAGTGTAAACAGTTGTTAATAATTATAAATTTGATAACACATTCTTTATCAAACTTTCTTAGCTAAACAGTGTAATTCAAAATATTACTGAACATGTAAGAAATCAAGAACCACCAGCCGTGGCAAAAAGGTTTGCCAATCTAATTGGGGTGGTTTGTTATAATATTTAGCAAATGTCGATAATTTATTAGATCATCCAATAGTGGGCATTGGGGATATGTCACCTAATGTGTAATCTAACTCTTTGTAAGTTTCGGTCCCCTTTCCTGATTGAAATCTAATGGGATTTCACAGTACAGTATAGAGACTCAATAAATTTTGCCTTAGTGAAATATTTGTACAGAAGTTAATAATGAATATCAAATACATTAAAAATAATTTAGCCTTAGCCTGTTCCACAAACAGACTACATAATCGCCACGCGAAAATGTTATAGAAATCAATCGTTTACCTTTATAGGTACCTATTTGTACTTTGGACTGTCCCACGGACAGAGTACATAATCGCCACGCGAAAATGTAGAATTAACAATTCCTTAAAATCATTCATATGCCTGGATATATATATTTGTCCTTTAACTTGTCCCACGGATAAGAGTACCTACATATCGCCACGCGAAAATGTAGAATTAACGATTCCCTAAAAGCATTAATGTGCTTTGATAGATATATGTCCTTTAGCCTGTCCCACGGACAGCGTACATAATCGCCACGCGAAAATGTAAAATAGTGATTTACTGAAAATGTTTATTCACCTTTAGAATATTATCAACAGTTAATCCTGCCCTATATGCATGATAATTTGAAGCATATTGTTTGGAGGATTATGAGTAAATAGAATATTAATATGAAAGATGAATAATTAAATTAACTTTCCTCCATTATGTGCTTTAATGGGTTGAAAAGTAGTATTTTAAAAGTCTAAAATAAATTTATCTAATCATTATTTCTATGGTCCTTTATTATTTGTTACAACCAAGCAATAACAAAGTTCTCACAAGTAAAATATCTGGAATAATATTTACATAGAGAAGAGACAACTTGCTTGCTTGCTTGTGTCGCTGTCATAGAAATCTCTTAAAATAGTCATCTTAATTTGTGAAAACATTAATTAATACATCAATAATTATGTAGGTATAGGATTTGAAACTTTTTGGGCAGTGGTTTTGCTAATAATAGCAGTTTTTAATGCCAGTTTTCTCAATATCAGGTTTCTAGATGTCCCATGCTTAAGGAAATATAAAACTATTCCATATTCCATTGTGCTGGCATACATTGGGATTGCCAGACATAGTTTATTAACTCGTTCGTTTTATCCATTTTTTAATTTTATTATCTGACCCTATTTTATTGCCTATAGTTAGATAATTAGTGAAAGAGCTCAGCAGAGAAAATGTCATGATTGATGTGATGCTCCTGCTGTAAAAATAGATAGAAATTTAAGATTTGAAAAAACTTTTGGTACCTACCTACATTGGATAGATTTGAAACATTAATTATTTTTTTGAAGTAATCCTGAGTGGTAATGGTCTAACCTAATGGAATACTTAGATTCCTTAAGCTCTGTCAGTTATAACAGAAAATTTCTAAAGAAAATGTTTACTGCTCCATATCGCAAAAGCATTTTATAATACATCTCTTATACATAAGCATGTTGTTATTGCCCCCCAAACGTTCAAAGCTATAAACTTATATCTATCTGAGCTTTTAGTGGAAAACAATTCCACAAGAAACTGCCATACATAGTGAAACTAAACTACTTAGCATTTGAGCAAAATTACAAACCATGCAGTGGTCTAGTTTAATAAATTTATTTATAAGTGATGATGACAATAGTATGATACATTTCCTTTCTGTTGGACTTAATCTTTAAGGTCATATCTAAGGAATATATTTAAAACCTAGAAATTATGTCACATTGAATAAAATTGTCAAAAAACTTATCTTTATTAAAAAATATATAACTTAGGTGTTGTAAAACATAATAACTAAAATTTATTAATATTTTAATCAAGTCATCTGAACATTAGAGCGTCGGTGGCGCTGTGGACTCGGTACTTGTCTTCCAATCGGGAGGTCTGGGTTCGAGACCGCCATGTACCACTGTGTTTTTCGTTTCGAATTTCATATGTACATTTGTCTGACGCTCCTACGGTGAAGGAAAACATCGTGAGGCAACCTGCATACATCTTCGAAAAAATTCAAAGGTGTATGTGAAGTCGACCAATCCTCACTGGGCCAGCGTGGTTGACTAAGGCCTAATCACCCTAACATAGGGTAGGCTCTCGAGCCCCTCGGTGGGGACGTATATATGAGCTGTGATGATGATCTGAACATTTAATAATTTTAAAACTTTTTTTTTTAAATCCACCTAAAATTGACTTGAGACAAATGGTAAAGGCATATGGTACTGTATTTAACCCATATGGTAAGCAATTGTATTCATACAATTAGTCAAACATAAAAATTAACTAGGTATTTCCTTAGTTATTAATAATTTGGATGTAAATAGTAATGCATTAATTCAACCAAATCTATACCATGAAATCTCCATTAAAAAGTGTCAATTTTCAATAAACTTATTATCATTATTCTAATTTAACATAAATCTATGGAACCATCCTTTTAGGAATTGTAAAACTCTAGAAAACATTGCACGGGGTCAAGCATTTCTGCTATCCAGTTGTTAATTTGTTTGTTTAGTTATTCATTTCACAATATTTATTATTGTTCTGTGGATTATAACTTGATTGAAAATAGTAACAAAAGGAATTACATAGTCTTTTATCCACTTTTAAAATTGTGGAACCTGGGTTATTTATTACCACGATGGGTAAAAATAAACATAAAATCTACCAGAGATGCTAACCTGTGGGTCTATGGATAATTGGATCGAGACTGGCTGCTGAAAACCTGAATTATAGTTGAGGTTGGCCCTCTCTCTATGAGGCCCTCCGAGGAGGATATTGTTAGAAATTATTGCAGCGCACAGGCTGCTGGTAGGTTTTTGAACTAGAAGCAAGTTTTTGAGGTTCTTGTACATGGCTTACTTATATTTTAGAATGATTATCATTCTTTTTATGACTGTAAATAATTTTACAGTTTTATTGGAGTACAAATATTCATCCCTCTTATTGCTCTTTATAGCTTCTATTAGGTTTTTATAAAAGCATAGTCATATTAGTTTGCTTCTGATCCTGTTGTACTGAAATTGTATCCTTATTGCATAGTAATCTAAAGACATCAGTTGACATCACCACATCACTCAGATATTTTATGAAGATTTTATGGAAATTGAAGTCAATACTTGTGATATTACAGCTATTGCAAAGCTCACTTCACTTTGACTTATTTTTTGAGTAATTTATCCCAAGTTTAGGATATAAGGAATTTCCATGTTATAATATTATGGACCATCTAACAGTTTGCAGTTACCAGGAAACTTTGCCTAGATAGGCAACGTCAATTAAAATATCTTTCAAGGCAAATCTTTGTTATCTTGGTCATAAATTTATACTTTATGCCATAATTTCCTTTAAAAGTATTTGTGCTTATGCCTATATCCCACAGAGTTCATGATCGAGTAGGTACCTAGGTACATCATCTTTTATTTGCCTTGATAGGTAACGCTTTCCCACGGAAAGCAGGCAGTTCATAAAGAAAAATATATAAGCACATATTTTATTATAAAATTTAAATAACGACGACGAATTTTAAAGGCAAAACACAAAATTACGACGTATCTTCAAAACAGTACGTACCTGTTAAGACATGTAAAAACGAATGAGCTATGGTGACGGTGGAGTTGCCAGGTGTATTTTTCTTTCATATTTTTAGTGGTGTCTCTAAATGTCGCGTATTGTGTGGCGGGAAAAGGCGGTACTACAATAGTCATTATTGTCTTGGACTAAATATGAATATAATTTAAATAGCGCTAGACATTCAAAGAAACTTTGTATACCACAAAACAAGACATGGCTTATGAACAATAGTGTACTCTGTATGGCCCCACGAATATAGTACAAGGTGTTACAAAAATACCCCTAAAGCCGAAAGGGTGTTGTAGGGTCCCTTAGGGGTATAGAGTTCATTCCCAAAAGATGACAACCGTAGCTTGAAATTATTACTTGCCGGAAAACGAATTATTTTTAATAAAAAAATTTAATTCTCGACATTGAACCGCAGCTCTTTTAGAAGTTCATTGCCCTTACCAGGAGTAATAACCTCCTACTCCTGGTAGCTAGTACTAGGCAGGACTTACGTACCTGCCAAGGTAATTTTTATTTAACTAATAATAAGCGTCAATTCTAGTGCTTATTTTCTTGTTTGAATAAAGAATTCAAAATAGAATCAATAAAAGATAAAATTTTATTGAAGTAACGCCCTAAGTAGGTAGTAGGTATCTCTACCTCATTGTATACGTACGTACATAAATAAATTAATGTCTAATCTGCGTAAAAGTAGGTTTCTATTAGGTACAATACTACACCCCGGACACCATACAACGTTCGCAAATCAATTACCTATTACTACTACTAAAGCAAATGACGTTTGTACACGCGCAAATGTGTGCGTGGAATCTAGTAGGGCTGAGTGCGCGGTTATCAATCGAAATGACGCGAGAAGTGCAGCAACTGCCTTCTCTTTTACCCGCATAGCGCTATCTCTGTTATCGGCCGGCGCTCGCGTTTACGCGATCGCGCGCGCCCTTGTTTATGTGTCAGTGATGTCTACAACGAAGTGCCGGGTGGGGTGAGGTATTTGAAATGAGTGCGAGGAGGTGAGTGGCCGTTCTATACGTAGTAATATTATCTATTCTGTGACAATACATCAGCAGCTTACCAGTTGTTTCATGCAGCATGCAAGATACTTGTGGAGGGATCTCACTCACATAATGAACATAACTAAGTCACAATCAAACAAATAGCTGAACACTAGCCGAATACACAGCAACGCTCGGTCAGGAACTCATCAGGTCAGGACACGGTTTTGGGTCGCATTTCGCACTAACTTAACTAAACTAGGACTCGCAGGAGTTCACTCTAGGCACGGTAATAGTAGGTATAGTATTATTACCGTGCTCTAGGCGTAAAATCAGCCAGCGTCTATCAAGACTCAACTCCAAACACTTGTGGGGGATTCTCGCTCACTTAATGAACATAACTTTAAGTCACAGTCACACAAACAGCTTATTTCAGCAGTTCAAAATGTGGTCCCCCTTGCTGAATACAATACACAGCGACGCCCGTCGAGATCGGGATACGGCTTGGGTCGCATTTCCCACCATCGTTGGTGTAATCGTCGCGAACACCCGCGACACGTAAAATACCTTACGACGCCTACGGCGGACTGAAGAACTATTGGCTAATAATTAGGTAGGTACCTATTAGCCGACAAGGCGGGACGCGGCACGTGTCAAACAAAATGCCGCGGGGATTCACAGAACAAACCATGCGGCACGTGCTCACGAGCAAGGGCGGTTGACTGGAATTGTCAACCTTTAAGTAGTTGAATCTATTATTGTTGAGTTACTCTCTAGACAGCAACAAAATGTTAATTGTTTTGCTTTAAAAGACAACCATGTTAATAAATTAATAACATTTTGATATTCCGCGAGCAAATTTTGTGTAAATTACTTATCTACGAACCGCAAAAACCTTTCGATTTCGATCTTCAATATTTCGCTAGTAGGGTTCCAGCTTACCATTACAAAAAAATGTCGTTTTGGTTTTGCTTTTTGATTTTTATTTCTCTTCATTATGATTGATTTAGATAGATAGATAGAAATACTTTATTTTGCTGTAACTAAAAAAAACGTAATAAATGACAATACATGCACAAACAGCAAAAAAGGCGGCCTTATCGCCATAGGCGATCTCTACCAGACAACCTTTAGATAGGACAAACATGTTTCTTTCAAAAACACATAGGTATAAAATACATACTGAAATACATAATTTACACCTTTATTAATGCTCTAAACGGAGGCGACCCGGGCCCTGTTGTCGCAAGGCACCAGGCCACCGCAAACGCCCAAAAGCCCAGAGGGATAGCACGCAACGCTATTCCCCTGTGCATGTGCCAGGCAACGACACACCAAGAGATATAGCCACAGGAGAACCGACGTACAACCAAAATGGTCCCATAACCGAAGACTCCGGTGCCTACTCAAAAGGAGAATGGCCCGGTCCCGGAGTCACCACCACTACCACATAAAGTGGCCCGCCAATTTGAACTCGGGTATCCCACGCCCCCCTTTCTTGGGGGCAGCCTATCAAACTATTGACCTGCGGCAGAGACCCTGCCGGGTTGCCAAGATGCACCACGAGGAGGTTGTCTGACATCGCACCCCGAAATCCGTATACCTACTGTAAGTACAATTTAACCAAGTGACCAATGGTTGCAAACAAGACAACCTAATTACATAACCGCAATCCGGCTTTATTCTGTGTTTTTTTAAAATATTGTGAAAATGTTGTGAACCAATGACACAAATTTTTATTTTTCTTCGTATAGGGTTTCTTTGAACAATGAATGATTGAAAACTTCTGAATCTCCTATGAACTACTAGTACTTACTCAGTCGCGTAGGCTCCATACATGCTGATTCCCAATTTCCCATTAGCTTTACCAATTACCAAGCAGCGGCATTACAATAGGCATTTCACCTAACGAAAATCACCTTCTCTTCTTACGTTTCTTCAATGCAGGTTAAAAACCATTTTGATACAAATTAATAATATTAGTTGCGGCTTGTCTTAGTATTTTTTCAGATTATGCCACTGGTACTTACATAGACTTCCACATCATATTTAATTGACAAATAATGGTGCCAATCCTGTTGTCACATACTGAACTAGACAAAATTTTAATTAAGTGCTTGTTGCTTATTACACCGCGTTTACACATTCGCGCGAATCGCGAGGCGAATAGCGAGGCGAATAACGAACTAGCTGTTTACACATGCGCGTGTTCGTTATTCGCCTCGCTATTCGCCTAGCAATTCGCCTCGAGATTCGCGCGAAATAGCGCGTTTACACATTCGCGCGAATCGCGAGGCGAATAACGAACACGCATGTGTAAACAGTAAGTTCGCTATTCGCCTCGCCATTCGCCTCGCGATTCGTGAGTTCGCGTCGGGAGCGGTTTTTTGGACGCGAATCAAAGGGCACGAATGGCGAACACGAACTTACTGTTTACACATTCGCATGCATTTAGTTGACTGCTAGCGCCCGACCCAACCGAACGTGTAGACAAATTAGAGTGGAGTAAAGTGCGAATTTTAGAATTCCTAGAACTTTATTATAGAGAAGAGCTCATTTGGAACCCAAAACATCGCAATCATAATTACACATAAAAAATATTTTACAAAAAATAAAAACCGACTTCAAAAACACTGAAAAGTTAAAAATAATATAAGAAATAGGTACAGACAACATCACACTTCTATATTGAAGTCGGTGCCAAACGATATCTCCTCGAAAGTCTTAAAATTTGTCACCGACTTCAATATAGAAGTGTGATGTTGTCTGTACCTATTCTTATATTATTTTAAACTTTTCAGCGTTTTTGAAGTCGGTTTTTATTTTTTGTAAAATATTTTTTATTTTTAACTTTTTAGTGAATGAAATCTTTTTAGTAAAAACAAAAACCCTAATTTAATACCAGCTCATCAGTGAGCTGGTATTTCATTAGCGTTTCCATCGATTTTCATGAGATCCCATTATCAGAGAATACAAAAAGAATGTTGAAAATCAGTCCACAATTGGCGGCGTAATCGCATAACATACACACAAAAAAAACATTCGCACCGAATTAAGATCCTCCTCCCTTTTTGAAGTCGGTTAAAAATAAAAACCGACTTCAAAAACACTGAAAAGGTAAAAATAATATAAGAATAGGTACTGACAACATCACACTTCTATTTTGAAGTCGGTGTCAATTTTAAGACTTTATAAGAGATCATCGTTTCGTACCGACTTCAATATCATCATCATCATCATCATCAGAGCCCATATACGTCCCCACCGAGGGGCTCGAGCCTACCCTATATTAGGGTGATTAGGCCTTAGTCAACCACGCTGGCCCAGTGCGGATTGGTCGACTTCACATACATCATTGAACTTCTTCGCAGATGTATGCAGGTTGCCTCACGATGTTTTCCTTCACCGTAGGAGCGTCAGACAAATGAAATTCGAAACGAAAAACACATTGGTACATGGCGGGTCTCGAACCCCGACCCCCCGATTGGAAGGCAAGTGCCGAGTCCGCTGCGCCACCGACGCTCTGTCGCGCGCTGTATATGCAAGTATGTATGTGTATATATAAACACATTCATACACATTACTTACAATATGTATATGTGAGTGTTATGTGCGTGTATGTATGTTTTTTTCTTAATATCATATTATTTGAATATAACAATTATTGTCATTTATTACATTTATTTTCTTATGCCGTCATTTACTTTCTCTCCTTAGCCTAATGGTTGACTGGTAGAGAGCGATGTTTATCACTAAGTCCGCCATATGTTTGTAACATTAAAGCTTAAATTATTAAAAACTAAAATGTAGCACGCATGCCGCCATTATTTTCACGTCCTCCGTGTTCGTGTGCTAATATCAAAATGAATCACCCGCGAATGTGTGAACAGTAGTTCGCGGTGGCACTCGTAGGTACGAATGTTTCGTCGAATGACGAGGCGAATAGCGAACACGAATGTGTAAACGCCACACGAATGTTTCGTCGAATGTTTCGTCGAATGTTTCGTCGAATATTTCGTCGAATGTTTCGTCGAATGGCGAACACGCATGTGTAAATGCGACATAAACAGTAAGTTCGCTATTCGCCTCGCCATTCGCCTCGCGATTCGTGAGTTCGCGTCGGGAGCGGTTTTTTGGACGCGAATCAAAGGGCACGAATGGCGAACACGAACTTACTGTTTACACATTCGCATGCATTTAGTTGACTGCTAGCGCCCGACCCAACCGAACGTGTAGACAAATTAGAGTGGAGTAAAGTGCGAATTTTAGAATTCCTAGAACTTTATTATAGAGAAGAGCTCATTTGGAACCCAAAACATCGCAATCATAATTACACATAAAAAATATTTTACAAAAAATAAAAACCGACTTCAAAAACACTGAAAAGTTAAAAATAATATAAGAAATAGGTACAGACAACATCACACTTCTATATTGAAGTCGGTGCCAAACGATATCTCCTCGAAAGTCTTAAAATTTGTCACCGACTTCAATATAGAAGTGTGATGTTGTCTGTACCTATTCTTATATTATTTTAAACTTTTCAGCGTTTTTGAAGTCGGTTTTTATTTTTTGTAAAATATTTTTTATTTTTAACTTTTTAGTGAATGAAATCTTTTTAGTAAAAACAAAAACCCTAATTTAATACCAGCTCATCAGTGAGCTGGTATTTCATTAGCGTTTCCATCGATTTTCATGGGATCCCATTATCAGAGAATACAAAAAGAATGTTGAAAATCAGTCCACAATTGGCGGCGTAATCGCATAACATACACACAAAAAAAACATTCGCATCGAATTAAGAACCTCCTCCCTTTTTGAAGTCGGTTAAAAATAAAAACCGACTTCAAAAACACTGAAAAGGTAAAAATAATATAAGAATAGGTACTGACAACATCACACTTCTATTTTGAAGTCGGTGTCAATTTTAAGACTTTATAAGAGATCATCGTTTCGTACCGACTTCAATATCATCATCATCATCATCATCACAGCCCATATACGTCCCCACCGAGGGGCTCGAGCCTACCCTATATTAGGGTGATTAGGCCTTAGTCAACCACGCTGGCCCAGTGCGGATTGGTCGACTTCACATACATCATTGAACTTCTTCGCAGATGTATGCAGGTTGCCTCACGATGTTTTCCTTCACCGTACGAGCGTCAGACAAATGTACATATGAAATTCGAAACGAAAAACACATTGGTACATGGCGGGTCTCGAACCCCGACCCCCCGATTGGAAGGCAAGTGCCGAGTCCACTGCGCCACCGACGCTCTGTCGCGCGCTGTATATGCAAGTATGTGTATATATAAACACATTCATACACATTACTTTCATAACACTTACACACACACACATATACAATATGTATATGTGAGTGTTATGTGCGTGTATGTATGTTTTTTTCTTAATATCATATTATTTGAATATAACAATTATTGTCATTTATTACATTTATTTTCTTATGCCGTCATTTACTTTCTCTCCTTAGCCTAATGGTTGACTGGTAGAGAGCGATGTTTATCGCTAAGTCCGCCATATGTTTGTAACATTAAAGCTTAAATTATTAAAAACTAAAATGTAGCAAGCATGCCGCCATTATTTTCACGTCCTCCGTGTTCGTGTGCTAATATCAAAATGAATCACCCGCGAATGTGTGAACAGTAGTTCGCGGTGGCACTCGTAGGTACGAATGTTTCGTCGAATGACGAGGCGAATAGCGAACACGAATGTGTAAACGCCACACGAATGTTTCGTCGAATGTTTCGTCGAATGTTTCGTCGAATGTATCGTCGAATATTTCGTCGAATGTTTCGTCGAATGGCGAACACGCATGTGTAAATGCGACAGACGATACTAAGTATAGTTTGCTTATTCTGAATCGTCGTTTGACAGCACTAAACTAAATTCTAGTCTGGTTTAGTTTGCGTCAACAGAATTGGCACCATTGTAGAACACACTAAATATCTGATATTTTCATGATCAAGAAAAGCCAAGTGCGAGCGGGTCCCTCCGCTTAAATAGGCAAACCAAAATTAACTGTATTTGAATACAATAATACATACGGAACACCGAGATGTATTATTTCAAATGGCACTAAGTTCTCTGATTGCCTCGTATTCACCAGGTAATCTGCTGATTTTGAAGAGAATTTCAAAGAATAAACAGTAGCAGATTGTTTATTTTTAAACAAAGCAGTGCGATTCGATGTTAGTACATGTTACACATTCAATTATTTTTTTATGTTTTTTAAAACGTCGCTCCACACTAGGATTTTCTCCTGTGTCGTGGTGTGGGTGCAATTACAAACATAGAATATCACATTTAGATACGCCCAGACCGGAACAACTTTCTGTAGGTCATACAAAATATTTGTCCCGTACGGGAATCGAACCTGCGACCCGTTGCGCAGTAAGCGATCGCTCCACCTCTGCGCTAACCGTGTCGTCTATTGATTTAAAGGTGTTTTTTTATGAGCTAATAAGATATGAATACCCATTTATTGGCATAAAATTAAAAAGTCATTAATAAAATGATAAATTATTGTTATAAAAATAAAAAATAATTAGTATTTTAGTAAAGTAGGTATTTTTATTTGTCATGAGTTTGGTAGTAAATCAATGTTTAATACACAAACATTTTACTATTACTTTTTTCGACTAAAAGCATTTTATATCTGGTAAAGTAGCGCAGGTACAAATGTTTTGCAAATTCGACCTATCTGAAAAATTATAGTCTACAATTTACATGAAAATTTTGGATTGAATGACATTACGTGTAAACATCTAGAGATGGGACATTTTAATAATGAGTTTTCGATAAGGAATTGATTATTTATTGGTTATTTATTATGAAACGCCGTGTATAATAGAATACAAATCATATTCCGGCGCAAACAGGGCCGCGCTGACTCTCAGCAGCGCCGGTGTGCAAAGCCTATGAAGCGCCTATTTTTTGTCGTCGTGGAGGATCTTCTTCCCGCGCTCGTTTCGTCATCTGGCGCCCCTAGCGTCTTGGCGCCTGTGTGCTCCGCACACTTCGCACATAGGGGCGGCGCGGCCCTGGGCGCAAATTGCAAGAAATATTACTCGCAAAGGCCTATTATAATATAAATGAATTTTTGAATAATAAGTAATTTAAGTGTAATTTATAAGTATGAATACGTAATTTACTTACGCCTAGTTAACGTAACGTAATTTAAGCCTATTTCAAAGAGCAAGGCGGAAAGCTTCTTTTGACCAATGAACAGATCTACAACCACTTAAAAGCTACTTATGAAGTTGCTAAACAACCTCCGTACTGTGAACCTAACTACAAAAGACCTCAAACAAAACCCTCTTGTTGACTTCCAAACAAATCCACCTAGTTTTGAAAAGATTGACAAGCAAATGAAAATGAAAGCAACTGCATCAAGCTCCAGGTCCTGATGGCATTCCTTACATAATATATAAGAAGTGCCCCACAGTACGGAAACACTAACATCTATAAGAAGATCTGGTTAAAGAAGCAGATACCCACGGCGTTTGGCAAGGCGGTTTTCGTTCTCATTCCAAAGAAAAACGAAGTAACTGTCCCAAAGGATACAAAACCAATAGCATTGACTAACACAATATTCAAGATCTTTTTCTCCATATTACAGACTAGAATGACGCATTTCATGAGGAACAACAAGTATTTTAGGCCAAACCACCAGAAAGGGTTTTTGCCCGGTATATCTCAACATCGTTATAAACATATTAATAGACAACTTATTAAGTCATGAAAAGAGATAGGATATAGGTTTAAATTCAACAATAAATTCACAGGGTCAATATTGCCCTTTGCTGACGACCTAGCAATAAACAAGAAATCCAAAACAATGCCAGTTAAGTACTACTACACAAAATAGACCAATTTTGTATGTGGACTAAGGGAATGAGAACGAAGCCCTCCAAATGTTACTGTCTGTGTCTGGGTAGACGAAATACAAAATTTACATCTTATAACCCGGAACTTCTGATAGGAGTTCAGAGTATTTCCACGGTTGCCGAAACAGTACCTTTTAAGTTTCTTTGAAGAAAAATAGATTACAAGAGACGTAGACAGTCACTCCAGGTAGTTGTGGATAGCTTTACAAATGACTTAAATAAGGTAGATGAACTGCCCATAAGTAATATAAAAAAGGCTTGGATATACGAAAACTATCTGACGTCGCGGCTAACTTGGTCTTTTCTTATATACGAATTTAATAAAACCCTTCTCTTGAAGATAGATACCAATGTCATTAAGATATTGAAGTCTTGGTTAGGTCTAGCGCATTCGGCTGATCCCTTAAGACTATTTAGGGATCACAATAATTTGGGATTAAAACTTAAACGACCATCAGAGCTCTATAAACACCTTAGAGTCACTAATCTCTCCCGAACGACAATAACAGTTCAGAGCTAGAGTCTAGGCTTCAATTCCATAAAAAATTCATGATAATCAAATCGGTTAGGGTTAGGTTCGATCAAAAAACCAGCAGACAAAGAAATACTGAAATCCTTTCTTCACCGAGATGAGAATGACAAATATAGGGTACATGCAATGAACTTGGGAGATGCAAAATGACTGGATAACTATCGGTGCATTCTGCATTCCGCTAGCTCTGAAGTGGAAAACTCTACTTTATGATTGGTCGCCTACAATTCTGAAATTCTATCTTAACGCCTTCCAGATGACTCTCCCAGACCAATGTAATCTAACAAGATGGGGAATAGCCACAGAAAAAACATGCTATACGTGTGGCGAAGCACCTGGAACAGCTAGGCACATACTGGTGGGATGCAGAGCACTTAGAAAAGGGTAATTACTCGCTACGTCATGATAAGGTTTTGGGAAACATACGGGAAGTAGTCAGTCAAGCGGTCGCAAGAGCCCAGGAAGGGATGACAACAACCACAAGCCTCATCCAATTCACCAAAGAGGGCTCTAAAACAAAACCAATAAATAAACCCTATTCGATCATATGGCTCGGCACCGGATTGGACCCTTTTGATGGATACGTATGATAAACAATACCAGTTTCCGTCTTACGTAGCGATTACTGCATCCAGGCCAGACATTTTGCTTTACTCTCGCATACTAAAGCGCGTGGTACTCATCGAACTCACCGTGCCGTGGGAAAATAACATTCCCAAAGACCATACATTTAAATTGAATAGATACTACGATCTTACCAACGATATCACAAAAAACGGTTATTATGTTCACTTATATGCGGTAGAAGTAGACGCGAGAGGTATTCCGGCAAAATCGCCAAATCGAGAACGTCCGTGAGCTCACTATTAAACCGCGTAACAAAGGCGGCACTGACGAAATCATATCAAATATGTTTAGGCAGAGAGAGGAGCCGCGGAGTAGTGAAGGTGAATGTTGATGCATTGTAAAGTAGCTACTTAAACCTGCACCTGGATCGTAAGCCCCAGGCACTGCTCTTTAAAGATTTCTGCAACGCGATGGACCCGGCACCCGCACGGTGAATCCATGAAATGCTAAGTTATCGTCTCTCGATTGAGCGTCAATGGCGCTGTGGCCTCGGCACTGCACTTTGCCCCTAGTAGAATAGGGAGGCCCGCGATCGATCCTGCCATGTGTCTTTCGTTTGTTTTTCGTTTCACGAATTTCATATGTACATTTTATCTGACGCTCTTACGGTGAAGGAAAACATCGCGAGGAAACCTGCATACACCTGCAAAGTAATTCAAAGGTGTATGTGAAGTCAACCAATCTGCACTGGGCTGGGGCAGCGTTGCCAGACGTCCCGATTTTGGCGGGACGTCGCGATTTTTAAATCAAAATTAAATGTCCCGCGCGGGACAAGCTCAGTCCCGCTTTTCGGGGATAACTTAACTCTGCCATGCGTGCAGCGTGCTGAGAAAGCACGGCCGGGTGGCACAGACAAGTGTATTTTTATTAAAATACATTGTCTATGGCTATTTTTGCTATCTATTGTTACATAAACGTAATTTAAAACTCAAATAATCAAAAAAGCATACATATTCAAAAAAAGGAAAAAACGGAACCCTTATAGGATCACTTTGTTGTCCGTCCGTCCGTCTGTCTGTCTCAAGACCCTTTTTCTCAGGAACGATGGAGGTATCAAGCTGTAATGTATATCAAATACTCAGGTCTACTGTCCCTTGGAGCTGTAACTAAACTTCTAAGCCAACGCAATCAAAAGATACAGCCGTTTATGTCGCAAATTTCAGCAAATTTTCGACACTCGCAATCGCAAGGGAACCAAAATCTACAGGGTACTTCCCGTGAACTCAGAATCTTGAATACGAAGTAATGTTTTTTTAAAGCACAGATAAAGGAAAAATTGCGAAAACCGTAAATTTTTAGTTACATCCATATTAATATTATAAATGGGAAAGTGTATGTGTGTGTCTGTTTGTTTGTCCGTCTTTCACGGCAAAACGGAGCGACGAATTGATTTTAAGTGGAGATAGTTGAAGGGATGGAGAGTGACATAGGCTACTTTTTGTCTCCTTCTAACTCCCCTCGTCCCTAAAATGGGGTTGTGGAAGTTTGTATGGAGCATTCCGCAATTTTCAAGGTAGAAAGCTAAAAATTGGTATGCGGACTATTTGTGACTAACAATAAAATCGTGCATCATTTTTTTTTGGAAATCTGCTCCCAACTCCTTAAAAGAGGGGGTGAAATTTTATATGGGATTTTTCGCAGTTTTCAAGGTAAGAAGCTGAAAATCGGTACACACGCTCTTTGTTAACAACGAAAAATACCTGCCTTATTTTTTTGGAAATTTTCCGTGTTACCCCGAACTTAACGTGAGCAAAGCCGCGGGCAAAAGCTAGTCATATAATAAAAATACATGGGTGAACTTTTACTTATACCTACAGGTTTGTGCGGAACCCTCGGTGCGCGAGTTCGACTCGCACTTGGCCGGTTTTTTTTACTACTTACGTCCCACTTTCGACGAAAGAATCCCGCTTTTTTATCTCAAAACGTTTCAAAATCACGACTTGCCAAAAAAAATCTGGCAACGCTGGCTGGGGCCCTATTTTTGAATCATTTTTCCGGCATCGAGTGCTCGCCAGTGTTCGATTTCTACTTATTTCCGTTTTGTTTTTGACGAAAATCAAACCAATATTGATCTTCGTCGTAATGTTCTATCGATTTTCATCGCAAGAAAAACGAAAATCAATAGGAATCGAGCACAGATGACACTTGAAAAGCGCTCGATGCCGGAAGAATGATTCAAAAATAGAAGCCCCTGGGCCAGCGTGGTTTGACTAAGGCTTAATCGCCCTAACATAATTACTTAGGGTAGGCTCGTGCCCCTCGGTGGGGGCAAACGTAGATTTCTTAAGAGGAAATCGTACAGTCCGTTTTTCCATAGAAACGTAGTCCCCTGTTTCCTTCCTGGATAATGGCACTAATTGCTTAATTTTTTCCAATAAAATAAATGGCCACTATAAGCTTTTTCCTGTTTTCCTTTTTTTATTAAGTTAATTATTAAAACAGATTTTAAACCTTCAAAAACCTAAAAAAATGACCTAATTTTCTGCTGTATTCAAACGTCCAGCAAACAAACCGAAGAAGATTATATGAAAAATGCAAAACATAGAAACACAGAGAAAGTCTTGCTTTAATTTTTAACGCAAAAAGTACCTAATTAAATCGGTAAATTTTTCGCTTAGAAAACAGGGGACTACGAAACGTATATTTTGTGTAGGTACTTTTCATAATGTGTTTTCGGTCCCAGCTGCAGTTGTCCCTATCGAGCTCAGTTTACTTGTTTGGACACACAGCGAGACAGCAATACATTTTACAAATACCTATTTTTGAATTCTCTCGACCTTGGTGTTTCCTCATTATAAATAATATTAATTTGACATACCTAATAATTTGATTAATAATTTGATCCATGTATTAATTACTTGATATTTTATCAATATACCTACATACATAATATCAGTAAAATTAAAATATGTAATGGTGAAAGGAAAATGTGACTTTTTTTTATAATCAATTACCCGGCCTCCACATTACTCGCGAAATTGAACTAAGTTAAGCGAATACAATAGTGTGGACTTGGAGAGGCACTTCGTCTTAAGCACCGATTACACTTCACGATCCATCGGGAGTTAAAGCACCGATTAACACTTAACGTTCCATCGGGGACGATTTTCAGAAAGAGTTCTAGCTAGTGTGGTCGAATCGCTGTTAGGCAGTTAGGGTCCCGATATCGTGCGATCGTGGTTGCCCGATCGCCCTAACTCCCTAGTTAGGGCGTAACGGCGCTTCCTCTGCCTCTCCATATTCGGTTCGTATTCGATTCGTGTTCGGTTTTGTTGAGGAATTATATCTGCTACAGAACGTAGCCTCCTCTATATACTCGTAGTTTGTGATCTGTGGTCTGTCTACTCTCTACTAATAAAATGGTTACCGTGAAGATACGTGTTCTCATTTTTATTTATTCAATACGCTTCCACTGCGCTCTAATTATAAAATAGTACTTATATGGAAATAATTGTAAAATTTTTGTGCATAACCTCCAAGAAGAGATGGCATACAAAGAAGAACTGCCGAAGCTTACCGAAAAATCCAATTTCGGTCACTGGAAATTCAGGCTGAAACTATTATTGGAAGAAAAGGGCGTAGATCACGTGTTAACACAAGGAAAAGCAACAACGGTGGAAGCCGAATTTAAGAAGAACGACGCGAAGGCGAGATCCATAGTTGTGCAATGCTTGCATGACAGGTACATCGAGATTGTAAAACCGTGCACTACGGCACTCCAAATGCTGTCTAAGCTTGAAGACACATTTGAACGCAAAAGTATATTCAACAAGCTCAGATTGAAACGAGAACTTATAACACTAAAATGCGCACCGGGTGAGAAATTACAAGATAACTTTTTGAAGTTCGACTCCCTACTGAGCGAATTGGACGCCATTTGGCTCGAAAGTTGACGATATGGACCAAATTTGTTACCTTTTATCTTCGCTACCTACAGCATGTGACAACGTTATTACATCGATAGAAACTATGACGGCGGAAAAGCGATTAACATTGAGTTTATAAAAGCAAGGTTACTAGACGCAGAGATAAAGTGCTTTTGAAAGAGGAAACAAACAGTGAAAATAGTTTCATAACATGCTATGGCTGTAACCGGAAGGGGCATGTCATTAGGGATTGTCTGGAGAAGTCCACACTGACAGAAATGCAATCAAGACGGTTAAGTAGAGGCAGGTTTAGAGGCAGTTTAAATCGCAGAGGCAGAGGAAGGAGCTCATCGAGTCGAGGTGGTGCCACACGGAGCAACATGGCTTATGAGGATGTCGTATCATTCACAGCGTTTAGTGCAAACGATGGGTGTGAAAATGTAGAGTGTGTGCGTTTTATTGTAGACTCTGGTGCAACTGACCATTTGATAACGAGTGACTATGAACAGTACATGGACAACGTTGAAAATCTGGACACTGAAATTAAAATATATATAGCTAATGGACAATATTTAACGAGTACAAAACGGGGTAAGTTGGCACTAAAATTTCATAATATTCGAGTTATTATAGAAGGGTTAATTGTTCCACAATTGTCTCACAATTTATTGTCAGTAAGAAAGTTGTTAGAGAAAGGGTTTGATGTGAAATTTAATAAAAACAATATTTATATTACAAATAGAAAGCAGGAAATTAGTGGTAAATTGTCAGGTAAACTTTATGTAATAGTGCAATGTATAAGTGCAATGTATAAGTGAGAGTTGTTTAATGTCTAAAAATGTATGGCATCAGAGATTAGGCCATGCAAACAAAAATCAGTTGAGAACACTGAAGTTACCATATAGTGATACACCATGTGATCCCTGTATGGAAGGTAAATCGACCCGATTACCTTTTCAAGCTACTCGGAAGCCACGTTCTCGTCATGTAGGAGAGCTAATCCATACTGTCATCTCAGGTCCAGTCAGCACACCAAGTCTTGAAGGCGAAGTTTATTACCAGGTAATTATAGACGATTTTACACATTTTTGTGAAGTCTATATGTTAAAAAGAAAGTATGAGGCAACTGACAGATTAATTGAATATGTTAATAGAATGGAAAGACAGACAGGATGTAAAATAAAAAAAATAAGGAGTGATAATGGAGGCGAGTTTAAAAATACTAAAATGGATAACTTCTGCAAATAAAAAGGAATAATTCTACAATTTACAACAGCATATTCACCTCAGTCAAACGGAGTTGCTGAGAGGATGAATAAGACAATTTATAATAAAGGAAGAACATTATTGATCGAAACGGGATTACCAAAATTTCTATGGGCAGAAGCGGTACGATGTGCAGTATATCAGATTAACCGATGTCCATCATACGCTATCAACTTTCAAACACCAGCTGAAAAAATGTATGGGCACAAAGATTTATCAAAGTTAAGAGTATTCGGTTCAAAAGTATGGGTGCACATTCTGCCTCAACAGGACAAATTACTACAGCGAGCTAGAGAAATGAGATTTGTAGGGTACCAGTCTCATGGATATCGATTATGGGATCCGAAAAATAATGAGGTCATTGTTTCGAGAGATGTTCGATTCGATGAGTCACAAGTGAAGTATAATGAAACTGAAATTAGTCAAGCATACAATGAAAAGAATGTTTATAAGTACTATGAGGAAGAAGAAACGAATGAAGAAAATTCTACAGAAATGGACAGAAAAGAGAGAGAATCAGGAAGTTATTGAAAAGCCTATTGAGGAAAAGAATACATAAAGACTAGAGAATGATCAAGAAGACAAAAACATGCAACAGACAAGATCAGGGAGAAATATACACAAACCAAAAGAACTAGATGACTATGAACTATATACAGCATATTGTTTACTATCAGGAGATCCAAAAAACTATGACGAAGCAATACAAGATAAGGAATGTAAAAAGAGAATTAGATTCACAAAGTATGTTACAGGTATGGGAAGAAGTTACATTGCCAAAAGGAAGTAAAACTATAAATACAAAGTGGCTGTTTAAAACGAAACAAGATGGAACTAAAAAAGCTCGATTGGTCGCAAGAGGTTTTCTACAGGAGAGTATAGATGATAATTATGCTCCTGTCGCTAAAATATCTACAATAAGATTAATGATGAGTATTGCAGTCAATGAAAACTTAAGCTTAAAACAGTTTGATGTGCCATCAGCATTTCTAAATGGTGCAATAGATAGAGATGTGTATATTGAATGTCCAGAAGGATTAAAAATACAGGAAGGAAAAGTACTAAGGTTAAAGAAAGCTCTGTATGGGTTAAAAAATGCACCACGATGCTGGAATCAAACATTTCACGAATTTATGACAAAACATGGATTTGAACAGTCAAAACATGACTTATGCTTGTACAGAAAGGGCAAAACGTGGATATTACTATATGTTGATGACATTTTACACCTCGGCAATGACGAAAAGATAACACAGCTACTGGAAAAGGAGTACAAAGTCAAAAATTTAGAAGTACAGAATTATCTAGGATTAGAAATAACGAGGAGTAAAGATACATTGGAAATTAGGCAAACCAACATGATATACAGACTTTTGGAAAAGTTCCACATGCAAGAAGCCAAAGGCAGCATAACACCAATGGAAGTCAACTACCATGAAGAAGTCACTTCATCGTCTGAAGTAATTGATGTTCCTTTTAAGGAACTGGTTGGTGCATTACTTTTCATCTCACTAAACAGTCGTCCGGATATTACTTATGCAGTGTCCTATTTGACAAGATACTTGGATAAGCCCACACAAGCATTATGGACAGCAAGCAAAAAGGTACTGCGCTATCTCAAGGAAACACCCAAAAAGGGGCTGCTATATGTGAAGACTGATGACTCAACAGTGCTTAAAGCTTACTCAGATGCAGATTGGGCTGCAGATCGGATTGATAGAAAAAGCACCAGCGGCTGCGCCATCTATCATGGAAAAAACTTAATAACATGGTTCTCTAAGAAACAGACATGTACTGCCCTTTCAACCGCAGAAGCAGAGTATGTTGCAGCTGTTCATACAGTTAGTGAACTCATACATTTAAAGGGTCTATCATCTGAGTTTTTGGACAGCAAAACAAATTGTTTAGCTCACTTATACATTGACAATCAGAGTACTATAAACATAATTAAAAATCAATTCAATACTAAAGCATCTAAACATATTGCGATAAAATACCACTACATTAAAGATATAATAAACAAGGGATTGGTAAGTCTGCCATATGTGCCAACAAATGAAAATATTTCAGATATATTTACTAAGTCTCTACCTATTAATAAACATGTGTATTTATGTAACAAGTTCAATTTAACAGATTAATACTAGTTTCTTTATACTAGTTTATTAATACTAGTTAATAAAATGCTGTATTTGTATTGTTAAACTCTTTATTTCCTAATTTAAATACATAAGTTGGTCTATGTTTACATAGAGTAAGTTAGTTGTGCGTAGGTAGAGGTGACATAGTATACATTATTTTGTAATTAGATGTGAACTTGTTTAGAGTTAAGGTTTGCAGAGTAATTAAATTCATTTTATTATGTAACTCATTCTAATATAATTTAATAATGTATAGTGTTCAAGTTATATGATAAAACCCTATAACTTGAGGGGCTGTGTTGAGGAATTATATCTGCTACAGAACGTAGCCTCCTCTATACCGGGTGTAACTGAACACCCCAATAACATTTAAGGGACATATACGTTAGATACTAAATCGACCTTCGGTGCTTGTCTGAGACCTAGAACCCCAATACTTTCAGAGTTATTTGATTTTAAACTGAAAGCAAAAACTTTCAAGTGACAACCATAAGCAGCTCTTAACACAAAAGAAATTTAAACACAAAATGACACGTGACAGACGTGAGCGTAGTATTCCTCGTACGCTTATATAGGGCTTTCGGCACTTAATACCAAAAATACTTTATTTAGTTTGTATGACGTGAGCATAGTATTCCTCGTACGCTTACGTAGGGCTGTCGGCACTTAATACTAAAAAATAATTTATTTAGTTTGTATGGGAAATAAAAATAGGTTTGTTAGCCCTAATATTTTTCCTACAGAATCTCTACTTCTGAGGGATACATACCCTTAAATGTTATTGGGGTGTTCAGTTACACCCTGTATACTCGTAGTTTGTGATCTGTGGTCTGTCTACTCTCTGCTAATAAAATGGTTACCGTGAAGATACGTGTTCTCATTTTTATTTATTCAATAGGTTTTGATCCGGTTTGGCCGTCCTATTGATTGTATGGACGCTTGCGCACTCATACGTATTCGGTTCGTGTTCGATCCGTGAATTCTCACTTCGAGTCGTTTTTAGGTGTTCATCAGGATGGCGGGTCTCCATCATTTATTTATATTATTTGATGGAGTTGTTAGTAACGTTTATATGTGTATTTATAATGATTGCTTGATCGTTTTTTGTTATAAAATAACAATTCATACTGGAAAACATATTGTTATAAGCGCCTTCAGCTTATTCAAATATCAATTAATTAAGCTGGAACTTTTGCTCGTAATTCCTTTCCCATAAAACAAACTTTTCTTAGTCCTAGTTTTGCACCCTTTCCCCTTTTGAATATGCTGTCTCATTCTTTTGTCCCAAGGTTGCCTTGAAGAGATTGCTTTTTAGCAACAAGGCCGACTATTTGTACTGATCGGTTTTTTTAAATATTTCATACATTTTATGTTCCTTTTTAGGGTTCCGTAGTAAACAAGGAACCCTTGTTGTTTCGCCATGTCTGTCTGTCTGTCTGTCTGTCCGCGCTTTTACTCAGAGACTATTAGTACTAGAAAGCTGTAATGCCAAAAAAGTGGCGGAAAAAAACATTGAAAAAAAAATTTTTTAGGGTAGCTCCCATACAAGTAAAGTGGGAGTATTTTTTTTTTCAACTAACCCATCGTGTGGGGTATTGTTGAATGGGTCTTTAAAAAATAATGTAAGGTTCAGAACACCATTTTTTCGATTTAGGGATGCGTGCAAATTTTTGTTAGAGGTAAGTGCCCCCCCCCCCCCTCTATGTGGTAAACGGTTATATTATACATATGGACACGTGAAAAAAATTACAACAGTAGTATACATATATAACGAAGTTTAAACGAAAACTATCAGAGCTGAGTACTAAGTAAAAACTAAAAAGGACGACTAACTTATAAAATGTAAGTACTCGGAAAGTAAAATTTCATTGAAAATTAGTACTGAATATAAATTTACGAACCACGTGAAGTTAAGGAAATATAACATCTTTGCAGCTTTAATAATAATAATATAGCCCAATTTAATAGCAACGATTTAGTAATATGTGGCAACGTGTTGTGAGGTGTGAGTGTGAACTCAAAGTTGGCATTTGCAACTACAGAACCAGACACTGCGCGTGGCCCGACACGCACTTGGCCGGTTTTCAATACATATTTTTGTGGCATCAGAATTTAAATATTCGATTTTATGTTAAGACATGATCCCGCCATTTAATAAGCAAAGCCGGATTTTGTCAAAGCTAAGCATTTACCAAAATTATAATATTGGGTATCAAATAGTACCAAATGAGTACTAAATTGCAGTGGATTTTTAAAAAACAGGAAGTGATCCCGCCATCTTGACGTTTATCGCACAACCGTCTAAAACTCGAATCGAATACGGATAAGTGAGCAAACGCTAGGACGTAAATTTTCCGTACGGTTTTTTCACGTATATCGAACACGAACCGAATACTACGTATAAGTGCGAAAGCGCTCACGCTCCACCGACGTCCACCCTTCCAACTGTCACTGTTGATGAGGTGCGAACGCTCATCAAGGACCTCCGCCCCCGTAGCGCTCCCGGCTCTGATGGCCTTTCTAACAGGATTCTTAAAATCCTCCCTGCCCAACTCATCTGCCTTCTGGTAGCTATCTTCAAAAGCGCCATGGCCCACTGCATTTTTCCCGCTGAGTGGAAAGAGGCGGACGTTGTCGGCATTCATAAGCCCGGCAAGGACGCCACCCTGCCCTCCAGCTACAGGCCTATCAGCCTCCTCAAATCCATCGGCAAACTCTACGAGCGGGTCCTTCTGGCCCAGCTCAAAGACTTTGTCGCATCCTACAACATCCTTCCCGACGAGCAGTTTGGCTTTCGAGCCAAGCACTCTTGCACCCATCAAGTGCACCGCATCACGGAGCACATCCTTTCTAATTTCACCCGCAAGGGTAAGAAACGGGACACAGTGGCCCTCTTCTTCGATGTAGCGAAGGCATTCGACAAGGTCTGGCACACTGGCTTAATTTATAAGCTTTATAAACTAGGCGTGCCGGACCGTCTCGTGCTCATCTTGCGAGACTTTCTGTCGAATCGCTCTTTTCGCTGCCGCGTGGAGGGGACCCGTTCCCGCCCCCATCCCATCCGAGCCGGAGTCCCTCAAGGCTCCGTACTCGCTCCATTGCTCTTTTCACTATACGTGAACGACCTCCCTAAAACCCCAGGTGTCCAACTCGCGCTTTTCGCGGACGACACAGCCCTCTTTGCATCAGGCCGTAACATCCATCGCCTGTGCAAACTCCTCCAAACAGCCGCCGACTCTCTCGGCGACTGGTTCCGCACTTGGCGCGTCGAGGTGAACCCCGACAAAAGTGCAGCGATACACTTCGAGCGGGGTCCATCCCGGCGCATTAACGCCCTCAGCTTAAGCTGTTTGATCAGCCTATCCCTTGGTCCCAGCAAGTCAAATATCTGGGCGTCACGCTCGATTCCCGAATGACGTTCGCACCCCACATCAGAGCAGTGCGCAACCGAGCGCTCTTACTCGGCCGCCTGTATCACCTCATACGCAGTAGCAGTAAAATGTCACTTCGCCACAAGCTGACACTTTACAAAACCTGCATTCGACCTATTTTAACCTACGCCTGCGTAGTGTTTGCCCACATTCCCAAATCTTGCCTTTACAGGCTCCAAGTGGTCCAAAACCGATTCTTGCGCCGCGCCACCGGCGCTCCCTACTACATGCGCAATGTCAACCTCCATCACGACGTCGACCTCCCATCGGTTGAGGCCCACATCCGTGATATTTCCGAACGCTACTTCGCTAGCGCCACTATCCACCCAAATTCCCTTATTAGACAGGCGGCCGATTACACCCACATCTGTAGTGTAACGACGGTCAACAATCGTCGACTGAGGAACATCCTCCTCGATCCCCCCGACCCGATCACGCGAGCGAATGATCTTCTTCCCCCGATTTCCAATTCTCGATCAAACACTGCACACTCATGCACTAGTCCCACACACCGCACTCGTAGAACAAGAGTGCGAAGGCCCGGTCTACACAGTCAGCGATATACCAGGTACAGATATGTGCCTGGTCGCTTCTCACCACCCTCCACTACACGGCGAACTCGAGCGTCCGAGCCTCAGAGGCGCGCTCGCGTTGCAGCCGCTCCCCGCACCGGCTATAACCGCCTGGTGAGTGGTGACTCTACTCAGAGAGCGGGACACCCCTCGTGGTGATGCCTCTCTGAGCTAGAAATCCATCAGGTTAGGTAAGCCAAACGAGGCTTGAGGACCCACCAAAGTTCTCGCCTTCTTCTAAATAATTAAGGTGAAGCTGTAACAGCCATCTGCGGCTAACAGCATAGGTCCCTCAATATTGACCGTATGCTTAAAGACACAAGTTACTATCAGTCGCCGCACGGCGCTCGATGTGAGCGGATTGTTGCTGTATATCGGAAGGGAAATTGGCCTCGTGTGCCAAGAAAATGTCGTCCAAAAAAGAAAAATCTGGTTCTGGTGGAAATGTTCTGGACATGTAGGTATAAAGCTATACCAAATGTATTTCTCGTCGCTAAAAATTTTAGTGTCACTGCTAATCGTTGTTTAGCACTTTCTCTAAATAATGTCTTCTTTCTGAATATAATTATGGTGTCACTAATTTAAAACATGGTCTTATTGTGCAGAATTTATTCGTAATTTTTTACGAATTTTTACGTAATTCATACATATTGCAGTTTTATTTTATTTTTATTTTTTTTACATTGCCTCAATTTTTTTTATCTATCTATCGCATATCGCATTACACAAAAACATGAGATTCTGTGTAGCAGTGGTTCGATCCTGGTGTAGAGCATTATTTTTTCATAAATTTGTTTTGATTATTTTATTAATTTGTTATTTTATTATTTTATATTAATTACTTGTTTTTTATTTATAATTTTGTTTCCAGAAGAAAAAGATTTAAGTTAAGATTGAAAACGCGATTTTTTAATCGAATTAATTTTCAGTTAAAATCCTACCATCGGAAAAAAGTTTCACTTGCTCCGTGGTTTCATAAAAGCACTCAGTGATTCACTTTTTTATTTTTTTCAACTTTTACACCATGGACCTACAAAATCTTTTTTTCCGGTCCGTGATTTACACCCGCAGTTGCGGCAAGGGCGATACCATTTCTTTCATATTTGGAGAGTACAGGAGCTATCCTTCTAACACCACGTTCGGTTGCCTACTGAGTTAGGGAGGCGTCAGGCGATCTAATAAGCTAAAGTCTGTTTTTTAATCTCGTAGACTAAACGGACATTTCCTGGGTTACCAATTTTTGACTCTTTTTAAATAGTGATGTACCCCAACCGGAAAATTTCGGTTTACTAGCGGCTACTATTTTTTGTAGGAGTAATTATTTTACGTCGAATTTTAAAAAAATCGGCTTCCTATACAAAATAATCATAATGGTTTAAAATAATAATAATTGAATTAATGTTACTAAGGAAAATAATAACATTTGTTAAGAATTCGTCATTAAGTTTCTTGTTATCATAAGTACCTACATCCATGCATAGATAGGATACCCTTTACCAAAGACATTATAAGAGATAGACCGACAATACGCGCGGCCTCTAAAAAACCCCTTCAACCACAACAGCGGTCAGGCGGCCGCTACCATACTGTATTTGTACTGCATTCGACTGTCGAGCGCGCGTCAAGTTATAAAAATACTTAAACATGCCCAAATAACTTCGTTTTGTAGTGTAAAAAACGAACAGTAATAAAAACTAAATCACATTGTAACATTATTTATTACCGATGAGTCTTAATTATGCTTATTTATTTAGCTATTATCATAACAAAATTGGTTGAAGGGGACTTCATACATTTCGTTTGCATTGTTGGTCTACTCTTATAATGTCTTTGCCCTTTACCATCGTCAACTAATTACCGGGTACTACACTATACAGGATCATTCTTTAAGTAGGAGCGAAAATCGAAAAATAATCTAAGGATCAATATTAAAAACTAATTTGTTAATTATTTCTTTAATCACAATATTTATTTTATATATATATTTTTAAATATACATAAATGCTGCACTAGTTGTTGAGAGCAGCATTTTTAGGCTCGTATTAATGAACGCATCTCAAAGTTGAGATCGATCTTAAGCTGCAGTTTTGACGTTTAATGTATGGAACATCTGTCAAAAACAGTATCTTAAGATCGATCTCATTCTTGAGTTGCAATTATTAATACGAGCCTTAGATTTTTTTACTTTTTTAAAAAATATATTTCATTTTTTATATATAATAATGGATGTGTCCTGAAGCGTCCCTTAATTTTTTCGGGGTGATAAAAAAATAACCGCGTTTATAACTAGTGTTAAACTACCCTTACGGAGTTATTTAACGCCCAGAAGTGTTAATTTTTTCTATTGTAAATACCAACACGCGTAAATAAGGCTTCATCACTCCATCAAATGTTGCACTCAATGTTTGTGTTTCTTTTTTATAGAAGTCGTTTGCTTTTCGGACCCGTAGCATGAAACATGCAGTTTTATTTAAGTTTCATGCTCCGCTCGCTTCGCTCGCTCCACTGTTTGTGGTCACAATATCTGGCCTTTTTTTTTTAGGAGGGAACTTTTACTAACTAGTTCGACAAGGGGCCGCGGCTGACGAGGCCGCCCCAAGGATATGCCATTGGACTCGGGTATAAGAAACCCCATACCTGGCTAAAATCCCTCCAGATACTTCTACCTCCGTAGGGACACAATCGGGATCGGCTATACCCATTCCCCGATTGCGCCCCCTGGAGGGTAGAATAGGCTAGATGACAAAAAAAATTTTTTTGCTTTAATAGAAGCTCATTCATATAATAAACAAATAAAAAATCGGTTTTCGAATAACTATAAAAACAACCAAGATATAAGGTACCTATAAAAGATTTTTCTCCATCTCTTTCTAGCAAAACGGAAATTTACAAGGAGTTTATATGGCCGTACTTAACTATGACGTCACGGTTGATGTCGGATCTCTCTGTCTAATCGCCTTCAAATTAACAACTTAAAATGCTTGTATCTAACGTATTTCTTAGCCGATTTTAATTCTAATTTCACAGAACTGCATCTTTTTTCCACTGTATTTTAATATTTAATGACGAGACGTAAAAATTAGAATTCAGTCATCATCCCAATTGGCGCAACCGCCAGGTCTTACCTCTACGGGGGGGTCGACAAGTATGCTAGAATTCGACCCCCCAGGCGGGGCAGCCCAGGGGTGAAAAGTGTCTCCCAAACGGTTGTCAGCCGGTCGGGCCATTTCATCCCTGGTTTGCTTAGGGGATTTGGTTGCGCGCGTTCAGAAACGCTCGCCTCCTCCTCCCCAACCGCCTGCGCCACAATATCTGGCCTGACCTAACCTACAGTTTTCAGTTTGATGCTATAAGTTTTCTCGATAACAATTCACTATCGGCGGCTTTTCCAGCTATCTCAAAGCGATCACTCGCTATCGCTTTCATCACATAACAATAGTTTTAATGTCACAGGTGACATTAGAACTATTGTTCTAATGTCACGAAAGTGATAGCGAGTGATCGCTATGAGATAGACTGTAGGGCCGCGGGTCCGCATAGCATTTCCGTTCTATACGGACCCGGGTCCCTTTAGAAGTCTATTGCTATCCGGACCCAGGCGAGAAAGAATGGCGACGAGGCGGATTTTACTTAGTATTGATTTTTGCGAGCGGAGCATGAAACATGCAGCTTCGTGCTCACAATGTCTAACCTAACCTACAGTTTCAGTATTTATTATTCTATAAAAGCTTTATTTCGATTACACTTCTATCGGATCAAATAGCAATTGATTTCTATACGGACCCGGCCCCCCGGTCCGAATAGCCACTCCGAAACACGATTCATAAAACCGGTATCATAGGACAGCACTACGACAATAAGCTGGCAACATTATTTTTGCGTTTGACGTTTGCATTTGTCAAATTGGCCTACGTGATTAAAAACAGACTTTACAGTCGAATCGAAACTGAACCGTTGCGATCGACCAATCAGAACGCCACATTATCACGTCATCGAGCAGTTGAAAGGCAATATAAGCGCTCCGATTGGTCGACCGCAACGGTTCAGTTTCGATTCGGCTGTAGCTTATTAGCTGAATTGGGCCTCAGAACGCCCTAACTGCGCTAATGCTGGTTTCACTCGAGGGCAGAACAGTGGGACAGAACAGTTTGGAAGGACAGTGGCGTTTAAAAATAGGACAGTCCGCGAGTGATAGCGATGGAGCGTCGACGACATCGGCGACATTAACGCCACTTACTCAAAATTGGGACAAATAGCTCTGGATGAGTTAATTAAAATTGTAAAAAATTATATAAATAGGAAAGAAATACTTTGGATCAGACCCTGGCTAGCAAGAAGACCAGTAGGCTTACTCTTGAACCAATTCCGATCGATCGGCATTGAGATTGTGATTTTTCGAACGCTTATTCAGCAACATTACATAAATCAATTAACAGCATTATTCATAAAAAAATGTTAATCAACGTCCTAAGCATTAATTAACTAATCAATGACTTAAGCATTAAGCAATGCTTAAAAAATTCGTATTCATAAACGGTACTTAAATGTTGCTTACTTAAATACTAGTTAAATTTTTAAGCATTGAAAACTATGTGGTAGGTAGTTAGTATATTTTGTTTAGAAAACCTGTACTTTTTCCTAAATTCCTAATCATCATATTCCAGCATAGGGTCCAACCTAGGTTTATAAACTTTCGGAGGGTCCTGTGCCTGGCACTGGGCCCCCTGGAGGAGCGGTTCCGGGCGGTGATCAATACGAGCATCGCCTCGGGCCGTTTCCCTCAGTGCTGGAAGGTGGGGCGACTCTGCCTTCTGCGGAAGCCGAATCGCCCCGCCGATGCCCCGTCGGGGTACAGGCCGGTGGTGCTGCTCGACGAGGCCGGGAAGTTTTTTGAGAAAATTCTCGCTTCCCGGCTCGTCGTGCATCTGGAGGGCCCGGGACCGGACTTGGCTGAGTGCCAGTTCGGTTTCCGCACCGGCCGGTCCACCGTGGACGCCGTGGCCCACCTCAAGAGGTGGACTGAGGGGGCCACGTCGGCGGGGGAGGTTGTCGTTGCGGTGTCATTAGACATCCGCAACGCATTCAACAGCCTCCCCCACGAATGCATAGAGGAGGCACTGCGTTTTCATGGAGTGCCCCTCTACCTCCGCTCCCTCATCACCGATTACCTCCGCGGGAGGGAAATCGTGTATGAGGGGGCGGACGGTCGCGTCCACAGGTGGCCGATGGCGGCGGGAGTACCCCAGGGTTCCGTGCTGGGCCCTCTGCTCTGGAACCTGGGGTACAACTGGGTTCTGCGGGGCAACCTCCTGCCGAACATGGAGGTTGTCTGCTTCGCCGACGACACCCCTGTCGCGGCGAAGGGCCGCACGTATGAGGAGGCGGTCCACCTGGCGTCGGTCGGCGCGACGATGGTCGTCCGGTGCATCCGCCTCCTCGGGCTGGACGTGGCCGTCGAGAAGACGACGGCCATTTCGTTCAGGCCGCCGCGTCGCCGCAGACCCCAGGCGGGGCTCCGTGTCCGAGTAGAGGGGGTGCAAGTCCAGATCGAGAGCTCGATGAAGTATCTCGGTCTGGTGCTGGACCCCCGATGGGATTTCGGGGAGCACTTTAAGCTCCTCGCCCCAAGGCTGTGTGCCGCCGCGGCAGCCCTCGGACGGGTCCTCCCCAACGTGGGGGGACCAGGCGCAGCGAGCCGTCGACTTTATCAGACGGTGATAAAGTCGATGGCGCTGTACGGAGCCCCGATTTGGGCGGAGCGTCTCGCCCCCCGAACGGTGGCCCTCCTGCGTAGGCCGCAGAGGGTCATTGCCACCCGGGCCGTGCGGGCCTACCGCACGGTCTCTCACGGGGCGGCCTGCGTTCTAGCGGGCTCGCCTCCGTGGGATGTCGAGGCACGCGTCCTTGCGGCCGTGCACCGACATCGGGTGGCAGCGAGGAGTCGGGGGGAGCGCCCCCTCCCGCAGGAGGTAGCGCGCACAAGGCTCCTGGCGCAGAGGGAGGCTCTCCGCCAGTGGGCCGAGACGCTCGCCCACCCAGCTGCCGGCCACTGGACGATCGAGGCCGTTCGTTCAGTGTTGGAGGAGTGGGTTGGGCGCCGGCAGGGCAGCCTCACCTACCGGATGGTGCAGATGATGACCGGCCACGGCTGCTTCGGCCATTATCTGCACCATGTCGCACGGAGGGAGGAGACGCCGCAATGCCACCACTGCGGCGCTCCCGACGACACGGCCGGACACACCCTCTCGGAGTGCCCGGCCTGGCGACCCCAGCGCGACGCATTAGCCCTCGCGCTGGGCCTAGGTAGGGGTGCGCCCGTCGTGCTGGCCAACGTCGCACGCGAGATGCTGACCAGCGCGACGGCGTGGGAGGCTGTCGCCTCCTTCTGCGAGGAAGTGATCTCGCAGAAGGAGGCAGCGGAGCGGGCGCGAGAAGTTGACCCTCTCGCCGCACCGCTCCGGCGCAGGCGGTTGGGTAGGAGGAGGCGCACGTTCCTGGACGCGCGCCACCAACTCCCCTAAGCAAGCTGGGGATGAAATGGCCCGGCCGGCCGACAACCGGTCGGGAGACACTTTTCTACCCCTGGCCTGCCCGTCTGGGGGGTCGAATTATGGCACTTGTCGACCTCCCCGTAGAGGTAAGACCTGGTGCTTGCGTCAGGCCTACTATCCAGGGGGCGCACTCGGGGAATGGCTAACGCCGATCCCGAGTGTGTCTCTACGGAGGTAGAAGTTGCTCTGGAGGGTGGTTTAGCCAGGTATGGGGTTACCCAGGTAACCCGAGTCCAATGGCATATCCTTGGGGCGGCTTTGTCAGCTTTCAGCCCCTTGTTGAACCGTAAAGAGATTCCCCCGTCTCCGAAAGTTTATAAACCTTTTTTTTTTTTTTGAGACGGGGGAATCTCTTTACGGTTCAACAAGGGGCTGAAAGCTGACAAAGCCGCCCCAAGGATATGCCATTGGACTCGGGTTACCTGGGTAACCCCATACCTGGCTAAACCACCCTCCAGAGCAACTTCTACCTCCGTAGAGACACACTCGGGATCGGCGTTAGCCATTCCCCGAGTTTATAAACTTTATAAAGGTTTATAAACTTTCGAACGCGATTGCTGGAATTCATTTATATCAATTAGATCTTGGTCGAAATCATTTAGATCGTCACCAAAGTCAATATAGGTACTCGTATTCCATTTTTTTACACTAATAAAAACACGAACTCAAATCACAAAATGTAGCAAACATTCACACAGCTGTTCAATAAAGGTTTATAAACTTTCGAACGCGATTGCTGGAATTCATTTATATCAATTAGATCTTGGTCGAAATCATTTAGATCGTCACCAAAGTCAATATAGGTACTCGTATTCCATTTTTTTACACTAATAAAAACACGAACTCAAATCACAAAATGTAGCAAACATTCACACAGCTGTTCAAAACAAAGATTTTTTTCCGCCATTTTGTTTATTAGCGAATTAAACAAGTGTTGCTTAAAAGTTAAATAACGTTTATGAATAACGCTGTAAGAGTTTAGTAGTAATGTTTGAATCACAACTTAAGTCAAATAATATTCCTTTAATATAAATAAGTTCACTTACCTTTTGAACTGCTGCTAAGTACTCGGCTTTTGCCCTTGAGAGAGCAACTGCAGTCTGCTTTCTTGAAAACCAACTAATTAAGTTACCACAGTAGAATACTGCACAGCCACTGGTACTCTATCTATCCTGTCTCCAGCCCAGTCCGCATCTGTATACCCTATCAGTTCCCTATTCTTACCTTTTTCTATTTTCCTGTATAGTATTCCTTTGTCCTTTGTTACTTTAAGATATATTAAAATCCTTTTTTCTGCTTTCCACAATGACTCGGTAGGCTTCTTAAGAAATCTGCTGAGATATGAGACAGCATATGTGATATCCGGTCTGCTGTTCATAGATATAAATAGTAAACATCTAACTAGTTCTTGAAAAGGCATATCTTCATTTATATTGGTACTATAATTAGTTTCCATAGGTGTATATGTTCCTTTACCATCTTGCATGTTAAACTTCTTTAAAATTCTTATCATTTCTGTTTGTTTAATTTTTAAATTATTTTTATTTCTTTCTATTTCCAACTCTAAGTAATTTTTAATTTCTCCTAAATCTTTTATTTTAAATTCCTCTTTAAGTTTATATATTATTCTTCACTTCCCACAAAAATAATATCATCCACAAATATTAACAACCATGTATTTTAATTAATATACAGACAAACATCATATTTTGATTGCACAACATTATTTTGAAATTTTCACTTCCAGCACTTTGGTGCTTCTTGAGGTCCCTTAAGAGCCTTTTTCAATTTTAATATACTCGTACTTCCTTCTCCTTTTATTCCTTTCGGACATTTAATATATACCTTTAATATTTACCTGACTGGTTCCAGTTTGTTGGAAGCCTTTGGCTACCAATCTGGCCTTTTTCATCCCATCTTGCTTTATTTTTAAATAACCACTTCGTGTCAATTGCTTGCTTCCCTTTAGGTAGTTCTGTCTTTACCCATGTTTCATGTTTTCTAAGTGACTTTATTTCCTTTTCTATAGCTCTCTCCTCCACTCTTTATTACAAATTGCTTCTTCAAAATCTTTTGGCTCTCCTGCACATAGACAATATGCTATATTTAATTCATAGTCATCTAACATAATAGGTGTGTGTACTTCTCTTTCTGATCTAGTCTTATATCTCTCATGTCTCTCATATCTTTTTATCTAATTTATTATTTATCTGTTGCTTTTCTTTTTCATCACTATTATCCAATTCATAATGTTCTTCTGTACATTCTTCTCTTTGTGTTTGTATTTCATTTCTCTCTTTATTTATTTCTCTATTATTGTATTTTGCTGTCTCTGTATATATTGTACTCCTTTCATTATATTTGATTTGATTTTCATCCAACCTAACGTCTCTCGATATAATAATTTTATTTTCTATAGGGTCCCATAATCCGTATCCATTGGTAGAATAACCCACAAATACCATTTCCTTCGCTCTTTTATCAAACTTTCCTTCCTTGGGAACAACTGATGCCCCCATGCCTTGGATCCAAACACTTTTAGTACCTATAGACAAATCAATTTTACCAATATCTGATTTGGGCAGGAATTTTAAAATTGATAGAAGACGATGGTCTTCTATTGATTTGAAATACAGCAAATTTAACTGCTTCTCCGCATAAAAATTTTGGCAATCCAGTTTCAATCATTAATGTTCGAGCAGTGTTATATATTGTCCGATTGAATCTCTCGGCTACACCATTAGATTGAGGTGAGTATGGTTGAGTATACTGTATGATGATACCTTGTTTTCTACATTCATTAATAATCCTTTCATTTCTAAATTCACCTCCATTGTCACATCTTATTTTTCTTACTTTATTACCTGTTTGACGTTCTAACAAATTAATATATTCTAATAGGTTTTCAGTAGCTTCACTTTTCTTTTTTAACAAAAAAAAAAACACAAAAATGACTATGATCATCAATTATAGTTTGAAAGTATAACTCACCTTGTTGAGTAGGCGTTCTCACAGGTCCCGATATATCAGTGTGCAGTAACTCACCTATGTATCTCGATCTTGGTTTCAGTACTGGCTTAAAAGGCAGTCTTGTAGATTTGCCTTCTCTACATGGTCCACAAACATTGTTTGAATATGGCAGGTTCATTTTGGAAAGATGATATCTATTTATATGTCCTAATTTTTTGTGCCAAATATCACCACTATTAGTTAATAAACTATTCTCATTACAGTTTAAGTTAAAGTCTATTTTGTACAAGCGTCCTATTAATTTTCCGAATACTTTAAGATTATTTTTAGACATTATTATAACACAATGTTTATTGAAGTTAATAGAAAAATAATTCTGCAATAATTTTTGTACGGACAGTAAATTGTGAGAAATATTAAGCTATTGCATAGCTTAACATTATGGGATTCAACGTTTTGCAAATTCAACATTGTAGTCCAGAAGGCTTTTATTGCGGGCTTTGAGCGCGGCGACCGAATGAAGAAATTCCGTAACGAAAATAATAATGACTAATAATCGCAATGGCTGAACCCTGCCGAACCAGCCAAACCATGCCCCAAGCGAAAATTGACTCCAAAAAAGTTGAAAACAGAACAATTGATTGAAAAGTCCAAAACAATTGAGGAAAAAACAAGTGAATTATAATTTTCGAAACACAAATACATGAGTAAATAGCTGTATAAATTTGAATTTGATATTCCTAACTATAGAGGAGATATTTGAGATCAAAGTGTACGTGTAAGTTTAGTACGGCAAAACGCCAATTTCATATGTAAGGACCTAATATTTCAGAAACGGGTCCCTAAATCGAAAAATGGTGTTCTGATCTGAACCTTACATTATTTTTTAAAGACCTATTCAACAATACTCCACACGATGGGTTAGTCGTGAAAAAAAATTACTCCCAGTTTACTTGTATGGGGGAGCTACCTACCCTAAAAAAATTTTTTTTCAATATTTTTTTCTACCACTTTTTTGGCATGATTAATTAATATACCTACATACCCACACCAATTCACAGTTTTCTAGTACTAATAGTCTCTGAGTAAAACCGCGGACAGACAGACAGACAGACATGGCGAAACTATACTAAAAGGGTCATGAATAATCTATTTTGGATATTAAAATTTTAAACGTGCGGTGCGACTAAATTACTATGTGAGCGACTAGAAATAGAGAGGGCATCTTTTTATATAAAAGACTTAAAAGTAGGGGGAAGGGGGGGCGGAGCCCCCTCGGGTGGCAAAGCCCCCCGCCATCACAAAAGATATTGACAAAATTGCCTACTGTAGGTTAGATTAGGTTCAGAACATAACTTCCGTAGAGAAGCCCTAGAGCTTGGGTCACCGGTGCTGGATAATTTTTCATATTTCGCTTATTCAAATTCATACCGCTCAAGTTATTAAAATAGTATCCCATCATCAGTCGCTACGTATTTTTTTATTCGATCGTTTCATTATTCCCCTTGAATAATTAGGTATAAAATAATAAGAATTGTTTATTATTTATTATTATTTCATCACAAAATAGTTATTGGCCAGCGGCAGCTCACCTCATAGAAGTAATTCCATCGAATTTGTTTCTCTGGTTATTTTATTTGTACTGCGGAACATTTTCTATTTTTATTACAAAGACTCTGCTATTGGACATCCAGCAAAACTTGTACATGTTAACGTAAAATTGCAAATACCGTTAGATTATAATCTATCTCGCGAGATTGTAAACTATCGAAAGATTGTGAACCATAATAACATTATACTCTTACAAAAAGTCAAGATTTTGTTTCGTATTTTTTATAGTGGACAATTTTGTTACGTTAAATTTTTCATTTTTATTTTAATTCTAGTTTGTGTTTAATTTGTTTAGGCGAAAAGGTTTTATTATTAAGTATTTCAATATTATTTGTGTTTGACAAGAAAATGTTGTTTCATTTCTGATTTTCTTATTTTGTTACAATTTTTCTTACAATATTATGTCTGAAATATTGATTCACCACTAAATAATAAATAAATACATACTTGATGTCACTATTCTTGAAGTGTATTTATTTTGACTGACACTTGTGTTTAATTCCTAACTCTATGGACACAGAACGATCTACTGTAAGACAGACCAATCAGGGACAGGCCTCGGACAGTTGACAATTTAACGCGCGACAGATTGTGATTTAACAGTTTCACTTCGATAGATTATAGGCTAGATGACAAAAAATTTTTTTTTTTGCTTTAATGGAAGCTCATTCATATAATAAACAGAAAGAAAACATCGGTTTTCGAATATCTATAAAAACAACCAAAATATAAGGTAATCTCCATCTCTTTCTAGTAAAACGGCAATTTACAAGGAGTTTATATGGCCGTACTCAACAATGACGACACGGTTGATGTCGGATCTCTGTCTAATCGCCTTCAAATTAACAACTTAAAATGCTTGTATCTAATGTATTTCGAACCATCAAACAAACTGTTATTCTGCTACTGGCGGTCTCTAGGTTATCCATCCATCGAGGCGCGCGGAGGTTGTGTGACGTCGTTAGCGTTACTGGCGTCGAGCTGCAAGTCAGTAGTTTTATTCATTGAGACCGACACCCTGTGCCGAGAGTCGAGACTGCGATGCCCCGTCTGCTACCTCAGCCTGCTTATCCGCAACCTACAGCCCTGCGATCGTCAATTCGTCTTTCCGTGACTATTCATCATTACTGAAAAGGGACGTGCAGAGCTCCCCCGCTGAGGGTCTTAACGACGATGGTACAGACGGCTTCAAAAGTATATAAGAATTTTTAGCAGATTGAGTACCATGTCAGACCAACTATTCCTTTTACTTAGTATGGTTACGCCTATATTGCACTATACCACCGCTGAACAGGACGTCGGACAATATATAAAGAAGAAAGCCACCTTCATTCAGTCACTAGAGTTGCGCGAAAAAATTAGTTTCAAAGCATTTGTAGTGCTAGTAACGAAACTCTGTGCAGTATACCTTCATAAAGGAGAACTGCTCATATATTTCGTGACATTGATTTCTCATCGTGTAATCGGCTTTTCTATTACATTGTTCATACTTTTTTTCATAATTTCATTGTCGTTGAACTTTTTAGATATTTCCTTTAGGCTTCGAAATTTCCACCACGCGGCTGTTATGATCTAGCACCCACTTATAAGTCATAACCAGAAACTCTAATTCGTTGTTTTATTATGAATGTTTGCCTAGATGTTCATAGTGGTCTACATATATTCCAAAGATTTGCCTTGATTTTGATGAGGTATTTTAGCTAGTTTGTCATATTTTTTCTTTTTGTTAGGTTTAATCTCTATTTGTCGTAAATTTATCATTAATTCTATCCCTTTGATGTTTTCCGGGAATAAAGCAATGTGAACGGTGGTAAATCTTGATTGATCTTCTCTTAATTAATACTAAGTCCAATCTTAGTCCAGCTTAGTTTACTGATTACTAGTTCTTATATCGCTATGAAGATCTTAGGTGAGAGAACGTCACCTTCTCTTCGACCTCTTTTAATGAAAATAGGTGGTCTTGATTTCCAAAGTTCACACTACTCTAACATTGGCTATATGCTTGTATTTTAAAACATTCATGTATTTGCTTTCCACATTTTGGAATTTAAGAGCTATCCATATCGAAACGTGTGAAATAATGTTATACGTTTTTTGGTAATTTATAAACACTATACAGAATGGATTTTTGAGATGGGATTTAAAGGGCAGGTACATTAACCGTTATAGTTACAAGAAAACATTGTTAAGCAACCATCCATAACTTTTTAAGATATTCTGATCTGCATTTACAGATTTTGGAAAAAAGTTACAATCAACAAAAAAAATGCTGAGATAGCAAAAAAAAAGCATTTTTTTTGTTGAATCTGTGAATGCAGATCAGAATATCTTAAAAAGTTATGGATGGTTGCCTAACAATATTTTCTTGTAACTATAACGGTTAATATACCTGCCCTTTAAATCCCATCTCAAAAATCCATCCTGTATACAGGGGTAAATAACTACATAGTCTTTGTAGATCAACATATAAAGTCTAATATTTCGATGATTCGAACTTTCAAAAAACGCCTTTGATTTGTAGGATAGGTAGGACGCTGACTGACTGATGAACAAATCATAATGCTGATTTATCTTTACGCTGTTATGAAATGGTTTGGTTGAAGTTGTTTTCAACTGAAGAAAGTCACTATTTGTAATCCAAGCAAACGTCAAATCCTACTAATATTATAAATGTGAAAGTGTGGATGTTTGGATGTTTGTTACTCAATCACGCAACAACGGCTGAACGGATTTGGATGAAATTTGGCATGCATGTAGCCTTTGACAAGGAAAAGAACATAGGTTAACCTAGGTTAACCTTTTATCCCGATTCCTGAAGTAGTTCCCGAGGGAAAATTAAAAATTGTTTACGAGCTAAGCCGCGGGCAGACAGCTTTGAAATTTGGTAAGCATGTCACCTATGCTATGGAAAAGGACATGTCATAGTTCCTGTGGGAAATTCAAAAATTGTTAACGAGCGAAGCTTTAGTTAGACCCAATTCTGAAGTCCACGCAGACGAAGTCGCGGGCAGAAGCTAGTGTATTATATATCTGTGATAGGCGACAACACCTATTTTAGTGATTTATGATTTTATTTTAGTGTCCTGTATAATAATAGATTCCATGTAGTTGATCATATATTTGAAAACTTTTAGCGAAATACTATCAAGAATAAACCAAATTGGTCAGAATCAACAGCTCACTACTCTGTTATGCTACTACATATTTCAGATTAAAAGATGAAACATTAAAAAGTATAAAGAAATTGTGCTCATGATGAAGATATAAGCTTGCTTGACTGTTGACAGTAAAATCATGGGTCTAAACTTCAATGTCGGGTAGCATTTCGTCGATTTCAAATTTATCTTTTTAGTACATTTGAGCAACTATTCGTATAGGAAAAAATATTTGCTAAAATATTAGACTTGCAGGTTCGTAAAAAGTTTTTATTTGTGAAAAATAAAGTTTTCTCAAGGTGTGCCTTCTTCACAGCTGTAACAAAAAAATACAAAAAAGTATAATCGACTACAAAAATACCAAAAGTCATAAAAATATAAGAATACATACAACATCACAGTTTTATATTGAAGTTGGTGCCAAATTTTAAGTAAGTTAAGACTTTCAAAGTGATCATTGCTTGGCACCCACTTCAATATAAAACTAATCTTATTTTATTTATGACTTTCTGGTGTTTTTGAAGACAGTTTTATTTTTTTGATTTTCTTTTTAATCTGCTTAATTAAGTTAATACATGCGTATTAGAATTCGAGCCAAGGCAAACACCAGAATAAATAAAAATAAAAATCTTTATCTGAAAACAGCTTTGAAAGAATTATTCCTGAACTCCTAATCTACCAGAAACTCTCCATCATCAGGTCAGTAACGTGACATGGTGACTACCAGACGCAAATACCTGAATATCTTTAAAAAAACATTAAACAAGTTGGACGTGCCTATGAAATTTAAGGGTTTCCCTCGACTTGCCCGGGATTCCATCATCAGATCATAACATGGTGACCTTGGGACCACCTAGAGAGTGTAGGGACAGGTGGGGTACAATGAAACGAAAAAAGCATTTTTATTTTTTGAAAAACTGTGCTTTATATTAGGATTATATTTGTTTAAAACGATCAACAACGGTTCATAATCTTAGGTATTTAAGAACAAAAATAAGTTTAAAAATTAACCTTAACCTATAAAAAAATGCGTTTTTGGTCAACGCCTCTTTTGTTTCAATGAGCCCCAGGTCTGGGATACAATGAAACGGTGTCTGGGGTACATTGAAACAAGGCTAATAAATTAAAAAAAATGAAAAATCTATTTTCATTCCTGCGTCTCTATCTCCCGCTGCTTTGGTTTTTTTAACATATCGATGCAATTTTACTGGACTTGGCATTTTTAGGTCAGCAGCAGTTCGTTAACTCGTACCACATCCTACAAGTTCAACAGCGTTGCTCGCACATCGTTTTACTATGCAAGCTCTTATCTGTCTTTTTCTTACGACTTTTCACCATTATTACTTCAAAATCTGTAGCAAAATTCCAATAATCTATCCCGGGTATATAATAATGGGGTACAATGAACACTGTCTCATAGTACCCCGTTCCATTGCGCCCCATACAGTATCTGAATCATTTAAAAATATCTCTAAAATGTTGGGTTATGTTTTCCACTCCACATGTTACTGCATTTAATGCGTAAATTGATTAAAAATGATGCAAGAAAATATAGCATACCTCTTATTGATACTTTTGTTGTGAAATCGAAAATTCTTCGTAACGAAATTACAGCTTTGGAGCCCTCAAAACAATTTTTTTCACATTGAAACTTTGTTGTCGAAGACTGATCATATTGCCCTGCGCGCTATCATGTGCCGCATGAGACGCTCTTATTGATCGAAGCAAAAGTGCGTGAATTTGTTGTAAATTACAATAATTATCGTCTTTGTTTTATTGTACCCCGTGTTCCAATGCGCCCCACTTGTCCCTACTGTTTCGATTACAAAAAGAATTTTGAAAATCGGTTCACAAATGGCGGAGTAATGATAACGAGATGTTAAATATTTGCATGTCATTTTAAATTACAATGTAGTTAAAATTTTGGTGATAATTAACTATATTTGCGTTAACAATGATTAGTTTAAAGTCATTTGCTCAATAGGATAGCAAGTTGTAAAAACTTTAGGTATTATTTCGCATTTAAATGGACTTGGAGTTTTAATTTTGATGATCATTTACTACATTTGGCAGTAAAAAGTGTTTTTTAACGTTATATTTTAAGATAAAAGTTAAACATAAGTCAATAATAATTTCTAGTGTGCGAGAGATCTAAATGCTGCGGTCTGTTAAGTGGTAATCAGTACAATAATAAGTATGAATTAAAATAAATAAATATGAACTGTTGATAATTATGAATTCAGTATTTTTGACATATGGCAACACTAATATGAAACAAGAAAAAAATATGTCATGTCATTCGCATTGTTTTTCTGCATCGTGAGTGTTATTTTCGTGATTTGTGCAATGCTGACTTTGTTTATTCATAATGGACCCAGATAATTCTCTTTCCGACGACCTTCGCAAGTGTTATTTTCGTATGAATTAAAATAAATAAATATGAACTGTTGATAATTATGAATTCAGTATTTTTGACATATGGCAACACTAATATGAAACAAGAAAAAATATATGTCATGTCATTCGCTTTGTTTTTCTGCATCGTGAGTATTATTTTCGTGATTTGTGCAATGCTGACTTTGTTAATCATAATGGACCCAGATAATTCTCTTTCCGACGACCTTCGCAAGTGTTATTTTCGTATGAATTAAAATAAATAAATATGAACTGTTGATAATTATGAATTCAGTATTTTTGACATATGGCAACACTAATATGAAACAAGAAAAAATATATGTCATGTCATTCGCTTTGTTTTTCTGCATCGTGAGTGTTATTTTCGTGATTTGTGCAATGCTGACTTTGTTAATCATAATGGACCCAGATAATTCTCTTTCCGACGACCTATTTTTGACATATGGCAACACTAATATGAAACAAGAAAAAATATATGTCATGTCATTCGCTTTGTTTTTCTGCATCGTGAGTGTTATTTTCGTGATTTGTGCAATGCTGACTTTGTTAATCATAATGGACCCAGATAATTCTCTTTCCGACGACCTTCGCAAGTATTATTTTCGTGATTTGTGCAATGCTGACTTTGTTTATTCATAATGGACCCAGATAATTCTCTTTCCGACGACTTTCGCAATCCCACGCACATCGATTCTCGCTCTCATACTGACTATGGCTCAGCTAATGACACCGAACGGAAGATTATTTATTATAAGTACATTTTACAAAATTGAAAAGCGCTAGAAAAATCTGTTTAAACACTTTGATACTAAATCATGCTCAAATTCCTTTATATGAGACTACTAACTAATAAAATATTGTAAAAATTTATTTGTAAATGAATGTTCATCATTATTAGCCAAAGTCGCATACAAAAAATGGACAATCCCCTTTGAAAAGTGAAGCGAAATCAAAACCCTTTTCAAGGTGTTTTGAAAGGTGTTATATGTTTTATAATAATATGTTTTTGCACACAAATTATGACTAATGTAAGGAACCTTGCACGGCAATGAAAGACCGGCTGTATTAAACACTATTTACTTAAATTACCACACTAATCGTACTCTTAGCAATATGTTTTTGGACATTGGCATAACACTGTTGGAGCGGGCACTCGTTACCAATGCTCTAATCAGATCAGACTCTCCGCACCAACAGTCATGTTACATTCAGTCAAATACCAAGGAATAATATTTAACTCACACACGGCACATTATTACGTTAACATAAACAAAGTGTAGGAATGCTATACATCTTGGTCGCTGTTATCAAAAGTTATAAACACATTATTGAGGCCCAGCACAGAACAAGGTTTCGTTGTTTCTTTACTCGCGGTCAGCACCCGATGTTCTGACTGCCAACACAGCCATGCTGCAGCGTGCCTGCCCTCAGGCACTTCCACGGATGCACCACTCCCTCACTGATGGTTTGCAGTCTATGAAACATAATATAACACTTGATTTATAAATCTGATATGGTTAATAATATTAAAACGCCTCGGCCTATCATGACGCTCCAGATTTTAGGTACAAATGAATAGTTAGACATAGCTGTGGCCTTCAGTGCTTCAGCAGCCCCTTTAGTCTTAGGTGACTCTTGCAGCTAAAGGACTCAACAGTCTTATCCCTTGACGCATTTCGGCAGTCCCTTTAGTTTTAGGTGACTCCTGCAACCAGAATAATACATCTTGGTCGCTGTTATCAAAAGTTATAAACACATTATTGAGGCCCAGCACAGAACAAGGTTTCGTTGTTTCTTTACTCGCGGTCAGCACCCGATGTTCTGACTGCCAACACTAAGGAATCTTTCATCCATTAAAACTATTAAAAGTAATTCATTAATATTGATAATTTAAAGAAATATCTGACTGCAATGATTCTAGGTTACGCTTAGAGGGAGTACGGGACTCTTGATCCTAATGTCTAATGGGCCTGCCACACACTCGACGAGTGGTAGGTATGGGAAGTAGCGAGGAAAGGAGGCAGAGACTTACAGTGCATTCACAGTAATTTTACCTCTGAATTCATATGTGGATGACCTTTATCGCCATAGCAATAGAGGCGCTCTCAGAGGTAAAATACATGTGAAAGCACTATAGTGTGGCAGCATAACTCGTTAGGCCGCACGTCATGCTCCTCGTCATGCCCACCGCTCCCTATTTTGTCGGTTTTTTGGCGCGAGTCAAAGGACCGACAATAATATAGGCGCAAGTGTCTGGCCACATGATCGCGCGAACGCAGTCCGCATCGAACGATCAAGTACCTACATAAAAATTAAATGACGGGAAATATGCCACAGATTTTTAAACCCTCTAATGTGATAACTTGTACTTTATCGTTCTATTGCAATTAATAGATATCATCCAGCCATCTCCGTTGGCGTGAATGACGACGAGTTACATTTATTTGTATGACATTCATAATTAGCTATAACCAGTTTCGACGTTTATTGTTAAGCGAAGGCAAATAACCAAGTGCGGAGTGTCGCGCGCGATTAATTGCGCGAGTAGAGCCACAATATAGAGAACGATACTCTATATTGTGGTAGAGCTGTGTATGTGTGTGGACAGAGAGGGCAACATCGCGACAGTGCGGGGAGCAAAGCGATGAGCAGCGCGAGGAGCATAGTGTGGTATAAAACGACGGATCACTTTTTTAGTTGCACCCAAGGAACATTATTAGGATATCGAACGAAAGGACCTAAAGAGTAGAACACATTGAACATAGTCACGTTGACCTAATTCGACATGACCGCCGATAAAAGTTTCGTTTCCAAACACAGCAATATGGGTATCAAATGAAAGGCCTTGATGAGTACCTACAGCACTACGAAAATAGGAAAATTATCCTAATTTCGAAATGGCCGCTCCTCAAAAAAGGAGAATAAAGTTGAAACGGCTTAGTCGCAGAATGTCTACTTCGCAAAATGTCTACATGTAGCAAAATGTCTCTATCACATTATATCCCTTTCGCAAAATGTCCCGTTCTCTTAATATCTTTTTCGCATAATGTCCCTCTTATTCCAATTTGTCTTTATTTTGGTAATAAACAATATATTAAAACAATATATTATTCACAATCAGTTTTTATTCATGTTTACGACCAAATTACGATTACCTACATCTAGTTGTGATTACATATCTACGAGTACCTAACTTAGGATAGGCTGGAGCCTCTCGGTGGAGACGTATATGAAGCTGTGATGATGATGATGATGATTACATGTAATCTAAGTACAAACACACAGGTTATCTAAAATAATAGTAAATCTGATAACAATAATCAAGTAAGTAGTTATAACTACTGATTACTCGATTGATATTTTATCAACATGGAACCAGTATACAATTTTTCGTATAAAACCAACTTTATTGTATAAAAAAAAGCCAATTTTCAAACGATTCTTTATTAATATTAATATAGATTGATATTATTATGAGTACCTAATGCCATAGAAATATACCTATATACTATTATCGCCCTAATATGTAGTTTTATACGTAATTTGCGTAATTAATACTTTTTTGAAATAATTTGGAAATAAATATGTTATTATTATTATCATAAAAGAATAAAGACTGATTCTAAATATTATATTGTTTTTTTACTGTTGTTTATTATTAGCTTTGTAACAAAGAATTGATATAAGAGTGACATTATGTGAAAGAGACATTATGCGAAAGGGACATTTTGCAACCTGTAGACATTTTGCAAAGTGGACATCCTGCGTCTAAGCGGTTGAAATTTTACGGAACAAAATGAAGGATAAACTAAACACTGTGTTATGCATTTTGATGACGAAACGTAGTTTGCGGATACAGCTAGTATTTTCATAAAATTGATATTGATTTTGACTCCCAGCATATTAGTTCCAAATTCAAATCAACATTTTCAACAATTTACAACACCTACTTTCGATTATATACGCGTATTAAATCGAAAAATAAAAATACAAAGAATAGTCATAAAACATTTTTTTTGTTAATCAACAACCTTAAATATTATTTCGGTATTCCGTTACACCCGGTATATATAATATATATGTTTATATATATATATATAAATTGATTCTAATTTACAATTTCTAATTTTGCTATGAATGTTGTGTTTGCGATATAAAAGACTAAAAAACTGATTAATAAACGTAGTGAAGCACGGATCTTACACTTGCCATAATGGATTAAGTGGTTCTAAAAATAAAAAGTTATAACAAGATGCTAACAGGAAATTATTAACTTTTCTAAATCAAATAGATCTGTGTTTCTATATAACATATTAATGGCGCCTAAAAACCGCCTGGCGGTAGGTACCTAAAATGTCTACTCCTTAGTATAGAACTGTTGTTAGGTATTTTAACATCTTTGAACTCGTCAAAAACTAACTGATTAGGTAGGTAGGTACCTACGAGTATTTGGCAAGTTTTTAATGGTAGATAGGTACCTAATCTGAATTTTCTGCTAATTTTTGGATTCAAGAGAAATGTGTTTTGTTACAAGTGTAAACAATTACATAATTTTTAGTTTTTGAGGCCTTTAATTATATAAGTAAATTATATCAGAGATTTAAATCTCTGAATTATATAATCAAAGGTTGAGGCATGCATTAACAACTAAAAACCATAAGTAAATAAATGTGTTGACGTAATAAAGTAACATAATTTAGAAAAATATGAGCAGATTAAATTTCACACTTCTTTATTTTGTATCTAAATGATATTGATTTCGAAATTTATAAAGCGCCCATATCGACAAAGATTGATACAAAATCGATATAATGTACCTCACTAAAGTAGAACGCTCTCCCCGCGGGCCCCGAACTGAGCCACGCCCAGCGCGCGCATTCTCAAACAAAATTCACACGAACGAAATGGATGCATGGCAAGGCGAGTGGAGTCGGCGTCGTACACTTTTCGTTCAGTTTCGTACGTCACGGCATAGCCGGGTTGCCCGAGCGAGCGGGTAGCTAGCTAGCTGCTCAGTCAGTTCGTTCAGTTGAGTTGTGATCTCGATAGCCTACGAACCGTACGCTAGGCGCACACGTGCCGCTCGCGCCCATCCCCCTACACCGTATACCGAGCGAGGCCGCCGCTCGCTTGGCGTCGCTGCTCCTTGCATAGATCCAATAGTAGTTTCAGTAGTTCATTCAATAAATAAACCACAATATACCTACATACCTAATATAATAATAACATGTAATTACGTAAAGAAACTTACCAGCCAAACTAAAATAACACGTGTGCGCGCATAATATTATACCGGCCGGCGGGCAAGCAAGGCAATCAATTCATCGATCACTACTTACTCTACATTTTTTTAAACCTCTTTTCATATTAAAATGATAAATTAGATTGATTTTAAAGAGAGTGATTTTAAAACAGCATTCCAATCTGAAATTTTATTACGGTACTTACTTAATTAAATCTATTTAATTTTTGTGTTGTGCTTGACTTATAATAGTTCAGTGAAATGGCCAATTCGATGGAGCAACAATTTAGTGAACTCAATTTATCGCAAGAGGATCACGACCAAATTTTTGAACAAGAGGATCATCATGATTTAAGGTCAGTTTAGAATTATACAATATACCTACATACCTGCATGCAATATTAAAGAAAAGTTTGTAGATTGACCCTAATTTACCCATAGATCAACCCTCCTTTCTACTGCAGCACAATTTTTGCGTTATTTCAAATTTTTCCTCAAAGGGAATTTAGAGTAGAAAAATGACTGTATTTAAATGGAACGCATGACGTTTTCATGCGCTGCTAGCGCCCAATTATGCGATGACGCTATACATAGAGTTGAAAGTTTGAAAGTGCTGCAAATCTGTACATATTTACGTACCTATGAAACGCGGCAAACACTTCTGTGATCTGTCTACGCGACGAACATACCTACTCTTTGTATTTTTTGTTTTTGCCTCCGTAGGTATTATTTGGCCAGATGTATGTAGGTACCTATTTACCAGATGTATGTTTTGTGAAATGCTAAAAGTACGGTGTGCCGTGTGCATAGCAATAAACATTGAATTGTAATTACCTACTAGGTACTTATACCAATATTTCTCTTTCTTTACATTTTTAAAAACTAATTCTAATTTGAATTGGTGGTGGTTCAAATTAATTAATAAATAACCAAATAACTAGGTATTTGGGTACCTACCTATTTCTGATATTGTCTGTGGCTGTTAGTTAATCTCGTAAAAAAATAAATTGCTAATATTGTAGTGTCAATTTGTCATCTACAGTACGGCTCCACCTGCGTTAAATCAGTAACCTATTAATCTTAACATTAGGCGTCGTAGGTAATACGGTGTTATTGGACGTATCAAAAATAACTCTCACATTATTTTGCGGGAATTTGATTAGGGGTACCTACCTAACAAGGTGTAGTGTAGGGTAAAACAGGCAATAGTCAGCCTTTTAGTGAAACACTAGGATTCGAAACAGTAATTACCTATTTACCAAAAGTTTGTTTATTAAAGGAGATGTTTAATTTTGTATGGGGAAAATGCCAACACCTGTACATGTTTAAAAAAAATAGCTAAATTAAACCCTGATCCTATGGTAGGGTAAAACACCCAATAGTCAGCCTTTTAGTGAGAATTAAAATTTGATTCAACTGTATTTTAAATTGATTAAACACCATGAATCGAAACAGTAATTATTTACCATAAGTTTGTTTATTAAATTTACTAAATAAATCAACAAAACATTAAATTAACAATAGAATTATATAAAAAATCAACATTAAATGAATTATGGCACTTTTCACCAGTAGTCAGCCTCATTTCTCCACAAGTCGGCCATGCCTAACCCTGTAGTCAGCCTCTCACTTATTCTTTTATACCTATTTGGCATAGAAATTCGTTGTTATACCTATATATTTTTATATACTTATGTACCCAGCGAATTCATTAAAATGATACCATGCAAAGCAGTAGTCACATCCAATATTTTTTGAGTCTTTCTTCTTCTGCCTTTGCCTCAAGCTTCAAATCTTTTAATGTTAATCAACATGTCGTTCTTTATTTGTTCAAATCGTCTCCACTCTCCAGATGAAACAGCTCCAATTCTATTGATCGATTTTATCTTTTTGTTGCTTTAGTAAGATACATCAGGCAAGGTCAAATGGTTATTTAAAATGGGTGATAGATTTCTTCTGGCATCCTATGCAGAAAGCTAAAAAACACGATTGGCTTCGGTCAAGCTGCTTTCAAGGCGCTTGCTGCTGTAGAATGCAAGTCCAAAATCACCTTAGAGTGCACGAAGACCTTTAATGAATCGGGGATCGGGTTCTGGGTTACTCCAATATCAGAGGCAATGAAAGTTACGACGAACTGGCGAAGGCTGGCTCCGAAAACGCTCACATAGGACCACAACCAGCTTATGGCATTTCCGAGGGGGATCAAAAAGAGGGTCCTCAAGGAGTGGGTATAAGCACAAGCCAGACTTCAGTAGGCTCAGTGTCCAGGACTATTGCATGACTCATTAGGGAGTTTTTTCTCAGGGTCGCAATGCGAAACCTCCAGCTAAGCAGAGGTCAACTAAGAGCTCACTAAAACCATAACTGGTCACTGCAAACTCAACAAACATCTGCACAGAATGTGCTTGACACATTGCGCTTGTGCTGCCCACTTTCAGATTCTGTAACGAGGATGATGAGACACCAATTCATATCTTTTGTAAGTCTCACGCTTTCATCCACACTAGGACTCGAGCTCTGGGTTGACCTAGTTTGCCATCCCATGATGCGAAGGCTCTGTCTACAAAGGTTACTGGTTATATTACCGCTGCGGGTCTATTTGGAGACCTTCAATAGGAGGGGTAGGCCACAATAGTTCTGTGCATGTTTCAGTGGTCCTCTGGGCGACGCTCTTCAGCCGCCCCCAATCCCAATCGAGCTTTATAGTATAGATAGATATATATTATAGATTGGTTTCCCTAATCTTCATCCCATTTCTTACAGCAGCCATGGCTTCTGTTAATTTTTTATTTTTAAATTGGTAAACTGGGCTTTTGACGTGATGGAATTCTAAAACAATATTATTTTCATGCTACAATGATCGTGCATAAATTTAACTCTAATTTAAGAGGCTTTAAGATTCTCATTTGTGTAACAGTATTAACGGCTAACTACTAGATTTTTTAGACATTGGTCGGCCCCTAACATACAATTACATTTGTAGGCGGCTGACTACTGGCAAATTACACTTTTCGTCTTATTAGAATTAAGTCCAAAGTAATTAAGGAAATCGGGACTATTTGCTCCGTTAATTTCAATTGCATATAAAGAAATCACGAAATAACTAGTAGTCAGCCACTTATGACTAAGTACTGGAGCTACGAGTACCTTGAAAATTCGAAACCCATTAGTCGGCTACCTAAATTCTGACATATTAAACAAATAAAATGCATGTAAGTAATGTTCAACACAAAATTAACATTTTATTATAGCACTGTATAACAATCCACCACAAATTACATTAAATACACACAAAAACTTACGAAAAACTCGAACACGTTTCGTAAGGAAAAAAATTGTAATGGCGACGCTTTTAGCCCTGTCTTTGCCTGCTCTGATAATAAACGAATGTAGCTCGGCAAGCTGACATTCTATTAGTTTGTTAATATGCATATTAGCCAGTAAGGAGTCAGGGATTTGATTAAACGTTAATTTAAAGGTATTTAAACAAATTTCAACACTATTTATATATGGAAATAATATCTGCAAAGGCACTGGTGCAAGGCTCTATTGGGTGTTTTACCCTACCCCTATTACACCGTATTACTATTTGAAGAAACTTATTAACGTCTATCGTCACTTACAACGACACCCTTCAGATTCATATCGACAACTGTGTCAAACACATAGCTACTTAGGTTCCTCAATTACTTACTATATAATAAAAGAGCTAACATGTGTGCGTGAGTATATTAAATAGATATAACGTTGTTTAAACGCGTTACTAGGTACCTACGCCAGGTAGAGCTGAATAGTGACGACACGTTTAGCGCAGAGGTCGAGTGATCACCTACTGCGCAACGGGTCGCGGGTTCGATTCCCGTACGGGACAAATGTTTTGTATGGCCTACAGAAATTTGTTCCGGTCTGGGCGTATGTGCATGTGATATTCTATGTTTGTAACTGCACCCACGACACAGGAGAAAATCCTAGTGTGGGGCGACGTTTTTTTAAAAAAAAAAAAAAAAAAATACAAGTCATGATTATAAAAAGCATGAAAATGACATGGTTAAGGTATATTGTTTTTAGAACTGAGTTGTATTAATTAGTATATTTTAAGAACACATACCATAAGAATAACTAATAATACGAGTATAGAAGCGAAACTCCCGGCCGTCGAGCGCTCAAGGCCACGTTATTTATTTACCTACCGTTTGATTTCCGTTAAACGGAATCGCCAGTCAAGGCGCGCACCGTGTGTTTCAAGGCGCCTCTTCACAATGGCCCATGATAGCCCATCAAATGATCGTCCATAAATGCCGCCATGATCGAGGCGCCTCTTTACAATGGCCCATGATGGCCCATCAAATGATCGTCCATCAATGCCGCCATGATCGGGCAACTCTCCACACAATCGTGAACATTGCTAACTGCTTACTGTTATGATAAGACGTCTATCAAAAATATTTTATAAAAACTAAAAACCGACTTCAAAAACACTAAAAAGTTAAAAATAATATAAGAATAGGTACAAACAACATCACACTTCTATATTGAAGTCGGTGCCAAACGATGATCTCCTAGAAAGTCTTAAAATTTGTCACCGACTTCAATATAGAAGTGTGATGTTGTTTGTATGTACTTATTCTTATATTATTTTTAACTTTTCAGTGTTTTTGAAATCGGTTTTTATTTTAATGCAATCTTTTTAGTGAAAGAAACCCTAATTTAAAAAATCGAGGAAAACGCTAATTTTAAGTAAATTAGCGTTTTCCTCGATTTTCTTGGGATCCCATCATCAGATCCTGATTTTAGTGACCTTGAAACCACCCCAGGAGTATACTCTATCAAATACAAAAAAAATGTAAATCGGTCCACAATTGGCCGAGTAATCGCGTAACATACACACAAAACACGTTGGACAAACCTTAAAATTTAAGGGTTTTCCTCGATTTTCATGGGATCCCATCATCAGATCCTAACTTTGGTGACGGGACTACCCTTGGAGTATACTCTATCGAATACAAAAATAATTTTGAAAATCGGTCCACAATTATTAGCGGCGTAATCGCGTAACATACACACAAAAAAAAACATAAGCATCGAATTGAGAATCTCCTCCTTTTTTGAAGTCGGTTAAAAATGGACATCGAAGAGATTATCGCGGCAGCGGCAATATTTTTACTTAGCCTTATAATCATCTACTTAATTTGCGTAAAAAAGAAACATCATATGAGTAAAATTTATTTACCGAGAAGTCTACACTGTACTCGAGACAAATACGTACTGAGTAATCGGCGATTGTGTGGACGCGTATGCCATCATGGGCCATAATTCCTTTGATGGCGCCTCTTCACAATGGCCCATGATGGCCAAGTATACACAATCACGATTGTGTAGAGGGCATGATTGTCTATGATCGGCCATCATCGCCCATGATGGCATACGCGTCCACACAATCGCCGATTACTCAGTACGTATTTGTCTCGAGTACAGTGTAGACTTCTCGGTAAATAAATTTTACTCATATGATGTTTTTTTTTTCACGCACATTAAGTAGATGATTATAAGAGCTAAGTAAAAATATTGCCGCTGCCGCGATAATCTCTTCGATGTCCATTTTTAACAAACTTCAAAAAAGGAGGAGATTCTCAATTTGATGCTTGTTTTTTTTGTGTGTATGTTACGCGATTACGCTTACGATTAATTTTTGTAATTGTGGACCGATTTTCAAAATTATTTTTGTATTCGATAGAGTATACTCCAAGGGTAGTCCCATGGTCACCAAAGTTAGGATCTGATGATGGGATCCCATGAAAATCGAGGAAAACCCTTAAATTTTAAGGTTTGTCCAACGTGTTTTGTGTGTATGTTACGCGATTACTCCGCCAATTGTGGACCGATTTTCATTTTTTTTTGTATTTGATAGAGAATACTCCTGGGGTGTTTCCAAGGTTACCAAAATCAGGATCTGATGATGGGATCCCAAGAAAATCGAAGAAAACGCTAATTTACTTAAAATTAGCGTTTTCCTCGATTTTTTAAATTAGGGCTTCTTTCAATAATAAGATTGCATTCACTAAAAAATAAAAAATATTTTACAAAAAATAAAAACCGACTTCAAAAACACTGAAAAGTTAAAAATAATATAAGAATAGGTACGTACAAACAACATCACACTTCTATATTGAAGTCAGTGACAAATTTTTAGACTTTCGAGGAGATCATCGTTTGGCATCGACTTCAATATAGAAGTGTGATCTTGTTTGTACCTATTCATATATTATTTTTAATTTTTCAGTCTTTTTGAAGTCGGTTTTTAGTTTTTGTAAAATATTTTTGATAGACGTCTTATCATAACAGTAAACAGTTAGTAAATGAATGTTCACGATTGTGTGGAGAGTTGCCCGACCATGGCGGCAATGATGGACGATCATTTGATGGGCCATCATGGGCCATTGTGAAGAGGCGCCATGATGTACCGACAATTCGCCGATTGCTCACAATTACCGGCGATGATGGCCGATCATAGACAATCATGCCCTCTACACAATCGTGATTGTGTATACTTGGCCATCATGGGCCATTGTGAAGAGGCGCCATCAGGTACCTTGTGAATGTTTTCCTATTGATTACCTGATTAAGCTTTTTATAAGAATGCGTATTTACTACGCGCTGAAGTTTAATAACCGAAACTTCAAATCATCTACAAAAACGCCATCTTTTATATATATCAGACATTTGTAAATATTTCTGTTGAATTGAAACCTTTTAAATAAAAATGATTGAATACTTTAAAATTATTTTTATTATACCTACCCTAGATACAGATACCGTTTTATTCGTAATATTCATTACATGTCAAAGCTAATACAATATAATGTATCGAGTTTCTAAAGCTGTCATTGTAGTGCAATTTTGAAACTCTGTAAGTATGGGATTTTTTTGTCAAGTCGGGAATAATTTGAATTATGAGAAACTTTGGTACTGCTATATATATTTTTATCGACCTTTGTGACTGTTCCATATAAAATTTAAATACAATCAATACTTGATTAAAATTATGAAACAACAGGTTTTTATTTCAAGTGAAAATGTTGGTCTGACAGTAAAAAGTGAGCTTAGGTTTTATCCATTAGTACATTCATAACTTCAACTCTTGGACTAAAAACGTAGGTACGATACCTGAATTACACACCATTTTTGTACATCGAAATTCGAAACATTTTAATGAAGCTCAATTAATCAAAAATGGGCAGGTTCTTATAACTACGGAATCAAAAAAAAACTAAAAATGTTCGTACTATTGCTAAAGATAGTCGCTCGCTCGCTACACTTGAAGTACAAAATCAATAAGACTCGGTGTATGCCCAGTTCCTCATTTAATGTAAAATATGGAGGTACCTATAAAAAAATATTGTAGTGGTAACCATACGTCCATGTGGTGACCCTAGCGTCCGCAGACTACTGCGGGGCGTTACAGGGGAAGGGCGCTGTAGGTATGCAAATAGTGGCATTTGGCGCACCCACAAAGGAGATTCGCTTCTATACTCGTATTATTAGTTATTCTTATGCACATACCTACCTGTTGTGTTCTGTAGAATAGGAACCTTAGACTATAGATACCAATAGACATGAAGTACCTACGAAAAAGGCGTGCCAAAATTTGTGTTGGTGCTCTAAAATGGCGGAAAAAACTTAGGACGCCGCATCCAAGATTCCACACTGTTATGTTTTTCTTTATACAAATCATTAAAAAAATAAATAAAAACATAGAACTGTAAAATTCATTTAGAAATAATGCTCACTGACTGATATTTTAGCACAACAACAAACACGGTGCATTTGTAATGGCGGACTGAACTGGACGCAAATTTATTTTCGACATATTAGTACATTGCGCGTCCATTGGTGTACTTAGTCTGAGATAGGAACCACCAAAAACGACCACAATTTCATACAATTCACACTACTTATATAAAAAGCTAGGTAGGTGTAGTCTATATTCAAGATAAAAAGCTTCGCGTGACAGGTCAAAGTCACGGTAATAGTATATACAGTAGAAAGACTTCCATAGAAACGGTCGAAACACGCGCTATGCGCAATCGAAATCGTAAGATTCGCATACGAATTTCCAAATTCACTATTTTTGAATATTCACTCCGTGAATTCTGCAGCGAGTGGTCCTAATCATCCGTTTTTGATTTCTACTAGTAGAATATACGCTACCTATATATACGTTCCGTTTTACGTGCGGTTCATCGCTGCTTTTTTAAAATTAATGATTTTTGGCCATATTGTTGCGTACCGGATTTTATTTTTTCTGCATTAACGGTTTCTAATTTGGAATTTCTTTTAAATGACAATACGGAATTCGAGTGATTCAAAAATCTTTAAAATTGGAAACAGTAGAAAATAATTTCGCACGTGACTTGTATTCGTGTTCGAATTCAAGATTCATTTCTAATGATTCAAAAATACGTCTCCTGGATCGCACTTGGATCGCAAATAGCCGTAACAGACGATCCGATTTGGTTGGAGCCAACCGCCCGACCCCAACCAAATTCGAACGGGCTGTCGGCCCGACATAATTATTATTAGCTTGTTGGATGCTCGACGGCCCGATCGCTCATCCGACAAGTAGGGACACGACAAAAGACAAAAGTATCGATACTTTGTGGTTTAATTTATTTATGTGTGCTTAAAGTAATAAATTAATAATTTAGTAAACTAAATTGACTCGACTGCTGTCCTGCCAAACCACAAAGTAGAGAAAAAAATATGTTGCAAAAATGTTGTTTTACTTTTTGTTTGTGTTTTAACAGGGCAACCGTGTTTCATTATTTATTTATTTTCGCACGTTTAGTTACGCATTGTACAGAAAGCTCTTTGTTAAGCTATTTGACCTTTGGATCGTTCTTATGTCCTTTTTAATAGTGGTGGTATTCGTAGTGTCAATGTAAAGATTGAATAGGAGCTTACTGTACATCCTACTAGTTGATTATTTATATAATCAATAACAGACATTACCCTATTTATGAGTACCTACCTAATATAATAAACTTTAATTTGTGAATTTACAGATGCTTTTTTATTATTGTTTATACACACCTAATTAATTTGTTGCTGTTTTCAAGTCACTGACTGACGTTGAAGTACTCTACACTTTGAATTTGAAGTATTGATATTTTTCTTTCAATATTTTTACGAGTACGATAATTTTTTAATCTATTGGTATAGGTCTTATTTTAGGTATCTGTGTGTCTGTGTATCTGGCTGGATGTCTGGCTGTGGCTTCATAGTTCCCAAACGAGTAGAACGAATGGACCTATTCAGTGATACAATACAAGGCATCCGACGGTGATGCCACATCACATGGAGGAAAAGTACATTAAATACCGTAGATATAACTTTGCGGAAAGAATTCATAATTTTAAATTCAAAAACAAATCCAACCGCATTCAAAGACTGCTAAATAATCACCTGTCTGGATCGGGATTTTTATGATACCGATCGATAGAGTTGGATCACAGGAAGTAAATATTTCTAACAAACATTACCGCAAAAAATTAAGGACAACCATGAAATCTATCTGTACCTATTTATTTATTCTTTATAAACAAATTTTATAAACTTTATAAAATATAAACAAAAGGTGTTAATTTATTTGAGTTTCGCAAAGACAAATTATGTTTTTGTATTGGCCAAAATAGTATTTTGTATCGATATCGATATAGGTACATAATACTTTTTAGGGCATCCCTAATGTTGGATTGCCAACCGCGTCGGGCCGTCTGTAGGCGCGTCGGCTCCTCATTTGGTTGGATCACGTTGGATCCAACCAAATTGGATCGTCTGTTAGCACTTAAAGCTACATACAAGGGCTGTTACGAATGCAGTTCGCCGCAGGGCATACGCACGAGTCAAACGGAGCGCACGGTCGGTAAGCGAGCAGCCCTATCGCGGGCCACGCACCAAGCGATGCCGAGCGGCCGTAGGTATAAAATTTCAAATAGGGGCCGAGTTCACCTCACCTACTGTATATACTATTACCACTTACCGTGTCATGTCGCATTTACACATGCGTGTTCGCCATTCGACGAAACATTCGACGAAATATTCGACGAAACATTCGACGAAACATTCGACGAAACATTCGTGTGGCGTTTACACATTCGTGTTCGCTATTCGCCTCGTCATTCGACGAAACATTCGTACCTACGAGTGCCACCGCGAACTACTGTTCACACATTCGCGGGTGATTCATTTTGATATTAGCACACGAACACGGAGGACGTGAAAATAATGGCGGCATGCGTGCTACATTTTAGTTTTTAATAATTTAAGCTTTAATGTTACAAACATATGGCGGACTTAGCGATAAACATCGCTCTCTACCAGTCAACCTAATGGTTGACTGGTAGAGAGCGATGTTTATCTAAGGAGAGAAAGTAAATGACGGCATAAGAAAATAAATGTAATAAATGACAATAATTGTTATATTCAAATAATATGATATTAAGAAAAAAACATACATACATGCACATAACACTCACATATACATATTGTATATGTGTGTGTGTGTAAGTGTTATGAAAGTAATGTGTATGAATGTGTTTATATATACACATACATACTTGCATATACAGCGCGCGACAGAGCGTCGGTGGCGCAGTGGACTCGGCACTTGCCTTCCAATCGGGGGGTCGGGGTTCGAGACCCGCCATGTACCAATGTGTTTTTCGTTTCGAATTTCATATGTACATTTGTCTGACGCTCGTACGGTGAAGGAAAACATCGTGAGGCAACCTGCATACATCTGCGAAGAAGTTCAATGATGTATGTGAAGTCGACCAATCCGCACTGGGCCAGCGTGGTTGACTTATATGGGCTGTGATGATGATGATGATGATGATATTGAAGTCGGTACGAAACGATGATCTCTTATAAAGTCTTAAAATTGACACCGACTTCAAAATAGAAGTGTGATGTTGTCAGTACCTATTCTTATATTATTTTTACCTTTTCAGTGTTTTTGAAGTCGGTTTTTATTTTTAACCGAGGTTCTTAATTCGATGCGAATGTTTTTTTTTGTGTGTATGTTATGCGATTACGCCGCCAATTGTGGACTGATTTTCAACATTCTTTTTGTATTCTCTGATAATGGGATCCCATGAAAATCGATGGAAACGCTAATGAAATACCAGCTCACTGATGAGCTGGTATTAAATTAGGGTTTTTGTTTTTACTAAAAAGATTTCATTCACTAAAAAGTTAAAAATAAAAAATATTTTACAAAAAATAAAAACCGACTTCAAAAACGCTGAAAAGTTTAAAATAATATAAGAATAGGTACAGACAACATCACACTTCTATATTGAAGTCGGTGACAAATTTTAAGACTTTCGAGGAGATATCGTTTGGCACCGACTTCAATATAGAAGTGTGATGTTGTCTGTACCTATTTCTTATATTATTTTTAACTTTTCAGTGTTTTTGAAGTCGGTTTTTATTTTTTGTAAAATATTTTTTATGTGTAATTATGATTGCGATGTTTTGAGTTCCAAATGAGCTCTTCTCTATAATAAAGTTCTAGGAATTCTAAAATTCGCACTTTACTCCACTCTAATTTGTCAACACGTTCGGTTGGGTCGGGCGCTAGCAGTCAACTAAATGCATGCGAATGTGTAAACAGTAAGTTCGTGTTCGCCATTCGTGCCCTTTGATTCGCGTCCAAAAAACCGCTCCCGACGCGAACTCACGAATCGCGAGGCGAATGGCGAGGCGAATAGCGAACTTACTGTTTACACATGCGTGTTCGTTATTCGCCTCGCGATTCGCGCGAATGTGTAAACGCGCTATTTCGCGCGAATCTCGAGGCGAATTGCTAGGCGAATAGCGAGGCGAATAACGAACACGCATGTGTAAACAGCTAGTTCGTTATTCGCCTCGCTATTCGCCTCGCGATTCGCGCGAATGTGTAAACGCGGTATCAAAGTTTTCCGTTTCATGCATACTTACCTTTACCTACAATTTTCCGTGATTAACCTTTAACTACCGTATATAGTGATGAATTTGGTTCACATGTGCCGTAGACGCTGATATTGGAAGGGGGATGTCTAAAAACGTACGTACCTTGTCTCTGCTATTTCCTGATTATCAAAGTTATTTGGAATTAAGCTGGTTTATAAAACAAATGATAATGAACACAACTTTAACTTTATTCAAGTTACATTGAGTGAGATCAAAATTAAAACCACTTTAAACTTTGTATTTCTTATGACTAAAACTCTAAAACATAAGATTAATTAGTAATTAGCAGCCTTCAATCTACTCTCAAATAATTCACAAGGGTCAAAGTAACCATTTTTGTAACAACTTCCACATACTAACAATAACTTTGTTCTGAACAAGTTCTAGATTTCTTAGCATGATCAGACTTTAAGGGCCCATGGCGCGAAAAATAGCAAAAAGGCCGTTGGCGTTTTTGATATTTTACGTTAACGTTCCAGTTAACTGACCGGGAAAAAATAAATTTAAATTCTTAAATTATGTGTCTACACAATCACCGTCACCATTTTTAAAATTTACATACCATTTCGTTAAAAAATAGCATCAATTTTACTTAAAATTTAGGTTACACCCACATACCGTTCGTGATTTTTAGCTTCATTAATTAACCCTATTATATTTTAGTTTAACAAATATATAGAACAAAGGTAAGCAAAACACTGACACCGTGGTATTTTTTTAAATTATCGTACATTGATTTTTATTTGAATTTTTTAACATAGATTTATCGATTTTCTTACAAATACTTGGCTCGGGCGCGTCGAAATTCAGTGTGCAATCAAGACTCGAAGTGAGAGCACGTCGCTTTGAGCTAGCTCCCGGTCGCGTAATTATTTGTGTATGTATACGACGCGAAGTCCTACGGAGTAATCGGAGAAGTTGATAACTAACAATTTTGTTATTTGTGGCTGCCGTACGAAAAACCTTCAACCTTTTTACAAGCTTTTATTTATCTTTTGCATGTTCGGGTCTAATCTTGCGAGCTAAATTTGACTCACTTCCCGGTTTCCGATTAAGCTGAAATTTTGCATGCATATGTATAAATATATAATGATGACGACATGGGGCTGATCTGATGTTGGAGCTGAAGGGTGGCCATAGGAACTCTGCAATAAAACGACATAGCCCCATCGAGTTTGAGCTCGTTTGATTCGTATTGACGAGAACTTTGATCCTATATGGTAACCAGGGTCTGATGCTGGATCTGGAAGTTTGCCATAGGAACTCCGCAATCAAACAATGCAACCCCATCGAGTTTGGGCTCGTTTGATTCGTATTGACGAGTACTTTGGACCTATGTGGTAACCAGGGTCTGATGCTGGAGCTGGAAGGTAGTCATAGGAACTCCGCAATAAAAGGACACAACCCCATCGAGTTTGGGCTCGTTTGATTCGTATTGACGAGTACTTTGGACCTATGTGGTAACCAGGGTCTGATGCTGGAGCTGGAAGGTGGCCATAAGAACTCCGCAATCAAACAACGCAACCCCATCGAGTTTAGGCTCGTTTGATTCGTATTGAAGAGTACTTTGGTCCTATGTGGTAACCAGGGTCTGATGCTGGAGCTGGAAGGTAGCCAAAGGAACCTCGCAATAAAACGACAGGACCCCGTCGAGTTTGGGCTCGTTTGATTCGTATTAACGAGTACTTTGGTCCTATATGGTAACCAGGGTCTGATCCTGGAACTGGAAGGTGGCCATTGAAACTCCGTAATCAAACAACGCAACCTCATCGAGTTTGGGCTCGTTTGATTCGTATTGACGAGTACTTTGGACCTATGTGGTGACCAGGGTCTGATGCTGGAGCTGGAAGGTAGTCATAGGAACTCCGCAATAAAAGGACACAACCCCATCGAGTTTGGGCTCGTTTGATTCGTATTGACGAGTACTTTGGACCTATGTGGTAACCAGGGTCTGATGCTGGATCTGGAAGGTGGCCATAAGAACTCCGCAATCAAACAACGCAACCCCATCGAGTTTGGGCTCGTTTGATTCGTATTGAAGAGTACTTTGGTCCTATGTGGTAACCAGGGTCTGATGCTGGAGCTGGAAGGTAGCCAAAGGAACCCCGCAATAAAACGACAGAACCCCGTCGAGTTTGGGCTCGTTTGATTCGTATTAACGAGTACTTTGGTCCTATATGGTAACCAGGGTCTGATCCTGGAACTGGAAGGTGGCCATTGAAACTCCGCAATCAAACAACGCAACCTCATTGAGTTTGGGCTCGTTTGATTCGTATTGACGAGTACTTTGTCCTATGTGGTAACCAGGGTCTGATGCTGGAGCTGGAAGGTAGCCAAAGGAACCCCGCAATAAAACGACAGAACCCCGTCGAGTTTGGGCTCGTTTGATTCGTATTAACGAGTACTTTTGTCCTATATGGTAACCAGGGTCTGATCCTGGAACTGGAAGGTGGCCATAGGAACTCCGCAATCAAACAACGCAACCCCATCGAGTTTGGGCTCGTTTGATTCATATTGACGAGTACTTTGGACCTATGTGGTAACCAGGGTCTGATGCTGGAGCTGGAAGGTAGCCATAGGAACTCCGCAATAAAAGGACACAACCCCATCGAGTTTGGGCTCGTTTGATTCGTATTGACGAGTACTTTGGTCCTATGTGGTAACCAGGGTCTGATGCTGAAGTTGGAAGGTGGCCAAAGGAACTCCGACATAAAACGACGCAACCCCATCGAGTTTGGGCTTGCTTGATTCGTATTGACGAGTACTTTGGACCTATGTGGTAACCAGGGTCTGATGCTGGAGCTGGAAGGTAGCCATAGGAACTCCGCAATAAAAGGACACAACCCCATCGAGTTTGGGCTCGTTTGATTCGTACTGACGAGTACTTTGGTCCTATATGGTAACCAGGGTCTGATGCTGAAGTTGGAAGGTGGCCAAAGGAACTCCGAAATAAAACGACGCAACCCCATCGAGTTTGGGCTTGCTTGATTCGTATTGACGAGTACTTTGGTCCTATATGATTTTTCTTGATGAGTACTTTGAGCCTAGCCTAGATAATATCCATACGCAAACCCCAATTTAGGTGTCAAATGAAAGAGCTTGAATTGTAGAATGAATTGTAGAATATAGCATATTCTGAAAGACAATCTAATCCAAGATGGCCGCCGTAACAAATTGACAGATTATTTTTATGTATAATCCCCACAATATGGGCCTGTATATAGGGTATCAAATGAAAGTACACCATGAAAAAAACTAAAACAAGATGGCCGCTATCACAAAAAAAATTTTGAAACAAGCTTTTATTTTAATGCCCTAAAAAAAGAAAACTTTAATTTATTTTTTTATTACAATCTAGCGAATGGTTTCAATGTACTAAAAAGTGCGTTGAGCACAAGAAAATATTCATTTCATATTTGTTTATTACTAAATTATTATATGTATATTATATAAAATAATTGTAGATACAACTAACCATAAAGAACTCGGTAGTCATTAAAATATTTCGTATTATTTGAGCAATTAGTTTAAAAAAAGTTTTTTTAAAAACAAGCTTATATTATAATGCCTTAAAAGAGGAAAATAAACTTTAATTTATTAAAAGATATATTTTCTTATAAAAATATAAAAGCTTGTCCCGAGAATTAGGATAAACAATAAAACAATTTAACTTGATTATTATATTTATTTTTTTGTAATAAATAATGTTTTGTACAGCATTGTCATACACACATGACAATGCTGTGCAGTCCTGAAATTTAAATGCATATATGATCCCTTTTTTGAAAAACTCGAATCCATTATAACTCCTGCCTCACGGAAACTCGGTGTCCTGAACAAGGTGCGTAGGTATTTTGCGCCGGACCAACTATGCCTGTTGTATAAAACTCAGGTTAGGTCTTGCGTGGAATATTGCTCGCACTCCGGCTCAGTACCTCCTCGATGCTCTGGACAGATTGCAGCGTCGCGCTATTCGAATAATTGGCGATGTAGAGGCAACTAACACCCTCGAGCCTCTACAACTTCGTCGTGACATCGCCTCTCTTGGCGCTTTTTACCGAATGTTCCACGGGGAATGCTCTGAGGAGCTCTTTAACCTTATCCCTCCCTCTCCATTCCTTAACAGAAAAACGAGTAAGGGTCTACGGAGTCATCCTTACACTGTATCCTCCTTTTCACACCGTACCAAGAAATTCCAAGATTCCTTCTTCTTTTTTTTTTATTGCTACTAAGTTGGCAAAAAAGCAAACTGCCCACCTGATGGTAAGTGGTAACAGTCACCTATAATACATGTGGCTCCTGTGACATTAGCAGTAAAACTGCAACCCCCACAAAGGCCACAGTGTACGTTGCCAACTTGTGACTTAAGATGTAAAGTCACGGTACCCAGTAATTTCAGTGCCATATCTTACCCTTCAAACCGGAACACAGCAATGCAAGCACTGCTGCTTTGCGGCAGAAATAGGTAAGACGGAGGTACCCAAGCACACGACCTGGGTACAGAGTCCCCCTCCGGTAAGTTTTCTGTCGTTCATGGAATTCTCTACCTGCGCACGTGTTTCCTCCATCCTACAACATGGGTTCCTTCAAAAGAGGTGTGAAAAACATCTTTTAGGCCGGCAAGGGGCGGGCAGGTTGGATAGTGGATGTCCTTCCTCCTCTATCTGTCAACTCATTTGGGCCTCTTTCACCGCTTAACATCAGGCGGGAGAAGGTCTTTTGCCAGGCCCTCCATAAAAAAAACTGTTTAAGTACCTTGCCCGTATGTATTTACTTGGTAAGCCTTAAATAAATAAATATTGGTAATTCTAAGAAAAAAATATTTGTTTTTTATAAAATAGGTAAATCTTGAGACAAGCTTTTATATTTTATTAAAAACTAGCTGTGCCGGCGAGCTACGTTTCGCCATAATAACGGCGAACTTACGTTTCGCCATAATAAAAAATAGTTTACGACTTATTCTCAGACCTACTGAATATACACAAAAAAATTCATAAAGATCGGTCAAGCCGTTTCGGAGGAGTTTGGTAACAAACACTGTGACACGAGAATTTTATATATTAGATGTATCATGTAATAAATTGAAATTTATTTTCGTCTTATTAGGGCTTTAAAATAAAATCCTAGTGTTGGGCGACGTTTTTTTTTTCAATCTTTTTACTATTATTTTATATTTTATCATTTTGTAACCGCATGGCCGCCATTATGAAACTCGACCAAAGTACTCGTCATTACGAAACAAACGAGCCCAAAACTCGATGGGCTTGTGTCGTTTTATTGCGGAGTTCCTATGGCCACCTTCCAGTTCCAGCATCACACCCTGGTTACCATATAAGATCAAAGTACTCGTCAATACGAATCAAACGAGCCCAAACTCGATGGGGTTGTGTCGTTTTATTGCGGAGTTCCTCTGGCCACCTTCCAGGTCCAGCATCAGACCCTAGTTACCATATAGGACCAAAGTCCTCGTCATTACGAATCAAACGAGCCCAAACTCGATAGGGTTATGTCGTTTTATTGCGGAGGTCCTATGGCCACCTTCCAGCTCCAGCATCAGACCCTGGTTACCATATAGAACCAAAGTCCTCGTCATTACGAATCAAACGAGCCCAAACTCGATAGGGTTATGTCGTTTTATGGCGGAGGTCCTATGGCCACCTCCCAGCTCCAGCATCAGACCCTGGTTAAGATATAGGACCAAAGTACTCGTCAATATGAATAAAACGAGCCCAAACTCGATAGGGTTATGTCGTTTTATTGCGGAGGTCCTATGGCCACCTTCCAGCTCCAGCATCAGACCCTGGTTACCATATAGGGCCAAAGTACTCGTCATTACGAATCAAACAAGCCCAAACTCGATAGGGTTATGTCGTTTTATGGCGGAGGTCCTATGGCCACCTCCCAGCTCCAGCATCAGACCCTGGTTAACATATAGGACCAAAGTACTTGTTAATATGAATCAAACGAGCCCAAACTCGATAGGGTTATGTCGTTTTATTGCGGAGGTCCTATGGCCACCTTCCAGCTCCAGCATCAGACCCTGGTTACCATATAGGACCAAAGTACTCGTCATTACGAATCAAACGAGCCCAAACTCGACAGGGTTATGTCGTTTTATGGCGAAAGTCCTATGGCCAGCTCCCAGCTCCAGCATCAGACCCTGGTTAATATATAGGACCAAAGTACTCGTCAATATGAATCAAACGAGCCCAAACTCGATAGGGTTATGTCGTTTTATTGCGGAGGTCCTATGGCCACCTTCCAGCTCCAGCATCAGACCCTGGTTACCACATAGGACCAAAGTACTCGTCATTACGAATCAAACGAGCCCAAACTCGATAGGGTTATGTCGTTTTATGGCGGAGGTCCTATGGCCACCTCCCAGCTCCAGCATCAGACCCTGGTTAACATATAGGACCAAAGTACTCGTCAATATGAATCAAACGAGCCCAAACTCGATAGGGTTGCGTCGTTTTATTGCGGAGTTCCTATGGCCACCTTCCAACTCCAGCATCAGACCCTGGTTACCATATAGGACCAAAGTACTCGTCAATACGAATCAAACGAGCCTAAACTCGATGGGGTTGTGTCGTTTTATTGCGGAGTTCCTATGGCTACCTTCCAGCTCCAGCATCAGACCCTGGCTACCATATAGGATCAAAGTTCTCGTCAATACGAATCAAACGAGTCCAAACTCGATGGGGTTTTGTCGTTTTATTGCAGAGTTCCTATGGCCACCGTCCAGTTCCTTCATCAGATCAGCTCCATGTTATCATAATATTGCATTGTCACGATATACATATTATGTGCAAAATTTCAGCCCAATCGAAAACCGAGAAGTGTTCAAATCTACATTATACCTACAGTGCAAGCAAAATAAAAGCTTGTGAAAATAAAAGTTGATTAAACACATCCCTGTATTTACTATAGTATAACACAGTAAATAATAAACACCTATTAAATTCAAAATTAACATCTACGATATTTTGCTAGGCGGCCGTACCGATTGGTGCCGATTGCGCGACCGAGTTCGCTTGTGTGCGTGAGCGACGCACACAAACAGAGACTAGAGAAATTTACCTAAACTAGCTCGGGCTCGCGCGGATGGTGGGCCCTTAAAAATCCCTTTTTGGGCTCCCCTACTACGAGCTTGCCCGCGGCCAAGGGCGCTGGTGAAATAACGCGCCGCGCCGCGCGGCCTGAGGTGGCGCGAGCTCGCCTGTGGCTTGGGCTTAAGAGGGTATTTAGGATCCGATATTCAGTGTCCGATTTAGGACACTAAATTCAGTCGCTGCAGCTCCTGATTACACGTTCACTGATTCAGGGCTCTGAATCAGACTTAAAGGAAACGCGACAAGTGACGGACGTGTCGAGTGAAAAGTATAACAAAATGCCAAGTCTAACGAAAAACGAGAAAATTGGTATTGCCATAGCCCTAGCGGTTGGTTCCATACATTGATTTACTACCAAACGCTTGGTAGTAAATCAATGGTTCCATACTATAAAAAAAAGAAAAAAAGAACGAGATTTGTTCTTTTTTTTATATAAAAACGTCGCCCCACACTAGGATTTTCTCCTGTGTGGTGGGTGCAGTTACAAACATAGAATATCACATGCACATACGCCCGGAACAAATTTCTGTAGGCCATACAAAATATCTGTCCCGTGCGGGAATCGAAACCGCGACCCGTTGCACAGTAGGCGATCACTCGACCTCTGCGCTAACCGTGTCGTTGGATGGGTGAAGGAATATTTGTTACTAGCTTTCCGCTCGCGTCTTCGCCCGCGTTATTTTTGTTTTCCCGTGGGAATTTTATATTTTCCCGTAGGAAAAATACGCTATGTCCTTCCCCTGGTCTCGAAACAATCAAATCTTTCCTCTTTATAATATTAGTATAGATTGGGTCAAAAGCTAGCAAGTATGAATATTATGGGTGTGTTAGAACCTAGTGTAACACACTGTACCCGTCGTTTCTGATATTTTTATTCATATAGTTTGGATCACTTTTGTTCCAAAGATAAGGCATGTCCTTATATAGTTCCAAGATATTTTGTATCGCCTCCTTTTCTGAAGTCATTTTGTTTTGCGTGCGTACGCAATAATAAGATGAAGCAAGAAACAATAAACGGTGCGCTCACGACGGTACGCGAGCGGCGACTGAGCGTCCTAAATCGGAACTGTGATTACACCTATTCAATTTAGTATCCGATTTAGTATTTAGAACGTCGGAAACCATCCTTCTCCTAAATCGGCATCCTAAATCGGATGCTACCTTCCTAAATGCGATTAGACTTCTCTGAATTCAGGAAGGACTAAATATCGGATCCTGAATTTAGGAAGGTCTAATACCCTCTTTACCCGTGAAAATCGGCGCGGTCCGAGAGCGCCCGCGAAATCACAGGCCGTGGGAAGCCGCCTTTGCGTATCGTATCCACTGAATGTCGGTAACTTCCAAGGCTCCAAGGCGATAGTAGCGGAGCCCACGATACTAAATTTGCAGTCATTCGAGCGCTCTCGGGATCGTTTCGAAGGTTTAATAGTATGAAGAAAAAATGTCAACATTATATTTTTTTACGTCTTCACCATCTCGGGGAAATCGCCATAAAATATTTTTTTGTGATTTTCAAGTTATTCTGCACAAAATAAAAGTTTGAACCGCGCTCGAGAATCCCTAGGGATGATTTTTTTTCAACTTTGTGACCTCCTCATTTACGTCACGTCCAAATCGTCAGATTATTGAAATACACACTTTAATCTGACGCGCTCGAGTATTTCACGGTATTGATTTTTTTTACTAATCTGTTTGGCTGTTCTAAAAAAACGCCTCTATATTAAGGGCTAAGATTTGGTAGAGATAATCTCTAAAGTGCAAGGTATCTCCTATACATTAACCTGATGCGCCCGAATGACTTCAAAAATCCCCTCTTCGGCTCCCCCCTACTATGAGCTTACGTGCGGCCTGAGGCGCCCGTGAAATAACGGGCCGTGGGAAGCCACGCACGTGGCCTGAGGCACAATATAGAGAACGATACTCTATATTGTGCCTGAGGTAGGGTTACCAGGGCTTAAAAAAGATAAGCCGGTTGCAACTAGTAAAAAATCCTGATTTGAGTAAAAAAGTCCGGTCTTTTGTTGAAATTTATATAACATGTCCAATAAACCGTTTTCTTTCTTTCTTTCAAATTAAAATTCGGTAGATAACTTTAATTATATCTTTTGGACATTAATATTTTTTGTGCATACAGCATTTATTTTAATCAGTCAGTGGTGTTGTCTACGTGCGGTGAAAAGCGCATTCACGCAGCTGTCTGTGTGATATGAATAAAAAATCCGGTCTTGAGTAATATCCGCGCGGAGTCCGGTCTGAACTCTTAAAATCCGGTGTAGACCGGATTTATCCGGTCAGATGGTAACCCTAGCCTGAGGTGGCGCGAGCTCGCCTGTTGTGGCTCGGGCTTGCCCGTGAAAATCGGCGCGGCCGGAGGGCGCCCGTAAAATCATCCGCCGTAGAAAGCCGGCTTTACAGCTAGCTAGTTGTGTAATTTTAATGCATATAGGGCAACTTTGTCGATCTAAGGGAATGATTAATATTTTATATTAAAGGTTTTTAAACAATAAAATAGGCAAACGAAACTAATACTTACATACCTAGTTGTAGGTTGCCTAAAATGACTTTCGTATAATAAATTAATAATACATTTTATTTATTTTGCTATATTTCAATATGTTTGAAAAAATGAAACTAAGTAGTTATTAAAATATGTACTTGGAAGTGGGTAGTAAAATTATATATTGTGTCTGCTTTGTGAATTTAATGAAATGTACAATGCAGAGTTTTAAAAAATCTTTATAAATTTGCTACTGTAAAATATTTGCGTCTTGATTGGGATGTTCGGAAAGCTTTTTATTTAATGGTCTAAAAAATCCGCATTCGGAAAAAAGTCACATTAAAAGACTTTCATGCAAGATGGACAACGTGGAGAAAAGGGAATATCTTTGACTGTGATAACACAATATAGAGAACGATCTCTATATTGTAGTGATAATGCTCCAGCAACTTTATAATTTCAAATAAATTTATCCCTTTATTTATTCCCGGTATTTTACTCAATTAAAAAGCGAAATTTACATAAAGAACGAAGCAAATAACGTATTAGTAGATATTAGAAAAGTCTTTAGTTTTATAAACTCACCGTTCGGAATCTTGAGGTAATTTAAAGTCTTAGTTTTGGGTGCTCTTCGATTATGATTGCACTTTTCCATAATTATGTTAATATTACGCTCTCACATCACATCCACCGCTCTCTACCAACCGTTCGACTCTCTACCAAAAATCGATTTCTTCAAAAGGTTTTTACAGAGTTTTTTTTTTGGTGGCTCCGCACAATTTCTGCATTATGACCATGACAAAGTTTGGGAAATGTTTGGAATTATAAGGAACGCGGAATGGGAATAGAATCTAGGATCATGATAAGGATCACGTTAGGGAGCTGAATAACTAAAATATATACAAGCTTACAATTTAATATTATTTACACATAAAAAGGATAAAATAATTTCATAAATATCAATACTATTTTCAGCTATAAGGGCTGGAATAGAATTGACGTCGGGAAGGGAACATGAAGGGATTTCAAAGGGTGGTTCCTAACTGTTTCGTCTCAAGACAGTATTATTTTCTTTCTCTCTGCTTACTCATTCATTACTTGCTCACTGGTTTACCTACTCATTCTGTTTGTTGATTTATTGTATTCGCAGGTAGTGTAAATTTGTTGGCTCCCAAGTGGCCGCCAGCTATAATATAAGTACCCGTTTACCGTGCAATTTAATATCAACTATATCAAAATCCAGTAAATCAAAATATGTAAAAACATACCGAAATTAATGAGTACACATTTCGTTCCAATATCTCGAATGCTAAAATAGGGTTTTCTCGGAAAAAATGTATGATTCTTAAACCAACACAGACAAGAATGTAAATGATTTAATATTGGAAGCTATGGCGGAAATATAATAAACAAAATTTCGTAAATAAATTTACATTTGATTTTCATAACCTAATTCTATTTCTTTTAGTAGTACTTGGAGGTTTTTTTGACAAAAATTGTATTTTTCAGGGGGATTTTGAGTGAGATCGGTGGGGAAATTTAAACGGCCACCTGGCAGCCGGCGAGCAAAGAGCGAACTGCGTTCGTGAAATCGTGATCTCTTTGTAGATACTATCCGAATGCGGTCCCAGATCGAGGCTCGTAGGCATAGCGCGTCTTTCGACCGTTTCAATGAAGTCTATTCAGTGGGGCTAGGACGCAGGAGAATCGAAAACCGAATCGAGGAGTTTGTATGGCAATTTTATTAGTTCTGCTCACGCAGTTCTGCTCACGCCCGTTTTACCGAATAGGCACGGTAGACACGTGCCTAGGGCGCTAGGCAATTGGCATTTTTGGGGGGCAAAAAAATGGTTAAAAAATTGCCGTGGTTGTATTTGCATGCATCATTTATTGCGCCACTGCCGAAAGCCGACATCTGACCCAAATCACAGCCGCGCCCGGCGAGTCCATATGGTGATTGGTGGTATAGTAAATCGAAATTACTTAAAAACGGAGAAGTAGCGCCTTAAGGCGCATAGTAACGTCAATCATAAAAAATCACTGCAGAAAAAACCGGTTCTCTTCATAAATATTGAATAAAAAAATCTTTAAAAAAGATATGTTATTATTCAACGCATTCTGTAGAGGATGGTCTTTTTAATTTTTTTATAAATTAATTAAAACTGGGTTAAAATGTGACCCAAACATGCCTCGATTTTAAAACTATAAACCTAATCGCTTTGTAAATATTAGGTTAAATCACATACTTTCGATTTCAATAAATAAAGTGAACAATATTCTAGGGGATGGTCTTTTTAGATTTTTCGTATTCGCCTTTATTAATTTTTTATTGAAATAATTCATCTTACGCGTAAAGGTTTGCTTGAATATTCCCCTCACTTTCACTCACTCACTCCTATGTAATCAGTGCGGAACGATCGACGCAAGGTCATTGGGAGCACTATGCGCCTTAACGAAAGTTACAGTTTTTAGTTTGAACCTATAAGTTTTTTTCGATATAAATTCATTAACGGGTCTGAATAGCAATCGACTTCTATAGGGACCCGGATCCTTATAGTAATCGAATAACAGATTTTTGCGAGCAGAGCATGAAACATGCATTATAATTCTCCGCTGTGTGTGGTCATAATGTCTACCTTTTTTTTGTGGCTGGGGAATCTCACGATTCAACAAGGGACTGAAAAGCTGACAAGGCTGCCTCTTGGATATGCCATTGGACTCGGGTAAAAACCCCATACCTGGCTAAACCACCCTCCAGTAACTTCCACCCCCATGGAGGCACATTCGGGATCGGACTAGCCATTCCCCGAACGCACCCCCCGGAGACAGCGGTGGGTGCGTTCGGGGCCTAGGGAGGGGTCACCAAGTTTCCACGTAATGTCTCCCGGCCGATTGTTGGTCGGCCGGGTCGTCCTTTCACTTTGGTTGCTTAGGGTAGTTGGTGGTGCGCGCCCCTCCTTCTACTCAACCGTCTGCGGCATAATGTCTAACCTTTTTTTTTAAGTCGGGAGAATCTCGCTACGATTCGACAAGGGGCTGAAAGCTGACAAGGCCGCCCCAAGGATATGCTATTAGACTCGGGTATACACCCCATACCTGGTTAAACTACCCTCCCAAGCTACTTCTACCTCCATAGAGGCACAATTGGGATTGGCGTTAGCCATTCCCCGAGTGCGGCCCCTGGAGAATAGGCCCGACGGTAAGCCAGCTTGGCTGACCCAAGCGCCGGGGCTTACTCTACGGGGGGGCCGACAAGTGCAACAATTCGATCCCCGAGACGGGCAGGCCAGGGGTAGAAAAGTAATGTCTCCCAACCGGTTGTCGGCCGGCCGGGCCATTTCATCCCCAGCTGCATAATGTCTAACCTTTTTTTTTAGGCCGGGGAATCTTACGATTCAACAAGGGGTAGGCTGACAAAGCCGCCCCAAGGATATGCCATTGGACTCGGGTATAAACCCCATACCTGGCTAAACCCCCTCCAGCAACTTCAACCTCCGTTGGGACACAATCGGGATCGGCGTTAGCCATTCCCCGAGTGCGCCCCCTGGAGGGTAGGCCTGACGCAAGCGCCAGGTCTTACCTCTACGGGGGGTCGACAAGTGCCATAAATCGACCCGCCAGACGGGCAGGCCAGGGGTAGAAAAGTGGCATAATGTCTTACCTAACCTAACCTACAGTTTTCAGTTTAATCCATTGACATAATTATAGGTATGTAACCTAGACAACCTGTTGCGAACAAAAATTGTGTCACAACGCGGGGCAGCGCTGGGTGAGGCGTGGACAGTAGCGTACTCGCTCGCTCGTATGAGAGTAAAAGAGAGCAAAACTAAGGACATAAGGTCAAGGCGGTCGAGCGTAGAACGCAGTTCGGAAACCATTGACAATCAAGATAATATACCTATAAAATTACTCAGTAATACAAACCTTAATGGCGGCTGTACACTCTCGCCGAGACACCCCGAGACAGGCCGAGTGCGAGAGTGTACATGGTAGCTCTCGCCTCGCCTCGGGAGGTCTCGTGCTTACTCGCCCGCTCTCGCTCCCGTGGCGGTTTTTTATGCCCGAGTCAAAGGGTCTCGGCATGTCTTGCGAGGAACGGCGAGAGCATTGATGTACACTCTCGCCAGTGCAGTGCACAGCCAGCAACCGCTCTGAACACACGTGAATTAAGTCGTACTAATCATAATATTTCACATCGGAATAAGTATTTGCACGTCGAAAAATGACAAAATATGTTGGATTAGCTTCTTATAATCATCTCTGTAACCATATTTTTATCCGACTTCAAAAAAGGAGGAGGTTCTCAATTCGATGCGTATGTTTTTTTTGTGTGTATGTTACGCGATTACGCCGCCAATTGTGGACCGATTTTCAAAATTATTTTTGTATTCGATAGAGTTAACCCCAAGGGTGGTCCCATGGTCACCAAAGTCAGGATCTGATCATGGGATCCCATGAAAATCGAGGGAAACGCTAATTTAATACCAGCTCACTGAAGGTGAGCTGGTATTAAATTCGGGTTTCTTTCACTAAAAAGATTGCATTCACTAAAAAGTTAAAAATAAAAATATTATATAAAAAATAAAAACCTACTTCAAAAACACTGAGAAGTTAAAAATAATATAAGAATAGGTACAGACAACATCTCACTTCTATATTGAAGTCGGTGCCAAACGATGATCTCCTAGAAAGTGTTAAAATTTGTCACCGACTTCAATATAGAAGCGTGATGTTGTCTGTACCTATTCTTATATTATTTTTAACTTTTCAGTGTTTTTGAAGTCGGTTTTTATTATTATTATTCGATGCATAGCGACCATCCACCATCTTCTTTAACGCCACTCTTTTTAAATTTTTTTTTGTATGATATTCGTGTACATACATATAATAATTAATAGTGCATAGCTAAACAGTGGAAGCGACTTCTAACGCGTCCATCCTCTCGGTGATCAAAACCGCAAGTGAATAGACGAGAGTGTACATGGTAAGCACTCGCTGACAGGTCTCTCGGGCGAGACCTCTCGGCGAGACTTGACGAGAGCACTCGTCGAGAGTGTACAGCCGCCATAACAAAACCAATATTCACACGTGCTAACAACAGTGTAAGTTTTAAGACATGCGATGCGACACAATCTTCACGAGCTGCAATCTAAATGGTTGCGGTGCACAACCATTTTGTTAATGTGATTCAACGAAAAGTTGTGAAACAAATGTAGAAAAATAAATATTTTACAAACAATAAAAACCGACTTCAAAAACACTGAAAAGTTAAAAATAATATAACAATAGGTACAGACAACAACACCACACTTCTACCGGGTGTAACGGACTACCGAAATAATATTTAAGGTTGTTGATTAACAAAAAAAATGTTTCATGACTATTCTTTGTATTTTTATTATGTAAGTACCTACTTTCGATTTAAGACGCTTAACTGTTAAGCGTATTAAATCGAATGTAGGCAAAAATACATAAAAATACAATTGAAGTCGGTGCCAAACAATGATCTCCTAGAAAGTTTTAAAATTTCGCACCGACTTCAATATAGAAGTGTGATGTTGTCTGTCTGTACATATTCTTATATTATTTTTAACTTTTCAGTGTTTTTGAAGTCGGTTTTTATTTTTTGTAAAATATTTTTTATTTTTTAACTTTTTAGTGAATGAGATCTTTTTAGTGAAAGAAACCTTAATATAATAATACTAGCTCACCTTCGGTGAGCTTGTATTAAGGTAGTGTTTCCCTCGATTTTCATGGGATCCCATCATCAGATTCTGACTTTGGTGACCTTGGGACCACCCCAGGAGTATACTCCTATCGAATACAAAAAGAACTTTGAAAATTGGTCCATAATTGGCGGAGTAATCGCGTAACATACACACAAAACACGTTGGACACACCTAAAAATTGGGCAATAATAAAACGATCGACTTTTATAAATACGTAGCGACTGATGATGAGATAAGTACTATTTTAATAACTTGAGCGGTATGGATTTGAGTAAGCGAAAAATTAACTAAACTGACGACGAATATTAATCTATACTAATATTATAAAGCTGAAGAGTTTGTTTGTTTGTTTGTTTGCTTGCTTGCTTGAACGCGCTAATCTCAGGAACCACTAATCATAATCCGAATTAATGCCAAAAGTGGCCACTTTTAGCAATAATTCGGATTATGTATATTGTTATACATTTTATCTATGCCGGAATAGATCAAAAAATCTGAAATATCTATTCTGTATTGAGTAGTTGACTGATCCATTTTTGTAGAAACGTCTTTAATTTATCATAAGTAATTAATAAAAAACGAATGGCGGCGCTAGTAGTAGGTGCTGTGCCAGGGGCGCCGACTCCGTGGGTGCTCGGGTGCTCCAGCACCCACGAGAGGTAAATAGTGGGTGCCGAGCACACCCGATTCTCTTTCTCATCTTTTAACTAAATCTAAATAATATAGGTACCGAAATAATATACGTAATATACGCGCGCCTAGAAACAAACCTAGCCGCTCTCACGCACGCATCGTATCGACTCGCCGCGCCCCGCCGAATATTTATTAAAAGGTGCACATGTCAAACTGCTGTGTAATATAATAAATTATCTTTTCTAAATATCTTGTATTTTCTTGCGTCTATTAAATAACAAAAATACATAGGTAGGCTAGGTATGTCATTAAAAAAGCTGGAGCACCCACGGGAATTTTAAAAACTCGGCGCCCCTGTACTGTGCCCTACTTAAATAATCACTACTGAGCAAAATAACAGCTGCTGCTGCCGCAACAAGGCTTCTACTATTTATATTTTTCAGCACGGACGCACAGACGGACGGCACGAATCAATTAATTAACAGTTCGCGTTGTTCCTTGTGAATTGTGTGACCCGCGCAGTGTTGCCCCGCGTCGTGTATACGAGAAGGCTCGCGTTCCTGCGTGCTAGCCCCACTGTTCGCACTAATATTAGTTTAATTAATTTTATTAGTTCTACTACTCACCGCCGTGGCGCTAATAAAATTGCCATACAAACTTCTCGATTCGGATTTCGATTCGATTTTCGATTCTCCTGCGTGCTAGCCCCACGGAACGCACACTGCCATTATCGGTGCCCGAATTTTTGTGCGTTAACGTATACATTTACGTACGATCAATTTTTCATCGATAATCGGGGCGGCTGGGATTCATTGATTCTTTTATCCGACTTTATGTAGTTCGTGTGCGTTGCTACGTAGAACGAGCCGAGCCTACACGGACCGCGCGGCTCGCGTGGGATCGTGCTACCCCACGCCGTTTAACCGCACCTTCAGAGGATAACATCTGTGTAACACCTGTCCCCTCCATTTATCAGATGCCTCATTTTATCAGAGTGCTGACGCCTAAATAAACTAATTATTTCCCCACCACTGCACGTATTGTATATAACATAGGTGCCACGTCCAGCTTTACATATGCACTACGAAAATCGTCTTTATTAAGAGCGACATAAGAGCGGTCCAAAAGGCAAAGAGTAGTATAGCTTCATACAGAGCTTCTGTACTATATTTTTTCTTGTTTCGGCAGGCCTCCGTAAGGCTAACATGTCGTGGCCAGATCGTAAAATTGACTACTTCATGATGTGGCCGACCATTTCATGAAATGGCAAATACTCGTCTGGCCAACATCATGATGTGGTGTGGCCAGATCAATGAATAAAATCAAAGTCTAACGATATGAACAGCTACGTACGGCCTTTCACCCGCCTATGTAACTGTGTTTTGTAAACAGTTACAAAAGAAAAAAAAATTCTCGTTACCAGTTAGTCCAGTTACAAACTAGTAAATATTTAAATGGACTTAGAAATTTTTTTAAATAGTTACCAGGAAAGAAATTTTGTTCTTTTTTGTATCAAAGTAACCAAAATAATCTTCTACTACCATGCCCTCGTAAATGTCTTGGAGGGCGTAAACGATATCCATCAGACTTCGATGTGTACAGAGAAGCTTTTCGGTAAACTAATGGACATAATGGCGGCAGGGCTTCCATCACGCATTTCGAATAGGTCGTTTCTGTAGACGAAGGGGATCTGGTGGGTTATTGTCTAAGATGAAATCTATCATGATCGCTTATAATTTGTCACCCATCGCGCGGTCAACACAAGACTTTGCGCCGACTTCTTGTTATAAAGGAGCGATGGATAGACTGCAACTGTCTAATTGTAAGCGATCGCGATAGATTTTTCTTAGACAATAACCTCCCTGGTTACTATCTGCCATGAGATTCAGTTTCTTTGCCCCGGTCAGCTTTGATGCCATAACTATGTCTCCAAAATGAACCAGGAAAGCCTCATCCACCAAAAGGCGCTTTGAAGCTCTCGCCCTATTGATCAGGACCGAGGTAATTGTTGTTATTTTTTCCTTTGCAACCGCCCCTAGAAGACTCGTGACTTCGTCCGACAACTCTTTTGCCGTTTCGAGTAAGATTTAAATCTCTGTTTCGAGTGTGTTGGTGATGATCAAGTATTCCTTAATTTTGAAGTTTTTAAGGAGGACAGTCACATTGTAACAAATTACTCTTTTGCGTTTTTGGCCTTTTGTTTATTTGATAATTCATATTGAAATATGTTTTTTAAAAAGTAAAAGGCTAAATGGTCTTTTGCGTTTTTGGTCATATGCGTCGAACCCTCGAGACACGGTGGGTATGATTTTTAGAGAATTTTCTAGAGAATCGATTGAAATTGTTAAATGGAAGTCATGTTGCTCCTAAAAAAAGAAAAAAGCAGCAAAGGGGGTTTAAAAAATGCAGTTTCAACTTTTCGCTTGTTTTCACCGTGTGTAGCAAAAGGGGTGCAGCACTTAGAAAGATTTCACCGTATTTAGTATGGAGCCGGCAGGACTTTATATTTTCGACTGCTTTTATAGGGAATTTCAACTTGCATAATTTCAAGAAAAATATTTACAAAAATGCTTATATCTTGGAAACTGAGCATCGGAACTAAAAAATAACGAAATTTTTGACCCTTAACACCTCCCAGCTAATTAGGGCACGCATAATGGAATTATCAAAAAATGGTCAAGCGTGAGTTTGACTTTTTTGTTCATACTAAATTTTTATTTTTATTTGGAGTTTTGTCCAGATTCCACCTTGTGGAGTAAAAGGGGATGGAGGGACTCCAACTCCAACGGGGGGCTCATCACAAATGGACGGTGATGGTGACATCAAGGTGGCGAACTCATGAATGAATAAATGTCATTATCACTTTATTATTTACATAGAGTCAATAATATTGTAATATAATTTTAATCGAAAAAGATGGCCTTGCAGACTTGACAAAATGCACAGACGAATAAATGCATTTTATCGAAAGTGAAAGAGGAAAAAGTTATTGTAGCATTTTGGGTACATTCACAGTATTTAAGTTATAACGAGTTTCACAAATAATTTTGCGTATGTGCCAAGCCAAGTCATACAAATTTATTTACATGGGGACTCCACCTTAAGTAAATTTTTATCTAGTGACTGTAGAACAAAGTATAACTACTTCGGCGATTTCATTTGACTATACAATGACGAGTTAGGAATATTACGAATCAGGAATATGACAAGTCTGGAACAAATCAATTAGGATATGTTATGTTTTGCAATTCGACCAAGTATTTATAAGAACGTACAATTTCACGAATGTTTACCGCGCCATTGTAGCAATGACAAAATAGAACTAATGAGGGTGACATTTTCCTAAAAGAAAAAAATGTAAAAAAAAATTCAGATTAAAAATTTTTATTTGTAGTGATACTTATCTAAGTACACTTATCTAAGTAGAAAATCAACATGGTGCACGTAAAATTATTTGGACAAGTTAGTCTGTCACATAGTGCAAAGAAAAATTTAATCTTTTCTGTTAATGGCTGTGCCCATCTGGATTTCGCCAACCAAGAAGTTGAGAAGTTTAAATTGTCTTTTTCCTATGTATTACCGCGGTGGTAAAAGGATCAAGTCATACAACCAATGTAAAGCATTTTTTATGACAATATCACGTCACAAATATAAAATTTCTAGGTTAAGATACCCTTTTCAAGGTATTTTGAAAGGTGTTATTATGTTTTTACATTATGACTAAGGAATCAAACTCTTTCATCCATTTAAAACTATTAAAAGTAATTGATTTATATTGATCATTAAAAAAAATATCTGGCTGCAATGATTCTTGGTTACGCGTAGAGAGTACAGGACTCTTGATCCTAATGTCTAAAATGACGTTTCACATTTTCTTTAATCCATTCAAGGAACATGGTTAACGAACGAAGGACCTAAAAAGTAGAACACATTGAACCTAGCCACGTAGCCACGTTGACCTAATTCGACATGACTGCCGATAAAAGTTCGTTTCCAAACCCAGCAATATGGGTATCAAATGAAAGGCCTTGATAAGTAGAGCACTATGAACCTAGCAACATTGACATACATTCAACATGGCCGCCGCACAAAAAATCGGATAAAAGTTCGTTTCCAAACCCAGCAATATGGGTAGGTATCAAATCAAAGGCCTTGATGAATAAAGCAATATAAACCTAGCAACATTGACATAAATTCATTATGGCCGCCGCTCAAAAAAGGTGGATAAAAGTTCGTTTCCAAACCTAGCAATATGGGTATCAAATGAAAGGCGTTAATCGACCTAAATTCAACATGGACGCCGCTCAAAAAAAAAAGGATTAAAGTTCGTTTTTAAACCCAGCAATATGGGTATTAAATGAAAGGCCTTGATGAGAAGAGCACTATGAACCTAGCAACATTGACATAAATTCAACATGGCCGCCACTCAAAAAAGATGGATAAAAGTTCGCTTCCAAACCTAGCAATATGGGTATCAAATGAAAGGCCTTGAAGAGTAGAGCACTTTAAATCTAGGAATATTGCCCTTAATTCAACATGGCCGCCGCTCAAGAAAGGTGGATAAAAGTTCGTCTCGAAACCCAGCAATATGGGTATTCAATGAAAGCATGTGAGTAGAGCACTATGAACCTAGCAACATTGACATAAATACAACATGGCCGCCGCTCAAAAAGGTAGATAAAAGTTCGCTTCCAAACCTAGCAATATGGGTATCAAATCAAAGGCATTCAAGAGTAGAGCACTATGAACTTTAGAAAATCGCCTTAATTCATCATAGCCGTTGTTAAAAAAAACGGATAAAAGTTCGTTTCCAAGCCCAGCTATATGGGTATCAAATGAAAGGCCCTGATGAGTAAAGTACTATGAACCTAGCAATATTGACGTAAATTCGACATAGTCACTGCTCAAAAAAGGTGGATAAAAGTTCCTTTACACCCCCAGCAATATGGGTATTAAATGAAAGGCTCTGAAGAGTACCTCGAGCATTACGAACCTACGAAAATTGTCCTAAGTAATTTCGAAAACGCCGGTGCTCAAGAAAGGCAGAATAAAGTTGAATCATTATGGAATAAAATGGAGGAAAAAACTAAACACTGAGTTAAGCATTTTGATGGCGAAACGTAGTTCGCGGGCACAGCTAGTTAATAATAAATTATGTACGGCTACACAAGGGGCAGTTGTCGCCCGCCACTCACGAGCCGGCACACACCTGCCGGCAGGTGGCTTCGGAGTCGCGCGTGCCGCACTGCGCCGCCCGCCCGCAGCGGCGTAGGTACATACATACGCGTACATACCAGATTACTATAATTCGGTCTCGGATAACCAAATTTTTTTATGCATCAAAACGTAAAGTTTAACGTAAGATGCCAAATTCTGAACTTGCCATTTCCGTAAAGCGCTAACTTTCGATTTATTTACGGCTGTTGTATACCAGCTACGAATAAAACCAACTATGCAAAATCGACTATCGACACGCTCATTTTAAAAAGAATTTCACGAAAATTTGTCTCAGTAATTCAGTGTCGAATTGTGTGTGTAGAAAGTAATGAAAGGTGGTTTTTAGACTAATAACACTGGATACAATTCATTTCATTTCAAAATTCTTTATTTCATAAAATTAGCACAGTGGATACATTTATGTTCCTGATCGATGTAGTGGACTGTATGATTTTTTTAAATTAATTACAAATCTAAAAAATGTGAGTTGGATATAATGTTACCGTTGACAATCCAAAAATCAGAACGCGAAAGACAAATCCGGTTCAACTCCTAGACATAGAGATATCTGTATACACGGTTATTTTTTGATCATCCTGGAAAATTTAAGGGACAGATATGGTATTAGAATGATTTAAATATGAATAAAAAATAACTCACTTAATTTTATATTAATTTTCTAAAATATTGATAAGCTGCACTAGTTTATAGCAGCATTTTTAGATTCTTATAAAAAAAATATTTCATTTTTTAAATTTTTTATAATAATGGATGTGTCCTGAGGCGTCCCTAAAATTTTCCTTAAATTAAAAGGAGATGTTCCCATCTATAGACGCACGCACAGCCGTAACCGCTAATGGTAGAAATGTGAAGTTTTGACAGTTGTTTTAATTCAAAATAGGGAAGCACACTAAGAAGGGATTTTAAAAAAAAATTACCCTGAAGGGATCCCTTGTTGCCCGTGGTCCACCTGCGTAGTTCACCTGGTTGTACCATAAGAAAAAAAAATCCCATTGTTCACCGGAACGTCCATATGATTACATCGTAGTAAATGAAAGATTAATATCGATATCACTTTATTTTTGTCCACCTGCGTAGTTCACCTGGGTGTACCATAGGAAAAAAATATTTCCCGTTGTTCACCGGAACGTCCTCATGATTACATCGTAGTAAATGAAAGATTAATATGGATATCACTTTATTTCTTTAATAACAAAGGAATAACGCAGAAAGAAACGAGACTTTATTTCTTTAATAACAAAGGAATAACGCAGAAAGAAAAGTGTCCCAACTAATTTTATTTAAAGATTGAAAACTAAAAAAACAAAAAAGTATCATTGCGACTTTGAATGCAATTCTTGATGTTTATCCGGAAGTAGAAGTCCGTGGCTGCTTTCTGGCATAGGGCTTTCCGGAGAAAGGCTAAAGGCAAGGATATTGGAAGCAGCATTGACTATGAAACATGTTTTGACAACTAAAAAGACAAACAATTCAAAGTTTGCGAATTTTAGCGGAGTTTTTCTAAAGCGACTCCTAATGAAATATCATTAGAAACTAGTTGCATCTGAATATATTTTATCGTTTAGGAGCATAAGGTCAAAAGCGCAATATGATGTAATCGTCATTTTCAATATCTATTTTTCCCTTTTTGATTTTAAATTCATATTTTTGAGCAACACATTTAAAAGTCTCAAGATATTGGTGCGGCTTTTGGATCTACCGGGAAAAACATTTCCTATGGTTCACCTGAGTGTATTACGGGAAATATATTTTAACCATGGTACACCCAGGTGTACTACGGGAAATATATTTTACTCATGGTACACCCAGGTGTACTACGGGAAATATATTTTACTCATGGTACACCCAGGTGTACTACGGGAAATATTTTTTTCCCATGGTACACCCAGGTGTACTACGGGAAATATTTTTTTCCTATGGTACACCCAGGTGAACTACGCAGGTGGATCACGGGCAACAAAGGGAAGGGATGAAATAGGGGTTGCAACTTTGTAAGTTTGAAGTATGGATTTTTTTAATTAGCCACGATTTTGATAAAACTTGAGATTCATGCTTTTAAAAACATTTCATTGAACACATGTTTCATGGTTTATTGGAATTCACCCCTTAGGGTGCAAAATAGGGGTTGAAAGCTTGTATGGAAAGTGTTTAAAATCTCCTCGAATTTCTTTGAAGTTTTTATCCGGGCTTAAAGAGGCTGTAAAATTATTTTTCCTACGGAAAAATAAAAATTTCCACGAGAAAACAATAATAACGCGGGCGAAGCCGCGAGTGGAAATCTATTTATAGATAATTGTCTAACCATAACCAGCCAGTTGCCAACAATATACATAAAAATACTAACATGCACTTTATGAGGCTAAATACACACTTAGGTAAGCTTAAACATGTAAGTCATTAACTTTTAACATCGTAAATTATTTCAATCTACTTAAATGGGGACTAATGATTATATTATGGTACAAATCACCTGTAAGTAACCGGAAATAGACGTTTTGGAACAGTTGTCCTCTTGACACTCTTGACGTTTTGACACAGTTGTCCATATGAACCTTCACGTGCTTGTTGTGCTTGTTGCACTGGATACAATTTTGATAAACGTATTTAAGTAAATTAATTTTTAAAACATTCTTAGAATAATCCTTTTAGATGTACGAGCAGGTATTACATGCCTTAATAACATTAGTTTTGAAGAAAGTAAAATTATTACCAATAATAAATAATGACATTTAAAGTAACTTGAACTTTCTTATGACTTTGTGAATGTAATTACTTACAGCATTTTACGCGTTATTTATAAGCCGATACGTTATTTATATGTTAATAGAGATAATATACTGAGATCTTTTAAAATGTTTGACCGAGATGAAAGCCTACCGAATTATAGAAACTACTACCAATGTCATGTAATGCAATGGAGAAATAAAACATGGTAATTAATATGTAATAAAAATAGTTTCTTCAAATATATTTTATTTTTAGTATGTATGTTCGAAAAAAAACCTTTTTTAAGTACTTACAAACCTCAATTTTATGTAAAGTAGCTGACCCGGTGAACTGATGACAGATCTAATTAATTTAAACAATCGCGAAGTGTATCCTCATTTTCCATACAAAATTACCATTATTATTACTTTTTATACTATTTTGTACAGCCAAGCTTTTGGAAACTAAACATTAAAATTTACAAGCCAGTAATTTCATTGTCCGTCTTAGGTACTGACCCTTCAAACCAGACACAACAATGCAAATTAACACCACTGTTCGGATGAGATACTTACTGGTACAGAGTCCCCTTTGGTCTAAAGCCCGTCGCTCACATACTAAAGAGTGTAATGAGCGCTCCACATTCACGCGAGATTCTCGGCGAGACTCTCGGCAAGAATCTACGCGAGAACCTCGGCAAGAACTTCTTGGGTACACACTTCTCGCGAGAAGGTACAAGGCAGGGTTGGCACAAAATCAGTGATTAAATCAAATGTCTTTATTTTTGTGAAGAAAAATGTATTTTTATGAATATCTATTTTCCGAATAAATCAGATATTTCAAATTTCAGTGTCATTATTGTAATTCTTGATTAAAAAAACTAATTTTCCAGGTTTTTGGTCTGTTACGTAATTTCGAGTGAACAATGCCAAATGTAAAAAAAAAACTTTCCACTGATGCTGAGGAGGCTATCGCTCCAAATAGTTGCATCAGAACTGGGTAAATATTTCATTTTTCCTCTTCCTCTTTCGTTTCCGCAAAATAGTTGCTTACTTATTAAAATTAGTAACGATAAAAACGAAAAAATCAAAAAAAGTCATGATAAATTAGGATTTATTCAATAAATCATGATTAATTGGATTTTATTAAAAAATCATGATTTTTCCAACCCTGGTACAAGGTTCTCAATATAGTTCTCGCGCCTTTGTCTCGCGCCAAAAAACCGACAAAAGTCGGAGAACTACGCGAGAACATCGCGAGAACATGCGAATCGGATCCACATTCACGCTGCTCGTGTTGTTCTCGCGTTCTCGCGAGAATGTGGAGCGCTCATAAAGAAGAGTCGAGGCGCGGGCGTATTCTAGAGAGAATTCAGCGAGTGACGTACCGTACCTAAAGGCGCCTCTTCACAATGGCCCATGATGGGCAAGTATAGACACGCACGATTGTGTAGAGGGCATGGTTGTCTATGTGCGGCCATAATCGCCGGTAATCGTGAGCAATCGGTAAATTGTCGGTACATCAAAGGAATTATGGCCCATGATCGCATACGCGTCCACACAATCGCCGATTACTCAGTACGTTTTTGTCTCGAGTACAGATAGATTTTTTTCACGCACATTAAGTAGATGATTATAAGAGCTAAGTAAAAATATTGCCGCAGCCGCGATCTCTTCGATGTCAATTTTCGATAGACGTCTTATCATAACAGTAAACAGTTAGTAAATGAATGTTCACGATTGTGTGGAGAGTTGCCCGATCATGGCCATTGTGAAGAGGCGCCTTATACTCGTAAATGGCAGTGCGGTGCGAGCCATGGTCGTGGTGGCGGAGGCGCTGGCTTCACTTACTCCGCGCCATCGCCAGAGAGAATTTTCTCCTGTTATTTAATTTTAAATCGCATAGTAGGGTCAAAATCACTGCAGAAAAACCGGTTCTCTTCATAAATATTGAATAAAATATCTTAAAAAAAGATATGTTATTATTTAACGCATTCTTTACGAGGATGGTCTTTTAATTTTTTGGTAAATTAATTAAAACTTGGTTAAAATGTGACCCAAACATGCCTCGATTTTAAAACTTTAAACCTAATCGCGTCGTAAATATGAGGTTAAATCATCTACTTTCGATTTCAATACATAAAGTGAACAATATTCTAGCGGGTGGTCTTTTTAGATTTTTCTTATTCGCCTTTATTAATTTTTAATTGAAATAATTCATCGTACGCGTAAAGGTTTGCTTAAATGTTCCCCTCACTCTCACTCACTCCTATGTAATCAGTGCGGGACGATCGACGCAAGGTCATTGGGACCACTATGCGCCCTAACATGTGTGAAGAAATCGTAGCCTTTCGCGCCTCGACTGCCACACCTCGTCGCGTCGCACAGCCGCGACTCCGCTTCGACCTAAGTGATTGACGTCCCTAAATCAACAGTCTAAATTATATCTACAGTTATTTCTTATCCAACAGACTTACCGTACTCACAAGGTTCAGTTCTCAGTACTATTACTAGACGGTTCATTAGCCGTTTTCCCAATTCAAATGCAGGGTGACATTATATCAGCCGAGATAAAGTATCTCTATCTCCATTGTGAACATAGGCTTCTCCCAAGTTCCAAATTGATCTCTCCTGAGCTGCCCGCATTCAACGGCTTACCGTGACCTTCTCCAGTTCGTCAGCTCATTTGGTAGGGTACCAATGCTCTGCCTTCTTGGTACACGGACCCCACTCAAGGACCTTTCCTCTGCCTTAGTTTTCATCATCTGGAAATGGAGCCAAAATGGAAAACAGTGAGCACAGCGTGTGAATTTTCCGACAAAAGATGGTTGGACAGCACAGTAACCACAACTGCTGCTACTCTGGCTAGATTCAATATTTTGCCAATATTTGATAAAGTTAAAAGCACATATAGACACTTGTATTCCCTGAGTAGATCGATTAATTCCCTTTTACTTCCGCATCCATTTTTGTATTTGAATACAATTTTCCTTAGAATAATAATAATCTAAGCAAATTACCGTTTTCCTGTTGCAAGGTGTCGCACAATGCTGCACATCAACGCGCGTTAGTCGTCGGCGATGTGACATTAATAAGTAGACAAAATTATAATAGTACTACAGTATAACGTGTGACAACGTCATCATCACGGCACTCGGCGCATGCGACGTTGCCAAACCGCCTGCTGCATTCACGCGCGCTTTGCTCGGTTTGTCTTTGCGTGGCTTGATGATAAGCGGTGACGCGCATAGTTAGCATAGCATAGTACAGACAGACAGAATCGTGTCTCAGGTGTGTCATTTCATTTTCCATATAATGCCATACATTACAACGTCATAGCTGCGCTGCATGCGGTTTGACCCGTCCTTGAGAGTTAAGAAATCACTGGCAACACACGAATTTTTTAAAGATAGGTAGGTACAGTAAGCTCCTATTCAAGTTATACATTTAAACTACGAAATTCGCCACTATTACGAGCGACATAAGAACGGTCCAAAGGTCAAACAGTATAGCTTGATAAGGAGCTTACTATACTACCTACGTTTCACTAGGCACTACGGTTGAAAGCCGATTTGCTGCCCAACTCAATCGAATAAAAAATAAATGTAGTCTATCTATATTAGGGTTGTTGCTGATGCAGCTTTTTACTTTATCAGCAAATGCTGGCTGATATTGATGCTAATATTAATGTATATTACTTAAATAAATCCTCCTATAATATTATTAGCAAACTTGATATATTGTTTTAAATAAAAGACTAGTAAGTAATACTTAATATGTTGTAGGCTTTATGAATGATCTACTTACCTACTAATTTGTTATTATTACACTACGCACGTTTTACAATATTTCACTAACATCCAACCAATTTACGTTGACAAAACAATTGTATTGGGGAACACTAGTGACTTCTTTTTGGGTATAACTGTCTATAAAAACTCCACTTGATTTGTGCAAGGTCCCTTCCACCCACCTTCAACAAACACAGCCGGCATTAAAAATCAGAGGTTTGAATGAAATACGAATAACGAGAAACACGTTGGTACATAGCAGTCTCGAACCCTGGACCTCCCGATTGGAAGTGCCGAGTTCACAGTGCCACCGACGCTCCTAATAATGTCGGTCAAATTTACGCCTCCCATATGTCGATTATCTTCTCTGACAATAAGAGGGCGATCAATGTTGATGAACTTCTTATTGCCCTTATCGTAACGTCTGACTTGGGCCTTCGGCAATTCACCGGCTATCTTGCTGTCCAGGATTTGCAGACGAGGGGCTAGCAAAATAGGCTCACTACGTCTTTTCTGTGTGGCCAGCGCTTTAAAGTAGATCGTTCTGTGCCCATAGAGTTAGGAATCAAACACAGTGTCAGTCAAATAAAATAAATGCTCTTCAAAAATAGTGACATCAAGTCGACGGCTCCTGTATACTGAGTCAACAAACAAATTTTCTCAATTGCACGTTTTTTAAAAAAGAATTATATCATTTTCTATCTCCCCATGAAGAAAATGACATACTATTTCTATATACAACTAGAAAAAAAATTAAGTATACTGAATCAAGTATTATATCATTTTTTTCGCACGCCACGTAGTACACTGAGTCAACTGGTACCATAGCAGTATACGGAGGACGCGAACGCGACCGTTTTGGTGCAACTTGAACTTTAAATTCTTAGAAACCCAATAAAAAGCTCTTGAAAAAGTTGAAAAAGGTTAAGGAGTTCAACAATCAGTAAGGAAAGCATGTCCATCATCTGAAAAAAATTTACTAATGACGTGAAACGTAGCGTTTTTGACCATGTTGCACAAATGTGAAATGTTTTTCCTGAGGTATGGGAACCCTAAAAATTGGACTATTAAAATAACGAGTGTTTCCCGTTATCTAAATTGTTGAAATTTTTCCATTGCTGCATTCATAAATTCTATGGTTTTTATTTGGACAGACTGTTTTTATTTGATCGCTCTTAGGTAGGTACTCGAGGTTAATCTCATATTTAATTTACCCAAAAATTTAACCCTCATGTATCTTGAACTTTAGATAAATTCGTGAATGCCAAAACTACTATTTGTAGGTAATTAAACTAAAAGCAACATTTGACCATAATTTATTGTTAAGACATTTTTCGATAGACTTATATTACGCTTGATGTACGGCCGTATTTAGTTAGATGTGTTAATTTTTCCGAAGGCGGCGTTTTGACAGACGGATGTGTGCAGTTAAAATGACAACGCAGCATCGTATAATATGGGACGAGTCAAGAAATGCGATTTTTAGAATATTATCACTCTGAAACAAAGCAAACAAAGTTATTGCAGCAGTAGCTTCCACGTCCATTTCGCGGCAGATTTCACGCACGAATGTTTAAACCCCCGTGAATGTGGAGGGAGAGACACAACATTGCGTGAATTAAGGCGCTACTTTCCCTTTTTATACAATTTCGATTAACTGTACCGCCACGAATATAAAACATTGCAGTTCTCAAATTCGTATATGATATTGTTGAACATTTTATCTAAACATTCTTAAAGACAGAAACATGATTAATAATTTTTCACTCGATAGAAAAAAAAATCCAAAGATTACTGTTCAATATTTTAAAACAGCTGTGAATCAGAAAAGAAAATAATAAATGGCATAAAAGTGCTACCAATAGATGTGCATTTTTATTGTCTAGAAAATTGCAAAGATACATTTTTTTATTTTGTACTCCAGTCCTTTTTCAAAAATCGAATAAAACATGTAAAAGTAACGTTTTCGTTCGGTCACGGGCGCGTAAGCGAAATTAGAAGCTATAAGATTATGAACTATATCACCTCGCAATAAAGGAATCGCCGTGCACGCGTAGATTTCCAGGAAAACCTCGCCTTAACGCCATGAATTCACGGCATTAATCTGAAGCCGCCATGAAACTGTGCGGCACGGGTATTTGAGTAGGTGTTCAAAGTTTGAGCACACACTGCAGCTTGCCGTGACTTGTGTCGGCTTTTGCTCACATCAAAGCATTCAATCAAAGTTCGATGTGCTTTGTGCTAGTTGCAAAGCCGGCGCTAGACATGCATGTGATCAAAGTTTCAACACACATTTTCGAAACTTTGAATCAACTTTATGTGCACAAATAGAAACGCCAATATGCCAGACATGTTTTCTAATGATTTTCGGTTACAGTTAATGCAAAGATGGCTGACAGAATGGACGATGATTTTGTGGACGCCGTCAGTCTGTTTTATTTGAGTGCCTTTCATTCTATAAATAATGTGAAATCTCCAAGGAGACGTGAATGGATGTCTACATACACTGTACCGAAAGAGAACAAATTCGATAACTGCGTCATTACTCCACTCCATTATTGACGCTCAAAATACAACTGCTCTGTTCACAGAACAGAAAAAACAGTTTTTTTCTGTTCTGAAGCTTTGTTCAGCGGCGGACGCGTCACTAAACACTGCAACAAGTGTAGCAGGACTAGCAGGTCGCACAAACTTTGGACTTTGTTTACTTTGATGTGCGCACGAAAACGACTCAGCCATGGAACTTCGAATCAAAATACTGCGAAACAGTGTAATGCGATTACGTACATGCTTCTAAAAGGGTTCACAGGGTTTTTGTTACACACTGTATGTATTTCCAAACATTAATAAAAATGGGGTGTCGAATAAAACGAGTTTCGCAATTACATGTTTCGCAATTTCGAGTTTTCGCATTTCAGTATTTCGCAGAAGCGTGTTTCGTAGAAAGTATTATTCGCAGTTCCCTGTCGTCGCATTACACTGTTTCACAGTATTTTGATTCGAAGTTCCATGACTGAGTCCACGAAAACCGACTCATGATGACAAATTACAACTATGTGTTCAAACTTTGCATACATAGGCAAATGTCAGTGCCACACTTCGCTACTTTGTGTATTTTCATATATTCTATACCTACTTGGTATTTGCATATTTGATCACATGTCTAGCGCCGGCTCAACACACATTTTCGAAACTTTGAATTAACTGTGCACAAATAGAAACGCCAATATGCCTGCCAGACTTGTTTTCAAATGATTTTCGGTCACAGTTAACGCAAAGATGGCTAGCGCTGGCTTTCAACAAAACGTGTTCAAAGAATCTGCAAAGTTCTTCACTCACTGTGTTCAATTAAAGTTGCGAGTAGGGTTGCCACCCGTACTTTAAGGCGCTACATCGAAAATGAATCAAACAATGGGAGGCGTGGTCTATACGTAAACGCGGGGCGCCCCCCGTGTTCAAGTAGCTAGTCTTTATATCTATGGCATCAAAGTCGTGAATGCACTGCGCCCGCATGCAATCGGGTCGTTTAGAAATTATCGACGTAAGCGACAAAATACAAATTATTTTATAAAAAGATAACTATAATGATTAGAAAAAAATGCTTTTACACGATTCTAAATAATGATGATATCTACTTATTTATGGAACTTTTTAATGAATACCTAATACCGTTTACTAGTAATCCTGAATTTTCTTATTTTTAAGAGGTAATTTAAAAAATAAAATGTATCTAGGCAAAATCTTTAAATCGCGTTTCCGGTTTTTTGGCGTTTCTAGCTAAAGATATAAAGAAACATATATTTAAGTTTCAGATCTGTAAGATCTCTCAGTGACCTATGACGTTACATTAAAAATAACCAATTTTTTTGATATAGCCCCTTAAGTTGGGTCTGTAACCCCTTTGCCAACTTTCTTATTATGCCTACTTTTCGAACAGTTGGTACAAACATTCCTATTGTGGGTAATTTTTCATATATATTTTTAAGTAATATCATTGCTTACCTTTTTTGCTAGATTTTGTATATTTTTTAACTTTTGTTCCTTTTTTGCCCACTTTAATCAAATAATGCATTAAAAGACTCATTTTGCCATCTTTCGCACAGACAGTATGAAACAAAAGTAAAAGAAAAATCTACGTGTTTTTTTCGTTTATTATTTTTTTAAATAAGTTACTAACTTATTTAAAACTTTTTAATAATATTTTTAATAACTTATTTAAAACTAGTTTTAAATAACTTATTTAAAACTTATTTTGCTAACTTGCTTAACTAACGTGGTACACTTCGATAAATTTGAACATACAATATATTAAATAATTTGACTTTGGATAGCTGCTCCTATAGGCTAATTATGTAACTGTGATTGCTTATAAGAATTGTCATACCTATTTGAAAGAAAATTTATATCAATTACTGCTATAATGAACGCCGCCATAACAAAACTACTAACAATACAAGTAAGTAATGGATATAAAGATTCCCTCAAAAATATCAGTTCTACTACTTATAGACTAAGCAAATTAAAGTCTTTAATCTAGACACCCCCCATCGAATTTTAATAACCTACGCCGATAAATGACACGGACAAAATTATATGAAAACTAGCTGTGCCGCGAACTACGTTTCGCTATAAATTGTCAAAAAAAAACCCTTATCAGCTACGGGTATAAAAAATAGTTTACGACCTATTCTATAATAGTTAACGAATATACCCAAAAAATTTATAATATCGTTTCGCCATTTTGTATTATTAGATTATCAGTTAAAGAGGTCATATTTCAAAGAAATGACATGTCACTGTAATTAAACATGTTAAAATAAACCACTTTTGTTATCGATTGTACAAATTGATGGCGATATGGGACATAATAATGGGAACAATGCATTTGTTGGCAAAGTAAAGTAGATGATAAGAAAAACTCATAAAGTTGGCTAACTAAGATTGGAAAAGTTGGCGATTTGGAACTATCAGTATGAACGTATAAAAAATTACCCAAAATAGGAGTGTTTTTTATTAAATATTTAAAAGGTAGGCAAACAGTGAAAGTTGGCAAAGGGGCACAGACCGAAGTTGAGAGTAATGTGTATTGTCTTCTGTTTCGTGTAGGTGTACTTTATCGACGATATCAATAGAGTACGCTAAAATACTCTAACGGCCTTATTAATAAAAAAATTACTCCGTGGATGATCCTCGGATTAGTTATTTCGTGTTTTGTCTTATTTTGACATAATTATGACAGCCGACATGTGCGGAAACAAGATAAAACACGGAGTAACTAATCCGAGCCATTAATAAAAATTTTACTCCTTGGACCATCCTCGGATTAGTATATGAAAATTTGAATTGAGAAATACAAATACTTATGTATTTATTAAATGATGATGATTAAGTAATGATAAAGATGTATAAAATAATAATTACATTTTTCTTCATGCTGTGCAGCTACTGTAATTTGTATGTTACTAAAATGAAAAAAATACTTAATGTGCCTCAAAAAAGGCGGCAATCCTAGATGTGAGTGAAGCTAGGCTAGTCTAGCGTGGCTTTAGCTGACTGCCTCTATTATAGTAGGGGAGCCCAAGAGGAGACTTTTGCAGTTACTCGAGCGCGTCAGATTAAGATATGAGGGATACCTTGCACACTAGAAGTATATCCACTACATGTGAGCCTCAGTGACTTTTTTCCAATTTTTGGTTTGTAACTTTGTGACTCTCATACTCCCTTGTGACAGATTCGAATCGTCAGGTTTTAACAGCACATACTTTTTTAGCGTGTAATTAACCTAACTTGCATTAATCTGACACGTTAAACCATTTTTATTCACTATTTTTACTTAAAATCTTTGAAACCCCCTGGCCGCCTTCCGCACCAGTGAAATGAACAATATTATACACGGTGTTTCATAATGCGTTATCTAAAACTAATTATTAAATTGTGTTTACCCATAATGTCATTCAACCCAAAATTTTCATGTAAATCATAGACATGATGATGATACTATGATATACCTACCTACATGAAAATTTTGGGTTGAATGACATTACGTGTAAACACATTTTAATAATTAGTTTTAGATAACGCATTGATTATTTATTGGTTATTATGAAACACCGTGTACATAACATTTTTTGGTCCATAGAACCTTATCTTCAAAGTACGAGTCCCAAACACGCTCGAGTGACTACAAATTTAGCATTCTGGCCTCCCCTACTATTAGTCATTTACCGAATAATTTGGTCCTAAATAAATACGAACTAAATATTTGCAACTGATCACAGATAGGTAATCGATTTCAAACTACCAACTTAATTTGATATTTTTAAAATTAAATTATTTCTAAATGACGTTTATTTATTGTTACTAGGTATTTCATCTACAATTTCTGATTCACAAACCATTAAGTACCTACCTACCTAGGTAGGTATTTGCCACAAATAAAAAGTAAACGTGTAGTGTAATAAGTCGGTACCCCCTCCTTCAAAAACAAGTTTCGAATAAAACTACTTTCCTTCCTGTTGCATAAATAATACCACCTAACTAACAATTAGAATATAATGTCTCTATAATAAATAAATTACAAAATTTTTATCAGTATTCTGAGATTACGACATGCAAGCGGGTGGGTGGGTGGTGCGGTGCGGCGGGCGGCCGGGCGGCCTGGCGCGACGCGGTGGCGGTGGCAAGCAAGCGGCAAGCGGTTGTTTTGCATTACTAGCTCGGCCTCGTGATCCGCGCGCCGCGTACCCGTCCGTACGCTTGCTCTCCTTTCGGTGCGTTCGCTCTTCAGTCACAAGGCAACCCACAGTTGTAGCACAGGTTGGGTGCGATGTTCTTGTAACACCAGCCTGGTTTTGAACATCGGTTTAATTACATTTGAATAGGGAATATTGCTATAAATTAGCTTCCTACTTAATACATAATTATTTTTAAGTATTTAGTGTAATACGGCTATAATAATTGTGTAAATTATTGTCGGAATCGTGCTGTGTTAAGTTTCATAACCGGCTTTAAGGCATCCAGAATGGCGAAATTCCGCAGGTATGAAAAGCAACGCCCAAGTTCTTATCAATATGAAATAGGTATTTAAATTACTTTGTTTTTGCTACTTGTTAATTGCTAATTTTTTGACGCAAATTCTCACTCTAGAAATCGAATCTTTCTACAAATTGGTTGATTAAAACTAAGAACATAGGTAAATAATGAATTCCAATGCACACGAGCACGTGGTGTTTGAAAGAAAATGGCGGCGGCGGTGGGCAATGTGCGGCTATGTTCATGAATCATAGGACGCCGGCCGGCGCGATTGATAAAAAGTCGTTATTCTATGTATTGTGATATTATTAGCTGTATTGATAAAGCATGTAGGTTACAAGTGTTACAACTGACGGTAAAAGTTCAAGCAATTTTAAACCTTATGTCAGTGTAATCATGAATCTCCAATCAAGTTGACAAGAATTGGTGGTATTGTTAAGCTAGCCTAGTCGCAATCGCAGCTAACCTATTTCATTATCTAGTTTATGTATTTAAGCATTATTTTCGACAAGAATGTTGCTTATTTTTAAATTTGATATGTAGGTAGGTATTGTGATGAATCTTACTGCTGGTAGAACTTAGGATTGCAAAGTACCTACCTAGAGTACCTAGTAATAATAAACTTTAAAAACAATTTTATTATAATTATATATAGGTACCTACATCAAAACAATGTGATATCAATATAAAGTAGGTACCTACCTATTTGTATGTCCCTATTCAAACATTTGAAACATAATGCATAGGTAGGTATAAATTGTATAATGTACACATACCGTTTAGCTATCTACCTACTAAACGAGACAATCGAAACTCATCACGTGGGTTTGTCGTTGACTCATTAGGCTGTTCAATAGGTGTTCTGAAGTCACGAGGAATCAAACTGGCCAAATTTATTGAATCCTATAGGAAGTAAATAAGGTAGATCTGTAGATATTTTAGATTGTGACTGAGTTTTCGTTAAAAAGCTCTTAATAAACTGTTAAATAAAATCAATTCAAGTAAAATTTTCACCTCTGGCAGAATTATAACTTGTTCTGGTCTTGTGTTTTAATATACCATTCTCAATATACCGTTTTCGATATACCTACCATTTAGGTATATCCCTACGATTATTTATCCGCCGTATATAGGTAAAGAGCGTCGGTGGCGCTGTGGTCTCTGCACTGGACTGTGCCCCGAGTAGAATCGGGAGACCCGCGATCGATCCTGCCATGTACCAATGTGTTTTTCGTTTTACGAATTTCATGCGTATATTAAATCTGACGCTCCTACGGCGAAGGAAAACGTCGTCAGGAAACCTGCATACACCTGTGAAGTAATCCAAAGGTGTATGTGAAGTCAACCAATCCGCACTGGGCCAGCGTGGTTTGACTAAGGCCTAATCGCCCTAACATGTTAGGGTAGGCTCGCGCCCCTCGATGGGGACGTATATGAGCTGTGGTGATGTGATGATGATTATTTATCCAACAAGAACGAAAATACAAGTGTATTGATCTCTTTTTTGAGTCAAAGTATTATTAATTATCCAATAGTTTCGCCCGTGTTATTTTTAATGGGTAGCTTATACCTACCATATACCTACCAGCACATATTATACCTTATTGTCACATTGTTTGTTTACCCCAAAAAAGTAAAAAAAAAAAAAGATGCCGCTTCGCTTACTATCGGATTTTTTTAATAAATAGGGGATGTAAAAGACACATTTTGGAAATATAAATTAATAAATTTATATGTTTTAAATCATAAAAATTAGTAATTTATTTATGTATGTTAGGTGTGCTAAGTTGATTACTACCTATGCGTGCGCTTGATATATTCTCGTAATCTCGCAAATGATACATAAGCACGTAGAAATTATAATAAATTAAATAGGTACGTCGGTTATCAATATCCAATTTCTCTCGTCAATGAATGATCGATTTCGCACCAACAAAAACAAATATTAAGGCTAATCTATTCGTTGACAGATTAATAAAATTACACATTGATTATTCTAAGATCAAGGTTTACAATCAATTGGCATTGGAGTCATACCCATACCGCCTCGATTATTTACACAACTTATATAATTCTCAATGTGATTCAAGATGCGTTAAGTCTTGAATCACATTGAGAAACTACAACATACTGTTTCAAGCAGACGTTTATGAGTTAGGTGGGAAGCGACAAAAGGTCATGAAAAATCAACGAAACTCTAATTTTGATCTATTATTTGAATTGTATCTTGTTTAATGTCTATTTAGTTTGATCTATTAACCCAAAATGTGTTTTGTCAAATGTAAGCGACATTTGACAAAACACATTTAATTATCAGATCAAACTGACAAAATGGTAAATTCCAAATTGTCAGAAAATCGACCCACCTAAAGGAGAGCACGGAATTTTGTGGGAAAAAGAACCATCTTTGTAGACTTCCAGCTTAAACGCGAAATTTATTTTGTTTAATTTTGTCTATGCACAAATTGCACAATGACCAAAGGTACTTCCAACTGTCACGTGCAAAAATGACATTGACATTGTGAAATTAATTTACAAAGAATGACCAATTGCCACAAATTAAAAAGAAGAAGAATTGTAAGAATTTAGTTGTGATTTTTGTGAAAAAAAAATATAACAACAGTGAGTGTTTTTGCAAAATAAGTGTTTTTATGACATTTAAAAAAAACGGTGTTACAGTTGTAGCGTCAAATCCAGGTTACCATATTATTATCCTGGAATACTAAAAAAACTGTACACCAAATGAGATTATCGCTTTTTGTATGGCCCGTTGCCTAGGTAATTAAAGTAATGCGCATAATTTTTGTGTAATCATATTTTATAAAATAACTACTCATGCGTTTTTAATATCCATAACTTAAATATTGGTAGAACATCAGGTTTTTATACAATAAGATGAAAAAGAATTTTATCTCCTGATATCTGTACATAACACGCTCCCGCTGCTTGTGCGCTTATATCTTTTAAACTAGACAACGGATTTTAATGTAGTTTCCAGCAATAGATAGTGATTCATAAGACAGGTTTATATGTATAATAAATGCATATTAAAGTAGAGGAAAGCCGAGAAATCACAGATTTTTTATGCGATGTCGTAATAAACATATTTTTGTGCGTTTACATTGTAAACGCTGACTAAACCTTACGAGATAAATCAAATTAATATGCTACGGAATTGTATATCTTCAAAAGATCGAGATAAAAAGTCAGCGAATTTATCTTTTACATATTATGATCATGATTTTTCCAACCCTGGTACAACGTTCTCAATATAGTTCTCGCGCCAAAAAACCGACAAAAGTCGGAGAACTACGCGAGAATCTCGCGAGAATTCTTCTTATCACAGAGTTGTTATTTTCTCGCAGTCAATGATAAAAAGTAGAGTACCTAACACGTCAAAACTAAAATTCATCTCGGCTCTTGTATCCCTTGATCCGCTCTGGCTCAGGATTCTATTCTAGAATTCTACTTTAGGATACAACTTAGTGCCTCGAAAAGTATTCACCTTTTTTCACTTGTTGGATAATCTACTATTATTCATAGGTACTTATCTCTTTTTCAAACTAGATGAATCAGTCATGTTGCGCGAATTACAAATGATCAATATTTATTTCGATTGAGTAATCGATTTGCAAATACAATATAGTCTGTTTACGAAATGCCGGTAAGGCATAGAATGTCTATCGTTAAATACTATTTTTCAAAATACGTATTTTGTATGTTGATGTCATAGTGTCAATAAAAATACTGCTATGAATCATTATATCTATTTTTCGTTATTTTTTAATGTATTATTAACAATGTTTGGCACATTAAATATTTCTTATAGGCAAAATTGGATCATGTCATTTCAAGTCAATTCGGACCTGTGGAACTGTGAGATTCCTTTATTATCTAGGAAATAAGGTGATGACCTTCAAAAGCCTGAACGGATCTTCATAAAGTATAGCTAAGATCCATCTCGATCATGTTAGCTTTCAAACAAAAAAACTGCATCAAAATCGGTTCTCTCCTTTGGGAGCTATTATGCCACAGACAAACACAGATACACAAATGTTAAACTTATAACATCCCTCTTTTTCCGTCGGGGGTTAAAAATGGCTAGTTTCATTCTTAAGGGGGCACAGTCAGTACACTAGCTAGCGCAGCCATTCGTTTTTTATTAATTATGATGAATTAAAGACATTTCTACAAAAAATAGCACAGTCACGAACTCAATATAGATACCTACTTCAGATTTATTTTTACGAATTTTGTACACATTAACCGTATAGAATAGTCGAAATCATAATTATTGCTTAAAGTGGCCACTTCTAGCAATAATTCTGATTATGATTATTCCTATACTTTTAATCTATGCCTGAATACCTTCCAAAAATCTAAAATATCTCTATATTGAGTTCGTGACTGTGCTATTTTTTGCAGAAACGTCTTTAATTCATCATATTTAATAAAAAATGAATGGCGGCGCTAGTGGACCGACTGTGCCCCCTTAACATCGGACAGTCGTCAGCCTTGGGATCCTATTAAAATCCTACTAATCACTTAACACTAAACAGTGTACTTAACACTAAGCACTTGACTAAACAAAGTGTATACCGGCCATTAGTCTTGCAAAAACTCTGAAACGGCTCGAAAGATTCTTACAAAATTATCTGTGTGTATTTAAATAGGTCCAGGGAAGGTTTAAAAGTATAGTTGGACCCAGTAGATGGCGATGTATTCGGGTAGGACAACGTCTGCCGGGCCCACTAGTATGTTTATATTTTTGACTTGTGATGCCGACTAAAAGTACCACTGGCCACAAGAAAGGAATTTTGCCCACCACAATTTTGACCTCCTAATTAGATCGTGCCTATTTAGGATTTCTACAAATTGAATAGTGTAATAAGCTCTTAAGGCGCTACTTTCCCGTTTTCAAGCAGTTTCGTATTACTATACCGCCATAAATATAAAACATACAGTTCTGAAATTCATATTATGATATTGTTAAATACATTATTTAAACATTCTCAAAGACAGAAACATGATTAATAATATGTTACTCGTTAGATGACAAAAGTTTTATTTATAGATGTGCATTTTTAGGGTTCCGTACCCAAAGGGTAAAAACCGGAAACCCTATTCATAAGACTCCGCTGTCCGTCTGTCTACCTTTCACCAGGCTGTATCTTATGAACCGTGATAGCTTGACAGTTGAATTTTTCACAGTGATGATGTATTTCTGTTGCCGCTATAACAACAAATACTAAAAACAGAATAAAATAAATATTAAAGGGGGGGGGGGGGGGGCGGCTCCCATACAACAAATTTAATTTTTTTGCTCGATATTAATAACGGTAATAGGAAGACGCTTGAAATATTTACAGAATATTTATAATGGTACGGACGCCTACGTGCGCGAGCCCAACTCGCACTTGACCGGTTTTTATTGTCTAGAAAACTACAAAAATACTTTTTAGTTTGTACTCCAGTTTTCCAAAAATCGATTAAAACGTGTAAAAAGTAAGTAACGTTTTCGTTCGGTCAACGGCGCGAAATCGACATTAGAAGCTATGCAATTATCAACTATATTTCCTTACAAATCTTACAATAAAGCAGTCGCCGTGCACATGTAGATTTCGTGGAAAACCTCGCCTTAACTAGCTGTGCGACAAGTATAATTATAATCAAAGGCTGTGTCCACGAACTACGTTTCGCTTTTTTAAAGCTCAATACTTTAAAAAATTCTAGAGAGGGCCACCATTACCACCCAGGGGTAAGTATAAAAGATAGCCTACAATCCATTCTCAGACCTACCAAATATAATATACTTTGTGTATACTATATTATAATAATATAATATAGTACACAAAAAATTTCAGAAAAATCGGTCAAGCAATCCGTTTCGGAGGAGTTCGACGGCGCAAACACTTGTGACACGAGATTTTTATATATTAGTAATTATAATTAGATAATTATATCGCGCTATTCTATACAAGGTCACTGAAAATAGAGGTATTTTTGATGGTAATAAGCAACAAATTAACCCCCAATATTATTATGTGGTTTGAGTTTGACTAAGGTCTAATCGCCCTAACTAGTTAGGGTAGGCTCGTGCCCCTCGGTGGGGACATATTATATGAGATGTGATGATGATTATTATGTGTATTGCATAGTCGCCGAAAATGAACGGTTCTATGATATCGGGAGTATAATTTTTTTTTAATTTTTGCCGTCATCGGAAAAACATTGAAATCTCGGACCTTCATTTTTGAATGCTTATAAGTAAGGCATAATATCAATGAAGAAGTTGTGTTGTAAAAATGTCATTGCCGGTTGAAAATTCTAATATTTTTCGAAACAAAAATATGACGAAATTTTTTATTTTTCAAATTGTTCCGAAAGCTAACATTAATTTGTTCGAAAAAATTGTCTTACACTTAGCACACAAATTAAAACCACCCGCACGCATTACCATCAGTCATTTATTTAGTTTTAATTCAACTACGTTATTATACCAAGAGCTCTTGATGTATCGCTGTTTGTAACTAAAATATCCTCAAAAGTATTTTCCATTTGCAAAGGCTGCTTTTGAAAATGAGGAATATGCTGACACTTGTATTGTTACGGATTTTCCCTAACTTAACTGCTGTTTGCCTGACGTGAGCGTGTTTGCTGTATGTTTTTTATCTCAAATTGAGGGATTTCCTCCTACACTGTAAATAAAGCGTTAGCTCAGAGGGTATCTGGCGGATTTTGCAGTTCTTGTACTCGTCGTTTTACATGTCCCAGGCACGACGATCTCTTGGTTTCAAATCTAGGCTGCGAGGAAGCTAAGGCACTTTTTCAATACTTACTTTTGGCGAAGTACCTATCTCCATAATTGAAACTTCTAACTTTCACAGTCATCCAAATCAATCATAATAAAATGAGAAATGAAGAAACTACTTATGTTACAAAATTATTATAACAAATAAATACCATTGCGCATGAAATGTATTTTTCTGCAGTAGATTTTATCAGCTACAGTTGTTTTTTATTGTTTCACATTCATAGTACCTTCTAGGGAACCTAATTTGGATAAAATACTATCAAGATAATAGGTATATTCCGTAATGGTACATACCTACTGCCTTTCGAATGTTATTTGTGGATCACTCGACCCGGCCGTCGTTAAATTTACGCAGAACGAGACGGCATGTTTCATTGCTGTGTGTGAAATGGAATGAGATAGTAAAACTCAATATAGTTACGTAGGTAGGTAGACTCACGGGGTCATGCAACGATGCGAACTGGGTGCAACGGCACCGAGTTTGTGAATGGCGTGCGGGCGGGTAGCAAAGGGTGGGGGGAGGTCCACACTACACTATAATGTTCTCCGCTCGGCCGTGCCGAGCGTCTGGGATACGGACCGAACCGAACCGAATGATGTGGTCAGGACAACGATTGCGATGATGTCATCTAATGTTTCTCCGCCATTTTGTTGCAAGTATTATGGGAACTAATATTCATTTCAATAAGTTTTATCTATGCGTTCGTGAATATATGCATATTTTGGTTAAATTTTTATTGAATTGGATAAGTGTATTTTTGCTAAAATACGACATCATTGTGAGTTAAATTTTAAGATTACCTAACATATGTATGGTAACTCAGGTTGAAACGTTATGCTATGGACTTGTTTTGTTGACTAGACAGTCGATCAAATGTTCAGGTATAACTAAAATAAAACTAATTTGAAATCATAAACAGATTTATTTGCAATTAAAATATGATACCTAAAACCGTGTCATCTTATCGATAAACGTACAATAAACCTTCAGTAGCTATTACGCTCTTATAATGTTTTTAATTATGATTATTCTATGATAGAAAGAATAGTATTTTATGCAATAGTTAATAATATGGGTTCTTAAAAGTCGAGGGTCAATGTTACGCCGAGTTTTGTAATAAAAGGCCCGAGAATTTAAAGAGTCAAGACATAATCTATGTATGTACCGTTGCATACAGTACTTTTCTACGACAGTTAGAATTTTTAGGTATCAAGAAGGGGTTAGTGGAAAACTAAATCCAAGTTTGTGGGGCTGCAACCTTTATCCCACGGGCGCCATCCTGGAAGAAAGAAACAAATGAATTTATTTTTATCTGACAAACTATTGGTTTTGCCAAAAAATTTATTAAAACATTGTTGGTTGTAAGTAAAATTCTTTACAACATTGCTCAAGTAACTTTTACTCGTAAAACAAAAAAATAACAAAGTTTTGTGTGCTTGTTCAGACAAGCAAACTAAACAACTTTCACTATGGCACCAACTTTGAAATCGCAAAAAAAAATCAGCTGTTCCATACATTTAGGTTCAGTGAATGTTGAACATTTGTATGGAACAGGTGAATTTTTTGCCATTCATCTTTTCATTTTTTTATGATAGTCTTTTTAATTATTGATAATGCAATATTGTTATTAAGTAATGAATTATTGATCTGACACTCCACGAGTGTTCATAATAATGTCAAGACTGGCGGGACAACTAAACAAATTTAAAAAAGTCAATACTTTCGTCAATTCCCCTTTTACAATCTTTTTTTTTTGTATGTAGACAGTATGAACGAAAATTTACACGTGTTTCGGTTTTTGTGTACTTATACAAAAATAGATAGGTGTATATATGTATAGACTATGGGGAAACGGCATGAAAAACGTCCGGGCGGCTGATTCTCGCACAATTCGTAAACAAATTCGAATTCGAGTTTTACAAAAATAGATAGGTGTATATATGTATAGACTATGGGGAAACGGCATGAAAAACGTCCGGGCGGCTGATTCTCGCACAATTCGTAAACAAATTCGAATTCGAGTTTTTTATCGAGCGGTAATCACAGTATAGCCAGTTGCCAATAACACAGAGTATGTTGAGCTTCGCCATTTCTTAAATAGAAAGTCGCTAGTAGTATCCCGAAAATTTCAAATAAGATTATGGTTTTTATTTCTTTTTCATATTATTTTGACTATTCTATTTAATATGTTGTAATTTATTTTCAGTTACATTAAATAGTAATTGTAGAATTTAACTTAGCATTATTATGTTTGTCTAAAATAAACACTTATTGCAGGATTATTTATCTAAAATAATTTTTTTTTCAAAGAAATATAAAGAAATGAAAACTTGATCGTACAGATCCTACTACTCAAGATGTCCAGTGTTCTGATGAGGTGAGCTATGACTACCGCTGGAGGAAAAATACGAAATCGAAAATTTTTTGAATCCGTGAGAATCAGCCCTCAGTAGATTTTAAGATCATCGCGAAGCAACAGACAGTCGCGGTGGGGGATTTTGTTTTAAAATATATATTTATTGATGGGTACAATTGGAACTATGATTTAAAAAAGAGAAAACAGATGTTAATATGCCTCACAAAATTCATCTAGCTTAGTTTATTAGAACTTTTAAGCCTCAATTCCAGTTATAACTTTTTTTTGTTTTGTCGTTGAACTCGTATCCGTCGATTTTTATGACTGCGAAAGGTATGTCAAATGACTTTGTCCCTTGTCACAGCCGGTCTTCAAAAGTACTCATCAGTGGGCTTCTCCAGCACGTACGCTTCGACAACATCGAGCCACTGCTGTTGCAGTTTGGCAACGTGCAACAATGCGACAAAGCCAATTCGCGAGATGCCAACACCCAAGCGGTTTACATCACATTCGAGACGCCGGAGCAGGCTCAGCAGTGAGTATGAGTGTGATTGGTGCCCACTGAAAAGAACAGATTCTGTAAACAATTACAGATTCAATCTTCGTCAAGCTTGATGTGTCAAATCTTTTTTGGTCTAGTTTTGCATGTTTTATATTCTTTCTTTCGTATCTCGTCTTACTTCACTTCGCCAATGCACTGTTTTCTATGCTTTTTTTCTATTTGTAGACGACATATCTTTTGTCAAGCTGAGAATTACAAATGTGTTGTTTCGTTGTCTAACGCTTATGACCATTGATTTGGTAGTAAGCATTTATTTAAACGTCTTGTTATTATTTAACGTGGTGTTTTGGTTGTCTTATCAGCGATAAATAGATTTTTTTCTAGTTAGGATTACTTTACTTTGTTATCGTTGTCTATTCGCAAAATTACTTCACGTTTCTTAATTTTTTCGTGGGTATAGCCCATTGATTGATAGTTGATTGCAAGATTTTTGTCCTGCCGTCTGAAGTAAACGTATGCTTTGTTTGTTACAGAGCAATTAACGGATTAAATGGGCTGGAGGTGGAGGGCAGCCGCATGAAGGTAGAGGCGGCGGATCAAAATGCGCGCGGCGGCCGACGCGGGCGACCCGGCGGCGGCCGCGGCGGCGGCGGCCCGACCGGCGGCCAGCGACCCACGGACTTCCCGCTACGGCTGTTGGTGCAATCCGATATGGTGGGCGCCATCATTGGCCGCCAGGGCTCCACTATCCGCCTTATCACCCAGCAGAGCCGCGCGCGTGTGGATGTCCATCGCAAAGACAACGTCGGTTCCCTAGAAAAAGCGATCACTATTTATGGAAACCCTGAAAATTGTACCAACGCTTGTAAGAGAATCCTCGAGGTCATGCAGCAAGAAGCTAATAACACCAATAAAGGGTAGGGTGAACAGTTTTAGTTCCGACTACTATTATTTAGAGATGGCGGATGTAACAATTTTTTTTTATATATTTTACAGTGATATCTCGCTTCAAATCCTGGCGCACAATAATTTGATCGGCCGCATTATTGGGAAAGGGGGTAATACTATCAAAAGAATCATGCAAGAAACTGACACGAAAATCACAGTATCTTCAATCAATGACATAAACAGTTTCAACTTAGAACGAATTATTACAGTCAAAGGCACAATTGAGAACATGGCGAAGGCCGAATCGCAGATCTCGGCAAAGCTCCGTCAGAGTTACGAGAATGATTTACAGGTATTTATTTACCATTTTGTGTAAACTACTCACTGATTTTGTGTAATTATCTCTGAAAAACCCATTCGACATATATCTTCAGACATAGTTGTTAATGTCTTAAAATAATTTATTAAATTTCAAACATAGATAATTTTATGAAAATATCCAATCCAAACTATCCACTGTAAAAATTTTACAGATATCTGAAAATATTTACTATGGCTTAAAGTTTTATATACAATTTAGAGCAGCGTATTAATCTTCGGTGTTACACCAATTACTTACACGTTAGTTGCGTTAAACAGATATTTAAATACGACACAGAGCTTTATAAAAAGTTCGCGAAGTGGCGGGAGAGTGATGTTGGAAAGGTAAATAATTTGATTTTTAATTCGAATTCCTTTAGAAAAAAAAAAACAAAATTAGTTTTTCTTTGCAATATAATTCTCCCTTGACTCTAATATATTTATTAGATCTTTCGATTCATTTATTTGCACCTGTAAAGAAAAATGTTGTATCCTTGCAATAGACCGAAATTGCTCACTTCACTTCTTCATCGTTGGTTAAAGCTCTATTTTCTATGTTTGGTAACAAATTATACAATATAATCATCTACATAAATCTAGACAAAAGGGAGAATCTTGGTCCAAGATTTCGAGGTCCAGTCCTTTGCACAGCAGTCACCGCAACTTGCGGGTGGGTGCATGGGTGCATTGTTGTGCAAAGGAAACACTTTTGATTCGTTTTCCCGTCTTTGCCTCACAGGATCTCGCAAACTTTCCAGTTATTGACGACGACGACGACGATACCCTTTTTCTTGAAGTCAATGAGCAGAATTCCTTTTGTATCCCAGAAGACAGTGGCCATGACGACGGTAATAATTACCGTGCCATAAGTTTTCAGCCGACGGGGAAACCCTTTTTATGCCACTTCACCTTCACCAGTCTTGTTTTGAATCAGGCTCATAATGATGAACCCCAGCTTCATTTTGACTAATAATATTCGGTCTAAAAATCCTTTAGGGGTAGAATGGTCATGAAAAAAAATGGTAAGCGATCGTAAAATGGCAAATGAGCAAAATGGCAAAAGAGCAAAACGTCAAAAGCGCACATTGGTAAAAGATCATATCGATAAGAGAACAAAATGATTAATGGCGCAAAATGGTTAAAAATACATTTTATGCATACACACCTTCTGCTTTCCATATTGGGAATAAAAGGATTTTTAAGAAACATAGGTAGGTATGAATAAAATACAATTGGTGTAAAAATACCTATAAATCTCCGAAACTACCCGATTTGGATGAAATTGGCTTGCTGTATTGTACGTAGTTTGATCAAACTTAAAATAAAGGATAGTTTTTATATCGATTTGTTGACTTGAGTGTTATTATTATTGTGCTAAGCTATATTATTGCGAACGTGGTTCGTGGGCACAGCTATTTATACATATACAGTGTGTTTCTGCATAAAGTGCACATACGAGGCAGGGGGCAAAAGGGGGTCATTTGAGTGATAAAAAGCAGGAAAAACCCACATTTTTTGTATTATTTAGGAGCCATTTAATTTTTTTACCCTCCGTTGTGAACATGACGTGCATAAACCGTTATAACACTTGAATGAATAGACAACTATCAGTAAAATAAACGCCAACGTGATTTCTAAAGAGTAAAGATGTAAATTATTATCACACACAATTAATGACAGAGGATTATGGAGAAAAAAGCGTTAATTTTTTGTTTTCTTTTTTAATTAAATCCAATTTTTATAAAAAAAACAATAAAAGCCACTTGGGCCACCAAAAGTTTATACAAGTAATTCTGTTGCCTATAAATGCTTACGACCGGTTGCACCAAATTTACGTTTTACGATTTCGTAAAAGTAATAATATAAAAACATAAGAATTGCACCATAATCTAGTTTCAATTGTAGTTTTATTTTATCCTTTACGTTTAAAAAAGTTAAATGTGCGGCGCGAATCATAATTTAATAATGAAACGACCCATTTTTATGTTAATCATAAAACAGTTGCAAATTTATTTTTTAACTCCTTCATTTCGCTAAAATAAATTATTGAAAAACTGAAAATTTATCGATGACGGATATCTTTGTCTATGCTTGCGAACATAAAAAAATATGTAAAGACGAATGACATGACATTCACAGCCAAAAATGAGTACCTACCTACCTATGTGTTGGTTGTGTACATCAATGAACTATTAAGAATAATTATTATCACAAAATACGTAATTATTTAGTGCGGCCAAATAATGAACACTAAAATACGAATTAAAAAAAAAACAAAACTTCTCATTCACGAACACAAAGGAAACGCGAATGCCGATTTGACGGCCTGTCACTAATTACTATCTTACCAATATGCCATCATCAACTGTCAAAAGCGTTTTGTTACGTACCACTTACGTACATTTTTTCCGTTTCGACTCTTACGCTTTATTATTTTACATCACTAGGGCAGCTAACAAAACGTGTTGGGCATAGTACTCCTGTTATTATAGTGTTGGGGTTACCAAAAGAAAAAAAAATAAAACATAAATAACTCTCAAAAAACACAACTTTGTAATAAACTGAATATATTTTATAACTTACTAATTAAAGGTCTATATTTTAGAAAAAAACAGAAATGCTTAACATTCTTGGGTTTTTTCAAAGGTCTTTGCCTGATGTTCTTTAGCTATTTTTTTTGTATTAATAGTAATAATTGTAAACCAAATAGGTGCTCTTCCCTCTATGTGTCGTTTTTATGATCCAACAAATAAGAAAATATTACAATTAATTCAAAATTTTGGAATTCATACGCAATGTTTATTTATTACATGAAATTTGAATATATTGACTGGGATTCCTTCAGAATTCAGTGTTAGACCCTCTGACCCTAAGATCATAGTCATATTTACATCTAGTTTTAACCTAACACTGTGCTATGAATCTCCAGGGCAGTTAGTTCCCATAGGGCTTGTCTGCCGCCTGGATATTTTCAGTCCCAATAACAAGAAGGAACTAAGACAAGCACCCCATAAAAGATGACGTAAGTTTGCACGGAATCCTCGGGCGCTTGTCCAATTCGCAATTTCCCGGTTTTTTATATATAACTAGCTGTGTCCGCGAACTACGTTTCGCCGTAATAATTGACCAAAAAAGCCCTTATTTTATTTCTGACTAGTGGGCTCGGCAGACGTTGTCCTGCCCGATTCCAGAGCCAGCCACCGAGTCGAACTTTACGTTTAAGCCTTCCTTGAACCTATTCAAATACACACAGAAAATTTCGTAAGAATCGGTCTCGCCGTTTTTGAGTTTTTGTGAGACTAACACACAGCGTTTCATAGAAGAAGAAAGAAGATTGTTTGGATGATAAGAAGAAGAAGATGAGGTGTGCACCCATACTATCGCTGCACCTGCCAGCCCAGTGGCAATTTTTAATGCCTTTCTTGAAGAAGTCTGAAGGTATACAGGAGGCAACAAACTAACCTAATCTACCAGAAACAGTCCATCATCATCAACTCAGTAACATGATATGATGACTACCAGATGTAAATAGCTGAATATCTTCAGCAAAAATATGAAACGCGTTGAACGTCATTTTGTTTACTGCCTCTCAGATAATTTACTTTTTTCCTGTCAAGTGTTTTTGAAGACTGTTTTATTTTTTAAAAACAATTTTTATTTCAATCTTTTTAGTAAATTTTGTAGATGCGTATTAGAGTTTGGGCCAAGGCAAACACCAGAATAACTTGAAATAAAAACTATTAGGAAACTATTCCGCATCAAACAAAAAGCGTAAATCGGATCGGCAATCTTTAAGTAATCGGTGTACATAATAAACAAAGTATCGTGAAAATTATATCGTCCTAGTAAGTAAACAAAAATGCTCATAAACTATAAAGTACTAGGCCAAACAGAATTAAATTCTTATGGGACCAAATGGCTGCTATTCTGCACCGAACACAAAAAAGTCGCGCAAATCGGATCAGAAATCTTGGCGTATTCGTTGTACCTCCTCCTTTTTGAAATTGGCTTAAAACTTCCAACCTAGTTCTTGTAGCTGTTCTACCGTGTGAGGCTTAGCGTTGTCACGGTAATATACTATGATGAATAAAATAACACCCGCGCACTGACTGAGCCACCAAACGGTGACTATCACTTTTCTAGGGGCGTATCTTTAAGTAATCGGTGTACATAATAAACAAAGTATCGTAAAAATTATATCGTCCTAGTAAGTAAACAAAAATGCTCATCATCACAGCTCATATACGTCCCCACCGAGGAGTTCGAGCCTACCCTATGTTAGAGCGATTAGGCCTTAGTCAACCACGCTGGCCCAGTGCGGATTGGTCGACTTCACATACATCATTGAATTTCTTCGCAGATGTATGCAGGTTGCCTCACGATGTTTTCCTTCACCGTAGGAGCGTCAGACAAATGTACATATGAAATTCGAAACGAAAAACACATTGGTACATGGCGGGTCTCGAACCCCGACCCCCCGATTGGAAGGCAAGTGCCGAGTCCACAGCGCCACCGACGCTCCACACGCCACCGACGCTCCACAAGCGTAATATAAGTCTATCGAAAAATGTCTTAACAATAAATTATGATCAAATGTTGCTTTTAGTTCTTTTTGCTTCTTTTTTTATCGCAATTAACAATGCGGTTCAAACTCCAGTCATTTCTGTGTCTGTTATGTAACGCAAGGCATACTTCAACGCGTTCGTTGCGCTAGCGCTAATCTTAACGTCGATAGCGCTTCAATAAAACTGCTTTTGTTGCTTTTATGGACATTTTCTGGTGCAATTTATTTGTACTACAATTTCTTGATAAGTCAATAGTGGCAAATGTTTTATTTAGTAATCGGTTAACCAACAATAACTGTCTCAAAAAGCAATGCTATTTAAGCGCTATTGACACACCACAAATGCGTTAAAGCTAGCAGAATAAGGCCCCTGTTCGTGCGCCACTCACCAAGTTATTTGCCTTGCTAATTTGGCGCAAATGGATCAATATTGGTTGGATGCTAACGTAGAAAACAGCTGCTAACTCGACCGTAGATCGCGTATCGTCAGCTTCCACTATCGCTTTTAATTCGTCATTGTTGAGTTTAGTTTTCGGGCGACCACTTTTCAGACGCAGGCGGGGCTCATTTTGCAGATACAAATATCCACGTGTGAAGCGTTTAAACCAATAACGGGTCTTGCGTTAGAATTTTTTTTGTAATCACTTCGTTAACGTTGCGAGCCGATTTTGCCTTTGCTTGCTGCCGCGGCGAAACTTGTATTCCATAATTACTCGTATAGTGAAATATAATGAAAACAAAACACTAATCAATAATATCAATAAATATAAAAATTGAATTTCATTTTTTAAAATAAAAATAATTTGAAATTCCTATAGTATAACTAGGCACTAGGTTATGGCACTACACGAGGGTTTCAGAATACTAAGAAATGCGAAGGTTGATACTGGAGCTATACTTTTTCACCTATAGTGAGAATACTCAAACACTATTCGTTATCTATCTGTATTTTTTTATCAATATTCGTTCATTTGTGAAAATCAGGCTTGTTGCAACATTTATGTTGTAAATATGCTTTTAATTGTTGAGAAAAGTTTAGCAATATTAACTTATATATTAATTAATTCTTTACTTGCTATATTGTAACAAGACTTACATTTGTTAAATATATGATTTTCGTGATATTTCGCATTAAGTTTCTCTCGCAAATTCAACCAAACAGCCACTGAAGTTAGTTCGAAGAGGTCTTTCAGAGATAATACCACCTTTACACATGTGCTTTCTATATTTGTTGATGAATTTTGTTTAATGTGCAATAGCGTGTTCAATAATGGTAAAAAGCTGTGTTCACTATTTTTTCCTTTTAATTATAGACAAGAATCTATAAATTACACGTGTAATTTATTATTAAAAAGAAAATTAAATTTAAAAAGAAAAATCAGATGTTCAATTATTCTTTCTTTTTATATCTGATTTTATACAATACTTAAACTATATTTCAGGTTTTGGCGCCTCAAAGCATCATGTTCCCGGGGCTTCACCCGATGGCCATGATGTCGACGGGACGCAGCTTCTGCGGCGCACCGCCCCCGTTCCAACCGCCCATCTACGCACCGCTGGCCGGTCAGGGCGGCGCCCAGCAGGGGGCTGGTGATAGCCAGGTACCTAGCACGAGATACTATTTACATCATCAAGTTATTATGTTTAATGTTGACTTCTATTGCATATAGCATCGTTAACATTATAAGAAATTTATTTATCTTTATAATTTTTAAAGAAAATGCAAAGTCACAAATATACAATTTGTATGTTTCTTTATTCTTAACTAACTTTCAAGAAATCTGCATAGATGTCTAAATTGGATGTTGATTCGTAGTTATTAACAGTAAATAAAGACTACTCTGGCTTAACAAAGTACAAAAGGGATCAGTACAGTTAAAAATGTCGTCGCGGTTGGTGAGTGTTCGGTAGCCCAGTGGCTAAAGTGGGTATTATACCATCCTAAATTCAGGATCCGATATTTAGTCGTTCCTGAATTCAGAGAAGTTAAATCTTATTTAGGATAGGTAGCATCTGATTTAGGAGCCGATTTAGGAGAAGGATGGTTTCCGACGTTCTAAATACTAAATCGGATACTGAATCGAATGGGTGTATAATCATCTAGGATTTAGGACGCTCAGTCGCGGCTCGCCTACCGTCGTGAGCACACGTTTTGTTTTTTGCTCTATCTATTGCGTGCGCACGCAAAACAAAATGACTACAGAAAAGGAGGTGATTCAAAATATCTTGGAATTATATAAGGACATGCCTTTATCTTTGGAACAAAAGTGATCCAAACTATATGAATAAAAATATCAGAAACGACGGGTACAGTGTGTTGCTAGGTTCTAACACACCCATAATGTTCGTATTTGCTAGCTTTTGACGCAATCTATACTATTATTATAAAGAGGCAAGATTTGATTGTTTCGAGACCAGAGGAAGGACATAGCGTATTTTTCTTACGGGAAAATATAAAATTCCCACGGGAAAACAAAAACAACGCGGGCGAAGTCACGAGCGGAAAGCTAGTAACAAATATTCCTTCACCCATCTCGTTCTTTTTTTTTATAGTATGGAGCCAACCGCTAGGGCTATGGCAATACCAATTTTCTCGTTTTTCGTTAGACTTGGCGGCATTTTGTTACACTTTCACTCGACACGTCCGTCACTTGTCGCTCTTACTTTAAGTCTGATTCAGAGCCCTGAATCAGAGAACGTGTAATTAGGAGCTGCAGCGACAAAATTTAGGACACTGAATATCGGATCCTGAATTCAGGATGGTATAATACCCACTTAAGGCGTCAACACGGTATGTTGGATACGCGGGTTCGAGTCACACCCGAGACGAAATTTTTTTCTTGTATTTATTTTCATCGTTTTTTATTATTTTATACAAAATCCATTTTAATTACGCGTATAGGTTGTTTTGCAAAATGTTTGCCTACAAATGTTTTTTTTTGCTTTTTGTAAAACAATTGAAATAATGTAGAAAAATTGTCATTTCAGGAGACTACATACTTGTACATCCCGAACAATGCCGTCGGCGCTATAATTGGAACTAAAGGTTCCCACATTCGTAACATTATTCGATTCAGCAGAGCGTCTGTAAAAATAGCTCCACTGGAGCAGGAGAAGCAGGGTGAGAACCAGAGCGCTCAACAGGAGCGAAAGGTCACAATTGTCGGAAGCCCCGAAGCCCAATGGAAGGCTCAGTTTTTGATCTTTGAGAAGATGCGAGAGGAAGGTTTTATGTCCGGTTCGGACGATGTCCGCCTAACTGTTGAAATAGTGGTGGCGTCTTCACAAGTGGGTCGCATAATCGGCAAAGGAGGGCAGAACGTGCGTGAGCTCCAACGCATGACCGGGTCACTGATCAAGCTGCCCGAGCAGCCACAGCAGCAGGGCGGCCCGCAGCAAGATCACGATACCACGGTCCACATCGTCGGGCCGTTCTACAGCGTTCAGGTATGACTTGCTCTCGTATTCATGCCAATGTTTACAGTGTACTACGACACTGATCACGGTCACAGAGCGCGCACATCCGTTTATTCAAAGTATTATTAAAAATATCTCTTATATATATTTATACGTAAAATAGTGAAATATTATGTACTTTTGTTATAATGTTATTCGTTTTTTTGTTTTGCTACTGTTATTCATAAGTACACACTATATAATAATATTTTTAATAATTGTGGTTGGGTGGCCACTTTATAAATATTGCTATAATTGAAATTACAGTATTGTGAATATACTGAGGACATACACTGCGTATGCGAATTAGATGTGATTTTCCAAATACCAATTCTGTGTGCAAAATTTGTTATTAATCTTATTCACATGTAGTTACAAGTCCATAATTTTAATTTTTGCGGAGCAAGTTGAGAAGGTGTTTGATGCTGCGCCTGAGACACTAAAGTGTGTATTTAAGATAAGTATTGCATTGCATTTGGAAAATATTATTGCTGGTGCCACGCGAAATTTAATTTGAGTTGCGTTCTATAGAATAAAATGTATAGAATAGAATGTATACTATAGTACTCACTGTGGCATAATGAGATCTTTACATTTTGTAGCGACCATCTGAAGCAGGATGAGCAATACAGAAGAACCGTCTCCGTATTGATCGGTTGCACAGACTATGAATGAACCCAAAGATTTGCCAGAAATCCTAGGGTCTTATTTGTTCTATGATAGGTGAGTAAGAGTTCTCTACTAATAAAAAACAAGCGAATTTTCTTAATTTTTTAACCTTGTTAAGAATATGAATAAAATGACATGTATACTTATAATGTGTTTTAATTTGTGCTATGCCTTTATTCTTTGTGTTGGACGTTTGTAACTACATGTGAGTAATGAGTGTAATCTGTCTTAAAAACAAAATTAACTTTCATGATTGGTTTAAAAAGAATTTTAAAAACAATATAAAACATTCCTTTATTTGATTTATTCCCAAAACATTTTTAAAAGATAATATTATTCAAGTTTCAGTACTGCCACTGTCTTTATAATTGCAGTTTGTGGCATCGTCTCATAAAACTTTATATTTATGTATTTTAAAATTGCAATTATTTCAATGCAAAGTTGAAAAATTGTTCTCTTCATGACACCTGCATAAAATAGACTCATGTTTGGATATATTAAAAAATCCTAGTATTTAATTATTTTTTACCATCCAAGTATTCTGTTTGCTCTTAAGTCTCGAGACTAATTCTGGAATGTTGCTACCTCAAGGATAGTAATAAATAATGTATAGAATATAAGAGGTAATAGAGGAGACCCTACTAGATATTGAATTAAACATTTTATTGTTTAGTAGTTAACACATATTATAACTTTAATGAAAAAGATGTATGTAAACTTCAACGGCATTCATTATATACCAAATTCCATTCTTACATTATTGCTTAAAAATAAGTATCTTAGCTGATCTTCATTTCAGTCACTGTAAACATTGGCCTGCTATTTTATATTAAGATAATATAAGCAATCGCGAATCTTTTGTATTATTACATACGTTGGCAGTGATTGTGTTGCTACTCAAAAATCAGATCTTTATTTTAACTGATTTATTTTAAAATCGACAATCAGTAAATAAAATAATTTGTTAAAGTTGTATTTTTCTTGAGAAATCAATAAAAATATATCAATTTAATGTTTTTATTTATTATAGTTTCTTGCATATTACGGACCATTGAATGCTTGACTAAAATTACGACAAGGTTTCTAATATCAAAACAGATTCTATCGTATTCAATGTTGTTTCTGCAAAAATATGTAACTTATATGTATATCTAAACGAACTCTACACAAACTTATTTGCAGAATCATCAAAGCCAAAGTGAACAATAGCGTATATTATTACTATAACTGCATTTCTTTAAGCGGTTCGTCTGATCTCTGTTTATTATCAGAATTTGTACGTCCAGAACAAATTTAAATCTTCAATTTAAACTAACAGCTAAAGTGGATTACCTTGTCAAGAGTTTTAAATTAATAATTACTCTGGATATATCACCGCTATTAACTAAGGGTGCTACTTAGAGAACAACTATATTAAATGACACTTATAAGAGTTAAACAAGCTATTAACTATTTTTTTGTTTGGGAAGAGTACTTGTTATTCCATTTAACGAGTGACAGCGAGATAACAAGTAGCTCTTAGAGCTCGGCCCGACGGCGTGCTAATGAAAGAGTTTTCAGTCGCCCGTATAATGCAGGCCGTGATTATTATATTTTATTGTAGAGTACTTTAAAAGTGTAAAACCATAGCATAAGAGTGATTTCGCGATTGTTGAAAACTATAATAAACAGTGAGTTTAGAAGTTGAAGTGTTTGTTTCACGTGCAGTCGGCGCAGAGGCGCATCCGCGCCATGGTGGCGCAGGCGAGCGCTCCGGGGCGTCGCCGCGCCGCGCCGCCGCCGCCGCCGCCCGCCGCGGCCCAGTAGGCCTCCGACGACGCCGAGCCCAGCCCCGCGCCCTCCGCCCACCTACCCCCGACCCGACCTGACCTGCGCGCCCTCCGCGCCCCCTCCGCCCCCTCCGCGACCTCCGCGACCTCCGCGACCTCGCCAGCACCACTCGACCGACGCACGCACACCGACCGACAGACACGCGCAACGTAACCGTGCGTTTGCACAGACGAAACATCTACATAAAAACATGTTTTTTAAACATGTTTCTGTCAATGTTTATGAATGCGTTTCCATGCGTCAACACCACCCCAACAAGTTGCAAAACGTGTATTAAGACTTTAACAGCCGAAAGTGCGAACGCAATAGTTGACAAATCCATAAAAAACGTTGACAGACAGCAAGTTTTGAGGCGATCCCAACGCAATCTGCGACAAATCTTAGGTTTTGTTCCGAATCCAACACGATTTCCGGCAGTGCGAACGCAAAGGCATACACAACAAGTTTTGAGATTTGTATCATACAACAAGTTGTAATGTAAAACATTACCGGTGTTACTACAAAAAAAAATTAAGACACTGTTTAAACATGATGCTGTTTCAGTTTTTCGTAAAGAATAGACATCATGTTTAAACAGTGTCTAACTTAAGACAGTGTTTAAAAAAATTTTGTAGTAACACCGTACATGTTTTATGTTTCTCAGTGCAAACGCACGGTAACACCAGCTGCCCTTCACTCGCTCGACGCATCTGTCCCACCGCCGCGCCCGCCGCCGCCGCCGCCGGGGAGAGAGCGAACGTTACTTTGCGCGCCAGCTTTTTAATAATGATAGTTTTTCGGAAGTTGTTTTAGTGATTTTTTTATTGAAAGTAAATTGAACAAACTCTGCGCATACGCACGCACATGTATACGCTGTCGTCCATTGGAATTGTCCACGAAGACGTGTTTGTTATGTCGGGCTTCAGCGTGAAGTGCAAGTATGACACGAGCTCTGTCGGTGCAGTCTCTCCCCGTTGCTTTTACTTGACGACGACGTTTAGTTGGCGTTCAACTGTGATCGCTCGGTGAGAGACTGCTGCTGTAAAGGTTCCATAGCAAATATGCGTTTCCGATGCATTAAAAAGTAAAAAATCATTAAATAAAGCCCGAGTTTAAATATTTATGTAAATGGCCGATAAATTTCAATTTTAGTAATTTTAAGGGTTCATTCTACTTTGATCTGCTGTGTTTACGATGAATATTGGTCGGCGTGCGTTGACGTCTCCGCCCAGCCCTAAAAAAAATCTGAGCAACATCGCCCACCAGACGCCGCAACATACTCGATCGCGTACCAAACGATTTATAAAAAATGATCGAGCCTTGCCTGTTAACGGTTTTATATCTTGTAATTAAAAAATTTGGCAGGCTGTTGCGTTGTCAGCACGTGTCTATAATATGTTGTTGTTGGTTGACTATATTAATTATTATTATTATTATTATAGTGAATTATTATAATTGATTACCTATTAATTGATCCATATTTTATTCCGGAATTATGTATGTTGACGATTGATATTGAATATTATTATACATTATTCATATACAACATTTTAATATAGTGTCAGTTATGATTATGGTACCCCGAATTTATTGTTACATTGTTTTCATACCATGTTATACATCTAACATTGAAGTTAAATGCAATAGTTATCGATTATGTTCTCTATACAGACATATATACATATATACACATGTTATAAACAATACGTTTTATATTAATACAACATATTATATTAAATAGAATAACATATTGTTGTGTTATAAATAAATAATAGATTAATCTGTTAAACTCAATATTACATTGATGTTAAATACATTTTATTTAAAAGGGTGTGTGGGAAAAATACTAGGAACGGAAAAAATATAACTCTAGAGGAGGCTCAATTGACGAACGGATGTTTTGCGAGTATAATTTTAGAATATTACTTAATGAAAAAGAATAATTTTAAACTTCTGCATGCATGCTAATGATAACGTGTTTCTGTACCATGGTTTCATATAACTAGAAACTACTTGTGCGTTGGGTGATAGTAACTAATACAAAATCCAAAGATTGAACTCCGGTCCGGTGTCGAACCGAGTCGGCACGGAGCGACGAGCCTTGACAAACTAGCGCCGGCGCTGGCGCCTGCGCCTGCGCCTGCGCCGTCACAAACGGAAGTGATCGATCCACTCTGGTGGATATAAATATTTTTGATATACACTAGTAATTGTTGGAGATTAAGGATTAAACTTATGAGTTTTTAATTTGTAAGTGTCATTTGTTGATGGTTTTCTTTGTACTTTTGTCTTTGTTAGCTTTATAATGTTTTCTTTTATTAGAACTTATGAAAAGCTTTCGAAAATTGACATAGTACTGTATACGTACGCAGAGTGAATTTTCGCGATGTCGCGTATTATTTTGGTTCTTTAGTGATATGTTTAGTTTTTGAAATGTACAATTTGCGTTATGTGCCAAGTGAGATATTTAATTATGGGAGATTAAGATTAAGTGGATAATATCAAAATTAAAAAACCTTAGATATTTATATTTATAATTGTGATAATAATATATGGAAGTTTTGGCAAAAAATGTCTAGAGAATGTTTTACATTCTTGTTTCCAATTTTCTGAAATTTTAGGTTAGATCGTAATATTTAGTTGTAAAGACGCCCAAAACAACATCAATCGCTACCTTGTCTTTGACTGAGCGTAAAATTACAATGCTTAGAACTCGACCTAACAAACACCCGAGTCCCCAAATGCATTAAAATAATTTTCATTTCATCCTTGTTCAACGGGCGCCATACTAAACCAAATTTGTTATCATGTATTCTGCGTTTAAATCGCTATTGTCAGTTAATATTTTGTATATTGCTTCCACATATTATTGAAATTAATATAAATCAATCAATCTCTCAAATTATATTCGGAAATATACCTCAAATTAACGGTATTAATATTTACACTTATACTGAAAGAAAAGATCAAAATTTTTTAATATTAACTAATATTTGACACGTAAGCAAATGTATTAATTCATATTAGTACAAATATGTCTCGTTTGATCATTGAATAATTTTATAGATTGGTTTGTTACAAAATGAAGTAAGTTTATTGTACCTTTTTGTCTAAGGTGTATTTATTAGAAAATAAGCAGATGGAAATTATGATGTTAAACAATTTCTATTTGCCATATTTCTATTTAAGTATTAACGGTACGTCTTGTTTTGTCAAATATTAGCGTGTGTAAATGTTGATCTACATGTTTTATTGAAGTGAAACTTCTTTAGGCACGCTTGACTTGGGGAGTAAGCTGGCGAACGCGTTACGAAAAGTGTGATGATGAGTTCCAACAAATCGAACAATTTGTCGCAAGAGAAGAAAATGTGGTAAATACGAAAAACGTAAATACAAATAAGAAAAAGTCAACTTTATGCAAGGACTTCTTTCGTAAAAAATGTATTCGAGGGACTGCTTGCAACTTCTCCCACGAGATTATACCTGAACAAATGGAATATGTGTACAAGTTCTGCATAGATTTTGAAAACAGAAAGTGTAAACGGCCGGCTTGCAGCTATGTCCATGCCAGTACTTCCGAAAAAGAACATTTTATTTGGACTGGCGATTTGCCAGAACATGTTTTTAATCACCTGCAATCAAAAAAAAGTGTGAACCTACAGGTAACTTATCTTACCTGTAGGTTCACACTTTTTGATGTGAAACTTCTTTAGGCACGCTTGACTTGGGGAGTAAGCTGGCGAACGCGTTACGAAAAGTGTGATCGGGCAAGGCGAACGGAAGTTAAGTGGGGGATATAAGCAAGAGACAGCAGTGCGCGCGCACATTTTCTTTCTCTCTTCCTTTCATAGAAGTTTCACTTCAGTCGTGTGGTCATAAGCACACTCGTTTTTTATAATGCTGTAACTTTTAAAATAGCGAAATGTAAATGTGTTGCAAGTCAAAACTAATATAGTTTATCGCGTCAAGGAAACTGCACCAATTGGTTTACACAAGCGGGCACAAACTGGCTAAGTCGAGTCTAATAACGTCTGTTATGTGATTTGACCGATTTTACAACATATATCTACAATTTATCTACTAACTATCGAACTTCTTTCGATGTTGAACGTAAGATACTTCATCCCGAATAAACGTAGAAAAAGTTTGCGAGCACGGGTGTTCATATTAAGGCTCATCTATTTGTGTATCCCTGCCCTATGCAAGGTGATAATTAATCAAGGTTCCTATCGTTGAAAACTACCTCACTGTTGTGTATTCTGTAGCTAATTTTGTTGTGACAATTGAATTTTATATATTGATGACTTATTAAATCTGTTGAATATTGGTGCAGTTTTCTCAAACTCCGTTAAAAATTAAGTTTAAATCTTGTTGACGATTAATGTTACTGTAGTAGGGTAATATTCGGATATATTTATGATCAATCCCAAACCGACATATCAGTAAGAACTACATAATAAAATGCACTATCTGGTACCTTAGTAGGGAGTGCCACCTTAATAATGCCATGTGCAACAGGGAATCTGACCATACGCTGCCAATATGTTACAGCTGCATATAGGCATTATTTTCCATTGCCAATGCCGAATTACACGACAGTTTGGCTTTGGGTGTAAATGAGATACTATGGTTGTAATTCACAGCATAGTCACGATAATAACATGCAAGTTACACATACACACACACACGCAAACTTCATTAGAGTGGTTCGCGTAAATACCCACTTAATATAAACCTAAAGGGAACTAACTTAGCATGAAACATCATCGCGCTTCGAAATAAATACATGTACTACTGTATTTACAAATATACCAGTAGTATAGATCTTTCTATTACACATTACTTACTACCGGTCACAAGTGAATAGCGATGTAGGGGTTGCGTTATTACCACGCGTTGCTAACTTTGTTGCTTTCGACAAATTCGCAAAATGCATACTTGTCTTGTGTCCATTATGGTGTTACCTACGTATATAACGGAGGACTAGAACAACACGAGTACTACATCTGAAATACATCATTTTCATATAATAGACTAAAAAGAGACAACTATATGTTATCTTGAATAATATACATTTATCACTAGAGTTACGCGATTCTAAACCCTCTCGGCGCACAGTGTCACGTTCGCAGAATGTCACACACACAACAATGTTTCATATGAGCAGAAGGTCATGTTTTTATTAAAACGTGTCACTTAATCGGTTAGATTTTCTAGTACGTTTCGTGTGTAGACGTTTCAGCACCCAATAAATTAGTTTTTACAAAAATAATTAATCTCACAAAGATATTCAGTGTCTGGGATTCGAACCCACCTTCTGATCAATAGAACGCTCCTACCACTACACCCAAAGGAAGCTGTGGTAGTCGTCATGTATTACTTATATTACTCTTTGGAAGTGGTAGATAATTCATTGGTCATTTCAATTTGATTTTATTTACTATGTCGAATGTATTGTCAGTCATTCAAATTAATATTTCTGTTCTCTGTATAACTTTAAAAATTACAAAAGTCTAGGCAGACTTAATTCTGTCGTCTGCCTTTAGCGTTCAGTGTTATTCTACGAATGTGACATTTTGCGAAAGCAGACGTGACTTTATGCGAAAGTGTATTTTGCGAGTGACATTCTGCGAATGTGACATTTTGCTACCGTGACATTCTGCGCCGAGAGATTCTAAACATGGCATTTATGAAATTAAAACATTCCATTAATTTTCCACCTTACCGCTGAGATCTTCGTTTAGAATCATGCTCTTTGGAAATATTAAAATAAAATTGAAATCTTATAATAATGTTATGTGGTTAATAATTATCTATTTGTAATAATTGTTTGCTGGTCATTGGCCTCGACTTACAAAATATACAATAATCACAGAACACAGAAAGAGGTCTTTCTGTGTTCTGTGATTATAATCACGGTATTAGCAACTATTATTACGATTACTAGTATATCATGTCCGTACTCCGTTCGCTTTTATTCTTATGAGTGTTAAATGATTCTCGGGATGTTTATTAAATTTAAGTTCACACAGCTGATTTAGACATAATACCACCATGTTAATGTTTCTGAATGCTAAGATATTTATCGGTGGTATCTTTTACGTACGGAAGTAATTTTACTAGTTTGAAATTAAAAACTATTTTCATTATTATTGATGTTTCGATTTAGTGTCTTGAATTTATATAGAGATATATCACGTTGGTGTAAACACTTTCACACGCACATCAACGTATTTAAGTGTAAAATCTGGGCAAAATATTTTTCGTGTATTTTAATGACCGTAAGGGACTGGCCCAGGCCATTTCCTGGCTTTTAGTCGCGTGTTGTGATGAATACATAGCCAGATTCCGCGTGCACCGGCTACCTGAATGGAGTACAATAGAGCTGAGTTACTTTCACTACGACAGTGTTCATATAAGACATGTTGTTGTTTATTCCTTCCAAATGCAAACAAGAAAGGGTACGTTGAGTTTTTAATGTGTCAAGATGCAGAAATAGTTTAAGTTGATTAATTGTATCGTTGTGAAGTAGTGATAAGTTGAAAGTTGGCTCGGGCGGTGCACGGCCTCGAGACTGAACAACACCCGCCGCTGCACCCTCGCGCCTACGTGCTTATACACGTCATTTACGCTAATATTACTTTTATCATTCTTGTTTGGTTCTACTGTTATTTACTTTATTACTTATTGTGTGTAATCACTTATTTGTGTATTTGATGTGTGAACGACTGGATTCATTTTCGATTTGCATGAATGATTGTATTTTTAAAAATAATTCTATTGAATATTATAACTACCAATTTTATTTTCATTTTAATTGCGAACCGTCGAGCACACACCGTTATTTATGTAATTCGATTTTGTTTTAAATAGTAATCATTGTCGAGTATAGGCTACCTTTCATGTGGGTATCTAATTCGACAATATAGTCCCCATTCAGAGCTTTTTATGATATTTGAGAGTGTATGGTCATAAAGATGTATTATGTATGTACTTTACTGGAATTTTTGGCTTATCAGTAAAAATGTTCCACTGTCTATTGAGGTCCGTAGTGATTTCATCAGTAGTCACCTCCGCTTGAGTCTGCTCAGGCTTGGGTTACCCAAAGATTTCACTTCACATACATATACATTTGGAGCTTGGGGAGTATTTTTATTGTTACTTCTCAACGAACGCTTAAAAATCATTATTTTTAAATACTTTCATACTGCAATTTTTAACTAATAAAATTTGCTTTAAATTCTTACCGTTATTTTTAGAATCATTTATAATTGGTATAAGTTCTGAAACTAATAACTACCTCAATATTACTAAATGAATATGATAATTATCTTTGTGCATGTTTTTGGGAACTGAATTTAAATGACTACGAAAATCCAATATAGTATAAGAACGCTATTTTAAACCTAGTAAACAGGAAAATTGTCAAAATTAGATTTCGTAAAGTAATAAAATTAATTAAAAAAATATTTGGTGTTAATTTTTTTTTTGTTAGTAACATTCTTCACCCGCATATCGCGGAGGCGCGTTCAGAGCCTTCGCGCGAAGTAAAACTTTTCGTTCTAACCCCGTTCAATGGCTTTGAGCGTGACGCACGGTTGAAACAACCGGCCAGAGCAAGGCTGTCCAGACCAGACACGATCGCGGGCCAATTCAAATCACTGTGGGTTGTCACACCAGTCACCAGTGTGACAAAAATTTTATTCCTCACAGTCACTACTATCATTACACAAAAAACAGACAATTAAATAACTCGTCTAGGGGGTGTATTATGACGTTTTAATTCCAGGCAGTTTCCTGAATTGCTATCAGTGCCTTTTTTCTACTCATTATACAAAGTTATAGAAATAGCATTATAACAATTCAGAAGACTGGCCTGGAATTAAGACGTCCTAATATACCCCCAGAAGGCCTTACACGGGGCGCGTGGACTATATGTGTCTAACCCTCGTCCCGTCTCGCTTCATTGTGATGTGAGAGAGCAAGAAAAAACATCCCGTTTTGTCCACGGTCCGTGCTACGCCTGCAGCAGGGCCGCGACCGACTCTGTCTTTTGTCTCGCGTCGCGGTCTTCTGTCTTGGTCTCGCTCTCAAATTGACTTGCATACGAAATCATATAGGCCCGCCACACTGCTCCTCGCGCCCCGATATCTCATTTGCACCATTGGCCTGCACCATCAATGGTGCAGACGAAACTACTTTGTCTCGTTTGCCCCGATGTCTCATTTGCACCACTGGCCTGCACCATCAATAGTGCAAACGAATGATACTGATGGACCAAGTTGAGTCGTCACTATCTCTTTCACGAGTATCTCGTGAAAGCTGAAACAGAAAAAAGATAAACCTGCAAGTAGCATTTTGACGTATGTCGGACGATATTTTAAGGTTGCCACAGACGAAAAGACGTCGGTGAAGTCATCCTAGGGTACTCTATAATGACGGCCGTATGCCACACAGGCCCGTTTTACCAAATAGGCACGACGGTAGGCACGTGCCTAGGGCGCTAGGCAATTGGAATTTTTGAGTGGGCGCAAAAAATGGTTTATTGTGCCACTGCCGAAACCCGACATCTGACCCAAAACACAGCCGCGCCCACCGCAGATAAGAGAACACTTCCCCAATTTGGAGGTCGCTCTCAGGATATATCAGTGACGAACTGCACAGCTGAACGCAGCTTTTTAGCTTTGAAAAGAGTGAAGTCAGAAATTAGATCGTCGATGGTTGATGAAAAGCTTAATGGCTTTACCAGTGACGAACTGCACAGCTGAACGTAGCTTTTTAGCTTTGAAAAGAGTGAAGTCAGAAATTAGATCGTCGATGGTTGATGAAAAGCTTAATGGCTTATTGTTGCTGTGCACCCAAAACGACATTCCTTTAAAATTAGACTACATAAACATTATTGACGACTTTGCAATACGGAAAACCAGAAAAAAAGCTATTGTATGAATCTCAAGTCAGTCTAGTGGTAAGCCAACAAACCAAAAATAATCCAAAGAAAATGTGATTAAACGAATACTGTAAATAATGTAAATAGGTACTCGAAATGTAAAGAAGGGAGGGTGGGTGGTCCGTGATGCCGTGAGGTATGTTATACGCATTCCCAACGGAGGCCAGTAGATACCTCACGGCTACCGGTTGCCAGTCCGGGACACGAGGCGGGTTATTACCATCTGTTCTACTGTTTGTTCTACCAATAGAACATATAGGAAAAAATGTCACACTTGTTCTATTGATTTAATTATGTTAGATAGTAGAACAAGAGAGATTTTTTTTATATTGAATTTGTTCTACTTTTCGCGTAACATTTAATGGTAGAACACAATGGAAAATTTAATAGAACATCTGAGTTAGCCGTGTAAAGGGTTTACAACAAATCTATACTAATATTATAAAGAGAAAGAGTCTGTTGTTTGCTTGAATGCGTTAATATCTAAAACTACTGGTCCGAATTGAAAAATACTTTTTGTGTTGGATAGTCCATTTATCGAGGAAGGCTATAGGATATATACTTAACATCACGCTACTACAAATAGAAACAGAGCATCAATAAGAAATGTTGCAAAAACGGGAAAAAATATTCCGTCCGAACTTTCGTTGCGTGCGCTGCGTAAACGGTTGAAGTAATACAAAAATGATGTATGTGTATGACGAAATTGTTCTGAAGTCTTTAAAAGTTCTAAAAAAACGTCCGCGACAGCATATGTTTTTCTTTCTAGCTTGACAAGAAATTTAAGGCGAAACCTAGTTTGCGGGAACAGCTAGTATATAAAATATACGTATGTACAAGAAAAAAGTATTATTCGTATACATAAAAAGTGTATTTAAGTATCGAGATCAATTTTTATTAAAGTATATTTTGCATTTTATAAAAGCTAAATATTGTTGGAAATTAAAAAAACAATTCAAGAAAAATACAAGTCCCGCCTGAGTCGAATTTTTCTGGACTTGATGTTTTCTTTTTTTTTATAATTTTCAAGTAGAACCAAAAACAATGAGAAATACTCGTATTCTTTCTATCTTATTCTATTAGTAGAACAATTTGTAATATAATTTCCTGCTTGTTCTATCAGTAGAACATTTTTAATATAATTTCCTACTTGTTCTATTAATATAACAACGAGGCATTCGTTGACCTACCTGTTCTATCAGTAGAACTTATAGGAATTTTTTGACCCATTTGTTCTATTGGTAGAACAAACAGTAGAACAGATAGGTGGTGGATAATGGCATAGACGAACAATAATAATGGGAAGGCTCTCGAAAAGAATCAGGATAATTTGTAGAGTTAAGGGACATTAAGTCTAAAGTCCCCCCCGAACCAAAACTGGCATTTCAGACTAAATCAAAATTTACGGGGTATAGGCGTAATCAGCTGGCAGGGGTATACAAAGGGGCGCTACTCTTCGTTGTACCTAGTGCGCTGGCAGAGTGTATAAAACGGGCCTGATGCCACAGCCTTACGACGTCATATTTTCATGACGTTTTTAAGTCTGACCACCTAGGACGTCCTTACAGTCAAGCAATGACGTGATAGAAATGAAAGGGCTTGCCTTGTAAAATACAGTACACCAGGAAAAACATATAAATGACCGCAATCACAAAATGAAAAAAATATAAAATAAATTAATAGCAAAAAAAAATTTTTTTATAATTTAATGCCCCAAAAAGAGGAAAATAAACTTTAATTTATACATTTATAATGAAAACATAAAAGTTCGTCGTGCTTGTTTTGTTTTATATCCACGACTAATGGATCGTGGTCAAGTAGTGGTACTGTATAGTACTAGTCTGTAAGACGTCTACTAATGACGTATAGACTGCTGTTCCCGAATTGACGTTATCTAAGCGTTATCTAAATCTAACGTACAATTATAGACCCTAAATTGGCTTAAAAACCACGTCTTTTATTAGTCATTGACGTCAGAACTAGGCATCCTCGTGGACCCATTAGTAGGACATTATTATCTGCAGTAGGACCACGAGGAATTAGGCTTCCTCGTGGTCCCACTAGGAGGAGAAATTAGTAGGACCACGAGGAAACAGCCTACTTGGGGAACTTGGCACGCGAGGTTACCGATATGTAGCAAGTGATGTCCACCGAAATCATACCAATCGTGTCAATGAACGGCCCGGTCCTAACTTCTCTGCTTGACCAACTGGCAAGATTGGGTATACGTGACGGACTGGATCATATTAAGGCATATTATTTCTGGTTGTTTTGATCTTTTTAACGGCGAGTATTTGCACAGGCACAGCCTAGGGTCAGGATCATCCATCCGCAACTTGCCAATTAATTATTCGAATAACGAGACGTCATAAATGGCGAGAATCTCGTGAAAACTGAGGAGAATAAGGTCAGTCAGCACTCTAAATGGGCTCGAGCCCTTCGTTGGGAACTAACATGATATGATGATGAAAAAGGAAAAAAGCTTTTTCAAATATTGCTATCATTTAATTGAAGAAAACAAAAATGTAATTTGAACGAAATTATGTAAGAAATAAGATAAAAAAAACAAAAGAAAACAAAAAAGAAAAACAAGATAACGGTAAATAAAACATAAGAAAATCGTCTTTAGGATTACGTTATAATATCTAAAATTAATTAAATATAAATATGGCGACTCCACGTAAGAGGGGGGACAAGGGCAGGGTAATGAACATGATCATTTAAAATTAATTCAAAATACATAGGTACCTACTAGTATACCTACTAACAAAAAAACAAAATAGAGAGAAGAAATGAGAGTAAGGAGAAAGAAAAGAAAAATATCCAAAAAAATAAAAACAAGAATTCATTAGAAATTAGGTACTTGATGGAAAAATAAGGAGAAAAAATGTTACAGTCAGAGAGTTCGTCTAACTTACAGTCAGAGAGTTCGTCTAATTGCAGCTTGTCCGGTTGCTTTTTCAGATGACTCGGGTGCGCGACCACGGCTTTTCGAGCCTTCGATGCCGTTTTCCTCTTGTTTCCGCAGTATCGATGTCCCTCTCCTCCCCTCCCTCTCCCATTACAGTTGTGGTAAGGCTCGGTACTACTTAGGATTACCTATTTAATGCCGGGACTGTGCGGGTTGGTACCACCACTCTGCCTATTTTGGTCGTGAAGCAGTCTTGCATTTCGATTGAAGAGCAGAGACAGCCGCTCCTTCATGCCACCTTCCCGTCCCTCTTGTGGTGTGGAGTCATGGTGATAATCGAAACTAGCGGAGTTTAAAGTCCCAATGAGTTCGTTGGGCGTGAAGTGTTGACGCGCGGTACAGGGAGACCCGGTGGAAATGGTTACCGTCGGCCACCTGCCGGCCAGTAGGGGACCCGAACCCAGGATATCCCGCCTGGGAGGCTGTCCTGCACAACCGGCGAAAATCCCGTCATGCGGTCATCTTACCAGAGTAGGAGACCGGAGTGGATTCCAAATATTCCAATGGCTGCGTGCGGGGGGGCACCGGGGGCCCTTCCGTGTCGCGTGTCAGCTCTTCACACAACCCGCGCTCCCACTTTACTACGCTCTGCCCTTTCTTCGTTTGCTCAACAACAATAACAATATGAAGGCCAACAATAAGAAGAAGCGAGCTCCTACGGCGGACACCCAATCCACATTTAAAATGGATTTCTGCAATATCAGGGGTCTGTAATCTCGAAGCCGTCTACCACCATCTCGAGACGGCTCGGCCTGCCTTGCTCTTCTTAACGGAGACGCAAATTACTGCCCCTAACGATGTTTCGTATCTGAAATACCCGGGTTACGAACTGGAACACACACTCCTACGTAAAGCCGGGGTGTGCGTATTCGTCAGAGGTGATTTTTGCTGTCGCCGCCTTCGGGGCCTCGAGCATCGGGACCTGTCGTTACTATGGCTGCGCGTGGACCATGGGGGTCTTACCCGAATCTACGCGTGCCTTTACAAGTCCCATGCCAGTGAATTAGGGTTAGCTCAGCTTTTTGAGCACGTCCAAGAGAGTCAATATCAAAATTATTGTACATTTGATAAAATCTCGGTGTCCACATAATTATATGGGTGTAAAAAATCCTATAGTGAATAAATAAACCATATTTTTTAATAAGCCGCTAAAATAATCATGCTTTGGCATAATAGGTACCAAACCAACTGAATTACACTAAAGAAATACAATGAAAACAAAATCTATTGGGATCAAGTTTTTTTTTGTCATACTAAAAAAGAGTGTCTCCACGTGCCAATGCTAGATGAAAAATTCATTCCTTTTTTAACCAGCAAACTCACACATATTTTTTTTATTAAGTGTACTTGGGAAATGATCATTTTACATAGGCAACCTATTTATTTTATTAGAAATGTTATAACAAATGAGAAATCCGAATTAAAATGATGTCTCCATATTTTGTTCCTTTGTGTGACGATGGTTGTGTGACGAAATTACGTGTCGTTTCAAACACATTCTGAACGTATCCGTATTTTTATTACATCTGGTAACATTCCATTTTACTACCAATCTTACAAAACAAAACTTTAGCCCTTTATTTTTGATGTAATAATGTGGAGAACTATGAAACACCTTTTGTCTCGAAAAATTTTAAACTTGTGTGACGCTAAATTTTATATGGTTTTCATTATTTTATTACACAGTTATTATCATAAAATACTGTTTGTAATAAGTAACACTTGCATTAAACAAGAATTGTAATTTTTTTGTTACATTTTTTGTTGTCCGCGGTTTCGTGTCTTTATAGATTATATTTTCCTTCCATTGTGTGACATTGGGTGACGTCACACATAAAAGCAGGGTACATACACATTGGTCATTTTAAAACGGTTTTATTTAGCTTGCTCTTTTGTTTATTTGCTTGGGTCAAATTTAGAAGGAATTGATATTTTTCCCCCTTCCTGTTGTCAGATTGTCTTTTAGTTCTGATTCCATTCAATGTAATATAATCAGTAGCATTGTAAATCCAAGATGGCCGCCGGTACAAAATGGAGGATTACATATTTTTTACAACCCCCTCAATATGGGTATCAAATGAAAGGTAATTTTTGTCTGGAGTAATGACTTAAAATTTAGCACCGACTTTTACCGACAAAGTAATAATGTGATGTTGTGTGTATTCTCGTATTATTTTTTACTTTTAAGTATTTTGAAGTACGTTTTTATTTTATATTTTATGCATCAAAAGTGTATTTGTGTGTATGTATACAGTTTCTTTTTTATCATCCCGGAAAATTGAAGGGACGCTTCAGGACTTATCCATTATTATATTATAGTATTATAGGATTTTTTAGAAAATTAAAATAAAATTAAATACTTAGGTGAGTTATTTTACTACCTATCGTAATCATTTTACTATCGTGTTTTGAAGCGTCCCTTAAATTTTCCGGGGTGATTAAAAAGTAGCTCTGTATATGCACCTTTATATTCTTTTGTGTGACAAATATTCTTTTGTGTTCAGAAATTTGATAATTCCATTGTGTTTCTTTTGTGTGATGTACAATATTTTTGATATTAACTCAAGAGGGGATTGACCGAGCGTTGGAGCAGTACCCATTTGCGGAGGTGGTGGTCCTTGGTGACTTTAATGCTCACAATAAAGAGTGGTTGAAGTCCCGGACCACTGACCTCCCGGGTAGGACTGTCTTATGGCCTATGGCCTATGGCCTCTCTCAACTGGTGGTACAGCCCCACCCGTATCCCAGATATAGAGAGCCACGGAAGCCTCCTTGTTGGATCTAGCTGACTACGCGACCCGGCGGATACAGGATTGTGGTCGATGCTCCTCTTGGATCATCGGACCACTGCAGTGGTCCGATGATCCAAGAGGAGCAAGGCAAGGCAGTGCACTGCCTTGTCCGTAGTACTGCCAGTCTTGCGCGACCCCATCGCGTGTCTGCGGCTGGCAATCGGGCAGTTTGGCGGTATGAGTCAGCAGACTGGGATGGACTCCGAGAATTCTTCGGATCCTACCCCTGGAAGCAGCTCTGCTTCGCCTCCGAAGATCCCGATACTTGCGCAGATTGCGTCACTGAAACGGTGCTGATGGGAATGGAAGTTTTCATACCTAACGCCAAAATACCTGTTGGCGGTCGTAGTCGTCCCTGGTACAATAATACCTGCAGGAAGACTGCCCACCTCAAGCAATCTGCGTACATCGCCTGGGACAACGCCAGAAAAAGTAGGGATCCTGACGTGACGGAGAAGAAGCGACAGTACCACGCTGCTTCTAGATCCAACAAGAAGGCTATTGCTGAAGCTAAGGCGGAACTCGAAGCCAGGGTTGGCGAGCGACTAGGAAGCTATCCCAGTGGGAGTCGTGCTTTTTGGTCGCTGGTCAAAGCTGCGCAACGTAATTTTTGAAAGTCCAGTCTCCCACCACTGCGTGTAGCTGATAGCAGCCTGGCCCACAGTGCAAAAGAGAAGTCCAATCTCTTGGTCCAACTCTTTGCCTATGGACGATGGAGGAGCCACACCACCTAACCACTGCCTGAAATACGCATTACACAACGTGCAGTCAGGCGGGAGCTTAAGCTCCTGAACGTCCATAAGTCGAGTGGCCCGGATGGCATCCCAGCAGTGGTGCTGAAGACGTGCGCCCCTGAGCTGACCCCTGTACTAACGCGCCTTTACCGCCTTTTCTATCAGAACAACAGGGTTCCATCTTCGTGGAAGATTGCTCACGTCCACCCAATTCTCAAAAAGGGTGACCCGTCAAATTACAGGCCAATAGCGATAACGTCCTTGCTCTCCAAGATTATGGAGCGGGTCATCAACTCCCGCCTCCTACGGTACCTAGAAGAGTTCCAGCTGATTAGCGACCGACAATACGGCTTCCGTCATGGACGTTCAGCTGGTGATCTTTTAGTTTACCTGACCCACCGTTGGGCGGAAACCTTGGAGGGCCTCCCACGGCGAGGGTGAGGCTCTCGCCGTGGGACTAGATATTGCTAAGGCGTTTGATAGGGTCTGGCATAGAGCTCTTCTCACGAAGCTACCATCTTATGGAATCCCCGAGGGACTCTGCAAATGGATAGCCAGTTTCTTGGATGGTAGGAGCATTAAAGTCGTCGTCGGGCTGCTGCTCCAAAACCATGCCCATAAACGCTGGCGTTCCACAAGGTTCGGTCCTCTCCCCAACCCTGTTCATTCTGCATATCAATGACATGTTGTCCATTGAGAACATACATATAGACTGCCAATGTCATACAACTATAAGAAAGGTCCTATTCCCGCCTTATATCTAGATGGCGCTGACCTATAAGGTTGCTAACTTAAATTTTGTTGATAATTTATACGTATGTATTAAAAAGTTGTTTCTATAATAGTAAATTACAAATAATTGTATAATAATTCGCCAGAACAATTTTAATCTTTATCGAAAAATGTAATCCTATTATACGGTTTCTACGGGTTTGCACTAGATGGCGCTATACAATTGAGCACGGTGCGGTGCTTAGATTTTCACATGGAATAATAATTCCATGGATTTTCATAATACTATTGATTTTTTCTAGATGACGCTAAATGTAATGGATAATGTTAAATTCAAACTACTTTAACCAAGCATATAAATTGTTTTATTATAGTGCATTGTAAATGATATCTTATGTACACAAATATTAAAAGAAGTAACAAAAAGTGTATTTTAAGCTGTAAAAAAAGAAAAAAATACACGCGGAGAAATTAACTTCGTTAGTCCCGATACCACAGATTACTAAATAGTTCCGATACTCCCGATGCTCCTATACATTTTAATTCTATCTTGATTCTATGCACGGTACCTACCTAAACTTTTAGGTGCTGAGCATGAAGCAAATACAAAGAGGAGATGTTATAAGCATCTAGGTCCAGCTCCTATCACCAGAGTCCTGACGTCACGCATTTTTAGTTTTAGCTACTTAACGCCAGAGGCGCTGACATCAGTCGATCTTTTTATCTGTCGGATTAGCACGTCGTACGCTCTTCTTTTATTTTAGTTTTAAATTACCTAAATACAAAATGAAATGTTGTATTCTATCGTGCAAAAGTTACACAGACGACAGAAACAAAGTGAACGAAAAAAAAATCTCTTTCCATTTGTAAGTACATTAAACAAGCATTATTAATTTATTACTTGACTTATTGCTTCTAGAATGTTCGACGCCACATGGACGCTTCTGTCAATGTCCCGATAAAGCACAAAAGGCCCTCTAGTGGCGAGTAAAAATACTAACGAAAACGTAGGATGTATTAAGGGCGAAAACAAAACACGTGAATTAATATAAGCAGTTTTAACGATTTTTATTTTTAGATTATATTGACACAGCACCTAATAAATTATCTTTCTCCTACGAATGTATCTTTTACTGCCACCTAGTAATGTATAGCGGAACTTTTATGTTAACGTCAATAATGCTGGCATTTTAGTCTGTACTAGCACTGCTGCCACCTAGTAATGTATAGCGGAACTTTTATGTTAACGTCAATAATGCTGGCATTTTAGTAATTCTACTCGCTACAAGGTGACAGTGGCGTCGCGTACCCTCCCCCCGCACCCCGATTTCCGGCTTCACTTGATTTCATACGGAAAACGCGATAGGGCACCTCCTCTTTGTATTTGCTTCATGGTGCTGAGTTGCAAGGCTAGTCATTTTTTGGCATGCGTTCGGATTTATGTGCCGATCGGTTATTTTTAGAAGCGACCTACTTTTATTATTCTTGTCTAAATTATAAGTTGATATGATATATTTAATAGTACATTGTTACCCCAGGGGCATGGACCAAGTAGATAGGACTGCCAATCAGCGTTGCCGACTTCCACGGTCTGGATTACCCAAAAACCTATCTGAAAATCCTCAATTTTGGGGAAAACATAATTGATATCCCCACATTTCCCCCACAAGTTTTCAGCAAAGAAATTAAACTTAATATTACTTAACTTAAAATTAAAAATAAACACGAAATAAAACTTACTGTAACAAATATCAATCGAGAAATACGTCAGGTAAACAGGTGAATATTGGTTTTATAACATATCTTGAAATAATCGTCGTTCTTATTAACTTTCTTTTTTTTACATTTTAACTACCACTTATCCATTGTATCTTTCTAATTATATTACATAAACAACAAGTGTGAGCAATACACAACAAGCAGTATGTGTGAACTCGAACACCAAATAACGCTCAAAAGTTCTCTGCCATACTCATACGTACTCTATCTATAGGTATAATTCGTTACAAAGCTATAGTAAACAACAGGGACTTCCCCGATAAACAATAAAGGTTGATGGACATAAATGCTGCTATAAAATAAACTCCAAAACCTTCCAACCGGATAAGTTGAGTTAAACTTGAGTTAAAGTATAAATAATGTATAAATTATACTCACTTCTAATACTAATTTTATTACTTTTAAGTTAAGTCCTAGCGTAAATGTCTAAATTCCCCGCATTTTCCCCACATAAACGCTCTCCCCACAAATTACCCAATTAGACTGAAAATCCCCACAGTTTGGGGAATTCCCCACAGATTGGCAACGCTGCTGCCAATCGCCATACTAAAAAGCGTGACTCTGAGTTTTCAAAATATTGTGTTTAAATCCAGAGGGCGCTGATAATCGAGCGGTCTATGAGTTGCTTACATTATTCCGCTAGGATCGCTTTAATCGTCATGCTCTCTGTTTTATGAGTTGCTCATATTTATTCAGCTAGGATCGCTTTTATCGTCATGCTACCTGCTCTATTTGTGCTTTGTTTTAATGACCAAAGATGGCGTTAATTTAAATCTAAAAAAATGAGCATTTTGAAAATTTCAACGCGATCCATCTAGGCTAGGCAGTACTTTGAAAATATTAGTTCTTACGAGTCATACTATTATTACTATACAAGCAATTATTGTTAGTTTCACCTGTCGCGGTGTCTGTAATGAAATCTTACAAGTTAAATTTGACCCACTTCCTGGTTTTCAATTAAGAGATAGCTAGCGTAGGTAACGTTGTTGATGCGAAAAAATGTGCAATAATAACCTAAGTCAAGCTCAAACCAAATAAAACTGCGCCATCTAGTGCAAACTATAAAACTACTACGACATCTGATTCACTCTACAGAGCATGCTTCTGACAAATCTGTTATTATCTTTGATTTTACTACAATCGATACCTCCGGAGACATCTAGGGAGGCAATAATGAACCAAAAATCTGGTTACGCATTCTTGTATGGCAATTGGCAGTCCTACTACCTATCTCAAAGAGAATAGTAATACTACGGGAATAGAGAGCCCTCTCGTGGCATTTTTATGCATGCTACATTTGATACGTCAACTAGCGCCATCTGCATTTCTTAACTGGTACTTCGTACATATACATACCTATATAGTTAAAATATCGCACACCTAGATCAAGACTAGCTCAACTCTAAATAGCACTTTTTTCAGGAATCGAAAAAAACGTTTTACTTCATTTCTTTTTAGTATATTAAAAACATTCTTATAGGTTCTTGTATATAATTTTACGTAGATATTTATTGTGCTAATGGTCTTCCATCAAATAACAGTAACACTTAATAATTTCAATTTTTTGAGTTAGGTTGGTATTCATAACAAAATCATTGTTTAATATTTTTACTAAATCGAATTGATCTCATATTACTGACTTTTTTTTAATTAGTGCACTATTAATCTCTATTTATTTATCTAATATTAACCAAAATAGTAGTGTATCTACATTATATTTCATTTATTTTCTGTACGAATATCATAATAAAAGAAATATCTTAAAAAGATACCTTTATTTAGGTCACAAAGAAAAAAAAACTAGAAACAAAATTTTTAAAAGTCCAGAAAAATCTTGTAAACCTACGAATAGGTTTGTGAAAGTATCAAAATATAATTATTTTTAAAATAAATACAGGATTCCTTTTAACATATTTAAGGAATGTCTGTGGTCAAAGATAATTATAGACTTTGCTTTGATACAAAAACACTTATTACTAATTCAACTATGTAGTATTATTGCTCATTATCTTTGAAATCAGTACTAAAACTTCACTACTAAAAATAAATAAAACAATGTAAGTTAACGGTTGCTTAACATCTTAAAATTAAATAAAGGATACCTTAAATTGGCACGTCTATCAAGAATACCTAATAACAATCAGACTTTGTCTTTGGTACTTAATCTATAAAATAGTTAGTAATCAAGATCTACGATCTATAATTAGGCTTTTATGTTGAATGTGATAAAATATCCTAAATTTCTAATAATAACACCTAATAAATCCCAGAATACGATTAACAATAATAATTATACCTCCTACTAGTAGAACTTTATAAAAAAAAATCAGACTGTTCTTACCATATCTAATAATCAGTACTTAATAAATCACAGTGTAATAATTCGCAATAATACTTATACTCTGTTCTGGAAAATTATTCTACAGCAAGTGCATTTTCGGTCTTTCGACAGATGTGGCCAGTCCACTGCCACTTCAGTTTGCTTATCCTGCGAGCTATGTCGGTGACTCCAGTTCTTTTCCGCACACGATTTAAATCTCTGATTTTCCGGATAACCTCGTTTCGGATTTTATCCTATACAGAAACTCCTAACATAGCTCGCTCCATAGCTCGCTGAGCAACATTGAATTTATGGGTGAGTGTCCACGTTTTGGCACCGTAAGTCATGACAGGTAGGATGCACTGATCATAGACCTTTGACTTTAGGCACTGCGGTATAGGCGATGACAAAACTCGACGTAGCTTACGAAATGCTGCCCATCCCAACTGAATTCTGCGGTTGGCTTCTTTCTCGAAGTCGTTGGAGCAGACGTGTCCTAGAGTGGAGACCGCGAATCGGCAATCCCACATCTGAAGTCTGCTTGCATCTGTATGGAAGCGCCCTCTAAAAATATATCCATACACTTCTCCAGGTAGACTCTCGTCAATATTATGAAATATTAACCTACGACCTGATGGTACTTACAATTCTCTCTCATGCTCACCGAAAAAGATTACAGTGGCACCCAAATTTGTTTTTTGCAGATACGCTTGTTTCAAGGAGAAATATCGTGATTTTGTGCTCGTCTTAGATTTCTTACAAACGCTTTCTGAAAATCGGCTCTTCATAAGAGGTTTTATAAAAGAATGACATCGGCTGCTACTTTTTAACGTGGAGTCTCACCCGAGATCTGGCTGACGTAGCGATGGCGTGGCGATTTTGAGTTCTCTCCTAACCCCCCATTGTGATTTGCTAAGATTTCTTAAATTAAGTGTTTGTTGAAGGTATTGGTGTGTACTGTTGCGGCTCCATTTCCATATTAGTGCCCTCTGGTTCATTTGGTAAAAGTTCTCTCATGATCGTGGGGCTCGTTGAAGGTGTTGGTGTACTCAGTGTTTTCTCGTGAACCTCCAGCTCGTTATCATTGCCCACTGGTTCATTTGATATGGCCATTTTTGTCACTGTGGTGCCCGTTCGAGGCGATGGTGTGCACTCTTGAGGCTACAATTCTACATCATTGCACTCAGATTCACTTGAACGAGCTGCCATAGCCTTTTTTAGCAATAGTAGACCACGACCCTTCATCTTCTGAAATATAAATCATTAAATTGATTTAGCCACGAAGACTACACTAACTCAAAAAAACACCCACAACTGGAAGTGGATAATTCTTAATAATATTTTTTGATACACTGGTACAAATACAACTACAATACAAAATATTCCTATATTCAAACAAACCGTAGCAGCTATAGTTACAATAATAAGGGCGATTTTCATTTAACCAGCAATACTCAACTAACTCAAATATTATAAAATAATTTCAACAATAATGAACCATTTTCAGTTAGTAAAAGAAAAATACTTACATTTGTAAACAAACACTGCACTAAGTCAAAATAATCATAAAGTCAGCCTTAGTGCATCACCAGTTCAATCACGAAGACCAGTATAACTAAAAATAATTTACGTATTCAAAACGCGGTTAATCACGAATACATGCCCAACTCGAAATAATACGGTTTTTACGTGTACTAACAGCACCCATCCTTTCGGCTAACATGTCGCAACTGGTAATGCGTTAGTATTGTTGGCGGGGGGTGTGGGTCAAGCGAGTCAGCAATACTAACTTATAGCGCCATCTTTATTTTATTTATGGAACTATTTCTACAGGTGTCTTTGGAGATTATGCAGTTTTGAACGCAGATTCCTGTGATGATAATAAGTCATTTTGGAATTATTTCGAGTTGCGCGAGTCTTTATCTAGGTGTGCGATATGGTGGCTTAAATTGCCGCCTTATTACAAAACATGACCTAAGTTTAGACTTGGTTTAAACCTGATGCTGTCTTTATCTACTTTAAAACAAGTGAAAGAGCATCTAGTTTAAACCAAGACTAAATTTAGGCCAAGTTTTGTAATAAGACCGCATTTTTAAAACCGTTAATATAAAGGCAGGGGTTTTTTGAGGTTTTGCACCTCGAAAAGACTTTTATAGAGTTATCTAATTTCAACTTGTTTGTAATGCTTTTTTCAATTTCTTTTTAGTAAACTAGATCCAGATAAGAAAAAATCTTTAGATAATAAACACAAAATATGTAATATGTTTGAAATAAAACAAATCAAATCAAATACTTGCCTTTTATTTTCAATTTTTATGTTTAATAATTTTGTGCTGCTATTTTAGTTACATCATCTCCATTGTATGTAAGTTTTCCCAATAAAATCCGATTAATCTATCGACGCCAACTACACACCAAATAAATTAGAACATTAAACATTGTGTTAACAAAAACATTGTTTAATTTTATTTTATGAATGCAACATTCAAATGGGTCATTATGTCAATTAATGTCACTGCGAATGATATGATAGTTTGTTTAATTTCATATTTTGCATATCTTTGAAAAATATTTCTATCCGCGCACACACAACCACTCTTTATTTTTACATCTCTTGCGCATTTAAAATCATTGTTTTTTTTTATAGTCTTTACACCCTTTTATGTCATTACAGTCAGTAATGTCAGTACATCATTATATAACCCAACGATAAACATGATTACATTGACCAGCATCATTTTGATGGGGCTAGTCAAAGCAAATTCGGTTATTAAAATGAATATCCATTTCTTCGGAATCACTAGGAGCCTTTATTTGCAATGAACTTGGATATGGAAATGACTGGATAACTATCGGTGAATTCTGCATTCCGCCAGCTCTGAAGTGGAAAACTATTTTATGATTGATCGCCTGCAAGTCTGAAATTCTATCTTAACGCCTTCCAGGTGACTCTCCCAGAACAATGTAATCTAACAAGATGGGGAATAGCAACAGAAAAAACATGCTATATGTGTGGCGAAACACCTGGAACAGCTAGGCACATACTGGTGGGATGCAGAGTTCTTTTAGAAAATTCTTTTATTTGCTCTAAGCTTAGTCAGTTTTCCTATGCATTATTCAATTTACGAAAAATAGTAAATATATCAACCCTGTTAACTGCTTACCATGGAAGGGTTGGGTCAATACTAAGATACGGCGTGTTGTTTTGGGGAAACTCAACCAACAAAGATATTGTCTTTAAAGCTCAAAAGAGATGTATACGAGCGATGTTTTGTCTGCAACGACGAGATTCATGTCAGCCAATTTTCAAAAAATATAATTTATTAACACTACCTTGTTTATATATATTAGAATGCGGTATATTCGTTAAAGTCAATCCACATTTGTTTCAATATAATTCACGAGAACGTCATAAAACTAAATTAAGGTCAATACAATGTAAAACAACATTAATGAGCAAGAGTGTAATATGCAGTGTCCCTCGCATCTTTAATAAGATTCCGGAATCTATAAGAAATATTAAAGACCTCAATAACTTCAAGAAAAATCTTAGTAATTTGTTGATACAGAAGTGTTATTATTCTACTGAATCATTCTTAACTGACAAAGATTTCTAATTGGACCATTGAGTTGGATTGTACTGATTGTTGTGTTATTTTGTAAGTGTATTCTAATGTTAATTTTTTCATCTAATGTTAATTATCTTTTTTTGACAGTGATTATTGCAGGGCCCTCACGGGACTCATGTACGGTACTTACTTTATTAGCCATAAGAACCTTGTAACTACATGACGCAATAAATGATATGATATGATATGATATGAAAAGGGTAATTACTCGCGACGTCATGATAAGGTTTTGAGAATCATACGGGAAGCTGTCAGTGAAGCGGTCGCAAGAGCCCAGAAAGGGATGACAACAACCACAAGACTCATCCAATTCACCAAAGAGGGCTCTAAAACAAAACCAATAAATAAAACGTATTTGATCATAGGCTCGGCACCGGATTGAACCCTTGTGATGGATACGTATGATAAACAATACAAGTTTCCGTCTGACGTAGCGATTACTGCATCCAGGCCAGACATTTTACTTTTCTCCCGGTAATAAAGGGCGTACTACTCATCGAACTCACCGTGCCGTGGGAAAATAACATTCTCAATACCACACATTTAAATTGAATAGATACTACGATCTTACTAACTATATCACAAAAAACGGTTATTATGTTCACTTATATGCGGTAGAAGTAGGCGCGAGAGGTATTCTGGCAAAATTCTTATACACATTGTGTTAGCTGCAATATTCCTAGCACCATAACTCCTAATGTTTCCGAAGAAATTTGTGGTGTGATTGACATCTCGTTGAATATAAGGCTACACAAATGTTTTGAAGGATCTTCGATTGTTCATTGATTTATGTGAAGGAAGTGAAAAATATTTACGTAACAACTGGATAGCATATTTTCTCTTCAATAGTGAAATGTCTTCCTTTCAGTTTCTTACTTGCTTGTTGTTGCATGTTGCATATGCATGAACAGTTGAGTTGGTGTGGTCATATACTTGACTATTTGTTGAAATGCAACATTTTTCGAAATTTTCTCTGCATTAGCCACCCGGTCTTTAAATAATTTGCCCTTTCATCGCAAACAATTTATTTCATTTCCCAGATTTCAAATTCTCTTTTGAAGTGGTTGAGCATATGCACAGATTCAGATACAGACATTCAGAAGTACCTGAAAAACAAATACATTCAAATTTAAATAATGTTAAATTAAAAAATGTTTCAGTTATATTTCTCTTGCTTTTGCTGTCTAATAAAACCTCAAAACAATAATATTTCTGTTATCTTACCTTGCACAGATGTTTTCGGTCTGGGTTTACTATAATTATGCTCCATTAAAGTATTCACTTCTGCAGCAGTGTTGTGAGTTTCACCTGAAAATGAAAAACAAATAAAATTATGGCACTCATCCATATGAATTAATTTTTTACTATTAAAAAGTATTTTATTTGAAAGTTATAAGTAGTTAATAGTTTCATTATTTTCAACTCTTTGGACTAACTATTGCTTTGTCTGGAAGATATTCTGTTAGAGATAAGTCCGCCCTTGTACTTTATATTTGCTGTATACTGTTATCAGTTTTGCCATATAATAAAGTATTACAATGTTTATTAATTTATTTCTAATTCTTATATCAATCATTTATTTTCATACTAAGTACTGCTTAGTATGAAATAGAGATTACTATTAAATTGAGACTAAAAAAAAATTGACTGTCTAATTCAGTTTGAGTGCATGGTAATTTTAATTTAAAAAAATACCTAAACTTGCAACAACTGGAACAGAAATGTGACAGGAGGGTGTGGCCTTATTTGGACAATCAACAACCTGACTGATATTAGGAATAAGTTAACTTTAAGTATCTAATTAAGGAAAACTGTGCTCAGTGAAATAAAGGCTATTCTTATTATTAAATATCAGTTAAGATGTCCTCGCCCAAGCACTCATTGTAAGGATGTATTTTATATACCCGATAACAGGATCAAATATGCTAAAATGTGTTTTTGTACTGTGCACACCAATCACAAAATACGAATTTTCAAGAGGCAGATATACTAGTTTTCAATTAAAGTATTACCGAAATTAAAAACTTAATTAAATTGTTACATTAATTGTTGTTTGTAAATGATTCCTATGTATTGTTCTGTATTCAGATGGTGCTTGAAAGTGCTTTGTTTTATTTTGTCCCTCTTTATTGTTGGCTCAGAATGAAATATATGAGCTGTTTGTGGACATTTTATTGATTTATGTAGTGTGAATTTGTTAGTCTTTGTTTACTGTAACTATCTGTGTCCATAAAAAGAAACAAATCTATAAATGATAACACTCTCTAAGAATCTTGCAGTCTATTAATTATACCACGACGTTGCATCCTCGAGATTTATATATTAACCAGGTAGTCCACTTTCCAATGTACCGGGCACCAAGCACAATTTTAGAGCGAAGACATAAAAATAAAAATATAGGTAGGTAGTTTTAGTATTATTCACCCGCTTGCGCGATGTTACGTCGTTTGACTCATTCGCTTTCTTTGTGCGGGCATCACAGCATCGGAATATTAAAGATCAAAGTTTTATTATTTTATAACTTTATTTTTAGTGTGTTGTGTAGTTGTTATAGATATCAATAAGTGTAAATGAAAACGTAAGTATTCTAAGCAATATATTAAGGAAAAGATTCGTAAACTAGAGAAACGTTTGCGTCACCGCCGCCGCCGCTGCGAGCATTTTGATGGTGCTGGAAGTACCTATGTAAGTTTAAATTATAAGTGTTTATTGTTTATTATATTGTACTATTTTTTCGACACGTTCTCATCTTTGCATTTCGTTCGTTTAAAGCAAAACTTTATTTCGTGTTTGTTCATATCAGTAGATTATATTTAGCTCACTAATTAATTTCATTTTGAAATTTATTGAGCAACAAAAAGAGCCTTGCTATTTGCGCATTGCCTAACGTTACTGTTTAATTAGAAAATATTCTGTATACAGTGTTAAATAAAATGGATATCCGCAGAATACCAGCGTCAAAGCACTCTGTGCCTCTGCATGCGGGGCCTATTTGGCCTAAAATCTATCTGAATATATATTTATATTTTTTTGTTACATTGTGTGTTGTATTTTTTGTACCAAATAAACGTCTATTCAAGCAATAATTCATAATTACTAAAGAACCGTGAATCGGCACTTTGAAACACGCCTTGTACACGTGTTTAAGTGTTATTATTTCTTTATATTTATAGAACAGTGTGCCTTGGAACTATGATGCGATTATAGTCACGCACAGTACTACGATGCGATTGTAGTCATGTTTTTTGGTCAGATTTATTGGTACCGTGACGCGATCACGGTCTCGATCACAACACTTCGTGTCATGATGCGATAATGACCTAGCTTATTTTTTCAACAGAATGTTATTATTTCTTTATATTTTATAGAACTGTGTGCCTTGGAACTATGATGCGATTATAGACACACACAGTACTACAATGCGATTGTAGTCATGGTTTTTGGTCATATTTATTAGTACCGTGACGCGATTACGGTCTCGACCACAGCACTTCCTGTCATGGTGTGAGCATGACCTAGGTTATTTATTCAACGGAATGTTATTATTTCTTTATTTTTTAATAGAACAGTGTGCCTTTGTACTATGATGCGATCATAGTCGCGCACAGTACTACCACAATATAGAGAATGGTACTACGATGCGATTGTAGTCATGTTTTTTGGTCATATATATTACTACACAGGCTGAGGATAGCCTCGCAGAATATGACTCGCCTCGCAGAATATTACTAATGTTACTCGCCGACAAACTACTTCGTAGTTTTGTGTTTATGTTTATAATAGTACATTTTGTTAAATAAAATAAAATAAAAATCTATGGAGAGGATGAATTGGCTTCAGTGTGTTATCATACATCCCATATGTTCAGTCAGTGGTTCATGTGACTGAAACTTGTAATGAGTGACAACCTAGTAATGTACAGGTGATGATATCAGAAGCATCAGCCAAGTGTCCCATACCACCCACTAGCTCTCAGGTACGTGTAAATGATGTTAACCCTCCAGCATCCAATTTATTTGAGAATATTTTAGAGGTCTTAGGGACCTCAAAAGGGAAACACGAGCTTTTGGGAACAAAAATCCAGGATGAAATCTCTGAACGTTGGGGTCATATATTGTGCGGAGGCTTAAATAAGGATTAAAAGAAAGAGTTAGAGGGCAACATCTTCATACCTGAAAACTTTCAATTAGTTAAAACACCCAAATCGAATCCTGAAATCACTGCTGTGTTACTCAAAGAAATCAGCTTATATTGGACCTTCATTATAAAAACACGCTTAATCGAAGGAAATTAATAATGTATTCATTAGATTATAAGTTTAAAAAGATATTGCACGTGTACGAAGTGATTCATTTCTCTTTGGCGGGAATCTCACTAATAAAATTAAAGCATCGAAGTTGGCAGAAATATCGACTCCAAATCAAGAAAGTTCCAGCGGCGAGTACTTCTTCTTCTAATAGGCCTTCAGTCAGCCAGCAGGGAAACTGCAAAGCTCCACCGCGTCAAATGCCACGCACGCAGAGACGTGGTTAGGCGTGGAGTCATTCGTACCATTAGTCTGCGAGGAAAGCACCTGTAGTAGATCGATATCAGACAACGAAGTCTCGACCAAAGGCGCCGATCAAAACATAATAAAAAATAAAAAAAAAACTTATTATTATTTTGGTACTTAAATGAAAATATTTTATTCACACCTAAAAAAAAAATACAATCGGGTAAAACGGGTAAAACGGAATACAAATTTCTTTTTAAGAAACCGAATCTCAAAGATGTTTAAATTTCAAAGATGACCTATAAGTTCACGTTTTTCACAGTCAAATATTGTGACATTACGTTATGAAATTAAGAAGTTATACTAAATGAGAGCAGTAAGATGATGCAATGATGAATTAGATCAATTTATATATAAACTAACTAACATAATATTTCCCACCTGTAATGCTCTTTTCTTGCTAATTGTCAAAATTTGGGAAAAGAAAACAAATTTAATCCTTGACTTATTGAAATAATAAGCTTTATATGTTTACATACAGTTTCCTTATGCATAAGCATAAGAGAACAATACAATCATAAGCCAGCCATCATAATAATAGTCAGATACAATCATATCCTTAGAGTTGTAAGTTAAATTAAAGAGAATCAGGTACCTATATTATAATAGATACAGAAATCTATACAATCAAAGGGCAGTATGGTTCGGGATTTTTTATCAATCTCGGTATCAAACTAATATATCTAAAAATTGGGTACAAATCTGGGTAATGGAATACACCAAATGAAAATGTTTTGTTTCTTTTTTTTAAGATTAGCCTTCCCCGTAACGGTGGTTAGTGGATCGTACCTTCGACTTTAAGTTCTTGCGATCACGGGTCAATGATACTGTACTCCAATTCCTTAGATTTTATATGTTTTAGATATGTAATTCCACAGAATTCTTCCTTGTTATACTAGTTGTTTCTTAGTTCCTCCACTGAAAAACCAGACAGCCAAGCCTTAAGGGAACTGCCCTGGAGATTCATAGTACAGTGTTGGGTTAAATATATATACACTGGGTTTTACAAACATATTTTTTAATAAATTGTTATATTTTGTTATTTGTTGGATTATAAAAATAACATATGGAGGAGAGAGCACCTATTTTGTGTACAACTACTACCATTAATTCAAAGAAAATAGCCTTTGTGAGTTATTTGCCAAGGAGTAATCTGAAACTTTCTATGGTGAAAATCTAGAATATTTATAACATGAAATCTGTAAATATTGTTCATTAATCCACCAAGATGCCGCTTACTATCAGGTTTTTTTATGAAATAGGGGATGTAAAAGACGGATTTTGGGAATATATTATGTGTTTGAAAAAAAAAAAATATCCTACTTACCAAAAAACTTAATAAGATCTGTTCTAAATCAAAAAGAAAATTCAAGTAATTAAGATATACCTAAGGTACCTTGGTAATTAGCGTAAGTACTTAAATTATTATAACAAATTGATGAATCATTCGGAGAATCCTTATTATTTATAGCTAAATATGTATTGCGTGTCCTGCCTGAGCCTTGATCTCGAGCTGGAAACGGAACCTCGAAGGTCGCGTGCACTTGATATGTTCCAACGAAACTATTTCGTAATTTTTCTTGAATAAAATGAAAAGCTGGAGAAATGATAAATAATGTTCAACAAATTATTTTTATATTTTAAGTTTAGACAATTTTTGAATTAAATTTATAATTTTTATGTCCGACACAATGTAATAATTGTTATGGAATGTAATAAATAAAAAAAAAAAAAAAGTTATACTTCGATTATAACTAGGGATTGATTTTTCTAAGGTCAAGGTTGGTAAAGGAATCACACCCATAATACCCCAACCAGTTACACCACCTATGAAACTCTTGTTATGAACTATCAATTTAGATGTCTATTTTTTAGCCACTATGCATTAATCGTCGAAACATTATCTTAGATTTAAATTTGAGCAAATAACTTAAGAATTTCAATGTCTTCCCTTTGCACTTGCTTCAGCTTCATACATTTTCACTAAGCTTTTGAAACCCATATTATCTTATCTTAGAAGTCTAGTTTACTATTATAAATTATTTAGGTGATCTTCTGTGCCTTGGAAATTCTTATCAAGATTCTATCAAGTGTCTATCATGCGTAATAAAACTCTTATTCACTGATTTAGATTTTGTTATAAATTATAAAAAAAAGTCAACATATACCGAATTAACGACAAACTTTCTTTTTTCTCTCACTTCTAATCAAAAATTTCTCAAAATACTCTAAACATCCTACCTGGTTAATATATAAATCTCGAGGATGCAACGTCGTGGTATAATTAATGGTTAAACAAACTTACCTTTGTGATGTTTGACCATAATTATACGAGACGTTGCATCCGAAGAGATTTATACTCCCTCCCTACCCATTATTTGCTGTGTTGCAAATAAATACCCAATGTTTTTGAGAAATTTTGCTCTAAAGGAATGAGTCAAAGGACGTAACATCGACATCGCGCAAGCGGGTGAATAATACTAAAACTACCTACCTATATTTTTATTTTTATGTCTTCGCTCTAAAATTGTGCTTGGTGCCCGGTACATTGGAAAGTGGACTACCTGGTTAATATATAAATCTCTTCGGATGCAACGTCTCGTATAATTATGGTCAAACATCACAAAGGTAAGTTTGTTTAACCATTAATTATTTTACAAAAATACTCAAACTTACTTGGTAAATGAAGAGATGGTACAGCCAATGCATTCAAACGCTGAAATCGATTGCGATGGTCATTGATAAAATGAACGTCACAAATCCTCTTCTTTTAGTAAATTGCAAGGTTTGATAAGGAAGCTAGACCTGCACCAACGAGACTGGCCCATGTTTAAAAACGTTCCGGAAACTTTTGAGGATTTGGAAAGACATGCATTACTGTATCTGAAATAATAATAAGAAATAAGCAACAACCTTTCATCTGTTGCACAGATCCAGATTGGAATAGGTAAAAAGTTGTTTATATTTCAAGTCCCCCTTGTCATCTCTTATTAGTTAGTGCAACCAATAGAAATCTAAAATGAATGACAATACAAAACCATTTAGATATACCTATTTAACTTGTAAAAATTTACTTAATTTCTTACCTGTGGCCATACATCCAAATGCACAATGGTGAGGCATCGTAAAAAAGGATTTTTTACAAACAGCACACAAAATATACCGCAATTTTTTTTCACAATACAAAGTTACAAACTAAGTACCTAGCGTCTTTGTCGCAAACAATACGAAAGAAGATAATGAAAATTGACTTCGCGGACAGTTCACACAAAAAAGGAGTAGCTTGATAATATCAACAAAACTGAATCATAGAAACACAAATTCAACAAAAAATATCACCAAAACACAAAATTCGCAAAACACTTCGAAAACTTCCGAAACAAGACGTACGGCCATTTTGTTGCCATGTTAAAATTTATATTTTGTTGATTTTTTACGACTTTAATTGTAAATAAGTTATTTTATTATTTTAGATAATATTCGAACATAAATAAAATATTTGTACTCTAAATTCTAATAAAATCATGTTCTTAGTGTAATTTAAGAGCTTCCAAATAATTCGGCCTGAGAAGCATGACATCTGTTGAAATCTATCATCACTATTCTTTATGGAAATACCTCACTGTATGGAAGTGTCCGCCAAAGAGTATGTAACACTACGTAAGAGTCGGGTCTCCCATACTAAAAAATGGAAAAATTGCTTTGTATGAAACGCGTACCAAGCTCTATTACCAACAAAAAAATAAAAAAATATGACGTCACTTCCAAAACTGCCAACATAGAAATGCTAACCGAAGGGTTATGCCACTACTCGGGATATATCGATAGTTTGAAAAAAAATTACCGGTACTTTTTGCTACTTTTTATTCTAAGGTACATTCGAAATTGGGATACATTGGGATTTGCGTGATGAAATAAAACAAAACTATGATTATTATCAAAAGTACAATAAAGATCTTTTGTAATAACTACAAATTTTTATTTTTATTTCCCAACGCTCTGTTGTTGCGCTTTCTTTGCCGAATCTGCTGAAGGTTCTTCCGATAGGTAATGCAAAAGTACATTCCTTTCATTACGAATTAAAATGTGGCTTAGACGGCGCAGCAGGAGATCAACCATTTTATATTTATGATCATGACACACCTAAGAAAAATCAATATTGGTCAACATCACGGTCATAGTGAATTCTTCGGTCATATTTTCTTTTTCAGCTAAAGGAAGTATTTCTGCAGTTATGTTGTAGAAACTGTAATTACAAAAATACACGTTAATTCACATTAATCTCAATAAACAAAACGAAATTTTAATGAACTTTATGTAAACTTACTTGAGCCGATTCTCAATCTTTTTTCATTACCAGATGTTTGTGTTATCTTCTCTGAAGAATCTGTAAAATACCAAACGATATACCAATATAAGAGATAACATGGTAAAGAGCTAAAATAACTTTAAAAGTTACAATAGTGTTACCTTCAGTAAAATAGCACATTTTTGGCTTTTTTGGTGTATTAATCACCGTTGACATTTTTTACACTAAAAAAAATAGCATGTTTATTATTAGCAGTTTTCCTTATCTAATATTAATTTATCATGTTACAAAGAAAAACAAAAATATCGATAGTCGATAAAAAAATGTCAAGCTCTATTGATACTTGATAGGAATTTTTATACTAAATACTAATAATATTAATTTTAAAAAACCTGTAAATCACGAAAAGTACTTTTCTGTTAAGTTTTGTAAATATAAATTAATGTTTACCTCTCTTCATCCAGCGGAAATTTTGCCATGAAAACTCTTTTTTTACTATGTTCCCGACGGGATTTTATTCCACATATTTCACACTTTTTGTAATGCATGACAGTAAACGTTTTATTCAATACTTCGAATACACTAACAACACCAAGATAAACACTGCACATAAGCATACACAACCCAAGATACAATAATATTCAGAGAAACAGAAGCACAAAATTAAATCTTACAATACAACGTCGGAACTCCGGCCGGATCCGGAAACGCCGAGCGAGCTGAGAGAGAAGGCAAGATGTTAGAGCAAGACAGCGATAGTCGCCATTATTTTTGGTACGCGTTTCATACTTCATTTTTTTGTATGGGAGTTGCGCCAGCCTGGTGTCCGCCCCCCCCTGACCTATCTACTTGGTCCATGTCCATGCCCAGGGGTGAAAGTAACTTATTTAGTCCCGAGACGGTGTTTGTTCGAGGGACTAAATAAGTCTCACCCGAGGTAAACACTGTGCTTTTCATTACGAATACAAGGAAAGTAAAAATAAAACAATGAATTAACTACTTAAAGAAGAAACTTGTAAATTTTATTTTACATAAATCAACAACTTCTGCTTTAGCCCGTTTTCTCTTATAAAATCAGACGTTAACTCCATACCTGAATCAGATGAACTCATTGTGTTAATTATTAATACAATGTTATACAAATATAGTTAACAGTTAATACAAATCTCTACTATACGGAAGTATTAACAAAATGGAAAAAACAAATGAAGATCGCATTGCCGCTTTCCCGCTTATTTTGATTTTTTTCTGTGGCCGGCCAGCTATTCAGCCATTATTTTTCATTTTCATAATTTAAAAAATGGTAAATATGTTAACCAAATCTGTGTTATTTTAAAGAAATTGTTGATAATAATTTATAATAAAGTCATTTAAAAAATATGTTCTTTAAATATTTAACATTATGTTATTTCAATTTTACCCCGCGCTGTTATTGAGTGACTGTATATAGAAAGTCGGAACATGATTCAATAAAAATGTGAAAAAAAACTAGTTTCTTTTTTAAAATCTGACAGCAGCTGTGAGTTGAAAGTGATTCTCCCTAGGGCTGAAAAGTATTACTTTTAACCCGCTCCTCAGGTGACTTCAGACCTACTTTCAGAGTATGAGTTATGAAATAAAGAATTACTTCTTATATTTTTTATTATATGTGGCACATCAAAAATTGAAAAAAATTTCCGTTCGTCACAATAGCAAAATAGTAGATTGTACAACAAGGACATAAAATGAGTCATTGTAGCCCGAGACGATTTTATCCACCCGAACCGTAGGCGAGGGTGGATAGTAAGTTGAGGGGTACAATGACTTGTTTATGCCAGTGTTTTACACTCTGCTTTTCACTTTGATTGCGAGAAAATCAAATAATTACTTCAAAATGTAAACGAAAATTTACTTAATTAAAATTAAAAATTCAATTTAATTCAAATACTTATGTAACACAATATTGAAAACTTAAATAATAGCCAATTCCTGCTAGTAAACTTTTTTTTTACATGGCGATGGCTTAGGTACCTACTTATTTCATTCTGCCAAGTAATAATAGTTATTTGTTATAAATGAGTGCAAAGTTGCTTTTTAACCGCGTGCTCAACTTTGATGACCGAGCAAGCGCAGGATTCTAAACTTAGAATCCTGAGCGGTAGCGAGGGAATCAAAAGAGCACAAGGTGAAAAATCTTTGCACTCGAGTGCAACACTTAACTTTTCATCCCCCCTTAGCGAAGAAATGATTAAATGCAAAATAAAACATTTCAATCACAAGATACTTTTATTTCAGTATAGGTACATATTCACTACAACATGATGATTGGTAAGTATTACAGAGAAATATTTATATTATGTATAACAAATAATACGTTTCTTTTTACTTGTTTTCAAGTTTCTTATTTAACAGTACGACGTCAAAACAAAATGGCGCGCGCAAAGCTAATTAAAAACAAAAGTACACCAAGGAGCTTCAGAGTCTGAGTTTTTAACAAATTTAAAAAAAGTTGTATGATAGATAAATTCGGCACCATGGAGATGGAAGTAAATAGGTTTAATGATGTTTTGAAATCACATACGTAGTGCACGCGATGTTTTAAAATCAAATTTAAGCTCAAGCGGATAAAAACGGCTTTGGCGGTCAGATTTCGAATAACAAAAATACTCTTTCCGAGATGGGCGGATGAGAAAATAATTCGATGCGTTTTAATAATAACCGGTTACTATTTTTATCTGGTTTCATGACTTTTGAGGTAGAAAACACAATACAAATAAATTAAAGCAAATAAGTTGTGTTTAAACGCCTACCAAAAATGTACCTATTTTACTGCCAATAAAATTCGAAACGCCTATCAAAACGGATAAATGGTCACGAAATTGTGTTTCCTAAAATATTATAAAATAGATCCAATTAATCTTTTTATTGAATGTCATAAAAATATATAAACGCCTATAAAATTCATTTCATAACAAATATTATACATTGTTAGGTACTAAATTGATGTTATCAATATTTTATGTTACGAGTATTAATTTGGTATTTTTTCTGAGCTAAAAAAACTAACGGTCAATCGAATTTCTTTTTAATACCAAATATTATATTGTGGTTCCCAAAAATATGTCAATTGTTTATAGTTACTTATATGAAATTGATTAAAATACGATAAGTCAAATATTATATTTAGGTTTACGCTTCTATCGGATCCGCATAGTAATCGACTTCGATAGGGACCCGGGAGACCTATTTTTGAATTACGTATGCGATTTAGAAATCACCGCTGACTAAATAGTCAGCGATGACTTTGAAGTCACGAATTCCTAAACATCCTATTTTTGAAAGTCGAACGCAGAGCTGCCAACATAGATAAAGTACACACATACGTAAGGGTTCGGTTCCACGCAGAATGTAGCTGTTTTCGGTATATACCGGTTATTTATACAGCTAGAAATTCATTGCAACTAGACCAAAATATAAGAAAATACTGGTCTAAGTTTGTTTGTGACACAAATTTAAAAGATTTTAAACTTATACATGGTTATTTTTTTATCACCCTGGAAAATGTTAGGGATGCTTCAGGACACATCCAATATTATATATTTAAAAAAATGAAATGAAAAATATATAAAAAAACAAAAAAATCTCTAAAAATGCTGCTCTCAACTAGTGCAGCATTTTTTGTATTTAAAAAAAAATTTAGTGTTATTTTTTTTATTTAAGATATTTAAATCATTCTAATACCATGTCGTGCAGCGTCCCTTAAAATTTCCGGGGTGATAAAAAATTACCGTGTATATTTACTTATTTGACAAATTTGAAAAATTTTAAATCCAACTCAAAATCAACACACATCAACTTCAAACTTGTCAATATGTTCTCTAAACAAAACACAGATAACGTTTCCACAGTTATGACTTGTTTACGAGTGGGTGAGGGCACTCGTAATGAAATCACATCCGTGACTAAGGTAGTCACAAGTGATATTCAAAAATAAGAATTATTGAAAATCGGTGATTATTAGTCACATCGGTGATTTCGAAGTCGCATACGTAATTCAAAAATAGCTCTCCGGGTCGGAATTGCCACTCCGAATGAAAATATGTTTTACTAGCTGTGCCCGCGAACTACGTTTCGTTTCGCCTTAATGTATTTTTTCTCGACATCTTCAACAAATATCGGTAATGTACACTGAAAAAAATACAAAAACTTAACAAATTATATACTCAAACCTTCCTCGAGAACCACGCTATCGAGTGGTGAAAACCGCTTGAAAATCGGTGCAGTAGTTTTTAAGTTTATCGCGAACAGACAGACAGACAGACGGGGAATTTGTTTTATAATATGTAAGGATTAGGTATATTCGTAGGTACTTATAACATTAATTTGTACTAAAAGATTAAAGGGGTGCAATTATAATTTTAGTTTTACATTAAAGTAATCTAGGTTTTATTTATTAATTTTGAATGACAGTCAAACTTTGAAGTAAGGTTTTTGGTAGTAATATTAATCTTTTTGTAAGACATTATTTGGTGACCATTTATCCATTTGGGAAGCAAAAAGAATATTTGGGCAAAACGTGCAATTATTCGTTTGTGTGTTTATTTATTTTGGACCAAAAATCATATATTTTAGGACCCTTTTTATAATGTCATTTTATTTTTTTGATGCTATTTATTTTATTTGGTACTTCGGCTGAGTATCCTAAAAATATTTCTGGTAACCATTTAAATTATACCCATAAGTAAATTATCGCAAGTTATTCTGTGAAGTTTTATTGAGCGTTGTTGGCTTTTAGGCCACAGAATAGATAATAGTAGGTATTACGTTAGGCCCAAGAATCTTTGTCTAAAAGAAAATTTTACTTTATGCTCTAGAACATAAAAAAACATTTTAAGCAACTTATAAACGACATAAAGTCGAACTTTGCGAGCACGAGAAGTGATAAGGTTTATTTTTTGCCACTCCTTTTACAAAAACAAAGAAAAGAGTTTTTGTGTTTTGCAATGCGAACTTGCTTTATTATTTTACAACTGCACAAAGCTTTACTTACTATTTGCAAACTTAACTTCTACATAAAAACGAACATAAATCTATGTGCTGCTGCTGCTGTGCATCCTAGGAGCGTGTGTGCTTTGTTGCTTTTAAAAATATCGACAAATTTTAGATTTGATACAGCTCGCTCCATCTATTGCTCGTGGTTAGAACTAATTTTAGAAATGTTAGATATTGACAATCCTTTCTTTATATCATCCTTGATACATTGTTATGCAGATGATAGTACGGGTGATGTGCGGTATACCGACCACCAGAATGTCCCTCGGATTTTGTTGCAAGAAAGGCGGTCACAACTTGTGTCTGAAGTCGAGGAGGGCGAGTCTCCGAATGGGGTGCAACCCCATGAAAACACAAGTGTGCGCATTCACTGCGAAGAAGGACACATTTATCGTAGTGCCTCAGTTCCAGGGAGTTACTCTTCGTGTGTCCGGTAGTATTGGGATCCTCGATGTGGAAATTTCTGCCAAAGTGCAGTTTGGGAGTCATTTGGAGGACAAAGCCAAATTGGCGAGCAAAAAACTGGGCGTCCTGAACAGAGCCAAGCAGTACTTCACTCCTAGCCAGCGGCTGATGCTTTATAAAGCACAAATACGGCCGCATATGGAGTACTGCTCGCACCTCTGGGCAGGAGCTCCGAAATATCAACTCGACCCTCTTGTCTCCCTGCAAAGGCGTGCATTCCGTATCGTCGGTCATCCCAATAACACGGCCTCAATGGAGACGCTGGAGCAAAGGAGAGACTTTGGTTCTCTCTGCGTGCTCTATCGGCTCTTTAACGGAGAGTGCTCTGAGGAACTGTTTGCAATGGTGCCCTCGTCACCTTTTTATCATCGCACCACCCGCCACCGCAATAGAGTTCACCCGTACCACCTGGAACCGATCTTGTCTAGCACAGGTCGGTTTCAGCATTCATTTCTTCCACGTACGTGCAGACTCTGGAACGAGCTCCCAGCTGCGGTGTTTCCTGAGCGCTACGATATGTCCAACTTCAAACGAGGTTTAAAAAGAGCACTTCTCTCCAGGTAGGCAGCAACTAAGCTTTGCCCCTGGCATTGCAGATGTCCATGAGCGGTGGTTACCATTTACCATCAGGTTACCACTTGCTCATCTGCCACCTTTAGCAAAAAAAAAAGTTTTTTTTCAGTCACGATTCAGTCCAATATACATTCAATAATTTAAAATACGTCAGTCTGTTCAGTAGTCACGATTTTCTTTTATATTGTAATGGTGCAAACAAAACTACTATGTCTCGTTTGCACCATTGATTGATGGTGCTGGCCAATGGTGCAAGTGAGACATCGGGCCTCGCGCTGCTCATCACTTTGCTCCTCGCACTGCCGCGATGTTGCCCTCTCCGCCCCCACACACTGCCTGCTCTACTCGTATGCATGACCGCAGCAAAATGTTGTGCTTTAAGCTGGACATTGACGGTCAGTTTTTCGCGTCGAAAATCGATTTTTTTAAGAAAGTTGTACGCGACTGTACATTACTTCATATAGATAGACAAGGAGACCAGGGGGCCGATTACGGATCTCATGATTACAAATGATATCATGATGACATAAAATTTATTTGCCTTTTTACGGATCAACACTTCATAAATATGTCTTTCAAGGGTTATGGCATGATGACATTATCGAAATTATATCCTAGCAATCATATCAGTAGAGTAAGGACAAGTAAATAAGCATTTCTAGACATTCTAAATATTGCAAATTTATACCATGTCATGTCATAAACGATCCGTAATACGGGGGCAGATGCCAAATGTTGCTTAAATAATACATTTAAAATATATCAATCACTCATCGAGGATTTACATTAATTTAAATATTTACGATTACTGTTTCATCACTAAATTCAATTAACTATTTTACATTAACTTCTCATTGTGAGTAAGTACATAAAACATAAAAAATAACGAAACCTCGCACATTTGGGACTCCAGGCTCCTAGACTATTTTCCCAAATAAAGAATTCTTTCGTTCTTTGGATTGAAGCGTCGACAAACTCTGAATTTTTGAAGAATGTATCGACAAACTACCACCTATCTTTGGCAGTAAGCATATTTTTGCTAGATCGTTTCGTTTTCGAGATCCAGGTAGCCCGGCTGGGGTAACGTTTCTCCAGCCGGGCCACACATATCTCGGAAACGCGCATGTCTCAGACTGTGGAACTTGTTCGACAAACTCCGACAAACTACCGCTTCACTATTCCAGCAAACAGTTTTTCTCTACGTCGCTTTGTTTTCGAGATCCAGCTAGCTCAGTTGCAGCAACTTTGCTGCAGGTGAGCTCTGAAATGGTGGATCGACAAACTCTGAAACTTGTCCGACAAACTCTGTCAAACTGTCGCCTATCTAGACAGATTTTCGCTATGTCGTTTGGTTTTGGAGATCTGTGTGGCCCGGCTGGGGTAACGTATCCCCAGCCGGGCTACACAGATCTCTAAAACGCGCAAGCGACAAACTCTGAAACTTGCCGACAAACTCTGACACACTCTTGACATTATAGCGACATACTCAAACAATCTATTTTTCACAGTTTTTTTTGTGGCCCGGCTGGGGTCTGCCACACGGGCGTATGTGCATGTGATATTCTATGTTTGTAACTACACCCACGACACAGGAGGAAATTCTAGTTGGGCGACGATTTTATGAAAAAAAATATAATTTTATTATAGCGTTTTATTATTGTAATGTATAGTGTTTTCCTTGATTAGTATTAGCCGTGAAATTATGTGTAATGTGCAATAAGTGTACAGACAAAAAAATTTCAAACCATCAGATAATTGGCTGTTTCCTCGTGGTCCTACTAATTTCTCCTACGAGTGGGACCACGAGGAAAACTAGTTCATCGTGGTCCTACTGCAGATAATAATGTCCTACTAGTAGGTCCACGAGGATGCCTAGTTCCTCGTAGTCCTACAATAATCTTCAGATTATGAATGGGTATGATCAGGACGTTCAGTTGAATCATCTGTATAGAAATCGCGACGTGTTCGAGTAGTGCAAAGTTGCGATTTTTTTGCATTTTTTAAAAACCGCCATGAGCTCGCGCACATCCAAAACGTCAGATTTTTTAATATAGTTTGGGTATAATTAACATCCCCTCTAAAAAACTGACGCGCCCGAAAACCTTTTTTTTTTCAAATTTTTTAATCCTTCCTTATACCGTGTATCTACACCGCGCAAACCATAAAACATTTTTTGCTTTCTATGATGTAATCCTTCAAATAATCACTGTCCCTACACGCTCGAGTGACTGCAAATTTAGCATCGTGGGCTCCGCTACTATGACGCTTTGATATTTAATCGCGACATTGCATTGTGACAAAATATTAAAGTAAGCAATTACTTCGCACCCAGCGAATTGAGCCGTGTAGGCATAGCGCGTGTTTCGACTGTTTCTATGAAGTCATTCTACTGTTATATCTATTAGCGTGTCTCGACCGTGCGAGTAATGTTTTTACCGCCTAAATTGTATTGGTGTTTGATTGATTGGGGTATGTTGACAACTGAATGACATTACAAAGCACTTTGAGAGATTCGAGTTCCATCATATTGTTGTGTGGCTGACCCCAGCCGGGCCACACATATCTCGGAAATGCGCATGTCTCAAACTGTGGAATTTGTCCGACAAACTCCGACAAACTACCGCTTCACTATTCCAGCAAACAGTTTTTCTCTACGTCGCTTTCGAGATCCAGCTAGCTCAGTTGCAGCAACTTTGCAGCAGGTGAGCTCTGAAATGGTGGATCGACAAACTCTGAAACTTGTCCGACAAACTCTGACAAACTGCCGCCTATCTATATCAGCAAACAGATTTTCGCTATGTGGTGTGGTTTTGGATATCTGTGTGGCCCGGCTGGGGTAACGTTACCCCAGCCGGGCCACACAGCCCCCTTAAACGCGAGCCCGATGAAAACTCAAACTTGTCCGACAAACTTCGACAAACTGCCGCCTATCTATATCAGCAAACAGATTTTCACTAGGTCGTTTCGTTGTCGAGATCTGTGTGGCCCGGCTGGGGTAACGTATCCCCAGCCGGGCCACACAGATCTCTGAAACGCGCAGGCGACAAACTCTGAAACTTGCCGACAAACTCGTCATTATAGCGACCTACTCAAACAATCGGTGGCGCTGTGGACTCGGCATTTGCCTTCCAATCGGGAGGTCCGGGTTCGAGACCGCCATGTACCAATGTGTTTTTCGTTTTCTAATTTCATAATATATGTACATTTGTCTGACGCTCCTACGGTGAAGGAAAACATCGTGAGGAAACCTGTATACATCTGCGAAGAAATTCAATGGTGTATGTGAAGTCGACCAATCCCCACTGGGCCAGCGTGGTTGACTAAGGCCTAATCACCCTAACATGGGTAGGCTCGAGCCCCTCGGTGGGGACGTATATGAGCTGTGATGATGACTCAAACAATCTATTTTTCACACTTTTTTTGTGGCCCGGCTGGGGTCACACCATATTGTTGTCACTCCACTCAGAAATGGCGTAGATACGTCTTGCTGCAGCAGATGACAATCTCTTTCGCTCAGAATCTCCATAAAAATTTTGAGGTCATCAGCATAATAAGAGGCATTTTGCATGTTTGATTGATTAACACCCGAGGGGGTTGCGTATAGCTCAGACACTTACCAACCATATTTTACATATTGCAGCCGTTTTGCAAGATATTTTTTTATTAGTTGCAACAATTGCGGTGTGAAACCCAATGCATCAAGTTTTTCCAAGAGAATTTCGTGGTTAATACGAATTATAGTACATCTACTTGTCTCCGTTTATTCAGACTTGCAGATACGTATTGCACCAAGGTCATAATATATTCGGAAGGTCTTTATGAAGAATTAGCATCAAAATGGGGAGAGTATGTACGATTTTCGCTTAACAAAACAAAAACAAATATTTTGATGAAATTTTATTTAATTTTTAACACCGAACGGCTAATATGACAATGAATATAGAAAAATATTAAATGCTTAAGTATATCAATAGAATAAAAAACAATAAATACCATTTCATTTTATCATAACCTAATTGTACTTATGGATTTCCAAAAAAATAAAACAACGGTAGTACCACAGGTAAGCACTGAAAATAGATTACTGAATATGAAGTAATTAATAAATTATATCACACCTTATTCAGCATAGTTAGCATAAATTTATAAAAATAAATATTTACATTATATTCGCACAAGCCACTGTGTATTTCATACATACTTAATGTAGATATTGATTTACAACAAAATTATCGCCGCCCACAATCTTATAATCTAAGAACATTGTTGTTGTTATTTGACTGATTCAAATGTTTCGTCTTCATAGAACGTTATCGCTGGCACTGGCACACACGTGCGATCTTTGCCACTAATAAGTAGGTATACACGGTAGTTTTGTTTGGTTCGTTTTTCATTTCTCTGAGAGTTGAATGAAGCGGTATAAGTATAAATTAGTAAATATATTTTAAAAGTCTTCAGTAAAAAAATAAAAATTTAATCATTAATAAAAGTACCTAACACCCATTGTGCGCCAGCAGTACCCCCCAGAATATGCTGTAATTGATTACTTGTAACTACGTAAGATGTATTTTTTTTGTAAATGTATTAATTTTAGAAACAATTAAATAGTGGACATTATTTGGTCAATATTTTTTTTCTAAATTGTAACTTCTTTGTTGGTTATTATACCGGGTGTAACTGAACACCCCAATAACATTTAAGGGGCATATAAGTTAGATACTAAATGGACCTTCGGTGCTTGTCTGAGACCTGGAACCCCAATACTTTCAGAGTTATTTGATTTTAAACTGAAAGCAAAAACTTTCAAGTGACAACCATAGCTCTTAACACAAAATGACATGTGACAGACGTGAGCGTAGTATTCCTCTTACGCTTACGTAGGGCTGTCGGCACTTAATATAAAAAAAACATATTTAGTTTGTATGACATGAGCGTAGTATTCCTCGTACGCTTACGTAGGGTTGTCGGCACTTAATACCAAAAAATAATGTATTTAGTTGGTATGGGAAAAAGAAGTAGGTTAACCCTAATATTTTTCCTACAGAATCTTTACTTCTGATTGACACATATCCTTAAATGTTATTGCGGTGTTCAGTTACACCCTGTATAAGTAAACATATATGCTCCTTTAAGGCTTCACGTGGTTTTTGTAACACACTGTAGGCAAAAAATAATTGACACGTGCTTGAAAATTACTTTCTGTCCCAAATAAGCATTAAAAAATAATAAATTTGGTCACTGTTTTTACAATTACATTTACCTAAATTACTGGTTTATCTTATTAAATTTGATTTGACCGAATTCTTGGTTAATGTATCTTTTAAGCGTTTATAAATTAAGCTAAACCTACTTAGGTAGGTAGGCTAGGTACTTAATTATTATTATAACCAATTATAAAAATAACAATGCACGTTCTGATTTTGTTTACTATTTGATATAATGTTGTATGAGAAAGATTAAATAAATATAATTCTTGATAGGTAGGAATAAAAGGAGATTAATATTCAAATTATCAGTTCCAAATAAGTAGGTACCTATAGGATAGCCAAACTGTCAAAAAACTGTCACTTGAAGAATACAATTTGCATTTAAAAAATGCAGAAAAATTTAAGTGAACTTTACCTACTTGGTTATACTATTATTAAGAATCATATGAAATCAAGGTTACTAATGTTTTCTTAATTGCTTTTACATATTACATTTTCAGCCAAATGAAAAAAGTGTGAAAGAATCATCAAATATAAATCTCTACAAATAATGAAGTTATAAATGTTTAGTTTGTTTAGCTCCTTGTGACGGACTGCACGTGTCGTAACATGAAAATACAGTTTTTTTAATACATATAAGTACCTACTTAAATCTATAAAATTTTAGAGGATCAAATAAGACAGCACCATTTTAATCCCGTGGCAGGATAATCTTGTACATGAACCACTATCGATTTGGAATGATACTTACAATTAAAAAAATAATAAACTCAATCAATCACATCTGGCCTTAGTGAATAAACTACGGGGACCATTTAGTTCACCTAGCAGCCTCAAATCCCATTAAAGACGTTCGAAAAGAGAGTGCAGCAAACTTCCCCGCACAAAACCAGTACCTGGCTTGATTCATTTCATTTCATTAATGTTAATTATCGCTTGCCATTATGTAATTATAAAAGATATAATACAAAGTTAGTGGATATTGAAAAGTATTTCGTAAGTAAAACCACTTATGCACGCCACTGAAACCGATCAAAATTTGATGGTTACGGCGTTGGAACTACCAACTTTAAATAGTACAGTGGCGTCTAAAATAAAGAAAACTCTTACAAGGTCAATTACGTGATTTTTTAAACATTATTATGAATATTTTGTAAGAGAAGGCAGGAGGTTTAGCAAAAAGGCGTAGTTTACACAATCACAAAAATGAAATTAAATTGTAAGAGCTCCCTATATGCATTATCAAACTGTTAGTGCTCTGTGCGATGGAGACAACGCTCTACGAAGCCAAAACCTCTTTTCAAAGCATTATGTTGTGACGTGTACTGAACCTACTTTAAATAATTTCCACTAACATCGAGTACAATACGATATTAATTGTGATTACGTACATTATGAGAAAAGTTATACATATAGTTATATAACTTAATTTTTAGAAAGGCGATTTCGCCGGATTACGCATATGTTTTAAAGGTAACTTAGTTATTTCGAAGCGCAATACGTCAGATTGAAAGCGTGGCGGCGCTGAACGTGAAATGACAAGGCTGCCAATGTAAAGATAGAGACGTCAAAAGCAGCGTATTCACATAGAGGTGTAACGTATCTGATGCAGTAGCTTGCTGCGAGCCGTTCGCCCGCGGAGCGCAGTGTGCTCGTAGCAACCCGCCGGTTGGCGGTTTTTGAGCGAACACACACTTGTACAGTGTGCTCCTTATCAAGCTATACTGTTTGACCTTTGGACCATTCTTATGTCGCTGGTAATAGTGGCGGTTTTCGTAGTGTAAATGTAAAGCTTGAATGGGAGCTTACTGTACATGGCTACAGTATCAGATACATTGCGTGTTACACCTCTAAATGAGTACGCGGCTAAAGAGAAATGTTGGCGAGGCCTTGGCGTACCACGCACAACTCCTCCACGCTTTCCGTCAGTCTGACATACAATGGCTTCTGGTCAAGTTGATAGTGACTTCACTCATGGCTGACACTCATCATGTAAGGCAGGTCAATCAACTGTCGCAGTAGATGTCCTTTGCGTTTATCACATTTTTAAGCTGAAGTATATCCATGTTGAAAGGACTTTCGCGTAGCCCACAGTCCATCAATTAATATAGGTACCTTGCTTGACAAGAATAACTTCCGTGAAAGTTAGGAGGAAGGTCTTTAAGTCCTTCGAAAACGTTCTAATACCATTCAAAATAAAAAAATACTGTCGGGTTAGTTTATGAAATGCAATGTTTATCATTATGCATTATATTATATAATATATAAATTAGTAATTTATAAAAGACGTTTTGTCTAGCCTCATGCAGCAACATAAGAACGTAAGGTTCGTGAAACTATACATTCCCTCGATGGCGTTTTTTCAGTCTAAGTTTCCTAACTACTTTTGTAAAATATCGAAAATAGCACACTTAGTCAAATTTCAATTTCATTGAATTTCTACAAGAACTACTACCATCGATATTTGAACACCGCGGATTTTACTATGTTCGGAAATCCAATAATCCTCATCATATATGTTAATTAAATTATTTTGATTTTGAAATTAACAAGACATGCTTGCAAACTAAGTTTTGCTCTAAGAATTCATAACTCGAAACATGGACTTAGAAATAAGTCCATGCCTCGAAAGTTAAATACTATGAAAGTAGGAATAAACTGGTTTTTAATTTGCTTACGTTATTATGTCACGTTTTTCTACTCGCCAAATATATATCAATCTTTATTACTATCCAACCAATATACTTATTTAGTTCTACATTATAATTTGAAATTATACTAACCGGGGAAAAAATACAAGTAAGTACTTTATATTATGCGGCAGGAGTCTAAATGTTCTACTCGTATCTTAACAAGTTTTTTCTAGCACAAAACTAATATGTTCAAAAAACCTTACATTATACATAATACTCGTGGTCGATAGTAAACCATTTGTGACAAAAATCAGGATTGGACACATTTAATTTTTTTAATACAATGTAATACTCTTGCAAGAAGAAATTAAGTCCAATATTGTACACAATTACAGTTCTTCGAGTTCTATTTATTTAATTGGATTTCTTTTGGTAAGATCACGTATCAATTCTTATTTGTCTATGAGATTCATTTAGGTGTAGTGGCATACTGTCATGGTTAGAATATTATAAACGTTAACACATATGTATTGATGAATTCTTAAGGTACCTGACAGGTTTGCTTGTACAGTTCAACTGTACAGGTAAACCGGAGCGTGTATGTTGCATAACTGTGCAGGTTCAGGCACACAACTGTTCAGGCAACCGAAAAATATGAATTTTGATATTCTTTGCGCGTTGGTATACTTGTGCGGTTTAACTGTACATGCAAAACTGAGTGTGTGTGGCGGTTTTGACCGTTGGTAAACCTGTATAGTTTAACTGTACAGGCAAAACTGAGCGTGTGTGGCGGTCAGGTCAAAACAAATAATAAACCGATTAGCGCTACATCGTCGAGATATGCTGCCGGTGCCATGGCTTCAACTGAGAGTTTGTACAGGTTTACCGTTACGTGTATTTCCTCTACTCAGCTCTAGCTAGCCTGACGGGTGCAACTGTGCAGGCAAACCTGTCAGGTACACCCTACCGTGTATGGCTACCTTTAGTAAACTCTGACCTATGTATACATTAGTGGTAGCAACAGAATCTCACGGCACGAAAAAGATTCTCGTCTTTCATATCAAATTAGATTTGTCTATCAATTTTTAAAAGGAATTGGTGTGAAGATCACTCAATCCAATTTTACATTATATTGCAAAATTCGAATATAAATTTTGTGTTTTGCTATGAGATTCTGGTGGACCCATATTAAAGGCCGGTTTCATCACTTGCCGATAAAGTACCTAATAACTTTTAATTACAAATTCACAATTACTGACAGATAAATTTCACGTTACAGTATTATCAGCAACTTATCTGTTAGATAAGTTAACAAGTCACCTAACTACGTAAAACTTTATCAGGAACTGAGGAAACCGGCCCTTAACTCAGGGTCAGTTGTATATTTTTTATATGGTTATTCAACGTTCCTAAGCGTCATGTTCGAGATCTCCTAAAAACTTAAATCTTAATAATAAGTTCATGTAGGCATATTTTTACAATCGTTATTATTCCAGTTAAAATACTATTGAATATTGTAAATTATCAAAAGTTTAGGATCTATTTTAATTTTAACGTTTGACAACAATCGATTCTGACGTAGGCCGTACAACTTGCTCGCTTGTACCGCGACTATACACCTTATGTCACAAGTTGGCATGTACAGTACAGCTGGCTTCAAAAGTAGATAACCATTTTAGTACTATATCACACCAACTATTAACAAAGCAACATAGGTGTAACCATACTTAAAAAAGAATAGTTGTTGTGACATGGTACTAAATCTGCTAAAATGCTTATCTAGTTTTGAAGCCGGTTGTACTATCGCGAGCACTTCCGCATGACCATTTAAAAATGTATTCGCTTGAATCGTGGGGAAGCGCCGGGCTACGCCCCCTTAAGTTTTGGCCTATTAGAAAAGAAATACTCTTTCTCTCTAATCGGCGTTGGGGGGTTCCTCGGCGGCTCGGCGGCAGGCCGAAGAAGAATCTTTTATTTCATTATTCCACGTCTATTCGAGGTCGACGGGGTGGGGCTAGAGAGCGCTAGTGCAAACGAAAATGAGCGTAGCGGTGATCAGGCGGAACTGCGCGCGATAGTACACTGTGGTTCTTGTGGGGGTTGCAGATTTGCAGTGAATTTCACAGGAGCCACATGTACTATAGGTGACGGTCACCACTTACCATCAGGTGCGCAGTATGCTTGTTTGTATAGTATAAAAAAAAAAATACCTAGTTGTATAAAAAATCATTATATTTTTATGTAAAGTATTGAAACAACCTTATCATAACAATTTGAGGGAAATATGAGTATGGCCGTGATTAAAATTGTTCCTTATGTAAAACCTGAAATAATTAATTATCTAACTAAAATATTGTTTCCTACAAATAAACGGAAATTTATAAATAATAGTAATAGACAATATTTAGTTAGGTAGGTAATAGGAAATTCAGGAATGAATTGACCTCGCGTCACAATGAAATCTATAAAAATCTTAAATCCTTGTATTTTGCTACCGAGGTAAACATATATACATATAATGTAATCAACGACTTTTGTAAAAATCAAATTAAAACTCGCTCACAATAAGCGCTGCGAGATTGAGGGCCGCGGACCGCGCCACCCGCCTCCCCGCGAGTGCCCCGCCGTTGCTCTACGCAAGTAAATTCGTTTTACTGTATGGATTGTGAAACTGTGGCAGTAGTAAAATCCTATTAAAACGGTTAATAGCATTTTGATAGGCCGAATGACCACAATTTCCTAAACCATCACTAACAAATAGATCACAAACTAGGATTTTAAAACATATTAATATCTAAATTTTATTTTGCGTATATATTGTATTATTATTATGAATATTCCACCTGTATATTTCTATTGAATTAATAAGCGATGATTTAAAAATGTATTATTTTATAATGAAGTAATAAATTTGTATAATTATACCTGGTACACTAGAATAGCCTTGGTCCAACACACGGTTTATTATCGGACTATAAAATGATCGCACAACTAGTTGTGTGATCGAGTTGGTCCATGGGTACCGGCTCATTCTTTTCGAACCCTATTAAAGCCCGTTCACATGAGCGCTTCTATAACGTGCGTTAAAAAACGTTCAAGTAGAACAAATGTAGTCCCATGTCTATGTTCACACGGCAGCGCTTTTTTTACGCTCGTGCGAACGAGGGCGTACTGCGATAGTCACGTGACCGTCCGTTCATCGCGGGGATCTCCAAGAGAGTACTCGGGAAGCATTTCCTTCCAACTTCTATACGTCATTTACAAAATGTTTATAACTACATTAATATGTGGATGTATTACTATGTACATAACTAGTATTTTTATTACTTGGAACTGTTTATCCACGCGCAATTTTTCCAATATCCAGTGACATTGGCTGGAGCCTGGAAGAGATGGGACCGCCTTTGTACATGTTCTTTCTTGTTTGTACATTTATAATATTTTTTAATAAAGCAAAAGAGAACTATCAACAAGATTCAGAATGTTATAATTATTTCGAGAAATATATCTACCTGTTCGTAGCTGTCCGATTACATTTTTATGCATATTCATATGGCTACAGTTTGGATATACACGCTGATATGAAAGTTATACCTTCGTAGGACGCTTATAAAACGTGTTTGGTCCATACCCTATCAAGCCGCAACCTATCTATGATAATATAGTCGTATAAAATTTATGGTGTTATTAAAAATTGCAAACTGTAAAATAAATTTTGAAATCCCCCATATGAATAGATGGGTCTGTGAAAAAATGTATGGGGAATTAGAAAAATAATTTTACAATTTCGAATTTTCAATGACGCCATATTACGAGTAAGTATTTATATGTTGACACAGGTACGTTTCGGCTTGACAGCGTAAGCGATACCTTGTATATTCGAAATTTCCTTGTGAGCAATTACACGACTAGTATAGTTGTTTTAGATATCTAATGGACAATAGTCCTTTTGCGATATACATTGCAACATAAGACATTACACTTGTAAGCAAATAGTAGATTGAATATAGGTACTAGAATAACACACCATTAATTGATTAAGGGGATACCAATATTCTTAAGTACTCATTACTATTAATCTAGACACCGTTTAAATATGTACTCTAACCTAAAACAAATAATTGATTATAATAGTAATAATTGAAAATTATAGTTGACAATAATTTCAGTATAGGTAGGTACTTTGTACACAAAAATTTGGAACTACAGTCAAATTTGACTAAAATGCATTTTTCTGTCGTTCACATTTATCCAAGGAAAAATATATTTTCCATAACCCTATAATATATTTCAAATCGGTATAGAATACTTAATAAACATTTTAAATGTAAAATAACTATAAAAAAATTGTACGTTCACAAATGCAAGCCAAAACTATGTTTTGATTTAATGTAATTTTGGCAACAATATTATAGTATTTTTATAAAACAAAACAAACACCAATTATATAAAATTAAATAACATAAATCATAACATAACATAATATATCCTATACTACCAATATATCGCAATACTGACGTGTCTTAGTGTCAGCGATCTGACAGTTTGATATAATTTTACTTGAGTAGTCTGTGTTACGTTAACATTATTGTTAACTTCTATGGCTCAATTTTAATCAGCCGTTTCACATAGAATTATAATTTCATTTAATTATAACGCAAATATGGACATAGTTGATAAAATGTTATAGTAATACTGCGAAAAACAAAAAATTCTAACATTAGATAAACCCATAAATATGCAAATGACAAAAAAACGTGGTCTGCTCTTCGCAGGGCGCTTCGAAGTAATGCACACCAAAGAACATTTCGTTTTTCGCAATAATTCACATGTGTTGATTCAGAGAGAACCAATATTCTCAATATAAATGCTGTAGGAGTTGTCCAAATAAGTGGAGCGGTGTGCCGGCGTTGCCGCTTATCAAACTGTTCACTTATCACATTCGGTAGCATTCATCGCCTCCTTGACAATCTGAATTTTGGAATGTATGCGGAAGTGAAGTCTCGATTCCAGAGCATACCCAGAATATTTCTTCCTGCAGGAGATGATACTTTATTATTTTATGTTATTAAGAATTTAAATTTAACGGACCGAAAGCCAAAGATGTAGTTTGCCGATCTAACCCACTAGTTCCATTGAGTTGTCCCATCATGGGACAACTGAGACGATTACTGTCGATTACATCCCTGTAGTCCCATGGGACAAGTGGAACTAATATTTCTATCCCAAAAGTCCTATTGCCGATATCACACAGTGTTGTTCAAAAAGTTGGTAGTCCTTATTTGTAGTAACAGAAACATTACGAAATTAATATTGTTCCCTTGTGCGACGAAAATATAAAATATGTGTCGCACAACGTTTTTCAACTTCATCTCTTTTTTCATTTGGCCTATGTACGTTATTAAAAATGGATTTTGAGGTAAAAAGAACCCCCGAAAGCGAAGATTTGTGCATTTTTGTAGGTTGTCCATTAGAAGCACAGCAAATAAACACTTTTTAAAAGGCAAAGTTGATTTGCCAAAAGCAACTTACGTTTCCCCTGGTACGTTGGCATGTCAATACCAGCAAAGACCTGAGCAAGACTGGAATGAAATTGCAGAAGCGGACAATAATTTGCACGACTTCAGCGACTATCATGTTGGGGACATCGTAAACATATTGAAGGGCGTATTTCAACTTTTACATGTAGTGACAATAAATATACAGTGATATATATGTAATATCGTAACAGTTACAGAACATTCAGTAAATGAAAATTGTTTTAATAGGCTCAGGCGCGGATCCAACACTCAAAAAAGGTTGTGGTCCCAGCCATCCGAGAAGCAGCCAAGTGCGAGTCGGCGTAAGACCTCACTCATGATCGTAAGAGTATAGTGCATCCCTACAAAGATGTTTCCAAAACATATGACACTGGCCAAGATTCATTGTTTTTTTTAAGGCACTGGATAAAATTATCATCAGTCTATATCTCAATAGACCATAAAAGAGTGACGTCACAAGTCTATTAGGGTTGTGGGCATGCCCATCGTGCCCACAACGGTAGATCCGCGCTTGTATAGTAGCCATACCGCACAATTTTGTCTAAAAAGTATCCTACTGTGATCGCACCCGTTATGAGTTCCATCTGAGCATTCTGAATATACAGGTGTCCCTAAAACAATGGATAAACCTGTAATTGTAGATGGACTTCATCATGGCCTCCCTTACCACAAATTTTGACCTTAGTAAAAATATCACGGTTTCAGAGATATTTATTATTTTTGTATTTTTCGAAAAGTTCCAAATACAATTAGTTTTTGGAGTGCCATTTCTAGAAAGAGAGAGATACTTCGATTTCGTTTTTCCTCATATCACAAGCGATAGTTCAGCTATCAAAAACAAAGACTTAAATTCAACAAATTAGCTTAGTGTTAAAAAAAAATTAAAACAAAGAAAATTAAAAATTAAATTAATTTTCTTTTATGTTTGATCAGCTACAGTATAAAAAAAAATGTAGGACGCTCATCGTGCCCATCATCTTAAAAACTTGCTTAGCTATTCTAGATTCCAAAAAGGTATCATTAGCCTAGGCATTCTGAATTTTTTAAATTTTATGACTACTTGAATAGCAAATAGTATAAAAACTTCAAAAAACTGTTTTTGTCCTAATCATTACTCTAAGCTTCTGTGTTAATGTAAAGGTATAATGAGCCTAGGTATTCTGTATTTTTTAATCTCATTGCTACTTAGAGAGTATGAAAATTTCATAGTACGTATTAGTTTATATAAGGTACCTGATACAAATAAGGCCTATGCTCAAATAAGGCCTATAGTACGGAAGTCGATTAAAATATATTTACATCAAAAATACTTCACACACGCATAGACGACAGTTCCACGACCCGACAAACAGTGCGCGAGACGCCTCTCGCGCTTACAGCGACAGTAGTGGCCGGTCATTGTGAAGGACGGGCATTTTCATTGCATGTTATTAATTTGTCGTAATTTCCATCGAATTTTAATACGTTATTCTTTGAAGTTTTGTTTCAAGTAATGTATACGGATCAAAATATAACTCATCAAAAAGGTAACTCTGACTTTAAATTGTAATTTTGAGAATATGCGAATTATATATTGTTTATAACATTTATGAAGTATTTTGTACTAAATAAAGCCTACTTTTATTTAAACCTTGTTTAATTGAGGCCTATCAAAATATATGTCATTTTTCAATATTTAATAATATTTTTGGGAAGATATATTAATTTGCTATTTTTTGTTTGTATGGATATGTTTTTTTTTAATATTGTTCTTAATTTTTTGTTAATATGCGACTTCAGGTTTGACTAGCAATTTAAGCAAAATATTTAGTAAAATAACTTAGAAAGTGATTCAGGGATCTCATGGAAACACTTGATTAAAGGCTCAGAAATATATATTTTTATATAATTAATACTCTAATAACAATATTCCTATAATTTAAGTCCATAGGCTTTGTTAAGTCACTATGTTATAAAAAGGCCTAAGGCCTCCCAGAATTCCCTTTTTTAAAGTGATTTGTGATAAAAGATTATAATATGTTTTCTTAATTACTAAAAATTTATAAACCAAAGAATAATGCTAAAAAATGCCTTGATTTTATTTATCACCTTCTTCGAATAATTTATCAAAATATGAGTGTTTGAAATTAGGTAGGCCTTAATTGTATCACTTACCTTACTCACTATCGTAACAGTAACTGAGCCCGTGCATTTTGTTTTCTTGCGTTTACTGCAACTCCATATCGTTTCTCCACACGAGTACGTTACATGTTTATAAAATTCATGGCCGGAATGAGTAGGTGACGTAAGAACGGGGTAGATTCCTCGTTGCATAAGGATAAATTGTTTTTAAAGTGACAACGTCTTTGCATAATAAATCATACCTATTTTAAATATTTTTTTATACCAAAGAGGCATGACACGGCTAAAGAAAAAAGAGATCATATGTAAGGTGATGACGGTAATCGGACTTTTGGGACAACGATATGATAAAAATATTAGTTCCAATTGTCCCATGGGACTACAGGGACGTAATTGTCTCAGTTGTCCCACGATGGGACAACCTAATGGAACTAGTGGGATAGACAGGAAAATTACACACATTGTAATTATTCAAACTTAACATATATGCATTTTGTCACACATAATTTTTACACATAATGTCCAAAATTACTTAATTCTAAAAAGATTAACAAAAAATCTTCGTAAATTTAAATTATTTTCTAAATGATATTTATCACAAATTATCAGATGTGAGACTATGTTTAATCAAAGAGTATACAATAACTGTGTATACTGATATCTACTGATATGCATATATCACAGACAATATAACTAGTCAAAATAAAATATTGACAGACGACCACAAAGTACTTTTTCAATAGAATAACTGTCACCAGATAACATTCGATCTACGCCACGGTCGCAGTCGCACTGAGAACAAACGAGAATGTGATAGTGTTCTCTTTTCTCGCCCGAGAAACCCTTTGAAGTGGGCAAAAAAACCGACACCGATCGGAGAACAGGCGAGCCCGAGAACGAGAAGGCGAGAAACCCATCACATTCACGCTTCTCGGGTGTTCTCGGGGGTTCTCGGCGTGAGTCTGGAGGCACCTAAAGAGTAGCACGGCGGTGCGTATTGAGGCTGCGGTCCGATAACAGCGCTCACAGTGCTAACGATTATAATCGCTTTGTCCAAATTAAAGAGAACACTGAAAATGCTATCAGCATGCTTACGATTTCGGTCCGGAAGAACAGGTACGATCATTTTGAACTGAAAACACAATTATCGAACGTCAGACTGACAGTTCGCATAAAGTGATTTCACTCCAGAGCATTAGCGCCGTAAGTTCTATATGACGTTAACGATGACGTCATGTGGCTCTTCATGCCGGCTAACATTAGCGCACTCACAACATTTCGGGACGCGTTTGAGCGCGTTAATAATAGTGACTCTTATTGATTTTCAGAACGCAGCCTTAATAGTGTGACTGACATGATAAAATTTCTTGACGCTCTTCAAGGGATAACTATCACTGAGTCTTATCACAAATTTCTTGGCAGCCCGTGCTACGCCTGCAGGTTATGCTAGGTGTTTATTTGTTGACATTTTGCTTATTCCAAATTTATTATTGGTTTAATTTCGCTAGACGACACGGTTAGCGCAGAGGTCGAGTGATCGCCTACTGCGCAACAGGTCGCGGGTTCGATTCCCGCACGGGACAGATGTTTTGTATGGCCTACAGAAGTTTGTTCCGGTCTGGGCGTATGTGCATGTGATATTCTATGTTTGTAACTGCACCCACGATACAGGAGAAAATCCTAGTGTGGGGCGACGTAAAAAAAAAAAATAGATAAAAAAAAACTGTTTTTTTATTATTATTATTTTTTTTTTTTATACTCCACTAGCTGTACCTGCAAAGATTTTTTCGCCTTAAAAGACCAACGCTTTCTTAGTTATATCTATACCAATACAAACGTCCAACCCCCGTTTTACCCCCTGAGGGGTGGAGTTTCGTAAAATCCGTTCTTAGCGGATGTCTACACCCTATAAGGGACCTACCTACCAAAGGAGAATGATCATAAGTGAGCTAAATTCTGTTTTTGTTGCACATTAACCATTTATATCTCAAAAATCGTTTTTGAAAATATGACTGATAACTACTTATTTTTACTTAAAATTTATATGGGGGTAAAAAGTAGATTATAAAGAAACAAATGATAAAATTCGGTAATTTACGGAGATCATGCGGAGATCTTCATATAACCATAGATTAAAGAGCGGAATGGCTATTCGGACCCGGGGCCTTACCGCCTAACTCAGCGATTAACTCAGAAATTACTGAACAGTTAATAGCGGGGCAAAATTTATGTCGTATAATTTGCGAATTTTCACTTCAGTCGCGTTTGGCACTGGGCGTTATTAAATTATCTCTTCCTAGGTTTGTTTAATGAGAGATACACTGCAAATTATGTTTATGAATAGCCTAAACCAACTGTCCATGGCATTAGGTTATCAAATTGTGTAATGTAATGTTTACGAGTATATCACCTGGCTTCTTGTAGACATTGCATAGCTTGCTCCATCTCGCCCAGTTTGTAGTGGCACATAGCCATTTCGACAATGGCATATGGTATCAGGAATGTATCCTCTCGTACCTCATTCTTTAGCCTGCAATGTAGAAAATTTAAACATAGCAATGGTCATGTATAACAAAGCCTGAGGGGCAATCGCACTATTTACAATGATTTAACCAAATCAGATTTTGATAACACTTTAACGTCTGTCAGATGTCAAAGTATATGGGAACGGTAACGATTTGGTTTTAGTTAAAACGTTCGTAAATAGCGCGATTGCTCGTCTGTGTTGGTACAAATAAATTTAAAAAATTAAATTATTTACGTTTGTTTTTTTGTAACTTATAGTCTACAAAACACTCGGAGCAGACTGTGCTTCACTCACTGCGAACGAAAACTTAACTAAATAACAACAACAACTAAAACTTAAAGTGAAACTCAGCGATCTAAAACCAATTAATAAAATAACAACTGAGAAAATAACAAAGTTGTCACAATAACAACAAGTAACAAAATAATTCAATGACTCGGAGGCAAGCATGTTATAAATTTATTACGGGCATTTTATATCATCAAATTTTATAGGGTGTTACGGAGCACCGAAATAATAAATAATCCATCAGAAGTGAAAATATTTTAGAAAAAAATATTGGGACTCTAACATTGACCTACAAAGAAATGGACTTCATGTCTGAGTTCCAAAAGTGGCCCAAGAAAATCACATCCAAAATTCAAATTTAGTATGATTCGGAACCAAACGCTCGTCATATGAAGAATTGGTGCAAGTGAAATTGAATAGCACAGTAATGTCAATATGACATAAATTAAATTGTTTATACGTGCATTAACGTTTCGGAATTTTTCGGACACGACCCGACGACCATTTGTTTTAATGGACCATTCGTTAACGATTGTCTTATTTTACAGAACGACCTTAACATCCTAGCGAATTGGTGTCACGATAATCACATGACTCTCAATATTGACAAGTGCTTTGTTATAAGTTTCACAAAAAAACGAAATAAGATACTTTTTGAGTATGAACTTTCAGGTAAGATCCTTGAACGCCGCACTGTTGTGAGAGATCTTGGGATTCTCTTCGACGAAAAATTATCTTTCCGACCTCATTATGAAAGCATTGTAAATAGATGTTATAGCTTGCTTGGCTTCATAGCAAGAACTATACGATAGGTTTTAGGAAGCCCCATAGCTATCTTGCCATTTATTATTGTCTTGTGAGGAGTATTCTTGAGTATGGGTGTTGCATTTGGTCACCTTTCTATTCAATTCACATAAAGAATTTAGAAAAAATACAAAGAAAGTTTTTGAGAGTTTTAGCTTTTCGCTTTAATCTAAGTCGCTCGTTATCTAGTTATACCCAGAGATGTAACCATTTTGGTCTGAAGACCCTCGAAGCTCGACGAAAGCAATATGACCTAATAGGGTTACTTCTTGCGTCCATAAACATCAACACATATTACAGGTCCCGGGCTCCCAAACCGTTTGCTTTAGAAACTTTTAAAAACAACACTTCCTATTTTAACCCCCTGTCTAGAATGTGTCGTCTATTTAATGATATATCAACTAAAGATAGTGACATTGACATATTTAACCCTAAGATCACTCATTTTAAACGATGTGTAATATCAACTCTCTACTCTGCTACGTAAAGGTTTTAAAATAAACTAGCTCAAATATAATGTGTGTGTACAGGGTGGGGTGCATCATAGTACTAGTTTTGTTAAAAAAAATATTTTTAATGTAATAATGGTACTTGACAAAATATAATTGAAGTAAGATGGTGCAACCCAGCCTTAATTTGATAAAATGCTCTATGGAATTACGAGTGTGTTCCACTCTTCACTATAAGCTGCTGTGTGCACATATTTTGGCTTGCTGTCTAGATACAGATCTGAATATAATGTGTAAATATTATGTAATGTTATGACTGTAAGCTGTTCTGTGTACCTTATAAATAAAATAAAATAAGATTTGTAATATTTGTAATCAAATATCACATTTAAATGAACTTATAAAAAAATTCAAAATAATAGCTTATGAAAATGTATAAAGTGCAATTTAAAGTTTATTTTTTTTAATTGCTGCATAGAACGAACACGACGCTACTCAACAAGGTAGTGTAGTGTTATAATGCAAAGCAATGCAGCCGATTTTAAAAGTGTTTGTATTTAACTATAAAATATGGGAACCATTACTACTTAAATTGGATGGATAATACAAATCAAATAATACAAAAATGTTATTAACACCTGCTCCTAATGCACGAATAGAGGTTGCAACAAAAAGAAATTAAGATTTCTCTTATTCATTTTTGTTTAAACACAAGAAAATAGACAAATAAAGGTTGTACATTTATAGTATTGTGTGCTATAAAAATAATCGCCACTATTCTCATGTGTTATGTGGTTACAACGAGAGAGAGATTTTAATGACGAGTTGTGATACGGTTATAACAGCTTAATTACGGTTTGTATTTAAACATCCCTTCCGTAAGTTGACTGGAGTATAAATGTATATCACCTGATTAAACATTGCATGATTTGAAAGTAATGACATGAAAGAGTCAGAGTAGTGCCTGAGTCAATGAAGTCACTTTACATCAGAGGTTCTCAACCTTTTGCCCTATGCGACTCACCCAAAATTATGCTAAAATACTACGCCCCCCCCCCCCCCCTAGGGGCCGAAATGGGGAGTCAAGAAAATTTAGGAAACAATGAAAATATTGACATGTTTAGTTTTATTCAATAGATGGTTGCAACGTGTCGCTGACTTCACATATGTGGCACAGTCCGCGTCGCGCGCGTTTATAATATGAACAGTTCTTTACATGTTCGTTTAGTTGTGTAATAGAATCAACATCAACAAAATATTACGATGAAGTCAATCAGACCACGCAAGGCCGTAGCTAGGATCAAGAGGGATTGATCCCTCCATCCCCGAAATAAACGAGCACTCGCACGACGATACGTATTAGATAGCGACGCAGCGACATCTAGTAGGTGCAGCGAAATCACGCGAACCAAACCCCAAACCCCGCCGAATGTTTTTCTAGCTACGGCCTTGAGATGTGGCCGGCCACTCACAGCGTGACGGAATGGAGCGCCTCCAGCGCCTGCCGCGGCGCGTTCATTGCGTTGAGGCAGCAGCCGTGCAGGTACCGCCCCAGCGCGCGGTTATCCGCCGCAGTGTCCGCTCGCCAGGGGGTGCAGCCTTCGGCCACTTCGCGACCACTCTCGATCATCTGCACGCGAAATGGGTCGATTCATATACAGGGTGTAAAAAGACCGGCACCGAAGCCGAAACCCACGTATTGCTCCCATCATCACTATAGTTTTTGTCTTCTAGACCATGGTTGTGAAACCAACAGTTGCCGAGATATTCAAGGTTAAAGTTACAATTTTTTTTAAAGTTTTTTATACAAAACTGTTCGAAATGTATTTTGATAATTTTCGTCCAAAGAAACATCTACGAAAAAATCAGTATTTCGTAACAAAATTTATGACTGAAAAGGAATCTCTTGCGCGGGAAACTCGTCTTGCTTTACACGCACACACACTGACGCACTAACACCGACGCGATATCCAGAGCCTTACTTTGCGTAGTATTTATTGTCGTTGTTTTTTTAAACCTAAAAATTAATTTCGTTTCACATCATTGATTTTTTGTTATATTTCTTCATTTAATAGTCTACGCTCACGTCTGTCATGTGTCATTTTGTGTTTAAATTTCTTTTGTGTTAAGAGCTGATTATGGTTGTCACTTGAAAGTTTTTGCTTTCAGTTTAAAATCAAATAACTCTGGAAGTATTGTAACAAGAAAACTGGCTAGAACTGTTTTCGCCTCCTTCAAAAATAGATTATTCTATAGTGTCATAGACGGAAAAAGAATTTGTCAAGACGACTTTTGAGATTTACCAAAAAATGTATTTTACTGTTACGGAATTATAAATTAGAAAAATTAAAAGTTGCGTTATAATTTCGACTCTCCGAATACCCTGAGTTAGTTGGAGGTCATCGAAGCTCTACGGTGACAGTATTGGGGTTCCAGGTCTCAGACAAGCACCGAAGGTCCATTTAGTATCTAACTTATATGCCTTTAAATGTTATTGGGGTGTTCAGTTACACCCGGTATATAGATAATATATACCTACAGTTTTTATTGTTATTAAGATTATTGTAAACATATAAAGAAAATAAATAAGCTTGCATAGGCACCGTCTTTCTGATAGCTCGGTAATACAGATTCCACAACAGTAATCTCTTAACTAAATTTGGTGTACTATATTGTTTTACAACCTCATTGTTGCTGATTTAAACTACACGCTCTATCCATAAAAACTTGGATTGAATTAAACACACACCGGCACAATTAGCGGAACACAAAAAAAAGATATTTTGCATAATATTTCATAAAAGACTGACCAGTTATGTTACCTTTTTATTGGGAACTTTGATTAAAAATAGAATATGTTAGCTAATTATTATTGCATATATTGTGTATTGGATAGTAATTTAATTTTTGATTTTTCTTTGTAAATCATTGACTGTTATTAATATGTACATTATTTTTGTGGTTAACATAACCACAAAAATAATGTGGCAATTTGGGAAACTGCCGCAACATGTACACTGTAAATAAAAAAAATAACGTGGCAGTCATTTTTTTAATGATTTGTTTCTGTTTCCAGCTAATACTGATTTGTTAGTGGTTCGAGCTCAGTCTGAGGGGAAATTAAAAGTTTACAATTTTGATAAATTCTCAATTTTATAAGTAAACGTTTTTTTTCATGTCTATAGTAGGCACCTTAGTTGAAATAAACAAAAAATGCCTGATTTATAATGGGAGATGAATATCGAAGATCAGACTTTACCAATTGATTTCAACGATTCATCGCAGTATTCGATAGTACCGGTTGCCTGATTCTCTTGTGAGGAGAGAAGGGGCCAAGGCAGAAAAAGGTGCACTTCGTGGAAGGACGACTGGTTTCTACTAGTTCGCAAGAACATGCGGGTAACGGCTGTGCATGCCCGAAATGAGCTTGAGTGCGAGCGGGCGAGTGTACAGTTCGCAAAAGATTTGAAGAAGTGGGCATAAGTTCGTATGTACTGGCCAAAGCTCCAAAATTATACAAATACACCATCGTGTACATGGGTTAAACTTTGCAAGCGAACATCGTCTTTGGGACATAAACCAATGGGGGCGGATACTTTTCACTGATGAGTGTAGAGTGTTTTAAAGCAGATCGATAGAAGGCAGATAATATGGGAACGCAAAGGAGAACGATACATTCAGACTAACTTTGAAAATACGGTGGCATATGGTGTTATGGTGTGGGGAGGAATCACTTTCGAGAGCCCGTACACAGTTAGTGATGGTCCATGGAGGGAATATGACTCCTGATAGAGGTACCTACATCAGGGATATTTTAGAACAATACATTGTGCCACTTGCCCCCTATAATAAAAAAGCTTCTGATGCGGGATAATACTCGGGCTCACAGTGTTAGCTCAGTCCAAGCATATCTAAATCATGTGGGTATAACAGTGATGCAGTGGCCAGCAAGATTTCCCGATATGAACCCTATAGAGCATGTTTGGGACTTGTTAAAGAGAAGCATTAAATCCAGAATGTCACCCCCCAATAACCTGAGAGAACTGAAAAACATATTACTTGAAGACTAGCAGAGCTTGTCCCAAGATACAATAGTTAACATAATTCGCAGCATGCCCAGAAGGATGGAAACGTTAATTAGAGCACGAGGGGGAAACACAGGTTATTTGTCTTTCATTTATTTAATGTTAAAATCTCAGTTTTCTTTATTTTACAACATTTTTGTGTTCCCACAATATAGAGAAAAGGGTGTTTTTTATTATTATTAAAATTTTCTTAAAGTCGATGTTAAAAGATGTCTATCAGTTTCTTACGTTATATCTGATTATTATTTGTTTGAATATAAAAGTCATTATTTCTATACGCTGCCTGTTTAATGTTCCGCTAATTGTGCCGGTGTGTGTGTGGTTTCACCGCGTGGCCTTGATCGCAGTTTTGACATAGTTTCAAGTGACCGCGTTGTATGGCTGACATCACACGTGATATTGCGTGTTGTACTTTGAGAATCTTCTGCGCCGAGCGGTTGTTGTTAGTGAGCACGTGGAACATGTTCCACAGGCAGAGCAGCTCGATGGCGGGCAGCAGCAGCCGGCTGCCCTGCGAGAAGTAGCGTGCACTGCGCCGGATCATGAACTTCTCCATCGGCAGTGACTTGCCGGCGATGCGCTGCTTGTAGAACTCCGTGCTCCTGCGGCAACATTTACTGGATTCAGTTACAGTTTGTGGAACCTTTAAAATTTTATCGATTCGCATCGATTCGCATCGCATTCTATAAAATTACTATACTTATAAGTTCTTTTACAACTGTACGGCAAGTGAAGATTCAAGTCTTCTAAAATCAATAGGCTTTTTGAGGCACTTATTGTCGTCAAAAGGTATAATCATAAAAATATAATTGACCGTTCTCAGATACAACATAATTATATACTATGCGTGCCGTTAACTCTTGAAAGGCTACAGCGGTGTTTTTATACCCGGGTGACTTAATTTTGAGCTTGTATCTTATTTCGTTTTTAGCGCAGTGCTTCGAGTCGAGATTCCGTGTATTGTCATAAGCCTACAATAGTGCTCGAACACACGGATCACACAGAATGAGAGATTATGCGCGAGAGCCGGTGCCGAGATACACTCGTAGCCCGGTGTTTTTTCACCCATTGTAGTTATAGTGGGCTACTGACTTACAGCACACCCCGAACACTCCATACAACGTTCGCAAATCAATTACCTATTACTACTACTAAAACAAATGACGTTTGTACACGCGCAAATGTATGCGTGGAATCTAGTAGGGCTGAGTGCGCGGTTATCAATCGAAATGACGCGAGAAGTGCAACAACTGCCTTCTCTTTTACCCGCATAGCGCTATCTCTGTTATCGGCCGGCGCTCGCGTCTATTCGATGAACGTGAAGTGTCGCCATGCCCGAGCGATCGCGCGAACCCTTGTGTTTATGTGTCAGTGATGTCTACAACGAAGTGCCGGGTGGGGTGAGGTATTTGAACCCGTGGGGACCCGGGCCCCTAATCAGGCGGTCTGTACGGACGCCCGCGACTCGCAGCCGCGCCGTTAGGTTTTGCCGCGCTCGGCACCTACGGCTTTTGTTTTTGTTTTTGAAATCAAATTTTTAGGATTAAGGGTATCACAGTTACATTTCTGAGAAGCTATTGAAACAAACTAAAAACTTATCTATGTTTGAAAGCATTCCGATACTTATTTTATTAGTTATCGGAGATCAAAGCGGCCATTGTTACGTTCAAAAAATAGAAATAATAAAATGCTCGTAATTCATTTAATTATGAATCCTTATCTAATTAACTGTTATATGTTTATTCCTTATTAAATAAGCTATCCATACGTAGTTTTTATTTTATTGTAGGCACAATAATTTATTTTTTTGCAATTTTTTAATTGTGAGGTTGCGCGCGCGCCCGGATTGCGTAATGCATTACGTCACAGAAGGAATTTTTAATTTTTTTCTTTTTTCATTAATAATATTTCCCAAAACTATTGTATATCAAAATAATCTTGAAGATTACAACTATAACAATATATATGGTTATTTATTGTTTTATAGTGTTGTATGTTTAAAAAAAATTTTTGAAAAAAAAAATGTTTTCTTTTGGTCTTGCGCAACCTACCGAACATTTTCGCCCTTTATTAATTTAATTATGAATCCTTATCTAATTAACTATTATAAGTTCATTCCTTATTAAATTAGCTATCCATACGTATTTTTTATTTTATTGTAGACACTATAATTTATTTTATGCAATTTTTTAATTCTAAGTGCGCGCGCTTTGAAGGGTTACGCAATTCATTACGTCATTTTTTTTTCATTAAAAATATTTCCAAAACTATTGTATATCAAAAAAATCTTTAAACATAGGGCTATAATAATATGTATGGTTATTTATAGTTTTATTGTGTTGTTTTACTTAAATTATATGTTGAAAATAAATTGGCGTCTTGTTCTACCGCGGAGCAATTTACCGCGGATTTATAAACTAAATATACAATGAAATACAATTGTTTATGCTAATTATTACTGGAAATACTGTAAACAAAAGAAATAATATCACTTTACATACCTTTTACGATAAAAAAACAGCGATTTCAACCAATTTATTCCTAACTGACGTTCACTAACGTTGTAACCCAGTGACACAAAATGAGTGAACGCTTTGACGTTTCTAAACTTTTTATTTTCAAAAAGTTTAAGTTATGGTTAACGAGTATTTGGTACCATTTCAAAGAGCATTTAGTAGTCTATATGCCAAAAAAACAGCAGGCCAAATAAAGCCTTACTTGTGACACAATAACGTAAAAAGTCGGCCGAGAAATTCTGTCATCATATGATGTCGTGGGCCTTGGGGCATATTTTCCGTGTCATCATATGAGTACGCCTGGGTCTCGACGGGTGAAATGAGTGCGAGGAGGTGAGTGGCCGTTCTGTACGTAGTACTATTATCTATTCTGTGCTTACAGCTTAAGTAATGAGTTTTTTATTTTTAGTATGTCTGTAATATATGCTGTGTGTACTGTGTAGTATATGTGGAGCTTAGTGTTGCCTTGGCGCGTGCGCTCAACGAACGTTCCCGTTTTCGAACAATTTAGATTGACTGTACCGCCACAAATATTAAACATACAGTTTTAAAAATCATATATGCATTTCATCTAAACATTCTTAAAGACTTTCTGTCTTTAAGAATGTTTAATAATATTTCACTCGATAGATATAAAATCACTCTCGTTGAATATTTTTAAACTGCTCTGAATCACAGAATATACAATAATAAATGGCATAAAAGTTTTATAGGTACGTCCAATGTAACGTTTCAATTTTTTCCGAAGCTAATCACACTAATTTGCGTCTGGTAGTCATGAACCGAGCTGATGATGGAAGGATCCCTCACTTTTGGACTTGACCAGACCTGACCTGACCTCGGACCTGCTCACCGAAGTATTAAATCCATTAAAAAGATTCCATTCACTAATAACATAAAAATAAAAAATATTTTACCAAAAATAAAAACCGACTTCAAAAACACTGAAAAGTTAAAAAAATAATATAAGAACAAGTACAGACAACATCACACTTCTATATTGAAGTCGGTGCCAAATTTTAAGAATTTCTATTATAGGCGTTTATTTACTACCAAACGATTATAGGAGATCATCGTTTGGCGCCTATTTGTCTTATAATCATTAGTCATTGGTACATAATCATCTTCTGTATTATAAAATTTCAAGAGTTTTCGATGCACTTCAATTATTGTCATAATCAAAATTTAGAAGCGGAAGATAAACTGATTAGCTATGCCCACGAACTACGTTTCGCCTTAAGACTTCAACGCGTTTTTAGTTATATCTTCTATATTTTTTCCGTTTTAGCAACATTTTTCATTGTTCTTCTCTCCTATTGGACGTTGGACATAGCGTAATATTACATAGCCTAAAGCCTTCCTCAATAAATGGACTATCCAACAATTTTTTTTTCATTTCGGACCAGTAGTAGGTACCAGAGATTAGCGCGTTTAACCAAACAAACAATCAAACAAACTCTTCAGCGTTATAATATTAAGTAGATATAGGATATGCACAAACTAAACTTGTTAAAACACGTAGTACTAAAGCAATATATCGCGTGAAGCGGCGCAGAGTGTGAGGGCATAGACTGAGTACCTATATTAGAACAAACGAGCGCTGAAACAATCACGTCAATACAAGTTTTGGCGCCACACACCGACCTTTTGCCTAATATTCGGCTATTCGGCCAGGAAGCTCGCCGAATATTCTGTTTTCGGCATATGGCCGAATATACTATTCGTTGCAAGTCTACGCTGCATGCTTCGCCTTGCCGAGTGATAGTTAAGCAGAATTGAAATCCAGCCCTCCTACCATATGTTGTAGATATACGTTAAACAATATATCATTATTATTATTATAATATCGTTTCGCCACCGACCACTAGAGAGCTCTTACCATCCATCTAACCCTGCATTTTGGCTTCCCATGATTTTATAAAGGAAGCGCCAAACAAAATCTCATAAGTGTTTAGACAGGAGAAAAAATTAAAAACATGACAAACATAAAAACGCAGTCAGATTAGGCAGGAATGTAACGAATCGCTATATCTTTATAATTATACATAATAATATAGCACCGTTGCAAATCTACCTTAAAATCAGAATGCCGCCTTACCTCAGCAGCTCGTTGCAGTGCTCGCGGTCTCCCTCTGTGTAGCAGTCTAGCTGCAGCACCAGTACCGCCTTGGTATACGCATACACGGTGCGCGACCACGAGCTCTCCGCCATCAGCCGCCCGGCGTACAGCGACGCATCACGCCACTCCGTGCGGAGACTGCGTGCAGCGTAGCAACAAATACATAATTGAAACATATTTTTCATTACTCATACTCTGAAAGTAGGTCTGAAGTTGCCTGAGGAGCGGGTTGAAAGTAATACTTTTCAGCCCTAGGGAGAATTACTTTCAACTGACAGCTGCTGTCAAATTTTAAAAACGAAACTAGTTCCATTTTCCCATACAGCCACTCAATTACAGCGCGGTGTAAAATTGAAATAACATAATGTTAAGTATTTAAAGAATATAATTTCTAAATGACTTTATTATAATTTACTTTCAACAATTTCTTTAAAATAACATAGATTTGGGCAAAATATTTACTATTTTTTAATGATGAAATTGAAAAATAATAGCTGAATAGCTGGCCAGCCACAGAAAAAAAACAAAATAAGCGGGAAAGCGGCAATGCGATGTTCATTTGATTTTTCCATTTGTAGAGTTTTGCTAATACTTCCGTATAGCAGAGATTTGTATTAACTGTTAATAATATTTGTTTAACATTGTGTTTATAATTAACACAATGAGTTCATCTAATTCAGGTATGGAGTTAACGCCTAAATTTTATAAGAGAAAGGGCTAAAGCAGAGGTTGTTGAATTGTGTAAAAAAATGTACACGTTTTTTCTTTAGCTATAATTCATTTTTTTTACTTTCCTTGTATTCGCAATGAAAAGCACAGTGTTAACCTCGGGTTAAAGACTTATTTAGTCCCTCGAACTATTGGTGCCCTCGCTACGCTCGGGCGCTAAACAACGTCTCGGGACTAAATAAGTTACTTTCACCCCTGGGGTAACAATGTACTATAAGTCCTCGAAAGTCCTCGAAGGTCCTCGAAAGTCCTTGTAAAGAAAGAATGTATCTTACATTCTTTCTTTACAAGGACTTTCGAGGAGAATTTGTAATCTTTTTAAAACCTCCTCTTTTTTCAAATTCAATATCGTTTATTCAAATTGGATTATTACATAATCACTTTTACACGTCAAAGAAGCTAACAAAGAAAATAATAAGACGTGTCAACTCACGCATGAATCCACATGTTCTCCCAGTAGCACACGTGGCGGAATTGCTTCCAGGTGTCCTGGTTGAGGACGACGCGGTTGTAGGTGTTCATGGCGGTGTTAAATTGACCTCGGAGTAGCTCCAGCCTGCCCTTGAACACCAGGAACCAGACGCTGTTCGGGAATTTCTGGAGGACGAAACATTTCGCTGTTTGTGTTGGTGACCGTATAATATAATCGAACCAACTGCAACCAATTTGAGGATTTTTGATATGTTCCTAAGTATAGAGAGTAAAAAACGATAAAAATATAAATATGTATTTTACGGGTAATACTAGAAGATTAAGTAAAAATAGGTTTAACCAAACTTTACAAACCATGCCATAAAACTGCGAATATTAAATCAAACTTAATTAGTTTTCGGCAATAGTTTTTACAATATACACCTAGGTCACTTGAATCAATATGTTCCTTGGATACCAGCACAGACTATAGTTAGCTATTCATCGAATATAGTAGTACCTGTACCAAATTTAAGCAATGAGGAACAGACATTGAATATTTGTCAGGACGCAGGGAAGGCTGACCCGATTGACATCAGCAAGGAAGACTGCAAGGGAAGTCTAATGAAAATAAGGATCACGAAAGCGCACAATTTGCTGCTCCGCTTTTCCGATACCTTTTCTAGGCATGATAGTTATTTAAAAACAGGATTGGTTAAGCACAAAATCAATACCAGAAACCAAGAACCCATTATTCAGAGGCGCCATTGATTCTATTAGCCATTGAGAAGTAGATGGACGATTTGATTCGAAATATGAACAAGTCGTGATAGAATCGCACACAGCGACAGGAAGAAATGAAAAGGTGCAAGTTAGAGCCCTCAGGATCGACTATCTTAGTCCGGGATGGAGTAGTTATGCCTTCCTTAAGGCATATGAAAACGACGAAGATCTTAAACGAATACATGGATGGAATTGTATGGATTGGTGAAAAGTTCACGACCAGCATTGGAAGACTTAGCCGGAAAAGGTAAAACGAGCAAGAGTTACAGAGCGCAGTGCAACAGTAGAACACATTTCAAGAGACCTTTAAAATTATGGGCATTAACAAATCCGACCAACACCCTACACCTACATCGACAGTCTGACGACATGGTGGAGAGACTCTTGACTCCAAATTCTTGGGCTTGTCCAATTAGTTAGCATCATCTCGGTAAAAAGCCATCAGAGACTGAGAAGCATACAGTCTGTTGTTTTTGTTAGCCTATAGGTCAGCCGTAGCTATACGAAATACTTCGCAACTCTCACTCGTGCAAATCAAAGGCTCAAAAAAACAAGCCGACTCCTCAGGTCTATGGTTCGAACCACTTTACAAGTTTTGCGTTTTTAGGTTATTTAATTACGGGGATTTACTAGAACATGAAGTAGTACTTATACACGGTGTTTCATAATAACCAATATATAATCAATGCGTTATCTAAAACTAATTATTAATAGTACATTATGGTACAAGTGTGTAATGTTGGTGATTACCGCTGAGGCGCATTGAGGCCCGAGCCGTCAGGCGAGGGTCTTAAGAAACCGAGGACGGTAACCATCAATACACACGTGTATCATACAACGTTTTTCAACACACTTCTGAATAAAACAATACTTAAATAAAAAACCATTTTACATAGTAGATAAAAAGTTTACTTAGAGAAACAATTAGTAAATGTGCAGTTAGTAAAATTATAATTAACTATTTTTGATGACATAGCGGTCTCATCAGATAGATTATTTATTGAAATACTTTCATGTTCTATTGTTATTTGTGATGGTTCATTATTCGTGTAGGTAGGTGAAATCCAATCATTGGACGTACTTGGTATTTCGCCAGTAGGATGCGTCTCAGAATCAAGTTTAATTCTTTTTGTGATTTTTGCACAAATTTCCTTCTTGTTTTGTATGGAATCTTCTACGTATGATTCTGCTACATTGCTAGATCGCCACCCGCCATGTCGCTTCAAAGTCATTATATCAGCTCCTGAATTTGCCAGCAATGTAGCTGAAGTTCTTCTGAAACTATGTCCAGTGTAGCTCTCAGCATCTACTAAAGTGTTGTGTTAAGAGCTGATTATAGTTGTCACTTGAAAGTTTTTGCTTTCAGTTTAAAATCAAATAACTCTGAAAGTATTGGGATTCCAGGTCTCTAACTTATATGCCCCTTAAATGTTATCGGGGTGTTCAGTTACACCCGGTATATAAAAGCGAAATACCACTCACTGATTAGGCACAAAATCTCAGAAACTATAACACCTACAAACTTGAAATTTAGCAGGTAGGTTCCTTATACGGTGTAGACATCTGCTAAAAATTTTACGATTTTACGAAACTCCACCCCTAAGGGGCTAAAACATGGGTTGGAAGTTTGTATTAGTATAGATATAACTAAGAAAGACGACACGGTTAGCGGTTAGGGTTCGATTCCCGTACGGGACAAATATTTTGTATGGCCTACAGAAATTTGTTCCGGTCTGGGCGTATGTGCATGTGATATTCTATGTTTGTAACTGTACCCACGACACAGGAGAAAATCCTAGTTTGGAGCGACGTTTTAAAAAAAAGCGTTTTATTCGTTTAACGCAAAACGTAGTTTGCGGACACAGCTAGAGGCTATATAGCAAAACTTTCGACAAAGATGTCAGTAACACCGTTCGCTATAATGTCCATTCAGTTCGCCCTTCATCAGGACGATTAGCAATCGAATGTAAAGCGATTGGAATGTTACAAAAAATATGAGGTTCCTACTTCTTCCACGGGCTAATGACCAAGCTTAAGTATGCCAATAGTTAGAGTGACAAAAGTGAAGTAATCGACTTAAAACAATAGAGTACAAACTTTCAAAGCACCAGAGGTACAAAGAGGTGTATTTTCCTGAACAAAAATATTTACATCAAATAAATGATAGATACTTATTGATTAAAAAGCGTGGGACGCGTTTTCTTAGTATCTAAGATATATATAGTATTATTATTGACAGGACATCCAATTAGAGGAGCAAAATCGTTAAGTACAGAGAAGACATCCCACGCTCTTATAGTTAACTTAGTTAATGCCTTACGCTAAAGCCCCCAGGGAACAGACAAGTACATTTAGCTCTGTTAATACTTTCAACAGAGAACTAATATTTATTTTATGTAACAGTCTCCGAAGGTAACTCGCGTAATTTTGCTATACAGTTACTGCCGGTTGCACCAAATTTACGTTTTACGATTTCGTAAAAAGTAACAACTTAATAACTAAAAATGGGTCGTTTCACTATTAAATATATGATTCGCGCCGTACATTTAATCTTTTTAAACGTAAAGGATAAAATAAAACTACAATTGAAACTAGATTATGGTGCAATTCTTACGTATTTATATTGTTTTTTTTTGCTATTTTGCGGTTGCGGCCATCTTGGATTGACATTGACCCTGAACATACATAATTATATTGACACCAGAATTATATGTGTGTACCAAATTTAAAATAAATCGCCAATCGGTGAACAGGAAGGGCCCAATTTGACCCAACAACAACAACAAAAAACAACGCAAACTAAATGAAGCCATTTTAAATATATTATACCGTTTTCAAAATATACAGTCTTCCATCCAAATACATACCTACATCAAATTAAATCAACATCTCCCGCCTTCGGAAAATACTTTAACGGCCGGTTGCACCAAGTTTTACGTTTTAGGATTTCGTAAAAAGTAACAACTTAATACATAAAAATCGGTCGTTTCACTATTAAATATGTAATTCGCGCCGTCCATTTAACCTTTATAAACATAAAGGATATAATAATACTTCAATTAAAACTAGAGGTGAGACATTATAGTGAAATTCTTACATATTTATATTGACTTTTACTGTGTGTTACTTTTACGAAATCGTAAAACGGAAATTAGGTACAGCCGACACGCAGAGTTTTGTTTATACTTCCGTATAGCACAGAATTTTTCTATTAACAGAATGAGTTCATCTGATTTAGATATGGATTTAACACCTGATTTCATAAGAGAAGAGGCTAAAGCAGAAGTTGTTGATTTAATTAAAACAAATTACTTATTTTTTCATTAGCTAATTCATGTTTTTATTTTAACTTTCCTTGTATTCGTAATGAAAAGCACAGTGCTTACCTCGGGATTAAGTCTTATTTAGTCCCTCGAGCTATAGGCCAAACCCCGTCTCGGGCTAAATAAGTTACTTTCACCCCTAGGGTAACAACAATGTACTATTATAATTTAATATGAGCGATTGATTGTTGGTAGAAAGGAGAATGATCAAGTTACGAGAAGTATGGGAATTCGTCTAAATTTTAAGCATTTTGCACACTAACGTAATTAAGTGAGAATTATAGTAATTTAAATTTGGATCTGGCTTATGTCACAAAAATTTGAATACATAAAGAATGAAAAAAAAAATAGCCGATAAATTAATGATTACTTTCTTAGAAAAGTACAAAAGCCTGATATCGAAACGTTGTTTTCACACTTTACACATAGTATGGCTGAACTTGTATACTGCAGCAACAAATGTAGTGCCTACCTTCAGTTGCTTCTTGAGAATCCTCTCGCAGAGCTCCAAGTCGCCGAAGGTGCCGATGAAGTGGCAAATGACGAGGTGGTACCCGAGCAGAGTCAGATCGCAGAGCACGGAGCGCATGCCAGGCGCATTCGAGGCCGCTTCTAGTTCGGCTAGTCCATGCACCTTTATGAAACAATACGAGGGAGGAGTAAAGACGCCGGTCGTCAGAACGGGCCTGAGCGAAGCGCGTAAATGTATAGGAAACCTCCAAGCTGCGCGGTTTTTTTGACGTTCCCTATACATAAGGTCGTCGTACTTCCCGCTCGCGACTTCGCCCGCGTTATTTTTGTTTTCCCGTGGGATTTTATTTCCGTAGGAAAATTTCCCTATGTCCTTCCCCTGGTCTCGAACTATCCCTATACCAACTTTCATCAAAATCGGTTAAGTAGTTTCGAAGTCTATTCAAAACAAACAATCAAATCTTTCCTCTTTATAATATTAGTAAGTATAGATAATACATGTAGAGCTCCTTAAAGGCCTTGATTCCAGAACCACGCAGAGATCGCCTAAGCTGAAATAACGCGCCCCACTACTTAAGTAGGTGATTTAGTTGTGTGAGTGCACGTGCTAATAACTACACTTCATCCACGTAAAAGTAGGGGTTTTCACTTCGCAGTTTAGGTACGTTTGGCCGGCGGACCGACCGGGCGGTATGTGGCAAAAGCTTGCTGCTCGGATCGCACGCTGGCCGCGTCGCACGTAATAATTTAGATTTTTATCGGTAATTTCTGTAACGATTATCGCCAAATGGGTATCGGGTCAGCGACGCGTAACGGAATAGGAACACTCGTGTCATGCAATAAATTTCAATTTCCCGTGCAGTCAGATGAAGGTCGTAAGAGTAGGTAAAGGACAATGCCAGAAGTTCTATACAAGGTTATTTTTTAATTATGACAAAAATTTTGTGTGCTTGTTCGGCCATGCAAACTGAACAACTTTCACTATGGAACCATCTTTGAAATCGCAAAAAAATCAGCTGTTCCATACATTTGGGTTCAGTGAATGTTGAACATTTGTATGGATGGAACAGCTGATTTATTTTCGATTTCGAAAATGGTCCCATAGTGAAAGTTTTTCAGTTTGCTTGTCTGAACAACACAAAATTTATGTCATAACTAAAAAATAAATTTACACGAATACGATAAACGACATATGATAGCTGTAATATTAGTAATTAAAATATAAAAGTTATAAATTCTCTAGATGTTGCGGTTTTTATAGTATACTAAAAACGAGTACAATTATCTTACGTTTCTCGAAGTGCGTTTGTGCAGAAAATTGTAATTGCCACAAATTAATAGTCAGACGCATTCATAATTCTTATAAATAAGTAGTTCCTAGGTTTTTCGATAATTAAAGTAATAAGTATATTAACCTTATACACTGAAGGCCTTACTAATAACCATTGTATACGCCTGATTTAGTTAAACAGTGTTTTGTCACGTTCATTCGAATGACATTTCAAATTCGAACAAAAGAGACAAAACACTGCTTAACTATACAAGGCTTATACAATGGTTATTAGTAGGGCCCAGAATATATAATAGTATTTCATACAGAACGACCACTCACCTCCCCGCACTCATTTCAAATACCTCATCCCACCCCGCACTTCGTTGTAGACATCACTGACACATACGCGCGCGATCGCTCGAACAAGTAGATGCGAGCGCTGGTCTATAACAGAGACAGCGCTATGCGGGTAAAAGAGAAGGCAGTCGCTGCACTTCTTGTGTCATTTCGATTGATAACCGCGTACTCAGCCCTACTAGATTCCACGCACACAATTGCGCTTGTACAAACGTCATTTGCTTAAGTAGTAGTAATACTCGTAGGTAATTGATTTGCGAACGTTGTATGGAGAGGCCGGTGTGTGCCTTATAGCCCACTATTTACTGGTAAGTCGAAGAAATCAATATTGTCGATAAATTATTAACCTATTACAATAGATTACCTGTTCCTTCACATAGATTCCGATCTTGTGGGATATCAGAGATTAATGTATGATGCTTCATTTCTAACGGTAAAATAATTTTTTGAATCGGTTAAAAGCAGTTTCTGAGTTTATTCAATACAAACAAGCTTATAAGCTGTTCCTCTTCATAATGTAAATAATTGTATTTTATCGCAACACGCAAATAGCAATTTATGCATCTCAAGATGATTCCAAATCACAAACAAAAAATGGGTAACCCAAAAACAAATCCACAAAGTCGTTATTAGGGGTACGTTTGAAAACGAGTAATATTTACTCGGGGTAGAGTGAATTTCACCCGATAGCGTTCGAGAACCACCCGAGTGAAACCGAGGGTAACCGACCAATTACTCCGCTCGTATTTCTGACTGAACGCATTAATGAAGAGTAATTTTCGCCTAACAGGAGTGAATTTCTCTCGGCCCCCAGTCAGCGTTAAATTTTACCTGACATTGACAGTTGACTGTCCTGTGATCTGGGGCTACTGATTTCGTTTTACAAATGTTAAGTAAAGCTTGGTGTAGTTGTAAAATAAATCAAGTTTGCGTTGCAAAACACAATTAGTCTGCTTTTCGTTTTTAATTGACAGAACCCGTTTGAAAATTCGCGAAGTGCGAAAATCACTCGATAGCGTTTGAAAACCAGTTAAACTTCTCTTTCTCGCAATATATCTATCCTTTTCTTTTTTACCGAGTGAAAACCTCACGGGTTTTCGAACGGCCCCTATATTTTCCAAATCACCCGATCCGTCTTCATTTCGTAACTTTGTCACCAGTTCACCACACCACAGAGTCATAAGAAAAAGTAAATGTCAAACAATATCAATCCAGAATTGGCGTTTAGTTTCACATTTTTAAATTATACCGTTTAAACGCAGAATATCCACTTCGCAAAAACATATGCAAGCACTTATTTATAAACATTAATAAATTATAACCGAGATGCGTATTTGATCCATAATGTTAAAAAGAGAACGGCATTTTTCGAAAACTTAATTGATGTTTTATTCTGTTTGTACCTACGTCGTACAACAAAACGCATGCGTCATTTCTTCGTTCTTATCGCAACGGAAATAGTAAAATAATTCAATATCCGCAACTTTTAAAAGTAATTATTAAATCAGTACAAGAAAAAAGTCATATAGATTTTTCGTAGATTTCATATTGCAGTAAATGGTGGAGCAGAATCTGGCATTGTCATTTTCATACCTAAACTTGGCTTCAGATTGATCCTTCTGTACTTTAGTACTATTATTTATTCTGTGGTAAAAGCGTTGACTATTCTGTGAACTATGGATATGTACGATTAGTCGTGTGATAAATCCGACAACACTCTTTGTATGGAGCAGCGCTGGAGCATTGTATAAAGGTGCGTTCCGAATTGCGATGATATAGATGTAAGCGCGCTAAGTCATTCCGAATCTTTAGCGCGATGACAGCATCCAACCTGACGTCATCGATGACGTCATTATATTCGACATCTTGCGTTTACGGCGATCACCTACCTTGTGTGATAATCGTTGTGAGTGCCCTGTCAAGTGTCAATGTCAGCGATTAAAAACAATGGACACGGTTACATTTATTGTGAGGGACGAGGAAAATAATACAGTAGTGATTTTTCTGTTGTCTACTTAAGTGCCCATTAAATAATGGTTAGGTGAAATAATTATGTGCCGTTGCTAAAATTTATACGTCAACATCTAAGAAAACGTCAGTAGCCTTATTCACAAATCTTCGGAATCAAGCAGAACCAATTCAATTCGGCTTGTGTTATTTACAAACGTCGGAAATAAACTTTCCGTCTCAATTCATAAAGTTTCCGTCGACGGGCTATTCACAAAATATGTCGAATTGAATATTTTTGAAATTTCGTTTGGTGTGACATTAGGTTTCAGAACCATTTCTGAGACCAATTTGCTGTCGGAAACTTTATCGGAAGTGACAAACACAATAAAAAACCAGAGATAGAGCAGCTCTTGGGCTATCCTAATTACCCCCATGTATGTTCCGCGATTTTTTGTAGTTTTCGAGTTATGAATTTTTTACTGAACTTTTCAGAATTTACGACCTGAACAACTTAAAAAATTTCAAAGAAAAAAGTTCAAGACTTTTTTCAGATATTGTTTTTGCTACTGAATCTCTATTAGTTATATTATGCTTAAAATATTCATCTTTGTACCTTTCATGAAAGTTATGAAAATGTTAGTACAAAGTTAATAATTAACATTTAGTAAATTATGACTTAAAATTTCAGCTTAAAACTTAAAATCCTAACAAGTGATTTCATGATTCCTAATGAAGTGTAAAAATTTTGCCAAACTGACGGCTTTTAAAATCATTAAAAAAGTAGCACTTAATGGACTGCTTTCGCTAAAATCGGCCTTCAAAGAGCGCGAGGTGAAAAATTCTTAATATTAGCCATCTGATGACAATATTTTTTTGTTATTTTATCATTCTTGAGGGTAATTAGTTTGTTAACTAATAAAAATGACAGCAGGAAAGCTAAGATTTAGACATTTAGAAGTTTAATTTTTAGAAGATTCATTTAGCTCTCTACGGTGTGATGCTTCAAAATTGACCAAAACATAATAAATCCAAAAAATCGTTATGAAGGGCGGGCTAAATAAAGCAAAATGTAATTTTTATTCATTATTTATTAAGTAACTACAAAAGGTGTTCCGAAGTCGTATCGTTTGCGTTCTAAATAGCATTTGTCGAATCGATTTGCCTTGGATCCGAATGTTTGTGAATAAGGCTGCAGCTTCGAAAGCGCGTAAACTATGGTTCCGAATGGCCAACTCTCATTTGTCAATGTTAACGCGATATCTCATTCGGAACAATTGTGAGCGTTGAGCGTTCAGACCGCTCTCATCGCTATAAGCTCATTCGGAACGCAGCGCTGTGTCGCGCGGGTTCAGACAATTATGACTATTAGGACAACATCTTAATCAGAACTATGTATTAAGAGAACAAAAAGTGATAAAAGAAGTTATGGAAGTAAAAGTTAGTATGAAACGTTATTTGCTAAGTATGGTATATATGGTATATCTCTAATGGTTATTTTACTCGAATTTAAAATTATTAATTTGGGTGAATGTAATATCGTGTACTGTCTTAGAAAGAAAATAGTCCACAATGACGTTATTGTTGTCAGCTCATAAACGACGTCAGAGAATGATTTACATTTTGTTATAAATAATCTCAATGAAATTTACATAATCCAAGGTGAACCGTGTATGGATTTTCATTGTGTTCTTATAGCAGAGCTCCATTAGGTCGTGTTCAGAAGGTCACTAATGACTCCACAAAACATTCCATCGATAGTATGTATGTAGTAGTGAGGGCAATTGAGTTCACGTTCACGGTTGTTTATCATCATAACAATTTGCTGTATGTAACGGAACAGATTTGACCTGCACCTCGTCAGATAACGATACACATAAGATTAGATTACAATTAGATGACTTTACGGCACGAATCCACCATCGAAAAAAGTCGTATAAGTAATTTCACAAGCACGGCGTAATGAAGTATATGCTTATAATGAGAAGTTATAATAATTTTTTCGCACTACCTACCCAAAAATGACATATTCATTGTCATGTAAACCATTAGTAAGTTATTTAAAGCCTCAAAAAACAGGGATTGAATATTGTACTGAATTTCCTTCTCTCCCTAGGAATGACGGTGTGTAATAAATGGCATAATGTCAAAATGTGTAAGGGGCCAGATGGTAAGAATGTCAAAATATACAAAATCCTCATGACAAAATGCCCAAATGTCAGAATGTTCACATGACGAAATACGCTGAGATACTTAATGTCATAGAGCCAGACAGCATAAGTGACAAAATGTTCACTTGACCAAATACGTTAAAATCAAAATGACCAATTGCTAATATGCATATGTCAGTATACACACTCATTACTATATATGTAAAAAAACAGCTTTAGTCCAAAATCAACCGATTTAAAACCATGTGAAAAAGGTTTTAAATGAATTGAAGTCATACCTAACACTCGCCAATTCTTACTCTAATATATAAATGCGAAAGTGAGTTTATTTGTTTGTTGCGCCTTCGCGCTCTAACTTCTCTGCTGATCATCGCGAAATTTTACATTTATAATATCCTTCCGGCCCAAAACCTTATCCATACAGACATCCAGACGGACATAGAGTACCTTTCTCCCGAAAAATGACATGGTTCCTGAGGGATGTCTACAAAAGTTTTAGAGCCAACGAATCCGTTGGCGAATGTTTCGTCTGTCTTTGGTAACCTACAACATTTACTCATGGTTTTTCATCATCACAGCTCATATACGTCCCAACCGAGGGGCACGAGCCTACCCTAACTAGTTAGGGTGATTAGTCCTAGGCTTTAGTCAACCACACTGGCTCAGTGCGGATTGGTTGACTTCACATACACCTTTGAATTACTTCGCAGGTGTATGCAGATTTCCTCACAATGTTTTCCTTCACTGTAGGAGCGTCAGATAACATACAACGTACATATGAAATTCGTTAAACGAAAAACACATTGGTACATGTCAGGATCGATCGCGGGCCTCTCGATTCTACTTGGGGCACAGTCCAGTGCCGAGGCCACAGCGCCACCGACGCTCTCAGAACGGGGCAGCTGTCAGACTCGTAGCTCGCGGCAGAAAATCTGCCGGGTTGCCCATGGTGCACTACGAGGAGGTGGTCTGACATCGCACCCTGAGGCTCGAGCCCCTGGTCTGGGAACTCCGACCTCTGTTATTCATATTTCTCATGTGCAAACTCATTGATTAACCTCCTGGTTTGCCGAGGTCTGATGCCAGGTTTTCTGTGTGAAAGGTTTTACTAAGGCCAAATGTTCAGGTTAAGGTGCCTAGCTAAGAGGACAGAAGGATGATTTATCTCACCGATGTATACATTTTCTCGTCAGGCAATATTGCGTTTGTAATATCCTGTCATCATTGCATTCCAACATTAGAGCGTTTTAACAATTACACGTTTTGAAACAATTTGACATCAATACATTTTGACACTCTTACCATCTGGCCCTCAGAATAACAACTAATCTGGCCCCTTAAACATTTTGACATTATGTCATTTATTACCCGGCGTCGTAAAAAAATAATTTGGGACACCAAAGTACTCGAATTTTGATAGAAAATCATCTTTTATTGTTAAACAAAATTATTAGCACAAAAATCCGTGAAGATATTAAAAAAAATTTTTACAAACAAAAATTTTTTCTTGTCATGGTTTATATAATTTTTAGGTTCAGTACTCTAAGCCAAAAAAGCAAAGGGGTTCAAGCCGCATACAGCCACATCTTCCGCGTATTTTCTTTCTCCCGTTTGTTCGCATGAGTACAACTTTCTCAGGATTCCAACATTTGGTAGTTTCATACAAGTCTGAGCATGAATCCATGTTTAGGAACTGTGTAGTAAAAAGTAGAAGTTTCGTGATTTTTTAAATATTTTTTATTTGTGATTTAATATTAATATAAGCTAATTATGATTAAATGCTGCATTTCTTACGTATTTGTTTTTATTCTCTCGCAGGTTGTGCGAAAAGTAGAGTATTTTCCTCTGGGATAAAGCAGTCTTAATCTTGGGTGAGTTTAAGTCCTTTGCTGCACTCAGGGCTCTAGTCTTTAGGCGCTACCTTCCCGTTTTCGAACAATTTTGATCTACTGTACCGCCACGAACAAAAACATACAGTTCTAAAATGCATATATGATAATATTTCACTAGAATTGGCTACAAAAATGCATTTTCTTTCCACTTTTCCCTAAAATTGATTAAAGCGTGTAAAATGTGACGTTTTAGTTCGGTCACAGCGCATAAGCGACATTAGAAGCTATGCCATTATTAACTATATTACAATAAAGAAGTCGCCGTGCAAGAGTAATTTCCTGGGAAACCTCGCCTTATTAACATGACCTTCCTATTTAGTCCTTCGTTACGCTCGCGATTCAAGTCAACACCCCTGACATAAGGCACTGCTTTATCCCTTTGGTTAATAATCTATTAAACAGCATGTCAACATTGGGCGAATTGAAGAACAGTAATTATATTCATTCATTCATTCGTATTAGGTAAACGTAAACAAAGGATTTTATGAAGCTCGAGAAGAATTGAACTCAGCAAGTGTAAAACTGTGATCTTTACTCCCATGGGAAAGAGGCGTGAGCATATTAGTTATGCAGGTATGTACAAGAATACATTATTATTTCTTATATAATTTCAAGCTATCATTGTGGCATTAAATAAGTATTTTGTAATGACTTATTTCAAAGTCCCGAAATACAATCATACGGCCTGCATCTAACATTGCACTACCACCAGCGCGAGACCCATATCTATTTATACTTATAAATCGAAATCAAATCTCAAACGGAAGACTTCCACCCAATCGAAACTATTCGAAACTCACCTAGCACCATAATAAATACATTCTCTTATACGCACTAGGCTACAGCTAGCTAGAGGACTAGATACTGTCTTATTTTATTTAAGCTCAGCACCTACATTAACAGCCGAAGCCAATAATAAAAAAGTATATACTACACCGAAATAAATCGATACAATTTTATGAAGCATGCGCATGTGGGTACGAGTGTTTGTGTGTGTATGTGGGTGTGTGTTTGGGTGGTTGTGTGTGGGTTGTGTTGTGTGTGTGTTGTGCGCGTGTACATCGATGCAACGACGGTATTATCGCAAAAATTCTTCGTGTGGAAGGGGGTTAAAATGTGTCATTTAAGAGGTGGGCGTGCAATAGTTAAATTTAAAAAAGTTTGTAATTTCTGAAAGTGAAAATAGACCTTGTTGCCGGAAAACCCGACGAATTCAAGTAAGCTGATTATCTTCGGCGGCAGCAACGAGATCATTAGGTTGAAGGTCGCAATGCCAAGGCGCACGCCACTCTGAAAATGGGTCTTAGATTCTTCGCAATCCCATTTTTTCTTTGGCAGGATCTTCGCGCAATCTCTGAAAACATAATACATACGTTAGCATTGGTTATAGGTATATGTTCATTTTGATTACGTATCCTACAGAATCTATGCATGTGATTATTCTGTAGTGCTACATTAAAGGACATTGCTCTGCGTCCATACATTGTTCGCCCCAATACCGACAGCATTGAAATAATACTTTTTGTATAATTAGACATTAGTAACATTAGTAAAATGAACATAATATGGGGAGCATAGGTGGCGCTGTGGACTCGGCACTGACCTTCCGATCGGGAGGTCGTTCAATTCCGCCATGTACCAAATACCAATGTTTTTTTTGTTTTGCGAATTTCATATGTACATTTGTCTGACGCTTCTATGGTGAAGTAAAACATAGTAAGGTAACCTGCATACATCTGAGAAGAAATTCAAAGGTGTCGTGAAGTCCACCATTCCGCATTGGGCCAGCGTGGTTGACTATGGCCTAAACACAATACTTAGGGTAAGGCTCGAGCCTACATCAATTTTAAATTTATTAAGTATATGCAGATGTTTTTCAGATACCAGTATTAAGCATTTTTTATTTCTTTTTCTAGTCAGAAAAAGCCATTTGATATCAACGCCATCTATAGACAACATTAACTTTTTTTAGCTCGCTTAGTATGCGGCTTGACGTTATATTAGTTACCGGAGAGGATTTTTCGCAAAATTGGACACTAGCAGCAGCTAGAGAATTGAAATTTATTTCTTAAGGGCGTTGGCTTTATTTAGCCTTTGATAAATTGATAAATTTAGACTATTTAACTACCTACCTACTTAGAATGCGTTGCCTACTAAAGATTTAAGAGATACAACATAAAATTTAAAAGAATTTTTTTTTAACACAATTAAATAAAGAAAAAGTATCAGTATTTCCGACAACACCTAAGGAATTTACTTGTAGCTATTGTAGCAGCTCTTGACTTTGATTGTACCCTTGATGAGTCCCGTTAAGTCTTCGCCCTCCATGATGGTCATTGCCGCTTGCAGCAGCAGGGCTTCGGCGTAGCACAACTCTGCGTGGGCTTCAACATCCGTGTAATTGCCATAATTAGACTGTAGACAATAGTTTTTAGGTTAAAGCATACTTTAAATATTTAATTATTAAATCAGTTATTTGGTTGTTATAAAGAGTGGATAAATTTGGCTAAGTTTAATAAAGTAATAATAACGTATGTTATAAATTTATAATTCACAAGTTATAATCCCGATTTACAGATAGGGATGATAGTACCAAATATGGATGAAACGAGGCAAGCTAACTCTCACTATTTTGACTGTCACGTTTCATTTAATGGAAATGAAATCAGAAGTCAACTAGCGTAATGCATGATATTTTTTTATTTTTTAAATTAATCATTCACATCTTTATAACATAGAAAAAAATATAAATAGGCTCTATTTATATTAGTGAGGTTGCAAATTTTGTGAGAAATAATATGCATTACTTTGAAGCATATCCCAACGGAAACCGTCAAGATGGCAAATTAAAAGTAACTCATAGTTGCAAGACAACCCTTCGGAAAGTTAGTATTAACTGTATGGCACCTACTGTGTATAACAAAATTCCATTGTGCATTAGGTCTATATCTGACAATCATCAGTTTAAAACTACACTCAATGGTTTTCTTGCTACTAAAGCGTATTACAATCTTCAAGTCTTCTTAGATGATAAGACAACTCAGCAGTGGAAACCACAATAATTCTATCCATTTATTATATTGGTTTAATTTAACTGTTTAATTTCTTATTTGACATCATAATTCCCTAATTTGACTACATAAATTATTTTGTACCTATAACATAACTTTCATTGACATTATAAATACTATTATTATTGTTTTATTTATGTGATTTTAAATATTATTATGATCGTGGTTATCCTAATTTGACATTATTTATTATTAATGTATTTAAGCTTGTTTAGAATAGATTAATTTCTTATTTGACATTGCAACTTATTTGACATTGTAACTTATTTGACATCATAATTCCCTAATTTTACTACAAAAATTATTAGTATCTATTTTATAATTAAGTTTTATTGACATTGACATTATAAATATTAATATTTTAGTGACTGTAATTATTATGAAGATCGTGGTTATCCCAATCTGACATTTATTTATTATTATTGTATTTAGAATCTTGTCATGTTAATTTTTAATTTACTTCTCATATGCCTATGGCGAATCATGGCTGTACTCTGTTTGTATTACATTTAACACCTATGTATATACCCATGTTTTATGAGCAAATAAAATGATTGATTGATTGATTGAAATAGTCAAATTCTTTTTCAAAGTGAAATTTAAAATATTGAATAAATTTGAGCCGTTCAAACGCCACCATTTAGCACGCGTTTTTGATGATGTCATTGGTTGTGTCCCGTGTTTGTTTACTATAATAGCGTTATAGTTACTTCATACTTATTTTCAGTTTTAATTGCTATACAAATCACGGAAGTAGTTGAAAAACCTTCTTACAAGTATTGTATGGTACCGAACTGCAAAAACACTGTTATTAGTACACCGAATAAAGTTTTTTTTTCGTATTCCACGCGATGCGAAAGTACGAAAAAAATGGTGTAAGATGATGAGAAGGGATATTGTATCTCCATTATCAGTTGTATTTTGTTGTGAAGATCATTTTAACGTAAGTATGCAATATTTATGTACAGCTTAGTGTGAATTAGCAATGAACCAAAAGAAGGTCGGTTCTGTCTAAACTAACCTAACCTAGCTTACAAAAGTGTATTAAATATTTCTCTAGAGAGCTTACTTATGTCTTTATTATCGGAATATCGTATTTATCTAATATTTACAAAACGTATATAAATATATCATTCTTGAGTGAGCTTCAATAATACATATTGTTACGTTTGTGGGGTGGGTGTTGTATAGAAAATTCGCGAAACACCGACAATTATTGAAAGGATTTATTTAAGCACTAATTCGATCAATTTACTAAACACTGAAAACTACTTTACAATCACTGAACACTTTACAGTAGCACTTTACTAAACACTGAACTCTAATGACACAGAACACTTCACTATAACACGCTTCTAAGTCGCAGAGCAGATGATCGCTTCAAGTCGCTTTGTATCGCTTGATCCGCTCGATTTGCTTCCTTGAAAAGAACTGTCCGTGCACATTCGCCTTCGCGCTTATATAGTAGGACCGGTGAACATTCGAGGCATTCGAGAATGTTCTATTCTCGAACATTCCGTACCCGGTCGATTGTTTGTCACTCGAATGTTCCGTGGTACGCCTTAGCGCTAATAATCGCTTGATCCGCTCGATTTGCTTCCTTGAAAAGAACTGTCCGTGCACATTCGCCTACGCGCTTATATAGTAGGACCGGTGAACATTCGAGGCATTCGAGAATGGTCTATTCTCGAACATTCCGTACCCGGTCGATTGTTTGTCACTCGAATGTTCCGTGGTACGTCTTAGCGCTAATATAGTAGGACCGATGAACATTCGAGGCATTCGAGAATGTTCTATTTCAGAACATTCCATGTCCGATCGATTGTTTGTCACTCGAAAGTTCCGTGGTACGCCTTAGCGCTAATATAGTAGGACCGATGAACATTCGAGGCATTCGAGAATGTTCTATTGCAGAACATTCCGTGTCCGATCGATTGTTTGTCTTCCCGAAAGTTCCGTAGTACGCCTTCGCGCTTATATAGTAGGACCGGTGAACATTCGAGGCATTCGAGAATGTTCGATTCTCGAGTATTCCGTACCCGATCGATTGTTTGTCGTTCCTTCTCGAAAGTTCCGTCGTATTCCCGGTTATGTTCTGTCTCTGTCAGCATGTTCTCTGTCAACCAGCACGCCTAGAAGTTTCTAGATGCATTTCGATCTATCTTTTGTATCTTGAAGGGGCTGACTATTGCTCTCTTTCTTATCGTGTTATCTCACTCACTCCTATTGAAAATTTAGTCATATATCGAAGTGTGCTTTAAAGGGCCATAACATTGATTTACTACCAAACGTAGATAGAGCACTTCATACAAAAACGCGCTTGAAATCTGTCACCTAATCGACTATACATTTGTACGCTGTTAAATAGGTAATTGAATATGCACACCCGAATTAAAATTACCATAAAGAAAGTACCGTATTTATCGAATTCAACCTTATTCTTTATTATTACGGCAACTATTTGAAGAACAACCGTGTGCAGTTACATCATTTCATACCTAGCCACATTAAATTTGACGTTTCAGTAATTGCTACAAGAAAATATCAACTTTATATTCTCAAACATAATGCTCAAAATTGCTTATCCAACGCATGGAAAAGAACTGTATGAGGCCCGATTGGGCAGTTCTTCACCGGCCCACTTTTCGAACGTTCATGCGTTATCTACGTTTGGTAGTAAATCAATGGGCCATAAGGAGTCTTGAAAACGCCAGAAAACGGGTTTTCAGGTTATGGTGTGGTTCGATATCGGGTAGCCTCAAACGGACTGAAAACATGTTTCAGGCGCCTGAAAACAACGGCAACTTGGGTAAAATTTCGATATTCTAGTATGTGGTAGTGCACCTTCTTAAACGCCCTGAAACGTTTTTAGGCTGCTGAAAACGCTTCTAAGGCCAAGAAAACCATGCCGAAAGTTACTTATACCATCGGCGTAACAATATAATATTACGTGTAAATTATAATGATAAAGACGTAAATTAGGAGTTTAGGAACAACTTTATTGACAAATGGTTATGTATAGGTTATGTTTTCTTTGTAACATTTACGAATAAAAATCTATGTTATGGACTAAAATATACCTTGTAACATAATAATTACCTTGCAGCTTTGTCCGTCCTATAACCTCTGCGCTCGTAAAATCGAGATTTGATGCATAATATGCTGATATTATAAATGCATCTATTTTCGGGAGATTATCCGATTGTGCTTTGACAAAACCAGTTTCTGTCATCGTTCTAGATTGACTAGAAATACAGGGTATATGTGACGGTGACCCTTTTCTTTTAACAGTGAATTCAGATTCAGACCATGATCCTAATTTGAAAATCACTGAAATTTACTCCCGGAAAATTCACAAATTTTCCGAATTTTTTTCTAAATTTTCTGGTGTAATATAACTAAGTTATCGTTTACAAATCAAATTCTGTCAAAAAACCATAATAAATACACAAAATACCTTTCTGATTATAGTTCCAAGGCTCTCGACAAGGGAGAAGTTTTTTCTATGTTTATTGCAGAGGGTGATGCAAAGTTTCAGGGCCGAAAGGGCGCGATTGATTTGCGCATGATCAAATGTTAAAATCGCTGGAATAAACTCAAATATTGCTGCCCCGAGGCTGTGATACAGAGAAGTGCGGCACCTGCAAATTAACCAAAATAAGTATAATATTTAAAGCCGCTTTAAGAATTGGACACAATTGTATAATTTTTAAACATACCAAGGCGACATTATTTCCCTGGCTCCAGACAAATCATTTTTAAAAAATTTTCTAATAGCCACTTCACAGTCTTCAAAAGCCAACTGTAAATCCATGTCACATCTAAAACGAAAAGGTATTATAAATTAAGAAAAACAAACTTCTGAATATTATATTTGAACTAAATACAAAGAAGGTTTGTTAATGATGCAGACGGACGATCTGAGACGAAAGGGATCATTCCACTTTGATATGAAAATGTATTTAACTTTGCTCTAATAAGAAAATAAAGAATGGTCTCTCATTAAATATATTTTGTAAGATAGACGAAGTAAATATTGGGATTTGAGGACTGAAATTTTTTGTCCTATATTTTATTGCTAAATTCAATATAATCTCGCAGTATACATGCGGACTTTATGCTATATTCCATAATGTCAAGACTAAACCAAATGATTCTGAACTGATGATTATTATCAATACCAACTGCAAATAAAATATAGTCACTTATTTTAACGCAGGAGATGCATGATTTGTGAAGTAATTGATCGAATGAAACTAAAGTGAATTGCAATTTCTGTGAATCTACCTACACTAATATTATAAAGGTAAAGTTTCAAAGTTTGTGAGTTTTTTTGTAGTAGGCTCAGGGACTTCTGAAAGTTATTTGAAATTCTCTAACCGGTAAAAAGCTACATAATTATTGAGTGACATAGACTGTGATTAATAAATGTTTAACTAGTGACTCGCCCCGGTTTCGCACGGGTAGCAGTTTTATTTAAAAAAGCTTATCTAAATACAAGGTTACTTTTGAAACAGGGGCCAAATATTGTGTGCTCGTTCAGGCAAGCAAAATGAACAGCTTTTACTATGGGACTCATCAAAGAGGCGTCCTATCGCCACTACTTATTGTCACTTGTTATTGACCGCTTGTTAACTGAAGCCTCTGAAAAGGATTTAGATGTTCAGGGCTACGTAGATGACGTGCATGCGTCATTGGTCTTATTATCATCAATTGATGGTGCATTGAGAAGAAATTGTCGGTAAACCAAAACAAATAGGCAATAGTTTACTTTACCGGAAAGCGCAAGCTAAACAAGCTGGTAAATCCTGTTTTAAGGGGGACTCAAATACCTTTTTCCGCAGAAGTCAGATACTTGGGTGTATATGATCGACCAAAAATTGACGTGAAATAATCACATTCACAATGTAATGCAAAAGGCAAAAAGTGCTTTAGAAATACGTTGTCGTTTCGCAGGAGCGAAATGGGGCATAAGCCCAAAAATCGCCCTGTGGATGTACACTGCGTCAGGCCTATGGTAAAATATGCCTGCGTGGTTTGGTGGAAAAAAGTCACATAAGTGACAGTTATCAACAAGCTAGGCGGTCTATAACGAACAGCTTGACTTATGATAACTGGCGCCATGTCTACAACCGCAGGAGCTGCGCTAAATATCCTGCTGAACCTACCGCCCCTTCATCTATTTATAGTGAAGAAGGTAAAAGCTTTGTTTACATTAAGAACAGGAGCGTGAGACACCCTCATGAGGACTCATCTTGAAATCGCGAAAAAAAATCAGCTGTTCCATACAAATGTTCAACATCCATTGAATGGAAAAGAAATTCTATTAAAAAATCCGTCAGTTCTTGATTTTAGTATGAAAATCTAACCACACCATTATTTAATAATTTGTTATCAAAATTTTTATATTCTAAATTTACCAGAAATAAAACAAAACAGCTAAAATTATCTATGACGGCAGAAAGCAGGTAAAGAAAAATATGGTATTTTCTTAACTTAGTAGGTAGCGGTAGGCACATTGCGATTAAATTATACTCAGTTTTCCGATTTTATTTAGATATCGTAAAATGCCTATATGACTTTAAAACCTATACTTACTGGACAAAAAAGTAACCTAGCAACTCGACGATCAGCGAGTTTTATCAGCGAATGGTACAGTACAGTAAAGGCAAAGGTATCAAACAGAAAGTTATCTCTAACAAAATAACAAACTAACACACGAGTTGTCAAAGTAGAATATTTGACCTATGCCACAGCTATGTGGTGTACTATGGGTGTACTATTTAATTCAATTTAACTCTTTTCCTATATTCCCATACTTAATGGTAGTATAACAAGACGGACATTCAAATCAAATAAATACAAAGTTGTTTACATACTTTGAGATTTCTTCGGCGGCGTCTTCGAATTGATCCTGGGAAATAAAGAGATGTAGAGTTCAGATGATGAATGTGCTTTTTACACTCGATTATGGTGAACAATATAATACTTATTTGTATGCATATAAATATTCAGATTCTCAATTATTTAAGTTAAAAACATTTATCGCCTTCTTTCTTGTGAAACTATAACATAATAATCTAATTCGCAATCACCTATGATGTTTGAAATTTTTTATTACAGTAAGAACAGACGAACTAGTATTAGTTCGGTTCGTGGTTTTTTACGCGCGTTTACCGCAATAATTAGCTCGAAATAAAACCCTATAACCAAACCAGCGTGATGTAGAAGGCCAATTGTCATCTTATAAGGAGCAATCTATCAGAGGAGCATATAAGGGCTGCATTATGATGATGATTACATTGCACAAGATAGGGTGTTAATTATTCATACTGACCGGAATGCCAAACTGAAATGGGAATGGGCGGGTCATGTGGCACGCAAGGGCGATTCATGGAGCAAGCGATTACTCGAGTGGCGACCATGGGGTCAAAAGCGTCCCCCAGGAAGACCCCAGATGCGTTGGGATGATGACATCAAAATGACAGCTGGGAAAAAGTGGCGTCATGTCGCACAAGATCACGATGAGTGGCGTAGTTTGAAGGAAGCCTACACCCGAAGGGTCGAGACAGGGTAGAGATAGAGAGAGTCTGACCGGGAAAAATTATTTTTGTTAAAATACAAACAGTTTTACCTAACTTTTCCATTTCATACGGAAGTTATGTATACAGACGGGCCATTATTAGTAGTGACCGGACTTCTCAAGTTGCCCTTAACATATTATTAGTATGGAACTATTGAGGCGCACCATAGTTTTAAATATTTCTGACTAAAACTTATTTTTTTATTGTGCAAAGCGTTAAATTATTCAATTTTTAAACGGTTTTATTTATAATTTTTATTTTAAAAAAATCAGAAATTCGGTACCCGCTTTCATATCTACGTTCAATATCATTGTAAATCCAAGATGTCCGCCACCACAAAATGGCGCACATTTTTTTAATCAACACGCCCAATATGGATATCAAAAGAAAGGGTAAGAATACATAGTAAAAAATATTAAGTATTAAATAAAAACTTGACAATACTAATTAGATAATTTTTTAAGTTAAACGGTATTATTGAAAATAAAGATAGTGATGATATAGATAACGTTCTGAAAAGCTAAAAATTAATTAGGTAGACCCCATGCACCAGCCAGTCATCACACCACTCTCATCAATCTAGGGCAGGGTTTCCCAACCAGTGAGGCGCGCGCGTGAGGGGGGGGGGGGCGTAGAGTGAACTAAGGGGGGGCGCAGCGAGCGGCTCCAGATTACACTATATAAAGAATATTTATTAAAACTGTTCATATAAACCAACCCAAAATTGACTATGATTTACATGTCAATTTTGGGTTCAATGACATTAGGACCGTATAAACAGCTAGGTAGAGATGGGCTATTTTAATAATGAGTTTTCAAAAATGAATTGATTATTTATTTGTTATTTTGAAACACCGTGTATATGTTACAGTCATAGTGATTAAATAGCTATTATGCATAATAGCTGGTTATTATATACGCGGTGTTTCATAACAACCAATAAATAATCCATGCGTTATCTAAAACTAATTATTAAAATTTGTTTACACATAATGTCATTCAACCCAAAATTTTCATGTATATAGTATCATCATCATGTCTATGATTTACATGAAAATCTTAATTTGGCACCGACTTCAATATAGAAGTGTGATGTCTGTACCTATTCTTATATTATTTTTAACTTTTCAGTGTTTTTGAAGTCGGTTTTTATTTTTTGTAAAATGCAGCTGGTCCACGGGAATCTTCTCAGGTGGTTTAGCTCGTACATTGCTAACAGATCTCAGCTAGTCGTTTTAAATAGCTACAAGTCGAAATGGATGCCAGTTCCATCCGGTGTTCCTCAGGGATCGCTCCTTGGTCCCCTTTTATTCATCACCTTCATAAACGACGTAGATACTTGTTTTCAAAACTCAGAATTTTTTCTATTTGCTGACGACATTAAAATCCTTAAAGAAATAAAAAACGTCAATGACTGTATTTTATTACAACAGGATTTATTGCGATTTGAAAACTACTGCAAGCATAATAAACTTGACTTGAATGTTTCTAAATGTAATACTATTGTTTTTACTAGAAAAACAAAGCCAATTAAATATGATTACTCTCTTAGAGGCCATAGTTTAACTGTTGTTGACCATGTAAGGGACCTGGGAGTGATCCATGATTCGAAGCTATTATTCGACAGACACGTGGATGTTGTAGTTAAGAAGGCCTCGAAAGTTCTTGGATTCATTATGAGATCGTGTTCACGATTCACTAATTTGAAACCCATCAAGATCTTATACTGTGCATATGTTCGTAGTATCCTCGAGTATGCGTCTCAAGTCTGGAATCCCCAGTACAGAGTGTATGTAAATCGAATTGAGTCCATCCAACGAAAGTTTTTAAAGTACTTACAGTTCAAATCAAAGAAACGCGATATCGATTACTATGCACGATGCAGGCGGCACCATTTTCTTCCTCTTGAGCTACGTAGGGATGTTGCGGATATAACATAACTTAATGAACATTGCCAATGGTCGTGTTGACAGTTCGCAGTTATTGAATAATATTCATTTACGCATCCCTAATAAAAATCGTAAACATCCTTGCTTAAGCGTGCCGCAGTCAAGCACAAACTACCGCCGTAACGCATTCTTCAGTAGAGTTAGTAAAAGGTTTAATGACACAGTTAGCACTTACCCTCACTTAGACTTATTTTGCACCAGCCCCTCCGTGGCTAGACGTCTACTCGCGAATAGATTTATGTCTCCAACTCGTTGACCGCTATTTGCTATTTTTCTTATTGTTAATTTTTTTTTAATTGTTCATTTTTTAAATATATTATTACCTACTTCAATGAAATGTCCTTTAGCTAGTTATTGGTGAAAACTAAAGGCTTTTTGTAATAATTTAGCCCTTGTGACATACGTAATGTATAACATATATGCTGTTTGTTTTCCATTAAATATAAAAAAATATAAAAAATATCAGGATTAATTAATTTCGCTGTAACATACACACACACACTTACACATACAAATATATATTATCATACATATATATATTCTGATAGTCTAATCACTTTTTGCTTTTTGTTGCTTTAATATAAGTATTATTGTAATCATTTTATAATTTTCTTGTTCGCCACCGTTTCGGAGGAGGGCGTTGATGCACGCGACACAGTGACACTATTGCGGGTACTTATCATCGTTTTTCTTATTGAAATGTAATGTTGTTAGTATTATTTATTAATAACAATAAATAAATGATTAATAAAAATAAATTATATTATTTATTTTGTCAAAAGAAATTTGACGCGCCCCACGATTTTATTTTCGCGTCTGATCAATGCCCTACTGATGACGAGAGTGGTGAGATGACTTTTAGCTTTTTAGTACATTATCTACATTATCACTATCTTATCATTATCATATACAATAAAACCGTTTAAATTTAAAAAAAAGTCAATATTTACACGGCCCAGTACTTAGGGTGCAACCACAGATTAGATAATAGTTACTACGTAACAGATACATCACTCCCTTAGAAACGCTCGAATCGTTGTAATAATAATAGCCAAAACCGACAGACAAAAGTCGCTGCAAGAAGAAAAGGTCTCTATGAACGCGCGCCGAGAGTCGAGATTCCCGCGTACACCACGTGATTGCGTCATCGAGCGAAAACTTAAGGGTTGTACAGAGAATATAAACAAAATAGTTAAAGTAAAACTTGAATGTTATTATTTTATTAATATACGTAAGATTATAATGAAATAAAGGTATTGCTCCCGACTCAAATGTGCTTCAATTTTATAAAATGATAATAATAATAGTACTTACTTTATTTGCAAGAATATGGTAAAATACATGATTGGTGTTAATCATTACATTATTCTTCATGTAAGTCACGGATTGTTGCCGCACTTTTTAAAATTGCCTCACAACTTGCATATTATGTGCAAAATCAGCCAACTGCTTATGCATACATAAATTACGAACTTTCATCTTTAAGCTCATGTAACGCATATTTAATTATTTTAGTTTATATACAAGCTACAATTATTTTTACAGACCTCAAATATTTTGAGGATATTTGCCGCGGTGCGGATTGTTGCCCCACCAGTCAAATTGAGTAAAAGGATAGTTGCCCCTTTGGGAAATACATTCAAATTTGAGTTAATCACTACATGAAAGTAACTTGAAAAGGAAATGAATATGAATGAAAAACATTTTTTCATTCAGAATAAGTCGTTGTCCTACATTCTGCGTTAGAGGATAGACGCCGCGGTATGAAAAGCTATGTTTTTGCTATTATTCGTGGTACTTTGTACAAATAAAAGAAGATCTAGCATTTTTAAATTTTATGGCACAGCCTGCCAAAAATAATATAATGAAAACCGAAATATCCCACAATTACAAAAAAAATCTTAGAAGCATCGATCCTTCAAATGTTTGTGGTACGAACGAATATCGACAGGATAGATGCCTCTTTGAGTTTGTGCCCAGTACTATTACTTATAAGAAGGTATTTTTGGAAAGTAATAAAACAAAGTATATTAACGAAATCACTTTAATTATAACTTTTTGATAAAACTATCTTTAATTTAAAATAAAGAAAATCATTATTTAGTTATTATTATATCAGTCTAATCGTTGCTCAAAAGTATTTTTATTCACGGTAATTTTTTTATCACCCTGGAAAATTTAGGGGACGCTTCACGACATGGTATTACAATGATTTAAATATGAATAAAAAAATAACTCACTTACTTAATTTTATATTAATTTTCTAAAAAATGCAAAATATGTTGCACTAGATGAGAGCAGCATTTTTTGAGATTTTATTTAAAATTTTTTATTTGTTTTTTTATATAATAATGGATGTGTCCTGAAGCGTCCCTAAAATTTTCCAGGGCGATAAAAAAATAACCGTGTATAGTTTTGTAGGTAAATAATAGGAACCATTCACTTCTAACCTAAAAAATCAAAACGGAATATTAAATAGCATAATAATAAAATGGAATATTACCTAATAATACTGATATTTAAAATAGTTGTAAAACTTAAGATATTATTAATTGTAATTCTCCACATTTTTTGCAATAATTTCGGAAAATTGTGCAAGTTTCATGGAGCCAGTTTTTACACATAGTGCATTGAATCCAATCAACTTTAGATTTTGTCAAAAGATACTCTTCGAGACATACACAGCAAATATCCTTGGCGGCTTCGTCTTCACTGCTGCTGTATATTTTCATGGCCTTTTTTTTATAATTATGAGTTTTTTTCTCTATTGATTCTCTTCTTGAAAATTTCCTTTTTTTTCCCGTGTATTTTCTCACTTGTTTCACCACCTGCATCTTTCATGATATTTTTTGGATCATTTTCTTTTCCTGTTCCCTTTTTTGAAGACTTAATTTGTATTCCTTTTGTGCTTTTTCCTTTATATCTCTTTTTTCTTCGATTATCGATTTTGAGTTCAAAACGTCCGCCGATTGTTTACCTCTTTTATGGAAAGGTACTGGGATATTAGGTACGGGCGCGTCATCTGCAAGGAATTTAGAGGGCGTTATTTCGACCTCAGCAGTATTTTTTGAGGGTATATTTATTCCAGGCACATAATTTGAACCAATTTCAGTGGCTATATTAACACTGGTCGATGGTATTGCTTGTGTCTCAGCATCCGTTTCTTCACAATCAGTCTCATCTTCATCATTGCCATCTAATGCACTTTCGCCGATCAGAGATGGAGATTCTCTAAGGGTGTGTTTCGAAGGTCTTGCCTCTTCATTTGGCTCAACAGATGGGACTGCCTCAGTATCAACGTCCTGTGATACGAAGCTTCTACCAGCGATTTCGAATTCGGAATCAGAAATCGCACTTGGATCAACTGGGTAAATTCCAGTACTTCGGAACCCTGCTATCGCATTTGCAGCAGTTGCAGAAAGAAGCCAAGCCCTTCCTATCAATGAAGCAATGCTATACCGGGTTATTTTTTTGGAGGTATTAGTGCGCATGTAGTGGTTTGTTTCTTTGGTAAATGCTGTCTTAAAAGGTTTGAAAACTGCGCGGTCTAGTGGTTGTAAAGACGATGTCGTGTGACTTGGGAGGCACAATAAAATCACACCATGATTATCTGCTTCTTCGAGCATATCAACTGCACTTGAGTGTGAAGCATGGCCGTCCAATACTAGTACAACTTTGCCTGAAGGCTTATTGGCGATAAAATGTTCTAAAAGCCACTTTTTGAAGAGTTCGGTGTTTATATATGCAGACTGTTTGTTCATAAATACCTTAGAACCTTGTGGTAAGCCTTCAGAAAACTCAGGTTTCTTGTTGACGCCTTTAATTATCAATACGGGAGGAAGAAAATTGCCAATAGCATTACAACAAGCGACTACAGTCATGGTCTCTCCCTTTTCAGCTGAAGTGACCATTTTCACTGCTCGCGAACCTTTTGTTGCCAGAACTTTTCCAGGCTTGTTATTAAGCTGTATCCCGGTTTCGTCCATATTAAAAATTCGTTCCGGCTTATCCAACAGATCGTTTTCAGTAAGAACCTTTAAAAGAAGGTTGTAGAAACGGCCCACTTCCTCTTTATTTAAGCCCTGTGCACGTGCAATCGACAAGCCTTCAGCAACTCTGATCGCTAGCTCCTTGTTTCTTTCCAAGAAACTTTGTAGCCATTGGTGTCCAGCCATTTGGGTGTCTCGATTAAAGTTGTGTTTAATATGCAATTTCTCGGCAAACTGGAATGCTAACATTCTTATGGATTGTCTGTCGGGAGGGAATCCGGCCGCTTCAAGTTTTTTAATATGCCGCACCATACGCTTTTCGTTTTCTATTCCTAATATTGGATGCTTACCTATAAATAAATAACAATGAATGACAAAACTGTCTATTTGAGTATTATTTAAATGTAAAACAAAAGTTTTTAATCTTACCTAAGGAAGTCATGTTAGTATTATTAGTTTTTTGGCGTCGACGAAGTGTGCGCGCCGGAATACCATATATCTTCGAAATTTGGTTTATTCCCATCACATTTCGTTCCAAATCCACTAACGCCGCTTCTAAGTCGCTTTTCGACCAACTTATGTTACGTGGTTGGACCCCGGACTTTCTTTTATATTTTCGGGGCATTTTGGTACTGAAATGAAAGAAAAAGAATGGTATTATTAGTTTGCATTAGTAAGGGATAGATGCCTCGGTGAAGGGATAGACGCTTCTTAGGGCATCTATCCCGATTAAAAACAAGGCAACTATCCGTTTCGTAGAGGATAGATGCCTTATTTTATAAATACAAAACTTTATTAAATAAATTAATTAAAAACATGTTTTAATATATTAGTAGATACCTGACGGTACAATCAATAAGTAACATTAATAATCGACTCACCATAAAAAAGTGTTGGGCCACCAAAGTAACACTACAATAATTTTCGTTCCTTTTTTCGCGCGCCAAAATTTCTTATTGCCGATTGCGACGTACACACCTACTTAACAGAGCGTCTCGCGGTCGACTGGCGGGGTACGCGGAGCGGGCTATCTAGTATTGAGTAATTCGGACTTGAGGTCATTAATATGAGTTTTTGAAATCGCGGCATGTATCCTACCGCGGCATCAATCCGTGACTTACCCTAATCTTCTTCTAAATTGGCAGTGCGCATATATTAAAAAAAATTAAATAGTATATGTTAAAAAATAAGAGAATAGAATATTACTTTATCGTCATTACATAATATATTTAAAAATAATAAAAAATACAAATTATTAAAAAATTACCAATCCCGCCCAAGGCGAAATTTTTTCTTCATTGATTTTATTGATTTGTCAAATTACAAGCGATTAAAAAAATTACGAATTATTATGAAAAATAGATGATCGATGTTTTTTTTTCATGTTTGAACTCACGGTTATTCAATTTTACTATCGAAAATATCTTGAATCGTATGAATAATTGTGATAAATAGGCAATCTTTTAAAAACAGGAGTAAGGTGGAATGTTTTTTTTGTAAGGAATCAAATAACCGGTTCATCGAGATTTTATTGTTTTTTTATAAAACTAAGTAGGCAATCAAGTAGGCTGCCATTTTTTTTATACAAACAACAGGGAAGTTGTTGGCTTTCATCTTAGCCGATGATAAGTGACTAAAAGGTCTCAGATGAAAGTGAGCTCAACCTGAACTCCTCAGCAAGTGAGGAACTAGACTGAGGACTGAAGATTGTTACTATGGCGACGAATTACTAATTAATCAATTCGAATTACTTCGAATTTCGACTATGAAAAAAAAAACAAATTATTTATTTGTCTTTTAACAACGACATCCAATAGCGGTAGTAATGAACCATAGTAATGAATCATAGTAATGAACCACCGTATTGTTAATCAAGTTTAAAAAATTAAAATTATTGTGTGGTTTTGTAAAACCACAATGCAAGTGGAACTTTTTTCGTATCAACATTTAACTGAAAATTTTCGGAAAATTATTCAATATAGGTATAAAAATCCCATTTTTAGTTCTGAAAAGAAAATTATAAATAAAAAATAATTGATAAAAAACTAAAAGAAATCAAAAACTAAATTAATATAATAATCAAAAAAGCAATAAAATAAACGAAAAGAAACAATAAAAACAATATAATAAAAAAAATATGAAAAAAATACAAGATTCGATAATAATATCTCGTCTCGCGTCGGTGCGGCGGGTGGCGGCGGCCCTCTGCCGGTCGGCGCGCCGGCGCGCTACTTAGCGTAATGGCCGGTATACACTTAACACTAAACAAGCCACTCGCACTCAACACTAAACAAAGTGTGTACCGGCCATAAAGGTATTTATAACGCTGCATTGCGCGAGTGACGGGGGCCTGGTGCAACACTTATCACACAAAGAACTTACGGCCTCCTCTACCTCCTCTGGAGGTTGTGCCGGGCCGGCGGCGCCCTCACAGACAGCCGCCGCCGGCAATTGGTGGTCTGAGATGGCTGGCGGCGACTCTTGCTTTAGAGACATGATGAATCTGAATCAAAAATTAATTTATTTGTAACATCATTGGTCGGGGCAAAACTGGTATGGATAACTGGGTAATAATAGAAATGCTGGGTTAAAAAGATACAATATGTTCTTTCGAATTGGACAAATATTTCGATATCTATAGCGATACAGCGGGGGCTTAGACAATTGGCAATAGTTTCATAGCGAAACGATGACTAAATTCGTCATCATCTCTGATATAACGAAAACAAATTGCTAGCCAACGTAAGAATTAGTATCGCGGTGTCGAATTGTTCTTTCTGTAAGTAAACAACATATTGGTTATCGGGTAGCAGTTAAGCGAGTGACTGTAAATTAAAATTTTAAGAGACAAAAATAATCAATTTGGTTTATTGTATTACTAAGTGAGCGACTGGCTGCGAATGACGATAAATCAACAGAACAGTCGAGTTTCTTCAAATACAAAATGAGAATCTTCATAATATTTGAGCGACCTTATATTTGTTTGAGTGTCAACGTTACGTCCTGCATTTTTTTCAATATTTGACAAATTATTTATTTATGGTGAGCGGCATTTTGCTTAAATGAAGTGTTTTACTGGAGGGAGACCCTGTACCAGGGTCGTCTGCTTAGGTACCTCCGTCTTACCTATTTCTGCCGCAAAGCAGCAGTGCTTGCATTGCTGTGTTCCGGTTTGAAGATATGGCAGTGAAATTACTGGGTACTGTGACTTTACATCTGATGTCACAAGTTGGCATCGTACACTGTGGTTCTTGTGGGGGTTGCAGTTTTGCTGTGAATTTCACAAGAGCCACATGTAGTGACTGTTACCACTTACCATCAGGTGGGCAGTTTGCTTGTTTGCCAACTGTCTGCAATAAAAAAAGGGTTCCCATAGAATCGTAGGTGTGACGCTGCGCTCGCTCCGCTACTCATGGTCATGTTATGAACATAACTTAACCTACAGTAGGCAATTATGTCACCTATCTTCTTTTGTGATGGCGGGGGGCTTCGCCTCCCGAGCCCCCCTGCTTTTTAGTCTGGTCGCTCACGTAGAAATTTAGTCTCATAATATATAGATAAATTTGGATGTGGAGGGAAGGAAAGATTAAAATCAGAGAAAAGTCCAGGCCATGACAGCATTAGAAATGAAGCACTAAAACTAGGTGCCCCCATTCTAGCCACCTTCATAACGAAACTATTCAATATGATAATTACTGAAGAAGTCATACCAGAACAATGGCGTTGTTCAAATATAATATTATTATTATATAAGACAGGAGACCCACTGAATATATCCAACTATAGACCAATAAGTCTCTTATCATCCATTTATAAACTCTTCATGTCTGTGCTACTTAGTCGAATTACACCACAAATAGACCAACTTCAGCCAATTGAACAGGCCGGACTCAGATCAGGCTTCTCCACAATCGACCACATACAATTAATTGAGAAACACATGGAGTTTCAAATACCTCTCTATATATAGCATCTATATAGCATTTATTGATTATGCGAAGGCGTTTGATAGCATTAGCCATAATTCTACATGGGAAGCATTAAAAACATGCAAAATAGATGAAAAATATATAATTATAATAAAAAATATATATAATAATAATAAAAGCAGAATAAAACTTGAGCAGAAGGGCGACGAATTTACCATAGGCAGAGGAGTTAGACAAGGGGACCTAATGTCACCCAAACTATTCATAGCAGTGCTCCAAAACATATTCAACAACCTAAACTGGCAAAGAAATGGCATCCAGATTTGAAATAACAACTTGAGTCACATCAGATTCGCCGATGACATAGCAATCTTCGCAAAAACTCCAAAAGAACTGGAAAAAATTATATGCTCGCTAGATTATGAAAGCAAGAAAGTTAGGCTAAATATGAATATAGAGAAGACCAAAATAATGACAAACTCCCACAAAAAAGCAGTAACTTTAAATGGTATAACTATTGAATATGTTAATCAATATATATATTTGGGGAAACAGGTATCCTTTAATGTAAATAACAATAAAGAAGAAGTAGATAGAAGAATTAACATGACCTGGAAAAAATTTTGGGCCCAAAAAGAAATTCTTAGAGGTCATTACAGCCTAAACTTAAAGAAAATTGTATTGGATACTAACTAACATACGGTAGCCAAACCTGGACCTATACAAATGCAATCAAAAACAAAATCATCAGATGTCAACGTGCTATGGAGAGAAGTATCATGAATATTAAGAAAATAGACAAAGTAAAAAGTTCAGAAATAAGACAAAAAAACAAAGTTACTGATGCTCTGTCACATAGCCTAAAATTGAAATGGAAATGGGCAGGTCATTTAGCGAGATATCCTGACAGAAGGTGGACAAAAGAGACTACCGTATGGAAAGGACCATTAGGTAAACGAAAAGTGGGAAAACCAAAGAAAAGATGGGTTGATGAAATAATAAAAACAGCTGGAAAAAACTGGACACAAATTGCAAAGGACCGTAAGAAATGGGAAGGATTGGAGGAGGCCTTTACACTAGCGGGACCCACATCTATTTAGTTTTAGATTTTTTTAAATTATATTTTTAAAATTTTTATAGTTGTGTGGATAATAAAAGGCTTTATTATTTATTATTATTATTATTATATAGATAAGCCCTAGAGGCTTCAGAGGTTAGTGTAATTTAAATATATACTCGCAATGTATTGAACAATAAATTAAAAATAAAAAGACGCACGTTTAAAATTTTTATATCCAAAATCGATTATTCATAACCCACTCTTTGTAACCTCGTCCTGGATTTTATTATTAATTAATATTCGTCATCAGTTTAGTTAATTTTTCGTTTATTCATATTCATACCGCTCAAGTTATTAAAATAGTATCTCATCATCAGTCGTTACGTATTTTTTTATTCAATCGTTTTATTATTCCCCTTGATCGTTTAATTATTATTTATCATTACCCTTACAGTAAAGCTGGGCAGTTTCCTCGCCCAACGTATTGGTATTGCAATTTGCATTACAGCGGGGAAATGTAGCCAGCATCCACGGAACCACAGTTTAACAATCTGTTGTTTAACAATTTAACAATCTGATTGTTAAACTGTGACGGAACCATCCGCGGAGGAACTTTTTGTTTTAATATAATGTCTGGCCGACTTAACCATAACCATACACCTCGTAGGTATGGCCATTAAATAAAGAATTAAAAAAATATATATTTAAGATTAAGTAGCTTTTATTTATTATTAAGTAGTTAATATTAGTTTCCTGTAAATAGTTTTTAATTCATTTTTAGTTTTAATTAATTATAATTGACATTTCATTTTTGCTTAGGTACCAAAATTCAAAAACCATTTCGAGATTTTTGCATTGTTATCACAATAAACGTTGTTTGGATATTTGTTATACGAGTACAGTAATTTTAAAGATATTTCGAAAAAACTTCAGAGTACGAAGTGTTGGGCTGAATATCTGGGATAGGCCTTTGCCTATCCTAAAAACTAGTTTTCAAATGCTCATCATTGGTTATTTGTCGTTAACATTCGGTTCGCTTCAGATAAGCAACTTTTTGGTGCTCACATCTGAGTTTATCCGCGTTTTGCGTACCTTTTAAGAAAGGACAACTTTTTAGCCGTGCTGATTATTGGCACCTCACCTAGTCCTGTAACATAAAATTACAAATTGTACAAATCAGAATCGGCTAAAACTTTATCAATTTCTTTCAATTTATTTTTAATTCATCTGCAAAACCTTTTTAACTCATGAAAAAAATGTTTCATATGTCATAGAAAGCTGTCAAAAGAGGTAGTAAAGGACCTGTGTTATAGCCTTAGGCTGCATTTCCACCTGCAAGAAAACTTCTGCGAGAAATGTCCGACAGCAACGTGCAAATGTAAACTACGTAGCAAGTACTCTCGCGACAGCTTGCCAAACAGTTCCTGCGAGATGTCGCACAAGCAATTAATAGCCCATCTAAACGTGTTTGCATCAACCCGCGACAGTCCTTGCGGCTTATCGGATCAGCCCTGCGAGCATAGACTTGTCGATCGACATATTATATCGATCGACAAAAGCATCTGTCTTTTTCACTCCTCAGGAATATCTGTCAAATTTAACGATTTTTGTCGAGTATGTCGATCTTAGCTGTCAAATTTTGTTTATCGAGAGTTCCATGCTCGCAGGGCAGTTTCGTATATCTTGCACTCGCAGAGCTGTTTGTTGTGGAAAAATGAGTCAACGACAGACTCGTGAGTGGTTGCGGGAAGAAGTAATAAAATTAATAGGATTTATGAGTGCCACCCTTGTTTATGGGACAACCAACATGTCGAACATAAAAACAGAATTAAAAAAACCAGCCAAGCGCGAGTCGGACTCGCCCATGAAGGTTTCGTAGGATTTATGACGTATTAAAACAACTACTTACTAGATCTCGTTCAAACCAATTTTCGGTGGAAGTTTGCATGGTAATGTAAAAAATAAGAGAATGATAAAACTAAAAAAAAAAAATTTTTAGTTTTATCATTCTCTTATTTTAGAAGTTACAGGGGGGGACACACATTTTACCACTTTGGACGTGTCTCTCGCGCAAACTATTCAGTTTAGAAAAAAATGATATTAGAAACCTCAATATGATTTTTGAAGACCTATCCATAGCTACCCCACATGTATGGGTTGGATTAAAAAAAATTTGAGTTTCAGTTCTAGGTATGGGGAACCCCCAAAATTTATTGCTTTTTCTATTTTTGTGAGAAAATCTTAATGCGGTTCACAGAAAACATCTACTTACCAAGTTTCATCAATGTAGTTCTTATAGTTTCGGAGAAAAGTGTTTGTGACATACGGACGGACAGACATGACTAATCTATAAGGGTTCCGTTTTTTTGCCATTTGGCTACGGAACCCTAAAAACATAAGTAAATGTCCAGGTGCTTCAGCTTTTTTATTTTTATTTGGGGTCGATAGGCTGTCGACTATTGGCATTTATTTCGACAGTTGTGTATAGTAAATGTATATTAGTTGTATATTGGTGTTATAAAAGTAAATATATCATGAAGGTGAGCAATAATAGTTATTTGTTATTACATGAGTGCAAAGTTGCTTTTTAACCGCGTGCTCAACTTTGATGACCGAGCAAGCGAAGGATTCAAAAATTAGAATCCTGAGCGTTAGCAAGGATGATATAAAGAAAGGATTGTCAATGTCTAACATTTCTAAAATTAGTTATAACCACGAGCAATAGATGGAGCGAGCTGTATCAAATCCAAAATTTGTCGATATTTCTAAAAGCAACAAAGCACACACGCTCCTAGGGTGCACAGCAGTGATTACATAGATTTATGTAGTTATACAAGAGCACGATAGATGGCGCTATATACATTTTTGACACTTTCTGCCAGACATTCCCTCTCATTCGAGAACAAGGTAATTGATAACGTTCGAGAAGCAAAGTGGAGTAATTTTCGCCTGACAGGAGTGAATTTCTCGTGGACCCCAGAAAGCGTTAAATTTTACCTGGTATTGACAGATGATTGTTCTGTGATTAGTGGCTTTCGTTTTTATGTAGAAGTTAAAGTTTTCAAATAGGTAGTAAGTAAAGCTTTGCGCAGAACAGTTGTAAAATAAAGCAAGTTCGCGTTGCAAAACACAAAAACTCTTTTCTTTATTTTTGAGCTACAAAAAAATTTAGGAGTGGCATAAAATATACCCTTTTTTAACCGACTTCTAAAAAAACCGTATCGGGCCACGCATAGTGTAGGGTTCCGTAGTTGCAAATGCCAATGCTCCAATGATTTTATATTTACTTAACTTCACCTGGTTCGTAAATTTATATTCAGTACTAATTTTTCGTCTATAACTTTTTAGTTTGTACTTAATACTCAACTCTGATAGTTTTCCTTTAAACTTCGTTATACAAGTTGATTTTTTAGTTATGACAAAAATTTGGTGTGCTTGTTCAGACAAGCAAACTGAAACACTTTCACTATGGGACCAACTTAAAAATCGCAAAAAAAATCAGCTGTTTCATACAAATGTTCAACATTCACTGAGGCCCAATTCAGCTAATAAACTACAGCCGAATCGAAACTGAACCGTTGCGGTCGACCAATCGGAGCGCTTATATTGCCTTTCAACTGCTCGATGACGTGATAATGTGGCGTTCTGATTGGTCGATCGCAACGGTTCAGTTTCGATTCGGCTGTAGCTTATTAGCTGAATTGGGCCTCTGAACCTAAATGTATGAAACAGCAGATTTTTTTTTGCGATTTCGAAGTTGGTCCCATAGTGAAAGTTCTTCAGTTTGCTTGTCTGAACAAGCACACATTTTTGTCATAACTAAAAAATAACCTTGTATACATATACTACTGTTGTAATTTTTTTCACGTGTCCATATAAACGATTATTTTTTTATCACCCTAGAAAATTTAAGGGACGCTTCACGACATGGTATTAGAATGATTTAAATTACCTACCTATGAATAAAAAAATAACTCCCATACTTAATTTTATATTAATTTCCCAAAAAAATTCAAAGAATGCTGCACTAGTTAAGAGCAGCATTTTAGAGATTTATCTAATTTTTTTCTATTTTTTTAAATTTTTATTTCATTTTTTTTATTTTTTATATAATAATGGATGTGTCCTGAAGCGTCCCTAAAATTTTCCAGGGTGATAAAAAAATAACCGTGTATAACCGTTTAGCAGTTAGGGGGGTTAGCAGGGGGGGGACACTTACCTCTAAGAAAAATTTGCACTTTAAAACCAAATATTTCAGAAACGAATCCCTAAATCGAAAAATGGTATTCTGAACCGTACATTGTTTTTTAAAGACCTATTCAGCAATACCCCACACGATAGGTTAGTCGAGAAAAAATGTAACTCCCACTAACTATACTATGTATGGTAGCCACCCCAAATAAAAATTTTTTTTTCAATATTTTTTGCTACCACTTTTTTGGCATGCTTAATATACATTACCCATACAAAATTACAGCTTTCTAGTACTAATAGTTTCTGAGTAAAAGCGCGGACAGACAGACAGACATGACGAATCTATAAGGGTTCCTTGTATACTACGGAACCCTAAAAAGGAGGAGGTTTCTCAATTCGACCGTATATATGCTTATGTTTGTTCGCGGATAACTTCGTCGTTTATGAACCGATTTTGATGATTCTTTTTGTATTCGATAGAGGATATTCCAAGGGTTAGGATCTGATTATTGAATTCCATAAAGATCGAGGGAAACCCTTAAAGTTTTAGGTGTGTCCAACGTGTTTTGACCGATTTTCAAAATTCCTTTTGTATTCGATAGAGTAGGTATACTCCTGGGGTGGCCCCAAGATCACTAAAGTCAGGATCTGATGATGGGATCTCATGAAAATCGAGGGAAATCCCAAATTTCCTTTATATTATTTTAGGGTTCTTTTCACTTAAACAGATTTCATTCACTAAAAAGTTAAAAATAAAAAATATTTTACAAAAAATAAAAACCGACTTCACAAACACTGAAAAGTTTAAAATAATATAAGAATAGTTACAGACAACATCACATTTCTATATTGAAGTCAGTGACAAATTTTAAGACTTTCTGGATCATCGTTTGATACCGACTTCAATATAGAAGTGTGATGTTGTCTGTACCTATTTGTAGACTTTTCAGTGTTTTTGAAGTCGGTTTTTATTTTTTGTAAAATATTTTTCTATAGTGAAGAACGCAAAATTGTTTCAATTTTTGATGTGCCTCATTTAATAAAAAATATAAGAAATAATGTTTTAACTCATAATATCATTAACAACAAAAATGAAGTCTTTTAAAGATATCATCAACTTATCATTTAGACAAAAATAATAAAAGTAGGTCGCTTCTAAAAATAACCGATCGGCACATAAATCCGAACGCATTCCAAAAAAAGACTAGAAGCCTTGCTACTCAGCACCTAAAAGTTTAGGTACCTACCGTGCATAGAATCAAGATAGAATTAAAATGTATCGGAGATTCGGAGCATCGGTTATAACGAAGTTAATTTCTCCGCGTGTATTTTTTCTTTTTTTTACAGCTTAAAATACACTTTTTGTTACTTCTTTTAATATTTGTGTACATGAGATATCATTTAAAATTCCTATAATATACACAGAAAGAATTTAAAAAAAAAAAAAATTATTGAATGTAACATTATCCATTAAATTAAGCGCCATCTAGTAAAAAAAGTATTATAACAATCTAAGCACCGCACTGACCGCACCGTGCTTAATTGTATTCGCCATCTAGCGCGAAACCGTAGAAACCGTGTAATAGGATTAAACTTTTCGATAAATATTAAAATTGTTCTGGCGGAATATTGTAGAATTATTAGTAATTTACTATTATTAAAACAACTTTTTATTAATTTTCAGGCATGATTTAGTATAAATTATCAACAAAATTTAAGTTAGCAACCTTATAGGTCAGCGCCATCTAGATATAAGGCCATCTAGATAATAGGACCTTTCTTATAGTTGTATGACATTGGCAGTCTATATTATTCTTCGTCTATGGCGTTAGCGAGGGAATCAAAAGAGCACATAAGGTGAAAAATTTTTGCACTCGAGTGCAACACGTAACTTTTCATCCCCCCTCAGTGAGGAAATGAAACAAAGCAAATTAAAAACAAAAGTACACTAAGGAGGTTCAGAGTCTGAGTTTTTAACAAATTTAAAAAAAGTTGTATGATAAATTCGGCACCATGGAGATAGAAGTAAATAAGTTTAATGATGTTTTGAAATCACATACCTAGTGCACGCGATGTTCTAAATTCAAATTTACTTTAACCTCAAGCGGATAAAAACGGTTTTGGCGGTCAGATATCGAATAGCAAAAATACTCTTTCCGAGATGGGGGGATGAAAAAGAAATTTATATCATATAAATTTCATTGTTAACAAATTAACATTCGTCCTGCGTGCTACTAAAGGTCATTGACAGGGTCCAGCAGCTGATTATTGTATCGTATTGTAAATCGATGGGTAAGACTAAGTTCATAAGAATTTGTTATATTATATTATTATGTTTTTATAATGTTGCAAGCTTAACTTAAGATAAAATTATTGCGTGACGTGTGCTTGAGAATAAAATCTTTTTTTTCATTTAATGCTTTTCATAATAATGTGATAATTTTAACCATAGTTATAGTGATAATGATAATGTGACAGTGTTTATGATGAAAATTATCACATCAGTAATTGGTTATAGAGCCCTGAGTTTTTATTGTCTCGCAGATGGTATGAAAAGTAGAGTATTCACCTCTGGAATAAAGCAGTGTCTTCGTCTTAGGCGACTTGAACCCCTCGTTTCACTTAGGACTCTACATAACTCCCTCGCTTCACTCAGGAGTTAAATTTTAACTCCCTCGTTACGCTCAGGAGTTTTTTTTTAAAAACGTCGCCCCACACTAGGATTTTCTCCTTTGTGGTGGGTGCAGTTACAAACATAGAATATCACATACACATACGGCCAGACCGGAACAAATATCTGTAGGCCATACAAAACATTTGTCCTGTACGGGAATCGAACCCGCGACCGGTTGCGCAGTAGGTGATCACTCGACCTCTGCGCTAAACGTGTCGTCTAGTTAATTCTAGAGTCCCTCGTTAGGCTCGGGTTCAATATGGCGCCCGTGACGTTAGACACTGCTTTAATCCCTCGGTGCATAATCTACTATTATAGCACCTTTTTTGTTTATGTAGTGTATAGATTATTAGGACAATTACTGATATGAGCAGTGGTTATGATCCTCACGTGTTCCCGTGTCATTCATTACTTTACGTATTAATACTAACTTTACTTTTATGTACAGTCATCGGCTATTAAAATGTAACTACCTACGTACTCATCTTAAATGCGTTTGCCTACTGTTAAGCTGTGATAATAGGGCATCAATTAATATTAGTTAATCAATATTAGTTCGGAAGTAGAAAATGCGAAGTCGTATCGATATAACAGGACTCATCGTGCGTCGTGTTATTGTAAATTTTTGTAAAATTATGTTCACAACAACCATGCAAAGGTGTTATAATAAAAATATTGGAATACATTAATTATTTAGGACTATCGTCGTTCAAAACGGGAGACACGTTAATGTTATTGTATGAACATGTTCAGGATCGACGAGCGAGCAAAAAGATCGTATTACGTCCTCTGCTATAATATACACCATAAGGTACATTTTCTTCGTATCAGCGGACCCCAAGTGAAAGTAGCAGAGCCTACAACACTTTCACTCAGCACATGAGAGTAGGTTGACTTTACATAAAAACGGCGAGAATATATTTACCGCAAACTATGAAATTATGTGATCTTTCGAATTGAAACTAAATCACGAATCATAAAAATATAAGAAGAAGCATATAAGTAGACACTAGTAGAATCTGTACGGAGTACTATTATATCTTCTGTGCTTTTTTACAATGTGTAACAAAAATCCCGTAAAGCCTTAAAGGAGCGTATATGTTTACTCTTAAGGCTTTACCAAAAAAGAAGTTACAATTAAAAAAACATTACCAAATAATGTCCACTATTATATTGCTCTTAAAATGACACATTTGAAAAAAAAAACATGAGTTTTTAATTTACAATAATCAATTACAACATAGACGAGGGGGAGCCGCCAGGTAGGGCTGCCAACTTTTCTGAATTTTAAAAAATTACATACTTACGTAAAGACCATATTATAGAGACTACACTATTACGGTTTTTCATGAAGTTAAATTATAATATAATAATTATAATGTTTAATGTCGGAGCGTCGGTGGCGCTGTGGACTCGGCACTTGCCTTCCAATCGGGGGGTCAGGGTTCGAGACCCGCCATGTACCAATGTGTTTTTCGTTTCGAATTTCATATGTACATTTATCCGACGCTCCTACGGTGAAGGAAAACATCGTTCGTGAGGCAACCTGCATACATCTGCGAAGAAATTCAATGATGTATGTGAAGTCGACCAATCCGCACTGGGCCAGCGTGGTTGACTAAGGCCTAATCACCCTAACATAGGGTAGGCTCGAACCCCTCGGTGGGGACGTATATGAGCTGTGGTGATGATGATGATGATGAATGTTTAATGTTGGAAAAAATCGTGACATTGGCTCTTTTATTTGGGTGTCTATCAGAATACAGATTTTTTTGATATTGATTTTCATTTTACCGAAAACTATTCCACGATTTTTAATATATTTTTTCAATTCATCGAATTTTTAATCATCGCTGTTTTATATTCATCGAAAAACGTTTCTTAAAAAATCTTTTAAAGTTGTTTTGATTACCAGAAAAACGGTATATCGAACCTACATTTCGTAAAAGTATTAAGTTATCGATGAAACTATTCGTAAAATATGTTACAATACGAGTATGTATCGAAACCCAAAATACTTTTTCACATAACAACTTTTTATCGCAGTAACGTTTCATCGAATGATGCATTCGCTTCCAGAGATATGAGCATTTGAAATTTGAAAAAACTAACCTCAAAATTAGCAGTTTCCGTCTTCATTAAAACTGACCTGCACTCAGTCTAGGCGTGAATCCCATTGAGAATTTATGGGACGATCTCAAACAAAGGGTATGGGCTAGAAATCTAGTCCTTTCAAATTTACAAGAATTGAAGACAGATTTATTAGAGGAGAGGGAAAGCATCCCTCAAGACACCAAAAAATTAATAAGGTTGATGAAGAAATGGATGCAAGCCGTAATTAGGGCTAGCTGTAATACCAAGTCATCATCATCATCATCACAGCTCATATACGTCCCCATAGGTAGCCAGTTATTGTAGGGCGATTAGGCCTTAGTCGAACCACGCTGGCCCAGTGCGGATTGGTTGACTTCACATACCAAGTATTGAATGAATAATATCTTTAATGTTTTAACAATTTTTCTTATACAAAATTGAGGGATATCAACAAACTAACAGCGCTCCTAATAGAAACCGCAAATAGGTCAGTTTACATAAAAAATGACAAACAAGAGCCATCTACGTATAAATTGCGAAAGCGTGGAAACATATAAAAACCTTTTTACAGTAGTAAGAGAAAAGGGTCTAATTGGCCACACATTCAATAGGAAGGACAACAGACACTACAGGCTAGTAATCCGATCTACATCACACAGCACCACACGAAGCGATCAGAGAAGCCTTTGTCATTTCAATGGTAGGTTGTTTAGGTTCTCACTGGTCGACAGTGCTAGGTGTCCTTGTGGGGACTTCGCGCGACGGTGGTACTTGATTAGGAGTGGGTTCGATAATAGAGGCGAAGCAAGAAGAGGGCAACCGCCGGAAGAAAGAAGAGACTAGATAGTAGACGAAGCCAGCGGTACCACGATCGGTGGGCACATGGCGACCTGGTGGCGGACACCGAAGGCGTGACGTGTGTTGTCCAACACGTAAGGGGAGAGGGACACACGGACAAACAGGAGAAAGATTTAAATAACTTGTAGGGAGTCAAGAAGTGTGCGCGGTTAAAGTGCGATTACGCAGGTTCCGCGCACATCTCCCGCTGTTTCGGCCCGTATAACCACGATTGGTTGAGTAGGGCCATGGGTTGGTGGAGGGTAAAAGCCTTTGAGGAGACTGGAAATCAAATAGTGGGAGAGATCATAAACGCAAGATGTGGTCCTAAAAAGCGACCAACTTCAACCTTTTTTGTAAATCTGGTAGCAGGACCCAACAACAAGGCTGCGAAAGACATTAAGTACATTTACCATCACAGGGTTATAAAAGAAGATCCCAGAAAAAGCAAGGTAATAGTTCAATGCCAGCGCTGCCAACAATATGGCCACTCAAAAAACTACTGCATGAGGCCATACCACTGCGTAAAATGTGGGCAATTATATAAGACAAGTGACTGTAGTAAAACAGATCGATCTACTCAAGCGATATGTGCTCTCTGCCAAGGACCGCAACCCGCAAACTACAAGGGATGTGAAGTCTACAAAGAGATCCTTGAAAGAAAGAAACGCAAGCAGACTACAACAATGGCCACTCCGAATGTAAACTTACCACAATACAAGAGGGACGTAAGCGAAGTAAGGACGAAACTCTTTACTACTAATTCAGAAATCTGAACAGACTAGGAACCTGAATTACAACGATATAATAAAGAATAACCGAGACAAACACAACGCGAATCCGACACCATTAAATAGTACAGAGCCAACACAACTAATGTTGCAAGAAGTGTTCCTAAAACAAAGTGAAAAAATTGATCAAATGTTACAACAAATGAGCACTCAGGGGCGATCGGGGCGATCGCCCCCCCTGTGGACGGCCGAGGAAAAATAAATTGTATCATTTTTCAAAATATTTAACTTTTATTAGATATACATTTTGTAAAATAAAAATCCAATAACATTTATAATTAATGATTAAACGAACTTACCTTAAGTGAAGTTCTATCATAATTATACGAAGCGCTTCGTCCGAAGAGATTAGTATTACTTTTAATCATAGACAACATGTAGTAACGCACAAGTGACACCGCTTTACACTATGGTTGAGAGAAACTTTTTTTTTTTTTGAAGGTAGTATGAACTGTAATCTGTCGTTGCTTGACTTCCATTCGTCATTTAGTTTAGAGTGAAATAATTAGTATTGGAATATTAAGTACGCCATATGCCGTACTTAATAAGTACAATGCTTACCTGCTTATTGACACTATATTTTCTTATTAAGTGGGAGTCAGGACGACTGAGGGTGGGTGGGATCGTATACTAATCTCTTCGGACGAAGCGTTTCGTATAATTATGATAGAACTTCACTTAAGGTAAGTTCGTTTAATCATTAATTATACTTCGCGCTTCGTCCTCGAGATTAGTATTACTTTTAATCATAGACAACATGTAGATATTGAGAGTTATTTGGGAAATATTGTCAATAAAAATATCTTTGTTTATAGTTTGAAAAATAGATTTATTATAATTATTATAAATTATGTAAATAGGTAACTAATAATATCGCAGAATTACATAATTGTTAACTGATCAATTCTTGGAAGTAATCAGTGATAATATTAATTTACACAATCAATGTTTCTTAAATTAATTGACTATAGATTGGAATTGTACATAAAGAAAAAAATTCAATCATTATTATTAATAATTGCGTTTGAAAAAACTGAGTGATCATGTATACTTGCAATATGTCTATTATAATACTTGGCAAAGGTTGTGGAGTTACCACTCCAGCCAGCAGTGTTCCGGAACGGTCAACGCTGACACCCAGCGAGTGCGTACGAGATGTCGCAGCATGGCGTTTGCTGTGTGCGGAGAATATGCTTGTATCTATTCCACACTCGCTAAGCGTACGCTTGATCCAGCGACCAAGCGTCTGGGAGCCCACCATATTGTGATTCTTTTTTATACCAATAAAAAGATTATCAGATTGCCTGAGCGTTTTTGTTTTATTTAAGTAGCACTACAGTATTTTTGCTGGACAAATAGAAGGCTTATCATTAAAATAAGGTAAGATGAGAAGAGGTTGTTTCGCGCCTGGACGAGACGTTTTTATAATATCGGGAATTTGAATAATTATTTGACTACTATGTATTTGCATATTTTTGATACTTATTTTGGAAAGAGTTTGGATTCGATGCGCGGTCACGAGTGCTAACAGAGTAATTGTCTTTTTAGCTATTTTGTCCAAACATAAGTCTTCATTTGGATACCATGTATCCAGGTGTTCAAGGACGCAGTTAGTGTCCCAGGTAAAACTATATTTTGGAAGGGGAGGTCTCATTCGAAACACTCCTTTATAGAACCGAATTAACTGTCGTCTTTAGTTAATTTTGGACCTAGAATTAAGGCCAAAGCAGACCTATAAGTATTCAAAGTCCCGTATTGACAACCATCGTTGAACATCTGAGTTAAAAAGGAAATCACGATTGGAACTGATACCTTATAATAATCGATTTTATAGGTTTGGCAATATATCCACCATTTACGTAAGCAGACGTCGTACTGCTTGATGGTATTGTCCGAAGATTGTCCGAAGATACCATAATATTTAAGGGTGCTCGTGGTAGACTTCTTCTTGTTAGCGCCTCCCGGATAATACTCCTGCAACCAGGGTAAGTGAGGTGTGTATCCGGCGTGGACTGGAATGAGATGAAAGAACATTATCTTTCGATGAGAACGTTACTAGTTCAGAAATTAGTAAGGTTTTCAATAACGGGTACCATGCTTGAGTTGGCCAATAAGGCACAACAAGAATACCCTTCGCTTCATCGGTAATGATTTTCCTTAATATTTTAAGTATCATGGAGAATGGGGGGAAGGCATAAAAAAATATGTCTGACCACTTTATTGTAAATGCATTAACAGCAATTGAATTTGGGTCTCTGTGCCATGATACGTATTTGGCACATTTATTGTTTAAACGACTAGCAAATAAGTCTACCTCAGGTTCACTAAATTTGTTTACTAACTTTTGAAAAGCCCAATCAGCCAGCTCCCATTCTATATCCGGGTGAATTTTACGAGACTCTGCATCTGCGAGAACGTTGTCACAAGACCTGATATACGATGCAAATATAAAGATTTTTCGGGTTTCACACCATTGCCAGATGTCTCTGGTTATTTGTGATAAATGGGGGAATTGAATTCCACCCATACGGTTGATGTAAGATATAGCGGTGGTATTATCTATGCGCAGAAGTATCTGACAATCGTGTAAATTTTTTGCAAAAACTTTTAAACCGATAAAGGCGGCGAGTAATTCAAGATAGTTTATGTGTTGTTTTTGCTCTTCTTGTGACCACTGTCCCCCCGCGGTCTCGTTATTATAACAGACACCCCACCCCGTTGTTGAGGCGTCAGAATAAATTTCGGCAACATATTGGTCATTCTTAATTTGGTGGAAAGAATGACCTATGTTTGCCAGCCACCATTTGACATCAGGTATTATGGAATAGGGTATATTCATGAATTTTTCATAATCATTATGAATTTTTAAACTTAGAAATTTAGCTCGCTCCATTTCTTTAGTATAAAGCCACCCATATTCAATGGCTGGGCAGGCTGATACAAGCAAACCTACAATTTGCGCAAATTTTCTTATTTTACATCGATTTAGTCTAATAAGGTTTTCCAATTCAATTCTAATGCGCAATCTTTTTTCATGCGGTAAGCTAAGGGTCATTTTGCATGTATTTATAATCATTCCCAAAAACTTACAGGATTGTGAGGGTGTAAGGGAACTTTTTTCTTCATTTACGATGAAACCTAGAGACGTTAATAATTTTTTAGTCGTATTTATATTTTCTAAGCAGCTTTGATAAGAGTCACCAATAAGAAGCCAGTCATCTAAATATAATGTAGATGATAAACCGATGGAACGTAACATTTTTACAACGGGCTTCATTAATTTTGTAAATATATATGGCGCCGTGCTTAAGCCGAAAGGAAGCACATTGAACTGAAAAAAAATTGCCGTCAAACTTAAAACGAAGGTACTTTCTCGATTCTTTGTGAATTTTAATCAAAAAGTATGCATCTTTAAGGTCGAGAGTAGACATGAACGAATTATTAGTGATCAACTTTAATGCAGTACGTAAATCTTCTAGTTTAAAATGATCGTTTGTAATGAATTTATTTAATTTTTTAAGGTTTAAAATAAACCTCATTTTTCCGTTGGGTTTTGGCGTAAGAAAGTAACTGGAAAGAAACTGTCCACGACAGGGCCTGCATTGTGAAATGGCTCCAATTTGTAGAAGGTTATCTATTGCCTCCGTTAATTGTTCTTTTTCGATTTCTGTATAAGTGCGTAATGCAGGCTCAGTATGTTGGTGAACAAGAGATGAAAATTTGATTTTGTAACCTTTGATCCACGAAAGTATGGTACGATCATTCGTTATTAATGACCACTGATTATAGAAAAGTGACAAGCGTCCAGCATACTTAACTGTATTTAGTATCGCCGGCGAGTTGTCGGCGGTGGTGGTGGCGGCGGCGGGGGCGGTGGCGGCGGTGGCGGTGGCGGTGGATGCCACGACACTCTCGAGGAGTGCGCGTATGGCAGCTGGGGCGGCGGCGGCGCCCTCTGGGCTGCAGGCCCTCGACTCCGTACTGGCGCAACCGGCTGCCTGCGCGCCGGGGCCGGAGCTTTCCTGTTTAAAGGCCTTGGAGCCGATATATTTCCTCGTTTGGATTGGTTTTTGTTAACAGTGTCTGCTTTTAATTCTATTCCAGACTTATTAACAGCTTTGGCGGATTTGATCGTTTCGGCTAAGTTTTCTCCGAACAAAAAAGAGTCGATTTTTGTATTAGTGAGGTGTTCCTTCATATCTCTTTTCAGTGAAGAGACGATGAACATTTTCCTCGTACTGGAATCAGCGTGTTGTATGTCACAGAGTATACGGGTGGCATCCATAAGCTTTTGTAATAAGTCTTGGTCTCTTTCTTTAAGATTGAGTTGAGAACTTATGACTTCGCTTAAACAAGATATGGCGCTTGCCATTTCTTTTTGTTTGGCTTCAATTCCCTTATCGCGTTTGGTAGCTACATCGAGAAGTGCCGCTTTTATTTCTAAGTTGATCTTAGGAGCATCTATGTAAGTGCAATTAGCGGGTAGAGGGTATTTTGATATTAAGTTTTTTCTAACCTCTTTAGTAAGGCCTTCTTGTACTATATGTTGTAAGCGAGAAGATAATTCTGTACGTATTTCATTTCCAAATTTGATTTCTATTGTTGGATCGTCACCCAAAATCTCTAATGTATCGGTATCTAATGCTGCGGGTTCTGAGGATGCCGCATTTGATTCCAAATTTGGAACATTCTCTACAGTTTCAGAGGTCTGAACTGTTCTTGGGTCGCATGACGATGAACAAGCTGACTTGTGCATATGGTCGTTATCATTAATTGGTTCTGGTAACCAGTCATCTGGATCCAAGGGCGGAGGGGACGTCTCTGGAATGAACGCCAGATAGTTGATTAAGGGTAAATCTTTAATCAAATTTATATAATATGAAGGATAAAATGGACTCGTCCCGATGACGGCCCTGATTATATCCTTATTTAACGTGGTAGCATGAATACACTACAACATTTCCAGACTTATTTGTACACCAATATTTATTGAAAATGAAATTATTTATTTGAATTATTAAAAATTATATGAAAATGCAAAATAACTTTTTTAACTACCGTAGGTATGTGTCATATTACTTTATTGTAGATAGAAGGAAAAAGATAATTTTAACCGGTGTAAAAAACATTATAAAATATGTTACGTGTAATTAAGTAACACGTTATTTACGGTGTGTATAATTCCCGCTGAATTATACGATTACCGTTATAGTTGTTAATGCGGTGAAATAGTCCAGATGACTATTTCGATTGCATTAGTCTGGATTATATTTTGTACATACATGGATGCAGAATAGAAACTATTTTAATTGTAACTATGTAGGTACCTGGTTGATGAACGACGCTCTGCAATCTTGGATCACGTGTTGGTGATTCTTGTCCTTCAGAATCACTATTCGAGTCTCTTCTACGACGTATTTTCCTTTCCAGTTTCTTTACTTTTTTCATTAAATGAACTAGATCATCTTCTAAATCGTGAGAAAGCTTTCTTTTAGACATTTTTATTTTTAGGGCACAAGAACGCGAGCACCAAGAAACGTGTTCAGCGGCGGAGCACTAAAATGCGAATGACGAATGGAAGTCAAGCAACGACAGATTACAGTTCATACTACCTTCAAAAAAAAAAAAGTTTCTCTCAACCATAGTGTAAAGCGGTGTCACTTGTGCGTTACTACATGTTGTCTATGATTAAAAGTAATACTAATCTCGAGGACGAAGCGCGAAGTATAATAATTAAAATAAAACATAAAGAATATAAAATTATAGGACGAAATCGAGCCTGTGCTTCCTGCTGTTCGCATATCGATCGATTACGCTATCAACATTTATTTTTACATTCCAGTGAATGTTCATTAGAGCTAAACCGTCTAATCGGTCTTCGCTCATAGGTATGCAGATTCAAAGTTCAAAAAATACCTTCAGATCTTATGATCGCCCCCCCTAAATGTTTGTTCTCGATCCGCCCCTGTGAGTACTGGGTGATTATACATTTAAAGCAAAACAATTAACATTATTTTGCTATCTAGACAATAATAGATTCAACTCGTTAAAGGTTGACAATCCCAGTATTACCAATTAAACACGTGCCGCACGGTTTGTTCTGAGAATCCCCGCGGCATGTTGTTTGACATTGCCGCGTGCCGCGCCGTGTCCCCTTTTGTCGGCTAATAGGTTCCTAATTAATTATTAGCCAATAGTTCCTCAGTCCGCCGTAGGCGTCGTAAGGCATTTTACTTGTCGCGGGTGTTCGCGTCGATTACACCAACGATGGCGCGAAATGCGACCCAAGCCGTTCCCGATCCCGACGGGCGTCGCTGTGTAGTGTACTTATTCAGCAAGGAGGACCGCATTTTGAACCGCTGCTATAAGCTGTTTGTGTGACTGTGACTTAAAGTTATGTTCAATAAGTGAGTAAGAATCCCCCACAAGTGTTTGAAGTTTGAGGCTTGATAGACGCTGGCTGATTTTACGCCTGGAGTGAACTCCTGCGAGCCCTAGTTTAGTTAAGTTAGTGCGAAATGCGACCTAAGCCGTGTCCTCACCGGGCGTTGCTGTGTATTCAGTTAGCTGTGTTGATTATTTGAGATCTCTCCACAAGTGTTCTGCAAGCTGCATGAAACAACAACTGGTAAGCTGTACCTAATAGAAATTTCCTTTTACGTAGATTAGACAATAATTTATTTACTACTTCTACTTAGGTCGTTACTTCAATAAAATTTATCTTTTATTGATTCTATTTTGAATTCTTTATTCCAACACAAGAAAATAAGCACTAGAATTAAGGTTTATTATTAGTTAAATAAAAATTATCTTGGTAAGTACGTAAGTACTGCCTAGTACTAGCTACCAGGAGTAAGAGGTTATTACTCCTGGTAAGGGCAATGAACTTCTAAAAGAGCTGCGCTTCAATGTCGAGAATTTTAATTTTTTATAAAAAAAAATAGTTTTTCGGCAAGTAATAATATCAAGCTACGGTCGTCATATATTGGGAATGAACTCTATATAAGGGACCCTACAACACCCTTTCGGCTTTAGGGGTATTTTGAAACACCATGTATAGTAAAGTTATAAGCGCTTGAGCGTAACTAAAATAATCTTGCGTCAATCTTTCGGTACACCTCCGTAAAGCGTGCTTGTACCAGTCTTTGCTGTAACTCCCCTGGTAAGTATTTGTTTTTCTGTTTTATTCTTATGCAATTGTAAATCTGCACAATGCAATGTTTATCATGTGTAAATGTCATGTATTACTTTAAATTCTTAAAAGACGAACGAGTGAAGTTTGTTCCGTGGATTATGTGTGATTTTGTCACTTCTCTGGCGTCACTCCTCTGGCATTTTATACGCCAGGGGAAATACGTGCACTCCAAGTTAGTGACGAAATTTTGATTCTTTTTTTTTAAATAACCTATATTGTCCCACTGCTGTGCAAAGGTCTCCCTTAACCCACTCCACAGATCACGATCCCTAGCACTCTCCGGCCATTGTGGAAGAAAAGCATCCAGGTCATCACGTCAACGCTTTCTGGGTCTGCCCCGACGTCGACATCCGTCTCGGAGTTGCCATTGCATGACTACTGGAGCCCACCTATCTGGATGCATTCGCTCTACATGCCCCGCCCAATCCCACTTCAGCAAAGCCGTCCTCTCACCCACGTCTGCTATTTGGGTCCTGGAACGCAAATTCTTTAATGTTTAATATTGAAATGCTTCATTTTATTTGTTCTAGTTCCTCGCTCGTCAAATCTAGTATCATAGACAATACAAGGAAAAGCAAATAAGAAAGAGAGACTACAAAAAAAACCGTAAAATTGAAAAATGTAAGCTAAAAATATGCCGAATTAAAGGATAAAGAAAAGCAAAAATATTTTAAAGCAGAAGGGGTAAATAAGGAGTATGAGGATCTTGACTGAAAGGAACTAAAGAGTTATGATCAAAATTTGAAGAGGTAAACTTAATAAAAAACATAAGCATGCTTTAATATCCAAAATGTCGCCTTGGCTGCTAAAAAGTTGGCAGAAAGTCATCATTAAAAACACATAATGATACCAAACTCAAAAGTTCGAAGACCATCTCGATCGAGCATGATTGCAATCTAATAATAACAAATACGGTGCTGTAAGCCGTCACTTTAAGAAACTATGGCAATGAGTGATTGGCTAACGCATTCCTCCAACAGAAGCGTCGGCGGGACGTCAGTCTGGAAGTCATTGCCGTGCAAACCTTCAGCGAGGAAGGCATACGGTAAGCAAAGCAGCTGCTGTATCAGTTTCTAAATGAAACAGATCAGATTGTGTCTCACTGACGAGATGGGACATAGAAGAACCTTTAGGACATCATCAACAAAGACCGAGCTTTCTGTAAAAGGCTGACCCCAATGACGAACCAACATTCGTGGCAAGATTAACAAGCTGCCTCCCGTCACTTTCGACCTTTTAGATGTGACCAGCCTATTGAAGGACATCATTATCCTAAAGCGGATGTGATGGGGAAGTTTGAGGTATCACCTGCTTTCGGCTTGACGTCGGCTTCTGGGACACCCTGTATACTTTTAAATTACCAAAGTTGATTTATTTATGGTTGATTTAGTTATTTATTACTATTAGTTTAGTTATTTGGAAAGTTCCTCAATTTTCTTTTTAGAAGTTTCCTTCTGCCATGCTTAATTTCTTTGGATATTTAATCAATCATTGAAAACCTAGTAATGTAATTCCTAAGATAATTACATTTGTTTAAATTTCAAATGAGCCCAATAAATATAATTTTATAAGCAGGAATTAGTGCTGTTATTTCATTTGGGTGATTAAAAGTTTTATAAGTACTCAATGTGCTTACATTTTAAAACTTTTTAGACTGACGGTATTTTATTCATTAATAATGCTAAAAGTTATAATTCATGTATTTTATTTAATATTTATTTACTTTCCTATACTAATTATTAATAGCCTGTCACTTCCCTGTCTTAATTTGTCACTACTCAGCCAATAGTGTCACTCACCTGACAACACATTTTCCCCTGGTGCCCATAAAACTCAGAATAATGAAAATATCTTCTGGCCTTTATCCTTACAGTTACAGAAGTAACGTCAAGTAGTGAAATTATAAATATTAAATGAAATAGATCATTTTTCCTTTGGGGACACAAAAATATCCAGTAGTCATGCAATGGCAACTCCGAGACAAATGTCGACATCGGGGCAGGCCCAGAAAGCGTTGGCGTGACGACCTGGATGCTTTTCTTCCACAATGGCCGGAGAGTGCTAGAGACCTTTGCACAGCAGTGGGACAATATAGGTTATTTTAAAAAAAGAATCAAAATTTCGTCACTACCTTGGAGTGCACGTATTTCCCCTGGCGTATAAAATGCCAGAGAAGTGACGCCAGAGAAGTGACAAAATCACACATAATCCACGGAACAAACTTCACTCGCTCGTCTTTTAAGAATTTAAAGTAAGACATGACATTTACACATGATAAACATTGCATTGTGCAGATTTACAATTGCATAAGAATAAAACAGAAAAACAAATACTTACCAGGGGAGTTACAGCAACGACTGGTACAAGCACGCTTTACCGGTGTACCGAAAGATTGACACAAGATTATTTTAGTTACGCTCAAGCGCTTATAACTTTACTATACACGGTGTTTCAAAATACCCCTAAAGCCGAAAGGGTGTTGTAGGGTCTTATATAGAGTTCATTCCCAATATATGACGACCATAGCTTGATATTATTACTTGCCGAAAAACTATTTTTTTTTATAAAAAATTAAAATTTTTGACATTGAAGCGCAGCTCTTTTAGAAGTTCATTGCCCTTACCAGGAGTAATAACCTCTTACTCCTGGTAGCTAGTACTAAGCAGGACTTACGTACTTACCAAGGTAATTTTTATTTAACTAATAATAAACCTTAATTCTAGTGCTTATTTTCTTGTGTTGGAATAAAGAATTCAAAATAGAATCAATAAAAGATAAATTTTATTGAAGTAACGACCTAAGTAGAAGTAGTAAATAAATTATTGTCTAATCTGCGTAAAAGGAAATTTCTATTAGGTACAGCTTACCAGTTGTTGTTTCATGCAGCTTGCAGAACACTTGTGGAGAGATCTCAAATAATCAACACAGCTAACTGAATACACAGCAACGCCCGGTGAGGACACGGCTTAGGTCGCATTTCGCACTAACTTAACTAAACTAGGGCTCGCAGGAGTTCACTCCAGGCGTAAAATCATCCAGCGTCTATCAAGCCTCAAACTTCAAACACTTGTGGGGGATTCTTACTCACTTATTGAACATAACTTTAAGTCACAGTCACACAAACAGCTTATAGCAGCGGTTCAAAATGCGGTCCTCCTTGCTGAATAAGTACACTACACAGCGACGCCCGTCGGGATCGGGAACGGCTTGGGTCGCATTTCGGGCCATCGTTGGTGTAATCGACGCGAACACCCGCGACACGTAAAATGCCTTACGACGCCTACGGCGGGACTGAGGAACTATTGGCTAATAATTAGGAACCTATTAGCCGACAAAAGGGGACACGGCGCGGCACGCGGCAATGTCAAACAACATGCCGCGGGGATTCTCAGAACAAACCGTGCAGCACGTGTTTAATTGGTAATACTGGGATTGTCAACCTTTAACGAGTTGAATCTATTATTGTCGAGATACTCTAGATAGCAAAATAATGTTAATTGTTTTGCTTTAAATGACAACCATGTTAATAAATTAATAACATTTTGATATTGCGCGAGCAAATTTTGTGTAAATTATCTACGAAACGCAAAAACCTTTCGATTTTGACCTTTAATATTTCGCCAGTAGGGTTCCAGCTTACCATTACAAAAAATGTCGTTTTGGCTTTGCTTTTTGACTTTTATTTCTCTTCACTATGGTTGATTTAGATAGATAGATAGAAACACTTTATTGACCTAGAGATATAGCCACAGGAGAACCGACATACGACCAAAATGGTCCCACAACCGTAGACTCCGGTGCCTACACAAAAGGAGAATGGCCCGATCCCGGAGTCACCACCACAACCACATAAAGTGGCCAAGTTGAACTCGGGCATCCCACGCCCCCCTTCTTTGGGGGCAGCCCATAAAACTATTGACCTGCAGCAGACCCTGCCGGGTTGCCAAGATGCACCACGAGGAGGTTGTCTGACATCGCACCTCGAAATCTGTATACCTACTGTAAGTACAATTTAACCAAGTGACCAATGGTTGCAAACAAGACAACCTAATTACATTATCGTAATCCGGCTTAATTCTGTGCTTTTTTAAAATATTCTGAAAATGTTGTGAAACAATGACACATAAATTTTTATTTTTCTTCGTATTAGGGTTTCGTTGGACAATAAATGATCGAAAACTTCTGAATCTCCTATGAACTCCTAGTACTTACTCAGTCGCGTAGGCCACATACATGTTGATTCCCATTAGCTTTACCAATTACCAAGCAGCGGCAATACAATAGGCAATAATACATTTCACCTAACGAAAATCACCTACTCTTCTTACGTTTCTTTAATGCAGGTAAAAAACCATTTTGATACAAATTAAAAATATTAGTCTTAGTATTTTTTCACATTGTGCCACCGGTACTTACATAGATTTCCACATCATATTTAACTGACAAATAATGGTGCCAATCCTGTTGTCGCAAACTAAACTAGACAAAATTTTAGTAAAATGCTTGTTGCTTAGACGATACTAAGTATGGTTTTCTTATTCTGAATCGTCGTTTCACAGCACTAAACTAAATTCTAGTCTGGTTTAGTTTGCGTCAACAGAATTGGCACCATTGTAGAACACACTAAATAGCTGATAAGTTATTTTCATGAACAAGAAAAGCCAAGTGCGAGCGAGTCTACTTGCCTATTAAAACTAGTCCCTCCGCTTAAATAGGCAAACCAAAATTAACTGCCGCCATCACTGTATTTGAATACTCTGCTCTTTACCAATATTATTTTAAATAATACATACGGAACACCGAGACGTATTATTTCAAATGGCAGTAAGTTCTCTGATTGCCTGGTATTCACCAGGCAATCAGCAGATTTTGAAGAGAATTTCAAAGACTAAACAGTAGCAGATTGTTTATTTTTAAACAAAGCAGTGCGATTCAATGTTACTACATGTTACACATTCTATTTTTTTTTTAAACGTCGTTCCACACTAGGGTTTTCTCCTGTGTCGAGGGTGCGATTACAAACATAGAATATCACATGCAGATACGCCCAGACCGGAACAAATTTCTGTAGGCCATACAAAATATTTATCCCGTACGGGAATCCGTTGCGCAGTAAGCGATCACTCCACCTCTGCGCTAACCGTGTCGTCTATTGATTTAAAGGTGTTTTTTTGATGAGCTAACCAGATATTAATACCCATTTATTGGCATAAAATGAAAAAGTAATTAATAAAATGATAAATTATTGTTACAAAAATAAAAAATAATTAGTATTTTAGTAAAGTATTTTTATTTGTCATCGTATTAAAAACTTTAACATTTTACTATTACTTTTTTCGACTAAAAAGCATTTTATATCTCTGGTAAAGAAGCGCAGGTACAAATGTTTTGCAATTTCGACCTATCTGAAAAATTATATTCTATAATTTACATGAAAATTTTGGGTTGAATGACATTACGTGTAAACATCTAGAGATGGGACATTTTAATAATGAATTTTCGATAAGGAATTGATTATTTATTGGTTATTACGAAACACCGTGTATACTAATCGTAATATTCGTGTTCCAAAACATACATTAGTAGATTCTCTTCAAATTTTGAGGCTTTAAATTACGCCAGGTGAGGGTGACATTAAACTTCAGAGACATAAAAATTTGCATTTTTTTAAATAAAAATAGTTATTCTTATAAGGAATTTTGTTAAAATATCTTTTAATGTTTATTTAAGTGTACAATTACGTTTAAGAAATCATAATCCCATGAATATTAAAAACAATATGCCCAAACGAGTGTAAAATCTTGCAATGGGGCAGGCCAGGGGAGTCTACATTTATAACATTCTTTTACAAATAGTGCCACATATAAAACAATTATTGTGAATTAATTGTGTGGTCCAAATAATAGACAATATTGTTTATGGCATGAACATACAATTATACTAATATAACAATTTTAACATAAAATTTGTTCACTGGCCACTGGAATTCAAATAGCGTATATTCACCCTACTCTACTTGGTCTCATAACAACCTTAGTCCAGAAATTAAGTTTAAGCCCTTAAAGATAGCAGCATGGAACATTAATGGACTCTCATCCAACAAAAGCGAAGTCGAGACCCTATTGCATGTACACAATATTGACATTTTCTGCTTATATCGGAAACTCATTTTACTGCCAATAGTTTAGTTAGAATAAAAAGCTACTCCATATGTAATACCAATCACCCTAATGGCACAGCACATGGTGGAACCGCTGTTATTGTCAAATCCTCAATAAAACACTATGAATCCCTTCACTTTAAAACTGAAGCCATACAGGCCACAACGATAACACTTGAAGACAAGCAAGGGGACATCAATATTTCTTCAGTTTACTGCCCTTCAAAGCATAACATAAACGAAACGCAGTTCAGTTCATATCTGAAATCTTTGAGAACTAGATTTGTAGCTGGTGGAGATTGGAACTCCAAACGAGGCAGGGAACTCAAAAAAAGCGTTGATGCAAATCATCTGATTTCCATCGCTACTTCTGAACCAACACACTGGTCTACAGATCCAAACAAACTCCCAGATCTTTTGGATTTTTTCCTAACAAAAGGAGTGTCAAGTTTATTTTTTAAGATAAAGTTGTGTTTAGATGGATCATCAAATCATACTCCAGTTATCCTCACAATAAGTGTTTCTGTTTTGGAAAAATTAACTGCTCCAAAACTTTATAACAAATGGAATAACACAGACTGGAATGCATTTCGAGGAATACTACAGGACGAGTTGGATCTAAAAATCTCACTAAAAATTCCCGATGACATTGAAAATGCGACTCTTAAATTAACGCGAACGATACAAAATGCAGCATGGGCTAGTACTCCAGAACTGAGCCAGTTTTTTATAGACACAAAATAGTTCCCATAGATATACGTAAAAAAATTCAGGAAAAAAGGAGGCTCCGTCGAATATGACATATAAGCAGACACTCTTCAGATAAAACTGCATTCAACAGGGCAGCAAAAGAACTTATTTGCGTCAAGAAACAGAGAATGCCACCACGCAAGCACAAATCGAAAACTTAACAGCCACAAACGCGACGAACTATTCTCTGTGGAGAGTGTGTAAAACCCCAACAGTATCCAAACCTCCAATTCGCTTACGAGATAATAGATGGGCTCGTACTCCTCAAGAAAAAGCGAATGCGTTTGCAAATCATCTGGCATCAGTATTTAAACCATGCAGCAAATACAAAGAGGAGGTGCCCTATCGCGTTTTCCGTATGAAATCAAGTGAAGCCGGAAATCGGGGTGCGGGGGGAGGGTGCGCGACGCCACTGTCACCGTGTAGCGAGTAGAATTACTAAAATGGCAGCATTATTGACGTTAACATAAAAGTTCCGCTATACATTACTAGGTGGCAGTAAAAGATACATTCGTAGGAGAAAGATAATTATGTTAAAAGATACATTCGTAGGAGAAAGATAATTTATTAGGTGCTGTGTCAATATAATCTAAAAATAAAAATCGTTAAAACTGCTTATATTAATTCACGTGTTTTGTTTTCGCCCTTAATACATCCTACGTTTTCGTTAGTATTTTTACTCGCCACTAGAGGGCCTTTTGTGCTTTATCGGGACATTGACAGAAGCGTCCATGTGGCGTCGAACATTCTAGAAGCAATACGTCAAGTAATAAATTAATAATGCTTGTTTAATGTACTTACAAATGGAAAGAGATTTTTTTTTCGTTCACATTGTTTCTGTCGTCTGTGTAACTTTTGCACGATAGAATACAACATTTCATTTTGTATTTAGGTAATTTAAAACTAAAATAAAGGAAGAGCGTACGACGTACTAATCCGACAGATAAAAAGATCGACTGATGTCAGCGCCTCTGGCGTTAGGTAGCTAAAACTAAAAATGCGTGACGTCAGGACTCTGGTGATAGGAGCTGGGCCTAGATGCTTATAACATCTCCTCTTTGTATTTGCTTCATGATTTAAACTCTTCTTCGTTCTTTTGACGACACGTTTAGCGCAGAGGTCGAGTGATCACCTACTGCGCAACGGGTCGCGGGTTCGATTCCCGTACAGGACAAATGTTTTGTATGGCCTACAGAAATTTGTTCCGGTCGGGGCGTATGTGCATGTGATATTCTATGTTTGTAACTGCACCGACAATCCTAGTGTGGGGCGACGTTTAAAAAAACCAATGAAGAGCAGGATAATATAGATTACTCTAATGTTAACAAAGTTCTCCAACAAGATTTCTAACTTGATTTACCAATCCGGCCTACAACACCAAAAGAAATAAGTACTCTAATCAGAAACTTGGATGATAAAAAGGCACCAGGGTGTCAAACCCTGTAGAACCCTAATAGATAAAAAAGTGCTCAAAGAACTACCAAGAAAATGCATAGTAATAAATTAATAATGCTTGTTTAATGTACTTACAAATGGAAAGAGATTTTTTTTTCGTTCACATTGTTTCTGTCGTCTGTGTAACTTTTGCACGATAGAATACAACATTTCATTTTGTATTTAGGTAATTTAAAACTAAAATAAAGGAAGAGCGTACGACGTACTAATCCGACAGATAAAAAGATCGACTGATGTCAGCGCCTCTGGCGTTAAGTAGCTAAAACTAAAAATGCGTGACGTCAGGACTCTGGTGATAGGAGCTGGGCCTAGATGCTTATAACATCTCCTCTTTGTATTTGCTTCATGATTTAAACTCTTCTTCGTTCTTTTGACGACACGTTTAGCGCAGAGGTCGAGTGATCACCTACTGCGCAACGGGTCGCGGGTTCGATTCCCGTACAGGACAAATGTTTTGTATGGCCTACAGAAATTTGTTCCGGTCGGGGCGTATGTGCATGTGATATTCTATGTTTGTAACTGCACCGACAATCCTAGTGTGGGGCGACGTTTAAAAAAACCAATGAAGAACAGGATAATATAGATTACTCTAATGTTAACAAAGTTCTCCAACAAGATTTCTAACTTGATTTACCAATCCGGCCTACAACACCAAAAGAAATAAGTACTCTAATCAGAAACTTGGATGATAAAAAGGCACCAGGGTGTCAAACCCTGTAGAACCCTAATAGATAAAAAAGTGCTCAAAGAACTACCAAGAAAATGCATAGTGTACCTTAGTACCCTGTTCAACGGCGTCATGAGAACGGGACACTTTTCAGCACAAAGTGTCGCATATAATAATGATAGCAAAACCCGGCAAGCCACCGCATGATCTGATGTCGTACCGACCAATTAGTTTGTTACACCTATTAGTTTGTTAGAGACACCTTTGAGCGCAATGAGTATTGTTCCGCGGTTTTTCTTGATGTGTAGCAAGCGTTTGACAAGGTTTGGCATGAAGGCCTTTTGTTCAAAATAAAAACACTCCTTCCACACACCTTCTTTGGCATACTTAGATCGTATCTAGACAACCGCTTGTTTCAAGTTAATGAAAATGATTGCACATCCACCTTTTATGATATCCTAGCGGGAGTACTACAGGGCTCGGTTCTTGGACCACTCTTATATACTATTTATTACACCTCCGACCTGCCCCAAACTCCGGGAACAGTGGCTACTTTCGCAGATGACACTGCCATTTTGGCAAGCAGCCCAAACCGAGAACAAGCCTCTGATCTCTTACAAAAAAGCCTTGAAAATATAGACCAATGGCTAAAAAAATGGAAGATTAAGGCAAGCACATCAAAGTCTGTACAAGTAACATTCACTCTTAGAAGGAACGATTGCCCAAGAGTAAGACTAGGTTCCAGCCTTCTTCCCACCAGTGAAACAGTGAAATATCTGGGCATACACTTGGACCGTCGGCTTACATGGTCCAAGCACTTACAAACCAAAAGAGATGAAATAAACATTAAATACCGAGAACTGTATTGGTTACTAGGAAGAAACTCCAAGTTATCTGTGGACAACAAGCTGCTTCTTTATAAAGCTATTCTTAAACCCATTTGGCCTTATGGAATTGAATTGTGGGGCTCAGCAAGTGAATCCCATATTAACAAAATCCAAAGAGCGCAGAACTATACGAGTATATTGAAGCAGATTTCAAACGCTCCATGGTTCATTCACAACTCTGAAGTTCATCAACATCTAAATATCAACACTGTCAAAGAGAAAATAAGCCACATATTGGACAAGTACAAAAATAGGCTGTTTAAACATCGAAACCAGCTAGCAACTCAATTGACACTACCGGATTACATGAAACGTCTGAAAAGGCGCAAACTACCGGATGCAACCAAAACTGCTTAGGCTTAACCAGATATGAGTTAGAAGCTCGATGGAGCGTCTGACCCAACATGTGATTCCCAGCAGCAAATCTGCTCATAGTCATGAGGACTGATTGCATGATGAAAATTTGAAAAAAAAACAATTTTTGTTTAATTTGCAAAATTCCTGACCACAAAAATTCCTATTTTATCAACATTTATGTTCGGACATGATTAATTATAAAAATAATGAATAATGATATCTCATTAAAGCTGAAATTTCAGTCTCTGAAATGACGACTCATTCGCTGTTTCGTCCCACGACCCATTCGTCCCATGGGACGAATCACAGAATTTGAATTATTTTATTTTTTTCATTCAGTGATTCGTCCCATTTCTTTATTCTTACGAAATCTATTTTTTTAGTACAGTCGGCAACGCAATTTATATATTTACTTATATTTGGAAAACAAACAGTTAAGATTTTGCTCATTATAATCACATTAAGATAATATCATACACCAGTAAAGTTTCCACTGATTTTGTGATAATTACTCTGAATATCAGCGTAAACAATTAAATATTAAATACTTATACACGGTGTAAAAATACCCATAAGGAAGCCCGCGTCTACGCATTCAGACCATTAAAATTAACGTCTACGGGATGTCATAGTGGTCAACGTCAAACCGAAACCGGGTGATAGGCCAAGTCATAATAGTTGTCAGAAAAATGTAAAAAAATTCTAAGTCCTGTATTTAAAACATTATACGAGGGCGATTCAACAAATATTTAGCCTACAAAAGGAAAACGAAAATTTTAAGAAAGTAGAGATTTAAGTCTCCTTTCAATTCAATACACTTGGCCCAGCGATGCTCCAACTTTTTTAACCCGTCCAAAAAATACGATTTCCCGAGGTCTTCAAATAGGTCTCTGTGGCGGCGATGACCACATCATTAGACCCAAATCTTTTGCAGGCGAGTGACTTTTTCAGATTTGGGAACAAGAAGAAGTCACAGGGAGCCAAATCTGGAGAATACGGTGGATGGGGCAGCAATTCGTAGCGCAATTCGACCAATTTGACCATGAAGACGGCGGAGGTGTGAGCCGGCGCGTTGTCGTGGTGGAACAGCACTTTTTTCTTTGCCAAATGGGGCCGTTTTTTTTTTCAATTCGGCGTCGAATCGGCCTAATAAGTCGGAATAGTAGAGCCCCGTGATTGTTTTACCCTCCTCGAGGTAATCGATGTAGATCACACCTTGCGAGTCCCAAAAAACACTGGCCATCACCTTTCCGGCCGATTGAACAGTCTTCGCCTTCTTTGGAGAACGTTCGCCGGGTAAAGTCCACTGTTTCGAGTTTTCGACTGTTCCTTGGTCTCAGGGACCCGATTCTCATGTAATAGAACTTTTCCGCATGGTAAATTCGTATGCGAATTTTTCGATTCTACTGAAAAGTTCGAATGATTCGTATGAACCGTATTCTGGGGTACCCATAGAACAATATTACCAATCGAACTAGGAAGTCGGAAATAGCATTGACAATGTAATGTTTCGTACGACGTTCATGAGGCGTTTTTAGAAACGCCATGGCAACCACTATAATGCACATCTTAAAATAGTTCTTTTCGGTAAAAAAATATTACAAAATCTATTTTAACACAAAATATATTTTTAAATGTGATCATATTTTCTAAAAATAGTACTTATATTACAAAATATAAAAGTTCAATTTTTAATATGTCGTAAAGTACATTGATTGAAACGGAACGCTCCAGACAGCACATTCATAAGTTCTGACGTTAAATGTCATTAATTACAACAAAGTTTGTCTAAGATAAATATTGAATTGAGACAAATTTTTATTTTATTTGTATAATAATCTGTTATAGAGCAAAATAATATTCCTTAATAATAATCCAAAAAATTTGCTAGTGCGGAGCAAAGGCTTCGTCTAGTACATTTAGTAGAATCCGATCCACAGCTGAAATGTGGCAAACTAGTCCAATCAACGAAGCATTTGTAACCCGAAAAATTGTTCTGCCTCTGAAATTTGGGATGTGGTTAAGATACCTAATACAGATGACAGATGTACAATAATCCAACAAAATTTATAATGGGAAGTGAGGTATTTTTACCTAAACATGAAAAACGCTTATAGCTCTCTGTGGATATTTCCTCCGTTCGAAATTATTTTTGTATACGTACGTATGTACTAGTTAGAACAAGTATGTAAAGTAATCCAACATTTCTTCGATTTGGGTGATGCACTAAATTGAACTTTCAACATTTTGCGCAATAACTTCTATTGGAAAATTGCTCTGCTAATTTTTATTTTTTAATATGGTCTTTTTTCCCTAAATGAATAGGTTTGTTAAGTAATCCAATAAATTTTCCTTTTAAAACATTTTTTATTTATTTTTGCTTAATAACTTGATGTGAAAAATTACTCCGTCCATTTTTATACCTTTATAGGTTATATGATTTAATATTAAAACAGAATTATCAATAATCCAACAAATTTTCCAACGTTCATATATTTTTTAAAACATGTTCGCTTTTAAATAGTCAATTATTACTGGCGCGACCCGAAAGTGCAGCATTGCCAGGCGATAGTGAGTATGCGGGCCGCGCTTCGCCTAGGCACGCATCACAGATTAATACAATAATCAATAAATCTTCGAAATTCATATAAAACTTAAGTAAGTTACCTCTTTAGTAAACATGTAAGGGCTTTAAATAAATTTTCACTTCTCGTGCTCGCAAAGCTCGTCTTTATGTCGTTTATAGGCTGCATAAAATGGCTTTCATGTTCTAGAGCATAAAGTAAAATTTTTTTTTAGACGAAGATTCTTAGGCCCAACAGCCAACAACGCTCAGCCTAATACTTCACAGAATTTATTTATATTAATAACTTGCGATAATTTATTTATTTGCTTTAATTTATTTGTCTTGTGTTTTCTACCTCAAAAGTTATGAAACCAGATAAAAATAGTAACCAGTTATTATTAAAACGCATCGAAATATTTTTATTACTTGGCAGAATTTTTCAATATTGTGTTACATATTTTTCGTATATAATAGGTTGGGGAAAAAGTTTCTTCGCATTTTTTAAGAAAATTCAAAACATTTTTTAATATAGTTTATTTACATTTAACTAAAGTATGTAGGTACCATTTTGTTCGATAACTTTTTACCATCTTGTAGGTAGGGACATGATCCCATTGCTATAGAAATTTTGGGACTTCTGGTCAAAATACCGCGACAAGTGGTTTTGGCAGTCCTCTCGTGATGTTAACCTGACACTGCCTAAAGAATTCTGAAGAGACCGAAACAGGTGGAAATCTGAAGGTGCAAGGTCAGGACTATACGGCGGATGCATTAACACCTCCCAGCCAAACTCTCTTAATTTTTGCTGAGTGGCTAAAGATGTGTGAGGTCTAGCGTTATCATGATGAAAAACCACACCCCTTCTGTTGATTAATTCCGGCCGCTTTCTCTCAACTTCTTGCTTTAATCTCATCAGTTGTTCGCAGTAGAGTTCAGAATCGATGGTCCTGCCTGGTGGTAACAGCTCATAATGAATAATGCCCTTCCAATCCCACCACACACACAGCATCACCTTGTTGCGAGTTAACCCGGGTTTCGCCACAGTCTGTGAAGCCTGACCGGCCTTTGACCACGACCTTTTTCGCACGTTCTTGTCGTACGTGATCCACTTTTCATCACCAGTTATCAGCTTCTTCAAAAATGGTTCGGTTTCATTACGTCGTAATAAAGAATCACAAATGAGTACACGGTTCATTAGGTTTCTTTCAGTGAGCTCGTGAGGTACCCAAATGTCGAGCTTTTTTGTGTACCCAGTTTTTTTCAAATGCGCCAAAACTGTTTTGTGGTCAATTCCCAGTTCTTCAGCTACGTCGTAACTACTGACATGCCGATCTTGCTCTACTTTTTCAAAAATGGCATCCATTTTATCTGTAATAGGGCGACCAGAGCGACGTGCATCTTTGACATCAAAATTTCCGGATTGAAAACGCTTAAACCAAATTTGTGCTACTCTCACAGACACTGCACTAGGTCCATAAACATCGCAAATTTTTTTCGCGGCTTGCGTTGCATTTTTACCTTTTTTGTAGTAAAATTTTAAAATGTATCGAATTTCTTCATTAGATTCACTCATCTTGGCGGTACGAAAAACAAATGAAAATCACACATTTTCCTAATTTGAATTTGGAATTATGTTCTTTAAAATTTAAACTTTCAATAATACCAAAACCAGCCAGATACAAATAGTATAGCCAAAGAGATTTTATTACAAGTTTATACATACTATAATGCGAAAAGACTTTTTCCCCAACCTAATATTTTGAAGTAGGTAATTGTTTAATTTTCTTGCAATCGAAGTAAAAAGCAGAGTGTAAAACACTGGCATAAACAAGTCATTGTACTCCTCAACTTACTATCCACCCGAGCCGTCGTCTCGGGATACAGTGCCTCATTTTATGCCCTTGTTGTACAATCTACTATTGTTCCATTTTCAAATTATATTGCCGGGCGTTCTAGCACGCTAGATAAAAAATTGCTGCTGCTGCTTGGTCTTTTTTTTACGAGGAAAATGCTTTTACGTACCTCCAAGCCCTTGGGTAGGGGCAAGGGTGCGTGGGACTCCACGGTAGAGTGCCGCATATACCCACTAAACCCTTCGGGAACACCTATCTGGCCATTTCAGAGCGGCTGCGAGCAGGCGCATAGCGCTGCGCTCGCGTGAGCCAGCTCGGCCTGTAGACTATCCTCTCTGCATGAGAGCAGCTTGTGTCCCAGAGCTGCTCCTACCGTCACAGGGATCGAGTGCAATAGAGGCAACATGGCGCCCAACTGCGTTGCCGAATTGGTGGCGGAATCAGGGCGTTGTAGCCACTTCTTCGCCACCCTAACCTTCTCGCACTGGCGAGGGGGGTCCGCCTCACGAGCTCTCTCGTGGCGCTCCTTCGTCTCCATGACCACTTCACAAAAGTGAGAAACAGCATCCCAGGCCGCCCGCTCGGTGAGCATAGCTCTAACCACAGCGGGCAATGAGAGCTCAATAACAATTACGGACATAAGATCACCGCGCTGAGAAGTCCATGCAGGACATTGCACAAGAGTGTGTAGCGCGGTGTCTTCGTCCGCACCGCAATGGTGACAACGTGGGTCATCTTCCCTCCTGGCAACCTTGCGAAGGTACCTGTCAAAGCAGCCATGCGCCGACAGTACCTGCACGAGGTGGAAGGTGAGGGTGTCGAATCTCCTTGTAACCCAGTCACGGAGGACAGGATGGAGCACCGCGTTGATCCACTGACCGTATTCTGCTCTTTCGAGCCTTGAAGACCACGAGGACCCAAGAACTGAATTCATGGCCTCTTCACGCCAACTTTTCACCTCTCTCTCAGTCAGGCGACTCTTTTATTATATACCGCCGTTAGTACATGTGCCTCCAAATCCCATGGTGGCATCGATGCCAAGGCGCAGGCGGACTCCGCGGATAGCTCTCGTCACAAGACAGCACTAGGACCTTTGGTGTTGGTTAACAACCTCCCCAGGGCCATGGCTGTGGTTACCAATTTTGGAGCCAGTCGAGAAAAATGTTCTCTAAAGTTCCAGCTCCTGTCCAGCACTAAACCCAGATACTTCAAGTGTGGAGTAATATCCACCCGTGTCCCATTGATCATAAGATAGGTGGGGGTCCCTTGGGAGGCCCATGGACGACCAGGGCCTCCGTTTTATCGAAAGCCCTAATCTTTCAATTCTTGAAACGACTTGTTCCACGCCAGCTGTAGCTAATAGGGAAGCCAGTCTGTAATTCTTTCCACGAACTGTAACAAGGGTATCATCGACGTAACACACTACCTCCAGTCCGCGGGATAAGTTCCCTCTTAGTATATAATTATACCCGATGTTCAACAGAAGAGGGCCAAGGACCGATCCCTATGGAACACCGAGCATCATAGACGTTCGAACAACATGTCCGTTGCTGTCAGTGTAAAGGACGATTCGCTCTCTAAAATAATCAGCAATAACATGCTGCAGGTATAGGGGAACCTCGTGGTAGTTGAGTGCCTTTAAGACGCACTGAGGTGGAAGCGTGTTAAAAGCATTCGCTATGTCTAAAGAAACTGCTATCAAGACGCAGCTATCGGAAGTAGCCTCTTTGGAAAGGGATTTGACCTAGCGGAGCATGTTATTCGTGAAACTGGTTATCCGTCAGGTCAGGCCCGTCGCCCGAACGATGGCCCTCTTGCGACGGCCGCAGAGGGTCATAGCAACCCGGGCCGTGCGAGCTTATCGCACGGTCAGCCACGGCGCAGCCTGCGTTCTTGCGGGCCAAACGCCGTGGGATGTCGATGCACGCGTACATGCAGAGGTGTATCAACATCGGGTTGCCGTTAGGCGGGGGGGACGATCCGCTCCCGAGGAAGTGGAGCGGGTTCGTACCCAAGCGCAGAGGGAGGCTCTGCGTCAACCGGCTGGCCACCGGACGATCGAAGCGATACGTCCGGTGTTGGAGGAGTGGGTAGGGCGCCGGCAGGGCAGTCTCTCGTTCCGCATGGTGCAGGTATTGACCGGACATGGCTGTTTCGGTCACTACCTGCACCGGGTCGCGCGTCGGGAGGAAACGCCGCAGTGTCATCACTGCGACGCTCCCGACGATACTGCCGAGCACACTGTTGGTGTGCCCGGCTTGGCGATGCCAGCGCAGCGAACTCAACGCTGCGCTGGGAGGCGGAGACCTCTTGCTGCCGAGCATGGTCATGACCATGCTCCTCGGCGAGGCGGAATGGGGGGCTGTCGCCTCCTTCTGCGAGGACGTCATCTCGCAGAAGGAGGCCGCGGAGAGGGAGCGGGAGAATGATCTTCAAGCCGCTCCCATCCGCCGCAGACGGACAGGCAGGCGAAGGCGGGCATTCGCGCAAGCAATGCCCGTCTAATGACCCTGCCGTGGAGGCCTGCGTGCATGGTTGGCCCCGTGTACGCCGCCGTAAGGCTTTCCGTCTGTGGATTGCCCTGGTGTTTTCGGGTAATCCCCCCTTGGCGATAGCCCGACCAGCTAGGTCGGGCTAGCCCGCGCGCGTTGGTAGTGGTAGTCGCAGTGTGGACCCTACCACGCGCGTCCAAAAGGGCAGGAAGAACACCGAGGGGTTTAGTGGGTAGGCCTGGCACTCTGCCGGGAGAGCCCCACACACGCTCGTCGTCTAGCCAACGGCGAGTACGGTGCGGTCACGTATTCCCCTCGAAAAAAAAGAAAAAAAAGGTCAGGCCCGTCAATGCTCAAGTAGCGGTTTATTCAAACGGCGAGGCTACGCTCGAACATTTCGACATTTCGTTAAGCAGAACAATGGGCCGATATCTTGACGGAGAATCAGCTGGCTCGCCTACTTTTCTAAGAAGAACGAGTCGCCCTGTCTGCCAATCTTTTGGAAATCTTCCTTCGGTGAGGCATTTAAAATTATCCATGAGGTCCCTAAGCCGAGACTTTAGTGGAGGTAAAGCTACCACCAGAGTCCGTCCAGGGACGCCGTCTGGTCCTGGCGCGGTCTTTTTGGCTTTGAGCCTGAATAAAGCTGCTTTATACTCCCCATTCGTGATGGTCGGAATGGAGGGCAACGGAAAGACCTCCTTTGCGGGTGTAAAATCTGAGGAGCCCCGAGGAAAAAGAGTAGTGATCACCCTGTCTAAGAAGTCTGGCTGAAGAGACTCCGTTAATGGTGGGGCAAGTGTCTGAAGCTTGTTTTAAACCATACGATATGGCCGTCCCCACGCGTCTTGGTTTAGTCCTTCCAACAACTCCTGCCTTGCTCGATTTTTGGCTTCCTTGATCGCAATCTGTAGAGCCCTCTTGGCAGACTTGTAGGAATCTAACAGATTGGATTTAGTCGTCTCGTCACATGTTCGTCTGTGGCGGGCGTGCAACCGTTTTGCCCTAACACAGTCCTTTCTTATATCAGAGAGTTCTCCGGACCACCAGTAGAGAACGGACGATTTTTTGGAGGACGATGACGACTCGAGGCATAGCTGCATCACACACTTTGGTGAGCGCGTCGCGCAGCCAGTCTGCCTCAGCATCGACCCCCTCGAACGATAGTGAGTTTGCAAGCCAGGCTTGTACCACAGCTGACTCATTAGTAAGCTCCTTGTCCATCCTGGAGATGGCCCAGCAAGGAAAAATGGAGCCAGCATTCCTTCCGTGACTTGCCCAGTCCGGTATGGTGGATGGAGACCCGCCAATCAGTGACTTTGCATTCGATAGCAGGGGTAGCAAACGTGAGGTCTACAATGGACTCTCCTGCTTTCGAACACAAGTGTTTGTTGAACCGCGGTTAAGGAAAGAAAGGCCAGATATTATGGGCCATTCCTCCACCAGCTTACCCCTCCGATCAGTGGCCGGGGATCCCTAAGCCGCCGAATTGGCATAAGATCGCCTAGAACAATCATTGAAGGCGTAGAGTTCCGCTGGAGATAATTCCGACGTCGATTGACCGCTGTGCCATCGACTGCAGGAATAGATTCTGAGCGGCGGCGCACTAACTTAGATTCCCTTGAAGATATTTCCTGAAGATCCTATCAACTATTAGGTCTTCATAGGCCGTTCGCTTCTTTCGGAGCGTGCGTCATTAGTAGCTATTCCTAAGGGTAGCGTTTCCTTTGCGTTTGGGTGGGTTGCAGCTTCTTCCACCCATTACGTGATCTGCCACCTGCTTGAAATCTATGCAAATCTCAAAGAAGGTGGCAATTCTTGATATCTGTGCAAATCGCACAGTTTGGAGTGGCATTGCATCCCGACGACTTGTGAACGGCTATCCCACAACGGAAGCAAAGGTCACTGCTGTCCTTCCCCGTCGAGTATTTTGCTCTGGTGTGCCGGGGCTCAAGGCAAAACCGCGCTCAAAGATACCTGGGGCAAGAGCAAACCCACGGCACCCCCTGCCACACTGACTGTGGACTTCTGTAATATTAGGGGGCTTCATTCCAACCTCAATGCTGTCCACCACCACCTCGAGACAGTAAAGCCGGTCTTGCTCTTTTTGACGGTGACGCAGATATCGTCTCCGGCGGACACTTCTTACCTTTTCTACCTTTATTTTCAAAGATAATGGAATCAATTATCAACCGCCAGCTCCTTCGGTACCTAGAGGATCACCAGCTGCTCAGTGACCAACAATACGGCTTCCGTAGGGGTCGCTCTACTGGTGATCTTCTAGTTTACTTGACTCATCATTGGGCAGAGCCATTCGATGTCTTTTTTTCTTCTTGCGGACTTACCGTCACCGCTCGAAAGCAGCACCACCAGCATCTGAGACATCACCGGTCGTCATTCTAATGGCATCAGTGCAAGATATCATAGATTGCACCGACTCATTAGACGTGTCAGAATCGTCCAACCGTCTCTTTTCCCCCTTATCGGGTACATCTGTAATTACGATGATTTCAACCCTCCACCCTTCTGTTGACATTAGCGAAACCGCCGATTTTGTCAACTTACTATCTACATCCTTAGCACTACATTTGCTACTATACTTAGAGCTAGACTTATCGCTACTATTTACATTACTTATATTATTCTGTACTTGCCGCAGATCTGCTGCGCGATCGCGTTAAACGCGGTGTTTCCTCTCCGCTCCCATAACGGAGTTCCCCCTCATCAATAATACTTCCACTCGCCTCGGTTATATTTTCCACCGCCGCCGGCCCGAATACCGACGGTGGCCCACTCTTAACGGGTTCGCATTTTTAATTCGCATCTGAAGAAGTGGATCTCGGTTAGCACAGCACCAAATACGCCCGGCTGCTCACAGCCACCTTGTGTTGGTGTGCCCGGCCTGGCGACGCCAGCGCAGTGAACTCAACGCTGCGCTGGGAGGCGGAGACCTCTCGCTGCCGAGCATGGTCGTGGCCATGCTCCGCGGCGAGGCGGAATGGGGGGCTGTGGCCTCCTTTTGCGAAGACGTCATCTTGCAGAAGGAGGCCGCGGAGAGGGAGCGGGAGAATGATCCTCAAGCCGCTCCCATCCGCCGTAGACGGACAGGCAGGCGAAGGCGGGCATTCGCTCAAGCGATGCCCGTCTAATGACCCTGCCGTGGAGGCCTGCGTGCACGGTTGGCCCCGTGCATGCCGCCGTAAGGTCCTCCGTCTGGGGATTGCCCTGGAGTTCTCGGGCAATCCCCCCTTGGCGATAGCCCGACCATCTTGCATTCTGCCGGACCAGCCCCACACACGCCCGCCGTCTAGCCAACGGCGGGTACGGTGCGGTTGCGCATTTCCCCCCGAAAAAAAAAAAAAAAGGCCAAGTACTGCAAGTTCGATTTATTCCAAAGAATTTTTGGTCGTATATCGTAGTGTTTGAGAAAAATAAGTGTTTATTATTTGACCAGATTTACTTACCTATTTCATAAAAACATTTTTTTAAAGAATTACCTATCCTTATCAAGAACAAGTTGAATAGGTATTGTGTCCCTGTTTATCTACACAGGTAAATCTCGCGACAAGCTTTTATGCTATGATAGCTGTGCCCGCGACTTCGTTCACATGGATGTCGGAAAATATAAAAAATTCCCCGTTTCTACAGCATTTTTCATTGATGCTCAGCATCTATTAGTCGTAGCGTGTGTTTATATAGCCTACTATACAACACAAAAATAATTTTTCAATTTAAATCAGTAGTTCCTGAGATTAGCGCGTATAACCAAACAAACAAACTCTTCAGCTTTATAATATTAGGAAGTACAGACACGGTAATAGTATATTACCGTGGTATAGATAAAATAAATTGCCAAGTGCGGGTTGGACTCGTGCACCGAAGCGAAGGTTCCTTACAAACTTATCTAAGTTATATACGTTCCTAACTATGAGTATGTACATATTTACGGTTTTCAGTATTTATTTTTCCTCAACGTGTGATATAAGACCTTGCTTCTTGGAAAATTTCAGTATTCTAGGTCAATGGGAAGTACCCTATAGTTTTGATTCCCGTAAAAAATCGCAAAATTTGCAAAAATATGCAACATAAATGGTCATATCTTTTGACCTCCTTGACTTACAATTATGATTTTTCACATCTGAAAGAGACCGTAGACCCGAATGTTTTGTATAAATTTCTATTTGATATCTTTACGCGTTCCCGAGAAAAAGGACCGAGAAGAAGAGAAAAACGGACAACAAAGTGATCCTATATGGGTTCCGTTTTTTTCTTTCGAGGTACGGAACTCTTAGAAAAATTACGGCATGTAACAAATTGATGGGCTTAATTTAATTTAAAGTTTAATTTCCCCTTATAAGTGCATTAAAATAAAATTTTGTTTTTACAATGTTTCTTTACTCGTATTAGAGTTAGTTTTGTAGGTATTATTATTAATTCCAATAATGTGGTGCAAAACGAAGTAAAAGCACAGATTACTAAATAGGTAAAAGTAGCTCCGAGCGGTCACGTGAAGATCAACTACGCACAAATTGCGTGATGCATAAGGTTCGCACAAATATAAATCGGCATACATCATAAAAAATATATGAACGTTCGAAAATTTGTTGGATTATTGATAATTCTGTTTTAGTATTAAATCATATAACGCATAAAGTTATAAAAATGGACGGAGTAATTTTTCACATCACGTTATTAAGCAAAAATAAAAAAAATATGTTTCCAAAGGAAAATTTATTGGATTACTTAACAAACCTATTTATTTAGGGAAATAAGACCATATTGAAAAATAAAAATTAGCAGAGCAATTTTCCAATAGAAGTTATTGCGCAAAATGTTAAAAGTTCAATTTAGTGCATCACCCAAATCGAAAAAATGTTGGATTACTTTACATACTTGTTCTAACTAGTACATACGTACGCATACAAGAATAATTTCAAACTGAGGAAATATCCACAGAGAGCTATAAGCGTTTTTCATGTTTAGGTAAAAATACCTAACTTCCCATTATAAATTTTGTTGGATTATTGTACATCTGTCATCTGTATTTAGGTATCATCACCACATGCCAAATTTCATAGACGGAAGAATTTGTCGGATGTCTCCATACAACGAATGTCCTCGTTGACTGGACTAAACTTCCAAGCTCATTCACAAAGAATGAAGCTAAAAGGCGGTGGATAAATATCAGTGAAGATATAAAACTCCATCACAGGGGCTAAAAAACTTGGGAGGAGTGGCGCAAGGTAAGTTTTTGAAGATATCCTCGATGTTATGTGTATGTGGTTCGGCGCTTGCTGCCTCTAATTCTTCCACCAAATTGGGGAAGAAGTTCACCAAAAACTCTTCTTCATTCATTTTAATGAGACAAAACACAGAGAGAAAACACAGTTTGAGCCAGCTTCGTGGTTTGAGCTCATTTATACAAAAATAATCACAAATTCCTTGTATTTTTATAATTTTGACACACTTGACAGCTAAATTCGTATACGAACCTCAACTTCGACTGGTCCATACCATTCGTTGCGTTCGAGTGATGTTCGTTCGAATTATTTCGATTGTGAATTTCTGAGAATACACAAACTGTGGTTCCTTCGAAAAAAATTCGAATTTCGAACATTTTTACGAATGTGAACTTTTTTCGAATGCATGAGAATCGTGTCCCAGTGTACCAGTGAACCCATGTTCGATCGACCGTCGACGGTCACAAAACGATGCAAGAACTCCGCCGGATTGCGTTGAAACAGCGCCAAACATGTCGCCGATGTGGTCTCACGGTTGCGCTTGTTGTCTGGTGTGAGCAAACGCGGCACCCATCGCGCCGATAACTTTTTCATACCCAGTTCTTCGTGCAGAATATGATGCACTGTCCCTTCTGCGATGCCTACAGTCTCAACTATCTCGCGAATCTTCAATCGCCGGTCTGCCAACACGAGATCGTGGATTTTTTTTACGTTTTCCTCCGTAGTAACCGTTTTCGGTGCACCTGGGCGTGGCTCATCAAAAACCGACGTGCGGCCACGAGCAAACTCGTTGAACCAATTTTTGACGGTCGCCATCGAAGGAGAAGAGTCACCGTACACAACATCCAAGCGCTCTTTGATTTCGCTGCGCGTATTCCCTTCCAAAAACAAGAATCTAATCACTGAACGATATTGTTCTTTTTCCATTTTTGTAAAACCGACCGACACGCTCGCTTCCAAAGGCTGTCAAAACAAACAAATGAAGGGAAAAGATTGAAAACTTCTTAGTAGACTTCAAAAAGTATTTACTGTACGATAGTAAAACTCTTTTGTAACAACAGCGCCATCGGGCGGCGAGGCTAAGTAATAATTGAATGCCTCTCGTAGGTAGGTAGTCATTTAAAAAATCGAAAATACCTACACCCTGATAGTCTTTTCCTTCCTGTTGCTATAAATCTTTTTTCTAAATATTTTCGATTGTTTTGTTATCTTGAATAATGCTTCTGTATACTCTGACCTTAAATTTAAAGCCAGCTGCTCCAGCTTAGAAAAAATGAAATTTTTTACCCAATCAAATATTCAACATCAATATTTCGGCCAGTTTTCGGCCAGTTACGGCCAATACTGAAAAAAGTACTATGCGAGTTTGGCAAGTAACTTCAAAAGTTGGCACATTTAATAGGGATTCGCAAACGGTATGAAATTTACCAGATTATTTCTTGTTATTGTGGGCAATATTTTTTATTTGCAAACATCCAGTTTTTAACAAATTATTCTTACTTATCTAAAAATTATTCTTGTGTCTATGGCTTGTTTTCAAGGCCTTAACTTCGAGATTAAATATTCTCAAGCCTGGGAGAGCTAATTTAGGAAGTGAGAGGGAGACTGATAGTCATCATTATAATCATCACAGCATTCACAGCTCATAATATACGTCCCCAACGAGGGGCTCAAGCATAACTCAGTTCAAGTCCCTTGCTGAATACCGTAAATGTATAATAGTAATACCGTAAATTCCCTCCTAAAAAAAAGGGGTGATTAGGCCTTAGTCAATCACGCTGGCCCAGTGCGGGGACTGGTCGACTTCACATAAACCATTGACTTTCTTTGCAGATGTATGTAGGTTGCCTCACGGTGTTTGCGGTCTCGAACCCCGGACCAAAATTATTGATGGGAATCGAAATTAATTTTTAGGTGTAAAAAACAACTGCAAGAAATACTACGCAATGTAACGCGCGCTCGCGCGCTACGGTAATCGTCTATGCGTGATTCAGCTACCCATGGCGACAAAAGACAACGTCCGTGATAAATACATAATAATAATAATAATAGCCTTTATTTCGCTGACCATAGTTATTCGTAATGCAATACTTAAAAATAACTTATCCCTAATATCAGTCAGGTTGTCGATTGACATAGGCCTCCTCCAAATAACGCCACGCTCTCCTGTCGTGCCATACTTTTCTCCATCCTTCAGGCAAATCGTCCTCCCATCTTTTCAATGGTCTTCCTCTATTTCTTTCTCTGTCTCGTGGATACCACTTTGTTAGGTCTTTATTACATTTCCCTTTCTTGGATCTCATCATATGTCCTGTCCAGCGCCATTTCAACCTTTTCATTACAATTCCTATATCTTTGATTTTTGTTATTTCCTTAATAGTTGATAGTTTGCATTTGTCTTTCAGTCTGATGTTTAGTATGCTCCTTTCAATACTGTTTTGGCATGTTAATATTTTTTCCTTTATTTCTTAGTAAGTGACCATGTTTGACAACCATAAGTTAGTACTGGAAGTACAGATGACTCATAGATTCTTTTTTTTGCAGTTATAGGGATGGATTTGCTTTCATTATTTCTTTAAGTGACCAATATCATGACCAGGTGTTGGTTATTCTCCTATTTATCTCTTTATCCATCTGTTGGTTAGGTGAATAAATACATTACTCCTTGTAAATTAAAAAAAAATATTTCTTATAAATACTGATTTTTTCTTTGATGTTGCTTTGGTCTAAAATTAACAAATAATGTTTCAAACAGTTTGGTTTATTACCCCGAAAAAATAATTGTCACTTTAAACTATTGAGAGATATTTAATTTCGGTAACTATTAATATCCCCGGCATGGTCTAGAACACAAAAATGATAATGACAATGGGCTCAATACGTGGGTTTCGGCTTCCCGTTCGGACTTTTTACACCTGTATATCAAACTGTTATACTGCGTCATATTTGTTTTATTTTTTAAATAAAAGATTTTTTTACAAAAATTTGTTTTACTGAACCCATTACTATTTATCTAATTAAGATTGCGTTGCGGACTGTATCAAATAAATAGATTTCGTAAGAATAAAGCAAGAATCACAGAATCACAGAATGAAAAAAATAAAGTAATTCAAATTCTGTGATTCGTCCCATGGGACGAAAGGGTCGTGGGACGAAACAGTGAATGAGTCGAAATGACATATTGCTTTTTTGAATATCTTGTACACTTTTACTAAAAATAATGTATGTATGTGGCGTTAGGGGTTTGGTCGATATGGTTACTTGTGAGTGTAGTAAATCAATGCAAACAAAATTCTCTACCTACAGTTATTTTTATTATGTATGATTGTGCTATAAGCTCGCTTGGTACATACTCGCATTACGAAACTTCCTCCAAAATCTGTTCTGACTACAGCCTTGGATAGAGGTTCAAATCAATAACTTCATTTAGATTATCAAGTACTCCTGGACACCATAGTCTTTGAACTAACGGTTTCTGCAAAAATTTAAGAAAGAACAATGTTGAAAAATTATTAACAAACTTTACACACATGTGAAAAGAGTAAAGGGTCATTTCATGTCAAATACACCAAATCTTTAAAAGTTCTTTGTTTTGCATAAGTAACTGCTTTAGTAAGCCTACTTACATTGGATCACATGAATTGAGTGAAAATTATAACGAAATTTTTTTTTACCATTTTTCTCTTGTGTCGAAGTATGAGAAAATATTTGCATGGTGATAGAGATTTCAGACCTGACAGAAATGGCAACAATTTAAAACTAATAGGATGTTAATTAAAAGCTAACTTCGCGCAATTTTGAGTAGTGACACATGTGTCTTAATAAACTACTTAATAAACTTAAAATTTTCTGTAAATCGTTAAGTTTTCCTTTAATTATAGTACTTTTTTAATGGGAACATCGCATGTTACACCCGTTACGGAAATAATAGAGAAGTTTAATCTATAGCTTACTTTTGCACTAACAGCTTCACGGTTTTGGGAAACTAAGATAAAAAGTTGAGGATCCTTCCATCATCAGCTCGGTGCAGGACTACTGGATGCAAATACGTGAATAGCTTCCGAAGAAACATGAAACACGTTGAACATACCTATAAAATTTAAGGCTTTCCCTCGATTTTCCTGGTATCCCATCATCAGTATACTTTATAGAATACAATAACAATTTTGAAAATTGGTCCACAATTGGCGGCATGTATGTAGGTAACATACACACAAAAAAACATACGCATTGAATTGATAACCTCCTCCTTTTTGAAAGTCGATTTTTAAATATATTGGGAAACTAAAAAATTAACCAGCGAAGCACGCTGAGCACCTGCAAAGAGAGAAGGAGAGAGATCGCAAGAGACGAGAGGGTATAAAGATAAATAAATTAATATCTTAATTAACTCAAAAAATAAGGGTAATTTTGAACACAGTATTAATATTTTTGAGAAGTAAGCCGTTAACACATTCAATGCGTTATGAGGCTTTGAAACCACACACAAAAACTCCAACACAGTGCGGTAAAGATTACGCTGCTTTCTCTCTCTAGGGTGGAGCTTGTATCTTAAAAAATACACTGTGTATGAAAGAAATGAATAATTATAATAACACATTTTTATCAATTTGAACCAGTGATGCACAAATCGAAGAAAGAGTTTTATGAAGCTGTAATAACAGCTTTGACTAAGAAACCGATGGGAGTAACTGCTACAGGTAATCATTTTGACTGTCTAACCAGCTCCCGTAGCATGAACACCGAAACTCAATATAGTATAGCGATTTAATAATTTAGATTAATATATATACACGGTTATTTTTTTATCACCCTGGAAAATTTAAGGGACGCTTCACGACATGGTATTAGAATGCTTTAAATATAAATAAAAAAAATAACCCCCCTCCTTAATTTTATATTAATTTTTTGAAAAATACAAAAAATGCTGCACTAGATGTGAGCAGCATTTTTTGAGATTTTTTTATTTTTTTTTATATTTTTTTTTATTTTTTATTTCATTTTTTTATTTTTTATATAATATTGGATGTGTCCTGAAGCATCCCTAAAATTTTCCAGGGTGATAAAAAAATAACCGTGTATAATATGTGTTGCTTTGGTTATACTAGGGGGCAGGGGTAAAATACTGTAATACGAGTATAATATGAAATAAAAATATGGATTACTTTTTTTTTGTTGCAAGCAGTTCACGTGTCGTTAATTTGAAGAAGAAGCATACTTTCGAGAAAAAAGGACAAAACAAAAGATGTGTGGGTTGCTATGCAAATAAGCATAAAACAATGAGTAGTCAAGATGCTGCAAAAAAAGTTAAAAACATTGTATTGTATTGTAGAGAATGTGAAAAAGTATGTGTTTGCAATGTTTTTATAATGCTCACCTGTAATTTTATTAAATAAAATACATCATTATAATTTATAATAATGTTTAATTTTTTGATATCTTTCTTTATGCGTCACTAGTATAAGAATATGTACTTTAACTTGGATTATTTATTATATAAGGTTATTCGACCCCACAAACATTTTCTTAAATTTCAGTTTTCTGTAACCAGAACCTAGGGCGAAGTTAAAGTTATATAATAATATTATATTTAAATAGTAATATGGTTTATTTGTCTTTAAATAAATTGTCATATATGGCTTGTCAATAAAGAAAAAAAAAAGAACTTTACAAAGAAACAAACAAATCTATTAGGAAGGACTATAAGCTATACAAGAGAAATATTATAATATCGAATCTTATGAAATACAGAAGCATAAAAAGGGCCAACAAACAACTTAAAACACACAAAAACTGGATACAAACACTTAAAAAGGACAAACACGTTGCAAACTCGACAAGAGGTACTTAAATGTGCTAGAAACTTTTATAAAGAGCTATACACAATATCGCCTGAAGACATCTATAAAGTGGAAACAAATAGCAAAGAGAGACAAAAGATAGACAAAATAAGTGCAATAACAGAGAGAGAAGTGCTACATCACATAAAAAAATTTAAAATCCAACAAAAGCCCTGGTCCAGATGGGATCAGTAATGAAGCCTTAAAGATGGGAGCACCTATCTTACTCCCATTTTTAACAGCGCTTTTCAACATGATACTCGAAACAAAAACAGTACCAAAGCAATGGTGCGAATCAAATATAATTCTTCTCTACAAAAAAGGTAGTCCACAAGATATTGCAAACCACAGGCCAATAAGTCTACTTGCTAGTACATATAAGCTATTCTCATCTATTATATTTTCAAGGATAACGGAAAAGATAGATAAAAAGCAACCAATTGAACAGACAGGATTTCGCACTGGATATAGTACAATTGATCACATACATACCTTAGAACAAGTTATTGAGAAATTTAAAGAACACAATAAATCCCTCTATGTAGGTTTTATAGAATATGCAAAAGCATTTGACAGCATCTCTCACGTCTCCATATGGAAAGCACTAGTCTTGCAACATAGAGGAAACCTACATATCCATTCTGAAAAACATCTACTCAAAAAGCTCAAGCAGGATAATTCTGGAAACCAAAGGTGAAAAAATTCCAATAGAAAGAGGAGTGAGGCAAGGTGACCCCTTGTCTCCTAAATTATTCATTGCTGTCCTGGAAGCTATATTCCAGAATATCAACTGGAACAAAAAAGGTATCTGGATAACTGATAGGCATTTAAGTCATCTACGATTTGCGGACGACATTGTTATCTTTGCCAATTCTGCTACTGAGCTTCAAGAAATGATACAATCTCTTAGCAAGGAGAGTAAAAAGGTAGGATTGTACATGAACACAAGTAAATCTAAAGTGATGACAAATGGCCCAAAGAAACCAATCCAGGTAGACAGCACCCAAATTTATTTACCTTGGTAAAGAAGTATCCCTCACCCATGACAGTAATGAAAAAGAGGCGGAGAGACAGATTAACTGCTCATGGAAAAGTCTTTGGGCCCAAAAAGAAGTATTGAAGGGAAACTACAGCATGCCATTTAAAAAGACTGTAATAGAAACTTGCATTTTCCCTAGCCTAACATATGGTTGCCAAACTTGGGTGTTTACAAATAAATTAAGAAATAAAATTATGACAACACAACAAGCAATGGAAAGGAGTATCTTGAAACTAAGAAGAATAGACAAAGTAAGTGAAGAGATAAGAAAGAGAACAAATCTGACAGATGCTCTCAAACACGCCCTAAGGCTGAAGTGGCTATGGGCAGGTCATATCACCAGATACACTGACAAAAGGTGGACTGCACAATCAACAAAGTGGCCCGGCCCATGTAGAAAAAGAAAGGTTGAAAGACCAAAGAAAAGGTGGGCAGACGACATAGCCGAGATTGCTGGCCAAAACTGGTGGAAACATGGTGCAAAAAGAGAAAATTGGAAAAAATAGGGGAGGCTTTTACCCAAAAGGGATCCATTAGAGACATATAAAGAATATACAGTTAATCTACTAACATTAGAATAAGTTTTGAACTAACAAAACATGTAAGTAAATAGCAAAGATCAGTTTTTCATCATAGATCAAAAAGCATCAGTTTTTAAATTAAGTTTTTTACAATATATAGATATAAAAACACAAATATTATAAAAAACTTAAATCTAGGGTTCCACTGGCAGCAGAGCATGGCCCAAGCTACCGGTGGTTAGGGCTACAGGGAGAGGAATCTCTGAACGATATGTGCCGTGTCAAGAATCACCGCCTTCTGTATCTGGCCCTTGATCCACCCGTCAAGCTAGAGCCCCTTAAGATGTCGGTCGAGACTCTTCGCTATTAAACCGTTCGCAGAAATTACTATCGGAACAATGATCGTCAAGTCAACATCCCACATGGCGGTTACCTCGTGAGCCAAGTCAAGGTATTTGCTGACTTTGTCCTTCTCAGCTTTCTCATCATGAGGGATAGTGATATCGACGAGCATTGCTCGGCGTTGGGACCGGTCGACCACCATGATATCAGGCTTATTGCAAACAATATTCCTGTCCGTGATGATAGAGCGGTCCCAGTAGAGCAACGCACGACCATTTATTATTATTATTATATGGCTTAAAAATCATATAAAGTGGAACACTTCATATGGGACCGGAAGATCTCAAATCGCACCTCTGGGAAGGTACATTATGAGTTTGCTTTGTCCCATAATGCACATATAGTAAGATTGTCAAAATTCAGTGCCGCAGTGAACGTGTTAAATTTAACATTTAATTACATAATTTGAATTCCTACATCATTAAGGTTGTTTTGAGTTTAAAAATGTTTTAGAAATTCAAGATTTTTCGTATAATTTTATTTCTCATGTCATAGGCGGCACACCCGCTATACTCAAATATTTACGTAAATTGTAAATTATTTACTGTTTTTCTTTAGATAATATTGTAGATGGTAGGTAATGATTTTGGGTACAGCCTAACCTTATTTTTTATTAATAAAACTAGGGTAATTTGCCGTTTTCATAAAATGTCGCGCTTTTCGGAAGTGAGAGGTAAAATCAAGTTGCGCCCGTTACGGCACTTACGGTTGATTTTCTCCAAATTTATCAAACATAGAAAATTGTAATAACATAGGCTAAAATACTATTTATTAAGTTATAAAATAACTATGTACGCTTCTCTTATAAAACATTATTAAATTACTAGATAGATGTGTACCTATGACCTGTTACACCCGTTACATGGAATGAACCTAAAATAAATTTTTATACCTTTGAATAAATACACTTCACGTTAAAAATATTATTGACTGCAACTATTGTAATCAGTAAATGCAATTCAATAGGAACAAAATAACTTACCAATTTCACGAAACACGAGTAACTTTTTCTATGCGAATAAACCTTTGATTTGGTCATTAATAAACTTACTTTTGCATTGTACCGAATTTTAAACACATCCACAAATAATATTACGAATACGAACACATCTAGCCACAAACTAATAAGTGAACAAGTCAGTGCATATAGCAATGTGTTCTATGATCTAGCACTGACCAAAAGACCAAAACAACACTTTATTTAAGCACAAATTATCTCAGTTATTCTTCTGATCAAATTAAGTCTGTGATTATAATCACAAATTATATTACTGTTATTTTAATTACTGTTACCTTGCGTTCCGTAAAACGATAAAAGTGATAATATCGCGAATCCGACCAAAGTCACAATATAACCTACTGATTCCAATAGCCCTTATATTTTTTGACGATTTAATTTGGTCGGATTCGCGATATTATCGCTTTTATCGCAATTCGGAACGCACCATTAGTGGGTGCTCGCACGGGTGACTTTTGTCGCCGTGACTGAGGCGCGTTCAGAGCCTTCGCGCGAAGAACAACTTTTCGCTCTAACCCCGTTCAATGCCTTCGATCGTGACAACCGGGTGAAACAACCGGCCCGTTCAAGACCTTTGAGTGTCGGCGCGAGTTACAACCGAACTTAGATAAAGAATGAATAGATGGGCTATAAAAGCCGTCAAACATGAGGAAAAGAGATAAACTTATACATATTGCCAAAGGAAAGAAGAAGACGGCATCATTTTTTTTTTCTTTGTCACCGTATATAGGTGAAACAGAGGCGCGTTCAGGGCCTTCGCGCGAAGTACAACTTTTCGCTCTAACCCCGTTCAATGCCTTCGAGCGTGACAACCGGGTGAAACAACCGGCCGTTCAAGACCTTTGAGTGTCGGCTCGAGTTACAACCGAACAACCATCGAATTTGATGGTTGTAAAACGCTCTGACGTTTATAACTGAAATACTCTTATGTGATTGGATGATATTGGCGGCCATATTTTATAATGTCATCTACTAGAAAGAGAGAGAAATAAAAAATCATGTGAAAGAGGGAGATAAGAGATTTGGTTGCTGCAATCCGTTCAACGCCTTTGAGCGAGTTAAAAAACAACCGGACAACTACACCCAGAGGCGCTGAACGCGCCTCTGGTAGTGGGGATTGTTTATCACCAGCGTCTGGTGCTAAACAAATACGTGTATGAAATTTGTTGTGTGAAGTATAGCTCACTGTGCAATTATTTAACAGTTTAATTTGTGTAATTGTGAACTATTTGAACATTTAAATCATGGTGCACTGCTCCGCTTTAGGTTGTAATAGTGATAGTGCTAGAAAACAGGAAAATATAACCTTTACAGGTAAGACCTAAATTGTGTCAATATTAAGCGCCAAAACTTTTTTTAAATTATAAATACAAGTTATATTGCAATATTTTATCCTTCTACTATGGTTCTCAATCATATTATGGGATTAAACATGAAATTTCAAACTAATTATAAGGTTACTATTAACCTAATAAGTTAAGAATGTCGCCATTCAATATGGTCACGTATACAACCAACGCGTATAACATTTTGCCGGGTTATAATGATACCAGTTACGCTACGACTATTTTTCCTTGATTCGTAGGTAATTTGTTACGTTAAAGGGAACTCACATATTAGTTTGTGTTTCATTAATATTGACATATTTAAGTATAAAATTTTGAGCATTTTAGATAACAAAGGTAATTCTTTTGAAGTGAAACTTTCTATTTGCTTGTTTGTCTGTTTTTAACAGATTTCCTTCGGAGATAATTACTCGAAACAGTTGGGTTAAAGCTACTGGTCGATTGAATTGGCAGCCAACCAAGCATACCCGAATGTGTTCTAAGCATTTTGAACAACAGTGGATTCAGAAAAACAAAAAAGGCACTTTTCTTGGGAGTGGTGCTATTCCTAACTTTTTTACAGGTCAGTAACTTATACATATTATATCTACAAAGTAAATCCCTATCAAGCCGAAACCTATATTTATTTTTCACAGACCCAACTATTTGTATAAGGGATTTCAAAATTAATTTTACAGTTTTGGATTAATGACACCAAAATTTTTATAAGAGTATGTTAACATGGGTAGGTACCAAATTCTTTTCTACTATTTTGAAATGGCCAAAAATATTATTAATGGTTTGATTTTGGACATTTCCTATTTATATAACAAGTCTGACCATTAGTACAGATACAGTTTACTTTCTTAATTATTATTTTTAATGTTGTAAAATTAGCCCCTGATTTTATTTTTAACCTGTATACATATTGTTTCAGGACGCATCGGTGTTGGACTTCGGTTCAAATTTGAATACGCCCCGAAAGAGAATAATGCGGCTTCAAATGCTGCGTTTGAAACAATCAGCGAGGTCATCAAGTAAAAAACTACGGGCAGTGCGTGAATCACTTAGACGATTGGGAAAAAAAGTAGCCAAACTTGAAAATGTGTTAAGTGATTTGAAGTGTAAGTTAATGATGCAAAATGAGCGGTTGGACATTTTAGATACTGTAGGAGAAACCAATAGAGATTTTCTGAAAATATTATTAAGTACATACATAAAATGCAGCGAGAAATAAAATGTCACAAATGTGTGGAATCACTGATTGCCTCTGAACCATATATAATAGTCTGCAGTCAAAGAGGTAGTTACCACGTGCGAAGTTGCTGAAAAAACATATCGTAGAAATAAACCTTTTGGAAATAAAATTACTATGCATTCCCTTTTGCACCAATGCACGGAGGGACACGCTCCATACAAGGGCGGTCATAAATAGTTAAAGTCCTGTTACTATCAATACATTGTATTATTTTAGTGACTTATAGTTGTAAAAGTGTTTTAGGAACATTAAAATGAAAGAAGTACATGTATTTACGGAATAAAAAACGTTTACTTCAGTAAAAAACAAATATAAACAATAACATACTTTTACCTAAATTTATCATGAACAAACACTTAAAAATTGGAATGTAAAACATATATTTTAAATAAAATAAGAGTCAAAACATTGATAACATTATTTAATTATAATAAAATAATAGAAATAAATAAATTAAAATTAATTAAATACAAAAAAAACAAAACAACTAACAAAATACAAATAAATTATTCTTATTCTAACAATATTAAACATGTAACAATTCTATTACACTTTGTGACAGAGTATTTTTCTTTTTAGGGGGAAGTTTCCGAAGACTTGTAATATAAGGATCTGAATGTAATAATAGTCATTGTATTAAATCTTGATTGGTAACTTCACGTGACATTTTTCGAGTGTGACTTCGTCTATAAATTTTGATATACTTATTTGTCGCTTCAGCAGCTTCTTCGGAAAGTTCTCCTATAGATAACAATGCATAACTTATAATATCTGATCCATGTACGAGCACCTTGTGGACAGAAGCAGGAAGACTATACCACGGATATTCCTCGACCAGGCTGTATGCTGTTTGTAATGCATAGTCTTTAAACTTGCATTCATTAATTTTATGTCCAGAAGATAACGTTTGTAATATTACACAACAACGATCTATGAGATCCTTATTCAAACCTGTAATTTCAGCAGATACAGCTGATTCCAAAAAAAACTTCCTGGCCGTGTTTCCGTCGTTAGACGTCCCGCTTCCACCACTACGCGGCTTGTCAACTATTAAACCTAATCGTTCCCTAAACTGGGACTGTACATATTGTTTTTTATTTGATAACAATTGTTTATCACTATCTAGCCTAACTTGCCATTTTTTTATGTCTAATCTATATGAAAGATGAATAAAATATTCGAAGAAACGTATCCAAGAATGTAGTGGTGATAATCCAAATTGGTATCTACTCTCTATTACAGGTTTTTGTAAACATTCGTCTATTTTATTCATCTCTTTAGGGGTAGCATTACATATATAACATCTACTTGTAGATGTTTCACTTAAAGCACTACAAATTTTACCATCTACCATTGAAAGCTGCAACTTATGAGAAACGACCAATTCACGATTGTCGATCTGAATAAAAGTAGGTTGCAAACTTTCAATTTTATCCTTAAAATAAGCTTCCTCTTGCAAAGACACTGCTGTGCTTTCTTTCAAAAATTGAAATCGAATAGGACGGCAGTACCTAGTGGAAGAGGGTCGAGGATTTTTCCATAAAATTTTACAATTATCTTCAGCTAATTTTACAATAATTTGAAGGGGTACATAAGATGTTACAAACAAACTACTATCTTCTAAAGTTGAATCTGAAAAAAATTGTTTGTATTCACTATGTCCAGTGCTGCCATCGAATCCCCATTTCCCAAGTAAAGAGATATTAGACAAACAATCATCAGGAATCTGATCTAAGACCTCTTTTTGAGATTCAAGGATTCGAGAAGCTGTGTGATCAAAAAGACTTTGTAATTCAACTTCAGCTGAAGACTCGGAAACAGTTATATTAGAAGGGTAACATCTCTGTTTCGCTTTAGTAATTTGTTGGTAACATGGTAATACATTAGGAGAAATCTTACTATTAACAAAGTTTTTAATTAATAAATACTGATGTTTTGTCAACTGAGCATCAGTCACAAGTGACAAGACATCATCAGTGCTAACTCTAGATATACACGAATCGAATGAACAGTCTGAAACATCAAGCAATGCACTCACAGTAGAATCATCAGACTTTGACAAATCAGCTACTCTCCGACGTTTAGTCCTTTTACTACATTGCGTAAAAGGTTTTCGAGGACGACCACGTGAATGACACGGCGACGTTTCAGACGGAGTACATTGCTTATTGTTTTTCACAAGTTGAATTTTTTCAATAACATTAAACCAATCGGAATTCTTATATAAAAGCTTGGTTTTATCCCTATTACATTTTTTCCAGAATCGAGCAATAGCTTTACATAAATTATTAACAATTTTCTCTAAATAATGAATATCAATGTTCTCAGCATCGTTCAGAGTAGTCAACAAACTTTGTAGGACTTGACGACACTTTTCCGAGTCATTATCGGTATTGACAGTTAGCCATATTTCAAGAATATGCATTCTTGAAAACGAGCATATATATAAATTACCTAAAACAAAAAAAAACGGTTAAAATTCAGTCACAAAACCTACACAAAGCACTAAGACAAAATAAAATAATTTCGTAGCAAATGCTACGAGATAATCTGGCAACCGTAGCACCCTTGTCATCGCCAAAAGGGCAGATAAGGGCAGCCAAGTTTTAATTTTCCTAAGATAAGAAAGTCTAAAGATTATGGTGCAATATACCTCCATAGTCGGAGCGAGTGGGAACATATTTAAAAGTTTATTCAAACTTTGAATATTAAAATATAATACTCCAAGAAAAGTCGCCTCGTAGCAATGACATACTAAAGAAAATATATACTAAGATACAATTAAAATAAAAATATTAATTATTACATACCCTGTTCTTGGATATCCATTTCAGAAAAAACTCACACAGCACTCACAGGTCCCGCAATGACAACAAATGACGTCACGCTTTTTAATGACTCACTGATAACAGTATTTACGATTGGCGATGCGCTCTCTTTGAATGCACAATAGATAATGAAGGCGCACTCTAATTACTGACCTATTTATAGTTTCAGAAGGTACCGCAACTATCCAATGTAACGACAAGGAATAAAATGTAAAACAAGAAAGCAGGTTTTTAAGATTTATGACCTATGGATGTCCCACAGTGCAATGCTTAGAAAAATTGTTAAATCAATTTTTTTACTGAAGAGTTTACGCATAATCACTACCCGCTTTTGATGAAATGTATTTGTAACAAATATTTAAATACGCGAATTCATTGCTAATACGCTTTATTCGATGACAATAACGGAGTTACTGAAATCTAATTTTAGAAAATGTTTATTTAATATTTAATATTTATATATTTTCTAAATCTTCACAAATATTTATTAAATGTATAAATATTGGATTTTAAATAAATTGCAGAGATAAAGAAAAAACAATGATATTGCCCGCTGTATTCTTAATCGAGCGTCGATCTTCGCAAGGTACCTAGCTGGCAAAAGCTGGAAGTGAGTGGTCGCGGATCGTACTCAGTGGCGAGCACTTGGAGAGGCCTATGTCCAGCAGTGGACGCGTGTGGGCTGATGATGATGATTTCTAATATTTTTTCTTATATTTGTAAAGATGTTTACATAATAGCTTAAATAAATAATAGTAAAATGTTTTAAAACGAAATATACTCGAGTAAATCCGAAAAGTGTAGTTTTATTTAAAAGTGTAAATAACTTTAGACTGCGGCGAAGGTTGAATGAAGAATTCAATAAAAAAAATCGCGACTTCCTCCCACTTTTATTTTTTGAGACATATTATTGAGCGAGGGGCGCTCATTAAAATGTCTCAAAAAAAATATGTAGATCAATCAACCCTACTTTATGTTTATAGTGGTAAAAGCCACTATAAACATAAAGTAGGGTAAAACTTAAAGCAACACTGGTATACCCATCTACTTTAGGCAGGTATGACGTCATCTATGTCTGTCCCTTACGGGTATACGGTCATGTCCTATCTATTCATTCTTTATCTAAGCAACCGAACAACCATCGAATTTGATGGTTGTAAAACGCTCTGACGTTTATGACTGAAATACTCTTACGTGATTGGATGATATTGGCGGCCATATTCTATAATGTCATTTACTAGAAAGAGAGAGAAATAAAAAATCATGTGAAAGAGGGAGATAAAAGATTTGGTTGCTGAGGCGCGTTCAGCGCCTCTGGGTGTAGTTGTCCGGTTGTTTTTTAACTCGCCCAGAGGCGTTGAACGGATTGCAGCAACCAAATCTTTTATCTCCCTCTTTCACATGATTTTTTATTTCTCTCTCTTTCTAGTAGATGACTTTATAGAATATGGCCGCCAATATCATCCAATCACGTACGAGTATTTCAGTCATAAACGTCAGAGCGTTTTACAACCATCAAATTCGATGGTTGTTCGGTTGTAACTCGCGCCGACACTCAAAGGTCTTGAACGGGCCGGTTGTTTCACCCGGTTGTCACGCTCGAAGGCATTGAACGGGGTTAGAGCGAAAAGTTGAACTTCGCGCGAAGTACAATCCGTTCAACGCTTAGATAAAGAATGAATAGATAGGACGTGACCGTATACCCGTAAGGCACAGACATAGATGACGTCATACCTGCCTAAAGTAGATGGGTATACCAGTGTTGCTTTAAGTTTTACCCTACTTTATGTTTATAGTAGGGTAAAACTTAAAGCAACACTGACTCTTGTTCGTAGTCACCTTGAGTACGCTAGCACATCTGGCACCTCGCCTTTTTGTCAAAAGGCTTTTCCCACAGAAATCCCTATACTCAGCGTTTAAAGAAGTTTGGCCTCCTGTCGTTGCGGGATAGAAGGAATATATTGGACATGTGCTTCCTGCATCGCCTTTTACATGGCACCCTTCAGAGCAGCTCTCTTTTGGAGCGAATCCCATTAAGCGTTCCATGCCGGTATCCCAGGCATAGCATCACTAAAACATTTCAGACTCGACACTCTCGTACTAACCTTGGACATTTTTCTCCCCTCTACCGTATTCTTAATAATTATAATAATTTAAATAAAACCTTTACTTTAGATATATTTCATGATAACTTTCGTAAATTCAAAAACAAGTTCAAAAACAACAAACATTTGCTTCGTTTAGTTGGATTTAATATTTCCCCTTCACAAAACTTAAATAAAATTCATTTAAAACTGGCCGTAATTTTGAAAATGTTTGCCTCCACAATTACTTAGTAAGTATCGCTTAAATAATAGAATTAGGTTAAATTATTTCTTTTCATAGTGAATGTTATGTACGCCTTAATTGTCATATACATATATAAGACTATTATTTGTTGTTTTTTCTTATACAATTGTGTAATATATATGATGTGGCTGTGCTAATTAAATAAATAAATAAATAAATAGTGGCTTTTACCACTATAAACATAAAGTAGGGTTGATTGATCTACGTATTTTTTTTTGAGACATTTTAATGAGCGCTCGCTCAATAATATGTGTGAAAAAATAAAAGTGGGAGGAAGTTGCGATTTTTTTTATTGAATTCTTCATTCAACCTTCGCCGCAGTCTAAAGTTATTTACACTTTTAAATAAAACTACACTTTTCGGATTTACTCGAGTATATTTCGTTTTAAAACATTTTACTATTATTTATTTAAGCTATTATGTAAACATCTTTACAAATATAAGAAAAAATATTAGGAATCATCATCATCATCCACACGCGTCCACTGCTGGACATAGGCCTCTCCAAGTGCTCGCCACTGAGCACGATCCGCGACCACTCGCTTCCAGCTTTTGCCAGCTAGGTACCTTGCGAAGATCGTCGCCCGATTAAGAATACAGCGGGCAATAATCATTGTTTTTTCTTTATCTCTGCAGTTTATTTAAAATCCAATATTTACACATTTACTAAATATTTGTGAAGATTTAGAAAATGTATAATATTAAATTTAAAATAAACATTTTCTAAAATTATATTTCAATAGCACCGTTATTGTCATTGAATAAAGGACTTCGGCTTACAGAGATAAAATTCACTACAATACAGGTAAAAATTCACTTGGGCTGGGTAAGTTCAAGAATTGAACTACTGATACCGCACTCAATATGGTGCTAAAAGCCCAAAGTTGGTAAGCTTGCTCACAATGTGGAAAAAAGATCTGGCAAAGAACGCAAGATGCCGATGTAGATAGCTGGTTATTCTTAGTTGCCCGTGTTGCCACCCCCAACCTCGCCCCCGCTGGCGGCAACTTGGAAATAGCGCAGGACAAGACCAATTTGTAGATCTCTGAGGAAGATTATGTTCTGGCAAGTACCTATATAATTAATTAGAAACACTTGTTAGGTGCATAGAGCTATATCTACATCCTATGTGTTCTTGTTAAATATTCAGACAAAGTAGAGATATGACTTATTTCATTAGGATTAAGCCAGATTACTAGCTATGGCACAAAATTGCTAATAAATCACAAACATTTTCTAGAGGCTGTCTACTCCTCGCCACTCACCAGCTGTTTTTGGGTGTGGTAAACACGTATTAAATTGCTTACGTACAAACTCATATGCCTTTGAACTTAAAAAGTGTAAGCACAGCGCGAATTTCCTTAAAGGTTCAGAATACTTTCTTTTGTCAACTCCTAAAAATCTTTTCAGAAAATCTCTATTGGTTCCTCCTACAGTATCTAAAATGTCCAACTACTAATTTTGCATCATTAACTTACACTTCAAATAACTTTACACATTTTCAAGTGTGACTACTTTTTTCCCAATCGTCTAAGCGATTGACGCACTGGCCGTAGTTTTTTATTTGATGACCTCACTGATTGTTTCAAACCCAGCATTTGAAGCCGCATTTTTCTCTTTCGGGGCGTATTCAAATTTGAACCGAAATCCAACACCGATGCGTCCTGAAACAATATGTATACAGGTTAAAAATAAAAGCAGGTTCTAATTTTACAACATTAAAAATATTAATTAATAAATTTTTAAACTGTATCTGTACTAATGGTCAGACTTGTTATATTAATAGAAAATGACCAAAATCAAACCATTAATAATATGTTTGGCCATATCAAAATAGTAGAAAAGGATTTGGTACCTACCCTACTCATGTTAATCCAAAACTGTAAAATAAAATTCGAAATCCCCCATAAAAATAGTTGGGTTTGTGAAAAATAAATTTAGGTTTTGGCTTGATAGGGTATGTACCTTGTAGATATAATATGTATAAGTTACTGATCTGTAAAAAAAGTTTAGGAATAGCACCACTCCTAAGAAAAGTGCCTTTTTTGTTTTTCTGAATCCACTGTTGTTCAAAATGCTTAGAACACATTCGGGTATGCTTGGTTGGCTGCCAATTCAATCGACCAGTAGCTTTAACCCAACTGTTTTCGAGTAGCTATCTCCGAAGGAAATCTGTTAAATACAGACAAACAAGCAAATGGAAAGTCTCACTTCAAAAGAATTAACTATGTTATCTAAAATGCTCAAAATTTTATACTTAAATATGTCAATATTACTGTAACACAGAAACTAATATGTGAGTTCTCTTTCACGTAACAAATTACCTACGAATCAAGGAAAAATAGTCGTAGCGTAACTGGTATCATTAGGTTAACAGTAACCTTACTACTTGGTTTAAAATTTCATGTTTAATCCCATAATATGATTGAGAGCCATAGTAGAATGATAAAATATTGCAATATAACTTGTATTTATAATTTAAAAAATAGTTTTGGAGCGTTTTATTGACACAATTTAGGTCTTACCTGTAAAAGGTTATATTTTCCTGTTTTCTAGCACTATCACTATTACAACCTAAAACGGAGCAGTGCACCATGATTTAAATGTTCAAATAGTTCACAATTACACTAATTAAAGTGTTAAATAATTACACAGTAAGCTATAATTCACACAACAAATTTCTTCCACGTATTTGTTTAGCACCAGACGCTGGTGATAAACAATTCCCACTACCAGTTTCACATATACGGTAACAAGGACAAAAAAAAATGATGCCACCTTCTTCTTTCCTTTGGCAATGTGTATAAAATCTCTTTTCCTCATGTTTGACGGCTTTTATAGCCCATCTATTTCATTCTATATCTATGGTTCAACGCCTTTGAAAAAACAACCGGACAACTACACCCAGAGGCGTTGAACGCGCCTCTGTTTTGTCGCCGTCATATGGCCGTCATCAAGTCCATGGAAATGTATGGAGGTGCGCGCACGTTACGACGTGACAGTTGGGTGACTTTTTTGGCCGGCGACAAGCCGGTGACGCCCGGATGACAAAGTGTTGCCAGCTCTATTTCTGTTTACCTAAATAGATCCACGTATTTTTAGGTATTAACTGAAAACTTTTTACGTAGATCTACGTATTTTAAGAATTTATTGCTTACATTATTTTTTAAGAAAATGGATTATTTACTTATTGATAATTTTAAGTAACATTGAGCTGTACACATACTTTTGAAAAGAATAACAATAATTTATTTTTTCAAGAAAGTTAGACGTGTAACGCGAAAATCATACTTATTAACAAAAATCAAGAGTTTTCTGTACCAGCTTATTTAAAAGATATTAATTTATATATATTAAATGAAGAAATTAAATAAAAAATACAAATTATTAATAAGGAGCCTAAGTGTGTCTGTGTCAGTGAGAATGTGTGTTGTTTGTGAGTGTGTAAAAAATTTTTTTAGTCATCTAGCCTATTATGGGATAGCAGATACCTCAGCAGTAAACATTAGTCTCTCTGCCCCCCTAGCACGTACACCGAAACACGATATGATAAAGCGGTTTATCGCGGTGAACTGTCAAAATACAATAGGGTTTCGTCGTATTTTGACAGTTCACCTCGATAAATCGCTTTATCATATCGTGTTTTGGTGGACGTGCTACGGGGGCTGAATAGTGTCACGGATGGATTCGTCTTTCCCACTTTATTATATATGTAGGGTCCTAAAAATATTCTAAAGCGATGAGCAAACGAAGTTTTTATTCTTGCAGTAGTTATATAAAACGTACGCTTCTAAAGCATTTCTCTATATGAAGGCATATTTAAGACGGCTTTATGTGTAAAGAGGAGGAGACGCATGAGAAAAAATCTACGGACAATCAAAACCTGAGCATCTTCATACAGCAGAATGGTGGGATACCGTCGATTCTTATTTAAGGAAACTTTGATTACCGGCTCTTTGAGCTCTTTCAAGTATTATAAGGACACATGAAGGAGCTTCTCCCCATGCAAGGATAAAAAATTAAAAGAGTAACTGCATAGTTTCTTTTTTTCTGTGGAAACTATATTCCAAACGCGGTGGTTTTATAAATGTTATTTTTAAGTATTTTTTGGATATTTTAGATTTATATAAAATTAAATAGTTGAGTAATTTTTTTATTCATATTTTTTTTTATTATTTATTTATCTAATTTCTTACTTATTACCAAAAACATATATGCCAAACTACTGAGTAGTTTGTCGGCGAAACGCTCTAATTTTCACTTAAACTATCTTATAATTATGCATTACAACTTTATGATTAAAGACTAAGTATATATAAGTATGTATTTGTTATAAATAATGGCTTACCTACTAACATCCCTTCATAATAATTTCTTTTAGCTTTCTCTTTAAGGTTTGTTTACATTTAATTTTAACTTCATTTAGCATCAACTCATAATATTTATTACAAAGCCTTGGTATTCTATATTTCCTGGTTCTCTTTCCATAATAATTTATACACCCCAATTCAATTAATTTGCCTTTCATCTTTGCTCTTGTATTAATTTTAATATTTATTTTCTTTATAAAAGTTTCTGTATAATATGATTCTACCGCTAGCAAATACTGAACTTTTGTTTCTACGGGTATAATTTTTAATTCAGAAAATAGGGCATCATAGTTCTTTTTACATGTATCTTTGGTTTTTTTACTACATAACATTTTAAAAAATCTAATTTGAAGTTTTTTAATTAGGTCTAGGTATGTCTTAAATGTAAGCCCATAACAGCTTAAGCCGTAGCTTATTAATGATTCTACTAACGCATAATATACAGTATATAATACTTCTCTATTAATTACATTCTTTAAGTTATAAAATTTACTAAGTATAGATCTTAATTTGTTACACACACTATTGACATGTGACCTCCAGTTAAATTGACAATCTATATTCAAACCTAAGTATTTTATCTCCCGGACATACTCAAATTTTTCACACTTGCATGCTACATTATTTGTGTGAAGACACTCATATGAGTGACCTATTATTGACAATTCGGAAGGTCCTACGTTCGCGGCTGCTCTATTGTAGGGTGAGTATATATGCATGCACTTGGTTTTATTTGTATTCAGTATTATTATCGTGATACTGAATACAAATAAAACCAAGTGCATGCATATAATTATCGTGAGCCCATTTGGTTATTCTGTCAAAATCATCCTGCAGTTGTTTTCTCATAGCCTCTGGATTTTTTCTAGATTTAAATCATTCTACTACTTACCGTGTTCTGAAGCGTCCCTTAAATTTTCCGGGGTGATAAAAAAGTAATCATGTATAAACGAGAAATAATTTTTGAGTTGTTTCAACCTAGGGTTGCCAACCCGAAATTTAAAAAACTAGGATTTGAAGTTGGAAAAACCAGGATAATTCAGTGTCAACGCAGGACGCAGTAATAGAGTTGCAATAGTTAAATTATCTAATAATATTAGGGAAACCTTAAGTTTGAACTGCTCTTATTTTTTCAAACGGGAACCAATTTACTAAAACACCGTTGCAAACAATCAACCATTTATCAAACTTTAATTATCTTTGAGATAGAAACAAAATAATCTTTTAAATTCTGAATTATTAAAGAAAATATAATAAATGGCACATTTCACCAATAGTCAGCCTTTTACAGCCTAATCTCAGCCTTTAAGGTCCCAGTTGTCAGCCATTACATTGGCTGCAAATAATTAATCACAACAATGAAGTCTTCAATGAGATTTGTGTACATATACCTATACTTTGGTCAGATAATAGTCTTATAATTATATGTGCATGTCTATTAATCAACGATATTAAACTTGTTTTTTAAATAGGTACTTTAGTATTTAAAAAATAAGCATTTCTAACCTTAAATACAATAACAATAATAATTAAGTAACTGATTATGAGATTTCATCTATACTTATAAATAGAATATCAGTTACTACGTACTACATAACTGTTGTAAATAATACTCATTGACTTACAATGTACCTACCTTTTTTTTTTCTTTTTGAAATGCGCAACCGCACCATACCCACCGTTGGCTAGACGGCGAGCGTGTGTGGGGCTCACCCGGCAGAGTGCCAGGCCTACCCACTAAAACCCCTCGGTGTTCTACCTGCCCTAATGGGCGCGCTAGGTAAGGTCCACACTGCGGCTCCACTACCCACGCGCCCGGGCAAGCCCGACACCCGGTCGGGCTCTCGCCAAGAGGGGATTGCCCGAGAACACCAGGGCAATCCCCAGACGGAGGGCCTTACGGCGACGTGCACGGGGCCAACCGTGCACGCAGGCCACACGGCAGGGTCATCGGACAGGCATTGCTTGAGCGAATGCCCGCCTTCTCCTGCCTATCCGTCTGCGGCGGATGGGAGCGGCCTGAGGATCTACCTCCCGCTCCCTCTCCGCAACATCCTTCTGCGTGATGACATCTTCGCAAAAGGAGGCGCCTGAGTACGAACCACCTCCACCTCCTGTGGGGCAGATCGTCCCCCCCGTTCTCGGACGGCAACCCGATGCCGATACACCTCCGACTGGACGCGTGCATCGACATCCCACGGCGGTTGGCCCGCAAGTACGCAGGCCGCGCCGTGGCTGACCGTGCGATAAGCTCGCACGGCCCGGGTTTCTATGACCCTCTGCGGACGTCGCAAGAGGGCCACCGTTCGGGGGGAGAGGCACTCTGCCCATACCGGGGCTCCGTAGAGTGCCATTGACCGTATTACCCCGTGGTACAGTCGACGGCACGCCGATCCTGGCCCTCCCACGTTAGGGAGGACCCGTCCGAGTGCGGCTGCGGCGGCACACAGCCGTGGAATGAGGAGCTTGAAATGCTCCTCGAAGTTCCATCGGGGATCCAAAACCAAGCCGAGGTACTTAAAGTGTGCCTCGACCGGTATGCGGACCCCCTCCACTCGGACACGGAGCCCCGGTGGGATCCTGCGACGGGAGGCGTGGAACATCATGGCCCGCGTTTTGTCGAGGGCCACGTCCAGGCCTAGGAGGCGGATGCGTCGAACGACGAGTGAAGCGCCGACCGACGCAAGGTGGGCCGCCTCCTCCCCCGTATTTGCTTTCGCCGCCACAAGTGTGTCGTCGGCGAAACAGACGACCTCCATTCGTGGAAGGAGGTTGCCTCGCAGGACCCAGTTGTACCCCAGGTTCCATAGTAGAGGACCTAGTACGGAACCCTGGGGCACACCCGCTGCCATTGCTCACGAATGGACGCGACCATCCGGCCCCTCATAGAGGATTGTCCTACTGTCCAGGTAGTCCTCCACAAGGGTGCGGAGGTACGGAGGCACCCGGTGGAAGCGGAGTGCCTCCTTTATGCACTCATGAGGCAGGCTGTTAAAGGCGTTGCGGATGTCCAGCGACACTGCAACTACAGCCTCCCCACGAGCCGTGGCCTCCTCAGTCCACCTCTTGAGGAGGGCCACCGCGTCCACTGTGGACCGCCCGGTGCGGAAACCGAACTGGTTGGCAGCCAAGTCCGGCGCCCGGTCCTCCAGGTGCTCGATGATTCGGGAAGCCAGAATTTTCTCTAGGAACTTCCCAGCCTCATCGAGCAGCACCACCGGCCGATACCCAGTCGGGGAATCGGCGGGGCGGCTCTCCTTCCTTAACAAGCAGAGCCTGCCCACTTTCCACCGACTGGGGAAGCGGCCCGAGGCGATACTCAGGTCCAGCACCGCAGGGAACCGCTCCTCGAGGTGTCTCAGGGCGAGGACCAGAACCCTGGATGGGACACCGTCCGGTCCCGGCGCCTTCTTCTTACAATGTACCTACCTAGCTACTTTAAATCACAGTGAAAAATGAAGTCTGATTTAACATGATCTAGTTATTAAATTGAATTAACATTTAGGTATACCAATTATGCTCACTCAGTATAATACTTAACTATTCTACTGTTTATTTTCTTGGTTTTGCTTTGGTTTTGGTACTACGAGGGACTCCAAAAACCCGACTGGCTTCTCTTATTTTCATGCCGTTCCTGATGGGTTACATAGCAAGTGATAATTTTTCTGATGGGTACTTTAGTATCGGCCTTTGAGACATGGTAAGCTGAAAAAATTCAGGTCTAAACTACTTAAGTACCTACCTACGTATAATTCACCTGTAACTATCACTGCTGTGACGAGTGGCTGAGCTCTAGTACCTCAACATCCAATAGTCGGCCTCATCGAAAAATTATTGTCGATGTGGCTGACTACTGGGTTTTCTTTGAAATTGACTTCAACAAGTGTTGTTCATATAAAATAATTAAAAATAACTCATCCAACGGTGTAAATTTCATTTAGAAATAGAAAATACCATTAAAACCCAGAAGTTAGCCGGGGGCGGCTGACCACTGGATTTGTCATTAAAAATGTAGTACCCAGTAGTCAGCCGCCCCAAAAAATAACTTTCTTAAGCAAAATGGTTAAATTATTACACTTAACTTGATACATAAACTCTTCACTAAGTTACATAAAAGAAAACTCATTCAAAAAAGTATAAAATGAGGCTGCTTACCACTAATTAAGACACCGCGAAACGTAAACAAAAAAATGGCGGACATCGCACAACTGGTCATGTCGGTGGCCGGCACTGGTATGAATCTGTTGCCTGCTCCCCACCGACTAGTCTCCTCACTAATTACGCGATATTTAGACCAATTAGGACACAGGGAAGGATTATACGTCCATGTGATTGGACAATTTAAAAATTGGCGCTATTTATAGTGGATAAAAGAACGAAAAGGCCGACCATAGGGTCCTGGCTGACTTCTGGCGCCGTTACCCTATGTAATTAAAAAACAAATAATGCGTAGACACACTATTCTAATATTTTTTTAACTGATGATAGGCGGAATCTCAAGTGTGACATTTCGGGATGACAGACTAGTATATCATTAGATGAAGTTCATAAGTTGTTGACATTTAATGCCCAGTAAATAAACCACCAGCCACCAGACACGTAATAGCCCACCAACAAACCACCAGAACAAGTGGAAAATTCACTAACTTGGCAACACTGGACGCTTCGATTTCAAAAAAGTTTCGACACTGTCGCCCTGCGTGCGCGCACCTGGGTGACGTGACAGTTACAAAACATTTTTGTCGCCGTGACAAAAAGTCACCCGTGCGCGCACCCACTTACTTATTTTAAGTTTACTTTGTGGTACCTTCTACTAATATTCTGTAGGTACTGGCTGGGCTCGGCCTGCAGGCCTATTCGAGGCGCGTTCAGAGCCTTCGCGCGAAGTACAACTTTCTTTTCGCTCTAACCCCGTTCAATGCCTTCGAGCGTGACAACCAGTGGGGCTAGCACGCAAGAGAATCGAAAATCGAATCGAAATCCGAATCGAGGAGTTTGTATGGCAATTTTATTAGTTCTGCTACTCACCGCCGCGGTGGCGCTAATAAAATTGGCATACAAACTCCTCGATTCGATTTTCGATTCTCCTGCGTGCTAGCCCCACGGGTGAAACAACCGGCCCGTTCAAGACCTTAGAGTGTTAGCGCGAGTTACACCGAACAACCGTCGAATTTGATGGTTGTAAAACGCTTTGACGTTTATTACTGAAATACTCTTACGTGATTGGATGATATTGGGGGCCATATTTTTAAATGTCATCTTATAGAAAGAGAGAGAAATAAAAATTCACGTGAAAGAGGGAGATAAAAGATTTTTTATATCCAATAATGATTTATGTCTATTGATCATAAGTGTTACGGCAGCGTTCATGTTAGCAGTAGCTAATGGATGTTAAGTTCCTTTCATAAATGATAGTTCTAGATAGCAACCAAAGTTACAGAATAGGCCTGCAGGCCATAAATAATCTTTTTTTTTTCTCCCTGTTAGGGGAAGGCAAAGGGCCATAAATAATCTTTAGGTCTGATTTTTAATTCGACGGAATTCTGACTGATGTCATGCATAGACAAATCAGATATAAATAACCTTTTCTGCTTAGAATTTTTCAAATATTTCATAACAAAAAATATAAAATATAATTAGATCAAGTAATGACATAGTAAATAGTGTTTGTTTTGTGCACTCAATGCACACTAGCTAGAATGTACATTTTTAAGTGCTAAATGGAAAAACTGAGTAAAACAACATATTTCTCAAATAAAAATATATATTAGTTATCATCACTTATATCATCATTGTCGTCATCATCATCAACTCGGATTATAAAAGAATCACACACACTATCCAGCAGATCATTAAGAGGGCACATTTTATCCTCTTCTAATAGAATTTATCACAATTTAACCACGTTTTGGATAATTAGAAACTGCATAAAAGTCAATAGAAACAGCTTCCCAATTGTTTCCATTGCAATGAGAATTGTTGCTAATGGAAGCTGTCACTTTGATTGCAACAACCTTACATAATCGGTGTTTCATACGAAAAATGTCTATTAATGTCTCAAAATTTCAATCGCATTTTGTTAGCAACAGAGTTACGTGATCAGCCTGCGGACGTGTGGCGATATGTCAAAGGGTTTTGGCGCGCTAACTGTTCGCGCTGGGTGGTCACACTTCCATCGTTGTTATATTAATTTCGGCGGTTGCTTTCGATTAGTTAAGACGTTAAGATTGAAACCAATAATCGAATACGTTTGGTGCTTTGTAACGTATCGTCCGAGTGGTCTCAACAAGTTCGTCGAGTCAATCGGCGACATTGCCGATGATGAATGATTTCACATAAAAAGTAATATTTGATGGAATTTTGGAATTAGTCGTTGACGATTAATCGTCAAATGAAGAATGTGACTATCGAGGTAACTTTTTTGTTTGTATTTAATATAATTTAGTATTTTGTTTGTTTTTATGTGAAACATCGCGGGTCAGACCGACTGTTGGCGTGAGGACGCGTCGCCAAGGCATGCGTCGCCACATGTATAGTAAGAATGGATAGTACCAAGCGTGCATGCATATTACCTGTAGAAAATAATTTCGATGTTTCACATTTGCAAGGCATTCCGCGATGGCTCACAATTTTTTAAGTATTTATGTCATAATATGTTGCTGGGCGACAGTGTCCAGCTGAGGGCTAGTGAAATATGAGTGTGTCTATCAAGCAGTGGGCTGATGCTGGGCATAATTCCCAGCAGTGGGTTGATATTGGGCATGATTACTGTCTGTGGAATGGTGCTGGACAAGATTTTCCAGCAGTGGGTCGGTGCTGGACAAGACTGTCCAGCAGTGGGCTGGTGCTGGGCATGATTCCCAGCAGTGGGCTGGTGCTGGACAAGATTCCCAGCAGTGGACAGCTACTGAGTATGATTTCCGGTAGTCGGCTGATGCTGGGCATGATTCCCAGCATTAGGATGGTGCTGGTTAGGATTGTTCAGCTGTAGGCTGGTGCTGGGTATGATTCCCAAAAGTGGGATTGTGCTGGACAAGATTGTCTAGTAGTGTGGTTGATGATGGATGGTTTACAACAGAAGTTTTAGTGAATTCTCAATATTTTTACTTATCATAATGAAGAAAGCAGTGGGTACCAACAAAAGAGCTTAAATAATTATAAACTTATATCTTTTAGCATTCGTTCATTGATTACAAAAGCGATCAAATCGAATTTGAGAAATTACAGACTTCCTTTTTTTCAGTGCTCGAATTGAGCAGGAACGCGCCGGAACGCCGTTCCGGTTCGTGAAAATTTATGAAGTTACCGTCTCGTGGAATACGGCGGAATAGCGTTCCGGTTCGTGAAATCACCGTTCCGGTTCGTGAAATTGATCGTAAAACTTTTAAAAACTTTTAAAAAGCGCGCGCTCGGCACAGCATTGCCTCGCGCCTATTATCGGCCCGTTCCAGATAAGCATTTTTAGCCATAAATACCAACATTTTTAGCATCTCTGCGTCTCATTAGCCGGTGATGCTAGTTTTTCTTGCTGGTTGTCATGCGTTTCATTTAAGCATTTTTAACACGAAATGCTAGCATCAAATACCCATGTTAATAGATGGGTTCTCTGATACCACTTTTTGACAGCTTTCAAATTTGACATTTGGAATCTTTTTTTCATGAATCAAAAAGGATTTTCAGCGGATTTAAAAAAATATTAAAAGATATTTATAGTATTAGCCAATTCTGATTTATATTATTAAAAATTTTAAGTGGCTGGACTAAGTAGGTGAGGTGTTAAAACTCAGCACGAAAAATCAGTACCTTGCGTTTCATTTGTAACAATTAGCGCGGCTAAAAATGTCAACATTTCTTATATGAAATGCAAAGCGAGGCCAACATCAGATGTTAGCCTCAGAAAGTAGCAGTGCTTTATCTGGAACGCAGGGTATGACTGACAATTCGTGTAACATCGTGCATGTTCGTTCTCTGCCGCTCGGCCGCCCGGCCGCCCGCCTGGCTCACTCCATCCCTCGCGCACTTCATGTATTGAGATCGCTTTGAGAGTTCGTTCACGAATATTCACGATGTAGGTATTTTCGTATGCGGATTGCAAATATGGCGTTCAAAGGTCATTGCATGGAATAATCCAAATGAAAATATTTTCTTTTGGAGTTGCGTGTGTTATTTTACAAAATACAAAATACCAGCATCTATGGAAAATGTTATGATTACCTATAGATTACCTAAGTAATCTTTACTGTAGTTTGTAACTTTGTAACTTTGTAAGTAGTTAAAATAAAAACTCATCTGAATTTTACATATTTTTACTTAAATAACTTTATAATAGTCTCACACAGAGCAGACAGCATGAAGCGCGAATTTTTTTTTTGGAGAGCCTAGCGTTCCGTCTTGTAAAAATGTTCAATTCGATCACTGTTCCCAGCGTTGTTAGTAAAAAAAAACAATTATTTTAAAAATATTGATTAGTGAATAAATAAAACAGTATAATATAGTTTATTTCATAAGTGTATAGGTACACCTCAAAATTACAGATTGCACTTTGCTTATCACCCTATTTTAGCTTGAGGTATTCTGTATTTATTTATTAGGTATTTTTTGTGAACAGCCTGTATCACATGATGTATTCAGAAAAGAGAAGGCAGAATTCACTTTCTATTTAAGTAATGATATGGTTATCTATGTAATAAATATTAATGTGATATCATATGTTCTGAACTTTATTCTTAGTACTAAGAGAATTTAGGTTTATATCTGTTAGTTTGAAATGTATATGTCACCGTAAAATTGTAAATACCGTTAGATTATAATCTATCTCGCGAGATTGTAAACTATCGAAAGATTGTGAACCGTAACATACCGCTTACAATTTAACGCATTATTTTTCGGTACATTATAATCTATCGAAATGAAACTGTTAAATCACAATCTGTCGGGCGTTAAATTGTCAACTATCCGAAGGCTGTCCCTGATTGGTGTGTCTTACAGTAGATCGTCCTGTGTCCATAGAGTTAAGTGTCGGTCAAATAAAATATTTTTTTATTTTTTATTATTTTTTCAATCTTAATTTGTGTTTGAAAAGAAAATGTTGTTACATTTTTGATTTTCTTATTTGGTTACAATGTTTCTTACCATATTATGATGTCAGAAATATTGATCAACTACTAAATAATAAAAACATACTTGCTGTCACTATTTTTCACTTATTCAGTTATTATTCAGTTAAATAAAATAAATGCACTTCATGCATGTATTTTATTTAACTGACACTTGTGTTTGATTCCTAATTCTATGGACACAGAACGATCTTCTGTATGTTGACCAATCAGGGACAGGCTTCGGACAGTTGACAATTTAACGCGCGACAGATTGTGATTTAACAGTTTAACTTCGATAGATTATAATCCATCGAAAAACAATGCGTTAAATTGTAAGCAGTATGTTTCGGTTCACAATCTTTCGATAGTTTACAATCTCGCGGGATAGATTATAATCTAACGGTATTTGCAATTTTACGGTGACATATATAATATTAGAAAATTCATAACTAAAGAATTTTTGAACTAGGCAGTGTATGCTAAATCCTTATGCCATCAGTACCTAATTTACTGAATGGGTAAGGAGTGTGTTTAAATTATTGACTCGATTGACATTCCCTTTGTCTACATTACAGTTGTATGCACCAACCACCGGATCCAGGGGGGGGGGGGGGGAGGAAGCGCCCAGGAATTCCATAATTCCGACTAAACTTTTAGCGGCATAAATTTATTTTGTAAACATTCAAGTATATAAACACTTTATTTTTTGTTTACTTGTGACTTTAACCCTAGCTTCGAGTCTTTTCAGAATGCCCCCCCCCCCCCTCCCCAAAATGACATCCTGGATCCGCCCCTGTGTACCAAGGGTCGGTAGCGGTATGTTTGAGTTGGCCCAACTGTTTGATTGATTGTACAATCAAATCTATTAAAGTTTGGCTAGTTTTTTTAATAACTTGTGATCGGGTTCGATTAAGATTACCAATTAATCGACAAGTTACAAAACCACACCACCGGAAATGATTTCGGCCATCTTGGATTATTGAACGATAGTTAGTACATAATGACGAAGCCGCTAATGGGAACAGAATATAGGTACGCGATAACTTTTTAGCGTATAAAACGTCTGAAGCTTCGGTACGAGTTGATTCGAGACGAAATGAAATGAAATAAAAAACTTTATTCGTTATAAATCGTAGGTGTATAATTATTAAATAGTTTTTCCCGTAATGTCATACAAAATATTTGTCCCGTATGGGAATCGAACCCGCAACCCGTTCCGCAATAGGCGATCACTCGACCTCTGCGCTAACCGTGTTGTCGTTAGGCTGCGGACGGAGTCGGACGGATGGACGGATCTAAATACGAGATATCTACGACTACCCAATGGCACTCATTCACCATCTTCATCTTGAGACCCTACGCACTTTAGTTAGTAAGTTCTCAAAAAACATCATCTGCATCATAAAAGTTGGCGACTTCTGACTCGGGGCAAGTGCGCCATACGACCAACAAGTTAGGCGCACTTACCCCTCTCGACTATTTTGAGGCTAAGATTTTAAACTCTATAAAAAAAACATTAATTTAACTAATTAGGAGTAAAATACTGAAATGGCGGATATTCCAAGTTAAGGTGAACAGAGCCACCTGTGATTGTGAAGTGGAACTGTGTTTTAGATTGTTGCATGGATATAAGATGTCGTTAGTTGTAAAATATCTGTAGTTTTCGATATTTTTGTGGGTGGCGCACTTACCCCGTTGGCGCACTTGCCCCGCCTGACCTTAGCGCATAAGAGAATACATGTAATCTTTTGCAAACTTCTATTGAGTGGGTCTCCCACTTTATTGCTATCTACGTGAATTCCAAGGAATTTAGTTGGTTTAACGTTTATAATAATGAGGTTCCGTAACGATTTTAACTATAAATGTAGCTTTGTAGATAATTAAAAAACAATATAAATGGTACCAATTTTTTTTTTCTACGATGAAAATTGACGAAATTATAACGAAAAAACAGATCGCTCCGTCAAGCGGCCGCCTGGCAGGCGTGAGACGTCACACGACACGTTCTAGGCAGACTCCGCATCCGTGTTATCACTCCCGAGTTTTCGACTAGTAGCCGCGCGCAGCGTTTCATGCGAAATCGTATTACATACCTACCTATATTGTTTTTTTTTTATGTAATAGTAGTAGTAGTATTCAAGAGGTTCAGTACAGTTTGAGCTTCAGAAGAATATGAGTAATAAACTAGAAATCGGTTTTGTGTAAGGTCAATCGGATAAACTTCCTATTTTTGACATTTTTATGGAATCTGAAAACATTCAACCTTACTTAAAAGAATAATAATAATAATAAATGATTTGTTGCACACAAAGCATACAAAGATATAGAAACAGAAATTTTTCAAAAACAACACAGATGTTCAGCACAGGCGGCCTTATCTATACTAATACTAATATACTAATCTATACTAATATTATAAAGAGGAAAGATTTAATTGTTTGTTTGTTTGTATTAAATAGGCTTCGAAACTACTGAACCGATTTGGATGAAAGTTGGTATAGGAATAGTTAGAGACCAGGGGAAGGACATAGGGTAATTTTCCTACGGGAAAATATGAAATTCCGACGGGAAAACAAAAATAACGCGGACGAAGTCGCGAGCGGAAAGCTAGTAATATTATAAAGTGGAAAGATTTGATTGTTTGTTTGTTTGTATTGAATAGGCTTCGAAAGTACTGAACCGATTGTGATGTAAGTTGGTATAGGGATAGTTCGAGACCAGGGGAAGGGCATAGGGTAATATTCCTACGGGAAAATATAAAATTCCCACGGGAAAACAAAAATAACGCGGGCGAGGCTATGAGCGGAAAGCTATTGCTAATAAGCAATATCTTCCAGGCAACATAATCTATTATGTAAGTAAAGGAAACAAAAACAACTGTTGTCGAAATTTCAAGATCGCGTTAACAAAACAAGCCGAACTTTTTGTAACTAAAAATTCAACATGGCTGAACGGTGCATTAGGTTCGAATAACGCATATGTGCAAGAATTGAGAGACGAAGGCAGGTCGGAAAAAGCTTCGATTGTTGCCATAATGCGAAGCTCTAATACAAACGAGAAAAAGGTGACGAAGAAAAAATATTTCATGCAACCATCAATATGAAAAGTTTCTCTGCAGATGAAGCTTTGGCCCTCTACGGGGATTTGGATCTCAAAAGCTAGTACACATTTTAAAGATTTGGATGTCAAAAGCCAGTACACATTTTTAACATTTAAAATTTATAGAAAAGAAGTCAGTCATGTTTCCGTCATTATTATAACATATCGAGTATCTGACGCAAAAAAAAACGTACTATTTGCCTGCTTCGAGTATTGAAGTAACATACACAAGTGCTAAAGTAAAGCTACAAGATTTGCTGGATCATACTATTGGTCGTGTTTTGATGATAAAAGGTGTTTACAGACCTCAAATACGCCTCAGGTTTAGCAAATGGGGATGTATTGGTTCATCGGGGCAAAGTGAATACAAAAAACGATAAACTTTAAGGTAATATTATATTTAACTTTATACATTTTGAGGGAAACATGTCTCCTGAATAAACAGACCTGAATAAAAGATTCTTGTAGGTCCATGCCCTTATAGTGTATTTTAGTCAACTATCACGTCATTTAGTGATATAATATAATAGTGATATAATAACAATATTATATCATTATTTCCTTTATAATCACCTTCATATTCTCGTAATAAGCAAACAATGAAACGGAAAAAGTAATTTTGTATGGAAAAGTAGTTTTTATGTGTAATAATAAATTATATATATAAAGATTCTAGTATCATTTCATAGCTTATATATATTGGAGACCCTGTATGCAAAATTTTGTATCCATAGGTGTAGTAGAAAAAAAGTTGCAAATGTTGGAAACGCAACTCACGCTTTCATCCCATAGTGCGGCGCGCGGCGGCGGCGGATAGTGTCGACTGACGTCACAGCCTGTCCGTAGGCAGCGGCGGATTTAATAAAATCAGTTGATGCAAATTGGTTTATAACTTACATCGGATGGACCGATTTTGGTGATTTAAAAAGCATATTTATTGTAATACAATAAGGAATGTTACTATGTATGTTGTATTATGAAAAGCCATACCATTACGGGACCTCATTGTGGAGTTGTAATCCTGTAATTATTTTAGGTGCATTATTATCTCTTTGAGAAAAATGAATCACTTTAGTTTTCTTTTCTATATTTAGAATATTATGTTACATCCATGTTCTTAAATTATTCACATCGCCGGACTTAGGGGAGGGCCACCGGGGCTACAGCCCCGGGGCCTCCACAAACGAGGGGCCCCCACAATAGAGACAACGGAAAAGAAAATCAAGTAAACACTAATAAACAACTTTTCCTTTTATTTTTTTTCTCGGGTTTTACCTTTACCTACAGTTTTTTGTACAAACATGATTACATTAAAAACAATTCTTCATTTTATTTGGAAAATAATTTGGGGCCAAGGGGCCTCCACTCCTCTGTTGCTCCGAGGCCGCCAGACCTTAAAATCCGGCCCTATTTATTCAGTGTGTTGTTTATTTCATCCCCATAGTCTTTTGAGTCGTCTTTTCTTATAATTACGCTACTGCACGGTACCTACTGTCATCTGCAAAAGCGCAAACAAACGACGATAGGCGCAGGTGGAGCCAAATTAATACGTAGTATCGTATCTCTTAGTCTGTGCATAGTAAGTGGTCTGTGGTTGTGGGTGGTGCTCAGAACAAAACAATCACTTATTCTTCTGAGTTGCGTTCCGAGGGTCAGAGTAATGCAACCGAGAGTGTTTTTCACACTCGCTCCGAGGTTCAGAACGGGTCGGTTGCTATCTTTTTTTTTAGTTTGTATCTTGCCGATCAAGATCAAGCAAAGGGCAAAATATTACTAATCCTTAATATGAAATTAACAGTCAATATCCATTTTTCTGCTTAAAAATAATTACAACACATAGAAATCACTATATTTCCCTAGTATTAGGCTTAAAAGAGTTCAAAGTAGTGTTATTTAATATAATAATAAATAATTAGCGTATTTTTGACATCGACATTGACATAAAATCTGTCAGAGTGTTTTTCACCCTACGCTCGAGTTGGTTGTTTGGTTGCATCACTCGAAGCTTCTGAGCTGCGTTCAGAACCTACGCTCGAGTGCACTCCGAGTGCACTCTGACAGCAACCGACCCGTTCAGAGCCTCGGGGTAAAAAACGCTCTGACAGGCGGTTAGTACACTCTGTGCCCGTTCAGAAGCTTCGAGTGATGCAACCAAACAACCAACTCGAGCGTAGGGTAAAAAACACTCTGACAGATGTTATGTCAATGTCGATGTCAAAAATACGCTAATTACTTATTATTTTATTAAATAACACTACTTTGAACTCTTTTAAGCCTAATACAAGGGAAATATAGTGATTTCTATGTGTTGTAATTATGTTTAAGCAGAAAAATGGATATTGACTGTAAGGATTAGTAATATTTTGCCCTTTGCTTGATCTCGATCGGCAAGATACAAACTAAAAAAAAAGATAGCAACCGACCCGTTCTGAACCTCGGAGCGAATGTGAAAAACACTCTCGGTTGCATTACTCTGACCCTCGGAACGCAACTCTGAACGGGCACAGAGTGTACTAACCGCCTGTCAGAGCGTTTTTTACCCCGAGGCTCTGAACGGGTTGGTTGCTGTCAGAGTGCACTCGGAGTGCACTCGAGCGTAGGTTCTGAACGCAGCTTTGAGGGGTGGTGTTTGGTTTGTGTTCGGCTGAAGGCCTTTGTAGCCATGGCCGGTAAAACCTTTGGAAAATTTGATTTGTGTGATTGTGAATTTGCCTTGCCAGGATTTGTGTAATCCTAAATTAATCTAAAATGTAGATTGTAGACATCACTTCTTCTACTACATCCGTTTCTAGAGGATTTTTTGCATTGGTGTGTGAATAATGATTAATAGTTTTGAGTGAATGTACCTAAATAATAAAAATGGCTTCTTCGTTACGAGACGAACCAATAAAAACAGAACATTTGTGCCGAACATGTTTAACTAAAGAAATAGATGTACGTTCAGTGTATGATCTAACTTTTGGGTCTGTTTCTTTTGACTGCATAATTGCCGAAATCACCGGTGTGCAAGTGAGTACTCTCAATAATGTAAATAATTCAAGTGTCAACAATATTTATGTAAAAGGTACTTATTTATTTTAGGTAGGTACTTAATTATTGCTCAAGTTAGTAATTTACTCTTAAATTACTTCTTTAAGCAATGGCAATCGGTCGCGATTACAATCATTCTATTCTATTCTTTGGGTGGTGGCGCTGTCCTTAAGGATTCCGCCAACTTCGAGTATTCCGCTTAGATTTTTGTTGTTACAATATTAAACTCTGCTGTTTCATCAGGCGTCGTGAATTCACAATTTGTAACTTATCTCAGTTATGTAATATAATGAACTGAATGCGAGTTGGTTGAATTATCTGCAAAAACACAAACACAACACATATTAATGTAACATTTAGTGAGTAATATTTATGAAGGCAATTACAATTTAATTTTATTTGAGGTTATATGGTTGCTTAGAATTTCTGTAAATGGGGAATTAACAAATGATAAGAAGAGTTTAAAATTGTGAGGAGTATAAAAAGTGATGTGAAGATCCATTAAATAAATGGAATAAAAATGAAACCTTGGCACATAAAAATGAAACCATGGCACATAAAAATGAAACCTTGGCACATAAAAATGAAACCTTGGCACATAAAAATGAAACCTTGGCACATAAAAATGTAACCTTGGCACCGGGGCAGTTTCAGGGTCGATATGTAATTAATTATGCATTAAAGTTTCCTTTTATTCTTTCAGATTGTTGTAAATGATGGCCTACCTTCGACTATATGTAATACCTGCAAGGAGAAAGCGATTACAGCCTATGAATTCCGAAAACAATCACAAGAAGCAAATGCTACCCTTCAAATTGTGTATAAGAAAGAAAATATGTATCTGACAGAAATCCAAATGGCCCAGGTAGGTACTAAATGAAATTTTTGTATGTTTTAACAGTGTTAAATGATAAGCGAAGATGTTATATTTTCGTATTTTAGCTGGTTTAATTCACAGTTTAAGCAGTTGATTTATCATAAATATTTGAATGCTGTTTTATTTATTTGCTAAAATTCGCTATCATGAATATTGCGGCGTATGTTTATTTTACGAGCAATGTGCCGCTCATTGCCACCCAATGTTCGCAATTATTTAGGCTATGTTGGTGACTTAGTTCTTCTGCGAAGCTCAAGATTTCTTATTACGTTTCCTTAATATCCTTGTCTTTAGTAGGCTCATTGTAAGCGGTCAAGTGTCAGCTCAGTAGCTCAGTTCTCCACGAATGGTTAGGCAGAGGTGCATTAATAAACATCCACTCTTCAACAATTACTTTAATCCTCAGATAATATATTGAGCTAGCCTATTGTTTCTATCTGGGCAGTTCGAATACTATGTCCAGACTGAGCTGTAATTGAGAATGCCCTAATCAGAAGCTCGACTTTTACCAAGCTTGGAAATTGAACCTGGAACCTCAAAATTAGCAGTCGCACTCGTGACCGACCAGACCAGCAATACTCGACCTTTTTTTATAGCAGCCACAAACATGTTGCATTCTTAGTGTCTCGGGGTGCAAGCAAAAATCAATTGGGTGTTAATATAAACGTAATTTAAAATTAACGATGTATGTAATAATTAATAAAAAATGAGTCTCCTTCGGGCAACGCTCAATGCAACGCACCACATGCGGCCCGCGGTTCCGCAGTTTGAATATAGCTGGACTAGACCTTGAAGACATACGAGTCCAATTTCTATAAGTTTTCACATTATTTTGAGGAGTTCATCCACAGAATTTTATATTTTTAGGAACAAACAAAATATAAAATTGTGTTGTTTGTTGTAAAATCTTGTATTATTTTTTTACATAACACATTTGTATGCGATCAGGACGACCTACAGGCGCCTGCAATTATTTTTTTTTAATCTTTGGGACATCTGTTAGGTTCAGATTACAGAGATTGGACTCAATTGTCTTTATTCTTCATGAACTTAAACAAGGAGGCAATGTAGTGCTTATATTTACAATATGTTAGTGTTCTACAAGCACTTTTAACTGAGACTACATTAACCCTTTTAAGAGTTTCTTCTTCTTCTGATGTCACCAGTTAAATTTAGAAGTTCCTTTGGAAACTATAGCAAAACTTGCGGTAAAAGTGTTTTTGAATGATTTTGTTAGGTAAAAATTCTTTTACTTGTTGAATGTTTTGACTGTCACATACACACATATAAATATTGTCATATGTACAGCATTAAGAGCGTCGGTGGCGCAGTGGACTCGGCACTTGCCTTCCAATCGGGGGGTCGGGGTTGGAGACCCGCCATGTACCAATGTGTTTTTCGTTTCGAATTTCATATGTATATTTGTCTGACGCTCCTACGGTGAAGGAAAACATCGTGAGGCAACCTGCATACATCTGCGAAGAAATTCAATGATGTATGTGAAGTCGACCAATCCGCACTGGGCCAGCGTGGTTGACTAAGGCCTAATCACCCTAACATAGGGTAGGCTCGAGCCCCTCGGTGGGGACGTATATGGGCTGTGATGATGACAGCATTAGAAACAATTATAAAACAAATACAGTTGCAAGCAAAAGTATGGAATCACTTACTTGGAATTGATTCCGCGTGATCTTGAGTACTAAATAACTAATTAAGAATAATAAAAAAGGCACCATTTAAAATTCATTTAAATCACACCAATATTTAAGGAGCTATGCCGGATTAAGTGAAGGAATTAGGAAAACAAGGAAACATTGAAAATAATAAATGAAGAAAACAACAAAAATTATTTAATAAAATATTTATTTGGCCTTAAAATTAAATTTCAATATTTTGTGTTCCCTCACCTAGCCCTAATAACAGCTCGAAGACGATCATAGTCGTTTTCAGCTCATTCACATTTGAAGGAGCAGGATTTCTGGAACGAAACTTCCTTTTCAGTTCATCCCACACGTGCTCAATGGGATTCAAGTCCGGGCTGAGCGCTGGCCAGTCCAATGTGGCGATACCGACTTCTTCGACGTATTCAGTTGTGGCAGGGGAAGTGCGACAACTAGCGTTATCGTGCATAAGGATTAAGTCATCACTGATATATCCTGTATAGGGAACGACATGTTCCAGCGGAATATCGGAAATATAGCGATCTGAATTTAGATCGCAATGCCGGCCATACTCAGCTACTGTCTCATCGAAACACAGGACTGGTTTATATGGAGGTGACGTGCGACAGCAATAGTTTCCATTTTCGTCGGAGATGTGTACACGTCAACGTGTGAAAGCCGACTTATCAAAATCCGATACAAGACGTGCTTTTATAGGGGGTCAATAGGCTGCAACTCGCGACTTATCAAACAATTGAAACATAACTTTTTCCTTACTCCTTCACTTAATCCGGGATAGCTTCTTAAATACTGGTGTGATTTAAATGAATTTGGTATCAATTTAAAGTTAACAGTTGGACCTTTAAAATGGTGCCATTTATTAATTTGTTATTTAGTACTCAAGATGGCGCGGAATCAAATTCAAGTAAGTGATTCCATACTTTGGCTCGCGAGTGTAGTTTCCTTATACAGTTACTGCCGTACTCGGGGACGTTATTTAATTTTATCTACACTCATGTTCTAATTCTAATATTAAGAACTCAACACTAATATTTTAAAGGCATAACTTAAAGCCCTTGGCCTTTTACAAATTACATTATAATACAGGTTCGCCATACAAAACCAGTACTTTAATGTATCTCGAATTCCAATAAAATACAGTTCGATTGACGAAGCCCGACCAAGGAGGTTTTGTCACAATTTTCTTTTGTGCCAGTACATTGTCTATGGCGGCGCGTGCAACAGCGCATGCGCGGTAGAATGTTGGTGTTGGCGCCATTTCTCTGAATTTTTCATTCATTATTTTGCTGTTATTGGTTAAAATAATAAATAATATAAATGTATGTAGTATTAGATTTCTGTATTAGTTTCACAATTGCACTGTTCAAAATGCAAATAATTATTAGAATAAATGAGTTTGATTTTGTTTTAATTTTGTGTCTTTTATTTAATTTAGGTAACCACTGATTGCATGAGTGTAGATAAAGTAGTGTATGAAATTGCACATAATTAGATCTTAAAACACTATGTGGTACTATTAAAATTCTCGGCAAGCCTCGAATTTTAAACACACACTAGTGTTTTAAGACCCCCTATTATGTGACTATTTCATAAACTACTATTAATAACACACTGAGGGTCGGTTTTTCGATCGTTAGTAATAGCAAAGTATTATATACATACATCTCATAAAGGACCTTGAAGGCTCATAGACTAGGGTCGGTTTTATCCTATTACTAATACTTTGCTACTTTCCATTACTAACGATCGAAAAACCGAGCTTTAATAATGCATTAAAATTGATTGATGTCCCTGAGATCAGTTAATTTTAATTGATTGATATCTCTCAGATCAGTTAATTTTCGTTCGCGGGAATGTGGATCAACGCGGTTTTTAGTTTTGAATGTAGAATTATCATCATCATCATCATCACAGCTCATATACGTCCCCACCGAGGGGTTCGAGCCTACCCTATGTCAACCACGCTGGCCTAGTGCGGATTGGTCGACTTCACATACATCATTGAATTTCTTCGCAGATGTATGCAGGTTGCCTCACGATGTTTTCCTTCACCGTAGGAGCGTCAGACAAATGTACATATGAAATTCGAAACGAAAAACACATTGGTACATGGCAGGAGAGCGTCGGTGGCGCTGTGGTTTCGGCACTTGCCTTCCAATCGGGGGGTCGGGGTTCGAGACCCGCCATGTACCAATGTAGAATTATAGTCCGTAAAAAATCCTGAACATTGGTATAATTAGATTTTTTATACGACCAAAAATGATTAAATGAATGCGCCACTCGGTTAAAAGTCGCGGCAAGAGAGCGTGACGTCACAGGCCCCGTGACCGCCAGCGGGCCGTTGTCGCGATACTGTGCGCCCGTACCTACGCTTGGTAATTGTTGTTTTTTACTTATTTGGCGTCCGATTGATGTTTGTTATTATGACAATCAACTATGTCTTAATATTGCATAGTACCTAAATATACGTCATAGCAATACGTCCATGAAAAAGCCAGAGAAACTTTGGAAAAAGTGATGTTCCGTGACAAAGAGAAGAGAGAAGTTAAGCAACTTGTAAAATCTAGTGGGTTGTCATGTGTCTACGTACGTACTAAACTAGATCTTAACTATCACAGAACACAGAAAAGGCTAAAAAGGTATACAATATACATATACAACATGTAAATGTAAACGTCCGGAAAAAAATTATATGTGTAACATACAATCCACATGATGATTAAAATTACACGAGTTTTTCAATCAGCTCTTTATCACAAAATATTCCACAGTTATATTTTTATCGTTTTGAATAACTTTAATAGTTCTATTAAAATATTATTACTATTTTTGCGAAAAGTATTAATATAATAATAATATAAAATAATAAGCACCGGTAGCTTGGGCCGTGCTCCGCTGTCAGTGGAACAGTAGATTTGTTTTTTTATAATACATGTGTTTCTACATGTATGAATTGTAAAAACTTAAATTTAAGATACTTTTGAAAAAAAAAATGTAATAATAATAACACCAAATAACTACATTGGTAGTTGTAGTTAAAGGTTTAACAACAAGGCTTTTCTAACTTATGTGTTCTGTGGTGGGTAGGTATATTATTATTTTAGTATACATATTATTTTGGCGACATTGATTATATGAGCACTTGAGCAGCAGCTTTGGATGTATAAATGACAGATCAATCCATCAACTGCATATACACAATAGAGGGGCGAATCGACCCACGGCTCAACCACAAGTAGATGCAGAAGGCCGACCTTAGTTGTTGATATCGACGAGTACTTCGAAGTAGTGCTAAGGTTTTCGTAACACCCGAGGCTTACTCACCGTGTATTATACGTTGTCCTAGCGGGTTCACTGTTCGCAAACGAACATGAGAGTTTCATACGCAGCGGCAGCCAAGATGTCAGTAACGGGCGCTGGATGACACGGGCCATCTTGGGCTGATTGCGAGGCTCACCATCCGCGACGAAGCGAAGAAGGCGCTTTCGACGGCGAGCAGGGCGAACAATAAGTCCTGCTGCCCCTCCTGGAGCTGGTCTTGGAGGGTGAAGATGTCTTCGATGTAGGATGCGTAGAGGCACGGCGACAGGCAGCTGTCCTGGGGTATACCTGCGAGTATGGGGCGTGGCTGGAAGGTGGCCTCCTTGACCAAGAGAACGAAGCTCCGAAATAGCGTCAGCAATCTCATATGAGCGGACGACATGCTGGTGACGGACAGCTTGTAGAGGAGACCGGGAGGCCACAAAACCCCGACGGTGTGGTTATTCAGCTTCATTACGGCCGCGAGGTGGATCTTCTTCAGCAGCAATGGCTCGAATAGCTTGGCAGCGTGAGACAGAGCGTTATGTATCGATATGTGAATCGCGCGCTATCACAATCGGGCTTGAATCCTTCATTCCTAACTGCACCTAGATCGCTGTATGCCCGCGTCTATATACGAGTAAGCCTGTTTCCGCCCGATGTAGACAGCCTGTCCTCTTTATTAAGTACACAAAGTAAATATATACAGAGGGCCGTGAATTTGAAATGGGTATTTACGGTGCACGCAAATTCAAGATACCAACAGCTGGTTGTACCAAAATGTGTTCTTATGATTTTGATTTCTTATTTTATCCTTTATGTAAAATATAGAAACCGTTTTGAATAAATCTATATTTTATTTATACCTACTTTACTTGTAAAATAAGAAGTATGAAGAAATAGACCCCAACTAAAAAAAACGCTGGAATGTTTGTAAATTACATTCATTCACAACTACTATAGGTATTGGTGAGACCTGGGACCAGCAGACAATTCCGGAACTGATGATCTTAATAAGTTAGTTTATTTATTTATGGAAAAGGTACACCAATATTTTAAGTGGTTATAGATACATTGCTAATGTATATATAATATCATATTTTGATATACTATAAGTTTACCCATACTTTCCACACAACATAAATGGTATGAGCTTACATTTTTTAAGAGGCCTATTACAAAAGAACGCGCAGATTAAGGTTTTTAATGGTTAAAATAGTATAACTTTCGTTGGTTGCAATTAAAAGCATTTACTTGATAATATTGTTATCTACAGTAACAATAAAGCGGCTTATAACTTAGTCATAGTTATTTACCAGAAGCACGTTTAAGGCAAAAACACACGGTCCTGATTTGGGAATCTTTATAGATTCTCTTTAATATTAACTATCAAAATATTAATTTTACGTGACACAATATCCTTCACTTCAACAAAAATTAAATATATTTCGTTTGGCTCCTAAGAAAAGAAAGAAATTCTTAATCTAATTAACTTTTCTAACGAAAAGCCGTTGAAACAAGTCAGATTATGTACGAAGTTCTCCATTGCTTAAACGTAATTTTTATACCAAAATATTTTTTTAACCCTTGCTTAAACTGTTGTGTTATTTATATGTTTATAAAGCGATATATATTTTATGAATGAAATAGAACTATAATTTATATTGTTTCGTCGGCGATGCCGAAAAGTTTGTTTGTTTAGTTCCGCGCGCCGCGATTTTGTGATTGGCCTCTTAACAGTAATTCAATCACAAAACAAAAAGATTTAAGTAATTTATAGGCATGATTAGAACTAGTTCGATATACAATATCACAATGTCATATATTTAAACACATTACACCTTAATACACAAATGAAACATCTTAACTCACACCGTTGCCTGGCGGACTGAGGCGTGAGCGTACAAGGAGCACGCACGGCGTGGAGCCTGTGACGTCACGCGTATTCTCGGCACACGGCTTTAACCGCCCGCACGGGTCTAGGTTTAAGACTCAATATCTCGGTGACTAATGGGCCGATTTCGATAATTCAAAAACATATACCATTAGTTTGTCATAGAGAATAATGTGAATAATGTGAATTTGAACAAGTTTGTAATAGTTGTACTGATCCTCATTAGTCACATGTTATACAACAAAGAATCTTTTATTTTGTAGGCAAGTGAAGACGGTGCTATTAAGGTGGAAGAACCTTCAGGGGATGATAATAACTATGATGATTGGATTGCACTAGATGAATTTAATGATCTAGGTAAGTGAAATAAAACAACAATTTCAGCGATAATATCTATATTTTTACTATTTCATGTGCTACAACCAGACAGTATGCATACTAGTAGATAGAATTTATTATGCCAGAGCACGGGCAGTTGTCGTGTGAGGCGGTGCCGGATTTATATATTTTATGAGTGTAGGCCACTTCATTTCCGCCGTCCCATAGGCCTTTCTAAAATAATAATTTTCCATTTATAGTAAGGAAGGCACAAATCTGCCGCCCCTAGGACGCTGCCGCCCCTAGGCCGCGGCCTATACGGCCTATTGACAAATCCAGGACTGGTGTGAGGTATAGAGAAGTAGGAGAGGAGCATGTCATTAATCCGCTACTAATTCATAAACTTTAATATTATTGCGTACATAATGTTAATTTTTTATTTTGGGTTCGTACCTCAAAAGGAAACAAGTAAAATTCTTCTTCTTCTTCGTCGAACGGGCATTTTCCGCAACTCGACGACTGTGCGCCTGTTGTGCTTCGGAGGATTGGAAGCCGGATTACTCCAGCCATCCTAGCTTCTTCAGGAAATTTCCAAGTTCTCGAAGGTTGCCCAGAACGTCCTGGAGGGTACCCGGGCTGCCCAGGTACTTTGCCCGGAATGTTGCCACCTATCTGCATTCCAGCAGCACATGGGCGGCTGGCTCCTCTGCCTCCATGCATGCTCTGCATAGAGGATTGTCCGTGATACCAGCACGCGTAGCACGGACCGTGGACAAAACAGGACATGAGACAAAGAACATGTTTCTTCTCGCTCTCTCATATAACAATGAAGAGCGACGGGACGAGGATTAGTCACTTTCTCTTCTGTAGTTCACGCGCTGTGCTAGGCCTGCTATGTTAAAAAGATGCCAGTAAAAATTGCTGTGTCCCGTTAATGCACCAGTGATTAGGCGCAAGCGAGGCTTTTCAGCTGTATTAGGGCTTTGGAGAGACGAGGATCAACTTGGGGTAGTGCGAGCTTTGCCTGTCTGAATTCCTCCAGGGTGCTCCAATATTGCTCGTGTAGGCAGTGTGTGCGTTTGCATACCTTCTCTTTAAACCAACTCAATGGAATTGAGACGATTGGCTCCGGTCCAATGGGTGCCATGCTCGATCCCGAACGAGCAAGTTTATCTGCTGCGTCGTTGCCCCTCGCACTGCTGTGCCCCTTTATCCAGTGAAGGCTAATGTTATTTGTCGTACCTGCCATATTTAGGGCTGTGTGACATTCGTGTATCAATCTCGCAGTGGTGACTGCACTTTCCAAGGCGTGCAGTACTGATTTGCTGTCCGAGTGTATAATTATATTACAGTTGGTTACCTTCCTGTCTGTAATTGCTCTGGTCTCCAGCAGGATGCCCATGCACTCTGCTTGAAAGACGGTGTTGTGTTTGCCTAGAGCCATGTATATGTGTATGTTAAGATCTTCTAAGAAGACACCTGCACCTGTACTACACCCTATTTTGGATCAGTCAGTGAACACTTCCAACGCCCTATATGTGGCACTGCGGTTTTGCTGCTCTACCGGATGGATTCTGTATTTCTTGAAGTAAACTTGATGGAGTTGTTCCAGTCTCAACGCTGCCATCGCCGATTCTTGCTGGATATGCAAGCTCAGCGGAGTGATGTTTAGTATCACTTCTAAGGCGGCTATTGGTGTTGTCCTCATGCAGCCAGCGATGGCACAGCATGCCAAACTCTCGAAGCTTTGTAGTTTTTTCGCACAAGTCGTCTTCGGCCACCAAACTAGTGCTCCATAACTTACCATCGGTCTAATGACGACTGTATACAGCCATTTCATTATTTTAGGGCTAAGACCCCAGCGCTTCCCCACCATCATACGGCATTGCCATAAGGTAATGCTTGCAGCTTTGATCTTACCTTCGATATGGCTATTCCAGTTTATTTTACTGCCTAGATCAGCCATACTCAAACTTTTTTTTTCTCGGGCCACTTTCAGATTTTAGCTGTGTCGCACGGGCCGCTACCTAATAAATCACAACCTGTTTTTTAGGCGTTAATAAAAAAAACCTATTACGTTTAATTGTTTATTTAAAACTTAGTAAGAATGATGATATATTGGGAACATTATTTTACAAATTCATCTAGATCTGGCATGTAATTGCTGCACGCTACTCTTAATACGTTATCAAGATGAGAATCTGTAAGCCGGTTTCCGTATAAATTCTTTGCATATTTCTTTTTTGAATAAGATGACTCACAAACAAATGTCAATGCAAAAAACGTAAGCAGAATTTGGGCGCATTTTTTAATAGTCATATTGATCAGGCACTATTTATCCAATATTCGGCGTACTCCTTCTTTTCTCTTTAAAAATAACTTCTAAGTTTGTATAATTTTTCATTAACACGCGCAACGTGTGCAATCGTGCTCTGCGCTGCGCTTAATAATCCCGCGGAATTTAAAATAGGTACTTTCAAATGCTTGGCAGGCCGCAGTTTGTGTATGGCTGGCCAAGATACTTTACCTCGTTTGACAGTGTTAACGTGGTACTTTTGGTACCACGTTATTATGGTTACCTGTATTCCTTTTGTTTATAAACATCACCAGTTCTGTTTTAGCGGGGTTCACAGAGAAGCCATGTTGTCTGCACCATCGTTCCAGTCCCGCTTGCATGGTATCGCAGACCACATCAGCCCGTGGACCTACCATGAGTATTGTGATGTCATCTGCATAACCAACTGTATAAAAGTACCTCTTGTTTAGGAGAGTTATGAGTTCGTTTATTAGCAGGTTCCATAGAAGCGGTGACAGTACTCCTCCTTGTGGACATCCTTTGGCCACAACTGCGCCTCGACTATCTCTCGCCATCTTTACAACCCGATTGCGTAACATGTTCACTATCCAGTGTGACAGTAACGTGCGTACTCCGTGCTTCCTTAGAGCAGCCTCAATGCTGGAGTAGTTGGTTTTGTCAAAGGCCCCTTCGATGTCGATGAAGGCTCCCAGGTAGACTTGTTTACATTGTAATGCAGTTGTGTGGGGTTGGTGGCGTTAGTGGGCAAGAACGGTTGTAGCAGTTTGTTATGGTATGGTTAAGTACTGTTACTGTTTCTTGTTACTTGTATGTACTTAGGTGTATAAAAATCGGAATGTAGGCTTTTGATTAAGCACATTAAAAATATGAAATCTGGATGGCAGTTTCAAGGTGTAGAGTCAACTTTTTTTTTTTCATTCCTACTTGTATTTGCAGACATCTTGAATATATTCAGAATGTATGCACATACAAGGTTAATATGATTTCTTTAAATTAGATTGTTTTGCTTTGTTTTGACGTCAATAAGTGCCTGTAAAGGCCTATGTTGAATAAAGATTTTTGAATTTGAATTTGAATATATTTGGGATGTATGGGGGAGAGTTTGTATAGAAAAATTGTAACTTTGAAGATATAAACGTGATTAGGTTTCAAATCATTCACAATGAGTTCCATCTCTTCAAGAATATAAATTAGGACATGAAAAAATTTGTGAGTACTTCGTATTTTCTAAATATAGAATTGCAAATAAAACCATCGTATATCTAATTAAATTAAAAAATCAAGTTACAGATTTACATAACAATACATATGTTGCGGCTCCTATTTCCTCCGTGAATTTTGCATTGTGGTAATATCATTCAATCGGCGAATGATATTACCTCAATGCACCTCTGAGGTGTAAGACTTGTAACAAACCCCAACACTAACCAGCCCCCTAACCATGATCGGCCAAAACAATATTAAAACCGCGCTGAGAGCGGGATGGCGCTATACGCAGCAAGAGCATCACTCTTGCTGCGTATGTCTTGCTGCGTATATCTCTGTTTCAATATTGTTTTAACCTTGCTATAAGCGATAATGGTACGGCCCCTGCCCGGCCAGCGTGATGTAATAATCTTTGAAAAGAGACCAGGTGGGCTATTGCTTAAGAAAAAATCTATCACGATCGCCTATAATTTGACAGCCATTGCGCCGTGACTGTGCCGACTTCAGTAATGGAAGGACTGCGACTGTCACATTGTAAGCGATCGCGATAGATTTTTTCTTAGACAATAGCCCACCTGAGGCCGTACCGCCTAACTCAAAGCGAGCACTCGCTATTGTTATCATGACATTAGAACAATAGTTTTAATGTCACAGATGACATAAGAGCTATTGTTCTAATGTCACGTAGCGATAGCGAGTGATCGCTATGAGTTAGGCGGTAGCCCCCCTGGTAGGGGCCCTACCACGATCGCTTATAGCAAGGTTAATAGTAGATTAATAGCAAGATTATTTCGAGGGTGCAATTGGTCCTTACACCCGAGCTAACTACTCTGCTTTACATCTCGATTGTGAGGTAAGTAGGTCCTTATTAGCCCTAGGGCTTTACTAGCTACATGATTACCCTAGAGCGCTAATTTGTCACCTACAAGCCCCATTTGGGGGTAATAAGGACCTACTTACCGAACATGAGAGATGTAAAATAATATTAAAACAAGGACACCGCTCTTGCTGCGTATAACGCCATCCCGCTCTCAGTGCGGTTTTAATATTGTTTTGAGCGATCGTGGTTAAGGGGCTGTGCCCAACATGGAACGTGTATGGGCTGAAGTGATGACGATGACGATATTATTTAAATTAGTAAAATGAAGTAATTATAATTCACTCATTTCAGATACCGTCAAAGATGAGAAAGAACAATCTCAACCAAATTTCCAGTGTAAAGCTTGTGGCCTTATCTTCAACACAGATAGTAAATTACAAAATCATACAGCGACCAAATGTTTGAAAGGTACCTACAAATAAAAAGTTGTGATAACTATGTGTTCGTTCATTAGTCTAATTGAAAAAGGAAAGTAATCTTTGATTGTAGCCCTTTGTGTTGTTTTTAACACGATATTCTTATAAAGGGCAGTGCTGAGAGAGGTTTTATCCAAAGCCTTAGTCGTGCCGTGAAAGTCCCGATATGTGTAATATAATTCTAATAAAACTTTTTCATATGACACGTTAGATTAGTATTGACGTTCTGTGCTTATTTACTATCGTAATTGTATAAAAATATTTTTTTAAATGTTTTAATTTTAATGCTCTTATCACTTATATAACTTACAGTTATAAATTATCAAAACATTTTTTCTGGGTATACTGAGTCTATGAATAAATTGACTAGTTATGATGACAAACAGAATAGTGAAGTGAATAATCAAAGTGAGCTTTCTTATTTCATAGAATTACATTTAAAGCATGGATTTTTTACTTCGCTATACTCACGGCGATAATCTTGCATCTGTGCAAAACAATTATCATTTAATAAAATTCATTGAAAGATTTCTATGCTATATGCTGTTGATATATCGAATAAAATATTTATCTGTATTATCAATATCACATAATCATAATGTATCATATTTAGTTTTTCTATTCACATCCAATCTGACCAATGTCCTAAGCATATGTAATAATGTCCTCCTAACCGATATGCGGTCACGGCGGCCAATCTCCACAGAGACTAGCCATCTGCGCAGGAGATATTATAGTGCACAAGTGACTGCGCAAACGCAAGTGCACTCTCTGTTCCTTCAATCGCCTAGTCCGGTGGGACGGTTAACCGACACAACCGGGACGAGATCAGGCGCAGGACCCACTGTGTAACGTGCGTTCCGAAGCACGGAGGAGCTTGAGATGTTTCTTATTTTGGTCACCCATCCTAGGACTGACCACAGCGAACGTTGCTTAACCTTAGCAATCGTTCGCCGAGCGTACGCGCCAATGCGCCACCAAGCTCCTCAAGCATATGTAGTTCCAATATGAATCATCAGAATGCTTTAGTTTCTTATTATTATTTTTATTATTATATCAGTCTTATTATTTAAATTATTTTAATAATCCTCTTGCAGTTGAATTCGAAGAAGCTGGTAATAATTATTGTCCTCTGTGTGGTACAAGTTATTTCGATTCTGGACATTTATCAACACACATGTGGGACAATCACCCTGAAGTGATGGGCAGGAAGAAAAGAGGAAGGCCTAAAAAGATACTAACAACTGTGAGCGCCCTTACAATATTCGATCTAGTTGATTAGAGGTAACTTACATGAAATGATATGTGTTGATTTTTACTTTTTACAGGCGATATTGAACAAGTTATCTGAAAATGGATTTAGATTAAAAGCATTAAGCTTTGAAAAATATGCATGTACAATCTGTAAGGAGCAATGCAAAACCAAAGAAAATCTTAGTAAACATTTGCAAATACACAAAGGTATGTTAGAGTTTTAACCACCTCTGTGGTCTAGTGAGAGTTGGTTAAGACCACTTGGTGTTGATCTGGAAGTCCGGGGTTCGATTTCCCACGGGGCAGAAGCTATTCTGCTTAGTTTGGTTGGTTGTGGCTTATGAGCCCGCCTGGCTAACTACCACCGTCTTACTTAAGTTTATCGGCATAATATGTCGCCAATGTAAATAATAAAATTGTTGTGATATGACAATTAGAGGTAAGGTAGCCGGTTCCTTAGTTGTTGAGGAGTAGACAGGTGAAGCTTGCTTCCATCTGCGGCTTTATCGTTACTTATCATTAGGTCATCCCTGTTCTGTGCCTGTTGTTTGTTTCATGTGTGTATGTTTCATGTGTAGCAATCGACGATTTCTTTTTAAGGTTAAATCTTAAGTCATGTTAATCATACCAAAAATTAAGCTTTGCAATATTGTTGCGAGTATTTATCTTATTATTATATAAGATACAAAAAATACCGACTGACATCTGTGGTGCGTTGCCTTGATTGTTTTTACTTTATTTTTATGTCATATGAATTCTTGTATTCGTGTGGACAATGAGGTGTCTTAAAAGACAGTATCCAATCAAACTCGAGTCTTAATATGAAAAAAAAAAAATTATCCAGCCATGTGCTTTTTAGTTTTTTAAGTTCTACCTTAAAGTTTTAAATATTTCATAGAAAATGTTTCTTAGAAAAGTAAAACAATGGCTACAGGAAATGTTTTTTATTCTCTTGTTGCTTTATTATTTGAGTACTAAAATTCATTAAAATATAATATTTTTTTACATTATTTAAATTGTTTTGATAATTCCAAATAATTGATATGTTGTGTTTATTAAAGTGTTTTTATTTGTATTAATATTATTGTAATGGTCAATAATATTAATAGACAGAGGTGACATGTTTATTAAAACCTGCTATAAACTTATATCCATGTTTATTGGGAATATATTACTTATATGAAAATTAACTAGCCTGATGAGTAATGAAACTGAACACTGATAATGCGTGGACTATTTGATTTGATACGTTTCATTATTATAAATATATTATAGTAAATAAGTTTGGCGTATCAGACCTTCCATCTGAATTAAAGGTTATGAAGTCTAGCATGGTACATTATGCTTGAAAAACCTTTTCCATGATAATGGCAGCCAGTCAATGACCTTTATTGACTGAGTTTTAATATAAACCCAGCCAGTTCAACTTCTTGATCCTAAATGACTAATAATTGACTTACTGTATTGACGGGCCTATAATACGAGCCAATATTTAAAGTGCCAACCAATAACATTTTATAAATAATAAACCAATATCATTTTATAATACTTTATGTCTCACAAAGGAGCCCTGTGACTCTAAATGGAACAAACTTAAAAAAGGAAAGAAATACAATGGCTGACAACATTCGTCGTGCGACTGCCTTTAATTCCAGCGCTATGTCTGGGGAACTTCTTTTGTGAAATAAAGTTTAATTGTAACTATGACCGTATTTTGTAAATATGATGAACTAAATGTAACCTAATTATTAAAATGCGGTCCTACGGTGAAGGAAAACATCGTGAGGCCACCTGTATACATCTGCGAAGAAATTCAATGGTGTATGTGAAGTCGACCAATCCGCACTGGGCCAGCGTGGTTGACTAAGGCCAAATCATCCTAACATAGGGTAGGCTCGAGCCCCTCGGCGGGGACGCATATGAGCTGTGATGATGATGAAATACCTTGTATTACAACATGTGACTCTGTTTTTAATATAAAATTAAGTTTTTTAAATGTTAAATTAAGTGCTTTTCCATCTAAATGTGCTAGAAATGAAAGCGGCTCAAAGTTGCTTAGCGAGGCTGTAAAACGGTATAGGTGCTTCCATACAGAGGTGTGCGAAGTAGCTAAGCGATGCGAATATGCCTAGCCACGCTGAGAAATTTGTGTAAATATGCAAGGACACCTAGCGAACTCTTTTCCTATAAGGGGTGGGTGGGTGCGGTGCGGTGACAGCAGAGCTTGGGCGATATTTTTCTATAGCACTCATCCTTCGTACACATTCTTGGCAATGTATTTCGTCATGTACCTAGTGAGCGCGGTAATATAGCCATAACGTTACATTTATTGCAAATTTTTAATAAACTCTTTCCATTAGCAGAGCGAAACAAGAAAAGCGAAGTTGGCGAAGTGTTACTAATTAATTTTTTCTTTGTTCGCTGCTTAGCTTGCTAGCACATTATTGTTAGAAAAGCACCTTTAATGACAGAAAAACCGAGTGTTCGATTGACAATTAAAAGTAATATGCTTATATAACTATAGTAATTATTTCAAACATACAGTACATGGTTACTTTTTCATCACCTCGGATATTTTAAGGGACGCTTTAGGACATGTTAGTAAGAACGTTAACATTAAACGCATTAATAAAAAAATAACTCACCTATTTAATTTTATTTGAATTTTCTAAAATTGAAAAAAAAGATGCCCTTATTTAGTGCAGTATATTTTATTTATGTTTAAATCATTTTACTATCGTGTTCTGAAGCGTCCTTTAAATTATCCGGGGTGATAAAAAAGTAACCGTGTATAGGTATGTTCTTTATCTATTTTTTCAGACACTAAAGTGTTCTGTTGTATTGTAATAATATGTATTGGAAGGGCAAAAAAAATTGCAATTTTATTGTGTATCAAAAGCGAATATGCCTATGCGTATGAAAATTAATATGCTTGTGCTTATAAAATAATAATTAAAACCACAATGATTATTATTTTTCTGTTTTTTTCAGATACCAAAGTGCTCTGTTGTATTATATGTAATAAGATGTATCTGAAGAAAAAAAATTTTGGTGTTCATGTTTGTGTTGAAGAAAGAGGCAACACAAAGGTACAATTATGTTATAACGGTTCATTTGTTAATTCAGTTAGCAATATTAGGGGATTTTCGGTTGTATGTCGTCTACATAATACTCAATTCATATGCGAGTTGCATATGAATTTAGTATTATGTAGACGGCTAGATAAGTTGTTACGATACAAAACCGCAGCTTGGGCTTCCGCCGGTTGAGGTGTGGGGACGTGTGAGTGTGGAAGAAAGTCAAAAATATACTACTGCGTTCGCGCAAATAATTTTATCTCCGAATTGTATCTTATCTCCGAAAGTAATAGTTATTATGTAACATTTTTGAATTTATTGAAAATATTCGATTGGATATGAATAATCCTAGAAATTCAAAACTTTATACAAGGCGTTTCGAATCTCACGTTTCAACTTTACCTAACGAAATTCTTTTCTGTTCTTGATGTCGGCACCAAATGGTCGATAGCCACTATTGCCCATAATCTAATACAAAAGCAAGGTAAACGTTTACCTATGTGAAATGATATTGTTAAATTACAGTATCTTACCACGGTGAAAAAAATAAAAAAGCCAATTACAATTTTATGAAAATTTTTGTAGGACATTATGACCACCATAGGCGCGTTCCAGATAAGCACGAACTTGCAACATTTTCATCATTTTAGCTTTAACGCGTTGCATTAGCGCTCAATTTCAGTAGTATGGGTATCAAATGAAAGGGCTTAAAAAATAGAGCACTATGAATATAGCAACATTATTCTCAATTTAATATCAGTGCCGCATAAAATTGCGGATAATATTATCGTTTTCAACCGCAGTAATACTAGTATCGTGTGAAAAGGCTTGAAGAGCTAAGCACGATCGTGTTACGGATTACTCTATTTAATGTGACTATCATCCGTTAATAACCTATATTATGGGCTTTGAAACTTTTTTACTTGGAATTGTTGTTAAAATACAGTAATATCACAAATTCTATTGTTTAGTGTAATGATTGAAAAAAAAACTTACATACTTGAATGATTGTTATGCACAAATAATGGATATCTAAGTCTATTCTGGACACTGGACGCATACATCTCTTCTATGACTGTGATATCCAAATATCATTTTGTGTTGCGGTTTGCGAATAGTAAACTGAGGGTAAAAGTGTTATTACAATCATTTTGTCTCTGTCATTTATTTAATTCGACACAAAAGAACTATTTTTAAACGCGATCAGCGTTTATTGTATTTAATAGTGTTGTACGTAAATCCCTAAATAATCAACATGGTATTCAAAATGTCCATAGTAAATTATAAACGCCAAATTACATGTGTCTGTTTGACAATTTGTTATGTTATCAAGTCAAAACCACTTGACAAAAAACATTAAGAAGTGAAATAGGGATTAAAACTTTATTACAACAGTGTTAAAAACGAAGTTCGCCAGCACAGCTAGTTCATAATATCAAAAGTTATTGGGTGGTGGTAGGTATTTCTGACTTTCAATAAAGAGAAAATTACCCATAAAAACCTTTGACTCCATGCAATACAGGTTAAGAGGCCTATCACAAAATTGCGTCATGCCGTACTAAAGAAATTGGCATCGCATGCGCGGCAAAATATACCCATAGTAGTTTAATTTAATTCATAAAAAATTGTAAAAAACATATAAATAATACAATAGTTTAAGCAAACGTTCAAAAACGTTATGGTATAAAAATTACGTTTAAACGATAGAGAACTTCGTAGATAATCTGACGATGTTTCGACGCCTTTTCGTTAGAAAATTTGATTAGATTAAAACTTTCTTTCTTGTTTTTTCCCGTAGGAAAATTATCCTATGTCCTTCCCCTGGTCTCGAACTATTCCTATACTTACTTTCATAAAAATCGGTTTAGTAGTTTCGAAGCCTATTCAATACAAACAAACAAACAAACAACCAAATCTTTCCTCTTTATAATATTAGTATAGATTATTATTGACGTGAAGGATATTGTGTCACATGAAATAAATATTTTGATAGTTGATATTTAAAAGGATCTGTAAATTAGAGCCATTGATTTACTACCAAACGTAGATAACGCATGAACATTCGAAAAGTGGGCCGGTGAAGAACTGCCCAATCGGGCCACGTGCAGTTCTTTTCCATGCGTTGGATAAGCAATTTTGAGCATTATGTTTGAGAGTATAAAGTTGATATTTTCTTGTAGCAATTACTAAAACGTCAAATTTAATCTGGCTAGGTATGAAATGATGTAACTGCATACGGTTGTACTTCAAATAGTTGCCGTAATAATAAAGAATAAGGTTGAATTCGATAAATACGGTACTTTCTTTATGGTAATTCTAATTCGGGTGTGCATATTCAACTACCTATTTATCAGCGTACAAATGTATAGTCGATTAGGTGACAGATTTCAAGCGCGTTTTTGTATGAAGTGCTCTATCTACGTTTGGTAGTAAATCAATGATTAGAGCTCCTAAATCAGATCCGCGTGAGTTTTTGCCTAAACATGCTTCTTTAAAATAACTATCACTAAGTTAAAAAAAGTAATCTAAAAACCGCTTAATTATTGTTGATAACAATATGAACTAGTTTTATCAAGTAAATGTTATTTATTGCGACCAACGAAAGGTATACGATTTTAAGCTTACTTACTCTGCGCGTTTTTTTGTAATAGGCCTCTTAATATAATAAGCTTTACTAAATGCGGACAGTTATTTCCACTAATTATTATTTCTTTTAAAAAAACTATTTTCTTCTCAGGCGTCGCCATCTATAGAAGATGAGACTGGTAAAAGTAAACAAAAATTCTTATCAGAGATGATATTAGGGGAACTTCTACAACATAGAGAAATTCAGGTTGGTAAGAAAATATCCTAAAGCTTTTTTGCAATGTGATCAAAAACCCCCTTTACGATGGATTTTTTTCACTCGGACTAAAGGTCCAGGAAGTCTGTAACCATCGGTGATACAGGTACACATAGGATTAGCAACAATTAAATCAATTTTAGTCTAGTCAATGTTCTGGTCAAGCGTGAGGCATTCACAAAATGAATGAAAATTTGTTTTGTTCACGTAAACATTTTACTTTAAAATCACTCTGAAACAAACATACGGGTACGGTCAAAACGAAAAGGTCTATATCGTTGAACCTAAATAACTACAAATATATTTATCTTAGAAATATAAATCTAAAGTTAATATTTAGCTTATAGTCAGCCCGGTATTATGACCTTGAGTTACCATCAGGGCTGGACGGGGGGTGGGGGAGGGGCGCTGCGTAGAATGACGGCACTGGCATTCACTCATTTCTATTTAGTATAACTCACAGCTAATACGTAATAGCGCGGTGATTCTTTTGTGTGTTCATAGAGTTTATACAGGGTATAAGTGACGGTGTCTCTTTTCTTTTAACAGTGGCTTCAGACCATGATCCTTATTTAAAAAACACTGAAATTTTCTCCCGGAAAATTAATAAATTTTCGTTTTTTTTTTTTCAAAATTTTGTTAACGTTTACAAATCATATTCTGTCAAAAAACCATAATAAATACACAAAAAATTAACTTCGCAATGTAAATCGTATTACATTTCCATCATATTGCGCGCGGAATCAGCTGTTTGGGTCATCGAACATCGTCAACGCACCGCACCGGTGTGAGCGGAACAAAAATGATGCCGGCGCGCCATACATTGCGTAACATGAATAAAAATTAAACTCCTTTTTTTGCGCTTTATAAGCTTTTTCGGGAAAATAAACATCGGTAAACAAATATTAACATCGGTTAACGGAACTCACTGTTAAAAGAAAAGGGGCACACCGTCACTTATACCCAGCATAGTAAAATTATTTAAATAAAAATAAAAGACACTTGGACAGAGTGGCGTGCATCCCATAAAGACACTGTCTACCCTGAGCCTTAACCTGTTAACATTATGTTTTATATAAAAATCTAAGTGTCACAGCTGTGTTTTTTGTCGAACTCCTCCGAAACGGCATAACCGATTTTTATGTAAATTTTGTGTATATTTGGTAGGTCTGAGAATAAGTTGCACAGCTAGTGTTTTATAAAATCTAATTACATAATTTCCTGACAAAAATCATAAATTATAGTTCAAGTTAAAATAAACAAGAACACTTTATTTTTTATTGATAAAATACTCTTGTTTATCGAAAGCGCAATCTTTTAACAGCCGCAAGTTAATTTATTGATAAAACGAACATGCAAGGTAAAGCAAGAACACTGGTGTTGCTTGCGGATGAACAGCGAACTAAAAGCTCTTTTCCTCCATACAAGTCGCTGCATCAATGCAAAACAATGTTAAATTCAAAACATCGTGCAAAACAATGTTAAATGCTGTAATAAAAAATAATGTAAGTCGTGATCCTGTTCAGTTTATTTTTTTCTTTCTTTCAGAGTTGCGAAGTATGTAGTGGTGTATTCCTATCCGAAGGAGATCTTATTGCTCATTTTGATGCTGAGCATCCAGAGCGATCGCGCCGTTGTAATGTGTGCTTGAAGGTTAGTGTTACAATAACTTTATTCAATATCTTAAATCCTGTAAAGCATACTAATAATTGTATGTGTAGGTTTTTGCTTCGTTGAAGTCCGCTGCAAGGCATAGAAACACATGTAAAGAGATCGAAAGAAAACATAAATGCTCGACGTGCGGCTTAAAATTTGCTTATGAAATATCTTTGAACAAGCATATATTGAGATATCACGAAGGTCAGAGCGTGTCAGTCAAATTTATGGACTCTAAATCTAAGGATGACGAGAAACTTTACCAGTGTGACACGTGTAGTAAACAATTTTCTAGGTGGGTAACTTTTGTATTACAGAAAAATTAATGACTGTTTTTTGTTTGGATTGCAGTGTATTTTTTATGAACTTGGCGATTACCGATCTGTAACCTGTATTTTGTATACTTTCAGACTGACATACTCTTGAAAGTTGATTTATTGTCATTTTTATGTTCCAGGAAAGAATTGTTAGCGAAACATACTCGGACGCATTCTGAGAAACTATACGAGTGCGATATATGTAAAAAAAAATTTAATAGAAGTGATAATTTACGGTATGTATAAAATGACATTTAAGCTGATAACATGTTATGTATAATACAATACGTGTATTGTATTTTATACTTTAGTTTACCTGCTTTTTAAGTCATTCGAATTAAGCAGTCTCTTTACGAACGTCATCTACAGATACAAAACACATTAACATCTACAGGTATTTAAGGTTTTGATTATTGAATTTTTGTTTATCTTGTTTAAAATTTCTGTGCACAACACTGATCACAAGCTTTCTGCACTCCCTTACTAAATTCTAATGTATTTATTTCCGTAAGCTCACCATATTCGAACTGAATACTATCATCTTTCCTACAAACACTAGCGAAATGGTACAATTTGTTGCATTTTCTGCATTGTTTCTCGAAAGCTCGACATTTTCCATATGTATTATGTATGCTGTAATTTGTTATTATTTATGGAAATATTATTATTTATTGCTGCTAATAAAGATTTCCTTTATAAAATCTTCCTTTAAATATCCAAATTTACATGGCTACGCTAGATTTTTTTACTGTTTATTCACTCTCATTTTGCTTCCTATTCAAAAACTTAAATCGGTCATAGGTTAATTTTTTTATCGGTATGAAATGTTCATCGAAACATTGTAACACGGCCACTAAATTTTATGGCTTTTGAGAAAATGACTCATAAATACAGTTTATATCATCCCCTCCGGTACGTAATAAATAACATTGCAATTTTTCTTTTATCCAAGATGTGCTCATAATTGCGGCTATGTACTGTGCAATTTGATTTTTGTACTTTTTCTAATTTAGAGATTCAGATAAGTGACCGTTAATGCTAGAGTCCATCATTATTTGCGAAGGTGTAAAAACTTTGAAAGAAAATCAAACTGTTTTATTTGGATTAATAGTTCATAAATAAAGATAATCCCCACACACAGACGAGTACACCATAGACAACCTACTAGATTAATATACAAATTATATGTTTTAATCGCATCATAGACATTACAACATAACAAACACATCATCAGTTCTGTCCTCATCATTTTTAAAAGGCAATAAATGTGCTTGCGACACGCTTAACGAATTAGTTTGAAAACTGACAAACCCTTTTATTTTGTCACTGAACTTACTAGTTCTTTGGGTTAGAATCCTACTTCATTACTTAAAATGAAAGAAACATGTTTGGTAAATGTTTCCTTATTATAATTCTACATAAACGCAAATAAATAATAGTAATATATTCTTAAAAATAAGGAAAGATATTTGAATGAAACGAGCGAATTTATCTGCAGTTCACATAAGAGAACCCACGACCCTCGGGAGAAAGCGAAAGCAAGCACTTGTCTCTGTTTGTATTGCGGCCGCAGCTTTAACAATTCCTCGAACCTAATCGTCCACATGCGAAGACATACGGGGGAGAAACCATATAAATGCGACTTTTGCGGCAAAGGTAACGTTATTTATAGAAGTTATTTTTATTTATTGAGATTTGTTTGACCCTCGCGGGTGTCCGCAGCAGACCTTACCAAAGATATCTGAGAATCATCAATGTTGTTGGTAGTCATCGATGGCAAACATACAAACAATACCTATATACTTACATCATAACATGCAGTGACGGTCGTCTAATTACTAATGATTCTTATTACAAGATCTTTCCACATCTAAACACCTCGATAAACCCTTTCAGGATTTCCCAGATCATCGGATCTACAATGCCATAGAAGATCGCATACTGGTGAAAAACCGTGTATTTGCAGAGTCTGTGGCAAAGGTATCGTCTATTTAAATAGTGATTTTTATCGTCTACTGAAATAGTGATTTTTATAAAGGAGGCTGGCGGGTTTCTTAGGCCTCGTTTACGGAGACGTGGGGCGTCGCGCGTCGCGTGTGGCGTGGCGTCTCGCGGCGCGTCCGACGTTTTTTCTGTTTACGGTGGGGCGGCGCGTGAAGCGGCACTCATAATCGCACGCGTAAACACAAATATATGGCAATATACGATGCTGTTCATAGAGATGCGAGACGGGAAACGTGGCGGCGACCGCCGCGGTGCCCGCCGCGAAGCCCGCCGCGACACCCGCGGCACATCCTCAAGCGTGTAGCGAAGCACGCGGCGGGCATCGCTTCATCGAGAATTGTCGCTGCGTGCGCCGCCGCGATCAACGCCGCTTGAGACGCGGCGGTGCCATCCGCGGGCTCGGCCGTAAAAAACGCGCCATTTCAAGCAAAGACGTGTAAAATCGCTTCTCCGTAAACGCACTCATACAACGCCATATGTTTGAATTCTGTGACGCGCCGCGCAACGCCCCGCGTCTCCGTAAACGAGGCCTTAGGAGTGTTCGGCCTGATTACCTACGTCCTACACGCAAACTTTTGACGTCTCGTTAAAGTTCAGTCTATAAGAAGAATGAAAATAGTTTAATGTTTTGCCAAGAACTTCGAGAAAATGTGTTATTCTGTGTTTAATGTTGACAAATAAGTAAGGTTATGTTTTGGTTTAATTAACAAATTCGCCTTATTCAAACTATTATAACAGTTTGAATAAATAGACATGAATACTTACCTATTTTTGTCCTATAATAGGAAATAAACCCTAAACTCAAAACATACACTTAAAACTCAGAAAACAACAAACACAAACTACACGAATAACATTTGTTGACTAAAAACATTTAAATCTCTTAAGAATAAATCTCTTAAAAACATAAATTACGAATAAAATATAAAGAAATTTGCGGTAAATGAAGCATGTTTTATAATTCTGGTTAATTCGCTAAAATCTAGTCTTAAAATGTGTCGATTAAATTTAATGAAAAGTATTATTTTCTTGAGTTTGCGAAGTTCTAAGTTTCTATAATAAAATCTACGAAAAATATGTATTTTTTTCATAAAAGGCTCAATCCTGTAGGACTTCAGACCGAAACCCGCCAGTCTCCTTTAGTTTGTCACATACAGTCACCAGCAGGTTACTCTATACAGATTTGTGCCATATTTTCTAATATTGCTCAAAAAATCTCATAAAATTACAGGGCCTAGGCTGTTGATTTTTTTGAAAATTAAACAGTAACAGTGAAGCGGACGTTATTTTTTTATTACATCCGTTTGACAGATTACTTTAAAAAATATAGCACATGTATTTTTTTCATTTCTAATGTAATCAAACACAATTTGCGATGATACATTAATTTAAAATGTTATGGTGTCATACGTAGGTAAATTTTCTACTAACTTGAGCCGTAGCGTCCACTGCATAACTTTTGATATACTTAATTACTTAGTAGTTTTTTGGTATTTTAGTATTGAACCAAAAAATATGTGTTAAATATATTTTTAACTATCAAACTGACTGACTAATTAAATTTCCACTCATCAATTCTCATAACCAGTCCGCATGCCTATTGTAGTCATCATGTTAATACATAATTAACAAATATTTGTAAGCAATTATAGCATGGTATAGTCGACCAAAAAAGTAGTGTACCATCTTAAGGCTGTTGAATCCAAAGTGGTGAACTACTTTCTTGGTTGACTATACAATATAGTAAGAAATAAGAGTATAAAGATATACTCGTAGGTATTTTAAACAAATTACTCAGTGTCAGAAAGATATAAAATTGTTCAGGTTCTGACTGTGCCATGTTTATTACAGAAACTAAATCTTTCTTCAAAATATCGGCGATTTCTAAAAATGAAGTGTTGTTTTTACAGGATTTTCGCGGAGCAACAAGTTGTCCCGCCATATGCGCGTTCACACGGGACAGAAGCCGTACAAATGCAAATACTGTGACAAGGCATTCTCCCAGAGTAACGATTTGACGCTACATGTGCGGCGGCACACGGGGGATAAGCCATACATTTGCGAGGTGTGCGGAGAAAGATTCATACAGGTGCGTTCTTGGAAATCGTTTGATACGAATTTTTGGAAATCCTACAAGTAAATTTTTTTTTGTAATGATCAAAGATGGTTTAAAGCTACAGGTACAAAGATAGGGGCGAAATATTTACGAGAATAATATTTTAAATTGAAAAGAATGAATTTTAAATTGAAGTTATTTTCTAATCAAGGGCCGAATTTTGTGTTCTTGCTTAGACAAGTAAACTGAACAAATTTTATCTTAATGTAGGGGTGGCTCAGCATGAGAGCTTTCGCACTTCGACCCATCGTGGATCTTTTGTGCTTCTCCATGTTTAGTCCTTAAAGCCATCACCACCTTCGGTCCAGTCAATCGTGCTCATGAGCTTGATGATGTCCTTCGGTGGCATGGCCCTGTAGTCCTCCGGTTTTGAATATCCCATTCCCGTCAGCATTAATCTCCGGCAGGCAATAGCATCACAATTTTACCATGTGACCAACCTTGAAATCGCGAAAAAACATCAGCTATTTAGGTTGCGTTCCGAAACAAAATTTCCTTTGATTGAAAATCGGTTTTCGAACGGGGTAAAAAGTGATTTCTCGAAGAATTCTGACCTAGCGTCGCGGAACGCGTTATCTGTGGACTTTCTAACCTCTCTCCCATATTATGTTTCATCGCTATCTCTCGGTAGAGAGTATATGTTCTATGATCACTCGCTGTCGCTATCATCTTTCTGGATTCAAATCCAGTTAATTGCAATGTGCATACTTGCTATAATAATTCTTTTTTAATTTCCACAAATTACCGCGTCAAGTTAATGTCAACTGTCACTACTGTTAGTAGTGACAGTTGACATTAACATAACAGCCATGACAGAATAATACCACCCCTGAATTTTATAGGATAAATAAATCGCTCTTTCCAGGATCTAATTGACTCGGCAAAGTTGTTCGAAAATACCTCGATAAAAATCTTCCGATGTGTTTTGGAACTGGGATTGAGTCAATTTAGCTATTTACCGAGCGAAATTTACCCGTTTTGGAACGCAGCCTTAATCAATGATACGTCTACGTTCAGTCGATGTTAAACATTTGTATGGAACAATTGCTTATTTTTTCGCGATTTCAAGTAAGGTCTCATAGTTAAAGCTGCTCAAAATCAAATCAAAATATTATTTTTCAATACAGTTGTTAAGCATGGCGCACTTGCAGATGTTCGAAAATTGAATATTTCGCACAGGCATGTTTCTTTTACGCGGTCTTGACTTACTTTTACGAGCTCGATCAGTAATTTTGCAGCTTAGTTTTAAATCTATATGTCAATTTAATAAGTTAAGTAGCAAAGAGGTTTTCATACATAGTAGAATAAAATCGACTGGATTTCTTTCACACAAAGATGTGTGAAAGAAATCCAGTCGACTTTATTCTACTATGTATGAAAACGGAGCATTGAATAGGCTAGATGACAAAAATTTTTTTTGCTTTAATATAAGCTCATTCATATTATAAACAGAAAGGAAAAATCGGTTTTCGAATAACTATAAAAACAACCAAGATATAAGGTATTAAAGATTTTTCTCCATCTCTTTCTAGCAAAACGGCAATTTATAAGGAGTTTATATGACCGTACTCAACAATGACGTCACGGTTGATGTCTGATCTCTCTGTCTAATCGCCTTCAAATTAATAACTTAAGGCGAGGATTTCCCAAATTTGCCGATCTTAGAACGTCTAGATCTGGATTATATTAGAACCCACAATTCTGAAATTCACACACCTTAAACTTGAAGATATAATCTAGTGAACTGTGAAAGCAGAAACACGATTTACTCCATTTCACTCGATAGAAAAAAAATTCAAACATAGGTCTAAATCAAAAACTAAAACCACGATTTGAAATCGAAATATACATAAAACAGTATAAAAGTTATACCAAAACATGTAGTTCGTTATTATCTAGTGAACTGTGAAGGCAGATTTTTTGATGTCATATAAAATATTTAGGAAAATTCTATAATTTCGCGTGGTGTCGATCGCGCTCCATATAAGACAGTACTCGCCAAGTCGTCTCAGGGTATGGTCATGTCGCTTCGCGTCGCGGGCGCAAAAAAATATATTACGTGTTTCTTTACGATCGAATTTTAATTTTGCAGTTTGCCTTTTTTTTGTTAACTTTCATTATTATTATAGATTAGTGTAGTAATATGGTGAATAGTGTAAATAATGGATTAGGTATTATAAAGGAGAAAACTATTTTAATCCTTCTTCCTAAATTATTTTATGTGTGAAAAAATATGTTTTTGTTCTTTTTAGTATAAGTTATTTTATGTGTAAAAATCGCTAATAAAGAAGTCAAAGACGAAATGTTAAATCAAATGCATACAAAAAATGCTGAAAGAAAAGTGGTAAATATTTATTTCCCAAATGTTTATATTTTATTGCCGCGGCCAAGTATAGTGCAGTGTTAATAAATCAGTATGATAATTTCTTCAAGTAAATATGCAACGATTCATAGGTTCAAAATAATGTTTCCTATAAAACTTTATTGCTGAATTCCTTTAATACTTAATGTTACCCCCTTTATTCACAACGCCTTGCATCAAAGCTTTAGAAGGTAGAATCAACAGCACATTATACATGTAGGTAAATAATAGTTTTATTCGAGCCTATGTAAAGTATGATTATGAAAAGTAAAACAGTATTTTAGGAATCTTTTAAATTTCGTAACATTTATGGTCAAGCGTGAGTGGATTATAAAAAAGTAAAAAATAATTAACATAAATTTCCGTTCGATTTATGTAAAGATCACTTCATTGTATTAAAAGAAAATATCTGATCAGCGGAATTTTGTGAAACTTTATAAAATATTTGCTTTTGCCCGCTGCTTCGCCCGCATAAATGTCATAAAGATTCCATACAAACTATTCTTTTTTAGTTTTACCCCCTTAGATGGCGAATTTCCAACATACTCGTACATGTAAAATTTCCGCTTTTTGTGCCTTTTAATTACGGCTGTGCGTAATCTGTCAGTCACTCAGTAATGAAAGTGTTTTTATATGAATACGTCGGCCCACACCAGGATTTTCAACAGTGTCGTAGGTGCAGTTTTTTTCTTTTTGAAAACGTCGCCCCACACTAGGATTTTCTCTTGTGTTGTGGGTGCAGTTACGAACATAGAATATCACATGTACATACGCCCAGACCGGAACACATTTCTGTAGGCCATACAAAATATTTGTCCGGTACGGGAATCGAACCCGCGACCCGTTGCGTAGTAGGCGATTATTCGACCTCTGCGCTAACCGTGTCATCAAAGTTACAAACATAGAACATATTACATATCACATGCACATACGCCCAGACCGGAACAAATTTCTGTATTCCATCTATACTCAACTCAGAGATCAATTCTGTACATGAAATATATTTCCAAAATAACTATCAGGGGGTAATTAGGGATCGATACTGATGCCAAAAATGCAATCAGTAAAATTTTTGTCTGTCTGTCTGTATAACCGTTATAGAAACAAAAACTACTCGACGGATTTTAACGAAACTTAGTAAAATTATTTTTCATACTCCTGAGCTGGTTATAGTATACTTTTCATCACGCTACAATCAATAGGAGCAGAGCAGTGAAGGGAAATGTTGGGAAAACGGGAGAAGTTACTCCCTTTTTTAAGCTTCCGTTGCGTGTGCAACCTTAATGGTTAAAGCTACACAGAAATCATGTATGACGGAAATTTTCTCCTTAAAATTATATAAAAAATATCCCACGACAGCATATGTCTATCTTTTAAGGTTGACTCACAATAACACGTGTAACTCCCGATAGCTTAGCAGTTCGAAGCTTTCTGATTATATTTGTCTACTCTTACGTTTATAAAACTCTCAGTCATCCCTAATTAAAAAAGTTAACATTATTATTAAACGGATCTAAACAATATTACCAATACATTAACTTAATAACACACAAGGAGTTACACGCTGACGGAGTCGCGGGCACAGCTATTAACAATAATATTGTGCGGTTCCGTATTGCGATATTTTTCAACAGTATTGTGGATTGACATATTATATTTCCCTACTAAAATACGAAAGTTAATCTGTCTGTTACATCAAAACCACTGAACCGTGAGGATGGACATAGGCTACTTTATATGATATAAATACCTATGTAAAAATTTTATGAAATGTGTCTTATTTGAAGAATAATTAAAAATGCTACCTAAAATTACGATTCGACTCGGACTAAGTCGTGGGCACAGCTAGTACATAATATTTGTCCCGTAACTACAAAAAAATACTTTACAAAAAATAAAAACCGACTTCAAAAACACTGAAAACTTAAATAATATAAGAATAGGTACAGACAACGTCACACTTCTATATTGAAGTCGGCGCCAAACGATGCTCTCCTAGAAAGTGTTAAAATTTGTCACCGACTTCAATATAGAAGTGTGATGTTGTCTGTACCTATTCTTATATTATTTTTAAGTTTTCAGTGTTTTTGAAGTCGGTTTTTATATTTTGTAAAATATTTTTTATTTTTAACTTTTTAGTGAATGAAATCTTTTTAGTGAAAGAAGTGTGTGTTTTTAGTGTTTTCCTCGATTTTCTATGGGATCATCAGATCCTGACTTTGGTGACCATGGGACCACCCTTGCTCTATACTCTATCGAATACAAAAAGAATGTTGGACATAATTGCCCTGTTTTTTTTTCTAATTTAACAAAAAATTACAATTCATATTCATACAATTCATACAAAATGTAGGCATTTTTCCAAAGAGATTTGAGTGATTGTATAACATGTCACAAAAAATACACATGCGCAAAACAAGTTAGATAGGACCCTACAAAGCCAATTTTATTTAAAAAAGAGAGGCAATTGGCTTTAATGGGGAAGGTTAGCTTTTATTTTAATAATTTAATAATTGTATTAGAGTGAATATTGTGCAGTGAAAGTGGTGTTTTTTGATGCACATTCATGTTGACGGCAAGAAATAAGGGTTTTGTGGTGTACATGACAGTGAGTTTTTTTTGTGGATTTTCCACTTCCGTCACCACCGTCAAGATAAGGTTTGGTTTTTTAATAAGAACAATTTTTTTGTCATAATAAAATAAGTTTTTCTACAGTCAACTTCAGTTTTTTATTATTTTTAATAAGTTTAAGCAAAAGCAGATCGCACCTCGTAAGTGAGCTATTAATGCCCTCGGGTTATTAGTGCCCTCGAGCAAGTGCTCGTGCACCAAACATCCGCGGGCATTAATAAGTCACTTAGCGCTCGGTGTAACAATCTACTATATCTAAATCAAACCGAATAGCCGTCGAAGTCAAATAAATAAAATTTTTAACACCCTTGCTCGTAAAGCTGATGTAATTCCACCGGTTTTAAATATGTAAAGCGGGTTAACAAAAACGCGTTTGTTACCAAAGCAAATAGTTAAGTTATAGTCCATACAAATTCCATAACAGTATTATTTGCCATTTCAAATATGGAACTGATCGCCGCCGCACGACTCCAGCTAGTGAGCAGCGCGCTGTTGCTATTCAAATTTCGAACTAATCGCCGCGCGGCGCCAGTCAGTAGGCAGCGCTAGCGCGCTGTTAAAATGGCGGGAAAGCAACAGTGTGCATTCACAGATTGAGTTTATTTAAAATAAAAAAAAACAGTTTATTCGGTAATTTAAAAACTTTGCTGCATGCTCTAGCGTCTTTGAAAACATTTTCACGCAGCCACGGCAGAAAATAATCCTCGCGCCATTTTTCTCTAATTTTCTTTTCTTTGTACTTGTATTGTGAATATCTTTTTTTTCTGTTTCCTCGCAAATGTGTTAAAAACGTCGTACGATATACGTGCGTATTGGTTACAACATGCGAGGCGGAATTTCAGCCCGAGCCGAAGGCGAGGGCGATTGTAATGTACTATAACAGTGCTTTATATATGCCGCCGCATCAGTCATATTCTTAGCTTTTGTTTTAAATACTACTTCTAGCTAATCGAGCATTTCTTGTATTCTAGTGATGCATTCTATACTGCACAAAAGAAATATGCATAAAATTTGAATTTACATTTTATTAATAACGCATCATAGAAACATTTAAAACCTTTGAAATTGTGAAGAAACGGTCTAATTATGATAAATCTTGAAAAAGTCGCTAATTATTGATAATTGCTTTACGTCTCTTTCTTATAAAATATATTTTTGTATCGGTATTATAATGGTGGACGAGTACAATGACGTCACTGGCAAATAAAAGCTTTTTAAACTTTGTTATTTTTTAAGTTATTAAAAAAATCACGTGGTTGTTTGTCAAATGAAAAAACTATGTAATGTAATAATTAAAAAGTGTCCATATTTACATACAAGTAAAGATACAATAAAAAATAGTAATGAAGTCATAAAGCTGTATCTTTATTGGTTGTATTACTGTAGGTACTTACCTCAGTTTATAAATCAATACTTATTTGTAACCTAGCAAAAAGTATATTGCATACGATATAAAACGTCCTTGTTGTACTGTTATATTTTTACTGTGCGGCACATGAAGTTGGCGCCTGTTCAGTGGCCGCGTCCGCGCTAACGTCATGTACAAATGAACGGTGTGAAGTGCGGAACATATGGGCTTGCACGTGGAAATTCCTCGCCGTAAATTGCTTGTATCTAATGTATTTCTAAGCCGATTTTAATTCTAATTTCACAGAACTGCATCTTTTTCCACGGTATTTTAATATTTCATGACGAGACTTAAAAATTTGAATTTAGTCATCATCCCAATTCTCAAAAAAAAAAATCCATTTATCACACAACATATGAAAATTATCAGAAAATGCATGCGTATTTGCATCTGGGCATATATTCGATTTTTACTTTTTTGTAAGTTTTTTATTGTTATTTACTTTATATTTGCTTTTTAACTTTTTTGTTTATTACTATTTCTCTTTGTTATTTTTGACTTTTCTTATTTGTGTTTTACTATTTCGTTTGTGTTTTTTTTACTATTTTTTCCGTCTTTTTTTCTTTTTAATTTTTTACGATTTTCAATGTTCAATTTTTGTTTTTACTTTTTTACTTGTAAGTTTAAAAAAAATATTTGTTTTCATTTTCAATGTATTATTTGTTTTTTATATTTTTTATTTATTTTTTACTATTTCTTTCTATTTGTTTCATACTATTTTTTAGTTCTTTATTACTATTTTTATTTGGTTTAACTTTTTGTTCTACTAATCCACAACTGTATTGAAAAAAGTCGTGTGATACACGGGTGTATAGGTTATTGCAAACTCGTGACATTAAAAACCCTCGCCTTCGGCTCGGGGTTGTTATTGACAGCTTGTTTGCTATAACCTACTTTCCACCTTTGTATCACAATGTACTATTTCTTTACTTATCTAAAACGTTACATACTTTCTCGTCGAATTTTTTTTCAAACACAGGAACGGCATCTACTTAAAACAAATGTACTTCTGAGTGAAGTCTCTCTCAAAAAGCCCGTTGCAGGTTTTCAGACCATTCTTTAATTTTTCAGGCCTTTGTGGTCCATTGTATTTGTCATTGGGATTTTATGCACAATTGCACATGCAACCATAAGTTTTTAAATTTGGGATATTTTGTTAAAATAATATTATGTTATTAAAGTTTTACTTGTATTTCCGATTGTATTTTTTATTACAATAAACAAAAACTGACTCCAAAAACACTTTAATGTCAATAAGTATATATGAATCTACACATCATCACATCCTGACTTTAAAATATGAAGTTCGTGCTAAATTTTAAGACATTCTAGGAGATCATCACTGGGCACCGAATTCAATATAAAAATGTGATGTTGTGTGTATTCTTATATTATTTTTGATTTTAAGTGTTTTTGATGACTGTTTTTGTTCTTTTGTAAAAAAAAATTGTATCTTGTTAGGTAATTTAATACCAGCTTACCGAAGTACGAGTAGCTTGTATGAATACAACTAAGGACTAATACGCGCCTATTGTATTTAAAAAACTAACCTTTAACTCCTTAAAGTTAAGGATCCTTCCATTGTCACCTTGGCTTATGGGTACCAGACGCAAAAGGCTGGATAGCTTCGAAAAACATGAAACACGTTGGACGTGCCTATAAATTTTTAGGGTTTCTCTCGATTTTCCTGAGATCCCATCATCAGATCCCGACTTTGGTGACTATGGGATCACCTCAGGAAGAGTAATTTTTGGATTAAAAAATTGGTTGGAGTAATCGCGTAACATCTTTTTTGAAGTTGTTTAATATATCATATTTTGTTACAGGGTACAGCGTTACAAAACCACAGGCGTACCCACGGCCACTTCCCGTCTGCGTCTTCAGAGCCACAAACACAAGGGATAACGTTTACAGTTATATCTCAGCAAAATACCAGTCAATAGAATACTAATTTGTAATGATCCTACATTTATGTTAGCAAAATATCAATCAATAGAATGCTTAGTAATTATGGTTCTGAATTGTGTTGCAACATTGCAATATGTACATTTAATTTCGACACCATACACTATGCAGTTGTCCCGTCGAAAATAGGAAAGGAGACTTAGGAACAAGGAAAGTAGAGTTTTTTTGTACCCTGTAAATAAAATCCGTCTTATAAAATACCGGACTGTTAAGGTAGTGATAGTATGCGCTACCACAGACCTGTAAACGAGAAGAACAGCATTTGAAAAATAATCGTTACGCACAAACAATGGTTACGTCTCCGTGACCAATAGATGCAGTAAGCTCCCATTGAAGCTTTACATTTACACTACGAAAACCGTCACTATTACGAGCGACATAAGAAAGCTCCAAAGGTCAATCAGTATAGCTGTAGCTTGACAAGAAGCTTACTGTACCATATTGGTTCAAGATAGACTTGACGCCTCTCATGCAGACAGGTGCCTGCGCAAAATGTAAGTTTTTGGTTTCCTGAAAATGAGCACAAATTTTTATTTTCCAGATTGATGGATTCACAATTATTTTAGTTTGATTTCTAAAATAACTTGAATTTCACTAATATTAGTTTAGAGAATTGGGGAGACACACCCGCAATGTATTTGAACATTTTTAAGGTGTTCATTGTGTCCGTAAGTTTGGCAGCAAAAAAAATATCTCGCTTTATTCCAGAAAAAGAAGTACAATTCAGGTATTCATGATCAGACTTTTTCTCGGAACTTATTAACACATGAGGAATTAAACAGATTTACAATGTCCAACTAGTAATATTTTAGTATTAACCAAAGAGTACAAAGGTACTGTACATTTCTGAAGCAAGGTTTATTTAAAAAAAAGATTGTGATAGAATAGTTTATTTCAGTCACAGTATGTATGTATATAAAAATAATAAATAATTATATAGGTAGAAACAATATAAACAATGAACACTTAAAACATTTTGCTCATGTCAATAAAATAAATTAAGCAAGTATGTATCTATTTATTAAATTAGGTTGGATATGCAATCTTTACATCTGTATAGTCTAAATTTATTACAAAACTTTATCTTATCATTGTTACATTATCAGTATTTGTAAATTTATTTCAAAACTTAGTAATGAAATGATAATTCCTGGTATTTTTATTTATTTTTAAACTATTAATGAAATGAGAATTATAAATGTTAATTTTATATTTGTGTGCTTCTAAAGATGTTTGTATATAGGCTTGTAGGTAATAAATAACCAAAATCCAGTCTTATGTGGTATATTATTGCTTGTCATTTGTTGTCTTTTTAAATTAAAAGATTTGACATAAGTTGTAAAATCGTACAGGAAGTGCCATTTTATGTTGCGAACACATTATCGCAGTAACGTTTGTACAACATAGTCATGTTGTGATCTCGATAAATATGGCAATTACATATATATATTGTCCAGTTTTACTCCAAACAATTACGAAACGAATGTGCTTGCATAGAGCAGCGGCGTGGAACTTACGGGGAGCAACGCAAAGCTAATTTTATTCTTATAATTTCGAATTACCTAACCAAATATTGTCTAGTACTATTATTTATTTTCTTAAAGTTAATAATACCCGTCGTGTATATGTTATAGTAGCTAACACCTGAAGTATGGTTATACCTAGTTTTAGCCGGCTGAAACTAGGTGTAGCCGGTTAAAACTAGGCTTAACCGTACTTAGGGCTTTAGCTTTCTTCAAGTGTTTCTTTTGGCGTGCTAGAATTACCTCCAGCTGATTTTGCTACCTACTGTGATGAGCCTTTCGCAAGAATTTCCGTTCATTTGTTGGAAACAAACCACGATCATGCAATCTAGACGCGCTCTCCGGTGCAGAGAAATTGCTCACTACGTTGGGGCCAATTGTGTTAGTTAGTATGAGTTTAGTGAGGTACTACATGCCAGATATCAAAAATGGGCAAAATTAGGGTCTGATTAGGTCAAATTAGGCCTCCGTCACTACGCGCTTAGGTATAAGTACCTAAACCGAGTGTTAGAAAGCAGCAGCCCCCTACTAACCATGATCGCCCGAAACAATATTAAAACCTCACTGAGAGCGAGATGGCGCTATACGTAGCATGAGTGGTGTCTCTGTTATTGTTTTAACCTTGCTATAAGCGATCATGTTAAGGCCCCAGGGCTGCCGCGGACTTGGGATTAACGCATACTAACAGGTGTAAAGCAACGTTTCGCGCGCTTTCTTGCGCCTTTGATTTATTTACCATCAACAACCCTGCCACTCGAGCTCATTTACAACAAGGAACGACGTGAGGCTAAGCTGATCGCACATATACCCGCGCCGCATTTTGGTGGTATGAAATTATATGAAACCTCGCACATTTGACCCGCGCCGAAGCGTGATTCCATTCTGTACAAGGCCAGAATGCAGGGGTGTGAAACTAATCGCGTATAGATTGGAGATCACTTTTTGACTAAGTTTTTCCAATGTATACAAGACTAATACGCAAATACTCGTTTATACTTCGTAGGGACCTACATAACTAGCTTGTTCCATAATATACAGGTCCATATTGTCCATAATGAAGGCGTGTTCCTCTCCCATCTGGGTGTCCGTGCTGTACGGTCGTGTGTTGTTGTTTCATTTATTAAAATCTTTAAAATAATTAAATAAGAAAATAGTGTTCAACAACTACCAGGAGTGCATACGCAGTGAGGACTTTCCGCTTAAGGATAGACAGAGATATTGATGTGAGTGAACAGCGCATACCTTGTTTTGTTTTGACCGCACACTAATCACCATGCTCATATACTGAAGACTTCCGCGTTGCAACTGGCTACCGTTGCACCACACCCCCGAGCGCAGGAGCAGATTTCTGCAGGCCGAGCACCGTTTCATCCTGCCTACCTTACTAGGCTCCTCCCGTGACTCATTGCTCCGAGTTTTGACGGCGCAACCACTTATCCGTCGCAAACATTTAGGCCTACACTACATACTATTATGAGTTTGATGCGTTCGCCGGTAAATAAACAAGACCGGGCTCATGGCTCAACGCCGGACTTACGTCATTGTGGAGGAGAGTGAATCCGCCCGCTCAAATAAAAGACGACGATGTGACTGCGGATCGATAAGTGATACAAAAATCCCTTTAATCAAAACTTCACGTTAAAAAAATGCCAAAGACACCCATCAAAACCAGCTTCCAGAAGAAAATCCGAGTTATTTAACAAAGGTCATTTTTAACACCCTTGCTCGTAAAGCTGATGTAATTCCACCGGTTTTAAATATGTAAAGCGGGTCATAAAAAACGCGTTTGTTACCAAAGCAAATAGTTAAGTTATAGTCCATACAAATTCCATAACAGTATTATTTGCCATTTCAAATATGGAACTGATCGCCGCCGCACGACTCCAGCTAGTGAGCAGCGCGCTGTTGCTATTCAAATTTCGAACAAATCGCCGCGCGGCGGCAGTCAGTAGGCAGCGCTAACGCGCTGTTAAAATGGCGGGAAAGCAACACTGTGCATTCACAGATTGAGTTTATTAAAAAAAAAAAAACAGTTTATTCGGTAATTTAAAAACTTGGCTGCATGCTCTAGCGTCTTTGCCAACATTTTCACGCAGCTACGGCAGAAAATAATCCTGGCGCCATTTTTCTCAAATTTTCTTTTCTTTGTACTTGTATTGTGAATATCTTTTTTTTCTGTTTCCTCGCAAATGTGTTAAAAAACGTCGTACGATATACGTGCGTATTGGTTATAACATGCTCGGCTCAATTACGCCCTCGCCTTCGGCTCGGGCTGAAATTCCGTCTCGCATGTTATAACCATCTTAACGCACTAATATCGTGATGTACATAGCTGGGCACCGTTAATCAAATAGTTAACTACGATAATCGTTAATCCGTTACTAAAAAAATTAACTTCGTTAAACGTTAAAACGTTACATTTCGGAAAATTTTACGCAAGTTAACGTTAATCGTTAATCCGTTAACACGTGATTAAAATTGCATTTTTTATATCGTTGCGTTAGTGATTTGCTTACAAAAACTGTTGTTTTGGGTTCTGGAAGTTAATAGGTTAGGTTCAAAAAAAGACAGTGTATAAATATAGGGACAGGTGGGGTACAATGAAACGAAAAAAGCATTTTTATTTTTTAGAAAAACTGTTATATTTTGATTATATTTGTTTAGAACGATCAACAACAACAAAGAACAAAAATAACGCCTCTTCTGTTTCAATGAGCCCTAGGTCTGGGGTACAATGAAACGGTATCTGGGGTACATTGGAACAAGTCTAATAAAGTAAAAAAAATGAAAATTTATATTCATTCTTGCGTCTCTATCTCCTGCTGCTTTGGTTTTTTAACATATCGATGCAATTTTACTGGACTGGCATTTTTAGGTCAGCAGCAGTTCGTTAACTCGTACCATATCCTACAAGTTCAACAGCGCTGCTCGCACATCGTTTTACTATGCAAGCTCTTATCTGTCGTTTTCTTACGACTTTTCACCATTATAACTTCAAAATATGTAACAAAAATCCAATAATCTATCCCGGGCATGTAATAACGATGCAACAATGAACACTGTCTCATAGTACCCCGTTCCATTGCGCCCCATACAGTATCTGAATCTTTTAAAAATATCTTTAAAATGTTGGGTTATGTTTTTCACTGCACATGTTACTGCATTTAATGCGTAAATTGATTAAAAATCATGCAACAAAATATAGCATACCTCTTATTAATACTTTTCTTGTGAAATCGAAAATTCTTCGTAACGAAATTACAGCTTTGGAGCCCTCAAAACAATTTTTTTTTCACATTAAAACTTTGTTATCGAAGACTGGTCATATTGCACTGCGCTATCATGTGCCGCATGAGACGCTCTTATTGATTGAAGCAAAACTGCGTGAATTTGTTGTAAATTACAATAATTATCGTCTTTGTTTTATTGTACCCCGTGTTCCAATGCGCCCCACTTGTCCTATATAAAAAATAAAAGTGTGTAATTTAATTATCTGGCACAATGTGGATATTCCCCTTCAGGAACATTAGTATGTTGAAGTTCTCGTCTGAGAGTGAGGCTCTTGCCGGTGGAAAAAAGACGAACGTACTTGTCAGAACACGTTTTTCGCGACACGGCGCGGTGCCTGTGCGGTATCTTTTTGGTAAATAGTAGGTACCTACTGGATTAACGATTAACGGACTTAGGATAATTTAACGGAAGTTAACGAGTCCGTTAACATTTTTTAAAGTTAACTTAAAAGTTAATCCGTTAATAGAAATGTTAACTTCGTTAATTAACGATTAACGGATTAACGAGTTAATGCCCAGCTATGGTAATGTACTATTAATGATGTTCAGGGAATTAACTCTTTACACTTAATTTGATAATATTGATGTTTCATGACTGTCATTAAATAAGTTACTACCTAGGTAGTTTCTTTACAAAAAATATTTTGATTTTTTCGCTCAATTTCAATAACGCACCGCGCCCGTAATCCAGTAGAAACTCATGTCTCAAGGTCGTTGGCGTTGCTCAGCCTCTTAGGGTGTGATTCAGCATGGATGGTCAAAGTTTAGTTATTTAAAATGTCTGTTTTTTTAAGATCAAAGGATTGCAACTTTTGTACTTATTACTATTAGTTCCACAACTGTGCGTTTCTCTCGAAGTTTCCTGCCTCGCACAGTCAAACTTTGGAACGAATTGTCGCCTGCGGTATTTCCGGACCGTTACGACCTTCAAACTTTCAAAAAAAGAGCGTATTCCCACCTCAAAGGCCGGCAACGCACTTGTAACTCCTCTGGTGTTGCGGGTGTCCATGGGCGACGGTAATTACTTACCATCAGGTGATACGTCTGCTCGCTTGCCCCCTATCCCATAAAAAAAAAATAGTTATTCTGTGGTCAGCGGTTTCTGTCTCTGATTCCCTTGTGGTATCACTTAGGTGTAGGTATTAGGGTACCTAGTATCAGCATCCATTCCGTACTCAGCATTACAAATCTAGTTCAACAAGTTGCTGCCAACCATATCTTGAATTTATATATAAAAAATGGTTTTTGGCCTTTAGGAAATGGGTAAAAATGAGTTCACACCTAACCTATCATCTAGTGACAGCCCGAAGTTTGGAGGTCGCCCAGGAGGCGAGATCTTGATGTAGGCGACAGGGACCGACGGACAGACAGACAGCAAGACGAACGGACGGAACGAAAGATATTGGGACATAAAGATTACCAAACAGTTTGGGCTGGCTCACGATAAAAATATACTGGAACCCTCCAATGGTTTCCTAATTTTGATTACATTATTTTATTGGAATTTTCTCAATTTCCTACTTCTATACAATAATTAGCCCATCATTTTGAATGAATAATATTTTATTATTAACAATTAAGACATGGTTTTTTGACATAGATGACCCGAACACTGAAAACATTTTAAACATATTAATTCACTGTAATATTATTCTATACAGGGTGTAACTGAACACCCTAATAACATTTAAGGGTATGTATCCATCAGAAGTAGAGATTCTGTAGGAAAAATATTAGGGCTAACAAACCAACTTTTTTTCCCATACAAACTAAAAAAATAATTTTTTGGTATTAAGTGCCGACAGCCCCACGTAAGCATAGGAGGAATACTACGTTCACGTCTGTCACGTGTCATTTTGTGTTTAAATTTATTTTGTGTTAAGAGCTGATTATGGTTGTCACTTGAAAGTTTTTACTTTCAGTTTAAAATCAAATAACTCTGAAAGTATTGGGGTTCCAGGTCTCAGACAAGCACCGAAGGTCCATTTAGTATCTAACTTATATGCCCCTTAAATGTTATTGGGGTGTTCAGTTATACCCGATATAATTAACACACTAGCTTTCCGCTCGCGGCTTCACCCGCGTTATTATTGTTTTCCCGTGGGAATTTTATATTTTCCTGTAGGAAAAATAATTTTGTAGCTTATTTAAGCCCGGATCATAAATTTCAAAGATATTGGAGCAGATTTTAAATATTTTCCATAGAAACCTTCAAGCCCTATTTTACACCCTAAGGGGATGAATTCCAATAAACCATGAAACACGTGTTCAATAAAATATTTTTAAGTGCATGACTCTCAAGTTTTATCAAAATCGTTGCTAATTTAAAGATTTTTCCATACAAACTTGCAGCCCCTATTTCATCCCTTTAGGGTTAAAATTTTTCAAAATCCCTTCTTAGTGTGCGTGCGTGCATTTTGAATTAAAACACCTGTCCAAATTTCACGTGTCTACCATTAGCGGTTACGGCTGTGCGTGCGTCTATAGATGGGAACATCTCCCATTATATAGCACATTACTGCTGCGGCCCGCAAGTGCAGCTTTGCCAGACGATCGTGACTCGAACAATTAGTAATCGTTTCAAGATTTAATATATTATATATATAATATAATATATATATGTATTATATTATATTATACAAAGAGTATTTGGTCTTACTTTTGTAGTCATTTCACCGAAATAAACCAAGAAAACGTTTTCAAACAGCGATGTAGATTTCTTTCGGTTTTTGATTGAATATTTTTTAAACATTTTCAAGTACCTAATGTACCTATGTAAATTTCGATTTTAGATTCGATAGCCCAGTCGGGCTGATATCTTATTAGGAGATATGGCTCGGAACTGGTTGCTCATTTGAAGGGCCATAAACGAGTTTTTTACCTGGTGAACTCTCCCTAGGTGAAGTCCCAGCTTCACATTGCTGGGTCTGTCTCAGAAGGGTTCGTTGGGTTAATTGGATCTTCCTAGCCCCGCCCTCCAAATAGGTGCAGAGGTTCCAGAAGATTTAGCCGGATATAGGGAAGTTAGTGGAGTAGCCGCAGGGGAATTCGATACCTACGGCTTGTCCAAGTGGGTGGTATGGTCAGGCCAGCGCCTTACTTTTTTGATTACAAAACCAAGGTCTAAAGTAAGTCTTGGTTTAAACCTAGTGCGCTTTCACTTGTGTTAATATACATAGATAAAGGCAGCGTCAACATAGTCCTGGTTTAAACCAGGACTAAGTTTAGACCATGTTTTGTAATAAGACTGTTGTAATAGTAGTGTTTACAAAAGCTTATATTTTTTCGCGCACGACGGAGCGAATGAAGCGAACGTAATGAACGAGTGCGCTAATAAAACAAAGGGAATGCAATTAAGCGTTTATACTTCCGAGATGAGTACTCTGCTTTTCATAATCCATGCGAGAAATTATACAATTTTGTTGTGTAAATAAGCTTATATACTTATATATGAAAACCTCGTGTCACAGTGTCCGGGATACGCTGCGAAACTACTTAACCGATTTTGATGGAATTTGGATTACCTACTCTATGTATTTTGTTCCAACTTAAAAGATAGGATTCTACTTATCTCGATATTTATTATTGGGAAATAAATGTTTTGTAATTATTTATTAGTTTCAGCGGTGTGAGTCCTGCTAAAGTTATTAATTTCTCTTAATAATTATTGTTGGGAATCTCTTGCTCCTAAATTATAAATAGCGCGAACCGCTCTTTTATCAAGTATGTACAAAAAACTTTCTTTACTAGCTGTTGAGAGTGGACTGTATTTAGGTACTTGAGTTAAACGCTGATTTCTTTGTGATAATATTTGGAGCTTTATTTTCTTCTTCCAAGACGACTTCCACTGACCGACTACAACTGACTACAATTTATCAGTATTCGGCCCTATATTTATACACTATCTGTTGGTCCGCGGGGGGACATCCCGCCCGCGGACCAATCAAAACGGGCCGAATTTATTTATGATATGGTTCATTCATGGGGACTTGGCCCGCATAAGCTTAGACTACGTCCGCTGCTTAGTTCTGGGTCCCCGGCACTTGCGAACTGTCGTCAACACTAGCAGTACGCCATCCCCACAGCAGTATTCTGTATTTCATATGATATGAAACTGTGAAAATAAGTAAACCAATCTTGCCGTTTTAACATCGGTTAGTTGTCTTATTGTTTACTGCAAATGCTGCAGAAGTAAGTCTGTTTGCCAAGCTCCAATATGTAGTTCCCACTGCAACCTTGAATCGTGTAATATCCAAAAAAATAGTAAAATCGATGAATCAGTTTCATTGTTTATTTCCACAATAGTATCCACATTCCTTACATTTGACAATGAAAACTTAATACATTTAGTTTTATTTGATTTATAAAATATTACTTGTGAACCAATGCAGTACTCTAGAGAGAGTTTTGAGAGAGTACTATTTACAATACAACGTCAATATTGTCGTTTCTTCTGCCAACCTTATTATAGAAGTATCTTCTGCAAATAGTAGCTAAGTACTGTATAGCATAGAATTATTGGCGAAAGATGGGTCATTAATGTAAATTAGGAAAAGAAAAGGTCATGCTATTAATTAAAGGTGCACCATGAGACTTCAGTTTTGTTAATAACAACTTTCTGGACCATATTAGACAAATAAGACTCAATAAGTCTCAGTAATACCTCACTAGTTTTGCCCATTAGTATTACGGGTGGCACAGACATGACACTTTGCGAAGCGAATAGAAGTCGATTCTTTTTTTAAATCCCAATAATTTACTGCCGGTAACGGTACTATACACTGTTTTAACGTAAATGAGTGGGTACTCACAGTAGTAGTACAAGACGCCCCATCGCACTGTAAATTACCAATTATATGAGCATTTTTAAAGCGAAATATAGATCTAGCATTTAGTAAATAGTAATAATATATAATAGGTTGGGGAAAAAGTTTCTTCGCATTTTTTAAGAAAATTCAAAACATTTTTTAATATAGTTTATTTACATTTAACTAAAGTATGTAGGTACCATTTTGTTCGATAACTTTTTGCCATCTTGTAGGTAGGGACATGCTCCCATTGCTATAGAAATTTTGGGACTTCTGGTCAAAATACCGCGACAAGTGGTTTTGGCAGTCCTCTCGTGATGTTAACCTGACACTGCCTAAAGAATTCTGAAGAGACCGAAACAGGTGGAAATCTGAAGGTGCAAGGTCAGGACTATACGGCGGATGCATTAACACCTCCCAGCCAAACTCTTAATTTTTGCTGAGTGGCTAAAGATGTGTAAGGTCTAGCGTTATCATGATGAAAAACCACACCCCTTCTGTTGATTAATTCCGGCCGCTTTCTCTCAACTTCTTGCTTTAATCTCATCAGTTGTTCGCAGTAGAGTTCAGAATCGATGGTCCTGCCTGGTGGTAACAGCTCATAATGAATAATGCCCTTCCAATCCCACCACACACACAGCATCACCTTGTTGCGAGTTAACCCGGGTTTCGCCACAGTCTGTGAAGCCTGACCGGCCTTTGACCACGACCTTTTTCGCACGTTCTTGTCGTACGTGATCCACTTTTCATCACCAGTTAACAGCTTCTTCAAAAATGGTTCGGTTTCATTACGTCGTAATAAAGAATCACAAATGAGTACACGGTTCATTAGGTTTCTTTCAGTGAGCTCGTGAGGTACCCAAATGTCGAGCTTTTTTGTGTACCCAGTTTTTTTCAAATGCGCCAAAACTGTTTTGTGGTCAATTCCCAGTTCTTCAGCTACGTCGTAACTAAACGTAAACGTAAAAAATCGCATCCATTTTATCTGTAATAGGGCGACCAGAGCGACGTGCATCTTTGACATCAAAATTTCCGGATTGAAAACGCTTAAACCAAATTTGTGCTACTCTCACAGACACTGCACTAGGTCCATAAACATCGCAAATTTTTTTCGCGACATGCGTTGCATTTTTACCTTTTTTGTAGTAAAATTTTAAAATGTATCGAATTTCTTCATTAGATTCACTCATCTTGGTGGTACGAAAAACAAATGAAAATCACACATTTTCCTAATTTGAATTTGGAATTATGTTCTTTAAAATTTAAACTTTCAATGATACCAAAACCAGCCAGATACAAATAGTATAGCCAAAGAGATTTTATTACAAGTTTATACATACTATAATGCGAAAAGACTTTTTCCCCAACCTAATATACGGTGTTATTACATTTTTTTTAATGCAGTCTAAAGTAACACAGTGCTTAAACATGATGCTGTTTCTTATGATTTAAACACAGCATCATTAACCGATTCGTTGCTGATGGCACGACAGGCGTGTCATCAATGTTTTTAACTTGTGGCTTATGACACGATAGGCGTGTCATTTTTTGAATGATTGTTACACCCTCAAATTAAGTTTTAGAAGGATCTGCCTAGAACAAAACAATCATGTTTTTCCAAGTAGATCTAGCCTGTTGTGTTAGTTTCTGGATATTGTGTGAATTCAGAAGTTGCAGGGGTTGACACCCTTCATAAGTTGCATTGAATTATTTTTAACGCGTGGCGCATGACACGATAGGCGTGTCATTTTTGAATCGATTGTAACACCCTCAAATTAAATTTTAAAGGGAAGTTACCTAGAACATAACTATCATGATTTCGAAAGTAGTTTCTTTTACCATTTTTAGATAATTAATACAATTTGTGTGACGATAATTTTTTACCAAACAAGTGCGGTTTTTTTTCATCGATGCTTTTGAGGTGCGTTGTAACGTTAGTTTTGACAAAAATACACATTTTGTTACAAAAAATACTTATCTCGTGTTGCCATCCGTGATCGACCAAAAAGACACAATTTGTAAACAACTTTCTGGAGCGTCTCAAAGGCCCATACGTTTTCGCCATTGATTTGTTTATTTTTGCGAAAAATGGATAAACTTACTTACAATAAAATTGTTTAAGTATAAGGTAGCCGTAGACTGTCTCCCATGTTTTAGGGAATTTCACAAATATTGAAATTATTTATTGCAAGTTGTTGATTATTGTATGTGTCGGGTAAATAAATAGGTAATTATAATAGTAATTAAGATGAGTCCCAGTTAAGTGTAAACGATTTTTTAAAATAAAAGAGTAAAAAATGTCATTATTTAATGATTTGTTCACTACAAATTAACATAAGTAAACAAAGTGCGCACGCAACAGTATATACGTTACGCGTGAATTTTAAAATAATTATGCCTAATAAATTTAAAGCATCAATAGTTTCGAACTTTTTGAAAATTTTATGGAAGACAGCCGCAGCCGAATTTCGTATCTAGCGCTATACTAAATTACCAATAGACCAAGCATTGATTATCTCGAATAAATTGTTGTAAGCCGCGCGCCAGGCCAGTCCGCGCCTGCGACCGACAATCGACGCAATAATCGAATAACACCGATAGTTATTCGAATGCATTCGAATAAACACAACAATCGAATAATTCGATTGTTTTTAGTAACAATTGCTCATCGCTATGTTACAGTCAAAGTGATTTATTACCTTTTAAACATTTCTTTAATGATGGTTTACAAAAAATAGCCCTAACCTAATATATTACATAGACAATACCATTCTTAACCGTAACCTTTTAAATTTTACTTGTATTTATTACTTTATCCAAGTCTTCCAAGATATTATATAATATAATAGCTAGTGCATAATATCTGATTTATCACTTTGTCTGTAGCATACTACATATAAGAAGAAAAAAACTGGAAACATTTTGCTATTATTAAATCAGAAATGAGTTTTTGATAATGATGGGCCGAACATGTATTTCACCGAATACGAACATTCGGCCGAATATTCGGTTAAACTTTAACGAACCGAATATTCGGTCTACCGGAGCAATCTGTACGACAAACTAAAGTCTGTACGTGTTTACGCTAACCACGCGAATTGACGCGGGGCGCACCCGCCCGCTCCCCCCGATTCCCCCGCGCTACACTTGTCATTATTATTGTATCATCCATTGCGAAACGAAACGTGACCACGTGCATTTAGTTGAAAGGTTTACAGAACATAATTCAAAATGTAAATTTCCTATTGAATTTGACCACACAGTCATAAAGAAAGGACAAAAATTCAAAACTTTTGAGTTCTGGATAGCTAATTTGTAAGTTTGTGTAATTATTTTTGTTTGATTCATCTCTCTTTTTTCTGAAAAGCAACTCTTTGGTTAAATAAATGATTGAAGCAAATTTTTAAAAAGGTTCGCAACAGCATTGTTATTTTATTATAATAAATCTCTATTACTTAATAACAATTAACAGTCATTACAATTTTGAACACAAATAATATATTTTATTTCTCACAGTAAATTAAACACCTGATTAAATTTTAATAATAAATAAGGTTCAAATTACTGTATCTTGATCCAAAAAGAAGCTGTAACTTATTTTGTTCACTTATCATATTTTCATCTACTGTTATAAAGAAAAATACAGCTACAGTGTCACAAAAGTATAAAGCTACACAGTAATTTACTTAGAGGACCTGAAAAGGAAAAGGCCACGTCGTGGTCACAAGTGGGTTTAATTTGCCAATGATTATAATAATAATGCGAAAATAGAATATTATTGTGTTATAAAATGTCTAGGTCGAGAACAGAAAACGTCTAACTGTCTTTTTTTTAAAGTCTGTCATCAAGCCATAAAGTCTACCAGCTAGCCCCGCCGGCCAAAGAGTCCGCAACATTCCCAACTCCAGTATTGAAAGGCAATACTCAGTCATGTCAAGTTCAGCTCAGCAGCAGGTCAGGTCCAGTCAGTCAATAGCAGAAGTCAAGTTAGGAACTAGTGAAAGGTGATGGTAGTCAAAGGTGGAAACGTCAGTTCAATGGCTTGGCTGTCAATTTGATGGTGCTGATGGTCGAACATCCAGGCGGCAAAGTTTAGTCACAGGTCGTCTATAAGTCCCAGTCGCTGTTTGCACGTCAGCGACCCGAACCTGTCCATCCGGTCCCGGGTACGTTCCTATCACAATGCCTTTCGGCCATAGGTTTCTGGGCAGTTGATCGTCACAAACAATCACGATGTCATTCACCTTCAATGGTTCCATTCTCAGAAACCACTTACCTCGCCTGGTCAACGTGGGCAAGTACTCTTTGCGCCAACGCTTCCAGATAAGATCTGCAAGTCGCTGAGAATGGCGCCATGATTTGCGAAGTGAGTCAGAATCATTAAAGTCGTCCAATGTCTGAGTCGTAAAGTCCGTTAGCCCACCACATATGGCCTTACGACGATTTATAGCCAGACGAGGGACACCTTACGAGATTTGGAGTGACAATGCAACGACTTTTAAGGGAGCTGACGCGGAATTACTAAGACATGTTGAAAATATAGACTCTGACCGACTACGACAATTTTTGAGCGTTCGTCGAATTCAGTGGAAGTTTATTTGCCCGAATTCTCCTCACCATGGTGGATGTTGGGAGAGAATGGTGCGGTCGGTGAAGACAGCACTCAAGATGACACTGACTGAGAAAATTACGACTGAACAGATTTTGCGAACATTATTGACTGAAACTGAGCACATGGTTAATAGTCGACCGTTGACACAAGTTCCACTCGACCACAATGACGACTTACCATTGACTCCCAATCATTTTATATTTGGTGGGCTAACGGACTTTACGACTCAGACATTGGATGACTTTAATGATTCTGACTTACTTCGCAAATCATGGCGCCATTCTCAGCGACTTGCAGATCTTATCTGGAAGCGTTGGCGCAAAGAGTACTTGCCCACGTTGACCAGGCGAGGTAAGTGGTTTCTGAGAATGGAACCATTGAAGGTGAATGACATCGTGATTATTTGTGACGATCAACTGCCCAGAAACCTATGGCCGAAAGGCATTGTGATAGGAACGTACCCGGGACCGGATGGACAGGTTCGGGTAGTTGACGTGCAAACAGCGATTGGGACTTATTGACGACCTGTGACTAAACTTTGCCGCCTGGATGTTCGACCATCAGCACCATCAAATTGACAGCCAAGCCATTGAACTGACGTTTCTACCTTTGACTACCATCACCTTTCACTGGTCCCTAACTTGACTTCTGCTATTGACTGACTGGACCTGACCTGCTGCTGAGCTGGACTTGACATGACTGAGTATTGCCGTGCAATACTGGAGGTGGGAATGTTGCGGACTCTTTGGCCGGCGGGGCTAGCTGGTAGACTTTATGGCTTTATGACAGACTTTAAAAAAAGACAGTTAGACGTTTTCTGTTCTCGACCTAGACATTTTATAACACAATAATATTCTATTTTCGCATTATTATTATAATCATTGGCAAATTAAACCCACTTGTGACCACGACGTGGCCTTTTCCTTTTCAGGACCTAATCTCGGAATAATATTTAACTACCTATAATATGTACATGCATCCTTCAATCAATCATTCTCATTCCAATACAGCTTACAATAGAGTAGCTGCTATTAAAATCTAACTCTCCCGAATATTCGGCCGAATACGAATATTCGGTAAACCTGCCGAATATGCCGAATACCAAACATGAAACGAATATTCGGCCCATCCCTAGTCTTTGATACAAAATCTATTATCCATCCATTGTAGTTATGTAAGTAATAATAACAACCCTCCTCCCCCCAAAGCAAGATACTCCACTCACCATGTGAATTCCCACACCGCAAATTGTCTTTCATTATAAATGAATAATCCCCAAGTCGAATAAAATGTTTCTAGTTTTTTTACCAATTCGTTGAATACAACAAAGAAATTAAACAATATCACAAAAAGTTTGCAACAACTTTTTTTTTTTTTTTTCTCGGGGGGAAATGCGTAACCGCACCGTACCCGCCGTTGGCTAGACAGCGAGCGTGTGTGGGGCTCTCCCGGCAGGGTGCCAGGCCTACCCACTAAAACCCCCCGGTGTTCTCCCTGCCCTTATGGGCGCGCTAGGTAAGGTCCAAGTTTGCAACACCTGAAAAAGTAAAGTCACTTACCTTCTATTTCAGGGAAAACACGTATTTAACCTCTTCAAAACCGATTTTATTAACGTATCGTGCCGTACACTACCGTAGTTTGATGTCAACTAAACTTGAATCAAGTCTAAACAAGTGAAAAAGCAAAAAAAGCATGTAGTTTTATATACATGGCTGATGGCACATTATGCGTGCCATCAACTTCTATGGCGCTTGACACGCCAGTCGTGTCATAGAAAATTTGTTTACAGCCATGGCGAAAAGTTTTCAAAAATGGGCGCCGCAACGAATCGGTTAAACAGTGTCTAACTTTAGACAGCGTTTTAAACTTTTGACAGCCATACAAAATATTATGTTAATATTGTATATACCAGAGACAGATAGGATATTGAAACCAGTCGTTAGCCAGTCTTGGTATTGGTCTTGCGTCAATACACCTGCGGCCTTATTCTGCTAGTGTTAACGCATTTGTGGCGTATCAATAACGCTTCAATATCATCGCTTTTTGAGATAGTTATTGTTGGTTAACCGAATACTTAACTACTTACTAAAACATTTGTCGCTATTGACTTATCAATAATTTGTAGTACAAATAAATTGCATCGGAAAATGCGCATAAAAGCGACAAAAGCAGTTTTATTGAAACGCTATCACGAAGCGACAACGGCGTTAAGATTAGCGGAATTAGGTCCCTGGTCTTGTTTTCTTCAAGTTTTGGTTTTTGTCTCGGTCTTGTAGCGAGTCTCTCAAGTATTCCAATTAAGTATTGCTTTTGCTATATTTTTAACACGTTAGTTTAGATCTTGGTGTTGATTTTTCGCTTCTATTATTGGTTATGGTCTCGGTCTTGTAGCAAGTCCCGCAAGTGTTGCAATTATGTGTTGCTATATTTCAAACACGTTAGTTTTGATCTTAGAACAACGTAACGGAGTAGGTACATTTTGAGCCTAATATCGGAGTTTTGTTTTTTTTTTATCCGCTATTATTAAAATGTAGACCAAATACAACAAAAGAGTGAAAGTACTCATATCATGAAAATATTGTCACGGAGCGAAATTATTTTTACAAGCGAAACATTCATTCCGGTCCCACCATACCATTGGCTATACCGATTATTCGGTTTAGGATAGATTCTGGAGGCCCTGGGGGTAGGGTGGGACTTAACCATACCACTATAGTAGTGTTGGGAATTTAATTGATTGATTATTTGTTGAAATATTTTCATGATTCTTTCACAGTTTCTTCACACACTGTTTTACTGTTCTTTCACAGTTGTTTCATTTGGATTTAATTTAAATATAAGCGATTCAAAAAATATTTGTAAACTTCTCTATTACCTCGTTGTAAACTCGTTTCTAATTTTCCAGACGGGCGACCAGTGTTGGACCATAAATCCAAGTCCCCAGTCTGTGGTCGGTCAACTGGGCTAACCCCTCCCCTCCCTAACAGCTGGATGGATAGAACTTATACTAATCTAAACCTATTTATTAGCTTACTAGTTATAAGATAGTATTTTGTCTCATTCTTACCATTGCTTGGCATTTTTTCGCATGACACTAAAATAATAAAAAAATTAAAATTTTGTATATTTATTAAAATTCTGCCAAAATAGCTTTTGTGGACGTTGTTGACACTGTTAAATTAAGATCGTACTAGGTACCGTTTTCGTACAGTGACTGCAACATGATAGCATGAAATATTCAATTCTAGGTAAAGCTACAGACACAGAAGTTTTTTGCGTCCTTAGAAATAAACATCAAATTAAAATGATTAAAGTAATCTACGTTATACTTTTACTTATTATCTTATATAACACAGTCTTATATACCTATACAAAATTTCGTGTCACGATGTTTGTCCTGGCACGGTAATAGTATACCTGCTATTACCGTGGTCCTGGGTAAACTTCGAGACCGCGTAATAAACTGCGGAAATATGTGCAACAGAACAGTATGTCATAACGTCGCTTATTTATTGGCTGTATTACTCTTGCAACTTGTTAATGTTGGTGAATAATAATATGTTTTAGTTTATTTTTTTGTCATATTTATGTACTTAGTAGGTTTTAAAAAATCTTAATGATTTCGATGTGATTTTTAATTTTGTTTTTTGGCACATCTACCACATTTGCTCTCTGCACCGTCCGAAGATTGACTGGTAGAATATGTCTCATGCATAAGTCCGCCGTTGTACACAATGTAGGTACATAAAGCATAAATAAATAAAAATAAATAAACCGATCTTGTTGAAATTAGCACCGGGTATGCGGGTTATAACCCGCATACCTACTAGTAGCGCCGCCATTCGTTTTTTGTATAGGAATAATCATAATCCGAATTATTGCTAAAAGTGGCCACTTTTGGCAATAATTCAGATTATGATTATTCCTATACATATTATCTATACCTGAATAGCTTAAAAAATCTGAAATATCTGTATTGAGTAGTTGACTGATCAATTTTTTGTAGAAACATCTTTAAATTGATCATAATTATTAAAAAACGTATGGCGGCGCTAGTAGTAGGTACTGTGGCCCCTTAATGACCCAACCCATTCTATGGGTAATTTCAATTTCCTACCAGTAGTCCAGTGACACTATACAAAGAGATTGGATTGCTTTTCTTACGATTTTTAAACTTCAAAATTTTTATTGCAAATTAAATATTTATTTGGTGATAATGGGAAATGGTTTGTGTAGGCAAATCGTCATTCATGTTTTTTTATACAAAGATGATGGCAAACAAACAAGTCGCCCACCTGATAAGTGGCCACAGTTGCCTATGGTATTTACGTGGTGTTTCCCGTAAGACCTATGTACACACGCCTGCACATCAGACTAAACGTTTCTGTAGCAAAATATTACTTATTACAAAGTCATAAGATGCCACAGTGTTTACCTTGATGTGCTGTCTTCAGTACGTTGCCAACTGTGACATAAGCTGTCAACTCACAATATCCAGTAATATCACTGCTTGTCTTACCCTTCAAACCGGAACACAGCAATGCAAGCACTGCTGTTTGGCGGCAGAAATACGTGAGATAGAGGTATCCATGCAGATGACACTGGTACAGTCTCGCTCTGGTAAAAATTTGTGAATTAGACATTTAATTACTTAGAAAGATATAATAATGTCGTATTTATGGGAGACCCCGTCCCTGAGGGGTTAAAATGGTGGTTTTCCCGATGATTTTTGATTTCAAGGTGTTAAAATTCTTCACTTCATTATTCCAGAGAAACCAGGAACAAACAAAATAGCCAAAATTGAGTTATCCATGTGGTAGAAGCTGCAAGCGAAAGCTAGTATGAGATATAATATACTAACTTATGATTTTATGATACAGAAATTTACTGAGTAGGTCCTTACTTCAGCATTACAGTTGGTCCCTTCGCACTAAAATCAACAATGAATAAAAAAGGTTTTCATTGGATAACAGTGTTGTTTTTTTTTACATGGCCATCTTCTCACCTGATAGTAAGTGACGATAAGGCCGAAGGTGGAAGCGAGCTTCACCTGGACTTCTCAACAACTGAGGAGCTGGCTATCTATCTTATCTTACCTCTGAAACTAGCTATATTACATCTAAAAATCTGTTAATTTCACTTTTTAATACTACACTGTAGTATTATATTATCTGTGATACTACTATATTACTATATAACATATCATTCCTAATTTTATTGTGAATAGGTTTGCGGAATTTTGATTTAACGTTTGATTGTGTAGGAGAGAAAATTTCAGTGGGGCAGTGAATGTGCGATTATTAAAGTCAAGCACCGTTCACCGTGGTGGGATGTGTGACCTTGTTGTGAAATGTTAAACATTTTGAAGGCGTCCGTGCTTCAAAAGGCGCGTTCAACAGTAGCTCCTAGTGGCCTGATCTCGCTGCGGTCGTAAGCGTAACGGCTAGCCGTCCCTTATGAATGTAAGTGAACGTGTAGTAATAGGTATATGTCTGCATTTTTTATACAATAAAGTTTGGCAGACTGCCCACCAGATGGTAAGTGGCTGCAGTCGCCTATAGTACATGTGGTTTCTGTAAAACTTGCAAATCTTCAACCCATTTTTAGGGCGGCGGAATCTCTTTACGATTCTACAGAAAGCTGGCAAGGCCGCCCCTTGAATATGTCGTTGGACTCGGGTAAAAACCCCGCTAAATCACCCTCCTAATATATAAATAACCTCACTGCCCCCGGTGGAGGCACGCTCGGGATCGGACTAGCCATTCCCCGAACGCACCCCCTGGGTACAGGCCCAGCGGTGTAAACGAGCTGGAACTAGCGCCAATATACCTAGCTATTACGATGCGACCACCCAAACGGGTGACCAAAACGTAAATCTCCCGGCCGGTTGTCTGTCGGCCGGGCCAGATTCCTCCCTGGTTGCTTAGGGTATTAGTTAGTGCACGCTTAAGAAGGCGAGTCTCCTCCTACCCCTACCCAACCGTTTGCGAAATCAACAGCCCCTACCAGGACGCCAATGCACGTTGCCAACTGTGACGTAAGATGTTAAGTCACAGAATCTAGTAATTTCACTGCCAGACTTCAAGCTGGAACCTGGAACACAGCAATGCAAGCACCGCTGCCTGACGGCAGAAACAGGCCCCTCTTACCCATTGGGCACAATGGGCACGTGCCCAGGGCCCCCGATGGACTGGGGCCTCCTAGTCCCTACTCGATTACCAAGCGATAACCGATAGCTACTCTACTTTCTCATTATACATACTAAGTATATTATATACTACTCAAAACAAAATTACAGCCACCTGTAAAATTGTATGATAAACAAACTAACATTAGGAACTCATTTCTTTGCTCATTTCTTCTCTGTGTTTGTTTATTGGTTTTAAGGTGCCGAACGTTTTTGACGACAAATAAATTAGGTGCGTACCTAATATAAATAAGCAATAAGATTCTTTTGAAAATCAATAAAAATAATAGGTGGCTCTTATTTTTTTTTGAATAGATATATGTTACTGTAAAAGTCCTTATATTGGTAAATCTTAGGTTTTGTCAGTAAAGAACATTATTATCCACTTTGGACCTGATGATGTCTAGAAATGAAATATATTTTAATATAAAGGTGATTTTATAGTGTATCTGTTACTGTAAAAACCCCGTATGTCAGTAAATCTTAGGTTTTGCCGGTAAATCCTACATGAGCTGGTAACTGTTAGGATTTTAAAAAGAATAGATGATTTTTCGGGCTTTTAGACTTTGGGGTATGCTAGGTTTTACCAATGACGGTTAGTAAATATTGATTTTCGGAATAAAACAATGTGTGTTTCTGTCGTTTTTCTTTTCAATTTAACTATGAGTCAGCACCTTACAAATTAATTACGAGTAAGTTACGAATCCACCTAGACTGTACAAAACGACACAGTTACATGCGACCTGTAATTGTACACATTAAAACTAAACAAAGTCTAAATTAAATACTAAATAAAAAATTGATAATTTTTTTTTTTTTACGTCGCCCCACACAAGGATTTTCTCCTGTGTCGTGGGTGCAATTACAAACATAGAATATCACATGCACATACGCCCAGACCGGAACAAATTTCTGTAGGCCATACAAAATATCTGTCCCGTGCGGGAATCGAACCCGCGACCCGTTGCACAGTAGGCGATCACTCGACCTCTGCGCTAACCGTGTCATCAATTATCGTTATGATAAAACATTTGTTATTGTAATTATTTTTATTTATTTTTTAATCTATCCTAATATTATAAAGAGGAAAGATTTGATTGTTTGTTTGTTTGTATTGAATAGGTTTCGAAACTACTGAACCGATTTTGTTGAAAGTTGGTATAGGGATATATTTCGAGACCAGGGGAAGGACATAGGGTAATTTTCCTACGGGAAAAAAATTCCCACGAGAAAACAAAAATAACGCGAGCGAAGTCGCGAGCGGAAAGCTATAGTAACTTATAAAACATAATTTTAAAACACCTTTAAAAAAACAAAACAATTCAAAAACGAAAATTATTTTCTTACAAATACCTACGTTGGCCTGTGGTAACTGAATCATTATTTATCTTATTATTTGGTATTTTATAACTTACTTAATTAAAATATTTGACCAATCTAAAAAGTCCCACGTTTTATGCGTCTCAAGAGAAAACATTAAGGTCAGGAGAATTCAAAAATAGGATTTTTTAAAATGAAAGTATTGCAGTCGCGTTGTGCCCCCAAACAAACGAGTGCGATAGAGACAACTGAAAAATACACAAAATAGACAAAATAGACGATTTAATTACTTTTTTAAATTTAAGGAAAGGTTTTGGTTATGTTTCTGTGTTTCATCTTTTTTCATATAATCGCGTCAAATTTGTTTGCTGGGATGTTTGAAACAGCAGAAAATTTTTGAAGGATTAAATCGCCTGTAATAATTAATGTAATAAAAAAAGGAGAACGTAGGACTAGGGAATGCAATCTCGTTCTCGCGAGATCTCGTTTTCGCGAGATCTCGGCCTTTTTAGCGAGATTGATCTCGGACGAAAAAAAGGCGAGATCTCGCTAGTTTAACGAGATTGCACTCGAGCATAAAATAGTCTAATAGTCTGACTAATTGGTATATGTTGTTAATTAATCTGTAATATCTAATGGATCTACTGAGTAGATATAGTTTCATTACTTTCATTTAATTGATAATAATATCTCAGTTTAATAATAGTCGACTCAACTTAGATAATAAGTTTCATTTTTTTGACTTCTTATTGTTTTGTTTGTTATAAAAGAACTGTTTTATTACTAAAAGATTTTTGTTTGATATTAGAAGAGAAGACTATTTGTTTCTTATATTTGTTATTTGATAGATACATATATCAAAGTTTACTACTTAGAAGTTTATTAAAAAATTATAGACAGATACGTCAAACAATGTTTGATGCATAAAAGTCTATTGAAAAAAATCGTGAACATAAATGTTTATCTTATAATACTTATTATTTTTTTCCTAATTTATTCAAATATTGTTATTATTTGCAAAAAAACACACCAAACTGCTAATCTCGCAGTATTGTTATTCATAAACTCGCGGGATCTCGCTTGAGCCCCAATCTCGCGAGATTGCATTCCCTACGTAGCACTACTACCCCACCGACCAACTAGCATGCACAACTAGTTGTGCGGTCGAGAATGCTAATCTGACATCCTTCCCCACGGCATAACCAGTTGTGCAGTTTTACATTTTAACTAAAAAAATGTTTTACTTAGTACTCCATCGACCAACTACTCAATGAAATGTACCACGTATACTTTTTCATTTATTTATTTTTCGGCTGTAACATTTTTCCCTTCGTCCACAGTCAGAACTAAGTTTTCATAACTGGTTATGAATGTGAATGAAGGGACATTTTTATTCTCTAATTTTGTAACACTTACCTTATTTTATCTTAATTTTTCAATTGCGTGGCCTAGGGTAATCTCATTATGTAAATATTGCATTTGAACACGCCTTATCAAGTCATCTTTTATTATGTTCCTTTTCTTACGTTTTTGTTTTTCGTCCTTCATCAATACAATATCAAGGTATTTGTCAACGATCAAAAGGACATTTAATTTTTTTAGTTAAAATGTAAAACTGCACAACTGGTTATGCCGTGGGGAAGGATGTCAGATTAGCATTCTCGACCGCACAACTAGTTGTGCATGCTAGTTGGTCGGTGGGGTAGTAGTGCTACGTAGGACCATGTGCATAGCTTTTTTTTGTAAGAATAGGGCAACTATTGCCACTATCGAGGAAGGAAAGCCGTATGATTTCCTCTTAAGAATGTTTTCAACATTGACCGCGTCTTGGTGTTGGCGGTAAGTTCTAGGATTTACCGGGTGTATAATGGTAAAAGTCCGAAATAAACAATGATCACATAACAGTTCGGACTTTTAACCATTAAGAGTTGATAAATCTTAGGTTTTACCGGAAAATGTTAGGATTTACCGTAGTTCGGGCTTTTACAGTAAGATATACACAAAACACGTTGGAAATACCTATACAATTTAAGGGTTTCCCTCGATTTTTATGGGATCCCATCGTCAGGTCCTGACTTTGGTGACCTTGGGACCACCCCAGGAGTATACTCTATCAAATACAAACAGAATTTTGAAAATCGGTCCACAATTGGCGGTGTAATCGCGTACATACACACAAACAAAACAACATACGGGTCGAATTAATAACCTCTTTTTTAAAGTCGGTTAAATAGTGCTTTATTATGGTCATAGGGGGCCCACTATCCTAATGTGCCCAGGGCCTCTAATAGGTGAAAGACGGCCCTGGGCAGAAATAGGTAAGATAGAGATATTAATGCCGACCAACTGGTACATAGTCCCCTGGTACTGATAATTTTGATTTTTTCAATATAACAGAGTAATAGAAATGTATTGTAGCATGTCGTGTGCCTTTGTGCCTTTAATTTAAATAAATTACATAAAATGTTTAATTACCATCGACACACATCGTTCTCCTGTACACTATTCAAAAAACATTTTACAAATGCATAAAATATGAAAGAAAAAATAATATTAGTATTGTTGTAGAGTATTAAATATTATACATTTTACCGAACAAGTTTGCCAAAATAAATATTGTTTTGAGTTTGGTCCCTTACAAAAGAGTTCGATGTTCAATCTGCGTTAGATTTTTTAAGGCTGAGAGATAATCATTCTGTAAGCGGAGACTTATGTTTTTTACTCAAAAATGCATGTAATGTGGTCATTATTTTGACAACCTTGTTTGAGCAAAGTTGACCTTGCCGTTCTGTTTCAATTTAAATTATTTGCTGGTTTTATTTAGATTAGGTACTTGCATTTTTTAGTAAAGCACTATACAAGCCTTGGCCCACAATTACTGCTTCGCTGGTTACCCTATGATTGCCTCGAGCTAGCCTAGGTACGCTCTAGGCCTTCCAGCTTGGCCATCATTGCAGACCTTGCTGTCCTCACTGTAAAGGCCTCGACCTACGGTCTCGGCTTTTATCTCAGCTCGTCCATCAAGTGTTGCACGCTGACCGCGCTGTGTCGACCTGGAGCTGCGCTGTCGGCCATCATCAGCGCGACCAGCACCGATCTTTGAAAATCGAAAATGATGCCAGCTTCATATAAAGTTAGCAAGGAAACCGGGTAAATGATAAATATCTAATCGATTCTTACACATAAATTTGTTGCTAATTTGTTGCCGCAAGGTAGTAATTAGAAAATTATAAAAAAAAACAAGTCTATACTATCTTGAACCGCGATTTTCTGTGCTCAAAACATCTTAATCAATTAGTTGCTACACTGGATATCACTGAGACTCCTCTAAAGTGCCAGCAACAAAATAGTACCTGGAGATCGGCTAATTAATTAAATCAACAACGATTTTCCGGGTTATGCTACCTTGTACCGCGATTTTCTTAGCTCAAAACATCTTAATCAATTAGTTGCTACACTGGATATCACTGAGACTCCTCTAAAGTGCCAGCAACAAAATAGTACTCAAAGATTGGCTGATTAATTAAATTGCCAACGATTTTCTGGGTCGTGCTACCTTGAACCGCGATTTCCTGAGCTCAAAACATCTTAATCAATTAGTTGCTACACTTGTAACGATCCAACCTAACGTCAAACGGAACCCTAAATAGAAAACCTCTCTAGACAGATTTATTCGTAGTTTTACTAACAATTTATGCCTTTTAAAAGAAACGCACAGAATTGCTTTGATTTGTATGAAGTTTGGCCAATGATCGTCTAGTGATTTTATTAGGATCCACGTTGCAACCGCTTATGTAACCCAAGATCTTTTCCAAGTGGATAGATATAGAACTCCTATTATCGAAACTATCCCTATACCTTATTTATTCTATCAAACATGATCAAACGCTTATTAAACTCGCTACCATAGTAACGAGTAACAATCTGTTCTTTTGAGTGAATTTTACGAACTCAGTAATGAGAAAACAAATGTTTTGATTTTTTTAGTATGTTACCGCCGCTGTCTTTACTTTCTGAAGCTAACATTGGGATTTTGATACCTTCAAGAAGGTAGTCCCTTAACCCTCGGGCTCCATAAGATTCCAAATGAACCTTACTTCGCCCTACCAACATACTTTATAAACTACTAAAATTCTCTGCGCTTGAGAATTACATCCTTTCAGAACTTTAGTTTTGTAGAGAAGAAAGGAGCGAAAGAAACTCTACCAGTTCATATTCTCAATACATTTGAGATTAATCTCTAAGACATTTAATGTCTTAGCAAAATTAGCTTTACGTTGAAATAATGATGATGAAACTTACATGAGATCTTTATCACAATTTCCATTTTGCACAACACAAAGTAATCACTTCAAATAGCACACTTTAGTTTTAGTGAAGAGTTCAAGATTTCGGCACCGATCCATAGTGTGAATAATTCGTCGATTCGTAGATAAAGAAGATGTGTCGGAAATGTCGTCGAAGGGAACAACTCCAGTGCCTAACCTTCTGACACTGAAGCAAATATTTTTTAGTAATAGTCGACTAACGTGCCTAACCTTCTGACACGCCGTTGTAGATAATGTTCCCAATATAGTATTATCCCTCCACATCTCTTCAGTTTTTTATATGTAAGCACAACCACTTCACAGTGCCAAAATAATTCACTCACGAGACAAATAGTGCATCAAACACAAAGCTCTTATTAGAGCGGACTTCATAGTCGAGCCCAATGGAAAATATGATCCAAAATTCACTCAATATTCTCAGATATTGGAATAAGCCACTAGAATCTCTTCGAGAAACTAGGAATAAATATAATCGTTGCAGGTTTCCTACGGAGTGACCTGAATAATCGGTGCAGGTTTCTTATAGAGGGACCTGAATATAGCGTTGCAGGCTTCCTTTCGGAGTGACCTGAATAATCGGTGCAGGTTTCTTATACAGAGGGACCTGAATATAGCGTTGCAGGCTTCCTTCGGAGTAACCTGAATAATCGGTGCAGGTTTCTTATAGAGGGACCTGAATAGCGGAGCAGGTTTCCTTCGGAGTAACCTGATTAAATTCAGTAAATTCATTGATGGAGATGATGATAATAATGATTTTAGCTTAAGGGTCCCTACCTGATGTATCGTGTCTAACCGAATCTATAAGCTTCTATTTGTGTAGTTCAATAAGAACAAACTAACCCCATTTTAGTTATTTAAACGTGCGGTGTGTTGCGTTGTCTTACGAAGTGCAATGTAAGACACCTAACTAACATTAAAAGAATAAGAAAGCGAGGTGAGAGGGCCTCTGTGTGCCTATTTCCCTATACTCGTGTATGCGCGAGCACGGGCAGGTGGATTGGGATCGCCGTGTGCTCACGAACCCTATATACGTGGTGTAAATATACATATATAAAAAGAGGACCAGCTTCTTTAGTCCATGCGTAGCTAAACGGGTGCAATTAAGGCATGGGTCCACTTCGACAGTCCCCCCGCCGCTAAACACTTCCCAAAGAAACCAGGGAACTTGAGTCACTATGTCGGTAAAGAGTGACTGCGCTGATATGTTCCAAACAACGCCCTCCCCGAAGGGAGTTAAAACCACAGTCTGTCGTAATCTCCGTCAGGTGACCCGACCGTGGTCCATCGAACCATGTCGATGTTTAGGTCTTCACAATTCGATATTCGAACTCGAAACACTAATATCTTAAAATTCACAAATCTTTGCAAACACAAATTAATTCAAATTAAATATGAAAAATCAAAGAGCGCGACGAAGACCAACCGGCTTGCACGAAATTCCGTAATGTTCCCCCTTCAATAAATGCCTGTGACATTCCTGTCAAAATCAAATCCTTCCCAGTTTAAAATATTATTTTTAATTGTCATATTTCTACAACAATACTTCTTTGATCAAATAATTGACCGGACGAAAACATGGAGATAAAATCAATGGAGACGCTTCGACCATTGAGCTAGATTTGGTTTCGTTACACACTGGATATCACTGAGACTCCTCTAAAGTGCCAGCAACAAAATAGTACCCAAAGATTGGCTGGTTAATTAAATTGCCAACGATTTTCCGGGTCATGCTACCTTGAACCGCGATTTTCTTAGCTCAAAACATCTTAATCAATTAGTTGCTACACTGGATATCACTGAGACTCCTCTAAAGTGCCAGCAACAAAATAGTACTCAAAGATTGGCTGATTAATTAAATCGCCAACGATTTTCTGGGTCATGCTACCTTGAACCGCGATTTTCTGAGCTCAAAACATCTTAATCAATTAGTTGCTACACTGGATATCACTGAGACTCCTCTAAAGTGCCAGCAACAAAATAGTACCTGGAGATCGGCTGGTTAATTAAATCAACAACGATTTTCCGGGTTATGCTACCTTGAACCGCGATTTTCATAGCTCAAAACATCTTAATCAATTAGTTGCTACACTGGATATCACGGAGACTCCTCTAAAGTGCCAGCAACAAAATAGTACTCAAAGATTGGCTGATTAATTAAATCGCCAACGATTTTCAGGGTCGTGCTACCTTGAACCGCGATTTTCTGTGCTCAAAACATCTTAATCAATTAGTTGCTACACTGGATATCACTGAGCTGGAGATCGGCTGATTAATTAAATCGACAACGATTTTCCAAGTTATGCTACCTTGATCCGCGATTTTCTGAGTTCAAATAACAAGAATCCATTTGTTGCTACACTGGATATCACTGAGAATTATAGGAATTATAGCATCATTTGACAGCATAGGTCCTTAATAATTGTTGTAACAATAAAAATTGACATTAATTTAATATAAACCTATATTCTCGAAAGTCGATTGTCACTAAAATATTTTATTTATTAGTATCAAAAAGTATATAAGTTAGTAAATATGTACATTAGGGTGGGCAAGGTAGCATGTCCCTGAAAATCGTTGGCGATTGAATTAATCAGCCGATCTCCAGGTACTATTTCGTTGCTGGCACTTTAGAAGCGTCTCAGTGATATACAGCGTAGCAACTAATTGATTAAGATGTTTTGAGCTCAGAAAATCGCGGTTCAAGGTAGCACGACCCAGAAAATCGTTGGCGATTTAATTAATCAGCCGATCTCCAGGTTCTATTTTGTTGCTGGCACTTTAGAGGAGTCTCAGTGATATCCAGTGTAGCAACTAATTGATTAAGATGTTTTGAGCACAGAAAATCGCGGTTCAAGGTAGCACGACCCAGAAAATCGTTGGCGATTTAATTAATCAGCCAATCTTTGAGTACTATTTTGTTGCTGGCACTTTAGAGGAGTCTCAGTGATATCCAGTGTAGCAACTAATTGATTAAGATGTTTTGAGCTCAGAAAATCGCGGTTCAAGGTAGCATGACCCGGAAAATCGTTGGCAATTTAATTAACCAACCAATCTTTGAGTACTATTTTGTTGCTAGTACTTTAGAGGAGTCTCAGTGATATCCAGTGTAGCAACTAATTGATTAAGATGTTTTGAGCTCAGAAAATCGCGGTTCAAGGTAGCATGACCCGGAAAATCGTTGGCAATTTAATTAACCAGCCAATCTTTGAGTACTATTTTGTTGCTGGCACTTTAGAGGAGTCTCAGTGATGTCCAGTGTAGCAACTAATTGATTAAGATGTTTTGAGCTCAGAAAATCGCGGTTCAAGGTAGCATGACCCAGAAAGTCGTTGGCAATTTAATTAATCAGCCGATCTCCAGGTACTATTTTGTTGCTGGCACTTTAGAGGCGTCTCAGTGATATCCAGTGTAGCAACTAATTGATTAAGGTGTTTTGAGCTCAGAAAATCGTGGTTCAAGGTAGCATAGACTTGTTTTGTTTCTTTTAATTAATTACTAATTAATACCCTGCGGCAACAAATTAGCAACAAATTCATTTGTAAGAATCGATTAGATATTTATCATTTACCCGGTTTCCTTGCTAACTTTATAAGAAGCTGGCATCATTTTCGATTTTCAAAGATCGGTTCGAGCAACAAATGTTGGTGTATTTTATATCGACTTGACGATTTTCCACTGCCAGCTTGATAGAGCTCCACAATTTGACCTTTTTATGAAAGTGGAATTTCCAGTGATGAGCCTCCAACCTTCACAGGAGTGGGTACTGGGATTTTCACAAAACAAAATGTTTTGTCCATCATCATAGATGAAGATGGTAAGTATATACTATATGGATATATATTATACATATACAGATTAATTAATAATTAATATATTAAACATGTTTGCAATTTATTATTCCACTTCGTCATACTTCTTTATTCTTTCATCACCTGTAGGTTGACTGGCATATAATGCTCCAGGCATTAAGTTCCACTTTTTATACAAAATTGTGCATAGAGTTAAAAAAAAACAATTGAAGATCCTCTTGTATTATACCCTTTAGACGCAAAAAACCATTTACGCGAAATACCAACTTTACGCATAACGCCAAACGCGGAAAAAACCACTTCTATAAAATACCAACTACGTATAACACCAAATTGAATTTAAGCAAAACACCAACTTCTTCATAACCGGCCATTCGACGCAGTTTTGGACCTTTAATTGTTATTTGGATGCTCACTTGGTTTTCCGTTTTTAATTTATTTTTTGGACCTTCATTTGTTATTTTGATGTTCACTTGTTTTTTCCGATGTTCTTGATTTTTGGACCTTCACTTGTTATTTCGATGCTCACTTGGTTTTGCGATGTTCATTCGTTTTTTGGTTGGACCTTCACTTGTTATTTCGTAGCTCACTTGGTTTTCCGATGCTCATTTGTTTTTTTTTACCTTCTCTTGTTATTTAGATGTTCACTTGTTTTTCCGATGTTCATTTGTTTTTTGAATCTTTAATAGCCCTGTAAACGATCTTGCGTGACAAACTTTACGTTTTCATCAAACAGTAGCTTAGACGCTTAAACCAAAGTTCAAACAAATTTGTCAAATTTTGACCATAGTTTTGGTTTTCTCTATATCGTATTAGCGAGCGCTTTATAAAGGAGTAATATAAGTATTTTTAACCGACTTCCAAAAAGGAGGAGGTTCTATGTTCGACTGTTCTATTTTTTAATGTATGTTCACAGATTACTCCGATATTTGTAAGCCGATTTTTATTTTTGTAATTGAAAGAGTATACTCTCGAGGTGGTGTCACAGCGACAATAGGCATGTAGGGATCCCATGAAAATCGAGGGAAACTCTTAAATTCCATAGGCACGCCCAACGTGTTTCATGTTTTTGCTGAAGATATTCAGGTATTTGCATCTGGTAGTCAACATTATTATGTTACTGCTGATGATGGAAGGTTTATGATAGGTTAGAAGTTCGGGAATAATTCTTTCAATACTGTTTAGAGCGAAAAATCTCTTATTTAAAGTTATTCTGGTGTTTGTCTTGGCTCAAATTCTGATACGCATGTATTAAATTTTCTAAAAATATTGTTTTTTTTTTTGCAGCAACGGCTATGCCTGACCAGCGCTATTGCGGTTCCGCCGCCAGTAGCATTAGCTGAGGCAGGGACCTTGTTGACCCTCGTACAGATTCTGATTTTATTATTATTGCTATATGGTATTCTTTTAATGTATGTATATTATATTGTAATGCTATCTGTATATTTTTGTATCTGTGCGGCCAATTAAAATATTTCATAATATAGTTGTCACTGGGCGTAGATTGCTCCATGACGACAAGACAATAAGTGAGATCTTGTTTGACATACATCGCCGTACACGTTCAAAACTTATTTGACAAACACGACGTCAATCCAGATTATTTGACAAACACGACGTCAATTCAAACACATAAATAAAACAAGTAGTTTGTTTGTCAAACGCTTCAAACACAGCCCTACACGAAGGAACAAGTTTGTCAAACATGTAAAGACAAACATGCTTGATCGTCTACAGGGGCCTCAACTTGTTATTACTTGTTTTACCACCAGACCATGGAGGCAGTTAATATTCGCTAAACACCACCTTTACGCGAAACGCCTAACTTTGTAAGGTGGGTTTGCGTTCGTGGAATTATACGTAGTTGGTATTTGACGTAATTATTTCAACTTAGCCGCAAAAAACCACAAAAACAAGAGTTGGTGTTACGCGGTTTTCTGCGTCTAAAGGTCGACAACCGCTTTGAGGAACTGAATAAGTGTAGCCTGTAACTACATATTTGGTACTTACATTTGACGAACATTTGTGTCCAAGGCACTTGAAAATAAAAATATGGGACAGCTAAGCTTAAGTGGAATAATAATAATATAATGAATTTTTCAACACCAAAGATGAACAGACTTCTGAACTATGAATAACATATAATATATTGAACAACAAAGCAGAACAATGGCATGTCAAACGGCTTTATATCACGATAATTGGTAACTTTTATACATAGGAGTGAAAGGTTCTATATTGTATAAATAAAACTCAGGTTTTGGTTACCTATATGGGATTGTGTTGTTTGGTTATTTTATTAATTTAGTTTTAGTATGTAGGTATGAGCGTCGGTGGCGCTGTGGACTCGGCACTTGCCTTCCAATTGGGAGGTCGGGGTTCGAGACCCGCCATGTACCAATGTGTTTTTTGTTTCGAATTTCATATGTACATTTGTCCGATGCTTCTACAGTGAAGGAAAACATCGTGAGGCAACCTGCATACATCTGCGAAGAAATTCAATGGTGTATGTGAAGTCGACCAATCCGCACTGGGCCAGCGTGGTTGACTAAGGCCTAATCACCCTAACATAGGGTATGCTCGAACCCCTCGGTGGGGACGTATATGAGCTGTGATGATGATGGTGATGATGATGTAGGTATGTGTGTGATGTTGAACAAGTTAATAAAGTGTCTATCTATCTACTTCTATCATTTACATAAATAAAAAAGCCTTCACTTATTAAAAACAAAATTGCTAGATAAGACAGGCCTATGTAATTTTACATGTTTTTATTTATAACTTGAAATAATTGTATGATGTATAAGTAATGGTTTGTATCAGATCTTGATTATAGTTATGGAAACTTACACTGGACGTGGACGAAATTCCATCACTCTGTAATGAAAATATATCAAATGTTTGAATTACTTGAGAACTTTTATTTTAACTGCTCCGTGGGGACCTTTTTTTAGAGCGAGTACCTATCCATGGACCAACTTGATAGCACAACTGATTATGCTATCGGGACATGCTTCCGTTTTCACAACTGTACTTAACAAATATTCGAGAAATGGCACTTTGGTCGTTACGGCCTACAATATTCGGCCCGTGGACCCAATGGTCCTATTGCATATTATGAACCCGTAGATCGATCCCACTAAGAAGATTTTTCATATAAGTAGGTACTGGCATTAAATTAACTCAATAGGTAAAACTAATGTATATGAGTCAAGCCCGAGGCAGTGCCCTAAATAAGATATTGATGTTACCGAATTGATCTCAAAGGAAACATAGCTTTATTGAATAAATAACAATACCTGCATTCTAAGTATCTTACCAAAGACTAAGTGGTAACCACATCCTTCGAATTGCCGTGTGCCGTATTAACACAAAATTTCTTTTGTGGTACTTAATCCCACTGAGGAAAAAATAAAAAGCAGGTGACCTTTGCAATGTAGTTCTTGTAAGTAGGGCAGTGTTACCTTGATGACACGCATTTACAGTATTGGCGTTTCTATGGTAATTTTTCAGGGGGGCTGACCCATAATTTTTGTGTGAAGTTATCAGTATTTTGGCGTCCATCATAGAATTTGGAATCGGTACTCCAACATCCTGGGGTTGGCACTAGACCACACTGGGGTGGGCACGGCACACCCGGCCCTCTCTTTTTTAAACGCCTATACACTAGAGGCGCAACAATCAGTTGAAAATTCAATTAAACGGTAACAAAATACGTATCTAGTGAGAGAATACGGAAAACATTGTATTGAACGCATCCACAAAGCGAGCTTTTAGCGTAGGTACTTCCGTTCGCTACTAGGTGGCTCTTAATATCCCTCATCTCATTTTGGATTCACTCTCATGATTTCCATCTCCTCTTTTTATTTTCTCTGGGTTTGATTTAATTTATTTATTATTACAAAATACGTCTTACGAAAGTCAAACATCCTCCAGATCGACACTGAAAATGATAAGCTCGTAAGTAAACTGTGGCTATTCTACATGGCAAAAAAAATCTTAAAAAGTAATAAAAAGAAACAGAGGTTTTGGTTTTTTTCACAATTAAGTTTAATTATAAATTTCAGAAGTAAATGCGAGTACCTAAACATCATCTAAGTATATAATATTCATGCTAATAAATCACACTTAGAGAAAAAGGGCAAGAGTTTCCCTGTCGTATGTAAAAAATGTGTTTTCTAAGGCTGAAGGTGGAAGCGATCTTCACCTGGATTTCTCAACTGGCCATCTTTACCTCTATCGCAACAGACGGTGGTAACTTGGCAGGTGGGTTCAGAAGCTATAATACCAACCAAACCGAGCGGAAAATTTTCTGCCCATGGGGAATTGAACCCGGACCTCCCGATCAACATCCAGTGGTTAAGCATTCCATAAAATTTTCAACGTCACATTTTCAAAATTCAAAGTCAAGTTTTAATCATTAATGAGCATTTTTTACCAAAGCATCGCAGGCACGTCCTGAGCACTACGAAAAAGAACATTATATCATCATATAACACTACGACAAAGTTTTTTACCACTTAGTGATGTCAAATTTGTAATGCATGGCATGGCTGCAAAGTTGGGTTTCGTCGCGAGTGCTGAATTTGAATCCTGAGCGTTAAGCCCATCATACACAATGAAGATACTATAAAATATATCGCTAACCGTATCGCTAACCGTATCGCTAACCCTACATTTCAATGGATCACCACACACAGTTAATATAATATATATTTTACATTACAGTATCTTAAGATACTGAGCGATATGTGAAAGATATCTATTGAAATACATATTAATGTACTTGACGATATTTATCTTAAGATAAACTACAGTATGTTCTATCTAGCGCTGTTTTTTGGTTCTTAAGTGGTCCTCTTCCCAGATTTTACGCTTTTTTCTTCTCGACGCAATACATATATGATCAAGTCCACTGTCCCATTCGTCATCAGACGACCTGTCAAGTACTTACACATCTAGCAACAGCAGTCAGATTTGTATGTGGTTCATGGCAAAAAAAAACACTGTATAAGGAACGAAACCGGCGACTCGCAAGACTGCCTCTAATACAATGATGCAGTTGCGATATACTATCGTATCTTAGCTGTGTGTGGTCCTTTAAGATAATATATTTTTATAATAGATGCTATAATATATATTATCTTCACTATGTGTGATGGGCTTTACGATCTTACGAGGGATTCAAAGGCACGAGACGGCGCGAGAGCTTTGCAGCCGAGCGCAACACAACTTTTCACCTCACCTAAGCGCGGGAATTAGCCTAGTGCAAGTTTTATCGAGCTCTACTCGACCGTACGCATCGAACGCGTTAACGCGAATTTGTATGGAATTAGAGCAGCGCCATCTAGTAGCTGCTATGGAATGAGACAGCTTCATCTAGTGACTACTAGATGGCACTGCTCTAATTCCATACAAATTCGCGTTTACGCGTTCGATGCGTGTGATACAAAAATATTATTTTCGAACATTGCGAGATTGGGACCAATGTGACGAATTTATTACGTAAGCATTTGAACGAAAAAGTTTGTGACCACAAAGTTTAATTTCATATTCAAACGGCCGAATTTCAGATCACTTTTCTACGTTAGTGGTTAAAATAGACTTTTCCAAGCAGATATCTATACTAATACATATTATGAAGAGGAAAGATTTGTATTTTTGTAGATTTGTATTGAATAGGAACAAGAAAATCGAAGAGAATCTGTCAAATAAACAGTTCGGGTTTCGAAACGGACTTGGAACAAGAGATGCATTATTTGGGTATCAAATTCTCTTAAAAAGCTGCTGGGATATTAACCAGCCTGTATACATATGTTTTATCGATTATGAGAAGGCATTCGATCGAATACAACATCAAAAACTTATCCAAATTCTCTAAGAAATTGGCCTCGATACTTGTGACATTTCAATAATCCAAAACCTTTATTGGCACCAGAGGGCAAGAGTACGCGTAGACCGGGACTTATCGGCTGAAATCGAGATCTTGCGTGGAGTTCGACAGGGCTGTATACTGTCACCGCTTCTCTTTAATATATACGCTGAGAAAATTTTTACGGAAGCTGTTGATGAGCTGACAGAGGGAATTGTAGTGAATGGAGTCCCAATAAATAAGATCCGTTATGCTGATGACACCATCCTACTAGCTGCAAATTTAAAGGACTTACAAAATATGTTGACTCGCGTGGAGGGAATCAGCCTAAGATTCGGTCTTAAAATAAATGTGCGAAAAACTAAATTCATGGTGGTTGAACGCTCACATGACCAAGGGGGCGCAAAGCTGTTTGTGCAAAGCCAGCCAATAGAAAGGGTCTGCTCCTACAAATATCTTGGATGCGTGGTGAACGAGCTAGGAGATCATAGCGTTGAAATACAGTGTCGCATCGAACAGGCACGAAATGCGTTCATGAGAATGAGTAGTCTTCTGACAAACCGCTCCCTGAAACTGGCTACACGGATAAGGCTAGCAAGGTGCTACGTATTCTCCATTCTTCTGTACGGAGTCGAAGCCTGGACCCTTACGGAAACCATGTGCAAGCGAGTTCAGGCTTTTGAAATGTGGGTGTACAGAAGAATCCTCAAAATATCGTGGACTGACAGGGTGAAAAATGAGACGGTTTTGCGGATGAGTAATAGGGAAGTAGAGGTTCTGAATACCATCAAGCAGAGGAAATTAGAATATTTCGGCCACATAATGCGTAACAACAAATACACACTCCTCCAGTTAATTATTCAGGGGAAGATTCAAGGACGCCGCAGACCAGGCAAACGTAAAACCTCATGGCTCAAAAACTTGAGGCAATGGTACGGGCTGAGCACAAGATCATTGTTCCGGGTTGTTACTAATAAAGTAAAGATTGCCTTGATGATCGCCAATCTCCGGCAAGGGTCGGCACCATAAGAAGAAGATTGAATAGGAAACTACTAGACCGATTTGAAAAATTCTTTCACTAATAGAATGCTACAATATCCGAGCTCCTAAATATAAATAACAGTCTTCTATCTATATATGATGATATGATGAAGTAAATATCAAATATTGTTTTTATTTGTTTGTTTTTATAATTCTTACCTTTGCCATACAAACGTTCATAACTCCGTCACACTAAATTAAAAAAAACTACATTACAACAAAAGATTATTGTTTATTATAAAAACGAGTTCCTATAAAAATAAAATCATCGTACATCATCATCATAACAGCTCATAATGTCCCCACCGAAGGGCTCGAGCCTACCCTAATCTAGGGTTTTAGGCACAGAATATATAGTTTTAGGCCTTAGTCAACCATGCTGGCTCAGTGCGGATTGGATAGGTAAGTACACCTTTAAATTTCTTCGCAGTGTGCGGAGTGCGAGTTTTATCGAGCTTTACTCGATCGTACGCATCGAACGCGTTAACGCGAATTTGTATGGAATTAGAGCAGCGCCATCTAGTAGCTGCAATGGAATGAGACAGCTTCATCTAGTGACTACTAGATGGCGCTGCTCTAATTCCATACAAATTCGCTTTAACGCGTTCGATGCGTACGATCGAGTAGAGCTCGATAAATCTCGCACTAGGCACACTGATGTCCCAAGTAACATTTTAGGTTCTAGAATGGTTTTGAAAAGGTTCTAGAACCTATATATGGATATCTGCTACTAAGTCTTAATAGACTCAATAATGTTATATTAACCTTATAATAACCCTCTGAGTGCAAAAAGGGCCCACGTTTTAGAACCTTTCTGAGAGCTACAGCAAAACCTATAGTTTAAATCACAATACCTTCATTTAAGGTTAATATAACGTTCTAAAATGTTGTTGGATGTATCTTTATGATAACTTAAAACCGTTTTTAGGCATGAATAAATGCTTTTCCGAGACTCCCAGGTTTTAAAATGTTTCTATTTAAGATTTTTTACACAGAAACAAGTGAATTTCAAATCTTCATTTATAATGGCGATTCCTTGTTTCAAAATGGCGATATAAGTTAAGTGTTGTATTCATAAAAATAATAAGTAGCTTGCTGATGTCCGGAAAAATTAAAAAATACTGCGACTGGCACTTTATTGTAAAACTTTATGATAATAGAGCTGTATAAGAGGTGGGCCCTTCGTAAGTTAAAATTTTGAAGATATTTTAATAAAATTAAAATTATAAAATACGATGGTTGGTGATAAATCGCATTAGAAATGAAACTTCTATCCATATAAAACATACATTTTAAATATATAGCACACATTACTTAATTTTGCCTTATTTAATTTATCATAATATTGCTTTTTGTTCCGATAGCTTTTTTATTTCAATAAAAAATATGGCTGCCGTTAGGAAATTACTAGAAAGAATTTAAATTAACCTTTCCAGAACTGTAACAGCTAAAAGCTAATTATGCTTGCCAAAATAAGATCTAAAGATTATCTGGCGGAGCTAGTTAAAATTACTAGGCTATTTTTGCAGTTGCTTAAAACTCGCGGAGATAACTGAAATTTTTTGAGGATGTTTCTTAAGCTTTCAAATATTCTCGTAGGACTTAAATGTTGCCGTAAGCTTATTCAATAGCATTACTGGTTTGGGTTTTAACCACATAATCCTAATTTGTTTGTCTAGATAACTCTAATATAGCCTAAAGGTTTCCAGTAGGTTTTAGAAATAACTTACAGGTGATTTTAAAATTCCATAACTTTATAGCTGTAGGTATATAAGTTAAAAAATTAACCTTTAGATCTCACTTTAGTATTATGCTAGCTTTTCTAGAACTGAATCAGGAGTCTACGACAACTTTAAGATCTTAGGACTATATGCTCCTAAAACCTAAGTAAAAATAACGTTAATTTAAACTCTTGCCAGCGGTTCCAAAGTTTTAATAATAGTCAATTAGTTTTAGGACTTATTAATATTTCTGAAATACTAAATACGACCAGATAGCAAAACTTTAACCTTTCTATGACTCTTTTAAAACCTTGAGGTAAAGTTTACAACCGAGACCCGAAAAAAATGTTACTTGGGTATGCAGGTTGCCTCACGATGTTTTCTTCACCACAGGAGCGTCGACTCAAATAGTCAAGTTAATAGATTTATAATTGTTGTAACTGTAAATTTCGCTGTACTAACAATCTTTTAAAAGTGTTTTATGTCAAAAAGTATGTTATTTAATGTATTTCTGTGAATATATGTATGTCGAAAAATACTCACGATACTTTTGCAAAATGGCCCAAAGCACTGAAGAATTAATAAAATACCTTTAACTAGAGGTGTGTTAAAAGCCTTTTTTAAGACTGCATAATAGCTTTTTCACATTTCAGACAAACAAAAAGATAAAAACCGACTTCAAAAACAATGAAAAGTTGAAAATAATATAAGAATAGGTACAGACAACATCACACTTCTATATTGAAGTCTTTTCATTGGTGCTACTGCCAAACGATGAGCCCCTGGAAAGTCTTAAAATTTGTCACCGACTTCAATATAGAAGTGTGATGCTGTCTGTACCTATTCTTATATTATTTTAAACTTTTCAGTGTTTTTGAAGTCGGTTTTTATTTTTTGTATAATATTTTTTATTTTTAACTTTTAAGTGAATGAAATCTTTTGAGAGAAAGACTTTCATGAAGTCCCATCATCAGATCCTGACTTTAGTGATCTTGGTACCACCCCAGGAGTATACTCTATCGAATACAAAAGGAATTTTGAAAATCGGTCCACAATTGGCGGAGTAATCGCGTAACATTGGACACACCTAAAATTTTAAGGGTTTCCCTCGATTTTTATGGGATCCAATATTCAGATCCTAACTTTGGTGACCATGGGACGATGATGGATAGGATATTTGCTCCGGCAGATATTAATAAAATTGAACTTTTCATTTTAACTTAAAATCATACAAAACAAATAAGACATTCGTTACCTACTGTGCACAAATTAGGTATATACAGCATGGGTTTCGATTATTCAGACTAAAAATATAAATACTAGCTTAGAATCTATAAAATGTACCTATATATTTCTATTAAAATAGATGTGGATATTTGTATAAATAACCTACTCCTTTTGCGAAGACGGTTAAATATAAGCTAGCTAATGGATAAAAGAGTACCTACTCGCAGAGATTTAAATTAGATGCGCCCTTCCCATACATAAGGCGCTCGAAAATGTGTCAACGTTGGGAAGAGTGAGCTCACTCATTCGGTCGTAGTCTGTGGCAGAAAGCACCGAGCGTTGGACGTTAAAAACATTTTTTCTTTTCCCTAATTTCAAGTGTAAAATAAAAAAATATGCCTTCCTGTGCCTTTAGAAAGTCTTCTAATAACTCTAGAAATACCCACAAATCTAAGGGAATTACATTTTATGCGTAACTACCTATTTATTAATTATTTTCATCATTTCCCAAATAAATCAGTTACTTAATGTACGTGTTTGTACGAGCGAGACCGAACAATACGTGCGTGAGCGAGATCGATATACGTGTCATTGCTTTGTCGTTTAAACCAAATTAGTTTGACCCCTTGCATAATATACCGTTAGCGATTTTAGGTGTCAAAGTTTTATGGCGCGTCGCGTTGTTGTGTGAATTTGTCATGTAACGCACGCAGACATAAAATGTAGTCACTTTTTGGAAGCGCAAGGCGCATCTAACGATTTAAATCTCTGCCTACTCGAGGCTGAGGGGTAAGTAGCTTTTATATTTTCAAACAATAAATATGGCATTTCCAAACCCATATTGATTGTTTAAATTATAGCCTCTGAAATATATAAAAAATATTATTCATGATCAAGCTATTATTTTAACGGACGCTAAAATTGGTTTGCAGTTGCAGTAAGATAATGTTAGATTAATGTTAGATAATATGTAGGTAATGGTAATGTTAGATGCTCAACTGGACATAGTAGAGGAAATCCGATAACTGATGCTATATTGAAACAATAGGGATGTTGACGAATTTTTAGGACTTTTCATTTCATTGATAGACACGTAATTATTAAATAAGTATGTAATTTTTTTTCATTATCTGATTTGTTTAGATCATTGTTTAAATTTCGCGCCTATTGTCAAACTATCAATCAACAAAGGTGTGGATCATCTCCATTAGATTCCCGTGAAGATCTGAAATAAAAACAATTCAGGTTTTTAATTTTTTTTTTAATACCTAACCTGGGCGTTGATGGTTGTATGTTCGCGTAAATCATGTGAGAATATTGTTTAAATTATAACGCTGGAGCCTGGATTTATCAAAGAAATTGAAATAGTACAAAGGACATTGCTCTGCCTCCATACATTGTTCGCCCCAATACCAACAGCAGTGAAAAAATGGTTTTCGTACAGTGCTTACCCGTGGTACTACCGTTGGTACTGCTGGTAGTACCACGGGTAATTTTTTTTGCCCGTGGTACTACTCACGTGTCCGGTAGTACTACGGGTGATTAATTTTTCCCGTGGTACTACTTATTATTTTTGACATTAAAAGTGGGTAATACCAAACCAGGTACTAAATGACAGAGTAATGAGGTAGTAAACGTAAAAAAACAATCGAAATGATAAAGTCCCCCTTTTTGTAAAGTCGAAATTACACTACCTACTTACAACTTACAATTGAAAAGTTTCGTTGAAGTTGCTTTAAAAATAGTTTTATTAAAGCTTAATTTCTTTAACATCAAAAAAATATTATAACTGATAAGTAGTTAGGTACCCACATGGTGTTCTTTTAATGTCAAAAATAATAAGTAGTACCACGGGAAAAATTAATCACCCGTAGTACTACCGGACACGTCAGTAGTACCACGGGCAAAAAAAATTACCCGTGGTAAGCACCGTTTTCGTATAATAAGACTTTAGTAAATACTTACTGTACGGCCACATGAATCACTACGGACAAGCTTCAAAATCGAATTATATATCAACATGAATCAGATTTTGAGGTTAGTTAAAGCAGCACTTTATTTCGTTAGAGCTAATACACATAGGTAGTTCATACCTATACAATTATTAAAATAATAATTATTGCAATCAATTAAAGAACGTTATTATAGCCACATAGTAAAGAACAAGAAATCTCGAAATTATAAAGCAAGTCAAAAACACAACGAACTAGTGAGTAGTCAATTGACATGTGTTAACGTTGTAAATTGTGAAAGAAGTTATGAAAAACATGATTTATACAAATAAATAAATGGCCATACCTACATAAAATTGACTCAATTCTATTCGATCGAGCAAAGGTAATAATAACTATTCGTATATATTTTACTTCATTTGGTTTTGTTTCTGAAAATACTTTCAAATATTAATGATTTGTCCGTCGAAAACTGATATTTGATGAGAGTGTTATAAAATATGTATATAATTATGACGTAAATCAAATCTTTGTTGGTCATGGGGCGATTTTCGACATTGTCCTTTACCCAAAATACTTAGATTCTTTGATGAGATGATGATGGCAAGTTTCTTTAGTAAGAGCAGCAGATTTCACGAACGTGAAAACAATTTGAACCTAAAATTTTAAAATTTTACAATAAGTAGGTACTTAAGTACGTATATAAATTTTAAACAAAAGGAATGATAATTTAGAATTATACATTCTAAAATATGTCATATTATTCCATACTGTTGATTTATTAAGTCATCATCTTACTAGTTTCGGTTAGGTTATTTATGTATGTACGTACTTAAGTCATAAAAAAGCGGAATTGTTTTTTTTTCAGATCTTCACGGGAATCTTATAGGGATGATCTACGTCTTTGTTGACTGACAGTTCGATAGTATTAGTTTATTTATCACACTGTACTGTAACGTCATCAATATCACCTGACAGCTTGGAGCGTTTAGGCGCGAAATTTAAACAAACTAAATAAATCGGATCTTTTTTCGAAATTAATGAATAAAATTTCATTACATTTTTTTTGTAATAACAACGTGAAACTATGTATTGAAAACAGTCCTAAAAATTCGTCATCATCTCTATTCAGCGATTACAATGGACTATAATGATTTCTCTGTAACTGATATGACTAATAGTTTTTATTCACTTACTTCCGATGTTGAAAGATCACCAAGTATCTGTCAAACAAGAACTATTTTGAGTGAGATATGCTTTTCTTTGCAGAAATATTCCTATGGAACCTTAGAGCATTTAAGTTTGGAACACTTACAAGTGCGTGCGAGTTAAATCCTATTGCCTGAAAAAAACAAAAGAACCATCGAAATCTTTATAAATCCTTTATTGTCATACACATTAAAATTTTGGTTAAATTAAATTGTCATAGGTGGGCAGATATCTCTAGTAGAGATCTTTGCCAGCCAACCCTAACAGGGCTTTATGGTCTATCTTTATGGTCCGATTCAACAAAATAAGAAATGTTTATCCTCTCACCTCTGCGTCCGCCATTGTACCTGTGCACTGGGTATAGTAACAAATAAAATATAAATGATTTGTTTAATTTTTTGGAAATTGTAAGTCTGTATACACCCATACAAAGGCGAAAGAATATATTTATTAACTAGGTAATCACGAAATTCTTATACTAACTTGCCCTTTGAAAAAAATTGGTTTGCACGTCAACAACTCGCTTACGAGTCAGTATTAAGGAAGTAAGTAAGAATTTGTGCGTAGGTAAGTACTTGCGGGTGGAAAACTCTTGAAATATTTTCATGGAACAACAAACCAACCAACCAACAACAACGAACAACTACTTACAGGACTAACAAATTGAAAGAGACCTTGCCTCGCATAGGGTAAAGATTCATATGATTTGCTCTTTTAGATTTAAAAACAAATTAAACATCATAATATGTTAAGATGTTTACCTACATAAAATGTATGATTACTTTTGTCTTTTGGGACACAGAATGTGTCTTTAGAAAGAATGGCTGTGTGTTATAATGATTTTTTTGTCGTAACCACAGAATCCGTGTTCTGTGGTCGTAACCATGGAGAATTTTTTTTCCTTATTCCGGTTGACCGGACCACTGAACCGTACCACGGGCAAAGAGTAGTGCCGTGTGAAACCGTGTGCAACTGCAACAGTGATGCGAAGGCATGTTTTACATCCTAGTACTTGAAGTTGCTTCATAATGAATTAGTATATTTTATTTGCTTATATTAAGATTATTAATCAACTCACATTCGCAACACAATCACCGCCTCTACACTAAAATTGAATTTGTTATTAATAATTTGGTTATTGTTCATAAGAAACAACAATTAGATTATACATTTACAAGAAATACGTGGTCGAGCTATTAAAATTTTATCGAATATCTAACAGAACCTGAGAAACTGACTGACTAACAGAAGATTCGATAATCTTACTTTTTTCGTCGTGGGAAAATATAATAGGAATTTCTTAAAGCGTCTTTTTGGTGTATAATGGGTCCTAAATAAGACCTCAAGGGACCCAGACCCAGCCCTACTTAGCTTGCACACGGTGTTCCCTGCTTATCAAAGGATGAGGCTCTGGCGCATCTCATTAACCTTTACTGAGTCAGCGTTGAGGGAGATGGCTCAAAATCCATCTGAGCCCGGCCCGAGGCCTATGCCGCATTGGTCATTGGCTGATATGATGACGATGATATAGCCTTCAGGAATTCTTTTAGATTTGTAATAAATTTCAGCTATATAATTGTTAAGCGTGATAAGTTTTATCGAAAGAGGTACGTATCTATGTTACGGGTAATGCTAGAAGATGGAGTAAACCTAGGTTTATCCGGGTTGACTTAGTACTACCCAAGCTTATTGGGTAAAGTCCGAATAATAAGTAAAATAAATTTTAATCCGGGGTTTACCCATACTCACCTAGGTCTACCCAACTCAGGCTGGGTAATGTTAAAAATTTGTTTCTTGTCTAAAAATTTTTTTTTCTGGTGATATATTTTCGATATCAATCAGTTTATCATTTCACACAGAAAACTGATTCCTTGAGAACATTTCCTCAATAGTACCACGTTCGTTTCCTAGCCTATACAGATCATCAGCTTTTTCTACAACTGCCATAAGCACGTTCCGAAACTCGCCTCTTCCTCTATCGACATCTGGTATTTGGACTCTTACCGTATCTCCAACAGAACATGGAGGAAATTTTAAATTAGATAAGGCTTTCATTTTTTTTAGCTTGATTTTCTAAGCTCAATCGGGCAGATAATCTATGTTCAGTTATATTTTGTTGAGTAGTACAAATTTCACACAAGTTTATTTCTTGTGTACTTGTGCCTGGGTTCATACATCTACAACACTCCATTTCGTCATTCTTTTTGGCCGTTTCTTCTGAACTTATTTCTAGTAAAACTTCCCTTTCACTTTCTTTTGTATTTAAAACTTCTGTTTCGATTTCGTTTCTCATCTCCTTCTTCTTTAAGTGGGCATTCTGTGATTCTACGACTTCTACGGCTCGTTTACAAGTTAACGCACGCAGCTGTACAAACTTTGTCAAATGATCTTGATAGACCATTATGAATTTGAAGTCGCCGTCAGGGTTAGACTGCATGTCAATTAAATCTACTTGACAGCGACTATTCATTTCTGTTGACAGCAATGGTTTGACAACAATTCCTTTTTTGGCAGACTTTAACTTTTTTGGCATGGTTCGCGGGTTAGGGTACATGTTCTTGAGTAACATTTTTATATATTTTTTTTACATTCTTTTTCCATTCGATGTTTTCCTCCATGTCCAACAGCCAAATGAGTTTCATGCAAAATATCGAACATCTCATTGTTGGTCACGTAATATTTAATTGTTGTCTCACTTGAAGATAGAGGAGCAATCAGTTTCTCGACGCCACTTACCGAACACAAATCAAAACGCTTCAATCGCCGGTATTGTAAAGTCGTTTTCGATTTAGCTTCTTTTGCACTTTTTACCGAATTAATTATTTCCAAATACTGTTCGTAATTATAACATAGACTAAAATTGCCTACAAAAATCAAAATGCTGCCAAAAGTTACTATTCCACGCGGACGAATTCGCTGGCACAGCTAGTTAAAGATAAAACCAGAGATTGTACAAGGAGCAATTTGGTACATGATGGTAGAAAGTACAGTTTAGTGAGTTATCAACGCCTGATTGAGGTGTCAACTGATTGAGGTATCAACGCCCAAATCACTGGAGCTGTAATTGTGGCTTTATTAAAGTTCGCAGAAACAGCTTAGTCTATTACGAGTATATAAAAATATCTTGTCACAGTGTTTGTTATCGAACTTCTCCGAAACGGCTTGACCAATTTTTACAGAATTTTTGGAAGGTCAAATAAAATATTATAGTCAATTTTTCATACCCCTAGGTGATAAGGGTGGCCCTCTCCAGAAATGATTGAGTGCTGAGCTTTATTAAAGCGAAACGTAGTCTGCGGGCACAGCTAGTATTATATAAAAGTAAATATAAACATTATTATTACATTATTATTAAGTAAGTGTAAACATTATTAAGTATAAACATCATCCATAAGTGTCTCGAGTGTAAGCAATAAGTATATGAATGTCAGCGTACTGACGCTAAGAAAGAGGACCTGTTTTGTTGGGTCAACATCTAAATTTGCTGTTCCTTTATCCGTAAAAAGAATTTAACCCTTTCGCTGACAATAACTCTTGAAATTTTGTATCAAAACGCTCTCGAAAAGTACGTGCACTCTGTTCGGTCGCCATGGGCGCCGGCGGAGAAACGCGGGCAAGTGCAAGCGGCGCAGGGGAACGCGGGCCCCCGCGATTTGCGCCACGGGCTCGAAAATTACGCAACAGCTAACAATACCCAGCCAGAGTTGGGTAGACCTAGGTGAGTATGGGTAAACCCCGAATTAAAATTTATTTTACTTATTATTCGGACTTTACCCTAGAAGCTTGGGTAGTACTAAGTCAACCCGGGTAAACCTAGGTTTACTCCATCTTCTAGCTTTACCCGTAACATCTACATTATTCACGTATTTTCAAAATTTACCTTTGCAGAACAGTTTCGGCTATTTGCTGTCTGTGAAAAAGTAGAAAGCTATAAGTTACAAGATTCGAAATATTTTTATTCAACAAAGTTGCAGCTTGCATTTTTGACGAGATAATGCTTGAATCCGTTTAGGTTCTACATAGTAGAAAGAATACAAAAAATAGTGGAACTTTGATATGATTATAACATTGAGAGATTGCTATCGCCAAAATGTAATTCTAAAACATACATTATGACACCAATAGGAATTATTTCGTTTGATTTCTATATTTTGTGTCTAACTTACTTCATACAAAGATATAAAAAATACTTTAATTTGGTGAAGGAAGTATTAGTTTAATTATCAGAACTCAAGCAAGTCGCAGCGTTGGTAAGCTCCAACTAGGGCTTGGCTCGTCTGTAGTGTTGTCGCATTGTGGACCCTACCAAACCTTGGGGGTGTTAGTGAGTATGCCCGGCACTCTGTCGGGTACAGTGCGGTCATGTATTTCCTCCCAAAAAGACAAGAGCTCCCACTAGATGGACCCGACGATGATCTGGTGAAGGTTGCGAGAAGCGCATCAGGACCGAACGGTTTGGATATTCTTGGGGCGGCCCTTTGTCCAACAGTGGGCGTACCTTGTCCAGTGTTCTCCATTTACGAGGAACGGTAAAGAGTATTCCGCGTGATGCCATTACTTTGGCCAAACGAGATTTCCTCGTGGTTCCACTATTGGGTCAAAGTAGTGAGACCACGGGTAATGACCACAAAAATAAGCTTATGTATTTCAATAAAAGTTGGAATAATTACTTAAAATTACATTCTTGTACTCTACCAGCTCCTGGTAATGTGGCAGAAGCATGGCGATGATGTGAAGGATGTGTCAGTAAGGCAAGTATTTTTTTCTATTCGTTGAAAAATAACCTATTGAAATATAACCAGTCAGTAAGTAACGTCTTAGAATAATAACGTAAGAGTCTTACAAAATTTAGTTCTTGTTGCGCTTCTGTGGTGGATGACAAAAATACCTGTTAAAATAAGCGATTGAATAACCGAGCACTGCAACAGATTAAAATTGTATTGAAAATTTAAACTCACTTTAGTATAAATGAAATATGAGATTAGTATAGTTTGTTTCACGAACATCGTATATTCTATGATGTTAACATCTGAACAAGTTTTGTTGATTGGTAATTAACATGAATTCGACACAAGTTCTACGTACTCGTAATCTTAATTCTTTTGCAATGCACGATTGCTCTTAAAATTAGTTAACTTGCATTTCTTTTCAATGTCTTTTTACATTGGAATGAAGTAATTATTCTATACGGTAACAGTTTATTTTACTTTTTATAATAATTACAACGATAGCGTAATTTCATGGTCTTGATAATGCTGTCATTGGAATGAAATTCTTTGTTTTCCTTTTATTAAGCGGATAAAATGTTTTTTTTTGCCGCCTAGTGCCCTTTGGCCCTAAATCTTATACGACACGGTCTGACAGAGTGGTGAAGTCACCCAGTAGGCTAAATGATAGTCAATGAATTATTTTATTTGTTTGTTTTTAGTTTTACATTATTACTTAACTTCTCTGTGTCTTAATTTCTATATAATTTAAAGTGTCATCTTTGGTAGAGCTGAACTCTTTATATTGGAATGAACTATAAAATTATCGGAAATAGTTTATTTTCATTTCTATAATAATTTATACACGCAGTACGGGTACCAGGTATCAGTTGGTTTTAGAAATTCGTGTTAGTGGGCACAGCAAAAACTAGCTAAAACCAACAAATGTGTACGTATTGGTTTTTCTTATTTAAAGCTCGTCCCTACACTAACGTAGATTGTAGAGATGGCACACATAGGTTGGCTAGCTGGAACTCTTTTGGGACTTTTGGAACTTACACTTAACAATGATCTGTGATCTAAGTGTCAATCTTGGAACTGAGTTGTATTTATATCTCATTTTCATTTTATGCGCATTTTATCATTTAGGCACTGCAATGGTATCTACACGGTACTCTCTATGTCGGTAATAAACTAGGTTTGGAGGCATGTCGCTACCTACAGGTACGTATTTGAAAAGCTTGCCAGCTAACCTCATTCTGCATTGGTGTGGTATGGTAAAATTAAATATACCACTGTTTACAATGAATTTTATTTCATCCTGTTTGATACTATGTTAACATTACAATTTCACAACGAATCTAATCAATAAGTTCTTTTCATAACTGATGCTATTCTGAAATATGAGTACATAAATGCATTATAACATATTTAATAACAACAGTAGATTGGTCAAGAAAGTAAAGAGACAAGAGTGAAATCAGAAGGTAACCGTTCTATAATAAGTTTACATCTGTAATAGATATACAACTATCATCGCTATTATTTACATTTTTTGAAGTAAGAGGAAAGGTATTTGTATAGTTATATACAAATACAGCAGTTTGCTGAATTTCCCCTTTTTGAAGTAGAAACTAGTTGATCCCGCTTACATTACACAGCTCTTTAGCCAACAGTCTACTACACTAAATCCTCCTTTTAAGTACATTGTTTCATATAAATTTACAGTTTTTTAAATCACTACATCGATAGTAGTAGATTACATACAAGTAGAGACGCAAGAAGTTGATATATAGTTCCTTAGATTAAATGGACAGAAGAAGAGATAGATACAATATTTTAATTTTTGATTTTTCTACGTCCATTTATTTCTAATAACGGAACTAAGGCGACGTCCCCACATGAGATGATATCATACAATAGTTCCCTGCAAATGTTGGGGGTCCTGAGTTGGGGCGGGAGGAAGAGTCAGCCCCATGGACGATGTCGACGGTAGGGCAGCTGCTATATCCTGATATCCGGTCAGTGGGATGTTCAGACCCGGCAATCTTTCCGGAGGACTCTCTTCGGGCGGTGTTACTTCTAAGCCAATACTGCCGTTAAGAGCAATTTTGATGGCATTCGCATTTTGTTGTTGCTGCTGTTGCTGATGCTGAAGAAGAGAATTGAAATGCGAAATACCAATTTCTTCGAGACTGCTCTTTCGGCGACGTGCCCCGACGCCACTCAGTCCTTGCCTCAATGAGTTGGAGCGCCGCAACAGGATGTCGTCGACTACTCTAAGAGAGTTTGAGCGGCCTCTGAAATCTGTGACTATTGTAGGGCTGTCGGGCAATGACAATGAATTGGCTTTGGTAGTCGATAGAGGTGGAGCTCGGGACTGTGTTAATCCTATGCCGGATCCCCTCCTGCTCGCCACGCCTTGTGCTTGTATTAACGCTTGAGAGCAAAAGCTAATGTTTGACTTTCTTCGGCTATTATGTCGTTCAAATGTTTTTTGGGCTGAGAATGGAGAGGGCCGAACAAGATATCTGTAAGAAATTATCGGATTACATAGAATAATCCTTTCAGAAACTTCCGATATTAAAGAAGCACTATATAATATATGATACGTACATAATGTCACCATCCTGCAAGTTTAAATCGCAACTTGGGTTAATGATAACGTATGACAAGCTGTTTCGTTTTTCGCTAACGTCGTCGTAATCAATGCCTGTGAGATTTAAAGACTCCATTCTCGATCTTACTAAATTGGCTATTTCAGCTCTTTCAATTTGTTGAATATGATTATCTCGAGCTTCGTCTGCAAGACTTGTAGAATACTGTGAACATAAGAACCAGTCATACTTTTTGTTGTATTATACTCGTGAATTTGTATAGACATCAACAATAATGAAAATAACTTATTTAATTTCCTAAGTATGCCATATTGGTGCTGCCTACACAAAATGGCAATATAACATGCATTTTATGCGTTTATGAAATTGCCCAGCGTATAGAATATATGTTTTGATGATTTAAGTACATATAACTGTAATGTCTCTAAAATTCCAAAGGGTGTATAAAACGTGTTCATGTTGAAAACACGTACACAAACAAATAGCATATGTATTGGTTCTAAATCTAAATCTACTGCTAAAACTATGTCTATAAAGTTTACTAATAAGTGCACAATGCATTATTATTTGCAGTCGTCATCGTGAACTTTTGCCATTAGATGATTGAATAGAAGAGTTGTATGAAGTATGTACAATTGTATAGTCTTTTATCTGCAAAACCATATCACCAACTATGTGGATCAAATTTATTACTTTAAAATGGTAGTTAAATTAATGTTATCAGATAATTATTAGTAAATGAAACCCAATCAAGATGCTACACGAACTAAAGTAGTGTTGAATAGGGTTTTTTAAATTACTGTTTTACTAAAAAACTGAATTTCAGTAGAAACTTGGCAGTTGTTTCCAATGGGCTTAAAACAATAGCGCAGCGATATCGTAGATTAAAAGTAGTTTCTCTGTACACACTCAATAATCAACAAGATTGAAACTTGGATTTAAAAAAAAAAAAACACGTTTGTAAGAATTTGGCGATTTTCCTAAGATTTTCTGTAAAAGCTAGTTGCTCGCCGTAGGCATGAGAGCAACGTAAGGGTCCCCTGCCTAGATCTTCAGATATTTGACATATTCCCGTGTTTAGATGTGGGCTATACTTACTTACCTACTATGGTATGGAAGACACCAGTCTACGCGATAAGTACTGTTGCAGAAAAACTGATACCTACAGAAGTACGTAAGTATATTGTATTACAATACTGTATTAGTTTTAGGCTCCTGTTTTATAGGATTGAATTGTAAAATAAGCATAATTTTTATAATTTTATTGATGTTTGAGCTATGTAAAATGCTTTTTACGTTGTTTCGAAATGTAACAAAGTGTCAAACCACTACAAGTCGCCAATTAAATTGTCAATGTATGTTTGCTATATACGAGTAATTCCCCAGTTTCTTTTGCTATCGCATTTACACTTTTGCACTAAAAGTCATATGGAAATTGGGAAAGTCAATGGCTCATATGAATTTTGACCATTTCTCCATTTTCCATTTAGTTATTAAGTTATCTTAGTTATTAAGTTATCTTAAAATAATAAGAACGACAGAAATAATATATTTTTTTACACCAAATTTTTTACACAATATTCATCAATATTTTTCTTTTATCAGAAAGGGTACTTATTATTTTTAATACCAAAGTTGGTTTGGTTGTAAATTTGGTGATATTTCTTGCTTGCCGCCCTGTGTAAAATTCTTTATGATCCCTACGTCTAACAAAGAATTCCTATGTCATTGCATTAGAAGTTGGAACTGTAGAGCTTAAGTGGACCTTACCGCCGGCGTGCGCTCTCCGTAGCACCCGCCGAGGCAGCTTGTGGCCTCCCTGCGCCCGCAAGCCGGGAAACCCCCGCCATCTGCCTCCTCCTGCTGCAACTATTGTGTCACAGTTTTTGCCAACTTTTTCCTACGATTATTTGATTGCAACATCGACACATCCCAACTCAAGCTGTACATTAATCGCATACTCTAACATAATAAATTTTGGTGCCAAGTTTCTGTATTTTTTTTTCAAAATTTCTTGCTATCCCTTTAGGTACGTATTTATTATAGTGTAATAAGTTGGTGACAGGAACGTATCACAATGCCTACAAGAAGTGTGTGAATATTGCGTTATTTATAAAGCATGCAAAAAGCATAAGCGATTGCGGTTTACAAGTGCTATTTATGTAAATGTCTATATCAGTATACCTGGTAATTTGTATGTATTCCAGTTCAGTGTCACTCTAAACTGTTGTCATACTTGACTGCGGAATTTCGATTTAATAGTCATGCAGTGAACAAATTTTTGTAAACGTTTATTCTATTTGTAAACATTCAACGTATTTTTCTGGGAATTAGTATTATGAAATTTTATTTTCAGACTTCTATTTTATGAGTTGGTTGGTACAGAACATGCAATACACATACTACTACAAATAACACAAATGCGGGATTGCGATCATCGAGTAAGATTAAATAAATAACATTTTATTTAGTAATGCCAATATTTCCCAGACGCGTATAATGGTGTTATTTATTAGTTTATATAATTGTTTATCAGTGTCCATACTAAAGCTGAAACTTTGAATAGAGAAGAGAATTCTGGCTGCAGCAGTTTGCACAAATCATAAAATTAAAGCACGTGTATTTCATGAGGTACAAATAAGGTATCGCGTGAAAAATAGAAAGTTTGTAAAATACTAATTGACTAAAACACAGACACGCCACAAGTGGGCTGAAGATGTAAATGTTTGTAGGTTACAATTATTTGAAAATAGTGACGCATACGCGGTATAAAGAGAAAAAGAATTAAAAGTTCAACCCGAAATACCGTCCAAAGATATGGACTAGGTACTACTTAGCTACAGTATAGATAGAGAGTCGTAAAATTACAATTTGAACGTTACAGTGTATATGTAGTATAAATCGTTCAAAATAGCGATTAGAAGTTGGCAGAAGGACTGTATTTAAGAAAATTTAAGTTAAATGTGAGAGGAGATTCCGACTCACCGATGCACGTGAACGCGATGGTCGCATTCTCGCGAGGCGTGACCATAACCAGTTTGTTGGACTCCGTGGCGACATACTCACGTGGTGGGAGGGATCGGCTAAACTTGTGTCCTGAGTACGATATATTCCTATAGGGATTTCGCAAGTTGTTGAACACAACTTTTGATACAGCCGACCATAGGTCCTAATCCACATATCTTCTTTTGTTATTTTCATCTGTTAGAATGTTAACGTTAGCGATTGAATGAAGTGCAGGTTAGGTAATTAGTGTTCATTATAAGAAGTAACAGGTTGAATTCGCAACATTAACTTATTTAATTAAGCTAGTTAATACAGTAGTTCGCAAGCACCAGGCTATGAAGATGCTATAGCTTTATTATATTAATGACGTTTAAAAATAAACTCACCGATGTTAGGAAACCTGACCCTGGAGCCTGATCCACTCCCAATAAAAGCCTCACAAAGGTGATGACGTAATCTTTTACGAAGGCTTGATACAGTAACGTGTCTAGCATCGACGCTGAAAATACTGATCCAGCAGCAAACGGAAGGCGAAACATGTAAGAAATATGTGAACCTCTTTCCTTCTCTCTCTGCAAAAGTGCAATAGAATGTTGAAATCTATAACTATGTGAAATCTAAAACAAATGAAATTTAAAATCTATAATTCTAAATAGAATACAAATGTCAATTAAAAATATTGTAACACTGTCAAAAACCTTTTCCATTTTTGAGAGATGCAGCGCATACTTGTCATGAGCACGAAATTGCATGAAACGCATGTTAGATGATTGTGACAACTCCGTTATTGATTTAATTGATGGGAAAAATCTGTAAGAAAGAAAACGATCGTTTAGAAAATTTTACTAAATACCACTGTGAAATTCGCGTCGCAATAAGAGTAATTAACGCAATAAGATATAGAGTAAATAAAATGATGTGTAAATCGCACGCGTAGCATTTTATCGCATAAGCCAATGATCTCGCTTATGCTTATGAATACAGAAGGATATTTGTAGTAAGATAAATGAAAATATTTTTACTTGAACATAGTTTGAACCGCGACTATAGTGTTACAATCTGCCAGACTGTCTTCTTCGGCAGAGTTGGATAGTTCCTTGTTGACGACCACAACATTTTCAGCCAAAGTTATTCCAGCACGTAAAAGATCATCCAAACTGTGAAAAATTTAAAAACTTGTCATCGTCTCTTTTAATATTTTTTCATGTGTGGTGTTAATATTGTAGTACTTACCAATCTATAGAACCCAACATCCAATATACTAACGGAAAGTACGATATGGCATCCAAGAATGCTATATCCGGCCTGCGTTCGAGCAGAAGTATTATCGGATTGAGCGATGTTTTAGATCTGAAATGCGCTCTAAGAGGAATGATAAAATTGTATATTCCATTAGAGGCGTAGTCTGCTGCAAGTATGATTGTTTTATTTTGCCATTGATATTCCTTTGCGTTCCTGTAAGCGCAATGCTCGCAGACTTGTGCTAGTTGCAAGCAGCATAAAGGTTTTTTCTCTTTTAACAAATAGCACAATGTCGGGCTTACTCCAATAAATGGTGATACGGGTGGGAAACCTTTCACGATCCTGTAAAAAATCTCAATGTTCATATATGTGTTGAAATTTAATCGGGCGAAATGTATTCATTATACTTAATATTAAATAAATACGAATAAGTATATATTCACTTTAGTCATTGGATACTTTGAGAATTTTCAGGTTAACATTTTTTTAAACGTAAGAATCAATCCGTAGCGGTATTAAGAGCAGGTAATTGAACCTCATTATGATAGATCTATTAAAATACACATTTTGAATGTTAGTCACACAGATAATATTTATTTTATCGAATTCTACCGGATTGAAATTATTACTTTTTATCACAATGAAAATGAACAAGATTTTTTTAAGAACATTTCCTTTAAACTAAATACTTATTGTTGGATTAACTGATTTTGTGTTCAAATAAAATATAAATTAATCAAGTAGTTGTAGTAAGTAAATGAAACTAATCGAAAATTACCGTGTTATATTGGCAGTCAACATGACAAAGTTAAATATACTTATTTTGTTTGTCAGGCATTAAAGCAAAGCAAAAATATTTTAAAAAGTTGGAAAATTATTACAGAAAACTTACATAATAGCACTCAATGAAGATATGATTTTATTAGGTATACATTCAACTAACATCTTAAAGGAAATAGGTGAGAGGGATGTGAAACATCTATTATTAGGTGCATTTAAACGTAAACTAACACTCAACATCAACAAATTATTTCATGCTTTTTGTGATGCCTTATTATAAACACACAATCATAATTTAAAATAGAAATTGCAATATAAGGTCTATCAAAAAAGATGTGTTGATATTTGAAGAGATTGCTAAGACCATCAAACAAATATTACAACTTTCACTATGGAAATAACTAAAATATGAAATCTGATGTTTCATACAAAACTCCAAGACCTGTGTACTTGACCAAAATGTATGGCTTAGCTGATTGTTCCGCGATTTCACAGATTGTTCCGTAGTAAAAGTTGTTTAGTTTGATGGTCTGAGCAGCTTATCCAATTAATAACACATTTTTCTGTCATAACTACCCTATACAGTAACTATTTCCTTGATGTTATTTAAATTATAATGATCGTTTACGATAATGTATAGTTTAATGGTCAATGTTGACGATTTTTTATTTCAAAATTTCATTAGCTTATCTTACCTAGTGTAATCGTTTCGCCACGCGCTGTGCACGATGTCACTGCCTGCTAGCGACGAGAAGCTGCTGGTGGTGACGTCATCACTGGAGGCAGGGTACGGGCCGTGCAGTTGGGATTTACACTCAGGGGTATATACAGGTACACAATGCAAACAATTGCTTAGAGTTGTCGAAAGTATCTTTTGATATGAATGGATAATATGGCAAAAAAGCGAAAAATGGATAATCGTGCAATAGTGCTTCTCACTTTGAATTTTGGAAGAAACGTCTACAAAATAAATGTTCATCGATATCATACGGTGAGTTGGTTGACAAAGATCGACTTAGTAAGTATAATAAAAAAAGACTGAACTATTAGCGAGTTTTGTATGCATACTTGCATTATTCATCGAAAGCCCCTAAAATATATATATTAGCAATCTATTTCTAGATTTATATAATAACACTTAATTACCGTTAATGTAAGCTTCAGTAGCAAAATTAAACTCATTTTATGTGCTTCAGAATATTTAAAAATTAAGCCGGTGTATTGTCCGGTCTGGTGACATATTATGAGGACGAGAAAAAATTAATTATATCTCCATTTTTTTGCATTACATAGGAGGAACCTATTAATTTCCGTTAAATGTATGATTTGAATATATACGGTTACAAAATGTATAAATAAGCATTTATGATTTTTAACAAGTGACGGAACAACTGTAATATGCATTATCACTTATCTCAAGTTTGAAATGTGAGAAGAATAACCAAATTTGCCTAGCAAACGTAACAAAAAGCAAAGCCAAACACTTACATGTAACAATGGTGTAGTGTGCGGTTTTCATGCAGCTTGCGTGATCCTGGTTTTTATCTATAGAGAGTGAATAATTGCTCAGGCTATACTTGAAAAAAGATAAAAACTTTTAAAAATTCACACATGGGCGTTAATTTGTAAATTAACGGCCATATTATACATAGGTAAGATAAAATTAGTACTTTCTAAACTATTGAAATATCGAGGAGATATCGGCGATAGAATAAAGTAATTACTGTGTGAATGCACAAAATCAAAATGGACTGTTCGTTTAAAAATAAAATTGTAATATGTTTTTATTTGCTACTTACATTGAAAACAATGGTATATGAATGTATGTTGTATAAAAAAGGTTGTAAAAATGCGTGCGCATGGGATGCATAAGAAGCTTATGATGGTGTTGTTCAGCTTACGCTATTTTTTCAGATGGAGACCTCCACGGCACATCGTCCTCTAACTCATCCTCACTTTCATCTACCTCTGCCTCATCATCTTGATTTTCAGAAGCTATATTCAAACTACTCGTAACCATATCGGGAACGGGCAAAATAGATGGTCTTCTGCTTCCTGGAACGTTTTATTCATGAAACGTTGGCTATTATTAACATATTACATTACTTGGTAGTATAATAACTTTAAACTCTCTTTACCTCTGCGATAGTTTAGTGCATCTGGGCTTAGAAGATTGGGATTGTCAGGCCTGGGTAGCAGTAAATGACTATCAGTTGCGCTATCAGTACCTGGCGAATCTTTTAAGCAAGTTCTAGAATCTGATGTAGATGCTCCGTCACCTTGCTTAGCTGTTAAAAATAATTTACCGCATTAGTGTATATTCAGGCATGAAAATAATAAGATTTGCGATATTTTTTCCTATTCTTTTTCATAAATCTGCTTGAGCTATTTTAATTTAGCAAAATCTAACGAAAATACGATCTTCTAATTCAAACATTCAATGAGTTATGTAAAATGCTTTGTGATTAGCAATAATAAACATAAATTTTGAAACTGAATCGCTACGAATTTGCATAATATTTAAAAACCAATCATATTTAACTCAAATTAACATAATCCCAATTACAAATAATGCCAACCGCAACCAACATTTAATGTACAAAAACACACCAGATGAACTTAAGTAATTTGTCTGATATTATGTTACAAATTTGTTTGTACAAGACTATTTCTTTAATTTCATATCTCTTTTATCTATAATAGTAGCTTACTATCCATTGGCATAATTAGAGTTTTTTTTCTGGGGTAGGCCTGGCGTTTGAAACGGTAGCCTAACATCCTGGGGTTGGCACTAGACCATACTGGGATGGGCACGGCCCAACTCTATATACGCCTATGCCTATGATATTATCCTGTCTCCAATATCATCTTGCATTCGGTGCATATCGATGCCGTAAAGTCATTCAGATCGTGTTTAATTCCTAATAATGCATTTTTTAAATAAGTAGGAGTAGGTACTAATGAAACTGTACCTAGATTAACCTCGGCTAAACGACACATTAAATATTGATACAGTTATCAAACTGAATAAATAGCTCTTGAAGATTTAAGGCTCTTTCAAATTTTCGGCTACCGTATTTAAAACTAAAGACTGTAAACATTATGTTTTGTTTTTGACAAGCACTGTTGAAAACAGACGACATAAAATAATCTCAAAGAACTGATCATATAAACAACTTTAAGTGTATTCCGTCGTTGCGTGTAGCACAAAATAAGTGTGTGTGGCATCATTGCTGTAGGTATAACTTTTCGATAGGTGGAGATTGAAGGTTTAACATTACCTAGACTTATTACGGGTAAACGCCGGGAGAGAGGTAAAACTCCAGTAATAATTTGAGTTATTGTATTTAAATGAATTTACAAGCTCGTCCCGTCACTTTATTTCGCGTACGGCGCTACTCCCCGTTACAAGTGGCGCCCAACGTGGGGCTCGAGCAACACCCTCGCCCTCTCCTTGTCTAGAAAATACTGATACAGAAGTTCCCCTTCTGTATGAGTATTCTCTAAGTAAATTAAAGTGCTAAGAAGGGGGCTTGTCCTATAAAAAAAAGAAATAGTAAAATACGATTAATGAAGGTATACCTAGTTCGGTAACAGACAATTTGACTAAGCACGTCCTAATTATTGGTAAGTTCCTTGCAGCTTCTGACTTAATTGGTATGGAAATAAAATAAATTAAAGAAATTAAACCTTTTTTGTTTGAATTCCTTTATAAATTCCTTCAAATCTTTATTTTTATTTTCTGTCGCGTAGTTACTTCTATTTTTAACTTTTACTTATTTTTACTTGGAAGAAAACTTGATCTATATTATATACTGGCTGACCCGGCGTACTTTGTATCGTCATATTTTTTAAATAAATTACTGAAATATTTGTTTAAATTATTGTAATTTTTATATTACACAAATTGTTCTGACAATAACGAATACATAAAACCAAGAATCATCCAATTTGGTGCAGTCGTTTGAAAGTTATGGGCGTACATACATTTCGAAGATCCATTTTTATTTATATATAGATATATAAGATACCTTGATTTTTCAATGACGGGGGGGGGGGGGGGGAGGAGTTCAAAGCCCTCTTTCTTACCTATGCCGATGTAAATGTGTGTACAACTGAGGGTATAAAGCTATGTGGGTCAGAACTGGATAGGTTTTAGCAAGAAAAAATAAATAGCTACTTTATCATCAGCTTTTTTTCGTGCACTGCAGGGCAGGTAATTAAAATATTAAACAGTAACGGCATAAATTACAATTAATACTTGATGTAGATACAGCATTATATTTTTCTTATATTCACAATAAAACGCATATCGATGAATAATAAAACGCACATATCGCTATCCGTCAAGTTGACAACACTGCTAACCCACAGAAAGAATTTGGGTGAATTCCCTAGGTATAACTTTCGAATTTCTCTCAACAGCCCTGCGAGCATGGACTTGTCGATCGACATATTATATCGATCGACAAAAGCATCTGTCCTTTTCACTCCTTAGGAATATCTGTCAAATTTATCGATTTTTGTCGAGTATATCGATCTTAGCTGTCAAATTTTGTTTATCGATAGTTCCATGCTTGCAACCTGTCATATTTATTTTGAACTAGCTATGCCCGCGAACAACGTTTCGCGTTAATTTATTTTTTCCCGACATCTTCAACAAATATTGTTAATGTACACAAAAATAAATACAAAAACTTAACAAATTATATACTAAAACCTTCCTCGAGAATCACGCTATCGAGTGGTGAAAACCGCTTGAAAATCGGTGCAGTAGTTTATGACAGACAGACAGACGCGGCGGGGGACTTTGTTTTATAATATGTAAGGAAATGGAAGAAATTTTCGAAAGTTTTGTTCGATTGAGATTTTCTAGTAAGGATTCGAGGGCCCCCTGAGCTTGAGGGCCCCGGGGCACTGCACCGCCTAGCCCCTGGGTAGCTACGCCACTGGTTGAATATAGTTTTATCAACCGTTAAATATAACTAATAAAAAAGTTAACACATATTCGATAAATATTTTCAATCTTCTTCTTATCTTATATATAAAAATGAAACGCTGTGTGTTTGTTTCGCAAAAACTCTGAAACGGCTCGACACATTCTTACGAATTTTTCTGTATGTATTTGAATAGGTTTAAGGAAGGTTTATACGTAATTTAATTGGACCCGGTAGGTGGTGCTGTAATCGGGCAGGACAACGTCTGCCGGGCCCACTAGTATCGAATAAAAATATCACTTCAATTCAAGTTGATTTTAACACGAGAGTAATATTAAATCTTACAGATAAATGTAACCGACTGATAAATTTTATCAACCATTAACGCCACCTCTATTGGCCATATCGTTAATGTAGGGTATCCATGATATCCAAGGGTTAATAAAAATCACAAATGAAGAAAGAACTTATATATTTGAGCAATAAAATAGTCAAGCCAATTCGTGAAATTAAGTGTTATATTTTATGTATTTAACTCAATGTTTTATAACTTGTCAATCACGAACAAATTTTCAATGAAATTTAGGTTTGTTAAAAATCTCTAAAAATACTATGCATTCTTTATCACAAAAATTATCACAAACTTATAACTATTATAAATAAATACTTTTTACCATTGAAACTCGACAAAGGGCTCGCGATTTTTCAAAAACAGTAAATAAAACAGTCTTTGTTTCACTGGGTGAAAAAAAATGAAAATGGAACATGCGCGAATATACGGATTATAGTAAGAAAAAAGGAAAACGTGCAAAGAGGTCGCACACTCTCGCTATAAAAACCACCAAAACGTAATAACTGGCTGTATGTAATATGCCTTAATTTAAAATTTTAAGAGTAATTATTTTCTCGCAGTCAATGATAAAAAGTAGAGTACCTAACACGTGAAAAGAAAATCATCTCGGCTCTTGTATCCCTTGACCAGCTCAGGATTATTATTATTATTGTTGTTATTGTACGGGCTTTCGCCTTGTAGGCCTTTTCACCTCGATCTAAAAGATCTATTGTGAATTATAGTACCGTTAGAGTATCTCCTTCAAGCCCAAACCCTCTATGAAATTGAGGATTTTTTGGGTTGGGAGAGTTTGTATTTCATCTGGTCTCATGATGTGTCTTCCCAGATGAAGGCTACGCCGATGAATCAGTGGGCTGCAGTCACACAGAAGGTGTTTAGGAGTTTCACGCTCCTGATTGCAGAATCTGCAGATGTCGTTGTCCCTAATCTTGAGGTTGAACATGTGTCTATTCAGGCCGCAATGTCCAGTTAAGGTTCTTACGACTGCACTGATGTTTTTCCTGTTAAGCTGCAGAAGCTCGTCAGTTAGTTTACGCGAGTAGCCTTGTATTAGTGCCTTCGCGTGTTCTTGCCCTGGAGTAGATTTCCAGAGTTCGAATGAGTTTCTATGAAGTTGTTCATTTAGAAAGTTGTGTACCTGGTTCTTTGAAATCCCACAAAAAGGTTCCGGTCCTATTTGTGGTTTTATAGTTCCAGTTTTAGCGAGTTCATCGGCCTTCTCGTTGCCAATGACACAAGAATGCTCAGGAACCCATCTTAAAACAATTTTGATTTTTGTCCTATAGCATTCAGGCGGGTGAGGCAGTCCTCTACCAGCTTCGAGTTTATTTGGCTCGAGCTAATGGCTTTTAGAGCTGCTTGACTATCTGAATAAATATAGATATGTTGGTTTGAGTAGTTTCTTTGGTTTATGATATCTGCACATTCAATGATGGCATATATCTCCGCCTGGAAAACGGATGCGTACCGGCCCAAGTTGGTACTTTTGCTCACCCTGGGCCTTAGACCATACACTCCGCACCCTACATCAAATGATTTTCTGGAGCCATCCGTATACCATACGAGGCTTCCATCCTCACAGGAGTTGAGATTCTCTTCCCATTCATCTCTGTGAGGGGTTTCCACTTTAAAATTTCTAACGAAGTTTACTCGTGGAAGCATGACATCGCTGGTCATAGCTAACATTGGATGATTCAGCACAGAGTCCTGAAGGGTCCTCAGTGTTTGAGAGAGCCAGTTAATGCGACAGCCTATGCCGACCCTATGTAGGCAAGCCTTCGCCTCCTTTTCTATTACTAGATTAAGGGGCGGCAGGTTTAGAAGGGCGTTTAATGCAGCTGCCGGTGTTGTGGACATGGCTCCCGTTGCCATTCGACATGCGGTTCTTTGAAGGCTATTTAGAGTGTCAATGATTGTCCTCTGTTTAGCCTTTTTGTGCCAAACCACAGCGCCATAGGTTACTACGGGCCTTACTATGGCGGTTTATATCCAGAGGGCGATCTTTGGGTTGAGTCCCCATTTTCCCAGTCCCCAGCTCAGGATACAACTTAGTGCCTCGAAAAGTTTTTCCACTTCTCGGGTAATCTACTATTAGTTTAGTTATTAGTAGGTTTAAAAATAGCACAAATTATCACTTAAGTTTACTAAACTTATTTCAAAGATAGAAAGATATTTCATTTCATTATCCGATGGAAAATGTAATTATTTTACGTAATGTTCACCAATGTTTGATCTATCCCTAAATTTAGCTGTTCATGTTGTTTATTCCTTGATTCACATCATGATGTGACCAGACGGGTATTGGCTAGTTTTATAAAACAAAAAAAAAACATTTCATGAAATAGCAATTTTACGATCTCGTCACGACATCTATATATAATAAGGGTTGTTATATCCGAGGTTACTTCATAATATTCTATTGTGGCACACAGCAGTGAGTTGCGGCTGTATAAATTTTTTACTAGGCTAATGAAAGGTCAATCTATCCGGGCTTATGGCGAAATAGCTTACTGATACCGTTCTACAAAGGAAAGGGAGACGTGAGAGATTGTAACAACTACAGAAAAATCAAACTTATGTCACATACTATAAAGACCTGGGAGATAATATTAACCAATAGACTATATGTCATCATAAATGTTACTTCAAACCAATGCGGCTTCTTTGCGGGTAAAGAAACCTCTGAGTCCTCTGACGCTACTCAAACAATTCAAATATTACTGGAAAAGGCGAAGGCGAACAACAGTAATCTACACATGATATTCATAGACTTTCAAAAGGCTTTTGATCATGTACCCCGTGACCTTATTTGGGAAGGGCTTAGAAGTAGAGGTGGCGTTAATGGTTGAAAAAAAATAAGTAGTTAAAAGTTAATAGTTGAATAAAAATATCAGATAATTTTAATGGTTGAAAATATCAGTTAACATTTTAAAATAAATACAATATCTGAATATTTTTCACAAGTTGATTTATTCACACTGATTTTCAAAATTAGATAGCCACACTATCGGATCCTAAATTTCTCGAACCGTCACTGTTGTGACTATAATTAGGAGTACTTTTTTTTTTTCTTTCTCGGGGGGAAATGCGTAACCGCACCGTACCCGCCGATGGCTAGGCGGCGAGCGTGTGTGGGGCTCTCCCGGCAGAGTGCCAGGCCTACCCACTAAAACCCCCCGGTGTTCTCCCTGCCCATAAGGGCGCGCTAGGTAAGGTCCACACTGCGACTCCACTGCCCACGTGCCCGGGCAAGCCCGACCGACTGGTCGGGCTATCGCCAAGGGGGGATTGCCCGAGAACACCAGGGCAATCCCCAGACGGAGGGCCTTACGGCGGCGTGCACGGGGCCAACCATGCACGCAGACCTCAGGATTTTGCATACCTAATAGAATAAATACTGAGGTGCTTCAACTTCAATGGTTGTACCCTTATATGATAAAGGTTTTGAGCATTACGTTTCAGCATTTTTAAACGTAGATATTTTGCCTCGCTCACAAATTAAGAAATCGTCCCGTAATCATATAAGTAACAACAATAAACAACAAATAATAACGAAAGAAGTCGCACATGAAAGTGTCAACGTCCGGCGAAAACATCGTAAATACCGATCCAAGCTATATTCTTTCCTTAACCTAACGTGATAGAGATTACTTAAAAAACGCAGCCTCGTGTGTCGCATGAAAGCGAGATAAATTCGTGTTACATTTTGTTGCATACAAATTCGAGCTTTAAACTCATGCACCTAAGGTTTACGTAAAGTTTTTACGGGAAATGAAATCAACTAGTAAAATGATATTTTTATTAGCACCGTGGCGGTCAATATTTTTATTAGTTTGGTCTGTGATGGAAATTATTCATAACGATAATTTTATCAGTCGCTTACATTTATCTATACGAATTAATATTACTCTCGTGTAAAAATCAACTTGAATTGAATTAATATTTTTATTCGATATGGTTGAAAATATTTATCGAATAATGTGTAATTTTTTTTGTTAGTTATATTTAACGGTTGATAAATATATTCAACAACACTACTTAGAAGTCAATTAGTGCCTGAAAAATATAATATTGATACAAGACATGTATAACAACGTTCGTTACCACCCAAGTTATCAGTCCAGCAAGAACAAGTGAGAGATTTAAACTAAACATCGGAGTTCATCAAGGTTCCGCACTTAGCCCACTACTATTTATTATTAACAATAGATTATTTAACAAGAGAGTGCCAACAGCCTATTCCCTGGAATATCCTTTATGCGGATGATATGGTCCTTATGTCTGATAATGTGGACGACCTGCAGAATAACTCCAATCTGTGGATACTCGTAACTGCACTTGGAGAAAATGGGCTCAGTATTAGCCGAAAGAAAACGGAACACATGTCGTGCCTGTTTGACAGAGTAACCGACCTTAATGCTATAAAAATCACACATCAATATTACATCTATTGAACAGTCGACTAGTTTAAATATCTAGGATCCATTATATGTAAAGATAGCAAAATTGATCTAGATGTAACACACAGAACTACAACTGGATGGATGAAATGGAGACAACTCACAGGCGTGATGTGCGACAGAAAGATGCCACTTAACACGTTGACGCGAACAGCGTATATATACGTCAAATTTTGGTAGATGTGGTGAAGCACAACGTTTTATAACGTTTAGCTAATAGGTGGTGCGTGGAGCACAAGGTAATAGCACAGTGCCTGTTTATACTAATCTCTATTAGTTCGTTTGTTGTACGACAACACATCAAACTCACAAAATTGTTGTGCTACATCGCTTCGAAAATTTTGTCTAATTTTGAAGACTCCATGCACTGGCAGTTATTGCCTCCTTGTAGACGCACAGCGTGAAATACGTCGTCGTTTAGCGCAGGTCGCGTCATACATTTAGTTGACCTGTGTGAGCCGCTGGGGAAAAACGCGCCGCATCCTAGGACGTCAGTGCTTTATAACATAGAACTTAAAAAAAACTACTGTCACGTGCTCTTAGCAGATCGCACTGGTAGACTTCTCTGGGCGTCGATCCTGTTTGTATGAACAAATATATGCGGCACGGCATCGAGTTCAGATAAAAGCATGTTCATGTGAATGTGTTAAAGTCAAAGGTAAACTGTATAAAACAGCAATAAGACCTGCTATGCTCCACGGTGCAGAATGTTGAGCTACCAATAAACAACACATAAATAAACTGTATACCTATAACTGAAATGCACATGTTACGCTGGTCAGCGGGAGTCACCATGTTGGATAAGATCCGAAGTACATCCGAGGTAGTTAAAGGGTTGCCTCCATAGTTGAAAAAGTCCAAGAAAAACGTATGCGCTAGTACAGTCACGTCATGAGACGCCCTAAAGAGCATATATTCAGACAGCCTTAAATATACCTACCGCGAAAAGAGGGCGCGGAAGATCTCCCGCCACTTGGCTAACAACGTCGACTGGACGTCAAACTGGCCCAAAATCGACGCACCTACAGAAATAGGATCAGGAGAGCTGACCATGCATACAGCGGGATAAGGCTTAGGAAGAAAGAAGAGTTATTGCGTACCGGTTTTTATTTTTTCTGACAACAATGAATTCGATTGACTTTAAAAGTCTATCAAATTGGGAACAGTAGAAAATAATTTCGCACATGATTTGTTTCGTGTGCAAATTCAAAAATGCGTCTCCTGGCCAATGTCTGACACTCTTATTAAAATTTTATCAAGTCACGTGACATAGTTCTAGACCAAAGTTCTTAAAATCTCCCAAAAAGAATAATAAGAGAATGCAATCTATGTGTTAATAAAATGATAAATTGTTAGCATCCAACAAAGGATATAAGCTTACACTAATACAATATTAAATACATTTAATTACCCTTCGTACTGAATACCGCTACTTCGTAAATATTTTTTAACGGATTACGGTCTGCCAAAAATTGGTTTATTTACCACTGGAGGATTTTCTCTTGCACTAGCATCTTGACATTCACAAAAGTAACCTAAGCGATATTTTGTATACTCGTACACATGAAGATTTGTCAAAAGTCGATGACCACATTCTAAATTGTTAATTAATTTGTACTGTACCAATTAATCGTGCAGCAGAATAGAAATTTGCCTTTATACCATCACACATTTGGATTAGAAATTGGGTGCGTGAGGGATAATAATGTGTGAAATTTTGATTTAAAAAATACATACGAATTTTTCTAAAAATAGAAAACAAAATGTTAAATATGTGTGCTCATCGAAGCGTTTTTATACTGCACTTTTCTGTTAACGTGTACGGTTTTTCATGTGTACCTACTACATGCGTTGTGAGATGTCTTTTGTCACGGTAATACGTGGGCCGCATTAAAAGTTTCCGGAATTAATATTAAAAAAATACTATTAATGATCAAAAATAAATTTATTGTTACTCGAAATATTCTCCCTTTGTGTCAATGCACTTTTTCATACGATTGAACCAGTTTTGAAAACATTTGTGCCACTCCTCCGTGGTGACGTCAGATACATGTTTTTCATACTCTTCGACAGCCTCTTCTGGTGATCAAATTCGTTGATCGCGTAATTGATTTTTGGGAACAGAAAAAAGTCACACGATGCCAGTTCAGGACTGTATGCAGGATGACTCATAAGTTGTAAGGTTTTTGCCTTCAAAAACTAATTAGTCTGTCTGGCCGTATGGGAACTTGCATTGTCGTGGTGCAAGATGATACGGCGTGTAGCCTTATTTACACGGAGTTTGTCAATAATTTCCGGTAAACAAATAGTCGCGTACCAGTCACTATTCATGGTACGACGATTTTCTAAAGCAACATTAACCACGTGTCCAGTTTTATTAAAAAAAGAAGCAATCATCCGCTTCGAGGCACTTTTCACGCGCGACACTTTGGTTGGTTTCGGCTCATCTCAAAAGACCCATACGCTCGATTGCTGCTTTTTTTGAAATCGTAGTTATAAATCTATGATTCGTCACCTGCTACTATGTTCGACATCATATGAAGGCCCTTCGTTGTATCTGGCAAGCATAATATATGCGGTCCGTTTTTTGAGCATCAGGGAAATTGTTTGAGCATCAGTCAATTGGAGAACACAGCTTTCTCACACTCAAATGTTTGTGTAGGATTGACTGTATTTGACTCATGCCTATGTGCAAAGATGTCCGGATCTTATGGTAGGTCACATGCCAGTCTGTTTCGATCATATGGCGCACAGCATCAACGTTTTTGTTGTTCACAGAGGTGCACGGGCGACCTTCACGAATTTTATCATGGAGATTGACAAGAACGCGTTTGAATTTTGCAAACCAGCTATAATTAGTCGTCTTGCATGGTGCTTCTTCGCCAAAAGTAGATTGAAGCCAAACGACGCTCTGCTAAGCTGTCCTTCACGAATTTTATCATGGAGATCGACACGACCGCGTTTGAATTCTGCAAACCAGCTATAATTAGTCGTCTTGCATAGTGATTCTTCGCCAAAAGTAGATTGAAGCCAAACGACGCTCTGCACTAACACTTAAATTTGTAAAAAATCATGCAATGAAAATTTGCCCGAGTTTAATCCATTTTAATGAATCACGCAATATTTAAAATGACGTCACAATGTGAAAGAAATTGACAATCAGATGAAGCAAATTGTTTTCTACGGCTAAAGAGCTCCATTTTCAAATGTAGTAATAACTTTTTAAATATTGTTTATTTAAATGGCCAATTCAGGAAACTTTTAGTGTGACCTATGATATTATAGGGACCGTGGTTTTTTCCTATCGCTACGCGACCAAACTATGCGCGCACTTTTAATTTTTGTATTTCGACTCGCTGGATATTTATGGTACAAGCTTCTTTCGAAAATATACCTCAAGTTATTTATTCATTTCTTAACGTTTTTGGCTTCTATCATATTTTAATAGTTTCATCAACACAAATGATGCATTAGTATCATGTTGCTGCATAAATAACATAACCAACTAAGTATAGTCAAATTGATATTCAGAGGTATATTGTTCATATTTACACAGCCGAAGTGAGTGCAAAACTTCATCAAAAATGATCACGTATACATATTAAAAGTAACTTTAAAAATCAATGCAATGTTTAATATGCGTACGTAGTCATGGTACCATAAGCAAATAAAACGACAATTCGCAAACTGAATGCATATTTTTAGAAGGCAAATATGAATTCGGCTTGCGTGAGGCATTTACCAACTGTGACACTCACAGCTAGTGACAGTAAAATTAGCGGATGAAACAGTATTAGCTTGGTTGATGCGTGATGGCGATGCGTTTGGTGTGGAACTCGGTGGAGCTTGGAGAATCACTTGTGGGAGTTCATATTGAGCGACGTTACTACCGTCTGGTTTTTTGGGCTGCCCACAACCTTCCTCTGCATCGCCAGTCTTCTTCTCGTTAGAAAGTAGGCTACATGCTGTTTGGTCTTTTGGTATCGATGGCTTAACATCCGTCTGCCTATCTGCTACTACGAATGCAGAGTTCTCCTCTTTTGTAATGCTCATATAGTAACAAGTGTCGCTGTTTTTCATAATATGTCGAGGACCAGGATTTAACAATATTGTGTCTTCGTAAAATTCTGGCAATTCTGCTGGACGAACGCCAACTAACGCAACGCCATACCTTTATAAGAAAAGAGATTTAGAAACATTATGACACCATATACATGTATAAAATATCTTCAACTAAGTAATTTTTACTGACTTCCTGTGAGAGTGAAAACTAGCGTATGTAAAGCTTTTGCCTTCATATTCTCCAAAAAAGCGACTATCTCCCAAAACGATATGATAAATTTCATTTCCAGAACATTTGCCATATAGACGATGCCATTCTTCAGGTGATTGTTGGCCCTCCCTAAAAAATAATTGATGATACATTTCAATTATTTTTGAAATTCATAAAAAAGAACATTATATATTTTCAATAATAATTTATGTTTACTGCCTTTATGGACAAAAGTTTTTAAAAACAACTTAAATCAACAAAGTTATAATTATTATTAAAAGCACTGTTCTTCCATACAGGTGCATTATTATCGATCGATTATCGCGAGCCTTATTGCCATTGCGATATTTGTTGTCAGTACAGACATTTTGTATTTGGACGGTCACGAGGCTAAAGGCTGCTGCCACAGTTTAAGTTAAACTGTGCAGCTGCGATAAGAGTGACGCAATTGGAATTCAAATTCGTTTCTCTGTTCTGCGATATGAATTCTCATAACATTTTGTATTAGGACGCAAACGATTATACACATACACGACAGTTTGGTATTCTAATAGGATTGATAACAAAAAAAACCTGAAACGTCCTCCATGTGAATTTAAAAAAAAAATGGACACACCGTTCTTTTTATTTTTTCACCCATTCTAAAACTTGTGATGATACATTGATTTCAAATGTCACATGACGTTTCGCCTGTGTATATTTTATATAGAGTTGTGATAGCGAGCCCCCACACCTTAATTTTAAATACTTTTATCTCAGTAGTGTTATGTAGTTCCAACAAAGCAAAAAGGTGTCGGATATTTTTTTATTACCTAAATAACAGATAAAAAATACGGACATATAAAGAGCACTCTAAACTGGTCCTGAATACTATCAATGTACTAAACAAGCTTGCGGAGAAATATACAGTACATCTAATAGGGATCCCAGGACATGAGGGTTTCCATGGAAAGGAGAAGGCCGATAGTCTCGCGAGACAAGGATCGGATACCAGCTTTGTGGGTTCGGAACCTTTTGCGAGTCTGGCACACTGTCCAGTCAACTCTGTTGTCAGAGATCAAGCAAAGAGAAGACACCAAAATGAATGGGTCGCTCAGAAAGGAACGGCGCACACCAAGCGGTTCATGGGCCTGAATAACTTTAACAAATTCTCAATGAATTCAGGCTAAATGCAAATCCGACTCTTGTTGGAGGCTCTGACTGACTCCGTCTGGTCTGACTGGCCACTTTGGCACTAACCGTATGCTAAAAAAATGGGTTTGAGCAACTCAGAGACCTGTAGGGCCTGCAATGAGGAAGAGGAGAGCATGGAACACATATTGTGCTACTGCGATTCTCTTTCTCGTAGGAGAATAAGTCTCTTTGGGATTGGATATCCCAAACCCGAAGACTTTAAGGCTATCCCACCTGGACCAACTGCGAGACTCATGAGTGAACTCAATTGGTCCATAAGTGGTGATAGCAACCAATGAATGAAGAAATTAGGGAAGTACAAAAGATCCTTAAGGGTCGAAGTGCAGGGCCCTCTAGGGCCGCCCATTATAAGATAAGATAAGACGGACAAAAAAGAAACCCCGTCATCGTCTCTATTAGTAGTGGTGACGTGTCAAAGCATGTCAAAGCATGTCAAAGCTTGTCTATAACTTGCATATTTATTAGACGAATAATTTGTAGCCGGAAGTGGAGTATACATATAACCAACACTGCAAGCCTCTCGTAGCTTCTCCGCTCAGTGTATATTTGTAATGGGTGCATAAGTTGTACAGTATAACCTACACACACGTTACAAATATCGGAAGATAAAAACGCAACTGTATGGCAAGTATAGGGCTGCACTATCGCAATGGAGAAGGCTCATGATGTTGAAAATATTACTTAACACGATAAAATTAAAATATAGACCAAAAATAATAAGCCAGTGATTATTTTGAAATCCGGCAATTGATACTTTAAATTTATTTCCTGCGCGGGTTGGAACTGCACACAGAAGGCCAATTCTGCTAATCAACCAACCAACCGCCAAAACAGAACCGCAGAAAAGAAGTAAAGTCGTTGCGTTTGACCAATTAGAGCGCCATATTATCACGTCATCGAACAGTTCAATGTCAGAAAATGCGTTCCGATTGGTGGATCGCAACGGTTTAGTTTCGATTCGGTTGTAACTTAATAGTAGAATTGGACCTCGTGACGGCACGTGACGTCACACGACCACTCGAGTGTAGCGTCCTTGCAGCGTATCACAATTTACGCTTGCTTTTTAGTCTCCGTACAGAAGAAATTATTTTTCCTATTACTTTCTTATTTGTAGAATATTTTGACGAGTCTTTCAGAATTTTGATATATTTGGCTTAAAGTTTAATATTAACGAATAAAAAAAAGTAAACTTCTCCATTATACATCCGATACTGACGAACAAAAAATAGTAGCTATGTGCGATCGCCTTTTTAGCTTTTTTAAGACTTGAATATTCAGCAATTTTGATGAACACTTTAAATAGAATTAAATTATCAATTAATTGAACTTACTGTCCTCTACTAGTGTGTAGCAGGAGAGTGACGAGTGTCGATGCTCCTGGACACGTGCAGTTGTTGGCTAGCAAGGCATATTTAAATTCGTCTTCACAAACCACAAATTCAGCAAACTTGACATGTAGTTTATTTTCCGGTCTAAATATTTGCACATACTGGGGCACATCTGGTGCGAAATCTTTAACTGCCCATGACCTGAAAATGCAAAGAAATGTAAGTGTTTAATTTTTTTTTAACCTATAATATTTTAGCATGTGTACAGACTTATAATAATATAAGTGATTTTTCTTTACGTATCTATAAGCAATCATTTAGCTTGCAGGGGGACTCATGACTCTAACAAAAATTACCACCTTAAACTTAATACTTGACAAACGGATGGCTAAATCACAAAATGGTGTTTACACATATTTTTGAAATATCTATCCAATGACATGCCACAGCATTGGATAGACGAAAAAAAAGATGAATATATGTCCATACAAATAACATACCCATACCAAATTACAGGTTATATAATAGCTTGTGAGTTAAACCGCAGGCAGGCAGACAGACGTGACAGGGACAGGTTTCCTTGTTGACTACGGAATTCTAAAAACGAATTGTATTCCACGACTGGTACCAATTCTTCGGATTTGTCTGTGTTTCTTTTAGTAAAAAATGTACCTACCTACACACATAACAAACATTGTCATACGGTGAAATAAATGCATGTACCGCATGTCCACTTGCCACATCCATCAGTATTTCTGTTCCGAGATTTCGTAGGAAATACAATAATTCATCGCGGATAGATATGAGTTGAGTATGCATGCATAGGTATTGAAGTAACTTATGAAAAAAAAAACAAACAAACAAAAATATCTTGCTTAAAGGCGACGTGAGATCCCAAGGGCCTTAACATATTTTCAAACTACAATTTTTAACTTATTATTCTAATGACTGATTTCACCAACCATAACTTAGCTTAGGCAGCCCCTAACACGTATGCTGTCACTTTTTGTCTTTCATGAAAAGAATATGACAGCATGCCACCTAAGACCCTAACCTCCCGTTGCATCAAACTTACGTTTTACGATTTCGTAAAAGTATAAAATATAAAAATGTAAGAATTGCACCATAATCTAGTTTCAATTGTAGTTTTATTTTATCCTTTATGTTTAAAAAGGTTAAATGTACGGCGCGAATCATATATTTAAATAGTGAAACGACCCATTTTTAGGTATTAGGTTGTTACTTTTTACGAAATCGTATAACGTAAAACTTGGTGCAACCGGCTGTAAGAGTAAGAGTAAGATTACCCTAAGCTAAGAAGAAGTTGCTGAAAATGGCCATTACACCAAGAATAAAAATTTTGGAGGAATAAATAACAAATAAAAATGATCGAAATAAGACACTAACCTAAGGATGGTATGTTCATCTGCAGCAGTTTTATCGGCATAATTTCTTGCTGCTAATATAAAACAGGCTTCAGCTTCATTCATACGAGCTCGTATTAAATCTGTATCTTTTAGGCACGAACCCTGTATATATATTACTCTTTGCGCCCATATTGGTACCTGTACTTATTAAGAAATAGTTAGTACTAAAATTAGTACTATATGGTTAATACTACAACAATTTTATATGTTTAATATGATACAATTTTTAAAATCCATCAAATACCTAAATAGAAGTTGACACTGGTTTATAACTTTTTACAAATTAAGTCCTAGAATTAAAATATCAGAGTATTGTTGCATAATAGAATCAAACTTGTTGTAATTTAATTATGTTATGACACGAAACTGAATGCCAATTTTATAAATATTGTTTGGTCTTCCGTATCTGCGGACCCAAAAAGGCAGCATCGCAGAATCCATAATACGAATCATGTTATGATTCATACACACACCACACCGGCATAATTAGCGGAACATAAAAAAAATGCTAAATGTTTTTCAAAACAATTTTATTTTAAAAACCAATAAACGCCATTCACTGTCATAAATAAAATGCCATATTTTAAAATTAAAAGGTACTTTGTTTGGTGCAATTTAATTGAAAAAAATAAACATTCTTGAATTTTCATGGTGACTAAAAAAAAAAAACAATTAAACATTTTATTTTTCATTGGAATAAAGGTTAGATCAGTATCGAGTATTTCCTCCACGTGCCCTTATCAAAGTTTCTACCCGTCTTGGCATGCTAAGAATGATGTTGTCTATCGTTTCTTGGGAAAGTGTCTGCCATTACTCCAATACGCCATTTCGCAGTTCATCCAAAGTCACAGGAGCGGGTATTCTGGATTTCACCCCAAGTCCCAGACATGTTCAATCGGATTCATGTCTGGTGACCTTGCTGGCCACTTCATTACTGCGATGTTCACATGATTAAGGTACTCGCGAGTTCGCAGTGCGGTATGAGGCCGAGCATTATCTTGCATCAACCCAAAGCCGTCACCGATAAAGGGGGCAAAAGGTACCACGTTTTCTTCAAGAACCTCCCTTATGTATCGATCAGCAGTCAGACTCCCTCTATCGAACACCACTAAGTCCGTGCGAGTTCCCAAACATATCCCCCCCCAAACCATTGTGGACCCTCCGCCGTATGCTACCGTAATTTCAAAATTTAACTGATTGTATCGTTCCCCTTCACGTCTCCATAATCTTTGACGTCCATAAATTTGATTTAAAAGAATTCTACACTCATCACTGAACAAAACTTTACTCCATTGGTCCGTGGTCCAAAGACAATGCTCTCGAGCGAAATTGAGTCTGTTTCTGCGATGATGTACCTCGAGTTTTGGAGCCTTGGCGGGCACGCGTGAACGCAAATGCACTTCTTCGAACCGTCTTCGTACCGTGCGTTCACTTACTGCTACTCCTCGAACTTCTTGAAGAAGATTTCTGGCTTGCACAGCCGTCAAACGCGGATTCCTTCGAACACGCAGCTGAATAAAACGGTCATCTCTCCTCGATGTACGCCTATTTCTGCCTTGCCCGCGACGTCTAACGAGATAATTAGTCTCCCTGTATCGCTGGACACTGCGATAAATGTTGAAACAGATCGACGAAGCATCCTGGCGATATCTCTGTAAGTTTGATTACTGCTTCTCATCTCAAGTACCCTGACAATTTCAGTCGGGGTTAAATCAGGCATAATGATTCCCTTATCCTTCAGTAAAATTTGAGGAACATAAAAAGTCCAAAAACTCTTGAATTAAATAAAAAAACAATATATTTACATACAAACTTGTGCACCCGTAATATGGAACACTTACTCGAAATTATTAAAACGTCGATTAAAATTAAAACAATCACAGAAGAAAGTGATGCTCAACAGTGTTCTGATTTTAAAATATTTTATTCTAAAATAAAAAAGTCATAAACCAGCCAGCAACATTAATTAAAAAAGGTTACACTCTTTTTTTTATGTTCCGCTAATTATGCCGGTGTGTGTATTATGAATGAAGTGCAATTCATCATAAGCAATTTATTCTATTTGACGGCTTTGTATGAATATTCGTAAAATGGTCCGCAAATTAGGCATTGCTAAAGTGTTAATTGGGACCATTTTACGAATATTTATACAAAGCTGTCAAATAGAATTTGCTATGATTCGTATTATGATTCTGCGATGCGGCTTTTTTAGGTCCGCTGGTGATGATTCATTGAATCATCTGTCATTTATATACGTACTCCATATCGTTTATTTCATTTTTTAAATTATTTAATATTTTAAAATAATTTTTAATGACAAACTCGCCTGCAATATCATCCTCATAGTGGTGTCCAACTCCATAGGCGACAGTAAAACTACGTAATAGTCTTGCAGTAGGGGATGGGCATAAAACTCGTTAAGAAAGTCCATAATCGTGTCCGCGTGTAATGTTGTAGAGCAAACGACGACATGTTTCTCAGATTGAGCACGATGTGATGAATATGAACCGCCAAGTTTTTGTCTTTCCATCCAAGTAAATGCAAGTTGTTCAAACTGAAACAAAATGATGAAATTAAAATAGAGACGTAAATTTATTTATTTATTTATAAATGGCTCTCCATGGTTGGTTACATCAACACTCAAAATACAATCAAAGTGAGGTACTTAATTATGCTAGATGCACCAACTATTAAAGGAAAGCACCACTTGCTAATATAATATAATTAATAAGTTTAACTCCTAATACCAATATAACTATTGCTTACAATACTATAAGTAAACAACAACAAGACTAACGAAATGTGTAACAATTTTGTTTAACAAATATAAAAAATAAAATAATTTAATATAATGAAATGAAAGAAAAGTTAGAGAGAGTTGGTCATATCGGCCGTGATTCGAATTAAATTGAACTTAAATTTATTCTTCACATTATTATGAACATGAAGAACTGAGAGTTTCGACTGTGCTTGAAGCTGATGGGCACTTTCACCTGTTAGCTTAATTATATGATCACGACGGTTTATTAGTGGGGTTGCCAGTGCGATATAAAGCGGGTTGCCAGGTTGCCACGAATAAACAGGCCCGTGTACATTTTATCATCTTCAAACGCGGCGTAAAGTCGAGCAATACTAGTAGCAACAGCTGACAGCTGCCACGTATATTCTAACATTTATGTAGGTACAGTTGTTTTGAAAAGAAGAGAGATAGAAAAATACAACCGTGTACTCTAGGCCGTAAAATGACGTTGACCCATTATAATTCGGGCATCTCCTCGTGTTAATTGCTACGGCGCGGCGGCGGTCAGCGGCAGTATTAGACGTCTCGTCCAATACTGCCATATGGACATAGACTGCCATGGTATAGACTTTCAAATAAAACGAAGGCCAAGAGAAACCTGTTGTGAATACAATAAAGCAATAAACAACAAATGTAAAATAATTGCTGATGGATAGAAGGCGCTTAAAACATTACAGCTATTATATACTTATAACCAGTGCATACTTGATTCTTTCTCTCAACATACCGCACTTATGACTGTAAACAAGGTGTGTTCCCCTGACGTTTGATGATAAAATTTGTAAGCCGTTCAATTTATGAACTATCAAATACAGTATAAAATTAAGTCAAATACAGTAGGTACCTATCGGTATCGAAAAAGTGAAGATGATCTTATTTGTTGGTAAGTTAATGGTGTGTGGTGACAAAATACATGGTGTATTCTCATCGTCCTTTCCCTATTTGTCCGAAAGTAGAGATGTGCCATCTCGGGAAAAGCACAACTCGATTTAACTCGAGTTAAAATTCACGTAACTCGAGTCAACTAGATGAACTGAGTGAAAAATTCGTTTATTTTTACGATTATACTGAAAAATCTAACTAATATTATAAATGCGAAAGTTTGCGAGGATGGATGGATGGATGTTTCTTACTCTTTCACGCAAAAATTACTAAACGGATTTTTATAAAATTTTCCAGCAATGTAGCTTAGACCTTAAAAAACACATGGACTATAATTAATGATACTATCTTCCGCCCGTTGCTTTGCTCGTGTCAACTTAGCACACGGGCAAATAATTTATATGGCATAACAACCTTTGCCGGGTCAGCTAGTAGTGTAAATAATAAATATAAGATTGGGCTTATTTATACGAGTACCTATATTGGATAGTTATAACTTATAATTAATGGAAGTAAATAGGTAGAATTTAGATAATAACAGAATTAAGTAGTTGTGTGTAATCATGTTTGTTTTAATCAAATCTTCTTAACATAAGGTATTAATATTATTTAACAATCAAACTAGTCTTGTAACAATAGTCTTCTCAAAATAATATCAGTCTTATTTTGTGGTGTACTACTCCAATATACATATTATATTATCATTCCAAAATACCTAAAATCTTAGCTATTGTATAACAAAGATTATTTTGGCAGTTGCTTAATCACACTCTATGTCAATTATTTTATTTCCAAATTAGAATCTATGTACTTAATCATCATAACTCGAGTTAGAAAGAATTCAACTCGAGTTAAGCCCAACTCGAGTCAACTCGAGTTGACACATCACTATCCGAAAGTCGTCATAAGAGCAGGCTAAGTTTATTGCAATTATACCTGTGGAGATGAAAAACTCGATGCAAAACCTCTACACCAATCCGTCCAGCCACCGTGAGCCCTTTGCTGTTGTTTTATAGTAATAGCATACTCGTATCTATGTCATTGTTACAATCCTATTGTAAAAGATATTGAATTTGAATATGAGTACATGCTTAAAATTTGTTGGTGCAAGCACTGCCATCGCCATATCTAGTCAATATAGGCAATCACTTTGGCTGTGATTGCACGTTGTGTAATATTTTGAGAATGTAATATTTTGCTAATTTAATATTATGAGAACAAAGGACCCAACTTTATATATGACTAGCTGCCGCACGGGTATATACTAAAAAATCTATTGAAAATAACAGTGTAAGAAATCATAGATTTGGAGTAGCCTGAATGTCAATCTGTCAAGGTCGTCGTAAACATATATTACAGGAAAAAAATGATAATTTCATTTTTTTCCTGTAATAATTTTTCTAATATTTTCTTTTATACAAACCTTGTCCTAACAATAACGGATGTATAAAACCAAGAATCACCCAATTTGGTGCAGTCGTTCGAAAGTTATGGGCGTACATACATTTCGAATTCATATAATTTATATAATAAGATTATTTATTTATATAATAAGATATATGATTAACAAGCGATTTGCTTAGTCCATAAATTAAGGGCGAATTGGTTTAGAAATTTTATTTTGCAGATTTAAGATAATCGCAAATAAAGAAACAGATTCCTTGAAGGGTTTTTGTGTAGTAAGTGTTCTTCTTATGTAGTATCGTAACTTCTATCTTTATATCAATCTGGTAGAAGGCTCTGAGGGAGACAAAGGTGACCAGTGGGCTTACTCTTGAACCAATTCCGATCGATCGGCATTGAGATTGTGATTTTTCGTACGCTTATTATTGCGTGTTGGCTCCAAACTGAGCCCGTATTGCGTGGATTTTGGATGAACCAAACTCAGTATTATTTCATTTTCTCAAAATACGGACCCAATTTGGCGCTAGTGTTGCTACTCAAGCGTATGAAAATTTACAATCCCAATGGCGATCCTAAGCCTACTGTTCATATATATCTATTGTGTGCTCAAACTTACTCGGTGCCTTTAAAATGCACTGAAGGTGCTAAGTTTTATTACAGAGACGTACCTGTGTTGGCAGAACAACAAGTGCAACTCCAATCATTATCACCATAAATAGTTGAGAAGGCCATATATCGGGCACGAAGTCTCCATAGCCCACTGTAGAAAAGGTCACCACCACAAAATATGTGGCTTGGAACAGGTTGAGGTGTCGGTGCCCTGCCCGCTGGAAGTGCTGGATGCCGCAGACGCTGAAATTGAAACCATTGGGATCTTTATTTTTTATTCAGATTTATACAGGACGCCCCATGGCGATGCCACCTGCAGAGAAAGTGCCCTAAATACCGTAGATAGAAAAAAACTGAAAGAAGACTTCATTTTGATTTTAAAAACAATTTGAACTTCATTAAATTTTTTAAAGTAATCGCTTATCTAACCCGATAAAATTTAAAAAAAAACAAAAAATCCTGTATTTGATAACATCGAACTTTAAAGTTGATTGCAGGGAACAAATCTGTCTAATAAACGTATTACTTCCAAAACTTGAGAACGACAAAAAAACAAACAGTACAGTAAGCTACCATTCAAGCTTTACATTTACACTACGATAACCGCCACTATTACGAACGACATAAGAACGGTCCAAAGGTCAAACAGTATAGCTTGACAAGGAGCTTACTGTACCTAATACATAGAAGGACAAGACGAAGAACTAACACTATTTTTATTTACTTACTGCTTTTTTAACTTAAATAATCGCCTGTCTGGACTGTTAGTCAAATTCTCCAATTGTAGAAAATTGTAGGTATTTTTGTTCCCGATGCATAGTGACCAATAATTTTAAATCTAAAAACTAAAAAACATATTGGTCATTATGCATCGGGAGAAAAACAAATAACTCTAATAAAAATCTCTAAAATTTGTGGAAAACCATAAACATTACATAACCACAAAACACGTGAAAAAATGATGAATTAAATATTAAGAATTTCTCTAATTTAAGTACTTTCAAATAAACTTCATAAGCAGTAAATAAACGACACATTCGATACAATACAAACTCGTAGAGAAAAAAAACGTATCGACATAGATTTTCTATGCGAAACTGAAAAAAACGAATAACTTTTTTCCTTCATGTTGTCCCCTATGTATTAGGTAGGTGCTTACTGATAGATTTTTGTAGCCGTAGAGTTAATGTTTGTTAGAGACATTTATTCCCTGTGTTTGAGTCTATCGATTGGTATCATAAAATACAGAATGTTATTTTTTAAAATTAGCTGGTTCCGTTTCCGGTTCAGGCAGGTGGTTATTTAAAACTCTATCAATGCAGTTTGTTTTTTAAAATTGCAAAGTGTATGGTTTTTAAGGTACCTACTTTCCTTTCATGGTTGCCAAGCGAGCATACTGTCCACCACTGTTTTTTTGTGTAAGAACGATAAAAAACTACCCTTTTTGTACACTGAATCATATTAATGAAAGGTTTTGCATTTTGTACCGCTTTTTTGTTTACTTGCGCATGTTACACAAAATGATTCCAGTGTGAAAAAATAATGTGCTGCTCAAACATCAATCTTTTCTTTTCGGAAGTTGCATCAACAGCTAATGAGGAGCAATTATTGATTTGCTGTCGCGTATTTTAACCATACCCATATCTTGCTGCGTTTACAAATAAAAAAATTTGTAGTCAAATAAAAAAATCACTATTGAATAATGCTGCCGATGAGGACATGTTGCACATATTTTGATTTGAATTTTCAATCATTTAATCGATAATTTAAAAAGCCCGCCTTCGTGATCTAATGGTTTATATAGTAATCGAGCTTTATATAGTATAGATAGATTCCCCATGGGGGCAGTAGTTTTAAGACTATGATGAGGTTTGGTCTTATGTCATCAGTTCAAAACCGTGAGCTCAAATCTCAAAAACAAACGATAAGGCATATTGAAAATTTCATGAAATATAAATATTAGTTACATTATATAAGTATAGTATTAATAAAAACACAGGCCTTTTTTGGGGTTTCCTAATATTCACCCACTATCTTGATTTTTCTAGTTAATATAGGTTCATTGTAGGCGAAAATATTTTTTCATACCACCTGCTCGACAATGTTCAATTAGATCCCCCTTAACTTCAACGTAAAGCAAGACAGTATATCCCAAGGGATATAATTTTGTATGAAACTCCCAAGGGATTAAAGTGTTTTAAATATGGAAAATAAAATTTGTATGAAAATTTAGCATAGATGCTAGCTTAGGAAGGCAAAGGTTCTACGCCCATACAGCAGTAGCGTGCATCCACTAGAGACAAAGACATTCCACCTGTGTAAACAATGTTTTTATAAAATCTAAATACATAATTTCTTTACTAAAATTATAAAATATGTATCTACATAACACTGCAAGCTAAAATAAACAATTACATTTCACTTTATTTTTTATTGATAAAATACGTTTTATGCAAAAAGCACCATCTTTTGACGGCCACCATTAACTATCGATAAAAACAAATAAAAGCAAGACGCTGCCAGCGGATAAACAGCATTTGGAAAAATTACGCGGCATATTTAAAAATAAAGAATGTTTCTACAATTTGTTCCATAATTTGCACCAACAGTATTCCGTTGTATTGTTTTCATAGCTAAAACTTTTCCGCCAACGCCATTACGTATTTCAAAATTGTAATATCTTGTTGCTTACGTTAATAAAGTGCTTAGTGGAATGTGTTTTGTGGCATCAATAATACAGTCTTTTTAGAAGTTTATTCAGTGTTTTATTGATAAAGTTAAAAACGTAAGTAAATGTCCAGGTGCTTCAGTTTTTTTTTTATTTGGGGTCAATAGGTTGTCGACTATTTGAGATTTATTTCGACAGTTGTGTGTAGTAATTAATTGCTGTTTCAAAAGTAAATATACAACAAAGTTGAAAAATAAAAGAATTTGATACCATTTTATTGTTAACAAATTAATATTCGTCCTGCGTGCTACTAAAGGTTATTGACAGGGTCCAACAGCTGATCGTATCGTATTGTAGATCGATATGTAGACTAAGTTCATACTTACTTGTTATATTATTATTAAATATGTTTTAAGTTTTTGTAATATTTTAAGCTTTACTTAAGATATAATTATTGCGTGACGTGTTCGTGCTTGAGAAAAATAAATCATTTTTTTTTGTTTTTCATGATAATATTATCATAATTTTAACCATAGTTATAGTGATAGTGATAATGATAATGTGACAGTGTTTATGATGAAAATTACCACCTAAGTAATTGGTTATAGAGCCCTGAGTTTTTATTGTCTCGCAGATGGTATGAAAAGTAGAGTATTCACCTCTGGAATAAAGCAGTGTCTTCGTCTTAGGCGACTTGAACCCCTCGCTTCACTTAGGACTCTACATAACTCCCTCGCTTCGCTCAGGAGTTAAATTTTAACTCCCTCGTTACGCTCGGGGTTCAATATGGCGCCCATGACGTTAGACACTGCTTTAATACCTTGGTGCATAATCTACTATTAACTACTCCTCATAATTTAATAACACAAAAAAGTTATGAACTTACTAAATACTTATACGTTAGCATTCTAAATCAGTTTTGTATTTTATTCATGCGGCTAAATAATAAAAACTCTAAAGTTACTTACTAGGGCTTTAGAAACAAAGCCATGATACGTGATTTGATTACAATTACAATAGTCGGCAATCGCAAATTGTTACTACACAATATCTCGAAAACAAAAAATAAAACTTTTTAAATAAGTTTCGCCACCTGACTTACATTTAATTGCGCAATTATAGTTAAGTAACTGCCTCCGTGGTCTAGTGGTTGAGATCACCGCGTGTTGATCGGGAGGTCCCGGGTTTAATTCCCCATGGGATCAGAAAATTTTCTGCTGTTTGGTTGGTGGTAGGGCTTCTGAGCCCGCCTGGCTGCTACCACCGTCTTACCTCTTAGTTTGTCGCCATAATAACAATGTTTATAGCAGTGTTGTGCTCCGACAATTAGAGGTAAGATAGCCAGTTCCTCAGCTGTTGAGGAGTCCAGGCGAAGCTCGCTTCCACCTTCGGCATTACCGTCACTTACCATCAGGTGAGATAAAGGCCTAGGCCCTAGAGCGTTCCTGTCGTATGTAAAAAAAAAGTATGTCTACACCTCGTATGTGGCGTTGTACGTCGGGAGCGTTAATTAAAGTGTCCTTTAGTCAGGCGCGTCTAAATACTTACACCCATTAGTCGCGCGGGGTTCACCTGACCCCATAAATACTTTGGTATTTAAATAAGAATTACAAATGATAATACATATGTTTTCATATCGTCATATCATGTAATTAGAGTGTAACTTTGTTAAGTAACTGGAATTAACTTAATGACTGAAGGAGTTTTACTGTATTTAGACCTCATACGCAAAAAGGATCAGTCCTTGAAAGTATAAGAATTGCTCTTGATAGGTATTGAAGCAGGGATTGGAAGGAAGGATTTAAAGAAAAATATATATTACACCATTAGTCGCATGGGGTTCACTGGACTCCAGCCAGCACCCCCTATATGGTACCATGCGGTTGTTAGTACGCATGGGTAATATCGGATTTTTGCTGTATTATATATAAAAGATATATAGATACCTACATCTGTTTTGAATATCAGATATTGAAATTATATACAGAATTATTATATTTCAATATCTATATTCTCCCGGTCACAAATAGGGAAATTTTGTCATTATCCGTTATGAATCCTGGATAACAATCAAACAAACGCATTAAAGGTCAATCACACATCGATATGATGTTGTAAAAGTAGCTTGAATCTATGTAAAAAGTGTAGTGTACCTCTAAATTTGTCCCTGAGTGTATTTTACACTTACAGCCTAAAGTCTGCAATCGCGATTGAAACCGCGCCGCCATTAACGATAATGAGGGCTAAATATTCGAATTTTTAAAAACGTTCGGTCTTACAGACATGTAGGTCACCGTTGGTGGTGGGTTATTCAAATAATAATTTTTGGCTGCACAGAGCTTTTGATTAACGCATTTCGACGCACATTATAACTAGCCAACATTATAGATACTGGTATAGGTGGATATTGTTCCAAATTCGGCATGCATTTGATAGATTTTGTATTTGTTGGTTCAATTCACCATCGTTCTGATTACCTACGTGGGAAAATACTAAAACGATATTTAAAAGCTTTTTATTTTCTTCGTGTTGATAAAAGCAGAGAGCAACGTGGGCTCGGAGAACCTTATAGAGTTAGGTAAATTAGATTTTCCGGACAATTCCTGTAACTTTGCCGTGATGAAGAGGGAAGCCTTTTCATTTGAAGATATATTTGTTGATGATACCGATAAACGCATACTGAACAACTTTTTATTGACATGATAATTATTATATTATAGTGCTTCGTACATACATTATACAAATTACAGTCAGTTTTTAATCGACTTCAAAAAAGGAGGAGGTTCTCAATTAGATGCGTATGTTTTTTTTTGTGTGTTTGTTACGCGATTAAGCCGCCAATTGTGGAGCGATTTTCTAAATTCTTTTGGTATCCGATAGAGTACCTATACTCCAAGGGTGGTCCCATGGTCACCAAAGTTAGGATCTGATGATGGGATCCCATGAAATTCGAGGAAAACCCTTAAATTTTAAGGTGTGTCCAACGTGTTTTGTGTGTACGAGTATGTTACGCGATTACTCCGCCAATAGCCTAGATGACAAAAAATTTTTTTTTGCTTTAATAGAAGCTCATTCATATAATAAACAGAAAGAAAAAATCGGTTTTTGAATAACTATAAAAACAACCAAGATATAAGGTAATAAAGATTATTCTCCATCTCTTTCTAGCAAAACAGCAATTTACAAGGAGTTTATATGGCCGTACTAAACTATGACGACATCATTGATGTCGGATATCTGTCTAATCGCCTTCAAATTAACAACTTAAAATGCTTGTATTTAATGTATTTCTTAGCCGATTTTAATTCTAATTTCACAGGACTGCATCTTTTTCCACGGCATTTTAATATTTAATGACGAGACGTAAAAATTAGAATTCAGTCATCATCCCAATTGTGGACCGATTTTAAAAATTCTTTTTGTATTCGATAGAGTTTACTCCTGGGGTGATCACCAAAGTCAGGATCTGATGATGGGATCCCATGAAAATCGAGGGAAACGCTAATGATTATTTTTAACGTTTCAGTGTTTTTGAAGTCGGTTTTTATTTTTTGTAAAATATTTTTTCTGTCTGCTATGTACCCAATTTTCGAATGTTTATTATTATTAAACTCAAACTCAACTCAAACTCAAAAATCTTTATTCAATATAGACCTTTACAGGCACTTATTGACGTCAAAATAAAAACATAAAAATCTTCAACCAAGAATCACACATATAATATTACAATTTAGTTTTGTTCTCATAAAGGTTAACCTGTGGTATGAGAGACAGGCCCTTCCTTAATATAATTTAATTTTGATTGCACTATTTATTGTATGTGATTATAGGATAATCCATTAATAAAATGGTTCATATTCTCTAATTTGTTAAAATCAAATTGATTAAACCAATCCAGTATCATTAATTTCTTTTTTCTTTTGATCCGATTTTTATAACATCTTTATTTGCGCGTAATATTTTGTTATACAATTGGGGGGCCATATAAGTAAATTATCGCTTCAATAGCGTTGTTCGGGCTACAGGAGTAGCATAGGATCGAAGTCCTTTTTTCCAGAGGTGTATGCGGAACTATTGTATTATGGAATCTCGTAAGTGCCAGCAAGATACGTACAGCTTGCGAATCGGGAGAACTGTTGCCTGTTTATATAACTCTTCCGTGGGGAATCGAAACGGAAGACCCAGCATGGGTCTGAAAATTGCTCTTTGAGTTCTTTCTAAATCAATTAGGTATATGTGTCTTTATAAGTAAGTATGCTTTGACAAAGGACAGACACCGGGATAGGTGAAAGTAAAAATAGAGTGTTTTTTTAAAAGATGTCGGTCGGATTGATTTTAAAAGGACGGAAACTTTTGGAAACTATAAAGTATTATACACTATACTTAAGAACGCGATGTTTACCCGATAGATTTATTACATATACAAAGTATTAAATGACAACAAAACTACAATACATATCACATAACAGGGTCCTTTTATTTGATATTACATAATATTTTTTAGAAATATTTTCATTTGTTGTTTTTATCTGCTAACATTGTCGTCTTGTCTTTATCGTATTTTGTCTGTATGTCCTATAAATATTATCACTTTTCTTCTTTTATTTTCATATACAAATTAACCGTAAATGTTAAAACCATGGACGTATAAGGAAAGTACGCCCATGGTTAGAACGATTTGATTCGATATTTATCCATTTACTCGTACTTACCTCTTAAACTAGTTTTTTCGTTGTTCCGCTGGCGGAGCTACGAGAAAGTATCGGTAGACGAGGGGCGGGTACAATTTGGTGAAATTTTTATGAGTACTCGCAACTTAGAAAAACTTTAAATTGGCCTCAATGTTTATATTTCTACCAGAGTTCTTTCAAATGCAATTGGTTGGTTAGTGTAGTTTAACAACATTTTATATTTGTAATATAAACACAAATATGTATTACACCGTATAAAAAAACGCAAATATATATTTTTGGCGGTAAGCTTGCACTTTTTACAAGTACACCTAATAAGGTTCGCATAAAATCTGTTTCGTTCATTTAACTGTTTATTCTACCTTTAACGCTGTATATGCAGCGAGATCGATTGGATTGTTGGCTATTATTGACTTTGAAAACTTCTTGACCTAGTAACCCAGTATAGATAGGGCTTTAATTACACGTCAAAAAATATAAAAGATTGCTTGCTTTTGGTAAAGGTTATCATATAATGGCTACCAATTTCATCAAACGAATCATAGTTTCGAATACAAAACTTGCACTGCACTGAAAGTAATGACCCGCCGCAGGTATTTTGGTTCCTCGTGTGAGCATGTTTCCTCTAGGTATCAATAATATATTAAGGAATCCAAATAACTTATGCACAGTAGGTTTGTACCGCTATCATGGTATTTATGTTATTATCAAGTGAGTATAATAATTACCTAATAGTAATAGTTATTCATCATTTGACATTGTTGACATTCGAAATCCAAACCGATTCATATTTATGCATGGAAAAAATAAATTGCAGCCATAAACTACTTTTGCATTATAGTAACGGAGCCCACGGTGCTAAATTTGCGATTATTTTCGGGGGTTTCCTTAATCTGATGGTTTGAAAATTTTTTGTCTCTACACTTATTGCAGATAATTTCACGGCTAATACTTTTTTTTATTTTTGACTAAAGCACAATACAATTTAATGTATAAAGGTACAACATAAACTCTTTCGAGTTTTTCTGTGTACCAGTGAGCCGTATTGTAGGTAGGTATATATAAATATTACTTTTTGCAATCATATTTACAACATAAAAGCTTTCAAGTAATTAATTTTACGTCTCTTATCATAATAAAATTACAAAATATGATACACATACGCGTGATACAGGCTTAATGAGATAACAATTTGTAGGTAACATAAGTATACACGGTATAAATGCTCCTCCCCATCACTCCTTGTCATGTAAATGTCTTTTTAGTACTAATCAAGGAAAACACTATAAATTATAATAATAAAACACTACTTATAATTAAATGATTTTTTTTAAAAACGTCGCCCCACTATGATTTTTTCCTGTGTCGTGGGTGCAGTTACAAACATAGAATATCACAGCACATACACCCAGACCGGAATTGCATTCTTCCAATTGATTAATTGATTTAGTTGATGATAATGGAATGTACCTGTTAGGGTACAACTATAACGCTTGCAGCGTTATAGTTATTTATTTGCGAAAACTTATTTATAGTCTATAGTTTTTTAATTAGATGTTAAATAGTGATTAAGTAAGTATTTACTTATTGTTTTCCTAATAAATAAAATATAAAAATTAAGTAGAACTTTTATATTCGATGTACATAATTATTATTTTATTTTTTCATTTTAATAGTTAAAAAAAGTTTTTCAAAATTCTGTTTACAATACTATTGAACTAGTGATTTGTATTCAAAACGTGACGTATATTGTATGCGGCTCATGCTCGATTGTTTGAGAAACAATATATCTTACCTTGTAAAGACGAGACATAACAATGTGACACACAGGATCATCAGTTGCTGCGATAGGGCTGACTGGGATTTCTGCATGGCTCGGTGGAGGTCATTCTGAAAATTTTAAATTATTCCGTTGAGCATCTTACAATTTTTAAAAATAAACTTAACTGAACTCATAACTTCAGTTCTCGATTTCAAGTAATATTTAAATAATAAGAGGAAAGAATGTATTGCAGGATTTGCAACTCCGTAGCATGCTACACAAAAAATATGATAATAATAGCCCGACTACGAAAAATGTAGATGGTTCTCGTAGTCACAAGACACTATCATTTATTATGGTAAATGCTAGGAGCACAATCGTGATAAGTTATTCTGTTAGTTATTAATACCGTATTCGTAATTACACAATGTTTTATATCTTTTGGTGATATTTAGAGAATAAAGTGTAAACTGTTATTATTATATTATACCGATTTGCAAGAAGTTGAACCGACCCGAAATTCCCCATAAAAATCATTGAAATATCAAAAGCTATAATACTTATATAAAGGATGTATAGCTTTTTATTTATTACTAAACAACGATCTACCACGTAAAATGTGTATTTGTAGAATGAAAATTGTTTATACACATAATGTGTTGTTAAAGATGACTTATATCATAATGTACATACTACGAGCATAACACTCTGAACCTTACGACCAGGGACATATGCAGAATTGATAAGCAGGTAGTTTGTATTCCCCTCTCACATTTTAAGACAATGAAGTACTTTACCTAGATGATTTTTCTTTATCCATGCAAATTGTCTTGGAATTTCATTTTGAGGCTTTATGAAAATGTTCTTTTTACGATGCATTAAATCAAACTCGATTTCAACATTTTATTATATTTTATTGGATCTTCGACAAGTCATATAAACTAAGCACTTCTCCAAGTCTTCGCCAAGATACAAACATTGTTTCAGTGTCATTCAACGTTATGATATTTATTTATATGTTATAAAAGAACCTCAATAAAACAAAAAGAAAATTTACTTACAAACATATTTTCAAGTGATCTCTTCGCCAACCAACAATTTAAAAATACAGGTATAAATAGATTCCTCAATGGAGGAAAGGGTAGCTGTAATAGAAAGAAAATCACTTTTAAAACCTTGATCTAATTCAAATAAGTACTGGTGGTGAGGTGAACACCTGTGTCTTGAAATAAAGTTGCATGTCATTCAAGCGATACCTTGAACGACTTTGCTTAAAATTACTTTCGAAAAAATAAAATCAAGCATAGGATATACTTACAGTTAATGCGAATGGAATTGTGTTTACCATCTCCAAAATGAAATGAAAAGACAATATTTGCTGCCAAATATTTCCCTAAAATCAAGACTATGATAAGTAATCTTAAAAAAGATTATTTAAGGAATACATTATAGGAGATATGTTCATACTTTGTAGCCTAGATAAGCAAGTAGTATAGCTTCCGTGAACGATATCATAGCTAATATTACTTGAACTATCCATAAATACAATGGTCTGTTGACCCATATTATTCCGTCCCAGTTTATAATAGGGCGCTCCTGAAATTCCTCCTCGGTTAAGTTGGCCGAATATTCAAATTCAGTCTTATTTCCGGGCTTACATCCATAACTTAAACAAAAACATATAAAAGTCAGAATATACATCATAGGTAGATACTGTCCGATCTATTTACCTACAGAAATGAGAAAGTTTGGCTGTTATTTTATGTATCGAGATCTAATGGATTTTTTCCAGTACGAGTACATTGTTCTCTAAAATGAGATTTATGGAACAAAGAACTGGCTAAGGATGAGCTAAGAGATGTCCGCTCTAAAATAACTTATAACCAAATGGAAAAAGATTACGAGTCAAGCTCAACTCTATAAACTTGATTGTTGATTGTATATTAATGTGATATGAAAGCAAGGCAGGTATTTTCATTGTTAAGTTGCCTTAATGTTCTTTCCACTTTGCTTTATGTAGTTAATTAAAATAGTTAATCTATTCACAGGTTGAGTCCAAATTTGAAAAAATGGATTGAGTGCGTTCTTTTTTTGCTTCACGCGCTTATTAAAAACCTTATCGCGGACCAGAACTAGGGCAAACAAGTAAAAGTCCATGTATAAAACAACAGTGCGTCACATATTGCGTGCTTATTGCGCCAGTCTGAAATAGGTCTTACATGTTTAACTGTAGAGTCGGGCGGTTACAGAGTAATTTATTTTAAATAAATGATTTTTAAAAATATGATCAACTTACCACGATGCAGAAATGGGATCTCCGTCTGCACACACGCGGCATATGTATAATACACATGCTAATAGTTTGAAAAATAAGTTCGCTATTCTAATCCGTAAACCTGTAAAAAAAACATGTTTTTTTGTTAATAAGTTTGTAACATATATTTTGTTAAATATCAACTATCGATTGTGGTAAGTGCAATCCATGGAAAGAGCAATATAGTAATATATTTAGTTAGCGGTTAAAATGGTATCGGGTATGGTTTTGTCAAAACTTATAAAATGACGTACATTAAATTCGCTAACGAAAACATGTTTGCAAATTTATAAGCAGTGTCGTACGAGTGAGTGAGAGCGAGGGCTCAAAGCTATATTAAATAATTGAACTATCATACAGTATTTGTACATTCAATAACAAAATTTTGCTTTTTGCAATTAAAAATTATAGTTTGAATACAAAAAGTTCTTTCCATAGGAATATTATAAAACAAAACCTCTCAAAGAAAGTACTGTAAAAATACCTAACGATGTTTTAGTGTTATACTAACCAACAAACAAACTTTCAACCACTATTTCACCTCTTTCGAATTAAATAAAAGAAATACATATGTTCTTTAATTATTAAACGTAATACAAGTTTCATGCTTTAAGTGTCATAAAAACTTTCAGACCCCATTTTATTCTCTTAAAGATTGGATTGCCAAAAATCCTTTGCTAGAATAAAAGGAAGCATCGCTCATTTTATATATACATATGAGCTTTAGTATTGTGCTGTTCATTAATGAAGTCAGTTAGACTATCAATCATAACGATATGTGATTTTATATCCTACTTGTAATTAGATAAATAAAAAAAAATTACTACTACCTGAAATGAAAAAAAATGTGAAGAATGTTATCGAAATGTTAAATATATGTATAGGCTAGCTTTTACTAAAAATAATGACAGCGTGGGGTAATTTTGGAAATTTGTTTTAACGTTGTTGTATTGTTTGTTTCAAAAATATGGATAATATAATTTTGTCCATAAGTTACTGCTGTTGCGCGCAAGCTAATTCAAAAACGTAAACACTAGTAATATTTTTCAAGGTTTTTAATTTAGATATTTGTTTAAGTTGGTTATTTATCTATCTCTGAACTCATTTTGCTGATCCAGCTCTTTCTCTTCGACTTCAGCGATGTTCTGCTTATGGTCGGTAGATTGTGTTTGAAAAATATGAAGTCGTTACAATCAAAAATGACAAATAAACATAAACATAACATAAACATTTCTTTATTTCTCTCACAAAGGTAGGGGTATTACAATAAAATAAGCTGCTTACTTAAATAGGAAGTTCTTTGTGAGAGCTGGAGTCTGTACTTAGTTTAAAACCTGTATTACACAATCTCCAGGCTCTCAACCCAGGGATGATACAAACAAACAATGATCATGTAAGTTCTTTGTGAGAGCTGGAGTCTGTACTAGGTTTAAAACCTGTATTAAAGAATCATCAGGCTCTCAACCCTGGGATGATACTCGTACAAACAAACAATGATCAGTTTATACACAAAATTGAATATTTAAACAAAATACAAACAGTAGGAAAAAGATTAGTGGAATGTAAACTGAAAGGTTACAAATATATGAAGAAATGAAGAATGGATGTGTGTGTGTATGTGTGTGTGTATGTGTGTGTGTGTGTGTGTGTGTGTGTGTGTGTGTGTGTGTGTGTGTGTGTGTGTGTGTGTGTGAGTGCGTGTGGATGTGTGTACGAGGGTCTGCGAAAACGAAGTGTTGTGTTGGTTCAGTAATTGTGGTGATAATTCGGTGGATTCATAGTCAAGCTTAAGCAGCCATGTGGGGTACGTGTGGGGTATCTATCTATCCAAAGACTATCCAAGGGTTTGATGAAAAAAAAATTTTCGAGTTTTAGTTCTAAGTATGGGGAACCCCCCAAAATTTATTGCTTTATTTTTATTTTTGTGTGAAAATCTTAATGCGGTTCACAGAATACATCTACTTACCAAGTTTCAACAGTTCTTATAGTTTCGGAAAAAAGTGGCTGTGACATACGGACGGACAGACAGACAGACATGACGAATCTTTATAGATTCGTCATGTGACGTCGGGTTCCGTTTTTTGCCATTTGGCTACGGAATCCTAAAAACAGTGCTGAGCATGTGATGTATTCGTTTGAATAGGCTGGCTGACTGAATGTTTTCGACGTTTGTGCGTAAACGTGGTGGGTTCGTATGGGATTAGGAAATGTTTTTTAGAATTAAATTATATATGAACTGCCGGACAGTGAGAACATTACTTTTTTAACCAATTTTAAAAAAGGAGGAGGTTCTTTATTCAATGCGTATGTTTTTTTGTGTGTATGTTACGCGATTACGCCGCCAATTGTAGACTGATTTTCAAAATTCTTTTTGTATTCGATAGAGTATACTCCAAAGGTGGTAACATGGTCACCAAAGTTAGGATCTGATGATGGGATCCCATAAAAATCGAGGGAAACCCTTAAATTTTTAGGTGTGTCCAACGTGTTTTGTGTGTATGTTACGCGGTTACTCCACCAAATGTGGACCGATTTTCAAAATTCTTTTTGTATAGATAGAGTATACTCCTAGGGTGGGCCCAAGATCACAAAAGTCAGGATCTGATGATGGGATCCCATGAAAATTGAGGAAATTTAATTAGGGTTTCTTTCACTAAAAAGATTTCATTCATTATAAAGTTAAAAATAAAAATATTTTACAAAAAATAAAAAACGACTTCGAAAACACTGAAAAGTTAAAAATAATATAAGAATAGGTAGACAATATTACACTTCTTATATTGAAGTCGGTGACAAATTTTAAGACTTTCTAAGAGATCATTGTTTGGCACCGACTTCAATATAGAAGTGTGATGTTGTCTGTACCTATTCTTATATTGTTTTTAACTTTTCAATGTTTTTGAAGTTGGTTTTAATTTTATGTAAAATATTTTTTTATTTGTAGATCTGTTTTGTGGATAATCTGAAGGAAAGTTTCAGTGCTACCTTAAGTATGGCCCTCTACCCAGAGGGCCATACTTAAGGTTTTAAGGCCATATAACCGGAACGTATATACCCACGTTCCGGTTTAAGCATATTAGTTGCCCCACAACCACCTCAAGAAAAAATGCAATATGAAATCAAAGACTGACAGAAGATCTAATAAACCTGCAGGATAGTATTTTTATTTATTTATTTATTTTTATTTCAAAAAAAAATTTGCAAATATTTCAGAAATGGATACCTAAATCGAAAAATGGTGTTCTAAACCTTACATTATTTTTTAAAGACCTATTCAACAATACCGCACACGATGGGTTAGTTGAGAAAAAAAAATTACATGGCACAATGTTTCAAAAACAAAAATAAGCTTGCGGAGATTGGAATATAGAGAGTTGATATGATGGTGAAAATTAAGCATTTGATCAATTTCAATTTTACAAGTGCAATATGTTTGACTAAGCATAGGGCAGGTACAATGAGACACATCTGTAAGTGCACAAGAGTGAGCAATGAGACAGCAGTGATCGGGTAGGGGCTGACCACGGCTAGCTCGAATGATAGAATGTGAGGTATCAGTAGGCTTGGCTTACTCTTGAACCAATTTCGATCTATCGACATTGAGTTTACATTTTGACAACACCTTGACAGCAGTCAGATGTCAAAACATATGGGAACGGTAACGTTTTGGTTTTGGTTCAAACGTTGGTAAATAGTGCGATTGCCCCTCTGGTCTTGTTAGCACTTAGGCTCGTATTAATAATTGCATCTCAAGTATGAGATCGATCTTGAGATACTGTTTTTGAAAGATGTTCCATACATTAAACGTCAAAACTGCAGCTTAAGATCGCTCTCAACTTTGAGACGCGTTCATTAATACGAGCCTTAGAGTAAGTCCGTTACTGGCGAGCCAATTCAGCACCGTATTTATAATTATAATAATAATAAACGTTTATTTCAGGTGATTAGACTCATACAAAATAAATTACAATTTTTGGAAAATAAAATTAAAATAAATACATTTTAAAATTCCTCATGTCAAAATTAATAATAATAATGTCGTTATTAAAATAAATAATTAAATCTGATGTAAATAAGATAAAACATTTAAGATACAAAACATACAAACAAATGAGACAGGTACCAAGCATGTCTTAAATGTCTGATTGGGCGTGAGCAGCAACAACGCTTCAGGAGGGCCCATGGCCCAAAATCAGGGCAGTATCATCTACGTATGTAAACATGGATCCGCTTGTCAGAGACAGACATTGACGATTTAAAATAAAGTATGGCCGATGATACTACACTGGGGTACCCCGTAGGGTACTCAAGGTTCCACCAATCTTCATACATTGTCGTCTATACGTAAGGTAGCTCTCGAAGAGCGCAAGTTGGACCCCACGAATTCCTTGACATTTCAGTTTAATAATAAGAATTGGGACAGAAACAGTATCGAAGGCCTTAGATATATTGAGGAACATCCCAATCACCTTTTTAGGGTTCCGTAGTAAACAAGGAACCCTTATAGTTTCGCCGTCTGTCTGTCTGTCTGTCTGTCCGCGCTTTTACTCAGAAACTATTAGTACTAGAAAGCTGTAATTTGGTATGGGTATGTATATTAATCATGCCAAAAAAGTGGTAAAAAAACATTGAAAAAAATTTTTTTTAGTGTAGCTCCCATACAAGTAAAGTGGGAGTAATTTTTTTTTTCTCAACTAACCCATCGTGTGCGGTATTGTTGAATAGGTCTTTAAAAAATAATGTAAGGTTTAGAACACCATTTTTCGATTTAGGTATCCATTTCTGAAATATTTGCAAATTTTTTTTTGAGGTAAGTGTCCCCCCCTCTATCTGGTAAACGGTTATTATGGACACGTGAAAAAAATTACAACAGTAGTATATATAACGAAGTTTAAAGGAAAACTATCAGAGTTGAGAACTAAGTACAAACTAAAAAGTTATAGACGACTAACTTATAAAATGTACTCGGAAAAGTAAAATTTCATTGATAATTAGTAGGTACTGAATATAAATTTACAAACCACGTGAAGGAAATATAAAATCATTGCAGCTTTAATAATAATAATAATAATGCCTAATTTAATAGCAACGTAAGTAATCTGTGGCAACGTGTTGTGAGGTGCGAGTGTGAACTCAAAGTTGGCATATTGCAACTACGGAACCCTACACTGCGCGTGGCCCGACACGCACTTGGCCGGTTTTTATTTATGGCCGTAATGTTTTGTAACTATTTTTTCAGTAAGACCAAGGATCGCGTCATTAGTGGCTACACCCAAGCGGAATCCATATTGCGAGCTGGAAAAGAGATTGTTGTGTTCTCGGACTAGCCTACGATTAATAACTTTTTCTAGTAATTTAGAGAAGGTAGGTAATATGGAGATCGGTCGGTTTTAACAACAAGCTCCAAGCTTAACAACAACCATTTTCATGAATAGTATGAACCGCCGCCAGTTTAATTGAGTCAGAAAAAGTGCCAGTATTTAAACCTAGATTACACTTCCGTAATGTAAAGAATTAACAGATTTTTGAATTTTTTTTAGAAAAGAGCCAGAGATGTTATCACTGAACTGAACTGTCACTTTTGAGATTCATAATAAGTTGCTCTATCGTAGCCTCATCAGTCATCAGTCTCCAATAAAACAAATGAGTCACCCTCAGAATGAGGGTTATTTGAGAGGGGTTAGGGCATTATAGTACATTTTGAGGCAGCTTGCTCATCTAGAAGACGCCTAATGTTGGCAAAATGAGCATTTACTTCATTTATGGAGCGCTTTCGTTCGTTTGTAGCTATTAGTTCAGACGCAGTCGATTTCTGTTTAGTAATGAAGGTAATATCCATAATAGGTGTCCAAAGCTTTTTTGGTATTGTGCTTAGTTTTAGTAATGCGTTCTTTGTCAAAATTTTATGTCGTAGCCTTTAGCATTAGTGAACAATAATTCCAAAAGGCAATTTTTAGTACTTCATTATGAGGATATTTTATTAATTTTAAATGTAGATTATCTGGACAAATATTAAAAGCTTTTTATTTATACTTATTTAGACCTTTTCCTATGAAGTTGCTGTTCTATAATACTGGCTAATTGAAATGTAATCTATGTATGACTGGCAAAAAAATACTATATTCTAATGATTTTTTTTCAAATTCAACCACTTGTTTATTGAATTGATAATTTTTGTTTACATGACATTTGTATCTTTTGCATCAGTATGGAGGTTAGGTACACTATAAAAAATACGAGTATTTTGGAATACATGGCCATCAACATTTAATACGTGTACAGAGGGAACACTACAAACGAACATAAGATACGTACGTCGTTAGTTAGAACGCTCGCGACATGGAAAGTTTGATCTGAAAAATGAGCCCCATGGTCGAGTCTACAAAAGACATAAGTTAACAACAGTTCTGACGTTCAAAAGTGATTGTAAAATCCTAATTGAATAAAGGATATTGAATTTGAATTTGATGCATAAAACGCGACAGTGGAAGCTAATGATACTCAATCAACGGCTAAGATAGGAGCAACATTCGACGTTAGTATCGAAACATTATTTCTCCATTTGCATCAAATGGGCAAGGGAAGTGATACGAGTAAATAGGTGCCGCACGAACTGAACGAACACCTGCGCGACGAACGCGTGAAAGCCTTGCGTTGCTGAACAGATACAGACATTAAAGAATTTTGTATGGCATTGTCACTTGGGATTAAAAATGGATTCCTTTTGACAATCAAGTTAGTAAGCGGTTATCGTGTCAGTCTGACTGGTTTAGCACCAAGGCAATGTCTCAAACGAAAACTTACTCTTAGAAAAGTGATAGAAGAGTGAAACAGTGACCATTTGATGGTCTAGTGCCGGTGCGATTCACTAAATGGCATGCATCACTGCACATGTGTACTTTGAGGAACTGGACACAAGGATGGAGAAGCTCGCAAATCTTCGCCAGCTTTGGTTAATCGCACGTCTCCGCTGCTCCTGGACAACACTCCTACAAGAACTTAGGGTTGGAAGTTTTGCGTCATGTACCGTATTTACCAGACCTTGCGCCGACAAACTTCTATATCTTCCAAAATTTGGATAACTTCTTGGCAGGCAAAAAGTTCGATACCCGAGAGGCAGTACAAAAGTGTCTTTAAAGAGTAAAGAGATTGTTGCCTGTCGTATATTTGACTTTTTAAGAGAGGCATTAAAAATTACCACTGCATGTATACTTTGAATACCTAACAGAATAAAAATAGATAGTAAAGAATTTATATACTGAACGGCAATTCCATAAGTAAAGACCTAATATTTCATTGCCTTCCATCTCATGTAGCTGTATACAGTTTGATACGGTTAATTGTCTTTATGTCAGAGTATAGCAATAAATGAATTGAGGATCTTGTAATATTCTCCTTATAGCCTAACAGCTAAAAATTCTCTTTCGCTAAGTTACATCAACGTAAGTGGCTGAGTAAGTTCTTGGTTCTTATTGTAACCAAATCAATATTTTACTCGTATATTGTTTAATTTTAACAAGTTGATTTTGAAATAATAATTTGTGGTAAATTTTTCCGATTTGAATCAACAACTTGACGGCTATGAGGTGTATTGAGTACATTAAGTGGGGCTCAATCAATGCGTTTCAGGCTGAGTATCGACCGTTCTGTCAGTCACATCCAGCATCAAACTTCCTTTACTGAGCGATGGTTAATTTGCTAAAATAATCTTAACGTATATTCAGACAGACATTTCATAAATTATTTATTCAATAGTGGTCGGCTAGTAGTAGTCCTGGTGTGGTGTGTTTGGGTTGGTTTCAGGCTAAACTAAGGTACTTTTTTCTCAATAAAAACTAAACTGAAATAAACTTTTATTAATTATTATTATTGCTAATGGAATTTGCTTTTTTATTGTTACAAAGTGTTTAGATTATCCACGTCTGGCTGAATAAACTGGTGAAAACAAATAAAGGCATTTTTTTACAGCCTGCTAACCACGGACATAAATTGTAGTGACTTTCTTTGGAATGTCTGGTATTTTCTTTCTTGCAGTCTTTGTGAACTGATTTAATTTTTTTTCTGATTATTAGGTGATTCAATCAGCGATTTACTACATAATAATTTATAAAAATCACAGAAAAAAATGGATTTTAAATTTTGATGTTAAATTAGATAATTTGGGACATGGACGTCATTATCCATTTTTCAGCAAACGATCTCGTCGGGAAAGATTTTTCTAAAAGATCTTCAATTATAGATTTCGTTATACTTGACTTGTGTTAAGCTTGTGTATTAGTTGTCTTGAGTACTTTTAACTCAAGACAACTAATAAACCAAACAATCTAATACAATTTCTTACTGGCGTCTTTAAAAGCACTTTTCAAACTAATCACGTAATATCTGCATACCACCAAAAAGCAGGAGACGGGTAGCTGAGGCTGCGCGGAGCGGACGCTTGAATGCAATTTGTTGGCGCCGATGAAATCGCCAAATTTACCTAGATACCTGGGATTGCGTATGCCCAATTGCCCACCGCGCCATGCGGTAAATTAAAAATTATAATTTACTACCATAATACGGTTAATTTATTTACTTCCATAATGGTATGTTTTTGTTTCGCGTGTTAACTTTATTCTCTACAGATAAAGTTATTTAATTGTTTTGTTCATGTTTGGTTTGTGGCGCCAACGTCACCAACTTAGAGGAATCGCCATTGTTCTTAGCTAAATCGCCCCGGTTGTAGATTGAAAATATTTAAGGACTCACTTGCCCGGCCACATGATGCTGTGGCTCAGTAGTCATTATTCGATGGGTTAATGTTGTACTAAATCAATAATGTTATAAACATAAGTAGGTACATATGACGTGGAATAGACTGTAGTATACAAAAATCGAAATATACCGCCATCTACTGGATGGTTATCCGACCTAAATAAACAAGTTTTGTGTCCATAAATTAACTCACACCGCCATCTGTTAGAAACTTTTGAAACTAATTAATAATTACAAACTATTTAATCCGCAATAATAAATATTGAGATGTATTATCGAGATAAAATGTCGTTAGGGCCTTAATTAACCGCTGAATGGGCAGAAAAATATCGAGCCCGTCGATGGGGACGTATATGAGCTGTGGGGATGATGATGATGGTATAGTTCTTTTAATATAAAAATAAGTTGGGATGTCTGCTATTTTATTAACACGCATAGATATTATGTTATAAATTCATCTTTGTGAAGAATTGACGGGCTAATGAAGGTGTTTCTTCGGTACAGTTTTGCATAAATAGGAATCATTACTATAATATTTTTGTAAAGGTTTATAATAGAGGAACACTTGATAAATAAAGTGATCTATACTACATCTCAATAAAGAATCGCTTAAAGCTCTTTAGATATTTATACTTTTAACTAAGATGTTTGCTATGAAAACAATGTATAATACGCTTTATTTGCCCATCATGCGTTTCAAATCGTGTGAAAACGAATAGAAGATATTTTAATTCAAGAAAACTTCTTAATCCTTTACTAGAACAACACAATTTTTTAAACGTTTTCGACAGTGAGTTACATAATTATGAAAATTTACAAATCCGTACTACGCATATTATATAGGTTTTGCTGTTATCTATTCTTATAGCACGAAACGTCGACTTAAAATTAAGCTTACTAACATTTGAACATTTAAAGTAGTACTTGACCTACTGAGCAAGACAGATGACGTGTTTCCGATGGTGTAAATTTTTTATTATTCCGCTGCACAATCAGTGGAAACATTGGTCGCGTTCATTATTGATGACCTGAATTTATTTCAAATCACATAGAAATTACTTAGTTTGTGTATTCGATGTTTTATTTATTTAAGGTTTGAAAAAATAATGTTAATACAAATGACATTAATTTACCGATCTCTGCCTGTATAGTTTTGATGCTTACCATTTAAGCATTTATTGGCATAAGCCAATTATACAATCGTAAAATTAACTATTTTTTGTATGTAAAATACAACGTATGTTGGTCAGCTACATTACTCTCCCTTTTTAGAACATTTGTCGTAGCAGTTGGCTGGGTTTAGCATCACCAAGTTCAAGTCCAGCCAATTAGCGTTTGATTTGTTTTTCTTCGCTTTCTTTGAAAATATTGAGAAGTCTTTCTTTGGTTGAAGTGTATCTACATCGCCGGATTTAGGGGAGGGCAACCAGCCCCGGGGCCTCCACAAAAGAGACCCCGCAATAGAGACTTCGGAGAAAAAAAAATCAAATTCGGACTATTAAACACTAGTAAACAACTTTTCCTTTCATTTTTTTCTTCGCGTTTTACCTTTACCTACAGTTCTTTGTACAAACATGATTACATTAAATATTAACAGAAATCATCGATCTATATTTGTTCACTCTAATCAGGCAATCAGTAAAATATCAAAATCTCAAATGGCCCTGATAAGCACTTGTTCATTTTATTTGGAAAATAATTTGGGGCCAAGGGGCCTCCACTCCTTTGTTGCCCCGAGACCTCCAGACCTTTAAATCCGGCTCTGTGTATCTATTGCTGGTCGTTCTTGTAATAATATCCCAAATATTTTCTATGTACTTTGGCTCCAGTTGTGCAATTAAATAGTTAAATTTCGTTTCCTCCGACCGAATGTTATTTATGTTAAATTGCGCTTCCACTTGATAGAACCATATTTCTGGTTTTTTTGGCCAAAAGGGTGGTAATTTAATTGATATTTTTTCTAAATTTAGCATTGGTTCGTTTTGCGAATCACCTGAATGTTCGGTTGACATTTTGCACTATTTTCGACACTTAACTCATCAACTTACACAATTTTCACAAATTATTACTTTGCTAATATCGGGGTCACCAAAATATTAGCATAAGCCAATAATACAATCGTAAAATTGTCAATTTTTTGTCAGTAAAATACGACGTATGTTGGTCAGCTACACATTCATTATTATTAGTATGAATAAGACAGATAAAAAAGGTTATTTTATGAAACAAGACCCATTAACTGGCCACGAGAAAAGCCAATTCAAGCTTTGAAAGTCTAAAAGTGATGGAGTGAAATGGTGAGAGATGAAGGCCACCCTTTTGGCCAAAAAACTCATAATTGACCCAGGATAGAAGTCTTTAGTTTACTAGATCTGATGTTGTTTTTAAGCAAACAACTGTTAAAATCACTCATCAATATTATATAACAGTAAGAGGGATTCCAGACCTCCAGAGCGGATTCAGAAGACTTGAATGCGAAAACTTTGTCATTAGGGCTATAAACTATACCTAACAAAATAGTAGTACCAGTAAACTGAAACGCACTATGAGATATTTAAACGACGAAGAAAGGGATGTTCTCGCGCATATAAATGCAAACACCCCCACCACCCGCTTCAATTCTGTCATTATATTGTATGGGGTTAGTCAAAGCACTGCCTCCTGGATGGTCTTCCTTGAACTTTAATCTACCACATACTAATGTGTTTTTCGTTTTTTAGAATTTCTTATGTATATTTGTCCGACGCACCTATGGTGAAGGAAAACATCGTGAAGCAACCTGCATACATCTATGAAGAAATTCAAAGATGTATGTGAAGTCGACCAATCCGCACTGTATCGGCGTGGTTGACTAAGGCCTAAACACCCTTACTTAGGTTAGGCTCGCGCCCCTCGGTGGTGATATATGTATATAAGCTGTGATGATGAAGGGATTATTTCCCGGCTCTGGTATGAACTTAAAAATCTTTAAATATAGGTTTTTATTTTTGGAATTTAAAGTACACGCTATGTTTGCCTTCAAGTGTTACTTTTAGTATAAGTATAGTTAGTAAAGTTGGTATTACTGTACTTTTTAGTAAAAAGAAAGAAACTGTGAGTGATGATCTATCAACACATAGCTATAATGAACGAATAAGGCTGAAATTACAAATAGCTATTACGATATAGGTTATTATTAAGAATGAAAAAAAAATCACCACGTACAGAGTGAAATAAGAGGGGAGCCGTATATGGGACTTTTCAATGTTGAAGCTATAAATAAGTAAAGACGGGTTGTGGTGTTTTTGGAGAGGCCCCTTTTAAGAGTTTAGATTGAGGTTGAAAGTTTTTATAAGTGTCCAATTATTTGGAGCTAGCAGCAACACAATATTTGAATTTAAATAAAATCAAAATAATTATTTAGTGTGCAACAAACACCCTGTGAAACCCTTTAGAGCCATTTTTAGATTTAAATGCGATCGTTTCTATTTATGTCCTTTTTGAAAACACTTTAATAAAAACATCAAAATAAATATTTCATCATTAATATTTTAGCCAACACCGATTGTTCACCCCTTTGTGCATCGAGGCATCCCCTCGCTGGTAACCATGTAAATACTTTGGTAAGGAACATTTTTTCCTAATGATTAAATTTTAAAAACAATCTAATAGAGGATATTATTTGGTCAAGAATTGTTTTTTTTTTAAATTGTAACTTCTTTCTTGGTTAGTATATTAGTAAACATACACGATCCTTTAAGGGTTCACGGGATATTTGTTACATACATAATATATATGGGAAGTTAATACGGAAGAAATCAGGGGTAAAAGTTAGTATAACACTGTTTTGATGAACTTACAGACTAAAAAGATTATGATAATGTTATACTTTTAACTAAACTTGAAATGTATAAAAATATAGAGGGTATTCGACTTACATGTTATAGATAAGAGGAATAAAATTAAAATCTGACAAACATAGAACCCAGTGGAATATGTTTTCAATGAAGTATCATCTTTACATAAATATGATAACTACTCACTCGATCGTTGATTCTTTATAAAATATAGTTGCAGTCTTTCTTTGAATGTGTTTTCGTTTACGTAGTACTCCACACGAACTCTGGAACAAAATATATATTTTTAACGTAGCTGCTGAATAAAAGGTGCATTTATAGTTGTGTAACGTGCAAAAAGTTGCACTTCTTGGACAAGTGCGAAAAGGGATTTTATTTTTTAAATTATTACTCGTATTTTAAAGATCATAAAGAGTTTCGATGTTCAACGACTTATTGATGTAGTCATTTATAATTTGGTTAAGAATGACGCAAACTCACAAATGCTACATTTGTGACTGCACTAGCTTTAAAAATACTAGAAAATGCTAATCAAATTGACATTAAAATAATGCTACGAGTATCTTAGGACTGTAGTAGCTAGCTCCAAAAAGTTGCAGTGTGTAAGAGACGTACTATTTGTTTTACGAGAGTGTTATTCCAATAGGTACTCAGATTGTACCAACAGTATCATACCATATATTATGTACAAGTGAAAAATCGTCAGGGTAAACTGTGTTGACTCCCGGGAGGAGGTTCGATAAAATGTTAAGAGCTACGTTTGATAAAATGTACCAAATATCGACAGGTATCTCTTTTGCTAAATTCCTTGGGCGATTCTTCTTTAATAAAATTCTTACTCAGTAATGAAACTTTGGTAGGGTGTTATGGGGACACCCGTGAGGGTTCCTAGCAAAAAAAAGGCATTTACGTGGCATTGCATTGCAACGCATGCCGGGTACAGCTAGTTATTTGTAATACTTAATTATTCATTTATATTTATACCTATCAACATTGTTTAACCTGAATAATAAACATTTTTTATTCTGTTTTCGCTGCATATTTAAAAAATCGAAGTGTGTTACAGTATTTATAATAGTGATTTTTAGTAATTTTATGTATTGGTGACTTCAGTATAAAACTGTGATGTTGTATGCATTCCTATATTATTTATGACTTTTAGGTGTTTATAAAGTCAGTCTTATTTAAGAAAAAAACATTTATTTCAATCCTTTTAGTTAACTTAATACATGCGTATTAGAATTTGAGCCAAGGCAATCACCAAAATAACTTAATAAAAACGTCTTTCACTCTAAACAGTATTGAAAAACTATCCCCTTACCCATAACCTACCAGAAATCTGCCATCGTCAGTTTAGTATTATAATATGGTGACTACTAGATGCAAATACCTGAATATCTTCAACAAAAATATGAAACACGTTGGATGTGCCCAATTTTCATGTGATCCCATCATCAGATCATGACGTAGCAACAATGGAACCACCACGGGAGTATAATTATTTGATTACAAAAAGAATTTTAAAAATCGGCCCAGAAATGTTGGAGTAATAGGTGAACATACGAGTACATAAAAAAATGGATCCAGTCGAACATACAACCTCTTCCTTTCGAAGCTTTAACCGCCTCCGTGGTCTAGTGGTTGAGACCACCGGGTGTTGATCGGCAGGTCCGGGGTTCAATTCCCACTGGGGGCAGAATTCTGCTCGGTTTGGTTGGTGGTAGGGCTTCTGAGCCCGACAGGCTAGCTACCACCGTCTTACATAAGTTTGTCGCCATAATAACAATGTTTATAACATTGTTGTGTTCCGATAGCCAGTTCCTCAGATGTTGTGGAGTGGAAATTTGCGTGCATGGGTTGCCAACACTGCGAAGCGAAGTCGCATTAGATTTTTTGCTTATACTCATATTATTTCAATAATAATGTTGCAAATTCAAAACTAATTTCTTGCCTGTTTCAAAGTCTCTTGGAAGAAAGACCTATTTTGTTCGCACTCATTGGCCAAAAATCTTCGTTTTTCAAATAGATGGGATATAAAAACTTATAACTACTTCGCTAGGAACAACGGAGAGTTCATTAATCCGATGTCTTTGTACTCATTCAGGAGAGATTGAGGAGGGTCACAAAACTTCTACGTTACTTTCCACGTCTGCTTCTACTCGATATTTGACGACATCAACTCGTATGTTGGGATATTTGAGTCTACTCGGATTTTTAACATTACTCAGATATTTCTGATCTGTTTCTCTACTCGCCTCTCCTGTTGAATGTCAGGCTTTTCATGCAAAAGATTATAGAAGAGATTATTATTAATGGGCTAAAATATAATTTTTAGTCCTAGGGGATAGAGTTTTTTCTTTTCACTCCCCTTGTCATGGCATGGCATAGCAAGTATAATAAATAAAAATCTGTACACACACAGGTTATATTTATGGATACATTCGCGAAACTATAGCGCGAGAATGAGACACGGCTAGGAGCGCTTACTCCTATTAAAAATCTTCCACTAAAGGGAAGATGTTAATTTATTAAAAGGCAAGTGCTCGCATAAATTAGACTATAAGGGCCAAATAAATAAAGAATTTTGGATTTCAAAAGGAATATTTCTTTATAAAGAAGTATAGCAACAGCACAAAAGATGCTATTGCGTCTTAAGACAGTCCATTTTCCCTACTACAATATGTACAAAAGGACAAAGGCAATTCTGAGATTACAATTATTTCAGGTTTTAAGATCAAACAACCTTTCTGTTACACGCCTGTCCAGAGAAATGACTGGAAATTGAGATGATATTTTAGGAGTTTTTAGTAAGCATTGAGCGGGAGTTTAAACAACATATTGTGCCCATATGTAGCCAAATCACTCTTTCTTTTAAAGTGGAAATACTTACAAGAATAACGAAGGTATACAAGATGCCGTGTCAATTACGATTTGATAGTGGTAGTAAACTGAAACAACATTCAAAAATGTGTGATGTGTGAAATTGTAAACGCATGTCTGTGTTCATATTTTTTCATACACTCATTTTTTGGCATGAAGATCTAGTAGGCACATTCCTATGACAGAAAGATCTAGTACAAGAAACAGTGTTAAAAGGTTTTATTTTTTCTTATAATTCTGAATAATCTCTAATCCTTACCGGCCTCAGTGGGAAAGCCATGAGAATCATTACCTACTGTCCTCAAATGAAACCCATTCGAAATGCGAACGCACCGCGCTCTTCCGCACTAGAGTCGGTTCTCAGCCAAAGTGTTCGTTGACTACAACGATGTACGGGAATTACATTACAAAACCACGTTTTCTTATATACGACAGGGAAGCTCACCGGAGGGACTGACTGAATGACTTTTCAAGCCGGGCGTGTGTGGGTGCAATACAAGTCGTCAATAATTACAATGAATACGACGAATAAGTCTTGCTGTGCTGAAGTCCACAACTGAAGAGCCAGCCGAAATGCCAAAAAAGGCTTCTTTCTTCAATGATGTAGGTATGTACTTAGTTACGGCGAGATTCCTAAAGGACCATTGTTAGGGTCCTAGGGGACGTTGAATGAGTGGACTGTATTTTATTACTGGTTTATTTCGCCGTGTGGCTTTACTATTACAATATTTACATTAAAGAAAAAATACTATATAAAGGCGGTATCGTCCGACCGCGAGACAACCATACGAACAATGACAGGCCGTCGCGGCAGCCCCTCCCGTCAGACCGCGACTCCCGCCGAGCTCCGCAGAACAGGTTTGGATGGCCCAATCCTTCATATGTATATGCGTAAATACAGCAGTGCTTGCATTGTTGTGTTCTGGTTTGAAGGGTAAGATATGTGTGACTGTGAGGAATAAAATTCTTCTCTGTCACACTGGTGTGACTGTGAGGAAAAAAATTCTTCTGTGTCACACTTATAGTTGTAAATAAACCGTTTTAAACCAAAATCCGTGGTTTAAAACCCGTTTTAAATTTGTTTAAAACGGTTTAAAACCACGACCACGTGGTCAGTACATTAATAAAATGTTACTTTAAAAGGCAAGATAAAGAGGCTAATTGAAATAATTTACCATTTTTATTAAATAAAATTTAATCACATCACTTTTACTACATTTTTAGGATTAGACACATTGAAAACTAACTTGATATTGTAATTATATTTATACTATACATTTTAATTTTTGTTTATTTCGGACTCAGCTATTGCACATTTAATAGTACATTGTTACCCTAGGGGTGAAAGTAACTTATTTAGTCCCGAGACAGGGTTTGGCGTCCGAGTGTAGCGAGGGCGCCAATAGCTCGAGCAACGTCGCATTTTTTTAGTTGAAGTGTAATGTTTTTCTCGCTTCACGACTTGTGGTTGCAACTATTATTTTGGCTGAGGGCGGGCGATTTCACAGTGTTTTCTTGTAAATAGTCACTATGCCGACCGGAGGAAGATTATGAAAGTGAAGAATGAGATAATAATACTGAATTTATGGAGGAATGTGATCCTCTTTTATTATTACCATAATATCTAGAAAAGCTTACTCTTAACTATTTGAGTTGATTACTAGTTTATTTGATTAAGGGCCGATATTTCAATCGTCAGATAATCTTTAACTGTAGAATAAATATGGCGGTTTGACAGATTTTCTATATAAAAGCTGTCAAACTGTCATATTTATTCCGCAGATAAAAATTACCTGACTATTGAAAAATCAATTTAAATTGATACCAAAAACTACCAAAACAGATCTAAGTGTGAATAATGTTATTAATGGTGTTAGATGATTTTATGTAACCTGTATACATGTAATAAAAGTTGATTATAAAACAACATTTAATTTTTCTTTTTTTTTTACCTCAATATATCTTAAATAAGGAAATAGGTGTTGTCTAGATCATTATGTGGGAAGTTAATGTGAATTCTAATAGAATAACCTTTTAAACCAATATTAAACCGCTAAATGTGGTTTAAAACGTTTTAAACAAAAAAAAACGGTTTAAAACCAAAGGGTTTTAAACGTTTAAAATTATTTTTGCATCTATAGTCACACTGGTGTGACAGAATGGTGTGACAGAGAATAATCCCCCAAATTACCGGGTACCGTGACTTTACAGCTTATGTTACAAGTTTGCAACGTACACTGTGGTTCTTGTGGGGTTGCAGTTTTGCTGCGAATCTCACAGAGCCACATGTAAATAGGTGACTGTTACCACTTACCATCAGGTGGGCAGTATGCTTGTTTGCCGACTTAGTTGTATAAAATAAGCTTTTGGTCTTCTTCTTACCTGATGGTAAGTGACGGTAAGGCCGAAGGTGGAAGCGAGCTTCACCTGGAATCCGTAACTACTGAGGAACTGTGACTTATATATGTATGTTATTTCCGTACGTTAAAATTTCAAATCGACTCAAACAACTGATTTTTATTTAGCTTGCTTGCCGCTACACGTATATTGGTCAGTTCAGATTATTGGAACGCTGCACACGTCTATAGCCTAGAAATTATTAGGTCAGTGAGCAATTTGTTATTTTTGGTCCCCGATAAACTTCCAGGTATATAGGGATAGCTAGTGACTTTTACAGTTTTCTACTGAATTTATTCGATATGCTTATTCTACTTCTGTGTAGGTATAATTTATACGAACAGGATTCATAGATAATCTTTAAATTCCTAATTTTAGAACCAAACATCCCATACTTGCCAACTTGGAGACCAATGCCCAGCATTGGGAGTTTTAGGGCTTACATGTTGGTGTTTCTTTAAAGTATGTACCTACATATCAATAATTTTATACATGACTTATATTCGTTTCATGTATATACACTCATTTGCAAAAAAACGGGCGGTTTTGATTTTCATTCATCTTTAAAAAGATACAATACAAAAAAGGTTTCAATCGTTTGTACACGTTACTGGCCGGTTTTAAAAATGCCGTGGTATTTAAAAAAGTACGTTCTAAATTCTAATTTTCATTTGATGCTAATTTTTACAGAAAACCCCTTTTTATCCTACATTTTTGGCGCGAAGTTCCAGAAGTTAACATCGACTTTCATAACTTTTATTCAATTTTCATCGATTAATTTCATATCCTTGACTGTCAAAGCTTTATTTATTGCTGTTTGGCTGTATCAAAAATGGTAGATAAAGTGGTAAAAGCTACCAAAATTATCGCGCTGCTTGAAGAGGGTTGCAGCCAATGCTTCGTGGCTAGGAGGCTAAATGTTAGTCGCTCGACGGTCCAAAGGACCTGCCAGCGATATCAGGAGACTGGTTCCGTCGAGAGAAGGCCTGGTTCTGGAAGAAAACCATGTACGCAACCACGGGATGATCGTTTTCTTGTGAGTCGCGCATTGAGAAATCGCAAATCTTCGTATGTGGATCTTAAGAACATCCTCCAAGAAGTAAGAAATGTGCATATTAGTCTATGGACGGTCAGGAGGAGGCTTCTCGCTGCCAATATACGCAGTCACCGCCCGGCCCGCGGCCCCAAATTACTCCGTGAGCAACGAGTTCACAGGCTTAGGTTCGCTAGAAATTGTGAATCATGGACTCAAGAAGATTGGAATAGGGTTTTGTTCTCTGATGAAGCCAGGATATCTCTGTTCGGTGAAGATCGACGTCGGCGAGTGCTAAGAAGACAAGGAGAACGCTTTGCAGCGGCATGTTTCGAAGAAATCACACCTTATGGTGGGGGCTCTGTATGGAGGCAGGAATAAATTCAATGGATCGTACAGAGTTAGTCTTCATTGAAAACGGCTCACTGTCGGGGCATCGATACATAAAGAAATTCTAATTCCTCATGCACAACCCGCATTGGCCGCTCTAGGTGAAGACTCGATTTTTATGGACGACAATGCTCGCGCCCACCGATCTCGCGATGTTAAAGCGTATATGCAAGAGGTCGGCATTCGTCGTTTGGATTGGCCAGCTCGAAGTCCCGACCTCAATCCCATAGAGCATGTCTGGGACGTTCTGAAACGGCGTGTGAGATCAGTACAACCAGCTCTGCAGACCATCAGAGAGCTGAAGAATGTGATTACTGCGGAGTGGGAACGTATTCCGCAAGCAAGTATCCGGGATATACTCGCTAGCATGCCCAGACGAATTCAAGCTGTGATTTTAGCTAGAGGGGGTCATACTCGATACTAAACATTTATCTGCTTTTACTTTATTAAAGAAAAACAAACAAAAAACTTTTTTATTTTTACTTCATGAGCATATGCACTACTAGCGAACATACACTACTAGTGAGGTTTAGCATTATTTCCCATAAATTGTATCAAAATTTTATGAAATACTGATGAAAACGATTATTTTCTTATTAATTTACCAAATTGTGAGGATAAAACTACCTATATTTATCAAACAAAGCAATATTAACATTTGAAATGGTTCATTGCTTAGGTGCCCGTTTTTTTTGCAAATGAGTTTATAATGTTAGAAAATTAGTTGCTAGAGATATTTGCTATGTTAAATCTCTGTGAAATTAGTGAAACCGGTTGACCTTAATTATGACAATTTCAGGCGTCAGCTTTTCTCGCGAATTTCTACGCTTATGACGATACCACTCGTAAATAATTCGGGCCTCAAATTTCATTCTCGAGATATTTTAAATTCTGCCTTTGTAGTATATAGGTAGGTAGATTATAATTACTTGTATTACTCTAATAATACTCTGTAATACTCTTTGGTTATCTGGCTAACATTGTGTATCCATTTGAGTGGTATTTATTCACCACAATCTGCCTCTAATTTTAAATACTAAAATTTAATGGCATGTATTTAAATCGATATCTGTATATTCCCTTTATTCGAACAAAATATATCAAAGTTCCACCAAAAATACTGAATTGCACACTAAATTAAATCAGATTTAGTATACTGTTCAATGGTATTTGCAGAACCGTTTTACTGAACGAATAACTATTATCAATATGGTTTATCTAGTAATTCTTTAGTTCAAAAAATTTATAAAACTTTTTTAAGGAAAACCATCACCTAATTTACTTTTAGGAACATCGTTTATTCTAAATAAAACACAATTTGGGGTTGCATTAGTATATCGCATCCTAATATAAGGTCACTAGTCACAAAAACTAACCTCAAAATTTGCAGTTTCCACAAGCAATAAGTATGCATAAAGTCGAGAATACCCATAAAGTCGTTTCTGGCGCTTCGCCGGCCGCTGCCGCGGCACGCTCGCTTCGCTCGCTCGGCTCGCGCTTGGTTCATGTTCAAGCCTACGCTCGTCGCTTCGCTCCTCGCTACCTATTTTTAACCCGCCTACAGTTTCTACATACGCTTTGAAGTTTCTAAGCAGTATACTAAATCTGATTTAATTTAGTGTGCAATTCAGTATTTTTGGTATGCCTTCAGTTAATTAGTGGAGTTACCTAGTGTGCTGAAAAATTATACAGATGTGCATTTTAAAATATCCCAAATTTAATTATCGTTTTAAATAAATGCTCGAAGTTCGAAATAAATACTTTTTTGATTGAAATACGTCTTATTTTTTCGGTTTTTTATCTAAAAATGGTCAAATAGGCCGAATACCGAAAAGTTGCCGAATATTCGTTGCATCTCTAATATTTATAGCGTTACTACTACGAATCACCAAAAGAGAGTTTTGAAAATCACTCCAGAAGTCCAGAGCAGCAATCTAATATATAAAAGGAGATGTTCCCATCTATAGACGCACGCACAGCCGTAACCGCTAATGGTAGAAACGTGAAATTTGGACAGTTGTTTTAATTCAAAATGCGGACGCACACTAAGAAGGGATTTTAAAAAATTTTAACCCTAAAGGGATGAAATAGAGGTTGCAAGTTTGTATGGAAAAATCTTTAAATTAGCAAGAGATTCATGCTCTTGAAAATATTTCATTGAACACGCATTTCATGGTTTATTGGAATACACCCCCTTAAGGTGCAAAATAGGGGTTGAAAGTTTCTATGGGAAATATTTAAAATCTGCTCCAATTTCTACGACATTTATTATCCGGGCTTAAATAGACAACATATATATTTTTCCTACGGGAAAATATAAAATTCCCACGGGAAAACAATAATAACGCGGACGAAGCCGAGTGCGGAAAGCTAGTCGCTCTATATAGCCTAGCCGCACATATACAATAATATTGACAATAAAGTCAATATTGTGTGTGTCCGACTAGCCATACGAACGTTTTAATCAACACCAAATCCTTACGGTTCCCTGCATATAATTTAAAATCTGACAGTTGTCAAAGTGTTGTCAAAATGTATGGGAATGTGGAAACGGATGGTCTAGCTAAAAACAAAAAAAAGACATTATGTAATTCGAAAAACACATTGGTATATAAATGGCAGGATCGAACCCCGGATCTCCCAATTAGACCAGTGCTGAGGTTGCAGTGCCACTGACGAGTTATGCTTATTTATAAAATTTTAACAGCAACATTTTTGTGACCAGTCAGTCACTAAAATTCTAATATTCTTCGGAAGAAATGAGTCTAAGGTCCAATTTCACCAATATTTAAACAAGTGGTTAGTTAACTAACAAACAAGTTTTTGACATTTCACTCTTACAATGTCAAAAACGGTTGTTTGTTAACTATAACGGCCTGTTAAATGTTGGTGAAATTCGACCTAAGCCTAACAGCCTGATCATTTGTTTATATGTGTCATAGAATTTAAAGTAGAGCTCATGGAAAACCTCGGCGTAAGTAATGTAAGAACTAATATAGAACTCCCGATCCCAAGTGGCGTGGATGAACGTGGAGAAGGTAACTACTATATTACGAGTATTATTATGTAATATCATGTTTGTACTCGTGATAACTATTGGGTGCTCATTTCAAGTTCTTGGCCAATTGTTTTAAAATCAAAATAATTTTTATTCAAATATGAGTTGATGAAAAGCTTTTTTGAATTGTCCAATTTTTTTACCTACCATCCATTTAGGATGTCTATTAACTGATAAAAAGAAGGCAGTGGTTATTACTGTAATTATTACCTCATTTTGTACTTTACAGTTAGACACGTTGTCTAAAAAGGTAGCAGGTGTAGATGTTACTCGAGTTACTTGTTTAATAACTCTTATGAAATGATTTAAATAAGTTAATTAATCTGCTGAATTATCATATTAACAAATATTTATATTAAAATCGCCACAAACATTGTTAAGTTTTTCTATACACGGTTATTTTTTTATCACCCTGGAAAATTTTAGGGACGCTTCAGGACACATCCAATATTATATAAAAAATAAAAAAAATGAAATAAAATTTTTTAAAATAATATAAAAAAAAATAAAAAAATCTCTAAAAATGCTGCTCTCTACTAGTGCAGCATTTTTTGTATTTTTTTAAAAATTAATATAAAATTAAGGAAAAAAATAATTAATATAAAGTTATTTTTTTTATTTATATAAATCATTCTAATACCATGTCGTGAAGCGTCCCTTAAATTTTCCAGGGTGATAAAAAAATAACCGTGTATACTTTCTTAATGCATCTTCCATAGCAAATACAAATCCATAGCGTATAAAATTATTAAGATTTTTTCTAGTTAACGAACTGTAACTGTCTAAACTTATAAACAATTCATGATATTTTAGCCAATGCACTACAAAGTAGACTACATCAATGCTTTCAGAATCTAAGAACAAATTGATTTCTAAGTCTTTGCCAGAAAAGCCTTGAATATTTTATAGGACAATCCGTAAATATGTAGGCTTGTCTTTTGTCTTTATTTAAGTTATACTTAAATCTGTGGGTACAGCAGTAAAAGTCTTTCCGCTGATTCAAATAAAAGTTATTCGACCAAAATGTATGGCGCAACATATTTTTTTCCCTCTGTCCACTAGGATCCACCATCTCGATCCACCAGTGGATCGAATAGCGCTTTGAAGTTTACTGTGATGCACCATTGGTCTTGATGGATCCTATGATACTCCAACTCATTTTAATGCTCCACCCGTGGAACGAACAGCACTCAGATAGTTTCGTAAGATCCACCACGGATCCCAGTGGAGCCTATGTTATGATTATTGTATCTAGCTAGTTATTGTCATTGATAGTGTAGATCACAGTGGAGCCTCTATCTATAACTTAATAATATAAAAGAAAATAAAGTATAGATAGTTTTTATTGAATAAAGAGGAAATAAACTTATTGTCCTCCGACTTTTCATTTCTTAAACATAGTTTTTTATATCATATCATACAGACTCCATGGTGGATCTTACGAAACTATCTGAGTGCTGTTCGATCCACTGGTGGAGCATTAAAAAGAGTTGGAGTATCATAGGATCCACCAAGACCAATGGTGGATCACAGTGAACTTCAAAGCGCTATTCGATCCACTGGTGGATCGAGATGGTGGATCCTAGTGGACAGAGGGATTTTTTTCGCGATTTTAGAGTTATTTGCATAGTGAACGATCTTTATAGTTTGACTAGCTTTCCGCTCGCGGCTTCGCCCGCGTTATTATTGTTTTCCCGTGGGAAAAATGATTTTGTAGCCTAATACTGTTATTTATATTTAGGAGTTCGGATAGTAAATTTCATAGAAATTGGAGTAGATTTTTTAAAATGTTCCATGGAAACTTTCAACCTCTATCTTGTACCCTAAGGGGGTGAATTAGAATAAACCATCAAACACGTGTTCAACGAAATGTTTTTAAGAGCATGAACCTCAAGTTTTATCAAAATCGTTGCTAAAGGTTTTTCCATACAAACTTGCAACCCAACCCCTATTTCATCCCTTTAGGGTTAAAATCTTTTAAAATCCCTTCTTAGTGTGCGACTACATTTTGAATTAAAACAGCTGTCCTTTCACGTTTCTACCATTAGCGGAACAATACGGCTGTGCGTGCGTCTATATGTCAGTGAGAACTTTGTGTGCGTATGGATTGAGGAGCCACATCACGAAATCAATCGAAATCCCCTACTATATATATAACTTGAATGAAAAATGTATTTAGATATTAGTATACTTATTCTGTTTAACCTTGCATTTTTTTTTATTGATGATATTCATTTCTAAGTCCTTTTTCGATCTCATTCAACATTTTATATTTATTGCTGTAAAAACGAATCAGATAGCCTCTGTAGTCACACTTCAATTACAGACATAAAAGATGTGCCTTATGTAGGAGAAGAGCGATAAAAGTTAAAACATATATATTTTATAGCATTGTACTGGGTAAGTGTCGACATTAAAGTGGCCTTAACGGTGCTTGCGTGCCTCGACAAAAGTGTACACACAGACCCATGGGAGAACGGTTTTCATTAAAACTATAGAAATGAAAGCACGTGTATTAATTAATACAATAACTTACAATTTACTTTTGAGTTTGTGTGAATTATTTGGAAATAAGTAATAAATTTAACATTACTGATGTTACCATAGTATTCGATTTATTCTTCCTTAGTTAGAAGGAACAAAGAAGAAGTGTTTTGTGTTAATAAACAATTTATACTGCGGGAAACTTTGCAATTCTATAGCCGTTCTTGACATTTTGACGTATCCTGGCAGGTAGCATACCATCAAGGCCGGGTTTACAATTGGGGGCCAAGTGGGCCCGGCCCCTATCGGCAAATTTTTAGGGGCGGCAAAGCGGTAAAAAAGAAAGAATTCGGAAAATATTGTTATTTCACTTGGTAGGTAACTGCTATTCTGTAAATGTGATAAACAGTTAAATTTCAGATCACAAATATTAATGTGTATCATATCAAAATGGCGGCTTATCAATATCTACAATTTGATACCCTTTTGTATTATTTCTTTTCGCACTGTTCTTCTTTGTATTATAACTCTTGTGTATAAAAATAATGTAAATCTTTAAAGATCAAACAGATATGTTTGTAACTCTAACCAGAAGTATTATTTTGTTTAAACTTTTTTTTTATTGCAGAAAGTTGACAAACAAACAAACTGTCCACCTGATGGTAAGTGGTAACAGTCACCTATAATACATGTGGCTCTTGTGAGATTCGCAGCAACACTGCAACCCCCACAAGAACCACAGTGTACGTTGCCAACTTGTGACACCAGATGTAAAGTCACAGTACCCAGTAATTTCACTGCCTTATCTTACCCTTCAAACCGGAACACAGCAATGCAAGCACTGCTGCTTTGCGGCAGAAATAGGTAAGACGGAGGTACCTAAGCAGACGACCCTGGTACAGAGTATCCCTCCAGTAATTAAGTCCACTAGTAATTATTACTATTAAGTAAAGAAACCTGAACAAGTGATGATAATCAAAATAGTATTAACGCTTTTTGTAACGAGTCAAAGGGAACATCCAGGGCAAAATAATGGCAAACAAATGACCATTTCCACTGGACTGGCCGATACCATACAAATGTCGTATAATTATATTTTGTACTGATTTACATTTGATTAAGGAACGTAGCGAAAATCCTATGTTTATGGATTTCAACAGCCACTCCTGACAAACGAGTAAGTATCTGGAGAACTAATTTTAAACGAAAAATTCTAGATGATTTTATTAATATTTTAGTCAGTGTTTAAGTTTACTTGTCTCACTTGAAAAATGAAGATATGTCTATGTATTAACAACCACTGCGAGAAAAAACAAATAGTTATAATAATACGGACTTTTGTATGTGCCAACTTCATGGCCGAATTTATTTTTCATCGCCATTTGGCCATCGTATAGAATTCATAAATCAAGTTTGATTTTGATTTTTTCCAATATGTAAGTTTTGGTTCACCATTTTAAGTTGAGAAGAGAACTTAGAATTAGTCAATATTCTAAGTTCTCTTCAAACCAATTTGAAAAGTTAGTCATTCTTTATGAACTTTTGCGCCATTTAAAGGATTTACTACGGTAGTTACCAATCTATAGGTCTTTGAGGAAATTAATAAAAAAAATATATTGACGTTTGTTGTCAAGCTCACAAGCTGATATCATAGTGAATCTTCAAAATCCTTTGTTATGATATTTCGAGGTATTTTCGAATATTTGCAATATTTTACCATTTCACAACTATAAACAAATACTTAAGATAATAGAAATTATATAACCTCGAAATAGTTTTCGATTTAAGGTACCTTGTTCAAAATGAAAACATGTCCATTGTCGATCAATCAAGTGATTTTGTAACTCGTCGTTACAAAATCACTACCCAGAACTTAACATATTGAAAGCCACTCCAGTGGTAGTTGCATATAGTGCCGGAAACGCTTAATTCTTGTCTTGTTTAGGCTCACACACTTCTTTATGATTGATGACTACTAAATTGTTTAATAAATAATAAATAATAAAATAAATAAAATTAATTTATTTCAGGCCAAAGGCCCATATATCATCATACAAATTATTATTAACAAACTTAACTATTACAAGAATATTACTACATTAATAAAAAATTTGAATTAGAAGATTAGATTAGAAAGAAATACATTATTAAATTATATCAAATTAAATAAAATCAAATGAAATAAAATCAAAATAAACTAAATTAAATCAAATAAAATTAAATTAATAAGTAGGTATGAATACAATATAATCAAATTACACAAAAAATTTTTTTTAAACATATAACTAACTCAGAACCTTCTCTCCGGCATGGGCACAGAGAGATGTCTCTCACCACAATGCCGAAGATAAGGGCAGTCAAACCGAGATCCGATCATTCTCAGAATACGATTGGGGCTGATCCGCACTCTGCGCATCAAAGACGCTGCTCGCGTGCGCATCACTGCATGGAAACATGCAGTGTGTGCGCACGCGAACATGCCGGAAGCGCTGCAGAACCGAGGCAGCCCCAACAGCATCCTGAAGGCATTATTATACAGGACACGGAGGTCGCTATATTTTCGCTTCGTATAGTTGGCCCACAAGGTGCACGTATAAAGAGGCGTGCAGTATGCTCTAAACAATGTTAATTTCACTGCTACCGAGCAACGTGCAAATCTGCGAGCCAACATATTAGCTCTAACTGACAAGGCCCTCCGCTCCCTCTCGACATCAGCATCATCTTTGAGGTCGGTGGTTACTATGTGACCTAAATATTTAAACTGCGTCACAAATTCTAATAGCGCTCCATTGAGTCGAACCGGGGGTACCTCATCAGCGAGTTTTACACCGGCCTCAAAGACCATGCATTGACTTTTAGTCACGTTATATTTTAGACCGTGACCAGCCGCATACTCTTCACATATCTGTAAGTCTTCTCAAACCACAGATCGATGCACTCAGCAAGACCATGTCATCTGCGTAACTTAAGTTATTAACACAGATCCCATCAACATGGCATCCGACATGTTGATTGCTGAGCGCTGCGATCAGTCCATTTACATACAAATTAAAAAGAGTAGGAGATGTTAATCCACCCTGTCGGACACCACATTCAAGTTGATATGAGTCCGACATTGCTCCCGCCCAGCGTACACTGTTGGTCTGATTCGCATACCAGTACTGTAGCACATTAAGTATACCCTGTGGCAAATTTGTGTCCCTCAACTTATCCCACAAAAGGTCATATCGCACTAAGTCAAACGCTTTGGATAAATCAAGGAAACACGCATATACCGGCGTCCTACGAGACTTATAGTAACCGACGGTATGCTTAAGACACAGTATTGCACTTTCAGTGGAGAGTTGCGGCCGAAATCCGAACTGATTATCGTGCAGAGAAACATGCTTACATAACTGTGTATTAAGCAAACCGTCAAACACTTTGGCTATCACCGTGGCAAGAGATATGGGCCTATAGTTGCTCTTGTCGGTAAGGTCTTATTCTTAACCACAGGTACTACCACGGTCTTCATACATTCTCCCGGCAAGTAGGAGTGACTCACGCACAACGAGTAGAACATCGCTAAGACTCTCGAGATATGCGGTCCGGCGTGTTGGAGATGCTCAATGCTGAGTCCGTCGTGGCCAGGAGATTTGCCTCTTGATATATTCTTTATGGCTTTCGCAATATCTTTAGCTACAAACTGCACCCCCATCACCTGATCTTCCGCGTCAGCATTGAGCACCTCCACTACCGGTCCAAGCGGAGAACTCACAGAAAAGTGATCTTTAAAAATATTAGCGATTGCAGTAGGGTCATTCACTCCCGCAACGCTCACCGGAAGTCCAGGCCTTACGTTTAATTTAGCAGTCTCTCGCCAAAAACCGCGAAAATTGCCCTTGTCATGCTTTTCGGCAAGAGCATCCATTCTTATTTGGTCCTGGTGATTTTGGCACCATTTTAACCTACATTTGAACATTTTTCTACTGTTATACATGTCGAGGTAAACGTACCCAGACTTAGGCTTCCCACGCATAACCCACTCATTGAACCTGTCCCTGGCCAACCGATGAGCCTCACGGACGTGTTTGTTCCACCCCATAATGCGCGTGCCACTCCCCCTCTTCCTCGTATCTCCCCTACCAACAGCTGCCGCGTCCCGAAGGGCTCCCACAATGTTAGAGTACAACCTATCCAAAACATGCCAATGGTCACGGTCTTTACAAAATCCTTTAGCACAATTTACAAAAACCACAGGAAAGTCAATTAATTTTAATCGATCATGGCACTCTTGAGTGTATCTGGCCACTTCTTCAATACTACGTTCTCCCCATACTATATTTCTATTTAGATCGCATATTTTAGGGATAATCTTGGGCGTTAGTACTGTGAGGTTACATTCTATCACAAGGGGATAGTGGTCAGACCATAGAGTGTCATAATTAACGTCAACGTTTACTACACATTGCTTGGCTGAGCGAGTTGCTATACAGTGATCTAACCAGCTAGTGGACCCGTACACATCACTAATGAAAGTGAAAGTGTCCGAGTCCACTCCCAACATCTCCGTGTCTATACAATGCAATTGTTGTTCAGAGCACACTTTCATGAGTTCACCATAAAACAACTCACCCGGATCTGCATTAAAATCGCCTAAAACAAATACACATTCGACACAATTTTCATCGATGATGGCGCACACTGCGCCTAAACATTCAGTAAATTCAACTAAATTTTCTGCAGAGTTAGTTGGTAAATAGACACTTACGACAATAAATGACCTAGCTCCTGACATTATTTCAATAGCACAAATACGCGTATTATCGCACTGCAACACTGACACTTGTTGAAAAGCGCTAAGGCGCCACAATAACGCAACACCTCCGTGCGGGCGACCCTTTAACAGGTCCGCTGACGTATCCACAGACGATTTCGCCGTGTACCCAAAACCGCTGTCGATTGAACCGACGAAAGGTATATCATGCGGCAGCAACCATGTTTCTTGCAAACATATTACGTCACACATTCGACAAAGCTGTCTGACGTCATCGATCGAACGTTTAATGTTCTTACAGTTGTAGCTAGCGAAACGGTGCAGACCACTATCCATTGTGAGGTACATTTAGGCCGCTTACAGACCGGATGTCATTCGGTTGGTTACGATTTTTATATTTGAAATTTACAAACCTTCGGAATATAATACCCGAGGGCCATAATTTCTCGTCTAGGTATAAGGGTAGATTGGATTCAGTAGTAAAAAATTTGTAAGCCTTATAGCCTCTGTCAATTTTCATATTAATTTTCTCCAGTACTACCGTTTCTCTCGTTTTAGTTTTTATATAATCGATGATATCGCTGTCGGCAGTATCATAGTGCACATTCGTAATAAACACGGGTATTTTTCGATCCGCCGCTTTAAACTTGCATTCCAAGTCTCGTGCAATTCCCGACTTCCCGGTAAAACGGTATTTCATACGTCTTCTATTATGCACAGGCTGCCACCCCCCTTCACTATTTGGTGACACTCCTACCACACACCCAGTCGGTACCACGGGCCGTTCCGCCATCCTGTACTCAGCCTTATCTGTCACCAATCGCTGTGACTTCACCGCTGCTGCCGGTTCGGCCGTACCCGTCCGGTCGGGCGTGACAGTCGCGAGACGCTCAGATACGATCGCGCGCTCGCCCACCACGGTCGCCGCGCGACCCGTCGACTCGGTTTTAGCACTCGTTCGATTTATCGACTGTACTTCACTCACTGCTAGACGCACGGCGGCGGCCGTGTTTGGCTGCTCGCTTTGTTGCACATTCATCGGTTGCGCACACTCGTTTCCACCGCTACCGTCGTCGCGCCGTTCAAGAATGTCACGCCGCTCAGTAAACTCACAATCCAGTTGATCATTTACCCTCATTTCTTTATTGCTCAACGGTGATTCGTTATTAGTGTTTACATTCGACTCTGACAAAAAGCAAACACTGTCATTGTGTAAAAGACCCATTGGGCCACTATCCTCAATCCACGCACCTCTTCTAGTGTTAATTTTAAACGCTGATGTCGGAACTAATGAATAATTCTTTATCCGTGTGAATTCGTTTTTAAATTTGGTAAAATCGTCAGCAGTTACATACGTAGTTTTTACTCGTTCTAAGTCATTTTTCACAAGTAACATATCTTTTAATAGCTTGGTGCAATCGAGATGATCAAATAAAATAGGTGGTAACTTTTCTAAATCCTTTGCCACAAAGACTGGAATGATGTCAGGTTCAGAAGATTTAAACAGATTAATGATATCTGCCAAATCCCTTTCCTCTTTGCCTTTATTTTTCCTTAGAATTTTTCTTTTCTCCGTAGGTATCGAGTCAAACAAGAGTGATTTTGCATTTTTTATCTCTTCAGCCGTAAACGACGATGAACAGATTTGTACTAATGTGACCTCGTCTATGACAGAAACTTTATTCTGCACATAGGATAATAATTCACTTATAACTATGTTACAAGCGTTACACTTTAACACATTCATTTTCACTCGCACTCATACATCACACTTATTCTATGCGCGCGTACGGCTCCACGCGCCGCTGATGACTGCAATTATGGAATTTAGATTTTTAATATGGAATTTAGATTTTTTTCTTTATTTGTAAACGTTGTTGTTCCTAAGGCACCCCAAAGGTGTATATGGCCTCCACCAGGTCCCGCCATGTTTTTCCGTCTGTTGCGACTTACTTGGCCTCACTCCAACTCAGTCCTACTGCTCGTAGCTCACAGTCCACGCTCCGGCGCCAGGTCTATACTAGGACGTCAGTGGGCTTGCCTATACTTTAGTGGTTACCACTCGAAAGCGATGCTGGCATTGCTTGTCATCCCTCTTCAAAGTGTGTGGCCTATCCATCTTGATTGTTAGCAGTAGTTTCACGTAAGTATTGTATTCGGCCGGAAAACGTGAAGGATCGATCGTAGGGACTTTTATTGACGAAAATTTGCAACTTGTTGGTCATCCGTTTCGTCACTTTACATGTTTCACAACCGAAGAGCAATACCGACTTCACTATAGATCCGAAGAGGGAGATTTTAATGCGTCGAGTGTGCACATTGGACTCCCAAACATGTTTTAGTTGGGCGAACGCAGCTTTGGCATTCTTCATCCTACTGTCCACGTCCTCGCCTATGCTTATGCTCCTTTGATATGCTTGTAAGTTTCTAAAATGTATTTCTTATTTTGGCGGCATAAGTACGAAAAGGTCATTAGGGCTTTTTTCTCCGTCTATTAATACTTAAAAAACGTCGAATTCAATATACGAAGGTAAGAGTTTAAGGATACTACCTACAAAACGATTTCAAACTAAATTATATATATTATTTACATAATTTTTAGTCTTACTTTTAAATTTAGTTGGCTTTGTTGATTGATCTAAAATGAAGTCGTTTGAGAAACTACTCAGCATATTCTCGGCCCATCTATCGTAGTGCCTCAAGACGAAAGTCTTTGATTTTTGTGTATTGCTAGTCTCCTTTACCTGAGAGACCGCAACATGGTTGCTTAAAATGGGCTTCATAAAGGGCAATGGAGAGGGCAATGCTTGGAGGTTATAAATCTGTGTAATCGAATCATAAATGATGAGATCCGCAGATAAACCAAAGTCACCCGCATAGCCCTAAGAATTGCGAACCATAAGTGTTAATGGGCAGGTCACATTGCCGTCAGTCCTACGAGCAATGTTGATGAGCAATGAGCAAATACAGCGTTGGTGTAGGTCCTTCACAAGGGGGACCAACGATTTGGTGAAGATCGCAGGAAGGCGCTGAATGCTAGCAAAGAAGGACCGCTCGGATCCTTGGAGAAAGCCTATGCCTAACAGTCTCTCAGCCGAAATGATGAAATTAAATTGAAACTCATACTGAGATTAAAGGTGGATACATGAAATGCATGCTTATAATCGCTTGCACAATGCACAATTATTAAGCTGTTTCGATCAGGTATGGTTATGATGAAGATAAACGCATTGATTCTAGTACCACTAGGATGTGAACATGAAAAAGAGTTACTATTGCAAAAAGATGACTTCAAATGAACAGCGTAAGGCACTGAGCAGTTTTATTGGTAATATTGCATTTTAATACTTAACAAGATACAACATTTTGCAAATCTTTTTACTTTCAAAATCAAATCAGTTTTCTAAAAAGCGAAAAATGCACTTGGCTAAATTACAATTTCAACTGCCATAGTTCTATTATTTTGTCTCAAATTCCCAATATAAATAGGCAAACATTATTTTTTACATAGCACATCCCTGTGGTATGTAACTTCCCAGTTCTTAAGTTCTTGGCCTTCATTTCATCTGATGGTAAGTAAAGATAAAGCCGAAGGTGGGAGCTTCATCTAGACTCCTCAACAGCTAAGGAACTGGCTATCTTGCCTCTAATTGTCGGAACACAACACTGCCATTAACATTATGTGCCGATAAAATTAGGTATGACGTTAGTTGGCCAGTCGGGATCAGAAGCAGATTTCGGGGATTGGAGTCGCTCACGTCCGTAGGTTTTACCCTCGAGACCCTACACGTGATCCCCGGGTGGTGCTAATCGAGTGACCAACTTCTGGTGGTGGCTTGAAAAACCCGACTGGCTAGCGACCACCGTGCGCATGACGTAAAACCCGTCAAGTGGCCATTTTTTGTCCGCGTTTCGGGATCAGCTAGCGCACAGCCAGAGCTTGAGGGGTTGTTGCTGCGATTTGTGTGGGCTTCCGTCGACCCAGTGCCAGGTTGACTGCGTTGATCCTCCGCCCAGGAAGACCCGAAGAAACGGCTGTTCCGCTGGCCGCCCGTGGTATAGTACAGGGGCCCAAGCGGACCTAACCAGTCCGTGAGGCTGCCCCACCATGCCACGCATAATCTCGGGGTGGTCCGTCGTGCCGGTTGGTGACCGGACGGTGGGTCCCGGTGGCCACTTCCGGGGGGGTTCGGGGGCCCTTCCGTGCGGAAGGTCAGCGCAAATCAGCTGTCGGCTGTTCCCTGGCGAAACAGGCCTACACACTTTAACTATGCAAAACGCGGCAACGACACCTCAATTTCACGCCTCTCACTCCAACAATCATGGCAGCGCAAAATAAAAGAACTGGTCGTACAGCGGTGTATTATCCCACCAAAACACCATTATTCGAGGTGGGGCTCGCTAACATCCGCGGGCTCCATTCTAACCTCTTAGCTGTCCATCACCATCTCGAGACAGCCCGTCCAGCAATGCTGTTTTTGACGGAGACGCAAATTATCTGCCCGGCCGATACAGGCTACCTTAATTACCCCGGCTACGCTCTTGAGGAGTCCTTCAAGGCGAAGGCTGGTGTTTGCTTGTTCGTCCGGGCGGACGTTTGCTGTCGTCGCCTGCGCTGTTTGGAGGAACCTTCCTTTTCCATCCTTGCGGTACACGTCGATTTTGGCACTCATTGCCGTGTCTACGTCTGCGTCTACCGTTCCCATCGTGGTGACCTGGAGACAACTCCACTTTTTGAACATCTAAGTCGGGTGGCAGATGAAGCGCAGGAGCGATTTCCTTCCGCCGAGCTGGTGTTTTTAGGGGACTTCAATGCTCACCACGAGTTGTGGTTAAGTTCCTCTAAAACTGACCATGCGGGTAGGACTGCCCACGCATTCGCTCTCACGCACGACCTGACACAATTGGTCACCCAGCACACCAGGGTACCAGATATTATCGGTCAAGCGCCCTCTTTATTGGACCTTCTGCTGACAAATCGCCCTGACGGATATCAGGTGGTGATTCGAGCTCCACTAGGATCTTCGGATCACTGCCTGGTATCCGCCTCAGTGCCTCAGGCGTCGCGACCGTCGCCTGTGGTTGCAGCACGCCGTCTGTGGCACTATGCGTCAGCAGATTGGGACGGTATGCGGGATTATTACGCATCTGTCCCTTAGTGGCAGCGCTGTTTCAATGGGATGGATCCGGAATCCTGCGCTACCTCTGTTGCTGACGAGATCATACTAGGAATGGAATATTATATTCCGCATTCCAATCTCGTCAGTAGAGGCAGACGTAACCTCTGGTTCAATCGCGAGTGCGCCTCTGCTGTTGAAAACAAACAGCTGGCTTACCGCGCTGGATCAGAGGCCGAGCTTCTAGGGATCCCAATACTAGCCTACTGAAAACAGCCTACAATAATGCCACCAAGTTGTGTAAGAGGGCTTACATTAGAGCGGATGCTCAGCGCATTGCACAAGTGGGCCAGGAACTGCTTGCGCACCCTATGGGTAACCGTTCTTTCTGGCGCCTGGCCAAAGCTGTGCAATCAAACTTCTGCCAACCCTCGCTGCCACCGCTGAGACATGCCGATGGTTCACTTGCTCATCAGCCGTAGGAGAAAGCCAATTCATGCCAATGGAGCATCATTTTTTTTTATTTGTATTTATCTTCATATTGGCCGAGGAATTTATTATGAATCCTTTAATTTAAAAATAACTTGAATAATTGGAGTTATTATTTTAAACTCTTCGCGGCTCATTCCCGTGTCGATGACTGTGGTGCACAACCTCCGAAACTGTCCCATTGTGGCAGCTGCCGATATCCGTATCAGACAGCGTGATGTGCGGGCGGAGCTCCAGTCGATCGATACTCGAAAAGCAAGTGGACCAGACGGCATTCCTGCGATTGAGAAGTGTGCAGCGGAGTTGACTCCAGTCCTGACGCGTCTATACCGTCTGTCGTTCTCTGCTGGTTGTGTGCCTAAATCTTGGAAAGAGGCCAATGTCCAGCCGGTTCCCAAAAAGGAGATCGTTCTGACCCGGCTAACTATCGTCCTATAGCCGTCACTTCCATTTTGTGCAAAATCATGGAGAGGATCCCAAATACCCAGCTGATCCGTTATCTGGAAGGTCACTCGTTACTTAATGACCGACAGTATGGATTTCGTCCTAAACGGTCAACAGGTGACCTCCTAGCGTTCCTTTTGCACAAATGGGGTGAATCTATCGATAAGCGCGGCGAATCGGTGGCTATTAGTCTCGACATCGCCAAAGCTTTTGATAGAGTCTGGCACAAGGCTCTTCTTTCCAAGCTTCCGGCATACGGATTACCCGCGCAGTTCTGTACGTGGATTGCCAGCTTCCTCCACGAGCGTAGAATTGGCGTTGTCGTTGACGGCTGCGCTTCGCGGTTCGTGGCAGTGAACGCTGGAGTTCCGCAAGGCTCCGTTCTATCCCCAACATTGTTTCTTCTGCATATCAATGACATGCTTTCCTTGGGAGCTATACATTGCTATGCAGACGACAGTACAGTGCATGGGGGATATCACGGAACTCAGGGGCTGCTCGTGGTGATATTGGTAGGGAGAGGCAGAATCTTATCATTGAGCTCAACAGGACGCTGGACCTCGTCTCCGAATGGGGCTCCAACAATCTTGTTGAGTTCAATGCTAAGAAAACAGGTGTGCGCGTTTTCGGCGAAAAGGTCACCATTCCTCCCCCTTCCTTCTCTTCAGGGCACAACCCTTCACACAGAGAGCAACATCACCTTGCTCGGAATGAATATTCGCTGCGATCTGAACCCCAGAGACTACATCGAATCCGTCATAACTACTGCCTCACGGAAACTCGGTGTCCTGAACAAGGTGCGTAGGTATTTTGCGCCGGACCAACTATGCTTGTTGTATAAAACTCAGGTTAGGTTTTGCGTGGAATATTGCTCGCACCTTTGGGACGGCTCCGCTCAGTACCTGCTCGATGCTCTGGACAGATTGCAGCGTCGCGCTATTCGCATTATTGGCGATGTAGAGGTAACTAACACCCTCGAGCCTCTACAACTTCGTCGTGACATCGCCTCTCTTAGCGCCTTTTACCGAATGTTCCATGGGGAATGCTCTGAGGAGCTCTTTAACCTTATCCCTCCCTCTCCATTTCTTAACAGAAACACGCGTAAGGGCCTTCAGAGTCATCCGTACACTGTGTCCTCCTTCTCACACCGTACCAAGAAATTCCAAGATTCCTTCTTCTGTCGTTCATCCCACACTTGGAATTCTCTACCTGCGCACGTGTTTCCTCCATCCTACAACATGGGTTCCTTCAAAAGAGGCGTGAAAAAGCATCTTTTGGGCCGGCAAGGGGCGGGCAGGTAGGATAGTCGATGTCGTCCCTACTCTATCTGTCAACTTATTTGGGCCTCTTTCACCGCTTAACATCAGGCGGGAGGAGGTCATTTGCCGGGTCCTACATAAAAAAAAGCCCTACCACCAACTAAACCGAGCAGAATAACTTTTGCCCCCAATTGAACCACTAGGATCTACCGATCAACACCCGGTGGTCTCAATCATTAAACCACGGAGGCGGTTTCTGTGATTGGAGTAACAGAATAAGATATACTGAGCAAGTTAGAGGAGAAATAGCTGCTGAACCAAATTTCGCGACTTGTTTGTAAAGTCAAGCCATTTGATGAAAGAATTGTACAAAAAAGTCGAGAAAGGGTGGACATACACGAAAAAAGCAAATATGTTTCCACATCAAAGCTTACAATTTCGTTATGCTATGATCAGAAGTGAGTTTCCTGCTAATAGGTTCTTCTTCTGATACACATCCCAAGCTGGGTAAAATCCGGGGTCCTGGTAAAAATTACCGTGAATTAGAGAACTTTAAAAGAAAAGCTCTCAAAATTCTTGCAATCTTTTGTAATAATAATGGTGAAACAATACAGAAAGAAATGATAGAGCCATTCACTGTTTAGAAAAATGAACGAACTACCGAGTTACATGCTTCTCCAGTAATTTGGGCTCTACTCCACGTTGATAGCTACCTCAATCTCACACACCATAGTGTTTTTATCAATAACGATAAATTCAAAAACCTCGAAAACATGTGCGATGCTGAAATTGTTCCTGAATAAATGGTGGTCGTATGGACAAGGATCTACAAGTATCACAGAGAGCACTGACGATAAAGACAATTGATTGTGATTTTTTCTACTAATATTAATATTTAACTGTCAGTTAAAAAGACTGATAAATTAAAGAAAAATGACATAATATTTCTGTACTTAATAATTTGAGAGGTGTTTACGATTATTTCTTTATTTTCCTATTATAGCTTTTTGTTTAATTTGTTGATCTTTAATTTGTTTTAAAATTTACTTAAGTATTTTTAAGCAAAACACAATTAAGAGTTATTTTGTATACCTTGATTTACAAGTTATTTTGATTTTTTAATAAAAGTGAATATATTATAATATATTATTTCATTTCAATATTCTAACGACCGTTTAATAAGAAAACAGTTTACTCAACTATTTTTGTACGATACGATACATTATAATGATTAGGGGTTATTTGCAAAATATAAAAAAGGACACAATGGCAGTTGTGGCTTCGACATTTCCAGCGAAAAAGGACATAATGAATCTTAGTACCCAATTTAGCTCTTTACTAGTGGAAATAGAGCGAAGAATAAGGAATTAAGGGACAAAAACTATAAAAAAATATAATATTTTTCAAAATAAATAGTTCTATCCCAACAATTAGTTCTATCCCAACAATAAGATGTCAATGTCAATACATATAATTAGATCAAAAGTTTGTTAATATCTTGATTTAATTTTGAAATAAACACAAAAAGGCTCCCCCTGAAAAGTAGCTGTTTTGTAATTACGCCCCTATTCGTGGGATACGACGATTTATCTTGATGTACTGATTTCGATGTTAAAGGCAACTGTATTCAATAATAATATTAATTATAATACAACCGTCAATTTGACAATACAAAAGTAAAAACTATTCAAAAATGATATAACTTACAAAAGGATTGCACGAGGGCTAGTGGTGCAAATCAAGGTTAGGGAGAGCCTTTACAAGGCGGTGGTCTTCGCGATCTTAGCGCTTTAATGGTCGCTGTCATTATCGGCACCGGACCTGTTACGTACGTCCAACGAGGATCTTCACATATAGCTAATTGCAACGTGGTCTATCTGATTGGGTGTTACACTGTCGGGGGCTTTTCAAAGCATTGTGATACTCATAATCCCTTTAATAGAGTCCCTCCCACTACCAGGCCCCTAGCAGAACATAGCTCACCAAAAAGTTCTCCGTTCTAGTTCATGTTTCCGGTTGCGCCGTGTGGTCCTAAAAGTGTATCCGGCTCTCGTTGTCATTGCCTAGTTAGGTACTAAAGTCATGATGATTATGAAACGTATAAAGTAAATATTTCTAAATCAAAACAAAACCAAACCTAACCAAAACTAACCCTTCTAAAACGATGCGGTCAAGATGCTTTAAATAGAATCCACTTACTCTATCAAAGTGAACTCTTCGGGCAACCCACTTTATATTTTAGGGCTTCGACCTTACAAAACCTAAATTCCAAAGTTAGCTTAATTTTGATATGAGATGCGGCCAGTTGTAATTATAGAACACTAGCTTTTTCCCGCGACTTCGCCGCTTGGAAGTCCTTTCGCACAAACATTAGGCGCTAAGGTCAGAGCTAAAAGAGAGGTATTAAGATTCTGATTACAACTTATAGTTGGAATATAGCTATAAAACTAGTTAGAGCGTGCTATAACTCTACTTTACCTCCGGATTGGGCAGAACTTTTTAAAGGCCAAGACTGTATAATGGCGATATATAAGTGTTAAGAATGAAATTAAAGACGTATATGAGAGTTATAATAGCACTAAAAAGGTTGCAGCATAGCCCCTATAAGCGGCAAAAGAGCGGCAATGGGCGCCAATTAACGTTTTAAGCGAAATTACCGATCTACAAAGATGCCAGTAATCGCTTATGGATATTATTGGAATGCAATTTGCTCCTGTGATAACAGCGAACAGCAATTACTTTACATAATGTTCATTAATCTCTAAAATTGTCGACATTTTGTGTAATAATGTTTAATAAAGTGCGAATAATGTGCAGTGAGATACGAATGACCCTGTCGTGTTTTTATTGGGAAGATAAGTTTACTGTGAATATGAATATATTAAAAAATATCTTAAGGTCCTTCGATGTATTATCTATTTATTAAAGTGTAATATTATTCTAATAGGGAAACGTATGATAGGTTATGTGAATAAAAACGAAAACATTTTTATTCTTGTTTTGTACAATTTGAAGTAAAGTATATTTTTAATTAAAGTATATTTTTAGAAAGTACCGATTCAGGTACATTCTAAAAATATACTTTAATAAAGCCGCGTACAAAACAAAATTTTTGTTTGTTTTACTTCAATTTAAGGTTATTTATTTTTGATAACAATGGCGCTATAGGCCATGCCCCTAATTGTGCATATTGTAACTCTTTTAGATATAGTGCGGTCATAATTAGAGGTTTTCAATAACTAACACAACTATAAGTATATACTAATAAGTGATATACATGAGACTTTTGTTGCCTGTTATATTTTGATTTTCAAGAATTATTACAGATTTCATAAGCACTACAATATACTTAAGGACGTCAAAATTTACTACTATAGAGCTTACGGTAATTTATGAGGAATTGTTATCGTCAGTATATAACTAACAGTTATTAGTGTCCGTTTATTTCCGTGATAGATTTCAAAGATATAAAATCGCCTAAAGCTAAAAAAAAGGATTTCACCTTCATAATAACGATAATATTCGCTACTCTAACTCAACAAGTAATAAGATAGATTGTAAACTCTATTCAATCACCATAAGGTCTAATCGCAGCTACTATAGCGTTCTTGTTCCACTTTACGTTATAAAATAAGAGTTATCTGTCGTTCAAATGTTTGTTGGGTTTTTATTCATTCCAAATCCTAATCCCCCCTCTCCCCCTCTTCAGCCTTAAGGAATGATTGCGGGGATAAAAACTATTCTTTATCCTTCCCAATAACTCAAACTATCTCCATACCAAATTTCATCTAAATCGGTTCAGCGATTATTGATTCCCCATACGAACATCCACCCCCCTTTTGCTCCGCCTTAAGGGGTGATTTCTGTGATAAAACCTATCCTTTGTCCTTTCTTGGGACTCAAACTATGTCTATATTTCATCTAAATCGGTTCAGTAGTTTAGACGTGATTGCGTAACACACATCACACTTCTATATTGAAGTCGGTGCCAAACAATGATCTAGAAAGTCTTAAAATTTGCCACCGACTTCAATATAGAAGTGTGATGTTGTTTGTACCTATTCTTATATTATTTTTAACTTTTCGGTGTTTTTGAACTCAGTTTTTTTTTGTAAAATATTTATTATTTTTATACCAATAGTAAGGAAGTAAGGATTACATAACGGTTGAATTCCGTAAGCAGCGACTGAAAAATACTTTCGTCAATCACTAGTAACTACGCGCTCGCCGAGATATTGGAATTGGATTCATATCCGAAGTAAATTTTAAGGTAAACATAAGAAGAACACTAAAGATTATTATTTTACGATTTGTTACTTTTTATTCGGACTTGATGTTTTCCATATTTTCTTATTTATTTCATGTTAAGATTAATTCAAAGTCTGATCCTTTATTTTAGCCGCAACAGCTTCCAAAATAAAAATTGTGTTATAATATCAAATCATCCATCATCCATCAACAGCTCATATACGTCCCCACCGAGGGGCTCGAGCCTACCCTAAACTAGGGCGATTAGGCCTTAGTCAACCACGCTGGCCAAGTGCGGGTTGGTCGACTTCACACACAACCTGTAAAGAAATTCTTTCTTCACAGGTGTGTGCAGGTTTCCTCACGATGTTTTCCTTCACCGTAAAAGCGTCGAATAAACGTACATATGAATTCAAAATTTGAAAACACATTGGTACGTGGCGGGGTTTGAACCGCTACCTCCCGATTGGAAGGCGACAACCTTACGCACTACGCCATCGACGCTTCAAATAGTGAAACTTAATAGTTGCTCAGATTTACTACCTGAGTCATACATTTTAATCCTACTTAAATAAAAGTTAATCTTCAACGTTAGCCTTTGTTCCTTTGTGCAGGCACTAATTATTCTATCAAAGTCGTATTAATCCATAGGAATATCCTGTTAATTGCAAGCTTTTAGTTCAAAGGCTCGCAACAGCGTAGTCAGTCGCATAACTCTCTTCAAAGTTCAGTTACGTACTGTATCCAACAATTTAATTAGGTATTGCTGCATGTGATTTTGCAGATCTTATGTTTATACTAGCTGTGTCCGCAAACTATTTCACCATAATAATTGTTAAAAAAACTCTTATCACCTAGGGGTATAAAAAATAATTTAGGAAAAGCATAAAAATCGGTCAAGCCGTTTCGGAGGAGCTTGGTTACAAACACTGTGACACGAGAATTTTATAAATTAAGAAGATTGATGATGCTTTAACCACGACTAAATTAGACTAAGTTTTGCCTTTTAGCTGATAAGAATAATGGGCGCATGATACTTATCAATTTTATCAGAAGATGAGCTTTGAGCTAAACAAGTAATTTTAACAATTTAAGACTCAAGGCCTGGGAATTGTAACAACATTTTGTTTTTGAAGATCGGACTGTATAAAGGTTAAAAGTGCTGCGAATATTGTATTTGAGAAGTTTGTTAAAAGCCTCTTTCAACAATGGGTGCGTTACCGCAGGCATCTGAAAATGTATTATTGTAATGGGTTTTTGGGTCAAATACGATTTTTTGTTACATTATGTTAACTACATGTTTAATGTATCTTAGTTTAAATATACATTAAATAAGTAATTGAAAATACAAATATTTTTACAAAGATGGACAAAAGTATTACATTCATTTGGCTTCTAACATAAACTCTTGTGCTTGTGCACGTAGACAAAAAATTGGTAAAGTGTAGGAAATGGTGGCATACTTACATAATTTTCATACCAATTCCGAGTGTATTTATCGTTTTGCGATTTAACTAACTAGATGACTGTATGTATACATATTTTGTGAAAAGTTGAATTTCTTTCTATAGGTATAATTAGCTCGATTCTCGAAACCTCTAAAACACAAACTTGGAGCTAACGTACGTCAAATAAAATTAGATAAATTTGTCTTCACACGCAAGTGAAATTGTTATCAGTGATAATAAATCGACTCAGAAGGTGGTCATTTGATCTAAGCAAATGAAATTTTCGATTTATCCAGATTGAATCATTTCCTGGATCCTTTTCTCTCATATTTTTATCTATCTGACAAAAACTATCTGATCCAGATCTTGATGTCCGTCCGTCAAGATCCTTTATCTTTTTAACGCGAAGAAGTATCAAGTCCAATTTCTGTGAGAAAGTCTTCAAAAATAGAATGTGTAGAATAGAACATTCACAAATAAATTTACATCCATGAGCGATTTCTATAAAGAATCATGATGATTTGCCATTAAATATAGTTCTTTAATTGCCAACTTTTATAAGCTTAATAGTTAAATCCAGCCAATCTTTAAACATCCAGCTTTCTTAATAAGGTTTATTAGCTGAAGTAACATTTAAAGTAACGTAAAATAGTCTGATGTGACAGATAAAATCTTTATTTGGACCATTTCTTGTTTGACAAAATACCTATGTAATATCTTTGTTGAGTCTACGAGTCGGATATTTTGGGTGTTTTTTAATGAGTGAACTCATATTTCATGTATCAAAATTATAGTCAATTGCCAAATGACTTTTGTAATCTACCTTGTTTTTAAACAAGGCTTTTTTTAAATCACAAAGGCGGTAGCCTGATGGTAAGCTATCACCGCGGGCTATAGACACTTGCAACACCAGCAGTGGCATTACTTGCACGTTGCTGACCTTGAGTAAAAGTAGCTCTTAAAGTATTTTTGAAGAAACCCCATGCTGTAATTCATATAGAAAACCTCAAAATGATGCTCTTTCCACAACCTGAGTATATTTACAAGTTATAAAAATGACGTTTTGTATAAACAAGCATGAATAAAGAATCGTCCTTAAATAATTTAAGAAGGATCTTTACCTACAGGATTAGTGTACCTAAATAATAAAAACCTAATTAAATAGTGTAAGTAATTACCTTGGAATTTTGTCGTAACTGTCCCATCCTGTCAAACAATTATACGAACTGTATCTGCTAACTGCAGCCATCGTACTTCCTTCCTGTCTTCAGTGAGCCATCTTCAGAAACGTTTTCCAAAGTTTATAGTTGGTACTTGTTTGCAATTAGGTTGAAACTAGAACCGTGTTCAATTTGCCTAGCTTATTACGGACTTTAATAGAACTCAATAAAGAGCTCATCGGACGTCTTTATGGAGTCGTACAAAAGGTCTCAGCGCTAATCTACCCGAACAAAAAGTAAGTATCGGTCTGTTTATGACAGATAATATTGGTTTTGCTCTAAACTTTAAATTGAATTCTATTTTAATAAAATCGCAAATATTGACGAAAACAATTCTTATTTTCGAAGCAAGATGCGTTAATATTAGTTTTTTTTTAAATTTTCAATACTGCATGGAGGAGAGCCAAATAAAATTGACAGTATTAAAATTAATTCGTGAGGTGACCAAATGGTTTACAGAAAGTTAATTGAAATTCATATACAAATCGTGTTTGTGATGTTTATCGAGGTGTAGGTAACTCGGGTAAACATTAACAGGTGTATACGTTCACCGGCTACTGCTCGCTTTTGAGCTGATAATATGATTGTGACTGGTGTCGGAATAGTGTTTGCGAATATGTTTTATGATATAGCCACGAGTGTAGGTGTGTGTTTTGAAGGTAATGTCGCGGGGCGCGGCGGAGCGGTGACCGCGTCGCGCGTCGCCGGTCGACTGGCACTGAGGAGCGCCCGCCGCGATCGTGGCCGCCCGCCCGCCCGCTCTATGCATCCACATCCACCAGTACTAGGGGCTCAGATTGTTAAATACATTTCCGAATTCACTCGTGATCCGCTTTCTAATTCTCATCGATTTGATATTTAGTATATTAAAAAATAAATTTGGCATTGCGGACGAATTTATTGTTGTAATGTAATGCCCAGCAGTGGGCGTCGTGCGGCTGAGATGATGATGAATATAACATGTAATGACTGTGGACTGTGGAAATGTTAAACATTCTACTTATTCGAAATCACATTATAAAATATGTTTGTTGATCAAAAAATATGAAATTATTATGATATTTCGCACATTACGCTTTCAAACTATTGACAAGTTTTTATGTGTGCCTATAGATAATTGTACTTAATGAAAGTTCAAAATGCAGTAAACAATTGTTTAGCATTTTATGACGTGAGTAGGTACATCGTAATTAAACACTGAGTAAAGTTCCGTATATATATGATGGCTTGCCAAGATTAAATTAACACAATTTTGCACACGGGCTAGATGAGACCGGGGTACGCTCGCTCGGGGTTTAATTTGATTGCGCTTTTTAGTTCATTTTTAAACTTCTGCGATGTTTATAATAAAAACTTAAAGCATAACAAAAAGCTCGCAATTGTCTAGATTTCTGTGTTAGATGTCCTACATAACAAGTTAATAGGAAATTCTCTGAAAATTAATCAGTTGTGCGCTAGCCGCTAGGTCGGTTTTTCATATTTATAGAAACAGTAACTATAAAAAGATGAATAGTGAAAAATTATACTACAACTAGATTTCAGGATTGTTCGAAGAAGGAAATGCTTGTGAAGAATGCCAGTGCTGAGATGACGTATGATAGTGATGAATATAAGAAGAAAACGAGATTTTCTTCCCCACCTAAGTCATAATAATTCTATATTAGTAATTAATAATATATATTATAGATACACGATGATAATTAGATTTTATATTGAAATCCCATCCAAGTCTTAACTTGAAATCAAACAACGTACGCTCTAAACGGTACTTAAAGAGTTACCCTCTTTTTTCCCGGGGGATATGCGTAACCGCACCGTATACCCGCCGTTGGCTATATGGCGAGCGTGTGTGGGGCTCTCCCGACGGAGTGCTAGGCCTACCCACTAAAACCCCCCGGTGTTCTCCCTGCCCTTATGGGCGCGCTAGGTAAATTTAAAGTTACCCTAAGTCTTAGTCCGAATGTGTGCAATATCATCATTTTAAGTAATAAGTATATATAAAATTATGTATTCGTATAATATTATGTATGTTCAAACACGTGTTGTGATTGTTATAGGATGTATATTATAATATTTTAGTTATTTTATAGTTAGAATAAATAGTTTACGCGCATGTGTGTTTCCATACTTTGAATAGATTTGGCAATTAAAATATCCAAGACGTTGCACTTTTTACACGAGTGTATCCCTCGTTTTTCCTGAGATTCCATCATCAGAGCTACTGTTTGGAATAGAAAAATAATTTTGAAAATTGGTTCACAATTTACAAATAATTCGGTGAAAATATATAGTAAAAGATACCAACAGACTATATTTGATTCGATTTCCTCGATTTTCTTCAAGAATTTACTATTTGTAAAGAAAAAAAAAGAATATCGGTCCACAATTGACGAAGAAATCGGTGTATATGATTAGGTATAGATAAAAATAGATACAGTCGCATGTTGGCGGGCTGTGAAAAGCTTGTAAGTCGCAAATTTAGTGAAAAACTCTTTTAGTTGTTTTTTGTAACTTCGTAAAACAAATCTCGGACTCGGTAAAAATGAAAATCAACCGAATTTACATTTTTTTTTCATCTCCTGTATTTGGAATAATGCACATGCGAGGTTTTTATAGTGGACCAATAAGGCGGTTTTAAGGCGGTATTTTTAACGCGTGTTGCGGCGTACGTTAAACGCGTTAAAAATACTGCGGTAAAATAGTTCGCTTCAAAAGTTATTAACGCGAAGCTGTTAGTTACATTATGTAGTGTCAAAACTATCTCGTTTATTAACGCATTAGGGCGCTGGTAGAGTGATAGCATTACAAATACGAGTACTTATAATCACTGATTGAATTTGACTCTAATTTTAGATATAAATCTGTCTATCTTTTAGTTTTGTTTGCTACGCTCACATAACTACAGTTCTAAATACTCTGCGCTTATTGTAATTCAGTGTTATGCATGTATAGAGTTCACTTTTGGGAATATTGAACACCTCTAGTTAGTCAGCACGGGTTGCCATAGGAAAGTGCTCGCCAGATCAAAGTTGTATGTAGGATACAGTGGAGGTACTCCCTCTCAGTTAAGCTGGCCGGACTTGATATATTAGCACCCAAAGCCCAATACAACTTTATGGTGATTCCAGTGGGAATCGCGTACAGTATTGTATGTGCAAATGGTTTGAATGCTGATAATAATGTGGTAATGTGTACTGTAAGGATACTGTTAGTGTAATGTTTGATATGTATCCAATACGCATATAGTGGCCATTTTGGCCGTTACTAATATGGACAGATATACTTTTCTTTAACTTGAAAGATTGATTTGTACCATACCGTTGACCTCTTAGAACATCTACCTATCTATAGAGTTCATCTCTCGATTTTTACATAGAATCGAGAGATGAACTCTATTGTAAAAAGTTGTCTCAGCATTACCTTGTATTCACATATTAACACTGTAAATATGTACAGATGCTTGTAATTCTTATGAAATTCACGAATATTCAGAGATTTTTGTATAGCACTTCTTACACTTTACACTTTTTATTCAATTTTCGATTTATAATTCCACTTTTTGCAACATGTCTAGCACTGTCTTCTCATTATTAACAGTGTTCTGCACAATATGATGAGTATTTTAATTATAATTTATTATTTAAAACATGTAACACTTTTACGATATCTCTTTGCATAATTCGTGGCAATATTTACATGTTTGACAAATGTCATGACAGTTGGGAGATTATTCAAATTTATTTTTCACGTCTCGAGTTTGGGAGTTGGGAGAATACTTTGGAATAAAAGTAGTTTGTGATCCAAATTTTGTATTTTATTCCGATCTAGAAGATTTGGATGAAAAACTGTCTATTGGCCACAAGAAATACTGCCCAAGGTCACTAGGCAGGACATCCTATCACCGGTTTTCGTACCAGAAACACCTGAGGCTAAGCTCCTCAGGATAGTCTATCACCAGCTCTCTTACCAGAGGCATCTGAGAAGTAGCTAAGCTCTTCAGAACGGTCTACCACAAAGGGTTGCCACCCGTATTTTATTATAAAGTATTGTACGTTATTTCGGGTAATTGTACTCTATACTTTGTGCCAATGATAAAGTACACGAAAATACTTTATTTTGCGTGATTTGATTTCTCTAGGATTCATTTAACATCAAATCAAAAAAAGTTTATTTTAAGAATGTTTATAATACGGAACGAAAGGTTATGTAGAGCTTGACAGAAGCTCATTCCTGAACAGAACTTAACGCAAATGTCAACATTGTTATGTCAAGTATAAAAAATTGTCTGTTTTGTTTGATTGATTGAGTGGAATAAAAATTAACGAAAAACATATTTTTAAGCATAATTGTACTTTATTTGGCACAATGTACGTTTTTTTCCAACCTTTAAAATCCAATGTACTTTATTTCGACAACCCTAATCCAACTGCTAGTCTCATCTACGGGGCTCGTCAGGCTCGTCTGCAGGAGCTCATCGGGCCTACGCCATCCACAACTGTTTGACGTCGCCGCCGGGAACCAGCCGTGCCTGCTTGCCTGCCTGCCTGTTTGCCGGCCCGCCTGTCTTCCTACGCCTGCCTCCAGCCACCGGAGCTGCCAGCCGCCTGCCTGCTACTACCTGAGGCTACTGACTGGACCCTCTCACTCTCCCTAGCCAGGCTAGATTTTTTTTATTTATTTTGTACATAGTTTAGTCAGTTTAAGTTAGTTTTAAGTCCGTATCCATCGTGCTCTCTTAATCCCTGGCTTCCTATTTTTATCAATACACACATTTTATTATTTATACTTTTGTTTGTTTTTTCCCTTTAGCCTTATAGTACGCAACACGATGTTTGTCCGGGATAAATTACTCACTTAATCCATTTTTATGCAATTTGGCTAGCTGTGTGTTGGTCCAACTAAAATGATAGGATAGTTTTTATATCGATTATTGACATTATTGACCTCAATATTTATTATTGTGAATTAAATTGTTTGTAATTATTTGTTAGTTCCATAAGCTTCAAACAGATGGCGGTATGACTTAATTTATCGATACAACACAACACTTGGTAGGTATCTGGATTGGGTAACTTTCTAGTAAATTGCGTTTACTCAAAAATGCATGTAATGTGGTCATTATTTTGACAACCTTGTTTGAACAAAGTCGACCTTGCCGTTGCGTTTCAAGGAGCGGTATCTATCTATCTATCTCATTATATTTCTAGTTAATTAATATATTACTGATTTAAATTACTTGCTGGTTTTATTTAGATTAGGTACTTGCATTTTTGAGTCAAGCACTATACAAGCCTTGGCCTACAATGACTGCTTCGCTGGTCACGCTATGATTGCCTCGAGCTAGCCTAGCTACGCTCTAGGCCTTCCAGCTTGGCCATCTTTGCAGCCCTTGCTGTCCTCACTGTCCTTTATCTCAGCTCGTCCATCAAGTGCTGCACGCTGACCGCGCTGTGTCGGCCTGGAGCTGCGCTACGCTGCGCCACGCTGCGCTGTCGGCCATCACCAGCGCGACCAGCAAAGTAGTCATTATAGACCGCGGCAGTAATGTACTATATTTCGATTTCTTTAAGCTACAGTCTATTCCACGTTATAAGTATATACTATATTGTTGTGTATCGTTTTGTATGAGAACGTTTTTGTCGTAATAAGTACCTAATTCATTAGCAAGTTTAGTATAACATTGATCCAAGGTACTATAACTACTAAGCTAATGCAACGCGTGGCGGTCAGCTAGATTATTACCCAACCGATTTGAGAATACAGAATCTATTATTTGATCACATAACGTGTTTCAGATGCTGATGGTACATACCTTTTTTAACGTGGTGTAATGCTGTTTTGCACCGTACCTGCCGATGGCATGTTGACAGGCCTTGTCCATGACTGTGTCCGTGTGTCTTTAGCCGAGGTGATCCAGGTAAGTACTAGGAATTCCAACTTCTCCGGTTTACTCCGAGACGGTTCGGTCAGCTACAGGCCAGGTCATAGCGCCTGTGGGGGATTACCCTGGACGCAGAGATAATCCCCGGACGGGAAGGCCTATAATTGAGCGCTTCAGGAGACACCTTAGCACACTGGCCACATCTAGGGTGGTCATGGAAGACTCATAAGCCCGCCTTCTACCGCCTATCCGTTTTCGGGATTGAACATACCTACCTAGCATTTGAAAAGTATTTGTCAACACAGTTTATGAACCTGTTTTCTGTATCTCTGATCATTTCGTAGTATATCTACCAGGAATTCTGCTAGGTATTACTGTTCAGTATGGTCAAAGCATTCGCAGTTGTTTGGTAATGAGCTTACACGGTGCTCCCAAATGATATATGGAAATGCAATTTCAATTAGAGAAGCGCGGATTAGACGTAATTTAATTACCGGGAAATGTTTGTTGATTTAAATGTTGCGTTGAAATTGTGCAGAGATACAAAGTAATACATCAGGTGAGTTGAATTATAACTTAATTACCCACACAATGTTCCTCTCTTTGGTTTGTAGGTATTGATTTTGAATTTTTATTGGAGATTATTTCAATTTGACAAAGTATTATTTGGTAATCCTAGTATTATTTGCCTAGAAGAATAAAATTTCAGCTTTGCTACCCTGCTCAGTGTGTTATCCTGTACAACTTAATGGAATCTTAGGACGAAGCAGTGTGGGTTAATGCAGGGAAATGTCCTTGGGGTGCGATGTCAGATAACCTCCTTGTGGTGCACCCTGGGCAACCCGGCAGATTCTCTGCCGCGGGCTAATAGTCTGACGAGAGGACCCCTATGGAGGGGGGCGTGAGATGGCTGGGCTTAGCCCGGCGGGTCACTTCGTGTGGCCACCCGCTTCATGCGGGGAAGGGCGAAGTCCCCTCTTCTTATGTTAAGAAGAGGAGTGGCTTTCGCTGGAAGTCGATTTCGGCTGGCGGAGGTGAGGCGATTCGTATCGCCATGGTGCTTTGCACCTTCTGGGGATTTTCCCTGAGCTTCGGCTCACCGCGCGGCGGTGGATCCAGTCGGGTCTGCCGTCGGGCAACCCGTTACCCGCACTGAGCGGGCCGGGGGTTCGGCGCACTGAGCGTCGGACCGCGTGGAAGACAACCACAATAAAAAACCAACTTCGGGGTGTAGAGCGGCGCAATTCTGTGCCGCTCCACAAAGTAGCTGAGCCAGGTGGAGAGTCCGGCAACGGACATGTCACAGGCAGGGGTCAGCGGGAATAAGGCCTGGCTGTTGTCCCCTTTCCCCAGTCTTGTGACAGACGGAGGAGCTGCTGGGGGGGTTTTAGTGGGTAGGCCCGGGCCGTGTAAGGTCTGGGGAGTCCCACATATCCTCGTGGTTTGGCTCGACCACGAGTAATGCGTCAATGCATTTCCCCCCCTCCCAAAAAAAAGGGAAATGTCCTTAGTAAACTACTATATAGGGTAAAGCCGAGATAGATGCCCCAGTGGGATAGATGCCATATTTTCAGAAACCTGACTTCCTGAACTCGTAACAAAGAATTTATAATTTATCCTTAAAGCTCAGTCGGCGTACACTTGAATTCCCGTAAGTTGCTTATGCGAAACTCACGCGTCTCGTTTGTATGTGCAATTATTTCCGCGACGAACGCGATTAACGCTTCAAAATTTCAAACATAAGTATTTAGTGATGCATAACTTTTTAAAAAGTGAGAACATCTATTCTATTGTTATCATATCAATGCACTGGTACATTAACTACATATCTTTGTGTCAATAATCGCTATTTGTTATTTAGTTTATTTGAAAAACAAAAGGGCATCTATCCATATCAAAAAGGATAGTCGCCCCAGTTTTTCGAGGTATAGTTACTCTTAGGGGTATCTATACCCCATATCCCTATACAATATTACAGCGTATTATTTGATATATTTTTTAATGATTTGTTTATTGCTTACGACTTTTTTATAGGGTTAATAATTTTTGGATCGCCAATATGAGCACAACGGTGAAAGAGAAAATAAAGAATCTCGTGAGCCTGTTAAGGACCAACGAAGTACATAAACCCTCCTATCTCAGACTTCTTCTTCAACTAATTCACAACACGAGCTTAGAGAAAATAATACTGAAACGGATCACAATAAAACACCCCAAATCTGACACTGACTTCATTTGACTTAGAATCGCCTAGTTTTTTATTGAATCCTGAGATTTTAGAGAATATTAGTGTTGTTGATATTGGTTATGATACAATCACCCAATTTTTGGATGACATACAAGATAAAGAAACACCTTTAACAATTCTTATTGAAGTATCACCAATACCACAAATTTCTTTGACCATGGGTAAGAGGGCCAAGCAATCAGCAGATATTCTTAATTCAACAGAAAAATAAAGCAAAGAGGGATACCTCCGAAAAGAAACAAGCAAGCAATATCATCTAAATAAGACAAGACAAACAAGGCTGAAACTACTAAGCAAAGAGGAAAAGCTAAGAAAACAAATAAAGAAACTAAAGGCAAAAGTGTAGATAAAAAAGTTAAGAAAGGAAAACGAAAAAATATAAATTACTCTAGTGATGAAAACGATGATGACTTGACAAAATTAAGTAATAATAAAGAAAAATTAAATTGGATTTGATTCAGTGTATAATATGCCAGAAATGGCTGCACGAAATTTGTACACTTTTCAGAAACTATTGCTCAAGATGTGGACAACTGAAAGCACTTTCTAGCTCAACCTAAATTATGTTTTTCATTAAGGTGCATATTTTCAGACAAATTTAAATGTCTAGTAGGTTAAAAATGTTAATATTGCTGTTAATTTTTTTATTAGAAAAATGCATATGTTTAATTGTTACAAATGAAACATTTATTATAATTAATATAATTTTATTAAACATTTATGTATAAATTATTTTATTTCATCTATCCTATTGCAAAGGCATCTATCCTTCTGACCATTTTTACGGCGGGGCATCTATCCACATAGGCAGGCATCTATCCACATAGGCAGGCATCTATCCTAAAAAATATAGGTTTACAAAAACTTTTTTTCTGCACGAATGGTCATAGTTAGGTCTACAAAAATAAGTATAAAAGTGATGTTAAAGATTTACTTGCTAAATTCATAAGAAATAGTCGAGGCACACAATTAGTTTTGAAATTATGAGGCTCTTTCGAAATGTGGGGCATCTATCCCGGTTTTACCCTACGCATCTTTGCTATATATTTTTTCACAATGTAATTTATTTTAATGTCAATCATTTATATGTAAAAAACGCCTATGCGAATATTTGTTCTCTTTTACCTACTGTCTTTATAGGTAATCCTCTTAGTTAATTGTCGTAAACTATTTTTATCTTCTTCTTTGGATCCATGACTGCCCCCCCAAGTTTTTTTGTTTTGATTTTTCCTTCTTGAATAATAACTAATTAATAATTGCAGCACATAAACTTGCTCCATGATGTTCCTTAATTTTTTGGACAAGGGAAATGAGCATCCGTTAAAGAAATGTAATAAAAAATATTTGAAATTGGACAAATTTATATGATAAATGGAATTATGCAGGTTAGAAAAAAACGGTTATTGGAGGTAAATTAGCCTAAGTGTTGATGATTGCAAATTTTATTAAATAAACATGTGTCTTTTGGAAAATAACTTAAACTGCACTGAACGACGATTATTATTTGATAATAGATCGTCATCAAATGCAGGGGCTCGAGCCTACCCTAAGTTAGGGTGTCTAAGCCTTAGTCAACCACGCTGGCCCGGCGCGGATTGGTCGATTTCACAAACACCTTTGAATTTCTTCGCAGATGTATGTAAGTTGTTTTTTGATAATAGATAATGGAATGTGAAAAAGAACATTGATTTTAAGAAAATAGAAATTACGGAATCTGTGCCTTTTTCATTTGAATGTTGCGCAATAGAGGTTCCTTCTTATAATCTTATAATAGTATATATTTATAGAACTCCGACATCTAAGCTTGACATTTTTTTTAATAAACTCGAATTTTTGCTTAAGACATTCATACGTAAACGGAATAAAAAAATTATATTATGCGGAGATTGGAATATTGACATGCTACATAATAATAAATCAACGCAAGAACTGACCAGTTTATTAAGTAACAATAATTTGACAAACCACATTGTACAACCAACGCGCAAAAAAGCATGTCTAGATTTAATTGTAAGTAATATTAAGGATGAGCTGACTTCAAAAAATCATGTTCTATGTTTATCTGACCACGAAACCGGACAATCTATATCCTTTCATACAGATACGCAATAAAATTGTAAACAACAAAATAAAAAGAGAATGACTTGGTTTGAATTTAGACGCGACATGGGTAAAGATAATGTGAGAAAATTTCTTTGGCATCTTTCGTCTTTGACATTCAATGATATCTTAATGGAATCTGATGCTGAAAAGGCTTTCAATGTTTTTCATGATATGTTTGCTTTACTATTTAACTTGTGCTTTCCACAAATCAAAGTAAAATTTGTAAATAAACTATTTAAACATCGTTGGTTAACAAGAGGTATCAAAAGATGTTGCATTAAGAAGAGAAAAATGTACATTAAATGCAGGCTTCCGTTAACAAATAAAAAAGAACACATAAAAAAATATTTCGCTTATTCAAAACTATTAAAGAAATGTATTTTTCAAGCACAAAGAAATATCAACACACGAATTTTATTTAATTCTAAAAACAAATGTAAAACATCATGGGATTTAATAAAAAATGTCACCCAAAACAAAACGTTTCATAAAGACATAGAAAATATAAAACTAGGTAATAACCATCACATATATGATAAAAATGACATTAGCAAAGAATTTAATAATTACTTTATCAGTTTGACGAATAATTTTAATAGAAATGGTAACATGGCTTATACATACAATTACAATATACCACATAATCCGAAAAGCATTTATATGACTCCAGTAATTGAAAATGACATATACAAAACTATTAAAACTTTGAAAAACACTCCTTCGTCTGGGTATGATGGTCTCACGACTGAAATAATTAAAAAGAGTGCTCCTTTTATTACGCTACCTCTAACGCATGTGATCAATCTAGCTTTGGCACAGGGTCAATTTCCATCTCGATTGAAACTATCGATTGTTAAACCACTGCATAAAAAGGGATCTAGGGATGATATGAGTAATTATAGACCAATAGCTTTAATTCCTGTACTTGCCAAAGTCTATGAAAGTGTTATATTTGACAAATTAAATGCATTCATCTCTTTTTTTTTTTTTTTTTTTTTTTAAACGTCGCCCCACACTAGGATTTTCTGCTGTGTCGTGGGTGCAATTACAAACATAGAATATCACATGCACATACACCCAGACCGGAACAAATTTCTGTAGGCCATACAAAATATCTGTCCCGAGCGGGAATCGAACCCGCGACCCGTTGCGCAGTAGGCGATCACTCGACCTCTGCGCTAACCGTGTTGCCGAACTGCTTGTGAACTACTTACAGCAGAGCAGTATGGCTTTAGAAAAGGTAGTTCTACAACTCTCGCTTGTTTTCAATTGATGAGGCAAATAACAGAAGCTCTGGATACGGGTAGTAATGTACTAGCTATCTTCTTAGATATGAGCAGAGCTTTTGACTTTGTTTCGCACTCGCTATTGCTGAAAAAACTGGAACGGTATGGAATAAGAGGCATTTAACTTAATAAAAAGCTATCTAGAGGATCGTCTGCAAAGAGTAGAGATTACAGGCTTTTTGAACCGATCCGATAATTTCAGGAAAACCTTTGTTTCAGCTTTTAGCCATAATGGTTGCGGTGTACCGCAGGGGAGCATCCTTGGTCCATTATTATTTTCTTTATATATAAATGACTTACCGAAAGCAATCAGTCAACAATGTATTTTATTCGCCGATGACACTACCCTTATAATTAAATCCAAGGACAAAAACGAAATCGAAGGCATTGCAAATCATAATTTAAAAGAAGTGATAAAATGGTTGGAAACAAATAACCTTAATGTTAACATCAATAAGACAAAATTACTACAATTTAGAACTCGTAACTCTATATGTAAGCATTTGGACATAAGCCATGATAGCAATAAAATTGACGAAGTGACAGAAGCAAAATTTTTAGGTATTAACATTGACTATAGTTGTAATTGGAAAACGCACATAAATCTAGTGGTAGACAAGTTGGATCGTTTCGTTTACGTGTTGTATAAAGTGAAACATATTGCATCTAAGGAAGCAGCACTTATGGCCTACCACGGCTATGTCTCATCGGTTTTAAGATATGGTATTGTGTTGTAAGGAAACTCAGTTGATGTGCACCGGGCTTTTAAATTGCAAAAAAAGTGTATCCGAACAATTTGTGGTGCGGGCTTTTTGGACAGTTGTAAACCTCTTTTCAAGACCTTAAATATTTTGCCCTTGCCTTGCCTCTACATTTACGAACTTTGTATCTTTGTAAAAAACATAGCGTCTTGTTTATAAAAAATAATGACTCCAATTATAGAGGTAGATATGGCGATAAATTGTACGTTCCCAGCCAGAAATTGATTGTACATTCTAAAAACTCTTTTTGTATGGCAATACGCGTGTTTAATAAATTGCCAAGTCGTATTCGGGAGCTTCCTATAAATAAGTTTAAAGTTAAATTGTTTCAGGTACTGTTAGATAAGACTTACTATAGTGTCAATGAATTTTTAAACGATAAAATAATTTGACATTTATTAATGTGTGCAAAATGATTAATACCTATTCTTATTATTTCATTTAGGCTAAATTTTATTGTGATGTAATTTTTGACATATATTTTTTTTTTGGTTTATATAAAATGACATTAATAATATATTTCGATACTAATTTAATTTTTATGCACTTGACATTTAACAAAAATAATATTTGCACGTCGAAATATTCGACAAAATATGTTGGAGAAATTTTTGTAATTAACAACTTGTGTGTACCATATTTTGCAAATAAATGATTATGATTATGATTATGATGATGTTATATCACATCCCATTAAATATTTATGGGCTGTGATATATAGCGTTTCATGTATGGAATGGGACGGGAAGTTATTGAGGAGAAAGAAAGGTTCGAATTTTTAAATATTAAAACTTTTCCATGCTTGCGGATAACATGCACTTGTGCACGCAGATTTTATTACTCGATCGTGAGTATACGGGCCGAAGTGGAGCCGAGGCACGCACCACACAGTCCGGCAATGCTCAGTTATGGCCACGGGTTATGCTTTTCTTAAGCATGCGGGTAAATTAAAACAATGATATTACACAATAAATGTGTTTTTTTTTCTTTTACAAGCTACGCCCGCGAACTACGGTTCGTCAAAATAATTTTTAAAATAAAATCTGGATATGCCCCTTTTTATGCCCCTATCACCTAGGGGTATAAAAAATTGCCTACGACCAATTATTATCAAACGGAAAAATTTCATAAAAATCGGTCAAGCCGTTTCAGAGGATTCTGATAACAAACACTGTGACAGGAGATTTTAATATATTAGATTAGGCTATACACTTTATAATGGTTAAGCCAACTTAATTGTGTTGATTTGAGAGTACAGCTTATACGTTTTCATGTGTCGGTCCCTCAATTTCAGCGATAAATTGTTTTTAATAATTGTTTTTACCGCTTTTTGTATTCGGGTGGTGTTACAATCAATATCTTCATTACTCAATGAACTCATTTTATACATTTAAAAATATTAGAATAAATTTTTGATAAGGACAACATTAGACTACTAAAAAAATATTTTACAAAAAATAAAAACCGACTTCAAAAACACTGAAAACTTAAAAATAATATAAGAATAGGTACAGACAACATCACACTTCTATATTGAAGTCGGTGCCAAACGATGATCTCCTAGAAAGTGTTAAAATTTGTCACCGACTTCAATATAGAAGTGTGATGTTGTCTGTACCTATTCTTATATTATTTTTAACTTTCAGTGTTTTTGAAGTCGGTTTTTATTTTTTGTAAAATATTTTTTATTTTTAACTTTTTAGTGAAATAAACCCACAACCAACCAACACAACAAGGGACAACCCTAGTAGTATACTCTATCGAATACAAAAAGAATTTTAAAAATCGGTCCTCAATTGGCGGAGTAATCGTGTAACATACACACAAAACACGTTGGACACACCTTAAAATTTAAGGGATTTCCTCGATTTTCATGGGATCCCATCATCAGATACTGACTTTGGTGACCATGGGACCACCCTTGGAGTATACTCTATCGAATACAAAAATAATTTTGAAAATCGGTCCACAAATGGCGGAGTAATCGCGTAACATACTCACAAAAAAAAAACATACGCATCGAGTTGAGAACCTCCTCCTTTTTTGAAGACGGTTAAAAATAGTAAAGCCACGTGTAAATATCGAATTCCCCTGCTTTTTACTTTTCTGTTCAATTAATGTAACGTACCATGCATTTTTTTGTCGTGCTAGCTTAAATTTTAAATAAAACTTGAGTGAGTTACCTCTTTAATAATCATGGCTTCAAAGAAGCTCGTTCTCTTTCAAATTATATTGCTGGCCGCTCCAGAGTGCCAGATAAAAAATTGCTGGACGCTGTCTGACTCAATACTGCAAGAAAATATTAACCTAAAGAAGCTTGTATAAGATACGGTTGTATGTCAAAGCATATTTGAGATAATGTATGTTGTAATTATCCTCTCCAACCCATATTAAGCGTGGTGTGAGTAAAGGCTCAAGTCGTCTCTCTCAAGTTAAGCAAGTCTCTCATGGGGTTAAGCAGCGGAACCGACGATAATTTTTAAATTTGGAAATAGTTATAAACTTCTTACTCAAATTAATGCAAAAAAGCATAAAGCCAATTGTTAAAATATAATTATCGTGTAAAAATATTAGGGGTCCATTGGTCCAGTAACAAACCTCAGCTACAGTTGACACGTGAGAATATGATTGCCATAAAAAGGCAGCAAAGTAACCGACCCGCTCCTGAAATTTTACACATTTTTGATAGGCCAGTTCTATAGCTAGCTAATAAATAAATTTATTCATCCATTCTCATTTTGAGAATAGAGACAGATCCTCATTAAAGTAATTAAGTCGGATATAATTTTCCAACTATTTATATGCTCAAATCATACTATGCTATCCGTTAAGAAAAAGCTAAGGAAAACACCTAATGTTTCAAATACATTTTTAAGGTAAGGACCTTAAAAATGTATTTGAAACATTAGGTGTTTTCCTTAGCTTCTTCTTTAAAATGTGCAACTAAAATAATTTCAGAGTACCTAATGCAGGGAATGCGAGTGCAGTGGAGCGATCGCTAAATTAAAGTGACGTTCGTGTCATTGAAGTGGGTATTACTTGTAGAAAAATCCTTCTGCCGCGTCAGCCTGCTAGCGATAAATTCAAAGACTATCAAAACCAAATCTATATTCATTCGGTTTTCAGCTACGGACGAAGTGATTTATGTGGGAGATTTAGGGGTATTATTTATTTAGGTTTCGTGCAGATTCGTTGCAGTATGACTATGATTCGTGATGTTAAGGTTGGCGTCCTTGTAGGGGTTACTGATTTGCAAGTTTTCAAGTTCTTACAGGAACCAATAGGCGACTACAGCCAGTTTTCGTCAGACGGTCAGCTATCTTGTTTGCCAACATAGTTGTAGAAAAAAGATGTAAAAAGAAATCTTGATGAATCAAAATTTTTACTGGCGTGTAAAACAAAAAATCAATAATGCCTGATGTCTTTGCGAAGCCGGAACTGACAGGTTGCTTATTAGTAGATTTTAGATTGTTAACCAACGGGATAAAGCAGTGTCTTACTTATATCACGGGTGTAGCCTTGACTCGCGAGCATAACCAAGGACTCTACGGTTAACTCTCTAGCGGAGAGAGAGTTTTAAATACATAATAAAATCTTGAACGTTGCGAAGGATGTGACGAAAAATTACCTCACGACGCCATCTGTTGGTACTTACGAAATTTAAAAACCATTGTCATCTGGTGAACATTTAATTTAATGAACATTTAATTCGAAATAATAATCGAGAGAAAAGAGCGTCGGTGGCGATGTGTCCTCGGCACTAGACTGTGCTCCGAGTAGATTTGGGAGGCCCGCGATCGATCCTCCCATGTACCAATGTGTTTTTCTTTTCACGAATTTCATATGTACATTTATCTGACGCTCCTACGGTGAAGGAAAACATCGTGAGGAAACCTGCATACACCTGCGAAGTAATTCGAAGGTGTATGAGAAGTCAACCAATTCACACTGGGCCAGCGTGGTTTGACTAAGGCCTACTATAACGGGCCAGGGTAGGCTCGTGTCCCTCGGTGGAGACGTACGAGTATATGGGCTTTTAATGATGAATAATCGAGATAAAAACTATCCTATCTTTTAATGTGGACCAAATTACACAAAGTAAGCCTTTATTAAAATCGGTTAAGTACGAGTACTTTGGAGTTTATCCCGGACAAACAACTTGACAAGAGATTTTTATATATACATATGTAGTAAGAAAAAGAAGATAAGTCATATGCCTATCTTCAACCGACAAAACTGGACACAGCAATGGTACCTATACACAGTTATCATTAAATTTGGCTTTATAATATGTTTTTTTTAAATATTGATTTGAAATAAATTTTTAATATTCATACTTCATTACGTTGACGTTGGTCTCGCTCCCGCTCTGTTTGCGGCCTTCATAATACAATACTGCATAATGCTATTATCATATGATATTCAAATTATTTTTGCAATTCCTTCGTCATAATGGTTAAACAGTAAATGAGTTTCGTAAACAACTTAAGTGAATGTAAAAGTGTTTCGCCCGTTATCATTTCAGTGTTTCGATTTTGTGCGGAGATTTATTTCTGCGTTATTTTTAATTCACAAAAGGAAAAGGTTCGCAATTCGATTGTAAATTTTTTATGTTTGTTATCTCAGAACTCCTTAATTTATTAACCAATGTAGAAAATTCCTTCTTTTTGTTTGAGGTGGTAGATATTCTTTCCGATTGGTCCCCGTGTCAGAATCTGGAGATGGGATAATAAAATTTTTATATTTCCACAAATCATAATACAGTGAAACAGATGAGTAAATATAACTTTACAACCTGAGTAATAATAGAAGGAAGATGTGCATTAAGGCGCCACTTTGCCGTTTCCGAACAATTTCGATTAACTGTATCGCCACAAATATTCCAGGATCCAAGTATCCAAGAATTCCAGGAAAATCGAAGAAAACCCTAAATATCATAGGTGCACCCAACGTGTTTCATTTTTTTGCTGAAGCTATTAACTGAGATATTTGCGTCAGGTAGTGATCTTCTCAAGGATTTCCACACTATGCCCAACTGATGATGGAAGAATACTTGAATTTCTGGAGTAAGAGCACAGAAGATATAATGGTACTCTGCGTTAGAGGTTAGATTTTTAAATATAATAGGAACTTGTTGATCCTTACTTTTATTCTTTAATATAACTTCTACGGGCCGTATTAAATTCACAAAAAAAAAAATTACAAAAAATAAAAACCGACTTCAATAACATTGAAAAGTTAAAAATAATATAAGAATAGGTACAGACAACATTACACTTCTTTATTGAAGTCGGTGCCAAAGAAGATTGCCCATTTCCCAAGGGCTCACCATATCGCTGTAAATATTTTTGTGCCCTCTTGATTTGAATTGTAAATAGTAGCTAAAATTATCCTTTATTATAATAATCAGAAACTAGTTTTAGAAATTGTACCCTGGTATTTTTTATTTAGCGCTTTCCACAATATTTGTAGGCACAGACTTAGTAGTGATTGGGTGATTGGCACAAACTAATAAGTGAATAAGTTCAGACGAGTAACTCTCTATTCAAATTAATAGCCTTATTACCTCCTCGCATATAGACTTTGACAGTTTTGTTTTTTTATTTATGTGGCTATGAAATCTCCAGTATACTGCCATGTCTGTTTCCAGCTTGCTGTCCACCTCAGCGGCAAAATGAAATGAGGTTCATTTACTAGATTTATAGGTAGGGATTTGAAAATCAGAGTTTTAAAAAATGAAACAAATTTTAGTTCATAGCTTTTTTTATTTTTCTGTTTAGATGTGTATTTTTTCAAATGGCTTTTGCTGTATTCTATATAGCCGGCAGGTCTTGTTTTCTAATGCCAATTATTGTCGAAACTCACAACTTGAAGTTTTCCTCAACTATGCTTCTGTGTTGCTCACAATCACAAGTCAAAAAAGCACACACGACACAGCACTTATTATACATATTGTAGGTCTTACAGCCGACAAATAAAAAAAATACAGCTTCCATTATGATTTTTAGTTACGGAAATTAATCAAAGCAAAACTTTATTAGATTAACCGAAAATGTTATGAATAAATTGACAATGACGAAGACGGCCGGAACAAAATGGTGGCAACCATGGCAACGGCAAGAAACAAGGAGGGCAAGGAAGCTGTCATTTTCGATATGTGAACCATAGAGTAATGCTCATATTTTTTATATGAAGACTACCTGCCGCATTTTGTAGGTTAGATATTTTATAATCTCCATATTTGTGATTGTTTTACCGGCCATGGCTACAAAGGCCTTCAGTTCAGCCGAAGAAATTGAATGAAAAAATATATAACCACAGATTCGACAGAAGTAAGCCACAGATTCAGCACAAATGCAGACTTTACTTTTTTTTCTTATTTCGGGAAGGCACAGGGTGCTATGTTCAAACAGCCAACTGTTTAGACATACTTATTCTATGCAATCGCAGGGCTACGTTAAATAGATCAGAATCATCTAATTGAAAGCATTTTGCCACGCTCAGAATCAGATTAAAGAAGAGCTGTTGGTATGTAATAGGAGTGCACTTAAGTGTAAGTGTCGATTTTTAATGAAAAAACGGTGTCACAACCGCGCGTCAGAGTATGTAGATAATCAATACTTTTACTAACTCAGTCCAAAGACAAGATTGCTATTAACATGCAAAAATCAGTCTGACGAAGTCGATCTTACCTCCTCCCCTTCCATTCAACTCTGGTCAAATCATTGTAACCTGCAAAGTGCTTACAAAAGTACATTCAAAAACGACATCCTCGAATCGGCGACCGCAGAATAATTAATAGTACTGTAATGGTCCGATATCTACGTGCAAATCCCCCTTTACTGAGTTTGTATAAATATAGAATATTTATACTATTACTCGCAAGCACAAGAAATCGAAGGATGAGTGTATTTCTAAAGCCAGAAACCAGAATGGTGTTGTGCTTTGACGCGTCAGTTACCATAATGTGTCGCGTTGACGATACAAACTTCGATAATGTGTTTCTAACCATATTAAATGTATAAAATCGAATCGGTTTCAATAAAAAATATGCCATTTATTTACACTAATCACTTCATTTTTTTTCATTAAAATGTCTACTTGACGGCATAATTTTTATGTAATAAAAGATTAGCTCTAAAGCATAGGCTGCATAAGGTCATTTCCCTTTAACTTTTTTAAATCATTAAAATTACTAATAATTATGTGCTTCAAACCCTGGCTTCGAAAGTTCTTTTCATGTATCTAGTTAAGAATAAAAAACATATACAATTTTAATGGTTTTCGTTTTGTGAAGGCACACAATGCAAATAGGTGATATGTTTTTTGGGCAATCTCCTTGTTGAAACCTCATTGTTTTATCTCATTTTTATTGTCGTATTTTTAAAAGAGATGTTTTTGTTATGTCAATGTCAAATAAAGACTGAAAGCCTGACAACGTATTTATTTTGTAGATCGTGTATTTTAATATATTTTCGGCATAATTTAATAGTAAAAGTATCGTCTCGTACATTGTGGCGACCGTAATGGAAGATTTAATAAAAAAACGAACCGTGGCACGGCGATTTTTTACAGTTGCCGAGAAAGAACTTACGACGGCTTTTGGTGAAAAAGATTTGGACATTCAAGCATTATATAAGTATTTTGAGGAAAAAGCCGAGCAATTATTTGAGATTGACGTATGTATTAAAAATTTATTGTTCCAAGTTGAGGATGACGATGATAAAATATTTTCCGACTTGGAAGCAGCTGAAGGATACAGACGTCGATATTTTAAGGTGCGTACTCAATATACTGATTTTATTAACTCTCAGCGTCCGGTGTCAGAATTCGAAACTTTTAAGCACACCACTGAGAAGTACAACGAGTATAAACGTTTTAAGTTACCGCAATTAGAGCTTCATAGATTTGATGGGCAGCCTGTGAATTGGATCTCATTTTGGGGTCAGTTCAGACGAAAACATGAAGATACTCGCATAGACAACTTTGACAAGTTTAGGTATTTAATTCAAGCTACGGAACCGCAGTCAAAGGCAAGACAATTTGTCGAAAGTTTTCCGCCCAGTGGGGAGAACTACTCACGCGTATTTAATGAATTAAAAGAGAGATTTGCACGGGATGATTTATTAGTAGAGACGTATATTAGAAATATTATACATTTAATAATATATAGAAGAGAAGAAACTCCGCTATGCGATCTATACGATAAGCTGTCATCATACCTTCATGCGTTAGAGTCACTTGGCATTACTACTGATAACAATGCGGCTATGTTACTGCCCATGGTAGAGTCGGCGATACCTATGGATATTTTCAAAGCTTGGGAGCGTAGTCGTAATAAGAATGAAAGGCCAAATCTTAAGAATTTGCTCGACTACATTAAGGCGGAAGTTGAAAGTGAGGGGAGAATTTTGATCGCGAGAGAGGGGTTCGAGCACCAGCCTAGTACGTCAAAAGAGCCGACTGCGACATGTATAGTGGCAAATCCTAAGTCGAAGGTTGAACATAATGTGAATGTTGTATGTCTGTTTTGTGAAAAAGCTCACTCGTCTTCTGAATGTTTAAAGCTCGCGAATTTGACACTTGATGAAAAGCGACAGTTACTCAAGAGCAAGAAGGCCTGTTTTATTTGCTTAAGAGTGGGTCATGGAGCGAAAACTTGCCGAATTTTTCCAAAATGTGTGTTTTGCACTCATCGGCACTTTGTAGCTATGTGTCCTCGGCTTGATGAGATGAAGTCGAAGAATGAAAAAAAGGAGCCTGAAGCTAATGTTGGCGCCATGTTATGCTTACGTAACTATAAGACGACATTTTTACAGACTGTTTTGGTTAAGATTGTATATAATGGTCAAAATTTAATTACTAGAGCTTTATTTGATAGTGGCGCTCAGAGGTCTTACATTAGGCAAAATATTGCAGCTCAGTTAGGTATGAAAATTTGCGATAAAGAGACTATGACTCATTGCTTGTTCGGTGGGTTACAAACAAAAATGAACTGTTAATAAATAAGATAAGTAGTTTAGGTATTGTTATTAACGATTCTCGTGCGGATGTGACCGAAATTGGGTTGTTGATAGGGGCTGACATATCTGGTTTATTTTTAGTAGGACATATTATTCATATTGAAGGCAACCTCGTAGCGATTAATACCAAGTTAGGCTGGACGTTACAAGGTCAGCATAGTAGTACTCATAGCCAAAATCAAGTTTTATGTTTTTTTAATTTTTCCGTGTCAGATTTGTGGGATATTGAGCTGCTAGGAATTAAAGACCCAACTGACACAAGAACTAGGCAAAGGTCTGATAGTGAAACATTGCAGTTTTTTAGGGATACTGTAAGCAGAGATACACAGGGGCGTTATCAGGTCCACTTACCGTGGAAGGAGGGGTTTCCGGCGCTGTTGGCTGTAAATAACAAAGAGTTAGCACATAAGAGACTGATTTCTACAACTCAGAAGTTAAGGAGTACAGGTAACATTTTTAGATATAATAAAGTGTTTGAAGACTGGATGAATGAGGATATTATTGAAAAAATCGATGATGAGTGCAGCTGCGGAAGTTTATATTTATACCATCATGCTGTCATTAAGGAATCGAGCCTAACCACACCTGTTAGGCCAGTGTTTGACGCATCCGCTAAGTTACAGGGCCACTCTCTCAATTCTAGTCTGGAAAAAGGTACCAATTTGCTTGAGTTGATACCAAAATTACTTATCGTGTTTCGTAGGAATGCTATAGGAATTACGGCCGACATACACAAAGCTTTTCTTCAAATATCGATAGCTGAAAAGGATAGAAACTTTTTAAATTTTTTATGGTGGGATAATGTACACGATTGTGAGAATTTAATTACTTTTCGTCACAAGCGTGTAGTATTTGGCGTGACAAGCAGTCCATTTTTGCTTGCTGCTACTATCATTTACCATTTAGATAGCATTAGTGATGAACGGAAAAATATTGCCCAAAACTTTGTCATCATTTTATGTTGATAATTGTGTATATAGTGTAGATTCCGAAGTAGATTGTAAAGAATTTATAGATGTGTCGAGAAGTTTAATGAGCGAGGCCCATTTTGACTTACGGGGGTGGGTTTATGGACCATGTCAAACTGAATGTACTCAGTCTGTTTTAGGTCTAACTTGGAATAATAGGGAAGATTTTTTGTACATAACTCCCAAATTTTCAAATGTTGATAGTGAGACTATTTCAAAGCGCGTAATACTTTCTGTTGCGCATCAAATTTTTGACCCGATCGGTTTTACATGTCCAGCTACAATTATTCCTAAAATTTTATTACAAAAGTGTTGGGCACTCAAGATAAATTGGGATGACAAATTACCGGACGGGATTGTTACAGAATTTTTAAACTGGTTACGACATATTGACATTTTAGGGCAAATACGTATACCGAGAAGGTTGACAGATTTCCCAATAAATGAATGTAAATTGACAATTCATACGTTTTGCGATGCTTGCAAATATTCATATGCAGCTTGCGTTTTTTTACGGTTTTTTTCTGCGGTCGGAGGATGTTGAAACCTCATTGTTTTATCTCATTTTTATTGTCGTATTTTTAAAAGAGATGTTTTTGTTATGTCAATGTCAAATAAAGACTGAAAGCCTGACAACGTATTTATTTTGTAGATCGTGTATTTTAATATATTTTCGGCATAATTTAATAGTAAAAGTATCGTCTCGTACACTCCTTTAAGACTCTCTAGGAGATCATCGTTTGGCACCGACTTCAATATAGAAGTGTGATGTTTCTGTTACTCTGAGTTCTGTACCTATTATTATATTATTTTTAACTTTTTGTTTTTATCTTTTTAGTGAATGAAATCTTTTTAGTGATTGAGATACCCTAATTTAATACAATAAAATTAAGGTTTCGCTCGAAGCTACAAAATTATTTTTCCTACGGGAAAATATAAAATTCCCACGGGAACACAACAATAACGCAGGTGAAGCCGCTAGCGGAAAGCTAGTTAACCTATATTGTCCCACTGCTGCGCAAAGGTCTTCCTTAATGCACTCCACAGATCATGATTCCAGCACTCTCCGGCCATTGTGCAAGAAAAGCATCCAGTAGGGTTACTCTTGAACCATTTCCAATCGATCGACATTGAGATTGTGATTTTTTGTACGCTTGATTTTCCACATTGACACAACATTGGAACCGTATTGTGGTGATTTTGAGTGAACCAAACTCGGTGCTATCTAATTTTGGCACCGACTTCAATATAGAAGTGTGATGTTTCTGTTACTCTGAGTTCTGTACCTATTATTATATTATTTTTAACTTTTTGTTTTTATCTTTTTAGTGAATGAAATCTTTTTAGTGATTGAGATACCCTAATTTAATACAATAAAATTAAGGTTTCGCTCGATTTTCATGGGATTCCATCATCAGATCCTGACTTTGGTGATCTTGGGACCACCCCAAGAGTTTACTCTATCGAATACAAAAAGACTTGGAAATCGGTACAGAATTGGCGGCATTATCGCGTAATATACACACAAAAAAACAAACGCATCGAATTGAGAACCTCCTTTTTGAAGTCGGTTAGAAAGATCAAAATAAACATTTTTTTAATCTATATACAATATATAAAAGGAGATGTTCCCATCTATAGACGCACGCACAGCCGTTACCTCTAATGGTAGAAACGTGAAATTTGGACAGTTGTTTTAATTCAAAATGCGGACGCACACTAAGAAGGGATTTAAAAAAATGTTAACCCTAAGGGATGAAATAGGGGTTGCAAGTTTGTATGGAAAAATCATTAAATTAGCAACGATTTTGATAAAACTTGAGATTCGTGCTCTTACAAATATTTCATTGAATACGTGTTTCATGGTTTATTGGAATTCACCCCCTGAGGGTGCAAAATAGGGGTCGAAAGTTTCTATGGAAAATATTTAAAATCTACTCCAATTTTTACGAAATTTATAATCCGGGCTTAAAGAAGCTACAAAATTATTTTTCCTACGGGAAAATATAAAATTCCCACGGGAACACAACAATAACGCAGGTGAAGCCGCTAGCGGAAAGCTAGTTAACCTATATTGTCCCACTGCTGCGCAAAGGTCTTCCTTAATGCACTCCACAGATCATGATTCCAGCACTCTCCGGCCATTGTGCAAGAAAAGCATCCAGTAGGGTTACTCTTGAACCATTTCCAATCGATCGACATTGAGATTGTGATTTTTTGTACGCTTGATTTTCCACATTGACACAACATTGGAACCGTATTGTGGTGATTTTGAGTGAACCAAACTCGGTGCTATCTAATTTGCCCAAAATACGGATCCACTTTGTCGCTAGTGTTGCTAAATAAGCGTACAAAAAATCACAATCTCAATGCCGATCGATTGGATTTGGTTCAAGAGTAACCCTACTGGTCGTCACGCCAACGCTTTCTGGGCCAAAATAAACATATTTAAAAAAAAAATAAAAACCGACTTCAAAAGCAGTAAAAGGTCAAAAATAATATAAGAATGCACAGAATATCAGATTTTTACTTTGAAGTCTATGCGAAAATTTACCTAACTACAGTACATAATTTTTTTTATGTCCAGGAGATTATCGCTCAGTTTATTTTTGCAAAATGTTGTTTGTACCTAAACAAACATTTGTGTTGGCAACAAATTAATTAGTATCATAAATGTATAAATACAAGTGCAATAGGTGTAAGGACTTAGATTCCTTTGCCTTTCCTAAAAAATAACAAACAAATAAAATTGCGTTGTTGGCTTGTTGTGTTCATGGAGTTACCAATCAAACCCATGGATTTATTAAAATAAGTCCATGATCAAATCCTATTTGATTGATAAATATATGGTTGCGTTCGATTCCTTTTTGGTGCGTTTCGTTCGCTCAGAACAATGCTTAGTAGGTACTTGTTCGTAGATAGAACAATAATTCAAAGTTCATTCAATACAGAATATTATGTTGTGCACTGAACGTGGTATTATTTTGGTGCACAAAATGTTGACACTATCGATCAATGACGGACGGTGATTGTTCTATGCAACTAGGCAACATTCCTCAAAACCAAATCGCTTAATAAATAAAGTGAACAGTATTTAACTAGGTGGTGGTTGTTTTAGAATTGTCATATTGGCTTACATTTCGTTGTAAGTATTATATTTTTGTTTACCCGCAACGATTTTCTTACAAATTCCCATTGTGCGCTCTTATTCACATTCCACTGATAAGTACGGGACTATCGATCCAATGGCGTTGGCACTATAAACCCTTGACGAATGGTCCTCTTTCCACGGCACGGCCCAGCAAGACGCACTCCGCGCCGTCGCAGGCTATGGCAACGCATGTATATTTTTGCTTTGCAAAAACGGCCAATAGTACGTAATTTCGAATTTCTTTAAAATCGTAAGTCTTTATTCATTTGTAAACCGGAGTAGGTACCTATTAAAACCTCTATGTAAACCATAGACGATATGCCTTGCTCGTTCTGTCGTAAGTTGTCAGCGTCTATGTCAGTGTATTTTCGAAGTCAACTAATATTTTCTTTTTCGTTTATGTGTAAATATGTCAACGTCGTAATGTAAATAATTTTAAAATAATAACAGTTAAAACGTAATTTATATCGTGAATTTTTCAAATTAAGCCTATATTAAGTGAAAACAAAAGCATAGAAAATGGTGGGACAGAAATACAGTAAATTGCTTAAAGAAAGGTTTGTATACAAACCTGAAAAAAAGATTGTATTGTATTATTACAAAGTTAGAAAATAGGGATTGTTTCAAACAGATATTGTTGACTTTATTATACAGAACAGTCAATAAAAATACACGGAAATAAAATAAAATATTACTCTTCATCGAATTGATTTGTTAAGTACTTGGTTAATTTATTAAATTTAATGATATGTAGGGCACGTAGGGCTGGTTAATTACACGTATTTCTAGAAGAGAAACGGAAACCGTTTCTCTTCTTTCAATGATGAGTATAAATCGCGGAAGTCTAAAAACTTTGGTTTGTCGTGGGTTTGTCTGATATTATTTGTTTTCTGAATAGACTTAAAATATATTGGAGTATATTGCTTTATTGTATGATTTCTATGGTCGCAATTTCGTGTTGATGCTGTTGGTTGCCTAATTTTCTTTCGGAGGTGTCTCTGATTCTCGTATTATCTATCATGTTATTCAAATAATTCGTCTTCAAAAACATCAGTTTGCTTGTCTATGAATTTAACAATTTAATTGATTGTGGATTATTTAGTTTATAGGGGTGGTTTTTTTTTCACCATGATGTTATCTGGCACTGAAAATTAGGGACAAAATAAATAATATATCAATTAAAAGTATCCTGTGAACTTTTAATTGATATATTTTTTATTTTGTCCCAGTAAACTATAAGAAGCTAAATGCTCTATGCGAAGCCATAGCATAAGAAAAAAAACTATAAGAAATTACGCAGTGTATTTATTGTACAACTACGAACCATTTTTTATTGGTTTGATTATTTAATAGTCTGTTTCTCCGCTATTTCTATTTTTATATTAGTTCTTGTGTTGTGGTGCAGTGTGGTCGTCAAGGTTATTTAATATTGTATACCGTACTCTTTCAACAAACTGTGTTGAAGGAGTGAGTAAGTGTTTTTGGTTAAGCCTGTTATTATGCCCCTGGTGTTGCAGGCGTCCATAGACTACGGTAACTGCTTACCATCAGGCGGGCCGTAAGTTTGTTTGCCGGCATCGTAGTATCAAAAAAATAATAAAAATTATGGCTTTCCGATATATTGGTGTTATACTGCAAATTTTTAAGGATTTTGAATTCATTGGTGTAAGTAGTCAAATTAAAAAAATATAAGAATACGTTGTCTGTACCTATTCTTATATTATTTTTAATTTTTCAGTGTTTTTGAAATCGTTTTGTATTTTTGTAAAAAAATATATTTTTATATTTTAAGTGAATTTAATACCAACTCACTTAGCTGGTATTAAATTCACTTACATTTACTGGTATTAAATTTACTTTAGATACGTGCCTATTGTATTTAAAAAACTAACCTCTAACTCCTAAAAGATAATGATCCTTCCATCATCAGCTCGGTTCATGACTGCCATATGCAAATACGTGAATAGCTTCGTAAAAAACATGAAACACGTTGGACGTATAAAATTTAAGGGTATCTCTATTTTTATGGACTCCTATCATCAGATCCTGACTTTGGGACGATTCCAGATGTATACTCCTATACAAAAATAATATATACAAAAACAATACAAATATATAAATTGTATTATTGTATTGAATACAAAAATAATTTTGAATATCGATCCACAATTGGCGCGCAATCGCGTAAAATACACACAAAAACATACACACTCCTTTTTTGAAGTCGCGGAAAATCAAGCATCCAAACTGCGTCTTTTGGATATGCCGATAATAAGAAACAATGTGAACAATGAATGAGCAAACAATGAATAACAAACTGAAGGATTTAAAAATATATTCAATTATATCGCAGCCATAAACTCACAGATGTATAAAATAAAATTAGGTACATTCGAATAAAAATTAAAAAGCTTTAACCACAAAAAATGATAGTTAAATAATTTGTCCACTACAATTATAGAAAAAGCATGGTTTTTGTTATTGTTAAGCAAAGTGTTTAGTCGAGAACTTATGATAACTTATGACTTGTAATGGTTTTTATTGAACGTTTTTGGCTGTTTGTATGGGAACGCTACATTATCACGTCATCAAATATATGATTCGCTTCTATTGGTCGAACGTAATATTCGGTCGGGTTTTACTCGAATCGAATTATTTGTTAGTATATGCAGGAGAATATTCCTAGGACAGGTCGAAGTTTTCTGTTTCATGCATACTACATAGTTTTCTTGATTAAAATATTATTTATTTATTTATTTTATATATTATATTTTAAAAATATCACTTATCTTTTTAGGTTATTTTTATCGTAAAAGCAATAATAAATTCCACATTAAATAGAAACAAGAATATCAGTCCAGTTAAGTATAATTGTTTATAATTCTTAAAAAAATATTTGTTTAAGTATGTATTTGAATCGCGAATCGGAACGATTCAAATACATACACTTTACACAAATATTTTATTTGTAAAAATTTAACAAATATCTTTTCATAATTTTCATATTCATTAATTAGTATATTATTTATAAGAATTAATTATATTATTTCATTTTAGATTAAAATAACCTAAAGAGAAGAGTTATATTTTTAAAACATAATATTTTTAAACTTGTAAACTAGTATGCATGAAACGGAAAACTTCGACCTGTCACGGGAATCTTCATAACCTGAATAGACTACCTTAGTATACAGTTTTGAATGCAGTTTTGTTAACGATTGTATTCAAACTGCCAATCAATTGTACGGGGTGTGCGGTCCGATTGCAATCGTTATGCAGTTATCGTCGGAACAGAACTGTCTGAATTGTCATTGGTGGCAGTCACGAGTTGGTTGGCGTTATGCTACATGTGGTATGCTGTACATTCTCAAAGTTATCGCTAGAAACCTTTAAAAATATTTTTTCTATTGGAACTTAAAATGAAAGAATTTTGGAGATCTTACCTGCTAAAGGGTGTATAGTCAACAAACCCGCATTGGACCAGCGTGGTTGACTAAGGCCTAAACACCCTATCTTAGGGTAGGCCTATCTGAGGATATATATGAGCTGGGATGATGATGAAAAGGTATATTGGTGGCAAGAAAAATTTCGACAACTGATAGATCGCTTTTCGAATAGTCAAGAAAAGGTTATAGGAATACGTACTTATATAAGCTAGTCCAGTGTCTGCTAATTTGCAAGCAAAAATAATGCATCAGGTCTTTCTCAAGACAGGGGTACCGTTTCAAAAAGCTTGGTACTGCCATAATAAAATCAAAACAATAAACTGTATTTCAAAAATAATGAGCAAAAAGCAGTTTGAAACGTTGAAGGTTGTTTTCAATTAATAATATTTCAAACAGACGAATCTTGTGCAAATCTTTTATTCTGCTACAGAAGCTTTCAGAAATCCTTAGTCTGTTTGTAATACAAAGTAAACTTCTGTTTCGAGATAAATACTTGTTAATCGTTTTTCGCAGAAACGATTGTTTGTAAATTTAATTGTATATCTAATCTAGTGATGTGGCGTGAAGGTCCCGGAATACTTTTTTAGAAAACTAATTGCTAACTAATTTACGTTTTCCTCCTGGATCGATTACTTATATCCTTTTGTATGGAGATTAAAAATACAACCCTTTCACGCAATTTCTTCCCTTCATTATTGTAATAGCTTACTTACGATATTCCCAAATATTGTTCATTATTTTAATGATGATGATTTATGCGATGAAATACATTGCTCTTCAAATTATATACAGCATTTTTTGTCGTTTTGTCGACTCAAATGAAGCTTAGTTATCTCATATCTGCATTGCGTATTGTACTTCCCAGGGGGCGACGATGAACCCGCGTGTACGAAATATTGACATTTTGTTGCGACGGACAGCAAACATAAGAGTTACGGTCTGTATTGATCACTATTATTTATGCAAGGTGTGTTCACGCGGGCGGACAATCAATACATATGTGTGTGTAATTAAATCGCTATAGCTTCATGCCATTACGAATACACGAGTCAACCCAAATAAAAGCCACATCGTATTCCTGAAATTGCATATTGATATACATATTTGCTTGAATTTTACGAAAGTCAATCGTGGTTTGAATGAGTTGTAATAATGTGTTGGGTAGGTGTTATAAAAACCTTTTCATGAATTACTTTCATCGGCAAATTAATGTGCACGAGCATAAACTAAATACGACCACTAATATAATTAAGATTAATGCGAATGTATAAACAGAACAAACGTTCTGCAATGGGCCAGAAAATCGAAGGCCGATTTTTGCCTCCTTTCTTAAATTGACAACATTATAATAAAAAAAAATTCACAAAATAACAATAATAGTAAACTTTTAATTCTTTAAAATTATTTTGTAACTGCAGAAAACAATTGTTTTAAATATAGTGTTGGAATATAATAACTTGTGTAGAATATACCTACACGATAAAAACTTTATGAAGAAACCAAATATGCTTATATCTAATTCCTTTATTGAAAATTTATGGAAGTATTTTATTAGAAACTGATTTATCACTCACAAATACATATAAAAAAATAAAATCATACATAAGTGCCATTGCATTATACAGCGGGTGAACACATCCATTACAGACGAGAGGTGCGCCAATAATTCGAGACTGTTGGTGTCGTTCAGTTGTTGGTGTTGTTTGTTCAGCTGTTGGTGCCGTTTAGTCCTTATAAAACAATCTACTATTTAAAGTCGGTTAAAAAGTCAATGAAGTGTGGTAACTGTCTGGGTGTTGTCATTATCACTCGAAGAATGGCTTACGCCGATCTCGATTGTGCCTCTATGGGGGTAGAAGTTGCTGGAGGGTGGTTTAGCCAGGTATGGGGTTTATACTAGAGTCCAATGGCATATTCTTGGGGCGGCCTTGTCAGCTTTTCAGTCCCTTGTTGAATCGTAACGAGATTCCCCCTCCTTAAAAAAGGGCGTATCCCATTATTGCGAAATTGGGTTATCGCGATGCACGCTACGGCGAATGTTTAATAAATTCGAATTAGGATCAAATTAAGATATCTAAAAAGTAACAATACCCGAATGGTTATCAAGTGATTGTTTCATGGATGTCTAAAATAATTCCTACCGAATATTCTACCAAAGTACAAAACTTTGGTAGAATATTCGGTAGGAATTATTTTTATTATTTACAACAAAGGTACACTAACTGATTACATTTGTTGAATGTGAGGATAATAAGAAACTTTATAGTGTATTACCTGTATTACAAGTGAGCTTAAGCTCATATTTAATCGAACGAAGAGAAATAAAAATAATTTATTTGATTCAAACAACCCGACGACGATCCCTTTAAAATAACATTGATTAAAAACTAAACATCTTTAAATTGTACAAAAATCCTTAAAAACCTTCCACCATACATGAATAAAGCGTAGCTTTAGTTAAATTTTTAGAAACTTGCATGTATATTTTATAGCAAGCTGAAGGAGTTCTAATTAAAAATGGATAATGTTAATAAAATTTTCGAATCTCGTTTTATGATTTGTAAATATTGGAATCCTGCATTATCGTTTGCAGCTTTTTTCTGTTTGTGTGTAAATGATATCACAAAGTTCTGCAGTTTTGTTGTAGCATAGTACTCGATTATAAAAGAATGAAATATTGAAATATCAACATCTTTTGAAAGTTGCACACATTGCTGACTATAGCAACCAGATAATAAAATTCCAGGCACCTCATATTCACGTCAAAAAGCCCTTTTCTATATGTGCACACAGCGATATATCAGAGTTGTGTAGTAGGATCGTAATATTCGTTTGATATGTAGAGTATTTCTAATGCTGTTCAGAGAATTTATGCTCCGCTCCGACGTGTTTATAAGCTTTATACAATATTTGCTATGCAGCGTTCGTGTGTACTTTTCAGCTCAAAGTGCGTAAATGGTCCAAACCACGTGCAATCCTTTGCCGTTCAAAGTACACTGTAAATACCAAATAACATCCATTTCAAAGGGAGAAATTATAATACCTATTGAACATTGCTAACTATGATTATAGTGAGTTTATTAGCGCTTACTCGTAGCAGTTTAAATAATTGAGTTACTATTTAAATGTTAGGCCCAGTAACGCAAACCGTTTACATCGGGACTGAGACTGAGCTAGACGGCTGCTATCGGCCAAGTAGTTTCACTATTGATAGTTTATTCAAAAAGAAACGATTTTTATTAAAATCAGTTCTTTGCTCTTATTTTTAATAGATATTTTGATATTCTTTAGAATTTATTTTATTAGGCAATTACCAAAAGTTGCATTATGCAACTTTTGTTAAGTATTCAATAAATGGAGTGTTAAATTATTTGTATGTAACGTGCCCTTTATGCCAAATATCAAGTCTTGTTAAATTGTTTTATAGATAAGCAAATTCTTTACTTATTTATTTCGCAACTCTCGGCCCAAACATCGAATAACGAATTTTGCTTAGCTTCATTGCTAAACACATCTCATCAGGAGCTTCATTCAAGAACGTTTTCACTTCAGAAAATAAAATTTGAGAATTTCAACACTTTATGAGCATAACCTGCTCCAAAATGTAAAATAGGCAGTGTATACACGTTTTGAAAATGATTTTCTTGTGCGGGTTACTTTATAAAATTATTTTGCGATTCTAAGTATCTTTCTTTCGAAACGATACCTAAATGTTTTTAATGACTGTGTTCTGTGACTGTGCCTCTATCCCACAGGGTTTGTCTTCTATTTGGTAATTGATTAAAGTGATGAAAATTTGTAGTAGATAGTAGAACAGTAAACCTACTTAGTAAGATATTCAAAACAAAAATATTCTCAAAAAGTATACCCCCCAGAAATAAAACTAAAAGTAACTATGTCCAACAGTGGGTCTCTTGTGTCAAAGTCAAAGTCAATATACTTTATTCAATTAGGATTACATAATCGCTTTTGAACGTCAATGCAGCTAGGCCAATGGTTCACAAGTCTACGGCGGGAGACCTTGTACTGGAAAGAACCAGCAAGGGTAATTTTTTTCTCCCTGTATTATTACAGAGTCGTCAATTGAAAGCTGGTCTCAAAGCAAAGGTTTGAGCTCAACTTCCATTACATGATTAGATGTGTCAGTTTTCTTCTTAATGTGTCGTTACCAAATATAATATTTGTTTACATAAATAGTTATACACAACAACATGATTCTTTATCTTCAGGTTAACACCAGACATTGGCATCATTCAAATAATCTTTGACTTTATAATATCCTTTACTCATTAGAGTCTTTTTTACATGCGCTTTAAACTTATGAAAAGGCAAATCAGTAACATTTTGCGGGACTTTGTTGTAAAAAGTTATACATTTCCCAATAAACGAGCCTCTAGGTTTTTGAAGCCTGTATGTTGGAACGGCAAGTTTATTTTTATTTCTTGTGTTTAAATGGTGAATTTGGAAATTGGTTTCAAATGTATTAAAATTTTTATGGGCATAAATTAAATTTTCATATGTGTGAAATGATAAAACTAAATGGTATTTTTATATTAGCTTGTTGAACTAAAATCATACCTTTATTAAAAATACGTTTCCTCTAACTAATAAATAGATACCCTTCATTGGCATGCAATAGTTTTTAAAAGCTATTGCAAATAGGCTTGTTGCTGACAAAGAGTTGGTATTTTGTGTATATTGTTTATGTCTCAAAGGATATTTTGTATTTCTAATATTGTCACTTGCAAATTCTGTTCTTTATTGATTACCTGATATTCTTCTTTTATACATCTCCTTATCAAAATTATAGATACCAACAGCTTCTGCGCAGCATCGCTGAAATGATCCATTTTCATTTGATGTTAGCTTTTGTTGTTTCACGCTGTATCTTAACAAGTTTTGCGTCTATTTTGCTTTCTATCACCTGTTTATATTGCTTTTGGATGAACTATAAAAATCTCTACAGAATCTTTGGAAGCTGGATCGTTCTCTGGTAATTATATTATACGATCTGTGCCCGCGGTTTCGTTCGCGAGGATATCGGAAAATAACACCATCGCGATGTTACGAGTATATAGCCTTCTTCGATAAATGAACTATCCAACTCAAAAATATTTTTTCAATTTGAATCAGTAGTTCCTGAGATTACCGCGTTCAATCAAACAAACAAACTCTTCAGCTTTATAATATTAGTAAAGATTTATTATGCTATGTAAAATTGTATGGTATCCCCTAAAGGATATAAATCAATGAAAAAAAAAACAAAAAATTCAAAAGTAAAAAGTACCGGAGACTGTACCAGGGTCGTGGGCATGAGTACCTCTGTCTTACCTATTTCTGCCGCAAAGCAGCAGTGCTTGCATTGCTGTGTTCCGGTTTGAAGGGTAAGATATGGCATTGAAATTACTGGGTACCGTGACTTTACATCTTAAGTCACAAGTTGGCAACGTACACTGTGGTTCTTGTGGGGGTTGCAGTTTTGCTGCGAATCTCACAAGAATCGCATGTATATAGGCGACTGCTGTTACCACTTACCATCAGGTGGGCAGTTTGTTTGTTTGCCAACTTAATTGCAAAAAAAAGTACACAATTAAGTTTGCATTCACTTGGAAAACTGAACAGTTCAGATTAAATATGTAAAAAAAGATTTTTAATTATGTTTTCTTGTACAAATAAATACATTTGAGCAACAATACAATCTTCTAATATATAAAAATCTCAGGTCACAGTGTTTGTTATCAAACTCCCCTGAAACAGCTTGACCGATGTTGATGAAATTTTTTGTGTATATTTGATAGGTGTAAGAATAGGTCCTAGGCTATTTTTAATGAAATATTACAATTTAAAAATCATATGATAGAATGACCAAAAGCAGAATTATTTAAGGGAAAATATATTTTTTTTATATTTGGAAGTTTTTTTTACAAAATCTGTTTGACTGACTGGCTGGCGATTTTAAGCCGATCGCCTTTTAGAGCATCCTAATATGCGTGCTTAATTATGTTCAAGTTAGACAAGATCGATGATCGGCCTGTCTGTCCTAAGATGTTGTACGTTTAATAAGCGGTGTTCCCTCGTTTACCTCGAGGTGCAGGCGCATCAATATCGATAAACAAGAAAAGTGTCCGTAATTTGTCTAAATTCTATCTATAGCCGTTTCGTACTTTGCCATTATGCAACCTGGTCCTCAGAGTCTTAAGACTATTTTTAAACTCGAGTACGTCGATTATCTGATTTGGGAGTCGTCACAGAAAAGGCTATTTTTCTCCAATGACGAATAAGGATACACAAGTCAGCCTTCCTTTTCTCTCCCCGTGTGACATAAAAGCCGACTAAGGGAGCTAACTGTTGAGTATCGGATTGTTCCGGAGTCTTCAATAATAAACCATTGTGAAATATTATGTCATATTTTTATTAGACATTATTTCATAAAAAAACATCATATTTAGATTATAAAATTCCAATTGACAACATAACAGTAAAACATTCATAATAAACATAAACCTTATTCTTTAACAATTCAAACCCTTTTTGATCACAATGCCTACGCCACAAAACTACTTTGAAGGATTACTCCCAAACAGCTATATGACTACGAAGCAAAATAACTAAAATGTAAAACGGCTATAACGCAAAAGGCCTCAAATTAAAACAACTTATCATTACTTTACTTTACCTCTAATGCAAAAGGAAGATGCCTAGGGATGCAAAATACTTTATATGCAAAACAACTCAGTAGTTTTATGACCTGAACACCAAAATGCTCCTAATTACAAGAAATCAAACAAAAACGAGGTATAAATACAAGCATAGTTAATGGTCCGTCACGAAAAGTTTAGTATTAGGTCATTACCTATGAAATTGGTGTTTTGTAAAACAGGTCATCTAGGGCCGGTACTGAAGGACAGAATTTGAACTGCAACTCAACTGCAAAATAGCATTTCAGTTTCTTTAATTGCCTCGTAACTGCACCCGAACTGCCATTTTGCAGTTGGGTTGCAGTTCAAATTACGAATACGGAGGTTACCTCATAAAATGTAACTAAAAAAACCTGTTTCTTGCCTGCTTTATGAAATAAACAACGAGTATTATTTATAGTATTATTTTATTTCATCTTCTATTCACAAACTAAAATAATTGTAACTCCACATCAAAAACAAATGATTCATTCACATTCTGTAATATACACTCAGGGGCAAATTTAGAGGAACACTACACTTTTTACATAGATTCAAGCTACTTTTACAACATCATATCGATGTGTGATTGACCATTAATGCGTTTGTTTGATTGTTATCCAGGATTCATGACCAAAGCCATAACGGATAATGACAAAATTTCCCTATTTGTGACCTGGAGAAGAACGGCACCTTTTAATGGTGGTCTTTTTTATCACAATCGTACAACTGGTTTCCGCGTCGAATGTTTTTTTTTGTATCGAATCCGATGGCTAGAAAACTGGTAAAACTAAATATGGTTTCGTATGCTGAAATACACAGCGTTATCAAAACTAGGAGTGAATTTTTATCGTTCCTCTAAATTTGCCCCTGAGTGTATTTTATTCATACATTTATTAATTCTATTTTTAGTACTATTAGGTCCTTAGCTACACTAATGCTCCTTAAAAATTTGTTTTTTTATCTTAATAATATTTGTTAAAAATGTGAACGGTGTTATGTTGCACTCAACCAAATTTTTCAGTTCGCTATTGAGTTCTTTATTAAATTGAACGTCAGTTTTTTTTCTGTTATTCTTTTCAAACAAAGCAGCCTTGATTTTCACATTTTGCCATTTTGCTTCGTTCAATAACTTTTGGAGAAAAAGTAGAAATGTTGCATTCGGTGGTATGCGAGCATTTATTCGTCGGTGCCATCCCTCCAATCCGTTATTCGTGCGGTTTGTTTCTGATGCACAACTCAGAACTTTTGGTAATAATTTCGGCTGTTTCCTCGTGGGTCTCTCAAAATATGCCGTGAAGTTTTTCATAGCATCGCTACATTCAGTGTGATCTTGTACTATTGCCAACCATCCGTCCATAATATGTTCTGTTGGTAGAAGAGGCAAATTTGCTATCAGAGCGGTTGTATGCCTACCTTTCTTTGATTCCAACATTTTGAGTTTGTCTGCTTGCTTCCATATAGCCTTATTATAGTGATAATAAAACCTACTTATATCAATTTTAGGGAACACTTTCTATAAAGCGTTTACTTGTGCCAATTCGTAGTCACATTTCATTTTATGAAATTCGATATTAAGGTGTTCTTTTATGAGAAGAATAATCTTACATACCTTTCCTGTGTCTTGTTGGGAAGTAAGGCATAGATCAATGGCACGATGTTAGTCATTTCCTCGCCGCTGGCTATATTCAAATGTATGGTATAGAGCTGGTAAAACGGTGTTGGTGTTCGCTTAAACGTTTCATCTGCGAACAGCTGGGGTGTTTTACCTGCCACATTCTAAAGGGTCTATTTGCCAAACGGTGTTGTAAAAATTCAAATTTTGTCATCATCTTTCCCTTGATCACACACGAGAAAATCATGGAACATTTCTGGTACTATTACGTCATTTAAATTCTTAAAAACTGTGGTAAAGAACGCCCTCGAATATATAGGCTTTATTCAATTAAATCCAAACACATATTTACATTACATAGGATACGGTAATTTCACTGACATATACATCATACTGATGGATGTCTAGACATGCATGACATAGACAAGGCTGGTACTACTGGCAGTCTAATATCACGACATTCTTCGCACTCTTGGAATTTGACTAGAAGGGTACATAGTCTTGCAAATATCTAGGAGGTCTTCGAATTCGCTCAGACCTCCTCGCTGGCATAGAGATTAGTGATGAGGTAGGTGCTATTGTTGGAGTTTGAACATCATTAGAGTTGGTTTGATCCGTTTTTGTTAAGTCAGCTGGTTGTGCCATATTTACATCTGTGGACATGGCAGGATATAATTCTTCTTCTGGTATAGGATCTACTCCTGCTGGGGCAAGGTGCCTGTTAGAGACTGTTATTTCTCTCCCATCTTGCAAACGAACACGACTATATAAAGGATTCGGTTCCACAATATCTACTTCTTCTACTAAAGGATCATATTTTGATTTTGCCGATAGGTTGCGTTTTAGAGCTTTATTTCCTTCTCGTAGCCATGTTGGCAAAGACTGACCAAAGGAGGAACGTCTTGGATGTCGAAACATTCGCTCGTGTGGCGTTTCGTTTGTTGATTTACAAAGAAGTGATCTTATGCTGTGTAATGCTGGAGTAAGTACCATTTCCCATTGTGTAATAGGTAGATTTTCAGATTTTAATGCCAATCTAATTGTTTGCCATAGCGTACCATTAAGTCTTTCAACCTGTCCGTTGCCTCTTGGATTGTATGGTGCCGAATGACTTAAAGCTATTCCTTTATTATTCAAGAATTTTCTGAGGTCAACTGATACAAATGAAGATCCATGATCTGAATGTATATACGTTGGCATTCCGAATATAGAGAATAATTCAGTTAAACATTTTATAACTGTTTGTGCTGAAGTTTCTGAACAGGCAAATCCGAATGGGAATCTGGAATATTCATCTATAATAGTGAGGAGATACTTATTGTGTGTTGTTGATGGAATAGGACCTTTAAAATCCATTGCCAATTTTTCAAACGGCGTTGTAGCCTTTATTAATGTAGCAGAGTATTTCATGAATCTTGGTTTTATCTTAGCACATGTTGGACATGTTGCTATAGCATTCCGTATATCCTCAGTAGAATATGGTAAGTTTTTACATCGAACCCAGTGGGTGAGACGTGTGATTCCAGGGTGGCACAAAGTTTTATGAAGACTGTGTGCTTTGCTTATTTTCTGATAGTGGTACAGTGGCACATGTTTGACGTGATAGAGCGTCAGCTACTAAATTTTTACTGCCAGGTCTGTATCGTATGTCAAATGTATAGTTTGATAATTCTAAGCGCCATCTTTGGATTTTGTCATTCTTTATCTTACTGGCATGATTTCGTAGCATATACGCAACAGATTTCTGATCTGTTATTAGATAGAATCGACGGCTAAGAAGGAAATGTCTCCATTTTTTTACACTTTCTATGATTGCAAAAGCTTCTTTTTCTATTATTGGATATTTTCTTTCACTTGGACTTAAAAGCCTAGAAAAGAACGCTATTGGTCTACCGTTTTGTGATAGTGTAGCGGCAATAGAGATTTCAGAAGCATCAGTTTCTATTGTGAATGGTTCTTTATGATCAATTGCTGATAAAGCTGATTTTGATATTCTTTGAGATGCATCAAGAGTAAAATTTTTGTACAGTGACAAGCAGGTGGAGCTTATTTGAGAAATTAGGAACCCACCTTGAGTAGTGGGCGAAAACACCAATGGCACGTCGTAATGAGGCAGAATCATGAGGCACCGGCATTTCTAATAACGCTTTTAATCGGTCTGGATCTGGCTTAACAGTGCCATTGCTAATTTTGTATCCCAGGATATTAATTTCATTTAATGAAATTTCACTTTTCTCTTTGTTAATGGTCAAAGAGTGGTCTTCTGCTATTTTCATATTTTTTTTTAATTTGTTATCATGGTCAATCTGATCAGTGCCACAAATAGTAATATCGTCGAGATATGTTAATACTCCCTCTAAATTGTACTTCCTAATTAGGTTATCAATAGTCTTTTGGAAGCAGGCGACTCCATTTGTTACACCGAACGGGATACGGCAAAATTGATACAGATTTCCGCTTGCTTCGAAGGAGGTAAGTGGTTTATTAGATTCGATGATAGGTATTTGGTGGTAAGCACTGCATAGATTATTCTCAAACCATTAATAAATTTACAAACCTCGATGCCTATCCGTTACCAAATATAGAAGAAATTGTTTCAAAAGTAGCTACATACAAGATATATTCAAAGATAATTCAAAGATTGACCTTAAATCTGCTTACCTATATATTCAAAGCCTATATATTTAAAGATTGACCTTAAATCTGCTTACTAAGCAGATTTAAGGTCAATCTTTGAATATATCTTGTATGTAGCTACTTTTGAAACAATTTCTTCTATATTTGGTAACGGATAGGCATCGAGGTTTGTAAATTTATTAATGGTTTGAGAATAATCTATGCACATTCGTTTCTTATGATGAGTACCAGACGTTACGAGAACTTGTGCTCGCCAAGGTGAGTTACTTTCTTCTATGATTCCATCAGATAATAGCTTTAGAATTTCTGATCTGATAAATTTTTGGTCATCAATTGAATATCGTCGAGATTTCGCTGCTATAGGTTTGCAATCTGCAGTTAGATTAGCGAAAAGATCAACAGGTTCTATTTTAGCTTCGTTTAAGACTGCTACTAGCAGTGGCGAACATTGTTCCAAAATATCATGTCCTAGAATAATATTTGCGCAGAGATCTTTCATGAGTCGTAGTTTCGCATCAAAAGAATTATTGTTAATTTCAATTTTTGCATCGCAGATAGATTTTATTTCGAAGTTTAATTTTGATGTTGCCATGGAAACATTTTGATGCCATGGTCTTGTAGGTAAATCGTATTGACTTACTACATCACTATCAATAAAGCTAGCTGTACTGCCGGTGTCTATAAGTGCTTGCAGATCAAAACCGTTAACTTTAACTGATACAGTGCATTTTTTAATACCCAATACTGCTAACAGACCGCGTTCTCACAAGTATTAGATTCTGATATAGCAGCTGTAGCATATGATTTACATACTTTGGCGAAATATCCCGATTTGCCACATTTGAGGCAAGTGCTGTTTGATGCTGGGCAAAACCTTCGAAGATGGTAGGGATTTCCGCAAAAATAGCAGTCTTTAGCTCTTAAGTTATTGTTTGGAAACTGTTTTCTATGCCCCATTACAGTTACGTGTATTGAAGAAAAGCTTTCCGATTGTATTTGTGCAGACTCTAAAGAGCGAGCTTTATCGTGAGCTTCATCGAGGGAGAGAGTAAGATTCTCTAAAAGACGTTGTCTAATATGAGATGAATTAAGCCCTGCTATAAAGGAGTCTCTTATAATATCTTTTTCATTTTGATCCGCAGTGACAGCTTTAAATATGCAATCTTTAGCTAATAGCTTTAAAGCTTGGACATATTCATCAATCGATTCATTAGATTTTTGAGCGCGAGTTAATAATTTGTGTCTAGTAAAAATCTCACTTTTGGGCTTGATATATATTTTATCTAAGGTCGCTATTGCTGATTCGTAAGTTTCACATGCCGATATGTATTCATAGACTGCAGGAGCAATATGATTAGTTAAAAGTTTGAGTTTTACCGCATCTCAATCTAACGTACTGGATTCCGTTGCCGTCCGTGATTCTTGGAGGAATTTTTCAAATGTCCGTTTCCAATGAAGCCAAAGAGATGATACATTTTGTGTACAAGGATCAACTTCAAATCTTTCCGGTTTTAGATATCTATACATGATTCTAATTGAATAAATTGTGGTAAAGAACGCCCTCGAATATATAGGCTTTATTCAATTAAATTCAAACACATATTTACATTACATAGGATACGGTAATTTCACTGACATATACATCATACTGATGGATGTCTAGACATGCATGACATAGACAATACTGGCAGTCTAATATCACAACAAAAACTAACTTTGGAGCTTTTAGAAAACCCCTTCTGACCCGTAGAAGAGTGTTTTTTTTTACTTAAATATAGGCAGCATATCTTCGTCATCCGATGTAATGTTGCTGTTTGTGTAAACATTCTCAAAAACTTGTTGTACTGGTTTAAATGTTTTGCAAACTTCTGTTTTGCATCGATCATAGAAGATTTTTTTTTTGTAAAATTAGGCCAGCAAGAATGTACGCTATTTTTCAAAATTGTATTTTTCTCGGCATTAAGTTTTAGTGAGGCATTACAGTCTCTATCAACACACCTCCATAAGGTAGTTCCGTCACTAACGTTGTCATGATTTTTTGTAAATCTGTAACCGGCCCACATCAAACATTGCCCGCACCAACTCTTCAGGCCGTTCAGCCATTTTCTATGCAAACGTAATGAATGAATTCAAACGATTGACATCAAATAGAGAATTAAGTGTTAATAGTTAACAAGCAATTCAACTTAAAGTGGCCAGTATCTAATCTGAAAATAAGGAATTCACATAGAGTTTTCTATGTCACTTCCTTTCACATTTATATTAGTTGGATATTATTAATTTGAGGCAGTTTGATTTATAGCCGTTTTTGATAGCGATTAATTATGCTTCTTAGCCGTATGGCATGTATTATCCTTTAAAGTCATTTGGAATGTTATGTATTATCCTTTAAAGTCATTTTAATTTTTCAGACGTAATGCTGCCTAGACAAGAAAGAATGCAGACGTATTGCAAATTAGGCAAACCGCTTTAGAGATATTGATTTGAGGCATTTAGTTTTGTAGGCGTTTTAAATGTTAGTAATTTTGCCACTTAGTCTTATGGCTCCTAAACGTAATCCTTCAAAGTAGTTTTGCGGCGTAGGCATTGTGATCAAAAAGGATTCAAGCCTCTTTGGGTGAACGAACATTGACTCCAACACTTTCCCTCAATGTTTGCTCGAACCCAAGTCTCTTAAATTTAACAAATGAACAAAATTTAAATACTTATCACCTGCTAAAGGTTTTGTTAGAACATCAGCAATTTAACTCGTAGTTGGAATGTATTCGACAGCTATCACACCCTCTTCTATTTTTTGTTTTATAAAATTAAACTTAACATCCACATGTTTTAAACGTTTTTGATCCGAATTCGTAACAGTTTTCATCATACTTTGGTTATCCTCAAATATTATATTTTTTTATCATAATTTCAAAATCGGACAACAGTTTAATTAACCAACAGGCTTCAAAAGAAGCTTCACACAATGAAATAAGCTCTGCCTCAGTTGTACTCAGAGCCACCGTGCTCTGTTTCTTTGACCTCCAAGTAATTGTATTACCAAACAATTTAAACATATAGCCACTAGTGGAACGCCTATCACTATCTCTAGCAAAGTCTGCGTCTGCATAACCAATAACTTTTTCACAATCGGTTTTTGTACACTAAGTTATAACAGATAGTATGTTTGACATAACGTAGGACACGCTTCAAAGCTTGCCATAATTTTAATGTAGGATTTGACTGAAAACGACTTAAATATGAGACAGCTGTGGCCAAGTCTGGTCTACTGCTAACCATAGCATACATTAATGACCCTATTAACAATCTACATTGGTACTCTAAAGTCAATGTCAATGTCAGAGTCTTCAAAGTCCAGTTTAAAATTGTATTCCATGGGAGTATTAGCACCTTTGCAACTGTCCATGTTATACTTGCTTAGAGCATTCTGTAAATATTTAGTTTGATTTATAGCAATACCGTTTGAGTTTTTTTGAATGGAAATACCAAGTTATGTTAAATTACTGTTACCCAGGTCTTTCATTTTGAAATTAGTGCTTAAGTATACTTGTAACCTATGTAATTTGTTCATCACTAGGTCCAAAAATAAGCAGATCATCAACGTAAAGAATTATATTTAATAGTGTCTAATAATTTTTAGTTATCGTTTGGCTTTTTAACAATCATCCATGTTTCATTTTCTTTTAAAGTATTCAATTCTTCTAATACTGCCTTTTTAGTCCCAGTTTTTTTCAAATCACGCTCTGCTACCACTGTTGAGTATCGGATTGTTCCGGAGTCTTCAATAATAAACCATTGTGAAATATTATTACATATTTTTATTGGACATTATTTCATCAAAAATCATCGTATTTAAATAATAAAATTCCAATTGACAAATTGACAACGTAACAGTAAAACATTCATAATAAACGTAAACCTTATTCTTTAACAATTCAAACCTCTTTGGGTAATAAACGAACATTGACTCCAACACTAACAGCATTTAACTCTTTGTGAAGAGATGGTAAACTCGAAATTAAGCGTTCATCGACCCGACTGGTCTACATGGTGCTATAGACTATTTTGTCTAGTTTAAAAAGAGAACTGAGCTCAGTAGTGGACCGCGAATGGGTGAAAGTGATGATGTCGCGTTGCCCTCTTTTAAAGCTGTTTCTTGCGGCTTTGCTTTCGCGCACGCGATAGCTGGGAATAATTTTTAAAATCACGTCTGGACTGCGAGGGGATCAATAGTCTTATTGAGGTCGTCCCGTAAATATCTAAATACTCGTATCAAGAAATTATAAAATAATGTATGTACAAATAAAAAATAAATTTGAAAACTTTTCAGTGAACCATGCACACTCTTAACTCGTACAATTATTACGTATATAGCCGTGGTAATATGCCATTAACAAAATATTCTACATAGTAAACGATTTGAATTCAATTGAATATTATATTCAAAGAGAGAGCGGCATACTTTATCTTAAATTCAATTTAATTCATCCAATTATAATACTTAATATAATGAACGTGTTTTGACTGACTTGACAATAAACGAACAATATCTACCCACTGACATATCTGTCTGAAGATAACAATAAAGTGAACAATACTTACGTTTATTTTGCACGGAACAGAACAGATATATGTGTCGCCTTTATAGCTAAAATGTGCCGAGCAGCCGCGATGAAGCGATATCCATTATTGCCCGCAAGCGACAGGAATAAGAATGTTTGTTATGTTGCCATTTGGTTGTTCCCACTGCCTTAGTCGTTGGTCTGTGTATAATGTGTACTATTGAGTTTTTTCAAAAATAACACTTTTAAAAATAAATTAATATCTTGTTTGTGCCGTAATCGTAACGGCATAAAAAAGATACTCAAATGAAATTACTATAAAGAAGGCTACTCGGAAGATCTGTTTTAGGCTATCTCTCTGTTGGTAGAAGTCAGTCTTAAAAGCGTAACGATAAAATTTATCTACATTTCAAATTCATGATTCTTTGTGAGTTTTACGAGTAGGTATAGTTATTGTTTTTTTTTCTGTTCAAATGATGTTAGTCTTGAAATGTTGGACTTAATAATTTTTGGTTGGTTTTTATTATTTATGATCGGGGGATACTTTTTGAGTGCCTATTTATTATGTTCTATACAGTTAGACGTTCAAAGTGGCAATCGGTGTATGACATCAAACGTGGATAGGAGATGCGTCGTACATCCGCACAGCACGAGGCCCAATTCAGCTAATAAACTACAGCCGAATCGAAACTGAACCGATGCGGGCAACCAATCGGAGCGCTTATATTGCCTTTCAACTGCTCGATGACGTGATAATGTGGCGTTCTGATTAGTCGATCGCAACAGCTCAGTTTCGATTCGGCTGTAACTTATTAGCTGAATTGGGCCTCGGCTATCTTAGCATTATGGTTGTACGAGTCTGCATCGCGTTTATCGATTTCGACGTCGCTCGCGTTGTTGTTTGTAGTTTTGTATTCAAAATCTAAATTAAATTTTCATGTTGGCCCGCCACGAACTATCGGTAATCTGATGTGCAATCGACCGAATCGAATCACGACACACTAAGGCCAAAGTATCTATCTCCTGAAACCTTTTATTGTGCGGCTGCCATGCACGAAACGAAAATTTCGTTTTAGCGTATTTGGTTCTGGTTGTACTTACATCCTTTCACAGCGTGTGTTTAATCAAGGACGTTTTAACTGCATATTTTTTTTTACAATTAGGGTGAGTCTAACAAGCTATGAAGCAACTTGTAAAATACCAATAGAGTAATAGGGAGAAATTGCAAACGAAATTATTTATATATGTATATGTGATACCTGGGGGTTTTAAACGCTCATACGTAGAATGTCCACTTCATAAAATGTCTAAAGGGTGCAAAATGCCCCTTTCGCACAATGTTACTCTTATATCAATCCTTTGTTACAAAGCTAATAAACAACAGTAAAAAACAATATAATATTTATAATCAGTCTTTATCCTTGTATGATAATAATAATAACATTAATTTTTTCCAATTATCTCAAAAAAGTATTACGCAAATTACGTAACTATAAAACTACTTATTAGCACGGTAATAGTACCTATATAGATATATTGCTATGGTATTAGGTGGTACTCATAATATCAATCTTTATTAATATTAATAAAGAATCGTTTGAAAATTATAAAAATAGGCTATTCGACTCTTCTCCTCTGGACAGCGTTTAGCTACGCAGCATTTTCTCGGCCAATCTGCCGCAGTGTCCAGAGACGAAAGTCTTCAATTCGTGCGTGTTGCCATGCAGTAACGTATGGAATTGAGACATGGCCGCTTACAATGGGTCTCATAAGAAGGCTGAATGTCACTCAAGGGCAATGGAGAGGGCTAAGCTGAGGGTTTCTCTACGCGATCGCATCAGAAATGATGAGATCTGTAGAAGAACTAGAGTCACCGACATAGCCCAAAGAATTGCAAACCTTAAGTGGCAAGTGGAATGGGAGAGGCAGCGTTGGTAGGCCCCCCACAAGATGGACCGACGATCTGGTGGAGGTCGCGGGAAGGCACTGCATGCGGGGCCGATTGGTTTGGAGATACCTGGGGGAGGCCTATGTCCAACAGTGGGCGTCTCTTGGCTGAAATGATAACGACGATGAGGCTTTTAGGAGGACTTCTTTAAAAACTATTTGTGATAAAAAAAACATTAAAAAAATATTTTTTTCATTAATTGTGTTAATGGACAAGTCGTTATTTTGAAATTGTCTTAATAATCTCTTGTATTTCTTATCAAATTGTATATCTTTTTTTTCTTTCTATTATTTCTCATATTCGTTGTTTTAAATAGATTATCTTTCGCCTATCCCAATAATTGCTGTCCTTTTGTAAATTTGTACACAAATAAGTACAAGCTTGGATGTTTGGGTATGCGGCCCGCGGCCGGTGTTCGGTGGCCGACGATGCCATTCTTCCAGTGCGTTAGTTGTGACACTGGCCAGCGCAACTTAAAATTGATGTTGGTATTTTAGGGTACCACTGATTTTCATAATAACACCGAAAATGTTGCATTTCCGTACTGTCTGGTGCTTGACTTAAGATATAACACCATGTGGCAGGAGTGTGATCAGCTGACAGTAGAGGCATTATAGCGGCAATTCTAGCAATGTTTCGCCCTTCTTTAGACCGCAGTAAGCCCTTCTTTTCCGCATGCTTCCAAATTGCATCATTGTAATGATGGTAACATCCTGTTACATTGACATTGGGAAATGTGATTTTTACAGCATTTATCTGTGCAATTTCGTAATAGCACTTAAACGTTTTTATTTTAATATTTAATTTTTCTTTCAAAATTAAAAAAAGGCGCGTGTAAGTAGCTTGCATTTTATCTCTATCTCTATCTCTATATATAATAAAATCGTAGGGGTACAAAAATCTGTAATTGCGAAATATTAAGAAAAAAAATACACAGGTCGCCTTAAAATCATTAGCAGAACACGATAGAATAGTTTTAAAAAAAATTGTTTGTTTGTATGTTTGTTTGTCTGTTTGTCCGGAAAGATCTCCGAAACTACTGGACAGAATTTGATATAGCTTACACCACAATGCTTAGAATTTTCCGGAAGAACATTTCGTTTGTTTAAAATTCACTTTTTATTTTTAGTGAAAAAATACCATATAAAATTTTCGAATTGGCTTTAGGTAGAAAAACAACATGGCGCACGTGAAATTATTTTGACAAGTCTGGCACATAGTAGAGAGAGAAGGTATTAATTAATTGGATTAATTAGTAAGTAATTGGATTTCGAAAATTGAAAGGCAGGAATGAAGTGTTTCACATAGTACAAATAAAATTTAATATTTTCTGTTAATGGCTGTGCCCAACTGGATTTTGCCAACCAAATTGTCTTTATCTTATGTCGTACCGTGGTGGTAAGGCAAAAGGATCAAGCCAATGTCTAAAGCATTTTTCATGATACTACTTATCGAGTCACCATAAAATTTGTAGATTGGTTTAATTCTTGACTAATTTTCACAAAATCGGTACAATTTTTGAAATATTTGAAATATTGAAAAATGAAGATACTCTTTTCGGGGTATTTTGAAATGTGTTATATGTTTTTACATTAGGACTAAGGAATCAAACTCTTTCATCCATTTAAAACTATTAAAAGTAATAGATTAATATTGCTAATAAAAAAAAAAATATCTGACTGCAATATTCTGGATTACGCGTAGAGGGACGGGACGGGACTCTTGACCCTAATGTCTAAAATGACGGATCACATTTTTTTGGATCCACCCAAGGAACATGGATATCGAACGAAGAACCTAAAGAGTAGAACACATTGAACCTAGCCACGTTGACTTAATTTGACATGACTGCCGATAAAGTTCGTTTCCAAACCCAGCGATATGCATATCAAATGAAAGGCCTTGATGAGTAGAGCACTATGAACTTAGGAAAATCGCCCTAAATTCAACTGGCCAAATGGCTGGCTTCAAATGGCCGCCGCTCAAATAAAACGGATAAAAGTTCGTTTCCAAACCCAGCAATATGGGTATCAAATGGAAGGCCTTGATGAGTAGAGTACTATGAGCCTAGCAACATTGACGTAAATTCAGCATAGCTGCCGCTCAAAAAAGGTAGATAAAATTTCGTTTCCAAACCTAGCAATATAGGTATGAAATGAAAGGCATTGATGAGTAGAGCACTATGAACCTAGCAATATTGACATAAATTCAACATGGCCGCCGCTCAAAAAAGGTGGATAAAAGTTAGTTTCCAAACCTAGCAATATGGGTATCAAATGAAAGGCCTTGAAGAGTAGAGCACTATGAACTTAGCAACATTGACATAAATTTAACATGGCCGCCGCTCAAAAAAGGTGGATAAAAGTAAGTTTCCAAGCCTAGCAATATGGGTATCAAATGAAAGGCCTTGAAGAGTAGAGCATTAGGTACCTAGGAAAATCGACCTAAATTCAACATGGCTGCCGCTCAAAAAAAAAGGATAAAAGTTTGTTTTCAAACCCAGCAATATGGGTATCAAATGAAAGGCCCTGATGAGTAGAGCACTATGAACCTATCAACATTGACTTAATTTGACATGACTGCCGATAAAGTTCGTTTCCAAACCCAGCGATATGCATATCAAATGAAAGGCCTTAATGAGTAGAGCACTATGAACTTAGGAAAATCGCCCTAAATTCAACATGGCCGCCGCTCAAATAAAACGGATAAAAGTTCGTTTCCAAACCCAGCAATATGGGTATCAAATGGAAGGCCTTGATGAGTAGAGCACTATGAACCTAGCAACACATAAATAAATTCAACATGGCCGCCGCTCAATAAAGGTGGATAAAAGTTCGTTTTCTAAAATAGCAATATAGGTATCAAATGAAAGGTCTTAAGAGTAGAGCACTATGGACCTAGCAATATTGACGTAAATTCGACTTGGCCACCGCTCAAAAAAGGTGGATAAAAGTTCGTTTCCAAACCTAGCAATATAGGGATTAAATGAAAGGCCTTGAAGAGTAGAGCACTATGAACCTAGGAAAATAGCACAAAGTTCAATATGGCCGCTGCTCAAAAAAACGGATAAAGGTTCGTTTCTAAACCCAGCAATATGGGTATCAAATGAAAGGCCTTGATCAGTAAAGCACTATGAACGTAGCAACATTGACGTAAATTCAACATGGCCACCGCTCAAAAAAGACGGATAACAGTTGCTTTTCAAACCCAGCAATAGGGGTATTAAATGAAAGTAGGCCCTGAAGGGTACCTAGAGCAGCCATGCTCTAAGTGTGCTCCGCGGAACCCTAGGGCTCCACAATATCCCTTTAAGGGTTCCGCAATAATTTGGAAAAATCAAAACACCCTCTCTGGTCGTACTTTTATTATGCTTATTAATAAAGAATACACTTTTAAAAACTATTGTTTTATTTTAGGGTTCCGTCAAGTATTTCGCTTTCCAAAAGGGTTCCGTCACCAAAAAAGTTTGAGAACCGCTTCGGGGCCTATTGGATGTTCGATGTTAGATGTTACCTGTGTTTAGTGTCCTTCGAGACCGTGATAATGCAACGATCGTGAACTAACTAACGATAACTCCCAAGTTTGTGTGTTGGATGTTAGTCATCACGGCGAGTTTGCTAACCGAACTATGCCAGCAACACTATATCGCACAGTACACGTTACAAAAACGGAAGACTCAATACATTTTAAGGCTAACCGCATAAATACGTTTTTTCGCATTCGTTTTCTGAATGCATCAAATCTATACAAAATACACATTGACTGCCGCACACGTTCGTTTTTATTACGAACGGAACACGTTCTGTACGTACGTTTAGGTAGAATGGTAGAAATCCCGAATGAGAAGAAACGAACGTCTGCGCTACGTTCACGAAACTCCGTGTCTGTATTCCGTGATCGGGAAATCGAATACGAAAAACGTATTTGTACAGTAACCCCCCATTCATGCTATACATTAACTCTACGAAAACCACCAGTATTACGAGCGACATAAGAACGGTCCAAAGGTCAAACAGTATAGCTTGACAAGGAGCTTACTGTACGACCAGTCTAAATTGGCCAAGTTGTCATATCCAAAAAATATATTTTGTTGGTGTTACCAACACCCATTATAAAATCTAAACTTTATTCGTCTACAGTTCTAATTTATTAACAATTGTTTATTTTAATTCGAAACATGAATACGATAAAGATTATTCTTGCAACTATGTAGTTCTTTCTACTGAAGAAGAATTTATTAATATCAATAATGTCTCTAAAACAATAATAATACTTAGTGTTTATAGTAATATGTAATGTATTTAATTTTGTGGATTGTTAGAAAAAGAGCATTACGAACCTACGAAAATTGTCCTAATTTCGAAATGGCCGATGCTCAAGAAAGGCAGAATAAAGTTGAATCATTATGGAATAAAATGGAGGAAAAAACTAAACACTGTGTTAAGTATTTTGATGGCGAATTGTAGTTTGCGGGCACAGCTAGTTGGGCAATAAAGTATAAATAACCGGTACTATATTTGTGCATTTTTTATTGAAATTTAATATCCAAATGTAAAACATACGTATTGTTGCAAACTTTCTTCTCCAACGATCTTCCTTACTTTCTTTTGGGCATTTCCGTTTAAAATAAATACTATAGATAGGAATCGAATTTTTACTATAAAACAGATTTTAAAAAACACTTATTTATAACCTATGTGCAGTAGCCGTGCGCGCACGGAAACGAATGAGTGGTCTTCGAAAGCGCCGGTATATTATAAGGAGACATGGGACTTTCTTTTCTTATGGCGCTGAAGTATGTGCGAGTGAGTGAAACGTAGCGGGGGCTACATGGTAAAATAAATCTCGAAGAACGAAGACGGAATAATAGATAGTTTAAAACTATTTTAGAATGATTTGGAATTAGGTAGTAATTAGGAAAGGCTTTTTTATACAATAATGTTGCTTTTATACGAAAAATTGTATTGATATCTGGTTCCATTTTGATAAAAATATCGATCGAGTAATCAGTAGTTATAACTACTTACTTGATTATTGTTATCAGATTAACAATTATTATATGATTACTTTAGATAAGCTGATTATTTGTATTGAGATTACATGTATTCATCATCATCATCATCACAGCTTCATATACGTCTCCACCGAGAGGCTCGAGCCTATCCTAAGTTAGGTAGTTAAGTAATCACAACTATATGTAATCGTAATTTGGTCGTAAAAATGAATAAAAACTGATTGTGAATAATATATTGATCTAATGTATTCTTTATTACCTTAATAAAGACAAATTGAAATAAGAGGGACGTTATGCGAAATAGAGATTACCTATGTAAACGGGACATTTTGCGAAAGGGACATTATGCGAAAGGGATATTGTGCGCAAGAGACATTTTGCTACCTGTAGACATTTTGCGAAGTAAACATTCTGCGACTAAGCCGTTTTAAATTAAGCAAAGATTTTGGTTACAATAATACCAGTCCCATATAAATAAGCATTTTGCTTTTTTGGTTGAATGGAAAATTAGACATGTTCTACTGCTTGTTATTGTATGATTTCACCTGAGTGCTTCGATTGCATTTGCCCCATCTGACTCTTATGCACACTAAAAGTATGGTTTAGTGCTCACTAAACTGCTCTGTTTGTTTACGTGGGCATGCTTCGGTAATATTGGGCGGCGTGTACTGAATCGCCAGAGTAGCAGTTTACGCCTTTGTGTATCGGTGATACGCAGGTGCGTCGACTAGAAATGTTACGCCTATAATGCCTAAAGAACTTCTTTCTTAGAATAGTTTCCGAAATCATTTATATGTATAACACACTGTTGGATAGTGATATTTTTTACGTAATACCAGTATCGTGTTGTATATTAGTAATTGGAGAATAATCTCGGTCTCGGAATATAATTGAAATTACTCAAAGTACTATTTGATATACCTATTAAAAATTTATTTTGTACTCCTTAAGGCGTTCGGGGGAAACTTTTGAACGTGGTCTATCGCACACAGCAGCCGCAGCTCTTTCAGCACGAAATATTCAGGTTGCAATGCGATCAGATACAATTAATTACATCTGTGCTTCACGAAAGCATGGATTTCAACAAATAAACACGTGTTTGTTGTAAGTGTGTATACGAAGTCAGTATGAATGAACATATACTTTAAACATATTGATAAGTTAGTTTAAAAGTACTTAAATCTAAGAAGTTTTGTATTACATATTTTAAATTATGTAATTTGATGACGCCTAAAGTAGACGCCACCACGTCGGCGTTTCGCCGATTAATTTTATGTTTGATTGCTGATGTCGACATAATATTTACATAGCCGGTGGACTTCCTGAACTAGCTCGAAGGAAGTCGCGGTTCCTGAAGGGCTGCTGTCAATCCACCGAACCACGGGTGGAACACATAGGCCTATTAGGCCGCCACGGCTCACACACTCTATTCACCGACACTAAAACTTGGCGGACCCTCGCACCCAAAATTATTTGGTTGGTAATTATTTGGTGCGCCGCGCAAAACTAGTTCAATTATACATTTCTCGAAAACGCGCCGCCCGGTAACCTATTTCAATGTCATTACATTCGACTCGACTGACATGTCACATGCGGCCGGCCGCCACAGGCTCTCACATGCACAGACTAAATGCAGTGTTGCCACTCGCTCTTCCTCGAGCGAATACATAATGGGTAATCTATATTTTCAGCACACTTGCTCGTAAAGTGGGTCTCACTACCTTGCATTTAGACCCGTTATTCAGTATATTAAAAACGAGTGCTTTTCACTTTACAGAATCGCACAAGTGCGGTAATCTTAACACGACAAATTCTAATTTGTTCAAGATTGCAAAGTAAATGTATGTCCAGTACGCATTCTTAAATTTGTCGCTTAATACTTACTTTTTTTTAACACGACTTTATGCGGCTGCCAATTGGAAACAAATGAACGAACAGCCTACTACTGGGTACTTAAATATTAAATTAACAACGACATTTAAAAAAAAACAATAATTAATAACTATAACTAAAATAAGTTATTAAAAATTCACAAAAACTTGTTTTTTAAAAACTAAAATATTCGGTTTATTTAGTTTTGAATTTTGGCTGTATGAAGAGTTTAGCCTTGCCCGGGCAGCGCGCGAAAAAAAAAGGCGCGCGGCATTTTCCCGCTATTGAAATTTTTTGCCTTTTTGTTGTAATTTATAATTGACTAGCTATGCCCGCGAACTACGTTTCGCCATCAAAATGCTTATCACAGTGTTTAGTTTTTCCTCCATTTTATTCCATAATGATTCAACTTTATTCTGCCTTTCTTGAGCAGCGGTCATTTCGAAATTAGGTCAATTTTCGTAGGTTTGTAATGTTCTAGGTACTCTTCAGGGCCTAAGTTCATTTAATACCCATATTGCTGGGTTTGAAAAGGAACTTTTATCCGACTTTTTTGAGCGACGGCCATGTTGAATTTACGTCAATGTTGCTAGGTTTATAGTTCTCTACTCATCAAGGCCTTCCATTTAATACCCATATTGCTGGGTTTGGAAACGAACTTTTATTCATTTTTTTGAGCGGCGGCCATGTTTAATTTAGGGCAGTTTTCCTAAGTTCATAATGCTCTACTCTTTGAGGCCTTTCATTTGATACCCATATTGCTAGGTTTGGAAACGAATTTTTATCCACCTTTTTGAGCAGCGGCTATGTTGAATTTATGTCAATGTTGCTAGGTTCATAGTGCTCAACTCATCAAGGTCTTTCATTTGGTACTCAAATTACTGGGTTTGAAAACGAACTTTTATCCTTTTTTTTAGCGGCGGCCATGTTGAATTTAGGTCGATTTTCCTAGGTACCTAATGCTCTTCTCTTAAAGGCCTTTCATTTGATACCCATATTGCTAGGTTTGGAGTTTGGTCTCGAATAGATAACAATAATTTACCAATTGCCCTGAAGGCACGACGTTCAACAGAGTCCATAGTAGCCAGCTGATATTTGGCAGAGCCGTCCCAAAGGTGGGAACAGTACTCCATACACGTTCGAATTTGAGCTTGGTAAAGTTTCAAGTTTCAAGTGTTTGTCTAGATAGCGGTTTTCTGACGCAGTGGATAAAATAAAAATAAAACCTATATTTTCTACTTTTCAAAGGGCAATATGTATATGACCCAGGGGTGGATCCAGAATGTCATTTAGTGTCATCCTGACAAGTTTCCTCCTACTGGGAGCCGGGGTTCAAATCACAAGTAAACAATAATTAAGTTTTTATTACTTTGAACTTTTACAAAATAAAGAAACCGCGCCTTGTGCCTCTAAAAGTTGAGTTGCGATTATTTTATTCGTAGTCGTACATACCCATTATCCCAGCTCGACTCGACTCGGCATAATTGCCGGCGCTGGAGACAGCAACAGAAAATAGTCATCATCACGAAAAAAACCTTTTTGCTGCCTAAAATCTCGCATTGAAATTAGCGAACTAACTTACTACGCATCTTACCTTTGCGGAATAGTAGTAGTTAAATAATTATTACATTTTTACTTAAAGATTTTGTCTCTTAACGTTTTTAAAAGTCAATAAAAGTACTACTGAATATAAGTTTATTCTAGACTTTATTACAGAATTTATTCTAGAAAAGTGCGATCAGATCTTTGCTTATCTAAGAGCATGAATCACAGTGACGCGAGCGTTTCAATTAACTTGGCATCATAGACTGTTTATGTAAAACCCGCAGATAATAATAGTAGATTAGTAGCCAAGGGCTGTAAGGCATCAATTGCAACCCGAGATGTTTAGCCGCACGAGCGCAGCGAGGGCGCCTATAGTTCGAGGGTGCAAATGATGCTTACACCCGAGCTAACTACTCTGCTTTACATCTCGATTGTGAGGTAAGTAGAAAAAAATCGGCATTACAAGAATAAAACATTTTATTAGTTAAAATTTATAGTGAAATGAGAATCATTTTCAAATTTTAGGGACAGGTGTTTTTTGGGTATGTTAATAGTTTGAGATTGTAATATTTGTTGTTCATGGACAAAATCTGACAGGATGAAGCTTTCTTCAGCAGAAGTTGATGGTTGCGGATCATCTCTTGAGAAAGATGTTTAATTTTTTAAAAACTGAATAGTTTCCGTTATTTGGTTGGTAATTTTACTTTTATTTTGTATGGAATCTTCGATGTAACCTTCAGCCACCGTGCTGGATTTCCACCCACCGTGCCTTTTTATAGTGGTTAAGTTAGCACCAGCATCGGCTAAAAGTGTAGCCGATGTTCTCCGGAAGCAATGACCTGTGTACAATTCCGGGTTTGCTAACTTTAAATAACTTGCGATTTGCTTCGGCATACTTCTGATGGTATTTTTTCCAATAACTTGTTTGTAGCATTTGCCTTGATGGTATACTTAAAAAAAAATCGGTTGGTGTTTACATTTTCAGGACGAAGATTTCTGTATTTTTGTACGAATTCAGAGAATTCTTGAGGAACTACAAATGTTCGGTCAATTTTAGTTTTTGTGTTCGGTAGTTTAATTACTAACAACTGACCCTGTTGTTCTATGTTCTCTATTGTTATATTTGTCAATTCAATACCTCGGCATGCGCCAGTTATACCGAAGATAAGAACCACCTAAAACAAGCGAAATATAAAAATAAGTATGTTTTATAGGATTGTAAGAATTTAAAAGATAAATGATGAAGTATTACCATTATGTGATTTGTTATTTTACGTACCTACCTTAAAAGCTAAATATATGTCATCAGGGGCTTCATTTATGAATGTTTTCACGTCTTGCGCTGTAAAAACCTTTGACTTTTTGCTTTTGTGCCCAGCTGATTGTCTTTTTAGAAAAGATGATAATTTTGCAAAGTTCTTGATATTGATGTCGTGTTTAGTACTCATAGTTGCTTTTAACATTGAATAAATGCACCACAAACTAGATGGCTGCAGCTTTTGCTGCGAGTACTGAGCTTAAACCACGAACTAGTCTAGAATAAAGTCTCGAAAGTAAGCAAGTGTCTTATATCATACACTTCTGAGCACCGTGAATGAATGAAACAAATTCTCTTAACATAGAGCACGAAAAGCAAGATTAAGATAATAGCTATGACGGTAGTTCAGAAATTGTTTTTGGCGGGTACGAATGCTAATTCTAAAACGGAGTGTTCGATATTTTAATCACTTCTGCACCCTTATACTCGTAGGACACTTTCAGCAAGAAGCGATTTTGCTGCACGTTTTTAAGCAGTAAAAAGTTCGATTTCGTGCAGGAGAGGTATTTTTTATCATTGCCTCTCGTAAAGGGGCATGTGATTTATCAGTAACAGTGAATAAAACTCTCTTTTTTCACTGAGTAAATAAAAACATTTTAAATTTGGAACAAGCACAAATTATGACAAAATAAATAAAACATGCTAAAAGTACCTACATACTGGCTGGTTAATAGAAGAAATACAGTAAGTAAAAATATGGGAATTTGAGGAGACTAACATGGATTCCGAGAACAGCGAGTGATAGGATTAAAAAAATTAATATAAATATAAAAATTTTATAATTTATATTAATATAACAAAACTTTTTATAAGCAATAAAAAAGCAAAGCATTAATTATAAACAATAGAAATATATTGTGATGGCTTCTTAGTCTTGAATAATTGGTTGAACGATTCAATATACGAGTAGTATTCTCGTAACTTAATGTTTTGTAATAAACTAACTCCATATAGTTACTACAATACCTTTCTGTTTCACCTAAAGACCAAAAGAACAATGGCAGGTCTCCATAGAAGAAAATGTCTGGGATCAAATTGTAGCGTCCCGTAATGAAAAATATATTAAAAGATTCGGCGTCAATTTTAGAATCTATATGTAAAATAATGTTTATTCAATAACGCCGGAAGAAAGAGATATTGGTATTTAATTTTTTTTTGGTTATGCACCGCATTATTCATCTGTGAGCTTTTTATAACGTAGGTAGGTACAGTGTTTTGTTATTTTATCTATGGCTATGGTATTTTATTTATATACATTTATATTTTCTAATTAATTACGGGAATAAACAAATTAAAAAAACGGAATGGCTATTCGGACTGGGATCCCTAAAGAAGTCGATTGCTATTCGGACCCGATAGAAGCGTTATCAAAAATAACTTATAGGCGTATTCTACACGTTCAATATTTATCACGATATTTATCATAATAAATATTGACACCGGAATCGTTTATAAGAAGTTGGCGGATCGCGATCCATCAATTTCATATACTACACGATCAATAAATATCGCGATCCTGGATCGTGATCCAAATATCGTGAAAAATATTGATCACAGAATAAATACGGGTCACAGAATTTCTAGATATTTTGAAATCCAACTCCTTAATATTTATCGCGATATTTATTGATTGTGTAGCCCTGTCATCAATATTTATCGCGATCCCGCGTTTTCCATTTAATCGTCACCGTTTTTTCACGTTAATATCAAATGTTAACCATGTTTTGCTTTTCTTCTAAGAAATGTGAACATTTTTTAGTCGCGCTATTTTTCACAAAGAGAACCTTACCTCAAAATGGAATGCATTACGTTAACATACGATGCTAGCCCTGCTAGCGTCAAAATGTAATGAAACGCGATGATGCTGAAAATGTTGATAATGCTGCAAATCTGCGTTTAGATGGAACACGGCTTACGTATATTTTCCGTATCTACACACCCACAGATTAGAGAGATACTGACAGTGATTATGTACTCCGTGATACTGACGCGACCCGTATTGAACGTGTAGGTTCGTCTGATATCCATTGAGATCGTCAAATATTGAAATGGAATGTGATAAATATTGAACGTCTAGCATACGCCATACCTACATTGTGCGCCATTTAAATAGTAGTTAACATTTGATATACTTTTATGAAAACAAAAGGAACTCCGGCTTGTACAAAAATAAGTGTATATTTCAAAAATCTTAGAAAATTATTTTAATTTCTTTGCTATATAGGAGATTTAGGGACGCTAGAAAAAAATCCAGACATTTTTCTGCCATTGTTATTTGTGTTCATCATTTTTGTTGTATTGCATCCTATACCTACGAGTACTTCTTGTTAGTTAAAGACTACGATAACTTTGCTACATTGTTTTGTATTGCGATCTCAAATTTAATCTTTTATGCGGTAAATAAAAGTGAACTTGCATTGTTGGTACAGATGAAGTGTTAGTACTGTTTGGCCTTAAGTGGTGTGGTCCTAAATCCAACATGCAGAATAATTCAATTTATAATTTATGTAAAAATGATTAAAGTCAAAATGTTTCATTATAGTGTTAGGAATAAAGAACAGACCTTAGCAGCTAGACTATAAAAGGCGACGCCTGTTGCTTTTGGGCGCATTCTACAGTCGAACACCGTTGCGGTAACATCCCTCCGTATCTGCTATTAATTTTTCGTTTGCATTGTGCTTAAGTTATTCTTGTGTTTAAGTGCTGATTGTGTTAAGTGAATTATTGAAGTTGTTGAGGAACATTCCTCATTCTTTTCTTTTTAAAAAAATAAACTCGGCAAGGATTTCCAATAATAGATATATTTATAATGCAACCTAAACCCACAAAAACCAAATTCAAAATATTATTTCCATAGTTATCAACAAAATTGCACGATTATTTGCCTTTTATACACCTAAAACTTCACAAAACATTTAACAATACAACATACGCTCCTTGTGTCAATTATGGTACATATAAGTACAATAATAGACTTGGAATCGCAAACACCATTTGAACCCTCCCCTGAACAATGTTTCAGAAGCAAGGCCGTAAACCGAATGTGGTACATTTTTAATAGTCCGGGACTGTTGGAAAATTCGGTTGCGGCGCTTAAATTAGCTCATGAAAATTCTACAACCTTTTTGTATTGATTAGGCATACCAGATTAACTTACCGGTTTTATGGTGTTGTGGTTTTAACCAAAATTAGAAAAGAATTGGAGAATACGATCACATACAAATTGATATGCGTATTAATTAGTATAATATTTGTATGATGAAATACAAAGATCTTACTCTTTCTTCTTTGTAACAGAAAAGCATTTTTTTGTAACTCTTGTTATACCCATACCACTCTTGGCAATTTGAGGAATGTTTTGTAATGGCCAAGGAAGAATTTTGCTATTTCATTCATTTATGAGACAAGTATACTTACTAGCTTTTTAATTTGCCATAAATACAAATTTGTCATCATTCTCATCAGGTAACAATGCTAATTAGCGTTTTATTTATTATTGTTTTCATTTGTCCGCAATGACTTTCAATCTCCATTATTTTCACCAAAGAGCTGTTTAATTTTAGTTTTCTATCTGCTTGGGTCAACGTTTTTCGTGTGTTGTTTACATATTTACAATACCTACGTTTGCTTAATTATCGTTATAGTTGACTAAGCTGTGTCCGCGACTTCGTTCGCGTGGATGTCGGAAAATAACAATATGACGTCGTACATTTTTTCCCGTTTTTGCAACATTTTTCACTGATGCTCAACTACCATTAAATGGATTGTCCAACTTAGCCCCTAATTACGAATGACTGAATAACTATTGCTCGAATTTTTTTTAGATTGAATAATAATGATAATAATAATAATAATAATACTTACAATAGATTCGATGAAAGATTATTCAAAGTCCGAATAACGTTAGCACGAAGTTACTCATGGTCTTAAAATGACTGATGTACTTTCTCTATTACGCCAGGTTTCTGGGGAGTTCTGGGATCTTGGTACACAATTTCCGTATATCGCCCAGAAAATGTGATCAACTACCTGACTTAAAAAAAATACAATTTCTACTGGGGTGTACTAGGAGTACATGACACCAGAAGAGTTCTCAACTGAAATTTTATTCCATGTAGGTAGATTTTATTTCATATTTTGGAAAGAGGCATTTCCAGCAACTTCTTTATGGAAATCAGTTTTACTGTTATGCACTTCTGGTACTTTTCCCTCATTATATCTCTCTATTAAAAAAAATCTACCTCTATAAAAAATCTAACAAATTTAATTCGACTTGCCGCCGATCGATGACCCCTGAATTGGTTATACCTCTAATCCAGTCGTGTGTCCCTGGTACAATTTGGTTCATTCATGCACTTAAATATTCGCAAGAGTACTAAAAAACATCTTGATGGAGATCCGTCTGTTGGCTTTCATGCCTCACTTTGTGAAACTTGACCTCTTCCGTGCTCCTGCGATCCTATGGCATTTTAGCACACGAATGTCTTGGCATTACCTTTTACTTTATAATTTAATTGTAAATAGGTAAAATTACAATATATTGCGATCCTTTTATCAAGTACAGGGAAAGAATAAGTAATCAAACGCATCACGATGTGAGAAATCACTTTTAATTACTTGCTCACTTTCAAAAAATCTATTGAAGAAAACAAAACCAAAAATGTCACTTGTGCATAAACTAATCAATGAACAAAAACATTCAATATATAATTTCTATTTAATGATATATTTCTAAGGTAAAACATATTTAAAACTAATTATAATTAAGGAAAAAGTGATAATTTGCTAATAAAAAAATATATTTTTACGTAAAATATGTCAAAATATGAATATTATTCATATTTTTACATATTTTTGAAATGCCCGTGGTACTACCAGTAGGACTACCGCAAAAGGACCACGGCCGATAAACTGAAACGGTTGTGTATGTACCAAGATCCCAGCACTCCCTAGAAACCTGGCGTAATAGAAAGAGTATATTAGTCATTTTATAACCATGAGTAACTTATTTTCGAAATGCCCGTGGTACTACCAGTAGGACTACCGCAAAAGGACCACGGCCGATAAACTGAAACGGTTGTGTATGTACCAAGATCCCAGCACTCCCTAGAAACCTGGCGTAATAGAAAGAGTATATTAGTCATTTTATAACCATGAGTAACTTCGTGCTATAACGTTATTCGGTCTTACGATAGTTTCGATCAAAGCTTATTCGATCTAAAAAAAAATCGAGCAATAGTTATTCGGTCATTCATAATTCGGGACTAAGTTGGACAATCCATTAAATGTTAGCGTGATGTTATACAGCCCATAGCCTTCCTCGATAAATGGACTAACCAACAAAAAAATTTCTCAATTTGAATCAGTAATTACCAAACAAACAATCAAACAAACTCTTCAGCTTTATAATATTAGTAAGTATAGATATTGTTAGATAAGTTTTAAGTTTTTTATATGTATTTTGTTTTTGGTTACTGTTTCGATGTACCTATTACTATATTGTATTGGCGCGTTATAAAAATTTCGTGACACTAAGGTCAATTTTTGCAAAGCTTATCGATACAGCATTGCCAATATTTAAATAAAAAGACAAAATATTAACGAGACAAGTTACCTAGATATGACCTTTTGTTGTCGGTGGGTACACATTTAATCTTTTAATATATATGACGGCGCATCAATAAAATATTACGAGGGTAGTCCTCATTCGCAAGTGAAATTGACGGCAGAATAAGAGTGAGGGTCACTCTAGCGAAGCGTCATGTCAGTGGCTGCGCGGGCGGCCATATTCGAGTGGTAGTTGCTCGGGTGAACGGCTGCCTGTGCGCCACGCGTGTGACGAATCGCTAATATTCTGTGCCATCCTTGTGTAATTCGTGATTCTTTTGATTGATTTGGTAATTAGACGTTTGTGCGAACATTCCTGATTGATTATTTTGTGGATTAAACTACTGAAATTAATCATAGTGATTTTTATTATTGACCTCGTGATAGTTCGTATTGTACGACTTCTAGCGTGGCCCAACCACGTACTTAAGTGACAATGGAGAAATCAAATGATTGCCCACATATGCCTACATATAAAAATCTCGTGGCACAGTGTTTGTTATCGAACTACACCGAAACGGCTTGATTGATTTTGATGAAATTTTTTGTGTATATTTGTTGGGTCTGAGAATAGGCTGTAGGCGATAAGGGAATCTTATAGGTGTTATGTGAGGCTCTCTCCAGATTTTACAGTTATTATGGCGAAACATAGTTCGCGTTATATTGTATAAATGATAGTTTTCAAAATTTGGTACATTTAAATAGGTACGTAGGTATACAAAGTTATGTTATCTTTTTTGAGGATTTGAGACCTACTAGTTAAAAAGAGGAAAGAAGCATCTTTTTCCTTTTCAAACTATAAAAAATAATTAGTTAACAGTAGCACTAGTACTTTCTGTTTGTAATACGTTTTTTCGGAAAGTTAGTAAAAGATATTTTGCACTAATGCTTTTTATTTAATTAAATAAGTGGAAATAAAGTTCTATTTTTCTACCTTGCGTTAAATATGAAAATGCCGTTTTTTACTCAAACATATTTTTTGCTACGGTAAAATACATTTATTTAATCAATGTACGCTCATTGTAATTGTAATTTCATTTAACGGTCATCTCTGCCCTTGCAATATAACTCGGTGAGTCTGAATTCAAAAAAGAACATTCTTTACCGTGTAATAAATTGGTAAAATCGCGCAAAATGGCAGTCGGTTGGAGCCAAGTCTGGCAAATACAGGGGTTGATGAATGGTTTCCAACTGTAGTGTTTAAACAGTTTTTCGAGCAATATGTTTTGCTTGGCCGGATCTAAGAACGCTGTAGTGAATTACCCAGTGAAGTGTACGACCACCGACTTTACTTTTATATGGGTAAGTTTTGGTTTATCGCATTGTTCTTAACGCGCACTTCTTCAGAGCAGAAATGGGTGCCTTATAATCACAAGGCACCCATTTTTTATAAGCTGTTTTATTTTACCGATTTGATGCAAATGATGTCAAATAGTCAATGTGGGTATGCTAACATTAAACCCCTTCGGAGCATAATGTACAATACATGTTGCTAATTTCTTGGTTATTTGATATGGGTCAGCTTCCACTATAGTGTTAAATTCATCGTTATTTACGTAAGTGGCTGTTTTTCTATGGACTCGTTTTTCAAGTCAAATTTTCCATAATTTAATCGTATCACCGTACCCTCTCCATACAGAGCATTTATATTTTTTATATTGTGAGCTGTTTCTGCTGTCAGTTCCACGCCGGAACTCGTATTCAAAATTTATTCCATACTAGCTGTGCCCGCGAACAACGTTTCGCCATCAAAATGCTTAAGAAAGTGTTAAGTTTTTTCCTCCATTTTATTCCATAATGATTCAACTTTATTCTGCCTTTATTTATACTTTATGTACATAATTTTGTTACAAAGGCGGACTTAATGCCTGAAGCATTTTCTTCCAGTCAACCTTAGGGTGGTGCAGAAAAAGGAAATGCGGTAGATGTACCGAGAAATGGAACAGGTGTTGAAAAGTATTATATGTATAACATACATACAATATACAATTCTCCTACATAAATAAGATAATTAAAATAAACTAAATATAAATGCCTACATGATATAAACGCAGTGCATTGATTTTCGATGCCTAAAAGAATCAGTTCAAATGTTCTTTAAAATGCCTTCGCAATTTATTTTTGAAGCTAAGCTTGCTTGGGGCGTTCCTAACTTCTAGCTAGAGGGAGGGCGTTCCATAAAAGAATAGATTGGACAAAAAAGGAAGAGTGAATAATATCAGAATGATGAGGGGGAACTGTGAGAATACTCGTACCATTGAAGGTAGAACGAAGTGTTCTATTATGAGAGCTACACAAATTCTGAAAATGTGTGATGAGGTAAGAGGGTGTGATTACCTTAATATAATGAATATAATGATTAGTTATGATTGCCTTAATAACTTTATATTCCTTACTTCATAACTTATGAAGTAAGGAATATAAAGTTATTAATTCTTTCATCTGTCTGCGCTGCGGAATAGGTAACCATTTTAAACGCACCCGGAACACCGAAACACCGAAACATGATCATGTTTTCTTAAATTAAAAACGAATCGAATACAGTTATTTAGAAGTCGGTCAAGTTTGTTGAGTAGATCTGTATTCAGGTCGAAATAGCACACATCACCATAGTCTATTATAGGAAAAATTAAAGACTGTACAGTCTCATATCTTTTTGCCTTTCTTGAGCAGTGGCCATTTCGAAATTAGGTAAATTTTCGTAGGTTCGTAAATCTCTAGGTACTCTTCAGGGCCTGTCATTTAATACCCATATTGCTGGGTTTGAAAAGAAACTTTTATCCGCCTTTTTTGAGCGGCGGTTATGTTGAATTTACGTCAATCTTGCTACGTTCATAGTGCTCTACTGATCAAGACCTTTCATTTGATACCCATATTGCTGGGTTTGGAAACGAACTTTTATCCGTTTTTTTTAGCGGCGACCATATTGAATTTTGTGCGTTTTTCCTAGGTTCATAGTGCTCTACTCTTTAGCGCAAATGCACACGGCCGACTTTTTGTAGGCCGACTTTTTCACTGACTTTTTTCCACCGATTTTATCACCGACTCAACGCACACGGTACGGCAGTCATTTTGTCGGTGGCAATCGAGATAGGTGCCACATCTAGGGTTGATCATGGAGTTACAGAGGAATCAACCAGATGGGCACAGCTAATAACAGAAAAGATTAATATTTTTTTTGCACTATGTAACAGACTTGTCAAAATAATTTCACGTGCGCCATGTTGATTTTCTACATAAGCATTGTTCGAAATTTTTATATGGTATTTTTTCACTAAAATAAAAAGTGAATTTTTTTATCTTTTTTATTATACAGGGTTTTTATCCTTTTGGATATGTACACACACCTTTACAACAATATATGTAAAATGTAATAGAGCATGTTAATTATTCCACTATGTTACTTGCACTAGACTACATAAACTCTTTGCAATACGCGAATTAGGATCTGATAAAATAGATTGAATAAGTCCTGTATCTAATAAATTCAGCTTAAATTCTTTTAAAAAATGGTCTCTCTTACTCTTATTCTTGACACAATCCACCAGCAAATGTTGTATATCTTCCACTTTGTTGCATAATAGACATTTGTCTGATACAGATTTTTTCATGAGGTATGCAAATTTTGCTGATGGATAGTGTCCTGAACGAAGTCTTAGTGCTAATTTAACATAATTTCTATTAAGATTATTGAACCAAAAGTACACGAGGTGGTGAATTTTGCAGGGTTTTATACCATATACCCTTATCTTTACATTTAATATCAAAATAATCTGTCCAGTCATTATAACACTTAATTTTAATCTCTGGTATAAATTTCCAAAAGTCCGGTGTATAGTTATAAATAGTACCGTTTGTTGCTGCTACTTTAGATAAGCGGTCGGCCTCTTCATTCCCTTGCAATCCAATATGAGATGGAATCCATTGCAATTTCAAACATTTTCCTTTTTTTATAGAATTTTGAATAGACTTTAAAATATTATAGGACGTCGAAGTGCCTCTGCTAGATTCAGAGGTGCATCGAGTAAGATGTTGTAATGCACTTTTACTGTCAGTTAAAATTATTATTTTATTTGAATCAAGGTTTAATGCATAAGAAATAGCTTCCTGTATTGCAATGAGTTCCAGTGACATTATACCTATGTTCACATTAATTTAAAATTCAACACTAACACCTAAATTTTGGTCATAGAAACTTGCTCCCAGTCCACAGTCGCTTTTTGAGCCATCCGTGTAAATCTTATGCCACCCCTTAAACTTACTTCCTAATTCTTGAAGAATATCATTTTTAAGTTTATTAGGCTCGTAATGTTTTTTCGCTAGTTTTGTCGAATCTAATTCAGTATTAATTACTTCTTTAATGTCAATTGAAGATACCCAAGTATTAAGACTATACATATTTAAAATCTCGGAAGAAGAGCATTTTAATTGCCGAGTCTCCTCTTGTAATTTTGCAAGGAGAGGCTTTTTCTTTTTATTCCAATATCTATTGATTTGTGTCATAGATGATAGTTCTGAAACTAATTTGACTATGTCATTATTCGACACAGATAATATTTTTAAGCTATATTTGTAACCAAGATACTGTCTTCGTAGAAATAAAGGAGGGATGTTGAGCTCACTTTCCATGACGTGGATAGGTGTACTTTTAATAAAGCCTCCAATTATTCTCATGGCCTGGTTTTGTAATTTATTTAGTTTAGCTGTATGTGTTTCCGCACTACAGTCATAGATTAGACTACCATAATCAAGTCTGCTTCTTAACAGAACAATATATAGTCTTCGCAAATGTATTGTATGCATGCCCCATGAGCTACCTGCAAACATCTTAAGCAAATTTATGATTTTAGAGCATTTTTGGACTAATTCTTTTATGTGTTTATTCCAAAGTAAGCTCCTATCTAACCATATACCTAAGTATTTAACGCATTCAACATTTTCCAAAGGGCTGTTATTGATTTTGAGAGTAGGTGTTATTCTCTTTCGACCCCTGCTAAAAACACAGAATTTTGATTTATCAGGTGATAGAGAAAGCCCGAGTCTTGATAATTCCTTTACTATCGAGTCCAAAGCCGTTTGCAAGTAATATTCACACTTATTTATATCCCTATCACTAGTATATACGATAAAATCATCTGCATATTGCGAAATAAATACATATTCAATTATTTTACAAACCTCATGAGTAATTAAGTTAAATAAAAGCGGAGAGAGTGGATCTCCTTGTGCTAGACCCCTATTAGTCATCCTAGTGATACAAGTAATGTTATTATCTACAATTATTTTCAAATGTCTTTCGTTAAGAAATGAATATAAGTATGAACAGATTTTAGACCCGATAGAAAGTTTATCCAATGGTTGTATGGCTATGTCTATTGACACATTATTGTATGCATTATCAATGTCCAGAAAACATGCTAGTGTTGGGTTGTTTTTGGTCATATTTATTTGTATAAAAGTAACTAGACGTGTAAGAGAGTCTAAACAAGATTGTGACTTTCTGAAGCCAACTGTGTAGGGGGATAGTATTTTGTTGTTTTCTATATACCATTCTAATCGTTTACCAATTAATAAATGGAAAGTTTTACACAAACATGACATAAGTGAAATTGGCCTTAATTTAGATTCATTATTTGGATTATTGCTACTAGTTTTAGGTATAGGTATTATTCGAATATTTCGCCATTGATTGGGTAAAACACCGTTATTTAGTATGTGATTGTATATATTTAATAAATAAAATTTGGCATTTAGGGACATATTATAGAACATAGAATAAAAAATTCCATCATCTCCTGGAGCGGAATTTTTATTTTTTAAACAGTTATTAAGTTCTATTATTGTAAAATCTTTTTCTAATTGTTCATTTTTTGAATTAAAAGTGGGTGATGTGTTAGGGGCGTAATCAGGTGTAAGAGAATATAGCAATTCCGTTTGTTTTTCTAAAGGGGGAAAGGTTTTATTTTGTTTGTATCCTTTTATCCACTTTGTACGTTGCCATAACTCCGAAGTCGAAGTTTTTTCATCAATCGAATCACAAAATTTTTGCCAGTTAGAAAATTTTGCTTTTTTGATTAATTTTTGAGCATGACGAGTTTTTTCTTCTAATTTACTAAGATTGTTAGGAGTTGGGTTACGACGGAAATTAGTTAAAGCCAGACGACGTTCAGCTACCACTTTAGATAGTTCCGGTGTCCAATAATCTTTTGGTTTGAATTTAGTGAAGGGTTTATTAGAGATCTTTATATAAGAAATATGTCTGTCAGCCGCTTCCATGACACAATTTTGGAAAAAGTCGTACATACATTGGATGCTGTTAACATTACTATCAGAATTTTCGAAAGAATTATCAAGGGTTTGTCGATAAAGATGCCAATTAGCCTTTTTAAAATTTCTTTTTTTGAATGTATTAAAGCCGTGATTCATAATGTTATAGGTCATTTTAACAATTAAATGATCACTTCCGAGATTTTCACGTGACACTGACCAGTCAAATTTTATTGCAATATCAGATGAAGCAAAAGATACATCAGGGGAGGTTTCTTGAAGATTTCCGTTAACTAATTTTACGCGAGTTGCTACATTACTGTTTAAGGATACAAAATTTTTTCTAGGCAAGAATCGAAAATCTGCCTACCTCTACTATCAATTTTAACAGACCAGTTCGTATGATGTCCATTGAAGTCACCAGAAATTAATGTTTTTTTGGAAAATTTTGAAAATAATTCATCCCAGTCTGAGGGATAAGTTTGAACAGAGGAAGGACAGTATAAAGAAATTATGTATTGTAAGTTCTCGCAATTAATCAATTTGACGCAAACTATCTCTATGCCTGAATTGCTCATATTTTGTGTAACCAAATGAGACTGAATGGACTTATGAACAATATATATTATATCCGCTAAGGTGTATTTCATTCTCAATATCAAACCAAGTTTCACTAATAATGGCGATATGGATGTTTTCTTGATGCATCAATTCTGCAAATTCAGTTAATTTAGGCCTCAAACTTTGTGCATTCCATTGAATTATATTGATGCCTAATCTATTGGTTGTATAATTATCCATCCAAAAGGGAAATAATATTATTTAACATCTCTTTACCCAAAAACTTATTAATAAATAGCGACTTGATGTCTTCACATAAAGTTTTAACCACTAATAATATTTTCTCTTCAATTTTATAATGCGACATGAGTACCTGTTTAATTTTTGACATAACTTTAGTGAGTTCAAATTTGTATGTTGACTGTTCTTTCTTGCTCTCACACGTTGAGTTTCTCTGTATATTCTCACTTTCACTCTGTGATAGATAATGTTGCTCTTCCGTATCCTTTTTTGATCTGTTTTTTTTTTCGACGATATCGGGTTCTATCATTATTAGAGATATCGGATATCGACTCTGTATGAGAAACTGGATCATCTTCCATGTTCACTATTGATTGTGGTACTTCATACATTGAATTCTTGGCAGTTACATTACTATATGAATTTTGACTGTAGAGTTGACGTGGCGCAATTTGTGTAGAACTGTTGGAATATCTTATCTGTTTCCTCTCTTTAATAATCTGTAAGACCATTCTGTATGTTATTTGTTTTTCTCCCATAATTTTTCTTATTTCTTTTTCTTTAAGAAACAGGGGGCACTTTTTATCTAAAACAAAATGGTTGCCTTTACAATTTAAGCACTTGATTATTTTAATGTCACAGTTAATATGATTGTCTGCACATTTTGGGTATATCTTTTTTTTAATAGGACAGTGTTTAAGTGTGTGACCGAATTTCCAACATCCAGAGCATTGTGTAACTGAAAATATGTATGGGTGTATCTCGAAGCGACAATCGTAAATATATAGATATGTCGGGAGGCTGTTATTATTAAAGCATATTCGAACAGATTCACTATCAATCCAGTTGCCGTCAGAGTTCAATCTTTTTAATCTTCTTATTGAAACAACGTGGTTGTCGGTTTTTAATATTTCCATAAGTTCCTCTTCTGTGATGTCAAGGTCGACCCCTTTCATCACTCCATAAGAATAAGATATTTCATGTAATAGTTGGCATCTTAGTCCCATTTCTTTAATTTTTTGACATTCCAGTAATCTCGTGGCATCTTCTTTATTTTCAAACTGCACAAAAACTTTACTCGAACTCTTATATCTCATTCTAATTATGTTTTTTATGTTCTCGTTTCTAAGTAATTTTGCCCTAAAACTTATATTTTTACTCATTTTATCATTTTTGAACGCAGGTAGTTCAGAAAATATCTGTTATGCTCACTAATACGATAAGACGCGAGTGTACAGCGCGCTCTCTCGCAGCGAACGATATTTAAGTTTAAACTTCTTGGTTGGCGAAATCCAGATGGGCACAGCCATTATCATAAAATATTTTTTTTGCACTATGTAACAGACTTGTCAAAATAATTTCACGTGCGCCATGTTGATTTTCTACATAACATCGAAAATGTTATATGGTATTTTTTGACTAAAAATAAAAAGTGAATTTAAACAAATGAAATTATGCCTAAATGTTCTTCCGGAAAATTCTAAGCATTGTGGTGTAAGCCATATCAAATTCTGTCCAGAGTTTCGAAGATTTTTTCGGACAAACAGACAAAAAAACAAAAACAATTTTTTTAAAACTATTACTTTATAGCTAATGATTTTAAGGCTAAAAATACACAGGTATTTTTTTTCTTAATATTTCGCAATTACAGATTTTTGTACCCCTACGATTTTATTATACATACATACATACATATACAGGATGTAAAAAGACCGGTACCGAAGCCGAAACCAACGTATTGCTCCCGGTACCGAAGCCGAAACCAACGTATTGCTCCTATCATCACTATAGTTTTTGTCTTCCAGACCATGGTTGTGAAACTAATAGTTACCGAGATATTAAGGTCAAAATTTAAAAAAAATCGACTTTTTTATACAAATCTGTTCGAAATGTATTTTGATAATTTTTGTCCAAAGAAACATCTACGAAAAAATCAGTATTTCTTAACAAAATTTATGACTGAAAAGGAACCTCTTGCGAAACTCGTCTTGCTTTACACGCACTGACTCACTCACTCACTACTAACTCACTCACTACTAACACCGACGCGATATCCGAAAGCGCAAGCCAGGCGCGAGCACGCGTTACATTACATTGCGTAGTATTTATTGTCGTTGTTTTTTTAAGCCTAAAAATTAATTTCGTTTCACATCATTGATTTTTCGTTATATTGCTTTATTTAGTGGTTTGAATGCGTAGACGCGGGCTTCGGTATACGTCTTTTTACACCCTGTATAGAGATTTGTTAACGTATCAATCTTTATTTTAAAAACCGAATGCAAAAACCCATTGAAAGTCAAACAATCATATAGAGGGTGGAAAAGTTTGCGTCTTAGTCAAGAAAACAAAATAAAAAAATATATAAAAATCTTTTTATTTTACGACGTAATCTCCGTTTAGTTCGTTCGTAAAATATTTTTTTGGTATTGACCAAAGTCTCTATTGAACTTTTTTCAATTACCTTATGATTTATTTCACATATTTTCACTTCACCTTACAAAACGTTTTTAAAGATAAGCAATTAATCCCCGTTTGAACTCATAAGCTGTTTGATTGAGTTTTAATAGACGTAATGTTGTTATCATTTGATTGTAGGTGAATACAGCACGACTAATCACAAGCATCACAAGTGCGAAATGAGATTGCGTGTGAAATGTGGTTGCTGTTGTACTCGTAGATATGACAGAGCCTACATTATTTCTACTTTTGGCCACTATGAGCGCTGCGATAGATTATATTACCTCCACCTAGTACTTCGCACCCAGCGATTGGCCTTCGTTTTTACAATCGAAAATTTCCGGAGCACTGACGTCTAAATACGGATTAGAAATGGTGTATTTTATTCAGTTACAGAAAAAAATAACAGCTACCAGATATCGAAGTATCTTTGCTTTGTGCGAAGAAAACAAGAGTCGATACAAGCCGCTTATCATTTTCCCAAGCTCGACGTGCTACATTATTTCTGCTGGGTTCTGTCACTAAAGTACTCGTAAATAAAAATACTGTGCTAAATAGTGCTATTCATAAAGCAGCTTCGCCAAATTCTTTGGGGAGTTTACTAGCGTCGAATATCTTCAAAAATTAGGAGTTTCCAGTGTTCTTGGTGAGGAGCCCCTGCCTTCTGGCGTATTACAATGATAAATATCCATTAGCTTGAGCTTCTAGACAGACCTGTGGCGCTATTCATTACAACTACAAAAAATATTTAGGTACCAAGATTATGATCATCATACAAAATGTTTGTTTAGTTAAATAAATAAAATCAGTTAATAAATATATCATTATACAAATACGCCGAATATATCTAGCTGGGAAAGTGCGTTTTATTCTATTTTTTTATTATTATTAGACAATGGACCGTTCACGTTGGCACGTTTCCTCCTATTTGCGGTCAAGATGAGAAAATGGTTTAGGCATACACACTTTTAAACCATCTTCAAAATATGTAGCTGATATTGTTTCTTGTGCATTAAAAAAAACTAAGTAAGTATTGCCAAATCTAAATGTTTTGTAATAATCATTTGCACAAACGAAATAGGATTTACGTATGTATAACATATAGAAATAAATCTTCACCTATTTGCCGCAATATGGCATGTACATACAAGAGTGATGAACTGATGATATTAAAGTAAATTGTTCCGGCTTATTTATTCAATTTTAATAAGGTTTTAAAATGAAATATTGCAGTAAGATACCGACTATTGACTCTTTATTATTTTAAATAACCCGTCAAATTCGCGTGTACGATTCGCTATTCGCTACGACACGCGTTCGCTATGTTAAATCGCATATTCGCATATAGCGTCGCATATCAATGCGCTTAATATATTAAGTCTTAATGTACGTACATTCTGATAAACTAGAAAAAATTATAAATTATATATCTTGTTTTTTTATTGATCAATTTATTTCTATATATTTTTTTAACACTTAATACCCTCGCTTAAACCACTGGGGTTTTTATGCGGGTGGGAGTTCGCATACTTAATTATTATACATAATTACATATTAACATTTCAATATGATCTAATAGATATTTTTGCAATATTCTACTGTTTTGTTGTTTGCTTACATATTTATTCACAATATCTTCTGGAAGGCTGCTTAAAACGTTAGGTAGTATATATCGACATAATCTGGTTCCAAATAAATTCTTATACATTGGTAATTCATATTTTTTTAAGTTTGACAGTGTTTACAAATTTCCTCCTTCATGATTGCCATTTTAAGCTTGGATTAAATTGGTAGTACCTAACAATATTTAAATAATTCGTAATTATTACTATATATACATTTTATGTTGTGAGGAACAATACTTTTTAATATTCGAATTTGTAGTTAATGTATTTTATCTATATATGGTTTGTATGTACGGCCGTAGCTACATAGCCCATAACCTATAACAGAGTCTGCTAGTGCTAAATACAATAGTCTCAAAGTTTTATATGGCATTTTATACTTAAATGTGTATAGTTTGCTAAGTATAGCTCTTAATTTTTTACAGACATGTCCTATATGGGCGGACCAATTAAATCGCAAATCTACGTGAGTATTATGAGTTCAATATACATAATACGAGTAATATGCTCTTTAACTATGTCTAGGTTGGAACACGTACTATTATGCTTGCAAATAAAATTATTATGTAAGCCTTTATGATCATGCGCTAGGGGTGTAGATCCCTTTTTTTTGGGAGGGGCGAAAATGCATTTACGCATTCCTCGTGGTCGAGTCAAACCACGAGGATATGTGGGGACTCCCCAGACCGTACTTGGCCCGGGCCTACCCACTAAAAACCCCCCCAGCAGCTCTACGTCCGTCACAAGACAGGGGGAAGGGGAGTACAGCCAGGCCTTGTTCCCGCTGACCCCCTGCCCGTGACATGTCCGTTGCCGGACTCTCCGCCAGGCTCTGCTGCTTTGTGGAGCGGCGCAGAATTGCGCCACTCTACACCCCGAATTGGTTTTTTATCAGATCCCACTGGATCCACCGCCGAGGGGGGGGAGGGGGTGTAGATTCCTACTTTGAGCTGATTCTATACACATAAGTTTTGTTGTGCATTCAGCACCAAGCCGACATGCGCCCACTGACACAATATATCGAAATTTTTTTGTAAGGTGCGTTCAGCATTTTTTAGTTCTGCATCACCGACTACCAAACAGGTGTCGTCAGCAAACTGGTATACGACGCATCCGTTTGTTAATAACTCACACATTTGGTTGACATATATGAGGTATTCGTACGGTCCTATTATATTTATCTGTCTTCTGTGAAATCACAAAGCTTATCCTATCTTACTAAATATATTATTTATTCATATGGGAAACCTATTACTTGTCCGACTTACATTTGATCGAAAACGTTTGACCGACGTCTTTTTACTGCATGTATTGTTTGCAAAACTTTAATACCATCGAAATATCATCCTACTAATATTATAAATGTGAAAGTATGGATGTTTGGATGTTTGTTACTCAATCACGCAAAAACGGCTGAACGGATTTGGATGAAATTTGGCATGCATGTAGCCTTTGACATGGAAAAGAACATAGGCTACCTTTTATCCCGATTCCTTAAGTAGTTCCCGAGGAAAAATTGAAAATTGTTTACGAGCTAAGCCGCGGGCAGACAGCTTTGAAATTTGGTATGCATGTCACCTATGCTATGGAAAAGGACATTTACTTTATATTCCTTAATGATCTCTCAAATAGTTCCCGTGGGAAGATTAAAATTGTTAACGAGCGAAGCTTTAGACCCAATTCTGAAGTCCAAGCAGACGAAGTCGCGAGCAGAAGCTAGTTTGGATCATTTTAGCGAACTACGTATCACCGATTTTAAAAATATTTTTCTTTAGTATTGACCAAAGTCTCTATTGAACTTTTTTAAATTACCTTATGATTTATTTAATATAATTTCACTTCATCCAAATTACATTTTACCGAAAACTATTAGGTTATTAATTGGCTTGTTGGGTTACGGAGGTTATAAGTTGCTGGTATGCTTGCTTGGGTGCAGGGTGTGCAGTCGCTTGCAGGGGGTGTTTGATGCGGCACGGCCATACATTGTCACCACACTAGGGAATGCAATTAGCCTAACCTTCCGATAATCTATAAAAAAAATTATCAGAACTTTTTTCGATAAAAATCGATAATTATCAGTATTATACCATATTTTGAAAACTGGTTATTTACGTAAAACAACTAGTCAATGGTTGTAATCACCTAACATATTAAGAACAATCCATCAAATCAAACCACTGGAAGGATAAATACATGTAAAAAAAATCATTTTACTTTAAATCTCTATACGTTCTTGCGGTGTAGTAATAATCTTTGTGCTGTCATTTTGTTTATCACTTCTTGTTTCTTGTATTTATATAAATGCATGAGTTATCTATCTTAGATTACACACATTTTTATAATCACCTCAGGCAAAATGCGCTTACTGTTAGACCTCCCCTAGGAATCTGCAAACCGATCGGTCCTTCACCTCCCGCACCCAGAGGCTTCCCCCTACCTTCAACAGACTGTCGGTCTACCTCGTGGGGAGCCTACCAACGCTGCGTTTCCCGTTACGCGGCCGCCACTCGAAGACCGCCCACTGCAAGCTACGTATCTAGCCCACTGTCACGTAAGGTTTGCAAATCTTTGGGCTATGTGAGTGACTCTAGTTCTTCTACCGTCAGTTCCGTACGTCAACACTGGCAACATGCACGAATTGAAGACTTTCGTCTTTAGACAGTGCGGTAGATGGGCCCAGAATATGTTGCGTAGCTTACCGAACGCTGCCCATCCAAGTTGAATTCTTCGATTTACCTCTTTCTAGAAGGTTGGACTTACCGAGCTGAGCTATTTGTCCCAGGTAAACATATTCGTCAACAACTTCCAATGTAGAGCCTCAACCTTCACGGAAGTGGGTACTACATGCGAAATCGAAATGATTTTAGTCTTCTCCATGCTCATTTTAAGTCCTACTAGTTGGGAACCTCTAGAGGTCTTTGAGCATTGTGCCTAGATCTTTCACGGTCTCAGCCATGAGTCATGTTCTCGCCGTTTATGTTGATGCCGAGTCCTCTCCAGTCGAAAAGCTTAAATACATCGACCAACGCAGATGTGAACAGTTTCGGCGATATAACGTCATCCTGTCTCATATGTCGCTGAAGTCATTGGTTGCAGTTTTGGTCCTGAAGGTGGACTGACATAGTGACGTTTTCGTACAATGACTGCAACACTTGGATGTACCGGTAGTCTATTTGACCTAAGCAGTAAGAACGGCCCAGGTCTCGACAGAATCAAAGGCTTTCTCATAGTCCACAAAGTAGAAGATCGGTATTCTCCTCGGTATTCTGTATAACCAGCCGCAGCGCATGAATGTAGTCTATGGTACCTTTGAGGAATCCGGCTTGTTCGGGATGCTGAATGTTGACAGACCTGCATGCTTTCTCTGGCTCGCAAAATACTTGTATTTAATAACTCTGCAAGGTCACAAGCATGAATCGAGTAGCGAACAAGTGACACACTGGCCCTTATTAATATTTTTTTAAGCCCGGGCTTAGTTTATCTATGCTTCGTCTCATTCCGTTTTATTCAACCTTAATTCTATTCGAAAAGGACAAAACGCAGATTAACTACGAGTAAGCTAGGCTTCAAAAAATTATTTTGTAAAGGTAATAATGTGCGCGAGAGCCTGGACAATAGAGAGGATGGGGTGGGGTGTATTTACATTACACACACTGCGTTCAGATTCGTGTTGAAACTGAATCGATCGTTGTTTCTTCCTCTATTTACACGGTAGTAAGTTATCGGATTGCATACCCTACACCACACACAGCGTGGTGCGTTGTATCCTGCGTGCTTGCTTGCACGTTATACAGGCTTGCTTGTATGCTTAAAATAACAGCATAGATAAGGGATCAGAAATAGTGTGCTCAAATTTTTCGAGGCGTTCGGTGAAATGAAAATATTACAAATAAAACAGTAGTTAAATGAATTGTAACGAAACCAAACCTAGATCTATGGTGGATGTGTCTCCATAGATTTTATCTCCATGGTTTCGTCGGGTGAATTCTTTGACCAAAGAAGTATTGTAGTAGAAATATGACAATTAAAAATAATAGGTATTTGAAACTGGGAAGAATTTGATTTTGACAGGAATGTCACAGGTATTTATGGAGACTCAGCTGCCGGCCACCGGACGATCGACGCGATTCGTCCGGTGTTGGAGGAGTGGGTTGGGCGCCGGCAGGGCAGTCTCACGTTCCGCATAGTGCAGGTACTGACCGGGCATGGCTGCTTCGGTCACTACTTGCACCGGGTCGCGCGTCGGGAAGAAACGCCGCGGTGTCACCACTGCGACGCTCCCGACGACACTGCCGAGCACACCCTATTGGAGTGCCCGGCATGGCGACCCCAGCGCAGCGAGCTTTTCGCTGCGCTGGGAGTCGGAGACCTCTCGCTGCCGAGCATGGTCGTGGCCATGCTCCGCGGCGATGCGGAATGGGGGGCTGTCGCCTCCTTCTGCGAGGACGTAATCTCGCAGAAGGAGGCCGTGGAGAGGGAGCGGGAGGCAGATCCTCAAGCCGCTCCCATCCGCCGCAGACGGATAGGCAGGCGAAGGCGGGCATTTGCACAAGCGATGCCCGTCTAATGACCCTGCCGTGGAGGCCTGCGTGCACGGTTGGCCCCGTGCACGCCGCCGTAAGGCCCTCCGTCTGGGGATTGCCCTGGTGTTCTCGGGCAATCCCCCCTTGGCGATAGCCCGACCAGTGGGTCGGGCTTGCCCGGGCGCGTAGGTAGTGGAGTCGCAGTGTGGACCTTACTTAGCGCGCCCTTAAGGGCAAGGAGAACACCGGGGGGTTTTAGTGGGTAGGCCTGGCATACTGCCGGGAGAGCCCCACACACGCTCGCTGTTTAGCCAACGGCGGGTACGGTGCGGATACGCATTTCCCCCCGAGAAAAAAAAAAGGTATTTATGGAGAGGAGAAGATGATGGAATTTTGTGCAAGTCAGTTGGTCTTCGACGCGCACTTTGATTTTGCATATTTAGTTTGAATTAATTTGTGTTCGCAAGGAATTGAGAATTTCAAAATATTAGTATTACAGGCCCGAATATCAAATTATGAAGACCTAAGCACCGTCCGAAGTGGACTCAGCTAAGTATCCATTTCGTAAGACAACACAGCACACCACACGTTTAATTATTATAATGGGGATAGTTTGTTCTTATTGATCTACACAAATAGAAGCTTAGGGTTTCTGTTAGACACAACACATCAGGTAGGAACCCTTAAACTAATATCATTATCATCATCATCTTCATCAATGAAATTAACTTATAATTTTACTGAATTTTATCAGGTCACTCCGAAGTAAACCTGCTCAGTTATATTCACGCCCCTCTAAGAAACCTGCAACGATTATTTAGGTCACTCCGTGAGAAACCCGCAACGTTTATATTTATTCCTAGTTTCTCGAAGAGATTCTAGAAGCTTATTCCAATATCTAAGAATATTGAGTGAATTTTGGATCATATTTTCCATTGAGCTCGGCTATGAAATACGCTCTAATAAAAGCTTGTGCTTAATGCATTATTTGTCTCGTAAGTGAACTATTTTGGCACTGTGAAGCGGTTGTGGTTACCTATAAAAACTTGAAGAGATGAGAAGGGATAATATTTTATTGGGAACATACTGAAACGGCTACGTGTCAGAAGGTTAGGCACATTACTCGACTGTTACTACAAAATATTTGCTTCAGTGTCAGAAGGTTAGGCACTGGAATTGTTCCCTTCGACGACATTTCCGGCAAATCCTCTTTATCTACGATTCTATGAATTATTCACACTATGGATTGGTGCCGAAATCTTTGAACTCTTTACTAAAACTAAAGTGATATGTGCTATTTGACGTGATTACTTTGTGTTGTGCAAAATGGAAATTGTGATAAAGATCTCATGTAAGTTTCATCATCATTATTTTAACGTTAAGCTAATTTTACTAAGACTTTAAATGTCTTAGAGATTAATCTCAAATGTATTGAGAATATGAACTGGTAGAGTTTCTTTCGCTCCTTTCTTCTCTACTAAACTAAAGTTCCGAAAGGATGTAATTCTCAAACGTAGAGAATTTTAGTAATGTATTAAGTATGTTGGTAGGGCGAAGTAAGGTTCATTTGGAATCTTATGGAGTCTGAGGGTTCAGGGACTGCCTTCCTGAAGGTATCAAAATCCCAATGTTAGCTTTAGAAAGTAAAGACAGTGGCGGTAACAGACTTAAAAATCAAAACATTTGTCTTTTTATTATTGATATCGTAAACTTCACTCAAAAGACCAGATTGTTATTTCGTTGTTATGGTAGCAAGTTTAATAAGCGTTTGAGATAGAATAAATTAGGCATAGGAATAGGTCAGGCAAAAAGATATATCTATCCACTTGGAAATGATCTTGGGTTACATAAGCGGTTGCAACGTAGATCCAAATAAAATCACTAGTCGATCATTGGCCAAAATACAAATCAAAGCAATTCCGTGCGTTTCTTTTAAAGGAGTAAATTGTTGGTAAAACTACCTATAAAACTGTGTAAAGGGATTTTCTATTTAGGGTTCCATTTGACGTTAGGTTGGATCGTTACAGAATGTTCGGAAACATACTACATATTTAGATATACCTAGTCTTGCCATAAATATTGTAAGATAGAAAAAACATTTTTTTTTAACTGCTTAAAACATTTATTACTTTTACACTATGTTAGTTTAGTACATAAATATAAAACAATTAAAAATATATAAAGCTTATTCGAAGTGGTCTCCATTGGCTGCAATACAGTCCTTTAAACGTTGAGCACGCACTCTTGCCATGGGAAAATTGTTCACTGCCAATCGTATAGACTGTTTTAGGGACTCCAAATTATCATGGCGTTTAGAGCAAGCTGTACTCTCTAAAATTGACCATAAATCATAGTCTAGTGGATTAAGATCGGGACTAGACGACGGCCAGTCTTCAGCTCTGATGAAGTCCGAAACGTTCGCTTCTAACCAAGACTGCTTGGAACGAGCTTTATGACCCGGCGCCGAGTCTTGCTGGAAGGACCATACTTGGTTATTGAACATGGTGATGTTAAGGGGCTTAACTACCTTCTCAAGAATGGTATCTTGATATACTTGTGCCGATGTTTTGATACCTTTTTCACAAAAATATGGCTCAGTCACTCCTTAATAGCTAACACCCCACCAAACCATCACTGAACTCGGATAATGTCCACGTTGCACTCTGTCGACTAATTGGGAAGCTTCCTTAGAGCTTTGAGCATAAATACGGTCATTTTGTTTGTTAAAATGTTGCTCTATTGTAAAAAATTTCTCATCCGTAAACAAAATTTTTCTGTGACCTCCCTTTGCGTACCGCTTCAGTAGTTGTTTCGATTTTACCACCCTATTCTTCTTTAAATTATCAGTTAAGAAGTGACCAGTGCGTCTCTTATAGGCTGCAAGTCCTAAGTCATCTTTTAAAATACGTGACATGGTTCTAGGTGCTATCTTCATTTCCCGAGATAAAATCTTTTGCTTTCGGACAGGATTTCTTCGAATTCTTTCCCTTACGGCTTTGACCACCTTTTTCGTACGAACACTACGTGGACGGCCAGATCTTTTTCTATCACAAACAGAGGAAGTCTCATTGTACCTACTAATAGCCCGGTACACAAACATTTTACTAATACCAAGGGTATGGAGAGTTTTAAAAATTGCATTTGGCTCCATACCTACTTTGTGTAATGCAATCACAGCGATTCGGTTCTCTTTATCACCCCACTCCATTTTAATATCGCAAAATATTATAAAATGTATTGGCGCCAAAATGAGAAAACACAATGAACAACCGTATAAAAATGACAGATTCGAAATTCAAATGTAATATTTTTTTATTTTTAAGTGTAACAGTATTTATGGCCAGACTAAGTATTTACATAGATATTAATACTCTCATGCTACGGGTTGTGATGGTATAAGTCGAGACATGGTTGTCCCAACATTAAATAATATTGTTCCCATTGTAACTCACATCCTCATCTATTCGTTAAAGTCTAGTACCTACCCAAATGAATGAAAATTCACCCTTGTACTTCCTTTACCCAAGTCCTCTAATCCGAAATCTTTTAATGACTACCGACCTATCTCTATTATCCCTTTCTTATCCAAAGTCCTAGAAAGTGTTGTCCATAAACAATTGTCCTCCTTCCTAAATCGAAACAATATAATCAGTCCATTCTAATCTGGATTTCGGCCATTCCACAGCACAGTGACGGCACTGTTGAATGTAACCGATGACATAGGGATTGCTATGGACAGAAAAATGTTTACTATTGCTGTTTTACTCGATTTTAGTAGTGCTTTTAATTCAGTAGACTACGACATTCTCATAGCTATCCTTCGCCCTATTAACTTGTCTCCCTCGTTGATTAATTGGTTCTCTGATTATCTTCAAGGTCGCTGGCAGTGCATAAGACATAATAACTCTGTATCGAATTGGTGCCAGAACACTACAGGTGTACCACAAGGCGGCGTACTATCTCCATTACTTTTTTCTGTTTTTATTAACCAACTCACGCATGTTATCTCGGCTCTGTATGCTGATGATTTGCAGATATATAGGCACACTGACATTAGCAACATTGGCAACACAGTTGAAATAATCAACAAAGATCAATCTATCAAAACCTGGACAGACTCGTTTGGTTTACTTGTTAATCCCAAGAAATCACAAGTAATGATCATTGGCAGTAACAGAATGATTAGCGAACTGGATTACAAGGGTCTTCCCCAAATTATATTTAATGGTACTGCAATACCTTTTACTAAAAAGAGTAGAAATTTTGCCGTGACCTTTGATCGTACCATTTCATGGAATGCTCATGTCAATGAAGTTAATCGCCGGTTGCATTATATTTACCACTCTCTCAAGCGGCTTCAATACTTCCTGCCATTTAGTACTAAAGTATTATGCTTGCTCAGTCCCTCCTACTCCCCATTCTCGACTATGCGGATGTGTGTTACTTGGATGCAACTGAGCAGCGCCTAAATAAACTTAAACGGCTTCAGAACTTAGCAATTCGCTTTATTTTCTGCTTACGTAAACTTGATCACGTGTCTGAATGTCGCAAGCAATTCAAATGGTTACCTATTCGTCAACGGAGAAATATGCATATCCTCTGCCTTATTTACAAAATCCTTAATTGTCTTCAATTTCCTCAATACATACGTTAAGTAAAGCGTCGGTGGCGCAGTGGACTCGGCACTTGCCTTCCAATCGGGGGGTCGGGGTTCGAGACCCGCCATGTACCAATGTGTTTTTCGTTTCGAATTTCATATGTACATTTGTCTGACGCTCGTACGGTGAAGGAAAACATCGTGAGGCAACCTGCATACATCTGCGAAGAAATTCAATGATGTATGTGAAGTCGACCAATCCGCACTGGGCCAGCGTGGTTGACTAAGGCCTAATCACCCTAATATAGGGTAGGCTCGAGCCCCTCGGTGGGGACGTATATGGGCTGTGATGATGAAGGTCAAGAATAGCGTTTCCGGGTCAGTCCTTCTGGACACTGCTTCTGATGCCATGGTGGAAGTTAGGGATCTCAGTGCATCCCTGGACGTGTATATGCCCCCGTACACCTCCTTCAGGGCGTATACTACATCCATCGGGCATCGATGTGTGCAGAGTTTTCTGAGACTGTCGTTACGGCAATTGGGTCTTTGTATTGCATTTCAAATAGGTTGTTTCTGTCGATAAAGGGGATCTGGTTTGTATCACTCATTAACACCAGTTCTCTTGCCCCGCACAGCCTGCTTGCCATTATTATGTCTCCAAAATGAACCATCAGAGCCTCGTCCACAAGTAGACGCTTAGACTCCTTTGCTCCATTTATCAGTACCGAAGCAATGGTTCTTACTTTCCCCTTTGCGACAGCACCCAGACGACCCATTATTTCCGCCGTCAGCTCTTTAGCCGTCTCGAGTGTGCTGGTGAGGATCGTGTCTTCCTTTAACTGAAAGTTTTTAAGGAGCCAGGTGGTCTTCCCACATCCCGGTACCCCGTCTATCCACCGAATTTTTATCTTTTCCCAAGATTCTAAGGTCCAGGTTCCCGTCACCGCCTTAGCGGTCTCTAGGATCCGGCCCTCCAACAGGAAACGGGTGCACTTAGCAACCACGACTATTGGGTCCTCGGCGGGGGTATAGAATGCTGGGGCTCCCCTCTCTGATGTCCGTTCACGATCCTCGAGAATCATACCCGTCGTTCCACTGTATGCTGCCATGTATCGGTGATTTCCCACTCTGGGGCCACCCGCCAACACTGTTCCAGTGTCGTTATTGGAACAGTGTTGGCGGGCGTAGTCTATACTACTGCCTTCGCCATAACCAGCCGTTCTCGTAGCAACATGCGAGCATCGTTCTGGAATGCTTCTAGTATTTCTCTGCAGGCAGTATATTTTACCTGCAGCGATGCACGCAATATCTCGACATACTCCAGATAGGCGTTGACAAGTTTGTCTTCGTCCCGGTTTACCGCAATGCGTGTTGGCGGGCGAACCCTCCCCATGTCTTCAAGTGTGGTTATTTTGCTTGAGAGGGGCATCTCCGCTTGGGGTGTAGTTTTTTCTGGGGTGATTCTAATAGGCGGCGTTCTGGTACTCGATCCTTCCAGGGCAACGCAAATTCCCCTGATTAGGTGTTCGGTCGGGGATCTACGCGACAGAAGGCGTGTTCTAATACTCTCTGCTTGCCTTGCTTCTTCGTGTAGCCTTTGTAGTCTGGCTGAGCCGCTCTCCGTTTGGCCATGGCGTGGTGTCTGCTCCTTGTTTTTCAGTAGGAAGTCAAGATTTTGACCTCGGCCCTCGTACACAATAATTTCGTGCCTATTGGCTGCCCTCGTGAGGAGAGTAAGTCTGGCACTTCGCCTCTCTCTAGGTCCGCCCTCATGACATCCACACTGATGACTTTTGGGTCACCCTCTAGCTTTCCCAGTAATTCCCCTGCCTTGGTAAATGGCGACTTGTTGTCCATGTCTCTGGATAAGAGAAGGATGGACTTGTTCCTGGAGCGCACGATCCTGCACTTGTGTCCGGCCAGCACCACCTCCGGCATTGCCTCATATGTCTTTTTTTTGATTGTGGCTCTGGTGGTGCTGCCTTTCAATAGGACCGCCAAGCCTGGTGAAATAGCTATGTGTTTTCTGGCTCCAGCTACACAGAAACTAATTCCCAACCTTTCCCTCCCACTATCCATAAGCCACTCCTCTCGTTTTAATTCCGGGTGTGCCCCCCTCTCCGGCACCCAACCAGTTTTCCTGTGCTATCTCTTTTGTGGTCGTTGTGTCTTGCCTTGGTTGCATTACTCTATGAAGGTTTTACCTTTCCTCGGGTGCTGGTGGCGTGCAGTTTTTATTGCGACGGACGACCGTCTCCATTACTGTCTCAACAAACTGCACGACTGAGTTGTTTGATCTCTTGTCCACCAGCAGAGCGTGGATATTTTGTTTGGAGACCGTTGTCTGTATCCTCTGGCACAGATCATGGCGGGCACCAGCAAACCTGGGGCAGTCCAGTATCACGTGCCATACAGACTCAGACTCGGTTGGATCGTTTTAGCCTAAATCTATGGAGGTACTCTGCGAGGCCTCCGTGTCTCGTAAAGGCTTGCACCAGTAAAGGTGAAAGTTTTTCCCTTCTGACCCAGCTGTAGGCTTTTTTCTGGTCTGGAAAGAACCACTTAGTCGTTACCCCAGTGTTAGAAGTTTCGTACCGGTCCTGCCATATGCGGACTGATTGCTCCCTAATTTTCTTTTTGACATATGACACGGGGATATCTCCGTAGTCAAACGTCCCCCCATCTGCAAGAGCCGCCATCTTCGCCAGTTCGTCCGCTCTCTCGTTGCCCGCTGTTCCCACGTGTGCTTTAAGCCAGAATAGGTTAATCTCTCCACCTCTGCTTCGGATCTCCCTTATGTTTTCATGTATCCTCTGCACAAGCTGGTGGTCAGCTTTAGGGTTTGTTATGATGTCCAAGGAAGACATGGAGTCACTCAATATAGATGCCGTCTGCACTCCCTCCTCCCGGACCATCTTTATTACCCTGTGCAAAGCATACAGTTCCGACTGAAAGACTGTGCATGCCGGATCGAGCGTGAATGTATAGTTTGCGGATTCTTTGCCCTCTGTCCGGCATGTGAAGGCAACGCCCTACTCCCCTCTCGATTTCGCTGCCATCTGTGTATATCTGGGCCCCGTTTCACGAAGCAACAAGTTACAATTTTACAGGTAAAAACTGGCAACACTAGTTAAAAACCAGGAAAAAGGTGTTTCAAGAAACTACTATGCAACAAGTTGTATCATTGTTATGACAAGTTCTTGTATTACAATCCACAGACAAACCATAGACTATTTTAACAATTACCGGTTAATTTTACTAGTGTTTCACAAAGATATGCAAAAACAAGTTGACAATCTTGTTCACTTGTTAAACAATTCTACTCACCTCAACCTCTCGGTAGACTTGTAACTTTTTAGCCTAAATAGTTAAACAACGAAGTAAATAGTGTAATAAAATTAATATTGCTTAGATAATCTTTGATACTTACCCTCACCTATCTACTGAGTAACATGTCGAGGAGAGAAATTATGTGGGAATCTTCTTCAGATTCCGAAGAAGAGATCGCGGAAAACAATAATGGTCGACACCCATTGCCAAGAGTATTCCGGGAGAGAATTACACGCAATTCCGTACGGAGTACGAGTTCAACAAACGATTTCGCCTTCAGTGAAAATGGAAGACCTTCTCACTCTATTGGGAACATTCTTAAAACATTAAACTGCAAGAAGTCAGGCGTTACCAGAAAAACTGCAATGCATTAACTTACATTGGATGGAGTCTGTCTGGTGCACAGTATCACTGTGTTGGTGATATCCAGGACTCGGTTTTTTCGGATTTGGCCACAGTGTCCAAAAACTGACCAAATAAAACTTTTTTTCTAGAAAGAATTTCTTTCAAAAACTGAATTTTACTTTTTGCATTTTATCCATTATTTATAGAGACCTATTATTCTCTTCGCTAGAAGAGTAGTTTAATCCTTGCTATTGTTTATTTCTGCACAAAAACCTCTTCATATCTTTACTTTTTTTTAATTTCAATGATGTGCTTACTTACTTGTAACCGATATTTTACGGTTGTAAAATAATTATGGTGTAAAAAGTAACGTTCGTGAAACACTTGTACTTGTAAACTTGTCATTACAATGCTTGTTATCCGTTCACTTGTTACTTGTTAACTGGTTGCTTCGTGAAACGGGGCCCTGGAAGTTTGAGATGTTGTGTTTTCTGAGGGTTGATGGTGTAGTATCCTCTAGACATTCATACCCGACCAGAATTCGGTGAGATGGGTGTGGTCTCTCTAGGACTCTGACTTGTTTCTCTAAAGTTCTGCCGTACGGCAGGTGGTCAACGCAGTCTCTTTTTTTTGTTTTATAAAATGTTGCTGATTATTGCACACCTAGATCCAGCGGGAGCAGTCCCGAAAGTGTTAGAGCAGACGTCAAGGACACTGTTCTGTAGGCCTTGCAGATTTTTATGGCAAAGTTCCGTTGAACCGACTCGAGCTGTTTTTTAACCCTTACTGATTCCGCAGCCCCGTGCCATGTACTGCTGGCGTACAGCATTATAGGCTCTACGACCGCAACGTATATTGTTCTGATGATCTCACCGTTCAGTCCCCAATAGATTCTCGCTGCACGTGCTATTTGCTTATACAGGTCAGTTGCCTTTCTGCATTGTTCTGACACATGCTCAACGAAATTCAGGTGTCTGTCTATAGTGAGACCGAGTACTTTGATCGCGTGTACCAATTCAATATTTTGTCCAGACATCATCACAATGGGTTGGTCATACTTTAATTTATTTGTTAGCACCATTGCTTTGGTCTTGTGTGGTGCAAAATTAAGTTTGTTATGACTTTCCCATTTGAGCACCCCGTCCAGTATCTCGTTTGCGGTCTCTTCTATTTGTTGCGCTGTTTCGCCGTCGAATACCAGAACTACATCATCAGCAAAAGCCTGGCAGTGCACTTCCCTCCCCTCCATCCACACAAGTAGGGAGTCCAGGATAACATTCCAGAATGTGGGGCCCCCAATCGAACCTTGAACGCATCCTTTGTTTCTTTTCCTGCTCTTTCTCTTGCGTAATTGACCTCTACTTTCCGATCACTTAGATAGGATTCTATCATATAGTAGAGGTTTCTGGGGCATTTCTTATTGACAAGTTGTTGTTTGAGCGCTGGCCACTACGCGTTATCGAAGGCACCCTCTATATCTAACGAGACCATTAGCACCAACTTTTATTCCTGAATTTTTCTCCTAATGTGTCCAACTAAGTCATAAAGGGTGTCGGTCTACGCTGCGGCATAAAGCCATACTGGCCTGCGCTTAGTGTAGGATAGATGTGCCACTGCAGTCTATTTATCATCAGATTTTCGACGATTTTTCCCAGTACCGATAGCAAACCAATGGGTCTGTAGGATTTAGGATGTGTATAGTCCTCTTTCCCTAGCTTTTTTAGAACAATCACGTGTGCTGCTTTCCACTGATCAGGAAAATGCTCCAGGGATAAACATTTGTTCGCTATTCCCAAGAACACACCTCCATCAGCTCTGATAGCTGTTATACACACGTCGGCCGTTAGTCCATCTGGTCCTGGTGATTTCTTTGGATTTTGGTTTCTTAGCACCGATTCCAGTTCCGCCTCTGTGAACGGTGGTTCATTCCGTCCCAGGTGGTTGTCCTTCCAAATGGTATTGTCAGTCAGTGTTCGGATCATGTTGTGATACGCTGAGTCGGTTTCCGTTGTATCGTTGGGATAGAATGTGTTAGTGAGAAGCTCTGCGGATTCTTGTGGAGTCAGGATGTGACCGTTTTGATCTTTAAGGAGCACTTCTTCTTGTTTTCGTGAAGTTTTCCGCAAGACTCTGTAAACCGCGTCCCACATACTCTCCTTTTCCTGTCTTGTGCAGAACTCCTTCCAGCTGTTTGTTTGTTCGTAACCTGCCATATCTGCATACTCAGTTTTAGCCCTGTGGTATTCTTCCCAGACCTGTTCCCTGCGGTGAGGGGTCGCGTTCCTGATTCTGCGTTTCTTTTGAAGCACCTCTTTCTTCTTCAGCTCCAGTGTGCTTGTTCACCAGGGTGGTGTCGGTTTCCCCTGTTTTGCCTTTATTTTAGGAATCGTTAGGTCACAAGCGTTTTGCACCAGTAATGTGTATTTTCCTACCATTGCGTTTAGGTCTTGTGTGGAATTGATGAGTGAGGTGCTTAGGTTCTCCTCTTGTATTTTGGTTTTGCATTCTCTGATGAACTCCGTCCACTTTGCCTTGGTAGTATTATATACCGTTGCGTTTATAGGTGTCAATTATTCTATGAAGTTCTGTTGCAGTAGAGTATATGTGATGGCGTTATGGTCGGACGTTATGAGATCTCTGTCTACCCTCCATTCAGTTATCTTTCCTAACAAGGACTGACTGCACGCTGTGACTTCAACATGACATGCAAACAGCCTTGCAGCCCTGTAGGTTTCGAATGTGGGTATAACACCTGTGTTTAGGATCTCCAGGTTCATCTCGTTCAGGAAAGCAGTGTATTGTTCCCCCCTTCTGTCCTCGGATCTACTCCCCCACCACGGACTCCACGCGTTAATATCCCCCGCCACGATGAGGTCCCTCACACCTAATTTTTCTATAAAATATTTTAGCTTGTTTATATTGTCTTCAATATCTTCATTCCCCTCACAGTAGACTGATATCACTCCGAGGCGCAGGCCCGTCGCCTCCAACTATACTGCCGCCTCATTCTCCGTGACTAGCTCAGGGTCCTGAATCACTCTTAGCCTGTCACCAAAAACGATAACGGCTGTCTTGACCGGTTTCCCTATGTGGGTTGAACACTGTATGATTCTGGTGCCGGAATAGTTTTTAATATAGCTCTTGTTACCCACATATGGTTCTTGCACGATAGCGATGTCTATTTTGCGGTCTTCTGCAACTCGGAGTAACTCAGTCATAGCTGTTTTGGAGCGATGCAGGTTTGCTTGGATGATATTCAGCACACTGCTTGCTCCGAGGGGTCTCACTGTGGTGCCCTTAGCAGTAGCATACCTTTTCGCGGGCTATTGCATCCCATTTCTGCCATTCTGGGCAGTCGTGACTAAAGGCATTATGTGGTGTAGGTGATTGTCCATCCCTGTTACCTCGCGCCTGCAGACAGTTAAGGCACTGTGGGGGTTTACCCTCTTTGCGCAACTTACAATCCGTCCATCTGGGCTTGTGACCACAATGAGGTCATGCGTTATCAGCAAAGACCTTAAAGTCCCCCACTTTAATACAAACTTCTTCCGTAAGTCGTTTACCGTGCTGGCTGCCAAGTTGTGGAATGGGCTGCCTGTTTTAATTCGCGAGAGACCTTCTGTCCAATCCTTCAAGCGCCACTTAAAAGAGCATTTTCTCTCAAATTTGTCATCAGTATAATAGGTAAGTATGTATATATGTATGTATGAATAAATATGTATGTTTGGATAAATATATATGTAGTTATGTTTGTGTCAGTTATTTTGTAAAATTTATTTTTTTTATAAATGTAGAAATATTCTTCCCGCAATTACACGACGTCTTTCACTGCCACTTTGGTTGGCTGGAAGAAATCTCTCCCAGATAAATCCCGAAAGCCACCGTTTTAAACGGTGAAATACCCGACTGCGGAGACAAAAGAGAGTTATGTATTTAGAATTGTAAAGGCATAAAATAACGTACAATATTTTACAAGCTAGTTACTTGAATGGTTTTATTTGTTGAAATAAAATATTTACAAGTAAAAAAGAATATTACTACTTGTTATATTATTAGTTACTTTAAATAATTGTTCTCTTCGCACTTCATACAAAAAAATAATTAACTTCCTACCTACAGACCGCGTATATGAAAATACACAGTTTGGTACTCTGTTGCATGGCGAATTCGATAATGTAATGCATTCTGAGTTCATATACAAAACACTGTTTCTAACCATTACAACCCTAAAAATCCGTTTTAAACCAAAATTTTGGTTTTAAACGGCATGGTTTGATTCGTTTTAAACCAACCTTACAACTATACTCCCAGAGATAAGTCCGCTCTTGTAAATCTTGTACTCACTTGTATTTAATGCTTATGTGTACAATAAAGAATTAAATAAATACTTCGAACAAATATTGTTTTGCGTCGAGTCCGATTTGGCTGAGCATAACTTCGGTAAAAAGGTCTTCAACCAAATGAAACAGGCGCTATTAGATGTTTCACTATATCTTCAAAAATTTATTGCACTGATCCGTATTCTGCACGCACTCTTGTCTTACAATTATCTAATGCCTTTTCGACGAGATTTGAACCGCGATCCGGGTCACAATCACTGTTGTCACGTCACTATTTTTTTATTTTACGATTCATTGTACACAATAATACACAGATAATACAGCACAAACAACATACATAGGCTCAAATTTATTCAATGTTTTAAATTTCACTTTAAAAAATAATTTTACTATTTTCAAGCCTATTTATATTTTTTTCTATGTTATAAAGATGTAAAGGATTAATTTAAGTAATAAAAAATCATACATATTCCCTATTCCGAATCGTATGGGTATTTGTGAAAAATGGATCCTGTACAACAATCGGAAACACTCATCACAGTGGATAAACCCAGCAGAAACGGCCAAACGCTGAAAGTTGACTCAGAAAAAGGAACTGGTGACTGTTTGCTTGTGCAGGTCTGACCCGACAGATCTGTATTACGGCAGATCTGTATCGTCAACAACATAGAACAAAAACATGAGCAAATAATGACGGACAAGCTAGCCATTAAACAACCAAGTCTGATCTATCGCTCTAGCCCACAGCTTCAGAACAACGCTAGGCCCAGGCCCCATACTTCACGACAGACGGTCGCTAAATTAGAAGAGTTGCGATTGGGACACCCACCATACTCCCCGGACCTAGCTCCAACAGATTACCACTTTTTCCGAAATTTGGACAATTTTGTAAAAAAATTAATTCCAATGAGGATAAAAAATTCCGTTCCGGTGGCTCCAAACTGCTTTCAAAAATGTTATTAATTCTAATTTTTGGCCGAATTTCATTCAAAAGAAAACTTTCAACTACTGTCATTTTGAGTAAGCGTATTACTGGTCATTTTCCTAATTTGTCAGTTTCGCTAATTTGCTAGTTTACTTTTTCGACAATTTCTTGATTCGTCAATTACCTCATTTACCAGTTCCACCAAGTTGTCTGTTCCTCTAATAAGTCAATTTCCTTGTTCGTTATTATTTTAGGTTGTCAGTATTGCTACTTTGTCATGTTCTCAATACGTTAGTTTCCTTATATGTCGGGTATTTGAGGTCGTCAATTTCCTAATTTAAACAGTTCTTGACTCTATTACAATACAATAAATAAATAAATACTTTATTGTTAACAAAACACGCTTAGTTGTTTTTTTTTGTACAAACGGAAAACAAATTAACAAAAGGCAGCCTTATTACCTAGGAGGCAATCTCTATCAGGTAACCTATAGGTAGAGGAACCTAAATTTTCGAAATGCATGATAATGACGGGATGTGACAATATTTAAAAAAAATACCTCAATAAAATGACAATAACATACACTACACATTATAAATAATTGTCAAGCTATACTGTTAGACTTTTGACCGTTCTTATGCTGCTCGTAATAGTGGTGTTTTTCGTAGTGTACCTAATTGTAAAGCTCGAATGGGAGCTTACTGTACATCTACGTGTCCACCTGCAGGTACTGCATTTCTATAGCACGCTTTAATAGTAAGTACTATATTCATAATCACAGCTCATATACGTCTCCACCGAGGGGCTCGAGCCTAACCTATGTTAGGGTGTATTAGGCCTTAGTCAACCACTCTGGCCTAGTGCGGATTGGTTGACCTCACATACACCATTGAATTTCTTCGCAGATGTATGCAGGTTGCCTCACGATGTTTTCCTTCACCGTAGGAGCGTCAGACAAATGTACATATGAAATTCGAAACGAAAAACACATTGGTACATGGTGGGTACCGAACACCGACCTCTCGATTGGAAGGCAAGTGCCGAGTCCACAGCGCCACCGACGCTCATAGTACTATATTAGAAGACTATAAAGATTTTACAATATTTTTCACTAGTATTAGCGTATCACCTAGCCGCTGTCATGTTTTTGCATAACTACTTTGTAACAAAAAAAAAACAAACAGATTTTAATCTTGGACATTTTATTTACTTACTTAATATTATGTTCTTAGACATTCTATTGAAATTAACTTACTGAAAACCTTAAACTTAAATATAATTTTCTTCTTCAAAAACAGCAGATTCAGTCAAATTTAATTAGTCGGCTTATACATACGTCTTGTAACATTGATCATTTCCAGCCTGTTGAAACATGTTCATATATTTATGCTTTGGAATAAAATAAAATCATCCTTAATTATATTCTTGATACGCTCATCTACTTTTAATGATCTTCTTTTCCTACTACGTTCACTTATCTTATACTATATAAAGCTCGTATATATATAAAGTGCTGCCTTCTTTTGAAGTCCATATGTTTTGCCTCTTTCCTAATAAGGCATATGAAAAAATATAGATTTGGTTTTCGACCAATTTTCTTACAAATGCGGTTGTACCATGCTTCAACCATATTGATAGTCTGATGATGTTCCTCATAGCAGCTTAGGCAGTCGATGCAGGTACCCATCCAAATATTTGAGACGTATGTCGTAAATTGTTCATAACAAGAACTTGTAGATTTTTCGAGAATCGTGAGCCATCCTTCTACGATAATATGTAGTTGGCAAAAATGCCAATGCTGCGCAAATTCTCATATTTAGGCGGCTCTCAACAGAATTTATGATTCCAAATTTTTTGGCTTTACGCAATAAGCATTGCTTAAAATGGAAAAAGCATCCTATGATTTTTGCTCCATTTTTGTTTTAATCGCCTTGCGCCCAATTCGAAATCGACATGTATTTTTTGTGGTTTGAAATTCCGTATCAATCGCTTCAAAAATTTAAAAACTGTGCCCTATGTTGCTTTGTCTTTATTGGGCAGTAGGCAATAAGCCAATGGAACGACATTTGTTTTCATTTTAGAGCTCCTTAAATCAGCATGTATGGTATAATGTTTTTTAAAGGGGCTAGAGGCAAACTTAAAAGTTCCGTCACAGAATATATATATCTTTTATACAGGTGCTTTGTTCTATAGCAGATTTTGTCATGAAAATAAGAATATTATCTTCTTCATGACAAGAAACTCTTTAGACAATTTTTCTGGAATTACTACATCCCGTGATGATCGGAACACGGTATTTTCTACGTTCAATTCTTGTCGTCGGGCCCTGAGGCTGTATAAACCATTTTTAATAGCAATAAATATTGGTATTATGTCAACGCACTCAGAATAAGTCGCTTTTAGATGTTTCACGATATCTTCTTATAAATTGATTGCACTGATCCGTATTCTGCACGCACTCTTTTCTTACAATTATCTAATGGCTTTTCGACGAGATTTGAACCGCTATCTGGGTCATAACTATGCTCAGTTTGTCGAATCACCGTTGTCACGTGACTATTTTTTTATTTCCTTTATTTTACGATTCATTGTACACAAAAATACACAGATAACACAGTACAAACAACATACATAGGCTCAAGTTTATTTAATGTTTTAAATTTCACTTTGAAAAATAATTTTACTATTTTCAGGTCTATTTATATTTTTTTCTATGTTATAAAGATGTAAATGATTAATTTAAGTAACAAAAAAATCATGCATATTCCCTATACCGAATCGTATGGGTATTTGTGAAAAATGGATCCTGTACAACAATCAGAAACACTCATCACAGTGGATGAACCCAGCAGAAACGGCCAAATGCCGAAAGTTGACTTAGAAAAAGGAACTGGTGAGTGTTTGCTTGTGCAGGTCTGACCCGACAACCCGTCTGCCGGTATGAGCACTTTAAAACCAAATATTTCAGAAACGGACCCCTAAATCGAAAAATGGCGTTCTGAACCTAACATTATTTTTTTAATACCTATTCAACAATCGGTTAGTCGAGAAAAAAAAATTACTCCCACTTTACTTGTATGGGAGCTACCCTAAAAAAAAATTTTATCAATATTTTTTTCCACCACTTTTTTGGCATGAATAATATACATACCCATACAAAATAATAGCTTTCTAGTACTAATAGTCTCTGAGTAAAACCGTGGACAGACAGACAGACAGAGATGGCGAAACTATAAGGGTTCCTTGTTTACTACGGAACCCTAAAAATACCCCTTGCTGGATTTCTTGCTGGTTATTTCCAGTACAAGGTCTCCCGCGTAGACCTGTGAACCATTGGCGCAGCTTCTTTGACGTGCAAAAGTGATTATGTAATAATCCAATTTTAATAAACGATATTGAATTTGAATTTAACAAATTCTATCTCGTCTGCTTTGCGAATGGGTACTTCTTTCGCGGATTTCCAGACAGAAGGAAACTCGCAGATTCGCTCGCGTATTTTCTGTCTTTTTCCCGTGGGAATTTAAATTTTCCCGTAAGAAAATATTCTATGTTCATCAGGGATAATGTAGAATTCTAAATGTGAAAGAATTTTTTAATCGGTCCAGGGGTTTCGGTGTCTATTCAATACAAACAAACAAGCATGCAAATCTTTCCTCTTCCTAATATTAGTATAGATTGGATGAACTAATTCGTCCGCGCAAGTTACTATAAATATTGGTGGTACGCCGTCCGGTCCAGGGCCTATATTACGATCCAAAGACTTGAGGATTTTAAGTATTTCTTAATGGCTAATATTTTCCACACTCAATATAGGGTGCTGTTAATTCTAAACTATACCTCTTAATGTTTTTTCAGTAATAATCATATCATAATAACCGTAACTAAAATTATGTTCTCCGCATCTATCCAATTACGGGCGCAATTCTGTATTTATTATACCTATCATAAAAAAATTAAAGATATCAAACTTTTGATCGTGTCTAAAAATACGTTTCTTAACTTTTGTATAGGTAATAATTGCGGACGTATGCATAATATGTCATGATGCTGACTATGATTGAGAAGGATAAACATGTCTAGGGTAAACTATTATATGTTTAAATACTTGTGTGTGTTATTTTTACTGTTAACTTGCATGTGTATGTTGTTTGTATATATTCATGTGTGTATTTATGTTTATTATGTATGGAGGTATCTCTTTACGGTTCCAGGAAACTGAAGCTGACAAGGCTGTTCTTTGGATGTGCCACAGGACTCGGGTAAAAATCCCATACCCGGCTAAACCACCCTCCGGTACCTCTGCCCCCGGTTAAGACACGCTTGGGATAAGACTAGCCATTCCCCGAACGTATCACATCACGTACTTACCTACTAAAGATAAGTTTCAATTCGTGAGCTCAATTTGTTTACTACTGGATAGTATAATTGGTCAACAAAATGTATTTGGTAAAGATTATCTTCTTGTATATTATGATTCTCATTGTACGTATTAAAAATAGCACCAAAGTGGGACGCAATCAAGTCACATATTTCTTACTTTTACTGTCGGATCGCGGATTCAATTCAGAAAGTCGTGTCTCGTTCTTGTCTAATGACGATCTAATGATAATAATGAATGGCAGGCTAATGATCTCATTCTGTACCACGATACATACGAGTACTATGTATCGATACCTCGACATGATATTAGATATATAACATTGGTTTTCATGCGGCATGCTAATGGTCTAAGTAAGTAGTTTATGATCAGTTCACTTCATTGTACAACTAGCTTTTGCCCGCGACTTCGTCCACGTGGAAATCCTTTTTTATTGATTCCCTTTACAAATTCGCCCCCTCCCACCCTTTTTACACCCTTTATCCCTCCCCACAACTCAAATTATCTCCATACCAAATTTCATCTAAATCGGTAAAGCGTTTAGATTTGCGAAAAGTCCCATATAAAATTTCACTCCCTCTTTGAGGGGTTGGGTGCAGATTTCCAAAAAAAAATGATGCACGCCTTTTTTGTTAGTCACAAATAGTCCGCATACCAATTTTTAGCTTTCTATCTTGAAAATTACGGAATGCTCCATACAAACTTCCACCCCCATTTTAGGGAAGTGGGGGGTTAGAAAGAGACAAAAAGTAGCATATGTCACTTTCCATCCCTTCAACTATCTCCACTTAAAAAATCACGTCAATTCGTCGCTTCGTTTTGCCGTGAAAGACGGACAAACAAACACACACATACACTTTCCCATTTATAATATTATATATATATATTAAGTATTAAGTATGGATGAACCTTTAAATTGCATTTTTATTACGTAATATTGATGAATTGTAAACAAAAATGCCTACACGCGCTTTTAATCAATTTTGGGTCTTTGTTTTACTAGTGAATTAACAATATTTTTATTAACTTAGCGTACCCTTTTTAGATAAACACAACCCGGATCAAGTTGATACATATACGTAGTAGAATATAGAACCAACCACAAAAAAATATTTTTCATTACTCATGTGCTCATACTCTGAAAGTAGGTCTTAAGTTGCCTGAGGAGCGGGTTGAAAGTAATACTTTTCAGCCCTAGGGAGAATTACTTTCAACAAACAGCTGCTGTCAAATTTTAAGAAAGAAACTCGTTCTTTTTTCACATTTTTATTGTACCATGTTCCGACTTTAATGCCACTCAATTACAGCGCGGTGTAAAATTTAAATAACATAATGTTTAGTAACTATTAAAAGAATATATTTTTTAAATGAATTTATTATAATTTATTTTCAACTATTTCTTTAAAATAACATAGATTTGGTTAACATATTTACCATTTTTTAAATTATGAGAATGAAAAATAATGGCTTAATAGCTGGCCGGCCACAGAAAAAAAACAAAATAAGCGGGAAAGCGGCGATGCGATCTTCATTTGTTTTTCCATTTGTAGAGTTTTGTATAGAAGAGATTTGTATTAACTGTCAATTATATTTGTATAATATTATGTTTACAAGCGTAAGCGTCGATGGCGTAGTGCGTAAGGCTGTCGCCTTCCAATCGGGAGGTAGCGGTTCGAACCCCGCCACGTACCAATGTGTTTTCAAATGTTGAATTCATATGTACGTTTATTCGACGCTTTTACGGTGAAGGAAAACATCGTGAGGAAACCTGCACACACCTGTGAAGAAAGAATTTCTTTACAGGTTGTGTGTGAAGTCGACCCACCCGCACTTGGCCAGCGTGGTTGACTAAGGCCTAATCGCCCTAGTTTAGGGTAGGCTCGAGCCCCTCCGTGGGGACATATATGAGCTGTTGATGAACATTATGTTAATAATTAACATAATGAGATCATCTGATTCAGGTATGGAATTAACGCTTGATTTTACAAGAGAACGCAGTCTAAAGCAGAAGTTGTTGATTTATGTAAAATTAAATTTACAATTTATTAATTTTTTTCTTTAGCTAATTTATTGTTTCATTTTTACTTTCCTTCTATTCGTAATGAAAAGCACAGTGTTTACCTCGAGTTAAAGACTTATTTAGTCCCTCGAACTATTAGTGCCCTCGCTACGCTCGGGCTCCAAACGCCGTCCCGGGACTAAATAAGTTACTTTCACCCCTAGGGTAACATTGTACTATAAAAGGACTTACATCAATTTTTGTCACGTACTACCTATTGACAAAATTAGGCATTACCGAAGATCTGTTGCAGATAACAGCATTATATAGAAAATCATTGTTGCTCTTTTTTAGAGTTCCGTGGTCAACAAGGAACTTTTATAGATTCGCGATGTTCATCTGTCTGTTTGTGCGCGGTTTAGCTTAGACACTCTTAGTACTAGAAAGCTGTAATTTATAACATGGGTGGCAAAAAATATCATGTGTATTTTTTGCTACCCATGTCAAAAATGAACCCTTCCTCTAGTTTGCAATATGTCAGAAGGAACGGTGGAGAGGTCAAACTGTTCTGGTTGAGAGCACACGTAGGCACAGTGGGAAACGAAAGAGCAGATGAATTAGCCAAAAAAGCAGCGCGGGTGGTAAACGGAACGCGGGACTACTGTGAGATCCCCGTGTCGTTCGTGAAGAATAAGGCAGGATAGGTACGTTACCTCCTCTACAGGAGGAGTGACCAAATGGTTCTTTCCAGATCAGGCGAAAGCCTATAGCTGGGTCAGGAAAGAAAAACCATCACCTCGTCTGATACAAGTCTTCACGGGGCACGGGGGGTTCGCAGAATATCTGTACCGATTCAAACTCAAGGACAATCCATATTGTGAATGTGACCCCGGGGAGATTGAATCTGTATGGCACGTGATCCTGGACTGTCCAAGATTTGCCAGTGCCCGCCATGACTTAGAACATAGACTAGGCAAAATAGTGATAAGGAAAGAGAATATCCATGCGCTACTGATGGATAAAAAGGCAAAACCACCCTTAGTGCAGTTTATACAAATAGCAGCCGATCTGGCAACACAGCGAAACCAGAACTGTACTCCACCAGCGCAGGGGGGTGATGATGGGTCGGTAAATATGGCACCACGAACGCGGGAATCTTACGTGGCCCCAACGATAACGCAAATGCAGTGGTTGAGCGACGGAGAAAAAGGAACAGTAGGTCTCCTCACAAGGGCTGTGGCGTTGTTCATGGATAGTGCAGGAGAAAGGATTGGCATTAGTTTCTGTATGTCCAGAACAAGGAAGCACGTTGCCATATCACCTGGCCTAGCAGTCCTGCTAAAAGGCAGCACTACCAGGGCGACCATTAAAAGAAAAGTGTTTGATGCAATGCCTGAGGTGATGCTCGAGACCCAAGAGTCATCAGCGTGGATGTCATGAAGGTAGATCTCGAGAAAGGGAAAGTGTCCGATTACACTCCCTTATTGGAGGCCTCCCGAAAACACAAAATTATCGTGTACGAGGGAAGAGGCCAAAACCTCGACTTTCTGCTCAAAGACCACGAGCAGACTCCACGCAATGAACTAACAGAAAGTGGCTCAGCCCGGGCACAAAGGCAACACGAGGAGGCGATGCAAGAAGCAAACGAAAGAAGACGCCTCCAATCACAAAGACAATCCCCGACAGATGACCTCGTCAGGGGCATATCTGTTGCCCTGGGCCACGCTCGTCCTCGTAGAACAAGCAGTGAGACAGTACCGGACTCGGTCCCCAAACATAAAACGGAACCACACTGGCAGACATGGGAAGGGTGAGACCGCCATCCAGAATAGTCACTGACCGGGACGGAGATGACCTAGTCAACGCCTATCTAGAGTACCTGGGGACACTGCGGGCGACGCTGCAGGTAAAACACACCACCTGCAGCAAGATACTTGAGGCATTTCAGATAAACGCCCGCATGTCACTACAGGAACTCCTGGACGGGGCGAGGGCGGTGGTCTATAACAACGACACCGGGACTGTGGTGGCGGGAACTCGCCCTATAGATAAAAAGCAGATGGCGGCGTACAGTGGCACGTCAGGCATGGTGCTGGTGGATCATGAAGCAACTGACGAAAGGGGAGCAATCACATTCTGCACACCGATCGAGGACCCAATAGTGGTAATTGCCAAGTGCACCCGCTTCATGCTGGAGGACCGAATTCTAAAAACGGCGGAATCCGTGAGTGGAACTTGGATCTCCGAACCATGGGGTAAACTGGCAATCAGATGGGTTGACGGTGTGCCGGGTTGCGGGAAGACCACGTGGCTCCTCAACAACTTCCAAATGAAGGAAGATATGATCATCACTAGCACACTCGAGACGGCAAAAGAACTGTTGGACAAAGTGACGACTCGATTCGGGGCGGTCGTGAAGGGGAATATAAGAACCATTGCCTCAGTTCTCATCAATGGTGTGGAAGCATCAAAACGCCTTTTGGTGGACGAAGCTCTCCTAGTCCATTTTGGAGCTATCATCATGGCAACAAGGCTGACCGGGGCAAGAGAATTGGTACTAATGACCGATACAAATCAGATCCCCTTCATAGACAGAGACAACCTGTTCGAGATGCGTTACGGAAGCCCCGCCGCCATCACGTCGTTAACAGAAAAACTCCTCTGCACACACCGAAGTCCGATGGATGTGGTGTATGCCCTCCAAAACATCTACAAGGGTATTTACACATCACGGCAAGTGCTGAGGTCCATGACATGCAGAATGGCATCGGAGGCGGTGTTACGAAGGGGCAACCCAAATACTCTCTTCCTTACCTTTACTCAAGACGAGAAAGAAGCGTATGGGAGGGAAGGGTTCGGCACCGGAGAACAATCTAGACTGCTGACGATCCACGAAGCACAGGGACTAACGTACGATCACGTGGTTGTGCTCAGAGGAGCAGAAAGGAAGAACCCTGTCCATGATAGTGTCCCTCACGCGGTGGTTGCCATTACCAGACACACGGTATCCTGCACCTACTTCTACCGGGAGTTGAAGGAGGACGACGCAATTAGACGTCTCATTGCCCTTCCCAGCATAGCAACAGATGAAGTGGTCATGGAATACAATAAAAAAAGGGTGCTCAGGGCCCTATCAAGCGGAGCGACCTTGGTGTAACTAAAAAAAAAAAAAACAGACGTAACATATATTATGCCAAATACGAGTATACTAACTGTCCAAATCTTATGAAATAGTCCATACATAAATTATTAACATATAGTATAATATTATTAAGATATATATTTGAGTATAATTAAGTATATATAAGTATAAATAGATATTATTAAGATATATATTTAAATTTTTAAATTGATTGAGTTGCGCAACTCACCTTAGATTAGGAGTAAAAAGTAGTCGTAAGTCTTAATATAATAATTATAATAAAATAGATCACAATGAGAAGATTCCATGAAAAGAGCACGGACCACGAGTCTGTGGAATGTTAAATTAGTAATAAAAAAAAAATTAAAAAAAATATGTCATTATTTCTCAGAGATTGGTCCTTATAAGCAACACTATTGGTTGGAGACCCTATTCCTCGTGGTTACAGCACGGTACAGATCAACTCTCGATTATCGATAAAACACAAGAGTGACTAATATAATTTTCATGCAATAAGAAAAACAAATTTTTCAGGTGCGATATGACCCTCCGTTCAAATAAACCCATCTACATGACATCTTATTTCGGATGACAGGTGTCAAAATTAGAATGCCCTTAACTAATGAACTTTGAACCTAGACTAGTAATGTCTGGCAAAATGAAAGAGGTCGACGCCTCGTAACCCTACTATGAACATGAAAGGAACCCTCCTTTCATGTTCATAGTAGGGTTAAACTTTTTTCTCGTCTATCCCATGGTATGGAGTATCATTGGATAGGATCCTTTTATGAAATATTAAGTTTTAAAGTGCTAATTTTTTTGTAAGAATTAAGTGCCCCACCCCGTGTCAACTTATTTATGGATACGCGAAAAAGTTCACAACAGTATATTTAACGAAATTAAAAGGAAAACTATCACAGCATAGGGCTTACAAATTATAAAATGTACATAGTGAAGGAAAATTTCGTACAAATTATATTAAAAATTAGTTAGATAAAGATGTAAGTTAAGTAAAACAGTTTATGTAGATTACCGAATCATGTGAAATTATGTATAACTTGCTCGTAAAACTATAACAGCCTCAGTACGGAGCCCTACATTGCGCGTGGCTTGACACGGTAATGGCCGCTTTTTTTTACATATTTTTATATATGGTCCTTACATATGAAATTGGCCTTTTGCCGTACTGGTCACTTTGATCTCAAATATCTCCTCTATGGTTAGGAATTCCAAATTCAAATTTATACAGCTATTTACTCATGTATTTGTGTTTCGAAAATTATAATTCACTTGTTTTTTCCTCAATTATTTTTTTCTTTGCGTCACTCAAACTGAGTGGAAAACTTGAAATATCGCGGTATTTACGAGTACGAGTTCCACCGTGGCACCAGTGCTGCAGAAACGGTTCGAAGGATTAATGATGTGTATGGCGACGGTGCCGCAAAAGAAAACACAGTGCGTTTTTGGTTCCAACGTTTTCGTTCTGGAAATTTCGACCTGCAGAACAAGTGGACGTGGACAGCCGGAGACCAAAGTTGATAATAAAGAATTGAAGCCTATTGTGGAAGTGGATCCATCGCAAACCACGTTAGCTGCAGGCTGCGGTGTTAGTGATAAAACTGTTTTAATCCACTTGAAGCAAATTGGAAAGGTGAAAAAGCTTGAAAGGTGGGTACCTCACGAATTGAGTGAAGCAAATCAACAAACGCGCGTTGATTTGTTTGTTTATTTGTTTATTTTGAATTTGCCGAGAGTAACATTTGTGTCACATAGGCAAGTCAGTATTTACAGATTAATATAAGCTAAATCTAGTCTTCTAAATTTTCACTACAACATGTCATGTCATTAAATACAATAAAAAAAATGTCATATCCATACAGTAAAACAATAAATAATCAATAAACAAAATAATTTGGCAAATTCGTACATAAAAAATTATTCATCAACAGGTAAAAACAAACGCTCAGTCAATCGAAGGGTCATAAATTCATTCAGTGAGTACATAGGATTTTCCACGAGAAAACATTTTAATGTTTTTTTGAATGAAGGATCATCAAGTTTTGTCACTACTGGTGGCAATTTATTATACATGGCAATTTTGTTATAAATGCCTTGTTTCCGGACTTTGGCTAATCTAGTTCTTGGCTGTAGCAATTTATTATTATTTCGTAGGCTGTGGGTATGTAAGTCACCTCTTTTTAATATATTATGCCGTTGTTCGTGTATTTCTATAAGACTGTTAAATATGTATAGCGATACTACAGTCATTATTTTATTTTTCTTAAAATATTCTTTAGCCGAGGACCGTTTCTTTAGAAAATTAATTATTCTTATAGCTCTTTTTTGTTGCCTCAAAATGCATGTAATATCTGTCGCGTTGCCCCATATTGTGATGGCGTATCTTACAAGGGAATGGATGTATGCATAGTAAACTGTGATAAGAGTTTTTTTGTCGATAAGTGGTCTTAATTTCAGGAGTGCATAGTTTGCACTGGCCATTTTTTTGCATAATTTTTCAATATGTGTTGAGTGAGTTATGGTATAGTCTATATTATAGCCTAGGAAAATTGTGTCTGTGGTTTTAATATTCTTGTCATCTTTTTTTAGTCGATATTCCATAACTACACTTTTGTCAGCATTTAGTATGATGCCATTAGCATTAAACCAGTTTTTAAGAATAGTAATAGCGTTATTAATTTTTTTTTCTAAATTTTCTATTTTATTATCTTTACAACCTACATGTGTATCATCTGCGAATAGACTTACATATGCCCAGTCTGGCAGAGCATTTACCAAGTCATTGACGTATATCAAGAACAACACTGGACCTAGTATAGAACCTTGTGGTACACCGATGCAAACATCACCAATATAGGAGCTTTTATCATCTATGTTTACAATTTGACATCGGTTGCTCAGATAGCTTTCCATCATTTTAAAAGCTGTATCTTGAAATCCGTAATATTGCAGTTTCATTAACAAAAAGTCATGTCTTAGACAGTCGAAAGCCTTTGATAGATCGCAATAAATACTGGCACATTTCTCCGAGTTATCTAGAGAATCAAGTACGAAATAAATCACATTTCTGATTGCTATTTCAGTCGAGAGCCCCTTACGGAATCCGCACTGAGATTTAGTAAATAAGTTATTTTTCTCGAAAAATCCTACTATTCTATTTTTCAAGATAGTTTCCAGTATTTTTGAGAAAGTAGGCAATATGCATATAGGCCTGTAATTTGACAAATCATTTGATTCGCCTTTTTTATACAACGGTATTATTTTGCCAATTTTTAACGTTTCTGGAAATGTTCCTTCTTTAATACAAGAATCCATTACTAAATATAAGAGATGCATTAAATTATCATTGTCACGTACTATTTTTATCATGAATTCCGAGTTTAAATCATATATATCCTTAGTTTTCTTTTTTTTAATTTGTTTTATGGAGAGTGTCAATTCATGTACATCTAATGGTTCTAATTTGAATACATTTAAAGGTTTTATTACGTTTCTTAGGTATTTCATAGATTCTTCTTTGTCAATATTCAGGTTGGTTGTTAAATTATAAGCTATATTCCTAAAAAAGTCATTAAATGAATTTGCAATCAACTGCGGATCGTCAATATTTAGACCATTGTTATCCCTTATAAAGCTTATTTTCTTCTTTTGTTTATTTTTTTTGCCGTAGCACGATTGTTCCTTTATAATTTTCCAAGATTCTTTGACCTTGTTTTGCGAAGAATGTATTCTATACTTATATTGAAGTTTTTTTGCAGTCGTCATAACTTTTCTCAGTATTTTTCTATATTTTTTAATTTTGAGTCTCGTTTGTTCATTCGGATAGTGTCTTTGCAAAATTTCCATTTTAATCAAATTATTTTTAGAAACCTCTATGCCCTTTGATGTTCTTTTCCTTGGCTTAGTAGTGCTTACTATTTTCAATATCTTTGGAAAGGCAATATTGTAGAAGTGTATAATAGCATCGTGAAGAATTTTCATTTTGCCATTAGAATTTTCACATCTAATAATTTCATCCTTCATTTGAACATATTCTTTATTTAATAAGTAGTGAAAGTAATTGAAATTATCTTTAGAAAAGTTTCGAGTGGTATATCGTTGAAGTTTTTCGTTTTTGTCTACGTTTTGAAATGTCAATTTTATTACATTATGATCTGATAGCTTATAATTTAATACGAGGCCTTCGCAGTAATCAAAATTTACTATAAAATTGTCGATACAAGTCGCACTAGTACCTTGAATTCTAGTCGGTGTACTTATGACCCACTTGGAATCAAAGTTAAGAAGAATACTTTCAAATTGTTTAATATACCTATCCCTACTCAGAACATTCAGGTTGAAATCACCAGCTATCACGATTCTCTTATTTTCACGGCTTATCCTATGGAGTACTTTGGATAAAATATCAAAGAACAATGAAATATCCCTATGCGGCCTATATAAAGACACAATAATGATCCTACAAGAAGTAAGTTCAATTGCAGACAGTTCACAGTTCATCTCAAATGACAATTTAGTCAAATCTTTTCGTTCCTTATATTTTATATCATTTTTAACATATATAGCTGTACCTCCGTGATCAAAAATTTTTCGATTAAAATAGGATGCTAATTCTAAGTTTTCTAGATTCATAGAATGTACCTGATAATCTTTTCCCCATGTTTCCGTCAAACATAGAATGTCGCAATTTAGTTCTTCAACCACGTTTTCGATTTCTACGTATTTGTTGTGAATGCTTTGCACGTTTGCATGGGCTATTATCCATTTTTTATGTTTTGTTGTGACTTTAGAAAATTTTCATTAAGACTATTAACTGGACTTTTTTTGGACTGTCCCTCGCATTCTATGAAGGTTAGTGTCGATGTTGGCTGAAAGTTTTTCAAAGCTACCAACAGAGATTTTAATAGGTTCTGTTTTTCGGTTCTGTAACTATATACGTCTCTATAATTAGTATTTAGACTATTTGGGTCTAAGTATTTCATATTTTTATTTAGGCTGCAGAATTGAGAAATTTTACTATTTAACATGAAGATTTCTCTATCACTTTTACCATTATAGGTCAGTCCTGTTAGTATGATGTTAAAATTTCGATTTGGATTTTTGATTACATTATTAATTTGTTTAAGATACGACATGCGATATTTCATCATTATATCATCGTATTCGGTTATAAGTATCACGAATGTATCTTGTTTTCCAAGGTTCTTTATTTTCTCATCACAATTTTCTAAAATTTTATTAAAGCCAGCTTTTGGTTTACATAAGTTCTCGATGTCGATTTGACTGTCAAGTTCATTGATTATTTTACCAGCCAAACCTATGCCAGAGCTATCTGAACAAATCAACAGTTTTTTAATGTTTTTTTCTTTGACTTTTAACTTGTCTTTGGGACCGATCTCTGTCTTTTTACATATTGTCTCATTGCTATTTTCTACGTTTTGTGTTTTATTACAATAGTTGTCGTCGGAATTCCTTTGCATTCTGTTTAGTTCAATTATTTTGTGTTCCAGTATCATATTAAGTTTTTTTAGGTTATTGTATTTTTTTTGAAGCTTTTTTGTACGTCGCAAGACCCGTCGCAGTTTTCTCGATGTAATATTTTTGTGTACTTTCCTTCCTTGGATATGTTTAAAAAGTTTGACAATCTTGTTTGGTAATGTTTGGTTCTCACTAAGCTTCAGTTCTTTATTTTCCTTGGCGTTACTATCTGACCAACTTTTTAGTTCATCTATAGTTTTTTGTAGGTTACTCATAGCGGTTATATCACTATTTTCCTTGGGTGTACATAATGGTGGTTCAAATACTATCGATTGATAGGTGCCGAAGGAAGTTCGTGGCCTTTTTCTCTTCCTTCCAATAATAGGAGTGCTATGGACATCACTAAAATCTATCTTTTTGTACACCTCTACTAGTTTACTCTGGCGTTCACATTCGTTTTTGAGATTTTTATTCTCCATTAGTAAATTGTCAACTTCATTATTGGCTGACAGAAGTTGACTTTGCAGATTTTTTATTTGCTGATGTAGTTCAAGAACAGTGTCACTTTGATCTAAGAATGAGTTTGGAAGACTCAGTGCAGTAGTTTGAAATAAGGAAGAATCAGAGAGGTTGCCCAGTGATCCAGCCCTTTGCTGTCTATATACTCTGACAGTGACATTATCAATGTCCATTCTCGTAGGAAATTCTGCCATTTGTTATGTAAAAAATGAGTGGAAAATCCTATGTACTAAAAGGCAAAACACAAACAAAAAAAAAAGTTCACTTTAAAATAACACTTAAACATTACTCGATAGGCTAGAAATCATGATGTCATATTTAACACTCACTAGACTACATGTAATATAACTTGACAATGAAATAAATAAATTGTATCAAATAATTAAAATAATAAAAAGTAGATTTTTCCATACGGCATTTAAGAAACGACCAACGTCAAATTAGTAACGGCCTATAGATCTGTAATTTCATGTCTAAAAATACACATTAAGAAAGTAGCGATTACAAACAGCAATTCATTTATCTATGCAAAGTATTATGTGGTAAGTATGTACTTATATTTTAATTATAGGCAAAATTAAGCATACCAAAAAAAGCACGGTTAAATCAAAAATAAATGATTTCCATATCTAAAGCGAAAGCAGTGGTAATATGAAAGTTGATAGAAGATAATATCAGCAGTTTACATAGATTAGTATTCAAACCAAAGCCGGCATTAGCAAAAAAACAGTATGACAGTGATATCATAACACTCTGTGCCACAAATTAAAAGTTAGAGAAAAAGTTAGTCTAAAAATATCTACTTATACAAATTTTATTGTGTAAGATTTTAACAATTACAATTTGTATTATTGAAAAGTGCAAACTCACTCCCTATATTCGACGTCCATATCATAATTATAGTAGGTAATGAGATGAGTGGTAAACAAGAAAAGTGGCCATGGATGTAAAGGGTAAATGCATTCAAAATTTCTCTTTTTATATCAATTTTTCGAACTACTTATATCGCTTTCAGCAATTTATCATCACTGACAGTACAAGTAGATAGGTACAGTACATGCATACAAAACTTATAATAATTATAATCCTTTTTCAGCAAAATATTAAATTGACTGATGTGTTGCATTACTCAACCGGCACAATAATGAAGGGATTTTAAATTGAATCATTACTTGTAATGAAAAGTGGGTCCTGTACGGAAATCGGAAGCGCTCATCGCAATGGCTGAACCCTGCCGAACCAGCCAAACCATGCCCCAAGCGAAAATTGACTCCAAAAAAGTTACTTGTGAGCGTTTGGTGGACTAGTGCTGGTGTCGTTCACTACAGCTTTCTTAAATCTGGCCAGACGATAATGGCAGATGTCTATTGTCACCAACTGCAAACCATGATGGAAAAGCTAGCTGCTAAACAACCAAGGCTGGTCAATCGCTCTAGGCCACAACTGCTTCATGATAACGCTAGACCACACACTGCACAACAGACGGCTACCAAATTAGAGGACCTTCAATTGGAATGTCTAAGACATCCACCGTACTCTCCGGACCTTGCTCCAACAGATTACCATTTTTTTCGAAATTTAGATAACTTCTTGAAAGGGAAAAAGTTCAACTCCGATGGGGCAGTCCAAACCGCCTTCAAAGAATTTATTGAATCCCGTCCGAATGGTTTTTTTAGTAAAGGGATCGATGAACTACTTATGAGATGGCAAAAGTGCATAGATAGCAATGGTACATACTTTGATTGAATAAATATATTATATTAAAAAAATGGACTTTATGTTCCTCCCATACAAAACGCCAATTTCATGTAAGGACCTAATATTAGGCCACGGACCTGAAAAAAATAATAGCTTACGCATGGTATGTAATTCCCTGTGATTTTTATGTTTCTTCGTGTTATTTTCACTTGATTTCACTACACAAGACGGCATTATTTATTAATTTTCTTTTATGTGAGTCTGTCGCTGGTGCTCGTCAAGAAATGACGGCGGTTTGTCTTACCTATGGTGCATCTGTGTGAGTGCAGGTCGTGTACAAACAAATGAAATTGTCTGACCTTGCACGCTTCACATTTGTTTACGGCAACGCTTCGTCCGTATTTTTTTGTTTGTCCATGTATTGTGTATTATAGTAATTTTTATCTAAAACGTTATGTGACATACCCAACTAGCAAAGCGGTGATAAAAAATTAGCTTTTATCACTGAACAGTGTTACTAAAGTCGCATATTAGTAACGCTTATGACAGCTTGAGATATATGAGTTATTTTTATCTCTCTTTAGCTGTATAGGTATATACAATCAAATAGTGATATTAGGCTATGATATAAACGTTTACTGGGCTGTTTTTTACAACATATATATCACAGCTGTTAAATAAACACACTAACATCGTTAAAGAACAGTTATGCTGCACAATAGGACCACATGCAGCTAATATGACGCAAAATAAAACTAATGTAGCTCCACAATCACAAATATACAGCCAGTGTTATATTCATAACTGTTGAAGCTAAACTGCGATATAGTAGTGTCACGGAAGCTGCAATGTCTCAAATATGCTTTATAAGAGTGTTTATTATCACCAGTGTTAAATAAGTTATACTGTTACTTTATTAACACTCAATAAATGTAATGCTGTGTTAGCAGCGCTGATATATCACTATGATATTATAACATTTCCATATCCAATATAACGCTAAAAAGATGTAAATCTGTTCACAGAAACACTATTACTAAGCTTCAGACAGAATAAAATGGGTTTCCGTCCATGGCCATTCCATTCTTTTAAGTTTCTTGAAATTATTTTTATTTATAAAACAGTCCACATCCATAACAACCACCATATTTCTGAAAAAAAAAACATTGAGGAGGATGGAAAGGTTTATTTTACTGCTCCTGAGGTACCCTAAATATCGTCATGGCTGCAAGATGCAGTATATCGTCTATATAACAACACCCTTAAACTCTAACTAGTTACATATGTATGTCTTCACAAAAACTTGGTAAATAAATTTATATTTATTTGATTAAATATTGCTATTTAGAGGGGGGCATAAAAAAATCATGAATGTTGCACTACTAATTTATCAATAAAATTACAAGCGCATGTGGAATTGACACACTAATGACTTATTACACCCACTTCTAAGATTCATAAATAAAATGGATGATGGAACTTATTATTATAAAGATTACTTTATAATAACAAGTCCTGGATCTCACATAGATTCTACGCACTCAAATTGTGAACACAGAACAAGTGTTAATGCAGAATCACAATCACTGATATACAACTAAATAGCTCGATATTAGTGTAGCTATGCCCTTTATGTTGCTTGATTGTGATATAGTAGAATTAATATCACTGATATGACTCCAAAATGTAAGAAATAACACAGATATGTCACGAATATGTATCCAAGTAGTTCTAAGCGACGTTAAAATACAGCTACTATATCACTTAATAGCCATAAAAGTGGGGCCAAATCCCAATGATATAAGCTGTTCTATCAAACATATACGACTATTTATGTGACAGATATACAGCTATTTTAGCACATGACTGCTAGTTGGGATACCCATTAATACAATACTCGTATAAAGTTAGGTATATGTTTGAAATAATTCTAAAAGTAACAACAAAAGACAGTTCTTAATAATAGCAATACTGACATTTATTTTCTCACAGTTTTTACGTCAAAAGAACTTTAATAACCAATAAATTGTAATATACTACTAACTGTGCCTGCGAACTACATTTCGCATTAAGAATTGTCAAAAAAATTTTGGAGTGGGCCACTCTTTACTAATAACAACTAATGCATGACAACTAGTGCATAAAATTTTATTAGCAGGATAGGTATTATACTCGTAGTGGATAATAGAAAATAATTAACATTTTCCACTACGAGTAGGTATATTCTATGTAAATATTTACAAAGTGGATTATTTTTGCTCATTAGTGTATTTTTTCTATTTTCTTCATTAGATAGTCTCTTATGTGCAAAATAACAACTAGACCAGCTGTTCATAAATTATCTTGTTCAATGTATCGGCATATCCTATAATGATAACAATAGCCTACTTTCCCCATCACTAAGTATAATTGAATTGGTGTTACTAGGGGCTCTTCTGGTTGCAATTCAGGTGAGATTCTTGCTAATGTTAATTATGTAAAGTGGATTATGCTTTTGAGGAAAATTCCACCAGTTTGTTGAAATTATGTTAATGTAGGTCATTCAGTGTGATAATATGTTGTCACACACAACTAGTGCGGTCCCTAACTGTCGTGCTGCGTGATTTCACAGCTAAACATTCTTGTTATAAATGTAAGGTTCAGTGGTAGGACGTAGGTTGAATGAAAAAATTACACTTATGGTATTTATCCAAATGTCCGGATAATGATATAGTAACGATTCGCATAATTTGAATCGTAGGGTCGTTTCTAGACGTCACAAAAGTGAATAACAATTTAAAATGCCGGACATCGACAGAGGTTAATCTGTCTGTAGGTAAGTAATTATACCACCGTACCTACTACATTGTGAAGAATCGATTATTTTCTCCGATTAATTGATTAAGATAAAGCCATGATGGATTTACTTTGTTCCGTCGGTTGCATTAATTTTAACAATTCCTTCTTGACTGTAAATGGTTATGAATCATTTCCTATTTCGGATGGTTTGGGAACGACACAGTTACGACAGCTTAGTAATTAATTAATGTCGAATAACTTTGACGTCGCGTTGACGTGAACGGAACGGGTCAGAGAGGATTATCCTTTCGTTTATACCCGTGCCCGCGTCTTCTGGAGGAGTCAGCAAGACTTTAAACGTCGTCTTTTGTGAAAGAGCTAACAAGCTCGGTTATTAGGAAATGCGACAATAGTCGCATAATGGAGGCAAAGTCTGTTAATCAGACATACTCGTACCTAGCTCGAATGCACCCGTTTCGGCACATTTATTGCCTGAGATATGTCTCGTGATTCTTTTTTACTAACATGGGGCTTAGACAAGTGACGATCGTTTCATAGCGAAACGATAACTAAATTCGTCATCGCCACTGTGATAACGAAAACAAATTCCTAGCCAACAACGTAAAGATTAGCGATCGCGGTGTGTCGAATTGTTCTATAAGAAAACAACATATTGGTTACCTAAGTACTCAAAACAGAGAAATGGAAAAGAAATGGTCAAATAAATGATTAAAATTAATATATTCATTTCATTTTAATGAAAAACGAGTTGTTTTATGTAGTATATGAAAGTTATGAAAAAAACATTTCCTTGCGCATCAATTTGTCTACCAACTGACATATCGATGGCTTTGATCGATTCGCCGCGTTATTTAGCGATGGCATATGTCAACCCCATACATTTTGTTCTTATCGAACTTCGTTATCGTTTTTGAATAAAATTGTCACAAATTGTCACTTTGTCTAGGGCAGAGTTTTGTTCCAATTCAACCAATTGCTACAAACTATATATTGGAAATATTTATATTAAAATTAGGGTATTTTGCCCTAGGTGGCACGGCTTGATCTAAAAAACTAGATGTCAAGGTTATCTAGTGAAAACCCGATTTGTCTAGTTGGCCTAGGGACAGATCTAGATGAGACGAACGGACGGACGAACATTAGTACGGAAGCGTTACCAAACAAAGTTTGGATCGCGCTAAAAATAGGAAAGGACCGGAAATGAGAGAACTTGAGAGAACTTACCATTAAGTTGAAATGTACTTTCAGGACTCTTTCATTGGGATAGGGGACGAAAAGATCCAGAGCAGCATTGCGAAATCCATAGTAGTGTGATTTCCTGTATTGATCAAGGTTTCGTAGTGAATGTTATAGAAAGAAACTAGCATCGGTTGATAGCGACCCCTCCATAAACCGAGTTTTAACTCAACATAACTTTGCATTTCTTCTCACAGTTTACATTTTTTTAAATTATTGAAGTAGGTAGCAGACACTAGACATAAATAATAAAATTATTTTACTAGATTTTTATTAAATATTTACTTACTGTTATGTTTATTTTATCAAGTGCTTTTCATCAGATACAAGTACTTTGCTGATACAAAACCATGTAAAATAATAGGTAGCTATCATTCGTAAGAGTTAGTATGACTTTTTCAATACTATTTATATGGTGTCCTGAACTATAGACATAAGCTTAAAGTGATATTTAGTTTTATTTACATTGCATCTTATAGAAGCGCATTTCTAAGTTATCAAAATAATAAAGATCTGTGAAAGGAAATACAAAAATGGGATAATAAATCTGTAACGTTTCTACAAACAGTGAAATGAAAGTATTACTTTACAAACTATTTTTCAAATCCTACGCTAGAAGTTTAGTAAGCAGTTATTCAAATAATATGGAAAAGGGATCGTATAGCGGTCGCCTTTGTATTACTTATAGTCTTTTGAACTACAAGAACAAAAAGATGATAATAATCTACTATTTGAACGTTGTGCGAAAATAGTTTTGTGGTGCTCAGGTAATCTGCATACCTATACAAAATAGTAAAAGTACAGCAGCCACTGTATTTTTTAAAAGGCCAAATTTTTTCCTATTTATTACAGTGTTCAATTACAAAACACATTCGCTGCCTTAAAATCTCACCAAATGACTTAAAAGGCAAGCACAAAAAAAGGTGAATTTTGTAATTTTATCACCCGATAATGCATGTTATTGTCTCAGAAAGAACAAAAAATATAAAACGTATTAGTTCTAAAACACAAAATAAATAACCGATTAAATGGCGCCAGTCCTTTTCTTTGGGTCTATTTGTAATCTCGCGGTAACCACAAAAAACCAAATACCTTGCAAGCTTTGAAAGTTAGCATATAAAAAGAAATTGCCAATTTGGGATTAAATGTAAAACGAGTACAATTCGTGCATCGCTTGGAAGGTGGTCATTTCGGCGAACTATATCAATGTTACATGTTAAAATATTTTTTTTGTGAAAACAGAGCATACTTTTTTGATTTCTAACGAAATGGGAGCTAACTAACAATATGACATTACCATTGCGCCTCCTATTATTAGCTAAATAGGTTCTTACATTGGAATCCATGCACCTACACCTACTGTGGTATGTGTGTGTTTTTGCCTTCATTTTATGTTCACATTTTTACATATTTTCGTTGATAACCAGAATAATCCCTTTAAAATAGACATTATAATTAAATTATTCACGACATTTTGATTGATCGGCGTGGAAGCATTTAATGATGATAAAAGGGCCTCAATATTCGGTTAATGGTTTTTGAATGAACGTCCTCAATATTTTACTGTCGATCTGCAAATCAGTGTTAATCAAAATATAATTTCGCCTTAACTCATTCATTAGGATAAATAGAAAAAACATAAAATACGGATATTTTATTTCATTTAGGTTCTATTATGACTATGCCAATAGCTACGTTATTGTGTCCTTAGCTCTGATCTTTCCACACTGCTAAGATTATTGTCCACCATTGGGAGATTCACCTTAGAAAATTTATTATGTTGATATTCGCTATGGCAAAACAGGTGTTACTTCATTTAATACCCTAACGGCCATTTTATGGTGACATTGAAGAATTGATGGCAGTAATAAGAGTGATAAAATACCAAGTAAGAGTCATTTATGTCATATGCAGTGCCTTAGTCAAGAAATCATTGACACTGTAACTATATTAAATCTGATGTAAAATTAAACATCTCGATAAACATACCTTCCTTTTCACGTTTCTCAGAATTATTCTATGAATGGGCTACACTACATAGGAATTTTCTATCTAAGATAAATGACAACTCATGAATACAAAAAATAACATAATTAGCAAACCCGATCCTATTGGGTCTAAAATTTCACCAAGCTAAGGGTACGTCCCTCGTTAATTCTAACCGCGCCAATGCCTAAAAATAAATTAAAGAAAGACTTCTTCGTGATCTTAACCATTGCTTCAGAGTTCAAGGTATTGAAGTTATGTTTTCAATGGTTGGTAATAATTTTTTATACATACGTATACGAGTACTTTAAAATCATAGCTAATGGATAAATCTGATGTAGAATTAACCACATTGGTTTAATTACATAAGTTTTAACCGAACATTTTCTTGTAAAAAAGTTATGATTCCAAAATAATATACTTACCGAAAAAGTTAAAAAAAATATTGGACGTCTTTCTTTTACAGAAATTCACATGGGTGAAATTGCCAAGTTTTCTAGAATCTATCGTTAATTTACTCGGTCACCACAATTTTGCAAGATTTGACCGAATAATCCATTTTTAATAATTGTTTCATTCGTGTGGGCTTTGTTACCTTTCAGATAAAACTAGATAGATAGATATAGAGACACATGTGTACATTATGTATATGTATCTACGTATATGTGTCTCTAGGTGGTGGTGGTAGGTGAACTATGTGAATTTCTGTAAAAGAAAGACGTCCAATATTTTTTTTTACTTTTTCGGTAAGTATATTAAAATAGATAGACTCACAAACGTTTTACATTTAAAACTGTGTGTGACTCACGCAGCATAAAGTTGTTGAACTTCACAAAAACGATGTCGTCTCAAGGTGGATAATCACGCATCTACTCTACATACTATTTGAAAAAAATAACATGTGTAGATCATTTAATACGAAGCATTCGCAGCCACTTTTGAACCCTTCATATACATATTGCTACTCCCTTTTTTATTTTGGAAGAGGGGAAAATGCATTTAAGTATCCCTCGTGGTCGAGCCTAACCACGACGGTATGTGGGACTCCCCGGACCGATTCGGCCTAGACCTACCCACTAAAAACCCCCAGCAGCTCCTCCATCCGTCGCAGGACAGGGGGAGGGGACAACAGCGAGGCCCTGTTCCCGCTGACCCCCTGCCTGTGAGTCGTCCGTTGCCGGACTCCCGACACGTCAAAGGCGCGTGGCTCCATTGCTTTTTCATGGGAGCAGATGGTGTGCGCCTCTTTTTCCCCGGAACTTCCCGGCACTAGGTGCCTTGGGGCTGGGGTCTATTTATTATGCTGGGCACTTTCCCTACCGCGGCCGCCTCCTCCTGTAGGAGGGGGGCCTCGACGATGTCCTCGGTGACCTCCATCTCCGCCTCCGCCATTAAGGTCCCAGGCTGCGGTCTTAGCGCTGCCCTCCTCTTCCTTATTTATGAGCATCTTGGGAGCAAAACAAGTCTTACCCCCTAGGTGGTGGTCCGCCGGCTTTCCAGCCGCTGTGCACAATGGGCATTTGGACCTTGTGCCCGGCCTCTCCACACAACGTGCTATCTGTTCTCCGATTATATTTTTGCAATGAAATAACATGTTTTATATATAAAAGGAGAATTTCCCATCTGTAGACGCACGCACAGCCGTAACCGCTAATGGTAGAAACGTGAAATTTAGACAGATATAATTCAAAATGCGGACGCATTTTATATACACGGTTATTTTTTTATCACCCTGGAAAATTTTAGGGACGCTTCAGGACACATCCAATATTATATAAAAAATAAAAAAAATCAAATAAAAAATTAAAAAAAAAAAAAAAAAAAAATCTCTAAAAATGCTGCTCTCAACTAGTGCAGAATTTTTTGTATTTTTTAAAAAATTTATATAAAATTAAGGAGGGGGGTTATTTTTTTTATTTATATTTAAATTATTCTAATATCATGTCGTGAAGCGTCCCTTAAATTTTCCAGGGTGATAAAAAAATAACCGTGTATAAAAGGCATTTAAAAAAATTTTAACCCTGAAGGGATAAAATAGGGGTTGCAAGTTTGTATGGAAAATGTATGGAAAATGTATGGAAAATGTATGGAAAATGTATGGAAATCTTTAAATTGGCAACGATTTTGATAAAACTTGAGATTCATGCTCTTAAGGGCCCATGGCGCGAAAAATAGCAAAAAGGCCGTTGGCGTTTTTGATATTTTACGTTAACGTTCCAGTTAACTGACCGGAAATAAATAAATTTAAATTCTTAAATTATGTGTCTACACAATCACCGTCACCATTTATCAAATTTACATACCATTTCGTTAAAAAATAGCATCAATTTTACTTAAAATTTAGGTTACACCCACATACCGTTCGTGATTTTTAGCTTCATTAATTAACCCTATTATATTTTAGTTTAACAAATATATAGAACAAAGGTAAGTAAAACACTGACACCGTGGTATTTTTTTGAATTATCGTACATTGATTTTTATTTGAATTTTTTAACATACATTTATCGATGTTCTTACAAATACTTGGCTCGGGCGCGTCGAAATTCAGTGTGCAATCAAGACTCGAAGTGAGAGCACGTCGCTTTGAGCTAGCTCCCGGTCGCGTAATTATTTGTGTATGTATACGACGCGAAGTCCTACGGAGTAATCGGAGAAGTTGATAACTAACAATTTTGTTATTTGTGGCTGCCGTACGAAAAACCTTCAACCTTTTTACAAGCTTTTATTTATCTTTTGCATGTTCGGGTCTAATCTTGCGAGTTAAATTTGACTCACTTCCCGGTTTCCGATTAAGCTGAAATTTTGCATGCATATGTATAAATATATTATGATGACGACATGGAGCTGATCTGATGTTGGAGCTGAAGGGTGGCCATAGGAACTCCGCAATAAAACGACATAGCCCCATCGAATTTGAGCTCGTTTGATTCGTATTGACGAGTACTTTGGACCTATGTGGTAACCAGGGTCTGATGCTGAAGCTGGAAGGTAGCCATAGGAACTCCGCAATAAAAGGACACAACCCCATCGAGTTTGGGCTCGTTTGATTCGTATTGACGAGTACTTTGGACCTATGTGGTAACCAGGGTCTGATGCTGGAGCTGGAAGGCGGCCATAGGAACTCCGCAATCAAACAACGCAACCCCATCGAGTTTGGGCTCGTTTGATTCGTATTGACGAGTACTTTGGTCCTATGTGGTAACCAGGGTCTGATGCTGGAGCTGGAATGTAGCCAAAGGAACTCCGCAATAAAACGACAGAACCCCGTCGAGTTTGGGCTCGTTTGATTCGTATTAACGAGTACTTTGGTCCTATATGGTAACCAGGGTCTGATCCTGGAACTGGAAGGTGGCCATAGGAACTCCGCAATCAAACAACGCAACCCCATCGAGTTTGGGCTCGTTTGATTCGTATTGACGAGTACTTTGGACCTATGTGGTAACCAGGGTCTGATGCTGGAGCTGGAAGGTAGCCATAGGAACTCCGCAATAAAAGGACACAACCCCATCGAGTTTGGGCTCGTTTGATTCGTATTGACGAGTACCTTGGTCCTATATGGTAACCAGGGTCTGATGCTGAAGTTGGAAGGTGACCAAAGGAACTCCGAAATAAAACGACGCAACCCCATCGAGTTTGGGCTTGCTTGATTCGTATTGACGAGTACTTTGGACCTATGTGGTAACCAGGGTCTGATGCTGGAGCTGGAAGGTAGCCATAGGAACTCCGCAATAAAAGGACACAACCCCATCGAGTTTGGGCTCGTTTGATTCCTACTGACGAGTACTTTGGTCCTATATGGTAACCAGGGTCTGATCCTGGAACTGGAAGGTGGCCATAGGAACTCCGCAATCAAACAACGCAACCCCATCGAGTTTGGGCTCGTTTGATTCGTATTGACGAGTACTTTGGACCTATGTGGTAACCAGGGTCTGATGCTGAAGCTGGAAGGTAGCCATAGGAACTCCGCAATAAAAGGACACAACCTCATCGAGTTTGGGCTCGTTTGATTCGTACTGACGAGTACTTTGGTCCTATATGGTAACCAGGGTCTGATGCTGGAGCTGGAAGGTAGCCAAAGGAACTCCGCAATATAACGACACAGCCCCATCGGGTTTGGGCTTGCTTGATTCGTATTGACGAGTACTTTGGTCTTATATGATTTTTCTTGATGAGTACTTTGAGCCTAGCCTAGATAATATCCATACGCAAACCCATCAATTTCTTTTGTGCGACCTTCCCCAATTTAGGTGTCAAATGAAAGAGCTTGAATTGTAGAATGAATTGTAGTATATAGTATATTCTGAAAGACAATCTAATCCAAGATGGCCGCCGTCACAAATTGACAGATTATTTTTATGTACAATCCCCACAATATGGGCCTGTATACATATAGGGTATCAAATGAAAGTTCGTAAAATACAGTACACCATGAAAAAAACTAAAACAAGATGGCCGCTATCACAAAAGATTTTTTAAAACAAGCTTTTATTTTAATGCCCTAAAATAAGAAAATAAACTTTAATTTATTTTTTATTACAATCTAGCGAATGGCTTCAATGCACTAAAAAGTGCGTTGAGCACAAGAAAATATTCATTTCATATTTGTTTATTACTAAATTATTATATGTATATTATATAAAATAATTGTAGATACAACTAACAATAAAGAACTCGGTAGTCATTCAAATATTTCGTATTATTTGAGCAATTAGTTTTAAAAAAGATTTTTTAAAAACAAGCTTATATTATAATGCCTTAAAAGAGGAAAATAAACTTTAATTTATTACAAGATATATTTTCTTATAAAAATATAAAAGCTTGTCCCGAGAATTAAGATAAACAATAAAACAATTTAACTTGATTATTATATTTATTTTTTTGTAATAAATAACGTTTTATACAGCATTGTCATACACACATGACAATGCTGTGCAGTCCTGAAATTTAAATGCATATATGATCCCTTTTTTGAAAAACTCGAATCCGTTATAACTGCTGCCTTACGGAAACTCGGTGTCCTGAACAAGGTGCGTAGGTATTTTGCGCCGGACCAACTATGCCTGTTGTATAAAACTCAGGTTAGGTCTTGCGTGGAATATTGCTCGCAATCCGGCTCCGCTCAGTACCTCCTCGATGCTCTGGACAGATTGCAGCGTCGCGCTATTCGAATAACTGGCGATGTAGAGGCAACTAACACCCTCGAGCCTCTACAACTTCGTCGTGACATCGCCTCTTTTAGCGCTTTTTACCGAATGTTCCACGGGGAATGCTCTGAGGAGCTCTTTAACCTTATCCCTCCCTCTCCATTCCTTAACAGAAACACGAGTAAGGGTCTACGGAGTCATCCTTACACTGTATCCTCCTTTTCACACCGTACCAAGAAATTCCAAGATTCCTTCTTCTTTTTTTTTATTGCTACTAAGTTGGCAAAAAAGCAAACTGCCCACCTGATGGTAAGTGGTATAAGTCACCTATAATACATGTGGCTCCTGTGACATTCACAGTAAAACTGCAACCCCCACAAAGGCCACAGTGTACGTTGCCAACTTGTGACTTAAGATGTAAAGACACGGTACCCAGTAATTTCAGTGCCATATCTTACCCTTCAAACCTGAACACAGCAATGCAAGCACTGCTGCTTTGCGGCAGAAATAGGTAAGACGGAGGTACCCAAGCACACGACCTGGGTACAGAGTCCCCCTCCGGTAAGTCTTCTGTCGTTCATCCCACACTTGGAATTCTCTACCTGCGCACGTGTTTCCTCCATCCTACAACATGGGTTCCTTCAAAAGAGGTGTGAAAAACATCTTTTAGGCCGGCAAGAGGCGGGCAGGTTGGATAATGGATGTCCTCCCTCCTCTATCTGTCAACTCATTTGGGCCTCTTTCACCGGGCGGGAGGAGGTCATTTGCCAGGCCCTCCATAAAAAAATCTGTTTAAGTACCTTGCCCGTATGTATTTACTTGGTAAGCCTTAAATAAATAAATATTGGTAATTCTAAGAAAAAAATATTTGTTTTTTATAAAATAGGTAAATCTTGCGACAAGCTTTTATATTTTATTAAAAACTAGCTGTGCCGGCGAACTACGTTTCGCCATAATAACGGAGAACTTACGTTTCGCCATAATAAAAAATAGTTTACGACTTATTCTCAGACCTACTGAATATACACAAAAAAAAATCATAAAGATCGGTCAAGCCGTTTCGGAGGAGTTTGGTAACAAATACTGTGACACGAGAATTTTATATATTAAATGTATCATGTAATAAATTAAAATTTATTTTCGTCTTATTAGGGCTTTAAAATAAAATCCTAGTGTGGGGCGACGTCTTTTTTAAAATCTTTTTACAATTATTTTATATTTTATCATTTTGTTACCGCATGGCCGCCATTACGAAACTCGACCAAAGTACTCGTCATTACGAAACAAACGAGCCCAAAACTCGATGGGCTTGTGTCGTTTTATTGCGGAGTTCCTATGGCCACCTTCCAGTTCCAGCATCACACCCTGGTTACCATATAAGATCAAAGTACTCGTCAATACGAATCAAACGAGCCCAAACTCGATGGGGTTGTGTCGTTTTATTGCGGAGTTCCTCTGGCCACCTTCCAGCTTCAGCATCAGAACCTAGTTACCATATAGGACCAAAGTCCTCGTCATTACGAATCAAACGAGCCCAAACTCGATAGGGTTATGTCGTTTTATTGCGGAGGTCCTATGGCCACCTTCCAACTCCAGCATCAGACCCTGGTTACCATATAGAACCAAAGTCCTCGTCATTACGAATCAAACGAGCCCAAACTCGATAGGGTTATGTCGTTTTATTGCGGAGGTCCTATGGCCACCTTCCAGCTCCAACATCAGACCCTGGTTACCATACAGGGCCAAAGTACTCGTCATTACGAATCAAACGAGCCCAAACTCGATAGGGCTATGTCGTTTTATTGCGGAGGTCCTATGGCCACCTTCCAGCTCCAACATCAGACCCTGGTTACCATATAGGACCAAAGTACTCGTCATTACGAATCAAACGAGCCCAAACTCGATAGGGTTATGTCGTTTTATGGCGGAGGTCTTATGGCCACCTCCCAGCTCCAGCATCAGACCCTGGTTAACATATAGGACCAAAGTACTCGTCAATATGAATCAAACGAGCCCAAACTCGATAGGGTTATGTCGTTTTATTGCGGAGGTCCTATGGCCACCTTCCAGCTCCAGCATCAGACCCTGGTTACCATATAGGACCAAAGTACTCGTCATTACGAATCAAACGAGCCCAAACTCGATAGGGTTATGTCGTTTTATGGCGGAGGTCCTATGGCCACCTCCCAGCTCCAGCATCAGACCCTGGCTACCATATAGGATCAAAGATCTCGTCAATACCAATCAAACGAGTCCAAACTCGATGGGGTTTTGTCGTTTTATTGCAGAGTTCCTATGGCCATCTTCCAGCTCCAGCATCAGATCCTGGTTAGCATATAGGATCAAAGTACTCGTCAATCCGAATCAAACGAGCCTAAACTCGATGGGGTTGCGTCGTTTTATTACGGAGTTCCTATGGCCACCGTCCAGTTCCTTCATCAGATCAGCCCAATCGAAAACCGAGAAGTGGTCAAATCTACATTATACATACAGTGCAAGCTAAATAAATGCTTGTAAAAATAAAAGTTGATCAAACACATCCCTGAATTTACTATAGTATAACACAGTAAATAATAAACACCTATTAAATTCAAAATTAACATCTACGATATTTTGCTAGGCGGCCGTACCGATTGGTGCCGATTGCGCGACCGAGTTCGCTTGTGTGCGTGAGCGACGCACACAAACAGAGACTAGAGAAATTTACCTAAACTAGCTCGGGCTCGCGCGGATGGTGGGCCCTTAAAAACATTTTACTGAATACGTGTATCATGGTTTTTTGGAATTCACCCCCTTAGGGTGCAAACTAGGGGTTGAAAGTTTCTATGGAAAAAAATTAAAATCTGCTCCAATTTCTATGAAATTTATTATCCGAGCTAAATATAAATATCTGTCTGTAAATAACCTTCTATATACCTACCTAAAAGGCTACAAAATTATTTTTCCTACGGGAAAATATAAAATTCCCACGGGAAATCAATAATAACGCGTTTGAAGCCGCGAGCGGAAAGCTAGTGTTTTATACATTTGGATTGTAAAATTTTCAAAACTTTGCAGTGTCGGTGTCGCTGTGGACTCGGGGCTGCGGCATTCTAATGGAGGTCCGTAATGGAGGTCTGGTATTAGTCTGGTCTTCCTCGGGGCTCATTTTGCAAGTCGAAGCTCCTACTACGAACACAATTAAAAACCAAAAACGCACGATGTGCATTCTTCATCCGGATTCTGATTCGTTTGTTTGTGTTTGCTACGTAAGTTTCACGTTAGAGATCATATTATTCAAATATTGCTCTCATTTTCAATTTATCTATCCTTACTATAAAAACTGAATGAAAAATTATCGAATTTCAAACAATGTTGTAGGTAGGTACATACCGTTTTTTATATATCGAATATTATACTTATCGAGTAAAAAAAGTTTCACTCTGGAATGGCAGTTTTATATGTCGAATATTATAGTTATCGAGTAAAAAAAGTTTCACTCTGGAATGGCAGTTGAAGTTTAATTTTAGTTGGCAAGTACACCCTAACATCGCTTTCATATTTAGATCCCCCATTATTTAACTCAAATCGGTCTAAATAAAATCAATTGATATAAAATCAGGGACAAAACCACAGACATATATTTCAACTTTTATGCATGTCCGTAGATAAATTGTTTACATGTCAAAAATACAAATCTACATCAAATCACCTCCTGAGTGTCAAAGGTTGATTTTATAAAAAAAAAACAATTTATGTTTTAGAAAAATGGCAAATCCATGCTGGCAAACATTAAAAAGTACTCGTACATTAAATACTACCTATTGCAATTTATGGGGGATGCTTAGTAGTTCTAACATCTAGTCATTAAAGAATATTACATTTTATTTGCAGGAAATAATAAAAACTAACACGAAGTACGCATAGAAATTAAAAATAAGCTTTTCCACGATCATTGCTCAAAATAAAATAAAAAATGTCTCACAAATGTCGTGTGATGCTATTTGCACATTCCTTTTGGCGATGGGTGACATGGGCTAAGCATAATATTGAAAACATCTACTTATCGTGTTTATTTTTGTGTGTAGCTAATAAATAAAAATATAGCCAAGCTAGAATGAATGATAACTACTGTAATGAACCTGGGTATTTGTAGAGCGATTTCGTCCAAGCTGTCGATGGGCTCGCTGAGTGGCCGCTCGAGCAGGCGCGACGGCACGGTTATTGTGTCTGAACTCATGTTTCGTCTGTTGCGTGGAGTGTTTCTGCTGCACTTCTTTCGCTTCTCCTCGGCACGTTGCAGATTGTGAAATCGGAAGAAGAACATCGACATTATACTTTTTGCAATACACTATGTTTCTGCGCGTTGTCAATCTTTTCAAGTGCCAGACGAAGCGTCTCACTGATAATGTTCATCAAATTACTTTCCGGATCACTTACACGATTCATCAATGATTCATAAGTTAATTTGGTAGAAGATAAGACATAACACCTATTTTGCGTATAAGTACTCGTAGGTATAGTTAATTAATAAAAAACAAATTTAATTTTGATTATGGCGGTATGTTCACTTAGCGGGCAGCAAAAATATAGTTTCCGATATCTTTGATGAAATAAAATCATGTTTTGTTTCAACACCATTCGATTTTTGTTACCTTAAGAATAAACATAACGAAAGACATCTAACATAGTTACACTGTGGCAATATATGGGGAAATAGCGATTCAGAGGTATTCACGTAAACATCTATGTCAACCTAGTTGGATGGAGTGTGGGTTTGTTTAAAACGACGTATTTAAATTACAAATGCTGTTTCTTTAGGCTTTCGTGCATGACCCGTCTCTCTCGTCTCACTTCAGAGTACGCCTCTCAGCTGTATTTCTCATTAGTGACAAGTGTCTTGGAAAGTTCTGCGTCCACGACAATGCTAGTTTTGTGCTAGATATCCTAGAATTATGATCTTTTACGGCTTAATTGATGCCGTTATAAATGAAATTCATTCTGCATTGGGATTACGCAGCTTTTAGTTTGAATTCAACTATTAAAGCAAGCAATAATCACTTTTGTTTCTCATTGTTTTGTAATTGAGTGTGTGTCATTTATAGATTTTAATAATAGTTAATCTGCTATTTTATTTACTAAGAATTATTGTACTATCAGTAATAGGTACGTGTAAGCCTTAAATCTAAAGATGAACTTTGCAATACATTTATTTTTAACTCATGGCAATAATGTCATTATTCGTTTATATACTCGTACTTAAGTAGTACGTGTAGATAAATAATTTAGTTAATAGTTCAATAATCATCTCATTTCAACGAGATCATCATAGAAACCGTATTAGATGCTTATCAAACTTTGCCAATGATATTCAACCTAATCCTGAAAAACATTATGTTCTTACGATGGATATGAATAAAGTGAATTGGTTTTGAAGAAATTAACGTTGTATAAGAAGTGCCTTCAAATGACTACGGGGAACGTTAAATCGCCGCCATAAACTGATTTTACAGTACCAACAAGGAAATAAATTACAAAATAAAATCATGGAAAATTTTGAAATAAGTTCTTTAAACTTGGAAACTTAATTTTGTAAAAGCATTTTTATACCTTTGAAGTGGATGCCAAATAACATTTTTAAGAGATCATCGCTTGGCACCGACATCAAAATAAAAATGTAATGGTGTGCGTATTCCTACATTATTTTTGTATTTTAAGTGTTTTTGAAGTCGGTCTTAAATTTTTGCAAAAAAACAATATCTTCCTTGTGAATTAAATGCCAACTCCCCGAAGTACCTTGAATGAATACAACTAAGGGTCAATTCCATACGTGCCTAATATTGCATTTAAAAAACTAACTTAAATCCTGAAAGTTACGGATCCCTCTATCATTAGCTCGGCTCTTGACTATCAGACGCAAATACTTGAATAGCTTTGGAATAAAACATGAAACACGTTGAACGTGTCTATAAAATTAAAGGGTTTCCCCTTGATTTATCCAAGGTTCCATCATCAGATCCTGACCTGATGACCATGAGACTGCCAGAAAAGTATACCCTTTCAAACACAAAACGAATTTTCCAAATCGGTTCAGGCGTCTTCGAATAATCGGGGAACATACATAAAAAATAAAATCATAAATGGTGTCAGGCGTTTTTTTTCGGAAGTTATTATATATTTTTAGTTTCGTTATTTCTTAGGATGTTGTCGCCTTCGCTGCGACAACATCCTGAGGATGCTACGTGGAGTGGCGAAATGCGCCGAATCAGTATTTGCATGTTGGTGTGGTACTAATTAGTGATATTCCTTTGTCGCATGCGATTGAGGGAGGGCTGGCGGTGCATCATTGGCCTGCGTAGTTAGTACCAACTACCGACATTTTTTGTCGGAAGTTTTGCTATATAACTACTCCTTAACAATTCAAAAATTAAAGATTCCGATAAACTGAGAACCTCCTCCTTTTTTAAAAAGGAGGAGGTTGTATGTTCGACTGTATCAATTTTTTTTATACATATATGTTTACCGATTACTCGGTAGTTTATGTTTTTAAAGTCGTTTTTGTCGAAATTTTTTGTTAAAACAATTTGAAGTCGGTTAAAAACTATCAAATTCTGTGTATGTGCTGCGTGAAAATAGTTGATCGCTGCAAATAGTCACAAAATACCTACTTGTTAGCATCGGTTGGTCGTTGATAATGGAATGTTAAGTTGCCTTATCAACAAGTAATTAATGTTAACTGAGTATAAGATATTCTTAAGACATGTTTTCAGAACGTGTATTTATAAAATGTTCTATTTCAGGACTATTGCATAAATTATTATTATAATAACAGAAATCATTACGATTGTAAATGAAATTTTAACGCAAACCTATTTTGGGTGCTTTCAGAACTTTTCTGTTTAAATTTCATTGTTCGAAACGACATATCGAAGTTTCAAATGTCAGATATAATTTTCTATTCTACAGGACGATAAACTTATTTCGCATAATATTAATTGTGCTTTAAAAAAACAGTGACACGCATTTGAAATTGTTGTTGTTTTTTGAAAGAGGTTTTGTTTATAATGATTTACATTTTTAATATTACCAAAGATCGAAGTAATCGTTTACAACATATTTTATTTTTAGACGTAGTAGATTAGGTACTTAAGTAATGGTATTCGAAGAGGTCGCGGTCTCCGATATAAAACGAAAAAGGAAAATTGAAATTTGACATGTACAAACAAAATTATTTATAAAACTTGCCAAAATACGAAAATAAAATAAAACAAATTTCTTTTTAAGCTAATCAGGGTGCAAGTGTGAGCATGCCTATTTTAAGCGTATCCCTTTTAATCTTCCCATATTATAAGCTAGACTAAACAGTCATTTCCAGGCGACTGTTTGTTAGCTTATAGATAGAATAATATTATTATTTATACATTGCTGTTGGACGTTATTATAAACATGTGACTGAGTGATATAGAATCCTTAAAACTGTTTCTTAAAGTAGCATTTGATATTCTTCTACCAAACTAATTGTAGTTTTGTGAGTTTCTATGAATGATCCGAGTTTAACAAATCCATTTTTGTGTGCTTATTTGTTTAACGTGCACACATTTAATCCACACTGACTAACCATAGAGTAACCATTTTATGATAATTAGTAAAATACCGTTTTTCCACTGCAGCAACACAATGACAACAACGACGGCTCCCGGCGAAGCAAAAATGTAAGAAGTTATACGACTTATACGTAACATTTTCAGTATTAGAAACCTGTTACAAACCTTTATCCAAAATAATACTTTAATTTGCCATACTCATTATGTATTCGTTCACCATAAGCGTTTAATCGTAGTGTTCACTTTGGTATTATAATTATGTATATGTCGTGGCCAGATTGTAAACTTGATCACTTCATGATGTGGCCGAACATTTCATGAAATGGTTAGCTAAATGAGCATATCGTTTAAACGTCAACGTTTAATGATTACGTTTGTGAGCAACTCAGAGCTAGTGGGGGCTGGTTTTGCAGGAAAACACGTTCCGTTTAGGGTTAAAAGGATATTTATTGAAAAATGTAAGAAAACCAAAACACTTATACAATATTTCAAAAACTCCACTGACAAGCCAAACGTCAAAGAGAAAAAACCTTAAAACAATAATAAAGTAAAAAAATATTTTACAAAAAATAAAACAAATATTTTAGAAACGATGATCTAGCAAGTCTTAAAATTTGGCACCGACTTCAATATAGAAGTGTGATGTTGTCTGTAACTATTGTTATATTATTTTTAACTTTTCAGTGTTTTTGAAGACGGTTTTTATTTTTTGTAAAATATTTTTTATTTTAAACTTTTTAGTGAATGAAATCTGTTTAGTGAAAGAAACCCTAATTAAATACCAGCTCACCTATTAGTGTTGCTCTCAATTTTTATGGGATCAGATTCGGGATAAATTGGCGTTTTGCCATACTTGGCCACTTTGATCTCAAATATCTCCTCTATGGTTAGGAATTCCAAATTCAAATTTATACAGCTATTTACTCATGTATTTGTTTCGAAAATTATTATTCACTTGTTTTGTTCTCAATTGTTTTTTTTTCTTTGCGTCACTCAGTTTACAAAATGGAAAACTTGAAATATCGCGTTATTTACGAGTACGAGTTCCACCGTGGCACCAGTGCTGCAGAAACGGCTCCAAGGATTAATGATGTGTATCGCGAAGGTGCCGCAAAAGAGAACACAGTGCGTTTTTGGTTCCAACGTTTTCGTTCTGGAAATTTCGGCCTGCAGAACAAGCCAAGCCCCGTGGACGGCCGGCGACCAAAGTTGATAATGAGAATTGAAGGCTATTGTGGAAGCGGATCCATCGCAAACCATTAGCTGCAGGCTGTGGTGTTAGTGATAAAACTGTTTTAATGCACTTGAAGCAAATTGGGAACGTGAAAAAAGCTTGAAAGGTGGGTACCTCACGATTTGAGTGAAGCAAATCAACAAACGCACGTTGACTGCTCCGTTGCATTACTCAACCGGCACAATAATGAAGGGATTTTAAATCGAATCATTACTTGTGATGAAAAGTGGGTCCTGTACGATAATCGGAAGCGCTCATTGCAATGGCTGAACCCTGCCGAACCAGCCAAACCATTTCCCAAGCAAAAATTGACTCCAAAAAACTTACTTGTGAGCGTTTGGTGGACTAGTGCTGGTGTCGTTCACTACAGCTTTCTTATATCTGGCCAGACGATTACGGCAGATGTGTATTGTCAGCAACTGCAAACCATGAAAGCTAGCTAGCTAGGAAAAGCTAGCTGGTAAACAATCGAGGCTGGTCAATCGCTCTAGGCCACTGCTACTTCATGATAACACTAGACTACACACTGCACAACAGACGGCTACTAAATTAGAGGAGCTTCAATTGGAATGTCTAAGACATCTACCGTACTCTCCGGACCTTGCTCCAACAGATTACCATTTTTTTCGAAATTTAGATAACTTCTTGAAAGGGAAAAAATTCAACTCCGATGGGGCAGTCCAAACCGCCTTTAAAGAATTTATTGATTCCCGTCCGAATGATTTTTTTAGTAAAGGTATCGATGAACTACCTATGTGATGGCAAAAGTGCATAGATAGCAATGGTACATACTTTGATTGAATAAATATATTATATTAAAAAAACGACTTTATGTTCCTCCCATACAGAACGCTAATTTCATATGTAAGGACCTAATATTAGTGAAAGAATTTTTCAAATCGGTCCAGTAGTTTCGGAGCGTATTTAATAAAAACATACAAAAATATAAATCTTTCCTTATTATAATATTAGTATAGATTATTGTATCTAAAACAATTGATCGTACTAATGTAGTATTAACCATGGAATGCGGCCCACATGGTATGGTGCTTTTGTAACTAGAAGTTATTAGATCTGATCGTGTACCTGCGGATCAAAACAATTTTCATAAGTTAGAGTTGAAGTTTCTGATACGCTTTCGCTGATACTTGGTAGGTACATAGTTACGACAAGAATGCACAGTTGACAGAACAAACTACAACTAATGTATAGTTGTAATTTGTCGCTGTTGCGATCCTCGCTTTAGATCTTGATGAACTGAATATTAAATTAGTATGTTAATTTTCTTAAGAGGATCAATATATTGTGTTATACATACCTACCATTTCGTCGTGGTTTTTAGGATTTACTGATGTAAGCATAAAAATTTTTTTATCATTCAGTTCAGTTTGCAGTTTAAATGTCAAACAAATGTACATCGTTTTTTGTTAATAGCTAGTTGATACTTTGTGAACACCTACGCTGTTGATATTCGATCTGTTTTTTAAATATAAATAACTCTCTGGGGTGATTGTTTCACATTGATAACTTCTGTTGTGTGGATTGTTTTGGTCGCTTTGAGTGTGTAAATGTCGTGGCCATATCGTAAAATTGATCATTTCATGACGCCACGTCATGAAATGATCCATTTCATGAAATGGTTGTATATCATGAAATGGTCAACTAAAACTGACCATATCGTTTAAACGTCAACGTTTACTGATATGTTCATCCACGTTTGGCCATATCGTTAAAGTGTTCATGATATCCAAGGCTTTATAAAAATCCTATATAACCATGAAACAAGCCTGCAGCGTGAAAGCAAGCATGCAACATGCAATTTCATGCTTCATTATTATTATTATTTTTGATGCTATCTGTGTTAAAGGGGTATGGGTAAAGTTGGCGTCTTTTTCTTTTTCATTCATGAAAGTTGTAAATTTTGGATGAACAATTCAAAAGAAATAAATTTTATTATAAGTTACACTTTGTCTTGCTTCAGATGACATTCTATATTAATGGCGATACGTTCTACCCTCAAAATGAATGTTCTGTCAGTATACACTCCATGGCATTATCATTTTTCACAACCCAAATTAGGTTGACTAACAATAAGCCGTTAATGAGACATAATTCAAACCATAATTATCCGCACGTATCTTAATCTCAATGTTTTGACGCTGAGTTCTTAGACCTTCCTAATTCTGTTTCAATACAATAATAGATGAGATGGCGAAGGTCATAAACAAAAGTTTAGTGTAAAATGTATCGAAAGCCCTTAGAAGCTCATCTACAAGTTTCAATTTGGTCCTCCGTGAGTTGACTCTATCGCAATTTGTGTCGTAAGTATATTGTGCAACAATAACTTTTGCGTTTACATAACCAACTCTCATATTTACAGCAACAGTTTAGGCACAGATTAGAAATATGCGTATGCCTTAGCAGCAGGCACAAACATTTGGAAACGACGACTGTTGTTTACCATTTTATGGAACATCACTTCAGATCCACTACACCCGCTCTTCGTGACTGAACTGATTACTGCAACAGCACTTGATTTCGGTCTCGGCATACAGGCTTTAATCAAGCCACTTTACATTAGGGTGTGGCACAGTGAAAGTCCTAACTCAGTGAGGCCTACCGGTTTTGATTGTTCTAGTCTTTTGCTACGATCGATTATATTTTGTGTACCGTTTACAAGGCACAACCCAAGACCCGTATGAATATTCATCGTGAGATCTGCAATGACTGCTCACAAATTCTCAATAATAAAAAAAAACAAAGTGCAAAATAATTACTTTTTTAAGTTTTAAGTTAAGGTAAAGTAATGTATTTTACTACCGAAATACAGTATACTGATTAAATGTATACCCAAAATGCTGATTTCACTGTGGCTTGTATCTCTCTACATCGCATTTTTTTCCCTGGTTTATTATTTTAATTTTTACAATATTTTTGAATTTATCTACATGTTACTGCTCTAGTAAGCCGGTCCATCCGGTCCAGGATTGTGTTTAGTCTATCCTCTCTAGCTTACTATTACACCGCTTTTAAGTCTGACCCAAACTTTATTTGGTAATCGTCTATCTGTCTATATCTGTTTGTCGGTTCCATCTAGATCTCGGCCCATCGGCCCCTTAGAGACTTCGAGTTTATCTAGATGATTAGTTTAGCCTAACTTGTAAATTTCTTAGGTCCAACCCTAGAGTTATGCTACCTAGGCTCAAGATCCCATTTTTTTATATTATATGCAATATATGTATCTTGTTGTAGTGTTTTGTTGTTTGTCGTCTTTTGATGCTGAATATGGAAACACTATTGCATGATATAGGATTCAGTGCCTCGCCCTAAAGCCATACCACTAAGTTCAGTGACCCTAAATTCGTTCGACATATTATAGCTTGTAGCACCTCGAAGAATTTATATTTTTTACAAGCTTTTATTTACTTTCACCTGTCCGGTGTTTGTAATGAAATCTTGACCGCCGCAAACTCCGCAAACTCCGCAATAAAATGTTACAACCCCATCGAGTTTGGGCTCGTTTGATTCGTATTGACGAGTACTAAAAACTTGTATTTAAAAGTTTTTTTTAAATAATTTTAATGGTTTATGCTGAGTAAAGAAACGATGATATTAGCATACTAAAACCTATAAACCAAAGTCTCTGACCCTAATTTCGCCCAAATGTAATATTATATTTTGTAGTTTTAATTCGTCGTTGCATGCTGAATATGAAAACACAAATTTTAACACTCAGTGTGTAACCCTCATGTCAATCAGGATTTGGCCCTAAATTATCTAATGTTGGCTTGTATCACCTCATTGAACTTTGTCTTTTGTTGAGTTAGGAAACAATGACACTAGAACCCTTAGGCTTACATCTAGGTTCATGCCACTAGAGTCCTACCTCAAAATCCTCAAAATTTAATATATATGACTTGCAGACTATATATACTTTGTTAAATTTGTATTTTGTTGTTGAGTGTGTAAACACTAACCTTATACATTATCTTTCTTTCGCTTTTCCACAACTTGACACTAGTTTCCTTATGTTTTCAACCAGGTTTCACTTTATTTCAAGTATAGGCGCATACCCTCACATACTTAATGAAGTTCTCTAAACTGTTCTCTTCCTAACCGATATGTGTACAAGTAAGTTGTAAGTGTGTATAAGTATATGTACAGTCGAGCCAACTGAATCATGATGACCCACTTTGCCGAAAATTCTTTTGAAACTATAAAAATAATTAGATGTTTTTCTCTATAGTGTAGGTATGTTGCACCTAGTACGTTTTAAATATGATGTAATTGTCATTATGGGTCATTATCATTCATGTATCATTGTGGGTCAGAGATCGATGCAATTTTAACCTTTAATATCATTGCAGTAGATACTCATATGTTTTTAGATAAAGCTGTCATGACTGAAATTTTGAATTTGACATAGTTCATTCATAGTCCTAACTGCAGAAAAAGTATTATAACTTAAAAATAAAATAACATTATGACATGTGTCAGATGTTAAGTAGTAAGTAGTCATTGAATAATTAGAAAAAAATTAAATATATTTTTTTAAGTAACATTTTGTATGTTGTTCGTTCGTATATGGCCAATTTGACAGAACAAAGAGCATACACAGAGGATCACGTAGTGTTCAACCAATCATCTGGTCGAATTTCGGCTAACATGAGGGCCTGGATGGTTACTGGAAGTAAAGGCGAACTTGTTCAAATTTCTCCTCGTCAAAATGATTTAAACTATGTCGATTTTTTGGAAGAATCAATGTTACCGACACTGCGACTAGTAGTTCATCTGCGTAAAGAATGCCAGTATTCTCTTATATTTTTGACAACTGACTGTCGAATGTATACTGCCAGAATTGTCTTGAATTGATTTACTTGCATGAACATGAATTGACTCTCATGCCATTGGCCGTCCTAGATCTTAAAATTTGTGGAGTTTGATCGTTCAAATGTAGCATAACAGATGCGAGAAGATTAAACAAGCAACTGAGCTGCATTGTAATTACATTTGGGATTACATGAGGGGAACTTAAATTTGTAGTCGTCTAGTCGGATCGTTAAGGGTATACCCTGGGCGCTCGAGTTTCTTCGTGTTTGATAGAGACTGTAATAGCATTTCTGTGATGTCACTATCACGAACGAGTATAGTCGAGTGATCTGTTTATCGTTAGCTAGGCAGAGTGACTGTCAGTGTCATATAAAATGATAACAGATTCGTTATCAAGGTAATATATGTTCAAGCCAATTTCAATCTACTTGTATTTGAATGACTGTAAGAAAATAATCTTAAGGTGGGTCATGATTCAATTTGGTCGATTGTACAAGAGCTGTCAGCTTTCTCGCTCAACGTATTAGTTAAAGCGATTCAGCGAGGAAACGCTGCTGTGAGCATTTTACTTTAAATGCTCACAGCGTTACCTCGTTGTTGTTGCAGGGCCATTTTTAGATATAAGTTGAGTTTGTATTAGTTTACCTACACCAGTTTTGTACATAAAGCTTAGTGGTGAATAGTTGTTTTATTTAATTGCTGCATAATATTGAAAAATAATAAGGAAGTATAAATATAACCCATTGTTATCCCTTTTTACTTTTGGTTTATTTATTTTTTAACATTTCCATTCATATTCGTTCATTTTATAAGGTTACCTCATTCTCACGCATTTGGGTATTCAACTCCCTCAAATCGTTTCCCTCTATACAGGATCCGTAAATATAGGTCACGCGGTAACAGCCATATTCATGAAACATTTTTTGATTTGCAAGCTCTACTCATTTCAGCATTTTATGTCAATATTGTGATAATTTATTTATTCTTTCAGTACATTTTGTGTACAGAGGCTTAATGTCAAAGGCATTATATACCTTCGGTGGTGCAGATAACGAAGTAGATATACTTACTTATTATTACAACAGTAAAGTCGAAGTGTATATGCAAAACAGTGTATTTTGTCATATTTTTTTGACCTTTATATATACACGGTGTTTCATAATAACCAATAAATAATCAATGCGTTATCTAAAACTAATTATTTACATGTGTTTACACGTAATGTCATTCAATCCAAAATTTTCATGTAGGTATATCATTGTGTCATCATCATGTCTATGATTTAAATGAAAATTTTGGGTTGAATGACATTACGGATAAACACAATTTAATAATTAGTTTTAGATAACGCATTGATTATTTATTGGTTATTATGAAACACCGTGTATATACATAAAATTATATACAAAGGCATAAATTTTAAGATAAATATAAATGTTGAAATTCTCATCTGCACATGTTTGTAAAATGTATCGCCACTTCTACAAGTGCGTATTTACATACTCGAACAGGTAGCTAGGTATATGAAAATTTAATTTCGCGTGTATTTGTCTTGACTTGAGAACGGTACAACTATTTGACTAATTTATGTTTTGTTTTGTTTGTTATTTAAAAATGTTGCATTTGCAACGTCTGAAATCATATCATTCATAAAACACTTTGAAATGAATTTCAAAATCGTTCCATACACATGCTCGTAGTTGCGACTCTAAAATGTAATTAAATACCGCACTAGGTCATATTTCCCAAGTGGGTATTAGAGTTCGAAAAGACCTAGTTATATAATGTTTATCTCATTATTACACTTACATTAATTGACTTTCAAAACTGTAATTGTATGACTTTTTTGCAATCTACTTGAGTCCTCGCTTTATACTACTTATGTATATGATAATGTCAAAACCGTCCGTCATCGACAAATAGGTATAAACGATGTTCAAAGTAATGTCTGTTTACCATCGTATCACTATAAACGGCATATTCAATTGCCTAGAAATTAAATACGGCTTAATTTAAGATGTAGTCTCCCTTTGACTCCCTTTTAGGCTTTAATCTTACATCTATTCCCCACCCCAACTCCCTTAACATTAATCTGCTAGCTTGTTTTGAGATTACATCTTACAATTGAGGTTATTGTGAAATGATGAAGATGCCAAGAACAGACTTAATTTAGTCATTAATTCAGTAGAACGAAATTAAGTAACCCAATAATAGTGGAATGACAGGGCGTTGTCGATTTTAGAATACATGTGTTGGCGTGTTCCTTTCTTCCCGTGAATAAAGTATAATTTGACTAAGGGAGGCTATCATCTACACACCCTTCCCGAAGGTATGGCAAACTCTAAACATAACTGACCAGTGGGATTGAATTATCGCCTGAAAAGAGACCCATGACCAGGACCAGTGAAAAGTAAAATGATTATGCGTGATACTATACGAGTACTCGTTCATGTACGATTTTGAAATGCAAACAAAAAATTAAATCTGACTTTCAAAACACTCAAATCAAAAATAATATAAGAATACACACAACATCACATTTTTGTTTTGAAGTCGACGCCAAATTTGAAAGCTTTCCAGGGGATCATCGCCTGGCACCGACTTCAATGTAAAAAGGTGGTGTTGTGTTTTATTTTCGACTTTAAGTGCTTTTGAAGACGCCTTTTATTTTTTGTAAAAAATATTTTCATCTTCTAAGTAACTCACCGAAGCAACCTTAAAGAATACAAGAACGGGTCAATACGTGGTCATAATGTTAAAAGAACTATCCCCTAACAGCTAATTCCTTATCCTAAAGGAACCATCCATTATTAACTCAGCGTCATGAGATGAAGACTACCAGACGCAAATACCTGAATAGCTTTAGATAAAATGTGGTATGACGTGCCTATAAAATTTGAGTTTTCCTCAATTTAAGTGGGATCCCATTATCAGATCCTGAGGTTGGTGACAATGGAGCCACCTCAAGAGTATACTCTTTGGAATACAAAAAAAAAATTTTAAAATCATAATGGCGGAGTAATCGCGTGACATACACCAAAATATACGCGTAGAATTAAGAACCTCCTCCTTTTTTGAAGTCGGTTAATTATATTTTATAGAGCCACATTTCCTAATCACTTCTTTAACAGCATTCATCAAATTGTTTTTGATTTTTAATGCTATTGATAAAAATTTGTACCCTTTCATTAAGTATATTCTGTTACATGATCATAGTAGGAATGCGTGAAAATTAAGTTTTATAACTCACATATAAAGTTGCAATTTTGTAAATTGTTTTTACTAATACGACACAAAGAAATCCTTCAATTAAAAATTTACAACCGTATACTTTATTAAATATAAGTATGCATTTTGAAAGCTTAGAGAATAAAATGAAAACCATTTAGCATAAACTAATTTAATAAAAACAGTATTTTTGTCTATGATTTTTGCAGAATTACTTATTTTAGTATTGGCTTTATCTCTATTAAGACATTTTTATTTTAAATTATTTATTTTTCTTAAACACGACATAATTGGTTTTTACCAGTATATGAATACTGGTAAAAACCAATAGTTTAAGTGTGTTAGGTAGGTACGTACTTGCAATTGTTAAGAAAGGCATTTTCATAAAGTTAATTCATAAATAGTTTTGAAGTCAAAAAATTGTTTTGCGTATAAGTCATTTATTTTACTTCAATTCCACCGTAAAGCAACTCAATTGACTGATCAATAAATCAATAACATTAGACAGAACAATAATTTTGAAAAGATTGTAACTAAAACTTTAAACATTCTACAAGGCAACATGTACCTAGGTATTGATAAAGTTTAACCAACTGTTATGACCCCGGCGCTGTACAACAATACTATTAGGCACAGGTGATGCTTTGATCGCTCATGAATGCGTTCGGATAGAAATCGTAAATCCAATTGTGCTTTTAGCTAACACATGTTATAATAAAGTTCTATAATTTAATAGAATTTTAAAACTATTAAGAAAATGTAAATCTGAAAGAAAAAAACAAAAGTGTGCTAGTGAAGTATTTAAGAGGATTTTTCTTGGGTAGGTACGAGAGAAGAGGGGATGCTGAGTAGACGAGTGCTTGTGTCTTTAGAAGTGTGTCGCTGCACAATAGTTTATCTTGCCCGGGTAGGTACTGTTATATTTTCTACTTGACCTCAAAACGAAAAATATTCGTGTCGACTCATGCACGTACCTATACCGTGAACATTAGACTGACACAGCATGCTTTTAATTACATACCTACATTAATTAATGGTAAATGATGCGAGAAATGTCACTACTGACAATGATTTGCATAATTTTGCCTGTCTAAGCAATGCAGTGAAATTTGAAAAGGGAAATATTTTGTATTGTTGTGGTTCTACATTGTAGGTAAGTACCTACTTATTTATTTTGGACATTAGGTTGATAATGCATTCATTACTGTGCTATGCTTCTACTTGTATATTTATTATAAAATTAAGTTTATTTACATTTACTAAAAAGGTACTAACCCACTTCGTCCGTAAATGTAAAATATATCGTCTCCTAATTCCGATTCCATAACCGCTACTCGCCATCCAACAAGTTTGACATTGATAATTAATTAGTTGCTTAAAAAGTTTTACTCAATAATGAACCATAACAAAACTTACAAACAAATAACATTTAAATACCCGATTCGAAAAATTACAAAACATGAAATTTCAACGCACGTGGCTAACTTTTAAAGGTGCCCGCCGTCATCACTGCGCTATTTTTTCGTGAGCTGCGTTTGGTTAATTCGTGAAAAACGCGGTCACGCGGTCGCGTGGCGCGTGAGACGTATCGGCGTGCGTTTCAAACCGGCTGTAAGACTAAATGTGATTTGAGCCGGCGTCGCCAACGAGATACTGCCCTCCCAACCGGCCACCCTCTGCCCCGTTACCCTCCCGCGCGCGCCTCGCGGCCCCATATCCTTCTCCTGACGTCGACTCCCCAATTCCAGTAGGCAGTATAGCAACTATTTGGTTCCTATATATGTCGAACATCATCGACATATCTCAACATAAGAACACGTGGAAAAACTTTGTTCCTGCCATTTCTTATCCATGTGTGTAGGTACGTTCGCATACAAAATTTGGGATGCGTGTTTCATTATTAGTGAATCTTTCGTTTTACGCTGATCATAAATACACAATGTTAATGTGATTAATATATCATTGCTAACTGTGCCTGCGAACTACATTTCGCCATAATAATTGTCAAAAAACTCTGGAAACGGTCACCCTTATCACCTAGGGGTAGGAAAAATAGCCTACAACCTATTCTCAGACCTACGAAATATACACAAAAAATTTCATAAAAATCGGTTAGATAAGCCGTTTCGGAGGAGTTCGATAACAAACACTGTCACACGAGATTTCTTTATATTAATTTTAGCTAGTCTGCAATATTTCCAATTTGCCAAAGCTGAAATTTTTTTTCGTTCAGGTAATCAGTAGAATCAAATTTCCTGAAATCTTATTTAACATAAACTATCTAGTTTTCTCGTAATTTAGTCCTACTGTTAAGTTGGCAATATTTCCAATTTGCCAAAGCTGAAATCAGTTTTCGTTCAGGTAATCAGTAGAATCAAATTTCCTGAAATCTTATTTAACATAAACTATCTAGTTTTCTCGTAATTTGGTCCTACTTTAAGTCGGCAATATTTCCAATTTGCCAAAGCTGAAATCAGTTTTCGTTCAGTTTATCAGTAGAATCAAATTTCCTGAAATACTATTTAACATAAACTATCTAGTTTTCTCGTAATTTGGTCCTACTGTAGTTTCCCAATTTAAGAGGGGTCAATACAAATATCTAAGAATATCTCGTACTATTGAAAGCTGGCAAATTAATGTTATACAGTGAAGGTCACTCTTTGTGGGCGTCGGTGGCGCTGTGGACTTGGCACTGATCTAATCGCGAGGTAAATAGGTTCGATCTTGCACTGTATAAATGTGTTTTTTTTAAATTTCATACTCGTATTATGTACTATTGTCCGACGCTTCTAAGAAAAACATCGCGAGGCAACCTGCATACATCTGCGAAGAACTTCAGTGGTGCAATTATGTACACCTACTTATGCATGTGCAATATTTTTGGGAACACTTTTTGTGTTTTCACCACAAATGTAACTGAGCACCCTCTCCAGAGCAATCTAAAGAACAAATGATTAGATATGAAACGAATAGCTGTTTAACTATGTAGCAGGATGACTGGATATCATGTCGTCGGATATCCATTCGAGCATTGCCATTTGGTGCGATGCAAGAAGCGTATTGACGCTATTCATGTTTCATCGTATGTTGCTTGTATTGTTGGAACTAATCTGTTAAACCATCATAGCACTTATTTACCCACTGTATTATTTTGTAAGGATTCATTTATAATACAATTGAGTCCATTAAAATAATTAAACGCACATGTAAAATAGTTGAACGACTATTGAATACGCTGAAAAAAAGAATGCGTTATGCGAATTTCAACCGCTATCCGTTAATTTTTATTAACTTTGCTTAAAGGATACAGTTCCAATGAAACCAGAATATTTCAAAAGGATCGCTTAAAAATTAAGAGGGAAAAAGAAACCAAAACTGATTTAACATAAACAAATATTCAATGCTAAACTAAATACTAAACAACGAGCATATAGGGTTTGCTCTTAATGTTTGTTTTCAATGCTTTCAATGTTAAGGTTTTATATTAAGACTTGAAAAAATTAGAATAGATTATTTTTATTGATTGATAAGATTATTTTTGTGCTGTTGACAATGTCAGTCAGTATTAAATTAGGGTTTCCCTCGATTTTCATGGGATCCCATCATCAGATCCTGACTTTGGTGGACTAGGACTATACTCTATCGAATACAAAAAGAATTTTGAAAATCGGTCAATAATTGGCGGAGTAATCGCGTAACATATACACAAAACACGTTGGACACACGTAAAAATTTAATGGTTTTTCTCGATTTTTATGGGATCCCATTATTAGATTCTAACTTTGGTGACCATGGGACCACCCTTGGAGTATCCTCTATCGAATACAAAAAAATCATCAAAATTGGTTCATAAACGACGAAGTTATCCGCGAACAAACATAAAAAAGCATATATAGGTACGATGGAATTGAATAACCTCCTTTTTTCGAAGTCGGTTAAAAAAGATTTTGTTAAAATAATTATGTGGAAATGCAGTGTGTTTCTGCATAAAGTGCACATACTAGGCAGGGGGCAAAAGGGAGTCATTTTAGTGATAAAAAAATAGAAAAAATCCCACATTTCTTTTTGTATTTTTTAGGGGCCCATCTATTTATTTTACCTTCCTGTTCATGAACCATTATAACTCTTGAATGAATAGACAAATACGAGTATTTATGAAATAAACGCCAGCGTGATCCTTGAAAATCAATAGTGCTCTCACAACACAAACTTTGTCAATTATTAACACACACAATTAATGATAGAGGAGTAAAGGAGCAAAATGCGTTATTTTATTTGTTTTCTTTAATTAAATCCAATTTTTATACAAAAATATCCCTATATGGTATTGTTTTTTAGTACTTATTTCAATCTGTATCATTTCAGCTTTCAAACACTACGTAAATCGTGTCCCTAGGTTAATTGCTATGATTATTCGAAACAGGGTGTTGGAGACCGCAGTACCGATAACTTCGCAATTTTTTTTACCTGAGTCATGTGATTAGACACTTTTACTATTATTAGTTTCGACTTAATTGAAGCCTTAGATTAATAATACTACAGTGAGATGTAGATTATTCTCGACTAGACTGTGTTGGTATTATTGTGACTTGATTTAGATTTAATGAAACAACTCATAATCGTATTTTTTTTATCAAGAAATAACGAAGTATTTAGATAATAAAGAACCTACCATTAGAAATTATTATTGTATTAACTTCTCGGAATGATCCCCTCGTTGTTGTAAGCGCAATTGCTGCGCGAGAAAAACTATTTGCTGTGTTGCGCGTCAAATCATGCCAGAGTCATTCCGCAGGTCTTCAGCGCAACTCAAATTTTTGTCTCCCAGTTCTTCTGTGTTTATAGTAGTGCTATAAATACGTTACTTCATTGTGCCCCATAGGAAATAGTCGACAGGCGTCATATCTGGTGATCGCGCAGGCCACCCAATAGGACCTCGTCGGCCAATCCATCTGTTTGGATATATCTCGTCGAATATGTCCTTACAATACTGGCGTATAGTGGACCGGACAACAATCCATCTGTACGAACATTCCGTGCCATAAAGCTAGCGGCACATCCTCTAATAATAACGGCAGTTCATCATCACGCAGCAGTGATTCCTTTCCTCCCGAATATAGAATTCGACGAAACGGGTTCCCTGACCACGACTCTGATATATTTGCGAAGTTAATGGTACTGCGGTCTCCAACACCAGGAGTCTCCGACACCACTTTATGTAGAAACATACTGTATTGCCCCCTTGTTACTCATACATAACCGAGTTACATTACCAGTGATGTAAAAGGAATAAATATTCTTCGTACAAAACTGGGTAGTGTATTAAGAAACATGTTTTGTTCTTTGTACATTACTAATTGCATTGCTAGTTATGTACAAGGATGTAAATATTCTTCCTACATTGCTCGGTTTTGTTGAAAGAAATCGTAGTTCCATATGCTAAGTACAGAATATAAACGCGTGGAATGGCATAATCTCTATATATAATAAAATCGTAGGGGTACTGCGATCTGTAATTGCGAAATATTAAGAAAAAAAATACACAGGTCGCCCTAAAATCATTAGCAGAACACGATAGAATAGTTTTAAAAAAAAATGTTTGTTTGTTGGTTTGTTTGTTTGTTTGTTTGTCTGTTTGTCCGGAAAGATCTCCGAAACTACTGGACAGAATTTGATATGGCTTACACCACAATGCTTAGAATTTTCCGGAAGAACATTTAGGCATAATTTCGTTTGTTTAAATTAACTTTTTATTTTTAGTGAAAAAATACCATATCAAATTTTTGAATTGGCTTAAGGTAGAAATACAACATGGCGCACGTGAAATTATTTTGACAAGTCTGTCACATTGTACAGAGAGAAGGTATTTTCTTCCACGAAGGAAAGGCAATGGAACTACGCCATACAGCCTGATCTTAAGTAATTGGATTTCGAAAATTTAAAGGCAGGAATGAAGTGTTTTACATAGTACAAATAAAATTTAATATTTTCTGGTAATGGCTGTGCCCAACTGGATTTCGCCAACCAAATTGTCTTTTTCTTATGTCGTACCGTGGCGGTAAGGCAAAAAGATCAAGCCATACAACCAATGTATAAAGCATTTGAGTATAAAGCATTTGGTTTAATTCTTGACTAATTTTCACAAAATCGGTACAATTTTTGAAATAATAGGTTGGGGAAAAAGTTTCTTCGCATTTTTTAAGAAAATTCAAAACATTTTTTAATATAGTTTATTTACATTTAACTAAAGTATGTAGGTACCATTTTGTTCGATAACTTTTTGCCATCTTGTAGGTAGGGACATGATCCCATTGCTATAGAAATTTTGGGACTTCTGGTCAAAATACCGCGACAAGTGGTTTTGGCAGTCCTCTCGTGATGTTAACCTGACACTGCCTAAAGAATTCTGAAGAGACCGAAACAGGTGGAAATCTGAAGGTGCAAGGTCAGGACTATACGGCGGATGCATTAACACCAGCTCCCAGCCAAACTCTCTTAATTTTTGCTGAGTGGCTAAAGATGTGTGAGGTCTAGCGTTATCATGATGAAAAACCACACCCCTTCTGTTGATTAATTCCGGCCGCTTTCTCTCAACTTCTTGCTTTAATCTCATCAGTTGTTCGCAGTAGAGTTCAGAATCGATGGTCCTGCCTGGTGGTAACAGCTCATAATGAATAATGCCCTTCCAATCCCACCACACACACAGCATCGCCTTGTTGCGAGTTAACCCGGGTTTCGCCACAGTCTGTGAAGCCTGACCGGCCTTTGTCGTACGTGATCCACTTTTCATCACCAGGTATCAGCTTCTTCAAAAATGGTTCGGTTTCATTACGTCGTAATAAAGAATCACAAATGAGTACACGGTTCATTAGGTTTCTTTCAGTGAGCTCGTGAGGTACCCAAATGTCGAGCTTTTTTGTGTACCCAGTTTTTGTCAAATGCGCCAAAACTGTTTTGTGGTCAATTCCCAGTTCTTCAGCTACGTCGTAACTACTGACATGCCGATCTTGCTCCACTTTTTCAAAAATGGCATCCATTTTATCTGTAATAGGGCGACCAGAGCGACGTGCATCTTTGACATCAAAATTTCCGGATTGAAAACGCTTAAACCAAATTTGTGCTACTCTCACAGACACTGCACTAGGTCCATAAACATCGCAAATTTTTTTCGCGGCTTGCGTTGCATTTTTACCTTTTTTGTAGTAAAATTTTAAAATGTATCGAATTTCTTCATTAGATTCACTCATCTTGGCGGTACGAAAAACAAATGAAAATCACACATTTTCCTAATTTGAATTTGGAATTATGTTCTTTAAAATTTAAACTTTCAATGATACCAAAACCAGCCAGATACAAATAGTATAGCCAAAGAGATTTTATTACAAGTTTATACATACTATAATGCGAAAAGACTTTTTCCCCAACCTAATATTTGAAATGTTGAAAAATGAAGATACTCTTTTCAAGGTATTTTGAAAGGTGTTATATGTATTTACATTAGGACTAAGGAATCAAACTCTTTCATCCATTTAAAACTATTAAAAGTAATAGATTAATATTGATAATTAAAAAAATATCTGACTGCAATGTTCTGGGTTACGCGTAGAGGGACGGGACGGGACTCTTGATCCTAATGTCTAAAATGACGGATCACATTTTTTTGGATCCACCCAAGGAACATGGTTATCGAACGAAGAACCTAAAGAGTAGAACACATTGAACCTAGCCACGTTGACTTAATTTGACATGACTGCCGATAAAGTTCGTTTCCAAACCCAGCGATATGCATATCAAACGAAAGGCCTTGATGAGTAGAGCACTATAAACATAGGAAAATCGACCTAAATTCAAAATGGCCGCCGCTCAAAAAAACAGGATAAAAGTTCGTTTTCAAACCCAGCAATATGGGTATTAAATGAAAGGCCCTGATGAGTAGAGCACTATGAATTTAGCAACATTGACATAAATGCAACATAGCCGCCGCTTTAAAAAGAAGAATAATAGTTCGTTTCCAAACCTAGCAATATGGGTATCAACTGAAAGGCCTAAAAGAGTAAGAGCATTATGAACTAAGGAAAATTGCCCTAAATTAAACATGGCCGCCGCTCAAAAAATGGATAAAAGTTCGTTTTCAAACCCAGCAATATGGGTATCAAATAAAAGGCTTTGATAAGTAGAGCACTATGAACCTAGCAACATTGACATAAATTCAACATGGCCGCCGCTCAAAAAAGATAGATAAAAGTTCGTTTCCAAACCTAGCAATATAGGTATCAAATGAAAGGCCTTGAAGAGTAGAGCATTAGGAACCTAGCAAAATCGACCTTAATTCAACATGGCCGCCGCTAAAAAAAAAAGGGTAAAAGTTCGTTTTCAAACCTAGCAATATGGGTATCAAATGAAAAGCCTAAAAGAGTAGAGCATTATGAACTTAGGAAAATTGCTATAAATTCAACATGGCCGCCGCTCAAAAAATGGATAATAGGTCGTTTCCAAACCCAGCAATATGGGTCTCAAATGAAAGGCCTTGATGAGTAGAGCACTATGAACCTAGCAACACATAAATAAATTCAACATGGCCGCCGCTCAATAAAGTTGGGTAAAAGTTCGTTTTCTAATCTAGCAATATAGGTATCAAATGAAAGGTCTTCAAGAGTAGAGCACTATGGACCTAGCAATATTGACGTAAATTCGACATGGCCACCGCTCAAAAAAGGTGGATAAAAGTTCGTTTCCAAACCTAGCAATATAGGTATCAAATGAAAGGCCTTGAAGAGTAGAGCACTATGAACCTAGGAAAATAGCACAAAATTCAATATGGCCGCTGCTCAAAAAAACCTAATAAAAGTTCGTTCCTAAGCCCAGCAATATGGGTATCAAATGAAAGGCCTTGATCAGTAGAGCACTATGAACGTAGCAACATTGACGTAAAATCAACATGGCCGCCGCTCAAAAAAGACGGATAACAGTTGCTTTTCAAACCCAGCAATAGGGGTATGAAATGAAAGTAGGCCCTGAAGGGTACCTAGAGCAGCCATGCTCTAAGTGTGTTCCGCGGAACCCTAGGGCTCCACAATACCCCTATAAGGGTTCCGCAATAATTTAGAAAAATCAAAACAACCTCTCTGGTCATACTTTTATTATGCTTATTAATACAGAATACACTTTTAAAAACTATTGTTTTATTTTAGGGTTCCGTCAAGTATTTCGCTTTCCAAAAGGGTTCCGTCACCAAAAAAGTTTGAGAACCGCTTCGGGGCCTATTGGATGTTCGATGTTAGATGTTACCTGTGTTTAGTGTCCTTCGAGACCGTGATAATGCAACGATCGTGAACTAACTAACGATAACTCCAAGTTTGTGTGTTGGATGTTAGTCATCACGGCGAGTTTGCTAACCGAACTATGCCAGCAACACTATATCGCACAGTACACGTTACAAAAACGGAAGTCTCAATACATTTTAAGGCTAACCGCATAAATACGTTTTTTCGCATTCGTTTTCTGAATGCGGGCATCCGAATGCATCAAATCTATACAAAATACTCATTGACTGCCGCACACGTTCGTTTTTATTACGAACGGAACACGTTCTGTACGTACGTTTAGGTAGAATGGTAGAAATCCCGAATGAGAAGAAACGAACGTCTGCGCTACGTTCACGAAACTCCGTGTCTGTATTCCGTGATCGGATATCGAATACGGAAAACGTATTTGTACAGTAACCCCCCCATTCATGCTATACATTAACTCTACAAAAACCGCCAGTATTACGAGCGTCATAAGAACGGTTCAAAGGTCAAACAGTATAGCTTGACAAGGAGCTTACTGTACGACCAGTCTAAATTGGCCAAGTTGTCATATCCAAAAAATATATTTTGTTGGTGTTACCAACACCCATTATAAAATCTAAACTTTATTCGTATACAGTTCTAATTTATTAACAATTGTTTATTTTAATTCGAAACATGAATATGATAAAGATTATTCTTGCAACTGTGTAGTTCTTTCTACTGAAGAAGAATTTATTAATATCAATAATGTCTTTAAAACAATAATTATACTTAGTATTTATAGTAATATGTAATGTATTTAATTTTGTGGACTGTTAGAAAAAGAGCATTACGAACCTACGAAAATTGTCCTAATTTCGAAATGGCCGATGCTCAAGAAAGGCAGAATAAAGTTGAATCATTATGGAATAAAATGGAGGAAAAAACTAAACACTGTGTTAAGTATTTTGATGAAGAAACGTAGTTCGCGGGCACAGCTAGTGTGTAAATATTTGTGATTGATAAATATTGGATTCAAAAATGTTGAATGAAATCTCGTAAAACCAACATCACAACGGTTATAATACTTAAAATATTTCAAAAAACTCCAATGAAATCTTAAAAATACTACTTACAGGTTTTTACGTTTTCTCCGACCGTTGATGTAAATCTTGATATTTTTTTTTATTCTAGCCTTTGGTGACCTCGCCCATAGAAACATGACTTTCATATTTTTTCCTTCTAATGACGTAATTAGTTGATAGGATCTTCAGTTATTGGAACGTATACGTGGTGGGATTTGTTCAGGTCGCAAATTCCAATATATATGTCAGATGATGCCTATAGTTACGTAGGTTACAGTATACGCAAAGTCGTCCTAGTATAGCATTCGTAGTTTTATGGTGCCATATTGCTGAAAATTAAATTTCTTGACGGTTCCTATCGCAAAGTTTCCTATAATATTCTAAATATAAAATTTTACAAAAGGAAGACATCATTTTAATTTCGAAATATATTCCAAAAAGATTGTTTAATAATCACTAGTCTGAATCGGACCCGCCAAATGTAGAAAATTAACATGCTGTATTTATTGATACCCATCGATTAAAGTCGATCACAAGGAAGTAATCTCTCTTACAAACATTACATCAAAACTTAAGGAAGCCCATAAAATCTAACAGCGCCTAATGCATAATGGGACAAGACGGACTACTAACAAAGGAAAAAAGGTGTTCATTTATTTTCATTTCTCATATTCTGAAAGGTAGGTCATTGCTTACTTAAATATAGGGCTGAAAATTATAGGTACATCGCAATTTCAAGGCCAACATAAATTTAAAAAAAAAGAATTTCACATTTTGTCAGATTATATTGTCATACGCGGCCATAGAAAATGTATTAATTTAAGTCTAATAAGTACCACGTAGTAATTACACTAATCAACAAAGTCTAACACTCGTATCTATAGTCAAGTCAAAGTAATTACTTGAGTAAAAGTCGTTACTTAAGTTGTGATTTTTATACAATAAGTACTGTGGCGATAAAAAAAATTGTCTTATTATTGCGTTCGGTGGCGCAGTAGTTCGCGCGTCAGGCCTGTGGTAATGGCGATTACGCTTTCGCAAATTTCGCAATGATCCGTCACACGAGATGTGTGACCAGAAACAGACTTTGTTGATTAGTGTATTCTTATCTGTGCCAATACAGCCACATGTTATATAAAATGAAGTTATTTTGTGTGACGATAAAAATACACATGGATAAGTAGTGATCAATAAATTAACTTTATGACCAAATCAAATATGCTTATATCTAATTTCTTTTTTATATTTATGGAATATAGCTTTCCTTCATTATATTCGAAATAAAAAGTAGACTGTTTAATTCGGGTGGATACACCCATTTCTGTCTTGAACTATTGGCGCTCCCAATATCTCGACTGTAATGTGTGCTGTTCAGCCCTTATAAAACAATCTTCTATTCAGTTTCGTAAAGACAGACTAGTATGTCGATGAGTCTTTTCGATAAATTTGTGTCGATTGCCTCTAAAGGAATTTCTTTAAGTTTATTCGGGAAATTCTGATCTGATGAAATGAATGAATGATCTTACCTAATTTCGTGGTTGACTCTACCGAGTGGTATCTTAAAATATTTTACAAAAAATAAAAACCGACTTCAAAAACACAGCTTAAAAAATAAATTGAAAGATGGGAATTATTACTTAATCATGTCAATATGTAAGCTAATTTTGGCCCAAAGATGTCCCAAATGGTCGGCGAACAGGTCAATATCGTCATGCCGAGCGAGTATATCTTCGATCAGACGTATGGCACGGATTGTTGGTGCATGTGTACCGTACAAGAGGCCTGTCCAAGAGGCGGGGCATTCGCTGAGGGGCGATGGCATCTACCCCATCCATCCCAGCACATTTGGGTAATTATACTGCGTGTTTCAAATGACAGGTTGTATTTGGCAATTCAAGAAACGTAACCGTATGTTCCAAGAGTCTGACCCTATTAGAATGTTAGGAAAACGATGTTGTGCCCTTTATGCTACTTCTGGATAATCGCCGTTTCCTCGTGGTCATATAAGTTTATCATACCTGGTTGCACATTTGCACCCATTTGCAGATTCGACGCGGTAAACAAAATACGACAGACTATAGAATTATACAGATCCTTGTATTTAGTTATAAATACGAAAAAATTTGTAAACGAAAGAAATTGTCTCATTTTGTCTAAAAAGACAAAATGAGACCTATAGATACTTATTTTTTCTTGTGCAAATTCCATTTGGCAATTCATTATGAAAAATCGTCATGATCAATGTTCCCTTATTTCCACAAAGTTCAAGTGGAAGTTGAACTACACTGGCCTGCAAAAGTAAGTACCACACTTTTAAAACTGCAATAACCTTTAAAGTAGGCAAAATATATTTTCAAAATAAAAAGTATTAAAAAGACTAATGTATAAAAAACTATAACTTCCTAGAAACCTGACGAAATGAGCTGAAAATGTTTGTTTGACTCCTTTAACTTTTGTAGTTTAGGGAAAATTTTAATTTTAAAAGTGTAGTACTTACTTTTGAAGGTCAGTGTAGTTCAACTAATTGAACAAAACTTTATTGTAATTATTCTGAATTGTGTTTTTCCAATGAGTTCAATCAAAAAGAATCAAAGTAATATCAATTATTTGTTCAACAAGTGAGCAAAGTTGTTTTTCGCTGCGAGTACCGTCTTTTAAATCACGAACATGCGAATTTAATCACAGGCGTAGCGAGTGATTTTAATATAGACTACTAAGCACAGTGACTGATTTAAAGGTATGAGACACAAAAAAAATCTCGTGTGAAACATATAACTTTTTACTTCTATCAGCGAAAATAGTATTAATAGGTCATCTTTAGGTAAGAAAATCAATTAAGACAATTTTAAACAATATGTTTATTATAGCCAACAAACGTAACTAAATTAACAATATTTAAACTTGAAAGTAAAATTACTGCAGTTTGTCAGATTAAAGTTTTTTATAATTCCATGAAATATGACAAAAGCATTGTCTCAGAATAAGTTTTAGCAACTTTTGAAAGTCGCCAAATATTGAATACCTAATTCGTACGCCTTCAGATATTTTTCACGCGACTTTTCCCGTTAAAAACTAAATTCAGCATATTCGGAAACTTGTTTTCTCAATTCTTTTGTAGTTAGACAACTATCTTCATCGCTGGAGGCACTTATTTTTCTTTATATTTACCAAAACAGTTAATCGATCTAATATAAAATAAAAACAAATTTGATTCCTGCTAAAATATATTTTAAACGTTTATATTCATTGCTTAACTACTGCCACTACTATTTTAATTTGATTGCTGGGTTTTCCATGTAAATAAAAAAAATTAAGGGATCCCCTCGATTTTCCTAGGATCCCATCATCAGATCCGGATTCTTTCGAATAAAAAAAAAACGAAAATCGGAAGTCAATTGGCGGAGTAATCGCGTAACATACAAACAAAAAAAGAAACATACGCATCGAATTGAGAACCTCCTCCTTTTTTAAAGTCGGTTGAAAACTAATTTGTCCATAACTTATTATTAACTAAATATTTTTAAAACATAAATTTCATTTGCTATCGAGCTCTCACGCCCCAAGTTATTACTTATCTGGCTATTCTGTAAAGCTGTTAGTCAACACGCAGAAAATTATTTACATCTACAGGAGGAAGGAATTTCTTATGGAATCTTCTTAGGAATTATTTATATCTACAGGAAAAGGAAAACTTCTTTCGTAAAATATGATGTTACGGTATGACAACATTATGCTCGTGGTTATACTGGTATGGCAAATTAGTATGACCAGTCCACGAGGAGACGGCGGCGTTGAAAATGCAGTGTTCGAAACGTGTGCAGGTTATGAATTTTTGGCGTAAAATATAATTTTCGCAATAAAACTTATCTAATTATAATGTTATTAGGTTACTATATTAATTAACATAGACCTCTCTGTTTATTCCTGTATTATTTGTGTATTATATTTATCAAACTGAAATAGGTTTACGCTTGACTGCCGCTTCACCCGTTTATCGATGAACGCTGAACAATGGATGAATGGATGCGCTCTACAATGAAGCGCGGTCATCTTGTTCAAGCCATATAAAAAAAAACCAATCACATGCATGTCAGTTTCAGTAATACGGGACCTATAGCAGGGATGTTTGTTCTTGTTGTTAACTGCCTACTGACTGTGACCATCACAAAATCCGTCGTTGTGAACATAATCTTTTTTTCATTCTGCAAAACATCAATTAATACAGTTTAAATCCCAGCGATAGGTACCAAGGTCTACTGAGCTTTAAATTAGTCTTACGTAAATTTAAATCGTTGGATCCAAATTTACGAGTATATTATAAAGAGGAAAAGTTTCTAAAAGTTTGTGAGTTTGTTTGTAGGAAGTAATCTCCGAAACCACTTAACCGATTTTGAAAATTCCGTCGCCAGTAGAATGCTTTATTATTTGTGAGTGACACGAACTAAATTTAATTGTGATTAACTAGCGACTCGACCCGGCTTCGTACGGGTATATATAATAGTAAGATCTCCGTGGTCTAGTGGTTGAGACGGTCCCCATGGGGGCAAAAGTTTTTCTGCTTGGTTTGGTTGGTGGTCCAATCCTATATATTTATACCAATCTCAAAGGAAGCCTATATTGCGGAATTCATATCTAACTGTTTTCTATACTGGTAGCAATTCTTTTAAAAAGAATAATTAACTTCAAACGTCGAGTTTTGTTTTAAAAAGGGGACAAAATCAACAATCTGTTTGAATTATTGGAAAAATAGGCAAAAAAGGATGATGATTTGAAAATCTGATCTTTTGAAAATAGAGAATATTATTATTATTCATTGTAGGTCCATGATTATGCATAGTTAAGGATTATTATTTGTCTTAAATAAGTGTTGGTTTAAATATAATGCAGTTCATTAATATTAACAAGTCAGATAGAAACAACATCACGATTATATTATAATTTACTTAAAAAAAATGTTAAATAGCGTTTGCAGTAATTCCGATAGGTATACGTATTATAAGCGCATATGTATTATAACATATTTCGTAATATATCAAATACTTAGTCGTAAAATTAGATCATAATTATGATGGAAGTATGTTGCCTAAGTGTTTTTATATTGTTTTTTGTAATTTCTCAACAAAATGTCAAAATGACTCTCTCGTTTACACAGTGCCTCCATTAGACATTTTAAATAATTGATAATATCGCATGGAGAGAATGTCTTTCTTAAAAAATTCATTCAAAATTTGCCTCGTTATGTCTGTCATGTTGTCAGTTGTGTGTCTCATATGGTATAGAGTTTCACATACTTTATTTATTGAAAATACGCTGAAAGGACTTATGTAATGACAAAGCTTAATGATTTCCTTTAGGGACCTCGTGCATACTCGACGGCCACGACCAGGACCAATCGTGATAACCCATTGTTTGTGGTCGTTGGTAATTGCGAAAAAGTGCACGAATGCACATATGGTTCTACTAATATTATAAAGCTGATGAGTTTGTTTGTTTGGTTGAACACGCTAATCTCAGGAACTACTGATTTAAATTGAATAATTATTTTTGTGTTGGATAGTCCATTTATCGAAGGAAGGCTATAGGCTACATAATATAACGATGTTGTTATTTTGCGACATCTACGCGAACGAAGACCACTAGTTGTGGTTGTGGCCGCTTAGTGCGCGAGATACCTTAATGACAATTCATGAACAATTCTCGTATTATTTCAAAGATTGTATTAGATTCACTCTATGTTAACTATATCAGGAATCAATGACGATTACATTAGTAGAAGAAAATTATATGATTTGTACTATGAAAAGGCCATGTCCACAGACCAGTCATTCATAAATTATGTTCAAAATTATTCAAAAATATTTAAAAAGTTTGTAAACTTCTATTAAAATAAACACAACTATTAAAATCAAAACCACCTGGAAAATTATAAACCAAGAAACTGGTAAAACTTCGTTTAAAGATAGGTCATTTGAAATATAATATTCATGGAAAAATGTTAAAAACGGATGCAACGGTAGCAAATGCTATGGAGTCCTTTTTCTCAGACATTCCCGTAAAAATCACTAGTAAACTGAATTCATCTACCCGATCCGCAGTTTCATTTTTAGAATCTAGTTTTAATAAATGTACCAGTTCTTTTAACTTTCATGAAATTAAGCTAAATATTTGAGAAAATTGTTTACAATCAATTACTTTCTCATTTCATTGAATAAACTGTTTCATGACAGACAATTCGCGTTTACTAAAGGTAAAAATACTACAGATGCAGGCGTTGCGCTAATGAAACAAATATTTGATGCCTGGGAAAATAAACAAGATGCTCTAGGTGTCTTCTGTGACTTGTCCAAGGCCTTTGACTGTGTAGAACATAAAACCTTATTGGGTAAATTATAACATTATGATGTCTCAATAAACTCATTAAAAATAATTGAATCATATTTGAGTGACCGTTTGCAAACAGTGGTTATAAATAAAGCAAAGTCTTCAGGGGCCCCTATTCTCATGGGCGTGCCACAGGGTTCGATATTAGGACCGTTACTTTTTCTGATTTATATAAATGACCTGTCTTTCTATGTAAACAACTTATGTGAAACGGTATTATTTGCAGATGACACATCCCTAATTTTTAAACTAAATAGATATACAGAAAATGTTGAAAATGTAAATAATGCCCTTTCCAAAGTAGTGTGTTGGTTCACTAATAATAACATGTTATTAAATTCAAATAAAACAAAATGTATTAAATTTTCTTTACCAAATGTCAAGCAGGTACAAACATTAAAATTAGCGATGAAATACTAAAATGTGTTGACTCCAGTCTTTTTAGGAATAACTTTAGATTCACGTTTGCAATGGAATCCTCATATTACTTCCCTATCAGGAAGACTTAGCTCAGCTGCTTTTGCTGTAAAAAAAATTAGATTATTGTCTGACGTTGAGACGGCAAGGTTTGTATATTTCAGTTACTTCCATAGTGTTATGTCATATGGTTTGTTACTGTGGGGATCAGCAGCTGATATTCAGGACATTTTTGTATTACAAAAAAGAGCCGTACGCGCCATTTATAAATTAAGACCTCGGGATTCGCTTAAAGATTTATTTAAAGAAATCAATATCTTGACAGTTGCTTCCCAATATGTATATGACAACATTATGTATGTTCATAAAAATGTACACACATTTTTAAGGAATAGTGATTATCACAATATAAATACAAGAGGTAGAAATAAACTTGCTGTTCAAAATTTCAGACTACATAAAACTAGTCACTCATTCATGGGGAAATGTATACAAATATATAATAAACTTCCAATTACTGTAACTGAACTTCCGCTACATAAAGAACAATGGCAGGTCTCCATAGAAGAAAATGTCTGGGATCAAATTGTAGCGTCCCGTAATGAAAAATGTATTAAAAGATTCGGCGTCAATTTTAGAATCTATATGTAAAATAATTTTTATTCAATAAAGCCGGAAAAAAGAGATATTGGTATTTAATATTTTTTAGGTTATGCACCGCATTATTCACCTGTGAGCTCTTTTATAACGTAGGTAGGTACAGTGTTTTGTTATTTTATCTATGGCTATGGTATTTTATCTAAATACATTTATATTTTCTAATTAATTACGGCAATAAACAAATTAAAAAAACGGAATGGCTATTCGGACCGGGACCCCTAAAGAAGTCGATCGCTATTCGGACCCGATAGAAGCGTTATGAAAAATAACTTATAGGCGTATTCTACACGTTCAATATTTATCACGATTTTTATCGTGATAAATATTGACAACGGAATCGTTTATATGAAGTTGGCGGAACGCGGTCCATCAAGTTCATATACTACACGATCAATAAATGTCGCGATCCTGGATCGTGATCCAAATATCGTGAAAAATATTGATCACAGAATAAATACGGATCACAGAATTTCTAGATATTTTGAAATCCAACTCCTTAATATTTATTGATTGTGTAGCCTTGTCATCAATATTTATCGCGATCCCGCGTTTTCCATTTAATCGTCACCGTTATTTCACGTTAATATCAAATGTTTACCATGTTTTGCTTTTCTTCTAAGAAATGTGAACATTTATTAGTCGCGCTATTTTTCACAAAGAGAACCTAACCTCAAAATGGAATGCATTACGTTAACATACGATGCTAGCCCTGCTAGCGTCAAAATCTAATGAAACGCGATGATGCTAAAAATGTTGATAATGCTGCAAATCTGCGTAGATGGAACATGGCTTACGTATATTTTCCGTATCTACACATCCACAGATTAGAGAGATACTGACAGTGATTATGTACTCCGTGATACTGACGCGACCCGTATTGAACGTGTAGGTTCGTCCGAGAACCTTCAATAAATATTGAAACGGAATGTGATAAATATTGAACGTCTAGCATACGCCATACATTGTGCGCCATTTAATTAGTACCTAGTTAACATTTGATATACTTTTATGAAAACAAAAGGAACTCCGGCTTGTACAAAAATAAGTGTATATTTCAAAAACCTTAGAAAATTATTTTAATTTCCTTGCTATATAGGAGATTTAGGGACGCTAGAAAAAAATCCAGACATTTTTCTGCCATTGTTCTTTAAGTCTCACGTTAAGCAAATATTAATGAAGAAGGCGTATTATAAAGTTAAGGAATATTTAGATGATAAAAATGTGTGGGCTAATTCGAATAATTATGCTCGATTCTTCATTTTAAATATGAGATATTAATATGTGTAAGTATATAATAAATTAATAACATTGTAAAGGAAGACGTCATAAAACACATTTTTTTTATTACTATAAATGAGTAAGTAGTCTTTTATTTTATTATAATTAATTATTAAAGTGAAACTTAAACTTGTGAATTATGACTCTTTCCAAACCTATGAAAAATGTAAAGGGAGGATAAAACTTGCTGAGTTTCTTGCCGGTTCTTCTCAGAACAAGGCCTCCTGGTAGACTCTTGAACCGATGGCATCAAAATTGACGTTCATAAGTATACAAATTGTACCTAAATAAATAAAAAAGTTTTGACTTTGACATTACCTGTGATATTACATTTTAAAGACTATTATCACAATATATAATTTAGTTTAGAAAAGAAAAATCAAAGAATCAAAACCTTGTCTTTACGTCGATGATTTGGTGACTAGTTGATGTAGTGGTCCGATATTTTTGTGTATAATGATGTCAAAAACATAGATAGAGCCTTGATTTTTTTCTCACGTAGCTGTGTATTTAGGGGTGCTCTATCTCTGGGCTTCACCTTTACACTACTTTTTGGGACACCTGTACATAATATGCTTTTATCGCCATTCAAGCATAGCAAACCCACAAGATAGACTCATCATTTTCTGACATATTTAACTTCTATTAAAATATTATTAATTCATATCTAGCAAACACAGCAAAATATATTTTTAAAATAACAATAGATAGATAAAGAGGTTTTAATTATTTTAGTCGATAATGAGCTTCATAATTATGAAAAGTAAAAGTAGGTATTGATAATGCGTTGCTTTTGATAACATATTTCACCGTACCTACTAACCCAGCATCGGTATGTATTACATAATAATTTCGGCATTGACACAGATGTATAAATAATAAATTTTGCCAGACGGAAAATAAATTCATGTTTTCCGCTCACCGGATCGCCATAAACTAACATGGATAAAAATTTACATTACTTTTGTTCAGTTTATCAGTTGGAGCAAGATTCGCTTTTTAGTAAAACTATGTTAATATGTGCTTTTTAGAATTTATACAGCTGTCGGTTATCGGTATGTGGCTTATGTATTGTTGGTTGAATACTTAACCCAATAAGCACACAGGCCAGTGAGCCGGCGAAGTTACAAAAAATCAATAATTAATGCCATCGACTTCGGTGAAAACCACGGCCAATGTCTTATCGCTGCTGTTTATCTTGCATTAAAAGTTAATGTATATAATTATTTAAGTCATCAATTTTCATTATTTTAAACGTGTCATCCACTTTTAGTATTTTCAAAAGACATGTTGTAATAAGACGTGTTTAAGTTTCGGATCATATCGGAATATATGCAAAAGTTAAGTTGAATCCGAATTCCTTCGATTTCATGCAGAATGCAGATATTCAAATTCTGCCATATAATACTTTCTCTTGTGAAATTCTTTTAAAGTGCACGAAATGTCCAAAATTATGTAACTGGCGGTGTTGGGGTATTTTTCGTCTCTTACTTCCATAATTAGTGGTGGTGAACTGTGATGTCAGTGGTTGAGAAATACGGGCGAAGCGTGCTTCCGTCTTAAGTGTTATCATTGTTAACGTCCCTTCCTTTCATCCGGCGAGATACCTAAAGTTGGAGGCCTTCCTCTTTCCACATCCTATATGATGTCATATCAAACTCACTTATGTAATTACGAGCGCAAAAGAACTGTACAAAATAATGTAGTTCTCAAAAATAATTGTGCAATTTATAAAATATGTTGAAGCATATAAAAAACCCCTTATACAGCACTGAAATCTCAATTTTTGATGTCGGTTACCGATTTTTAGCTATGCATAAAAAGGACGCCAAATAGGGAATTATAGAACTTTTAAAATGTTTCGCTGAGACTAAAATAGGACAATGAAATACGGTTTTAAATTATTGGCGTATAATTATAATTATTTATTTGTTTCAAGTACCTATATAAATAAATGTACATATGCATTATGAAATTCTTTGTAAACAGAAGTAGGCTATTGACATAATTATGTTGTCTGATGAACTTCGTTTTTTATAAGCATTTAAAATAGCAATATTGTGTACTTTTAGATACGCATCTTAATGCGTGACAAGCCAAAATAAATAATCTTAATATATAAAATTCCCGTGTCACAGTGTTTGTAACCAAACTCCTCCGAAACGGCTTGACCGATTTTTATTAAATTTGTTGTGTATTCGGTAATTATTTGTGGGTGCGATAGGTCTGAGAATAGGTCGTAAACTTTTGTTTATATCTCTAGGTGATAATGGTTTTTTTTGGCAATTATTATAGCGAAACGTATAGTTCGCGGGTACAGCTAGTACCTAAGTATATTTATTCACATAATGTGTATGGGTTTTTAATAGTCATTATAATCCACGAATGTACAATATGTACTCATAATAAAATGTGGCCTCGGTGGCGCTGTAGACTCTACGGTGAAGGAAAACATTAAGAGGCAACCTGCATATATCTGCGAAAGAAATTCAAAGGTGTATGAAGTCGACCAATCCGCTATGGTCAGCATGGTTGACTAACGCCTAAACACCCTAACTTAGGGTAGGCTCGTTCCCCCGGTGGGGACGCGTATGAGCTGTTATGATGAATAAAATTTAGAAAAATTTCTACTACCTAATACCTTATGATTCAATCCAAATGAACTTAAAAGTGTGCACTGTCAAAAACATGACGAAGCAGCCTGTTACACGTACGATTCAATATTCAAGCAAAAAGAATATTTGGACAAAACGTGCAATTATTGGTTTGTGTGTTTATTTATTTTGGACCAAAATATCATACATTTTAGGAGCCTTTTTATAATGTCATTTTAATTTTTTTGATGTTATTTATTTTATTTGGTACTTCGGCTTAGGGTCCTAAAAATATTTCTGGTAACCATTTAAATTATACCCTAGATTAAAACAACACATTTTGAAATAATTATTAAAGTGAAAATTTTTACATCGCCTCAAATTTTTACCTCTATCTATCGCATCTCGCATTACACAAAAACTTGAGATCTTTGAGGACAGGATTTGTTCTGTGCGTTAGAGCTTCGGCTTTAAATCTCAGTGGCAGTATCAGTCCTAGTGTAGAGCATTACTTTTTTTGTTTATTTTATTGCTTTTTGTTTTTATTACTAATTTATTGATTTGATTTTAATTTAAGTATATTTTTTCTTTACAGAAGAAAAAAATTAAGTTAAGATTAAAAACGCGATTTTAATTGATACCCTTAATAAAATTAATCAGCACATTTATGGTCTTTTGCAGCAGACTCGATTTTGAATTTCATTATTTTATCTCAAAAAGTTTGCGAATTTAGTTCGAAAATAATAGTATATTTTAAATTAAAGCGTTGAGTAGTTACTTGCGATTTTATTTCTACAATTATAAGCAATCCCCGCTAACACTCAGAAAATGGAATATGGAAATATTATACCTATTTCATCAGTAATTTATCAGTTCATTTTCATTAGTTCAATAGGGTTTTGTAATTTGTTGACGTCAATACGTGCCTGTAAAGGTCTATCTATACAAATAAATAAAATTGAAGTGTCTGTTTGTAATGTCATAATAACAAGATTTGACTAAATGGGTATGAATGTATATCGGGTATCAATAACAAAAATACAATTTATTTTTTTTGTCTGTCTGTATGTTTGTTCCCGCTAATTTCCGGAATGGCTGGGCCGATTTTGACGAGACTTTTACTAATAATATAAGGTATAACATAGGCTTTTCATCAAAATCTAAAAAAAATTGCCCACAAAAATCAAAATGCTGCCAAAAGTTACTATTCCACGCGGACGAAGTCGCGGGCACAGCTAGTATTGAATGAAAATTTTTGAGTTTGAGTTTAATATGGCTAAGATAAAAATATTAGTAGGTAATTTTAGAATACGAGTTCTGTCAGGGTAGCAATACGACACGAACGGCTCGCAATATTAACGATGTATAGGAGTGAACACTGCAAACGAACGCATGATTACTTGGATTTGACGCGTTTCGTCACCCCACGTGGCATTTTCAGCATTTTGTCGCCTTCGTTGCGCTCCAACGACTCGTGAAATAAACCAACTAACTCGGTCGAAATACCTATCTAAATAGTAGTGTATATTCGGTAGGTCTGAGAATAGGGCGTAAGCTATTTTTTAAACCTACCTCTAGGTGATAATGGTTTTTTTGACAATCATCTGGCGAAACGTACTTCGCGGGTGTGCCCGCTGTACTATGTTTCCTATATTGAATGATTTACCATGTTATTTTAATATCATGGACCTCTCCTATAGGAGAGGTTTTCCTATAATCTATAAGTAGAAAACTAATTTCTGTATTTTTTTCAAAATTTCAGGTTCAGTAGTTTCGGAGATAAGGTGGGGGGTGGGAATGGTCAATTTTCGTCTATTTTCTTAAATAACTTGGGAACTACGAGTATTTATTTTAAAATTACAAAAAAATACATTTAAGATCTTCACAACAAGACCTTTCATTTGATATGTAACACGATGCAGTTTTATTTTTTTTTTTAAATTGTCCACCTGGGGAAGGTGGAAAATGATCTCCCATATACAGATTTCGTCTATTCACGTCATACCTCTGCATTTGGGTCACAGAAACTGATATGTGTACCAAATTTCAACTTAATCGGCCTAGTAGATTCGGAGATAATTGACTGTGACCGGCAGACAGACGGACACATGAGTGATCTTATAAGGGTTCCGTTTTTTTATTGGGACGTACGGAACCCTAAAAATCGTAAATATAGAGAAACTGATTCTAGAACCATTAAGCGTGCGATGTATTTTGATCTGGCCAACGCCGGGTTTAACAGCTAGTATTGTAATAGAAAGTTTTGAGTCAATATTCAAATACGTTTACGTAGAAAAGCAGACTATGAATCGAAATTTTATAAGATTTAACGATGCGTTTAGAGTTATAATGAAAACCACAGGTCCCAAGTCTTTCTCCACGCTTCATTATTGATTATGGTAAACACCCTTTTCGTGGAATTCTAGGCCATGACCTGCTTTAAATAATTCCAAGTAATTATCCTACAGAAAACTAATTCAGGTAAACGTGTATAATATAAGTACGAGTATGTATGTAAGGGGAATATGAAAATAAATTATAGCTACTTATTGTAATTTTGTTGAGCGATCATCAAGTGATTTGGTTTTAGTCTGAAAATCGTTCAAATTTTATATGCAAGGCATCATATTTTGCGACAGAAGATCTATGGATTTCTATATCTCTGCCTTTGAGGCAAGTAGTTCTCCATTTTATTTTTTAATTTCGTACTTACATCATTGAATTTCTGCCTCCAAGCGGTTAAAGTGTAAATGAATGAATCAAGTTTACTTTCGTCCATTATCCCGCAGTTACAACGTTCATTTGAACTTGTGGCACCAGTATGTGTTTCGGTGTAAGTAATATGTAGATCCGTACATTGGTTCATTAGTTTGAGCGGTTTTAGAATAAAAAGATCCTATTGGTCTATTTAAATACTGTGGTGTGATTCCGATACACAAAAAAGTTGTATTTACTTTGCTAACAGAACAACACTTTCGTGAGGAAATTAAGAAACAAAGAAGATTGGCAGGCCTGGTACCCATTAAAATATGAAATGTAGGATACCGAATTTTGGATATTATGTTAACGATACTAGTTTACCTATTTTTCTTTAATTAATGAATTTCTATAACTTTTGTAAAGAAAGAAAAATTGATTTCATTATTTCAGTGAATATTGATAACAAAACGCATCTAACTGACATGCAATATTAAAACGCGAAGGTAAACAAAACAAGAGCAACTATTCAATTCGTCGCAGAAATATCGATTATTAATTAATCCACTCATTTTCATATAATTGGTCGATTAATGACAGTTACAGGACCAAAAATACTAGAACATAAGAATATTAGAACATAAGAATATTACTTTTCTTGGTTTTGTATTTAGGTTTTAGTTAAATAAGATGTCTAAGGAAATCTAATTATAATCGATAAACCTATCGATATGTCACATGACCAACTGTTACCACTGTCAACTGTGAATGCCAACGTCACATTCACAGTCAGTGTCAGTCGTGTCGTGGGGATGCGTTCCGAATGGCGATGATATCGATGGCAGCGCGCTAAAAGTCGTTCGTTAAAAAAAATTCCTTTCCCAATCTATAATAACAATAACTGTAACTCGTAATGTCAATGTCAAATTCAATCTCATGTTCTGACATTTGAAACGTTTTGTTAACTATTAATAACGTTTTGTTATCTCTGTACTCATGTACATACTGTACATAATTTTCAAATGCGAATATCTTTTTATTTACCAGTTGTAGAAATATGATGTGATTACCTTTTTTGTTACGTTACTAAAGATAAAGAAATACGTGGTATTTTTATCACCATACACTTCGTCTGATTACGGTACCAACATTGTATGGCTTGTTGCCAATCTTCTTTGTAAATCTAAATTTACTAGAAGTGTCACTAATAAGGTATTAAGTAAACCCGCCTTTAATAATGAATATGACAAAAAAACTCCCAATAGATAATTCCTCGTCTAATTAATAAGTTGCCATTAAATAAAAAAAAGGATATAACACAAAAGAACGCAAAGATATATTACCTAATTAACTTAAAATAATTTACGTATAACAGTTCATAATTATATCATGCTACTGCACAGCAATTTGAGCAACAAAATTAATTTGATCAGTACCTTCATAAAATGGGACATTCTCTATAGCGCGTTGAACATACACACCCTACACACCACATGACGTAGGTACCAGTACGCTTACTTTTGAACCAATTCCGATGGATCGTCATTGGGATTGTAATTTTTCATGCGCTTGGGTATCAACACTAGCACCAAATTGGATGTGTATTTTGAGAAAATGAAATAATACTGAGATTGGTTCATCTAAAATCCGCGCAATACGGGCTCAATTTGGAGCCAATTTGCAAAAATAAGCGTACGGAAAATCACAATCTCAATGCCGATCGATCGGAATTGGTTCAGGAGCAAGCCTACTGAACCATTCCAATGGATAGACATTGAGATTGTGATTTTTTGCACGCTTGAGCTTACACGCCAAATTGGCGCCGTTATTACGCTGATTTCTAGTGAACCAATCTCAGTGCTATTTAATTTTCTGAAGATACGAATTCAATTTGTTCCAAGTAAGCGTACGAAAAAGGTCCCGGGCGAGAACAGGAGCAGGCAGGACGCACTGCTTAACATGGCTTCCGAAGCACGGAGGAGCTCGTCATGTTTTGAATTTTGGTCATGCACCCGTCATAGGACTAACCACAGCGAACGTTGCTTAACCCTAGCCATCGTTCGTTGAGCGCACGCGCAAATGCTTATCAGGTCAATGTTACCTGTCGTAGCAATACGAGAATCATCAAAGTAACAGTAAACTTCGAATCATTATCAATAAGCAGCAAGTTGCCGAGGAGTTGGTTGGGTTGTTGGAGTGTCCCGCAGACTACTTCATGCTATAGCATCTGATTCAAGTTACCAAATTATGGAAAAACCACCAAAGAAATAGTATACCAAATTCCAAATTATTCGGACTTGTGATAGCTGAGAGCCCTTCATCAAGTAAAAAATAAGCTGATGATCTTCAAACGCCAGAACGGATCTTCATAAATTATAGCTTAAAACCGTCTCGATCATGTCAGCTTTTATACAAAAAAAAACCTCATCAAATCGGTCCATTCGTTTAGGAGCTATGATGCCACAGACAGACGCACAGATACACATGTTAAACTTATAACACCCCTCTTTTCTTTTCCGTCGCGGGTTAAAAAGAAAACTCATTGATTCTTATTTTGGCTTAATCTTTATAGGTAATGACACCTCTATTGGTAACGCTGACGCGTGTTATGATGCTTTTGAGGTCTTTGAGGTGATGATGAATGTGTGATTAACTGGTACGCATGTGTCCTTACATTTCGAGAACGAGATCGGTCCTTCTATTACTGTGAATGGTAATCGTTTGGTACATAGTTAGGAATTTCTTTGTCTGAAATTGATTTGACTGACATCTGGTTTCAACAGGACAGTGCCACCTGTCACACCGCCGGTGTCTGTATTATATCGTGGCTATATCGTAAAATTTTCCATTTCATTATGTAGCCGACTATTTCATGAAATGGCTAATACTCGTCTGACCACATCGTGATGTGGTGTGGCCGGATCAATGCATAATCAAACGTTTAACGATATGAACAGCTATGTTTGGCTACTTCATGATATGGTCAAAAATTGGTGATCATATCATAAAATTACATAGACTCAGAGATTATGTGATTTAATATCCATTGATTATTTTTGTAGGGTTATGTGAAATTATTGATGTAGGTATATGAACAGCCCAAGAACTGTCCCAAACCTAAAGAACATAGCACGCGTCATAAATAAGATGACATATGCTAAAAAGTGTTAGATAATATAATTGGTCCTCTCTCATTCACGCTACCATACAAAGGCGAAGTGGTCATTAAAATGATGTGCCGATAATCAAATTGATTTTATCTCAATTCATATAAACTGTGTCTCTATTCAAAATCCCAGTAGTTACATGACTATGAAATAAAATAACTTAAATATTATATTCATGACGATTTGTATAGACCGGTTACGTAAGCATAACACCCCTTCAGTCGTCTACAAAATAATGCATAATATTACAAAAAAACAATGAAGAGTAGGTAATTTATGTTAACATTTCTGCATATTTTGACTATGTAAAAATACTAATATTAATATCCGGATGTATAAAGAGCCCTTGATTGAGCCTAGATGAGCCATGAATTTGTTCCGTCCATTGAATCGCCTTATCTACTAGCCACGCAATCGCATCTTGAGTATGTCCGCAAAAATACTTAATCATATTTATTGATCTAATATATTAGGCCAGTGATTGAATTAAGGCGCCTCTTGACGCAAAGCAAATTAATAGGACACAATTTGGTATGATGCACTTTATTCTACGATGTCATAAATAGTTTTTAACTAAACATAATAAAGGGAATGGACTGAGTTTACGGGACCGGGCATTATTTTAGAGAATGCAAGTATTCAAGTCACCCATCAATATTATGTGATTGTAAGAAGTACTAAAAGTCTCAATAATGGTCTCGTTCGTCAACATTTGTAGCAAAACATATACAACATGTCGTTTTGTACGATTAGACATTATCAAATGCTTTGTTTATTTTTGAGCGTTACGAGCGTTTTCATGGTGATACTCTTGATTTCGAACTTCAAACGGTAATGAATAATAATGTATAAGGATACTGAATAATCCATAATTTACGCTATAAGCTAGAAAGCCATCAATTTTTTTGTCGTAATTTAGATTTATTTTGAGAAAAGGCATTATAAAAAAATTATAGAGATACTAATGGATAACAAGTAAAACTATTAAAAAGCTTGTTTATTTTGTAGAACAAAAATACATGTCAGATTTTTTTGTGATATCTTATGAAAAAATGAATCATCTTTTTAAATTTAATCCTTAATATTACCTTTAACCTTAATATATTTCTTAAAATACTATAAATAGATTATGGTAGCCGTAATTTTGTTTTGAGTAAGTAGTATATTTTTATATTCTTTTTTATTTTTCTCCTGACTAAATTTAGATTACTTTGACATCTTAGATGTTAGCGTCAAATTTGACAGTGACGGCACTTATTAGCAGTGCTTTTTGTTTTTGATGCCAATAAGTGCTTGAAGTTGCCAATAAAGCCTAATATGAATTACATATAATTTGAAAACCTTATTTCAATAAAAAAACTCTCCACAGCATGATTTTCTGGCATTAGTATGATGACAGTTGTTTTTTCTCGTAATAGTACGTGGGTAGGTAGATACGGAGGCATCTATGTATATACAATCAAGATTTGGGCAAGCATTACAAGGAAATTAATTTCTAAATATTTAGGTTGTATATCAGGGCATAAATATGTTGTCGGTGTCGCAGCGTTTTCATTTAATTAAACCATAGGTACAGTCAGCAACACGCCAAGCTTTACATTTGCATTACGAAAGCCGCCGCTATTACGAGCGACATAAGGGCAGTCTTAAGGTCAACATGTAAAGCCCAGCGTGAGTATACATAACTTTGTCGTGATACTTTTCCTTGTATGATTTTTATGTACAAGTTACAAGGTGAGCAACGTACTTATTTGCCAACTTAATTGTATAAAAAAGTCTCCTTACTTTTACATGCATGATTGTATACACTTTTGTGTGTCAATTTACACAATTTTACGTGCACAGAAAAATGATAGCGTCTAGTAGAATAATTAAATGCTTAGATGAAATCCACAATTATAAAGATGACTAAAAAACAAACCATATAAGACGTACATTATCTAGATTGTGTAACAGGAAATATCTGATTTTGTCAGATAAGAAATTATTTATTAGAATATTTTCCTTGATCATCTGAAGTAAAAGTTATGAAGACTCTGAAGGAGATGTTGCTGAATTTCGTTAAACTAACTCTGTGCTAACAATTCTAAATAACACTTTTCTCTACTAAGCGGAATATTTCTTAGGTCCTTCTGAATGTAAACGTCAAACGAAATGCGGCGTCAAATGCGCATGACAGAACAGACGACATGGCGAAATGCGTCAAGCCATTAATGATGCGAATAGCGCTCGTAAAATTGTTCTAAATAAACTTTTGGTGAGTGGATATAGATTCCCTGTATTTAGACCTTTTTGTCACTGAACGCCCTATAATGGCATGATGTTTACCACCCCTATGTCTAGCACAACTACTTCTACAGCACCTCAGCCCTTGCCCATCTATAGCATGTCCCTTATCTTGTATATGTATGTGAAGCTTTTTCTCGATTCCGAAGTTATAAAGAAATAACTCAATGTAGTAATTTAGTATGGCTGATATACAAATACTCTTACCTTTCTTCGAAGCGTATACTGGAACGGCTAATGTCGCTCCAGGCACTCATAGACCGCCCGCGCCCACGATGATAAGCAGCGGTCAATCCGGAGGCGGTCGGACGACGTTCCAGCTCCACTTCAGGCGGGAAATTTACTTTCGTAGAACCACGGGAAGGAGGCCCCTCCGCGGATTCTCCTCCGCCTGACATCTCCATTTCAAAGGCTGTATACTCGGGTGCATCATCAGGCTCTCCATCACTGCCGTCACTAGCTGCCGAGAGCGCCTCATAGCCGTAACCGGGGCGGCCGCCGCCGCCGACGGCGCCGCCGGCCGCCCCGCCCGCGCCGGGCCCGCACTCCGGCCCTGCAGCCACCCTCGGCGATGCTTCGATGCGACTCAATGACGACGCTTTTACGGATTGCCCCCGGACATTCAATGGCGAACTTCTTGATGGGAAATGATTGGAATATCGTAATTTACCGTGACGAAACGTGGTGCTGCTTTACTATATCAGTTTGTAGTACTCAAACTTTATAAGAAACGTGCTATAGACGTATTTTAATCAACACTTATAACACTTGTTTACACTATTTATGTTTAGGTTTAACTATTATGTTTTTATTGCTCGAGTTACAAACGTTTTAATGCCAATTGTTAACCAACAATTTCCAGTTTGTCGCTACCGTTAATTTTCACAACAATTAACGTGCACTTGTCTGCTTAGCATCAATTAAATATCGGTCTTGATTCCAATGTTTGGGTTCCGGACGACTTCAATGTCTATAATACCTGAATTGTAGAAAATACAGCAGACAGTGACTTGACGAAAACATTGCCTATACGTAACAGGCCCGTTTGCACTAGTGACCTTTGTACTGCCAAGCAGCAATATCAAGTTTTTGTTAATGGGGGGAGGCTAAACAAGGAAAACGTATGTATAGTACGCTTTATACGGACATATCGTGAAGTGAGCAAAGCATTGGGGGAAAATCGGACTGAAGTGCGCGCAAGTAACGCGGGTGGGGCAGATCGATGTCGCAACCACGACGCCTGGTCGGTCGGGCTTTTCTAGTACAACTTTCGGCCGCTTTACTACAAAAGCGCTTCGTCTCTCTGGCCGTAAATAAATAATTATTTCAGTTGTCTTCAGCATTGTTACGTCACTCACTACTAAATTTCATCTATTATTAGATCGAATGATTAATTTATATGCGCTTCGCATAGATTTAAGAGGAAGCATAGGTTTAATAGGATTGTGGTAAAATTAACTTAAGCGTTACCTCATTCAGTGTTAGCGGTATGAGTTTAGTTAGTTTTAACTAATTAAAGTTTCAAATAAAAACTATATAAGCAAGAAAAGAGGATTTGTATGAACGTATTTATGATAACTAACTTTAAAACAGGTCTACTACGGGACTTGAATAAAACGTTTTTTTCTACCTTTTCCAAATAACAATAGAGAGAAATGCTACGAGTATAAATGTCTCTTTCTTCTTGACTGTCTAAAGCCCGTGCTATATAGGCCTGCAGGTTGGTTTTCTCATAGTCTATTTTCTTTTTAACTTCCTACGGAAATTGAAGGGTGTTATCAGTTTAACATGTGTAACTTGACGTGATCGAGTTTGTTCTGAGCTATAATTTATTAAGGTCTATTCGCCGGGTGCGAAGTACTAGATGGGGGTAATGTCATCTATCTTAGCGCTCATGGTGGCCAAAAGTAGAAATAATGTAAGCTCTGTCATATCTAAACGCAATTACATTTTACACTTGCAATTAAATGAATATTGGCGAATGATGAATGAATATTATTACGTCAATAAAATAAAACACACTGAGTTAATTTTACTTACTTCATTTTATTTTAATGATCAAAATGGTTTCACAACCCTTTGTCCACCCAAATCACAGCAATTTGTAATATAAATTGAAAGGTTGTTTTGATTCTAATATTTTGTCATAATGTCGCGATTGAATATTAAAGCGTCAGACAGAGCTAACAAAGTTGCGGACGCTAGGTGGCGCTGAAGTCGGGCACACAGCCAATTGAGGCGTTTGAAGATTGTCTGCCTATTTTTTGTTGACGTAGGGATCTCACCAAATTTCACAGATCCGAATGATTTAAAATTCGGTGTAGGTCTTCTTCGGCTGTATTTCCATGACATGAGTTACCTGGACTCTGATGCTGCAGCATCAACTTTACTTCGATTGCTACGACAGGTTACATTGAACTGATACTGCACCATCTGATCTGCACATTGACCTGATAAGCAGTAGGTATTAAATAGATAAAGCAGGTATGTGGTTTAGTGAAGGAATCCAACTACATTCTCTCGATCAATAGATATAGACTTGTAGTTCAATGTTTACTTTCAATGGTGTATTATATTATTTTGTTGAGTGCGTTATTTAAAAAGTCATCACAGCTCATGTACTTAGGCCCCCACCGAGGGGCTCGAGCCCACTAACTAAGTAAGTGTTTAGACTAGCGTTGTTAGAGATCAGACGGCCAGGCAGGCGAAGGCGGGCATTTGCAAAAGCGATGCCTGTCTGACCCTGCCGTGGAAGCCTGCGTGCACGGTTGGCCCCGTGCACGTCGCCGTAAGGCTCTCTGTCTGGGGATTGCCCTGGTGTTCTCGGGCAATCCCCCCTTGGCGATAACCCGACCAGTTAGGTCGGGCTAGCCCGGGCGCGTCGATAGTGGTAGTCGCAGTTTGGACCCTAGTAAGATACTTAGATCAATTTTAAGTATACAAATAAATAAAAATCTACTTCATTTTAAAATGGTTTATTTGATTATATTTTGAGAACAAAATTAAAACAGTTGTTACATCAGCCAACACGCACAAGGTACGTGCCACTGTAGCCCTGCCCACTTTCTTTACATGTCGTATCTTGTTGCATTGTTGCAGATATGAATCTGCATCCGTAAATGCTCCGCATTAATTGACGCGGATGCAGATATCTGAATTGATGCAAATTATCCGCATCTGCGGATGCGGATGCGAATATTCGTGCCATCCCGGGTTTAGACCTAGGGTATGTATACAAAATTTCCTTATATTTAACTGCATAAAATATTTGCTTCAAAACACAACATACACAATGGAGGTTGGATTTGGTGAGACACTGCAGGAATTATCAACTGTTTTCAATACAAGAATTGGTGAGTTCGAACAGGCCCTCCGTCTTCAGTCTGCTTCTTCCCCTTCATCAGGCCAACTGCAAACGGTGAAGGCATTGTTCTCGGATTACTTGCAGTTTAAGGCATTTGTTATGAAAGCTATCCAAACACTCAAGCTACAGTTACACTTGTTACATTAGCTTGGATAGACTGGCTGGAGTCACATTCAAGGCGGAAAGTGTTGCTGTTCCATGGTTTGCCTGAAGAAACTGGTGAAGATACCAAAGTCAAGGTTAGAAATGTCTTGGATAAAAAACTCAAGCTGGCCCAAATATACCTTGATAATATTAACACCTGCTACCGCCTTGGTGAATTTAAAACCGATCGTCCTCGACCTATTTTAGTTAGATTTACTGATATGAGCACAAGGACTGCAGTTTAGGGTACAAAGACATCCCTTAAAGGCAGCAAAGTTTCGGTGTCGGAGTTCTTAACGAAAAGTAGACAAGGAAGTTTTCATCGCGGCTCGAAAACATTTTGGGTTGAGACATTGCTGGACTTCGGATGGGATCGTCGTGATTTTACTTCCAAACAAAAACAAAAAAAACATCACAAGTATGTCTGAATTCAGCTCTGTTAAATTGGAATTCCCCTCTTCTAATACGTAAGACTTCTAACAATGTTTACTCCACGTATTTTCTACAAAGATTATGATATTGTAACGTTAGGGGGTATGTTATGTATTTATTTTGCCGATTACGCACCGCCAAACGAAAACTAATGTTATTTTATATGTCAAGTTGGTCAAGTATCAACCCCAGGGGTCGCGGAGAGTCCGACATAACCAGGCGCAAGAATGCGTAATGCATTTCCCACCGTAAAAAAAGGCACCAGTAAATAGCATATAAAATGATATTAGCGGTTGACTGTTGATAAAAACACGCGCCCGACGATTTATACTTGCGTCTGCTCAATTCTCTAGTCCAGATTGATGAGGATAAGTGGTGTGAAAATTGGTTTTATATATTGGTGGAGCCTTCGCATCATGAGGTGGCAAACTGGGACCACCTAGAGCGCGGCTCCTCCTCACCACATAATTGGTAATCAAGTTTTTATATGTCGATTTATTACAAAATATACCCCATTTCGTCTACAATCGTTCGCTTTCATTAATTTAGGATTCAGCCTTATCCGACTTGCTCTCCGCTCTTCAGGGGCATTGGTCAAGCCCATCCTGTGCAGATGTTTGTTGAGTTTGCAGTTAAGTTACCAGTTAAGGCTCTAGTAAGTGACCTCAGTTGGCTTCTGCTTTGTTGAAGGTTTCGCATTGCACCTCCGGGCGAGAATTCCTTAATGAGCAATTTCGAGCGCACCAAACCAGGGCATAGCCCTCTGAAGCCGGGACTGCCTCTGTCCCCACTACTATAGGACCCTCTTTTTAGTGCCTCTCGAAATGCCACATGCTGGTTCTGGTCCGACGAGAATGTTCGCGGAGCCAGCCCTCGCCAGTTGCCGACGAATTTCATTGCCTCCGATATTAGAGTGACCAGAAGGCCTATTATGGATCTTTTATCGTATGACATGGTGTAAATTTTGAGATAAAGAAGTCATGAAATGCTTCATTTGGTATTACCGATCTCCAATATCATCAGCATCACTATGACATAATTTTAATGACGTCATCATAATATAATGAACGAATGATCAAAAACCTGACCGAAAATCTTATTTTTCGTTTTGCACTATGATTTCATAATGATATGATTTGAAAACCATGAGATCGGTAATAGGCCTGCTGGAACCCAGCCGTTACCGAGTTCCTGGTCCCCAATTTGATCAAAACCTTCATACACTCTAGTGTGATTTTAGACGAACTCTACGGAAGCAAGGGCCATCCGACAAAATGAGGATGCTTTTACCCTCACACGACCGGTTTGCATGAACGTGTTAAATATTAGAAAAGGGGAAAACTAAATTTTAATATACTCGTATGTATAGTGAAGGTAATAAATAAATTTCAATATTTAACTAAGGTAAATAGGTAATGTAAGTATAAACGACAATATAAGTAATTAATGCCCATTTCCTTTCCGTTCCCGGTGAATCGTCGGTGCCTTTGTCCCGACTGTCTTATTTCGAATTCTCCCGCTTTGGTGACTCTGAGTTTGTCCTGAAACCTGTCGATGAGAACTGCGTGTTAAAGGTATTGAAATCGTTAAAGTCATGCGCTGTGGGTGCTGATGGCATATCTCTGGATATGATCTTGCTTACACTTCCCAATTCCCTCAATACTTTAACCGCTATCGTAAATCAATCTATATTGACTTGTGAGTTCCCTGAGGCCTGGAAGTTGGCCCTAGTTACACCGTTGCCTAAGAAGCAGAATGTCTCAGATATCAAAGATTTACGACCAATCAGCATACTTTCTTGTATCTCTAAGATATTGGAAAGGGTAGTGCACATGCAACTGAACTGCTATCTGGAAAGCAACAATATACTGCCCGTTTTTCAATCAGGTTTCAGAAAGACACATAGTACAACAACAGCTCTCCTTGACATTACTGATAATATTCTATCGGCGCGAGACAGGGGTCAGGGTACTATTATGGTACTTCTAGATTACTCGAGAGCCTTTGACGCTATTAATATTCCACTCCTACTCTCTAAGATGTCATATTATGGTTTTAGTGTTCCCACAGTCAAATGGTTCTCGAGTTATCTCAGCGGACGCTCACAAATGGTAAAACTTGATGGTAATAACGGCGACAGTCTTTTTTCTACTCCAGGTCCGGTTTCGAGAGGTGTCCCGCAGGGTTCCATATTAGGCCCTCTTTTGTTTACTCTATATACGGCGGATATATGCTCCGTAATAAAGCATTGCCAATACCACATGTACGCGGATGATACACAGCTTTATTTGTCGTTTGATCCAAAAGACACGTCCATAGCTGTTGAAAATATAAATAATGACTTAAATAGCATTGCAACATGGTCGGAAGCAAACACACTGGTACTAAATCCTAAGAAAACAAAGTACATGATATTTGGAACTCCTGGTCATATCGCCAGTATAATAAGCCATAATCCCGCTGTCTCAATAAGAAATGAGCCCATAGAGTTGGTACACGAAGCTCGCAATCTTGGAGTTCTGATGGACGGGGATCTGCGCTTCGAAAGTCACGTATTAGAATGCGCGAACACCTGCTTTTATAGACTCAAAATACTATATCGTATCCGTGACTTCCTTAGCGTAGATCTGCGCGTCAGACTATGTGACGCTCTTATTCTCTCTAAACTGTCCTATGCTGACCTGGTGTATGGTCCACGCCTGCTGGCTCGCACAGACCGCGTCGTGCAGAGAGTACAGAACGCCTGTGCGCGTTTTTGTTTCAACGTACCTCCGCGCACGCATGTTACGCCGTATTTTAACTCAGCTGGTGTCCTGAAGATGGCTTATCGTCGGGAACTCCACTTGGCTGCACTCCTTTTTGGCACTATTAAAACTGGGAGACCTCATTACTTGTTCGAAAAGTTAACATTTCGTGAAAGGACAAATTCCGGGTGTCGTCCTAGAAATTGGCCACTCCTTTTACCTCTACATTGCACTGCAGCCTTCCGTGGCAGTTTTAAATATTCAGCCACCAAGTGTTGAAACAACTTGCCACCACCCACTCGTGACCTTTTGTCTTTTAATAGCTTTAAATCTAAACTAAAAAAATACCTTTTAGACAAACAAAAATGTTTACCATTGGGTGGTCGTGCTGTTCCAACATACTTGTACACATAGTATAATTTATAATTTCCTGTACACTTGCATTTAATATTAATATAATAAGTATCTTTTAATTATGTATTTTATTTATAGTAGGTAGATACAATATTTACAAATACAAACATTCACACTTATAACACTGTATCATTCATCCCATCGCTTTACTTTTATATATTTTGCATTTTACATTTTCTCACTGTGCGTTCAGCTGCGTAAGTACACGCTTTTTCTTGTTAAGGTTTCAGCTGAAAACCAGCGCTGTGGCTCTGTAGGTCACAGCATATGCTGAGCTGCGTCCTATTTTCGCATCACACTACAGCGTAATAATAAATTATAATTATTATTTTCTACAAAATTATCTCTTTGTGTTTTACGCTTTTTATTGTATTCTTTACTTTTTTTTTATTTATTTTGTTCCACCTTTATGTTATGTTGTAGTGTTTGTGAAAATAAATGTCTTGAGTCTGAGTCTGAGTCTGAGTCTGAATATAAATTGAATTATTACTTTTATTAGAAACTAGTGGGCCCGGCAGACGTTGTCCTGCCCGATTACAGCGCCACCTACCGGGTCCAATTAAATTTCGTATAAACCTTCCTTGAACCTATTCAAATACACACAGAAAATTTCATAAGAATCTGTCGAGCCGTTTCAGAGTTTTTGCGAGACAAACACACAGCGTTTCATTTTTAGGGTTCCGTAGCCAAATGGCAAAAAACGTAAGCCTTATAGATTCGTCATGTCTGTCTGTCTGTCTGTCCGTCCGTATGTCACAGCCACTTTTCTCCGAAACTATAAGAACTACACTGTTGAAACTTGGTAAGTAGATGTATTCTGTGAACCGCATTAAGATTTTCACACAAAAATAGAAAAAAAGCAATAAATTTTGGGGTTTTATTTACCCATACATAGAACTGAAACTCAAAATTATTTTTTTCATCAAACCCATATGTGTGGGATATCTATGGATAAGTCTTCAAAAATCATATTGAGGTTTCTAATATATTTTTTTTCTAAACTGAATAGTTTGCGCGAGAGACACTTCCAAAGTGGTAAAATGTGTGTCCCCTGTAACTTCTAAAATAAGAGAATGATAAAACTAAAAAAATATTATGATGTACATTACCATGCAAACTTCCACCGAAAATTGGTTTGAACGAGATCTAGTAAGTATTTTTTAATACGTCATAAATCCTACGGAACCCTTCATGGGCGAGTCCAACTCGCCGACTTGGCCGGTTTTTATATATAAGAAGATGACTCGACCACTAGCTCGGAATGCAGACTTCCCCGAGAAGAGCTAGCGAGAATCTCGGGGGTTGCTCTTTTCAAACAAAAGTTACAAAGGTATATTACATTTATCATAACATAAAACAAAAGAACAAGTGATTAATGGGTGAATCTTGAAATCGGGCGTATTTAGCTGATTCCCCTGGCAGATATTTTATTTTAATATTTATTACTTTTACATACAAAACTCTAAATATTATATAATTATAAACACATTTATCAAATAGGCATCTCTGTAACTAGTCTAGTTCCGAAGATATATTAATTTAAAAAAATGTGACAGGGGAGTCAATAATAGGTGGCAAGGGAGTCATAATTGAAACTATTGTATAATACAATGTTTTATTTAAAAGTAAAAACTAACCAGTCTTTTGGTTTCAATATTGGCACTTTTACTTAATAATTAACGATAATAAAATTAACAAAAAGTATACTTTTCTTGATTCATAAAATTCCATTGGTATTGATTCCCCTGGCGTTTGACCAGGGTAATCATTTTTTCTTAATTTCTTTTACATTTATTTCTCAGAAATTAGAAAAAAAAAGTGATTACCCTGGTCAAACGCCAGGGGAATCAATACCAATTTAATCAAGAAAAGTATACTTTTTGTTAATTTTGTTTTAAGTTATGTATTTAGGATAAGTAGCAATCAGACATTAATTAGTAGCTCTTTATGCAGTAACTTATACCCTAGTTATAAACTCTTAACTATTAAAATAATAATTTAAAATTTGCCAAGGGTAATCAATGACCTAGTGAAACAAAACCAGGGAAATCAAATTGTTACCTACGTAAATCCGGTTTGATGCAAAGAATCGCCCGACCTCCCCTCACAATGTATGAAGTGCGACTAAAACTTGCCCGACAGTGTGCGAGCGCATTCCCAAGACGTTAGTTACGCGCAAAGGGAATCAATGATTGCCTTCGGACAAACCTAAACTTTATATTTTTTTAAAACAACGTCAAGTACAGACGTAATTTATTTTTTTACTCATTTAACAACTAATCCTTTAACGCTATGATCACAACAATTCTCAACATTTCCAACTATAAATTGGTGTAGTTCCAAAAATGTAAAAGGGACAACTCAGGGGAATCAATTTTCAAAGCTTTTAATTTTTTTTCAATTGTTATCAGCTAAATTAAACACAGTAACTGTCATGCCCCATGTAAATCAAACATTAAACTAATAGAAAAAAAATAATTTACATTATTATTTATACGAAATGGGTAGTTTTTTGCCTCAGACAGTGTTAATTTAGCCTTTCAAGATTCACCCTAATAATTAATTAAACATAGCAATTACACAGTTAGACATTTAATGATAAAAGTCAAAGTTTCTAACAAGGAAGAGAAATAGAAAATCCAAAAGATACTTAGCTTCGAGCAGCCTTGCAGCAAGACAAACTTTTTCCCGAAAACTGGCTACTGCCAACACCGTGGAATTGTTGAAAACTGAATGAATCATTGGCGGCGAAACCGAAGCCTTTTATAGCAACAAAAAATGGCGGGACTAAGTTTGCTACACATCTACCGGAAATAGGCTTGTAACTTTATAATAAATGAGTTTCATACTGTAATTTGTTTTCATATTTTCTTTAAATACTTCAAACATCATTTATAAAATACAATAGTAATTTAAAATACAATATTGTGATACGAGAAATAACCATATGGTAAATATATAAAAGTACAAGTTTTACAACAACATATATCCAACAATATGATAAGTAATAACCAATTTATGATGTATTAAAAACAGTAACTAAATTGTAGTAACTAAACTCATCAATTTAGTTACTACAAGACGTATTTTAAGAGGATAAACAAAAACCACATGGTTATAAGTATCACTAGAAAAGGACAAGCAGAACCCTATCATATCTTAAATAATTATATTTAAATTATGGTAATTAAACATACCTATAATATAGCATATATTTGGAATTGCCATTTTAATAACGATAACCATATGAATTTGTTACTTACATTAATCGCAACTAATATTCTACAGAGTTGCGTTCCGAGGGTCAGAGTAATGCAACCGAGAGTGTTTTTCACACTCGCTCCGAGGTTCAGAACGGGTCGGTTGCTATCTTTTTTTTTAGTTTGTATCTTGCCGATCAAGATCAAGCAAAGGGCAAAATATTACTAATCCTTACTATGAAATTAACAGTCAATAACCATTTTTCTGCTTAAAAATAATTACAACACATAGAAATCACTATATTTCCCTAGTATTAGGCTTAAAAGAGTTCAAAGTAGTATTATTTAATTAAATAATAAATAATTAGCGTATTTTTGACATCGACATTGACATAAAATCTGTCAGAGTGTTTTTCACCCTACGCTCGAGTTGGTTGTTTGGTTGCATCACTCGAAGCTTCTGAACGGGCACAGAGTGTACTAACCGCCTGTCAGAGCGTTTTTTACCCCGAGGCTCTGAACGGGTTGGTTGCTGTCAGAGTGCACTCGGAGTGCACTCGAGCGTAGGTTCTGAACGCAGCTCAGGGTCGGCGCTCGAAGTGTTACCAACTTCACGCTGGTGTAGTAACCAAACGGCTAATGATAGCGCTCTCATATTTTGACAAACGTCAGTTAGTAATGTTGATTACAAGTCTACGAAATCATATTGTTTTACGCCGCATTCAAAAAAGTTATCGTAATGGAATTTAAACGCAGCAGTGTTATTGGTTTGTATTTGGCTGGAAAATCGCAACCAACCATTGTAAATGAGCTACGACATTTACATGTAAACAAAATGTTTGTGTATCGGACCATTACACATTATAATGATACCGGTAGCATCAGAAAACGTCATGTAGGTAGTCATCTAAAAACAGCAACATCGTCAGAAATGGTTCGAAAAGTGAAGGCCAGAATTCAACGTAATCCGCGACAAAGCGCAGTTCAATTGGCGAAAAACCTCAATGTGTCTGCTCGTAGTATGGGGCGCATATTAAAAATGAACTACGATTGATGCCCTACAATATACAGAAAGTGCAAGATTTAACACCTTCACAAAAAGCAATTCGCCTAGCAAGAGCAAAAGTGTCAAAACGCTTGAACCTTGCTTGCAAGCTTGAAAATTTAATATTTCCTGATAAAAATAATTTTACGATTTATCAATATGTAAACGATCAAAATGATAGTGTTTAGTTAAATTGCAAATCGAAAGACAATTTAGACCAATGAATTGCTCTGCGAAAGCAAGCGTCTGCATCAGTAATGGTTTGGGCCGCGGTAACTGCCACAGAATGCTCCCCACTCGTTTTCATCGAACAGGGCGTCAAGGTAAATCAATAAATATACCGTGAAAAGATTTTAAGGAATGCTTAATTATCTTGGGCACTTAAACAATTCGGTAGAAACCACTGGACGTTTCAACAAGACTCAGCACCATCCCATAAAGATCGTGAAACAAGATTTTTTTACAAGAACGAATTCCCGGCTTCATTTCTTCAGAACAATGGCCTCCATATTCCCCGGAGAAACCCAATGGATTTTTCCATATGGTCCATTCTGGAGGCCGAAGTATCAACTAAAAAATATGAGGCGGTTGACGCATTAAAGATTGCTCTTCGCCGAGAATGGAACAAAATACCACTACACCATATTCGTGCAGCGTGTGAAGTCTTCTCGAAGAGTCTCGATGCTATTATCCGCGCGAAAGGTGGTTTGGTGACATTGAACATTAAATATTTTTTCTACAATTTTAAACATGTTTTTTAAGATATACTTAAGACTTTAATTTAAAAGAATCAAAATTGACAAAATTACAGCATTTTTAATTGGTAACACTTCGAGTGCCTACCCCTGTATTTTATTTAAGCTATTAAAATCAATTAGGATTATGAAATAGAAAATTATAAATTCATATGGTTAATCAGTTGATACAGATGTAAACAATCAACAATCAACCAATGTAACAATCGATTAGTTTGGTTCCTTTGCAATAAATCTCATTCTGACACAAATCAATAAATGATTTTATCTTATAAGTCTTTGTTTTTATATATTTATATCATCTTAAAATTCCTCGAATCTATCAAACGCAAATAAAACAGATTACTTTGAAAAAATAATAATTCCATGTTTTAGTGGTGGAGGTCATCTATAGGAGTTATAATAGCCACTGAACATATATCGGAAGTCGATAGCCTAATTATTAAATAGGTGCCTATTTCAAAATCTGCTGCAGCAGCAAAAATTGCGAGAGTGTCTTAAACTGTCGCAATTTTTGCCGTGCTAGCGTCGAAAATATTGTAATTCTTTCTGACATAATATATAATATTCATAATAAAAAAAATCTTCCACCAATCTATGCGGGAGTCTTAAATTCTTCGAGTCTGTTAGATTAGACCCCAAAGAAAATTTACGAGCTCTATAAAGAGTATCTTTCTTGGAAAATTTAAATTCAAATTAAATTTGAATATGCAAAACCACGGACCACGGCGAAGACGAAAATTTATTTTGCCATAGTTCTACAACAAAACTTTTTCTCAGTGTAGAGTAGCAGGCCTCACGTCACGGTACAGTCGGTAGTACAATTAAGAAGAACGCGCGGCACGTTCCAAAAATTAACTCTCAAATTGGAGCTGAAAGCTTTTATAAAAAATTCGACGTTTATTTCGTTACGCGGACGGACGGTGCCTGTGGGTAAAATCTACACTATTATTTATAGAATCCCTTTGACTCAGAATCTAATAATTCCATTTTAGAACCAACTTTTAAAAATACCATTATTTTTTGGAATCCCATAATCCCATCCATCCGGTTTTTATAGACCATGTACTGACATCCATTATGCTGACACGTGACCTATTTTAGTCTGAATTACAACAGATGTTCATACTCTTTTAACAATGGTGAAAACCTCTAGTAAAGGGCTTATTCTTCTTCAAAGGAGCTTTGTGAAAATACAGTGTATATTCAGCATCTTAAGTAGCTTAGCAAACAGGATATACCTACATAAGTGCAGATATTCTAAATTTACTATTCGTATTTGAGATGATTCGTAACGTTTAGACTTCAAATGGACATATTTTTGTGAGATTTAAAAATCATATAAACCGAGACTCTTATACTACTCTGTCTAAAAAGTAACGGGAAAAATCGATACTTACGCTAACTAATAATCCAATCATCAAAACATTTTTAAACGCTTTTTCGGGAATTGAGTTTATATTCTCTCCTTTATGTCTTTTACCGAATGAAAATGAGTGACACGAAGTGGTAATGTGAGTTTAGGAAAAAGAAAGCAGACCGCTGGAGCAATACTTGGTGAAGAAGGTGGTTGCTCGATGGTATTTATTGAGTTTTTGGTAAAAAAATTCGTTCACAATGATGGCCATGTGCGTAAGCGCACTATCCTGTTGCAAAATCTAAGAATTTTCATCCCACAAGTTTGGCCTTTTTCGTCGAATTTGCTCTTAAACACCGCATAACGCTCAAATAAAATTATTTATTAAATAAAAAGAATATTATTTGACCTTCTGGCAGGAATACCGAGTGCATAACACCGCGATAGTCAAAGAAAATAGTCAACATGTCTTTGACTTTTGATCGACTATGCCGTGGTTTTTTCGTTTTGGTTCATTTGGAAGGCGCCACTCCGAAGCTTGTTGATTAGTTTGCATGTCAAACTCGTAAACCCACGTTTCCTCACCACTAACAATGGGTTTCACGAATGTTGGGTCGGCATTGACTCGTTCTTGTATGTCTTCAGCGACTCTCATGCATTTGAGTTTTTAGAAAAAAGTCAGGCCTTTTTGGACTAGCTGGACGACGACATGTTTCTTACCCAGGTGATTATTTCAATGGTACGTCTCGACTCGTAAAACACAAAAAGTTCAGCGGCTATCTCTCTCAAACTTGAATGAGGATTTTCAGTCACTAATCTCTTTACTTTTGCCATGTTAACTTCAGTTGAAGATGTTGAGCGAGGCAAATCTTTTATCACATCTCGATCGCTTTTGAACGCTTTGTACCACTCACGAACCACTCACACCAAGCACGTGTTTTCATAAAGTCGATTCACCGTAAGCCTTCTGTAACTTTTTCAGTGACTCCACACTTGAAATTCCATTGGCGAATCCCTTATATTTTTGCAAAATATTAAACTCTTTGTTCGATATTTCTGTCCATTATAAAATTCGCAATACACACTAGATTATGATCTAGCTAAAAACTGTTTTTAATCTAAATAACAAATTCAACTCAAACTCCGTGCCAAAATGGAAAACAGTTGTGGCCAACTACTCGTAATAACAAAATACATAAATGGAATTTGAAACCATTATAAACACATCATTCATCAATCATTTCCTATCATTTTCCGATACTTTTTTGGTAGGAATTTTCAACAAATCAGACAACATTTGGAATAGGCTTTCTGAAATTTATTTACCCCCGTTTTCCACCTAAGGTGCGCACCATTTTTTTACGCAACTTACATCAAATGTTAATTATGTTTTACGTTCCTTTTATGCAATGTTAATTAATGTCGACATTTTTAACCACGCTATTTTTCACAAAGGGAATCTTACCCAAAATAACAGATAGGTATTTTTGAATGTAGCGCATTACGTTATTTATCGCACAATTCACGATGACGATGGCGACTATGGCGAAGTGCTAATGAATCGCAATTATGTTGAAAATGTTGCAAGTCTGTACTTACGAGGTGGAGTGCGCCTAAAATAAGTCGCAGTTCCCTTCTTTGCGATTTCTGTTACAGATTTGATTCCATATTATTGATAATACTGGATATAAATAGGCCTATTGGTATTATTACGTAAGTTTTGAGATACTCAAAATTTATAAAAAGAACGCAAATAGATTGAACCTTTTTTTAAAGATAAATTATTTGTTATTCGAACATAGAAAACCATTTGATCAAATATTTAAAAATAAAAAAATGACGGTTGTTTTTCGTTTCAATTCCGCGGGCTTTCATCGTCAACTATGGATGTTAAGCGAGAACATTTTCGTGCGATGATTTTGTACGATTATAAATTTGGATTAAATTAATGCGAGTGCAGAGAGCGATTAGTTTCGGCGTTTGGGGACTATGCACCATCGCGTGCAACAGTTTTAAGATGGTTTGCTCAATTTAAACGAGGGATTTTCTCCTTAAATGATGATGAAAGAAGTGGCCGGCCCGCGACTTCAGTTACAGAAGAAAACGTCCTAGTTGTGATCAAAAATTATGTTACAACCCAATTCGGTTGTAACATAATTTTTACGCCTATCCCAACCATCCAATAGATTAGTGGAACTGTGTCTTTCTTTACACATCTACATAAAAAGAATTTGCCTTAATTTCATTATTTCTTTCATACTGCTATGTTAACTATAAACCTGCAAATTTTAATGTAAACAACAACATGCCGAGATTAAATCTATGTTTGATTTTGTTATAATGTTAGTGTCTCCGCGTATTTTTGTGCATATTGATTCCGAATAATTTTTTTTTGTTTACACCCGTTCGGAAATTTGAAGGGCCTTCTCGATAAGAACAAGCAAGAAACATCTTTTAATTCATTTTAAAATAATTTTTCATAATTTTTAAATTGCTAATAATTATATTCAGTGTGAGTTTTCATAAAGTGCACATATTGAAATTGGGGATATTATGCATAATTTTATCGACGGAAAAAACAAAAACAAGATTGCTATAATTAACTAGGATTTAAATTGTAACGTCCACCGAACACATGGAAGCGTGCGCCACGATCCACGATTAACATTCACTGTTCTTTCACTTGTCAGTCGATGGCCGCCTTGCCAGTGCTCGGTGTTCGTTTTGAAAGGATGACGATAGATGGCGTTAAAAGACGATTATGTCGCGGCGCCGTTACGACCAACCCTGACTATCGCACGACCTCGTGCGATCGAGGAACTTCTTCTCAACTTCAAGTCTCACTCGTTGCTGCCTGCTCCATCTGTAGGATAACGTTACAAAATGTTCGGTCAGTCCTGACAAAATTAAATCCAAGATATAGTAGATCCTTGTAGATAACAAGGATAGATGATTATGCTATACTCTTGAGCAGCTACTTTTAGTTTGGCCCGGGCGTACTAGGCCCTCTCAACCTGTTACAGAATATGTGGCTCGGGCGTGCGAGGCACCTTCAGCCACTGCCAATATGTGGTCCGGGCATACGAGGCCCCTTCAACCAAAACCAATTTGAGGCCCGGGCGTACTGGGCCCTTTCAGCCGACTGTGGCATAGCATGGCTCGGGCGTACTAGGTCCTTACAACCAGCTATATTAAAATATGACTTAATTCATCTAAACTAACTGCCGTATTTTTCCGTTACAACAAAACTAGAACTTGAAATACCAGGCCTATCGGAATGTAGTTTAATATGATGGAAGGTGTTTTAACTTACATCAATGTATTTGGGCACGTGCTACAACTACGTGAGAACTATCTTCAGAGGCTGTGAGAGTATCAGAACTGGCAGTCAAAGTACCTTCGCTTTCGATTGAGACTGTATCACTATCAGATGATTCTGATTGACCGATTTCAATTTCACTGACCGCCGTTTCGGCATCCTCGTCATCGATCAACGTAGTGGATATATCTACTAGCCCTTCAAATCCTTTAGGGACTGCTCGTAACTTTTCATGGGAGTACTTATATACACGATTGGACCTATTGAAACTCTTTAATTCATAACGGTCATTATCTAAAACCCTAGTAATGACGAATGGCCCTTTAAATTTTTTTGCAAGCTTTGTTTGATTGCGCTCACTTAACTTAATAAAGACGTAATCGCCTTTTTCGTAGGGTTTGACGGAGGCTTTGCCTCTATTAAAAAGTTTTTCTTGATATTTAGCTGACCTTATTATGTTATCTGAAGCTTGGCTATGAATAGATTTTAAGTCGGCTCTGGTAGGGGTTTCGCTGTTAGAAGAGATCTGGGACACACCAAGGGATTGTGCGCGTATGCCAAACATTAGTTCAGTTGGTGTGAATCCTGTAATTCTCGACCTCGTGCTATTTAAGGCCAGTTGAACTTCACCTAATTCATCTCGCCATACCTTATTTACATCATTTTCGATAATTGTTAGCAAGTTTTTTAGGGTACGCATAACCCTTTCTACCTGGCCATTAGCCCTAGACGAACCAGTAGCAATTAAGTGTAGTTCAATGTTATGATCATCACAAAATTATTTAAAGTCAGCACTTATATAGCATCTACCTTGGTCTGCTATAATTCTTTTAGGGGAGCCAAATAGACAAACTGCCTTTTTTAGGGCCTTTACGGCACAAGCAGTATCTAAGGAGTAGGTGTGCTCTAGGAGAACGTACTTTGTAAAAGCATCTATAATGACAGAAGCATATTCTTTCCTATCACTTTTACCGCTAAGCTTACCAGTAATGTCTATATGGATAGTATGCCATGGTACGGCGATTTTAGGAATTGGGTGCAACCTCACTTGCTGAGTTCCAGAGGTACCTTTGGAGGCCTTACACACAATGCACGACTCGATGAATTTACGAACATTTTTTGACATTTGAGGAAACCAGTATTGTTCGTATATTTTATCAAGAGTTTTATCATGACCAAGATGTTTGATTTCGCTATGTACATGATTAATTAGTGTCCATACTAATGAACGTGGAACAATAGGTAGCCAACTGCTAACTTTGTTTCGTTCAACTTTTCGGTATAGAATGCCATCGCGAATGTCATATGTGTGTGCGATTGTTTCGGGCAACTCACTATTTTGATGTTGTTTGATAAGATCTTGGATTTCAGGATCTCGTTTTTGTTCCACCTGAAGCCAGCTATTGTGAAGTTCTACAAAGTTAACATACTTTCGAGAGTCAACTAATATTGTATCCGGGTGATCACTGGCCTGTGATGAGGAGGGTAATGGGTTGCGTGAAAGGAAATCAGCGTGCCCCATATTACGTCCCTCTTTATATAAGATGTCAAAATCATATGCCTGGAGATATGCCCACCACCTATGGACTCGCGGTGACAGATCGGTTTTAGCTTTAGAGGCTTTTAAGGAATTACAGTCTGTAACGACCGTGAAGTGTTGTCCGTAGAGGTAGTGGCGGAAGTTTTCTACAGCTCGAACCACAGCTAGGGTCTCCAATTCATAGGAGTGATATCTGGATTCGACTTCAGTTGTACGGCGGCTAAAATAGGCCACTACATGGGGTATATTGTTTTGCTTTTGTATTAAGATAGCACCGTAGCCTTCGGAGCTGGAATCAGTGTGTAATTCTACTGGAACATTAGGATTGAAAATTGTTAACACTGGTTCAGAGGACAGCAGATCTACTATTTTTTTGTGAGATTCTGAATGTTTTGGGGTCCACGTAATGGGTCCCTTCAGTTTGGTCAGTGGGTATAAGGGTCCAGCTACACTAGCAAAGTTAGGGATGAAACGCCGAAAATAGGAAGCAAGTCCTAAAAATTGTCTAACTTGCGTCGCGGTTTTCGGCAAGGGAGCTTCCACAAGAGCACGAATTTTACCAGGATTAGGACGTACCTCACCAGCTTGTATCCTTGTATATAACATATCCTAAATAGCTGATCTCAGTTTTCATAAATTTACACTTGGCAACATTAAAAGAAAAACCGGCCTCAGCAAGGGCTCCCAATACGACTTTTAGACGCTGTAAGCCCTCGCTAACGGTTGCCGAATAGCAGAGCACATCATCCATATAGGCTAGGGCCACAGTATCTTTCAATGATTTTAAAGCCTTATTGATGCATCGCTGATATACTGATGCTGCGTTCCGTAATCCGAACGGCATTGCCAAATATTCATATTGGCCGTCAGGAGTTACGAAGGCAGTTCGCTCAATCGACTCTTCAGATACCCTTATCTGGTGGTAGCCCGATGCCATATCCAGGGAGGAAAAGCACCATTTAATCGGTCTACCTGTTCGTCTATCCTAGGAAGAGGGTAGTGTTCGGGACGGGTGTTCGCATTTAACTCCCTGTAATCGATACACATTCTATCAGTGCCGTCCTTCTTTTTTACGAGAAGGAGGGGACTTGCAAATGCGGATGAGCTTTCTCGAATTACTTTGGCATCTAAGAGTGACTGGATTTTTTGCCGTACGATTATCTTTTCGGAAGGTGCAAGTCGGTAGGGTCGTCTCTGTACTGTTTTATGGGGGTCGATAAGATCAATTTTCAGTTCACCTGTAGACACTCGACGAGATGGAACGCCATTAATAAAATAGTCACTGTACTTACGAAGGATGTCAATTAGTTGTTGCCTTTCGTCACCTTCTAGGTCAGTATCTATAGAATTTAAATCAAAGGAGTTAATTTGACAAGAATAAATATTACTACATTTGCGCAATGAGAATTGTAAAGTATTACTACTAATTTCAACATGTATACCTTTTTCTAAAATATCTCTACCTATTATGATGGATTCGCTAATTGCATCATCTGGTACAACGTGAAATAATATAGGAACGTTTATACTCTGAATTTGAACAGGAATAAGTATCTGAGTGGTACATTTTATGTTCTGTCCACCTATGCCCGTCAAATGGATTGTGTCTTTGCTTACAGAACCAGGAATTTGATAAGCTAAGCCATATTTGATCAACGAGCATGCCGAACCACTGTCAAACAGAAAAGAAATGGTCTTGCTAGTTGATGTAGACAAAGTACCTTGCGCCAGCCTGCGTTCACACACGTTAACCTCTTTCTTAGCAGCGTGCTCTTTATCGGTTCTGGTGTTCGGGCAGTTCGTGCTAAGATGTCCCGGCTTCAGACAGGAGAAACATGTAACAGTCTTCTCCTTCTCGGGTAGTTTCCATTTTGCTGCGGGTTCTCGATCTCTTCTCTTCCGACAATCTTCTACCTTGTGTCCGCGGTTACCACAGTAATGGCAGGATCCACTAAATCTCGGGTCAGAAGTAATACGCGGTTTCTTGGAGCTGGTGACTTGGTCATCATTATCTTCATGTCGTCTTTTCAAGGAAACCGAACTAAGTACTCGGCATAACTGTGTTCTAGTTGTAATTACGAACGAATTCAGCTCCCTACGTATTAATGTATTCCGTTGACTAAGAACAGATATAACGAATCCTGTCATAACGTCTTCCGGCATTTCAATCTTCGGTATGCGTTCTATAAGGTTCCACAAGCGCATAGCTGCTTCTGGTGCAGTCTCTTGCAACCCAATTTCAAACTTCATGATATCGTCAAAATAATCTTGCATCAGCATCGGTTTACTAAATTTAGCAAGAAGGATATCTTTAATTTAGTATGACATGAGGCGGCACGGCTTTTCAAGGAATGGATCAAGGCAAGTAGAAGTTCAGGTCCAGCAAGCTTCCGGCTAGTCACAATAATCTCTGTGATTTTGCACCATCCTTCAATATTGGCATCAGGATCGTCTGGGTCAAATTTAATCAGTTGTGCTGAATTATTATGTACTTGCGTATTTTGTGTCACAGCGAGTAGGCGCTTAAAGATTGATTCCATGCCTGTAAGAATTTCGGAAGCACTTGCCTTGTTTTGCTGATTTTCGTTATCACGATTAGTCTCCTTCGAAGAATCAAGCCCTTCACATCCCACTTCTGATGTAGGTAAATGGGGAATATCCGACCGATCCATGATTAGAATTGGCGTAGATTAGCGGGCAAGGAGATGTTACTTTTGGAGAAATAAACCACACAATATCTTCTTCAATTATTATTATTACGTTTTACAATGATCACTTATCAAATTAACAAACGATTGCTATAATTAACTAGGATTTAAATTGTAACGTCCACCGAACACATGGAAGCGTGCGCCACGATCCACGATTAACATTCACTGTTCTTTCACTTGTCAGTCGATGGCCGCCTTGCCAGTGCTCGGTGTTCGTTTTGAAAGGATGACGATAGATGGAGTTAAAAGACGATTTTGTCGCTGCGCCGTTATATTTATTATTTTACATCATAATTAGTTCTTCAAAATACTAACATTCAGTTACAAAATGTCTGCTAATGCATAAGATGTTCAGTGTCCACCTTTTTCTTGTAAACACAAAGTGGCGCGCAGCACAGTTTGTTGTGTTGCTATCCTTATCATCTCGGGCTCATTACTGATGGCATTCGCACAGCTTACTACACGGTCTTGCAAATCAGCTTCACTATCGATTGGAGTGCTGTTGACGCTTTGCTTCATGGTCCCCCAGAAGAAGTAGTCTAGAGGCGTCATATATTGCACATCACTATTTGGTAGGCAAAGGTCTACCAACACAATTTATTCTTGGTATAGAATTTTGGAATCCTTTTGGATTAACATCAATTTTAAGTCAAGCTTTCAAAGGTGAATCTTCTGGTACACTTTATATACCCAGATACTACCTACCGAAATGAAGTTCTCCAGGTTGGTGAGGTCCGCTATATTCATTCACGCGAGGTACTATCTGATGATCAAGAACGAAAATTACAGTCCGTTATTAAGAAATTCGAGGAAATTTCATCGGACAAGATAGAGGCTGTACTTCTTGGCTTTCTCATAAAATTGAGACTGTTGGACCACCTATTCGTCAGCGATACTATCCTTTATCTCCAGTTAAATTAAAGGTTCTCAACGAAGAGATCGATAAGATGTTAGAAATGGGTGTTATTCGACCATCTCGATCGCCATGGGCCAGTCCGGTTGTCATGGTAACGAAGAAAGACGGGAGCGTTAGATTTTTGCGTGGATAGTAGAAGACCGAATAGGGTCACTATTCGTGATTCTTATCCTTTGCCTCGTATACAAGATATTTTAGATAATTTACGTGGGGCTAGATATATGATATTTATTGACTTTAGAAGTGCATTTTGGCAAATCCCCTTAGCAGACAAGGAGAGTTATGAGAGGACTGCTTTTATCGTTCCCCAGCGTGGTTTATTTGATTTTGTCCGAATGCCATTCGGTTTGACAAATGCCGCGTCTGAGATGCAGACTCACTGATTTAATAATTAATTTTGAATTTACCACTGAGTCAGATGATTTTGCTTTTGGCTATGTCGATGACCTAATTTTAGTATTCCAGGATTTTAATAGCCATTTACAACTTATCTGTAAAGTCCGTGATAGGCTCAAGGAAGCAGGCTTACCCGTCAATATGAAATAATGCGAATTTTGCAAGTCTGAGTTGATATATTTAGGTTATATAGTGAATGAAGCTGGGTTACAGATAGACCCTAAGAAACTCGAGGCTATTCGCGACTATCCTACTCCTACCTCTGATAAAGCGTTACGGGCTTTCATTGGAATGTGTTCTTACTATAGATGTTTTGTAGCAAATTTTTCAACAATCATCGCTCCTCTAACTGCCCTCATTAGTAAAAGAAAAGATCGCGAACCAATTGGTTGGAACGACGAAGCATCTAAGGCTTTTAAGAAATAAAAAGAGGTTTTAATTTGTTTGTTTTTATTGTCATGTCCAGATTTTACGAAGCCTTTTACAGTGTAATTACAGTCTTGTGGGCCTTGGTTCTGTTCTTGCCCAAGAGATTGATGGTGTGGAGCATCCAATTGCTTATTATTCTCGCCTATTTTCTAAGACCGAACGCCATTTTGTACCACCGAGTGCGAGTTGTTAGCTGTTTAAACATTTTCGAGGGTATTTGGACGGTATGAAATTCAAGATCATCACAGGTCATATTGCTTTGAAGTGGCTTCTTACTCTAGATAACCTTATGGGGCGTTTAGCTCGTTGGGCAACTCTCATTTCCCAGTATAATTTTGATATTGAACACAATAAGGGTGTCCTTAATACCGTACCAGACGCACTTTCTCGTCGTCAGGTTGCTTAAATTACTTTTGATCGCGGCTCAGCGCCAACAACAGATCCGTGGTATGAAAAGATTCATAGGGGTGTATTGGAATCTCCACAGATGTTCCAGGCTTTTGTAATTCGCAATGGCGTTTTGATGCGGAAGATGGCGATTGATAATCCTCTTCCTCCCAATCCTTGGCGTATCGTTTTACCCAACAGCAAAACTAAGGATGCAATCGTTGAGATTCATAATATTAGGTCCTTACATATGAAATTGGCGTTTTGCCGAACTGGCCACTTTGATCTCAAATATCTCCTCTATAGTTAGGAATTCCAAATTAAAATTTATACAGCTATTTATTCATGCATTTGTGTTTCAAAAATTATAATTCAATTGTGTTTTCCTTAATTGTTTTGGACTTTTCAATCAATTGTTTTGTTTTCAACTTTTTTGGAGTCAATTTTTGCTTGGGGCATGGTTTGTCTGGTTCTGTAATGCAAACAATGCATCGCAGCAGTCAACGCGCGTTTGTTGATTTGCTTCACTCAATTCGTGAGGCACCCACCTTTCGAACTTTTTCACCTTCCCAATTTGCTTCAAGTGGATTAAAACAGTTTTATCACTAACACCGCAGCCTGCAGCTAACTCGGACGTGGTTTGCGATGGATCCGCTTCCATAATAGCCTTCAATTCTTCATTATCAACTTTGGTCTCCGGCCGTCCACGGGGCTTGTTCAGCAGGTCGAAATTTCCAGAACGAAAACGTTCGAACCAAAAACGCACGCACACATCATTAATCTTTCGAGCCGTTTCTGCAGCACTGGTGCCACGGTGGAACTCGTACTCGTAAATAACGCGATATTTGAAGTTTTCCATTTTGTAAACTGAGTGACGCAAAGAAAAAAACAATCGAGGAAAAAAACAAGTGAATTATAATTTTCGAAACACAAATACATGAGTACATAGCTGTATGAATTTGAATTTGTAATTCCTAACCATAGAGATATTTCAGATCAAAGTGGCCAGTACGGCAAAACGCCAATTTCATATGTAAGGACCTAATAGTTTTCTGAACGTTCATCCCGGGGTAATGAAGACTTATCTGAAAGTTAGGGAGCTCTTCTATTGGCCAAATATGTACTGTGATGTGGCCAAAGTTTTGTCTGAATGTCAAATCTGTAAGGTCTATAAGATTGCTAACACTCAGCCGCGCGGCCAACGATTATATCTCAGATCGGTCGTTGCTCCTCTGGACGATTTGTCTATTGATCCCACCGGCGCGGCGGTTGGTCGATATCGTTACATCCCCACAATGGTTGACGTTTTCACTAAATTTCTTTGGTTAGTTGCTTTAAAAAATATAAATGCCAGATTAATCTCTCGCCTTTGGAATCTGAAGTTTTTTTGCGTTATGGATTTCCATCCCATGTTTTGTGTGACAATAGCACTGTTTTTCGAAGTGCTCAATTTGTAAATTTTTTAGCTTCTTATAATATTCCCAGTCCTTGTTATACACCTTTTTATTCCCCACAAGCTAATGTCGTTGAACGATATAACCAAACTGTTATTACAACATTAAGCATTTTGGCAGATGGTGACAATCGCAGTTGGAGTTAACATCTCCAGAAGGTTACTTTATATTTAAATTCTTGCATTAATCTCGCTACGACATATACACCCAACTTCCTAATGTATGGACGAGACCTGTCAATGTTTGAACAAGGCGTTAATGTTCAGACTGAGGACCCTGGATTGGTCGTCAGTCGGAATAAGCGACCTTCAAACTTGCAGACTCTACAAGAGGTTTACGCTAAGGTTGCAGACGTGATGCTAGGGTCTATAATAGGAACAGAAGTACAGTCAGACTTCGCATTGGAGATATTGTTTGGCGAAGGAATTTTCAACGTGGTACAAGTGATGAATTTAGAGGTGGGAAGTTTGCACCACGTTTTATTTCATGTCGAATCATTAGAGTTATTTCCCTTCAGGTTTATGAGTTACAGGATAATGATTCGACACATACTGGAATTTACCACATAAAAGATATTTTGAAATAATCTCGGTTCTTACTTATCTCAAAATTCCGAAAGACGCGATTGTCCGTCGATCCATCTTGTTGGCCTCTATTTAGTATATTTTATTTTAGTTTAGTGTGGTACAGAGTTAAGGTAGTTTGTATTTATTCTTATTCTATCGTGTTTATTTTATTTGCCAAGGTTTTTATTTAATTAAGCTAATAGGGTATTTTATTGATAGTTTAGTTGTTTTAGGTGTAGTGACTCAAGCTCATTTTTTGGGGCTATAAGTACTGAATATCGCTAATTTGATACTTATTTTAGAATAAGTATTTTCCTTTTTGTTTATAGAGATCGTAGTTACTAAGAAAATAATGGTAAATTTTTTGTCAGGTCGTAGTTTTGGGTTGTTGCAGAAATGTTGAGCATGAAAATGTTTTTTTATTTTGGTTGGAGGATGATTGCAGCGAAACTGCATGCTAAATGTGTGTATGTAATGTCTACCAAATAAACGAATTTTCTTTCTTTCTTTCTAAAACCATTTTATTTGACGTATGAAGTAAACTTCTCTTCCAAAGGAATAAATTTGAGTCATCGAATAAAAATACAGACTGTCATGGAATGGAATATTGTAAAGCAAAGATTTTCATAAAAATCTGATTTTATTTAGACAATTTACACAAAATATAAAAAGATTATTATATGGAATATGCATGCTTAATGTGTATAAATACGAATGGGTAATTTGATATGAATCAATATAAAATATAAAAGACCGCAGTTTTTGTCGGATAAGTTTTATCTCAATTAAGTTTAGTTTCCGGATATAATTCATGTGTTTCTATTCCAAATTATTTACGGGAACCATTTCATTCCAGTTTTCCGGCTTAGCCATAAAAGTGTTTTACGAGCCCTGAGATTTTGTGGCACCAAAATTATTCTCTGGTGGTACACAAGGTATTATTCCGAGGTTACCTTTATTTCAAATTTGCGAAGATTATCGAAATCGCTGCATATTCGTGGTCGCGAAACGAAAGGAGGAAGTTTTTTTTAAATATTTTATTTGTTCATTCATCCTTTTTATTCCGCCACATATTTTGTAATAAGTCGATCGATTTAGTTAGATTTCACATTTTATACTATTAACTTTTTAACATCAATATTTCATTTAATTTACGGCGTTAACCTTTTATATATAAATTAACAAATTTCGGTCCGTTAAAACAAATTAAAATTTGTCATTATTTCTCGAGGACCTGTACTCGGAGGATAGTGGGGAAAATAGGGGCATTTATTTTTTTCCCGATTTTCTCGTCACAATATACAAGTAGCAGCGGCGAATAATTCTGAGCGACTGTCTGTGTCCTCAAACAGATCCTTTATTTGGCTATCTTTGCCCCGCGCACCCCACCCCAACCCGCGCCCGTTAACAATTACAAAAAAGGGTCTCTACCTGCCAAAGAATGAAAAGTAGGCGTGAGCTTTAAAAATTGATAAGAAATGTTACGATCGAGTTAGAAGTGGTATTGGTATTATTTGGAGTGGTATTAACATTAGTTACATTTCTAAAGATGATATGATGTATAATAATTTAAATTAATAAAGAATGTCGGTTAAAATGGCGTTTTACTAACATAATTTTAAATTATTGTGAAAATTGTTAGAAAAAAAACTATTTTCTTAAAAAAAATAACTGCTAAGCTGTCTGCTAAAACTAACAACTGCATTTTTTTTATTATAAGCTTTATTTATAAGCTTAGCATAGTGGACGAATCTTAATAGTGGACGACGAGATGATGAGTACCAGACGTAAATACCCAGCTTCAGAAAAAAATATGAAAGACATTGGATGTGCCTATAAACTGACTTCTCCCTTGATTCTTGGGATCCCATCATCAGATTCCAACTTGATGACAATGGGTGGTCCCATTGTCATCATGCCTCGGGAGTACAGTCAGCATCATAAGTATATAGGCGTCCAAAATAATCAAAAAGATCTGATTGACGAGAATTCAAATTGACGTTGTCAGTCAAAGTGACCAAATTGTTGTATGCATCCAAATTGTTCAAAAAATCTAAGCTAAGGAGCTTGCCATAAAAATGTAAGCTGACAATATGCTCAATATTATATAAACATTCGAACTGCTCATCGGTAACTATAGGTAACAAAAGTGGTCAAATGTATCTATGCACATGGGAAAAGTGAACTTTATACAGTCAAGTCATGGTGTATTGTGCATGAGCTACTAAACACTAATAAATTGTAATTTATGTGTAAAATAGTGCCTTTCCTTCTAATGTGAGTTTTTCTCTTTCATTTTGTGCATGACGTCAGTGATATGTCTTTTAATTGACGTTCATTGCGAATGATTTTGAACATTGATTTCATCTGCATCTATACTTATAGAAAAATTGTATGTTTGTATTTTTGTTTGTAATGAATAAACTCAAAAACTACTGGACCGATTTTATATGTAAATGCTTTCAATAATAGAATGCTAACATATCACTGAGTAACAAAAGCTGTTGAATTATTTTACTACGGGAAAATAAAGAATTCCCATGGGAAAAACTAAAATAACGCGGGCGAAGTTGCGGGCGGAAAGCTAGAAATTAAATAAAAATGAATCGCTATTTCCTTAGTAACGCCATAACTTGAGAACGATTTTACCGATTTCACTTTTTTCTTTAGATTTCTTATTAGACTATTATTGGATAGTCTATTTGTTGTGACAAGTCTAGAAGTTATACTTTGTAGAAGGTTCTTACGAAAAGAAAAATTAAGAAAATTGCTATAAAAATGGATCACGGGTAGCGCCTTTGGCAGTACCGTGATTAAATTCTCACATTCTCAAAGTCTCAATCAGAGAAAATGATACTAAACCTCTTTATACGTCTGTGCTAAAAATAATGCATTTATGAAAAATATTAGACGTAAGCCCTATTATTAATATTACAAGTAACGCGCGAGTATTTTCTTACAACGCCTCAATAGCTCCAAGTCAGTGCAAGACGATCGAAGAAGGTCGCTCGTACAGGTTCCGAGTTTAATTTTATTTACTTACTCGCCCCGGTCCCGCACGGGTATACCAAAAACCTACCGCATACGGTACCTACCTACCTAAATATTTTCTTTTATACAAACCTTGTCCTAACCAAGAATCAACCAATAATCAATCAATAAAACAAGAATCAACCAATTTGGTGCAGTCGTTCGAAAGTTATGGGCGTACATACATTTCGAAGGTCCATTTTTATTTATATATTATAATATAGCTTATAACCATCAGGGACAATGTAGCATTCTAATGGTAAAAGAGTTTCTCAATTCGAACCAGTAGTTTCTGAGATTTGCGCTTACCAACACATTTTGCGATTCATTTTTATATATGAGACTAGCTGTGCCCGCGAACTTCGTTTCGCCTTACGATAGATTTTCCGTCATATTTTTCCATTGGTATTCCCGTCATATTTTTCCCGTGGGAAATATAGCCTATGTTACTTACGAAGGATGTAGCTTTCTAATGGTGAAAGAAATTTTAAAATCGGCCCAGTAGTTATCGAATTTTCCCATAGGAAAGAAATATTTTCCCGCGGTAAAAATTATATACTAGCTGTGCCCGCGAACTTCGTTTCGCCTAACGATAGATTTCCCGTCACATTTTTCCCGTGGTATTCCCGTCATATTTTTCCCGTGGAAAATATAGCCTATGTTACTCACAAAGGATGTAGCTTTCTAATGGTGAAATAATTGTTAAAATCGGCCCAGTAGTTATCGAATTTTCCCGTAGGAAAGAAATATTTTCCCGCGGTAAAAAATATAATATAGCCTATAACCATCAGGGACAATGTAGCATTCTAATGGTAAAAGAGTTTCTCAATTCGAACCAGTAGTTTCTGAGATTTGCGCTTACCAACACATTTTGCGATTCATTTTTATATATAAGAAGATATAGAATAGTAGGTAGGTATTATGAGTATGCTTGAAATGTATTAAAAACACTTTAGTAGGAGACGTCAACTCATATTAGAAAATAAAATAAATCAGTCATGAGTTTCATTGCTGTCATCTGTCATTTCGCTTTATTCAGATTTACTTATAAAATTGTGAGCTTTATTGATTACTATAAACAACCAATTAATAATATCGAATAATGTCTCGCTATCATATTGATGAGCAAACTAAAAACCGTATCGTTAATTTGTTTAGAGAAAATGTATCAATAACGGATATAGCTGACGAACTTGGTCTGAACGTGAGTAACGTTTTGATGCGATTTTTTGCTTAGCTAAAATTTGTAAAATAAAATTTGTAAAATATTTATTAATAGTATTTGTATTATTTCAGAAAAACACCGTTTCATTATGGGTGAAAAGATGGCAAGATACAGGAGATGTTTTGCGTCATGTGTCATTTGGCCGTCCACGTACATCAAGTATACAGCAGGATCGTGCCTTAATTCAGCGGGTACTCGAAGATCGTTTTGTTAATTCTTCGCAGCTGGCGACAACTTACAACATATCGCAAAGCACTGTTCGCCGGCGCTTAAAAGAATCTGGACTACAAAATCGCGTGCCGGCGAAAAAGCCTTTTTTGACCCCCAGACATAAAGCATTAAGACTTCAATTTGCCTTAAGATATTTAAATTATAATTTTCAGAGAGTCATATTTGTCGACGAAAAAGTATTTTGTAGCAGTGTTCATGGTCGTCTCTCCCTGTGGCGAAGAATGGCAACGCGATATGACGAAGGAAATATCTTGGCCAACAACAGAAGCGGTAGAATAACTCTTGGATTTTGGGGATGGATGTCTGAAAATGGGCCCGGCGAGCTTGTTGAAGTCGGTGGTCGTTTAAACGGTCTTAAATATAAAGAAATTTTAGAAGAGGTCTTGCTACCCACCACCAGAGTCTTCTATTCAGATGATGAGCCCATAACATTTATACAAGACGGGTGCTCCTTTCATAACTGCAGAATTGTCCAAGAATATATAGCCGAAAACAGGGAGCTCAACCTAATAACATTGCCACCTAAAAGTCCAGACCTCAATCCAATTGAGAATGTTTGGGGGCGTATGGTTCAGTTGTGGGATCGCGATCAACATCGCAGCACACAAAATTTACGGCAACATGTGAACAACATATGGGATTCGTTGAGAGGAAACGTTTTCTGCCATAATACTGTTCGGTCAATGCGCCAACGACTCTTGGACGTTATCAATGCCGAAGGTGGCTACACGCGTTTTTAAAGTGTGTATACACGTGTTAATTAAATAGCGCAAAACCTCAGTCATCCCAACTTTATTTATACAAGAATTAAGTACGAGTGCATCAATTAAAAAATTGATTCTATTCTCGATTCTGAACAAACTATATTCAGGTTTTGCGCAATTTAATTAACACATTATATATGTATCCTACAGACTTGTATTAAATGTTTTGTGTATATAATAATATGTATATATTAAATAATAAATAACCCTTAAATATTTGTTGATTTTGATTATGTATCGTAGATAAATAATATGTAATATAACACAGAATGAAACACAAAACACAGACTGTGTTTTGTGTAATGCAATATAAAATAGTTATAAATGTCCTCCTAACCGATATTCGGTCACGGCGGCCAATCTCAACAAAAACCAGCCATCTGCGCAGGAAATTATAGTGCACAAGTGTCTGCGCAAACATAAGTAAGTGCACTCTCTGTTCCTTCACTCGCATAGTCCGATGGGACGATTAGCCGACACGACCGGGGCGAGCCCCAGGCGCAGGACCCATTGTTTAACGTGTCTTCCGAATCACGGAGGAGCTCGAGATGTTCCGTATTTTGGTCACCCATCTTAGGACTGACCATAACGAACGATGCTTGACCTTAGCAAATGTTCGCTGAGCGCACGCGTCAATGCGCCGCCAAGCTCCTCAAAACAATACATAGGTAGATGAATTACTCCCTTTTTAGGGTTCCATAGCTAAATGGCAAAACACGGAACCCTTATAGATTCGTCATGTCTGTCTGTCTCTCTGTCTGTCCGTCCGTATGTCACAGCCACTTTTCTCCGAAACTATAAGAACTACACTGTTGAAACTTGGTAAGTAGATGTATTCTGTGAACCGCATTAATATTTTCACACAAAAATAGAAAAAAGCAATAAAATACATAGATAGAACTGAAACTCAATTTTTTTTTCATCAAACCCATACGTGTGGGGTATCTATGGATAGGTTTTCAAAAATCATATTGAGGTTTCTAATATAATTTTTTTCTAAACTGAATAGTTAGCGCGAGAGACACGTCCAAAGTGGTAAAATGTCTGCCCCCCCCCCCCCCCCCCTGTAACTTCCAAAAAAAAAGAGAATGATAAAACTAAAAAAAAATATGATGTACATTACCATTTTTTTTTTTTTTTTTTTTCTCGGGGGGAAATGCGTAACCGCACCGTACCCGCCGTTGGCTAAACAGCGAGCGTGTGTGGGGCTCTCCCGGCAGCATGCCAGGCCTACCCACTAAAACCCCCCGGTGTTCTCCCTGCCCTTAAGGGCGCGCTAGGTAAGGTCCACACTGCGACTCCACTACCTACGCGCCCGGGCAAGCCCGACCCAGTGGTCGGGCTATCGCCAAGGGGGGATTGCCCGAGAACACCAGGGCAATCCCCAGACGGAGGGCCTTACGGCGGCGTGCACGGGGCCAACCGTGCACGCAGGCCTCCATGGCAGGGTCATTAGACGGGCATCGCTTGTGCAAATGCCCGCCTTCGCCTGCCTATCCGTCTGCGGCGGATGGGAGCGGCTTGAGGATCTGCCTCCCGCTCCCTCTCCGCGGCCTCCTTCTGCGAGATTACGTCCTCGCAGAAGGAGGCGACAGCCCCCCATTCCGCATCGCCGCGGAGCATGGCCACGACCATGCTCGGCAGCGAGAGGTCTCCGACTCCCAGCGCAGCGAAGAGCTCGCTGCGCTGGGGTCGCCATGCCGGGCACTCCAATAGGGTGTGCTCGGCAGTGTCGTCGGGAGCGTCGCAGTGGTGACACCGCGGCGTTTCTTCCCGACGCGCGACCCGGTGCAAGTAGTGACCGAAGCAGCCATGCCCGGTCAGTACCTGCACCATGCGGAACGTGAGACTGCCCTGCCGGCGCCCAACCCACTCCTCCAACACCGGACGAATCGCGTCGATCGTCCGGTGGCCGGCAGCTGGGGAGGCGAGTGCCTCACCCCACTGACGCAGAGCCTCCCTCTGCGCCATGGTACGAATCCGCTCCACCTCTTGTGGAGTGGACCGTCCCCCTCGTTCACGAGTAGCAACCCGATGTCGATACACCTCCGCGAGGACGCGTGCGTCGACATGCCACGGCGTTTGGCCCGCAAGAACGCAGGCCGCGCCGTGACTGACCGTGCGGTACGCTCGCACGGCCCGGGTCGCTATGACCCTCTGCGGACGTCGCAAGAGGGCCACCGTTCGGGGGGAGAGGCACTCCGCCCATATCGGGGCTCCGTAGAGTGCCATCGACCGTATCACCCCGTGATACAGTCGACGGCACGCCGATCCTGGTCCTCCTATATTAGGGAGGACCCGTCCGAGTGCGGCTGCGGCGGCGCACAGCCGTGGAGCGAGAAGCTTAAAATGCTCCTCGAAACTCCATCGGGGGTCCAGAACCAGGCCGAGGTACTTAAAGTGCGCCTCGACCGGTATACGGACCCCCTCCACACGGACGCGGAGCCCCGGTGGGATCCTGCGACGGGGGGCGTGGAATAGCATGGCCCTCGTTTTTTCGAGGGCCACATCCAGGCCCAGGAGGCGGATGCGTCGGACGACCAGTGAGGTGCCGACCGACGCAAGGTGGGCCGCCTCCTCCCCCGTTTTCGCTCTCGCCGCGACGAGCGTGTCGTCGGCAAAGCAGACGACCTTCGTTCGTGGCAGAAGGTCGCCTCGCAGGACCCAGTTGTACCCAAGGTTCCATAAAAGAGGACCTAGTATGGAACCCTGGGGTACACCCGCCGCCATTGTCCACGTGTGGATGCGGCCATCCGGCCCCTCGTAGAGGATGGACCTACCCTGCAGGTAATCCTCCACGAGGGCGCGGAGGTACGGAGGCACCCGGTGGAAGCGGAGTGCCTCCTTTATGCACTCGTGAGGCAGGCTGTTGAAAGCGTTGCGGATGTCAAGAGACACCGCAACAACAGTCTCCCCACGAGCTGTGGCCTCCTCAGTCCACCCCTTGAGGAGGGCCACCGCGTCCACCGTGGACCGGCCGGTGCGGAAGCCGAACTGGTTGTCAGCCAAGTCCGGCCCCCGGTCCTCTAGATGCTCGACGATGCGAGAAGCCAGGATTTTCTCCAGGAACTTCCCGGCCTCGTCGAGCAGCACCACCGGCCGATACCCAGTCGGAGAATCCGCGGGGCGGCCCTCTTTCCTTAACAGGCAGAGCCTGCCCGCTTTCCAACGACTGGGGAAGCGGCCCGAGGAGATGCTTAAATTTAGCACCGCCCGGAACCGCTCCTCAAGGGCGAGGGCCAGAACCCTGCTTGGGACACCGTCCGGTCCCGGCGCCTTCTTTTTGCGCCGGAACCGTTCCCTCACCGTATCGAATTCCACGTTCGACACGGGAGGGATAGCGGCAGCCACTTCCACCGGAGGAGCGTCCGGGGGGACCATTCTGGGAGGCTGGAACGGACCAGGATCGGGAAACAGAGTCCCCAGCACCCGATCCAGCAGCCCTCTGTCCATAGCGGAGGTAGGGGGAGCGGAAGATTTTAACTTCCCCCTCACCATCCGGTACGGACGCCCCCACGGATCATCGTCCAGGAGACGTATAAATTGCTCCCTGGACTCCTCCTTGGCCCTGCAGATTTCGTTCCGCAGGGCCTTCTTGGCTGCCGCATACACCCGACGAAGTTCAGCTTCCTCGTCGGGTGTAGTTCTGGCGCGCCTACGACAACGAACGTAGGCGCGCCTGGCCCTCATACTGGTGGTACGCAGATCCGCAATCTCCTGCGTCCACCAGTACACCTGCCCCCTTTCGGGGCAGGCCTGCGCCCTGGGCATGGCGGCTTGGCAAACAACCTTCATGTCGTCTGCGAAGAGATCCGCCATGCCGTCGACATCCCCGGCGAGGTGGGGCGGCACTGCTGCCCATGCCCGCACCATCGCCGCCTCCTCCGCCACATCTGGGCGGAGCTTGGTGAGCGCCCATCGCGGGAAGGCACTCACCACGGGGCCCCTGCGGATCGGGGTCCCTGGGGATGCCGTGGAGACCTCATATCGGACATATAGGTGATCCGATAGGGTCTCCACTTCTTCCTCAACTCGCCAGTCAATGACTCGACTGGCGAGTGAGGGGGATGCAAAGGACACGTCCACCACGGACGTGCCCTGCACCCGGACGCAGGTAGGGATGGAGCCCCTATTCAAAATCTGGAGCCCCAGGGACAAAACCCAGGACTCCAGATCTCCACCCCTCGCGCTAGTGCGGGAGGACCCCCACGCGGTAGACCACGCATTGAAGTCTCCCGCAACTAGCACTGGTACCGGGGCCGTCCTACGGACGACCCCCTCTAGCGCAGCCAGGAAGACTGTGAAGTCCGCCCGGCTGCGATTGGGGGAGAAATAAGTTGAGACAACCAGAATTCCCCCCCACATGGCGGCAACGTAACCAGTGCCCCTCTCTCTTAGAATGAGAGAGGGGGCTGTGCCACGCGCCGCCCGCATTATGGCGGCGGAACTATCCGCCGCCACCAACCAATTTGACGATTGTGGCGGAGCGTAGTACGGCTCCGACACAATCGCCAAATCCACACCCCACTCCGCCGCGGTCTGACATAGGAGGTCCTGTGCCGCGGCGCAGTGGTTCAAATTAGCCTGGAGGAGCTTTATAGGACCACTAGACATTGGTGGTCTCCATGGGCTCCTCCTGGGCCGTAGCTGCGGCCGGTGCTACCTCTGGTGCCGGACTTCTTGGGGCCACGGTCAGTTTCACTGGGGCCAGACGGCCCCTGACCGGTGGGGGGCTGCAGTTCATGCCCCCCATGCGGTGATTGGCTGGTCGTTTGGCGTCCGCGCAGACAGCACAATTCAGCTCCGCCATGCATTCAACCGCCTTGTGACCTTCCGACCCGCAGCGGAAACATAGTCCGCTGCGGTCCTTAGCGGAGGGACACCGCTGTATAGGGTGGCCCATGCCCATACAGCGGAAACACCGCATGGGCTTCTGCTCAAGGAGTTGGATGGAGGCAGAACTCCATCCAACTTCGATGCGCCCGGCCTCAGCCAGGCGCTTAGCCGCCTCCACCGGCACGGAGGCGAATGCCGCCCCGACGCCACGCACCCCCGTGTGCACACGGCCCACCTTGATATGGCGGGCCGGGCACTCACCGGCCCGCGCCAGGATCTGCCCCAGCTCCTCAGCGGTCACCGAGTCATCTAGACCAATTACCCGGATATCCGCTGTTTTCACGGGACGCGTCACTTTCGCCGCGTCCCCTAGGGCTTCTCCCAGCTTTTCCGCCAGCGAATCAGCCTGAGACGGGGATGTCTCCTTTGGGAGCTCGATTATTCGAGCTCCGGTTATCCCCGTCCGGAATTTGGCGGGCCCTATGCCTAGGGCGCTGAGGCTGACGGAGGCATGATGTACATTACCATGCAAACTTCCACCGAAAATTAGTTTGAACGAGATCTAGTAAGTAGTTTTTTTAATACGTCATAAATCCTACGGAACCCTTCACGCGCTTGGCCGGTTTTATTTTTTAACGAGGTGGAATACTGTTGCGCACCGTACCTGCCCATGGCTAGTCGACAGGCGTGTGTGGGACTCTCCCCGCGGGACAAACCCACTAAACCAACCTCGATGTCCATCTTGTCCATAGGTCAGAGCGATCCGGGGTCTGGGCAACCCCAATTATCCGGACCGCCCCGGAACAGCCCGTGGGGTATTACCCTGAACATTGAGGTAATACCCAGACGGGTCTTAACGCCAGTGGGGTATTACCCTGAACATTGAGGTAATACCCAGACGGGGGACCTATGTTCGCGCGCATCAGGAGCCACCCTAGCGCGCAGGCCACACCTAGGGCGGTCATGGAAGGTGGGCTACAAAGGCTCGCCTTCTACCGCCCAACCGTCTGCGCCGGAGGGGAGTGGCGTGGGGATCATTTTCCCGCTCCCTCTTCCCTGCCTCCTTTTGCGAGATTATATCCTCGCAAAAGGAGGCAGGCAACAGACTCCCAGATGAATTACTCTCCTATAGCGACATACACTTTTGCCTTATGTACACTTAATAAGCCTATGCTACGATTGGCTGACCTGGATTAGAAGTCTCAGTATTGAGTATGAACCAAAAAACTCCACTTTCAATTCCGGTAAAAAGGACATTTCGAAAAAGGACAATACGCGCCGAGACGGTGTGATAGAGTGATTGTTATGCCTCCAGCTCATCTCATTAGAGATCGAGTTATGTTTGTGTATCTTTGTTTGTAACGAGCTATTTATAAGTGCCTGTAAAGGTCTATATTTAATTTTTTTTTGAGTTAATGTTGTTTTTCCATAGAAACTCTTTATTATCCCGTTGTACAAACCAATAAGCAGAAGCTTTTAGTTGTTTTAAATAGATAAATAAACAAACACAACCCCTTTTTCACCCTTTTAGCAATTTCAATTAATAATAAGTTGGAATTGTGAAAAAAGCTAAAAGATATATTAACGCTACTATTTAGGTATTGCCCCAAATACAAAGGTTCATTGCTTCTAGTTCCTAAAATAGTCATGTTCAATACAAACATTCCTTTTTGCCCCCATAAGGATTGAATTTACAAACAACGTTATTTTTTCTTATATATACTATGTAATTAATAAGGGATAAGATTTGAAAAACCGGCCAAGCGCGAGTCGGACTCGCCCATTAAGGGTTCCGTAGGATTTATGACGTATTAAGAAAACTACTTACTAGATCTCGTTCAAACCAATTTTCGGTGGAAGTTTGCATGGTAATGTACATCATATATTTTTTTTTAGTTTTATCATTATCTTGTTTTAGAAGTTACAGGGGGGGGGGGGGGGACACATTTTACCACTTTGGACGTGTCTCTCGCGCTAACTATTCAGTTTATAAAAAAATTATATTAGAAACCTCAATATGATTTTTGAAGACCTATCCATACATTCCCCACACGTATGGGTTTAATGAAAAAAAAATTTTGAGTTTCAGTTCTATGTATGGAAAACCCCCAAAATTTATTGCTTTTTTCTATTTATGTGTGAAAATCGTAATGCGGTTCACAGAATACATCTACTTACCAAGTTTCAACAGTGTAGTTCGTATATGTAGTTTCGGAGAAAAGTGGCTGTGACATACGGACGGACAGACAGACAGACAGACATGACGAATCTATAAGGGTTCCGTTTTTTGCCATTTGGCTACGAAACCCTAAAAATGAGACATAGATTCGGCAGAAAAAAACCTACACCGCGAGTTAGATTTAAAAAATTATTTCATTGCTCACGAAATTAATTTTAAGGCACTTTAGGGTATTTTTCTAGAAATTACAATATATGTACTTTAAAGAGAAAGTTATGAAGATGATTAGATTTTTTTTACTTTTGGTTACTTTAAGTGCCTAGATACCTATGATCAGCCCAGGGGTGTATATAATAATGAGCATCTTGACAGCTTACATTTTTCTGAAACGTATTGCTTAGATTTATAGAACACATTGAGTGCTTAGATAATAATGGTAGTTTTGAATGCGTACATTAAAATGAATTACAGGAAATAACATGGTTTTGATTATCCTGTAGGCTGAGATATATCTGACGCTGACTGTACACTGTTTCGAATACAAAAAGATTTTTCCAGATCAGTTGATAAATGGCGGAGTTATGGGGTAACATACACAAAAAAACATACGAGTCGAATTGAGAACCTCCTCCTTTTTGAAAACTTTTCGTCCATAAATTACCAAATCAGTTCAGCTATCAAATACTTTAAATGCCTTTGATCACTTTAGGTGCGTATATAATTTTGAACACGTTGTCAGCTTACATTTTTATGAATAGTCTTGTTTAGATTTATAGAACACTTTGAGTGCTTAGATAATTATGATAGTTTTGAATGCGTACATTATAATTAATTTCAGGAAATGACATAGTTGTGATTATCCTGTAGGCCTAGACATATCTCGGAAATGTACACTTTGATTTGAAATTATTTTCAAAATCAATAATTTCAAAGTTTTGTGGTGGGGTGCCAGTCAATAATTCATTAATGAAATATTGCATTATCAATAATCTAAAACGACGACGAGCAACATGAAAAGATAATTGAAAATATATTAATGAACACTGGAGAATAGTATTCAGTTCGCAGCGCTGTAAAACCTTAATCAGTAAATGAAATTTTAAAAGTTTATAATGAAAATTATTCCTTTAAAACCCCTCTATAAAAATAGTCTCATATATTTTTTTGTAAAATGATCAGAAAAAAGGTTAGAATCAGCAATAGAATTTTTTTTCTCAAATTTTCATAGATTTTCGATTATAACTTTGTTATTTTTGGTTCTGCGACTAAAAGTTACTCGACTAAAGTTGTAGAGAATTTTATTTGCAACTTAAAATGTTTTTGTTTGTTTGTCACATAAACCATAAAAACCATTTGCACCCCTCTTTCCAAGATGACGGCCGTGGTTGCAATCCCACAAACTTGGATTTAACTTTAAACTAACCCCTCCTTTATGTCGAAAAAATAAAATTGCGTCCTCTGACAATAAATGTAACTTGTCAATGGACTAAAAGGACAAGTTCCCATCTATAGACGCACGCGCAGCCGTAACCGCTAATGGTAGAAACGTGAAATTTGGACACTTGTTTTAATTCAAAATGCGGACGCACACACGCACACACAAACACATACACAACTACCTACAGTGAATAAAGTTCATACATTACCCTACAATTTTAAATTAAAATAAAATAAGGGAATAATTCATATTTGTTTTATTTCATTTATAGTTATTTTTACTGCAACGCAAAAGAAACTGTAATTTGAACGGATTGTACGAGTAGTATTCTTTTGAATATTTTTACTATTTCTTGCGTATGTTCGCTATCAATTTTTTTTTAAATTGCATTGGCAGTAGTGGCGTCATCCCAGTCTTCTGTCTCTATACTTAGAGCATTCAGACTAAATGATAAATGATCTAAATGAGCTTAGGCTAAATGATCTAAGGTGTCTATATGATTGGTACACAGTTTTGTGTTCGGCGGTAAATGTAAATTATATTCACATAATAATATCGCCCTAAGGAAATCTGAAGGCATTGCGAAGCCGCGGGCATCAGCTAGTTATCTAGTGAAAGAAACAAAAATGTACTAAGTAATTCAAATATATTTAATTCGTGTTTTTATTAAATACAAGCTTTAAAGAAACTTCAGGTACGGGATCCTGTAAAATAATTTGTACATTTCTTCTATTATTCCTTTCAGTGCTAAATAAATTCTTCACCATTCTTCTATCCCATATAGTTGACTCCTTTTTCAAACTCCAAATAAAATTTATGAATGTAGTTTTAAGTGGCATTCCCGTATTTAAGCGATAATTCCAGCCTTCAATGGAATTGTTAGTCCGGTATCTCGAATTAGCGACGCTTATCACATTTGGAGAAAAAATTCCTAACCATTGCTTTTCAAAATATTTTATGAATTTGTTAATTCCATTACTCTCTGGTGCCAGACGAACTAGAGTTAACCATGTTTCTTTAATAAGTACCGCTGGTAATAACGGCAAATTTCTAATTAAACGGAACGATCTCCTGTTTTCTTTGTTTCTGTTGACTTTCGGTTTTTTTTCCTATTTCCAAACCGCGTAGGAAAAATTATAATGGCAGCCTGTGATATGGGTCTCAGTAAACACTTTTTTCACAGCATTGATAGCAGCTAACTCAAAGTCGCAAGTAAAATATTGAATGCTTAGAATAATAACGCATAGAAGGATAATCCGGCAAAGAGCGCGATGATTAAAGTGAAGCAAAAATGACACCGATGTGTGCAGTCACTTACGCGCGAAACACGCACACTACGATAAAAACAGTATGGAGCTGCCGGCGTAGTGAGCCATTTATGGCTCACATTTAGTTGCATCAAATCGTGCGCGTCGGTTGGGTTTCTATGCGTTATTATTCTAAGATTGAATGCTTATATTAAATTTTTCTTTGATAAGTGTAAAGAAAGGCGTATATGCCCTTTCCGTTTTGTTAGGGCGTAGATTATTGGTATTACGTTTGTTGAATTTCTACTGGATCCTAGGTTAACGGGAATACTATAAATCTGATAAAATGGCGGCGGGTAACTTTTAAACGTTCCGTCACCATAGTAGACAGCATTTTCGGAAAAAAACAGTTGTAAGTGTTCTTATAATTTTTTCAATATCTCCATCTTCGCAAAGTACAAAATCGCTTCCAAGTTTCTCAGGTAGGTACTCGTACTTGCACGTCCTCAAGTTTTTTAACTAGATATGTTTTGCTGTGTAAGGATTTTTTGCGAGCACCATAAAGCGAATCTTGTATTTCTTTAGAGGTTGGGACGATGACACTTAGTGAATTATCGTTTCTCAAGGCATCGATTTTTTTTTCGATAATTCGAGGAATTGACATAAAATAATCGCACACATCTTTTTTTAACTGATGCTTTGATCTTAGATTATCTAGCGTGATAGTTGCACAGCAATTCACACACCTCCATATTATTGAACCATCGTTGTTGGATTTTGTATTTTTATTAAAGCGATGTCCACCATGTAATAAAGTTTGAAATCCTTTTTGGTTTTCACAGAATTGCAATATGAAATTTTCTTCCATGTTTTCAAGCACGCAACCGACAAAACATATCAAAAGAGTCGATCAGATCATAGATGTCAAAAGAGAAAATGAACTATAAATTACGGTCCATGATTTGATGATTTGTAATAAATGAAGTGGCCAGTAGCTACTTTAGATAAAGAGGAAGTAAAACCTCTTGTAAAGATAACAGCGTCGACAGCAATAAACGAGAGGTTACCGTATATGCATTTATGCGGATTGGTCATTTTGCGTAGAGGGTATGTCAATACGCGAATTGATTGTTTTGCGAATGAAATATTGGTCATTGTGTGTATTAGTCATTGTGCGCATTGGTCGCAATGCGTATTGGTCACTACGCGTTTGATAGATTCGAGGAATTTTAAGATGATATAAATATATAAAAACAGAGATTTATAAGATGATCTGTGTCAGAATGAGATTAATTGCAAAAGAACCAAACTAATCGATTGTTACATTGTTTGATTGTTGATTGTTTACATCTGTATCAACTGATCAATTATATAATATTACTATTTTCTATTTCATAATTTATCCTAATTGATTTTAATAGCTTAAACAAAATATAATATTAGTTGTGTCTAAAGTAACAAATTCATATGGTTATGGTTATTAAAATAGCAATTGCAAATATGTACTATCACAGGTATATTTTATTACCATAATTTATGTATAATTATTTAAGATATGATAGGGTTCTGCTTATCCCTTTCTAGTGACACTTATAACCATGTGGATTTTGTTTATCTTCTTGAAATACGTCTTGTAGTAACTAAACTAATGAGTTTAGTTACTACAATTTAGTTACTCTTTTAATACATCATAAATTGGTTATTACTTATCATATTTTTAGATATATGTTGTTGTAAAACTTGTACTTTTATATATTTGCCATGTGGTTATTTCTCGTATTGCAATATTGTATTTTAAATTACTATTGTATTTTATAAATGATGTTTGAAGTATTTAAAGAAAATATGAAAACAAATTACAGTATGAAACTCATTTATTATAAAGTTACAAGCCTATTTCCGGTAGATGTGTAGTGTAGCAGCAAACTTGTTCCCGCCATTTAATGTTGCTATAAAAGGCTTCGGTTTCGCCGCCAATAGATCATTCAGTTTTCAACAATTCGACGGTGTTGGCAGTAACCACTGTCTTCGGGAACAAGTTTGTCTTACTGCAAGGCTGCTACTGCACGAAGCTAAGTATCTTTTGGATATTCTATTTCTCTGCCTTGTTAGAAACTTTGACTTTTGTCTTTAAATGTCTAACTGTGTAATTGCTATGTTTAATTATTAATCACTTGTTCCTTTGTTTTATATTATGATAAATGTAATATACCTTTGTTACTTTTATTTGAAAAGAGCAACCCCCGAGTTTCTCGCTAGCTCTTCTCGGGGAAGTCTGCATTCCGAGCTAGTGGTCGAGTCATTTCTAATAAAAATAATAATTTAATTTATATTGTCGTTTATACTTACATTACCTATTTACCTTAGTTAAATATTGAAAGTTATTTATTACCTTCACTATATATATTAAAATTTAGTCTTCCCCTTTTTCTAACATATCTAACACGTTCTTAAATTAAAAAATTATTGGTCATTATGCGTCGAGAGGAAGAATCTAACATACGTATTCAAACCCATATGAAGACTGTATAGTTGAGAAAATGGCACTGTTCGTTAACAGTAAACGTTTCATTCTTCCAGATAGAAGTCATATTTTTGCGACTTTATACATTTCCTTGCCGTGATAGAACAGAAAATTTATATATTTTCGTCGGTTGCATCATTATTGACTAGTAAAAAGTGTATTGCTAAAATTTTCGGAACTTTTACTTCTGACAGTTCTGAGAAAGAAAGTTTATTAGATTGCAGATATCGTTTTCGTAATTTAAATCATCCGTTCTCTAATCTCAACATTTTTAAAGTCTGGTACTTAATATATTTACCTATATGTATGAACTACTGCTCTGTTTTAATGTGTTTGTGTGCTTTTCGTATAGGCTATGTATAGAAATAAGATCTTCGCGTACATCGTCTTTTCTTTGCTTTATGAACTTCATTCTTCTTTTCATCTATTTCACATGTATGCTGGGAAGATCTTATCACGTCTTGGTTAACGGTTACAGACGCACAGACCTAATAATACACCGCCAAATAGGTTGCCAGGTCCCAGACGAATAAGGAGCATCCCGAAAACACATCAATGAAGTTAGTAACAATATCTTACAGAAGCTTAATGGCACTACATGGCGTGCATCTGCCGATGTACTGCGAACTACAGCGCATGGCCTAGTGCATTCTGCAGCAGAATTCTGTTCGCCCGTCCCGTCTGGTGCGAGTGTGTACATGTGCAAAAGTAGACACGTCACACTATGCTAAATAATGAGGTGTGTACCTGCCACTATAAAATCAACGCCCACTCACTGGTTCTCAGTCATAGTCCCTACTTACGGAGGAACCACGTGCTTGCTAGGGAAACCGGGCCATATGAATTAATAAATATTGACGCTTAAAACATAAGCGATATGTTAAGCCTGCCTTTATCGAGGTTGAGTGAGAGATTTATAAATGTATCTCAATACTTCTTTTTTGTTTTTGTTTTTAAATAGACTTGCGAATAACATGCGCATTAGAATTTGGCGAAAAGTAATTTTATTATTTTTTACACGACGAAGGTTGTTATTATACTTAATATTAAATAATATATCACGATTGCATTTATTCTTCCTGACTGGTTTAAATAACTAGTCGTTTATGTTGCTATATAATTTTTACATACAGTTAAAAAACTACAAGTAAAAGAACAATCGTTTATTCAACCTGTAGTGTCTCCCTTCTAACGTATTTCGTTGTTCGATTTTTTGATTCGCACAGCGGCGGCAGCAGAAAGAATTATTATTTATTATAATTGTGTTGAAAAATGGTAATTACTCGTGTTTGCAAGAAATATACCACGCATCGTGTATGTGTTCCCGTGGAAAAAGAGGTTGTATTGTATGTATTGCCGTATGGTCTTTTCCGAGACTGTCCTATTGAAATTATAGAGACGGACTGATATTTTTACTTCTAGGAAAGCTTTTTCTACGGCATTTATCTAAGCTTCTTCTTTTTGCTTCGTATTTAAACCTATTAATATTATGACCCAATCTAGTTAAAAATTTCGAACAATCGTATGTTTATTCGGCATTACTCGGTAATAAACAAACAGTTTAAAACGGACACAACTCGGCGCCAGATCCGAAAATTTTGGTACTACTTCAAATGTACCGTCAGCAAAGTCTGGGCGTTTTTTAATGATTTGATTTTTTTCCGAATCGCCATTGGAACACACTAAAAAATTTCACATAGAATGTCCGGTATTCCTACTTTTTCTTCGACAGCATTAAAGTTAGGCGCGCAATTAATATTTTTCATATTGATTTTCGTATATTTTTTTAATGGACCCCAAATTCGGGCAGATTTCTTGTTTTGTTTTATGTAAGGCCCGAAAGAAATCGTGTTTGTAATTATCTTACATTCAAAAATTTTTCCATATCTAATGATCGCGCAATTAATATTGTCCATATTATTTTCATAATATCTTCTTAATGGACCCCAAATTCGTGCAGATTTCTTGTTTTGTTTTATGTAAATCCCGAAAGAAATCTTGTTTGGAATTATCTAACATTAAAAAAAAATTCCATATCTAATGATATTTTTCCAGTGTCGAGAATAACGAATCCTCCACAAATTCGTTAAATAAAGCGCCATTGCATGCTTCCACTTTTATTTGTAACAAGCATGGATTTTTTTTGGTTGATTAAAAATGCGAAACCGCAACATTACATTGACATGGTTAATAACATCATCGAGAAATATGAAAACGTGACGACTGCCACAACTTCCTTTGGGCTGAGTTTGAATTAATTTTACAATTTCGAATTTTCAATGACACCAAATATTTTAGGTAGGTTTCGGCTTGATAGGGTATTCACCAAACACGGTGTATATATATCGGCGCTGATTTACCGACCGATAGTGAATAGCTGCTAGTATGAATGACGAAGTCGGTTTCAATAGTATAAATCCTCCTCCTTCTACATATAACCTAGTACCAGTTTTGCGGCGACGCAATGGTCTAAAAGACAGTTATTGAACTGACTTATGTGAATATTACTACATGCCAAGTCAAACAGTCTACTCAATTGACACCAATACACCAATAAGCGGCTTATCTATTAGGAAAATTTATGGCCATGTGCATTATTATTAGGTTTTGCAGTCACCCGTGCCTAACTTATTTATGACTCGCAGAATATTTTCCTGTTGAAAAATATACAGCTCATGTTTATTTTCATCGTCTGTGATTTGAACACGTCTGTTTCAGAAATGCAAAACTCAGTATTGTAGGAGTTTTGAGAAATTTAAAATATTTCCACAAGGTTATCTTTCCTTTGAATTAGGTTAATATACCTACTTGTAGTAGATTTGTTATAACTCTTGTCTACCTCCATGATATCTGTTTTGAGAATATAGTGAGAATTTATGATAATAGTAGCTTAATTTGCAGCCTTTGATAGAATCATACTCGCCGTGTAGCATTTTAGAGATATCAATATTTCTTATACCGACATTTTATATTAAGCAAATGGCTGATTCGAGAAATATTTTTGATTGCGATTCCTCGGTATACTATACACCGTATACACTATATACCTTTAAATAACAGTTTTGATTCTGACATACGAGTAATAACATAATGTAAATATGTCAAGTCAGGTCTACTCATTTGTCACAAAAACATCAATAAGCTGATTAGTTCACTATGTGGATATTTCCTTTCACATACTGTACAGAACTACTATATAGCTATATGCTTTAAATTCGATTCTAAGGGAGTCTTTACAGGTTTGCAATCAGTGATACCAAACTTATCAAAAGACTCACAGAATATTATATTACTATTAATAAATATACAGCTTAAATGCTTATTTTCATCATGTGTGACGTCTGTTTTAGGAAGGCAGCATTCATTAAGTACTAGCTGTGCCCGCGACTTCGTCCGCGTGAAATAGTAACTTTTGTTAAGGTTGATAAAAAGTAGCCTATGTTATACCTTATATAATTAGCTATCTATTAGTGAAAGTCCCGTCAAAATCGGCACAGCTGTTCCGGAGATTAGCGGGAACAAACAGACAGACAGACAAAAAAAATTTAAATTGTGTTTTTGTTATTTGGTACCCGATATACATTCATACCCATTTAGTAAAAACTTGTTATTTTGACATTTCAAACAGAAACTTCAATTTTATTTATTTGTATAGATATAGATTGAAAGAATTTGCAATACTTACTTCCACAAGCTTCTCTTTTCAATGATTAAGTTAATATACATAGTTACTAATAGTAAATCAAGGCAGCTTTTGTACTACTCTTGTCTACTTTCATGATATCTATTTTGAGAAGTTGGTGAGGGTTATATATTATATTAATGATAATGGATTTATTTGCAGCCTTTGATAGAATCATACTCGCTCTGTAATGTTTGAGAGATAGCAAATGTTTCTTTCGTTTTCCGTGCCGACACTGAATTATATTAAAGTAAAGAACATTTTGTAAAATATATTCTTTTAATAATGATCTAAGCAAGAATCACGGAACCAGGGTAACTACCATAAACAATAATATCATGTATATTAAAAACTTATACGAATACAATTCCTAACATTCCCTCTTCTTTTTCAAGCCAAACATTTCACAAAGTTTTGTTAGTCTAGGCCTGTAAACAGGTTTCGTAAATATATCAGCTAGTTGCTCTTCGGTAGTCAATGATTACTGTTCCATCTGATACACACTGTCTCACATAGAAGTGTTTCAGTCTTATGTGTTTAGTCTTTCGGTGTTGCTCATATGGAGGATTGCGGGCCAATTTAATTGCAGATTCACTGTCAATGCGCAGGATCGGTGTATTGAGATTTGTTTTCAAATTATGGAACAGCCTATCAAGCCAAACAATTTCATGGCATGCTTCGCTTGCAGCCACTATTTCGGCTTTTGTGGAAGAAAGTGCGACAGAATTCTGCTTTGTACTTCTCCAAGATATGGCCGATCCAGCGTAAACGCATAGCATTCCACTTGTTGAACATCCGTTTGTATCATCTCCTCCATGATCTGCGTCGCTGTAACATATAAGATTAAATAATAAAGCTTCAATAAAAAGACAGCAGTTCTCATACTCAACTGACACCTATCTAAAGCTCATAATAACTTTGGAGTGATAAAATTTTTCATCATTGAAGTTTTTTTAGGTTCGGACTGTGCGCTCTCGGTTGGGTTCTTTTTTGCTTCTTTTTTGTTATCATAACGACCGGGCTGGCCCAGCTGGAGGGAGATGGGCGGATCACACCCATTTCTAACATCTTGTCTATCTCTTCGTTGAGAATCTTTAGTTTGACTGGCGATAATGGATAATATCGTTGGCGAATCGGTGGACCAACCGTTTCAATTTTATGAGAAAGCCAAGAAGTACGTCCGAGTCCAATCTTATCCGAAGAAATAACCTCAAACTTATGGATAGCCTCCTGTAACCTACGCTCTTGATCTTCCGATAAGGTTGCTCTATGATGGATGTACCCAAACTCGAAAACACCAAGGACAGGCGAGACGAAATTCGGTGGGCCGAGGGTGTTTGGAGTAGTCCGGTGAGGAGGAAGACAGAGCTTTCCGCGCCGATATCCTCTGAATCTCTGACTGATAATGTCGGTTAGACCAAACGCATTCCAGAATTCAATTCCTAAAATAAACTGAGTTGGGAGCTGAACACCCACCAGACATGGGTGAGCGACTGACTTCCCGTCGAACAAAATTGGAATGTCAACACCCCCAAGGATTTCGATTAGAGAATTGTCCGCAGACACTACAGAAGGTCTAATGTCCGAATGGTATTCAAGCCCTTATCGTTTTAATAGGGCCAGGGCTTTAAATTACTTTTTACGGGAGCCTTACAGGTTTGCAGTCACCCGTGCCCAACTTATTTATGACTCGCAGAATATTTTCCTGTTGACAAATATACAGCTCATGTTTATTTTCATCGTCTGTGATTTGAACACGTCTGTTTCAGAAATGCAAAACTCAGTATTGTAGGAGTTTTAAGGAATTTAAAATATTTCCACAAGGTTATCTTTCCTTTGAATTAGGTTAATATACCTACTTGTAGTAGATTTGTTATAACTCTTGTCTACCTCCATGATATCTGTTTTGAGAATATAGTGAGAGTTATATCATATTTATGATAATAGTAGCTTAATTTGCAGCCTTTGATAGAATCATACTCGCCGTGTAGCATTTTAGAGATATCAATATTTCTTATACCGACATTTTATATTAAGCAAATGGCTGATTTGAAAAACATTTTTGATTGCGATTCCTCGGTATACACTATATACCTTTAAATAACAGTTTTGATTCTGACATACGAGTAATAACATAATGTAGATATGTCAAGTCAGGTCTACTCATTTGACACAAAAACATCATTAAGCTGATTAGTTCACTATGTGGATATTTCCTTTCACATACTGTACAGAACTATTATATAGCTATATGCTTTAAATTCGATTCTAAGGGAGTCTTTACAGGTTTGCAATCAGTGATACCAAACTTATCAAAAGACTCACAGAATATTATATTACTATTAATAAATATACAGCTTAAATGCTTATTTTCATCATGTGTGACGTCTGTTTTAGGAAGGCAGCATTCATTAAGTACTAGCTGTGCCCGCGACTTCGTCCGCGTGAAATAGTAACTTTTGTTAAGGTTGATAAAAAGTAGCCTATGTTATACCTTATATAATTAGCTATCTATTAGTGAAAGTCCCGTCAAAATCGGCACAGCTGTTCCGGAGATTAGCGGGAACAAACAGACAGACAGACAAAAAAAATTTAAATTGTGTTTTTGTTATTTGGTACCCGATATACATTCATACCCATTTAGTAAAAACTTGTTATTTTGACATTTCAAACAGAAACTTCAATTTTATTTATTTGTATAGATATAGATTGAAAGAATTTGCAATACTTACTTCCACAAGCTTCTCTTTTCAATGATTAAGTTAATATACATAGTTACTAATAGTAAATCAAGGCAGCTTTTGTACTACTCTTGTCTACTTTCATGATATCTATTTTGAGAAGTTGGTGAGGGTTATATATTATATTAATGATAATGGATTTATTTGCAGCCTTTGATAGAATCATACTCGCTCTGTAATGTTTGAGAGATAGCAAATGTTTCTTTCGTTTTCCGTGCCGACACTGAATTATATTAAAGTAAAGAACATTTTGTAAAATATATTCTTTTAATAATGATCTAAGCAAGAATCACGGAACCAGGGTAACTACCATAAACAATAATATCATGTATATTAAAAACTTATACGAATACAATTCCTAACATTCCCTCTTCTTTTTCAAGCCAAACATTTCACAAAGTTTTGTTAGTCTAGGCCTGTAAACAGGTTTCGTAAATATATCAGCTAGTTGCTCTTCGGTAGTCACCTGTTCAATGATTACTGTTCCATCTGATACACACTGTCTCACATAGAAGTGTTTCAGTCTTATGTGTTTAGTCTTTCGGTGTTGCTCATATGGAGGATTGCGGGCCAATTTAATTGCAGATTCACTGTCAATGCGCAGGGTCGGTGTATTGAGATTTGTTTTCAAATTATGGAACAGCCTATCAAGCCAAACAATTTCATGGCATGCTTCGCTTGCAGCCACTATTTCTGCTTTTGTGGAAGAAAGTGCGACAGAATTCTGCTTTGTACTTCTCCAAGATATGGCCGATCCAGCGTAAACGCATAGCATTCCACTTGTTGAACATCCGTTTGTATCATCTCCTCCATGATCTGCGTCGCTGTAACATATAAGATTAAATAATAAAGCTTCAATAAAAATACAGTAGTTCTCATACTCAACTGACACCTATCTAAAGCTCATAATAACTTTGGAGTGATAAAATTTTTCATCATTGAAGTTTTTTTAGGTTCGGACTGTCGGTCCGAACCTAAAAAAACTTCAATGATGAAATATTTTAGTCGGTCGGTCGGAAATTTCGATGTAAAGCCGATTGTCTTGCGTTTCATTGACATTGTTTAAAGGACGGACACGGACGGGCTGGCTGTGGTCACCCCCACGTCTAGTTTTTTTGAGCAGAGAGAGGTTTGCAGTTTGGACAATCACGTGTGACATAGCCTTCGCGCTTGCATTTGAAACAAATGACGCCAGTAACATTCGGGCAACCTCGATAGTCGTGGCCCGTCGCGTTACATTTGAAACATATAGGGGAAGCTATGGTATTGACTGGAGATACCATAAGCTTATTAATCGGGGGCTCTTGGTAGGCCTCGAAATTCCTTGCGACCTCGAGAAGAGAGTCCATGTCCTTAAGAATGTTGGTAGCAAGGCACGGCCGGTAGCGAAATTGTAACCCGTATTTAACAATAGTGAGCAAATCAGAATTATGAATTAGAAAAGCTCATCAGAGCGAAATTGGACTTCGCAGCAGGACTTCCTTTCGCCAAATTCACCACTTTAATTTTTGGCTCACATTAACAACATTTGACACTGTTATTATAGAGACTGGAATACCACTTGTTTATTATATTTTATCAGATTTCTTAGCCTTTCTAAGACGAAACAATATATTTTCAGACAAAAGCTCATACAAGAATCATCTGACGATAAAAGTCATAACATTCCTCGCTAAAATACTTAAATTTCAAAAAGGATGACGTTACACGCTATTGACGGCTAGTATGAAAGCGGTCAAAAAAGGTTTGGAATGCAGCCGTAATGCTGCAGTAGTTACTATTATCTAATCTGTGGTACCAACTGTTAGTCAGTGTGGTTCAGAGGTAATGAAAATGTCGAGCGAGACTATGAATAATCGTTTTTATTACGGAGCACCCGTGAAGTACAAATGAAGTAAAATTGTATGTCTAGCAATAATGCAAGGATAGCTGGAAAAAGTTTGAAATGAGGAAAGGGAAGACAAAAGTTAAAACACGGTACCTTGAGGCTTCGCTGCTGGTTCTCTCCGTCTTGTAGTGCTTATTTTAGAATCCTTTCAAGCCTTCTTCCAAACTTTTGGTGATTTTCCGTATTTTCTCGAGATCTCGGTATTAAGCGTTTGAGACACGAACTAATTCGAACCGAAGCACACCTCTTTATTCGACGCGTGAAAGCGGAATGTACGTTGACAGCAGTACTTGACAGCTGCTAATCTCCAAGTTTTGCCAAGTACCCGTGTCTGTTATTAGGAAATGAGGGTGAGATTTTCGGACCAAGGGTTTAAAAAAGTAAAACCGAACATAACCGCCCACCAAAGAGTTGCCCAGCTCTTTAATAATACATAAAATGACGTGGCTCATATTACAGCAAAATCTGCATTCATAATGTGTAAATGTACCTGAAGTGAAATTTTGCTACGTGATGATGATTCTCCTTTTCTTACAATTAAATTGAATAAAGTATATAAAAATATAGAATTAATTTTAATTAAACTTAAGCTAAAAATGGTTTAGATTCTACTTGTTTAAAGTTGAGTGTCACACTTTGGTAGTGGACAGGATCCCGTACCGGTTTTCAACTCCACGACTCTAGTTATGCCATCTTTACCCGGATGAAGCTTAAGGACCCGTCCTCTGCGCCATTGAAAAGGTGGTAAATTATCATCCTTGATGATGACCAAATCACCAACTTGGAGGTTTGGTGTTTTAGTATGCCATTTCCACCACCTTTGCTGCAGATTGTGCAAGTATTCAAACTGCCACCTACGCCAAAAATGTTGCGAAATTTGTTGCACAAGTTTCCATCGCTACAGGGTAGACAATGGAACATGCTCATAGTAGTATTCAGGCGGAGCCACCAGAGGTTGGCCAATCAAAAAGTGACCAGGCGTCAATATCTCCCAAGTCATTGGGATCGCTAGATAGTGGACACAGCGGTCTGAAATTAAGCACGGCTTCTACTTTGGAGAAGACTGTCACCAATTCCTCAAATGTGAGTGGTCTATCACCAACTGTGCGCTTAAAAAGCTGCTTGGCTGGTGGGCTGTACGGGGGATTCATGTGCCAATGAGGATCAACGAGGTTTTTAGTTTTGAATGTAGAATTATAGTCCGTAAAAAATCCTGAACATTGGTATAATTAGTTTTTTTGTACGACCAAAAATGAGTGAGTAGCGATTAAATGAATGCGCCACTCGGTTAAAAGTCGCGGCAAGAGAGCGTGACGTCAAAGGCCCCGTGACCGCCAGCGGGCCGTTGTCGCGATACTGTGCGCTTGGTAATTGTTGTTTTTTACTTATTTGGCGTCCGATTGATGTTTGTTATTATGACAATCAACTATGTCTTAATATGGCATAGTACCTAAATATAGCAATACGTCCATGAAAAAGCCAGAAACTTTGGAAAAAGTTATGTTCCGTGACAAAGAGAAGAGAGATGTTAAGCAACTTGTAAAATCTAGTGGGTTGTCATGTGTCTACGTACGTACTAAACTAGATCTTAACTATCACAGAACACAGAAAAGGCTAAAAAGGTATACAATATACATATACAACATGTAAATGTAAACGTCCGGAAAAAATTTATATGTGTAACATACAATCCACATGATGATTAAAAATACACGAGTTTTTCATTCAGCTCTTTATCACAAAATATTCCGCAGATATATTTTTATCGTTTTGAATAACTTTAACAGTTCTATTAAAATATTAAGTATTACTATTTTTGAAAATTTACATCAAAATTCAAAATTAAATCTAATGCAACAACAGCCGCATGTTTTTTGGAAGAAAATATACATTTAACTGAAAAGAAAAGGAAATTACAGCAAACCGATATGACATCCAAATGTCAACATAGCACCGATTTCGGAAAAACCTCGCATAAAAGAAATTTAAATATAATAAAATGATCACAAGATCAAAAACATCGACGTCACGAGTAAGAGCGGAACCAAGGAGCGCACAACCACCATCACCCGTCCCCCCGTCATCGTCTCCGAGCGCAGTGCCTAGTGAAGATAACGAACCGAGTGCACGCAGTTCGTCGAGTGATGACAGTGGACCCTGGACGCCGCCGCCACGACCACCTGCGCGACGAGGACGTCCCCCACTGTCGGCACGCTTGGGGCTGGCGGGGCCTTCTGCCCCGCAATCGGCTCCCGCTACCGGTGGTGTAGTGCGCCGCATGCGATGGTCTCAAGTAATGAACGAGAACTGCATGCGAGCATACTATGGGGCTACAGGGGGGGGAATTAACCTGACGGCTTACCGTGTTAGGATGCTGACTTTGTTCCAGGCTCTTGAACCAACCGTCAACGTGACCACACAACGGCTATCGGATCAGGTGCGAGTAATTCAACGGCTTAGGCTTCTGGATGACTCTGCACTTGAGCGGCTACGCCTGGAGATACTAGCTGTTTGCCCGAGCCCTGCCTTGGTGCGGAACCCACCGGCTGCATTGCCTGCTCCTATAATGGAGTTGAGCGAGACACCCGCGGGCCCTGTGGATTCTGTCATCGATGCGAGTGGTCGGACAAACGATAGTATAACTGACCAGGTAAGAGAGCATCTGAGGGGGGCTTTGGAGGATGCGATTTCCCAATATCGATTTGCACCGGAATCTAGGCCTCGATTACCTCGTTTGCCCACCCATAAACGAAATATAGCGCTAATGGGAGTCGTGAACGCTTTGCTGTCCCCATATTTACGGGATAGTGAAGATTTAGTTGATACGCACTCTATCATGTACTGTGGTGCGATCGCGGTATGTCGCATAGCACGTGTCCGGTTCCCGGACTCAGAACGTGTAAAGCGGGATACCGGGACCGTACCTGCATGGCAAGAGCGGATAGAGCGTCGTATTAACACGTCAAGGACTCTCATTGCAAAGCTAATCTGCTTCAGACGAGGGAACAGACGCCCTCGAATAATGCGTTTCGTGACACAGGCATTTGCTGGAACTGGTATCAGACCTCAGCAATACTATGCCAATGCCACGGAACGCATTGATTACCTGAAGCAGAAAGTGTATGCGTGGGCTAACCGTATTCGTCGCTACAGAGAACGTGTCAATAGATATTGGCAAAATCGTCTCTTTCACAGCGCTCAAAGGAAGGTATACCGAGATTGGGAGGGAACCGACCAGCGTGGAAGTGGTGGGCGGCGGCCGGATGCTGATACCATGAATGATTTCTGGCGCGGCATCTGGTCGGCGCCTGCTGAACACACGGAGGGAGATTGGATCTGTGCTGTCGCGCGGGAGTGCGAACAAATCGAGCCGATGGAATCAATTATTATAGGTCCTCATGACGTTAGTTGTGCAATACGTGTGGCACAGAACTGGAAAAGTCCTGGGCCGGACGGATTGCACAACTTTTGGATAAAATGGTTCCGAGGTTCTCACCCCCGCTTGGCAGCGCAGTTCCAAGAAGCCCTGGAGGTGGGTTCTCTCCCCAGTCTTCTTACCACCGGTATGACCTTCCTGCTCCATAAGTCTGGTAGTACCATGGAAGCAAAAAACTATAGACCCATCACGTGCTTACCAACCATTTATAAGCTCCTTACATCCATTTTGAGGCAAAAAATTTATGCACACTTAGTTGTGAACAATATTTTGGCCGATACTCAAAATGGGTGTAGGGTTGGGTCCCGTGGTACTAAGGAGCTCCTCCTCATAGACATGACCATTAGTCAACAAGTCCGGCGGAGGAGAGGGGCCCTCTGCACTGCTTGGATTGACTACAAAAAGGCTTATGACTCGGTGCCTCATTCATGGCTGGAGAGGATTTTAGATCTGTATAAAATAAATGCAGGCCTGAAATCTTTTCTATGCACGTGTATGAGCCAGTGGGCCACAATCCTTTGTCAACCAGGCGATGCATCGGGCCCCTCTGGCCCGCAGGACTTGATTAGGATTGAGCGCGGCATCTTCCAGGGCGACAGTCTGAGTCCCTTGTGGTTTTGCCTGGCTCTGAACCCTCTCAGCACGTTGCTGAAGGAGTCAGGATTAGGCTATCGATTCCGTAGAGGTGGTGAGATCATATCTCACCTACTTTATATGGATGACCTTAAGTTATTTGCACATAATCGCCAAGATCTAATAGAATTGTTAAAAACAACAGAGGTTTTTAGCAATGCTATCAAGATGGAGTTCGGTGTGGATAAATGTGCGGTCATGCATGTACAGCGAGGGAAAGTTGTAAACTCTGAAAATTTACAACTTTCAGAGACAATAACGATCAAATCCCTCTCCGAGATCGAGACCTACAAGTACCTTGGTATGTCACAGTCTCTGGGTATATCGGAAGTTGATATCAAGAAGTCTCTGAAGGAGCGCTTTTATTGGCGTCTGACAAAGGTTCTTAACAGCCTTTTGTCGGGAGGCAATAAAACGCGTGCTTTCAACGGATGGGTGATGCCTCTACTGATATACTCCTTTGGCATACTAAGATGGACTCAAACTGAGTTAGACGCTCTGGACAGAAAGGTTCGTCAACTGCTAACATCTCACCGCATGCTTCATCCACGATCGTCTGTTATGAGACTGTACATCCCGCGGAAGCTGGGGGGTCGTGGCTTTCTAAACGCCAAGAACCTCCATAATCGCGAGGTGTATAGTCTCAGGGAGTATTTCCGTAACAACGAGAATGGTGTGCACCGAGAGGTAGTAGCAGTTGATAAAGGCCTCACGCCTCTCTCCATGGCGAATGAGAACTGGCGCAAACCATCGGTGTTAAGCACTGACGACCGGAAGGACGTATGGAAGAGCAAGGAGCTGCACGGCCGGTTCTATCATTCCCTCACTGGGTCTGATGTGGACCAGCTGGCGTCAGTGAACTGGCTACGCTTTGGGGACCTCTTTGGAGAAACCGAGGGGTTTGCCTGTGCAATTGCAGATGAGGTTATCAAGACGAACAACTACAGAAAATACATCATGAAGGACGGAACCGTCGACATCTGTCGGGCATGCCACCGCCCTGGGGAGTCCCTCCGACATGTAGTCTCTGGTTGTTCGCATCTTGCTAACAGTGAGTATTTGCACAGGCATAACCAAGTAGCCAGGATCATTCACCAGCAACTTGCTCTCCGATACGCCCTTGTTGAGACTGAAGTGCCGTATTATAAATACACACCAGCGCCAGTTCTTGAAAATGGTCGTGCCTTGCTCTACTGGGACCGCTCTATCATCACGGACAGGTTTATTGCAGCCAATAAGCCTGATATCGTGCTAATAGACCGGACCCAACGCCGGGTAATGATAGTCGATGTCACCATCCCCCATGACGCGAACCTCGTGAAAGCTGAGAAGGACAAGCTCAGCAAGTACCTTGACTTGGCTCACGAGGTTACCGCCATGTGGGATGTGGACTCGACTGTTATTGTCCCGATAGTGGTGTCTGTGAATGGTCTAATAGCGAAGAGTCTTGACCAACATCTTGAGAGACTCTCGCTAGGCGGATGGATCAAGGGCCTGATACAGAAGGCGGTAATTCTTGGCACGGCACGAATTGTCAGGAGGTTCCTCACCCTGCAGCCCTAACCACCGGTAGTTTGGGCATTATCTCGCTGCCGATGGACCCGCTAGATGTAGGTTTTTTTATAATATTTATATTTTTTATATTTATATTGTAAAAAAATGTATATTTAAGAATGAAAGTAAATAAAGATCATATTAATATAAAATAATAAGCACCGGTAGCTTGGGCCGTGCTCCGCTGTCATTGGAACAGTAGATTTATGTTTTTTATAATATTTGTGTTTCTACATGTATGAATTGTAAAAACTTAAATTTAAGATACTTTTTGAAAAAAATGTAATAATATTAACACCAAATAACTACATTGGTAGTTGTAGTTAAAGGTTTAATAACAAGGCTTTTGTAACTTATGTGTTATGTGGTGGGTAGGTATATTATTATTTTAGTATATTATTTTGGCGACATTGATTATATGAGCACTTGAGCAGCAGCTTTGGATGTAAAATGGATGTATAAACGACAGATCAATCCATCAACTGCATATACACAATAGAGGGGCGAATCGATCCACGGCTCAACCACAAGTAGATGCAGAAGGCCGACCTTAGTTGTTGATATCGACAAGTACTTCGAAGTAGTGCTAAGGTTTTCGTAACACCCGAGGCTTACTCACCGTATATTATACGTTGTCCTAGCGGGTTCACCGTTCGCAAACAAACATGACAGTTTCATACGCAGCGGCAGCCAGGATGTCAGTAACGGGCGCTGGATGACACGGGCCATCTTGGCCTGATTGCGAGGCTCACCATCCGCGACGAAGCGAAGAAGGCGCTTTCGACGGCGAGCAGGGCAAACAATAAGTCCTGCTGCCCCTACTGGAGCTGGTCTTGGAGGGTGAAGATGTCTTCGATGTAGCATGCGTAGAGGCACGGCGACAGGCAGCTGTCCTGGGGTATACCTGCGAGTATGGGGCGTGGCTCCTTGACTAAGAGAACGAAGCTCCGAAATAACGTCAGCAGTCTCATATGAGCGGGCGACATGCTGGTGACGGCCAGCTTGTAGAGGAGACCGGGAGGCCACAAAACCGCGACGGTGTGGTTATTCGGCTTCATTACGGCCGCGAGGTGGATCTTCTACAGCAGCAATGGCTCGAATAGCTTGGCAGCGTGAGACCGAGCGTTATGTATCGATATGTGAATCGCACGCTATCACAAACGGGCTTGAATCCTTCATTCCTAACTGCACCTAGATCGCTGTATGCCCGCGTCTATGTACGAGTAAGCCTGTTTCCGCCTGATGTAGACAGCCTGTCCTCTTTATTAAGTACACAAAGTAAATATATAGAGGGCCGTGAATTTCAAATAGGTATTTATGGTGCACGCAAAACTCAGGATACCAACAGTTGGTTGTACCAAAATGTGTTCTTATGATTTTGATTTCTTATTTTATCCTTTATGTAAAAAAATAGAAACCGTTTTAAATAAATCTATATTTTATTTATACCTACTTTACTTGTAAAATAAGAAGTATGAAGAAATAGACCCCGACTAAAAAAAAACACTGGAAAGTCTTTGTAAATTACATTTATTCACAACTACTATATTGAACTGATGATGTAAATAAGTTAGTTTATTTATTTATGGAAAAGGTACACCAATATCATAAGTGGTTATAGATACATTGCTAATGTATTATATAATAGCATATTTTAATATACTATACGTTTACCCATACTTATCACACAACAAAAATGGTATGAGCTTACATTTTTTAAGAGGCCTATTACAAAAGAACGCGCAGATTAAGGTTTTTAATGGTTAAAATAGTATACCTTTCGTTGGTTGCAATAAAAAGCATTTACTTGATAATATTGTTATCTACAGTAACAATAAAGCGGTTTATAACTTAGTCATAGTTCTTTACCAGAAGCATGTTTAATGCAAAAACTCACGCGGGCCTGATTTGGGAACTCTTTATAGATTCTGTTTAATATTAACTATCAAAATATTAATTTTACGTGACATAATATCCTTCAACAAAAATTAAATATATTTCGTTTAATGGCTCCTAAGAAAAGAAAGAAATTCTTAATCTAAATAACTTTTCTAACGAAAAGCCGTCGAAACAAGTCAGATTATGTATGAAGTTCTCCATCGCTTAAACGTAATTTTTATGCCAAAATGTTTTTTAACCCTTGCTTGAACTGTTGTGTTATTTATATGTTTACAAAACAATATATTTCTTATGAATGAAATAGAACTAGAATTTATATTGTTTGTTTGTAAATTTTCAAATTGAAAGGCCCCGCGAAGTCAATGCCAACCTTAAAAAACGGTCGTGATTCGCGAACACGCTCTGGAGGCAAGTCTCCCATCAAGGGTGCCAGAGGCTTGGCTCCAAGCTGGTTACATCCAAAATATCACACGGTAACAGCCCGCTACTAGCACAATCAGCGGGATTGAGTTCGCTAGGTATATAGCGCCAGGTCACATCAGGGAGAATACCAAGAATACGAGACACTCGGTTGCCCTCAAAAACCTTAAGCTTGTGGGGAGGCGTACGAAGCCAACTCATAACGATGCTGGAGTCACACCAAGCAATCGTGTTATCGATATGCACCTTTCCCCGAAGCATATCCTCGACGTGAAGCAATAATTCCGCGACTAGCACAGCTCCATACAGCTCTAATTGTGGTATAGTGCGTCTGAGTTTCGTCGGCGCGACTCGCGTTTTAGTAAGAAATAAATGGCTTTTGACAGTTCCATTAGAATGCTGAACTCTCAGGTAGATCGCGACAGCATAACCTTTTTCCGAGGCATCAGAGAAGCCCATGAAATAACATTGAGCAGGATTATCACACAAAATATATCTCTCAATACTAAGACTACTCAAACTGTTGAATCCCGCGGCAAAAGTTGCCCACTGCCGAGATATATCCTCAGGCAGTAGATCGTCCCATAATATATCATTTCGCAGCCATAATGATTGCATAATACATTTGGCATAAAATATCACTGGAGCTAAAAAACCAGACGGATCGTAGATACGAGCAATTTTGGACAAAATACTCGTATGTCGCTTGGTCGAGCATGGAGTGAGTGAACTTAGATGAAAAATGAAACTATCAGACTCATGCCTCCATTCGACTCCCAAAATCTTGAAAACTTCGTCCCCTGATTCTTCGAATCGAAAGGGTATTTCAAGATGATCAGTGGGGTACCCCTGGACATTTTCTGTGCAATTACTAACCTACTTTCTCACAGATAATCCACCTTGAGCTAGTACCTCAACTATCAGATGCTGCAACTCTTTAGCAGACTCTATGGTAGAGCTTCCGCTGACAATATCGTCAACGAAAGTATCCTGCTGCAGAGCTAAGGCTGCTTTAGGATAAGTCGCTTCATTCAGTCTAGCCAGTTCATGAACAACGCGCATCGCCAGATAAGCTGAGCTGGTAATACCATACGTGACTGTGGTAAGCTCAAACCGCTGTAAAGGCTTTTCAGGGGAGTCACACCAAAATATAGTTTGATAATTACAGTCCTCATCATGGAGACGAATTTGTCTGTACATCTGTTTTATATCACAAGTAAATACAGTGGCATGTGTGCGGAATCTTTAAATGACATCCTCCACATTATGCTGAAGTTTGCGTCCGGACATACTCGTAAGTACTTGATTAAGTGAGATACCTGAAGCACTAGGAGAGGACGCATCAAAAACCGCACGAAGCTTTGTTGTGCTACTGCTCTCCTTCACTACTCCATGATGAGGTATGTAGTATCTATCAGCTGATGACACACCTGATATCAATCTCATATGACCAGAATCCAAATAGTCATCCATGAATGCAATATAATTTATTTTTAATTTATTATCCTTCTGTAATCTGCGTTCCAGGTTGTAAAACCATTTTAAAGCACTAGAACGGGTGTCACCAATTGGAATCCGAATAGGTTTAAACGGAAGTCGGACAATGAAGTGACCAGATTCATCATATGGAAACAAAGTGCTGTTCACATAACAAATCCTCTGGATCTTGAACAACTGCAGCTGAAGGTTCCTCTACATCCCAGAATCTAGACAGCGTCTTGTCTAAATCAAGGGCACAGTGCATAGAGGTACTCGCAACATGTTGCTCGGTTTGCCTAATCGGAGCAGTACCCATCAAGATCCAGCCAAATATAGAATGATGAGCAGTGGGTAGTCCATTAGTGTGAGTTCCCTGCTGTTCAATATGAAGCTTAGTGTGATGTTTACCATGACATAATGAGCAACGACTTTTTGATAAACATTTGTTTACAGAATGAGAACGTAAACAATTAAAACATAACCGACCATCCATAACTACCTGCTTCCTTTGACTTGGAGACATTTCATTAAACTTTTCACAATTGTATATACGAGTACTATGTCTGCCTTTACATACAATACATGCCATAGTACTTACGGTAAATGATTTAGAAATTGTGTGTGTGCCACCAGAACTACTAGCCTTTGTAATACCAACAGTTTCCAATACTCTGAGCTGAATTTCCAAAAAAATAAGTAAAGTGTCAAAGCTTGGAATTTCTCTTGGATTGTTTAATGATAGTTCAAATCTACTACGCATATCTGCAGGCAGCCTTCTTAAAATAATGTGAAGTAAAATAAAACTCCAAGACTTCACATCAAAGCCTAATGCTATAAGAGCCTGTGTATTTTCTTTTAATATGTCCTTCTCAAACCAGAGTTGTGATTATTGTTGTTTAAAGGCCCACTGTACACTGTGGGCTATGCCGATGACATTGTCATTTTAGTTAACGGCAAGGTGCCAAGTGTGGTAGCCAGCCTGATGTAGGAGGCGCTACTAAAAGTTGAGCACTGGTGCAAAGGTACACATCTTAGCATCAACCCGAATAAAACAGTGATCATACCGTTCACGAAAAGAAGGAAGCTCAACAACATGAAATGCGTAAAACTTTACGGCAATGTGATAACATGGTCCACAAAGGTTAAATATCTAGGGGTCACTCTAGATAAAGAACTAACGTGGAAGGAACACGTTGAGCTCACTATTGAAAAGTCCATCAGGACTTTCAATATGTGTCGATACGCTTTTGGTAAATCCTGGGGTTTAAAACCCAAGATACTCTATTGGATTTACAACATAATGATACTGCCGGTCATAACTTATGGCAGTATCGTCTGGTGGCCAAGAACTAATCTGGTCACATGCAGAAAACTATTAAGTAAATTCCAGGGACTGGTCTACATGGCCATAACGGGGGCTTTCAAAACTACTCCCAGCAGCCCTGGAAAGATTCCTAAGTCTCGAACCACTGCATTATGCTATACAAAGAGAGGCCACGAGAGCACTCCACAGGCTAGGGACTGTGGAACGCAGACAGGCCACTCACCAAACACACGGCTCTTAAGCCCGAAGGAGAGACTCTGCTGCTGAGTATGATCAGCGACAGAATGACACCTAAATACATTTTTAGACGTCTCTTTGAAGTATACATTCCGACAAGGGAGGAATGGGATAAAGGGCTGGCACCCCCCAGGGCAACAGCATGATATGGTACACAGATGGATCAAAAATGAAATCTGGTACGGGAGCAGGGATATTCTGCAATAAAACCGAAATATCGATCAGTATGGGCAAATTGGCGACTGTGTTTCAAGCTGAAACGTACGCCATTTTTGCCTGTGCGCAGGAGAATCTAGACAGAGGTCGCAAAGGCCTGAACATCTACATTCTCAGTTACAGCCAAGCGACTCTTAAAGCGCTTCTGTCATATAAGGTGGAATCCAAACTAGTGCATAATACGATTGAAGTGTTAAATAAACTGGGTAAGGTAAACACGGTACGTCTAGTTTGTACCAGGTCACATGGGTTTCGATGGAAACGAAAAGGCTGACAGTCTGGCAAGGAGGGGATCGGAAACACAATTGGTGGGACCGGAACCATTTGTCGGAATCACTGCTAAAACAGTCAGCACAAGCCTTAAAACTCAATCGCTAAGGAGGCACCAGGATGAATGGGCCAACCAAAAAGGGATGAAACACGCCAAGCTCTTCATGGGCATGGACAATTGGCTCAAGTTTGCACTGAGCTCCAGCAGATCCCAGACTCGTTTAATACTCGGTGCTCTGACCGGACATTTTGGCACAAAGAAAATGCTAACTAGGATGGGACTTGCCGATTCCGAAATCTGCAGGGCCTGCATGGAAATGGAAGAAAGCATGGAGCACATACTATGCCACTGCGACGCTCTAGCGGGCAGGAGGTTAAGGCTGACGGGAATTGGTTAAAACCGGAAGACTATAGGGCAATGCCGCCAAAGGACATCATCAAGCTCATGGGCATGGTGGACTGGACCGTTGGTGGCGATGGCTTAAGGGACTAACAGGTAGAGGAAGCACAAAAGATCCATAGTGGGTCGAAGTGCGAAGGCTCATAGCTTGAGTCACCCCACCCCATAAGATGAGATAAGATTGTTGTTTAAACTAGATAATGATAAAATTGATTTCAAGTGTTTGTCTGCAATCATCCTTTTATTATCATACCTATCCTTTAAAATATTGTAGGCAACCATGTAATTAGTCTCAGAAAGCTCCAAATGTTTAATGAGATTTATGGGTTCTTTATCAAGGGCATTAATTAGGTAATGAATTTTCTGCACACCTACCAAATTACTATTATTGTGAATCAAACTGTCAAACAGTGCAATGAAATTGGGCCAATCTGCGTAATTACCAGTAAAATTATTTATATGTATCTAGGTCAACAAAATTTTCCAGATTGAGGCACTATCACTTGTTTGGTTTAAAACCGGCATTATACTCTCCTTCACAACCTTAACACTATAATACATATCCATAAACTTGTTAAATCTGGTGTCAACTTCATTTTGTGCACTTTGAGACAAACACTGCGATAAAACAATTGTGTAGGCATCATAATAGCGATCGCGAAACGAATCTATATCCCTATAACGGGCTTTGAAAGCCGACAAAAGATCCTGTTCATGTGAATCCGAATTGATAATATCGTAAGTTAATTTATACAAACTACTTAAAAACTTTTCGCAAACAGTCATCGAAACCATTTCCGCTGTTTTCTTTATATCATCATTCGAATTATCATCCTTTCCCATTTTGAAAATCTTTTTTTTTAAACAAAGTAACAACAAAAGTTTCACTATAAAGTACTAATCTTTACACTAATCTAATAATCTTACAAAGTAACAACAAAAGTTTCACTAATAATTATGTGTACTTAACTATGACTTGACAAAATCAATTATGTCAAAATTAGGATGACGTAACCGAATGTATGAATGATTTGCTGAATGAGATTTAATGGTAAAAGTGAATGAACTTCAATGCAGATCACAGACCAAAATTGCACGACTTTAACGATTGAATGAATGACTAGTGATGTGAGTGAGTGATTCTGATGTTCTGATTTGAATGTTTGAATTTAACACTACTACCCCAAATTAAAAATTATGTAATGAAATTACGATATATGAACGAAATGAAATAAGGATGATTGGATTTACGAATTATAATGATAAATACGGCTCGAAGGACCATGGAAAAAGTTTGAAATGAGGAAAGGGAAGACAAAAGTAAAAACACGGTACCTTAGGCTTCGCTGCTGGTTCTCCGTCTTGTAGTGCTTATTTTAGCATCCTTTCGCCTTCTTCCAAACTTTTGGGTGATTTTCCGTATTTTGTTGATATCTCGGTATTAAGCGTTTGAGACACGAACTAATTAACCGTAATATAATTGCAATGTCTACCAAACGAACCGAAGCACACCTCTTTATTCGACGCGTGAAAGCGGAATGAACGTTGACAGCAGTACTTGGCAGCTGCTAATATCCAAGTTTTGCCAAGTACCCATGTCTGTTTTATTAGGAAATGAGGGTGGGATTTCGGACCAAGGGTTTAAAAAAGTAAAACCGAACAATAGTAGTTGCCAATAATAACTTGCCAACAATATTTACCAACATTTTTTTTTGTTCGGTAGATTAATATCTGTTTCACAGCGTGGTAAACTTATAATAACATAGTGGGACCTTGTTTGTCGTTCTAACGTTTATTCGGGGAAGTTCGAATGACTTAAGCGTTATTGCGCTTCATCGCGAAAAACGCTGATCGAACAAAATTTAAATTGAAATAATTTTTATTCAATGTTCGCAGTCTGAACATCTCTAATGATGCTTAATAATGATGATCTCTGATGATACATATTATACTTCTATGCCATCGAGTTCCTGACTTTATTGTTCCGTATCTCTGGAGTAACATTGACAGTATTATTTAAAGCAAACAAGCTGTGCGGCTCAATTTAGCGATTTTGTGGACATTTTTCTAAAAATTGTTTATACCTAGGTAGTTGCAATTTCCCTGACCTGTGTCGGTTCTGTGGATCTTTTAAAAACAAATGACATCAAAGGAAATACCATTATAATCATAACAGACTCACAAGGAATTTATTGTCATTGAATCAGTGCGCTTCGAAAAAATTCTCAGTTAATGTTGTGGCTTTCATGCGTACGAGTGTGACACGAGTTTAATTCTTAGTGGTTCGAAGCAGAAGATGGAAAGATATTACAATTTATTTTTAATAATGACAGTTCCTGTTGTAAAGGTGAACTAATTTAATATTTTTTTTATAAATAACTAGCTGTACCCGGCATGCGTTGCAATGCCACGTAAATAAAGTATACAGAAACAAAGAATATAATAAATAAATAACTAAAAAAGTGTTCTAAGATTTAAATCAATGTGTACTTAGTGTTTAGATCGAGCAATGCGTACTCGAGCAGTTTCGAGTCTTGCCTCCCGCTGAATACCTCCTTGGGATGAACGGCGGCCGTACCGCCTAACTCAAAGCGATCACTCGCTATCGTTATCGTGACATTAGAACAATAGTTTTAATGTCACAGGTGACATTTGAACTATTTTTCTAATGTCACAAAAGCGATAGCGAGTGATCGCTATGAGTTAGGCGGTAGCCCCCCGGGTTTGAGCAATGCGTAGTCGGGCCGCATTCACTATTGCTTCTCGCTGAACGCAAGCGCGGATCCAGCCGTCAAAAAAGGTTGTGGTCACAGATGGGTGGATGGGTGAGTAAGAAGAGCCACCCGAAAATCGGCCAAGTGTGAATCGAAGTATGATCTCGCTCATGATCGATCGATAAAGTGCATTACACAAAGGCGATGTTAACAAAACATGGACCGTGAAAGCGTGACGTCAAAGTCAATTAGGGTTGAGGGTATGCCCATCGTGCCCACAACGGTGGATCCGCTTTGGCTGAACGTCTGTTTCAGAAGAACAAATTTGAGATGTGCGTACTCAAACGGTTTCCAATCTTCCTTCCCGTTGATCGTCGGTTTCTGAAGCTCGTAACATCTTTTACGTTTTGCTTGAGCTGTAGATCGGCCAATTGCTCGTCGTTTCGATGGCATAATTGACTTTCCGTCAATAAATACTAATTTTCCTCACAATTATCCATTCACAATAAAGTTATACATTTGACAGCAAATACTACTACAAATTCCGAATGTTTTAAGATGACAAACGTCAGAAATAAAAGTATGTGTACCTATTGTATATTTGTCCTGAATTAATCTGAAAAAAGACTAATTGAGTTGATAAATATCAAACACCAATATGTCCACCATTGACAAAAAATGACTTTTTTTATTCTCTGCATTTAAAAATAAAATCTAAGCATTCCGAAATTGTACAATTTTAAATATGTCCACTTATTTGGTGTTAAAATCACGAACGAAAACTTCGTTTTCTTTCAAAATACGACATAAGTCCATAGAGACATTCGTAACAGAAACGAATATGTCCAAACCGTCCAATCAAATCAGTCCGTTCGGCCACAATGGCGGCCATTAGTGCGACTGACTCAGTGAAGTGAGATTTAAATTCGTTTTAATTTGTGAAAATTAGTAAAAATGGATACAAACATCAAAAATGTTGACCCTGATAAAGCAAGGAAAAGAAGTAATATTAAGACGCAGCAAAAGAAAGCAGAGAAAAAGCGAAAATTGTGGGTAAACTTTGTTATTAAACCACCATCTTATAAACTAGTTGCAGGGCTGCCACTACATTTGCTAATTTTCTATCTTTCTAATTTTCTATTTCTATCGCAAATTTTCTACATTTGCTAATTCTCTATGACTACCTAGACCTCTTACCTACTTTATTATCTTTGTTTTTTTACAAGCTTTTATTTAGCTTGCACTATATGTATGTATGTACAGTCAGCGTCAGATATATCTCAGCCTACAGGATAATCAAAACCATGTTATTTCCTGTAATTCATTTTAATGTACGCATTCAAAACTACCATTATTATCTAAGCACTCAATGTGTTCTATAAATCTAAGCAATACGTTTCAGATAAATGTAAGCTGTCAAGATGCTCATTATTATATACACCCCTGGGCTGATCATAGGTATCTAGGCACTTAAAGTAACCAAAAGTAAAAAAAATCTAATCATCTTCATAACTTTCTCTTTAAAGTACATATAATGTAATTTCTAGAAAAATACCCTAAAGTGACTTAAAATTAATTTCGTGAGCAATGAAATAATTTTTTAAATCTAACTCGCGGTGTAGGTTTTTTTCTGCCGAATCTATGTCTCATTTTTAGGGTTTCGTAGCCAAATGGCAAAAAACGGAACCCTTATAGATTCGTCATGTCTGTCTGTCTGTCTGTCCGTCCGTATGTCACAGCCACTTTTCTCCGAAACTACATATACGAACTACACTGTTGAAACTTGGTAAGTAGATGTATTCTGTGAACCGCATTACGATTTTCACACATAAATAGAAAAAAGCAATAAATTTTGGGGGTTTTCCATACATAGAACTGAAACTCAAAATTTTTTTTTCATTAAACCCATACGTGTGGGGAATGTATGGATAGGTCTTCAAAAATCATATTGAGGTTTGTAATATAATTTTTTTCTAAACTGAATAGTTAGCGCGAGAGACACGTCCAAAGTGGTAAAATGTGTGTCCCCCCCTGTAACTTCTAAAACAAGATAATGATAAAACTAAAAAAAAATATATGATGTACATTACCATGCAAACTTCCACCGAAAATTGGTTTGAACGAGATCTAGTAAGTAGTTTTCTTAATACGTCATAAATCCTACGGAACCCTTAATGGGCGAGTCCGACTCGCGCTTGGCCGGTTTTTCAAATCTTATCCCTTATTAATTACATAGTATATATAAGAAAAAATAACGTTGTTTGTAAATTCAATCCTTATGGGGGCAAAAAGGAATGTTTGTATTGAACATGACTATTTTAGGAACTAGAAGCAATGAACCTTTGTATTTGGGGCAATACCTAAATAGTAGCGTTAATATATCTTTTAGCTTTTTTCACAATTCCAACTTATTATTAATTGAAATTGCTAAAAGGGTGAAAAAGGGGTTGTGTTTGTTTATTTATCTATTTAAAACAACTAAAAGCTTCTGCTTATTGGTTTGTACAACGGGATAATAAAGAGTTTCTATGGAAAAACAACATTAACTCAAAAAAAAATTAAATATAGACCTTTACAGGCACTTATAAATAGCTCGTTACAAACAAAGATACACAAACATAACTCGATCTCTAATGAGATGAGCTGGAGGCATAACAATCACTCTATCACACCGTCTCGGCGCGTATTGTCCTTTTTCGAAATGTCCTTTTTACCGGAATTGAAAGTGGAGTTTTTTGGTTCATACTCAATACTGAGACTTCTAATCCAGGTCAGCCAATCGTAGCATAGGCTTATTAAGTGTACATAAGGCAAAAGTGTATGTCGCTATAGGAGAGTAATTCATCTGGGAGTCTGTTGCCTGCCTCCTTTTGCGAGGATATAATCTCGCAAAAGGAGGCAGGGAAGAGGGAGCGGGAAAATGATCCCCACGCCACTCCCCTCCGGCGCAGACGGTTGGGCGGTAGAAGGCGAGCCTTTGTAGCCCACCTTCCATGACCGCCCTAGGTGTGGCCTGCGCGCTAGGGTGGCTCCTGATGCGCGCGAACATAGGTCCCCCGTCTGGGTATTACCTCAATGTTCAGGGTAATACCCCACTGGCGTTAAGACCCGGCCCGTAGCTGGCCGGGCTGTTCCGGGGCGGTCCGGATAATTGGGGTTGCCCAGACCCCGGATCGCTCTGACCTATGGACAAGATGGACATCGAGGTTGGTTTAGTGGGTTTGTCCCGCGGGGAGAGTCCCACACACGCCTGTCGACTAGCCATCGGCAGGTACGGTGCGCAACAGTATTCCACCTCGTTAAAAAATAAAACCGGCCAAGCGCGTGAAGGGTTCCGTAGGATTTATGACGTATTAAAAAAACTACTTACTAGATCTCGTTCAAACTTATTTTCGGTGGAAGTTTGCATGGTAATGTACATCATATTTTTTTTTAGTTTTATCATTCTCTTATTTTAGAAGTTACAGGGGGGGGGGGCAGACATTTTACCACTTTGGACGTGTCTCTCGCGCTAACTATTCAGTTTAGAAAAAAATTATATTAGAAACCTCAATATGATTTTTGAAAACCTATCCATATATACCCCACACGTATGGGTTTGATGAAAAAAAATTTGAGTTTCAGTTCTATCTATGTATTTTATTGCTTTTTTCTATTTTTGTGTGAAAATATTAATACGGTTCACAGAATACATCTACTTACCAAGTTTCAACAGTGTAGTTCTTATAGTTTCGGAGAAAAGTGGCTGTGACATACGGACGGACAGACAGAGAGACAGACAAACATGACGAATCTATAAGGGTTCCGTGTTTTGCCATTTAGCTATGGAACCCTAAAAAGGGAGTAATTCATCTACCTATGTATTGTTTTGAGGAGCTTGGCGGCGCATTGACGCGTGCGCTCAGCGAACATTTGCTAAGGTCAAGCATCGTTCTTTATGGTCAGTCCTAAGATGGGTGACCAAAATACGGAACATCTCGAGCTCCTCCGTGATTCGGAAGACACGTTAAACAATGGGTCCTGCGCCTGGGGCTCGCCCCGGTCGTGTCGGCTAATCGTCCCATCGGACTATGCGAGTGAAGGAACAGAGAGTGCACTTACTTATGTTTGCGCAGACACTTGTGCACTATAATTTCCTGCGCAGATGGCTGGTTTTTGTTGAGATTGGCCGCCGTGACCGAATATCAGTTAGGAGGACATTTATAACTATTTTATATTGCATTACACAAAACACAGTCTGTGTTTTGTGTTTCATTCTGTGTTATATTACATATTATTTATCTACGATACATAATCAAAATCAACAAATATTTAAGGGTTATTTATTATTTAATATATACATATTATTATATACTCAAAACATTTAATACAAGTCTGTAGGATACATATATAATGTGTTAATTAAATTGCGCAAAACCTGAATATAGTTTGTTCAGAATCGAGAATAGAATCAATTTTTTAATTGATGCACTCGTACTTAATTCTTGTATAAATAAAGTTGGGATGACTGAGGTTTTGCGCTATTTAATTAACACGTGTATACACACTTTAAAAACGCGTGTAGCCACCTTCGGCATTGATAACGTCCAAGAGTCGTTGGCGCATTGACCGAACAGTATTATGGCAGAAAACGTTTCCTCTCAACGAATCCCATATGTTGTTCACATGTTGCCGTAAATTTTGTGTGCTGCGATGTTGATCGCGATCCCACAACTGAACCATACGCCCCCAAACATTCTCAATTGGATTGAGGTCTGGACTTTTAGGTGGCAATGTTATTAGGTTGAGCTCCCTGTTTTCGGCTATATATTCTTGGACAATTCTGCAGTTATGAAAGGAGCACCCGTCTTGTATAAATGTTATGGGCTCATCATCTGAATAGAAGACTCTGGCGGTGGGTAGCAAGAACTCTTCTAAAATTTCTTTATATTTAAGACCGTTTAAACGACCACCGACTTCAACAAGCTCGCCGGGCCCATTTTCAGACATCCATCCCCAAAATCCAAGAGTTATTCTACCGCTTCTGTTGTTGGCCAAGATATTTCCTTCGTCATACCGCGTTGCCATTCTTCGCCACAGGGAGAGACGACCATGAACACTGCTACAAAATACTTTTTCGTCGACAAATATGACTCTCTGAAAATTATAATTTAAATATCTTAAGGCAAATTGAAGTCTTAATGCTTTATGTCTGGGGGTCAAAAAAGGCTTTTTCGCCGGCACGCGATTTTGTAGTCCAGATTCTTTTAAGCGCCGGCGAACAGTGCTTTGCGATATGTTGTAAGTTGTCGCCAGCTGCGAAGAATTAACAAAACGATCTTCGAGTACCCGCTGAATTAAGGCACGATCCTGCTGTATACTTGATGTACGTGGACGGCCAAATGACACATGACGCAAAACATCTCCTGTATCTTGCCATCTTTTCACCCATAATGAAACGGTGTTTCTCTGAAATAATACAAGTACTATTAATAACAAATTTTACAAATTTTATTTTACAAATTTTAGCTAAGCAAAAAATCGCATCAAAACGTTACTCACGTTCAGACCAAGTTCGTCAGCTATATCCGTTATTGATACATTTTCTCTAAACAAATTAACGATACGGTTTTTAGTTTGCTCATCGATATGATAGCGAGACATTATTCGATATTATTAATTGGTTGTTTATAGTAATCAATAAAGCTCACAATTTTATAAGTAAATCTGAATAAAGCGAAATGACAGATGACAGCAATGAAACTCATGACTGATTTATTTTATTTTCTAATATGAGTTGACGTCTCCTACTAAAGTGTTTTTAATACATTTCAAGCATACTCATAATACCTACCTACTATTCTATATCTTCTTATATATAAAAATGAATCGCAAAATGTGTTGGTAAGCGCAAATCTCAGAAACTACTGGTTCGAATTGAGAAACTCTTTTACCATTAGAATGCTACATTGTCCCTGATGGTTATAGGCTATATTATATTTTTTACCGCGGGAAAATATTTCTTTCCTACGGGAAAATTCGATAACTACTGGGCCGATTTTAACAATTATTTCACCATTAGAAAGCTACATCCTTTGTGAGTAACATAGGCTATATTTTCCACGGGAAAAATATGACGGGAATACCACGGGAAAAATGTGACGGGAAATCTATCGTTAGGCGAAACGAAGTTCGCGGGCACAGCTAGTATATAATTTTTACCGCGGGAAAATATTTCTTTCCTATGGGAAAATTCGATAACTACTGGGCCGATTTTAAAATTTCTTTCACCATTAGAAAGCTACATCCTTCGTAAGTAACATAGGCTATATTTCCCACGGGAAAAATATGACGGGAATACCAATGGAAAAATATGACGGAAAATCTATCGTAAGGCGAAACGAAGTTCGCGGGCACAGCTAGTCTCATATATAAAAATGAATCGCAAAATGTGTTGGTAAGCGCAAATCTCAGAAACTACTGGTTCGAATTGAGAAACTCTTTTACCATTAGAATGCTACATTGTCCCTGATGGTTATAGGCTATATTATAATCTCTATATATAATAAAATCGTAGGGGTACAAAAATCTGTAATTGCGAAATATTAAGAAAAAAAATACACAGGTCGCCTTAAAATCATTAGCAGAACACGATAGAATAGTTTTTAAAAAAATTGTTTGTTTGTTGGTTTGTTTGTTTGTTTGTTTGTTTGTTTGTTTGTTTGTTTGTCTGTTTGTCCGGAAAGATCTCCGAAACTACTGGACAGAATTTGATATGACTTACACCACAATGCTTAGAATTTTCCGGAAGAACATTTAGGCATAATTTCGTTTGTTTAAATTCACTTTTTATTTTTAGTGAAAAAATACCATATAAAATTTTCGAATTGGCTTTAGGTAGAAAAACAACATGGCGCACGTGAAATTATTTTGACAAGTCTGTCACATAGTACAGAGAGAAGGTATTTTCTTCCACGAAGGAAAGGCAATGGAACTACGCCATACAGCCTGATCTTAAGTAATTGGATTTCGAAAATTGAAAGGCAGGACTGAAGTGTTTCACATAGTACAAATAAAATTTAATATTTTCTGCTAATGGCTGTACCCAACTGGATTTCGCCAACAAAATTGTCTTTTTCTTATGTCGTACCGTGGTGGTAAGGAAAAAGATCAAGCCATACAACCAATGTATAAAGCATTTTTTATGATAATACTTATCGAGTGACCATAAAATTTGTAAATTGGTTTAATTCTTGACTAATTTTCACAAAATCGGTACAATTTTTGAAATATTTAAAATGTTGAAAAATGAAGATACTCTTTTCAAGGTATTTTGAAAGGTGTTATATGTTTTTACATTAGGACTAAGGAATCAAACTCTTTCATCCATTTAAAACGATTAAAAGTAATAGATTAATATTGATAATTAAAAAAATATCTGACTGCAATGTTCTGGGTTACGCGTAGAAGGACGGGACGGGACTCTTGATCCTAATGTCTAAAATGACGGATCACATTTTTTTGGATCCACCCAAGGAACATGGATATCGAACGAAGAACCTAAAGAGAACACATTGAACCTAGCCACGTTGACTTAATTTGACATGACTGCCGATAAAGTTCGTTTCCAAACCCAGCGATATGCATATCAAATGAAAGGCCTTGATGAGTATAGCACTATGAACATAGGAAAATCGCCCTAAATTCAACATGGCCGGCGCTCAAATAAAACGGATAAAAGTTCGTTTCCAAACCCAGCAATATGGGTATCAAATGAAAGGCATTGATGAGTAGAGCACTATGAACCTAGCAACATTGACATAAATTCAACATGGCCGCCGCTCAAAAAAGGTGGATAAAAGTTAGTTTCCAAACCTAGCAATATGGGTATCAAATGAAAGGCATTGATGAGTAGAGCACTATGAACCTAGCAACATTGACATAAATTCAACATGGCTGCCGCTCAAAAAAGGTGGATAAAAGTTAGTTTCCAAACCTAGCAATATGGGTATCAAATGAAAGGCCTTGAAGAGTAGAGCACTATGAACCTAGCAACATTGACATAAATTTAACATGGCCGCCGCTCAAAAAAGGTGGATAAAAGTTAGTTTCCAAACCTAGCAATATGGGTATCAAATGAAAGGCCTTGAAGAGTAGAGCATTAGGTACCTAAGAAAATCGACCTAAATTCAACATGGCCGCCGCTCAAAAAAAAGGATAAAAGTTCGTTTTCAAACCCAGCAATATGGGTATCAAATGAAAGGCCCTGATGAGTAGAGGACTATGAGCCTAGCAACATTGACATAAATTCAACATAGCCGCCGCTCTAAAAAGAAGAATAATAGTTCGTTTCCAAACCTAGCAATATGGGTATCAGCTGAAAGGCCTAAAAGAGTTGAGCATTATGAACTAAGGAAAATTGCCCTAAATTAAACATGGCCGCCGCTCAAAAATGGATAAAAGTTCGTTTTCAAACCCAGCAATATGGGTATCAAATAAAAGGCTTTGATAAGTAGAGCACTATGAACCTAGCAACATTGACATAAATTCAACATGGCCGCCGCTCAAAAAAGATAGACAAAAGTTCGTTTCCAAACCTAGCAATATGGGTATCAAATGAAAGGCCTTGAAGAGTAGAGCATTAGGAACCTAGCAAAATCGACCTAAATTCAACATGACCGCCGCTCAAAAAAAATAGGATAAAAGTTCGTTTCCAAACCTAGCAATATGGGTATCAAATGAAAAGCCTAAAACAGTAGAGCATTATGAACTTAGGAAAATTGCTATAAATTCAACATGGCCGCCGCTCAAAAAATGGATAATAGTTCGTTTCCAAACCCAGCAATATGGGTCTCAAATGAAAGACCTTGATAAGTAGAGCACTATGAACCTAGCAACATTTACATAAATTCAACATGGCCGCCACTCAAAAAAGGTGGATAAAAGTTAGTTTCCAAACCTAGCAATATGGGTATCAAATGAAAGGCCTTGAAGAGTAGAGCATTAGGTACCTACGAAAATATACCTAAATTCAACATGACCGCCGCTGAAAGAAAGGATAAATGTTCGTTTTCAAACCGAGCAATGTGGATACCAAATGAAAGGCCTTGATGAGTAGAGCACTATGAACGTAGCAACATTGACGTAAATTCAACATAGCCGCTGCTCAAAAAAGACGGATAACAGTTGCTTTTCAAACCCAGCAATAGGGGTATTAAATGAAAGTAGGCCCTGAAGGGTACCTAGAACAGCCATGTTCTAAGTGTGTTCCGCGGAACCCTAGGGCTCCACAATACCCCTATAAGGGTTCCGCAATAATTTAGAAAAATCAATACACCCTCTCTGGTCGTACTTTTATTATGCTTATTAATAAAGAATACACTTTTAAAAACTATTGTTTTATTTTAGGGTTCCGTCAAGTATTTCGCTTTCCAAAAGGGTTCCGTCACCAAAAAAGTTTGAGAACCGCTTCGGGGCCTATTGGATGTTCGATGTTAGATGTTACCTGTGTTTAGTGTCCTTCGAGACCGTGATAATGCAACGATCGTGAACTAACTAACGATAACTCCAAGTTTGTGTGTTGGATGTTAGTCATCACGGCGAGTTTGCTAACCGAACTATGCCAGCAACACTATATCGCACAGTACACGTTACAAAAACGGAAGTCTCAATACATTTTAAGACTAACCGCATAAATACGTTTTTTCACATTCGTTTTCTGAATGCGGGCATCCGAATGCATCAAATCTATACAAAATACTCATTGACTGCCGCACACGTTCGTTTTTATTACGAACGGAACACGTTCTGTACGTACGTTTAGGTAGAATGGTAGAAATCCCGAATGAGAAGAAACGAACGTCTGCGCTACGTTCACGAAACTCCGTGTCTGTATTCCGTGATCGGATATCGAATACGGAAAACGTATTTGTACAGTAACCCCCCCATTCATGCTATACATTAACTCTACGAAAACCGCCAGTATTACGAGCGACATAAGAACGGTTCAAAGGTCAAACAGTATAGCTTGACAAGGTACTGGCTTACTGTACGACCAGTCAAAATTGGCCAAGTTGTCATATCCAAAAAATATATTTTGTTGGTGTTACCAACACCCATTATAAAATCTAAACTTTATTCGTATACAGTTCTAATTTATTAACAATTGTTTATTTTAATTCGAAACATGAATACGATAAAGATTATTCTTGCAACTGTGTAGTTCTTTCTACTGAAGAAGAATTTATTAATATCAATAATGTCTCTAAAACAATAATAATACTTAGTGTTTATAGTAATATGTACTGTATTTAATTTTGTGGACTGTTAGAAAAAAAAACATTACGAACCTACGAAAATTGTCCTAATTTCGAAATGGCCGATGCTCAAGAAAGGCAGAATCAAGTTGAATTATTATGGAATAAAATGGAGGAAAAAACTAAACACTGTGTTAAGTATTTTGATGGCGAAACGTAGTTCGCGGGCACAGCTAGTATATAAATAAAAATGGAACTTCGAAATGTATGTACGCCCATAACTTTCGAACGACTGCACCAAATTGGTTGATTCTTGGTTTTATTGATTGATTATTGGTTGATTCTTGGTTAGGACAAGGTTTGTATAAAAGAAAATATTTAGGTAGGTAGGTACCGTATGCGGTAGGTTTTTGGTATACCCGTGCGGGACCGGGGCGAGTAAGTAAATAAAATTAAACTCGGAACCTGTACGAGCGACCTTCTTCGATCGTCTTGCACTGACTTGGAGCTATTGAGGCGTTGTAAGAAAATACTCGCGCGTTACTTGTAATATTAATAATAGGGCTTACGTCTAATATTTTTCATAAATGCATTATTTTTAGCACAGACGTATAAAGAGAAGTTTAGTATCATTTTCTCTGATTGAGACTTTGAGAATGTGAGAATTTAATCACGGTACTGCCAAAGGCGCTACCCGTGATCCATTTTTATAGCAATTTTCTTAATTTTTCTTTTCGTAAGAACCTTCTACAAAGTATAACTTCTAGACTTGTCACAACAAATAGACTATCCAATAATAGTCTAATAAGAAAACTAAAGAAAAAAGTGAAATCGGTAAAATCGTTCTCAAGTTATGGCGTTACTAAGGAAATAGCGATTCATTTTTATTTAATTTCTAGCTTTCCGCCCGCAACTTCGCCCGCGTTATTTTAGTTTTTCCCATGGGAATTCTTTATTTTCCCGTAGTAAAATAATTCAACAGCTTTTGTTACTCAGTGATATGTTAGCATTCTATTATTGAAAGCATTTACATATAAAATCGGTCCAGTAGTTTTTGAGTTTATTCATTACAAACAAAAATACAAACATACAATTTTACTATAAGTATAGATGCAGATGAAATCAATGTTCAAAATCATTCGCAATGAACGTCAATTAAAAGACATATCACTGACGTCATGCACAAAATGAAAGAGAAAAACTCACATTAGAAGGAAAGGCACTATTTTACACATAAATTACAATTTATTAGTGTTTAGTAGCTCATGCACAATACACCATGACTTGACTGTATAAAGTTCACTTTTCCCATGTGCATAGATACATTTGACCACTTTTGTTACCTAGTTACCGATGAGCAGTTTGAATGTTTATATAATATTGAGCATATTGTCAGCTTACATTTTTATGGCAAGCTCCTTAGCTTAGATTTTTTGAACAATTTGGATGCATACAACAATTTGGTCACTTTGACTGACAACGTCAATTTGAATTCTCGTCAATCAGATCTTTTTGATTATTTTGGACGCCTATATACTTATGATGCTGACTGTACGCATGTATGTTCAGATCAAATCTTGCAAGTTAAATTTAACTCACTTCACGATTTCCGACAGAGCTGAAATTTTACATGCATATGTATGCTGATTTGATGCTGGAGCTGGAAGGTGGCCATAGGACATCCACAATAAAACGACACAACCCTATCGAGTTTGGGCTTTTTTGATTTGTTTGTATTGACAAGTACTTTGATCCTATTTGGTAACCAGGGTCTGATGCTGGAGCTAGAAGGTGGACATAGGAACTCGGCAGTAAAACGAGTTTGGGCTCGTTTGATTCGTCTTGATGAGTACTTTGGTCTTAAATAATATGCGTATACAACATTATTTTTTTGTACAACCTTCTCCTATATGTGTCTCAAATCTTCTATCAAATGAATGAGCTAGAATTGCAGAATACAGCACACCATGAAAAAACTTAAACCGTTACTACTTTTAAATTAAGACTGATTTGTTGCGATTTAAGATTTATATAGAGCGTCAGTGGCGCAGTGGACTCGGCACTTGCCTTCCAATCGGGGGGTCGGGGTTCGAGACCCGCCATGTACCAATGTGTATTTCGTTTCGAATTTCATATGTACATTTGTCTGACGCTCCTACGGTGAAGGAAAACATCGTGAGGCAACCTGCATACATCTGCGAAGAAATTCAATGATGTATGTGAAGTCGACCAATCCGCACTGGGCCAGCGTGGTTGACTAAGGCCTAATCACCCTAATATAGGGTAGGCTCGAGCCCCTCGGTGGGGACGTATATGGGCTGTGATGATGATGATGATGAAGATTTATATATACCTACTTGATTATAGAAAACTAAGAAATTATTAATGTTATTTAAGGAATCTGATTTTGATTCTGATTTTCACTTATCAAGGACATATTGACGTTTGATATTAATCATCACAATTACAGAACACGAAGCAATGTTTTTGCTTTATGTTACAGAACAACAAAATGAAAGACTAATAAAACTCAATATTAACTTTAATCAGATAACACGCATGAATAAACATTCAAACTTTTATTTATTTTTGGATATCAGATCAAATCTGATCAATCTGGTGAAGCTGCGATTAAATATTCATTATTCGCAGTTCCATCTTCTTATTAATTAGTTGAGTTATCTACTACACTTTCAATGTATACTGCTCATTTCATCTTCTTCTTCTTTGGAGACGATAGAATTATTTCAAGAAAGCATTTCTTTAAATTCATTTCTTTGATTATAATTAGCTCCTTCAATTCTTAAGCATCGCCGGATTTAGGGGAGGGCAACCGGGGCTACAGCCCCCTGGGCCTCCACAAAAAAGGGGCCCCCACAATAGAGACTTCGGAAAAAAAATATCAAATTCAGACTAGTAAACACTAGTAAACAACATTTCCTTTCATTTTTTTCTTCGCGTTTTACCTTTACCTACAGTTCTTTGTACAAACATGATTACATTAAATATTAACAGAAATCATCGATCTATATTTGTTCACTCCAATCAGGCAATCAGTAAAATATCAAAATCTCAAATGGCCCTGATAAGCACTTGCAATTTTCGATGACGAGCTTGCACGTGGGTCGCGCGGCGGGCAAAACAATCTCAACTCTCTGTGTGCGTACATAAGGTTTTTTTAGTCTACTTACCCTTTGTCGCGGAACAGCAACGTAATTTACATTAGCTTAAATATGTTTGGGCTTAAAAAAATGATAGATACATTTTTTCCTTCTCTGAATTCTCGGTTATTAAATTTTGTCGTTGTAAATATGCTAAATCGCGTTAATAATTTTAATAAGTAATCATGAGTAAATGTTTTTGAAAAAAGCTCGGAAAGTTCCGTTCGTTAACGCTAAAATTTAATTTTATATAATTCTTGATTCCGATTATATTTATATGTTCGTTAAATAATAAAAGAATCTATACTTGGTTTCACAATAAATTATTTATTGGAAAACTCGACTGAAAACAATTGTTCATTTTAATTGGAAAATAATTTGAGGCCAAGGGGCCTCCACTCCTTTGTTACCCCGAGGCCTCCAGACCTTTAAATCCGGCCCTGTACATATATACAAAGTATGAAACTTCTAATAAAGAATTTACACCCAGAGGATGACCAGACTATCATTGCAGGGCGCGTGTCTAAATAGAACGTTCAGTCTGTTTCTAAATATGTTTCGGCACCATATTCGTCAAAAAATTTAACGTTCACTGGTCGCGGGGCACTCACAAGGGCAGTTACTTTATCGATTTTTTTTTTTTTTTTTTTTTTTTTTTTTTTTTTATGTAAGGCCCGGCAAATGACCTCCTCCCGCCTGATGTAAAGCGGTGAAAGAGGCCCAAATGAGTTGACAGATAGAGTAGGGACGACATCCACTATCCTACCTGCCCGCCCCTTGCCGGCCTAAAAGATGCTTTTTCACACCTCTTTTGAAGGAACCCATATTGTAGGATGGAGGAAACACGTGCGCAGGTAGAGAATTCCAAGTGTGGGATGAACGACAGAAGAAGGAATCTTGGAATTTCTTGGTACGGTGTGAAAAGGAGGACACAGTGTACGGATGACTCCGAAGGCCCTTACGCGTGTTTCTGTTAAGGAATGGAGAGGGAGGGATAAGGTTAAAGAGCTCCTCAGAGCATTCCCCATGGAACATTCGGTAAAAGGCGCTAAGAGAGGCGATGTCACGACGAAGTTGCAGAGGCTCGAGGGTGTTAGTTGCCTCTACATCGCCAATTATTCGAATAGCGCGACGCTGCAATCTGTCCAGAGCATCGAGGAGGTACTGAGCGGAGCCGTCCCAAAGGTGCGAGCAATATTCCACGCAAGACCTAACCTGAGTTTTATACAACAGGCATAGTTGGTCCGGCGCAAAATACCTACGCACCTTGTTTAGGACACCGAGTTTCCGTGAGGCAGCAGTTATAACGGATTCGATGTAGTCTCTGGGGTTCAGATCGCAGCGAATGTTCATTCCGAGCAAGGTGATGTTACTCTGTGTGTGAAGGGTTGTGCCCTGAAGAGAAGGAGGGGGGAGGAAAGGTGACCTTTTCGCCGAGAACGCGCACACCTGTGTTTTCTTAGCATTGAACTCGACAAGATTGTTGGAACCCCATTCGGAGATGAGGTCCAGCGTCCTGTTGAGCTCAATGATAAGATTCTGCCTCTCCCTATCAATATTGCCACGAGCAGCCCCTGAGCTTCCGTGATATCCCCCATGCACTGTACTGTCGTCTGCATAGCAATGTATACTTCCCAAGGAAAGCATGTCATTGATATGCAGAAGAAACAATGTTGGGGATAGAACGGAGCCTTGTGGAACACCAGCATTCACTGCCACGAACCGCGAAGCGCAGCCGTCAACGACAACGCGAATTCTACGCTCGTGGAGGAAGCTGGCAATCCACGTACAGAACTGAGCGGGCAATCCGTATGCCGGAAGCTTGGAAAGGAGAGCCTTGTGCCAGACTCTATCAAAAGCTTTGGCGATGTCGAGACTAATAGCCACAGACTCGCCGCGCTTATCGATAGATTCACCCCATTTGTGCAAAAGGAACGCTAGAAGGTCACCTGTTGACCGTTTAGGACGAAACCCATACTGACGGTCATTAAGCAACGAGTGACCTTCCAGGTAACGGATCAGCTGGGTGTTAAGGATCCTCTCCATGATTTTACACAAAATGGAAGTGACGGCTATAGGGCGATAGTTAGCCGGATCAGAACGATCTCCCTTTTTGGGAACCGGCTGGACATTGGCCTCTTTCCAAGATTTCGGCACACAACCAGCAGAGAACGACAGACGGTATAGACGCGTCAGGACCGGAGTCAACTCCGCTGCACACTTCTTAAGTACAATCGCAGGAATGCCGTCTGGTCCACTTGCTTTTCGAATATCAATCGACTGTAGCTCCGCCCGCACATCTCGCTGTCTGATGCGGATATCGGGCATAGTGCTGCCACAATGGGACAGTGTCGGAGGTTGTGCACCACAGTCATCGATACGGGAATGGGCCGCGAAGAGTTTTGCCAGGAGGTCGGCTTTCTCCTGCGGCTGATGAGCAAGTGAGCCATCGGCATGTCTCAGCGGTGGCAGCGAGGGTTGGCAGAAGTTTGATTGCACAGCTTTGGCCAGGCGCCAGAAAGAACGGCTACCCGTAGGGTGCGCTAGCAGTTCCTGACCCACTTGTGCAATGCGCTGAGCATCCGCTCTAATGTAAGCCCTCTTACACAACTTGGTGGCATTATTATAGGCTGTTTTCAGTAGGTTAGTATTGGGTATTGGGTTATATAGTATTTTTTCTTCGTCTAATACCAGTACTGTAATCGATTGACCGTAGTTCGTTCGTATGACGTGCACACGTTGCAAAATGTCAAGGATATTCGATACTTTAATCAAATTTAATGAAACAATTCGTCAATCATACTGATTACTTAGCTGGTAGCAAATTGCCGATAATATATTAAGAAAACCACAACTCTTGGGAATTTTCAAATTTTGTTTTTTTAGGGCTATATTAGTACGGAAAATTATGTTCTTTAGAATTCCCGGAGTCAATGAAACATAGTAGCTACCGGTATTTTTCTGAAGTTCTCAAGAGCAGCTCTAATTTGGATGAAGTTGGTCGTTATTTACATTTAATATATTTTTTAATAAGTATCACAAACCTTTTAGGGTGGGGACGGATTTTTTTCTCATTTAAACAATGTTTGAATATGATGTTTATTAAGAAAAAACTATAATATTTATTATATTATTTTATATTAATGTTTAGGGTGCTGTGCCTGGAACATTCTTCTGGAAGCCGAGACTGGGGCTTGATTTATCTATTCCAACAACAGGTAATTTAAAAAATATATCAACGTTAGTATCTATGTGAGTAAGAGTGCCTCAATTGTGAAATTGTTGTTGAACAGTGTCGTATCAGTAGCAGTAGAATTTTGATCCAAAACCGAAAGAAAACTAAACTACCTACTACCTAATTTAATAATGAGCTTAGAAAATCTTCCAAATGAAACCAGTAAATGTGTAAACAGCAGCAGATTAAGGCATAAGTAGTAGGTAAAAAAGTGCAACCTGTTAGGAAACAATGTTTCCCACTTAGGTTTCCCATTTAACAAAGAGGGTGAATGCATGTTTTTTTTACAGTGAATGTGTAACGATTGTTGTATGAGAATTTCTAGTCACTCGTTTCTTTCAGAGTCGCATATGAAAATCTTTAAGCCCACCAAAGAAAACATACAAGAAGGACTAGTAATATTGATAGACGGATACCAAGCGGGCATGACTATTATAGCTATAGCTGCTGGATTGTCTAGTGGTACAACATATCCGCATTTGAATCCCATGTCGGCTTATTTCTATACAAATAGCTACAGATGGGCGTTAAGATATTTCAGTCTGTAAGTAATTGTATGCCATTTTTTGTATCTTTGATTTTGCATTTCAGGAATGCATTATAATACGAGTAGGTGTAGGTATATTCATTTAGTAGGTACTTATTTTTAATCTTTATTATAGTTCGAGAGATCTGCAACTATATAGTACATTATGATATGAGCGCGCTATGTCGGTTATTGCGTACGAGGCGATATTGTGCGCGAGCCCCAGGCGAGCGCGACAAGAATGCAGAGTAGGTACGTAATGACCAATGCGCGCGTGTATCATACGACGTTTTTCAACACACTTGTGAGGAAAATAAAAGATCTTGTGGTATTAATATTTTTCTGAAAATGACTGCGCTTTTTTATCAATCTTCCACTGCATGAAAATATCGTATGCCGCCAAGTATTTATCCTTTGACTTTGGCGGCAACAAACTATTACTCGCGCTTTGCGCCTCCATAATTATTTCCGGCGGAGTAATGAATATGGATTCTTCTTCACTTGGACTCGACATATTTGTAGATGATCAATTATCAAATACAACAAAAAGGCAAAAAATTTCAATAGCGGGAAAATGGCGGCCGCCTTTTTCTTCGCGCGCTGCCCGGGCATGGCTAAACTCTTCATACAGCCAACAAAAAAGGGCCAAACAGCCAAAAGTTAAAACTAAATAAACCGAATATTTTAGTTTTTAAAAAACAAGTTTGTGTGAATTTTTAATAATTTATTTTAGTTATAGCTATTAATTATTGTTTTAAAATGTTTGTGTTTAAATGTCGTTGTTAATTTAATATTTAAGTAACCAGTAGTAAGCTGTTCATTTGTTTCCAATTGGCAGCCGCATAAGGTCGTGTTAAAAAAAAGTATTAAGCGACTAATTTAAGAATGCGTACTGGACATACATTTACTTTGCAATCTTGAACAAATTAGATTTTGTCGTGTTAAGATTACCGCACTTGTGCGATTATGTAAAGTGAAAAGCACTCGTGTTTAATATACTGAATAACGGGTCTAAATGCAAGGTAATAAGACCCACTTTACGAGCAGGTGTATTGAAAAAATACTTAGTCAACCTCATTCATTAATACCTTTATACAAAGGTAAAGCTCATTCATTAATACTTTTATTCAAAGGTAGAGACTAGGTTATTTACATTGTTCAGGAAATGACTGGCTATTTTGCTTAATTACTAACGTAGTAAAAATTTCACGTGTTCTTTCAACAGTATACCATATTGGCTTGGTGGGCATGGTGGTAACTTCTGCGAAACACACAAGACGTGGCGAAGAAGGTTTTATTACATGGACGAGTTAATGCCCAAATGGATGAGAAATCTTTTCCCTTATGTAAAGAAAGAAGAATGGGACAAAGAAGAATGGGAAATGAAAAGGTTTAAAAAATATTCCGAACCGGCATTCGGAAAACACTATCGGTTTCCTTCTAAAAAATTTAGAGATTTTCGAAGCGAAATGACTCAAGAAACTGTTGAAAACCTAGATTCTCAAAACTCTTCAGACAATTAACGAATTGTAGAGTGAAAGTAACAATATTTTATTAATTAAGTAAATGTTTTCGTCGTGGACATCGCCCATGGGGGTGATATCCACAAATCTTTAAATGCAATTTTACATAATACACTGTAAGTAAAATTTTATTTTTGAAAATAAAGTCTGTAACGTACTTAACTTTTAATACTTACTTAGCTTACTTTAGACTAACACAAATCTCTGAAACGCGCAAGAGACAACTCTGAAACTTAGCCGACAAACTCCGATAAACTCTGGACAATATAGCGGCATACTCAATCTGTTTTCCAGTTTTTTTTGGTTCAGCTGGGTTCAACCACACCTGTTAGGGTTGGTAGAGCTGGCTTGCTTGAGTAAGGTTTACAAAAATATCAAAAACTCTGAGCTCAATAAAAACGTTATATATTTACAAGAGAAATCAAAAAACATTAACAGAAAATCAAAGCAAAGTTCAACATGACATTGTCAATGGCAAGGCAAAAACATAGATATAAAAGTCTAAGAAAGACTCCTTAACATTCTTCCCCCCTGGGGCTGGAAGGCAGTGGTACCAGCCGCAGTGTCGAACGACGGCGTAATGTGCCGCGAGAGGTCTTTACATCGACGACCCTCACTCTACCGTCGGCTCCAGGATAAATTGCTTCGACTATTCCACGTGGCCAGTAACCTCTCTCAGAAGTCGGGTCAACGACAAGCACCACATCACCAACACGTAGTTGATTTTCATCGCTTGTTGGACTCATGGTACGCGGTAATAAACAAGGAAGTACTTCTTTCAACCACCTAGCCCAAAACATATCAACTAACCTTTGCGCTATTCGCCATTGCTTCCTAGAGCATAAATCGGCAGGAGCCGTAGTACAAACTGGAAGATTAGATGAAGTGCCAAACAAAAAATGAAAGGGTGTTAAAGAAGACGTGTCAGATGGACTTACAGAAACGTGTGTTAATGGCCTACTATTGACAATAGCTTCTACTTCGCACAATAACGTCACAAGAGTCTCGTCTCTAGGGACTCTTTCTTTCATTATAACTTTAATAGACGCTTTGACACTACGAATGAGCCTTTCCCAGGCGCCACCCATATGCGGACTAAGTGGTGGATTGAAGTGCCAGTTGACTCGGTAAGCGGAAGTTTCGGCCTGCAAGATCTTAAGTTCTGCCTCTGTTCCTCGCAAATTTGTACCATTGTCGGAGTACAAATCGGTAGGCCAACCTCGTCTTGCAACCATACGTCTAAGTGCCATGATTAAGCTATCTGTAGAAAGTGAGTGAACAACTTCTAGGTGTATGGCTCGTGGGTAGTGGAGTCGCAGTGTGGACCTTACCCAGCGCGCCCATAAGGGCAGGGAGAACACCGGGGGGTTTTAGTGGGTAGTCCTGGCACCCTGCCGGGAGAGCCCCACACACGCTCGCTGTCTAGCCAACGGCGGGTACGGTACGGTTACGCATTTCCCCCCGAGAAAAAAAAAAAAAAAAAAAAAAAGGTGTATGGCTCGTATTGTCATACATGTGAATATTACACCGTATCTTTTCTCCCGCCTCCTTCCAACTGCAACGTCAAACGGTCCAAAAAGGTCAAGACCACAATGAGAAAAGGGTCTGCAATGATGAGCAAGCCGACCTGCGGGCAAATCACCCTGTCTCGGTGCTACTGGCGTAGCTTTTCTGATGCGGCAGATTAAACATTTCGATGCAATACTCCTTATAGATGGACGAAGGTGTATGATCCAAAACCGTTGACGCAATTCATTGATTACGGTTTCATTATTGCCATGAGCGAATAGCCTATGATAATGTTTAATAATAAGTCATGAAACATGATGTTGACCATGAAGGATGGCAGGCCGCTTTGTTTCAGACAAGACTTTTTGTGCTGCATCAATACGTCCATGAATACGAAGAACACCCTGATTATCAAGGTATGGTGAAAGCTTCAGAAGTCGACTTTTATTTGGTACAGGCTTATTATTCTCGAGTAACCCTATATCTTCAGAAAATGATTCTCTCTGAGCTCTCTTAAGTATAAAATTTTCGGCTTGGTTTAATTTTGCCGAATCAATTGTCTCTCGGTCTCAATGCTGTCCATAAGATCATCAACGTAATGATTCTTTATAATGCTTCTAACAGCACGTGGTTTCTCCTTCTCATATAGCATGGCGTTTTTATTTTTGACATACTGTGCCACAAAGGGAGAACAGCAAGCTCCAAAGATTAGGGAGTTCATTACATAAGTATCTGGTGCCTTAGCTGCATTTAGATCATCACTCCAGAGGAAACGCAGAGCATCTTGGTCCTCTTTCCTGATCTGGACTCGAAGAAACATGTCTTTGATATCGCCAGTCACTGCAACTTGGTGTTCTCTGAATCTAAATATAAGTCCAGGCATTGAAACTAGCAAATCTGGCCCCTGAAGTAAGTAATCATTCAGAGAGTAGCCCTCTGACTTGGCAGCAGCGTCAAAGACAAGCCTCAGTTTCTTTTTGTTTGGATTATCGACTGCGAAGTGAGGCAGATACCATAAACGGTCAGATGTAGTCCCAGCATTATGTTCTTCATAGAGGTGAGCATAATTATTCTCAAGAAGATGTTGCACTCTCTCTCGATAACGCTGTTGAAAATCTGGCTTCATGCGCATCTTCTTAATGACACCTTGTAGACGCATATATGCAGTAGGATAAGAATCCTTCATCTTGAGTAAGTCATCCTTCCAGGGCAGGCCAACTTCCCAGTGATTACCCACTTGCTTAGACGTGGCGTCAAGAATCTTCACGGCTCTCACATCCTCAGTACAGTGCCTTGGTTTAACGCTGACTCCCAAAGCATCTAAAGCATATGAACGCTTAACAAGATTATGTAGATCCTCTAAGCTACGCTCGTGTTCATAGTGATGCGATGTAAACAGCGTAGAACCGTTAGTGACTCCATGTGGTCGGCGTTTCTGAAGCGATTTTCCGTGAATCGACCAACCTAAAACAGTGCGAGAAGCGTTAGGATCGCCTTCTATTATTTCTAGTGGCGCCAGAAGGTGGTAGTTGTCCTGTCCAATAATCATTTTGGGTTTCATTTGGCTACAACACAGAGCATCTTTGATTAAATGTAGATGTTCATAACTGCTAGGCTGATAATATTGACTTGGCAGATTGATATCTTTAACTGTACGTGCTACTATCTTATACCGATTTGAATCAGCACCAGAGATCTCGAAATTAATTAACTCCGTTTGACAAACCAGAACACTACTATCCCAAGCCCCGCGAACTCACAAACTCTCGGTGCGACCTTTCAATCCAGCTTCTTCAACGACCCTATTATCAATCATTGTGATGGTGGATCCGTCATCTAAAAGAGCATCGGTAATGACATCACCATTAGGACCATGGATTCGGACGCGAACATACTTAAGAAGTACATGTGAAGGCGTAGGAGAATGTGTCGTAGCTGCTATCTCAGTTATCTCCGTTGACGTAACGTTTTCTACACACTCATCAGGTTGCTCCACCTCCGAAATATCAACAGTAGTGGCATTAATAGACCTCTCAGTTGACTTGATTGGCCAATGCAGAATTGCATGATGTGGCAATTCACAGTTGTCAATTTTACATAGCGGAGCTTCACATGTGTCCTTGTTATGGGTGCTAACTAAACATTTTGGACAAAGTCGGTGAATACGTACAAAAGACCATCTATCCTTCCTGAGGGCGCGCTTGAACTTGAGGCAATCAGTGATGACATGACTGGAGCGCTTGTGGCAGAAACGACACTTTGAAGCATCATCTTGCGAAACGTTCGCCTGTGCTTCTTTTGTCTGAACTAACAACATATGCGGTTTCTGAAAGTTAGAGTGAGAATGTGTAAGTTCAGGCTTTCTATGTGTAGTGGTAGTCTGTAGTAGCAGAATACCAGTGTCAGAAAGCTTTTGTGCCTCTGTCTCCAAAAACGTCGATAATAACTCTAAGCGAGTCATATTAGAACTTTTTTCGCGATGTTCATGTAAGTAGTCTGCCCATCGGCTAATTAAACTACACGGTAATTTAGATAAAATTACCGAAGTGAGTTCCGGACTTCTTAGGTAGTCATCCTGCTTTATGGTTTTAACAGCAACGACATAGTTCTTAATTTTTATAGAAAATGACACTATGTCATTATGATATGATGTTGACAAAGACGGAACTTTTCGTATTTGATTAATCAATTTTGAAATAATAATTTCAGGTCGACCAAAACGCAAATCTAAAGTTTTTATGATATTTACAGCGGTTACATTACCCATCAGGAGCGCAGCAACACATTCTTTAGCATCACCTTGCAGACTCTTACGTAGGCGGCAGACGTTCTCCGTGTTCGAAAACTGGCATACCTGGGTAGACTCCTCGTAGAAACTTTTGAAATTGATCCATTCCAATGGATCTCCTCTGAAAATAGGTAACTCTTTAGGTGTCGTCATACGACTCATCATCCTATCAGCGATACTGTGCGAAGTGGAAGCGCTATTAATTAAATTATTACTATGAGCACAACCTAACGCTAAGTTATGCACTGCATCAGCTAACTTAAGTATTGCCTGGTCTTGGGATTGACTTACAGGGGCTACACAAGGAACTGATATGTTATTATGTTGTGGGACAGAGGTTGAAAGGAATACATCACCATGATTAGCAGGTAAGGCAGGTATAGTTTGATGAACATCTGGTGCATCGGCGGTAGAGGGGTCTGAGTGGCGCACATTCTGTGTCGCGCTTGTGCGACGAGGAGATACATTCTGCTGCGCTACCCATTCCTCCGTCCTTCTAGCTGATGATGCTCTGGAACCTGCACGAGAATGTAGTTCCTTTATTTCTGCTATACTGGCACTGAGTCTCTTATCCACAAGATCCATCTGAGCTTTCATCTTCGCTTCTTCTAGCTTGGTTTTCATCTTGGCTTCCTCCAGCTTGGCCTCTGCAGCAGCAACTAACAACCGTGCTTTTTCCTCGGCAGCTTCCAATTCTAACTGTCTTCTCAGTGCAGTCGTAGACACAACTGACATCTTTGTACTAGATGCTGATACAATCGACGAACGGCTGTTGCTTTTCATGTTGGCGCTATTCTGGAGACGATCTTTGTAGCTCGATTGCTGACTCTCTTTTTCTGTGAGCTGACTTTCACTTCGAGCTTTGGCTCTTGTTAACATTTTGCTGATATTTTTATACCTCAAAACTTAAGTCGGTTTTCGAAGGACCAATGTTAGGGTTGGTAGAGCTGGCTTGCTTGAGTAAGGTTTACAAAAATATCAAAAACTCTGAGCTCAATAAAAACGTTATATATTTACAAGAGAAATCAAAAAACATTAACAGAAAATCAAAGCAAAGTTCAACATGACATTGTCAATGGCAAGGCAAAAACATAGATATAAAAGTCTAAGAAAGACTCCTTAACAACACCCATTAATCTTAGTGGTGAGAACGTGTGATCCCAATAGTAGGTACTACCGATGCAACTTGTGTAAAACACACGGTGTCTGTGTCTTGCAGTAGTTATTTGTATGTTTCGCACATGGTTTTACTTTGTGAAGCGTAGGTATCTTAATTCCTAGTGGTGGTAGAAATAACGTTCCTTAAAATATGGTTGGGCGAGGTGATGAATGATTCGAACGTCAACCTGTAAACAGGTAGGTACTTTCAAGGGTTTCGAACCTTATTTCTCTTATTTTAAATTAATCTTCTTTTATTATACTTTTCTACATTTACACCTGTATGACACATTCGGAGCTTATTTTATTTCTTGACATTAAAATGTGAAAAACTTTACGTTTATGAGTGCACCTGAACATTTACTGAAACATACGCCACCTAGCCTCTGTAGAGGAGAATCTGACAAAGCCGCAAAGGGCTCGAACATCTAATAAGGGTCATAAAGGTTTCACAGGCAACTAATCGGCTGACTACCTGTCAAGTAAGCATTCGGAAACCCAATTCGTGGAACCGGAACTAATCATACATAGGTTAAGAAAATTGTTACTAACAAAGATATGGAGTCCGCCTAAATAAACGCATTTATTATTATTAATAATAATCAAAAAGTAATGATCCACGTCAAGCTCCTGATGTGCATTAACAAGTGGATCTTTAAACTGAGGTCAAGCAGATCCAAAACTCGCTTGGGATGATGCTTTGCACCATGTAAGTGTTCAATGCTGCGGGCTAGAGCCTGCAGGTTAAATCTGTCAGGAATTGGATGTCTGAAACGCGAAGATTACAGGATTACGCTACCAATGGACATCATCATGTTTAATTGACTTCTTTAGTTATACTATAAATGCAGCTTAACGTTGATTTGGGAATTCTGATGAACTGGCGATATCACGGGGATGGGTACGGGATCGGGCCGGGGATCCTGCTGGCCAAACTCCTCATGGGCACGATTCACTGGGCGATGGCTTTAGAGACTAAAACCAGAGGAAGTACAAACGATTCATGTGTGAAATCGAAGAACAAAGACCCTATTTACGAACTGACCAAGTCGTAATTGGTCATGCTTAGTGTACAAAGAACAATGGTCATTTGTGTTCCCAAAAAAATCGAAAAGTAGAAAGATTAATTTATGGATAAATGTGATCGTAATAAAATATATAACCGATTTTTTATAGAATATTTCATCATCATTATCATCTCAGCCGCACGATGCCCACTGCTGAACATAATTTAGAATATTTATGAAATTATATAATTTAGATAATTTAGAATATTAAAATAAAATTTTAATAAAAAATCTTCTTGAACGCATTAATGTAATTTCTTTCCGCCATTTTACTACTCCGAGAGCCAGAATGCACCTGCAATTTGACAGTACAAGCGTTCGACGTAATGACGTCATCGATGACGTCAGGTTGCACCACAGGTTGGACGCTATCAGCACGCTCACCGTGAGTCGAAACAACTTTCAGCGCGCTGACTTTGATAATATCGCCATTCGGAACGCATCCGTATCAATAATATCTCTTTAACCATAACCAGAATATCTCTTTAACCTGGCGTTTAAAAAATTAAATAATTATTTCAACATATTTTTTTTACAAGTACAATAAGTTAAACTATTTTTTAAAACTAGGTTTTGATTTTTTGGGTGAAAATCGCTCTAAGAAAGTGACCATTGTTCTTTGACAGCAATGTTACCCCAAAAGTGCCTGCTAGAACACGCCAAAATCGAAGATATTGGATGATGATACGAAGTTATTAACAGTGAATAAAGACTATTTTGGCTTAACAAGGAATAAAGGAGATAACAAGGAATTAGGCTAAGAATTTCGTCGGGGCGGGTAAGAGCTCGGTGGCCTAGTTGGTCAAGGCGTCAACACGGTATGTTGGAGACGCGGGCTGAAATCCCGCCCGAGACGAATATTTTCTTTATTGATTTAATTCATTTTTCAAAGTCGAAGAAAATATAATGTAACTATTCAATGACCCACATAAAATAATGAAAACAACGTAAGTAATTGTATAAAAATTTATTGTACTCACGTTAGTGATACGCTATAGTTTTGTCATTAGTAAAAGGAATTACAAATCTTTGGTTTAACCTAAAAATATTTGTTACTTATCTTATTTGCAAATAACAAAGCAGATATTAATGAAAATACAAAACGTGTGAGATTCATTTCATTAGTCTACATTAACATACTTACTTAATTATAGTTTTTATTTATTTTATTATTAGGCTAGCATTTATTGTTAATTATCTATTATGAGTCTAGAACAAAATCATAAAATATTGAAATTAAAATTATAAATCACTGGAATAAAATAAACATCGATCAGTTCACACCACCTCAAAGAAGATGACATATTGTTACATTGCAACGTCTTAGCGTATGGTTCACGGGTCGACGAAAGAAATCATAATGTAGCGCGTGCCCTTAGTGACGAGCAGGCCTTCGTGGTAGTGGGTGAGGCGGCCGGGGTGCATCAGCAGCCAGCCTTGCTTGGTGTCGCGTACCGAGCAGTTGTAACGGATGAAACGGCATCCGCCACCCTCGAAGTCAACTACTGCATTTGGAAACAAAAAGATATTTACTATATTGCAGTAATGTATTATAATATCTTTTGTGGTAATGTATCTTTGGAATTTTGAGGAAGCTGCGTCTCCTAACAAAAGCCTTACGCTTAAAAGGAGACTCCAGCCACTTGATACGAGTTGTTAAAGATATTCAATAAATATTTTTTTCATTTTTTTATTTTCATGTCATCATCATCAACAGCTCATATACCGTCCCCACCGTGGGGCTCAAGCCTACCCTAAACTAGGGCGATTAGGCCTTAGTCAACCACGCTGGCCAAGTGCGGGTTGGTCGACTTCACACACAACCTGTAAAGAAATACTTTCTTCACAGGTGTGTGCAGGTTTCCTCACGAGGTTTTTCTTCTCCGTAGGAGCGTGAGATAAATATACTTATGAAATTCGTGAAACGAAAAACACATTGGTACATGGCAGGATCGATCGCGGGCCTCCCGATTCTACTCGGGGCACAGTCCAGTGCCGAAGCCACAGCATCACCGCCGACGCTCTATGTTCTTAAAATATGATAATATAAACCATGAACCTCTAATAATTCTCATCCGCAAAGCAGATGTCCAAATTTGTGCATCCCTAGCGACCCTAATAACAATTATTATAGTCAGTTTGAAGACAGTTTTGTTAAATCTTGATCGATACTCACGCGGCGTATTGAGAGCCAGGTTAATGGTGTAAGTAGACGAGTCGTGATGAGGCCGCAGCGACGGCTGCTCGTCGGGACGGTAGCGAACCACAAAGTTCATGATGGAAACCGGAGGCTGTAAATGTGACCACATGATGTATAACAAAACTTTGACTATTCACAAACCGATCGAATAGACATTTAGCTGGCCAACCCTGAAACCAGGAATCATTTTTCGTGGCGCAAATATAAGTTAATATGTATAATATAACAGAATAAGTTATTACATTATGATAGTATCCAGTGAAAACCATTTCTTGTAGAGGACGCACGTATTCTTTCAGGATGTGAAGCCAATGACGTTCCAATCCCACTTGATTCATATGGATGTCTCTTGTTGGCACGGCTTCGTAGCCACTCTCCAAACGTTTGTCCTGTTAACAAAATAAAAGCATAATGTTAATTTTTTTCTATAATTAAATGTTTAGCAGGTCGACTATTATTTGTATCTAGTCGTATAATACCAATACACGAACTGCCGATATTTTGACAGTTTGCTGTGTTCCATTGCCGATTTGTTTTTATAATACGACCAAATCAAAAAATAAACATTCAATTTCCGTGACTATACAACACGAAGTACGTGCAAGTGTGACGTAGTTTTTGCTTTTATAAGTATAATATCGACGATGTTCTCTTTATTTCTCGTAAATCGTCTAATTATATAAATAATAATAACAAAATCACGAAAACAATATCTCATCATAAAAACTCATTTTTCATTCAAAATTATAAGAGCAGTACTGCAGCTGCACATCATATTGGAGAAAATGACCACAATCGTTCATACTTTGTTTATATCCGAGGTTGCGCGATGTTTCTTGAAATAAGAAACTGAAGCTCTTTGATGTTACTGGCGTCGTTTCGTTTTATGGTTCCGTACCGCCAAGGAACAAAAACGGAATCATTTTCACGATCACTTCGTTGTGCTGTCCGTCGGTTCGTTGGTCAATCTGTCCGTCCGCCAACACTATTTTTCTTAGGAACGCGTAAAGATATCAAACTACTAGGGTCGACACTTTAACGCGATCAAAGGTTATGACCAGTTTATGTCGCATAAATTTGCACATTTTGCGAAATCACAAGGGCTTCAACGCATACAGAGACTTCCCGTTGACCTAGAATAATGAAATTTGTCAAGAAGCAATGTCTTATACTCGTACATAGCACATTAAATCTGAAAAGAGTAAATATCTACACTCGCGAGCAAAAGTTTGGAATCAGTTACTTGAAATTGGTTCCGCGTGATCTTGCTTACTAAATAAATTTTTAATAATCATAAAAATGACATCATGTTAAAGGTGCAACTATCCACTTTAAATCGATATAAAATTAATTCATATCGAGACCGTAATTGTGGAGTTATCCCGGATTAGGTGAAGGAGGTAGGAAAACAAGGAAATAGAGAAAAATAATGAATGAATAAAACAACAAAAATTATTAAATAAAATTTTTATTTATCTTTAAAAATAAGTGTCAATATTTTGTGTTGCCTCCCCTCGCCCTAATAACTGCTCCAAGACGAATCTTCATAGACCTGATCAGCTTCTGAATTGATTCTTGTGGAATACCTTCCCACTCCTCAATCAACGCTGATTTCAGCTCATTCAGACATGAAGGAGCAGGAGTTCTGGAACGAACCTTCCTCTTCAGTTCATCCCACACGTGCTCAATGGGATTCAAGTCAGGGCTGAGCGCTGGCCAGTCCAATGTGGCAATACCGACTTCTTCGAGGTATTCCGTTGTTACACGGGCAGTGTGACAACGAGCGTTATCGTGCATAAGAGGAAGTCATCACCGATGTATCCCGCATAAGGAACGACATGTTCCAGGAGAATATCGGAAATGTGCCGGTCCGAAGTTAGACCGCCTCCTCGTCCCCCGCCAGGCACGAAAACAAGCTCGGTTTTACCATCGAAGGAAATGCCGGCCCACATCATACAAGAGCCGCCCCCATAAGCCACTGTTTCAGTGACACAGCACTGTGCAAATCGCTCCCCAGGCCGCCTGTAGACCCGTCCTCTTCTGTCGCTACCGTGCAAACACATCCTGCTTTCGTCGGAGAACAGGACTTGCCTCCATTGCTCAACCTCCCAATCAAGATGGGTGCGAGCAAACTGAAGGCGTGCTTGTCGGTGAGCTGCCGTGAGTTTCGGGCCTGTGGCAGGCCTTTTTGGAGTCAGATTCGCTTGCTTGAGTCGTCGACGAACTGTCCACTCGCTGGCTGCTACCCCACGAACATCTCGGAGCTCCTGTTGGACGTCGACACCAGTCAAATGCCGATTTCGGAGAGGTTGACACGATAAAACGGTCATCCCTCTCCGATGTGCACCGGCGCCGTCCAGATCTTGGTCTCGGGATAAAGCCACCAGTCTCCCGAAAGCGCTTATAAACTTTCGAAACACAGGATTGGCTTATGTGGAGCCGACGAGCGACAACCCGCTGGCTGAGCCCTTCTTGCAATAGGGCTACGATTTGTGCTGCTTCTGTAGGTGTTGTCTCCATTGTCGTACAAGGTAAAGGGTCAAAAGTGGCGGAGATGTGTACCGGTCAGCGTGTGAAAGTCGACTGATAAAGAAAATCCGATAACAGGTGCTTTTATAGGGGGTCAATAGGTCGCAACTCGTGACATATCAAACAATTGAAACACGTCTTTTTCGATACACCTTCACTTGATACGGAATGGCTCCATAAATACTGGCTTGTTTTTAATGAATTCGGTATCAGCATAAGAATAACTAATAATACGAGTATTATTAGTTATTCTTATGGTATCAGTTTAAAAGTAAAGATTTGAACCTTTAAAATGATGTCATTTTTACGATTATTAAAAAAGTATTAACTACTCAAGATAACGCGCAACCAATTTCAAGTAACTGATTCCAAACTTTTGCTCGCGAGTGTAGTTGAGAACTTATGTACTTATACAAGGTTATTTTTTAATTAGGACAAAAATTTTGTGTGCTTGTTCAGACAAGCAAACTGAACAACTTTCACTATGGCACCAACTTTGAAATCGCAAAAAAAAATCAGCTGTTCCATACATTTAGGTTCAGTGAATGTTGAACATTTGTATGGAACATCTGATTTTTTTTTGCGATTTCGAAGTTGGTCCCATAGTGAAAGTTGTTCAGTTTGCTTGTCTGAACAAGCACACAAAATTTTTGTCATAACTAAAAAATAAACTTGTATATGTTTGTACGAAACCTTCGATACGCGAGTCTAAAAAGTAGATTGTAGATTCAACTTTTTTTTCATTCCTACTTGTATTTGCAGACATCTTAAATATATAAGTTTGTACGAAACCTTCGATATGCGAGTCTAAAAAGTAGATTGTAGATTCAACTTTTCTTTCATTCCTACTTGTATTTGCAGACATCTTAAATATATTCAGAATATATGCACACACAAGGTTTAAATATGTTTTCTATAAATTAGAATGGTTTGCTTTGTTTTGACGTCAATAAGTGCCTGTAAAGGCCTATGTTGAATAAAGATTTTTGAATTTGAATATCTATACAATACGACTGAGCAAACATAACTCAGATAATATATTCAGGGCGACCACTCTTTGTGGTGCATTTCCATTTTATGAAAATTAAAATAACTGTGAATAACAAATGCATAAGTTGCGAACATTGCTCGATGAAGCGTGGGACAGATAATATTTTTGCGCTCCGTTTACTTTTGTTCCATATTCGTGATTTTGTTGTGCACAGGCATGCCATTAATACGAATAAACTTTTTGTACTGGTTCAGTTATAACCTTTGGACCAAAATGTTGAAATGAAAAAAATAATAATAAGTGAAGCAGAATAATTAGAAATCGAAAAATTTACTATTAATCATAATGAATAATGAAAATTTACGAGTAGGTATATAGGTACTTGACGATGACGATGACATTTGATGATGATGACCTGGGAGGCTATTGTATTGTGTATTGTATTGTATTGGGGGGCTGGAAAAAATCTCTCGCGATCGCTTACAATTTGACAGTCGCAATCCATCCATCACTGTTTTATAAAGTGTCGCAGTTGTTTGTACCTATTGTTATATTATTTTTTCATTACTCATACTCTGAAAGTAGGTCTGAAGTTGCCTGAGGAGCGGGTTGAAAGTAAAATTTTTCAGCCCTAGGGAGAATCACTTTCAACTGACAGCTGCTGTCAAATTTAAAAAAAGAAACTAGTTCTTTCTTCACATTGTTATTGAACCATGTTCCGACTTACTATACAGCCACTCAATTACAGCGCGGTGTAAAATTGAAATAACATAATGATAAGTATTTGAAGAATATATTTTTTAAATGACTTTATTATAATTTATTTTCAACTATTTCTTAAAAATAACAGATTTGGGCAAAATATTTAGCATTTTTTGAATTATGAAAATGTAAAATAATGGCTGAATAGCTGGCCGGCCACAGAAAAAAAACAAAATAAGCGGGAAAGCGGCAATGCGATCTTCATTTGTTTTTTCGATTTGTAGACATTTGTTAGTCCGTGTAGCAGACATTTGTATTAACTGTTAATTATATTTGTATAACACTGTGTTATTAATTAACACAATGAGTTCATCTGATTCAGGTACGGAGTTAACGTCTTATTTTATAAGAGAAAGCGTGCTAAAGAAGAAGTTGTTAATTTATGTAACGTTTTTTCTTTACTTCATTCATTGTTTTATTTTTACTTTCCTTGTATTCGTAATTAAAAGCACAGTGTTTACCTCGGGTAAAAGACTTATTTAGTCCCGAGACGGTGTTTGGCGCCCGAACGTAGCGAGGGCACCAATAGTTCGAGGTTCGACCAATAGACCCTGGGGTAACAATGTACTATTAATTCTTCAGTGTTTTTGAGGCGGTTTTTTTAAAATAGTTTTTATTTCCACCGCCTTAAACTATTGATTCTGTTTTGTTTTCGACTGTTATCATTTTTTTATGTGCCCTGTTTTTTTGATTTATTAATATAAAAAGCCTTATATTTGTGGTAATGGATAATTACTTTTTTTATATAAATTGATTTTTATTCATACCTATGTTTCTTAATAATACTTTTATTCCCAATATAATTGTGAAAAGCAGAAGTGTATTTGTGTGTATGTGCATAAAATGTAATTTTTACCATTTTGCGCTTTTACCATTTTTCTCCTTTACCATTGTGCTCCTTTACCATTTTGCGATCGCTTACCGTTTTCCTTTTTTACCATTCCGCGCATAAAGGGAAAGGGAGTTAAAAATTTACCGTGATCAGTGCGTATTGCTAAACGCCATTTTGAAGTAATTAATATGGTTATTAATTATTAGGCTTTTATGTTAAGTAATGATCAAGCTGCATATTTTTTTCGATATTTATCCATTGGAGCTTAAATACATCCTGTATTTAAGCTTTTGGACTGGAGAGAGCTCTGCATCAACATAAACAGCGAGTGCATGACTCACCTTCGTTTTGCTGATGATATCGTAGTCATGGCTGAGACCATGGAAGATCTTGGCACAATGCTCGAAGACCTCTGTAGAGTTTCCCAACAAGTGGGTCTTAAAATGAACATGGACAATACAAAAATCATGGTGAAGTCCCATGTAGTACCCACCCACTCATGTGAAGGTTGGAGGCTCTACACTGGAAATTGTTGACGAATATGTTTACCTAGTGCAAATAGTTCAGCTTGGTAAGTCCAACTTCCAGAAAGAGGTAAATCGACGAATGCAACTCGGCTGGGCAGCGTTCGGGAAGCTACGCAGCATATTTTCGGCCCATCTATCGCAGTGTCTGAAGACGATCTCAAACATCTTCAATTCGTGCGTGTTGTCAGTAATGAATGACATACGGAACTGAGACGTGGCTGCTTACAATGGGTCACATTAGAAGGCTCAAGGTCACTAAAAGGGCAATGGAGAGGGCTATGCTCGGGGTTTCTCTACGCGATATCCCATCAGAAATGATGTCACTTACGATTGCGATGATGGACTTGAAACATCTGTGCTTAGAATCCTACATGAGCATTTAGGTTTGAATAAGGTCAGTGCAAGATGGGTCCCAAAACTTCTTTCCGCTGTTCAGTAGCAAGATCGTGTGAAGTGTTGTCATTGATTTACTACCAAACGTAGATAGAGCAGTTCACACAAAAACGCGCTTGAAATTTGTCACCTAATTAACCATACATTTGTACTCGCTAATATTGAGTTGATTATGCACGCCCGAATTAAAATAAACATAAAGAAAGTACCGTATTTATCGAAATTCAACCTTATTCTGCTTTATTACGGCACCTATTTTAAGTACAACCGTGGGAAGTTACATCATTTCATACCTAGCCATAGATCAAACATTGCTACAAGAAAATATCAACTTTATACTCTCAAATATAATGCTCGAAATTGCTTATGGCGTTGTCGCTCCAACGCATGTATGAGACAACACATCGTGATACGACGCCCGTGCGAGCGAGACGATTGTGATGTACTGAATCTGACGCGAAGCGACATGTTTATGATTAAAATAATTGTTTTTGATTGGTTTTTACGTATAAATCGAATATTTGAATACATGATAGGATGTGTAATGAGTTTACTCACGCAAAATATGAAATCCCGTTTTTTTCTGCTGTTCCTGGCTATTGTTACCACAACTTTTGAATGAGCACTTCGGCATGTTGACGTGCCGACAGCTAATCACTTACTATGGAAAAGAACTGCACGAGTCGCGATTGGGCAGTTCTTCACCGGCCCACTTTTCGAACGTTCATGCGTTATCTACCTTTGGTAGTAAATCAATGAGTGTTGTGCTTAATTTTTGTCCCTTTGTGAAGGCCGACAGAAAGAAGTTTTGGTTTAAATTGTAATAGGAAATGAAACTATAGTTCTTTATCATGATTCTTTGTCTAAAAAGGAATCGATGGAGTGGCGCCGGCCCAGATCACCGCGGCCCAAAAAAGCCCAGGTGTCTCAGTCACAAAAAAGATCATGGCCACAATATATTGGATTCCGAAGGAATTTTACTGGCGGATTTTAAAGAACGTAACACAACTGTAACGGGCGAGTACTACGCTTCCTTACTTCATCAATTGCGAGATGCTATTAAAGAAAAACGTTATGGGAAACTGTCGCGAGGAGTGTTGCTGCTTCATGACAATCGGGTCCACACATCGGGTGTTTCCAAGGCTGCCATCAAAGAATGTGGTTTCACTGAGCATTCATTCACCATTCACCCTATAGTCCCGACTTGGCCCCAAGCGATTATTATTTATTTTCAAAATTGAAATGAAAAAAGTTTAACATGGATGAAGAGGTGAAGTCCGCGGTTTGGGCACATTTTGAAGATAAAACTTCAGACTATTTTTTTAAAGGAATTGAATTGTTAATAAAGCGATACGAAAAATGTATTGAAATAAAGGGGGACTATATTGAAAAATAATGAAAGTTGTTTGAGATTTTTTATCCTTCATTTTATAGTTCGGGCCGGAAACTTTTGGACCTTACTTCGTATCTCAAACTATATGTACTGAGGAAACTTAATGTTTGATTCGTATTGACGAGTACTAAAAGCTTGTATTTAAAACGTTTTTACAAGCTTTTATTTACGATCACCTGTCCGGTGCCTGTAATGAAATCTTGCAAGTTAAATTTGACCCACTTCCCAGTCTCCGATTGGGCTGAAATATATATATATATATCGCGTGACAAAGCAATATAAGAGCTTGTATTTAAAAAAGCTTGTATTTAAAATAATTTTACTTTTTTACAAACTTTTATTTACTTTTTTTATTTACTTTCACCTGTCCCGGTGCCTGTAATAAAAGCTTGCAAGTTAAATTTGACCCAGTTCTCGGTTTCCGATTGAGCTGAAATTTTGCATGCAAATGTATATCGCGTGACAATACAATACTATGATGACATTGTGTAAGAGATACCGATGAATTTATGATTGCCCCTATCAGTTTTTTTGGCTTCTTGCCACGGACGAACTTTCCGGCGCTTGTTACGATTAAAAAAACAATTAAATAGTGTTAAATTAAGAGAGCTGGTTATTCGTATTGACGAGTCCTAAAAGCTTGTATTAAAAAAGTTTTTTTTAAATAATTTATCTTATTTACTTTCACATGTCCCAGTGTCTGTAATGAAATCTTGCAAGTTAGATTTGACCCACTTCCCGGTTTCCGATTCAGCTGAAATTTTGCGTGCATATGTATATACCGTGACAATGAAATATAATGATGATATGGAGTTGATCTGATGCTGAAGCTGGAAGGTGGCCATAGGAACCCTGCAATAAAACACCATAACCCCATCGAGTTTGGGCTCGTTTGATTCGAACACAAGCATTTGTATTGTATTTATAAATATTGTTTACTTTTTAATCTCGAATAAGAGACTAAGACGCATAACACATTGCACCGGACACCGCTCCGGTTTTTAATTTTGACTGGAGAATCTTAATTTGTATACAAAAACCGCAGGGTATAACACACTCGCACCGCATCATTTTTGCATAGAAAGGACGTGCATACGCGTAATAGATCTCAACATAGATAATGCGGTGATGCGGGGCGTCGTCGTGCACCGCAGCTCCGGACGGTGATACGAAGCAAACCGTACGGTGGCACGGTTCCGTGCCGCCGCAGCCGCATGCGGATTTCGTCCCTCCGTACACCGCAGCGGTGTCCGGTGCAATGTGTTATGCGCCTAATACATTTCGTAACACTTGCCTATTTAAAATATGGTCATGACTATTTTTAATGAAATTTATTTGAATTATTTTTTTCGGATACTTACCCACTTGGTTATCGAACAATGATTATTTGAACCTAGAATTTGAAACATAAAGAATAGGTAGCATTGCTTGCTCGTTTATGGTCATGTTATACACAGGAAACTTAATATAGGTGATTACAATGATCTGTTTATCATCGAAATAGCTTGCCAAGTCAAAAACGCTGTAATCGTGACGCCAAAATATATTTTCGGCGTTGACGGAGACGCCTTTACTTGACAAGCTAGTTCAATAATTTTTCATTGATACTACCGGTTTATTCCATCTAGTACTACCAATAGTTCAACTATCGAACTGTTTGGACAATATTATTCCAAATTGTTATACTGGCTATTCGAACTTTTTGGGTGCTCAAGTGTTTAATAAAAATAGTACAGTAGAGCTAAAAAGTGAAATCAAAGAAATTCGTGTAGATTTAATCATAATTTAATACTCGTCATTTTACCTTAAAAAAATTTTTTGTATACCCTAAAGCTACAATGAATTTCTAATCATTGGAAAAAATATATACTTAATCAAAAATATTAAAAGTACTATTTTTATCGTATGTTGCTGTACTTAAATTATGAATTGTGTATGGGTAGTATTTAAACGAGTGACTGTAAATAAAAATTTTAAGAGACAAAAATAATTAATTTGGGTTATTGTATTACTTAGTGAGCGACTGACTGCGAATGGACGATAAATGAACAGAACAGTAACTTATAAACATTCATTCGAGTTACTTCAAATACAAAATGAGAAGCTTCATAATATTTGAGCGACCTAATATTTGTTTGAGTGACATTAAAACAAATATTATGTCCTGCATTTTTTTCAGTATTTGGCAAATTATTTATTTATGTTGAGCGGCATTTTATCTTAAATGAGGTGTTAAGAATAGAAAAACCACATTGAAAAATACCATAATGAGCAGAGCACTTTGGCTCTAATTTCTTTTAAATCATTGTAATTAATTTTTGAAAATTAATAACGAGAGGAGGATTGGAGCCACCCCCTGTACCACTCTCCCCCCTCTCGGCGATGCATAGTTTTCGAGATATTAATTTTTAACACTTTCACAAACCTAATCTCAAAATGTATGAGAAAAGATTGGGTTGTGTATAAGTTAATCATGTTTGTGCCGCACCTTGAACCTATTTAAGAGTTTAAAGATGTTAAATTTGGAAGATTTTAATAATATGATTTCAGTGGTATATGTTCCCATAGAATAGCAGGTATGACGCTGCGCTCGCTTCGCTCGCTCCGCTACGCATGGTCATGTTCTGAACTTAACCTAACCTACAGTAGGCAATTTTGTCCCCTATTTTCTTTTGTGATGGCGGGGGGCTTCGCCCCCCAAGCCCCCTGCCCTTTTTTACACCAAAAGATGCCGTCTCTGTATTTCTAGTCGCTCACATAGTAATTTGGTCGTACGTTCAAAATTTTAATATCCAAAATCAATTATTCTAAACACTTTTTGTAAGCTCATTCTGGATTTTATTATTAATTAATATTCGTCGTCAGTTTAGTTAATTTTTCGCTTACTCAAATTCATACCGCTCAAGTTATTAAAATAGTATCTCATCATCAGTCGCTACCTGTTTTTTTATTCGATTGGTTTATTATTCCCCTATTACTAAGTGAGCGACTGACTGCGAATGGCGATAAATCAACAGAACAGTAACTTATAAACAGTCATTCGAGTTACTTGAAATACAAAATGAGAAGCTTCATCATATTTAAGCGACCTAATTTGTTTGAGTGACACTCAAACAAATATGGTCCTGCGTTTTTTTTTCAGTATTTGGCAAATGATTTATTTATGGTGGGCGGCATTTTATCTTAAATTAAGTGTTTCGAATAGAAAAACCACTTTGAAAAATACCATAATGAGCAGAGTAGGTACTTTGGTTCAATTTTTTAAATTTTATAACGAGAGGAGGAGGGCAGCTACTCCCTGTACCACTCCCCCCTCTCGGCGATGGGTAGTTTTTGAGATATTAATTTTTAAAATTATCACAAACCTAATTTCAAAATGTGGAGATCCTTGGCCTATGTCCTTATGTCCAACAGTGGGCGTCTTTTGGCTGAAATGATGATGATGATGATGAATCTCAAAATGTATGGGTTGTGTATTAATCACGTTTGTGCCGCACCTTGAACCTATTTAAGAATAGGTTCTCATAGAATAGTAGGTATGACGCTGCGCTGGCTTTGCTCGCTCCGCTACGCATGGTCATGTTCTGAACCTTACCTAATCTGCAGTAGTCAATTTTGTCCCCTATTTTTTTTGTGATGGCGCACCTGTTGGTGGGCTGCGCCCCCCCCCCTTTCCCCCCTACTCTTTAGTCTTTTATACAGAAAGATGCCCTCTCTGTATTTCTAGTCGCTCACATAGTAATTTAGTCGCATGTTTAAAATTTTAATATCCAAAGTCGATTATTCATAACCCACTTTTTGTAAGCTCGTTCTGGATTTTATTATTAATTAATATTTGTCGTCAGTTTAGTTAATTTTTCGCATACTCAAATTCATACCGCTCAAGTTATTAAAAAAGTATCTCATCATCAATCGCTACCTTTTTTTTTATTCGATCGTTTTATTATTCCCCATTGTGTATTGTACCTCTCTAGTATCAATCATTTCATCTAGGCGATTAGTATTGCGATGGGATTCGAATTTTGGTCATTTGTGCATCCGACAAATTTTGAAACATATGTATAAGGGAGAATAACCAAAAGTGGGCTAAATTCTGTTTAGGTTGCATATTAACCATTTATACCTCAAAAATCGTTTTTGCAAAATTATGTTTGATAACTACTTATTTTTACTGAAAATTTATGTGGGGGTAAAAACTTCATTTTAAAGAATCAAATGATAAAATCCGGTAATTTACGGAGATCGTCATATAACCATAGATTAAAGAACGAAGTGGATATTCGGACCCGGGGGGCTACCGCCTAACTCACGGCGATCACTCGCTATCGCTTTGAGATAGGCGGTAGGGCCGCCACCAGGTACATATCAAAGTCGATTGCTATTCGGACCCGGGGCCCAACCGCCTAACTCATAGCGATTAACGATGACGAGTTTGCTATGATAGCCGGCGGCCCTCTCGCTTATTCACTCGTTATAGTTTTAGCTCTCTAATTTTGTGATTTCGTATCGCCTATCGTAGTAAACTCGTGGAATTAAAACGATAGCGAGTGCTATTCGGCTATTCGGACCCGGGTCACAATAGAAGTCGATTGCTATCGCTAATCGAAAAATAACTCACCTATAGGATAAAATTGTAAACTGTAAGTTAGGTTAGGTTAGATATTCTGACCACACACAAAAATGTACACACACATGAAACTGCATGTTAATTGCTCCGCTTGCAAAAATCAATTATTAAGTAAAATCCACCTCGTCGCCATTTTTTCTCGCCTGGGTCCGGATAGCATTTCCGTTCTATAGGGACCCGGGTCCCTATACATATACAGCTTGGCAAAAAAGAGTTTGGAAAAATGAGGGCGCCACTAGTACAGTTTCGCATAAGAATCACGAAAATAAAGACACAATTTCAAAAAAGTCAAGTAATTTTAAATAACATTTGAAAAATTAAGTAGCGACGATAATATTAATACACTATCTAGTTGTGAAACTAGTTTTACTACAGAAATTGCTTTTTAGTTCCAGCTGTCACCGCTCCAAACTCTTTTTTGCCATTGCTATTTCTATTTTAGTTTACAAATAGTTTAATCTTCGGACGTATTTTCTAATCTGTGTAAAATCCTAGTAAGTCAAATTATTCATTCTAATTTGATTGAGTGATTTTTCTCATTGATTTTTTTATTATTTTTACTCAGGCCGAACTTTTTAGTTTTTCGAAATTTTTCAGATAACAAATAGGAATAAATCGTATCATGCTGCTGGCAACACTGATTATGTTTTTGTTTTTCCGCCATGTATTTGAATATTTTCATAATAATAACATTAATCTACTACAGAGGCTATACAGTTATTTTTTTCTGACATAACCAGATCCAAATTACAGTAATTCTCAGTTAATTGCGTTAGTGTGCAAAATTCTTTAAATTTAGGCGAACTGCCTGTCATACGTTAGTCGTTCTCCTTTAGATCTTTTTCGAAGGAACATTTACAGCATGACCTGACCCCTTAGACAAAAGTCACACGCTTATTTTTCCGCAGTCGTTCCACAGAAAAAATGTCTGGAAATGACATTACCCACCAATAAAGTACGACATATACTGTAGTACATTATTCCGAAAAAAATGGTAGTTCATCGGCGTGAGCTGTCAAAAAGAAAATAAACGAATGGACAGAGTATAGTTGAGTCGGGGTAAAAACTATGTAAGGGACACGAAAATTGTAAACTTCGGAATGCCTGTTTGTAAGAATTGATAAAACTTCCTCTATGCAATTCCTTTCTAGCTTTCAAACGTACTTCGGCAGTCACTAAGGCAAAGCGTGATATTGGTCAAATTCGCATTCGTCATGGCTTTCCAGGCATAGTCACGATTAACTGTTTCAATCTAGCTAAACATCCGACTGATGTTGGACAAAATGCGATTTCGCTATTTAGATGATCACATCTATATTTACTTAGTTTAAATACTTACATTGTTTGTACCGTCGCTCCATTGTCCGTATGCCTCCATGATCTCAATCCATTCCAAACAAAATCTTTTGGACATCAGCGGGAACCAGTACACATCGGGACACGGCTGCACAAATAGACATGACATTTAAAATATCACGATAAAATTTATATGATACATAAAAAATAATGAAAAAATATTGGCCGTTTTTCCACTGCCGTGAATCGGGAAATAGTAGATTTTACAACAAGTGCACAAAACGAACCAATATTAAAATGGTTTTGTGGACGAGTTATAAACTCTGCTTTTCACTTCGATTGCGAGGAAATAAAACAGTAGTACGTCATATAACATAACATTTCTTTAATTAAAATTCAAAGTAAAATGAGTACAGTTTTGAATACTGAAGGAAATTGTTTTTATGTCTTAAAAACACATAAGGCAAATAAATTAAAGTAAATATAATAAAATAACAAATTCTATCTATGCACTTCTTATTGTGTTTGGTTGTATGGCTCATTTTCTTTACCTTAATATAGATACATTTATGTATGAGTAGATACGTTTATGCACTTGTGCACAAAATTCGATTTTGTGCAGCCTATATCCTGCACAAATAAGCACTTTCAGAGCATAAAAGAGCATAGCGAGCGTGTATTTCACATGCCTATTATCATATTTTGTTAATCTCGCTAATCTCAGGAACTACTGATTCAAATTGAAAAAATATTTTTGTGTTGGATAGTCCATTTATCTAGAAAGGCTATAGACTATATAACATCACGCTAAGACTAATTGGAGCTGAGCATCGATGAAAAATGTTGCAAAAACCTCCAATTAGTTCCTGAGATTAGCGAGATTAACAAAATATATGCCTATAGGCTATATAACATCACGCTAAGACTAATTGGAGCTGAGCATCGATGAAAAATGTTGCAAAAACCTCCAATTAGTTGCTGAGATTAGCGAGATTAACAAAATATATGCCTATAGGCTATATAACATCACGTTAAGACTAATTGGAGCTGAGCATCGATGAAAAATGTTGCAAAAACGGGAAAAAATATGTGGCGAAACGTAGTTTGCGGGCACAGCTAGTGGAATATAATCGGCTATGAAATATTGCTGTTCTGCTTAGCTTGCAAAGTTAAATACATTTACTGGATAAAACTGGGGAGATTTTGTATAATTATTTTGAACCTACCATCATATGTTTCCGGCCATCTTCGAAATTGGTCCTGTAGTCTTCATTGAGGTATCTCTGCTCCCACTCGATCTTGTTGTCTATCACCTGATATACGTCGGGCCTTGTTCGACTCACGTCGAAGTTCTCTGGGTTTACCAAGTGTCCGAAATCATACTCGTTACTGACGTGCATAAATATGCCCTGAAACGCGAGTAAGTACATGTTCAGACACGCGAGTGAGTTCAATACACGTCAAGAAGTATGCCGATGCAAATTATTGGAGTTCTAACACAAATAAGTCGTTTCTTGCGACTATGTTCATATTAAAAGCAACATTTCGCAGTAATATGTTTTTTAATCGCTTAGAAATACCATTTTATTTTCTTAATTGTTTTTTTTTTCATATTCACATTTCGAAATTTATCAACAAATGTTCGAAATATGTGAAATTTCAAACAAAACTATATTTTTCATACAAAAACGCAGAAAAGATTTAATAAAAGCCCTGCGCTTTATTAATTAATAATAACACAGAATGTATCCAAATACCGTAAGACTTACAAAAAAGTTCTTTAGTGTTTCACGCACTGCAAAAACTGCAAAAAACTTGGAGCGTAATATGCTCACGGACCATTTTAGGGATAAGGCGTCTAACTGCCATTAGAAGGGCAGTATCCAAGGTTCTACGGTCGTGTTCCAAAAATGTCGTTCGATCGAAAGTACGTATAGCAAATATTTGAAGCTTTCGAGAAGGCGAACATTTTTACAATTACAAGAATTTTTTTACATATTTCTTTAGGATTTGTCCTTTATTTAAAAATATGTCATTAAAAAACTTAAGTAGGCGTTTTTTTTTTCAAATAACGCTTAATGAAGAAGGATACTTTACAAGACAAAAAGCAAATTGCTGAGCATACCAGAGTACAGCTAACCTGACTAATCGATTTTGTAGTGGCCGCCGAGAAATAGCGTGTCTTGGATAAATTTTAACCAACGCTTATTAAGTGGTCAGAGTGTTATTACACACTTTTAGACACAGTTTCGTATAATTTTCCTAGGAGTTTTCCGAACTAGCTTTAGCGTATTCAGTATTATGGCTGAAATTAAATGATTTGGATAATGTTTTAAATCTCTGATACCGTTTATAAATATGAATCAAGAACGAAACAATACAAGGACAATGACCCCGTGTATCGCGACACACTTTATATCAAACTGACATTTTTATAAGGCGAGGTCAATTAATGTGTACCAGTCAATATATAAGGCAAATTTATCATACCAGATCTCGTAAACTGGAACAAAACGCCATATCGGCATCCATATCTTCCTTGGCGTATGTAACAGCTTTCGCCCTTGCGCTTCTGAAGACGGACATCTTCATTAGGTAGCAGTTTGTGATAAAGGGCACGTTCCATATTCCTCTGCAAAGAAAACAACGTGATTTCTTACGACGATAGTGAATAAAACAGACCGCTTATTATTTTACGGATAAAATGACAGAGACCGATAACCCAAGATAACAAGAGTCAAAGGGATGAATTTCGGCTCTCATTTATCGAATAGGCAGCAAATATAGCCGCAAAAACGTCTATCTGAATTATGTAAGTAAACTATTCACTTATATAATTCATTTGACATTTTAAGTTTATTTGCATCAAGTTTAATTTGAATTTTAAGTTTTAAGTTTAATTGAACTAGTTTGGTTAGCGAGAAAAGGGAAGAAGTCTATTATAATAAGTTATATTTTAGGCGCATCAATGCAATCGATGCACTTTTCACAAACTTTCTAATGCTTATACATAAGAAGAATTAATAAACAGTGAATAAATTTGTAGGTGTGCATTCAAAAGATTTTCCTTTGTTTTACTTTAAAGGAAAAACGCGTGCGATGCGTGTGGCGTCTGTGTGAAATATGGCCTAAAATTGTGGAAAGTATGTTATAATCATCTTGTGATAAATTATCGTCTTGTTTATTTGATAATAGAATTGATTACCCACGTAATATTTTGTCTCTCGTACTCTAGGTACGGTTTAAATCAAAGTAACCGGCGCGGGGCACCTCCGTTCTTCATGTGCTAAAACAAATACGAAAGGAAATGACGAGTGTCGTACATCAAACAGGGGGAGACAAGGGCCCTCCTGCGATCACCTCAGTCATTAGCCAATTGAGAGATTGGCTCGGCAAGAGTCGATATCACTAGTTGCACTCGAACCCCACACAGGAACATACCACAACGACACCTCGGGCAAACCGCAACTTTACAACGTGATCTTGTAGAAAAAAAATGTTGCTAATGAAGGGAAAATTATTTCTGGGTCTGCTCTTGGTAATGCCGTTTTTGTGGTATCCTGTTGAAACTAGGCGTGCACGTACCAGGAGCAGAACAAAATCCAAGGTAACTTGATACTCGTGACTTCTCAAACATTTGCGATGTTCTTTTTTTCTAATGACTAATCCAAATTAATCGACAGGTACAAATCGGTTTGCCAATCACCGGAAAATATAGAGATCCGGAATCGGATCAATATTATAATAACAACGATGTAAGTATATCTAGCTAAGTCGTAAGCTTTATTACGTAGGTATGTGCGACTTTTGCGAAGCTTTTGAACTTTTTTCTGTGCTTAACCTTTAATTTGGTGTAGCGTGGGTGTGGCGACACACTGAAAGTACAACCTGAAAGTTCAACTAAAAAGGCTAATCCCAGCCTAAATTACTTTACGTGGCAGTACTGTCAAATGCGACAAAAAATCAGCCATTCAGTAGGGTGTATAGGCAGGTGTGTCGAATATTATTACGTCATTTGAATTGAATCACAGTTACTTTATAATATTTCAGGGTGCCAAGATATTACTCGCCTCCCATTTTGATCTTGAGTACGTTCTGGGGCATAAGATAGCATTCCTGTGCATCGCTAAAGGTTCTCCGAGGCCGCACATTACATGGTTCAAAGACGGAGTCGAGATATTCGCTCACCACTATTTGCATGTAAGTAAACAAAATATAGTATTCTTGTTGTGGGAGTTTTAGAATAATGTCATCATCATTTCTTTTGTATACACCGTGTTCCTGCGAATATGACTTGGGCTTATTATTCAGGCCATCAAACTGAACAACTTTCACTATGAGACCAACAACAAATCGCAAAAAGGCAAACCACCTTTTAAATACAAAGTTCAAGATATAATTAACCGAAATAAACCACATAGCAAAGAGCACATTTTTTCGCGATTTCGAAATTGGACCCATAATGTATATGCTCAGGAACACGGCGTATATTACGAATTAAAAACGTTGTGGAGTTAGTGTATCACTTATCGCCAAAATAATCTACTTTGTAATAGATGAAAAACAGAATTATTATGATTGTGTGACTGGAGCTCAGTAACGAATAAAATATATTAATTTGTTCATGTGGAATGTGGACATGGTAACACAAAAGCTCACGTAACACCAATTGTAGGTATTTTACATGTTGTAACGAAGGAGAGGAATCTACATTGATATCAATCTCGACTGACGCGACATGATTATTTCAATTATGCGTCAATTGCACGTCGCACCATCTAAGAGTAAGAAGTAGTGTTTCTGGTCCACCAGTTAAATTGATATGCGAGAGGAGCACAAAGAAATTAATCGGACATATTGGACAGTAAACTTTTGCAATAATATTTATTTCATTGTACGTTATAATATATCGAATGGAGTTGAGTAGAATTGAGATTTTTGTATCATTAAAAGCATTATTTTTGTGTTCCAAACAAATGCATTATTTTTGAGAGCGCACGTATGCAATATCACTCTTTGAAAGTTTTAATTTTAGAATATATTCGGGCATTAGTACAATTCACTCTCCGTTCTGAATATCCTAGTTACTGTTTTGATTTATTTTTATTTTAAACATAAAGTAGTCTTTATTAAATTGCAGTGATTCAGTACAATTTAATTTTAACCTTTTCTAATGTTTGCAATTACAGCTAGTGTTCTGGGCTAATGCCATTTTAATTATGAACAGGTTTATGAAATCTCTAGCCCTCACATAATGCATAGTACTGTTCCGCGTAGATATTTTATAAATTATACAATTAAAATAGGATATATAACGTACCTAACGCAATTAAATTGCAATGTCAATAAGACGCATCAAAGTTCAATTGCAAGCTACAGCAACATTAAGTTCTTACTAGAATACTAGATCCATAATTGGATTTGGTGAGAAAGAAATTCCTCAGTAGACTCACACTTTCAAATCTGAATCTAGTGAAGAATCTAGCGAGAACGAGGCCTCTCAGTATGTCACAAATTGGATATTCAGAGAAAAAAAAATCTCACTAGATCCAAAATGGAGCTGAACAGTGGATCTACTAAGATTGTAGGTAAAACCGTCATCGCACGGTATCGAATAGTACAATGAACAGAGATTATGAAATCCGCTTTCATAAAGATGATTTTATTCTTTTGTTTTAAGATCCACGAGTGGCCGATTGGCGAAGACCGGGTAAAGTCGAAGATAGAAATTGACCCCGCTACACAAATGGACGCAGGCGTATACGAATGTACAGCAGACAACATGTACTCGATAGACAGACGTTCGTTCAAAACCGATTTCTCTATTGCGTTTGACTGATAACAGCAATCATTCACAATATGTCTAAGCACTATAAACTAATATGAGTGCATCACACGATGTTATATTTTGTTACAGAATGTGCATAACTAGTTAAATCTGTATACTTTTTTATCACCCCGGGCAATTTAAGGGAGTAGAATGATTTAAACATAAAAAAACTCATCTATTAAATGTTATATTCATTTTCTAAAATATCCAAAAATTACTGCACTAGTTTAGTACAGTATTTTTTTTATAAAATAATAATTTATGTATCCGGAAGCGTCCTTTATATTATCCAGGGTGATAAAAAAGAAATCCAGTATAAACATTTTGATCATTCATTTGTATTTGAGTTTATGTGTAGACACAAGCTCTATGTAATAAATATATTGCTAAAATTATAGTTTTTTTTCTACATCCTTATCCATTGTCTATAATAGATGACTAAAAAGATTTTTCCTGGAAGTGATACAGTTATTAGTTCAGCAATTCAGCATACTTAGTTATTTTTGCTGAATTTTTATAACGAAGGGGCGAAGTAATTAAAGGTCTCAGTATACGTAACGTGCTTAGAACGTGGACGGAGCGAGGACGGGACGGAGACGGGACGTGGTTTAGAAAACCCTGACGTGGAGTTTAATGCATACGCAACGTCACAGGGACTCGTAACTAACGTGCTAGTGTTGTGAATAGGAAAGATGAACTTTTCATTTGAAGAATTGGCTATACTTGCTATTGCTTTAGATGACGAAAAAGCTATGGTTGCCAAGAGGAAAAAGAGATTTTCTGTACATTCTAAATGGCAAACAAGAAAACAAGAAGAATTTCACATATTTTTGAGCATGTGTTGTCGAATCAGAATCATTATTTTTTTCGCTTAACAATATAAGATGGGTTTCTATCGATGGGTTCCAAATAGAAATTAAATTAATTACTAGGGAAATAATGAAATTCAGTATAATATTATATTTCTGTTTTTTAGAGGCTTGAAATGAGTTACTTACTTCATATTGAGTTAACATGACCTAAAATTTATTAATCTTGAGTAGGTGTGTTGCGAAAATATTATAAATAAAGTTATGAATGCAGTAAAAAAAATAAATGAAAGTTGTCGTTTTCAGTGAGTGATATTCGACTTTAATTTTACGCCACAGAAAATGTTTATGCTTCGTGTCTAAATACTTTGCGTCTGCAAAATTATACAAAGCTGGATATGAACGTACACACTCGATTAGTTTTTTGTCGTCCATTTTCAATTCTTGTGGCATCACTATATAGGTATCTGAAGCGAGCGGAGTGAGTGTGCATACGCAGCGAAACCACGGACGGGACGGGGCACGTGCGGGGCGGGACGTGCTAAACATCGTCGCCGACGATATTTTTCCCGTCACGTGGGCGCCACGTTCCCGTCCCGTCCGTGTGCTCGTGACGTATAGACTATCGGATACATTTTCTATAAAACGATATTTCTAAAATTTCCCGTCCCGTTCCGTCCGAGTAAAAACACGTTACGTATGCTGAGACCTTTAGAATTGAAACACGAGCGATTGGAGCACAATTAATTTTAAATATAGACCACTGGAAGAGTGTGTGATTTAATGGCACCACACGTAAAAACATTGCTCTTGTATCAAGAATACAACTTTACACCACGACCAATGTCAGAAATGTTGTAAGATGACAACATAAAAACACAAATAAAAAAACTATTTTTCGGCGTTAAGTAATTTTAAATGGTAGTATTCCCGCAATTACACGACAACTTTCACTGCCACTTGGGTTGGCTGGAAGAAATCTCTCCCAGAGATAAGTCCGCCCTTGTAAATCTTGTATCCAATGTCTATGTGTACAATAAAGAATTCTTTGAATGAATTAATTATTCAGTATGAATTAATTAAATGGTAGTATAATTCATTCAATTCGCTTTATCAAAAATAGACATGCTGCGAGTTGTTAGGCAGCAAAAGCTTCCGTTTTCTGGAGTGATGAAGAATATTTCTTTTTACGCATTGACTTGGGGTGATTAACAATTCGTTCTAGGAGTGACAAACCATAACTTACTATTGTCTAGTAATTTTCTTCAAGCTCTAATCGACTGCTACCCAGATCCACAATGTGAATGTGTAGTATCGTTATTATAAATTATTAACATTATTTTTCCCCCTTTTATACCTTAGTTAGGCAGAAGAAATGTGATAACAGTGAATGACTAAAGCCACCTAAGATCCAGCTTTATAAAACTAAACCCATCGTACAAAATTATTCATATAGGTAATAATATATTTGCTGACATTATAAAGAAGGTCGCCAATCGTCCATACATTTTTGCCCATGTCTGTACCTTGAGATACATGTGTACCAAAATGTAGAGAAACATTCGAGGATTCCGAAAAATGTTATATATACTTTATTTATTGAGATAAAACTACATAAACAATAAATAAAAGTCCTCAATTGCGTTTAGTTTCGACTTCTGCAAAACTTGTTAATTAATGCAAGTTAATTTTGTTAATTAAAGTTAATTTTTGCTTAAGAGGAAACACCAAGATCGAGAGAATTCAAAAATAGGTATTTGTAAAATGTATTGCTATCGCGCTGTGTCCGAAAAACTGAACTGAGCGCGATAGGGACAAGTGCAGCTGGAACCGAAAATACCTATGAAAAGTATACATAATATACGTTTCGTAGTTGCCTGTTTTCTCCGCGAAAAATTTACCGATTTAATTACTTATTGCATTAAAAATTAAAGCAAGGATTTTTCTGTACGACCTAAAAAATTAGGTCAATTCATAAGGATTTTAAAAGTTTAAAATCTCTTTTAATTACTAACTTAATAAAAAAAAAGGAAACCATAGAAACATGCTTATAGTGGCCGTTGATTTTATTGAAAAAAATAGAGCAACTAGTGCCATTATCCTGGAAGGAAACAGGGGACTACGTTTGTATGGAAAAATGGCCTGTACGATTTCCTCTTAAGTTTTAATGTATAGTGCACTTATACAAAAAAAAAACATATCTTAGTGGGATTACAACTAAGATATGTTTTTTTAACAATATTTTAACTTGCAAATCAACTGTCGCTGCGCAAGTAATAAAAAGCCACAAAATGTTAAAATATGATCTATGGTCACGGGTTACCGACACAGGAACAATCTATTAGTTCCATGCAAAACTTGTAGAAATAAAATCGTAAGTAACTACTCAATGCTTTAGTTTAAAATAAAATATTGTTTTGGAACTTAATTCAATACCATTTTAAAATAAAATAATGAAATTCAACATCGCTGCAAAAGCACGTCCAGTGCTTATTAGTTGACCGCGTCGTAAAAATTCAAAATCTTATATATAAAGCATAAGCATATGTAATCTGAGGCGCGTTCAGCGCCTCTGGGTGTAGTTGTCCGGTTGTTTTTTAACTCGCTCAAAGGCGTTGAACGGATTGCAGCAACCAAATCTTTTATCTCCCTCTTTCACATGATTTTTTATTTCTCTCTCTTTCTAGTAAATGACATTATAGAACATGGCCGCCAATATCATCCAATCACGTAAGAGTATTTCAGTCATAAATGTCAGAGCGTTTTACAACCATCAAATTCGATGGTTGTTCGGTTGTAACTCGCGCCGACACTCAAAGGTCTTGAACGGGTCGGTTGTTTCACCCGGTTGTCACGCTCGAAGGCATTGAACGGGGTTAGAGCGAAAAGTTGTACTTCGCGCGAAGGCCCTGAACGCGCCTCTGTGGTGATAGGGTCTAAGACGGCGTATTTTCTTACAAATAAAAAAGGATTTTTAGTCGTTTCCAAATAACCAGACAAAAAAATTGGGTTCTTACTTGTTATATTGTTTAGCGTATTAAAGAGAATTTATTTCCATTATTGTACCTCGGTACATCGATTGGGCAGATTTTGGCGACCTCCTTTCATAGAATGCCGCATATTAGTATGGGCTATACTAGTAATCGACATTCTATGAAATTAATATTTATATTTTTAAACTATATGTAAGGTATATTATGGTTACATGGGTCAAAATATGAAGGGTCTTATGAGGATAAGTACAATGAATATTTTATAAGTAACATATTAGTACTTACTTTATCCCATAGTAAACAATATCCATGTAGTCTGACGATCTTGCATAGAATCCTGCTGAATTAATTGCACCCCAAAAATTGGACCAAGCCTGACCAGGCCGTACCAGCATCGGTGCTATGACATCATATCCAGAAGACAGCAAATAGCGAAGTGTAGCTTTTTTTACTCGAGATAAACTGTCTATATTAAAAATATAGTCGCATACACTGTTAATACACCTTTCCCTAAAATATAAAAATAAAAGACGGTATACAACTTATTCAAAAAGCATAAATATAATATGAACTACATATATACACAATGTTCCTTATATTAAAGAACATTAGTGATAAAAAATATTATTTTAGAGGTAGATGTGAAACATTTAGAAGCTAATCTCGAAAGACTTCGAACTGAAGCTGAAGTTATAGACCTGCAAATCAATAAACGCAAAACAGTCGAAACGCGAGTGAAGTCGGATGCCTTAGATCCATTAGTGCTAGGTGTTCCACTGGAATCCGTCTCCAAGTTTGTGTACCTCGGTAGTACCATGACGAGTCAGGGAGAAGTGGACGAAAATGTAGACAGTAGGACAAAAAAGGCCAAAGCTGCGTTCACCCAACTAAAAGTTGTTTGGGAGTCCATTGTGCTCACTCGGCACGTCCAAATCTTCCTCTTCGAATCGATAGCCAAATCAGTATTGCTCTTCGGTTGAGAAACGTGGAGTCTGACGGAACAAGTTGCAAGTCTACGTCAATAAGTCTAAGGTCGATTCTTCGCGTTTTCTGGCTAAAGACAATACGTATCGTAATCCAGTGGAACCTCTGCCAGCAATCACCCAACGGCGAGGAAATCGCGCTGCGGAAATGAGATGGATAGGCCACACACTTCGAAGAGGGACAACAAGCAACGCAAGCATCGCGTTCGAGTTCGAGAATACATAGTTGTTCATTGTCGATAGTAATCACTGAACATTTTTAACTTGATATCGAAAATAAACATTGCGCAAATTAAAAAGTGTGCACGTGGATCTATATTATATGTTACAATAATTATAAGTATAATTTAACATGAATTAAATTACTTTGCAATATTTCTTGCTTCAGCTTCGGTAATAAAATCACTGGGTTTGATGCGTTTTGCCGATGCATACTGTTTTGAATAAGTTTGGTAAAATTCATCAATTTCACTTTCATGGTATTCCACATTGTTTCTTAACAGTAAATGAATTTTAGATTTGGGATAATCTACATCATTCAGTTGTTGCAAAAACTCTTCTAAAAATGGTGTAGCTTGTTCAATAAATACCGCCATCATAACATTTGGTAAATCTTCCTCCTATAAAAGCACAACATTTATCAATTTCATCACACTGGACCCATTATGCATCTGAAGTCAAAACAATTAAAGCATACCTTAAGATCAATTTTTTTCTGATTACAAAGGGTACAACCTTCTTTGTTCGACCAGGATTTGGCCAAGTAATTACCAAAATGGTCCAGAGTCAACTTCGATGGACCATTTGCATGAACAATCATAGGCTTCTGTTTAGTTACAACATTTTCAATGTATGGCCATTCCTCTGTAGTGTTTGTTCTCAACTGAACATCGGCTAAAATTTAAATATTGAATTAAATATCTGTCATGTCTAGCTATATTAACAATAATTATTTTCATTAAAAATATTTGTACGATACAAACACAAGGCTCCATTTAAATTCTGGAATATTGCAGCTTCATGATCTAATGATATTTTCAAATTCGACCGCAATTCCTTATTTAGGTAGATTTTAGTATAATATAACTGGTCATCCTCCTTGTCTTTGATTGGCTTATGATTCACTATTTCAAATAGCTCCGAAAGATACCCTGAAATTTTTAGCAATTTCAATTATCACGAAAATCTTAGTATCTATCACACTATCTCTATCTTACCATATTAACACATAACTTTAGAAAATGTTTTGTATTACGATCTTGTAGTTATTTGTTTAAGCCTAAAAAGGCCTTTTGGCTTCTGTTACAAATTATTTATAAATACATATTATAATATCGATTCGCTTTACTACGCCCACTAACTCAACTGACCTTATAAAGGTTTCTGTTTTTAATTTAGACAGCTTATTTTTATTTTAACTGCCTCTGTGGGCTAGTAGCTGAGATCACCGGGTGTTGATTGGGAGGTCCGAGATTCCTGATTCCCATGGGGGCAGAAATATTTCTGTTCAGTTTGGTTGGTGGTAGGCTTCTAAACCTGCCTGTCTAGCTACCACCTTCTCACCTAAGTTTGCCGCCATAGTAACAATGTCAATAACATTGTTGTGTTCCGACAATTAGAGGTAAGATAGCCAGTTGCTAAGTTATAAAGGAGTCTAGGTAAAGCTCGCTTCCACCTAGTTACCATCAGGTGAGCTTAAGGCCAAGAATGTCCCAACAAAAAATATATTAAAACTCTGTTTCATAAAATAGCAAGGTTTTTGACAACACTCTTTGTAGCTGAAGCTATACCGGGTGATCAACCGGGTTCAGTAGGGGGAAATCAGAAACTATGAGAAATAGCAAAATCTGTTCTTAGGAACCATGGCGTCGATTTTAGATTTAATAATAATAATGGCATTCAAATTTTATTTGACTGTCATACATAACCGGTAATCGAACCTGGTCAAAATCTATGTTAAAAATGTTATAAATTCTGCAAGTTTTTCGGATGTTATTGTTGATGTTTGAAGAGTTAATAAAATTTGAATGCCAATATTATTATTACATCTAAAATCGACGCCATGGTTCCTAAGAACAGATTTCGCTAACTCTCATAGTTTCTGACTTCTCCCTACTGACCCATTTGGATTGATCACCCTGTATAACTAATTCTTTCCAAAGCTTTATGTGAATTATTTATTTCCAGGTTCTGTATCAAATTACAAAATGCACTGAAGTATATAAAATTATGGCATAATACATAAAAAACAATTCAACAACAAACAACAATATATGTACAATTATATGTATATTATTTTATATTGCTACAAAGCCATGTTAGCCCTGGATACATAGATATAGAATGGAATAGATGGGCTATAAAAGCCGTCAAACATGAGGAAAAGAGATAAACTTATACACATTGCCAAAGGAAAGAAGAAGACGGAATATTTTTTTTTGTCTTTGTCACCGTATATAGGTGAAACTGGTAGTGGGGATTGTTTATCACCAGCGTCTGGTGCTAAACAAATACGTGGATGAAATTTGTTGTGTGAAGTATGGCTCACTGTGCAATTATTTAACAGTTTAATTAGTGTAATTGTGAACTATTTGAACATTTAAATAATGGTGCACTGCTCCGCTTTAGGTTGTAATAGTGATAGTGCTAGAAAACAGGAAAATATAACCTTTACAGGTAAGACCTAAATTGTGTCAATATTAAGCGCCAAAACTATTTTTTAAATTATAAATACAAGTTATATTGTAATATTTTATCCTTCTACTATGGTTCTCAATCATATTATGGGATTAAACATGAAATTTCAAACTAATTATAAGGTTACTATTAACCTAATAAGTTAAGAATGTCGCCATTCAATATGGTCACGTATACAACCAACGCGTATAACATTTTGCCGGGTTATAATGATACCAGTTACGCTACGACTATATTTTTCCTTGATTCGTAGGTAATTTGTTACGTTAAAGGGAACTCACATATTAGTTTCTGTGTTACATTAATATTGACATATTTAAGTATAAAATTTTGAGCATTTTAGATAACAAAGGTAATTCTTTTGAAGTGAAACTTTCTATTTGCTTGTTTGTCTGTATTTAACAGATTTCCTTCGGAGATAATTACTCGAAACGGTTGGGTTAAAGTGTTCTTAGCATTTTGAACAACAGTGGATTCAGAAAAACAAAAAAGGCACTTTTCTTGGGAGTGGTGCTATTCCTAACTTTTTTTACAGGTCAGTAACTTATACATATAATATCTACAAAGTATTTGTATAAGGGATTTCAAAATTAATTTTACAGTTTTGGATTAATGACACCAACATTTTTATAAGAGTATGTTAACATGGGTAGGTACCAAATTCTTTTCTACTATTTTGAAATGGCCAAAAATATTATTAATGGTTTGATTTTGGACATTTCCTATTTATATAACAAGTCTGACCATTAGTACAGATACAGTTTACAAATTTCTTAATTATTATTTTTAATGTTGTAAAATTAGCACCTGATTTTATTTTTAACCTGTATACATATTGTTTCAGGACGCATCGGTGTTGGATTTCGGTTCAAATTTGAATACGCCCCTTTCGGGGCGTATTCAAATTTGAACCGAAAAATGCGGCTTCAAATGCTGCGTTTGAAACAATCAGCGAGGTCATCAAGTAAAAAACTACGGGCAGTGCGTGAATCGCTTAGACGATTAGGGAAAAAAGTAGCCAAACTTGAAAATGTGTTAAGTGATTTGTTGTGTAAGTTTTTTTTTTTTTTTTTTTTTTAAACGTCGCCCCACACCAGAGTTGCGTTCCGAGGGTCAGAGTAATGCAACCGAGAGTGTTTTTCACACTCACTCCGAGGTTCAGAACGGGTCGGTTGCTATCTTTTTTTTTAGTTTGTATCTTGCCGATCAATTTCAAGCAAAGGGCAAAATATTACTAATCCTTACTATGAAATTAACAGTCAATATCCATTTTTCTGCTTAAAAATAATTACAACACATAGAAATCACTATATTTCCCTAGTATTAGGCTTAAAAGAGTTCAAAGTAGTGTTATTTAATAAAATAATAAATAATTAGCGTATTTTTGACATCGACATTGACATAAAATCTGTCAGAGTGTTTTTCACCCTACGCTCGAGTTGGTTGTTTGGTTGCATCACTCGAAGCTTCTGAACGGGCACAGAGTGTACTAACCGCCTGTTAGAGCGTTTTTTACCCGGAGGCTCTGAATGGGTTGGTTGCTGTCAGAGTGCACTCGGAGTGCACTCGAGCGTAGGTTCTGAACGCAGCTTAGGATTTTCTCCTGTATCGTGGGTGCAGTTACAAACATAGAATATCACATGCACATTACAAACATAGAATATCATATGCACAGTTAATAATGCAAAATGAGCGGTTGGACATTTTAGATACTGTAGGAGAAACCAATAGAGATTTTCTGAAAATATTATTAAGTACATACATAAAATGCAGCGAGAAATAAAATGTCACAAATGTGTGGAATCACTGATTGCCTCTGAACCATATATAATAGTCTGCAGTCAAAGAGGTAGTTACCACGTGCGAAGTTGCTGAAAAAACATATCGTAGAAATAAACCTTTTGGAAATAAAATTACTATGCATTCCCTTTTGCACCAATGCTTAGAAAAATTGTTAAATCAATTTTTTTACTGAAGAGTTTACGCATAATCACTACCCGCTTTTGATGAAATGTATTTGTAAAAAATATTTAAATACGCGAATTCATTGCTAATACGCTTTATTTGATGACAATAACGGAGTTATTGAAATCTAATTTTAGAAAATGTTTATTTAAAATTTAATATTTATACATTTTCTAAATCTTCACAAATATTTAGTAAATGTATAAATATTTGATTTTAAATAAATTGCAGACATAAAGAAAAAACAATGATATTGCCCGCTGTATTCTTAATCGAGCGTCGATCTTTGCAAGGTACCTAGCTGGCAAAAGCTGGAAGTGAGTGGTCGCGGATCGTAATCAGTGGCGAGCACTTGGAGAGGCCTATGTCCAGCAGTGGACGCGTGTGGGCTGATGATGGTGATTCCTAATATTTTTTCTTATATTTGTAAAGATGTTTACATAATAGCTTAAATAATTAAGTAAAATGTTTTAAAACTAAATATACTCGAGTAAATCTGAAAAGTGTAGTTTTATTTAAAAGTGTAAATAACTTTAGACTGCGAAGGTTGAATGAAGAATACAATAAAAAATTCGCAACTTCCTCCCACTTTTATTTTTTCAGACATATTGTTGAGCGAAGGGCGCTCATTAAAATGTCTCAATAAAAATACGTAGATCAACCAACCTTTTTACCACTATAAACATAAAGTAGGGTAAAACTAAAGCAACACTGGTATACCCATCTACTTTAGGCAGGTATGGCGTCATCTATGTCTGTCCCTTACGGGTATACGGTCACGTCCTATCTATTCCATCCTTTATCTAAGCCTGGATATAAGGATATAACAATATTTTCTTTCCAACAAAGAATTTAGTTTCTATTTGAATGTTTACAGCCACTATTTATCTGACAAAAACAGATTCTGGCTTAACCAAATAAGGAACTATAGTTAAACATTTGAAGTCAATTACCAATAAATCCACCAGAATTTAAATAGGGATTAGCTACTTCAGGTTTGGGGTACTGTGTTGCTAATTTACTATCTGGCCAACAGAACTGTTCTGCAGAGAACAAGACTCTTGTGTCTTTGAATGTCTTAAATTTCTTAACAATCTCTTCCAAGGAGGCAAGGAACATTACATCATAACTGAAAAAAAAAACAATCTTTATTTAGATAAATAAATTCACCTATGAAAAAAAGCTTCATGAGAAACACTGCCATATACTATTTCTACTAATGTTGATATTCATTATAGGTATTGGGTTTATTAATTCATTAACAATAAATAAAGAACATGCATTTCAAGGCATAATTAAAGACAGGATGAAATTCCTAACTTAAGATTTAATAACATAGGGTGAAATAAGGGCCAAACAAAGCCAAAGTTACTGAGTGTCTTCATAATTACTATTTGCAATTGTGATATTTTTTTGAATAACATGCATTTTAAAATACTAATAAAATATCATTAAAATGGCTCCAGGTTATTTCTGTTCATCATTGTATTATTTGTTTTCACTGCAAAGTTAAGTTAGATTAGATTGATTTTCTGGTGTGTTGGTTTTTTTAAATTAATGATATTAACCTATAGGGATGAGTTTTATTTTTGTCAGCGCACAGAAATAGCTAAATGGTAAATAAAAAAATATTTTCCTTTTACATACATTAGCTATTGAGACTCTTTTATAGGTAAATTTATAGGAGACTCGATAGCTAATAAATTTAAAAAATTATTGAAATTTAACTTAGTTTATATACTGAAACTTAATGACTGAAAGTGCAATAAATTCACATTAAAAGAACATTTCATATCAAGACAACAAAAAAAAACTATTTTAAAAAGAAACACTTTTATATGTTTCCTTACCTGTCAGTAAATAATACAATTTGATCCTGAGTGTTCTCTGATTTCATCATTTCTTTTAGTTTATCCCTTAAAATGTTCACCTTTTGACCACCACCAGCATAATTCATATTACCACCAGTCCATTCTTCACCTGAACCGAGAACTTCAACATCGATACCATATACTTTAGCTGAATAAAGAAATCGCTCCAAGCCATGATTATCATCAGTAGCAACAGTCAACACTTTTACTGCATCTGGAATAAAAATTTGAATAAGTAACAACTTAATAGCATTTAAAAAATATGTTCATTCTTCCACTAAAAGATAATCATTTGTATGTATATACTTAATATATATCACTACAACACATGTAATCATTAATCAGTAAAATATTTTTTTTAATTCCAACTATTGTTATTTGTATTGGGATTACAAAAGTAATTGTACAATTTCAAATTTTCAATGAAACCATAACTTTTTAACATCGGGAAGTCCCTATTAAAGGGTGGAGTTGCAGAAACTTCATAGTTTTTGAAAAAAAATATTTCTGATGTTAGGTCTATGAAAACTGCTCAAAACTTGTCCTAGTTTAATAGCCTGCAACAAAGACAGCAATCTATATGAATTGTAAATATAAGACAAAACTGTGTCTGAGGTGTCTGGAATTGGTCCTGAACAGTCATATAAAAATGGGTATTTCTTTAGCATCCTGCTGCAGGCGGAGAGGGGTGAGGGTTGGAGGGGGGAGATTGGGGAGACGACGGAAAGTCCCCCTAAAAACGCGGAAAGCCATAGTTTTTGTAAAAAAAAAATCAACAGAAATTGAAAAAATGAGACAAAACTGTTTGAGGTGCCTGGAATTGGTTCTGAAGTCATTAAAAAAAATAACTTAACCAACTGTTTTAAATGCTACAAGTCAGTTCTGGGTGGTCATAAAAAAATAACTTTACCTATTCCAGACTGTGTTTGAGATGCCCTGATATGGTTCTGGGTGGTGTTAAAAAAATTAACTTAACCAACTATATTTGAGGTGCTCCAAGTCAGTTCTGGGTTGTGAAAACTTTTTTTTACACCCATTTACTAATCCTTTTTTACATATTTTTTGTAATTTTTTCAATAAATATGATATAACTTTTTAAGGAAACTAACCTCAAAAATCTTCGATTTCTGATTTTTCAAAAACAATGTATTTCCACACTAAAGCTTTTAGATTATGATTTGGAGCATCAATACCTATTGATTAAAGCTAAAATTAGCTAGATACTAGTGCAGCAGGATACAAGCCAGCCCAAGAAATTAACTTAACCTAACCAACTGTGTTTCAATTGGCCCAAGTCTGTTCTGGGTGGTCATAAAAAAATTAACTTAATCTATCCACAACTGTGTTTAAAGTGCCACGAGCCGGTTCTGGGTGGTCTTAATTTAACTTAACCTAACCAACTATATTTGAGGTGCTTCTAGTCAGTTTTGGGTCAAATTTTACACCCATAATTAACATTTCCTGATTTTTTCTTACATAATTTGTGTAATTTTTTCAATAGATAGGTATGATATATTTTTTTAAGATTTTTTATAAACGATGCATTTTTGAACATAATGCTTTTAGATTATGATTTGGGGCATCAATGACTATCGATTAAAGCCAAAATTAGCGAGATACTTACTAGTGCCGCAGGATACTAAATCCAACCCATTGTAATACTAGAAATAGGTAAATTTTACTTATAAATGCATAATGTAAACCACAAATTATTAGAAAAAGTGAAGTTCTAAACCTCATTTGTATATAATTTTTAAAATTGGATGTAACTTAAATTGGAAAACACCTAGTGCACTGCTCTGAAGAGGGTGAAACAAAACCCTTGCTAAAATTCAAGTGGACACAACTGTACATGTAATTAATCTGTAGGAGACATTCAATGAGAACTAACTAAAATTTTAATGTAGTCATGCTTAGCAATCAAATAAGCTCACCTGAAGCTGTGACTTGACCAAAAACCAACAATAAAACACATATTTTAACAATTTCACCAGATTTATCCATGACGCAGAGTTCAATGGACTTCCGGCGTTTTATAAACTGAGTTTCGTTAGAGCACGCTGGCAAAGAAAGATCGTTTACTGCCCCGACTGCTCCAGATAGTGTTCCCGCTTCCTAACCGATAAGTTTTCAGTGTGTGACGTCAGATTGCCTCTAAAATGTTATCGCTGAACACTTCCTCTCATTCTGAATAGTTCTGTGCGAGTGAAATAAATGACATGAGATCATTCCGGCCAAACATGTGGTTTTGTGTTTTCTTTATGTAATGCTCACATACGAGTACAATGTTATTATTGTTATTTATAATCGTTTCTACATATTCTTTTCTACATCTTCAAACTACAACAAAACGAAAACAACTTTTTCTGACTGTAATTTTCTGTCAATGTCATACAAATTGTCAATGTCAACATGTCCTAAGGTGTGGTCCGCATGAGAATAATTTTGATTACAGCGTTCACAACGCTCACGCCCGGTCCGCATTCGTTAGCCCGCTTAAATCGACAAATGACAGTTTGTGACAGATTATCATGCGGACCGACTTTTAGCGCGCTAACGAAACTGAGCTAACCTCAAATTTCAGTTTTCCAAAAAAGTACTTTGGGAATTTATTACATCAGTACATAAATTGTTTTAGGCAGTAGAATATTATTACTCTACTTTCTCAGTAGATACTCTGTTTTTAGTGAATGTTGTATATCGGTTTTATTATTCAAACATTCTTTTTTTTTCTAAATCTAGGTACTCTTATGGACTATGGGGGGCATCACAAATTATCTAAGGAACTCTGTTTACACACAACAACACATAATGCTTCTATAACCGTTGCAATCTCTGTTTTGTTGTTGTGGAGTAAGAGAAAGCTCCACTACTCTGTTAAAATAACATCATCCCTCACAGTAAGCGGAACCAGTTCAACCAAATCCATTTTTCTTAACTTTTTATAAATCATTTATTGTCTCAAAATTTCGAAATACTTTTGCATTGGCGGTTTAATTTGACACTTTTGACAGTTCGCTCACAACGATAACGCTCTGGGGCATGGTCGATGTTAGCACAAAATGGCGGCTTCAATGACGTCATCTATGACGTCATGACAGATGTCGTGAACGCGCTAACGTTCATGCGGACCGGCTGTTATCGCGATAATATCGATATCATCGTCATGCGGACCGCAACCCTAAGTGCGGTCCATAATCAGATAGGAGCGCGTTCAGGAGAGCGTTCAACGCCTCAGGAGACGCATTTTTGAAACAATAGAATTCAAATTCGAAATCGTAAGATTCGCATACGAATTTCCGAATTCGCTTTTTTTGAACATTCATTCCGTGAATTCTGCAACGAGTGGTCCTACCCACTCGTTTTTCATTTCTACTAGTAGAATATGCGCAACGTATAAACGTTCCGTTTTACATGCGATTCGTCGCTGGTTTTTTAAATTAATGAGTTAATGTCATGTTATTGCGTACCGGATTTTATGTGTTCTACGTGAAACGGTTTCTAATGTAGAATTTGTTTTTAATGACAATACTGAATTCGAGTGATTCAAAAATGTTTAAAATTGGAAACAGTAGAAAATAATTTCGCATGTGATTTGTATTCATGTTCGAATTCTAGCTTCATTTCTAATGATTCAGAAATACGTGTCCTGGGCGAGTTAAAAGCAACCGGTTAACTACACTCATAAACTCTGAAAGCGCCTCTGTGTGTAGTTGTCCGGTTGTTTTTTAACTCGCTCAGAGGCGTTGAATGCATTGCAGCTACCAAATCTTTTATATTCCTCTATCACATGAATTTTTATTTCTTTCTCTTTCTAGCAGATGAAATTATAGATTATGGCCGCCAATATCATCCAATCACGTAAGAGTATTTCAGTAATAAGCGTTAGAGCGTTTTACAACCATCAAATTCGACGGTTGTTCGGTTGTAACCTTGTCACTCGCTCTGACACTTTAAGGCTGAAACTTATAGGGATTGTTACTAAGACTGTTACGAGGTCATGTGACCTTGACCCCAGGCACTCACCTTTTTGTAGTATGGGTCTAAGTGGTTCAAAGTTCGTTTTTTTTTTCGTATTTTCTGCAAAACTACTCTAAGTTTAATATTGAGTAGTTCGTTATTCAGTAGGTAGCTCAAAAGTACATAACTACCCTCCCAAGTAACATTTTTTTCGGGTCTCGGTTGTAAACTTTACCTCAAAGTTTTAAAAGAGTCATAAAAAGGTTAACGTTTTGCTATCTGGTCGTATTTAGTATTTCAGAAAGATTAATAAGTCCTAAAACTAATTGACTATTATTACAACTTTGGAACCGCTGACAAGAGTTTAAATTAACGTTATTTTTACTTAGGTTTTAGGAGCATTTAGTCCTAAGATCTTAAAGTTGTCGTAGACTCCTGATTCAGTTCTAGAAAAGCTAGCATAATACTAAAGTGAGATCTAAAGGTTAATTTTTTAACTTATATACAGCTATAAAGTTATGGAATTTTAAAATCACCTGTAAGTCATTTCTAAAACCTACATGAAACCTTTAGGCTATATTAAAGTTATCTAGACAAACAAATTAGGATTATGTGGTTAAAACCCAAACCAGTAATGCTATTGTATAAGCTTACGGCATGATTTAAGTCCTACGAGAATATTTTAAAGCTTAAGAAACATCCTCAAAAAATTTCAATTATCTCCGCGAGTTTAAAGCAACTGCAAAAATAGCCTAATAATTTTAACTAGCTCCGCCAGATAATCTTTAGATCTTATTTTGGCAAAAATAATAAGCTTTTAGCTGTTACAGTTCTGAAAAGGTTAATTTAAATTCTTTCTAGTAATTTCCTATCGGCAGCCATATTTTTTATTGAAATAAAAAATCTATCGGAAAAAAAGCAATATTTTGATAAATTTAATAAGGTAAAATTAAGTAATGTGTGCTATATATTTAAAATATATGTTTTATATGGATTAAAGTTTCATTTCTAAAGCGATTTATCACCAAACATCGTATTTTATAATTTTTATTTTATTGAAATATCTTCAGATTTTTTACTTACGAAGGGCCCACCTCTTATACAGCTCTATTATCATGAAATTTTACAATAAAGTGCCATTCGCAGTATTTTTTAATTTTTCCTGGCGTCAGCAAGCTACTTATTATTTTTATGAATACAACAGTTACCTTATCTCGCCATTTTGAAACAAGGAATCGCCATTATAAATAAAGATTTGAAATTCACTTGTTTCTGTGTAAAAAATCTTAAATAGAAACATTTTAAAACCTGGGAGTCTCGGAAAAACATTAATTCATGCCTAAAAACGGTTTTAAGTTATCATAAAGATACATCCAACAACATTTTAGAACGTTATATTAACCTTAAATAAAGGTATTGTGATTTAACCTATAGGTTTTGCTGTAGCTCTCAGAAAGATTCTAAAACGTGGGCCCTTTTTGCACTCAGGGGGTTATTATAAGGTTAATATGATATTATTGAGTCTATTAAGACTTAGTAGCAGATATCCATATATAGGTTCTAGAACCTTTTCAAAACCATTCTAGAACCTAAAATGTTACTTGGGCTATATCTATAAATTCGATCAAAAGTGTCCGTAAAAGATTTTTTTTTACTATAATATTCAAATAAATTGTTCCTAACTTTAAACTAAACAACAATAGATAAAAGACGACGAATGTATTGTTTGCCTGCTTTGGTTACGAACAAACTTTGGTTACGAATGTAGCCGAAATGAAATTGTTTAGCAGGTAAACAACACATTCGTCTTCTTTTTTCTATTGTTGTTTAGTTTAATAAGTGACGTCATCAATTTCGTCATACTGCTTACAAATGCGCATATTATGAGCAATTTTGGACCGACTGTTTGCATGCAAATAGTGCACAAGAGCGATGGTAGTAAATTTTGGACCGCATCCTTTGTCATTTAATGAAACCACACGTATACAGCCCTTGTTTTGGTATTTTCTCTTAATTGTCATTATAATAAAATTATTATTTACTATCAAGCCAATTTAATAGATAACGTGAGATGGCTATCAGTCTCCACTTCTAAGGTGTTAAAGAGATTAACCAAAATTATACAGGGTGGCCACATATTTATATTGACGTCTCTAAAGATAATACTGAATTGGCTAGATGACTAAAATTTTTTTTGCTTTAATAGAAGCTCATTCATATAATAAACATAAAGAAAAAATCGGTTTTCGAATAACTATAAAAACAACCGAGATATAAGGTATTAAAGATTTTTCTCCATCTCTTTCTAGCAAAACGGCAATTTACAAGGAGTCAATATGGCCGTACTCAACAATGACGTTACAGTTGATGTCGGATCTCTCTGTCTAATCGCTTTCAAATTAACAACTTAAAATGCTTGTATCTAAGGTATTTCTAAGCCGATTTTAATTCTAAATTCACAGGACTGCGTCTTTTTCTACGGTATTTTAATATTTAATGACGAGACGTAAAAATTTGAATTCAGTCATCATCCCAATTGTGCGGTTCAGTTTATCATGACTTTCAGCGGACATTCTGCACCGGACATCATAGCAGACAATATTAATATCCGATGTGGGCAAGGCCGCAGTCTAAATCACACCCCAACCAAATTTCTCCCCAGCAGGCCAATTCTATAACTTCGGTTGCTAACTAGCTAGAACAGTCATTTTTGAAAGGAACATAACATCCATTACTGCTATCATTAGCACTATGCTGTAACACATAAGATCACTAAATTATAGATATAAAGTGTCTTAAAATGACAGTTCTAGCTATCAACCGTAGTTAGCGAATAGGCCCAGAGGCGCGTTCAGCGCCTCTGGGTGTAGTTGTCCGGTTGTTTTTTAACTCGCTCAGAGGCGTTGAACGGATTGCAGCAACCAAATCTTTTATCTCCCTCTTTCACATGATTTTTTATTTCTCTCTCTTTCTAGTAGATGACATTATAGAATATGGCCGCCAATATCATCCAATCACGTAAGAGTATTTCAGTAATAAACGTCAGAGCGTTTTACAACCATCAAATTCGATGGTTGTTCAGTTCTAACTCGCGCCGACACTCTAAGGTCTTGAACGGGCCGGTTGTTTCACTCGGTTGTCACACTCGAAGGCATTGAACGGGGTTAGAACGAAAAGTTGTACTTCGCGCGAAGGCTCTGAACGCGCCTCTGCGGGTTAGGTAGAGTTTGCAATATCTTTACTCCTTACAAAAAATACTACTTACTTTATTTTTTATCATTTACTCAGACTCCTTAGACAAAAGCTACACGCTTTTTTCCGCATTCGTTCTCAGGAAAAATATAATGATGGCTTCCATATATTTTTTTTTTCAGAAAAATAAGCGGGTGGCTTTAGTGTAAGGCGTTGGTTTCTTTACTTATCAGTAATAATTACTAGTGAGATTAAAAGTGTTAATAAGACGAAGTTTTACACTGAACTTAGGTATACTACAAACAAGAACAATGAAAAACAATAAAATAACACTAAAGAACACAATAATGATGGTTGATGTATCAACTTGTAGATATTGATAGGTAGATCACGAATGTGTAGGTATCACATTTTCATAATTCAAATTCAAATTCAAAAATCTTTATTCAACATAGGCCTTTACAGACACTTATTGACGTCAAAACAAAGCAAAACAATCTAATTTAATGAAATCATATTAACCTTGTATGTGCATACATCTTGAATATACTCAAGATGTCTGCAAATACAAGTAGGAATGAAAAAAAAAAGTTGACTCTACACCTGTTCGGAAATTGGGAGAGCCTTCTCGAGAAGAAAAGGCAAGAAACTCGAAAGGTCTAAATTTTTTGTCTCCTCTTTTAAATCGCCATTTACAATTTTGATTTTGTTACAGGGTCGTCAATTGGGAGCTGACCTTAATGCAAAAGTTTGAGCTCAACTTCCATTACAAGAAGAGATGTGTTAATTCACATTATATAAGAGAGAAGTGCGTGAACTTAGCTTATAAATTGCTCTCACTGAATGTTTCTTTGAAACAAAACGCAGTACATTGTTAAATATTAGAAATGAGAGTTCCTTTCTGAGATTTCTTTATTATTATAGTTAATGTTGTGTGACTTGGTCGTTTAACATTCTATATACGTTAGTGGGTACAAGTCAACGGCCAAGTACAAGTGTTGATAGTATAACAATAGTTATACTATCAACACACTATCAACGACGTCTATTTTAAGGCATCTGTGGAGGTCACCATTTCGTACATACCAGGGGGCATAAGCGATGCCCTTATCGCTATATTCTGGAATCTTTGGATAATATTCATCTGTTGGTCTGAGCGGTACAGCCGCAAAGCTGTAATCATAAGTCATTGGCATCGTCACGGCAGGCAATCACAATGGAGACTAAAAGCCATCTGCGTAAATGGTATAGTCCACAATATCGGCGTAAACACAAGTGCAATCTCTGTTACTTCAATCACATGATCCGATGGGACAAGCACACGATCGACTTTTTGCAGGCCCGATTTTTCCTCCGACTATTATGATCGATTCAACTCACGCACGTCTGTCACTTTGTCGGTGGCTATCGAGGGAAGTGCTCGTCATGGAAAGGTATTTGGTACATCTGGAGCAATGACGACTTTTCGGCTTACAAGTGTAAGCAGCCAACTCTCGGTCGTTGAGTAGACACATTTACGAACGCTCCATTTTTTGCCGATAATAATTTATTGTGGCGGCCGGGATTAATTGATTCTTTTGGCCGATTTTGTAGTTGTCTGCGTTGCAACTAGGGTTGTTGCAAATATCAGCATCAGCATCGGCAGATCATCTGCATTGTTTTTGATATCAGCATTAGCACCGGCAATAATCGATGCTGAATTTTAATTCTGACATTAAATACATAACGTGTCTTTTTTTTTAATTAAGCCCGCGCGCTTCTTACTTATTATACTGACAGTAAATATGTCATACAATGATCGCGATCGATCTCGTGATTGGTGATTGAAACTTTTACTCACAATATCCACATTCTAAATTCAAATCACTTTTAGTCCCTGAGGGATTAAAATAGGTAGTAGATTGTAGAACAAGGGCATAAAATGAGTCATTGTAGCCCGAGACGATTTTATCCACCCGAGTCGTAGGCGAGGGTGGGTGGATAGTAAGTTGAGGGGTACAATGACATGTTTATGCCAGTGTTTTACACTCTGCTTTTCACTTCGATTGCGAGAAAATTAAACAATTACTTCAAAATATAACCGAAAATTTAAATAAAATTTAAAGTTAAATTTAAATTAAAAATTAACTTTAATTCAAACATGTAACACAATGTTGAAAAATTAAAGAACTTAAATAATAGCCAATTCCCGCTAGTAAACTTTCTTTAAATTTTTACATTTCGATGGCTTCTTTATTCTGCCAAGTAATAAAAATAATTCGATGCGTTTTAATACTCGTAATAACCGGTTACTATTTTTATCTGGTTTTATGACTTTTGAGGTAGAAAACACAAGACAAATAAATTAAAGCAAATAAATAAATTATTGTAAGTTATTCTGTGAAGTGTGAACTTTTATTGAGTGTTGTTGGTTGTTGGGCCGAAGAATCTTTGTCTAAAAGAAAATTTTACTTTATGCTCTAGAACATAAAAAACCATTTTATGCAGCCTATAAACAACATAAAGACGTACTTTGCGAGCAAGAGAAGTAAAAAGGTATTTTGGTCCTGTGTACGGGGAACCAAGTAACTATTTTCGAATAGTTGTGATAAAAAACAATATTAATGTTTGATAATAATATTATAGTAAGATAATAATATGTTTTTTTATGTAATTTATTGATATCAGTATCAGCATCCTCTAACATTGATCTGAAAGAAATTATCATTGGCATTAGCATCTGCTGATGCAGTAAAAAACTAAATCAGCAACAAGCCTGGTTGCAACGTAGAACTCCAATGTTTCATCTTCCACCGTCGAGAAATCGGTCAGTCCGTTCTTAACCGACCCGACCGGAACGAGATGAGAAGGCCAATTCTTCTAATAAGCCACGACTGAACCGAAATTGAACCGCAGCTTTCGACCAATTAGAACGCCACTATCACGTCATCGAAATCGAACATTTGAAAGTAAATCTATACGTTTCGGTTGGTCGGTTGTAACGGCTTCGGTTCGTTTGGAATCTACATTAGTAGGTAAAGGGTCTTTCATTAAGCATTTCCTATCTTTAACTTTAAATAAAACAAAGTGTGTGTGTGTGATATCATTGATTTTTTGTATTCTTTTGAAAGACCTATCGATGCCATTATGCGTAGAATATAACATCGTTCAAATGTCCGCCGCGACTTCTCTGGGTGGCGCGCATCCGAGATGTCCAATTTTCCATGACTCTGGCGCATAAATCAGGCTGAATTTGACCGATGGCATGGGTTATGCTGTTGGCTTTGAGGGCCGCTGTTTTTTCTCCATGGGCAACTGAATCCCCAACCTTCAGAAATTTTTGGTTATGATGTATTTAGCGTCAAAGGTTTGCAAACCTTTCTCAATCCTACGTTTAAACATACGCGAAATATGGTATCTATCCTACTTCAAAATGTCCAACAGACCATTTTCATTTAACATTGGTTAGGTTAGGTTACCTTAGTACTATCAAATATACAAATGAAAAAAGTAGCGACGTGTCCGTTAGGTCAAGTTAGCTTTTGAAAGGTATAAAATTGTGAAAAATCAGCAATCAAATGAAAAGAGGTCCCGTTAGGTATACGATACGGTAACAGTCGAGGCAAATTACCAGACCAGTCTATGCAATTTATTTTACTACTCAACACGACTACTCAACAGTCTGCATGTATGTACCTACATACAAAATGCAGAGCATTTTCTTATTAGGCTGCTATGTAATCTTATCTGATAGCAGAAATGGTTATAATGCAAAAATAAACCGTTTTGATGTAATAAAAAACAAGCTTTTATTTAAATGCGCTAAAAAGAAAAAATAAACTTTTACTTATAACGTCATTTCACATTTGACACAATTTATATGTCATAAAAGCTTGTTGCGAGATTTGCTTGTGTGTAGTAACTTAAAAGTACTTAAAAGAGTACTTTTAATTACCTACTCGTATTTACTTAGTTTGACAATTGTAATGTATAAAATTATTCAAATCAAATTATTTATTTTACTTGTTTATCTATAAAAGTGAATCTCGCGACAAGCTTTTATGTCATATAAATTGTGCGTTACCCATGCACACGACCCTGGTACAGAGTCTCCCTCCGGTAAAAGAGTCTCCTCCGGTCCCTACGGTATAAAAAGTTATCGTATCTTTTATGAACGAGTGGGGTGATGAGTTACCCTCCTATCCTTCCGAAGGTTAATCTCTATATTAATGGGTTCAATAATAGCATCGCGAGCGGCTTGTTTGTAGTAACTTAAAAGTACTTAAAAGAGTACTTTTAATTACCTACTCGTATTTACTTAGTTTGACAATTGTAATGTATAAAATTATTCAAATCAAATTATTTATTTTACTTGTTTATCTACAAAAATAAATCTCGCGACAAGCTTATGTCATATAAATTGTGTCAAATGTGAAATGACGTTATAAGTAAAAGTTTTAGTGTAAAACTTTATTTTTTCTTTTTAGCGCATTTAATTAAAAGCTTGTTTTTAAAAAGTTTTTTTAAGTACATTTAATTTATGTTTTACTTTTTAGTTATCACTGGACACGTTTCTCAGTCTGTTAATCTCATTCAACGCATCATTTGGGTGCGGTTCATAATCAGATATCAGTGCAAACATTTGCATGCATGCAAACAACCCGTTCTAATCGTTAGCACTGCTCATGGACGTAAGCACTCAGATCAATTTTGAACCGAACTTTCGATCTGTGAGTCTGTCAAGTTGACAGTTAATGTAATTTGAAAAGAAAAATTGGAGGGAGACGTATTGTGCCTCCAGTATCTTTACAGAGCACTTCTCTAAGCACTTCAAAAATAAATTCGAACAAACTAAAATAAAAATAAAACTGGTGTTGACTTTGACATTGACAGTTCTGGAGACTGCACTACCTCTTTTCTGTTAGCACCATGAAGCAAATACTTTGTATTTGCTTCATGGTTAGCACTGTTAGCATCAATCGGTGACGTCATCAATTACGTCATACTGCATACAAAATGCGCACATGAGCAATTTTGGACCGATTGTTTGCGTGCAAATAGCGCACACGAGCGCTGACATCAAATTATGAACCGCACTCATTGTTGCAAGGTCGTTTGCCGGAACGTCTATACAGAATTTCAGCTCAATCGGTTATAGATATCTATTTCAAATTTGATTTTCAAGCTTTAGAAATCCGCCATATTGGATTAATAGTGACGTCACATTATTTTTCGAGTTACTCGTAGTAAGACCTTTTATTTGATACCCATATTGTAGGGGTGCATTCAAAATAATTGGTCCGCCATCTTGGATTTAGAAAGACGTCACACAGTCAACCATGCATTGTCATCCAAACTGAATGTGTATATAAAAATTCAGCTCGATCGGTTAAAGATATCTGCTTCGAAATTGAGTTGCAAGATTTCACCCGAACATACATACTTACATACTTACATACATTGCAAGTTAAATAAAGGCTTGTAAAAATACAATTTTAAAGTGAAATAGCACTAAACAAAAGAATTTATATAATGATTTCCCTTCAGCCATTGATTTATTGTTTCCTAGTAACAGATAAATATAATTTTATAAAAATTTTAAATTGAAATATCGAAATTCGCAAATTATGTTACATTAACTTCGCCCCGCTATCAACTATGTCATTTCCTTAATGAACTTTCATCCGTTATTGGTGTGGAACCGTCTCACGTGACTTGATAAAATTTCAACAGAACCATCCCCAGATGAAGTCCGGTCCGATCATGAAGTACTAATCATCGCGTTAAATGATTACCGTTACTGCGCAAAAATGACCACGGACAAAAAGTTGGTAAAAATATACCAATTCTACTTTACTGTCATCATAATACTGAATCTACTGCTTTCTCACTCAATCACCTCTGGCTCACTGGTATGTATGTAATGCCTTCGGCATAAAGTCCACTTCTGTATACAAAATATACTCAAAGTTTAACAAAGAATTACCTATAGTGCAGGATGAGCGGAACACATGAGCTACCCACAGTTTTTGGGAGGCGCAAAAGCCGCTCGCGATGCTTTTATTGAACCCATTAATATAGAGATTAACCTTCGGAAGGATAGGGGGGTAACTCATCACACCACTCGTTCATAAAAGATACGATAACTTTTTATACCGTAGGGACCGGAGGAGACTCTTTTACCGGAGGGTGACTCTGTACCAGGGTCGTGTGCATGGGTACCATCGTCTTACCTATTTCTGCCGCAAAGCAGCAGTGCTTGCATTGCTGTTCCGGTTTGAAGGGTAAGATATAGCACTGAAATTACTAAGTACCGTGAGTTCTATATCTGATGTCACAAGTTGGCAACGTATCACTGTAGTTCTTGTGGGGGTTGCAGTTTTACTGCGAATCTCACAAGAGCCACATGTATTATGGGTGACTGTTACCACTTACCATCAGGTGGGCAGTTTGCTTATTTGCCAACTTAGTAGCAATAAAAAAATATACGTTAATTGAGGGTTGTTGGGTTATTCTGTATTCTCTCATCTAAGCATACGTATTAGTAATTAGTAGCATATAGTACGGATTTGCGGATGGTCGTTAATCTTGCTATATTAACCTTGCTGGGGTGAACGATCACCCCACTATCCTTTTGCGTTTTTGTTTTTTTGAACCAGAAACCAGAAACCCGGAACCTTCTGGAAGTGAACCCCTTTAAAACTACAAAAACAAGCACGGTGCTCAAATGTGCTCAAGGAAAAAAAACTAAAATCTGTTTTTTTTTGTGTACTGCATTAAATGTTAAATATACAATATAGATATATGCGCAAAAACTAATTAAAATTGTTTTTCATACTTTGATTTGGAACCATTTTACTTGTCACGTTAAAAATAAATTATGGTTTTTGTATAGGTACAATATGATTTATTTCTGCAAATAAGTTGTGTGGTGATGGGTTACCCCGCCTATCCTGCCGAAGGTTAAGAAACATTAAGTGATCACAATTCACACGATATGCTAATGCTAAATTAGCTAGACTTAGTTATCAGATGTCATGTTTGGTAAAACAACATAATTTAGACTAAGATACCATATGTTTGGTAACAACATAATTGATTGAATAATGCTTTAGTGTATAAGTTATAACATTTATTGACATTTTAAGTGTATATAATTATGTAAGCATACTGATTATATTTTATAACTTTTAATGTTTATATGTAACAAAACCAAAATTGTAAATGGTGATTTAAAAGAGGGGATAATAAAAAATTGACCTTTCGAGTGTCTTCCTGTTCTTCTCGAGAAGACTCTTCCAATTTCCGAACAGGTATTGTAGAGTCAACTTTTTTTAATTCCTACTTGTATTTGCAGACATCTTGATTATATCCAGGATGTATGCACATACAAGGTTAATATGTTTCCTTTAAATTAGAATGTTTTGCTTTGTTTTAACGTCAATGTAAAGGTCTATGTTGAATAAAGATTTTTGAATTTGAATTTTGAGAGCGTGCACTTGGGCGTTACGTGAGCTAGAGCCGACCCGATCAAGTGATAGCCAATAATAGGCGAAGGTTCAGAACGAATTACCCAAAAACCTAGAAACTGATATATTTTTTAACTTTTTCTTATCTGATTAGAGTTTACATTACACGAAAATCGGCACTCCAAAAAACTGAGTGTGGTTTAAAATAGCAATCGTCAATTTATAGCTTAATCTGAACTAAGAAAAACTTTTAGGAGTAAATCTGGACCAAGAAAAGTAAGCTATCAACATAGCTTAATTTTTTTTTCAACATTTTAGCCTAATAATAGAGTTCTCTACCTGCTACAAATATAATCAAGTATAACTTACTTAAAATATGTATATAGTGCATTAGAATGTTTTCAAAAACATAAAATTCCTAAACAATAATCAACTTTTCAATCATAATATTAATTCACACCAATACATAGTTAAATTTAAGCATAATTATTTATTGTCAACAGATAATAGAAAAATATTTCAAATAGGTGAAGAAATCAAAATAGATATTTAAAAATAATTAAATAGTTACGTATACAAAGAGGTCGGTAATGGCCAGCCTCAGGCTGTAGGTACCTATGTTTGAACCACAACTTAAAAAAATCGCAACGCTAAGAATCCACAATCGCAAGGAGCCTACCTTCAATGTAAACATTAGTCTGCTTGCAAGATTCATCTTCAGGTTTCGTGCAGTATTCTTGTGAAGTTCCAGACCGGAGGGCGATCAACATCGCCACTACCCAACAACAACATTTTAGTGCAAAGCACCGGTGTCCCAGGAAAGGCATGTTCCCTCTGAAGGCTCTAAGCAGCGACTGCACTCACTGTACCGCCACCAGTTATCAGATCGATTTTAACGGAAAAAGTGAGAGCTAATTCTTTAGGTGTTCAATGGAAGAAAAAACGAATCACCGTGAAATGAAAGCGGCGGTCATAGACGAATAGGAAAATGCTGGTCGACGTCCAACTGTAAATAGCAAACAGTAAAGTGTCGTCTACATTTTTTCGCTTTCCAAGTGATTAGCTTATATCTCGTGATTCGTGAACGAATAATATGTGTCGTTGCTATGGTTTTTGGTCTCGAACGGAGTCAAGATAAAAGTCACACGCTTATTTTTTCCCAGTCGTTCCACAGAAAAAAGTACGTAAATGACGTTTTCTCTAAACATGCTACGATAGGTATACGACCAAATCTTTTAGAGCTTTTTTTGGAATAAATCGTGATTGCAGTACTGGGCTAGGTAGCGGCCAGCAATTTATTAACGCGGCCTTATTCACAAACCTTCGTAGCCGAGCCAAATCGATTCGACAAAAGGCGCATTCCATCTAAGCTCAGATTTGCAGCATTGTAAATAGCAAACAGTAAAGTGTCGTCTACATTTTTTCGCTTTCCAAGTGATTAGCTTATATCTCGTGATTCGTGAACGAATAATATGTGTCGTTGCTATGGTTTTTGGTCTCGAACGGAGTCAAGATAAAAGTCACACGCTTATTTTTTCCCAGTCGTTCCACAGAAAAAAGTACGTAAATAACGTTTTCTCTAAACATGCTACGATAGGTATACGACCAAATCTTTTAGAGCTTTTTTTGGAATAAATCGTGATTGCAGTACTGGGCTAGGTAGCGGCCAGCAATTTATTAACGCGGCCTTATTCACAAACCTTCGTAGCCGAGCCAAATCGATTCGACAAAAGGCGCATTCCATCTAAGCTCAGATTTGCAGCATTTTCAGCATTTTTAGCATCAGTGCGTTTCGTAATTTTTTACGTTATCCTCGTACGAAAGGTGTTTTATTTAAAAAATATCTTCATTTTTTGGGTTAGTTTCCCTTTGTGAAAAATGGCGCTTAAAAGAAACCCAATCCATGGTTAACTTTTTATGTTATCGTAAAAATAACGCTGAAGCTTAAATTAAATCCGGGAAATGCTATTCAGAACGCAAACTTCGGAACACCTTCTGAAAATCATTCCGAAGTCGTTATCTCATTAATAAGCGATATCATCATGTCTGGAATGAGCTTAAAATATTTGGAAAAGTTGTGGTCATCATTATAACATTTTAATACCTTATATTTGAACGAATATTAAAACACTGACCACATGCTCTATTTATTAAAAAAATACTAGATTATGTAGACTAATGTGCATGAGATTAAATTTGAAAAATGATTGTGTTTATCACTTTCGATAAAGTTCCTGGAAATGTTTCCGAAACCTAATTTCATTCGTTACGCTCGTCGACAAAAACTTTCCGAATCGAGGCGAAAACTTTTCGAATCGAGACAAAAAGTTCGATTCCGACGGAAAGGCTGCAGTTTCGAATGTTTGTGAATAAGGCTACGTAACTTGAAAATGGAACGAATTTCTTTAAATCCTGTACATGATTACTAAAAAGGTAACTCTTTCACCTAAGTTTAATTTAAATATCGAACTGGCACGACAAAAAAGTCCAGTAAAATAAGCCAAAAAAGGGCTCAACCTCGGAATGTGAGTTAACAAGCTGAGCCCTTCCTTTTGATATAAGAAGTAACGTGTCAAAAGTCACATTGGATGGGGTGAAATGATTTTTCTTAAATATCTCGCTTCCTGTCGCTCCTACCGCATTGGGACTCATTGTTAAAGTTGTTAATGATTGCATTAGATTCTACATATTTTTGTGCAAATTTTTTCATACGACATTTTTCCATACGTTCTCGCGATATAGCGCGGAGAGAGCGCAACGTTATTAAATAATCAATGTGTCCATCATTTCTAGCGATGCTTGCAGTTCACAGAATTCACATTCTTAGTGACTTATATATTAATTATTATTACCTATTAGAATTATTATCCTTGTGACTTAGTGACTTATTCTACAGACTTATCTATTAAAATCATTTATTCTTATACTGTCTATAATTATTTCAATTTTAAACGCTGAGTAATGATAAATAATATTGTAATAAATAGAACTTAAGAGTTTGAAAAATTTTTCCCATTACTTTCTATAATCTGTTATTTTCAAAAGCGTGTCTATTTGTTTCTAACTCTATGATTACAAATTTTTTATTGGAAACTGACCAATCAGCGACGGCCTTATAATCTAACGACCAGTGATATTCTCAATATATCATTTCCATACAATATTACTATAGTGACCCCGTGAAATCACAATTACCTACACTAAAAATAGACCGTTTGGACCGAATGGAGCCGATAATTTTACTAGTTAAATTATAATATATCATTTATATCACGACTTTGACAATATACCTGCGACATTATATATACTTATGTTATAATTACTAATAATAAAAAGCTGAAGAGTTTGTTTGATTGTTTGTTTCAAAATTTTGAGACAACTATGTCTGACATTTTTTTGAGACAACTATGTCTGACATTTTTTTTTACATGATGACAAGATTTTTTGACATGAACTCACAGTTCGCGGGCACAGCTTATAATAATAAAATATAATTTTAGAACTGTGCTTTATATTTGTGAAATGGATAAGTACTTACTTGTCTAGTACTTGTAATTTTTTTTAGTTCAAAATTCCTTGGACCTAGGAAATTATTCCTAGCCTTGTTATAAGCTTTTATTACAAGCTTTTTTATTTATTTATTCCAACCTTTTATTTACTTTCACCTGTCCCGTGTTTGTGATGAAATCTTGCAAGTTAAATTTGACCCATTTCCCGGTTTTCGATTGAGCTGAAATTTCGCATGGATATTGGATATGTATGTCGCGTAAATCTTGCAAGTTAAAGACCCACTTCCCGATTTCCGAATGAGCTAAACATTTTGCATGCATATGTATATCGCGTTACAATGCAATATTATGATGACATGGGGCTGATCTGATGTTGTAGCTGGAAAGTGGCTATAGGAACTCCTTAATAAAAATACACAACTCCATTGAGTATGGGCTCATTTGATTCGTATTGATGAGTACTTTGATCCTATGTAATAAAAATTAAAGCTTGTTTAATAATAGCTTTTTTTATATTAATTTATTTTTTATTTACCTTTGCCTTTCCGGGGTCCCGGTGTCTGCAATGAAATCTTGCAAGTTAAAGACCCACTTACTGAATTCCGATTGAGCTGAAAATTTTGCATGCATATGTATAGCGCGTGACAATGCAATATTACGATGACGTGGAGCTGATCAAATGCTGGAGCTGGTAAGTGGCCATAGGAACTAATACCCACAACCTCATCAAGTTTTGGCTCGTTTGATTCGTACTGGGTATTACAAGCTTGTAAATAAAAGTTTGAAAAAAACAGGATAATTTATTAAAAAAGGCACTTGCCTTTAAATCGGGAGGTGGGGTTCGAGACCGCCATGTGAGACCTACCAAAGTGTTTTTCGTTTTCGAATGTCATGTGTACATTTTGTCTGACGCTCCACGGTGAAGGAGAACATCGTGAGGCAATCTGCATACAGTTTTATGAAGAAATTCAAAGGATTATGTGAAATTGTGAAGTCGATCAATCCGCACTGGGCTAGCGTGGTTGGAAAACACCCTAACTTAGGGTAGGCTCGAGCCGCCGCGGGAGGAGGGGAAGTGCCCCGCGTTAAAAATAGATCCCAGCCCCAAGGCACCTAGTGCCGGGACGTCTCGGGGTGAAGAGCGGCGCACAGCATCTGCACCGCTGGCAAAGCAGCGGAGCCTTTGGCGTAGCGCGAGTCTGGCAACTGACCACTCATGGTCAGGGGGTCAACGGGAACTAGGCCTCGCTGTTGTCCCCTTCCCCCTGTCCTGTGACGGACGGAGGAGCTGCGTCCCGGTTTTTATTGGGTAGGCCTGGGCCGAATCCGGTCCGGGGAGTCCCACATACCCTCGTGGTTTGGCTCGGCCACGAGGGATGCGTAAAGCATTTTAACCCTCCCAAAATAAAAAAAGGGAAGGCTCGAGCCCCTAGATGGGGACGTATATGAGCTGTTTTGATGATGACGATGAATATGATGATTTTAACCTACATTCAAAATTAATTTTATTTCGTAATTACCCCTGGAGAAGAACAAAAAAATTTTTTTTTAACCGACTTAAAAAAAAGAAGGTTATCAATTCGACCCGTATGTATGTAATATTTCCAGAACTGCCCAGTTTTCGTATATTATTATGTTAGTCTATATCAGCGTCTGAACAAAATGAAATGTGCCAAATTTCAAAAGTGTAGTATGTATGTTTTTATGTTTGTGTTCGCATATCTCCGGAACTACAAGTCCGATTTTAGTTGTACTAGGTATTGTTCAACTTAGAGAATACTGCATATTTCATCAAAATCGGTTCAGTAGTTTTTGAGATAGGGAATTTTACCAGACTTTTTAACCGATTTCAAAAAAAAGTTACTAATAAAAATTATTTTACAAAAAATAATAACCACCTTAAAAAAAGTTAAAAATAATATAAAAATAGGCACAGATAACATCACACTTCTATATTGAAGTCGATGACAAATTTTAAGATTTTCTAGGGGATCATCGTTTGGCACCGACTGCGATATATAAAGTGTGATGTTGTCTGTGCCTATTCTTATATTATTTTTAACTTTTTTGAAGTCGGTTTTTACTTTTTGTGAAATATTTTTTTTTACACTGCGGACCGACCACACACCTGGCCATACGCGAATAGAGTATGCTCTTCGGACGGAGATAAAATTGGCTTAGCCTTGGGCAGACTTGAATGACATATACCACTACTTTATCACCTTGGTGCTTAATCTTATATTAAAGTCTCGTCGTAATACAGTAACGGGTGACACTTTCAACAAAAATTTTAAAATCGCTATCGTCTGCAATCGGTTCAGTAACAACAAAGAAATAAGAGGTACCAGTGAAAGTGATACAATTCATTTGTAGGGCAATGGCCACGGTTCATTGCCACTGCTTTGTAACCAAGAAATCTGGTGGCTAATTTTGACTGTAATGTCGTTTGTAAAGTGTAAATGTGCTCTTTAAAATCGGCTATTTTTGTAAGATTGTGTTTAAATATATCACTAAAATATTTTAATTAAATCTTAATATGGCTACTTATCGTGATTCATGAAATGACGATAATTATCATTTATAGAAATAAAATAATATAGTTGAATATTTTTCGAAAGCTATTTGTCTGGTGCTGAGAATGTACCCACTGTCTGCTGTACGAGTATTTTTTAACAGACTTCAAAAAAGAAGGAGGTTCTGAACTCAATGCCTATGTTTTTTTTGTGTGTATGTTGTAGCTATCGTAAAGTAGTGTGACTAATATTAGGTAATCTTTGTAAGGTTGATGTATTTAAAATTTCACCGTTTAGGTATTTTTAACCGACTTTGAAAAGGAGGAGGTTCTCAATTCGATGCGTATGTTTTTTTTGTGTGTATGTTACGCGATTACTCCGCCAATTGTAGACCGATTTTCAAAATTCTTTTTGTATTTGATAGAGCAGCTACTCACCGCCGTGGCGCTAATAAATTTGCCATACAAACTCCTCGATTCAGATTTCGATTCGATTTTCGATTCTCCTGCGTGCTAGCCCCACAGCTCACCTTCGGTGAGTACGTACATATGTTCGGTGAGTTATAATGAGCCGATATTAAATTCACTTGACAGTACGTGTGATCGAAGCTTCTTTGTTCGGTTAATACCTGCACTATGCGGTAAGAGAGGCTTCTATACTGATGGCTTAACCACTCCTCCAATACAGGACGCACACCTTACTATGTCGTCCGATGGTCGGTGAAGTCCAGCCTCTTTCCATTGGCTCTGCTCCTGCGCCTAGGTGCGACCTATGCACGTATAATGTAACTAGTCTATCCTCTTGATTTATTGCTGCAACTGGATGTTTATTGTACGCTAAGCAAAATGTAACCCTGTACCTATTGGTAATTTGTGCATATTGCTATAGTTATTTATCTTCTTAATGTCAAAAATACCACTACTTACTATCATTAGTAATAATTATAATAATACACTATTATTAGGCCTCCAATTAAAAAATACATAGCATATCGAAGGGAAAAGATTTACAAGGATTTAAAAGGCTAATTTACAATGAAATTGTAAGTTTAAATCAAAATTCAAGTTTGTATTTAATAATATTTTTTTATTTCTATTGATTGAAATGTAACCCAGTGATCATCATCATTAATTCTTTGGGTTATGTCGGTGACTCTAGTTCTTCTACGGATCTCTTCATTTCTGCTGAGATCGCGTAGAGAAACCCCGAGTATAGGGCTATACTCGGGGTTTCTCTACGCGATCTCAGAGAGGAGAGGGCTCTCCATTGCTCTTTGCGTGACATTGAGCCTTCCGATGAGACCCATTGTAAACGGCCACGTCTTAGTTCCGTACCTACGTCATCACTGGCAACACTTTCGTCTTAAGACACTGCGGTAGACTGGCCGAGAATATGCTGCGTAGCTTCCCGAACGCTGCCCAGCCGAGTTGGATTCGTCGATTTACCTCTTTCTGGAAGTTGGACTTACCGAGCCATTTGCCCCAAGTAAACATATTTGTCAACAACTTCCAGTGTAGAGCTACATGGGAATTCGCCATGATTTTGGTCTTGTCCATGTTCATTTTAAGACCCACTTTTTGGGAAACTTCTATACAGAGGTCTTCGAGCATTGTGCCTAGATCTTCCACGGTCTCAGCCATGACTACGATATCATCGGCAAAACGAATGTGAGTCATGTACTCGCCGTTTATGTCGATGCAGAGACCTCTCCAGTTCAAAAGCTTAAATACATCCTTCAGCGCAGCTGCGAACAGCTTCGGCGATATAACGTCACCCAGTCTCTCACCTCGCTGAAGTCGTATTGGTTTCGAGTTCTGGTCCTGAAGGCGGACTGACATAGTGGCGTTTTCGTATAATGACTTTAACACTTGGATGTACCGGTAGTCTATTTGGCACCTCTGGAGTAACCTAAGCACGGAACAGGTCTGGACAGAATCGAAGGCTTTCTTATTGTCCACAAACACCAAGCATAGTGGCAGGTTATACTCTTCGGTCTTCTGTATAACTGGCCACAGCGTATGAATATACGCTACTATAGCCTATAGTACTATAGCCTTTACGGAATCCGGCTTGTTTGGAACCCAGTGATGGTAGATAATTATTTCTGTTTTACTACCACAGTAAAAAGGACAAATTTTAATTACCCTTTTAAAACCTTATTGCTGCACTAGTAAGAAAAGAAGTAATATTAACAATATAAGTAGTAGCATTGGTGTACGACTAATACTGATATATGTATCTAACATATGTAAAACAAAAAAATGTAAAAAAATGGGTGCAATAGGGCTGTCTGTGTAACAAACAACTACACGAACCGTAGATGAAAGCCTTTCTGCTATTCACTTACTATTCAATCAGTGAAACTATAGTAGACCTCCCTGGTTCCGAGGTCAATTTACAAAGCTTCAATTGGGGTTTGGTAATATAGAATTAGACATGAAATTCAAGGGTATGATTATAGGATTATTCACAATAAAAGGAATAAAGGACGCCACACAGAAACGTGTTGTGTTATGAATGACACGTGGCACCATCTTAATACTGACAAGGTGTCGATTCAGATGCACAACTTAATTAAACTACGTCTGTGATTAAACTGAACTTATTTGACAAGTCTAAAAATAAAGACGTCCTTTACAGAAAAAAAGATGGGGATAGTTTTAATCCTGTCGAATAATAGTTTAGTTAAATTAACCATTGTTCTATTTATCTGGAGAAGCATAATATAGTGGGATACTATTTCCGTAATACGATAGCATGTAATTCCACCATTCTTTGACAACCTTGCATAAAGGCCTATAGATTTCAAGTATCTATAGGTAGTATTTTATTATCTGTCCTTTAGGCCAGTAATGAGAATATATCTACCTAACAAAATAGATAATATCATTTTCCATTGAGACGAGCGGATGGACGAATGAACAAATGCAGCAATTGGGATGATGACTGAATTCTAATTTTTACGTCTTGTCATTAAATATTAAAATACCGTGGAAAAAGATGTGAAAAGATTTTAAGTTATTAATTTGAAGGCGATTAGATAGAGAGATCCGACATCAACCGTGACGTCATTGTTGAGTACGGCCATATAAACCCCTTGTAAATTGCCGTTTTGCTAGAAAGAGATGGAGAAAAATCTTTAATACCTTATATCTTGGTTGTTTTTATAGTTATTCGAAAACAGTTTTTTTTCTTTCTGTTTATTATATGAATGAGCTACTATTAAAGCAAAAAAAAAATTTTTGTCATCTAGCCTATTCAAACAAAATCTTGCCATTTAAGCGTTCCGTAATCAACAAGGAACCCTTAGTTTCGCCATGTCTGTCTGTCCGTCTCCCTGTCTGTCTATCTGTCCGTTGTCGGCTCAGAAACTTTGGGTACTAGAGAGATTTAATTATGTATTAAAATAAAATTTTATTACATACTTACCCCCTGTGTCTTCAAAAATATTGTGGACGTGTGATGCGATTCAGCGATCTTTTGATGAACTATTAAGTTTTGTTAATGATGTGTACCGCACCATTGCCAGCATTCACAGTAGTAAGTAAAGGACACAGATAATATAATACTACAGTAGTAGAGGATGATTAATCGAAATAGGTAGGTAGGGAGAAGTCAAAAACTATGAGAGATAGCGAAATCTGTTCTTAGGAACCATAGCATCGATTTTAGGTTTCATAATAATGGTATTCAAATTTTTTAAACGCTCATACATAACCGGGAATCGAACCTGATCAAAATCTCTGTAAACAATATTATAAATTCTACAAGTTTTTACGTTGTTATTGTAAATGGTAGGTCACAAGGAACACATTTTTAAATTGACATTTCAATGCATTTTAAATAGAACCTTGTTAAAATAATTTAAAGAAAAAGTCAAAAATAAGATTTTATTTAAGTAAATGTTCAAAATGATAGCCATTTTGGTTTAATGTTGATTGTCATCATATTGATGACATTTTGATGTCATTAGACGACATTTTGCAAATTAAGTATTTAAATTGTGGGCATTTCAGTCTAATATTTACACAAGATTTTAAAGCAAAATTTGGTTCTTATACTCACCGGATCAACAATACAAATAAATACTACACGTGATTACTCACATAATTTTGACTTCGCTATCTCTCATCGTTTCTGACTACTCCCTCTACCGACCCATTTGGATTGGTATAACGAAATTAAAATATTATAATCAATTTAATTAGTTAAGTAGGGTGGGGTAGTAACTATCACAATTAGAACTTATAAAATGTACAAATGGTGAAGAAAAATTTCGTACAAATTCCATTGAAAATTTGTTAGATAAAGTTGTTGGTTAAGTAAAACAGTCAATACTTATTTAGTAACGAATCATGTGAAATTATTAAAAAAACTATAATAGCCTTAATAGTGATAATATTACGGAACCCTACATTGCGAGTGACCCGACACGCACTTCGCCGGTGTTTTGTAGAAAATGCAAAAATATTAGTGACGTATTATGATTGATTACTACATACTAAGATAACTCCTCAACTAGCACCATAGTAGAAAAAAAGTATCAGTCAATGGCAATCATCATTATGTTATCATTATTAAAAACTAATGCAAATGTATTTGAATGAAATCAAATCACATTGGGTATAACTTTTATGTTAATATGTATTTTTTAATTAGCCGTTTATTGGCAGTAAGCATTGATTTACTACCAAACGTTTGGTAGTAAATCAATAAGGCATACTCAATTTTTACTTTTGAGTTCTGCTTCCAATTGACGACTCTGTAACAATACAGGGAGAAAAAAATAGCCCTTGCTGGTTTTCTTGCTGGTTCTTTCCAGTAGAAGGTCTCCCGCCGTAGACTTGTGAACCAATGGCGTAGCTTCTTTGACGTTCAAAAGTGATTGTAAAATCCCAATTGAATAAAGGATATTGAATTTGAATTTGAATCAATCATAATATTCTTTGGGTATAAAGCAACCCATAGCAGGCAATTCAGCTGTTTGTATGTGCATGATTTCGTAAGTAATAAAGTTTAAATTGTTCATTGTTGTTGTCAAAATTAGTTTGTTTATAAGTTTTTAAATCAATTGTGTCAATGCAATTGCTTGTAAAGTAGTATTTATTTGTGTATAGATATTAACCGAAAGTCACCCTCTTTACAGGACTGTGCAGTAAAACACAATGGAAATCCTTAATTTCACGCGTGCAGTAAAGTTTTTTATTATAATACATTACGATATAAGTGCGGTATGTTGGTTATAACTGGCGAGGCGAAATTTCTACCCGAGCCGAAGGCGAGGGCCTAATAGAGCCGAGTGTGTATAACCAATATACGCACGTATATCATATGACATTTTTCAACACACTTGCGAGGAAATATACCTAATAAACTGAATTTTTTGATTAAATGACACAAACCATTGTTAATTTGTAGACGAACTAAATGATGGTGTGAAAATAATCATTTGAAAAATCATATATTTCGTTGATGTCTTTTATATTAACTCTAGCTTTTAAAAAAATATAGTACATTACTGGCGCGGCCGGCAAGTGCAGCATTGCCGGACTCTGTGATTCGTGCCTCGGCTATAATAATACACGCGTGTTTTATGAGCTGCTTAATGTATCTAAATCCACCATCTAAATCCAGATCCACTTTACGAGCAAGTGTGTTGAAAAAAATCTTATATCTTGCACCACGCCGTCCATGCAGCATGGAGTGCATGCAGTAGAATTAAATAAGGCGGAAAAAATTTTTGTTCACTAATAAACTCACTTTATATCGTTATTATAAGTTTATTCGCTAATAAAACCATACGATATAATATAAAATTATTTTTTGTTTCATGAAATAAATTTTCTTACCAATAGCACAATATACTCGTAAAGATATCATTCTCTATATTGTGCCAATAGTTTTCTTTTATTTACTCGCAAAAGCATTGAAAAATGTTTTATGATACGTGAGCATAAAATGTCTTTCCGAATGCGTGCCACTGAAAACACTCGTTGGTGGCACTTATTCTGTAAAGACCTAATTTCTGCACATGTTTGATAAATATCTATTATTTATTCAAAAAAATTTTGTTTCTCTGCTCACAACCTAGCGGAGTAGGATATATTCTTATAATCTGCCCCCTAACCATGATCACTCAAAACAATATTAAAACCGCACTGAGAGCGGGATGACGCTATACGCAGCAAGAGCGGTGTCTCTGTTTCAATATTGTTTTAACCTTGCTATAGGCGATCATGGTACGGCCCCAGATCACAGTGGGCGATTTAAAGGCGCAAGACACAAAAAAATAGCTCCCGTGATAAATATAGGTTCCTACAACTTTTTTTAATCTATTTAAGTAATACTAGACTATTTAAAATTGTATTGTATCATAAGTATCAAAACTATTTAGCAACATACCTTTTTATAAATAACTCTAATAAGTAGGTATAGATAAATAATATACATAATCATATAAATATATTAATTATTGTTTTTGTCTTAACTAATAATATCATATTGTGGTAAAGAAAATAGCTTTAATTTATGAAACCATGTCAGCTATATTGTGATATGCTCGGGGCACATGTAAAGCTTCCGTTCAACAGTAAATTGAAATCCAATTTAAGTAATACGATTAAAAGTGCGACTCTAATAGACACAGGCAGACCACATTCCGACGGCCGGCTACTGGCACAATACGTTTTCTGCTTACATTGAACAAACTTTAAAGCAATGCCTAAAGAAGATCCCGAGACCACAGCGTTGAAAAAAGAGTTGACAGATCTGATCGCCAATGTAAAGGTAAATTGATATTCTCAAATTAAATCGGAGAAGACTGTGTGTCGTTAATAAACTGACTAGCCAAAATAATTAGCCACTTGCAATGTGAAAATAAATACTTTAAGGCATAGAGATAAAGGAAAAGTTAATGGTTTAATGTAGTAAAGAAATTCTAACATAAATTAACTATTTCAGGCTGAACAAGAAAAGGGTGCTGACGCGAAACTCGCTGAAAAATGCGGTGACATGTCTGATGTCCCTAAAATAAGACTTACTACCAAGAAAACATTAAAAGGACATATCAATAAAGTTAATTCCGTTCACTACAGTGGAGATTCCAGGTGTGTAGTGTAGATTTTTGGTGTATTAACTAATTGTGACTGATGCTGCGAATTGAATCACTATGATAATTTTCAATTTCAGACCGATATTGTAATATTTTTGCTTATATTTAAAGGAGGTAGAATGCATATTGTGTCTTATTCCATCTGTATTTAAAATATAATTCAATACTATTCAAGGAATGAATGGCATTAAATTGGGCAAAACCTTTATTTTAATTTACCAATTATCGATGTCTCATATACGTATCGTTGTTGTTTTTTTTTTAACTTTGAGAATATTAAGGGTTCTCCCTTTATTAATTATCTTACTTTGTTCTCAATACCATGGATCCTCTCTGTTAATTCGATTATTTTCTCATTACGATGATTATAATATGTGACTATTATATTAATACTTACTTGCGAACGACATTTTTAGATACCAAGCGCTAAGTGAGCTATAATGCCCTCGGATGTTTGGTGCACGAGCGCTTGGCACTAATAGCCCAAGGGCATTAACAGCTCACTAACGAGGTGCGTAATCTACTTTTCTTTCAACTACATGTATTAAAAATAAATAAAAAACTGAAGTTGTCTGTAATAAGCCGAAGGTGGTGCCTGATGAGGTGGAAATTTCTTATTTCTTACCGTTAACCTGAATATTTGTGTACCAAAATAACACCACTTTCTTTGGACCAGTATTCACTCGAATACAATTTTTGAATTATTAAAATACATATAAGCTAACCGTCGCCATTTGTAGGCAATTGCCTCACTTTTTTTAATAACATTGGCTTAGTATGGTCCTATATAACTTGTTTTGCGCATGTGTAGTACTCGTGTTTTTTGTGAAATCTTATACAGCTTCATCCTATACAGCCACTCAAACCTTTAAGGAAAAATGCCATTTTGTATGAATCTTATTGTGACTTCTTGGTAAAATAGAAAAAACACAACAGGGCGGCATTAATATTGAACAGGTCATTAATGAAATTTCATATAACATTACTGCCCTCGAGTTTCCCCGGGTAGTAATGTATAACTTAGTGTGGCTTTTTTCTAGTGATTAAGAATAAAATTAATGAGTAGTTGGAAGAAAAATTATTTTTGTAAATGATTCACCGAATTTTTGCTATATTATTTCTTTTAATGCTACCACGCCAACGCAAAAAACATCATTTGAACTGATATTTAATGAAATTAAGCAATATACTATGGCACTTATTCGTGGGCGGGGCCAGGATTATTTTCAGGGAGGTAATCTGCATCTACACATAAGTACTATTAACCAATATAAAATGATGTCGTCTATACTCGTAATTGGAGTAGCACCTATCTAACAACTAATTACTTTGTGTTTTTTAATTATAAAATGAAGGAAACTCTGTTGATGGTCCAATAAATAAATAAATATAGCCTATGTCACTCCCACGATCTTCACGAATGTAACAACACGTCTTTTGCTGAAATCCGTCAAGCCCTTTGGGCTGTAGCGCGTGCTATCGAAATGGTCTTACATACATACACTGGAAAAACATTATCCTTCCGCTGGTGTACTCGGGTAAAAAATATATAATCTTTTCTATGTATCTTCTTTCCTGACAGGGAGAGACCCCTTGCACCCCCTGCCGGCGCCCATGCACTCATTACTCGCCAGCTGTGCCCGCGACTTCGTTCGCGTGGATGTCCGAAAATAACAATATCGTGATGTTATATAGCCTAAAGCCTTCGTCGATAAATGGACTATCCAACACAAATAGTAGATTAGTAGCTAAGGGCTGTAAGGCATCAATTGCGGCCCGAGATAATTCCTAATTATTCCTAATAATTAATTAATATTAATTTAAAATAGATAATTCCTAATTCCCGAGCTAATTCCTCGCTGCGCTCGTGCGCCTATATTTCGAGGGTGCAATTGGTGCTTACACCCGAGCTAACTACTCTGCTTTACATCTCTCATGTTCGGTAAGTAGGTCCTTATTACCCCCAAATGGGGTTTGTAGGTGACCAATTAGCGCTCTAGGGTAATAATGTAGCTTGGAAAGCCCTAGGGCGGTAAGTAATTAAAAAAACACTTCACTATTTCAAAAAGTTCGCGTACATCTAACCATCATACTGGCAATAAATTACTTACAGCCCTAGGGCTTTTCTAGCTACATTATTACCCTAGAGCGCTAATTGGTCACCTACAAGCCCCATTTGGGGGTAATAAGGACCTACTTACCGAACATGAGAGATGTAAAAGAATTTTTCAATTCGAACCGTTAGTTCCTGAGATTAGCGCGTTCAAACGTTTACTGCTACGAATGTTCAAAAAGTAACAATACTTCTTATAATGCGCGACAAAGCCGAACGTGACGAAATTTGACGTCAGTCAAGTAGTCTACGCAGTCCGAGTAGATTGCAAGTGCATTTGAAGTTCAAAATTCAAATGTTTGATGTGATCCCCTGAATAAAGAAGAATTATAATTTGACAATGGATAAATAATTGACGCATTGATTGAATTGTATAAGGCTTAAAAGCAGATTCTCAGCAGTCGCATAACTCATGAATAACGCCTTTGGAGTACAACTTTATAGGCTGCATTCTGCATTGAACTGTTTTCTGCAGGCACTGCGTGACCGGGTCGCTGGATGGCAAACTAATCATATGGGACACGTGGAGCGGGAATAAAGTTCAGGTGATCCCGCTACGCTCGGCTTGGGTTATGAGTGTAGCCTTCGCACCTTCAGGAAACTTTGTTGGTGAGTTCCGCTTTTAGTTTCCTAAGCGACAACAAGTTGCTTAATTTCCTCAACGTCATCATCACAGCTCATGTACGTCTCTACCGAGAGGCTCGAGCCTACCCTAAGTTAGGGTGTTTAGAATTTAGTCAACCACGCTGATCCTGGCCTTTGAAGTTCTTCGCAGATGTATTCAGGTTGCCTCGCGATGTTTTCCTTCGTCGTAGGAGCGTCAGACAAATGTGACATGACGATATATCACCCAGGAGAATGAAGGAAATAAATAAGTAGATTAAAATCATATGGAATTTGATTAGCCAGGTGATTTTTTACAAGGTGATTTAGTACAGAAGATTGTGGAATTCCATCATCCGGGTGGGTGACATAACCCAGGAGGTCAAAGTGGAATAATCCGAGTAATCCTAATATACGCGGAATGTGCATTATTGCAATCAGATAAAGAACTGCAATGCATAGGAATGATATTACCATATCACGTGATTTAAGTCAATGTTTGTACTAACTATTCGAAAAGTAGGCATAATGAGAAAGTTGGCAAAGGCCTCACAGATCATTATATCACGCATTTATAGTTATGCTTAGGTATTCTTTATTTTTAGTGGCTCTGTTTCCCTAGTTCGAAATGACCGATACATTGAACTGACACCAAAGTTTCCAAAATAACAAGATTTCAGCATAAATCATGAGCAACTTCTGCTCAAAATTAATATAGCGTAGGGATCGGCAACCTGTTCATGCTCTATGCTCCTATTGAAACGCATAACGTTTTTCGTCATAAATTAAAAATGCATAATGTTAATAATTGTCCCTTGCCATAAGTCTTTATATCATAACTTCATAACGTATAATATTATAAGGCCGAAATATGTAAGGCATAAACATGAAAAGGCATAATTTAAATAAGCATAAATAACAAAAAGCATAATTTATGATTGCCATAATATTTCAAAGGCATAATATTCAAAAGACATATATTTCAAAAGCATAACTGACAAAATCCATAAATCCATAACGAAATTATTGACCATAATTTCAAAAAGCAAACATTTTCTATTCATAACAGATTAATATTATTTTCTTATGTTTAAGTTATATTTACTATAGTTTTTTTTTGTTTTTGAACCTTATTTATTAAGAAATAGTTTACTAAATAAAAAAAACGATTATTGTATAGAAATCACGTCATAATATTAATATATTATATCATGTATAATTATTAATATTATGACGTGCATTAACATGTATGCAGCCATGCAGCAGGCATGCAGCATGCAGAAGAATGCATGCAGGCACGCAAGCTGGCATGCGAGCAGGCAGACCTCACCACCGCAGCCTCGGCTTGATGGCCGGCTTCGCCAGCCATGCCTCAGCCGCGGCGGCTCGCTCATAGCCACCAGCCCCCCTAGACAAGATGTCTTTCGATAATCGCTAACGCAATCGCTAAATGGACAATGTATGAGGTTTGACAATTGCGCTCGAAAGCTAAGCGAGGGCTTATGTCAAATCGCATACATTTTCCTTCTAGCGATTATCGAAATGCATCTTGTCTAGGGGGGCTGCTCCTCAGCATGCGGGGCGCTTCACCCCTCCGTGCCTTCGCTATTTTGAATAACACTAGGGGTAGGGCAGACAAGACTACGTGGTGTCGGTGTTGACTGAGTCGGTTTTAAATAGCACTAGTTTTTTTTAATAATTAGTAATCCTCGTATAGAGAAAAACACATTCCAGAGTATATCAAAGAAGATTTATGTATACCTATTTACAGTTATTATTCTTTATAAAACTATGTTTTTAGTGAGTTATGCATAGTTATATTATGTCAAACAAAATTATGGATATTAATAGTTATGCGTAGTAAAATTATGCCAAAGCAAATTATACATTTACGGCCTTATTAATAAAAATGTTACTCCTTGGATCATCCTTGGATTAGTTACTCCGTGTTTTGTCTTATTTTGACATATGGCAGCCGACGTGCGGAAACAAGACAAAACACGGAGTAACTAATCCGATGATGATCCAAGGAGTAAAATTTTTATTAATAAGGCCGTTAAGGATTATGATTTTTAATATTATGCCTTTCGACAGCTCTGCACTATAATGATTATGCCTATTGATATGTTATGCCAAATATTATGTTTTTTTTTATTTTTATGCCATAATGATGTATGCCAATCAAAATTATGACAATCAACAGTATGCGTTACAAAGTGTCACCCTGTTCTCCATCTACTTATAGCCTGTGGTGGCATGGACAACATGTGCACGGTGTACGATGTCAACAACCGCGACTCTACCGGCGCAGCCAAGATGGTGCGCGAGCTGGCCGGCTACGAGGGGTTTCTCAGTAGCTGCCGCTTTCTCGACGATACACATATTCTCACTGGATCGGGTGACATGAAAATGTGATAAGTTCTATCTAGTCCACACATACTTATCAATGATATCAGCTCATCGGTTTAGATCTGATCTGAGTAGCCTATGCTTTTTCACACAGTGTCAGAGCTGACTTAGAGGTAGAGCGTAATAAGCACAGTTCCAGCTAAAACAAATGTAGAGAAGAGATTAATGATGATTTTTAAAATAAGATAGTGTAACTATCGTAAAGTAGTGTGACTAATATTAGGTAATCTTTGTAAGGTTGATGTATTTAAAATTTCACCGTTTAGGTTTTTTTAACCGACTTTGAAAAGGAGGAGGTTCTCAATTCGATGCGTATGTTTTTTTTGTATGTATGTTACGCGATTACGCCGCCAATTGTGGACCGATTTTCAAAATTCTTTTTGTATTCAGTAGAGTATACTCCAAGGGTGGTCCCATGGTCACCAAAGTTAGGATCTGATGATGGAATCCCATGAAAATCGTGAAAAACCCTTAAATTTTAAGGTGTGTCCAACGTGTTTTGTGTGTATGTTACGCGATTACTCCGCCAATTTATATTTTCCAGTACGAAAAATAATTTTATAGCCTATGTTAATCAGTAATAATGTAACGGTCCAATGGTGAAAGAATTTTTGAAATCGGTCTAGTAATTTTTGAGTTTATTTGTTACATATAATACGTACATACAAATCTTTCCTCTTTATTATAATAGTGTAGATAGATATTAAGTTAAGAATTATAGGAGACAACATTCCGATACATCAATATATATTTTTTATATAAGTTAGTAGTAAGTACGTCTTTCAGGCTGCGGGAACCACATAAGGCACTAGCTGGAAATCGACGCGGTAGCATTGTCGAGCTAGGAGCTTATTGAACACCACACATGCAATTCGCCCATCACTTGTGTTATTTTTATGATTTCCTTTTTTACTTATATGTAGTGTTTGTTTGTGTGTGTGTGTGTGTTTCAATAAATTATTTCTATTCTATTCTATACAATCTGTGACTCGTTGTTGCTCTAAAGCGCAAAACACACTAAAGCCATCGAGAAGCTGACACAAGCTGGCGGTCTGAAGTAAAGGATCATGGGCGAATATGTATGTATGAATGTAATGTATGTATTTATATTGGGGTCATATCTTGCGAGTTAAATTTGACCCACTTGCCAGTGTTCGATTAAGCTGATATTTGGAAAACACTTTAGTTCTGATGACAATGCAATTATGCATACCTAATTAGTATCATTGTAAATCCAAAATAGCCGCTGCAACAAAATGGCGGAAACATATTTTTGTGGGATCCTCGCAATATGGGTATTAAATAAAAGGGCTTGACTTGCAGAAATCCAAGATAGCCGCGGCGAAAAAATGTCAGATAGCATATTTTTGTACAACCACCCTAATATGGGTATCAAATGAAAGGGCTTAGCTAATAAAAAATAGTACACAATGAAAAAAAAAAACGAAATAGCCGCCACCATAAAATGAAAAAAATTTAAGTAAATTAATATAGTAAAAAGAAAAAAATAATAAAAACAAGGTTCTATTTTAATGCTCTAAAAAAAGGAAAATAAACTTTAAGTTATTTGCCTGGCGTCAAGCGTTCGTCACAAAACTTCTGCGCTCAATTTCTACCAATATTCGGTTCGTTTTCGATGGAAATCAATAAAATAACACAAGGAATATTAGCATCATTTTGATTTTCATGTATGTATGTACAACTTTATTGCATTGCAATAGAAATAGTTACAAGAATTTTCCTTAAAAAATAGTCCTTATAACAAAAAACGGCCTTATTGCCAAAGTGGCAATCTCTACCAGGCAACCTAACAGAGACATAAAACGACGGGACCATGAAATTCTAACATAATAATAGAATACATTATACTACTTGTTATTAATAAGTAAATATGCCTACAAAAAAATAAAATACATATTTCATACTACATACCTATAGTACTAACGAAAGGAAAAAAACCCGGCCAAGTGCGAGTCGGACTCGCGCACCGAGGGTTCCGTACAAGTCTGTATATTTATTATATGATGTAACTAAAAATTGCGCGGTTTTCGCAATTTTTCCTTTATCTGTGCTATATGATGTTACTTCGTACCACATTTCAAAATTCTGAGTTCACGGGAAGTACCCTGTAGGTTTTGACTCCCTTGCAAGTGTCTGGAAATTTGCTGCATAAAAGGCTGTATCTTTTGATTGCGTTGGCTTAGAAGTTTGATTTTTTCATAGCTCCAAGGGACAGTAGACTTTGATATAAATTTCAGCTTGATACCTCCACGGGTTCCTGAGAAAAAGGGTCTTGACAGACAGACAGACAGACGGACGGACGGACAACTAAGTGATCCTATAAGGGTTCCGTTTTTTCTTTTCGAGGTACGGAACCCTAAAAACTAACATTCTAGCTAACAAATGCGCTCGCGCGTGTTGTTGTCCGTCGACATTTCCTCCGGAACGACACTCGAGCTGTAGTGACATGGAGTGGGACGACGACAAAACTAGAATTATCGATGAAAATTATACTAGTGATACATCACAAAACACTGACACGTCTTTTGACACTCGGCAACCACTAACTAACCGGCGGTTCGGCGGCTTTGGTGTGTATTGCGCTTAATCTAGTGTACATATTTGAAATATGTTTATGAAAGTAGTTATAACTAATTCAACGTACTATTTGTTTTTAGTTGCGTGTGGGACCTGGAAGCTGGCAAAAGAAATATGGAATTTGACGCTCACGCGGGGGACGTCGTGACCATCTCTTTAGCACCTGGTAATAATTTTTATGTTGACAGCACAGGTTAAATTGAGCACATACCTATTATCACACGATGGCATAGCAATTTTATTCCAACATCTGTGTAAGAAAAAATGTAGAGATGATAAATATTATTATATTTTTCCCACTTTAGCCTCTTTTTTGACAAACAACATAGCTATTAAAGTAATTAGGTACCTGTTTACTTTCGCAGATATGAAAACTTACGTGACCGGGTCAGTGGACAGGACCTGTAAGCTCTGGGACGTGCGGGAGGACAAGGCCAAGCAAACATTTTTTGGCCACGAAGCGGACGTGAATAGCGTTTGTGTATGTTGCGCTTTGTCCCTAGTAGTTAATTAACGTCTTCATAGGTTACAGTTATCAGTTATGAATCTTACAGTTGATGATGTTTCTGTGTAATGATGCGTGAGCATGCTCTAGTGTCGCGAGAATTGCGCACTCAGCAATGTATGCGTAAGTCTTAGCATGAAACTTCGTCATGTCTAGAAATAGTTACTGATCGATTTCAGGTATAGCCGTACTCGACGCTATAGTCGAGCTAGAAGCTAATTAATTAACAAACGTAATACTATTACTTACTAATTTTATGAACATTTCTTGTTCCAATAAAGTGTTAGGTATATTTTCCATCTTAAAGCTGCCAAACTCTCATATTTATACCTCGGGTGTACTGAAAAATCTTTATTGGACTTATGTATTAATACCGAGTGTAAAATTAAGTTTAATCAGCCGTCTACTTCCCCCTTCACAATATTGCTTCAAACAGTATTACAATCGCAGTAAGAGTACGGAACATACGAAAATCATGAACGAAGCTGTGAATATAAAAGAATTATGATTCGTGGAGAAAAGTTATGTTAATATTGTTTAATTACATTTGGGTGTATACAGAAAGCTAAAAATTTGAAATAACGCTTACATTAAGGCAAGGTGAGAAGGAACCCAAACTCAAAGAGCTTGGGATTTTTATGAGTATCAAAATCAATGTAAATTGAGGTATTGATTACATTACAATTTTTTACCACAGAAACTCTGCATCACTACTTTACATACATACTTTTTGAAAAGAGTAACTGCGTGATTTTTTTCTCTGCAGAAACTACATTCCGAACATGGTCCGATTCCGATTTATAAGTGCCTATATAAAAAAAGAGATTTTTAGTAGTGTTAACCATACACTAACCTCTTTAGTTAAGTAACAATGTCACCATATCTTCTTAATTCTTTTTCTTCTTCTTTATATATATAAATGAAACGCTGTGTGTTAGTCTCGCAAAAACTCTGAAATGACTCTATTTTCACGAAATTTTCTGTGTGTATTTGAATAGGTCTCAGAAGAATAACTGTAGTGATTGTTCTGAGGAATAGGTCCAGGAAAGGTTTAAAAGTACAGCCGGATCCGGTAGGCGGCGCTGTAATCGGGCAAGACAACGTCTGCCTGACCCACTAGTCGCAAATAAATATTTTTGCGCTATGGTGACATCTTATAAATAAATGTCAAGTGTTATCCTAAAATTCTTCCAAAGTAATAATTATAAATGGCCGTCACTATTTTTTATTTTTTATTATATGCTTTGTGAAAACCTCAAGTTTATTTTTTGTTTTTAAACGGTTTTATTGTGTACTGATGATATTCATTAAAGTTAACTAGTTCAGTGCACAAAAAATATGATACCTGAGTTAATAATAAAATGTGTTTTTGTACACATTGTTTGTGTTTACAACAAACACGTTGATAACCAATCTTTTTGAGAAGATTTGCTGTTTTTTCATCAACAGCATTATACTCGTAGCGAACTTTAGCTTTGAGCTTTCTCACGCATACCTATATGGGGCACTCGATACAATTCCATATCTTTACTTTTAGTAGAATGATTATTCTGATATCACTAGCTTTGATAAGTTACAGAAAAAGTCGACGTTCGTTAGTAGCAACATATTTAAAATGTGATCTATAATAAGAAAATCAGAGTAAGATTATGAAAGACAAATGGAGGGATCCAGTAGATAGGAAATGAACAAAAAAATTATGGATAAGTCACGGACTTGAAAAAAGACGGACGGAGCGTTGTTGAATCAAGAGTGAAGCATGCAAATGACAGCACATCTGTATGTGTGCGTGTCTTGTTCTGTGAAAAATGACAGCTTTTTGACTTACCTGGTACATCTGTGTGAGTGTAGGTCGTGTACAAACACATGAAATTGTCTTACCTTGCATGCTTCACATTTGTTTAATGTCACACTACATGGGATAAGTACGTAATTTTTTTACTAAACTCTGATCTTACAGTACCTAAGTATTCTTTCATAAACCAAAACTTTTAGTATAGTCCGTGGTATAGGCACATATTAGATAATAGTTACTATGTAAGTATAGGGTAGTTTTAAGGGTGTAGTGACGTTCTGCATTTCGTATACTTTTAAACCCAAGTTGAGCGACAAACTAGTTTTCCTTCGAAGTTCGTTACATACCTACACTATCATTAAAGTTTTTTCAGATTTTTCAAGGTCATAGTTTAGGTTGTAGGGGTGGGGGATGAGAAGACACTTCAGCCTAACAATTGGCAAATGAATCATTATTGGATTGTTAAAGAGTGCACAACTCCACACAACTCGTCAACACCTTCGCTTAGGTTTAGGGTAGCTCCTCTACATCTAGTTTATGTGTAGTAGTTTATGTGTGGAGGTACTCTATACCTTTTTTGTTTACTTATTATTTCACATGAACTGGGCGTAGACCAACATATGAGTGATTAAAAAACAAAATTAATTATCTTGCTCTCGCTTAGTTTTATTTAGGTACATCTAGCAGAAATCTAGTTATTTTTCATGTTTTGTCTGCGCTTTCTACGTCCTACAGCATTAAAATACGTCCAGCTATTAGCTGAATTATAAAGTCCAGGGGTGGTCCTGTGATAGACAAAGTGGACGTCCGGATTTAGTGGGTATTCCCCCAACTGAGAAGAGTTTGCCACACATGCCTCCCTACCATCGGTCGGCAAGAACTGTGAGTCATCAGCATTCCACTTCACCTCGTCATAAACAGCCAGCTTTAGCTACAGCCATCAAACATTATTGCAGTTCCACAATGGAGGCCAAGCTTTCGCAACAGCGTCAGAAGATAAGTCGGCCCGCTTATTCGACATCCGCAGCGACCAACAGCTTGGACACTACACACCGCCTGGCGCCAGTGGCTTTACCAGCTGTGGTATGTACTTTAAAACATTTATCGTCTATTTATTATTTTTCGCTCAGATCAGATGGTGTTCTTGATTTTATTATTTAATAGTATTTAGTTTATTTAGTATGTAGTATTCGTAACCAATTTTGTAAGTGGTAAGGATAAAGTGGAGATCCATGGGGGAGGCCTATGCCCAGCAGTGGGCGTCGTGCGGCTGAGATGATGATGATGAAGGAAATTTCCCCTTGGAATACTCCTGCTTTCATTTAGATCTTCTTCCATATTCATCATCATCATCATCATCATCACAGCTCATATACATCTCCTACCGAGGGGCACGAGCCTACTCTAACTAGTTATGTTTTGGCGATTAGGCCTTAGTCAAACAGTGCGGATTTTGCTTGACTTCACATATTATACACCTTTGAATTTCTTCGCAGGTGTATGCAGGTTTCCCTGACGATATTTTCCTTCACCGTAGGAGCGTCAGATAAATGTACATATGAAATTCGTGAAACGAAAAACACATTGGTACATGGCTGGATCGATCGCGGGCCTCCCGATTCTACTCGGGGCACAGTTCAGTGCCGAAACTTATGTTATGACTACTCTTCACCTATACTAATTTAGTTATATTTTTAAAACATTCCGCAAACATTTAAAAATGTGCGTGTCTTTCTTCAAATATTTCACAAAGAAATGATTTAGGTACCTTCTTATCAAGTTACCTGTTGTTCACAGCGCTGTCATTAAGTGGAAGATACGTGCTGGCGGGGTCCGATGACAACTCGGTGCATTCCTGGGATGCGCTGAAAGTATCACACACAGGTGGTTTTACAAAAACAATGTGCTATTTAATTTCTGTTGTGAAGATGGCGACAGCATCAGGCTTTAACAATGATTAGGTTAACCTTATATAACGGGTTGTATATAAGACTTCTCTCTCCCTCTTTCCAACTGTTAATCACGCATGGTGGTGGAGCCAGCCTTCCGCACTTTAATTCTCCACTTCACTCTATCACCAACAATCGATTCGGAATGGTGGCATTTCTCCATATTCCTGTGCACTACATCGCCGTCTGGTTTTCGGTCTCCCGCGGGATCTTTCACCGGGTAAGGAGAGATGTAGTGCCAGGTTGCCAATCTCTACGTTCAAAGAGACAAGCCAGTTCCAATGTTTTCCCAGTTAGTGAACTAACTTTAATGTGGCAGAGCGGAGTTTTCGGTCCTTGTTTCGGACTAATTACTTCAGCTGAGCTAGTCTTGTGCTCGATAGTCCTCGCATATTATTCGCAGAGGTAGGACGCAATCTGCACGTCATTTGGCGGTGACGCCAATTATCTTTTATATGCTTGTTGTAACTTGACGTTCTCATATTTTTCTAAAATTTGGCGATTTAAGTTTATCGCGTTGTAGTGCTGATTGCCATCTGACGTACTTAAAACCTGCCATAATAGTAAGGAAACCTCAAAACAGAGTTATTACGCCAATAATTTGAGTTGTCAGAGCCTCATTCGTTGTTCGGCAGGGTGCACCAGAGTACATAAGGTTGGCTAAGGTCCCGCTTGGTGTTATTTGAGGCACCTTACACCCTTTGTATAAGACCAATATTTTAAACACTTGCACAGCTTTAGGTGTTTTATTTTCTAATTAAGTATACCAGTTAGCTTTACATACATTATCATAATAGTGTACGACCACACCCTAAGCTACATAAATGTATGTAAAGCTAAATGCATTTAAATATCAAATGATTTTTATGTATTGTTAGCTGTGCCCACGAACTACATTTCGCTTTAAGAGGATTGTGAAGCTGTAAATTTTCATACAAAAAGCGATAACGCTTTTCTCCCTCTAAACATAGAGGACCCCCTTAAATACCGACATGGAGTAGATACTTAGATAGTAGAACTGGGCATTCCCGTCCACGGACCGCCTAGGATTAAGGACCAAACGAATGCATTGTCGCGCATTTGCTGGGACAGTCCCACACAATGCAGGCTTGCCGTTTAATCATCATACAGTGTATTAATAGACCTCATTTTGTGCATATGTATTTTGTTAGCTCGACATATATCACAAATTCTGGACAAAAACTTCCGTTAAAATGAACTTATGAAAATCAGGTTGCTCTTTTTTAAAAAACTACCATTATTATTTTTGACATAGTACTGCGGTATAAATGTTGTAATGCCCAACTAAGCACTAATCGTGAACAGAGCTGTGCTAATCCGGCAAATGTGGTGGTGGGCAATGACACCTCATTTTCACCACTAGTTAATAATATAACCAAATCAAAACTTCTTCTAGTAATAAACAAATTTCGATGAAATTATTAAAGTGATCATAGTTATTTTCTCTGCTATTTCTTCCAGGTACCCTAAACGGACACGATAATCGTGTGACATCTATATCACTTGCTCCAAATGGCGTTGCTCTGGCCAGCTGCTCTTGGGACCAGAGCGTGAGGGTGTGGGGCTAATTCAGCATGAATCATTCAATAGGTATATCACTTAAAATGTCCACTCCATTAGTCGATATAATTACTATTCCAGATGTTAATTTTTAAATTAAACTTCATTCTACGATATTAGTGTTTTATTTTGAACAAATAATGTTGGCCGTGACACAACATAAAACCCATATTATATTTTTTATGCTCGCAATGGAGAACTTTACAATTTTTTTTATTTGCCAATATTACAATTTAAGCCAAATGAAACAAAAGCGTGAAAGATAAATAAAAATAACTCTATAAATAAAAAAGTATCTATATGCATAGGTATTCAAGTTGCGCTTGCAAAAATAATTTCTCTCCGTTAAACAGCTTATTACACTATTCAATTTGTAGAGATCCTAATTCGGAAACAGGAAGGTATAATCGCAGTTAGAACAGATTGAATACAAATTCAAATTCAATATCTTTTATTCAAATTGGATTGTTACAATCTCTTTTGAACGTCAAAGCAGCTACGCCATTGCTTCACAAGTCTACGGCGAGAGACCTTGTACTGAAAAGAACCAGCAAGAAAACCAGCAAGGGCAATTTTTGTCTCCCTGTATTGTTACAGAGTCGTCAATTGGAAGCTGACCTCACAGCAGAAGTTTGAGCTCAACTTCCATTACAAGATTAGATGTGTCAGTTCTCTTCTTACTACTTATTACCAAAAATAATATTTGTTTAAACAAATAGTTATACATAACAACACGATTCATTATCTGAAAAATTAACACCAGGCATTGGCATCATTCAAATAATCGTTGACTTTATAATATCTCTCTCTCTTTATAAAATTTCTCATAGGAGTCTTTTTTACATGCGCTTTAAACTTATGAAAAGGCAAGTCGGTAACACTTTGTGGAAGCTTATTATAAAATTATTTTCCTTATAAACGAGCCTCTAGTTTTTTGAAGCCTGAATGTTGGAACGGCAAGTTTATTTTGTATCTTGTGTTTAGATGGTGAATTTGGAAATTGGTTTCAAATGTATTATAATTTTTATAGACATAAATCAAATTTTCATAAATGTACTGTCCTGCTAAAGTCAATATATTAATTTCTCTAAATAAGTCCCTCAAAGAATCTCTTGCTCGTAAATTATAAATAGCGCGAACCGCTCTTTTTTGAAGTACAAAAATACTTTCTATACTAGCAGCCGATCCCCACAGTAGTATTCTATATGACATGACACTATGAAAATAACTAAAGTAAATCAATCTTGCCGTTTCAACATCAGTAAGTTGTCTTATTTTTTTAACTGCATATGCTGCAGAACTAAGTCTGTTAGCTAAGGACTCAATATGTGGATCCCACTACAATCTAGAATCTAGTGTTATACCCAAAAATTTAATAAAGTCGATGAATCCAACAATTTCATTATTAATTTCCACTATGGTATCCACTTTTCTTACATTTGGCAATGAGAATTTAATACATTTAGTTTTACGTGAATTTAAAGATAAATTATTTATAGTGAACCAATTCAATACTTTAGAGAGAGTACTATTTACAACGTCAGTATTTCCATTTCCTCTGTCAACCTTAAATATTAAAGAAGTATCATCTGCAAATAGTACTGTATCGCACAGATTCTTAGTGAAGTGTGGGAAGTCATTAATATAAATTAAGAAAAGCAAGGGCCCCAATATCGATCCCTGTGGCACGCCTATAACTATAGGTGCACCAACAGACTCAGTTTTGTTAATAACAACTTTCTGAACCCTATTGGATAAATAAGACTCAATAAGTCTCATTGCTTCTTCAGAGACACCATAATGTTTGAGTTTATTTAAAAGAGTTTGGTGACCAACGCAATCAAAAGCTTTTGATAGGTCACAAAATATACCAATTACATCTTGTTTACACTCCCAAGCAGCAAAAATGTGTTTCAGAAGTGCAACACCGGCATCAGTAGTGCAACGACCTTTGGTAAAACCAAATTGGTTCATTTGTAAAATGTTGTTACTTGAGAAATGATCAGTTAACTGATTAGATATAATTTTTTCAAATATTTTACTAAGAGCTGGTAGAATCGAAATTGGTCGATAATTTGAACGGTCATTTTTATTCCCAGACTTAAATAGAGGTATCAACTTGATATTTTTCATGAGGTCGGGGAAGACACCTTCATCGACACATTTATTGAATATCAACGCAAGTTGCGGTGCAAGTTCTTTAATTACGGATTTAATTATATGGGTCGAAATACCCCAAAGATCTTCAGTTTTTTTGGTACTGATCATACGAAATGTTTTCAAAACAGTGTTAGCATCAATGTGACAAAAGTTGAACACCTTGTTGCACCTCTCCACAATCCGTCCCAAAAGAGCTACAGCCTCATTGGGACATGAGTTGAGACTACTTGTAGTTTCTATGGGTATATGAGAGAAGAAGTCTTCAAATGCTTTAGCAACCGCATTGCAATACATACCGCATTGCAATGCATACGATTTAGGAAACAACCGCTCTACTTCCTAAATTGTCTACAATTTACAGATACAGTGTTGCCGACTTAGCTCTTTAGAGCAAAATTCATCTTCAAAATAACATTTTTTTTTTCATTCCTACTTGTATTTGCAGACATCTTGCAAAAACTAGTTCCCAGTGGTCCTATTCGATTGGGGAAATATTTCAAAAAACGAAGGACAGCCGTTTATGCTTTGTTAATTATTTTGTCATATTACAACAAACTCGTCACTGTGGTTTCTGTTTGGTGTTTTTTGTGTCTAAACATGTTGGCAATTTTAAATACATTAAGAGCCAATGGAAAAAATAAGCAAGGGTCGATGTATTTCGCTTTGAGCCTATGTTCGATGAGCATTTTCTAGTTTTGTATACAAGCTTCTTGGTACTACTTAGTACATATTATAATTCGCTGGTGACTAGTGACTCGACATCATAATACTTATGTCATACATAAGTGCAAGGTCTTTGTTCAGGTGGCAGATTTTGCGAATCTTACAGAAACCACATGTGAATGTATTTGAGTAGTCATTTAATCAAAGCTGGGCAGGTCTACTTGTTAACAAACTTAGTTTTACGAGTATACAAAATAAGAAATTACTTAGATATTCGTGTGAATATTTCTGAGATATACATTGAATGATTCGAAAAATTGGCCTATTGTAATATGATGTGACAATGTTTGTAAGCTGTGGCTCACTGTAATTCACTGTTGATTGAAAACAATGAATGGTATTTACAAATTCTTATTTTGAGTTACAGTGACACATTTGCATAGTATACCTACCTACTAAATATGGCAGTTAACGTATACACCATAAGTAGAAGAAAATTTTATAAAATGTTGTTTACTATTGTTGGCTTAATAATTGTCTACAACAGTGCTACTGTGGTTTATATACATCTTTCTTCAAGATCCAATATGAGGAGCGCACACGCAGAAGCGAATATCGTTCCATTTACAGCGTTTCATAATAAAACAAAATATATATTGCTGTGGACCAATCCATCTACCACACCTTTTGTATACTTCGGCATTGGCAACTCGGTGTTTGTCAAGAAAAAATGTGAATGGACAAACTGTTATGTAACGAGTGACATCAATTACTTGGGCGACGTTACAGAGTTTGAAGCGATCGCGTTCAATGGGCCCCAGCTGCAGGAGATGATTGCATATAAAAATATTCCTCGACGGAGATCTTTGTCGCAAAAGTATGTTTTTACAAACATTGAATCATCTGCGAATTATCCTATTTGCACAGATATATGGAATGAGTTTTTTAATTGGACGTGGACTTACAAACTGGACTCTGATGCGATTTGGGGATATATAGCTATTCGTAACGCAACTAATCATATTGTTGGACCTAAAAAAGATATGCATTGGCAAAATTTTATGGATATGGATGATATTGGTGACGATTTCAAAGAAAAGCTTAAAAGTAAAAGTAGAGCAGTGGCATGGTTTGCATCCAGTTGTATGACGTCAAGTTTTAGAGAAAAATACGTAAGCAATCTGCAAAACTATTTGAAAAAGTATAATTTAATGATATATGTCTATGGTAAGTGTGGTGAATACGAATGTCCTGTTGAACTTATGCCAAGATGTTTAAAAATGTTGGAGAAAAAATATTACTTTTATCTGGCTTTCGAAAATGCGATAAGTGAAGACTATGTAACGGAAAAAGTAATATATGCGCTTAAGCACAACACGGTGCCTATCGTTTTTGGAGGAGCCAATTACACAAGGTAATGATAGTCAAAACTGTGATTTAGGAATAGTTGCAGGCGTTGCAAAAGAAATGCCTTTTTTATATAGATATGTAGCTAGATTCTTTATTGTACGGTCGGCTTCAAAAGTAGATGGGTATTTTAGCACCATGTCACAACAACTATTACTTTTATTTAGTATGGTTACAAATTATATTGCATTGTCAATAATTAGTGTGACATGGTACTAAAATGATGATCTACTTTACAAAATTAGGTTAACAAAATACATTATAATTAAAGTGCAATAGGTGGCCTTATCGCAATGAACGATTTCTTTCAGGTAACCTAATTTTTTGTTTTAGCAAATGGCATTTGCGAAAATAAAAAATTAGGTTAGTTGGCAATGTACAGCATTTAACACTCAAATTTAAGACATGTTTTAAAATACTTTCACACTTAGAATATACGCAAACACACACATAACAAACATACTTGTACAGTTGTCACGGAACAGTGACAGATAAGATAGTATAACTTCTTTAATAAATAGTGAATTAGTGACTGCACGCCTGACAGCAATAACTAAGTAGGATTTCCAAAAGCGCGCTGCCTATATTGCAAAAGACTTATGTTTCAAGTTATTGGGGTGCTTTGGAATACCAATCAGAGTCAGACTCCTCTAATAGAGTGAATGCTACTAACAAATGTAAAAAATGTATATGGGTCACCGATGTCCCAAATAACCGATACTATTAGCGTAATCAAGGATAGGGAGAAGGAGGGATAGCAATAGGGACAAGGGCGATTTTGGTAGTAGTTGGAAGAAAACTTTGTAGTCGTCTGATCCAGCTGACGTGAATATTTTGCGGCTCACTTTGTGTATCAGTTTGGACAGAAATTCCAACAGGCATCCTCACAAACCCCTGACAAAACTTAATCAAAGTTTGACTAATGGTTTAGGATTGTCTATAATCAAACCTTCTTTGGTCAAATCAACATCAATTCAATATGGATACATGTATTTTAATCATACATAGTTATCGGGTTTCAAGGTCACGATGTAGAATGTCTTGATCAACCTTTAACTATGAACGTAGGGTCTCAAAGGCCTTGTCTACAAATCTTTCATATTAGTCACTTGCCCGCCGCCTTGGCAATGAGCCTGTCAGTAGCTTTCATTTGAGTCGCAACTCGCAAAACGAGTTTAGATACAGGTAGTTTTGTTGCCAACTCGCAATGTTTGGCCGGTGCCTCAGAGACTGACAGAGAGAAGAATAGGTCACATTTTTATATTGAAATCGGTGCCAAACTTTAACTAACTACATTATTTTTCATATTTTTTTACTATCCAGGAGACCATCGCTTCATTCCAACTTCAGTATAAAAATGTGAAGCTGTGTGTATTTTTATATTATTTTTAACTAAGTATATTATTTTTAAAAGGGAATTTGCGGTCGATTTTTTTTCTTATTTTTATTTCAATATTTTTAGTGAATTCAATACATGTATATTAGAATTTGAACCAAAGCAAATACCACGATAACAATAAAACGTCTTCTTTTTTTATGGGATAGGGGGCAAGTGAGCAGACGTATCACCTGATGGTAAGTAATTACCGTCGCCCATGGACACCCCCGCAACCCCAGAGGAGTTACAAGTGCGTTGCCGGCCTTTGAGGTGGGAATACGCTCTTTTTTTGAAAGTTTGAAGATTGTATCAATCCGGAAATACCGCAGGCGATAATTCGTTCCAAAGTTTGACTGTGCGAGGCAGGAAACTTCGAGAGAAACGCACAGTTGTGGACTGCCAACCATCTAAGTGATGGGCATGGATTTTTTGCCGCGTGGAACGATGGCAGAAAGAGGCGGCAGGTATAAGTCCGAACAATTCCTCGGAGCATTCCCCGTAATAAATACGATAGAAGATGCATAGTGAAGCGACATCTCTACGCAGTGCCAAGGTATCAAGCCGATTTGAAATTTCCTGGCAGTCGACGATTCGAGTCGCTCTCCGTTGAATGCGATCCAGTGGGAGAAGTTGGTATTGGGGTGCCCCAGCCCAAAGATGAGAACAGTATTGCCGAACCTGCGCCTTGTAAAGCTGAAGGCGGTGCGCCGGAGTGAAATACTGTCTCTGCAATAGAAGCAGCACACCAAGCTTCTTAGAAGCTAATTTAGCTTGACCCTCTAAGTGGCCACGGAACTGGACTTCGCTCGATATGTCGACACCAAGGATCCCAATATTGGCTGAGGCAGTTAGGAGAATGCCCTGAAAGCGAGGAGATACGACAAATGGCATTTTCTTTGCGGTGAACGCGCAAACCTGTGTATTTGAGGGGGTTGAAATGGACTAAATTAAGTCGACCCCAGTTAGAGACTTTCTCTAATGAAGTTTCGATTTCAGACACAAGTTTATTCCGGCACTCAATGACGTTTTCCCGAGAAGAGTTCGCACGGCCGTTATAGAAGGTGTCTTTCGTGCTGTCGTCTGCATAGCAATGAATGCTGCTGACTTGCAGCATATCATTGATATGCAGAAGGAATAGTGTAGGTGAAAGCACAGATACAAGTGTAGGTGATGGACAAATTGTTACCATTCCACTTAAATGTAAAAGCATGGAAAAAAAGAATATCACTGTTGTACCAAAGACTGCTGGTCGCTTAGAACGGCTGAAAAATAATATTGGTATTAAATTAAATTATATAGGTTATGAAGAAAATCCAAATAAATTATATGAAAACTTTTTTCATACATTTTGTTCTGAATTTAAAAATATTTTTATTCCAAAGACTATATCGGTTGATGGCACTTTAGCTTTTAGTGAATGGGCTACACCAGGAATTCACAAAAGCAGAATAAAACTTTTTGAACTTTACAATGAACGCTCATTCAATACTAGTGATGAATTTAAACTTTATGTAAAAACTTATTCCAAAGTGTTCAAAAAAGTTTGCAAGCTTTCTAAATCTAATTATTTAAGTTCAAAAATAAAAAACAGTAGTAATAAAATTAAAATGACATGGAATATTATAAATAATGAAACTGGAAAAGCTAAAACTACTAATAATCAATATTGTTTGAATGTTGATGGTAAGAAGGTAACAGTTGACACAGAAGTAGCTGCAGAATTTGAAAAGTTCTTTACTGATATTCCAGTCTCAATCACAAAGTCTTTGGATTCATCCCCCGCTATTGCTGAATCTATAGTGAAGGATCATGTTAAAGTTTGTAATGATAAATTCAAATTTGTACACATTAGTGGAATTGATATAACAAAGTCATTTAAAACTTTAAATAAAAAGAAAACTGCGGATCTGTGGGGCAATTCCGTTGATGTTACTAAATCCGTAATTGAAACAATAGCTCCAATACTTGCTAACATTTTTAATGATTGCATTGACTGTGGTGTATTTCCTGATCTTATGAAGCTAAGTAAAATTATTCCTTTACATAAATCTGGTAGCACATCAGACCCCAGTAATTTTAGACCTATCTCTGTGCTACCTACTTTTAGCAAAATTTTTGAAAAAATAATGTTGGAGCAAATGCAAAGTTATTTTAATAGGAATAATCTTCTACACTGTAAACAATTTGGTTTTAGGAGGGGTCGCTCAACAACCGATGCTGGTGTTGAGTTAATACAACATATATTCGAAGCCTGGGAAGACTCACACGATGCGTTAGGCATTTTTTGTGACTTGTCCAAGGCATTTGATTGCGTTTATCACGAAATCTTGATCAGAAAATTACACCACTATGGGTTTCGTGACACTGCACTTGATCTTCTAATCTCTTATCTAAGTGGGAGGATTCAAAAAGTAGACATCAATGGAAAAAGGTCTCAAGGTTCTGCAGTTAAAATGGGAGTTCCGCAAGGTTCGATTCTTGGTCCTTTTCTATTTCTTATATATGTCAATGACCTCCCTGATTTTGTACAGGATAGACATGAGATGGTATTATTTGCAGATGATACTTCACTTTTATTTAAAATTAAAAGAGGTGTGCAAATTAATGACGATGTAAATAATTCTATCTCAAGAATTGTTCACTGGTTTAATGTGAACAACCTGTCACTTAATGAAGGGAAAACAAAATGTATAAAATTTGTTTTACCCAATGTCAAAGAGGTTCACACCACTGTAAAAATAAAGGATATAGGTGTTGACCCTGTGGACACCACAGTATTTCTTGGGATCACACTTGATTCTAAGCTGCAATGGGGCCCACATATCGATAAATTGTCAAAGAGACTTAGTTCTGCAGCTCACGCTGTATGGAAAATACGTCAACTGACTGATGTTGATACAGCAAGACTTGTATACTTTTCTTACTTTCATAGTGTGATGTCGTATGGTATTTTGTTGTGGGGAAATGCTGCCGACATTCAGATTGTTTTTGTACTGCAGAAAAGGGCTATTCGAGCAATCTATAACCTTAAAATGAGAGATTCTTTGCGAGAAAAGTTCAAAGAAATTGGTATTATGACAGTAGCGTCGCAATATATTTATGAGAATCTAATATATGTTCGTAAGAATATTCATGTGTTTTGTAAAAATAGTGATATTCATTCAGTTAATACTAGACAAAAGAATATGTTAGCTTTACCAAATACCAGGCTCCAAAAAATTAATAATTCTTTTAGAGGCCTGTGTATACGTTTCTACAATAAAATCCCAAGTTGTATACAAGAACTTAGCTTAAACAAATTTAAAGTTGCAATCAAAGATGTACTTATTAAAAAAGCATATTATAAAGTGTCTGATTACATGACGGACAAAAAAGCTTGGGTTTGAACTCTCAATTCTAATATTTAACAATGTATTGCGTTTTGTTTCAAAGAAACGTTCAGTGAGAGCAATTTATTTATAATCTAAGTTCACGCACTTCTCTCAGAGATAGCTTATATAATGTGAATTAACACATCTATTCTTGTAATGGAAGTTGAGCTCAAACTTTTGCTTTGAGGTCAGCTTCCAATTGACCACTCTGTAACAAACCAAAATTGTAAATGGCGATTTAAAAGAGGAGATAAAAAATTTAGACCTTTCGAGTTTCTTGCCTGTTCTTCTCGAGAAGGCTCTCCCAATTTCCGAACAGGTGTAGAATCAACTTTTTTTTTTTTCATTCCTACTTGTATTTGCAGACATCTTGAGTATATTTAGGATGTATGCACATACAAGGTTAATATAATTTCTTTAAATTAGATTGTTTTGCTTTGTTTTGACGTCAATAAGTGCCTGTAAAGGCCTATGTTGAATAAAGATTTTTGAATTTGAATTTGAATTTGACACATCCTTGGGGGACAGTGCTAAAATAATCATTTTCGAACTCCTAAAAAACTAATTGTTAAGGATTTGTACTGTTCACTATCAGTTCACCTGAATCACTGATCCCTTTATACCGGGTGTAACTGAACACCCCAATAACATTTCATCATCATCATCACAGCTCATATACGTCCCCACCGAGGGGTTCGAGCCTACCCTATGTTAGGGTGATTAGGCCTTAGTCAACCACGCTGGCCCAGTGCGGATTGGTCGACTTACATACATCATTGAATTTCTTCGCAGATGTATGCAGGTTGCCTCACGATGTTTTCCTTCACCGTAGGAGCGTCAGACAAATGTACATATGAAATTCGAAACGAAAAACACATTGGTACATGACGGGTCTGGAACCCCGACCCCCCGATTGGAAGACAAGTGCCGAAACCACAGCGCCACCGACGCTCTAATGGAATAACATTTAATGGGCATATAAGTTAGATAATAATTGGACCTTCGGTGCTTGTCTGAGACCTGGAACCCCAATACTTGCAGAGTTATTTGATTTTAAACTGAAAGCAAAAACCTTCAAGTGACAACCATAATCAGCCCTTAATACAAAAGACATTTAAACACAAAAAGGACACGTGACAGATGTGAGCGTAGTATTCGTCGCACGCTTACGTAGGGCTGTCGGCACTTAATACCAAAAAAGAATTTATTTAGTTTGTATGACGTGAACGTAGTATTCCTCGTACGCTTACTTAGGGCTCTCGGCACTTAATACCAAAAAATAATTTATTTAGTTTGTATGGAAAGAAAAGTAGGTTTGTTGGCGCAAATATTTTTCCTACAGAATCTCTACTTCTGATGGATACATACCCTTAAATGTTATTGGGGTGTTCAGTTACACCCGGTATTTAAATAAACTATATTCTAACCTCTGACCCACAAGAATCTACTTATTTCAGTAATATGAGATGATGACTGTTAGATGTAAATACCTGATTCAGAAAAAATATGAAACTCGGTGGACAGTTACTAAAAGATGCTAAAAGTAAGTAAGTAATTTGAACTCTTCTTCTGTTTTAGATTTTTACCACATGGAAGTTACATTAATGCATATAATATGCATCCTGAAAACTTGGCCACGAAAATAAATAAGATAATACAGTCTCCAGCCATGTACCACAAGTTTTTCAGATGGAAGAAGTATTACTCTTACCACCAGAGACATGAAAGTCCGGAAACAGATGACTACTGCAACTTTTGTGCCATGTTGAACAACGAACGCTTAATGAAAACTTCCACTGTCTATGAATACTTTCATCATTGGTGGACCGGACCTAATATTAGAAAAATTTGCAACCCTTCGTCCGATTTATTTGAAAAATTCTAACTTATTACCATATTCGTTTATGAACACTGTTAAAATTGTAATAAAGGTTCCTAATATTCAATAATAATTGTTACTACTGTGTGTTTTACAAGTGTGTACAATTTCTAACTACAAATTATCCAAATTAGTAATAACTCATAGTAAAAAATCATCCCACCAAAAACATTCTGTAAAAAACTAGCCGAGTCTCGGTGGAGCTGCTTGTTTATCTCTAAAAAGTAATGAAATCTAGACAAAGTCGTGCCAAGTCTAAGGTTCCTTACTGCGATTTCTGCCTTACTCTTCGATACGCCAATCACAACATATAATATCTACTTTTATAAGAAGACTTAACACATACAACTAGGAAATATTTTATTAAATCACATATATGTATATAATAGCTACTGTTAAATAATATTTTACATAGATATTTAAATACTATTTTTAACACTTGCTTATAATTCATCTGCAAATCTACGAACAATTGGTTTATGCCACAGCGGCAAATCACCCCAAAATTTTGATCGCTGACCTAAATCTTGCTTCAGATGCAAGGTGTTTCCAATATCAAGGTAATCCATATCAGATGTCGCTTTGTTCCATGTCACGGGCAATTTTATCGGTGTATTTGGGTTTCTGAAGGAAAAAATTAAAAGTATTATCATCGCTGTTATTAGGTTTTATCAGTTTGGATGAATACATATCTTTACAATAAAAATATGTAAAAACTACGCAAGTAGTAAAGATAAGTGACAATAGTGAGGATTGATATAAAAATCAAAGATTAAATAAAAAAAATGCTGCTGCTAAAAATATATGTGTTCGTTCATTGTAAGCAATAAACCTCTACTTCTAATAAAATGAAAAATATAGTTGCGGACTCCAAAGGTAAGTTGCTTTATTTCAACAAGAGGTGATACAGCGGCATTTAATGTTATGCAAATACTCACCCACTTTTAGCGAAGTTTGTCCACATCGTTCGTATAAGTTTGCCTATTTCTAAATCCTTTGAAGAGACTGGCTTATTTAGAAACCGTATTGGAAATAAATACATCAGCTCATCAGCATGACAAACACCTGAAACAGTATATTTTAACTTATCCTTACAAACTTTGACTTCTATGTATTACGATTATGTGCAATATGACTTGTACGCTTCTGCAGATGATGAAAGAAATTGAGAAAGCAATGTTTTAACAAATTTTAATATATTAGTTTAATATATTTTAAGATATTAGATAAAAAAACCGCTGATCATCATCAAACAGCTCATATACGTCCCCACCGAGGGGCTCGACCCTACCATATGTTAAGGTGTTTAGGCAACCACATCAACCACGCTCGCCCAGCAGGCGTAGCACGGGCTGCCAAGACTGGACTCGAGTCACGCATTATCTCACAATTTCAGTGACATAATTTCTATGTCGTAAAAGAGTAGACCGGTGGCGCGTATTTAGTGTGACTGACGTTATAATAATTTCTTGACGCTCGTGAAAAAACACAGGTGACTGAGTTTTATCACAAATTTCTTGGCGTGGCTGATTTCCGACTGCTGTGGTTCTAGCAAGGGCTTTAATACTTTGGAAGATATAGCAGCAGTCGGAGAGCAAGAAATTTGTTATAAAACTCAGTCACACGTGTCCCTTGATGAGCGTCAAGAAATTTTTATTACGCCAGTCGCACTAAATACGCGTCGCCATGTCACTTTTTAAGACATAGAGATTATGTCACTGAAATTGTGAGATAATGCGTGACTCGTGTCGTGCCCTGCGAGCATGGAAATCTCGATAAACAAAATTTGAAAAATCGATAAATTTGACAGATATTCCTAAGGAGTGAAATGGGCAGATGCTTTTGTCGATCGATATATGTCGATCGACAAGTCCATGCTCGCAGGGCAGTTTTGGCAGCCCGTGCTACGCCTGCAGTGCGGATAGGTCGACTTTGAATTTCATACACTTTTGAATTTCTTAGCAAATGTATACAGGTTGCCTCACGAATTTGTCCTTCCAACAGCTGATACTACCTACTAAAGTAGCTGAAATAACGTTCAATATGCAAAAGGGCAATATCATCTTTGTCCGTTTGTCCACCGCCTACACTCTGTGTTGTTCAGATGGTTGTTTTACGCCACTCCCCCAGGAACCCTTTTTAACAAGGAATTCGCCATGTGGCCCAATTTCTGTCGTTAAGATGTCACACGAAGTATAAGAGAGCTTCAGGGGTTTTTATGTAATTAAAAGCCTATGTAATAATCTGTTTCCCCAAATGGCGAAATGCAAATACATCTACCTAGATGTGTTTGCATTTTCACCATTTGTGTAATCAAGCATGTAATCGCATCTACTTGAAATGAAGGCATCTGCACAGCTAATGACTTAAGTACCAAACAATTTTTATAAAAGATCAGAAAAGATTTCTCATAGACAAATTTCGTCTGAAATGTAATACATGTTTTATTGAGCTGCTGCTCTGCCATACAAACACTACTTGTGCAATAAATATTCTAAGTCAATCCTAAAATCTTATTTCTATCTATAGTGATTAACTTAAAAATATATTTAAATTAATTTACCATAGTCGCCTTCTGGATCACCAAATATCTGAGAAAAACTGTTTGTTGCTCTATATGTCAGCTCATACAAATAGACCGGAGAATTGCTGTTTTTCAAAACTTTCTCCACGGCTTCCACCATCGGATACGCAAAATATGAATCTGTGTACATCTGGAAATATATACAGAGTGAAAAATTATCATAATTATTATTGCAGGGGATGTAGCCTAAATATTGATTATAGCAAATTTTATTCAATGGAATTATTTATCATCATCATCATCAACAGCTCATATACGTCCCGACCGAGGGGCTCGAGCCTACCCTAAACTAGGGCGATTAGGCCTTAGTCAACCACGCTGGCCAAGTGCGGGTTGGTCGACTTCACACACAACCTGTAAAGAAATTCTTTCTTCACAGGTGTGTGCAGGTTTCCTCACGATGTTTTCCTTCACCGTAAAAGCGTCGAATAAACGTACATATGAATTCAAAATTTGAAAACACATTGGTACGTGGCGGGTTTCGAACCGCTACCTCCCGATTGGAAGGCGAGGGCCTTACGCACTACGCCATCGACGCTTGGAATGCAATTATTACATTCTTTTATTTTCAAAAATACTTAAGTAATAGGTTTTGTATAAATCACTTCATCATTTCAGTCAAGAGACGCCCACTGCTGAACAAAGGCCTCCCCACTCCCCATGGATCTTCAAACTAAACTAACTAAAGTCCTCAAAAATAAAATTCTATACTTTATGGTACTTTTAAGGAACTATTCGATAGGGTTAATTTAAACGATCTTTTTATTTTATGTATTAGAGTATTTTAAAGAAAACATAATATAGGCTATACATATAAAATATTAGTTCATGGTCAAAAAGTGGAAGAAAATCAGATACGATTGCATTGTTGAAATTATTAACAAAACACGGATCTAATACCAGTGGTTTTTATGCAAGTTTACCGACATGTTGTAGAATAAATACCTACTTTGAATTATTATAATTAGTTCATAATACTTTTTCTTAATCACCGAGTTATAAGTAGAACTATCAGTACAATGTTTTTAATATTTATCGAAATCAAACAAAATGCGAGTACTTTACTCGCACGCCGTCGCATTCTGTATGCCGTCCCGAAAATTTAGTCTAAGTAGGATTATTGAGTAATTTCTAAGTTTGGTAAATAAGTGAACCATTTATTTCACATAGTTGAGAAAGGTTTCTTGAACGACTTATTGACGCTCCAACGGTGAAGGAAAACATCGTAAGGCAATTTGCATACATCTGCGATGAGGTGTATGTGCAGTCGACCAATCCGCCCTGGGCCAGCGTGGTTGACTAAGGCCTCAACACCCTAACTTAGGGTAGGCTCGAGCTCCTCGGTGGGGACTTATATGAGCCGTTATGATGAAACAATAAATTTGTAAAGAAATGTCTTTTTGTATACCTGATGGTTTGATTCAGTTATAAAAAAACTAATTACTTTAAAAATACTAAAGATTAGTTCTTATACTTAGTGTCCTTTTTATTTTCCGTGATTGGATTGATTTTCAGTAGATCAATATTTTAGATTACGATGACATCTTGCAAGTTAAAGGACATCAGTCAACTCCCATGCTTCATTTTTTTTAAATTATATTACTGCGTCTCTGAACAATAACAATATTACTAGATTAAGCGTAAATTATTGAGCTTCTAAGTGTAAGAATTTTTACAAGAGAAAACAGAGATAAAAAGATATTTAGCTTCAAATTTTTTTAGGTTGATTGATTGATTGGACGCATAAAACCATCAAACTTCACGATTATAGGCAATATGGGGAATAGGAGATTACATTGTTTCTTCTTATGTCCTCCTTCTTATGTTATAACTAGCTGTGCCCGCGACTTCGTCCGCGTGGAATAGTAACTTTTGGCAGCATTTTGATTTTTGTAGGCATTTTTTTAAGATCTTGATAAAAAGTAGCCTATGTTATACCTTATATAATTAGCTATCTATTAGTGAAAGTCCCGTTAAAATCGGTCCAGCCGTTCCGGAGATTAGCGGGAACAAACAGACAGAGAGACAATTTTTATTCAATTGTGTTTTTGTTATTGGTACCCGATATACATTCATACCCATTTAGTAAAAACTTGTTATTTTGACATTACAAACAGACACTTCAATTTTATTTATTAGCATCTCTAGACGCTCAACTTTGATCCTAATATGATTCGGCCGATATCCTTTGACCCAATTCCCGGTTTCCGATTGAACTGAATTTTACATGCATAATGATATCGCGAGACATGGAGCTGGGCTGGAAGGAGGCCATAGGAACTCCGCAATAAAACGACACAACCATTTCGAGTTTGGTTGGGCTCGCTCGTTTGATTCGTATAGACGAGGCGTCTTTCCAATCTATACAAGGCCAAAACGCAGCCAAAGGAAACTGGTCACGTATATGCGAAATGTTAAATACAAGGCCGTACACAGTAAAACAAGGAAATAAGTTGTAGGTGAGGTTAGGTTAGGTATTGTGACCATCGTTCGGGGAACGGCTAGTCCAATCTCAAACGTGCCTCCATGGGGGTGGAAGTTACTGGAGGGTGGACTTTGATTATTCGATAGAGAATACTCCAAGGGTGGTATGGGACCACCCTTGGTCACCAAAGTTAGAATTTTGATGATTGGATCAAAAATCGAGGGGAAACCCTTAAAGTTTTAGGTCCAACGTGTTTTGTGTGTATGTTACGCGATTACTCCGCCAATTGTGGACCGATTTTCAAAATTCCTTTTGTATTCGATAGTGTATACTCCAGCCCCCGTAGCATGTCCACCAAAACACGATACGATAAAGACGACGAAACCCTATTGTATGTTGACAGTTAACCACGATAAACCGCTTTATCATATCGTGTTTTGGTGGACGTGCTAGGTGGACGGCTGGGGTAGGGATAGTCCCAAGATCACTAAATTCAGGATCTGATGATGGGATCTCATGAAAATCGAGAGAAACCTTAATTCAATACCAGCTCACCTTCGGTGAGCTTCCTTTCACTAAAAAAGATTTCATTCACTAAAAAGCTAAAAATAAAAATATTTTAAAAAATAAAAACCGACTTCGAAAACACTGAAAAGTTTAAAATAATATAATAATAGGTACAGACAACATCGCACTTCTGTATTGAAGTCGGTGACAAATTTTAAGACTTTCTACGGGATCATCGTTTGGCACCGACTTCAATATAGAAGTGTGATGTTGTCTGTACCTATTCTTATACACTCTGGGACAAATTTAGAGGAACGATAAAAATTTACTTCTAGTTTTGATAACGCTGTGTATTTCAGCATACGTAACCATATTTAGTTTTACCAGCTTTCTAGCCATCGGATTCGCTACAAAAAAAAAACATTCACCGCGGAAACCATTTGTACAATTGTGATAAAAAAGACCACCATTAAAAGTTACCGTTCTTCTCCAGGTCACAAATAGGGAAATTTTGTCATTATGCGTTATGGCCTTGGTCATGAATCCTGCATAACAATCAAACAAACGCATTAAAGGTCAATCACAATTCAATACTAGTGATGAGTTTAAACTTTATGTAAAAACTTATTCCAAAGTGTTCAAAAAAGTTTGCAAGCTTGCTAAATCTAATTATTTAAGTTCAAAAATAAAAAACAGTAATAATAAAATTAAAATGACATGGAATATTATAAATAATGCAACTGGAAAAGCTAAAACTACTAATAATCAATATTGTTTGAATGTATTGTCAAAATCTTTGGATTCATCCCCCGCTATTGCTGAATCCATAGTGAGGATCATGTTAAAGTTTGTGATGATAAATTCGAATTTGTACACATTAGTGGAATTGATATAACAAAGTCATTAAAAACTTTGAATAAAAAGGAAACTGCGGATCTGTGGGGCAATTCCGTTGATGTTACTAAATCCGTAATTGAAACAATAGCTCCAATACTTGCTAACATTTTTAATGATTGCATTGACTGTGGTGTATTTCCTGATCTAATGAAGCTGAGTAAAATTATTCCTTTACATAAATCTGGTAGCACATCAGACCCCAGTAATTTTAGACATATCTCTATGCTACCTACTTTTAGCAAAATTTTTGAAAAAATAATGTTGGAGCAAATGCAAAGTTATTTTAATAGGAATAATCTTTTACACTGTAAACAATTTGGTTTTAGGAGGGGTCGCTCAACAACCGACGCTGGTGTTGAGTTAATACAACATATATTTGAAGCCTGGGAAGACTCACACGATGCGTTAGGCATTTTTTGTGACTTGTCCAAGGCATTTGATTGCGTTTATCACGAAATCTTGATCAGAAAATTACACCACTATGGGTTTCGTGACACTGCACTAGATCTTCTAATCTCTTATCTAAGTGGGAGGATTCAGAAAGTAGACATCAATGGAAAAAGGTCTCAAGGTTCTACAGTTAAAATGGGAGTTCCGCAGGGTTCGATTCTTGGTCCTTTTCTATTTCTTATATATGTCAATGACCTCCCTGATTTTGTACAGGAAAGACATGAGATGGTATTATTTGCAGATGATACTTCACTTTTATTTAAAATTAAAAGAGGTGTGCAAATTAATAACGATGTAAATAATTCTATCTCAAGAATTGTTCATTGGTTTAATGTGAACAACCTGTCACTTAATGAAGGGAAAACAAAATGTATAAAATTTGTTTTATCCAATGTCAAAGAGGTTCACACCACTGTAAAAATAAAGGATATAGGTGTTGACCCTGTGGACACCACAGTATTTCTTGGGATCACACTTGATTCTAAGCTGCAATGGGGCCCACATATCGATAAATTGTCGAAGAGACTTAGTTCTGCAGCTCACGCTGTATGGAAAATACGTCAACTGACTGATGTTGATACAGCAAGACTTGTATACTTTTCTTACTTTCATAGTGTGATGTCGTATGGTATTTTGTTGTGGGAAAATGCTGCCGATATTCAGATCGTTTTTGTACTACAGAAAAGGGCTATTAGAGCAATCTATAACCTTAAAATGAGAGATTCTTTGCGAGAAAAGTTCAAAGAAATTGGTATTATATTTCAATATATTTCTGCGTCGCAATATATTTCTGAGAATCTAATATATGTTCGTAAGAATATTCATTTGTTTTGTAAAAATAGTGATATTCATTCAGTTAATACTAGACAAAAGAATATGTTAGCTTTACCAAATACCAGGCTCCAAAAAATTAATAATTCTTTTAGAGGCCTGTGTATACGTTTCTACAATAAAATCCCAGGTTGTATACAAGAACTTAGCTTAAACAAATTTAAAGATACAATCAAAGATGTACTTATTAAAAACGCATATTATAAAGTGTCTGATTACATGGATTACACTGGAGCATGTTGGTGTTGTGCGCGATCTTGGAGTTTGGTTCGACACAAAACTTTCATTCAGAGTACACTATGACACAGTTGTTCTAAAAGCTAAGAGAACCATGGGTTTTATAAATCGTGTGACAAAGCCATTAAAAAAAAGTAAAAGCATATTAATCCTTTATACTACTCTTGTGAGAAGGACTCTGGAATATTGTAGCACAATATGGTCACCATATTATAAGAATCACGTAGAAAAATTAGAGTCAATACAGAAGCGGTTTGTTCGTGGCCTCAGTTATAAAGTTGGTTTAGGCAAAGTTTTGACAACATATGACGAAAGACTCAAAAAGTTTGGATTGGATTCACTTCTGGTGAGACGGCAACTTAGTGACCTTGTAGCATACATAAAATTGTTAATTCTAGCTGGGATACAGATATGTTGGGCCATGTTTCACTGAGATTTACAAATAAGTCAGATCGTAGGCAACTTCTGTTTCATGTCCCATTAGCCAGTAATAATGTAACACAAAATAGTCCACTCTTACGTATGTGTAGAAAGTACAATCTTCTCTGTAAAGACCTTGACATATTCCATCAAAATATTAGATCCTTTATTAAAAGTATAAGCTTGTCGGAAAGCGTAGTTATGGTTCTCGGTAAGGACTAATGACACTTAGATTGTTTTAATTAACTAGCTGGACATATTTAAGTCGAAAGTTGTGCTCGGTAGTTATTGAAATACAAATTTAACAACATTTTCTATGTACAATGATTTTATAAGGTTATTGTAATTTGTATTTTGTTACCGTGCCAAAGAATAAATAAATAAATAAATAAATAAATGACGGACAAGAAATAAGCTTGGGTTTGAACTCTCAATTCTAATATTTAACAATGTACTGCGTTTTGTTTCAAAGAAACGTTCAGTGAGAGCAATTTATAAGCTAAGTTCACGCACTTCTCTCAGAGATTGCTTATATAATGTGAATTAACACATCTATTCTTGTAATGGAAGTTGAGCTCAAACTTTTGCTTTGAGGTCAGCTTCCAATTGACGACTCTGTAACAAACCAAATTGTAAATGGCGATTTAAAAGAGGAGATAAAAAATTTTGACCTTTCGAGTTTCTTGCCTGTTCTTCTCGAGAAGGCTCTCCCAATTTCCGAACAGGTGTAGAGTCAACTTTTTTTTTCATTCCTACTTGTATTTGCAGGCATCTTGAATATATTCAGGATGTATGCACATACAAGGTTAATATGATTTCTTTAAATTAGATTGTTTTGCTGTGTTTTGACGTCCTGTAAAGGCCTGTAAAGGCCTATGTTGAATAAAGATTTTTGAATTTTGAATTTGAATTTGATATGATGTTGTAAAAGTATCTTGAATCTATGTAAAAAGTGTAGTGTTCCTCTAAATTTGTCCCCGAGTGTATTTTTTAAACCTTTCAGTGTCTTTGAAGTCGGTTTTTTTAAATATATTTTGAGATTCTTTTTAATATAGGTATTATTAAACTAATTCTGAGATTAAATTGTAACCAAAACGTGCAGTCTAGGGTCAAAAAGTATTTTTTTTATTCTTAGATCTCTTAAATTAGAAAAGTTATAAAGTTACGTAAACAAACGAAAAAAACGGCAATTTCATACTCTATCCTCTATTATAAGAATACCGACATACAACATCATATTTTATATTGAAGTTGGTGCCAGTATTTTAACGAACTTAAGTAAGTACTTACATTAAATTTTTCTTATATTTTTTAGACAGTCTAGGCAGTGCTTGGCGCCGACTTCAATATAAAAATGTGATATTGTATGTTTGATGTTTTTGAAGTCTGTTCTATTTTTGTTAAAAAACTTTATAATTATCAATCTTTTTATAAAACTTAATACATGTGTAAGTATTAGAATTTGACCCAAGGCAAACACTGGAATATCTTAAAATAATGTACTTATATTTTTCACTCTTCATGTATTGAAAGTATTATTCCTGGACTCCTAACCTAACGGAAACCTTTCATCATCAGCTATGATATGATGACTACCAGATGCAAATACCTGAATATCTTCAGAAAAAAACAGGAAACACGTTGAACGTGCCTATGAAATTTAAGGGTTATGTGATCGATTTTAGTGACAAGAAACTTGTACTCAGTTTGGGAATCGAATTCGATCGTATTGAAAAATAAAAGTTACATTATTTCTATTTGGATGTCGAGTTGTTAAGTTTTTTTAAAATCTATGTATGTTGTTTATCTTGTCACATCAATCGATGACATAGTTCCTACTGATCTTTGTATGTCTTATAGCTACTGACTTGCCCATACCATACTGACCGATCTGAATGTGCCACCCTGTATAATGTAAATCGACGGTCCCAACGTAAATTATCGAAATTGATTATTGAAACCTAAACTTTCGATGAACTACTACGGAATCGAGATTTATATTCGATGATTTACGACTTATATTTTTGGAACTACATAATTTTCTCTTATTATCTTTAGTGTTTCTACAAAAAACGTTACATACAGCTATTAAAAAAATAATGAAATTTTGAGTTTCGTGTGAATTACGTTGGGGCCGTCGAAATATGAAAAATATTCAGCTTTAAAATATAAGTTAGCTATAATGTGTCAATATTTTGGAAACTTAACTCAACTTTCAGCGAACTTAATATCTTAGGAACTCTGCAATTAGGTAGTTCAACTAGTTGAATATCCAGCTGAACATTGTGGAATAGAACCAACATTTCAAATTGCAAATATTATTTTGCAAACGCTACATCTAAGAATTCTACATTGTAGCCCGGAAGAAAAGTAAATACTTGTTACCGACTTATACTTGTTTACACTTTACTTACATTTAAAAGTCCTCGCTTAACGTCGTTAATGTCAGAATGATCCAAATATTTTTTGCGGATTAAACTTGTGATGTCGTCTTGCCGCGGATTTGAATTGTAGTAATAGGTAATCGGTGATATCGTTGAAAATTTTGTCATGAATTCTTCGAATCGGGACTCATTTCTGCTTATCCCTTAAATGAACAATCAAGAATTCAGTAAACAGGCGTCGATATTATGTTAGAATAATTTGATACATTACTCGATAATTAATTACTAATACCAACACACTGATTTCAGACATCCTTCGCTTTCAGTTATACCAGTTAACCAAGGCACTGCGTGTATATTGTCTATTTCCCGAACGCTTTTTGTGAGGAAAGCGCCCGGTAGTTCGGGTTCGACGACTGCTTTAAAAGGTGTCATAGGTTCATAATCCCAAGTCTGAAAACATTTGACGACGTTACTTGAGTAGTCAATTATAACAATATTACATTATTAAATGTTAGAAACACTTTAACAAAAATTATTAAAAACACACATAAAATAGAAATTCTGTGTTGATAATTTCATATCCATCCTTAGTGCGAATACATTCGATCATCTCAGATGATTTGGACTGCAGACATCCCATAAACTGTCCAAGAAGGTGAGCGTACTTCTCAGACTCACCAGGTGACGCCTCAGCCCATGGCACCATCGCGGTTCCAGACTCTGATATCGCTTTGTGAAATAACCCTGAAAAACGGGAGAGTTTAATTGATGAGTGAAAGTATTGAGGGGAAGTTCCCACATAGTCGACATAGTTGACAAGTGAAGATTTTTTAAAGAACTGACGATTTTTATATATTTTTATCGAATCCCAACTTTAAATTTTAATTTAAACATCAGCATCAGTTGTAGATATAGAAGTAGTAGTATACTCGTAATTGATCTTAGCGTATTATTTATTGTGATTTCAGCCAGGCGCAATACGGCAGATAACAATTATTATGTAAAAACTATTAATCAGGTAATATTCTTAAGTGAGCCTTTAGATGTTCTAAAAAATAAAGCTATAAAAGCATTTGGAATTTCACGCGCGAAATTAAAGCACATACATGTAAGCGCCTACGTAGTCTTTTAACCGCCTCCGTGGTCTAGTGCTTGGCACCACCAGGTATTAGGTCCGGAGTTTGATTCCCCATGGGGGCAGAAATGTTTCTGCTCGGTTTGGTTGGTGGTTAGGGCTTCTGAGCCCGCCTGGCTAGCTACCATCATCTTACCTAAGTTCGTCGCCATTATAACAATGTTAATAGCATTATTATGTTCCGATAATTAGGGTAAGATAGCCAGTTACAGTTCCTCCGTTGTTGAGGAGTCCAGGTGAAGCTCGCTTCCACCTTCGGCCTTATCGTCACTTACTATCAGGTGAGATGTGGGCCAAGAGCTTCCCTGTCGTATGTAAGACATGTCCTCTATTACATACGACACGGAAACAAATAAAAATATAAGAAAATATTCCTATGTTCTCTTTTATTTTTATTTGTTTCAAGGTGATATGTGGGCCACTAAATATTCAAAATTAATTTTTCGCATAACTCGCATAGTACATTTTTTTTCAGTACAGCTTGTTAAAGCTAAAGCAAAATTAATTTTTCGCATAACTCGCATAGTACATTTTTTTCAGTACAGCTTGTTAAAGCTATGCGAAAAATTAATTTTGAATATTTAATTTAGATAAAAATGGCATATTCTTCTAATGTAGAGCAGCTGGCTTTAAATTTTAGTTTAGAGTATACAGAAGCATTATTCATGATTACAAAACAAAAGAAAAGTAAAGATTTGTAGCAACAAGAGTGAAAAAATCGTCACAGGGTATAAAATTTATCTTTTTTTTTTAATGCTAGATTTCTTTTAAATATATGACTTAGATTTCTTTATATATTTTTCTGATAACATATGAGTTAGTCTATCACCCGTTTTCAGCTTGACGTCGGCTTCTGGGATACCCTGTATACATAAAGATTATCTTCAGCTAGGCAGTACACAACTACAAAGATAACAACAAGAAAACAGAAGATAGCTAGGTGTGCTTTCTTATGTTTGGTCAAACATTTTAACCTGTAAAAAGAATTAAAGATTATCATTAAAAATACCTGCGCTAGTTTCTGACAGCATGTGAAAATGAACACTTGCGCCGCCGGCGCTTTCTCCGAATAAGGTTACGGAATCCTTATTGCCGCCAAAAGCCTCAATAGTTCTTTGGATAAATCTGAGAGCCTCCTGTTGGTCTTTGAGTCCATTATTACCAGGACAATGTTTGTCTTTGGTTGATAGAAAACCGAGAGGGCCTAGAAATGTAAACAAGTATAGTTGTGAGAACATTCTATTAAACACATGAAGCATTATTAGTTCAACTTTTAGCATTAAGGAAAACTTGTTGAGTTATAATAATAAATATACTATTAGATTGGTCAGAGAGTTCAGATTATTTGTTGTTGATTAGTTGTCAAGATTACCGGGTGTTGATCGGGAGGTCCGGGGTTCGATTCCCCATGGGGGCAGGAATTTTTTTGCTCGATTTGGTTGGTCGTAAAGCTTCTGAGCTTGGCTGGTCGAGCTATCTTCGTATTACCTAAGTTTGTCACTATAATAACAATGTTAATAGCATTGTTGTGTTCCGGCAATTATAGAACGTAAGATAGCCAGTCTTCAGTTGTTGAGAAGTCCAGATGAAGCTTTCTTTTATCGTCGGCCTTATCATTACTTACCACAAGTGAGATGAACGCCAAGAGCTTTCAAAATGAACGCAAGTCAAATAACTTGCCTAGTACACTGTGGAGATAGCCTTTTTTGAATCAATTGACTCTAATGGAATACTAATACACGGAAGGTAAAAGAGGAAATTTAAAATAGTTTTGTTTTTTTATCACGCCAAACCGATATACTAGTACAACATGATATATACGAGTAGATGAAGCAGGCAACAATGCCACGCGCTGATGGTGCGAGCACGCAGGAGTGTTTTTTTTTAATGATGTTATGCTCGCAGTAGGTATATCACACAATATGCGGGATTTTACTTATTGACCATAAGACCACTCTTATGTCGTTCGTGAATTGATGTTTTTCGTAGTGCAGGTCTAAAGCTAGATGTTTTGTTGAGTTTAACACTATAGTTATCACTTCTTCCCGTGAAGCAACTAAGTTCCACGGTACATTCTCTTCTACGTAGAGTGGTGCAATAATAATGGGAATTTTTCTTATGACCCTATAAAATTAACTAAAACTTCGCCTTCAAGACGGACCATTGAGAAAACATACATATTAATACAAAATCATATTCATCAGACAGAAAAGTATTTCTTTACGTATGAACAGTGTCCCAAATATTAATCCATAATTACCTAATCTATAATTTATGGTCACCAATAAGACGTCATGGTCAAGCAAGTATTCCGGTCCATACATTTCAGTGCTGGCATCGCCGCACATCCATCCACCACCATGTATGAACACCATGATAGGAAGCAGTTTGTTTTTTGACTGAAGCTCCTAATACAAATATAATTAAGTAAACATTTTTTTGCAATGTTCAATCAATATTATTGAAAGATTTTTATTCAATAATATGAATATAACTTACATTGCTGCTAAAAGGAGTATAAATATTCAGATACAAGCAATCTTCTTGGCCAATGATTTCTTTTTGCCTTATGTATGGGTTTCTCTGTATGCATGCTGGAGACACTTTTGTCGCGTCCAGGATTCCTGGCCATGGTTCTACTGACACAGGTGCCTTTAAATAAAAATAAAGTAAGAAAATATTATAGAATTTTTGCAGAGCAATGTATGACTTAATAACCGCCTCGCCGTTGCTTTGCTAGAATAAAATATATCAAAGCCATTTGTTTTGCAAAACTCGTTTAGACTTTTACTTGCTCGCTATAGAAATACGTTCTGACAGTCATTATCATCATCATCATTCCAGAAAAGAGACATCCACTGTTGGACATAGGCCTCCCCCAGCGATCTCCAAACCGATCGGTCGTGCCTGCGTCTCCCGCATCCAGCGGGGCCTACCAACGCTGCGTCTCTCTCCTAGTACGTTGCAGCCACTCGAGGACCTTTCTGCACCAACGGTCGTCAGTCCTGCGAGATATGTGTCTTGCCCACTGCCACTTAGGGTTTGCAATTCTTTGAGCTATGTCGGTGACTCTAGTTCTTCTACAGATCTCATAATTTCTGATGGGATCACGTGGAGAAACCCCGAGCATAACCCTCTCTATTGCCCTTTGAGTAACCTTGAGCCTTCTTATGAGACCCATTGTAAGCGGCCACGACTCAGTTCCGTACGTCATCACTGGCAACACGCACGAATTGAAGACTTTCGTCTTGAAAGTCTGCAGTAGATTGGCTGAGAATATGCTGCGTAGCAAGCATCCCAGACGCTGCCCAGTCAAGTTGGATGGATTCGTCGATTCACCTCTTTTTGGAATTCTGACAGTAATTTGATGAATGAAACTAACGCATACGTTTTTAATTAAATATTTAGAGTTTAATTTCATTGTGAAAAAAGTCTTGCACGCTGTATGAAAGGTACTCAAATAAGGAAGAGGTTAAAGAAACTTTCCAAATTTTCCGCACTTGTATTAAAATGTACAATTTAAAATCGGTAAATAAAAGACGCGAGTTATGAAGTAACATACACGAAAAACCTGCTTATTTTTGGAAGTCGGCTAAAAAGGCGACGGACGGTCTGTAAAAGTAGACGTAACCTATGTCTAACAAATCAGACTTGGGTCTGTAATTTTATTACAAGGTGGTGTTATTATTAGGCAAGATCACAACATTACGATGTAAGTAGGTTACAATGTAAATGGATAATTCTCATCAAAGCTCAAATTTAATGGTCACACAATTATATTTCTTAAACGGTTTAATTTAAGAACAAACCTTTTATATCGGAAGATTAAACATGTATTAAGCTACTAAACAAACCAATTTTATACTAATGAGAGCAATAATACATTTTTAAAATTGATGAACTTGGTCAAAATCGGGTTGATTTTCTACGTTCTCATCGTGTCACACTTCCCGTTTCAGTAATTTATAACTACATCAACAAAATTCACCATATTTCTATGTAACATATACTAAAATCATCGTAATTAAATACACTTTACACATAATAGTCAAAAAAAATGTGTTTGTCTTTATTTTTAATCAAATACCCAATATGTGTCGGTCACACGATTTTAGGTACTTAAGATTTGCGTAGTTATGAAGACTTGCTGTCGAAAATACCTGTAGAAACGAGTCATAGACTTCGATTCGGTAAAATATCAGTCGCGTGCGTAACATAGCAAATTCAGATGAGGGACTATCACTCCGAGAGATAAAATATTGGTAAGTTTTGATTTATTCCTATGCTTACCATGTGCATTCCAATCACTTGCGTGGACAATATTGTTCGCAATCTATTTTAGCGATTGATATCAAAAGCCTTATCGAAAGCTCAAAGTTAGAGATATTCACATTGTATGTGATTTAGCTTGCTTTACTTAATCTTTTAGAAATTTCTAAAAAAGCGGTATTTTCATCACCTTTGTGGCATCACTTTCATGGCTTTTTGGACACGAAGGTGACGAAAGGCCATGAAAGTGATTTTTTAGATACGGACAACATAGTTTATGATTGTAGTTTTTTATTATTTTGCATTTACAATGCTATTTAAAAAATAAATTTTAATATTTGAAAGAACTAGAAAAAGTCAACTACCATATGAGACACGTTGATTATTAATATTTTTTCTAATATACCTAACTATTTGATTTCTACTACTTATATTCTAATACTCAAAGACCTGTTACACAATCAAAAGTAAGTTTTGAATAGCTTACTTGACATATAATTGGACAGATCTTAAATGACAAATATGTCAAAGAATCAGTCAAGTAAGCTATTCAAAACTTACTTATTGATTGTAAAACAGGCCCTGAGGGTAAAATTGTAATATAAAATAATGCCAAATCATCTGTCAAGTAAGCTACTCACAACTTATTTTTTGGTTGTAAAACAGGCCCTAAATCACAAAATAGATAATAGTTACTGCCTAAATATACTATTGTTGAAAGCTAGCCTGGCTTACCACCATTCAGTTATTCTAAAAGTAAATTAAATAGTAAGGTAAATAGGAAATATCAACTTGTCTCATATTGCCGTTTGCACGAATATAAGACGAGTTATTTTTGTGGAGTATTTTTCTATCTTATAAAAATCTATAGTTTTATGATTTTTCAATACTTCAAAATGCCTCAAACAGCTAAAGAACGCCAAAAAACAAAAAAGGTAGAAAAATAGAGAAGGGAAAGAATAAAAGGAAACTCTGATCTTCATTCGACAATCTCAAAACAAAAGCAAGAGAACGCTATCATAGAGAAAAGGCCAAAGGAGTTATTTTACAATTAGACATTTTGTACTTTTTTCTTTACGTTAAACCTTCGTCATATTTGAAGAGATCATTGTCTTTTGTAGTATTTTAGAATTAGTTTTTTGCAATAATGTTGATTTTAAATACGTTTTTGTTTTTGAAAAGCATCTAGAAAAGTCTAATAATGGTTCGTATTACTTTTTTGTAGTCAGGTTTGTTGTTATAATTTTATAGAAAAGTTGATTTTTTGAAAGTTGACTTTGTAAAAAGAACTTAAAAAAGTTAGTACCAATTGATTAGTTATGGACTCAGCACTGACCTAATCGGGAGGTCCGTGGTTCGATACTTTTTGAGGGGGAATCTCTTTACGATTTATAAGGGACTGAAGCTGACAAGGCTATCCCTTAGATTGGTAAAAACCCCATACCCGGCTAAACCGCACTCCGGTACCTCTCCGTCCCCGATGGAGGAACACTCGAAATCGGAGTAGCCATTCCCCGAACTGGCAACAGGCATAGTGGTGTGAATGAGCTGGGACTCGCCTGTGGTTCGATCCTGCCATGTACTAATAGGTTTTTCGTTTTTCAAATTTCATATGTTCATTTGCCGATGCTCCGACGGTGAAGGAAAATATCGTGAGAAAACCTACATATATCTGTGAAGAAATTCAAAGGTGTACTATGTGAAGTCGACCAATCCATATTGGGCCAGTTTAGTTGACTAAGGCCTAATCACCCTAACATAGGGTAGACACGAGCTCCTCGGTGGGAACGAATATGAGCCCTAATGATGAAGCTTAGTTTTCATTGTTTGTTACCATAAAAGACTGAGTATTGGTGAATTTAAAAATTTGCTCTTCTACTTGTAATTTTACGGATAAAGAAGGTGTTGAAATTAAGCATAATTGTTATAATTTTGAATACAAATATGTGATTATATTTATTACGTATATAAAAAATGATACTTGTAACTTACGTTTTTGATGTATCGTAATAAAAACTCTTCATTAAAATCGTGTTGTTTTGATTGACGTAGTATATAGATAGCCTTTTCTTTAGGATAAGATCACCGATTATAGGACCAAACTGCTAATTTGCCTATTTAGGATGACATGTTAGGTTCTGATCACAAAAAGACTAATCCGCGAGTCCATGAACATTAATTTAGTAATTTATTTTTTATTTAAAATAATATTAATAATATCTCTTAAGTTACTGAATCACTTTCGTGATTACTGCGTCACTTTCGTGGGGTCAAGAATCTTAAAACGCTATATCTTCCAAACGAGACTCCTAATTCGATTGATTTACTTATTAATTTACTCGTCTTATCAAGCGCTATAATTTGTTTTATTATAATAGTTTCAAAAAGCCAAAATAAGAATTCTCCACTAAGGTGACGATGAGAATGGTGTCGATGAGAATTAGCCAAATACAATTATAATGTAATTGTATTGTAATTACATTGTAACATTAATCCATCATATGCGTTAATTGCTTTTGTTTCTGTCCTTTTATCTTCACCTTATCTTTGATTTGAATTTTTCCTTTCGTGTCCAATATACTGACGGTAACTGCTGGGAATATTATCACATTAATACTATTGATTACCCCTTTAATGAGTTTTCTACGAATAAATGGACTTGTCGGAGGTTCCGACCGGAGCATGGAAGTACACACGACAGGCTAGAACAAAAATTTTGTAGGTAACTAGGTACTTAATTTGTTGAAGATAATAATCAATATTGCAAAAAGAACAATAGCTAAGATCATTATTTTGTAGGATACAAAGTACCTTGTTGCGTAACAATGATGATCAATCATAAAACTGCTTCTATCATTTTATAAGCATTTATAACCGCAAAATACCACATCAACGTGTAATTAATTTTGTTACTCAGAATTACTACGCAGCTCTTCAAGCTAGCAGCAGATATCAAATTAATTGCATAAGAATGTAGTATATAATCATCATAACAGCTCATATACGTCCCCACCGAGGGGCACGAGCCTAGCCTATAGTTAAGTTAGGACGATTATAGGCCGTAGTCAAACCACGCTGGCCCAGTGCGAATTGGTTGACTTCACATACACCTTTGAAATACTTGGCAGGTGTATGCACTATGCAGGTCTCCTCACGATGATTTCCTTCACCGTAGGAGCGTCAGATAAAAATAATATGAAATTCGTGAAACGAAGAACACATTGGTACATGGCAGGATCGATCGCGGGTCTCCCGATTCTACTCGGGGCACAGTCGGTGGCCATAGCGCCACCGACGCTCTTAATGTAGTATACCACATAGATATAATTTTTTTAAGTAAGGCTAGATTTGTGGCCCCTAATGCCTCGCCCATGATGAAATACCTTGATGAAAGTTTCGGTTTAAAGAGGCGAGGCAGAGATACTTACGGCGTAATTTGAGAAAGTAAGTAAACGTTACTCCTGTATGAATGTATGGAGTTGAAGGAATGCACGTACCTACAAAAAGTTGATAATTTATAATAAAATACTTGCGTGTAAGCCGAAAAATATATGTTTAAAAGGCTTTAGTGAGTGGCTGACTGAGGTATTAACGTAAAGCCCAAACTACAAGAGCTAGAAGCATAGAATTCAGAACAGGGGTTTGTTGATTTATGTAGGTGTCGATTAAGAAAGTATTTTGCAAAACACCTCATCCAAAAAAAAAGTACTACCAGTGTTGACCTTTAAAGCAACACGTAGTTCGCGGCCAAAATGATTTTATAAAAAAAAATGATTTTCGTCGAAAACAAAACGAAAACGAGTAGAATCCAAACGCAGATATGCTCGACGAGCACTCAAACGTCTCACGAATTATTCAAAAATAGAGACCCCGACACTGGGCAAAGTGACTGGACAAAGCCGTCACATTTGCTGAGACGATTCTATAAAGGCAAAATTTGTAAACGGCAGACATAAAGTAAATTATGTTAAACATGTTCAAAATTTATCGTTATCACTTGTACATCTACTTCTTTATTCTCTGCATCACCTGAAGGTTGACTGGCAGATAATGCCTCAGGCATTAAGTCCGCCTTTGTATACTAGATTGTACATAAAGGGTTATAAATAAAAAATAAAATTATTCCGTCCAAATTATACCTATTAAACAAAATAAATAAATATAAAGTAACATATAATTAAAAATTATGTCCTTCCTACACAATTATGGTTCTAAGAGGATCTAAGCCACATCTAAGCCACAGAGTCTAAAGACCATTGCGCTTCGCATGAATGAGAAATGCCTATTATTAAATACGTGGTAATGCTTCTCTTTCAATTCACTTCTATTTTACTGAACTAACCTTCCGTATGACATCCAGATTAGAGATATAGGTAACTTCTATTGCAATCCATATTTTTTTGGAACCTGAGAGGCAACTCTGTGCCCATTCCAGAAATGCTGTTTGGCGAATTGGCCTTATCCTGATTACGAATGGCATCCCATGGGGCGAAAATAAAAACAGAGAGGGTTTAGAGTTCTATCTAGTGGGCTAACGCCCGCGTTGCAGTCACCAGCACCGGGACAGTTTCAAAAGCTCGCCCTTGTATACCCGCAAAACAGGAACAGAAAAAACAGCAGAAATGCAATATGATAATATTAGCTTCTATGGAGACCGCTGTCACCAAATTATCATATAAAAAATAGCCTCTAATACTAGCCGAAATGAAACCCGAGCGTAAATCGAACGAGCACCGGCATCGTTGTAATAAGATATAATTTACTTGTACTTAGATGAAGAAAGACAAATTCAAGTATACAGAGCTACAAATACCTGTAGCAAATGCCAACATAGTAGCATGCCCTTGCTATTTGTTTTTTGTCCTGTATTGTATATCTTCGTTCATATTATATCGCCTAATCGCATTGCCTAATTGTTTCATTAATACCTCACCAAGACGATATAAAGGATATCTTTGACGTAACCGATTGCTGAGGTATTACACCGTGTAAACTATTACGTGTGCATTTTTTCTCAACCAATACAATCAGGGTCGTTACAGCGAAATAATTGGTTTTTCTGTAAAAGAAATAACGTCAATACCAAGGTACAAAAGAAGTCTACAAGAGATTTCTACAAAAGATCTTTACAGTGGTTTAATTACATTGGATTTATGTTTTTCTTCATACTACGCATAAAGTTGTAAAGACATATCATACACAGGGCTCCGATATCTGTATACTCACTCATGTAGATACATACAAACAGATTCTATCTAACAGAGTGTATGGTTCGCTCTTTTAAGAGGCGGTCTCGAGAGTAGGTGTGAGAGTATTACACAAAAAAATACAACCCCAAGAACTAGTTGATACACATATTAAAGATTCTTGTCTAATATCATTTCGATAAATTATTAAGGTTCCTAGATTCTGGAAATTACACAACTTGGTTTTGAGTCACTATATAGGACAATGGGACCAAAACACAACATTTTTTTTAAACAAATTACACCAAAAATCATTAGATACATCCGCTGCTGGTAACAGGAGGGCTGGCTCTTTCCTCGCTCAAAAGATCAGCATAATACAGCGAGGAAACGCAGCAAATTTACTTTAAAAATGATCATTTTGTGAATAATGATACGATGTCTATACGAATCCTTTCTGTTGGTATAAACATCACCGTATTGTTATTGATCCTTCGGCCAAATTTGTGTCTTAATCGACGATTTCAACTGATAACGAACTTTCATATTATTATCGTCAGCCCTAGGGTGATAGCATAAATTATTTCAATATTTTACCCGTCCATGTCCCACATCACATAACAATGTCACGCCAAGCTCATAACCATTTCTTTGAGTAACGTTTAGTTTTTATGTACACTAAAATGTTTTGCCTAACTTGCTAACATCAATACCTATAGGAAAAACGAGTAGCGTGATGATAATTAAAGTATAAACGTCTACAAATAACTTCCACTGCACTTTCCTGTTATTCGTTAGATCTTAGCTAGAAGATCAATTTTACTTTAACACGCTTCTTCAATGTAATTTGACACTTGATAAAACTTACCTCAAATCGAAGTTTACCAACGGGGGGAACTGCAAACGGAATTGCGGTAAACGCTGAAATATCCCTCCCACCTTGAGTTTTCATCCGATATCCACGAATTTGTCCGAACGCAGTATTTATCAAAGGTTCTGTTTCACTACTGACCAATTTCAATATTACAATAGAGGTTAAGGCGTAATAAAATGCTTGTAAAAACTCTTTATATGACGTCATTCCGCTTAGTATTATTAATGCTAGTACAATATGGCAAGTCGCGTCGGAAGCAATAAACCAAATGAAGCCGTTTGCTTCTGTTTTTATATATATAAGCCCGTAGCATTACGACCAAGTCCCTCAATACAAAAAATCTATCATCTACCAAAATCTATTGACAAACGCAGGACGCAAATGGTAAAACACTCTAATGGACACATTTCAGTGCCGGGTACCTGAAAAGTACTTTTTTTCTGAATGCACTGTTCGACGTATTGCTCTGTGGTTGTATAGTGCAGCCGGGACAGGTATCTACATGGCCCGGCCGTAGTCAGCGTCACGGCCTTCAGCAGAAAGTTGGGCCCTTTCGGTGCGGTGCCGCAGCGATTCTGTGTTCCTCTTTGGCAGCACACTTTCCTCATCTGGACATTGATGAAGCCGTCGTCATCACGGTCCTCAGCGGCGAAGCTCAGCCTATTAAAGACTATTTAACGGATTTTATACGATTTTCACCATCAGTTAGATAATTTATTCTGGATTATTCTGGTTAGGTCAATACAATTTGGAGTTTTCAATGACGCCAAAACATTTAAATGAGTATGTCAACATGGTTAGGTTTCTGCTTGATAGGGTATTGAGTTTGACCAAAAACCTTGTATACATATAATAAAACCTTATAAAAGTTTAATTTAGGATAAACAATATTGCAACCGAGCTGTCGAAAAATTAATTTAATGTCTTACGCAGACTTAACCTTCCAATCCAATTATGTACCAGGGTGTTTTTTACAAACTTAATGGTGCATATGAGACATCGGGGTTTGAATATCCTATCTCTGGACTTGTTTACTGAAGATAGATATTTGTTTGTATTTTGTATGGAACTAATGTCAAATATCTATCGTTGGTATCCAAATCCACAGATAGATAGAATATTGAAACCGCCCGTTAGTTGGCAAACAAGCAGGCTGTAAGGACTTTGAGTCAAAGGAGCTTTAAGTCAAAATGCATTTACGTCAAACCTCCACTCAGTCAACGTGTCTATTTGTCAAAGTTTCTAATAGGAAGTCAAAGTTGTCAAGTGTTTGAATTGCTGTAGTATACACGCGACTCCTGAAAAACTTGGAAATCCACAACCCCTATAAGGACGCCAGTATACATTGCCAACTTGTAAGAGATGTTAAGTAACACTATCCAGTAATTTCACTGCCAGGGGGCTGATTATCCAACTTTGGTTGCTGACTAGAACTGTCACTTTTTGAAAAAACTAATATCCATAACAAGTAAGGTCAGTACGTTTGTTATGGTGGTGTTCATGATGGCAGTGATGGATGTAAAATTTCATTCAAGTATGACAGTACTTGTAAGCAATCACAGGTACATAATCAGCCTGCTTTTCTTACCCTTAAAACCGGAATACTGCAGCACTGCTGTTTGGCGGCGGCAAATGCGGCAATAGGTAAGACAGAGGTACCCATGCAGACGACTCTGGTACAGTCTCCCTTTGATACTCTGGAACATAGTCTCCCTTTGGTACTCTGGCACAGTCTCCTTTTGGTACTCTGATATAAAGTCTCACTCTACATGTTTATTTTATGTTGTAGTACATCATGCTCACTATCAATTAAACTTATTTTCCACACGACAGGGACGGGTAGCTCATCTTACCTGATAGGTCCGAAGGTGGAAGCGAGACTAGACTCTTTTACAATTGAGGAACTCAAGCTATTTTTATCGGAACACAACAATACTATTAACATTGTTGCTTTGGCTACAAATGTTAACATTGTTGCTTTGGTAAACCAACAACATAGTTGCTTTGGCATATTAACATTGTTGCTTTGGCAAACCAACAACATTGTTGCTTTGGCAAACCAACAACATTGTTGCTTTGGCAAACCAACAAACAAACAAACTTAGGTATGACGATATCATAACTAAGTTTGTTTGTTTGTCGGTAGCTAGCCAAGCGGGCTCAGAAGCTCTACCACCAACCAAGGCGAGCAGAAAACCTTTTGCCCCCATTGGGAAACGACCGGAGCTTACGACCCAGTGATCTTCTCAACCACCATACCACGTAAGCGGTTACAATGAATAGAAAATCTCTGTCCAGAGGCCCAAATCTGCTAATAAGTTATAGGCGAATCGAAACTAAACCGTTGCGATCGACCAATCGTAGCGCGTATATTGCCATGCAACTGTTCGATGACGTGATACGGTAGCGTTCCGATTGGTCGATCGCAAGGGTTTAGTTTCGATTCAGCTGTAACTTATTAGCTGAATTGGGCCCCAGTAGCGAATTGGACAACATCTAAATCTTGAACTAGACCACTAGAACACAAATATGATTAAAGTAAGTATAAACCAAATAGCCGACGTATAAAAATAAAATTAAAGCACCTGCAAAATGTCTGTGGTGTGTTCTGTAGGTATCTTGAGGTAAATACAATAAACTCATTTTGAGGATAATACAAAATAATAAATATGCAAACAGACGGAAAATATCATTGACGCAACTTGATACCTATATACATTTCTATGAAGTTTTCATAGTACGCAGGTACGTGAACTTAGATTCCTAGTTTATGCACTCTCGGGCCCCGTAAGAAGTAATTTATAATTTAGTTATGTCCCAAACCCATTGATAATCACATGGCGTCTACCAGTGATGTAATAAATAGGCAAATACTTCCTACTAACCACCACCGCCATTTTGAACATCAATTCAAGGTTGTATAAAAAACAAATCTATCGTTACGCTATGTTGTCCTCAGTAGTTAGTTGGTAAGATTTATACTAATATGTGACCTAATAAACAACTGAGGTATATTTTTTATGTCAATGATTATGTTTAACTAGGTAATTACCACAAAATGAATCACGTTCTATATTATAATATAACCTTCATTTAACTTAAGTTGAACCAAAATGGATAATAATAATACACTGTGTATTGCAAATAATAGGGCACACAGACAAATAAATAGTACAAATACAGCAATGAGCGGCCTTATTGCTACACAGTACTCTTCCAGGCAACCAAAGGATTCTAGTTATACGACAGTCCTAATCCTAATCCTATAGAATTAGGATATTTCCTTCTCGTAACGCCACTTAATCTCTTCATCAGTAACACGAAGAAGAATTGTCATTTTTCGTCGTCATTAAGCGTTCTTTTACTAATGCTGCAACATTTGCATGTATTTATTTTTTATAGTATCACCTTGATAGTTTTCAAATAAGTAATGTTGTTTTCGCCAAAATGACAACCTCCTCCTACCAACTTCTGCTGTCCTGGTACGTTTCCACCCATTTTCTTTTATTTACAGTTTCACTACGGTTTCACGGTGAATTTGATTTTCAATTATTTAACTTTTTTTTTCAAAAAAAATTTTACTAAATTAAAACCGACTTCAAAAACACCAAAAAGTCATAAATAATAATAATACAACACTACATACAACATCACAGTTTTATTATATTTTTTAAGACTTTCAAAGTGATCATTGCTTAGCACCGACTTCATTATAAAACTGTGATGTATCTAGTGTTATGCTATTATTATTTATGACTTTTTCGTGTTTTTGAATGCAGTTAATTTTTTTGTGATAATTCTTTTTTTTCAATCTTTTTAGTTAAGTTAATACATGCATATTAGAATCTGTTCCAAGGTAAACACCAGAATAACATAAAATAAAACGTCTCTCGCTCTAAATAGTTGTAAAAGAATTATTCCTAAACTCCTAATCTACCAGAAATCTTCCATCATCAGCTGAGTAACATGACATGATGACTACCAGACGCATATACCTGCATATCTTAAGAAAAAAACATGAAACACGTTGGATGTGCCATTGAAATTTAAGGGATTCCCTTGATTTGCCTAAGATTCCATCATCAGATCATGACATGGTGACAATGGGACCATCTCGGGAGTATACTCTTTCGATTACAAAAAGAAAAACGGCCCACAAATGGCGGAGTAATCGGTGAACATACATAAAAAAGAATAAAATAGATACAGTCGAACATAGAACTCCTTTTTCAAAGTCGGTTAATAATAGCGCCCTATTCCACTATAATCCACTTAACAAATCCATTAATGGATTTGTTTCCACTTATTTTTCCACTCTACCTCCTACAAACAACAACCGTCGTCCGAGCAATGCTCGAAGATCGGGCAACTTGGGATGTCGTAGCCAACTTCACTCGTGGTGATGGCGCGAGGGGAGGCGCATGAACGGGAGCAGGACCCGCTTGCAAGTGCAAGGCGGCGCTGGAGGACAGGGCGGCGACGGAGGGGCTACAATGCTCTGATTCCGCCGTCCTAGTGGGGGTCAGCGGGCGACGCGTTTAGGTACCGACCGTGTCGCCTGCATTGTACATCCGCGATGATAGGGGCAGCTATGGGACACTAGCTGCTCCCATGCCTGTGGCAGAGAGGGAAGCCCGTACTATCCCACGTCGGGGCAGTACGGGCCGGGCAGAGCGACTCACGCGAGCTCAGCGTTCCGCGCATGCTTGTGGTCGCTCATTCATGGCCGGAGAGGTGGTCCCGTGGGGTTTAGTAGGTAGTCGCGGTACTCTGCCGTGGAGTCCCACACACTCTTGCCCCAACCCGGGGGTTTTGACGGTGCGTAAACGCATTCCTCACGTAAAAAAGGGTGTATACTTACACAGGCTACTGCGTGTCTAGAAAAAAAACAACATCATCAACCATTAATATCTTTTTCGTGGTGATAAATAATATGTGTGCATCTTCCGGTTCAGTAAATAAAACATATTTTCTAAGACGTATGATCGTTTCCTTGTCCTCAATCTCACCTTCTTTTCTGCGACCGGCAATATTGGTACATTTTCATTATTTCTATATTTATGTCTACTTGACACGGTCACATTTCTCATTCTCAATGTTTGTGTTATTTCGCGGTCACCTTTATTACACTTCTTACTTTTTGCTTCAAGATCATCAACTTTGCGTAGAATTTCATTGTTTTGTTTGACAATTCCGTCCGTTAATGTTCTGATGTGCAATAGTTCGTTATTTACCTTCGGCAACTGGATCTTATTAATTAATTCAAATTTTTCACACAATGTAGTTATTGCCGACAAGAGTGCGTTATCTTTACTCGGGATATCATCCATTTGTACCTTTGTTTCTGAATTCCGACAAAGTGCGCATTTCCACTGATATTCTCGATCTCCAGCATTAAGATGATCCTTAGTATAATCACCGACGCAACGGATATGACATTTTGACTCGCACAAGCTACATTTCAAACCTTCCCCATGTCGAAGATGTCGTTGGCAGCGTTGGCATATCATTGTAAGTCTGCAAGAGAATATGAATGAGTACATGCAAAGTCCAACGGCGTTGATGATTAATAACCTATACCAATTCAATATGGAATAAAGATATAACGGAAAACCTAAATCTAAATAAAAATTCGATATTCAAAAAAGCAAAAAATTATCCTTTATTGACAATCATAGGAACGATTTTGGATTTAAAGAGGTTGTTAAACGATTACAGATAATCGAAGAAATCTGAGATATGATAGGAAATAAGGAAGTCAAATTATAGCTAAAGATAATACCTAGGCACACATACGTAATAGTGATGATAATTTTTCATGCACGTTGAGGAACATTACTTCAAAAATGTAATATGTCTAAATCTAGAAGTAAGTTTGTCAAACTAGAAGTAAATAGGAATCCCACCAAAAACGTGACTTGGTCGTTGAACATTCTTTATACGTTAGTGGGTACAAGTCAACGGCCAAGTCACACAACATTAACTATAATAATAAAGAAATCGCAGTAAGGAACCTTAGACTTGGCACGACTTTGTCTAGATTTCATTACTTTTTAGAGATAAACAAGCAGCTCCATCGAGACTTGGCTAGTTTTTTACAGAATGTTTTTGGTGGGATTTCACTTCTTTTTGTAGAAACGTGAGCTCATTGATTTATTTTATTAGATTTTCTTATTTGACAGTTTTTTTCTTTTTAGGGGTAGTTTTTTTATTTCTTTTCTTTATTGGAAGCGGCCCACCAAGTTGAATAGTTTTTGTAAAGGCGGTATGTCGATATCTCTAATAGTTTGGTTGGGCTCTTGTGTTTTCTAATCAGGGTCACCAGGTACTCCAGATCTGCGATTATCCTAGTTTTTATAGTTTTCCCTTTATGTGGCCATTAAACCCTAACTCTGTACCAAATTTCAGCTCTCTGAGTTTATGGGAAGTACTAGTTCTATTTTGATGATCATGAGTGAGTGAGTGAGTGAGTCTCTGTCATAAATGCGAAACTTTGCTTTCGCTTAACTTCGGAACTAAATGACCTACAGACTTGAAATTTTGGATTTTAAGTATGTGATTATAGCTTACTGGATGACGAAAATTTCTGCGTTCTGGTCTTATCCAGAGGTTCTCAAATAGGGGCCTGAAAATGCGGCGAAATGGTTCCAGTAAAGGATGGTACGGCAGTGTTTGCTTCGCGCTCGACTTGGCGAGGGCACTGCTGTGCCCCCAGATAAGTATTGCTCATATTTTAGCTTACTTGCTCACGTTGTAGAATAAGTATGTGGAATGGGGAAGCCTTTGTTTGAACCAAAAGGAAACTTGGTAGCAAAATTGGGAAAACTAGTGCCAAGTTGTTGGAAGACCTAGATAACGAACAAGGTCAAGGTTCTGCCACTCAGTATCAAAAATCGAATTTAACGAGGTAAGCTCCCATTCAAGCTAAACATTTACACTACGAAAACCACCACTATTACGAGCGACATAAGAAGTAATAAGAACGGTCCAAAGGTCAAACAGTATAGCTTGATGACGTGCTTACTGTACTTCAAGTCATACGCTAATTCCAACGAAATTAGAGTAAGGTACCCCTAACTAGTGGCATGATCCTAGGTGTAAGACTTTGGATACAGTATCATTGTTTTCATACTCAGCATCAAAAGACAAATTCAGCGAGGTACTACTGGTCCATTGAAATGTAACATTTTTTTGGGCTTAGCGTGCATTTGTCAGAGGACGCAATTTTATTTTTTAGATATCAAGAAGGAGTTGGTGTAAAGTTAAATCCAAGTTTGTTGGGTTGCAAACTTGCATCCCTTTTCCCACGGCCGCCATCTTGGAGAGAGGGTTACAAATGGTTTTTATGGTTTATCTGACAAACTATAGGTCTCACAAAAGAAATATTAAAACACTTTTAGTTGCAAATAAAATTCTCAAAACTGTAGTGAAGTAACCTTTAGCCGTAGAATTAAAAATAACAAAGTTAAGCGAAAATCTATGAAAATTTCAGAAAAAAAATCTGTTGGTCGCTATAACTTTTTTCTGATGAAATAAAATAGTTTAGACCGCTCTTATGTCTTTAATGTGGTCAGATTTTTGATCATTCGTTCATTATATCATGATGACATCATTGATATTATGCCATAGTGATGATGATTTGAGATCGGTAGTACCAAATGAAGCATTTCATGACTTCTTTATCTCAACATTTATACCATAATAGGCCTGCAGACTTCTACGGCATACACAGGTGGGCGTTCTTGTTAAGTTAGCCCTCTTCATTTAGTTCACTTAGTTCTTGGTAGTATTAGAACAGACTACCTTTCCTTTAAAAGGATCTCGTAATGTTATTCAGAATCCTTTAGGTACACAGCAAGTGGATTTTGCGCAACTCATCTTAGATTAGGAAAAGTAGTCGTAATAAGACTTGATATAATTATAAAATACCTAGATCAAAATAAGAAGATATAAATGAAAAGGACACGGACCACGTGTCTGTGGAGAGTTAATTTAGTAATTAAAAAATTTAGCATAGTGCTTATAGTTATCCCTACGTGTAGGAATACTATGGTAGGGATAGGTGTATCAGGCCAAATAGTCTCCTATTTTATGTGAAGTCGTTAATGGTTTCACCGTAAATTCTGTTAACATATTTGTTCTTGTTAGATAAAATATAGATTACTTATAATAATCTTTTCGTAACAGCATTTGATTATGTAAACCTTTGGACTGCTTTATCTATAGATAAGTATACTCACAAAGTATTAGGTCGTTATATAGCTAACCAACGTAGGTAGGTAAACGTATAATAAATTAAAAATGAATTGACAAAAAAAATCGTCTCGAGCGGGGATCGCACCCGTGTTGACGTGACGCCTTGACCCCTTCGACCACCGTACTCTTACCAGCCCCGACGAAATCTTTTATTGTATTGATATCTTTTTCAATTCTGTTTCAGCCAAAGTTGTCTTTATTCACTGTTAATAACTACTTATCAACATCCAATTCAGAAATCTTTACAGATTTCCTGAAAATTGGTGAAGAATAAAGCAGACTTACAAATTTTATACACGGTTATTTTTTTATCACCCTGGAAAATTTAAGGGACGCTTCACGACATGGTATTAGAATGATTTAAATATAAATAAAAAAAATAACCCCCCTCCTTAATTTTATATGAATTTTTAAAAAATACAAAAAATGCTGCACTAGTTGAGAGCAGCATTTTTAGAGATTTTTTTATTTTTTTTTATATTTTTTTTAATTTTTTTATTTCATTTTTTTTATTTTTTATATAATATTGGATGTGTCCTGAAGCGTCCCTAAAATTTTCCAGGGTGATAAAAAAATAACCGTGTATAGAACTTTGCATTTTCATTAAAATTATTAACCAGATAATTGCCAGCGTGTAAGGCACGATGCAAAATTCGTGGTTTAAGGTACATGCAGGGCTCCTTTCAATGGGATGGAACATATTAAAATAAATGAGACGTAGGTACTGGTAGTGGCGGTGGCGGTTATTGTTATTGGCCTCCGTGTTATGGCAAAGGACAAAGGCACTGAACGCATCTCACCTCTGGGGGTCTAAACAAGGCTTAGAGCATTTAGCCTATGCTTTAAGAAACAATGTGTAAATTCAAAAACATTAAAGAAGATGTATGGGATTGACTGACTCATGCCTTTGCTAAATACCGTGGCGAATCAATCAAAGTTTTGTTTTTTCGTAACTTTCATAAAATACTACTCAAAACAACTCATTTTTTATTAAAATGATATGAAAATATTAATTTGCATCATTTATTTTATCTATTTCTCAGTTTCGACTAAATAACCAATGTTAGTCGCGCGAGCCAATGTTCGAGGGTAGGTACCTATGCCGCGCGTAATTTTAAAAAACGCAGCTTTACAGAAACAACAATTCGACACAGCGATCGCTAATCCTATAACATTAGCTAGGAATTTCTTTTCGTTATATCGGAGACGATGACGAATTCAGTTATCGTTTCGCTATGAAACAATTGCCACTTGTCTAACCCCCCAGGTTTGTAGTACCTAGTTAGGTACCTAAATGTTACAGGAGGGATAAAGTTATTGTTCAACAGTGTTTCGAATAAATATAACGAATTGATGAAAGGTTATTGTACTATGGACCAGAAAAAGCCAGGCTTGGAATCAAAGAAATTTGTATCTCATTGTATAGCTGTATATAATTTATGTACACTCGTGTTTCGTTTAGGCGAGTTATTGCCTACTTCATACAATAAACACAAACAGATACGAAATCAGACAGTCACGTGACTAGAATGACAACCACTAGGATGGAGTGAAGTGTCTTTTCATTTCTCATATTCGGAACGTAGTGTTGTTTTGATCTGATTATTGGGTGGAAAATGCTGCTTCCGTCCATAGGGAGGGGAAAACTCATACAAATTACTTCCCACCTAAGGTCCGGAATGAACTTTAAAATAGAACTGCTGTAAGCTGTGAAGAGTTTTATGTTAAAAAAACTAATTGAAAAAAATGCTGCGGCCATGTGTGTTTCTAAACAGCCAGTGTGAAATTTGCGCAAACTTCTTTGAGCGGAAGCCGCAACAAACATGCATAACCAAATTACAGTTGGCCATTTTCTTGAGACATTAAGATAATAAATTGTACAAAAATAAAATAAAATTGTATTAGTTTTATAATAAACATGCACAGGCAAAAAAACCTACACCATGTTTCCTAAAAAATAATCTGTCAGGCAATAACAGTAACATACCATACTGCGTAATGTCTCCTAAGACCTGTCAAGAGCGAAGCTGTGGGTCCACGAGTAAAGTTAAAATTACTCGTGGGCCCACCAGTAGGTCATCGCAGTGGGGCCACGAGTCCGGTGGGATTTAAAATTTAAAAAGTCGACATAAATTGGCGTGATACTAATCTGCTATTGTATCTGTGACGGAATTTAAAAAAAATAGGTAATAATCTTTTATGCTAAGATTTGAATATTAAAAATGAGTTTAAGCGATTCTGAAATATATTGACACCATTATTAATAAATAGTTTAGATAAACAACTAAGTAGTTTTATTTTCCTCATATTCGAAATGAAAAGTAGAGTGTTTAACACGGGTAAAAGAATCAATTCCTACTCGGACTATAGCATACCTCGGGAATTTATTGTTTCGACCCTCGATTAACAATCTACTATTCTGGCGACACAGTAAAATTGTCGCAATATACAATGTACCTATAGTTAGTAGGTATTGTCATGTCGCACTTCCACTGGTTTTCTTGTTGCGTGGGTTGCAAACTATAAGTACATTTACGAGTAGGTACATACATTAGCTACGGGTGTAATACGTAAATTCGACGCACGAAATCGCGACAAAACATAGTAATTTGGTTTGTCGCGATTTGTCGCGCTAACGTGCATAAGAGATCTACATAATTGTATCTAGGTACTTACCCGACTTATAAAACTCGAATTAAATTTATCACTCAAAATTACTGTGAAATTATATAAACCATAATTTATAGAATATCGCGTAGTAAGTATAAATACATAAAACTATATAAAATAAACCGTTTACAATTTATAACACTATTTACATGATTCGACTTTGGGTTCCTTTGTGGTCCCTTGTCAGTAATATTGATATTTCAAGTCAAGACCATGTCAAGACCAATAAATATGAAGATGAGAGTAAAAAGTTGGTATAGCATAGCAACTTTATGGGTGTTACGCAACGTCATGCAATGATGGATGACGTTGCGTATTAATTTTCCTTTACCGTCTAAATTAAGGCCCATAGTAACGTCAATCATAAAAAATCACTGCAGAAAAAACCGATTCTCTTGATAAATATTGAATAAAAAAATCTTTAAAAAAGATATGTTATTATTCAAAGCATTCTTTAGAGGATGGTCTTCTTAATTTTTTGATAAATTAATTAAAACTTGGTTAAAATGTGACCCAAACATGCCTCGATTTTAAAACTGTAAACCTAATCGCTTCGTAAATATTAGGTTAAATCATATACTTTTGATTTCAATAAATAAAGTGAACAATATTCTAGGGGATGGTCTTTTTAGATTTTTTTTTATTTGCTTTTAGTAATGTTTAATTTAAATAATTCATCTTACGCGTAAAGGTTTGCTTAAATATTCCCCTCACTCTCACTCACTCACTCCTATGTAATCAGTGCGGGACGAAAGACGCAAGGTCATTGGGAGCACTATGCGCCTTAAATACTTGCAATCTCGCAATTTCTTTGGCTTTGATAATAGAAACGAGCGAATATAACGTAAAAAACGCTTAAAAGTGTTATTTCGGTCTGCTTATAGCTATCATAACAGCTCCTATACATCCCCACGGGGAGCTCGAGCCTACCCTAAGTTAGGGTGTTTAGGCATTAGTCAACCACGCTGGCCCAGTGCGGATTGGTCGACACATACAGCTTTGAATTTCTGAGCAGATGTATGCAGATTGCCTCACGATGTTTTCCTTCACCGTAGGAGCGTCAACCAAATGAACATAATATGAAATTCGAAACGAAAAACACATTGATATGTGACGGTCTCGAACACCGCCCCGGCCCTCCCGATTGGAAGGCAAGTGCCGAGTCCACACTTCCACAGCAGCGCCACCGACGCTCTTCTTGTAGCTTACTATTGCACAATTAATCATTTTTGTAGTTTTTTAAGTGAAACTAGCTTTTGCCCGCGTCTTCGTACTCGTGTAGTTCATTCGTACGACTACAAATCACCAAAAGGGAGTAAGTCTTGCAAACCACTCTAGATGCGCTAAAAACGAATGGTCTAAATAGCTAAATTTTAAAACAAAAAACAGCCCCTGACCCACCCCTGACCTTTTCCTAATCCTCCCGAACAACCCACCACTCCCTCATACTCCATTAAAGAACAGGGAGAAAGAATGTATCAAATCGCATTCTTGCTTCCTCTCCACTCCCTTCAGCGTTTGCACACCACACGTCAATGTGAAACAACTAGGAACGAAAAAAAACACCTGCCCTTTGAAAAGTAGCAAATAATCTCTATTGCGTCGAGGAAGTAAACTGATTGGATTGACAAATAGATCGATGCTCTGCTCTGCACCTGCCTGGCATGAAAATCTGTTTATATGAAGCTCAAGCCTGCAACGCTAACCGCGAATGAAACTGGCATTATTTCAACAAACTACAATAATGTGGGTCTCTCAGAATCCTTCATCCAAGGCGGGGTCGACTCAATCAAATAGATCCACAAAATAGAAAATACCTAAGCCCTGAGTCACAATGATGTAGTTAAAAAAATATTTTACGAAAAATACCAACCGACTTCAAAACCAACAAAATGTCGACAATAATATTATAAGCAACACGTTTTTATATTGAATTTGGTGCTTAACAAATTTTTATTATTTTTTCATTACTCATACTCTGAAAGTAGGTCTAAAGTTACCTCAGGAGCGGGTTGAAAGTAATACTTTTCAGCCCTAGGGAGAATCACTTTCAACTGACGGCTGCTGTCAATTTTTAAAAAGAAACCAGTTTTTTTTTCACATTTTTATTGAACCATGTTCCGACTTTCTATACAGCCACTCAATTACAGCGCGGTGTAAAATTTAAATAACATATTGTTAAGTATTTATAGAATATATTTTTTAAATGACTTTATTATAATTTATTTTAAACTATTTCTTTAAAATAACATAGATTTGGGCAAAATATTTACCATTTTTTAAATTATGAAAATGAAAAAAAATGGTTGAATAGCTGGCCGGCCACAGAAAAAAAACAAAATAAGCGGGAAAGCGGCAATGCGATCTTCATTTGTTTTTTCCATTTGTAGAGTTTTGTTAATACTTCCGTATAGCAGAGATTTATATTTCTATAACATTGTGTTAATAATTAACACAATGAGAGATTTTATAAGAGAAAGCAGGCTAAAGCAGAAGTTGTTTATTTATGTAAAATAAAATTTACACGTTTTTTCTTTAGCTAATTCATTGTTTTATTTTTACTTTCCTTGTATTCGTAATGAAAAGCACAGTGTTTACCTCGGGTTAAAGACTTATTTAGTCCCTCGAACTATTGGTGCCCTCGCTACGCTCGGGCGCCAAACACCGTCTCGGGACTAAATAAGTTACTTTTACCCCTGGGGTAACAATGTACTATTAAAGACTCCAAATTACTAGGTTGTTTGGCACCGACTTTATATAAAAATGTGCTGTTGTAAGTATGTATTCCTATATTATTTTGGATTTTTTGGTGTTTTTCAAGTCGGATTCTATTTTTCGGAAAGTATTTTTAATTCAATACTTTTAGTTAATTTAATGGGTTCAGCCACTTTCGAAACTATTGATTGGAAACCAGTTTCGAAAACAGAATTATTTTTCTTTTATCGAAACCCGGCTTCCAATAAAGAAAAATAATTCTGTTTTCGAAGCTGGTTTCTATTAAAGAATCACTTGAAAAAAACTATCCCCTAACTCCAACCTACCAGAAACCTTCCAGCATCAACTCAGTAACATGATATGATACCAGGTGCAAATAGGTACCTGAATATCTTCAGAAAAAGACATGAAACACGTTGGTCGTGCCTATGATGGATAAATGGATTTCCCTCGATTTTCCTGGGGTCTCATCATCCGATCAGGACTTTGTGACAATGAGAACACCTCAGGAGAATACTCCTTCGATTAAAAAAATAATTTTGAAAATCGGCCCACAAATGGCTGCGTAATCGGTGAACATGCACAAAAAATTAGATAGGTACAGTCGAACATAGAACTTGCTTCTTTTTTTAAAGTTGATTAAAAATATTACATAAATAAAATCGACTTCAAAAAGTAATACTTAAATAATATTGAAGTTGGTGGGTGCCAAATTTTAACTAACTACCTACATCGTTCTTATATTTTTCATTTAGCCTACTGTGATGTTGTATGTATTTTTATAATTATTTATGACTATTTTGGTTTTTGAAGTCGTTTTTATTTTTAGTAAAAAAAATCTATCTTTTTAGTAAATTTAATACATGCGTATTAGAATTTGAGTCAAGGCAAACACCTTAAATAACTTAAAACATATTTCGCTCTAAACAGTATGACTATTCCCGAACTCCTAACCTAGCAGAAACCATCCATCATCAGCTCTGTGATATGATATGATGACTACCAGATGCAAATACTTGAATATCTTCAGAAAAAACATGAAACACGCTCGACGTGCCTACGAAATTCGAGGGTTTCTCTCGAATTTCCTGGGATTCCATCAACAGATCACGACATGGTATGGTGACAATGGGACCACCTCAGGAGTATACTCCTGAGGTGGTCCCATTGTCATTGTCATTGTCATTGTCATTGTCCCATTGTCATTGTCATTCATTTACAAAAATAATTTTGAACATCGGCCCACAAATGACGGAGTAATCAGTCAACATACATTAAAAAAAGATACATTTGAACATAGAACCGCCTCCTTTTCTGAAGTCTGTTATTGAAACCTACTACTGCAGAGATTAAAATCTCTGACTAACTGTATTAAACATGATTAGCTAATTATCCTGTCTTCGCCTCCGAGATTTATTCCTTAACCATGTAGTAGCCCTGCTACGCGCTAACCCTATCGCACAAGTTTTAAAGTCAGAGAAAGAAAACAACTATATCTTCCTCTGTCTAATCACACCTGACAAGCCTCCGCAGTACCGACCTCATTCTTGTCCGTGCGCGCGCGGCGCTCGCACGAGTGTAACAGTAATATAATTTGTGCATGAGTGTAGGTAACCTACGTAAAAAAAAAAAAAAAGGTATAAATTTACGGTTATTTGCTTATTTGTTAAGTATGCCTAAATGAAAACACAGTGAACCCGAAGAAGATAGATGGCTAAGGAAGATGAAGAGATACGAAGAAAAACTGAATTCGGAAAAACGTAGGGGCAAGCCGGAGGCACATTTTGTACTCAGATGATGGCGAAAATGATGTGCAACCAGAAGAATACTTTTTTACATTCCCGTTGCATTCATCGGGAATCATTTTTATGTCCGTTGTATTCTTCGGATAATATTTTATTATGTTCTCGTTGTATTGAACGAGGAATCATTTTTATGTCCGTTGTATTCTTCGGATAATATTTTATTATGTTCTCGTTGTATTGAACGAGTAAGCGGGTGGACACCGCTCGCCTGGGCCGCCGAGTACGCGCGCGGCGCGACCACGTGCAGTAATACTGGTAATGGAAAATGTGGGTATCCTTTTTTCCCCGCTGCCTAAAAATTTCCGTTGCATTCATCGGAAATCACTTTTATGTCCGTTGTATTCTTCGGATCATATTGTTATTATGTTCTCGTTGCATTCAACGAGTGTAGTTAATGGAAAATATAGGGGCTGTCCTTTTTTCCCCGCTGTTTTAAAAATTTCCGTTGCATTCATCGGAATTATTTAAAAATATTTTTTGTGTTGCCTAAATTCTCATTAAATATTTATTAGTATCTTTCACATACAAACCAATATGGTGATAACTGATGACTTACAAACCGATGTAGCGGCCAGGTTTCAAGTCCTATTGCAAAACGGTTTCCAAAAGTGACCAAAGACGAGCATTAAAAAAAAAAAAAAAACAATGTATACTATAGTACCTATGGCGAAGGGCCGAACTCTAATTCGGAAGTAAGTGCTATGTTGGTAGACAACAGAATCAACTCGGTAAAGCACTTTCAGCACTGGGAAGGGCACAATCGTGTCTTTTAAAGAAAAATCTTAATATTCCAGATGTAGTTACGTTGAACGATGCAGACACCAATTTCATCTAAGAGTCATTTAAACTTGAAAGGCTCATCGTCCCGAACGCGACAGCAAAGCAGCGGCCAATCCTACCCTCATCGAGCCGGTGGGCCGGGACAGTCAAAGACGTCATACTAACAAGCGAATCGACGGCGAGCAGCCGCGTTCGCACCGCTGCCAGCTTGTCGCCTGCCAGCCCCGCCGCCGCCGCCGCTGCCGCTGGCACCGCCGAGGCACCAGCCAGTCGCGTCGCATCACAACGGTCATCGAACAATGGCGCTACCTGAGCGCGCAGCCGCAAGTACATGCCGGCCGCTTAAAATATTAATTTAGTCAATGAGTGGTGAACTATCACTATCACTAGCGATAGGTTTATATTAGACAATGTGTCCAGGATTTCATTTATTGAGGAACCTTATCAAATACCATACAGCCGTGCGCGGCGTTCTTTTTCAAAAAGTTAGTGAATAGCAATTTCTCTCGAATTAAATCATTTATTAGAAATAAAAGCTATTAGGAGATATAACCCGACAGCAAAACAATTCGTTTATGATATCTTCGTTATTCCTAAAAGCGTGTGCTCTATATATATTAAATCTAAAAATCTGAATTCGAAGTCGAAGTAGGTATCTCATTTCAAAATGGAAGATATCAGAACGGCTACTCGATTTATGATCAAAGACTGATACGTGATTAATATTGATATTTAGGAAGCTTAATTTTTGCTGCCGATTCACAAATCAAAAAAAAAAAAAAAAGAAAACATGTTTACGCTTTTATTTTCATGATATTTTGTACGAGTTTCTAGCACTCCCGTTTAGCCTATGTTCCGCGCGATATATTTCACAAAATATTACAGCCAGCTCTTACTCATTTAAGATCTTATGGTCTGCTATCAGTGAGATATCTATGATATGTTGTGTTTAGCAAACTCTGCTGGAGAGTACCTAGAGAACACAAAAAGAACTATTTAATGTCTGACACGATTAGGGTTAGTTATTAATTTAAAAAAAAAAAAAAAAAACTAGTCTAATACCAGAAAAGCTTTGTAAATTTTTAGGTTTTATTTTAAACTCTAATAAAATAACATACAATTACCAGATTCAAGCCACAAAAATTTATTATACACATAAAAAATATATTTAAATCTAACAGAATTCGAATAAGGTTCTTTGAACGTTTTCTACGGCAGCATGTCGGCTGTAGTATATGGGTAGTATATACACACAAAATCACTAAAAGTGCTCTTCTTAGAAATACTAACAATTACGACGTTTTTATTACAATTACAGATATTTTATAATAATATGATGATCTCCATTGGTGGCAGATCAATATTCCATTGGCAGTCAATTGAATAAAAAGTCATAGGTACAATTTCGGAATTTTTACGGACGTTTCGACAGCAGGCTAGGGTGCAGCTTGTGCCAACGAAAAGACTGGTGGTTTCTGGACCAACATCGAGCGAACCAATCATATAAACTGACTGGAACTACTCGCTGTATATTGTGGGCTAATTTCATTTGCTAAAAATGTCGCTAATTGTGGTAGTCTTTTAAGTGTCGATAACACCACTGCCATATTCTATATAAATAGAATGGGGAGAGTGTAATACCAACACTTAAGTCAAGTTACTAAAATGATTTGGGACTGGTGTGAGAAAAGTAGGTATATTTATTTTCGCGTCTTATATTCGTTACTCGTTAAATATAGAAGCTAACAGTGAATCGAGAAAAATAAACTTCGACACAGAGTGGCAGTTGGGTATCAGACAACTTTTGAAAATAAAACATTTTTTTGGTGAACCATCTATTGACTTATTTGCATCTCGTCTTGCAAACATTTTTTTGGTGAACCATCTATTGACTTACTGCAAATGTCCCGCGTATATTTCATGGAAAAGGGATCCCTTTGCCTATGATATTGACGCGTTTAAACAGTAGATTAGTCGCAATTTTATTTTTACGCTTTAACACCGTTTGCACTAATTTTTAAAACTATAAACAAAATAGTTACTGATTAAGCCACCGGAATTATCGTTGTTCAACTATAGCCCTCTTAACCATGGTATCCCCTTTTCATATCCCTGGGTGTCACAGAGATTGTGATATTTCCTCCAAGAAAGATCTACTTACTTCCTTTCAGGATGGTACACCATCTGCGCCGTCACCTTTCCCTGCCAGCGTGTGTATTTTCCGGGAAAGCTTTCATGACGTGCCAGAAACAGCCTTAGATGTTGTTATCTTCGATATCACATAACACCGGGTCATAATATAATTCTAGTATAAAGTACTAAAGATATGGTGAGAATTTTGTAAAAAGAATACAACAGAATTTTTTAAATGTAAATACTACATTTTTGTTGGAATTTCTGTTGTGTTTTGAAATTTTGAAGTTTAGGTAGAACTATTGTTCTAATGTCACGATAGCAAGTGATCGTTATTAGTTAGGCAGTAGCCCCCTGGTATTATAGTATTAGACTATTAAACGATTTGAGAATTATACAATTAATCTTGAAAAAATGAGTAAGAAGTCAGTCATGTTATTAGCTGGACCAAGGACGCATACAATTTCTCTAACAAAAATACGAAATATTAATAAAGCATATGAAGATCGAGTAATTATAACACTTACAAATTTAATTAAAACATAAGCAATTGGCAAAGCTCAACCGGTTTTAAACTTACTTTTTTTTATCCCTTTAATATCCCGGTATTTGTCCAGCATCAGTGGTATTAAGTTAAGATATATTGCTGTATCATCTTCAATTCGCTCAGATTCAGAACAAACCTGATCCTCACACATAAGAAACCACGTAGACCTGCTTCATCTCAACCCATTGGGCGCTGGATAAAGCAGATCATGTGCGATAGTGGCATTGACATCTTAATATTCGGAGCGAGCGAGACACGCATCAACATCAGGCGGCGTCTCGTGCTGGCCTCAACGTCGATGTAATTAGAAAGACCGCAGGATGTTCGGAAAGATCAGCTGTATTTGCTGATTTTTATAACAGACCGGTATATTAGTTCTGAAACCAATTTTATTGAATCTTTGTCACAATTATAATTATTATTAAGTACTTAAAACAATACGGTCGGTTGATTAGTTTTTTGTTCACAATATTTAGTTGTTTTGAAATTTTTGCTAGAGGCGCAAAAAAAAAAAAAAAAAAAATTGAAATACGTAATAATAATGTTTTGATGTTTTACTGTAATGTTGTTTATTTTTTATTGTCGCAACATTGATTTTATACTCTCTGAACATCTACATGGTTAAGGAATAAATCTCGGAGGCGAAGACAGGATAATTAAATGATCAAACGAACTTACCTGAAGTGAAGTTCGATCTTAATTATCCTGTCTTCGCCGAAGAGATTTAAGGTCCCTGCCTCCCTGAATCTTATCCCTCTATATATCAATGTTGCTCTATTTCTCTAAAAAGAATGAGGTCGGTACTGCGGAGGCTTGTCAGGTGTGATTAGACAGAGGAAGATATAGTGGTTTTCTTTCTCTGACTTTAAAACTTGTGCGATAGGGTTAGCGCGTAGCAGGGCTACTACATGGTTAAGGAATAAATCTCTTCGGCGAAGACAGGATAATTAAGATCGAACTTCACTTCAGGTAAGTTCGTTTGATCATTTAAATATACTTCAAATTCCAAAATTGAGATTTTAAAACATACTTACTACAGCTTATTTGGTCTTATCTGAAAAATAACATTAATTAGGTATTACATTTATTGTGTAACTATAATATTTTGTTTGCTTATCAGATTAACACGTTTCTCAAGAGATGTTTTATAGAGATTATCTCGCCTTCATACTGATTATAAGAACATTACCCTTCTTTACTAATTTAACATTCTGTTATTTTTTTTAATAATGTTTGTTGAATACTACTTGGGTATTTAATAAATGGCGACTTAACAGACAATAGAGCTTCCGTGTTTCTTGTCTCTTCTTTTCGAGAAGGCCCTCCAGACGGTAAACGGAAAAACTCCAGTAAGTTTGTGTTTATACCGGCAAGTTTTTTGAAATGTATATTGAAATATTTGCAATAATAATAATGGCAGTTGACAACTGACTGACTGGGCCTTGACTGGGCGTGATGGAGACCTACACTCTTCCGAGAACTGGCTGCGCTTTGGGGACCTTTTTGAGGAAACCGAGGATTTTGCCTGACCAATTGCAAACAAGTAATGATGACTGACAACTAGAGGAAATATATTATGAAGGACGTTACGATCGCCATTTGTCGGGCATGCCATTGTCCCGGAAAGTCAGTAAGGCATAATATTTCTGGTTGTTCTCATCCTGCTAAAGGGGAGCATTTGCACAGGCACAACCTAGTGGCCAGAATCATTCATTAGCAGCTTGCCATTCGATACAGCCTTGTCGAGTCTGAGACGCCGTTGTTGCTCTATCTATTAGGACCACTCTTGGATAGAACTATGTTCTAGTTTAATGCTATGTCAAAAAATGTTTAAAGAGTCTATTTGAGTAATAAAAACTGATGATTGAATTAGAATTTGATGTTACATAGGCTAACAACATGTCAATTTTATACATATTTGTGCTTTTGCATTTTCTTTAAAAATACCAACATGTCAATGCACGCACAACTCAATTACAAGGAAAAAAGCAAAATTTATTACACTTGTATATTTATTAGATAAATCAGTCGATTACATCAAAAAGTTATAAAAATCTATAATCAAAATAAATTGTACCTCAATAACATTAAAACAATACAAAAAACCAAAATAAAACAAAACATACTTAACTTCTATTGGTATCATAAATGAAATCAATAGTCCTATTTCCCCCGAAGATATTGAGAAAACATTAACTCTAATGAATGGAAATAGCACCGTAACAATGTGCATCACATTTACAAGTTTGCATGGTATTTTTTGTAGGGGGCTAAGCCAGCTGCCACTTTGTTGCCCAGGTCTGGGTGTACATGTGTTAAGATTTTGATAGCTCTCTCCTGTATGAATGCTGCAGCATCCTTCAGGTTACCAACAAGATTTTCAACACAACGTTGCTTAGCTGCATCATCAAATACAGTCTTGTAGAGCATAGTAGCTTGAGAGAAATTGTCTTCTGTTTGACCACTGTCATACCTGTCCACATCTCCACTAACATTATACCTTGGCTCTAAGCGTTGTGCACGTGGACATTCTTGGGGTCCAGAGAAGGAATTAGGGAAATAGTTAGGGCAGCCCTCTTGGTTATAAATAGCTTGGGGACCATCACGTTGATAGTTTGAGACCTTGACACGGTATGGGCAGTTCACAGGAATTTGCAAGTAATTTGCTCCAAGACGGTGACGGTGTGTGTCGCTGTATGAGAATAAACGCCCCTGCAACATCTTATCAGGTGATGGCTCAATACCTGGCACTAAATTGGCGGGACTGAATGCAATCTGTTCTACTTCAGCAAAATAATTTTTAGGATTGCGGTCCAAAACTAATTTACCCACAGGAATAAGGGGATATTCAGCATGAGGCCAAATCTTAGTCAAATCAAATGGATTGAATTTACAAGTCTCCGCTTGAGCCATTGTCATGACCTGGATGTGTAAATTCCAAGATGGGAAGTCACCTTTTCCGATAGCATTATACAAATCCCTTATAGAATAGTCAGGGTCAGTTGATGCCAGTTCAGCTGCTTTATCAACAGGCAAATTCTTTATACCTTGGTTTGTTTTGTAGTGGAATTTTACCCAGTGTGCTACACCTTGCGCATTTACAAGTTTATATGTGTGTGAGCCATAACCATTCATATGCCTGTAGCCATCAGGAATACCTCTATCACCAAATAAGTAGAGAACTTGATGTATCGATTCTGGTCTTAGTGTCAAGAAGTCCCAAAACATATCTGCATCTTTTAAATGAGTAGCAGGGTTTCTTTTTTGTGTATGAATAAAGCTAGGGAACAGTGTTGGATCTCTGATGAAAAAAATGGGTGTGTTGTTACCAACTAAGTCCCAATTACCATCATCAGTGTAAAATTTGACAGCAAAACCCCTAGGATCACGCACAGTGTCAGCAGATCCACTTTCTCCACCTACTGTTGAAAACCTTACAGCAATAGGTGTTTTCTTGCCAATACTCTCAAAAACTTTAGCAGCAGTATATTTTGTGATATCATGAGTTACTTCAAAGTATCCAAATGCTCCAGCACCCTTTGCATGGACAACACGTTCTGGGATGCGTTCTCTATCAAAAGCTGACATTTCATCAAGAAAGTTGACATCTTGTAAAAGAGCTGGCCCATTCTTTCCCATTGTTTGAATTGCAGTTTTTACTCCTACTGGTGCACCAGTCTTAGTAGTGATGAATCCAGGAGAATCCTGAAAAAATAATAGAAAAAAAAATTAGCCATCTCGAATATTAGAATAAACACTAATAAATCTATTTGTGTTTGGCATACAAGAACACAATAATATGCCAAACCTAATATAAACTGAGAAAATATTTGTATAACTTAATACATAGAAATGGAAAACATTAATGATTTAAAATTTCAATCAAAAGTCCCTGTACTTTAAAAACTCATAAAAAAACATTAATTCTATTTCAAAACAATCGCAATGAACTCAACAATTCACCTATCCTTTCTTCAGTTAAGATATTTTTCAATGTTTTGAAGATAACTTAAATAAAATATTGTAACTCGCTAAAATATAGCCTAAGCTGCAATAATGTTTTCATATAAACTGATGTAAAATAAATGTTTATGTAAAATGTCTCTAGGCAAACATGAATAAAACATTGAATACATAATGACGAAAACTTTACCAAATACTTCGCTTTGCCTGCCTGTGAACTGATAACAATGTGAGACAAAAACAAGTTATAAATACTAAATTGTTTTTCTTGTTATAGTTATGTATATGTAGATAATATGTTACTGTTTTATTTTGCAGTAACTGGAGCATGTATACCTATCTGTTCTGATCTTATTTATTTTATCGTATTTTTTAATACAAACTCTTAAACTCTTTTTAATACATACTCAATTCCCAAATTATACAGATTAATGATAATTAGTATCAAAATAAACTACAATACTTACCTACCTAACACATGCAAAATAAATGTTCATATTATTTTATAATCCTAAGTAGGTAGGTATATTGAGATTCATGCAAGCAAACATAATGGAAGTGATAATAGTGATAACGACACTGATATTATACAGCTTAATATTCCTTAATGTGTTTTTCATATTGTCCCCATAATAAATCTTCAATGGGGCCTTCAAACATTGTCTATCAGATAATTTTAATAAGTTGACACACAAAGATCATAAGGTTAGAATTGGTAATTATTTGAAGTACCTATCCGCTACTTAATACCAATAGTCACTTGATAATGCATAACCAAGAGAACAACGTAATTGAAATATTTATTTTAAAAAATATATTATCAAAGTAAATACATACCTTCATGGATTTCTTGTAATTCACTAATTGATCTGAAGCAGGATTTCTGGTGGCCATGTTGTGTGATTTTATTCCAGCCAAGCAGTCGATGCGGAGCGACAAACTGGGCGCACACCGATAATACAAATACCGGCTTGAAATGCCCGAATACCCCTTTATATGGAGTGTGCAGCGATAAACGACTATCGCACGAAAGCGATTCATACACGACTGGTGACTTGTTCTGTTGACATCAATTCGTACAGAGTGCACCGAAGGTGTACCGAAGTACGTACTTCATTCATTAGCTCTATTTTCCAGATTTAAAAACAACTATACGGTTTCCTTTAATAATTGATTCAATAAATCCTTTTATTAAAACAATAACAATCGTACAATCATCAATACAATCACAGACTATATAGAATATAATATAATACAATAAAATAAATAACCTCAGAGCAGTCACGTCAGGCGCGACATGCACAGACTACTTAGATACTCGAAATGAATTCAACGTCAACAAAAAAAAAATAGAATTCTTTTGCAAAATTTTTTATCATTACATCTCATATTGTACCGATCAAAAGAGTAAAAATTCCGGAATCAGATTGTGTTGTGACCCTTAAGGAAAATTTATCAACCAGTTGGACTCAAGATTGGAACAAAACCTTACAGTCAAAAGGAAGTTGGTACTACAGTATCAACTCAGAAATAAAACAGCCGTGGTTTCTAAAAGGACATTTTAAAAATAGAAAGTTTTACACAACGCTTTGTAGGTTACGTATGGGACATAGTCGCTTTAACGAACATTTGTTCAGAATGAACATGATCTCTTCCCCGTCATGTACTTATTGCAATTCTGCCACTCCACAATCTTTGGATCATTTATTTTTTGAGTGCTCTACCTTCTCTACCCAAAGGACACTTCTTTTCAATCATCTTGCCAAAATTTATAAAACTGAAGAAAATATCCCGTCGACTGTTCAAGCTATTTTGAAAAATCTGCAAACATATTCAGCTTTGTATAATTTTATAGAAAATACAGTTCAAAACATTTGAAGTTACGAAATGAAAGCTCTCAGTCAAGGCTATATGGTGTCTCAAGACACCTTTGCCTTTTCCATATGGGAAGAATTGTACAAAAAAATAGAAAGAAAGAAAGAAATTCGCGCGAATCGCGAGGCAAATAGCGAGGCGAATAACGAACTAGCTGTTTACATATGCGTGTTCGTTATTCGCCTCGCTATTCGTCTCGCTATTCGCCTCTCGATTCGCGCGAAATAGCGCGTTTACACATTCGCGCGAATCGCGAGGCGAATAACGAACACGCATGTGTAAACAGTAAGTTCGCTATTCGCCTCGCCCATTCGCCTCGCGATTCGTGAGTTCGCGTTGGGAGCGGTTATTTGGACGCGAATCAAAGGGCACGAATAGCGAACACGAACTTACTGTTTACACATTCGCATGCATTTAGTTGACAGCTAGCGCCCGACTCAACCGAACGTGTAGACAAAATAGAGTGGAGTGGAGAGCGAATTTTAGAATTCCTAGAACTTTATTATAGAGAAGAGCTCATTTGGAACCCAAAACATCGCAATCATAATTACACAAAATAAAAACCGACTTCAAAAACACTGAAACGGTCAAAATAATATAAGAATAGGTACTGACAACATCAAAATTCTATATTGAAGTCGGTGTCAAATTTTAAGACTTTAAAGGAGATCATCGTTTCGTACAGACTTCAATATACAAGTTTATTTTTTAATTACCAAAAAAACAACCACACAAATTTTTTTTTGGTAATTAAAAAATAAACTTGTATATTGAAGTCGGTACGAAACGATGATCTCTTATTAAGTCTTAAAATTTGACACCGACTTCAATATAGAATTTTTATATTATTTTTAACTCTTCAGTGTTTTTGAAGTCGGTTTTTATTTTTTGTAAAATATATTTTTTGAAGTCGGATAAAAATAAAGAAAAGATAAACGATGCATGAAACCGTATATCAACTAGAATGGGATTGGGATATCTCAAAAATTGTATAAACTCAATAGATGTAGCTTCATCTGAATATTTATTTTACTACATAGTAGTTAATCATATATTTATGTATCTGTGTATGTATGCATATATGCAAGTATTTATGTGTATATACACGGTGTTTCATAATAACCAATAAATATTTTATCGTTATCTAAAACTAATTATTAAATAGTTTTTCCCGTAATGTTATTCAACCCAAAATTTTCATGTATATCATAGTATCATCATCATGTCTATGATTTACATGAAAATTTTGGGTTGAATGACATTACGGGTAAATACAATTAATTAATTAGTTTTAGATAACGATAAAATATTTATTGGTTATTATGAAACACCGTGAATAAACACATTCATACACAACACTTACATAACATTTACACACACACACCACACACATATACACGGTTATTTTTTTATCACCATGGTTATTTTAAGGGTGGCTTCAGGACACGGTAGAAGAATTATTTAACCATTAATAATAAAATTTACTCACCTGTTTAATTAGATATTTATTATCTAAAATATCCAAAAAATACTGCACTGGTATGGACACTGAGTGAAGTTGTAGGCAAAACATTGAATGAACGCGAACTGGCAACAACGTCGCCGATTCAAAGTCATCACTGAGTTGATCACAATTTCACCTTCCTACTTTACGGGCTTACTTAGGACCGGCAAAACAAAGTTTTTAAAGAAAACAAACAGTACTAGGTAGGTATTACGGTTATGGTAGGTTGTTTTGGCATAGTTAAAAAATTGGAATCAACTTTAAATACTTACCTACCTAGGAAACAATTTAAATCAACTTTAGTTCTAATAACAAAAGAGTTCTAAATTTAAAGGAAGTCCTCTAACTCATACATAGTCGTGCACGTTTAAAACTATACATGACCACAACAACATATCACTTTGGTTAGTGTTTAACGTCTCGAAATGCAGTTTTCGCTTCCAAGTCTTACGTTTGTGGCTTCACTTTCTTACACCAAACACTTAATTTCACTTCACAAGTAAAAGTCTACGGTCTACCGGAGTAAGGTCTGTGTATAACTTGAAACTAAAATTCCGAATGCGCCCGATTGCCGCGCGTCAGGCGCGGGCGCGACATCGCGATACGTTCACACACGCTGGGGTCAAAAGGCGAACTAAAGCCGGCCAGCTCGTGCCGACAAGCGACAGCAAACAACAAAACGCCGCCGCTGGCGCTCGGCGCCGGCGCCGACTGTCTCTGTCTTTCACTATTGTAGTGTCTAGTGCAATAATAACTCTTATTTCAAACGAGTTGTAGATTGATCTTGCTTGAATTAATAATGCGACGTTGCCGCATTTTCCTAAGCCCGTAATAGTAAATGCTTTATTCATTCATAATCTTACCTTATCTTGTAGTAAACAAGAACAATGTCTATAATTTAATATTATTGGCGGATAAATTTTAAAAAATATAACCACATGTTTTTTTTATTGATATGAGTCGTCTAGCGTCTACCGAGCTGCCTCTAAAATTTTCCAGTATGATAAAAAAATAACCGTGTATAATATGTATATGTGAGTGTTATGTGCGTGTATGTATGTTTTAATATTATTTGAATATAACAATTATTGTCATTTATAACATTTATTTTCTTATGCCGTCATTTACTTTCTCTCCTTAGCCCAATGGTTGACTGGTAGAGAGCGATGTTTATCTCTAAGTCCGCCATATGTACAAACCGTTTGTAACATTAAAGCTTAAATTATTAAACATTAAAATAAAATGTAGCACGCATGCCGCCATTATTTTCACGTCCTCCATGTTCGTGTGCTAATATCAAAATGAATCACCCGCGAATGTGTGAACAGTAGTTCGCGGTGGCACTCGTATACGAATGTTTCGTCGAATGTTTCGTCGAATATTTCGTCGAATGTTTCGTCAAATGGCGAATACGCATGTGTAAATGCGACATTAAACGATTAATCGATAAATCGATTTTTTGAAACAAAGTAATCGAGTTGAAGCCTGAGCGGAGCGAGCGATAAAAGGGCCGAGATAAAACTATTTTTTTTTCACGAGTTGATTACTCTCCTTTTTAATATTGACTGCGAGAAAAAGTTGTCATTATAAGTTGTCATATTTTTTTATTATACAGTGTGTAACAAAAACCCTGTGAATCCCTCGGATTCTAGTGAACCGTACTATACCTATAATACACCGAAAAAGAAGTTACAATTAAAAAAAAACAATTCTTACCAAATAATGACAACTAGTGCTTATAAAATTGATACAACATCAGTATTTAAAAAACTGTAATAGTACATTACGATATTAGTGCGTTAAGATGGTTATAACATGGAGGCGGAATTTCAGCCCGAGCCGAAGGCGAGGGCGTAATTGAGCCGAGCATGTTATAACCAATACGCACGTTTATCGTACGACGTTTTTTAACACATTTGCGAGGAAACAGAAAAAAAACATTATTTTAAATAAACTCAATCTGTGAATGCACACTGTTGTTTTCCCACCATTTTAACAGCGCGCTAGCGCTGCCTACTGACGGGCACCGCGCGGCGATTAGTTCGAAATTTGAATAGCAACAGCGCGCTGCTCACTAGCTGGAGTCGTGCGGCGGCGATCAGTTCCATATTTGAAATGGCAAATAATACTGTTATGGAATTTGTATGGACTATAACTTAACTATTTGCTTTGGTAACAAACGCGTTTTTATGACCCGCTTTACATATTTAAAACCGGTGGAATTACATCAGCTTTACGAGCAAGGGTGTTAAAAATGTATTTAAAAGAATTTTAAATACATATAGATACTCGAAATAAATTATATCAACAGATCAATTGTTTTTACCATAAAGTGGTACACACACACCCACTCACGCAAGCACACACACATGCATAAACACATCCACATATATACACACACCCACACAGTAAAAAAAATTATCTATAATATACAATGGGCCAGCTCTTTTACAAGATGTCAACTTTCTTGATGAAATGTCAGCTTTTGATAGAGAACGCATCCCAGAACGTGTTGTCCATGCAAAGGGTGCTGGAGCATTTGGATACTTTGAAGTAACTCATATCACAAAATATACTGCTGCTAAAGTTTTTGAGAGTATTGGCAAGAAAACACCTATTGCTGTAAGGTTTTCAACAGTAGGTGGAGAAAGTGGATCTGCTGACACTGTGCGTGATCCTAGGGGTTTTGCTGTCAAATTTTACACTGATGATGGTAATTGGGACTTAGTTGGTAACAACACACCCATTTTTTTCATCAGAGATCCAACATCCAGGTGGTGCCCAAAGTAGACTCCACCACGTCGGCGTTTCACCGAATTAGAATGCTGAATTTTATAACCTACTAGGTACCAGCTCGTAGAAAACATTGTGGCTTACCCCTATTCCAATTGGTCTCCGTATGTAGCCGGTGGACTTCCTGAGCTAGCTCGAAGGAAGTCGCGGCTCCTGAAGGGTTGGTGTTAATCCAACGATGGAGACCGGAGCACCACGACTCTATAAATATGTCATTAGCAGCTTTACTAAACCTCAAGCTACCACAGAAGAAATTCTGAAGAATGGCTATACATTGAACCTAGGATCTGACGACAAACTCATACTGCTCGTTGGTGAGAATGATAAGAATCCTATGAAGGTGCTCATTGAACTGAGTTGCTTCCTTAAAAAGTTCTCTAACATATGTGTTTTAGTCTTAAGTGTTATAGAAAATAATTACCTAAATACTTTCCACTTAAATCAGAATATTAAGATATTATGTAATAATTTTAAAAATTGTAAATTTATTGACATTAATCAGAATTTAAAATATAGACCTTATAATAATAACTTAACATTAATTGGTAATAAATTGAATTATATAATTGATTATACAGATTATGATAAAAAATTCCTATGTTTAAAAACCTATAATAATGTCAGTAAAATAAAATATACAATGAGAAACCGTAAGGAATCAAATACGCGTTACTTACAAAAATCTATTTTAGACTATTATTCCACGGTAAGAGTAGGACCTATGACTAGTAGTGAACACTTCGGTCCGATGATACAGCCTTCACCGCACTCAATACAATTCAATAATTCCTTTCTTTAATAAAAACAATATGATCATAATACTACATCAAAACATTCAAGGTGTACTAGGTAAACTGGATGAATTTGAAGTTTGTTGTGATGAACTCAAACAGGTTGAATGTAGTGTTGATTTCATTTGCTTAAGCGAAACTTTTGTCAAAGCGGGTGAAGAATGTAACTTAAAAATTAAAGACTTCAAAGTTGCTACTGCTTTCAGCAGGAAAAAAGAAAGGCGTGGTGGCACGTGTATATTATCGAACCCCCATTTAGAGTATAGTGAGTTGTCGCTTACAAAAGATCTAGCTACTGAATATGTGTTTGAATGTTGTGGCATAGATGTTCCTCAATACAAACTCATTATTATTTGCATATATCGTCGATCAAGCTCAAAAAATAAAAAAAAATGAAATTAATATATTTAGAAAAATTAGAAAATTTATTATTTATCTTACGTAGAAAAAGGAATAGGACTATTGTAATAACGGGTGATTTTAACATTAATATTCTTGAATCCGATGACAATACAAATAAATTAAAAGAATTAATTAAGAATTATAACTTAACAATGCACATAAGTGAAGCTACACGACAAAACTCCTGTTTAGATCTGATAATAAGTAATAATAATAATGCCGTAGGTTCAGTTCTTAGATTAGGGTTATCAGACCATGAAACAGGACAAGTATTGAAAATTCCTACTGATAATAAGGTAGTTCCTCTTAGACAATGGTTTTTATGGAGACGAGATTTGGGGGAAGATAACATACAAAAATTTAAATCTTATCTTCAAAGTCTGAGCTGGAGTGACGTGTATGAGGAAAAAGACTTTACAAATGCTTTCAACAAATTTCATGATATGTTTACCTTGCTATTTAATCTGTGTTTTCCTATGGTAAAAATTAAAATAACAAATAGGGGTAAAAAATCTAAATGGATAACCAGAGGTATTAGAAAATCATGTATCACTAAAAGGCAACTTCGTTTCCATTACTATAAAAATAAAACTTCTGACTCAAAATCTAGATATCTTAACTATAATAAACTACTAAAAAAAATTATAAATACTTCTCAAAAGATAATTAACATTAAATACATAAACAATTCAAAAAATAAATGTAAATCCTCATGGAGTATTATTAATAATAAAGATCCAGCACTTATTACTGAAAACATACAAATTAAATGTAATGATGCTATTGTATCTGATCCCGGAAAGGTTGCAGAAATATTTAATGAATATTATACAAATCTTCCTGAAGCTACACCGACACAAGATGGAATAAAAAGCAGATTAGACAATCGAAATACATACAAATCTAGTATATTTCTAAAACCCTGCGATTGTCATGAAATTATAAAAATAGTAATGTCCTTGAATAATACACGAGCTGTAGGCTATGACGGTATCGCCACGACAGTCTTACGACGTTGTTGTGGAGATATTATTGAGGTACTTTGTTATCTAGTGAATTGGTCATTTGAAGCAGGCTGTTTCCCTGAATCTTTAAAGTTGTCATTAGTGAAACCAATATATAAAAAAAAATGACACCTTGGATATAAAAAACTATCGTCCTATTACGTTGATACCAATCTTATCCAAAATATTTGAAAAGGCTATGCACAAGAGAATAACTGAATACATGAATAAGTTTAATATAATCAATATCAATCAAAATGGATTTCAAAAAGGGAAATCAACTACTCTAGCGGGTTTCAAAATAGTTCAAGAAATCCTTAAACACGTAGATCAAAGTACATGTGTCTCTGCTATCTTTTTCGACATGAGCAAGGCATTTGACTGTGTCTGTCATAACGCACTTTTAAATAAATGCTACTTTTACGGAATCAGGGGTCCTGCATTTGAGTGGATTAAAAGCTATCTACTTAACAGAAATCAATGTGTTGAGATAAATGGTATGAATGAACTGAGTGAGATTACAACTCATAGGTCTTCTTTTAGAGTAAATAAATACGGTGTACCCCAAGGGAGTGTCTTGGGACCCTTACTGTTTCTCATCTATATTAACGATCTGCCAGACATTACTAAATATCACTGTACATTATTTGCCGACGACGTGTCTATTGTATTAGGCAACAAAGATATTAGTGAACATGGCAAAGAGATATATAATACAGCAATGAAATGTATAGAGTGGCTGACAAAAAACAATCTTACAGTTAATATTTCCAAAACTAAAATTGTTCACTTTTTCAATCGGAAACGTAAATGTCCTAATCTTAACATAACTTACGAAAACGAAGCCATAGAAGAATGTACTGAAACTAATTTTCTTGGTATAAAACTTGATCAAAATTGTTCATGGAAACCACATGTAGAATCAAAATCAAAATCAAAATCAAAATCAAAAGTACTTTATTTCATAGGCCCTTGCGGGCTCTTAAAATCGTCAATTTTACACATTTTACAAAATTATTAAAACATAAAAAATATTCGACTAAAATCAAGCTAACCCGTGCGCTAGTGGCAAGTACATCCGCGGAGTTGTTGCCGCGCATGTAATCGCCAAGAGCGACCCGATTCCGAATGTAGGGGCTAACATGAGAAGAATCGGGCAAGAAACTCATGTGCCAAAACTCTTTTAAAATCGCCAAATGTCTTACAAATTGTGAATATTACAAAACTATTCAGAGAACGAGCAATTCATTTCTTTTACCGCCACGCTGCCTTATCATTCAAAAAATCTTTAACACTGTAATAAGCCTTTTTGCTTAACTGAGCTTTAATTAAAATTTTAAATTTATTTACTGACAAGTCATGCATGTTACATGGCAGCGTGTTGTACATTCGTATACAGTGACCTGCAAAAGAGTTGCTTATTTTATGGAGCCTATATGTGGGCATTGCTAGCTTGTCTTTATTTCTTAAATTTAAATTATGATAGTCACTATTTTTACTGAATTTGATATCTTTATTCTTGTGTGCATACAGTAAGTTTTCATAAATATATTGTGAATGTACAGTCATAATATCAATTTCTTTGAATTTTTCTCTTAAAGACTCTCGGGAGCCCATCCCATAGATCGCCCGAACAGCCCTCTTCTGCAGTACAAAAATGCAGCCAATATCGGCGGCATTTCCCCACAGTAGTATCCCGTATGACATAATACTGTGGAAGTAGCTAAAATAGACTAACCGCGCAGTTTTCACATCTGTTATTTGACGAATCATTTTTACGGCGTATGCTGCAGAACTTAGTCTGTTCGATAGGCATTCAATATGAGGACCCCATTGTAACTTAGAATCTAAAGTTATACCCAGAAATACAGTTTGATTAGCCAGCTCTATTTCCTCATCCCTAACCTTGACTTTGGCTTTAACTAATCGAACATTTGGCATAGTGAATCTAATGCATTTTGTTTTACTTTCATTTAACAACAAATTATTGGCGCCGAACCAGTGAACGACCTTGGAGAGTGCAATGTTTACTTCGTCAATATTAATTTGTCCACGTTTAACTTTAAATACTAAAGACGTGTCATCTGCAAACAAGACTATCTCATGGTCGTGTCTTACAAGGTGAGGGAGGTCATTAATATATACCAGAAATAGAAATGGACCTAATATTGAGCCCTGCGGCACCCCCATTTTTACAAATGATCCAGGTGACTGCTCTCCATTGATGACCACCTTTTGAATCCTGTCACTTAGGTAAGAAGTGAGAAAATCCAAAGCGGTACCACGGATACCGTAATAGTGTAATTTCCTGATTAACGTCTGATGTTGGACACAGTCAAAAGCCTTCGATAAGTCACAAAAAACACCATAGGCATCCTGCGACTCCTCCCAGGCCTCATAAATGCACTCTAACAATTTTATTCCAGCATCAGTCGTGGACCGTCCGCGGGTAAAACCAAATTGTTTGATATGCAGTAAGTTATTATTACTAAAATGTTTCTGTAATTGCTTAAGCGCGGTTTTTTCAAAAATTTTACTGAATGTTGATAGTACGGATATAGGACGAAAGTTAGAAGGATCTGAAGTACTACCAGATTTAAACAATGGAGTTATTTTGCTAAGTTTCATCAAATCAGGAAACACACCACTATCAATACAGTTGTTGAAAATTAAAGCTAAATGTGTAGCAACTATTTCAATAACATTCTTTACCATATATACAGATATTCCCCAGAGATCGGCAGTTTTTTTAATGTTCAACGATTTGAAAGTGTCTATGATGTCACGTTTACTAATATGGTTAAATTTAAATACAGTATTACAATAAGGAACATTTTCTTTCAACAAGGATTCTGCAATGGGGGTGGAAGAGCCTAAAGTGCTTGTCAAATCTACAGGAATTCGAGTAAAAAATTTCTCAAATTCATTAGCAACATCCGAGTCTGAGCTAATAAATTTACCATCAATTTTAAGTTTATAATTATTTGCTGAAGCTTTTGTTTGGCCAGTCTCTGCATTGATAATTTTCCAAGTAGATTTGACTTTGTTTGTACTGTTATAAATTTGAGCACTAATATATTTAATTTTCGCAGTTTGACAAGCCTGCTTAAAAATTTTTGAGTACGACTTAACATAATTTTGAAAAGATTCAGTTCTATTAAACTGTCTTTCTGAGTACAGCTCATACAATTTTTGCCTACTTTTGTGTATTCCTGCAGTGGCCCATTCGCTAAACACTGGATTAACAGTAACAGTGATCTCTTTGGTTTTGAAAATTTTGTTAAATTGGTTGCAAAATGTCTCAAAAAATAAATTATACATATCATTTGGTGACATATCCGGTGATAAAAAAGGAAGTTTACAACATAATTCAATTCCAATACGTTTCAATCTGTCAGCAGTTACTGGTCGACATATAATTTTACGTTTATTGACTTGTTCTGTGTCAATTTTGAAGCAAGCTAATTGCCCGCAATGGTCTGAATCTAAGTTTGTAATAATTTTCTTACTTACAGGTACTAGATTACTATATATATTGTCTAAACAGGTTGATGTTGTGTTACAGAATCTAGTAGGCTCCATAAATAAGTTGGAAAGATTGTGTGATTTAAATAAATTTAAGATTTTATAGGTTTCAGTGTTCTTTTTAAGAAGATCAATATTAAAATCTCCACACACAATCAAGTATTTTTTAGATCTACCCAATTTGTTCAAGGCTTCATCCATGATTTCCTCAAACCTATCATAGGCTGAGGAACCAGGTTTGTATACACATACCACAATGAATTGCTCAAGTTCTATACATGATAGTTCTATTATGCATTCTACAGAGAGAGACACAATATCTTTCCGTTCTTTAAATTTTAAGCTTTTGTTTAACAGAATCAGTGACCCCCCATGTACTGTGTTGACTCTGTAGAATGAACTACCAACCTGGTGATTATTGAAACTAAACATGAGTTCACATCCCTTAAGCCAATGTTCTGTAATACACAAAATGTCAATTTGTTTTGAATTCATGAATAATTCCATCTCTAATTGTTTGCCCTTTGATAGTCCATTACTATTTTGATGCACCAGGTTAATATTTTTTATTTTATTTAAATTAATACATTTATTTTGAGGGCATTTTTGAACACATTTTTTTTTATTTGACTCTAATGATAATGTCATATTAAAATCATTATTTATGTATTTATATTTGCAAGAGGATACCTCTTTTGTCTCTATATCTAATTTAAATAGCTTGGAACAGATTCCACTGTCATACTATTATTTAAATTATACTGCTCAATAGAGTCAGTTTGTTTAGCCAAGTTCTTGGCTGAAGTTAATAAAAAATATGATAGTGAATTTGCTATCTGTCCTTTATAATATTGAGGCAGGTAATATCTACCTTTAGTCAAAGTATATACATTTTTACTAACAATACTGTTAGAGTCAATTACAAGGAATTTATTATTATACTGACTGAATAAATTCAGAGTCATATTTAAATTAAATCTATAATTATTTTCCGCATCTGGCAAATTTTTTATGTAGGGGAATGTAAACATTACAATTTTTTTAATCTCTAATTGTTTTAATTTTTCAAAGTAATAGGTTAACTTTTTTTTGTTGACATTACCCCTATTTCCAATAAATATAATTAATTCATCATCCTTACTAAATGTGTAGTTAAATATTTTGTGCATAATTTCATGTAAATTAGCACAAGGAAAACAATTATTTATAATCGACTGCTCCGGTGAATTTATCTTTAAGCGCAAATTTGAGCCCATGTCCTTACCAATATTATCGCTGAACATAATTATATTTTGAGAGGAACTGACGTCATGTATACTGCCACACAATGATGATGGAAGTAAAGGAGAGACCTGGGACTCTGAGGTTACCGGAGTGCCTTGTCTATCTGGTGACTGTGGAAGATTGCCGTTGTTACAAATACAACACTGATTTTTAACCAGTGAGTCAAAGCGCTCAGAATTATCTTTGGATAACTTTAAAATTTCATCCACAGCCATAGAATACTCCTTAATTGCCCTTTGAGACAATTCATATTTCTTTGTAAGATTTTTTAAGTCATTTTGTAAACTTTGTATTTTTGACTCTAAGTATTGTGTGTCAGTTTCATATTTTTTCAAGTTATTTTCTAATTTAAAAGTACATGATTGAAGTTGCTCTCTTAATTCAAAATTTTCCTTTTTTGTTTTAATATTTTTAGTTTTAATATTTTTAGTTAAGGATTTAAAATATTTCATAGCTCTTTTTGATTTTTTTATGAACTTCTTTATTTTTATATATTTTTTTAGTTTATTCCTACTGCAAAATGCTATTCTTGACTTTTCATGTATTGAGTCCTCTTTGGTGAGGTCTACAATGGTCAAGTTAGAAATTGCAGGAGCAACCAACTGCGGGGCACAACTAACCAATTCTTGGTATAGGCTGTCATTCTGCTGAGCAGTGACTTTCAGAGCAGTCTCCTCCAGATCTGAGATGTGATGATGGGCCTCACGTAGTTCCTGTTCCAATTTGGAAGTTCTTCTAAGGGTCTGCTCGTACTCATCACTGCATTCATCAAACCTATCAACTATTGACTGGAGTCTGTCCCGCTCATCAACAATATCATTAAATCTAATATGTAACGATGCCAATTCACTTTTAAGCTTACTGTTATTATTCAAAACCCCTACTAGTTCCTTCTCATTATCCTCCCTTTCATTTTCCAGTTGGACACATTGCTCCTTTGCAGTCTTAAGTTCCTGCAAGGTCAGTTGAAGTTTAGACTCCTCTTGGCGTGACAAGGCCCTTCGAGTCATCATTTTAAGATTGTAAATTACAAGTAACAAAATTTATTAACGAAGGAACAATTTGTCAACTAAAAATGGGAAGGTAGGTATTTCTAAAATTACCGGTTAATCACAATATAATATTTAAATGATTATATCAATGTAGAAACCGACTATATCTTCACATTTAAACAATAAAATTAACAAGTTCATATTTGCTTTATGGAAAATATCAAGAATAACAGATTATGAAACCGCAATAATGGCCTACCATGGATACATTATGTCTCTTCTTCGGTACGGAATAGTTTTGTGGGGTAATGCTGTAAAAGTAAATAGTCTATTTATAGCCCAAAAAAAATGTATCCGTGCCATATTTAATGTACCTCCATGGACTCCAATATTTAAGAAATACAAATTATTAACATTGCCTAGTTTATATATATTCGAATCATGCAAATTTGTTAGAGCCAATGCTGAACTTTTTGAAAAATTTGAAGATCGGTATAAATATAGTAATAGACATGTGGGACAGTTAGCGATACCACAAATGAAAACAAATTTGTACAGCCGAAATAGCCATGCCATGAGTGTTCGAATTTACAATAACCTACCCCAAAGCATCAAAGAACTTAACGGTAAACTTTTTAACAAAACTTTATTTAATTGGCTAGTTACAAATTGTTTTTATTCGGTTACAGATTATTTGACTTATAAGCATAAATAATATTAAAAATGACTGACATTTTATTATAATAATTTAATTAACATGTAAGAGTAATATAATTATTAGGTATAGTAATATAGTAAAATGACATATAATAATAATACAAAATATAATACGAAAATTTAAATTATGTAATTGTAAACTGACATTCACATGCCACAAGTTGGTAAGACGTGCTGTTCAGCTACTCATTTTGTTACCATTTTTACCATGCCTTGTGTGAATAAATACTTTGACTTTGACTTTGACTACATAGGCCTATTAGGCCATCAATACCCGAACTTCGCCGACACTAAAACTTTGCCACTATTCACCGACACTAAAACTTGGCGGAACCTCGCACCAACAATCACTTGGTGCGCCGCGCAATACTATTTGTTAGATATTTTATATTTTATTTTATTGCTGCCCGATCCTAACCTAGTTCAATGTCATTCCGTATTCGACTCGACTCAACTGACATGTTATATGCGGCCGGCCGCCACAGGATCTCACTGCACAGACTATAATGCAGTGTTGCCACTCGCTCTTCCTCGAGCGTAAACACTGTTCCCTAGCTTTATTCATACACAAAAAAGAAACCCTGCTACTCATTTAGAAGATGCAGATATGTTTTGGGACTTCTTGACACTAAGACCAGAATCGATACATCAAGTTCTCTACTTCTTTGGTGATAGAGGTATTCCTGATGGCTACAGGCATATGAATGGTTATGGCTCACACACATTTAAACTTGTAAATGCGCAAGGTGTGGCACACTGGGTAAAATTCCACTACAAAACAAACCAAGGTATAAAGAATTTGCCTGTTGATAAAGCAGCTGAACTGGCATCAACTGACCCTGACTATTCTGTAAGGGATTTGTATAATGCTGGCAAGTATATCAAGCTGAACCATCTGTTTATGAATCTGACACGGTCGAGCATTTCATTATCACGGTTTTCTTTTTGCATTTTAAATAATCGCTCCTGAGTTTTGGTCGCGTCTAAATTGACAGTATTTTGAATAGGAGCTCCTTTAGGGTTCACATTAACATCGCTTCTGAATATCTGACTATTTTCTACCCCGTCGTATAGCCACCACCATCATCCAAATTAGCGTTGTTACGAATATTCGCATTCGCATTCGCATAAGCGAATAATTCGCATCATTTTAAACAATTTCGCATTCGCAACATTCGCACTCCAAACATTCGCATTCGCATTCGCGAATGTAGAAAATATGACATTCGTAACATCCCTAATCCAAATCGGCAGACTTATTATAATACCGTAATCCTAAGCCGATAGATTATTCCTCCGTTATCATAAACACGTGGGGCACATACACTATTTATATCTGAAGCTTCTAAAGCGATCAAGAATATATTTTTACATTTTTGAAAATGCGAAAATGCATTTCGAAACACGTGTGAAGGGAGCACATCATATAACTTTTTTCTTTTTAGCATCTTATCTTTGCAATCTAATAGTTCCCCATGACGCCCGTGTTAATCCCCAGCCTCTTGGCCTTCCTTTCTAATGGAGTAGCAGGGCAGCCAGTAGTTAGTTAGTTTGGCTGGGCTCTTTCGCACTTAGCATCATGACTGGGCCATTGTGCATCCTGACCTTACGTCAGCCGCCATCCTACTCCATCCATCCCAGGTCCTCCCAGAAATCCAACAGCCTCTGTGGGCTACTACATGCTTCCGGCATGGATGCCGGGGAATGGAGAAGTTTCACCTGTTGATCGGCCACACTTGTGCATTCCATAAGGACGTGCTGTGGCGTTTCCTCCGCGTTCATGCATCCTCTGCATAGGGGGCTGTCTGTCACCCCTATTGTGAATAGGTGTTTGTTTAGGAGACAGTGTCCGGTTATAGTAGCTATAACTTTTCGGATTTTGTCTCTTTTTAGTCTGATGAGGGAACGGGCAAGCGTTTTGGATAGTGCCGGGATTGCGTCTTTTGTTTGCTTGCATCCCTCATTGGCTCTCCACTCTGTTAGATGTTGTTCCTCGGTTTTATCAAGCAGCCAGGTTTTTATTTGGGCCTGTTTCCTGACTCGTCTTGTGAGCTAGTGCGCCTAGATTTGGGAGTTTCCCTTCACCTAGGCAACAAATCAATGCTGTTGTAGCCTATCTCATCAAATTACAAAAGCCATAGAATGAAGCCAAGTGTACATACCTAAAACAATACATGTGTGTCCTTTAGTATACAAGCTGTCATTTTGTGATGGCGGCCAACTTTGATTTAATTATTTTTCATGGTGTACTGTATTTAAGAAATCAAGCTCTTTCATTTGATATTCATATTGTGGGGATTATATAACTATAAACGATCGTAAAAGTAATCCACTATTTTGTGACGGTAGCCATCTTGGATTAGAATTTCTCTTTATAGTTTTTCGGGCCAATAACACAGTGGAGTTTTAATTCTTCGTACTAATGAAATTTGAATAATTATAAATTGGTATTTACGGCTCGGTAAAATAAATGTCGTGTTTTTGAATAGTAGGAATTTTGTGTCTGAATTGTAATATTGGGAGTTTTTATAAACGTAATATTCAATTTAGTGTTCCATTCTACTTACAAGTGATATAAATGCCCACATTATTGTGCAATTTAAAACATATTAACATTTGTAACGGGATATAATAAAAAGTAGACGTTGCAGAATCACACTGATTTAATTTCGATTTACAATCGGGCAGAGTTCGGTCTTAGAAACAGTAAAACAGAGAAGTGATCTAAATATGAGATGGCGCGGCATTTTATAGTTTCTCCGGTAGTAAGGCGCTAGCTTGCCTTGGCCCTGATTGGCTGGCTTCGGCTGGCTTGCGATTGGTTGAGGCGGTGTGGCGCGTAACACATTGTAAGAATCAAAAGGTTTAAATCAAAATGTATTTTGTATTTAGTATTTTATTTTGTATTTTAAATACAATAAAAATTGCTCAAATACTGTATTTTGTATTTGATATTTTAAATACACTACTGGCAAGTATTTTGTATTTCATATTTTAATTACATGCAGCAAAGTATTTTGTAATTTGTATTTCAATTAAATTAGAGCGTGTATTTTGCCCAGCCCTGATTATAATACCTACTACAGGTAGCGGAGGTTATCAATTCGATGCGTATGTTTTTTTTGTGTGTTACGTTACACGATTGTGCCGACTTATGAACCGATTTTCAAAATTATTTTGTATTCGATAGAGTACCTACCTATACTCCTGCGGTGGTCCCATTCTATCCCATTGTCACCAAAGTCAAAGTCAAGAACCCTTAAATTTTATAGGCACGTTTAACGTGTTTTATGTTTCTTCCGAAGCTATTCAGGTATTTACGTCTGATAGTCGTGAACAAGCTGATAAAGGATCCTTAACTTCTAGGAGTAAGAGGTTTTTTTAATACAACAGGCACGTATTGACCCTTTTTGAAATACAATAATATTTGAAGTAAGTACGAGTACTTATAGACACTTTGTTGTAAGTATACTTCAATTAACTTTTAGAGAATTTTAGTGAGGTGGTATTAAATCACTAAAATGATAAAAAAACAAACCGACTTCAAAAACACTGAAAAGTTAAAAAAGAATAGGTACTGACAATTACTTCACATTTCTTTATTGAAGTCGGTGCCAACCAAACGACGATCTCCTAGAAAATCTTAAAATTTGGTAGGTACTGACTTCAATATAGAAATGTGATGTTGTCTGTACCTTTTCGTGTAGGTATTATTTTTAACTTTTCCGTGTTTTTAAAGTCGGTTTTATAATATTCATGATTAAATATTTATTTGTATAATTTTTTATTGAAGTAGGTATTTAAATTATGATAGACGTATACATAAAAAACATCGTAGGATATCGATTCTGAACATGCTTCTAAAAGGGTTCACAGGGTTTTTGTTGAACACTACGTAAAATCGGTAGTAAGAAAACAAATCATTAAATATAAACATTAGAAAATTGAGAAAATTAGAATGGTTTTCGAAATTTAATGTATTCTTTTTTGCTTTTGAAACGGGCGTATTAGATAAGACTTGGCTATTTAACAGTCTCTGTATTATGAAGTAAACATGATAACGGATAGAAAAGAATTTGCAGGATTTTTTCAATCGTATAGATGTCGTATATGGAATAACAGCTAAGCCAGCGAGTAGGCACATGCAGTCAGCAGCAAGTCAAGATTTACATTTGCATTACGAAAGTCATCGCTATTAGGGACATAAGTGGTCTCAAGGTCAATATGTAAAGTCTGACACGTTGCTGTAACTTTCAGCACATTTAATTTATTTCTTCAGTATTCGTGCTTGTTTTAAATTCAACATATATTTATTCACTCAGTGTATAAAGGAGAGTTTTATTAACTGTGTGCGGAGTGCGAGTTTTATCGAGCTTTACTCGATCACACGTATCGAACGCGTAAACGCGAGTTTGTATGGAATTAGAGCAGTGCCATCTAGTGGTCACTAGATGAAGCTGTCTCATTCCATAGCAGATAGCAGCTACTAAATGGCGCTGCTTCAATTCCATACAAATTCGCGTTAACGCGTTCGATGCGTACGATCGAGTAGAGCTCGATAAAACTCGCACTAGGCACTCTGTAATTAATGAATAAAATAAATGCCCCTTTTTAAGGGGCATTTATTTGATTACTAGCCCGCGATTTGATTTTGATTTGATTTTGCCCGCGACTTCGTCCGCGTGGAAATCCCTTTTTATTGATTTCCTTTACAATTCCCCCCGCCCCTTTACACCCTTAAGGAATGATTTCGGGGATAAAAACAATTTTTTATCCCTCCCCATAACTCAAACTATCTAAATCGGTTCAGCGGTTATTGATTCGTCATACAAACTTCCACCCCCCTTTTCTGCATTAAAAACTATCGCAAGGTCCTTTTTTGGGACCCAAACTATATCTATACCAAATTTCATCTAAATCAGTTCAGTAGTTTTGGCGTGAAAGCGTGACAGACAGACAGACAGAGTTACTTTCGCATGTATAATATTAGTATGGATAGTATGGATTTGCAGTGCAATTACAAAAAATTGTAAAACTAGTAGTGAGATATGGATGACTCTCGAAAATATATACGAAAGTAAAGGTCCTGCTAGGAAAGCACCTTATTTAATGAATTAGTTTTGTGAAAGATAGCGAAAATATAACTGATCACCTATACAAATTAATGAACAATGTAGATAAGCTAGCTGACATGAGAAAAGATATTAATAAAGATTTGCTAAGCATAATGTAATTATATAGCCTCCCTCAATCTTTGGAAAATTTTCGTATCGCTATTGAAACTCAAGATGAATTACAAGACCCACAAACATTAAAAATTGAAATAATTGAAGAAGCTGAAGCTAGGAGAAATATTGGTATTGGTAATGCCAGTAATAATATAGAAAATGAAGGCGCGATGTATAGTAGTAGAAATAAAAATAAAAACAGAACAATAATTGTCGAATGCTATAATTAAAAAGAGGCATACAGCAAATGAATGTAAAGCTAGACATAAATATTTTAACGAAAATTATCGTGAGGACCATAAAGATATATATACCGGGTGTAACTGAACACCCCAATAACATTTAAGGGGCACATAAGCTAGATACTAAATGGACCTTCGGTGCTTGTCCGAGACCTGGAACCCCAATACTTTCAGAGTTATTTGATTTTAAACTGAAAGCAAAAACTTTCAAGTGACAACCATAATCAGCTCTTAACATAAAAGAAATTTAAACACAAAATGACACGTGATAGACGTGAGCGTAGTATTCCTCCTACGCTTACGTAGGGGCTGTCTGCACTTAATACTAAAAAATAATTTATTTAGTTTGTATGACGTGAGCGTAGTATTCCTCGTACGCTTACGTAGGGTTGTTAGCACTTAATACCAAAAAATATTTTATTTAGTTTGTATGGGAAAAAAAGTAGGTTTGTTAGCCCTAATATTTTTCCTACAGAATCTCCACTTCTGATAGATACATACCCTTAAATGTTATTGGGGTGTTCAGATACACCCTGTATATATATGTGTATATATATATATATATATATTGTACAGAAAAATTATGTTTGTTAGAAAATAAAACTGAAGAAAAGAAAATGACACTTGGTGCCTTGGTTGCACGTCGCATATGACATTTCAAAGAGACAGATTCACTGAATTTGAAGAAGAAAGCTCTAAGCCACTAAAACTTTGTTCATAAAATGGAACAACACAAGTGAGAGGAAAAGAAAGAGCAACATTAAATATAAATAAAGATGGCATTAATCTATCTAATACGCTTTTTGTTCCAACACTTACAACCAATTTATTGTCAGTTGGAAAAATGACAGCTAATGGTGCAACTATACTATTTAAAAAGAACAACGCTACTGTAAAGAGAGATGGTGTTATTGTAATGAAAGCTAATAGAAAAGATGATGGATTGTACTATGTTCATGAAAACTTTATAGAAATAGTGAAATCGTGCAAAATAACAGACATGGCGAAATGGCATTGCAAACTAGGACATCTGAACATGGACCTACAAATCCGTGCCTGCACATAAATATTTTAAAAACAAGGCTTTCTATAAATACCTACTTATAGAGAAGTGTCACGCAACTCTATCGTTTTATATTCTTCAAGCCCTTTCATTTGATGTCCAAATATAGTAATGTCCCATAATAAGAGGGTGCCTCCGTGGAGTGACGACCATTTTGAAATCAAAAACTGTAAAATACGGTTAAGAAATCAAATTTCATCCGAACTATGGGTGTAGTCAGTCATAAATTTTATAAACCAGTGGTACCTACGTAATTATGCAAAAGAGCACAATCACATCTCAAGGAAATTTGTCTATTCAGTTATGAAGATTTTATCTAAGCAAACGCAGATGATGGCTGATCGACGGATACCGGTCGACAAAACGTCGACCATCACTATCTTCTAAATTATACCTACTGGCGAGTAGTTACTCAATACTCAAGTACCTTGATCGCCATCGACAGATCCATTCCACTATCAATTCATTCTACCGTACGGCCAATTGTATAGATTTTAAGCCATCAACTCCTATACGAATTGATAATTTCTTCAGGAAATCGGAAGCCCAAGCGCACAGACCCAATATGAAGGTAGATTAGCAATAAAGCCATCATACCAAACTTTGTCAAAAGCCTTCGAGATATCGAATGAAACAGCACTTAGATAGATGCTAGAAAATGACGTATTTCATCCCTGAGGTCTGTCGTGATAACAGCGCTCTTGTAGAACTTTCCTCAAGAGCACACGCTGAGGCAGAGCTTTTTGGGCAAATTTGCGTACGTTAATATCAATGTTTAAATAACTCTGTGTAACTCTGTGATTGGCCTAAATAAAGGTTTATTCATTCATTCGGCCCAGTCTACCCACTTGTATGGAAACACCCATCTACTGACTTTTGGAGTGGGATTGATTGGGAGACACGTGAATACGGACTTCACCAGACAATGGTCTGACGTCTCAACTGGGGACGAATCTGAGACCTGAGGGTTGAGGGTTCAGTCGTCAGGAGAAAGACCAACCAATAAACGGTGTGAATGACGGCGCCCGGTACCCTTGTTGGCTTGTCGACCAGCTGAGAAAGATTAAGAGCCAAGGCAAGCTTGAACAACCAGTGTTCGTGAAGCTCAGCTAAGACCAGTCTGCCCAAATTGTCTTAAATTTGGGCAGATAGGTCTTACCTGAGTTTGTTCTACTCCCTCGCTCAGATGAAAACACGGCTGAGTCGTCTCCCGGTCATATCACCATGCAAACGGTATAGAGACCGATATTGAGGATTTCTTCTATTAGTGTCCAAATGGCAGAAAAGGAGGGATTTTCTGGGTTACTGAGACGCCAGTCACAGATATCTTCATTCACGTATGAACTTTAATAAACTAAGCTTTGCTCCGAAATTTGTCCAGAACGAAACCTGAAGAAGTAGGTAAGATGTGTCAGCTGGGAATGTAGTCTGCATCCCCGCAAAAAAAGAGCAGATGCGGTTTGGCAGACTCAAGGTGGAGGTGGACTGGAACGAGATTGGAGTGCAGACCTCAAATATTACTGAAATGGGAGGCCGAGCATCCGTAAATTGGCTTCTCGTTCGGTTGCAATCCAGACCGATAGTAGCAGCTCTGGGATAATGCGCGCGATAACGGAGCAGCCTTTTGCACCTGGCTAAATTGCAATTGGGTTACCTACTATCAGCGTGCGGCCAGGTGAACCGTTTTTCCATATCCCGTTACCATCCACAACTAGGCGTTATGTGCAGAGTCACTGGGGGCACTGTGCGGTACACTAACCAGACGCGATTTCTCGATGGCTACTCAGAGCGAGCAGAGTGGAACACGGACGCTTGGCACTTCAAATTTTTCCTGATAGTGACCAGCGACGGCCAAAACCTACCATCGGAAACAGTGTCACTTATTTAGCTCCACCCGGAAATCAAGTATAGCGTCTCGAGAGTCAGCCTATGGACGTGGTTGACATTAATTCAAAATAAGCCACACCAACTAGTAAAGTAACAGTTGTAGTATAGCTCTTAGTTGTTACTAATTATATCACAGTAATTTCAAAAATTAGCCCTTACATTACTTTTGTAGTTTAAATGAGTACTTTATACATGAAACAATGCGATATTATTAGTAGTATTATTCTTCGTCTATGGTAGTAAGTATAAACTTATTACCGATTTACGATAACGAGAGTTCAAGATAAATAAGTGTATAACTATCTAGCAATAGTTCGGTTAAATAACAACTGATAAGCGCTACCAAAAGAAATATCATATCAATAGGAGGTACGATAATGTATGTACATATAGAATTGCTAACTATATAACATAAATTAATGTTTTAATTGTTCGCGGTGTTCAACTTTGTTAGTAGCATCCTATTATGATCCATCCATGGCGTTTGAAACTCGTACCATTCATAAGATTTTGATAATCTCTTTGGGGGGATATGTTATTGATCTACATTTTTTTTAACATTGGCTTCACTGTACCTCGTCGCTACTCTTTATTATATTAGGTACATAGGTACCACGGAACAGCAAAAACACTGAAAGTGGGCAGGATAATGTGGGAATAGTTCTGTGGCTCGTTCTGTGAATGCTATCCGAAATGTTTCCACCAATAAGAAATATTTCTCTGATTTGTTTTATCGTAGTATAAACTAGCCTTAATTAAACACAAGCTTACATCGTCAATACACTGTCATACAATTTGATAGTATATACCTTAATTCTATGAGTACCTAAGGTATATACAAAAGATGGTGCTAACTATGAAGAGCTATTAATAATAATTAAGTACTCTACCTAATCATGCAAGGGAATCAAAAATTGACTAGGTTTCAGACGTCCAGAGAGACCATCGCACTATTTACAACTTTTTAACGAAATCGGAAACGTTTCTGTTCCCATACATTTTAACAAGACCTTGACTGCTTTCAGATGTCAAATTTTATAGGAACGGTAACAACGATTTAGCTTAAAACCTGAGGGTAGAACGTTCATAGATAGAGATTGCCCCTCAATGTAAGGGAATGACAGAAACACATTAATATAATTATAGATTTAGAAAATGTATATGGTAAAATGTTTTAATGGTAAGCCAGCGACATGACCGCCACCGCCACCGCATGGCCTAGCGACCATGGAATTATTGACATAGGTATCTAAATATCGTTAAAATGTCTATGGCATAAACTAAATACTAAAATATATATCTATATAAATATATTGTTTTATCTGTCAAACACGTAAAACAACAATTAAAACGGAGAAAAAAGCAAACCTAAATTAGTACAATCTTAACTGCTTGGATTTTTTTTAATTATCATTAATGACAAATAACTTCACTTTACAAAAATGGGCTCAGTGTGTACATATCTTTTCAAAACTCAATGCTATAACTTTTTTTTTATAATAGATGGACACAGCCGACAGGGCATATTGTGTCAACATTGGAAAATTCAAGTCTTGTTATAAACTAGTCAGACTTGCTCGGCTTGTTTGACCGAGCCTTCGACCTCGAATCGTGATTTGTCGTACAAGAACAGAACACACACACTCGTAGACAAGCACGTGGGATCATCACGACTAAATAACAATCCTCGGCGATGCTGTGTGAAGTGAAACTGCTAATGAATTATCCAACTAGATTCATAATATTTTTAAAAAGACCTGTTTGGCACCAACTGGTGAATTTTGATCCCCGGACCCCGAGTTGTTATGTATATTCTACTCCTATTCTGGACATAGTTTTGCAATGTCCGTACTCCCATTATAGACCGTCCGTACCCTATAAGATATACGAATCACTTACTTTGCGTTCGTTCCTAATTTTACATTGTAAGTAATTTCAACAAGCTTTTTCAATGTGGCCGTACCACCAACGAATATAAATGTGACACAAAGATAGGCCATCGTCTCACAATCTTTCAAATAAATTAATTAACTATACTCACATTACTACCGGACTCTTCGAGCAGTTACACTGCCGGTTTCCATTATTTCAGACTTTTATGTACTCTTCTAGAATACGAAGAAGTCCTGGCGTCTTGCTCGACAGGCTAAACGCAGAGAGGTTCGCTTGTCGTAACTTTATTATTGTATGGGTATACTTTAGACAACAAGTGAATCACGGAGACTCAAATATTAAAGGAACTAAATCAGATAAGCAAATTAGGCTCACATATTGACCATGAATGGATCACGGAATTGAAAGTTGGTACTAGAAAGCTGAGCTTTGGAGGGTTTGGTGCGTTTTCCAGATGGTCAAACCATGGACTTAGGTGGGAATCGCAAATTCCCCCGAGCCTTGAACTATCTATACTCGAAGTAGTCACTCATGCAGCAGTGATACGAACCTGTAAAACGTTTTCTCCCTATAATAAAAAGACTTCATCTAAATATCGAGAATTAAAAACTAAGATTATTGCACAACCAATTTTTTTAGATCGTGATTCACAGTTGTTGATACCCTGCCATTTATGATTATCTATGATGACTGGCATTAACCTAATAATTCTACTGCGTGTTATTCATCTGTTTTAGTAGATATACGCCGAGACGACTCTGGTAAATAATAAATGGAATCATGTTTTTTCTGCGTACCACTGTCACAATATAGTTCTCTATATTGTGCCACTGTTCCCGCATCGCTTGAGCGCATTTCTTGTATTTGCACTACAAACAAACCATTGCAAAAATGCAAACCATCGTGGACGTGCGGTAATCCGGCAAACGTTCTGCAGGGCGATGTCGGATTATCTAATTTTCAACACACTTGCTCGTAAAGTGGGTCTTATTACCTTGCATTTAGACCCGTTATTAAGTATATTAAACACGAGTGCTTTTCACTTTACATAATCGCACAAGTACGGTAATCTTAATAAGACAAATTCTAATTTGTTCAAGATTGCAAAGTAAATGTATGTCCAGTACGCATTTTTTTTTAACACGACTTTATGCTGCTGCCAATTGGAAACATATGAACAGCCTACTACTGGTTACTTAAATATTAAATTAACAAGACATTTAAAAACAAACATTTAAAAACAATAATTAATAGCTATAACTAAAATAAATTATTAAAAATTCACACAAACTTGTTTTTGAAAAACTAAATTTACTAGGTTTAACTTAATTAACTAGGTTTATTTAAACTTAATTAACTAGGTTAATTTAGTTTTGAATTTTGGCTGTTTGGCCCTTTTTTAAACGTTGGCTGTATGAAGAATTTAGCCATGCATGCCCGGGAAGCGCGCGAAAAAAAAGGCGCGCGACATTTTCCCGCTATTGAAATTTTTTGCCTTTTTGTTGTAATTGATAGTTGATTATCTACAAATATGTCGAGTTCAAGTGAAGAAGAATCCATATTATTTACTCCGCCGGAAATAATCCCTCCTAGTCCGAGTCCTTTTGATTAGGAGTTACCTTGTAATCCGACAAATTACAAATCAAAGAATCTATTTGAATTTCGAACACTGAGAAAAATTTCATTTTGGAGTAATCTTAAAAAAACATGACGTAGGTATAGAATAGATGCGGTCTCCTAAAATAAAGAAATAATAGGTTAATACTACGCTATTAGAGGGTAGAGAGGGGAGAGAGGGTAGAGGGCAGCCATATCGTCCTAACGTACAACTGATCGCTCTGTGAATTATTTTTTGTTGCATAGGCAAAAGTGTACATCGGCTGAATTAACTTATTACAAAGTGTTACTGGGAAGTCTGTTCATTGTTTAGTGTATAAATCAACATTGATTGCGGATTATTTTAGAAGATATTAGTGCACACAATATACAAGTGGCGGTTTAGTCTCACAAATCTGTGTTGTTATTTTGGTGGTGAGAGGGTACATAGATATCAAGTACCTATTCATTAACTTGGTTAAACTGAGCTCACCTGTAAGAACGTACTGCTACTTAATTTTGTCTAACTGTTAAAACAACTGGCAGTAGACGCGGTGCATTGACGACTCAGATTACGAGCATTTAGCGCCGGCCATCAGTGGTTCACGGTTCAAACCCGCGTTGTGCAATTTTTATCAATTTTGACTTTTTTTTATCTTAATTATTTTTAGACATTTGTTTTTATTTTTATTTTTTTATTTTTTTTATAAACTGGAATATGGCCACCAGTGAACTTACTTGTTCCGGTTGCTTACAAGTAATAAATAACAAACAGTTCTTGCGCTGTTGTTTTTGTGCGGAGCATTATGATTTTTTGTGCGCCGGAATTTCGGAACAACAGTTCCTTAAAACCTCGAGTGACCAAAGAATAAAATGGAGATGTGAAGCTTGCAAGAGTAAACAGCCCAAGGGAGACAACAACAATACTCCGGTTCGGTACCGTGATGATAAAGTTACGTGCAAGCGGGGAGCATCTGCTCCGAGCCCATCAGATAAGCTTTCGTCCGGGGCAGGGTCTGGGAACGGAGATGTTTGTTCCCTTGCTGCAGAATTGAGAATGTGTCGCGAAGAAATGGAAGCCACTCGTAGCCAAATACGCGCCCTTAATGATTCTTTGTCTGGGTTGATATCACGTATGACCTTATGTGAAAATCGAGTGGCCCAACTTGAAACACGTGTCGAAAACTTAGAACGGGACGAAAACAAAGTTGACAACACCCAAACAAACTCAATGACGGCCACTATTGAGGCGCTGAAGGCCGAGCTAAACGACCGTGATCAGGAGCTTCTTTGTAATGATGTTGAGATCGCATGTATACCGGAGCGTAAGGGGGAGGGGCTGCAGCATGTGGTGTTGACTGTGGCTCATAAGCTTGGGGTTCAGCTGGATCTGCAAGACGTCGCAAGCGCTATTCGTGTCGGGCGTGTACCTGAGCCTGATGACAGTGGCGAAAGTAAGGCTCGGCCGAGGCCTATCGTAGTGCGGTTGGTGAGACGGGCGATACGTGACGAACTCCTCCACGCAGCACGTGTACGTCGTGGAGCCACTACGGAGGGTCTAGATTTGCCTGGTCCACCACACCGTTTCTACGTCAACGAGCGTTTGACGCGTACCAATCGACTTCTTTTTTATCAAGCTCGTGAGATGGCGGGGCGGATGAAATGGAGGTTTGTCTGGACGAGGGATGGCAGGATCTATGCGCGCCGTAAGGTTGGCCAAGATATACCTCGTCATCGTCTACGTACGGAGGCTGATTTGGCAAGGGTTTTTGGAACTGAAGCCGTTAGTGGTTCCGTCAATGAATGAACTCTCCAGTAAAACAGTTTATAGTTTTATTCTGCATGAAGCTTTTCATAATGCTATGCTAATATGTAGTGTTACGTTACTTTTGCTTTTTTGTCCTATAATATTGGTTCAAAATGTTTTTTTCTCTATCACTGTATTTTTTTGCTTTATATTCTTTTTATTATGTTGCTTTTTGGATTCCGTATTATTTTTAATTTATCTGGAAATGTTAAAACAAATTAATGTGCTTTCCTCTGCTAAAATTAATTATGCTACTATTTTTAATGTAGTAACAATAAATTTCCGCTTGATTTTAATTATGTATACGCTTTCTTTCGGGCTTTTCTCTTTTGTTTTTGAATACTGGGCTTATGAATCATTGTGTCTATTACAGCAGGTAATCTCTATAAAAATTGAATATTTTCTTTCTATCCAAATTGATGTTATTAAAAATACTTTGCGAGCTATAACTTATGTAAACACTTGTGTCTGGGTTAAATCAAACATTAGAACTGTTTACCATATAAAATTTATTAAAACCTTAAATCCTAACACCATACAATATGTTTACAAATATAAAATTAAATATTTTCATTATATCAAAATTAGTGTAATTATAATGCGAACTATAACTTATGTAAATACTTATGTCTGGGTTAAATCAAACATTAGAACTGATTACCATATAAAATTTATTAAAACCTTAAATCCTAACACTATACAATATATTTACAAATTTAAAATCAAAGGCAGAACTAAATACAGAATATATATTTACATAATGAAACGGTTCCCTACTATTTTTTACTTTTTTATCTGGCAGTCTCCTCACTCTGGTGTTTGTGTCTTTTTCTTTCATTATAATACTAAACAGAGCTAAAGTCTAAGAACCTTAAAGTTGGACTCTTTAATGCGGGGTCGCTCGGCACTGGCCATGAGGAGTTAATGGTGGCGGTGGAGTGGTTGGGGCTTGATATTCTAGCTGTAAATGAGACCTGGCTGAGAGATGGAGAGGATGACAAGGCACCAGCGCTGCCGGGTTATCGTCTCAGACATAACCCTAGGCCTCAAAATGTCCGGGGTGGTCGTGGTGGTGGAGTGGGGTTTTATATGCGGAGGGGTGTCAATGCTCGGATATGTGAGCATCCCACAGGATCTGAAGTTGAACAAATGTGGCTGAAAGTTCGTATTAATGGTCAGCGGCTGGTTATTGGCACGGCTTATAGACCGCCTTGGCAAGATGTGGAAGTCTTTTTGGATGCTATGGTTGAGTCTATTACTTTCTTTTCTAATCGGGATGCGCTAGTATTGCTTGGCGATTTTAATATTAATCTCCTAGATACTAGGAGCACTGGGTCCAAATTGCTGTTGCAATTTCTGCGCAGTGTGAGTCTAAAGCAATTAGTGGAGGAACCTACACACTTCACTGAGCACAGTTCTACACTCATAGATGTTGTATGTAGCGACATTGGTGCTATGAATGTTGTAGTTAGGCATATTCCAGATCTTGGTAAACACGCTATAGTTTCTGTCGAATTTAAAATAAAAAAAGAAAGATTGTGTCCTCAATGGATGAGTTACAGGCCTCTAAGGGACATTGTACTGGATCAATTCAACAGTGATTTGAATGCTATTGACTGGAGTTGTTTTTACGATCTGGATAATGTAAATAGCCTTGTTGAGGCTTTTACCCAGTGCTTGACTACGTTATTTTATCTTCATGCACCAGTTAAGTAGCAAAAATTTAAGCATCCACCACATCCATGGATTACTGACTGTATTAAATCGATGATACAAATAAGGGATAAATTTTATGAAAAATTCAAAGCCCAGAAAGTACCTGCTCTAAAGGAGAGTTACTCAACCATGAAGAAACTTGTGGCAGAAGCTATTGTGAAAGAAAAGAAAATATTCTTCTCTCAACATGTAAACGGCAACAGTAAAGACTCAAAAAGGTTATGGCAGAGTCTAAAAATGTATGAAATTACCAATCGTAGAAAGAATGCAGATATTCCAGCCAGCATCAATGACCCTGATTTAATTAATGCACACTTTCTGAATACCCCGGGGGATAGGCAAATTGCAATAAGTCAGCTCACATATTTTGAGCATCATAGACATGGCTCCTCCGCATTTACCCTGCGTCCTGTATCTGAAGACAAGGTTTTAAAAATTATTAAAGGGTTTAAGTCCAATGCCCTAGGACATGATGGCCTGTCACTAAATATGATAGAGCTGACCTTGCCACAAACACTACGGGCCATAACCACTATCATCAATCGGTCAATAGTTGAAGGTGTTTTCCCTGATAGTTGGAAAGTCGCCATAGTAAAACCCTTGCCCAAAAATAGCAACCCAATAAGTATGAATGATCTTCGCCCAATTAGCCTGCTGCCACTGGCCTCGAGGATATTGGAAAGGGTAGTTTGTGAACAATTAGTGGAATACCTTGAGGATAATAATATACTTCCTGAACGTCAGTCTGGGTTTCGTAGGGGCCACAGTACAGCAACCGCACTGGCAGATGTTGTGGATAATCTCCTTGCGGACCTAGATCAAGGAAGCCTCAGTATTCTCCTGTTGCTTGATTTTTCGCGAGCATTCGATTCCATAAATATAGATCTACTACTATCTAAGATGGCATTTTATGGTTTCGATTCAAGCTCAATTAAATGGTTTGAAAGTTACCTCAGCGACAGGCATCAATGCGTGGAACTGACAAAAAAGGATGGTTCAAAGCTACGTTCTGCCAAATTGGTATTCAACGGTAACCCGTGGTGTGCCCCAAGGCTCAGTTTTGGGGCTTATCCTATACACTCTCTATAGCGCTGATATTGTAAGCAGTATACTTCATTGCCGGTATCATTTATATGCTGATGATCTGCAACTATATTTACCATTTAAAAAAATGGATCACGCCAGTGCTGTAACAAAAATGAATTGTGATCTCATGCATATCTCTGATTGGTGCATGTCTAACTCCTTGGTTCTTAATCCAAAGAAATCAAAATTATTGTTAATTGGCACAAAAAAGAATATTGCTCACTTTAGCAATATCAGTCTTAATGTAACAATTAATGGGGTAAGAATAGAACGTGTAAACCAAGCAAAAAATTTGGGATTGATAATTGATGAACATTTGAACTTTGAAAGCCACATTGCCGAGTGTTCCCGCAGCTGTTTTTATAGGTTGAAACTATTATATAATATTAGACCCTTCCTGAGTGAGGAGCTACGAATGAAACTATGTGAAATGCTTGTGTTATCAAAGTTAAACTATTGTGACACTGTATTTGGGCCTCGCATTATGTCCCGGACTAGTAGACTTATTCAACGCATACAAAATGCCTGTGCGCGGTTTTGTTTTTATGTGCCAGCTCGTTCACACATTACTCCTTTCCTAAACGCTGCTAATTTGTTAAAGATGGAGGCGAGGAGAAAGCTCCATCTTGCTACCTTGCTTTTTGGCGTCCTAAATACGGAAAAGCCTCGATACCTATTCGACAAACTTGTGTGGGCGCGGGATCAACCTAGGTATTTGGCCAGACAGTGCAAGAACGTATTTGTTACCATGGAGCACCGAACAGTGGCATTTCGTGGAAGTTTTAGATTTGCAGCTTCACGTTGCTGGAACGATCTCCCGCCGCCTGTGCGTGATCTGAAAACAGTTAAAACGTTCAAAAGATATGTCAAAATGTCTTTATTACAACTGCAGAAATCATAAGGTCACTTACTGGCTGGTTTTCACATCGCGCATTTGCCTTATTACCATGACTGTCTGTCTGTGCCACATCCTCACAAAACATGTTTTTAATGCAACACCGACTGTTTTTAATTGTAAATAGTAATGGATATAATTGTATTTATTTGTTTGTATGTGAAATTAGATTATTGTTCGCTGTTTTATCCATTATCCATAGTTATTAAGGCACAGATTAGAAAGTAAGTAACATCTTTAAATGTCGTTGCCTATCATTGTTATTTTCTTTCCTCTTTTTTAATTTCTAATATTTAAGGTAAGGCAAAGGGATCAAGCTCGAGGCATGTTTAAATATATAATGTATTACATTATATTTTTTACTGTATACATATACAATTGCATTTCATTTCTTTTTTTGTTAGTACATATTTGTAGATTAAGGTATTTATTGTAATATTCTGGAACTTCTTTGTGTACGATTTATTTGAGCGTTTATCACCGTTACGTATTGGCTGGCCCTATCAAACTAAACTTGGAACAATTGTATTGTTATTACCACAGGTCTTGCCAGAATACCAGCGCCGCAGTGTAGTTTTCTCGCTGTAGCATTATGCTGAGGCAATGACCTTTTGGCCACTTGTTTTGTGAACGTATATACATGTATTTTCATTATTTTATGGTCAATAAATGCTTTCTATTCTATTCTATTCTATTCTATCGTTTAAATGTGTATGGCATCGAATTATTTAGGTAAATAACGAAGTATTATGGTACTCGTCATCTTAAAAATTGATCACATAAAATAATAGTTTCTTTTTTCAAATAATAAGATTATATAGTAGAAAATAGTACACTGTCCTATAAATTTATGTGATAGTCATAAATCAGATAATAATCATAAGAAACAGTGACGTGTATTTATAAAGATTTCATAGTTTATTATGAAGAATTATCTCTGAAAATACGATGAAGTCCCATAAATGTAGTGTGATCAAATGATGTGAAATTTGTAGGGTACGGAACATTCATTTAAATTACAGTCATATTATTTTATGTGAAACATACTAAAATACGATTACAGAATCTTCTAGTTTTCAGAGTAAGCATCAAATTTTAATATAAAATCATACTTTTTGAGTGAATTCTATTATATTACCATTATCATCATCATCATCATCACAGCTCACATACGTCCCCACCGAGGGGTTCGAGCCTACCCTGAGTTAGGGTGATTAGGCCTTAGTCAACCACGCTGGCCCAGTGCGGATTGGTCGACTTCACATACACCATTGAATTTCTTTGCAGATGTATGCAGGTTGCCTCACGATGTTTTCCTTCACCGTAGGAGCGTCGGACAAATGTACATATGAAATTCGAAACGAAAAACACAGTGGTACATGGCGGGTCTCGAACCCCGACCTCCCGATTAGAAGGCAAGTGCCGAGTCCACAGCGCCACCGACGCTATTATAGGAGGAATCATATCATTTTGTGTGCTTTCTACAAAAACACGATGACCAGCATACCGTAGAATATTCTCATTCGCTTTTTCATTCAGTCAGCCATTCATTAGTTCGGCATACCTATTGGCTCTCGCCTCGTTAGTCTCGCAGAGTCGCAGCCGGCAGGGCCGGCCGCAGTTTTTAATTTAATTAATCTTGTATAAACTATTGTACAGTGCAACAAAGAGTTTAATTGCAAGTTTGTGCGTGTGTGTGAGTGTGACGATGGACCTAGCAACGTACGACTCTATTTAATTTATCATTACATCCTCTTATCTCGGGTTGGGATTAGGAATATAAAAATAAACAATTACCATATAATGGAGTGTAAATCGAAAGTTGCTAAACTAAACCTAGTGACTTTCGATCTACGCTCCATTAGATCGTCATTGTCTAGCCTTATATACCTAAAATCCTTGCCCGAAGTAAGAGGATGTAATGATAAATAGCACGTAAAGCAAAAGGAATGATGAATGGATGAAGCAAGGATGAATATGAGGAAGTCATCTATAAGTAGTAGGAATAATAGTAGGACGTTACTGGATATATGAAGAAGTCATCTATAAATATTAGGATTAATAAAAGGCCAACACAGGAGATATGAGAAAGTCATCTAGAATTATTGGGAATAATAAAAGAATCACAGGAGATGTGAGGAAATCATCTATAAGTAGCACGAATAATAATAGGACGTCATTGCAGATAAGAGAAAGTAACTAAACATTGTAGGAAATATAATAAGACATCATAGGAGATATGATGAAAGGAAGCATAAATAGTAGGAAACATAATCATATAATGTATTCTCATCCTACTAAAGCCAGTGACACGTCATACTATATGCCGTTATCATCAGAAAACGGATTATCATCGTAATTTTTGTGATATCACTATACTCCGTCTTTTAGGTGAATTCATCATACTTTAAACTGAATTCACGTTATTCATGATTACCAGTTTTCTCAGTGAATCATACTACATTATTATGTAAGTAAAAAATAGGCATGTGGAACTTCTTATATATCTTTAATATCTTCTTCTTATATATAAAAATGAAACGCTGTGTGTTAGTCTCGCTAAAACTCAAATAAGTACGACTCGATCGATTCTTAACGAAATTTTCTGTATGTGTTTGAATAGGTTCAAGGAAGGTTTATACGTAGGTACAATTGGACCTAATAGGTGGCGCTGTAATCGGGCAGGACAACATCTGCCAGGCCAACTAGTTTTATTATAAAAATAACATCACCAGTGCTACTACAGTGTACAGTAAACATACTCGTACAATAAATAACAACTTAACTTAATTCACGTTAGGAAGTGAAGATCTGCAAGGGGCGCCATCCAGCCAGATTAGTCATTGGACATTTTAACGGCTAACCGCCTCCGTGGTCTAGTGGTTGAGACCACCGGATGTTGAGTGGGAGGTCCGGGCTTCAATTCCGCATTGGGGCAGACATTTTTCTGCTCGGTTTGGATGGGTAGGGCCTCGAGCCCGCCTGGCTAGCTACCACCGACCTATCTAAGTTTGTCGCTATAATAACAACGTTTATAGCATTGTTGTGTTCCGATAATTAGAGATAAGATAGCTAGATTCTCAGTTATTGTGTAGTCCAGGTGAGGCTTACTTCCACCCGGCCTTATCGTTACTTACCATCAGGTGAGCCGATGGCCAAGAACTTCCCTGTGGTATATAAAAAAAATGACAGGGTCCGGATCACCGCGGGTTCACTGCATTTATAGATAGTGGTAGGTACTCAATTACTCTCAATCACATCCTTTACTTGTTATTTGACATTCTTTTGTTTACGTTTTGTTTTCTGCCGTTCAGTTGTTTTTTTCCTGCCTTCATAACTGAGCTACTGCTACTAATTGGTAGCAATAGTTGGTTTGTCCACCAATGTATCCCTCCAGGAGTCTTACCATGATCGCTTATAAAATGGTTTCTTAAAGTGGAGTTCACGGACCCCTTAGCATGTGTATCAGGGGTCCGAAGTAGGTTAGTCTGTAAACATATTTACTAGGAAAGTGTGTAGTAAACTCGACGTTAACATGACATGCGCCTTGCCTTGTCGAAGACAATCCCAAACAGCAGTACCTTTCTTATTAACTTAGTAGTGAGTGTAGTGAAAGTAAAAATAAAAGTATTTCTTATTAATATAAACAAGACCTATTTTCATTTCCAAGAATATTTTTGACAGGTTTCGTGGAATTGTTTAAATTGTGAAAGTGGTCCGTGACTGCAAAAAGTTGAAAAAAACCTGGCTTATAGCTAGGTTAAAACAATTTTTAAAAAAGAGAAAAAGAAATTATGAAACAGACTTCGCGCTTGCTGCCATCGCGCATTTTGAGCGATCATGCTTTTAGGGGGCTGATAGGATGTTAGATGAGCACTGAGAGTGTGAAATATAACTTACTAAGTATGATCAAATACATGTGTAGTCCACTGTCATTTTCCTTTTCACAAATATTTACTAATAAACGCTTAGATGATTTTGATGCAAAGAGAGAAGACTTCAGTTTGAATACAGTCAGTGTTATTACTTTGGTTATACATTGTTGCTTTGTTAGAGAGAGTATTATTTCAGTTTTCAATCATCCACTTATCAACTTTTTTATTAAACTGCGAATGAGTCCGAGAGCGTTGACACAAACCCTAGATATGGTGTCAATAAAGAATGCACGCACACCACACCGGGCCTAAAATAGTAAGTATTTATTTCCTTTGTCTAAAGTTCTGCTAAATCGCCGTAGTAGGTATGGCGATTTATGATGAATGATGATTTACGAGCACAATTTAAATGTATGAAACCATAATGGAAATGTATGAAAATCTTATCTTCTTCTTATATATGAAAATGAAACGCTGTGTGTTAGTCTCGCAAAAACTCTGAAACGGCTCGACCGATTCTTACGAAATTTTCTGTGTGTATTGAATTTGTCCAAGGAAGGTTTGGGAGCGTCGGTGGCGCTGTGGACTCGGCACTTGCCTTCCAATCGGGGGGTCGGGGTTCGAGACCCGCCATGTACCAATACCAATGTATTTTTCGTTTCGAATTTCATATGTACATTTGTCTGACGCTCCTACGGTGAAGGAAAACATCGTGAGGCAACCTGCATACATCTGCGAAGAAATTCAATGATGTATGTGAAGTCGACCAATCCGCACTGGGCCAGCGTGGTTGACTAAGGCCTAATCACCCTAACATAGGGTAGGCTCGAACCCCTCGGTGGGGGACGTATATGAGCTGTGATGATGAAGGAAGCTTGGACCCGGTAGGTGGCGCTGTAATCGGGTGGGACAACGTCCGCCGGGCCCACTAGTACAAAATATAATTGTATTTTCATACATCTCAATTATGGTGTCAGTTATGGTATATTAATTGTGGTGTCAGCACATATTGCAGATATCGGGATTAAATAAAATTGTTAAGTATCTCAGACAGTGATTATTTTCTTGATTACTTACTACTACATTTTTGTTTTACAATATGTGCCTGAGTTTGTCTATACTGAAAAAAGTTACATCATGTAATTTTAGCAGTATTTAAAACAAAAATTACAGGGATTTGAGTTTCATCATCATCATAACAGCTCATATACGTCCCCACCGAAGGGCTCGAGCCTACCCTGAGTTAGGGTACGTGCTTAGGCCTTAGTCAACCACATTGGCTCGGTGCGAATTGGTCGACTTCACTTTCACACCTTTGAATTTCTACGCAAATGTATACGTCAGACAAATGTACAATTGTACATATGAAATTCCAAAACGAAAAACAAGTTGGTACATGGCGGTCTCGAACCCCGGACCTCCCGATTGGAAGGCAAGTGCCAAGTCCACAGCGCCACCGACGCTCTTGGAATTGGAATTTAAAAAAACGAATTTAATTATCAAAAATGATAACAGTGTCTTAAATGGAATAAAGGTTCGGACGTTCAACAATAAATAATTGATTTTGAAATACAAAATAAATATAATCAAAAAAGAATAATCCTTTAACACCAAACACTCTATGCTAATAGATGGGTCCTGTGGCATAAGATTATTATTAGTTATTCTTATGCCTCTGGCACCACTTTTTGACGTGTATGCAAGTTGCCTCACGATGTTTTCCTTCACCGTTGAAGCGTCAGACAAATGTTCATATGAAATTCGTAAAAATAAAAAACACCTTTGTACAGTACATGGCAGTACGCAATCGGGGAATGGCTAACGCCGATCCCGATTGTGTCCCTACGGAGGTAGAAGTATCTGGAGGGGTTTTAGCCGAGTATGGGGTCTTCTACCCGAGTCCGGCATATCCTTGGGGTGGCCCCGTCAGTCGGCCCCTTGTCGAATCCGTAAGAAGGATTTCCCCTCCTAAAAGAAAAAAAAGTACATGGCAGTACAGTACAGAACCCAGGACCTCCCGATTACAAGGCCAGTGCCGAGTCCACAGCGCCACCGACGCTCATTGTGTTACCTAGTGCTATTTATTATACATAATATCGTGGTCATTTGAAATCTGAACAGAAATTTTATAATACTTTAGTATCATCAAATATTTTCTTGGTTCGGTTACACCTACACCCAACTAAGTAATTGACTATCACTTGTACAGAAATAAAAATACCCACTATTTGTTATTTACCACGCAAAACACGGTCAAGATGTAAATATTTACCTACACTGCAGTGTAGGTAAATATTTACATATTTAAGACAGTGCACTGTCTTATTGCTCTTAAGTTATTTTAAGCGGAACATTCATTTAATTGTCCTGTTTTTCTCCTTCAAAACTAGCTTGTTAATACCTACAAAAAGTTTGCAGAAAATGTCTCATAATACTTTTATATTTATATGATATAATACTTAATTATATGCTGGCACTCAGCTGGCATTACAGATGTTAAAATATTAAACTATCATTTTGTCTACGACTTTGTCTATGTAGGGTAGTTATAATGGTTTTATAATCTATAAGTACCTATACTTATATTGTAAAGAGAAAAGATTTGTATTTTTGTATGTTTGTATTGAATGGGCTCCGAAATTAGTGGACCGATCTGAAAATTCTTTCACTAATAGAATACAATATCACTGAGTAACGCTATATAATATTTTCCTACGGGAAAATATGGAATTCCCACGGGAAAAATGAAGATAACGCGGGCGAACTTGCGAGCGGAAAGCTTTCCGCAAAAAATTCAAGAGACGCTTTAGGACACATCCTATATTACATAAAAATATTAAAAAATCAAATAAATTTTTTTTTTTTTACAAAATTAAAAAATCTCAAAAAATACTTATCTCAACTAGTGCAGTATTATAAAATACAGAATGTAATAAAATTAAGTAGGTGAGTTATTTTTTTAATTAATATTTAAATCATTCTACTACCATGTCTTGAAGCATCCCTTAAATTTTCTTGGGTGATAAAAAAGTAATCCTGCATATACACGGTTATTTTTTTATCAGCCTGGATAATTTAAGGGACGCTTCATGACATGGTATTAGAATGATTTAAATATAAATAAAAAAATAACTCACTTTATTAATTTTCTAAAATATCCAAAAATGCTACACTAGTTAAGATCAGCATTTTTAGAGATTTTTTATTGTTTTTTTTTCTTTTTTTATATACAGAGTCATTTTGAATGAACCAACAACCTCCCAGGGGCTGAATCTAGTGCTCAGATGCAACAACTTTTTGTATGGGACCAACATCGATATCTCAAAAAAAACACTTCTCGATACAAACTAGGTTAGCTGATTGAGACTTTAGTATGGGAAAGTGGATTTTTTTTTGCGATTTCGATGTTGGTCCCATACAAAAAGTTGTTGCATCTGAGCACTAGAATCAGCCCCTGGGAGGTTGTTGGTTCATTCAAAATGACCCTGTATAATAAAGGATGTGTCCTGAAGCGTCCCTAAAATTTTCCAGGGTGATAAAAAAATAACCGTGTATCCTGGGGCCTAAATTCTGCTAATCTATAGCTACAATATTTACGAAATTTTCTAAAATGTCAGTAACTATTTACGAAAATATCATTAACTGACTTAATTTTCATTAGTAAGCACGTAAAATGTATGAATGGGGGTAGAATTTGGGGTAGAATAAACAAAACAGGCCCCCAGACAAGACGCATTTCGATAATCGCTAACTCAATCGCTGGAAGGAAAATGTATGCGATTTGACATAAGCCCTCGCTTAGCTTTCGAGCGCAATTGTCAAATGTCATATACATTGTCCATTTAGCGATTGCGTTAGCGATTATCGAAAAACGTCTTGTCTAGGGGGGCAGGTTATTATGCAGACGCAAACTTCGCTTATAAACAATATGGAAATATTTAAAAAATAAAATAACTGAAACTTTTCAGCATGGTAATAAAATGTAATTGACAAAAAACTATTTTTTTTTAAGAAGGATATTGGTACCAGAAGTTGACTAGTTGAATTAACCACAGAAATATAAAATATCGCGCGACTTAAATGTGTCCACTATATTTTCTCAAATAATGTACCTACTAACACATGAACACATTCTCTATCGAATTCTGTAGCAATAACAATTGTTTTGATTCGTATAGGCCCAACTGTCTTAATATTAGCTATTTATTTATTTATTCACAACAATTCTAGTCAACACAACAATTATAGTCAAGTTCATAAATAAGTACGAGTAAGAATCCATCTACAGGGGAAAATAGCCTATTTCTAAAAAAAAATATTTAAAAAATTAAAAATCTTGATGATTTGTGAAACGATAATAAAAAGTGTTAATATGAAGTGAAGTGTGACAAATTATCAAACTTATCAAAACCGCTTTAATGTTCACATATTGGTGCCACTACTCTATAGCTGATAAGAATGTAGTTTAAGTACTCACTGTAGTTCTCCTTGCTCCAAATTTTGCCAGCTGACAGTCATTCATACGTTCGCGACTTTGTATTATGTGTAAGAGTCGAGTGTTGGTTCAAAAAAAACTAATATAAAGAGCTTAAAAATATGTAGAGTGTTTGCTCATCAACAGCTCATATACGTCCCCACCGAGGGGCTCGAGCCTACCCTAAACTAGGGCGATTAGGCCTTAGTCAACCACGCTGGCCAAGTGCGGGTTGGTCGACTTCACACACAAACTGTAAAGAAATTCTTTCTTCACAGGCGTGTGCAGGTTTCCTCACGATGTGTTCCTTCACCGAAAAAGCGTCTTCCGTAAAAGCGTCGAATAAACGTACATATGAATTCAAAATTTGAAAACACATTGGTACGTGGCGGGGTTCGAACCGCTACCTCCCGATTGGAAGGCGACAGTCTTACGCACTACGCTATCGACGTTTTTTGCTCCTAACTCGTAAATATAATGCCCTGCCCCCACACGGTGAACTGTCTAAATACAATAGGGTTTCGTCGTATTTTGACAGTTCACCGCGATAAATCGCTTTATCATATCGTGTTTTGGTGGACGTGCTACGGGGGCTGGTCCCGTTTATATCACGCTGACCACTGTGACCAATTGCCACACGCTAACTTTTCCGCAGTCGTTCCGCAGAAAAAATGTTCCTATGGAAATGACAGCCTGTGACAACCGCACGCTATTTTTGCGCAGCTAATGTCATCTCCATACATTTTAAACTGCAGAACGACTGCGGAAAAGTTAGCGTGTGGCATTTGTCTAGGGGGGCAGACCCCAGAGGCCGGCGTTGGCAGCTGGCCCAGTACAGTGTCAGGACATTCACAGTGAAGGTTTCCACAGTTTAAAAAGTTGTGTGACCTTATGCATATTTACGTAATGATTTATTTTAACATGTTTACCACCCGTTTTGAACAAATAACAACAACTAAAATAGCTCTTTCTAAGGATACCATCGTGATTTTTACCGTTTTACGAGCCAATATTTTAGAAATGGAAACACTTGAATATCTCATAAAAAATAGCACTTTAAAGGTTCGGTCAGATAGCGGGCAGGGCGGGACGATGCCGGGCGGGACGGTGCTGTGTGACGTCTTTCATAATAATTAATACATTACAACTGCTTATATCGCGCCGACGCGGCGACGCCCCGTCGCCGTCCCGCCACGCCCGCTGTCTGACTGAACCACTGTATGTATTTCACAAACGGAATATCGAATCGAATATTAGCCATTACAACTCTGACTATCTAACGAAAGGTAGCCTAAATTGCTAAGGTGTTGGGCCATGGCAAGGCCCCATATGCCCATATCTACCATCCTACAAAGTGATGGTGACTACTTATTAACCTTAACCTTTATATCACTTTCAGTAGCAGAGGTTTTCGTCGTGCGAAATTAAAAGGAAAGTTAATAGACGTATTATTGACAGTAATACCTATATGCAAAATTACAGCCTTCTAGTTGTAATAGTCTAAGTCTAGGCTAAGTTTTACACTCAACTTATAGCGGCGCGGTCACTTTATTTTGAATTCAAGGAAATAAATACTTTTTCTTCCAACTATGCTTTAATTTCATCATAATCACACTGAAAACTGAGCACAAAGCGAGTCTTTAGTGCTCTAGAGCAATAAAAATGTATGAAATTTCATTATTGCACAGTTTTGATTTTTTTTAATCGCACAAAGAAGTTACCAATCTCAATGGAATAGTTATCTATTCAGCCAGCGGATATCGATACTTTATTAGTTTATATACGTATTATTCGTTTCTATCCTACTTGTTCCAAATTAAAAAAATGATTGCTGCCAACTCTGATTTAAAAACGTAAATTAGCGGGAACTGTCTTATTTTGAGTGCTTCGTAATAAGAATTAAAATGGAATCATCTAGCGACTCATTAACTCCGGAAAACATTTTAAATGAAGCCGACAGTGTTATAGAAAACCTTTTACCCTTAAAATCACGAGTACAATACGTATAATCTTAAACTTCTATTTTCATTTGTTGATGTGAGTTTTTTATCTACTATTCCTATAGGTAATAAAACTCTTTTTTCATTATTATCCTCTTTTTTCATTTATAATTTTCTTTCCAGAAGAAAAATATTTAATTTAAGATTAAATATGCGATTCAAATACTTACCTTAAATTTTACGCAAATATATTTTGTGGTTTCATAAAATCACACAAAGTTTTTATTTACCTACTTACTTCTTTATAGTCTATGTCCCACAAAAACCGGAGGTTTTTAAGAGGATATCGTACAGTCCGTTTTTCCATACAAACGTAGTCCCCTGTTTCCTTCCTGGATAATGGCACAAATTGCTCTATTTTTTCCAATAAAATAAATGGCCACTATAAGCATGTTCCTATGTTTTCCTTTTTTTATTAAGTTAATTACTTATTAAAAGAAATTTTAAACCTTCAAAAACCTAAAAAATCGGCCTAATTTTCTGCTGTAGGTATTCAAACCCCCAACAAACAAATTGAATAAGATTATATGAAAAAAGCAAAACATAGAAACACAGAAAAGCCTGCTTTTAATATTTAACGCAAAAAGTAATTAAATCGGTCAATTTTTCGCGGAGAAAACAGGGAACTACGAAACGTATATTTTGTGTACTTTTCATAGGTATTTTTGGTCCCGCAGTTGTCCCTATCGCGCTCAGTGGGCTCTAGTTCTGCTACTCACCGCCGTGGCGCTAATAAAATTGCCATACAAACTCCTCGATTCGGATTTCGATTCGATTTTCGATTCTCCTGCGTGCTAGCCTCACAGTTGTTCGGACACACAGGCAGCGCGACAGCAATACATTTTACAAAAACCTATTTGTGAATTCTTTTGACCTTGGTGTTTCCTCTTATAAGAGTCATCTATTAACGCGTAGCCAAACTAAATCGAAGTCGACAGCACTTTGAGGAAGCAAGAACCTAGAGTTACCTGACAAGACCGCGAGATGGCGCGAATTTTATATTTTATATGCTTTTATTTAGTTTGCACTGTCACAGATAATATAATACTACTGTATAATAGTACTGTATAAGTATCAAGGATGATATTATTCTTCGTTATTATCTGTGGCAATTGTAATATTTATAAACGATTTGTAATTAAAATGTTATAAAAACCGAAAATAAGAATGATGGCAACGTTTTTATTTTAGTTAATACTATTTTTCATGAAAAATTGCAGATGAAAAATACGCGAAACGGAACGCATCTTGATCTAGGTACCAATCGGCAACTAGTGACGTCACTCGTGTTTTATGTCCCGTCAGATGTAAAGGTAAACATTATTTTTACGAAAATTATTAACATTTTTATGTAGAAAAATGGTAGTTGGTTGTATAAAAATAGACCCCAGAAACCTACCGAGAGTTAGTGTCGACATGGTAGTAACTTTTTTGTTGAAATTGCCAAGTTTTCGAGTACAGAAATGAAAGCAACTAAACTTCTGCGGTAGAGGTAAAGTATTAAAATTACAGTAAAGTTATAGTGTTTCACTAAGAGCATGACGTACGAAAAGGAGGTTATCGTGTTACAATCATTTTTTCAACTTTGGATCAGAAAAGTCCAGTTAAAACCAATTTATTTGGGAACTTCTTGAAGTCCATGGACACATTGGTATAAAACATGAATCCAAACGCCTTTTTTCAGAGCAATAATTGCATTTTTCTGACTATCTTATAGTGATGGATTGTCCATTTAAAATAAGTAATTTGAAATAAATGGAAACTTTCCCTATGATATTTGAATTGCATGTTAGCGACAAATGAGTGACAGACAGGAGTGACGTCATCAGAACTGTAGGCCCGTTTTAGCGCAAAATTTGAAACTGTTAGGTTCAGACTGCATTTTATTGCAATAAAATTTATTATTTTAATTTTTATCATACTTGTGATCTATTCTACATGGGATTCTTTACAATAAACGCAAAAATAAAAATATCGCATGTTCCCTATTGATACAAATCAACAGGCCTATTACCGATCTCATCGTTTTCAAATGATGTCATGTTGAAATCATAGTGCAAAATGAAAAATAAGTTTTTGGGTCAGTGGGGCTAGCACGCAGGAGAATCGAAAATCGAATCGAAATCCGAATCAAGGAGTTTGTATGGCAATTTTATTAGCGCCACGGCGGTGAGTAGCAGAACTAATAAAATTGCCATACAAACTCGTCGATTCGGATTTCGATTCGATTTTCGATTCTCCTGCGTGCTAGCCCCACTGATTGGTGATCATTCGTTCATTATAGCATAATGATATCATTATAATTGGGATGATGACTGAATTCTAATTTTTACGTCTCGTCATTATATCTTATAATACCGTGGAAAAAAGATGCAGTCCTGTGAAATTAGAATTAAAGTCGGCTAAGAAATACACTAGGTACAAGCATTTTAAGTTGTTAATTTGAAGGCGATTAGACAGAGAGATCCGACATCAAGCGTGACGTCATAGTTGAGTACGGCCATATAAACTCCTTGTAAATTGCCGTTTTGCTAGAAAGAAATGAAAAAAAATCTTTAATACCTTATATCTTGGTTGTTTTTATAGTTATTCGAAAACCGATTTTTTCTTTCTGTTTATTATCTGAATGAGCTTCTATTAAAGCAAAAAAAAAATAGTAATGCCCTAGGGATGATAACATTGTAAAACGGTAATACCAAATGAAGCATTTCATGACTTCCTTATCTCAAAATGTAGACCATGTCATACGATGAAAGATCTATAATAGGCCTGCAGAATCGGCTAAAACTATATATTATTATAAATTTCGTTCAATTTATTTTTTGAATTCTCTGACTCTTTCTTTTATTCATAAGAAAAGTTTTTATGCGGCAAAGAAAGCTGTCAAAAAGTGGTATTAGAGGACCCATCTTATAGCCTTGGTATCGGAAGCTAACTTTTCATGGCAAAGTCCATGCGTATATAGAGCGCGCCTACCACACGTTTGAGGACAAAAAAATGATAGTTTTACGGGCCCTAGGTAAACATAATGAACAGTATTATGCCCAACTCTACTTTTGTGAAATAACCATGTTTCAAAAATATATCTCTATCTTTTATATTTATTTTGTGATGATACAAACGATTGCGATACAAAATACCTACATAGATATTCCTTCTTGAAACAATCGAAATAGGCGTCAATAAATCCCATTATATCGAAACAACTATCCCCATTTCCTAACCTATCAGAAATCTCCCAACATCAGTTCAATATAATGATATGATGACTACCAAAGGCAAACTCTTGAATACCTATTTTCAGAAGAAAAAACAAAAAACACGTTGCTCGTTCCCCTAAAATGCAAGGGCTTCCCTCTTTTTTCCTCAGATTCCATTATCAGATCATGACTTGATGACAATGGGACTACCGTAGAAGTAAGCTCATTCGATTACCTACAAAAAGAATTTTGAAATTCGGCCCAAAACAGCGGACTTCAGCGGAGTACCTAATCGGTAAACATACACAAAAAATATGATACAGTCGAACATAGAATCTTCTCCTCTTATGAAACCGTATTAAAAGAGTTTGTTACAGTACTGTTTTATAAAACAAGAATTAATAGTTTAATATGAAATTTATGTTCTTGTTTATTTTTGAAAATATATTTGTTTTGCAGTTACGTTTAAATATTACTAATATTACCTACTTTCATAAAGATTTTTAGAACTGTCTATAGACTCTAGTCTAGGCCCTAGCGTGTAATTTTTACTTACTTTAAACACCTGGAGGCATTTCCGTCGTATTTTTTTCTTAATACAGCAAAAGGTCTTATTACGATGATGTTATTGTATTCAACTTTGAAAACGATGAAGCGTTGAAAATGTCCCTTCCTATATTCTCTTAAAAATCTCTTAATGTATATTACAATTGAAACTACACAACGGAATCTCTTAAGAATGCAAATTTTATTTATACAAGCTAACTCAAACCAGTGTCCAGTTACTCTCATTTTAATTTAGACCAATGGAAATCTTGCGTTCACCCTTTTTTAAACGGCTTAACGTACATACTAATTGAGGGTTCTGATCTGAAGAACTTGACGCAGCTGCGTTTCGATGTTGACATACGAGAATATGTTTTCAATACATTCCAAACAAATAATAACAGAGTGACCACCCACTACATGTTAAAATAAAATAGTAGTTTATGAAATAGTCACATAATAGGGGGGTCTTAAAACACTAGTCTGTGTTTAAAATTTGAGGCTTGCCGAGAATTTTAATAGTACCACACGAGTGTTTTAAGACCTAATTATGTGCAATTTCATACACTACTTTATCTACACTCATGCAATAAGTGGTTACCTAAATTAAATAAAAGACACAAAATTAAAACAAAATCAAACTCATTTATTCTAATAATTATTTGCATTTTGAACAGTGCAATTGTGAAACTAATACAGAAATCTAAAACTACATTTATATTATTTATTATTTTAACCAATAACAGCAAAATAATGAATGAAAAATTCAGAGAAATGGCGCCAACACCAACATTCTACCGCGCATGCGCTGTTGCACGCGCCGCCATAGACAATGTACTGGCACAAAAGAAAATTGTGACAAAACCTCCTTGGTCGGGCTTCGTCAATCGAACTGTATTTTATTGGAATTCGAGTTACATTAAAGTACTGGTTTTGAATGGCGAACCTGTATTATTAAATGATCAAACGAACTTACCTGAAGTGAAGTTCGATCTTGATTATCCTGTCTTCGCCGAAGAGATTTATTCCTTAACCATGTAGTAGCCCTGCTACGCGCTAAACCTATCGCACAAGTTTTAATGTCAGAGAAAGAAAACCACTATATCTTCCTCTGTCTTATCACACCTGACAAGCCTCCGCAGTACCGACCTCATTCTTTTTAGAGAAATAGAGCAACATTGATATATAGGGGGATAAGATTCAGGGAGGGAGGGACCTTAAATCTCTTCGGCGAAGACAGGATAATCAAGATCGAACTTCACTTCAGGTAAGTTCGTTTGATCATTTAATTATCGTGTCTTCGTCCTCCGAGATTTATTCCTTAACCATGTAGATGTTCAGAGAGTATAAAATCAATGTTGCGACAATAAAAAATAAACAACATTACAGTAAAACATCAAAACATAATTATTACGTATTTCCATTTTTTTTTTGTTTTGCGCCACTAGCAAAAATTTCAAAACAACAAAATATTGTGAACAAGGAACTAATCAACCGACAGTATTATTTTAAGTACTTAATAATAATTATAATTGTGACAAAGATTCAATAAAATTGGTTTCAGAACTAATATACCGGTCTGTTATAAAAATCAGCAAATACAGCTGATCTTTCCGAACATCCTGCGGTCTTTCTAATTACATCGACGTTGAGGTCAGCACGAGACGCCGCCTGATGTTGATGCGTGTCTCGCTCGCTCCGAATATTGAGATGTCAATGCCACTATCGCACATGATCTGCTTTATCCAGCGCCCAATGGGTTGAGATGAAGCAGGTCTACGTGGTTTCTTATGTGTGAGGATCAGGTTTGTTCTGAATCTGAGCGAATTGAAGACGATACAGCAATATATCTTAATTCAAAATTCAAAAATTCAAAATTCAATATCTTTTATTCAAATTGGATTGTTACAATCTCTTTTGAACGTCAAAGCAGCTACGCCATTGGTTCACAAGTCTACGGCGGGAGACCTTGTACTGGAAAGAACCAGCAAGAAAACCAGCAAGGGCTATTTTTTTCTCCCTGTATTGTTACAGAGTCGTCAATTGGAAGCTGACCTCACAGCAGAAGTTTGAGCTCAACTTCCATTACAAGATTAGATGTGTCAGTTCTCTTCTTACTACTTATTACCAAAAATAATATTTGTTTAAACAAATGGTTATACATAACAAGACGATTCAATATCTGAAAAATTAACACCAGGCATTGGCATCATTCAAATAATCGTTGACTTTATAATATCCTTTACTCATAAGAGTCTTTTTTACATGCGCTTTATACTTATGAAAAGGCAAGTCGGTAACACTTTGTGGAAGCTTATTATAAAAGGTTATACATTTCCCCATAAACGAGCCTCTAGTTTTTTGAAGCCTGAATGTTGGAACGGCAAGTTTATTTTTGTATCTTGTGTTTAGATGATGAATTTGGAAATTGGTTTCAAATGTATTATAATTCTTATAGACATAAATCAAATTTTCATAAATGTACTGTCCTGCTAAAGTCAATATATTAATTTCTCTAAATAAGTCCCTTAAAGAATCTCTTGCTCGTAAATTATAAATAGCGCGAACCGCTCTTTTTTGAAGTACAAAAATACTTTCAATACTAGCAGCCGATCCCCACAGTAGTATTCCATATGACATGACACTATGAAAATAACTAAAGTAAATCAATCTTGCCGTTTCAACATCAGTAAGTTGTCTTATTTTTTTAACTGCATATGCTGCAGAACTAAGTCTGTTAGCCAAGGACTCAATATGTGGATCCCACTGCAATCTAGAATCTAGTGTTATACCCAAAAATTTAGTAAAGTCGATGAATTCAACAATTTCATTATTCATTTCCACTATGGTATCCACTTTTCTTACATTTGGCAATGAGAATTTAATACATTTAGTTTTACGTGAATTTAAAGATAAATTATTTATAGTGAACCAATGCAATACTTTAGAGAGAGTACTATTTACAACGTCAGTATTGCCATTTCCTCTGTCAACCTTAAATATTAAAGAAGTATCATCTGCAAATAGTACTGTATCGCACAGATTCTTAGTGAAGTGTGGGAGGTCATTAATATAAATTAAGAAAAGCAAGGGTCCCAATATCGATCCTTGTGGCACGCCCATAACTATAGGTGCACCAACAGACTCAGTTTTGTTAATAACCACTTTCTGAACCCTATTGGATAAATAAGACTCAATAAGTCTCATTGCTTCTTCAGAGACACCATAATGTTTGAGTTTATTTAAAAGAGTTTGGTGACCAACGCAATCAAAAGCTTTTGATAGGTCACAAAATATACCAATTACATCTTGTTTACACTCCCAAGCAGCAAAAATGTGTTTCAGAAGTGCAACACCGGCATCAGTAGTGCAACGACCTTTGGTAAAACCAAATTGGTTCATATGTAAAATGTTGTTACTTGAGAAATGATCAGTTAACTGATTAGATATAATTTTTTCAAATATTTTACTAAGAGCTGGTAGAATCGAAATTGGTCGATAATTTGAAGGGTCATTTTTATTCCCAGACTTAAATAGAGGTATCAACTTGCTATTTTTCATGAGGTCGGGGAAGACACCTTCATCGACACATTTATTGAATATCAACGCAAGTTGCGGTGCAAGTTCTTTAATTACAGATTTAATTATATGGGTCGAAATACCCCAAAGATCTTCAGTTTTTTTGGTACTGATCATACGAAATGTTTTCAAAACAGTGTTAGCATCAATGTGACAAAAGTTGAACACCTTGTTGCACCTCTCCACACTCCGTCCCAAAAGAGCTACAGCCTCATTGGGACATGAGTTGAGACTACTTGTAGTTTCTATGGGTATATGAGAGAAGAAGTCTTCAAATGCTTTAGCAACCGCATTGTCTGATTTAATAGTTTGGTTATTGATTTCTAAAGAGAAAGAATTCACAGTACTTTTGGGTTTACCTGTTTCCTGGTTAATGATATTCCAGGTGGTTTTTATTTTATTTTTAGATGAACAGATTTTGTTACTTATGTACATAGCTTTTGCGCACATGCACACTTTCTTGAATGTTTTAGAGTAATTTCTGACATAATTTATGAAAGCGGGGTCATTGGATGTTCCTTTTAAAGCATATAGTTCATATAGTTTTCTGCGACTTTTATATATACCAGGCGTAGCCCAATCACTAAATTTCTTTCTCCCATTTTTGATTTTAATTACTTTTTCTTTGAATATATCATTGCACTCATTTTTAACTACATGAAATAAGTTATTATACAAATTACTGGCGTTAGTCCCCTCGATCGGTAAATTTGCAGTTTGACTAGTAACATTTCTTGTAAATTTCTCTAGACCACGTTTTGTTATAGGTCTACAAGTAGTCTCACGTATAGAACAAACATGATGGTGCTCAAACGAGGCTAATTGTCCGCTATGGTCAGAGTTAATACAATTTATAATCAACTTATCTTGTACATTACAATTACAGAAGATGTTATCTATGCAAGTAGCAGATGTTGCTGTTATTCGGGTTGGTTCTTTAAATACATTATTCATGTTAAATGATTTGAATAAGTTAATAAATCTACTAGATATTTGGGATTGTTCTAAAATATTTACATTAAAATCCCCACAGACAACAGTTTTTTTACTTTTTCTGCATACTATTCTTAAGGCATCTTCCATAGCAGACTCGAATTCTGAAAAATTTCCAGAGGGGGGTCTGTATACACAAATTATAATGAAATTGTCAAGTTCCACACAAGACAACTCAATGGTTCGTTCAACAGAGAGTGAAACTATGTCCTGTCTTTCCTTAAATTGGATGTCATTATGCAAAATTATTAAGGATCCGCCTCTGATTGCAGATTTTCTAGTGAACGAACTTACAATCTTGTAATTATCTAAACTTATTAACAATTCATGATTTTTTAGCCAATGCTCTGTGATACAGAGTACATCTATGTTTTCAAAATCTAAAAATAAATTTATTTCTAAGTCTTTACCAGAAAAGCCTTGAATATTTTGATGGACAAGCCGTAAATATCGAGGCTTATCTTTGGTCAATACCTGGCCAGAGGCTACCTCTATTGTCGGGTATATAATACCACTGATGCTGGACAAATACCGGGATATTAAAGGATTAAAAAAAAGTAAGTTTAAAACCGGTTGAGCTTTGCCAATTGCTAATGTTTTAATTAAATTTGTAAGTGTTATAATTACTCGATCTTCATATGCTTTATTAATATTTCGTATTTTTGTTAGAGAAATTGTATGCGTCCTTGGTCCCGCTAATAACATGACTAACTTCTTACTCATTTCTTCAAGATTAATTGTATCATTCTCAAATCGTTTAATAGTCTAATACTATAATACCAGGGGGCTACCGCCTAACTAATAACGATCACTTGCTATCGTGACATTAGAACAATAGTTCTACCTAAACTTCAAAATTTCAAAACACATTAACAGAAATTCCAACAAAAATGTAGTATTTACATTTAAAAAATCTGTTGTATTCCTTTTACAAAATTCCCACCATATCTTTAGATTAGAATTATATTATGACCCGGTTTTATGTGATATCGAAGATAACAACATCTAAGGCTGTTTCTGGCACGTCATAAAAGCTTTCCCGGAAAATACACACGCTGGCAGGGAAAGGTGACGGCGCAGATGGTGTACCATCCTGAAAGGAAGTAAGTAGATCTTTCTTGGAGGAAATATCACAATCTCTGTGACACTCAGGGATATGAAAAGGGGATACCATGGTTAAGAGGGCTATAGTTGAACAACGATAATTCCGGTGGCTTAATCAGAAACTATTTTGTTTATCGTTTTAAAAATTAGTGCAAACGGTGTTAAAGCGTAAAAATAAAATTGCGACTAATCTACTGTTTAAACGCGTCAATATCATAGGCAAAGGGATCCCTTTTCCATGAAATATACGCGGGACATTTTGCATTACTACGAGATGCAAATAAGTCAATAGATGGTTCACCAAAAAAATGTTTTATTTTTCAAAAGTTGTCGGATACCCAACTGCCACTCTGTGTCGAAGTTCATTTTTCTCGATTCACTGTCAGCTTCTATATTTAACGAGTAACGAATATAAGACGCGAAAATAAATATACCTACTTTTCTCACACCAGTCCCAAATCATTTTAGTAACTTGACTTAAGTGTTACTTAAGTGTTACAGTATTACACTCTCCCCATTCTATTCGTATAGAATATGGCAGTGGTGTTATCGACACTTAAAAGACTACCACAATTACCGACATTTTTAGCTAATGAAATTAGCCCACAATATACAGCGAATAGTTCCAGTCAGTTTATATGATTGGTTCGCTCGATGTTGGTCCAGAAACCACCAGTCTTTTCGTTGGCACAAGCTGCACCCTAGCCTGCTGTCGAAGCGTCCGTAAAAATTCCGAAATTTTACCTATGACTTTTTATTCAATTGACTGCCAATGGAATATTGATCTGCCACCAATGGAGATCATCATATTATTATAAAATATCTGTAATTGTAATAAAAACGTCGTAATTGTTAGTATTTCTAAGAAGAGCACTTTATAGTGATTTTGTGTGTATATACTACCCATATACTACAGCCGACATGCTGCCGTAGAAAACGTTCAAAGAACCTTATTCGAATTCTGTTAGATTTAAATATATTTTTTATGTGTATAATAAATTTTTGTGGCTTGAATCTGGTAATTGTATGTTATTTTATTAATAAAACCTAAAAATTTACAAAGCTTTTCTGGTATTAGGCTAGTTTTTTTATTTTTTTATTAATAACTTACCCTAATCGTGTCAGACATTAAATATTTCTTTTTGCGTTCTCTAGGCACTCTCCAGCAGAGTTTGCTAAACACAACATATCATAGATATCTCACTGATAGCAGACCATAAGATCTTAAATGAGTAAGAGCTGGCTGTAATATTTTTGTGAAATATATCGCGCGGAACTAAACGGGAGTGCTAGAAACTCGTACAAAATATCATGAAAATAAAAGCGTAAACATATGTTTTTTTTTGTGATTTGTGAATGGGCAGCAAAAATTAAGCTTCTTTAATATCAATATTAATCACGTATCAGTCTTCGGTCATAAATCGAGTAGCCGTTCTGATATCTTCCATTTTGAAATGAGATACCTACTTCGACTTCGAATTCAGCTTTTTAGATTTAATATATATAGAGCACAAGCTTTTAGGAATAACGAAGATATCATAAACGAATTGTTTTGCTGTCGGGTTACATGTCCTAATAGCTTTTATTTGTAATAAATGATTTAATTCGAGAGAAATTGCTATTCACTCACTTTTTGAAAAAGAACGCCGCGCACGGCTTTATGGATTTTGATAAGGTACCTCAATAAATGAAATCCTTGACACATTGTCTAATATAAACCTATCGCTAGTGATAGTTCACCACTCATTGACTAAATTAATATTTTAAGCGGCCGGCATGTACTTGCGGCTGCGCGCTCAGGTAGCGCGATTGTTCGATGACCGTTGTGATGCGACGCGACTGGCTGGTGCCTCGGCGGTGCCAGCGGCAGCGGCGGCGGCGGCGGGGCTGGCTGGTGACAAGCTGGCAGAGCGGTGCGAACGCGGCTGCTCGCCGTCGATTATCTTGTTAGTATGACGTCTTTGACTGTCTCGGCCCACCGTGCACCGGCTCGATGAGGGTAGGATTGGCCGCTGCTTTGCTGTCGCGTTCGGGACGATGATGAGCCTTTCAAGTTTAAATGACTCTTAGATGAAATTGGTGTCTGTAATAATTTACTGGTCTTCTTGATACTCTAAATAGCAAATAGCCAATTCTTCTGTTTTTAAAAGAGTATAATATGATAATGATTTACCTATCAGGGAAATAATCACGGATCGACGGGTATCCGTTTCTATATAATGAGAAACAGCTAATAATTTACCTGCATCGTTCAACGTAACTACATCTGGAATATTAGGATTTTTTTTTAATGCTCGTCTTTGGTCACTTTTGGAAACCGTTTTGCAATAGGACTTGAAACCTGGCCGCTACATCGGTTTGTAAGTCATCAGTTATCACCATATTGGTTTGTATGTGAAAGATACTAATAAATATTTAATGAGAATTTAGGCAGCACAAAAAATATTTTTAAATAATTCCGATGAATGCAACGGAAATTTTTAAACAGCGGGGAAAAAAGGACAGCCCCTATATTTCCATTAAGTACATATTACGAGTATTACTCGTTGAATGCAACGAGAACATAATAACAATATGATCCGAAGAATACAACGGACATAAAAGTGATTTCCAATGAATGCAACGGAAATTTTTAGGCAGCGGGGAAAAAAGGATACCCACATTTTCCATTATGAGTATTACTGCACGTGGTCGCGCCGCGCGCGTACTCGGCGGCCCAGGCGAGCGGTGTCCACACGCTTACTCGATCAATACAACGAGAACATAATAAAATATTATCCGAAGAATACAACGGACATAAAAATGATTCCTCGTTCAATACAACGAGAACATAATAAAATATTATCCGAAGAATACAACGGACATAAAAGTGATTTCCAATGAATGCAACGGAAATTTTTAGGCAGCGGGGAAAAAAGGATACCCACATTTTCCATTATGAGTATTACTGCACGTGGTCGCGCCGCGCGCGTACTCGGCGGCCCAGGCGAGCGGTGTCCACATGCTTACTCGATCAATACAACAAGAACATAATAAAATATTATCCGAAGAATACAACGGACATAAAAATGATTCCTCGTTCAATACAACGAGAACATAATAAAATATTATCCGAAGAATACAACGGACATAAAAATGATTCCCGATGAATGCAACGGGAATGTAAAAAAGTATTCTTCTGGTTGCACATCATTTTCGTGTGCATTACCGCAGCAAAATGTTGTGCTTTAGAGAAGTGAGAGTATATCAAATAATTAGTTCATCATGAGGAGAAATTAGTTCATGAATAGCAAAATTTGTTCGCATTGTAGTTTTAAATTTATTCGAGAAAAACAGATTTTGCTGGAGTAATGTTCGAAACGTTACCCTGGCAAAATCTTTTTTTATAAAATCGTTTCCATCCAGAACCAAATACATGAATAGATAGCTTTTGTTGCGTATTAAATGTTTGTGAATAGCAAAATTAGTGCATGTTGTATTTCTTAAGTTATTTAAGATTTTGCTGCGGTAACGTTTTAGGATATCCCAGATCTCGAAATCGGTTGAACATAGAAGTTTGAAAAAATACCAATAATAGACCTTAATTTGTTCAAAGTTCAAGCATTAGTTTTTGATTTGCTTGGTGAATACCAATGTAATTAAATGTTTTCAAAAATCAGAAAAAACGAATTTCTCAGTAAACCAGTACACTTACAATAAAATAAAAGGCTGTAACATGTATCCTTGGTACACCTTTATAACGACAGTAAACTTAGATTATGTAACTTTACGCAATATGAACATATAGAGAATTTTAAAAAGGTTTTTTTAAGTCATCGAATACGCAGCTTCCATTAAACAAGGAAACATGGCATACTATGGACAAATTAAAATGTTCCATCAATAAACAATCCTGTTAATTCCAGCTTTGAATTACGGCTATTATGAAAGTTATATCAAAAATAAGATATATCAGTAATTTGTCAATAAGCCGACCGAATTATAAAGGTTGCGTAAAAGCGACCGCATCATTCATGCTCGCTATCGTTGGCGTTATCGTTGTCGTCGTCGGATCCATCACTACATAATATAAATGCTTAGATCTTTAAAACTACGCAACGAATTTTGATACGGTTTGTTTTAATAGATAGAGTGATTCAAGATGAAGGCTTATATGTATAATACATGCATAGTATAGTAGAGAAACCCTGATAATTTTAGAGGTTTCTAATGTGATGTCGTAAAAATAAACACTTTTTTGCGCTTAGATTGCAAACGCTGGCTGAACTCTACGAGATATATAAAAATAATTTACTACAGTATTGTACACCTTAAAAAGGTCTACAAAAAAGTCCGCGATGGTATATATCTATCTCTTAGGGATAACCCACAATAACCCTTTTTTATCCTTTACTTTTTACGAGAAATAATGGCTTATTTACGAAGCGATTTTAAGCAATACAGTATTAATCCTTATCCAATTAAGTACCTTATATACAATGTGCATTTAATACAGATCAATTTGGCCCTTTACAGTATGTAATATAAATCAATATTTTCGAAGATATTACAGATTTAAAATGTAGGGACGTTGCGGACAATGCGGTTTCGGCGGTACCGGCCGGGGTCCGGCGGGCTTGCCTATAAAGTACTAGCTTTCCGCTCGCGGCTTCGCCCGCGTTATTATTGTTTTCCCGTGGGAATTTAAATTTTCCCGTAGGAAAAATAATTTTGTAGCCTATTTAAGCCCGAATAATAAATTTCATAGAAATTGGAGCAGATTTTAAATATTTTTCATTGAAACTTTCAACCCCTATTTTGCGAAATAGGGGTAACTCCAATAAACCATGAAACACGTGTTCAATTAAATATTTTTAAGAGCATGAATCTCAAATTTCACGTTTCTACCATTAGCGGTTACGGCTGTGCGTGCGTCTATAGATGGGAACATCTCCTTTTATATAAGTATATAGATTGTCTAATGACAAAAAAGCTGTGAATGTTGTATACAACGTTTATATCAGCGTATATCAGCATTTATGTAAATTTTACTCCTAAGGGGGTAAAATAAGTGTTGAAAGTTTGTATGAAAGTCCTTATTTAATGGACTATTGATTAATAATAAATAAATACTTAATAATAAAAAAAACTATGTACTGATTCACTTTAAATATTTTACTATCTATAATGTACATAGGCTGTTCCGATAGTTTTTAGTTAAATGAAAATTAGCAAGGATATGACAAAAACATATTTATATTTTTTCAAAATATTCCCCTCCAACCCCTATACACTTATGCATTCGCCTAAACCAGCTTTCAAAACATTTGAAAAATGCGTCTTGCGGAAGGTCGAAAAATAGCCGTCGAAATTCTTCAACGGCTTCGTCTGCTGTTTTGAATCTTCGTCCACGAAGCATTTTTTTCACCGTGGGAAATAAAAAAAAATCACACGGAGCTAGGTCGGGACTGTAGGGAGGATGTGGTAATATTTGTACCCCTGAAGTTGTCAAATAGTCCACAGTTCTGGCTGCTGTGTGAGCGGGCGCATTATCCTGGTGAAAAAGAATGCCACGGACGCCGGTACTTGGGCGCTCATTAGTCAACTCCTCGAAAGCTTGTGGCAGACAAACTTTGCAATACCATTCACTAGTAACTGTTCTATGATCTTCTAGTGGAATGACAGCAACTGGTCCACTGCGTCGAAAAAAAACCGCTATCATTTTTTTGTTAACGCTTCGACCGCGAACCACTTTTGTAGGCAACTCGTCCTCTTCAAACACCCTTTGCGTGGATTGCTGCTTTGTGAGAGGATCGTAGCTGTAGATCCAAGATTCGTCAGTTGTAAAAATATAGGAAACGTTTTGCGAAGTTCCTCCTTCGAACTTTTCCAACATAAATTTGCACCAATCTACACGACGGGACTTTTGCTCATCGGCGAGAGAATGAGGTATCCATCGCGAAGCTACCTTCCTGATTTTAAGGTGTTCATGTAAGATGGTGGAAACTGCCCGGGATCCGATCTTCAGTTCAGCCTGAATCTCTCGATGTGTAATATTTCTATTTTCCTGGATTAGCCACTCTACACGGATAACGTTTTCATGAGTTACTGCTGTTGGTGGTCGGCCGGGTCTGGGGTCATCGTTTAAGCTCTCTCGACCACGTTTAAATTCACGGAACCAATAACTAATTGTTGCTAACGCAGGAGCAGACTCACCAAAAGCAGCTTGTTAATTTTGTTGCGACTCCTTAAAGGTTAACCCTCGTTTATAATCATAGAAAATCATAGCACGAAAAGATTCCCGCGAAACGTCCATTGTTGCAAACAAAAGAAGCACGACAGACAATTTAAAAAAAATATTTGAAAAAGGAACGACTTGTTGGTGGCCAATGATTTTAAGCAAGGAGACTAGTATTGAAATAAGCCGTCAAATAAAAACAGTTTCAGGAAAAAAGAGATTATATTTACAGTGTGGCTAACAATTTCCGGAACAGCCCACGTACGTACATGTAAGCAAGCTAGATTAATAAATAAAATACGTTTAAAAACATGAATAAATTATTCATACATATTTATACAGTTTTTAAATCTGTAAACATAATCCACCTTCCACGCGAGCAAAGCCGCGGGCAACAGCTAGTTTAATTATATAACGAATGTCTGAAAGCAAAATACATACCATTAATTTTAATGCTCCAACGCTTTTAATAAATAATAGTACATTATGGCACAAGTGTGTAATGTTGGTGATTACCGCTGAGGCGCATTGAGGCCCGAGCCGTCAGGCGAGGGTCTTAAGAAGCCGAGGACGGTAACCATCAATACACACGTGTATCATACAACGTTTTTCAACACACTTCTGAATAAAACAATACTTAAATAAAAAACCATTTTACATAGTAGATAAAAAGTTAGTAAACAATTAGTAAATGTGCAGTTAGTAAAATTATAATTAACTATTTTTGATGACATAGCGGTCTCATCAGATAGATTATTTATTGAAATACTTTCATGTTCTATTGTTATTTGTGATGGTTCATTATTCGTGTAGGTAGGTGAAATCCAATCATTGGACGTACTTGGTATTTCGCCAGTAGGATGCGTCTCAGAATCAAGTTTAATTCTTTTTGTGATTTTTGCACAAATTTCCTTCTTGTTTTGTATGGAATCTTCTACGTATGATTCTGCTACATTGCTAGATCGCCACCCGCCATGTCGCTTCAAAGTCATTATATCAGCTCCTGAATTTGCCAGCAATGTAGCTGAAGTTCTTCTGAAACTATGTCCAGTGTAGCTCTCAGCATCTACTAAACCCAAAAACTTAGCGATTTCTTTAGGCATAGAACCAAATTTGTTTATACCTATAGGCTGACAGGTACATTTACCATTCTGGTAATTTAGAAAGAAACGGTCATTTTTTGTTTTTGGCGAACGCAAACTTTCATACTTCTTAACAATATCATAGAATGGACCGTGTATGGTGAATGACCTAGGTATTTTATTTTTCGTGATAGGTATCTTCACTAAAAGCATCTGGCCATGGTTCTCTATATCTTTTACAGTTATATTTGTTAATTCTTGTATCCTACAGGCACCAGTTACACCAAATATTAAAGCAACCTGAAACAAAAGAAACAATAATTAAGGTCAACACACAACACAAGCTGCTATTAAATATTTAATTAAAATTAATTTAACTAACCTTTGTAGCCAAATATTGGTTATCTGGAGCATCTTTAATAAAATTTTCAATATCATCAGATGATAAAACCTTTGATTTTTTGCTTCTAAATCCATCAGATAGTCTCTTTAGATAAGCTGACAAATTCGAGTATGTTTTTAAGTCCACTCCATTCTTTGTACGGACTGTACTTTTTAACATTGAGTAAATACACCACAAAGAGCTAGGTTGTACTTAGAAGATAATTCTTTAAAGTACGCCATGAACACATTTTCTGAAAAAGACTGCGTTTTCTTGTTGTTCTGCCATTGTATGAAATTTTGGTACGCTAATAGATATTTTTCCTTTGAGTTTTCTGGTAGTAAACTTTCCATAACGTTCTGGGCTTCACATCTTATATCGGGCGGTGTACAACATAAATCATTTTCTTCATAAATTGTATTTGCAGACATCTTAATTAATAACTAACTAAATAACTTCAAAAGAGAAAACGAGACGAGTTGTGAAAAACGTTTCGTAATGGCGGGAAAAATTAATCAGTTTTCCTATGCGCGCGCATCGGCCATAGACTAATAAATTTCGTAATGGCGGGAAAAATTAATCAATTTTCCTATGCGCGCGCATCGGCCATAGACTAAAAAATGAGGTTTCTTTTTTTTGGGCTTTTCGCGGATAGCATTTTAGCGCAAGTGTAAGCGTAACTCAACCAATAATATTAAAAAAAAACTATTACTCACTCGTGAATAATAGTAATGAAAAAGTCACAGTTTGATTATAGGTGTCATTATGTGCCTAATTGCCATGGGATTAGAGCCACTTTATGAGGAAGTGTGTTGAAAAAGCTTTTTTTCTTTATAAAAGATAACATTTAAAGATACTTACAAGAAATTACGCATTATATTTAAAAATATTAGAAAAAACTTCGGACTGTACTTGCAGTATTCTCTTCATTTTCCTATTTTAAAGCATTTAAATCAATAAAATTAAAAAATCCATAATTAATTAGAAATTATTAATTTATTAAATAATTAGTGCTATTTGAGTACTTACTTATTATTACCGTAAAGCCTAAATATTATGAACAATAATTGCAAAAAATCCAATAGATACAGAGATATTTTAATGATAGGAGTGAAATTCAACATTGAATAAATTACGCAGCCCTTTTCGCTTTACGATAATTTCAACGATACCTCAATAGGTGTCGTTGAAATGTTCGTCTGTCAAATGTATCAACTAGATAGACGAACCTTCGATTTTAAAGAGTAGGGTTATGACGCTCGCTCGGTCAATCGTTCGTTCGGTCGTTCCGTCGAGCGACAGAAGCGAAACAAAACATGCGAGTTAGAGGAGCAAACGACACGATGAAGCGCCGATATATCGTAAGTTCGATTTTAAGAGTACGGCCCCTGAATTTAGGATGGTCTAATACCCATAACACTTCACTACGACTGCTAATAGGAATGAGCGACAACTTTAATATTTTTACTAGGGGGTAGTAGTGAACAGAACCGAACAACTCGACCACTACAGGACATTTCATAAATATGTGTGGGAATTTCAAGCAAAGTTTTACAGTTGCTTTAATTTTCATGTAATCGCAAATTATATTATTATTTGTTCGAGATTGATTTAGTTTGTGAAAATATGAATTAAAAATATTTAAAATCATATGAGAATTTTTGGTATGATGAAAGGTGTTGGGTGTTGTTTTTAAAATACGAAAATAGATAAAGTTATATAAAAAAAGAGATAAATGCAATAAATATTCATTAAGTACCCAATGCACACTCCACAGTGCCTCACGAATCCTACAGTCATCAAGAGTACAGAAAATAAAATGTCGCTCATGTATTGAGCGAATATCTAATACATAAAACGCGCAAGTCATTCTAAACAATAAGCTAGGCCTGAGTAATACCAAAGAATATTTCATACAGAGGGAGCACCGGCACAGTTCCGATTGTGATTGCGCGCAGTAATTACTGATTATAAAAAAAAATTAAGGTGGCAATTTTGATTATGTTATCATGCAGTAAGTACAATTTACGAGTAAAAAAAGGATATTATAAACATAAGAAAAACATTAACATTACACCATTATTAAAAAATCCATCTCTTGTGTTACTTGAAAAGCCGGAGATTTGTCGTTCTTTCGCACGAAAATTCGCCCATTTCTCGTCCACACGTACTGATATTCTTTAATTTTCGCTGTTTCTCTGCATTTTTTCAATAACATTTTATTGAATTGTGTGGGATGTTCGTTAACATAAATTCTGCCGCCTTCGCCCTGTATACCGAGATCTTGATTATTTAGGTTAATTTTCCGAATACCAGCGATTATGTTATCTTTTAGTACGCGAGAATTCAATTTCACTACTATATTTCTTGGCCGCCCTTGTAGTTTGACTCTTGGTGTGATACGGTTGGGTTCTACAATGTCTTCCGAATGTATTGACACGTTGGCATGTTTAGCGATTAATACAACAATACTATGTAACTTCTCCTCTTTAAGTTCCAGGACGCCGACAATCTCTAGATTTAATCGACGATCTCTTTGGTTATTAGAATTAAGTTCGAGATGTAGTAGCCTGTTTTCATTCGTCAATGCATCAATCTTATGTTGAATGGATTCAAAATTTTTCTTCTCAGCCGTCAATAACTCGATTTTCTTATTAATATTTTCATATTGGTCACTATAGAATTGAACTGAGTTTTCTAAAGTCTCAACTTTCTTTGTTGTTTCATTATGTTTCATATTTAGTGACTGCATAGACCTTTTTTTATATTCTGATATTCTTGACGCACACTACTGATTTTGCTTTTTATTTCAGAAAATGATACGTTGAGCTTCTCCAAATCAGCTTTTAATACCGACTCGAGACCATTTTTCATAAGCGTCATATTTTCTTGTATTTCAGATTTCCAGTTGGATAAAGTAGTTTTTATTTCTGAAGAAAAATCCTTACGACATTCCGAGAAGTCATCATCATGTTTCCGTTTACGAAGAGTTATTTTACTTACTTCAGCTGAGTTACTGATATCCGGATTGGAGCTATATTGTTTACTCGGTGATCGTAACATATTGAGATGACACTTCTGTGATTAGTATTTATTCTATAATGTACCTACGTTATGCCTATGGTGTGGAAGTGTTTATTTAGTGAGCAGTGTGCAGTGATGGTTCCCGTCACCAGCCGCAGACTGTTCTTGTCCAGACGCAATATGCGTTTGGTCAGTTTGTTATTTAGGATTGGCATGGCTTCCTTTAACTATCTGCACCCTGGAGTCGAAAACCAGTGGTCTTGTGCTTTTGTGCGGATGAGCTCTTGCAGCCATCCGCGAATCTGGCTGAAGGGAATTGGTATGGGCTCGAGTCCGAAAGCCGTTATGTCGGATCCCCTCCTAGCCAGCCCATCGGCCGCGTCATTGCCCAGTGAGTGCCCGCTGTGTCCTTTTATCCATTGTAGTGTCACTGTGTTCCGGTTGGAAATCACAATTCGTTCTAATACATTGTGACATTCCAATGCAAGTTCCGAAGTGACATAAGTTTTGTTTAGGGATTTGAGTACCGAAGTACTATCAGAGACTATGCGGATGTGAGAATCCGTAATTCCTTTGATTCTATGGCGAGGGCCGCCAAGATGATACCTACGCATTCCGCTTGGAATACGGTGTTGAATCTACCTAGCGATTTGGATATCTTGATGTTAAGCTCATTTGAGTATACGCCTGCCCCGGTTCCTGAGTTGGTCTTGGAGCCATCAGTGTATATTTTGAGCTCTTTTGGGCCTGAGTAATCGTGTGATTCCTCTTCGAGCTGTATATTATAGTGCTTCTCGAAATTGAATCTCTTCAGAATCCTATCATTGGGTGATGTTATCATCGGGTGATGTTTGGTCGCTTGTTCTTTTATGCGTATGTGTTTGATTCTGGGGTCCTTTCCCAGTGTGCCAGCATTGTGGAGTCTGAACGCCGCTAGTGCTGCCTCCTCTTTAACAACTAGGTGCAAAGGTGGCAGCCCCAACATAGCTTGCAATGCGGCTGTGGGTGCGGTTCTCATACTACTAGTGATAGCCACGCAGGCATTTCGCTGTTCTAGTGCTCTTTGGCCGTTTGCCTGGTCTGTCCTGGGCCACCAGACTAGAGGGCCATATGTTATACTTGGTCGAATAACCGTAGTGTATAGCCAGTAGGTAGCTTTGGGACTAATGCCCCAGTTTTTTCCAAGCAGTCGCTTGCATTGCCACAGTGATATACTAGCTTTTGTGGTGATGTAGTCAGTGTGTTTAGCCCAGTTCAGTTGTTTGTCCAAATAGATGCCCAGGTATTTGGTCTCCGATGTTAGGCTTAGGGTGGATCCGTAGAATTTTGGTAATTGCAGATTTGCTAGTTTCCTCTTTTTGGTGAAGAGGACTAGCTCTGTTTTTTTTGTGGGGTTGACTGTTAGTTTGTGCTCCTTGCACCAGTCCTCTACTATTTTCAAGGCTTGGCGCATGAGGTTGCACAGTGTGTTTTCGTGAGTGCCATTTATTATAATGGTTATGTCGTCGGCGTAGCCTACGGTGAAGAAGCCTTTGTCTTTTAGACGGTCTAGAAGACTGCTCACAACGAGGTTCCACATTAGAGGCGAGAGGACGCCTCCTTGTGGGCATCCTTACTTACTACCATGGACTACTACATTGTCACACATAAGAAACGTTCATTACAATATGTCATATAAAACCTGCCACTCATTCCACAAACTATTATTATCAAGTGGCCAGTAAGGTTCATATCTACATATCTAACAATAAGTATCTATTTCTATAATAATGTTAATATTCGAGAATTATATTTTCAAATTTAAAAATCATGATTTTCCTAAACAAAGAAATTTCCATTATTACCAAATGAACATTTAATTTGCAATTAAATATATTAGTCAATTCTACAAACTTATGGCCATTAGCTTCGGTAATGGTAAGATTTTTACCGATTCCTAAAAAGTTTTCGTTACGAAATATGTGTCGACGTTACGGATAAAATTAAATTTGCACTTCTAATTACTAGCTAGTACATAATGTGACGGATCGGAGAGCGTGGTGAATAGTTCCAGTCTTAATGAGTTCAGCAAGACCATTGCATGTTGGCTCAATGGGATGTGGTGTTTAGCGATGCGTATAGTAATCGTGATAGCCTTTGTGGCGCTTTCGCTTGCCATCCAACATTGTACCGACTTTTGCAAGCAATTGTAAGTTTTTTTTAATATTTTACCCACACCTAAGTTACATTATTTTACAAAGTTTTTTACAGTTAAAAAGAAGTGATTAAAATATGTTCCTGTAATAAAAAAAGGTATTCTGCGTAGATAAAACGACTTATTTTAAACTAAGAAATTAAGTTAAAATGCATGACTTAAAATAAAGTACCTACTCAAGAAATTGACAATAATTTGAAGTACGTACTACTGACTTATCATCCCACATTATATTTAAAACGTGTAGGTAGGTTTGTATGATCAGATATTAAAATGCTACTTAGGTATTCCATCATAAAAAGATTACAATAGCCTTCTCTTCTACATCTCGATACATGAAAAAAAATATCTCAAAATTTGGCAATCATCATCATCATCATAACAGCTCATATATGTCCCCACCCAGGAGCGCGAGCGTACCCTACGTTAGGGTGTTTAGACCTTAGTCAACCACGCCGCCCAATTGGTCGACTTCACATACACCTTTGAATTTCTTCGCAGATATAATATGCAGGTTGCCTCACGATGTTTTCCTTCACCGTAGGAGCGTGAGACAAGTTTACATATGAAATTCTAAATCGAAAAACACATTGGTACATGGCGGTCTCGAGCCCCAAACCTCCCGATTGGAAGGCAAGTGCCGAGTCCACAGCGCCACCGACGCAATACGATTACAGAATACCATATCTAAAAAACATAATTTTTATGACCTAGTAGTATACAGATGCTCGCATTATGTCCTCGCTTACCAGTACTAGACTTGCCTGTGCTGTCTACATGATTCGAGTTGTTGCAATTCGAGTCAACGTACTTTGATTAAAAACACTACCGTCTTACATGTCTGAGCGATGTGAGAGCTGCTGACAGGCGACCAGATTCTGAAAACAGCGAACACAGTGTTGAAGTAGCTTAAATGCAAGCTTCTATCCACACGACACGTCCATACGGTGCAAGCTACGGCACTGTTGCTTCTAGCAGGCTGACTTGTACTGTATACTACTCGCAAGGTAGTTTGCCAGGACCTTATTACAATAGTACAAAATTTTATTACCAATAATGGGTATTTTTTTTATTTCAGGAAACCTAGACAGCTTCATTTGCAATGGATGTTTAGATGCGTGTGTAATTTTGACTTTAAACACGAAATACTTTGGAAAGAACCAAATAGCAACCTAATAACTGACTTTGCAATTTTTTATGAGAAACTAAAACTATTTCCCATGACCTTATCTTCCAGAAAGAAGCTGATTCACAAACTCAAAACAAAAATAGTTGACGGAAACGATTCTACAAAAAATGTTAAAAAGGCGCATTCAATTACAGTAATATATAATGTTGATAAACGTAGAAAAACTTACAAACAAAGTGTGGAATCACAGTTACCGCTGCCTTTAAATATTTTATTATCAACTACAGATAAATATAAATGTCTGAAAAGTGGTAATAAATGCCTAGATTTGTACATTTCTGGTGATATCAAAAGAAGTGAAATTAGTTTGAAAGATATTTGGAAAAATATGAAATTAAACTATTCATTATTTCAAATTACTGGTGTACCGGTGAGTGAGATAAATAAATATTTCTTAAAAACATTACTGAAATATGGAAAACAATTCCAAATAAACATATTAAACCATTAAATTATCCAAAACGTATGAAAGGACGATAGTAGTATAAAACGCCTAGAAATCGTCTCATATCTTTCACTGTCTCCGGGGGTTTGTACTCCAGCAACGCAGTGACGGAATTTGACTTGTTCTGCACCTAGGGCACATTTTGAGTGGTTAATAACTACTCCGTACTCCTACAAACGACGAAACAAACCTCGAAAATGCTTCTTATGTGAGGCTTCATCGGGTGAAAAGACGAGTTTTTCATCGATGTAAGAAATCAGTAATCGAGACCCCGCGTGACCTCATCGATAAAACGCTAAAACGTTTGACCAGTGTTCCACAAACCGAAGGTCATAAATGAAAATTCGAAGAAGCCAAATGGGGTAACGATGGCTGTCTTCGGAAAATCGTCCTCAAACATGGAAAGCTGATAGTAACCTTTCACTAAATCCAGAGTACTAAATACTCGTAAGCAGTGAAGGTTGTTAATGAAGTCGTTAATGTGCCGGAGTGCATGTTTATCAGGAATAGTCCTGGCGTTCAGAGCGCGATAATCGCCGCATGGACGCCAGGTGAAATCAAGATCATGTGTAATGATGAGGCCCATGCACTTTTAAAGGCCTTGCAGAGCCACAACGAATCATGTCCTCGATCTGCTTCTAAGCTGCCAAAAGTTTCTGTGGAGCTAGTCGACAAGATCGGCAAGACAGGTGAACCTTCAGTGGTTTGGATATAATGCACAGTATTGTGTTTCACTACCCTAGGCAAACCCGGTGGTAGCGTAATCTCGGAAAACTTAGCTAGCACGTCTGCGTAAGAAGAGCTACTAATGTTTACAGCTTTGACGCTAGGCTACGAAATACCAGAGAAAGAAACAGGAACCTGAAATTTAGTATTGCCATCTACCAAGCACCGTCGGCGACAATTAGGTAACAAATTATAATAACTTAAAAAATCGGAATCAATAATGGGTGTCGCAACGTCAGCGATCACGAAACTCCAATGGAAATCCCAGCGTAAACCTAAGTCCAGATGGGTTATTGTCTAAGAAAAAATCTATCACGATCGCTTATAATTTGACAGCCATAACATTGCGCCGCGATCACAAGACTGCACCGACTTCCTTTTATAGAGGAGCAATGGATGTACTGCGTTTGTCAAATTGTAAGCGATCGCGATAGATTTTCTTTTAGACAATAACCCCCCAGGTGCAAAGAAATATTGCCTATCGAGCTGCCATTAGCCGCGCTCAAGTTGTAATCACTAGGTGTGTAGCGACCTCTAAGGAGACAGAGGAAAACAACAGAGGTCTGACCCAGTATCGACTAAGTACTAGTGTGTAGACTTCTGCCCCCCTAGACAAGATGTCTTTTGATAATCGCTAACGCAATCACTAAATGGACAATGTATGAGATTTGACAATTGCGCTCGAAAGCAAAGCGAGGGCTTATGTCAAATCGCATACATTTTCCTTCTAGCAATTGATCTGTGACGAAGATTCGGCGGCCGGGACTAGTACAATCAGTTGCCGCCTCTACTGATTGTTCTCTGATCACTAGGTTTACAAGAGCACGGGGTTATATACATACGGGGTCGCCTTCTCATTAAATCACTTATGGTACCAACATACCTTGGGGCCATTCTTCGATGCGGATACACGAGAGCGAACGCGGGTGGTGCGTGCGACGAGCCGACGAGTCGACGACGCAGGACGCTGGCGTGTGCGCGAGGGCCGGATGTTGACGAATAAGGCAGCGATTTGTTACTCTAATCGCTCTAAGCGCTGTAAAGGAGTGTCCTGATTCGAAGATAAACCAGTGGCGGGGGGACAAGCGAAGATTTGGTTGTGCCCTGCAAATTCAGAAACTTTGTCACCTAGTTCAGATAGCTTGTCTAGACTAAGTTCGCCATTGGAGTATCTAGACTGACATACAGCCACCGCTGTATGTCAGTGTAGTGCCGCTCCTCGTGATGTATCATCAGCTGAAAATTTCATCACGGCTCTCTCTCATCGCCTGAATGACCTCATTAGCAAACACGCAAGAGATAAGTATATGAAAAACGTGCGAAAATACGACATAGTTAATAAAATACGTTTGTGGCAAAGCATCGCCTCCTTGGTATAATAGATACTTATTTGGTTTTATGACTGTTATGTCAAAGGTGACAACAGACGTCAGATAGATTTGTATATTCCTGTTGTAATTACTAACAATGTAATTAACTGTAAATAGATTTATATATTTTATCTGTTTATCTGCACTTTAATTATAATCTATAACAAAGCTCAGATCCTACCGGCTTCGTGAGGAAGCTTGGGTTATATACCCACATATTTGGTGACTCCGACGTGATACGAGATCTTTCATTTGGCTTTCTCTAAAGAGGAATATTTTTCTTGTATGGATACGGATAACATATTACAAAGATATACTACCATTCCCGGGAATACACACGAGGACGTCTCAGCGATGAAAACCGTAAATTTAATAAATTGAAAAGCTGTTGTTCCAGTTGTCAGGTTCTTTTTGATACGGCTATTGGCAGCATCGTATCCTGGTATCGTTAACTTTTTTTGTAAATATTGTGTTATACAAACTGCGAGTACTACGGATTTCAATACAATATCTTCGACGAGTGGTAAATTCTAATCCTACAATTACTGCCGCGATTTTATTGATGAACAATTACTAGAAATAGTTATTTTGTTTTTCTTTTTATTTGTTTTTATTTCTGCATGTGTAAGTGTGTTCCGTTTGCATGTTTTTCTCATATTTTCTGTATGTAGCTGCTGAAACTTTTTATATTTTATACTTACTAACACTGCTTGTATATTTTGTATTTTTTGTCTGTAATTTTTTGTTATTGCCATGATGGAGGGGACTAATAACATTCCGCCACAGATTTCCCCTGGGTGTCACTCTCCTTCCGAAATTTGTGTCGTATCCCCTAAACTACCTGCATTCTGGTCTGAATGTCCTGCTGTATGGTATGGGCAGGTTGAATCCCTTTTCGAACTGTCCGGAATTTCGTGTGATCGTACAAAATATAATTATGTTGTAAGTATTTTGACGGAGAGGCAGACAACAGAGGTGTATGACATAATTTCTGATCCACCTAATGACAACAAATACCAGTATTTAAAGGAGCAACTAATTCATTGCCTGTCCGCTTCACAGGAAAGGTGCCTGAACCAATTGCTTGGTGACGAGGAGCTCGGTGAACGAAAACCTTCTCAGTTCTTCCATCATCTTCAAGCGTTGGCTGGTCCAAACCTAAAAGATGAATCTAAGATAGATTCATCTTTGGATGCGGAGGATGCCAGAAAGCGCCAGCTGTGGATGCGGAGGATGCCAGAAAATATTAGAGCTATTCTGACCGCACGATCGGACTTACCTTTGTTTAAAATTGCCGATTTGGCAGATCGTATGCTTGAACAGTTTTCCACAGTCTATCAAACTTGTGCAACATCTGCTTCTGTCAGTACCAGCAGCGCCGCCACCGCTGTATGTCAGTGTAGTGCCGCTCCTCGTGATGTTTCATCAGCTGAAAATTTCATCACGGCTCTCTCATCGCCTGGATGACCTCATTAACCAAGTGGCGTCCTTGCAAACTAGAGGTAGGCGACGTAGGGAACATTCATCTTCTTTCCGACATCAACATTCAAAGAGTCGCTCTGATGATGCTGATTCTGAGATTTGCTGGTATCATCGCAACTTTAAGTCAAATGCTAAACATTGCACAGCTCCTTGTAAGTGGGTATCTCGACAGGGAAACCAATCGGGTCGGGAAACCAGTGATGGCGGCCACTGACGATTCCTCATTTCTTAGTCGCCGTTTGTATGTTACTGAGGTTAACAGTAAACGACGATTGCTCATTGACATAGGTTCAAATATTTGCTGTTTTCCTCGGAACGCAACCCGTGACCACGCAGCGCTCAGCAGATTACAGTCTTCGTGCTGCAAATGGGTCGACCATAAATACCTACGGTTTCATCAGTTTAAATCTTAATCTAGGTCTGCGGCGCGAATTTAGGTGGCAATTCATAATTGCGGATGTGAGCGTACCTATCATCGGTGCTGATTTTTTATCACATTACCATCTCCTTCCCGACTGTGCTGATGGACGGCTAGTCGATGGGACAACCAAGTTATCCCTTAGCGCTGTAGTTGGTCCTACAGATCAACCCAGTGTCAAAACATTCGTCGATTGTGCTAATAACTCCTCATTCATGAAAGTCTTATCGGAGTTTCCCGACATCACTCGACCGCCTGGTTTACCTCGGGTAGTGTTGCATGAAACCGTGCATTACATCAACACGTCTGATGGCCCGCTTGTGTCCTGTCGACCTCGGCGACTAGCGCCACAAAAGCTGCGCATTGTTAGCAAGAGTTCGATGCTATGGTCGAAGCCGGTACTGCGAGACCATCTAGCAGTGCATGGTCCCCGTTGCACCTTGTTCCCAAGAAAGACTCGACGTGGAGACCATGTGGTGACTATCGATCTTTAAATGCACGGACCATTCCAGATCGGTACCCAGTTAGGCACATTGATGATGTCGCTTGCAATTTGTTAGGTTCCATCGTTTTTAGTACAATCGACCTGGTTAAGGCTTAACCAGCAACCAGCAAATACCTGTCCATCAGCCAGATATCTGTAAAACAGCCATTATAACGCCGTTCGGTCTTTACGAATTTCCGTATATGACCTACGGTTTACGGAATGCTGGCCAGACGTTCCAGCGTTTTATAGATGAGGCCACTCGTGGGTTAGCCTTTTGTTTTCCGTACGTACATGACGTTCTGGTTTTCTCGCGCGATCACGTTCAGTATGCTGAACATCTACGTACACTATTTCAACATCTTCAAAACTATGGAGTTGTTTTGAATTGTAACAAATGTGTGTTTGGAGCCAGGGAGATAACCTTTCTTGGGTACCACATATCTCCTGCTGGAGTCAAGCCACCTCCTGAGCGTATCGAAGCACTCAAAAATTTTCCACTGCCAAAAACAGCTCAAGGTCTTCGCCGTTTTCTGGGTATGTTGAACTTCTATCGTCGTTTCATACCCAGAGCCGCTGAGTGTCAAGCTCCTTTAATCGCGTTTCTTGCAAAAGCTGACCTCAAATGTGCCAAGGCTATACCATGGACTCCAGATCTTGAGCTCTCATTCCAGAAGTGCAATGAAAGTCTAGCTGATACTACTCAGCTTGCTTATCCTGTTCCTGGTGCTCCTCTTGGCTTATTTACCGATGCATCAAGCACTTATGTTGGCGCCTGTCTTTAACAAAAGTTGAACTGCAGTGAGTGGTAACCACTTGCATTTCAGTTAAAAATTGACCGATAAACAGACTATTTTACCTGCTTACTATAGGGAACTTCTCGCAGTATATTAGAGTGTGCAGCATTTTAGGCACATTTTGGAGGCTGAACATGTTACAGTCTATACAGACCACAAGCCCTTACTGTGCTTTTACCCAAAAGCGCGAGAAACTCCCTCCAGTACAACAAAATCAATTATCGTTTATCAGTCAATTTACTACTGATCTAAAGCACATTAAAGGTATTGAGAATGTGGTTGCCGACACTATGTCGCGTGTTGAGTCACTGTCGTTGGAGGATGATTATGAGTCCCTTTCAAAGACACAGCTCGCTGATGAAGAACTCCTTCAAATTAAAACGCAGTTAACTTTAAATATAACCTCTATCCCAATTCCAGGCACCAACATTTGTGTTCAGTGCGATACGTCAACTGGAAGGCCCAGACCCTATTTACCACCTCAGTTTCGCCAGGCAGTCTTTAAAAGGCTTCACAATCTTAGCCATCCTGATGCACGAGCAACTGCGCGGATAATCTGAACGCTATGTTTGGCCCGGCGTTCGCAGAGATTGTTCGAAGTGGGTGCGCAATTGCATTCAATGTCAGCGTTCTAAGGTAACTTTTCATATTTTATGACTGCACCATTGGGACATTTCTTGTCACCATCAGCCCGTTTTCGGCACATTCATGATGTTTACGCTCGAGGAAGAGCGAGTGGCAGCACTAGTCGGTTTGTAACTTAGACAATAGATACCAATAGACATGATATACCTACGAAAAAAGCGTGCCAGCATTTGGGTTGGTGCTCTAAGATGGCGGAAAAAAACTAGGGACGCCGCATCCAAGATTCCACACTTTTTATGTTTTTCTTTAAAGAATTCATTAAAAAAATCAATAAAAAACGTAGGTATAACTGTAAAATGCACTCACAAATAATGCTCACCGACTGATATTTTAGCACAACAACAAACACGGTGCTTTGTAATGGCGGACTAAACTGGACGCAAATTTATTTCAGACATATAATAACATTGCGAATCCATTGGTTTATTTAATCTGAGGTTTGTAATTCGCATACATATGTTTGTGTTCTGTGGCGTGGCCGGCCGCTGTGTGACAGCATGGTGACAGCCGAGTCGAGTTTTTTTTGATGTCATTGAACTGAGTTACGCGGTGCACCTCTCGAGTAAACCTCTCAAGAGTGGCCAAAAAGTTTGAATAGCCAGTATAACAATTTGGAATAATTTTGTTCAAATAGTTCGAAGGCCGAACTACTTGTACGACTAGATGGAATAAACCCATTTATGTATACCAATCTTTCTTCTTTCTTAAATATAAATTTAATCGCTGTGTGTTAGTCTCTCAAAAACTCCTAAACGGCTTGACCGATTCTTACGAAATTTTCTGCGTGTTTGAATAGGTCCAGGGAAGGTTTAAACGTACAATTGGACCCGGTAGGTGGCGCTGTGATCGGGCAGGAACGTCTGCCGGGCCCATTAGTCTTCATATATAAAAATGAATTGCTGTGTGCTAGTCTCGCTAAAACTCAAAAACGGCTCGACCGATTACGTTCTGCGTGTAATATGAGTAGGTCCAAGCTGTAATCGGGCAGGGCAACGTCTGCCGGGCCCACTAGTCTTATATGTAAGGAAATGAATCGCTGTATGTTAGTTTTGCTATTACTAATTATCGTCAACGACGACAACAAACGAAAAAAAACGATGAAATAAGTAGGTACATAATGAAAATATGATTAGCCATCTCTCACTACGAATGCCGACGCCTGCTTCCAGGTCTTCTTTGCAGCATATTTATGTCCAACTCGGCGGAGACCGGCTCACCGCCACGGTAACGACAGTGGTCTTCAATACCTGATCACGTCGGGGTTACCAATATAGAAACTACCTACCCAGCTGTGGTAGGGCCGGTTGTGTGTTCCGGGTTCATGGTTGGATCTTGCTAGAGGATTGAAACAGGCCGGACGGAATAACAACAATTTATTAAACGAATTACGTTCTTGAACTCTTGAAGAGAGTTTTTAATAATTTAGAATCTGACCATTCTGGACAAATTGTTACCATTCCACTTAAATGTAAAAGCATGGAAAAAAAGAATATCACTGTTGTACCAAAGACTGCTGGTCGCTTAGAACGGCTGAAAAATAATATTGGTATTAAATTAAATTATATAGGTTATGAAGAAAATCCAAATAAATTATATGAAAACTTTTTTCATACATTTTGTTCTGAATTTAAAAATATTTTTATTCCAAAGACTATATCGGTTGATGGCACTTTAGCTTTTAGTGAATGGGCTACACCAGGTATTCACAAAAGCAGAATAAAACTTTTTGAACTTTACAATGAACGCTCATTCAATACTAGTGATGAATTTAAACTTTATGTAAAAACTTATTCCAAAGTGTTCAAAAAAGTTTGCAAGCTTGCTAAATCTAATTATTTAAGTTCAAAAATAAAAAACAGTAGTAATAAAATTAAAATGACATGGAATATTATAAATAATGAAACTGGAAAAGCTAAAACTACTAATAATCAATATTGTTTGAATGTTGATGGTAAGAAGGTAACAGTTGACACAGAAGTAGCTGCAGAATTTGAAAAGTTCTTTACTGATATTCCAGTCTCAATCACAAAGTCTTTGGATTCATCCCCCGCTATTGCTGAATCTATAGTGAAGGATCATGTTAAAGTTTGTAATGATAAATTCAAATTTGTACACATTAGTGGAATTGATATAACAAAGTCATTTAAAACTTTAAATAAAAAGAAAACTGCGGATCTGTGGGGCAATTCCGTTGATGTTACTAAATCCGTAATTGAAACAATAGCTCCAATACTTGCTAACATTTTTAATGATTGCATTGACTGTGGTGTATTTCCTGATCTTATGAAGCTAAGTAAAATTATTCCTTTACATAAATCTGGTAGCACATCAGACCCCAGTAATTTTAGACCTATCTCTGTGCTACCTACTTTTAGCAAAATTTTTGAAAAAATAATGTTGGAGCAAATGCAAAGTTATTTTAATAGGAATAATCTTCTACACTGTAAACAATTTGGTTTTAGGAGGGGTCGCTCAACAACCGATGCTGGTGTTGAGTTAATACAACATATATTCGAAGCCTGGGAAGACTCACACGATGCGTTAGGCATTTTTTGTGACTTGTCCAAGGCATTTGATTGCGTTTATCACGAAATCTTGATCAGAAAATTACACCACTATGGGTTTCGTGACACTGCACTTGATCTTCTAATCTCTTATCTAAGTGGGAGGATTCAAAAAGTAGACATCAATGGAAAAAGGTCTCAAGGTTCTGCAGTTAAAATGGGAGTTCCGCAAGGTTCGATTCTTGGTCCTTTTCTATTTCTTATATATGTCAATGACCTCCCTGATTTTGTACAGGATAGACATGAGATGGTATTATTTGCAGATGATACTTCACTTTTATTTAAAATTAAAAGAGGTGTGCAAATTAATGACGATGTAAATAATTCTATCTCAAGAATTGTTCACTGGTTTAATGTGAACAACCTGTCACTTAATGAAGGGAAAACAAAATGTATAAAATTTGTTTTACCCAATGTCAAAGAGGTTCACACCACTGTAAAAATAAAGGATATAGGTGTTGACCCTGTGGACACCACAGTATTTCTTGGGATCACACTTGATTCTAAGCTGCAATGGGGCCCACATATCGATAAATTGTCAAAGAGACTTAGTTCTGCAGCTCACGCTGTATGGAAAATACGTCAACTGACTGATGTTGATACAGCAAGACTTGTATACTTTTCTTACTTTCATAGTGTGATGTCGTATGGTATTTTGTTGTGGGGAAATGCTGCCGACATTCAGATTGTTTTTGTACTGCAGAAAAGGGCTATTCGAGCAATCTATAACCTTAAAATGAGAGATTCTTTGCGAGAAAAGTTCAAAGAAATTGGTATTATGACAGTAGCGTCGCAATATATTTATGAGAATCTAATATATGTTCGTAAGAATATTCATGTGTTTTGTAAAAATAGTGATATTCATTCAGTTAATACTAGACAAAAGAATATGTTAGCTTTACCAAATACCAGGCTCCAAAAAATTAATAATTCTTTTAGAGGCCTGTGTATACGTTTCTACAATAAAATCCCAAGTTGTATACAAGAACTTAGCTTAAACAAATTTAAAGTTGCAATCAAAGATGTACTTATTAAAAAAGCATATTATAAAGTGTCTGATTACATGACGGACAAAAAAGCTTGGGTTTGAACTCTCAATTCTAATATTTAACAATGTATTGCGTTTTGTTTCAAAGAAACGTTCAGTGAGAGCAATTTATTTATAATCTAAGTTCACGCACTTCTCTCAGAGATAGCTTATATAATGTGAATTAACACATCTATTCTTGTAATGGAAGTTGAGCTCAAACTTTTGCTTTGAGGTCAGCTTCCAATTGACGACTCTGTAACAAACCAAAATTGTAAATGGCGATTTAAAAGAGGAGATAAAAAATTTAGACCTTTCGAGTTTCTTGCCTGTTCTTCTCGAGAAGGCTCTCCCAATTTCCGAACAGGTGTAGAATCAACTTTTTTTTTTTTTTCATTCCTACTTGTATTTGCAGACATCTTGAGTATATTTAGGATGTATGCACATACAAGGTTAATATAATTTCTTTAAATTAGATTGTTTTGCTTTGTTTTGACGTCAATAAGTGCCTGTAAAGGCCTATGTTGAATAAAGATTTTTGAATTTGAATTTAAATTTGAATTTGAACGTTTACTTACGATGAACATCCATATTTAGAAATATTATAAATGCGAAAGTAATATATGTCTGTCTGTCGGTCGCGCTTTTACGCCAAAACTACTGAACCGATTTATATGAAATTTGGTATAGACATAGGTAGTTTGAGTCCTGCATTTTTTAAGAAACAAGTTTGTGTGAATTTTTAATAATCTATTTTAGTTATAGTTAAATGACGTTGTTAATTAAATATTTAAGTAACCAGTAGTAGGCTGTTCATTTGTTTCCAATTGGCAGCCGCATGAAGTCGTGTTAAAAACAAGTGTATTAAGCGACAAATTTAAGAATGCGTACTGGACATATATTACATTTACTTTGCAATCTTCAACAAATTAGAATTTGTTGTGTTAAGATTAAGTTCCGCACTTGTACGATTATGTAAAGTGAAAAGCACTCGTGTTTAATATACTGAATAACGGGTCTAAATGCAAGGTAATAAGACCCACTTTACGAGCAAGTGTGTTGAAAAATATCAAATCATAGCACATTTCCTAAAATTGTAAGTCACATAAGTCATCTCTGACATGTCAAATGTAGGTACTTATAGATGTTATTTTTTCTAGCCTAACCAGCCAGTACCTACTGCCACAGCTATGACAGTAAATTAAACAGTAAATAACGGCATACAAATTTATTTCTTAATATAACAAGTATTAAATAATATTTACGTATTTATTTTACAATTTATGTACTCACACACTAAAACCAGAAAAAAATATAGACACATGAAGACACTGTACAAAGCTTATTTTTTGGCAAAATGTCTTCCAGCAGCCCTGTTACACATTGAAATTAGTACAAAATGGTATTTTTGTGTGTAAACACAAACAAACAAGGCAAAAAAATAATGTTTAAATGGATCACACAAGAATACTGTAATGAATCAAATAAATATAATAATTTCATAAATGGATATACTTACAATAAACTAATAAACTACATTTCCGGCAGATTATAAACCTTCATTCGCCTTGTAGGCTACTCTGTATAAATACCGGCACAATTAACACACACACTATTTATAACAAATTTAATTTCATACATTAATAAATATACAATTACATAAATTCTTAAATCTAAACGTTAAAACTAATTAGCAATATATTTACAATAATAAAATTATCTACCTATGTATTATATTTATATCTATAAATAAGCATAATTATTTATCCTAAATACTTACCATTCTATATAATAATATTTCATAGTCACATATCACAAAGTGCATACTGGCTGGTCGATATCGATAAATCTCTATCGACCCGCATGACCCCCGCACTAGTGCTTATATACCAAGTACATAAGAAGCGCTTGCGCAGACAGCCGGCCGCCATCGACAGTCAGTCGGAACCTTGTCACGACGCGGAGCGTACGCTGCTTTTGCTTGCCTTATGTACTAAGTCTATGTACTGTATCGCGCTGTGCTTATATATACTATCTCTTCTATTCTTACTCCTTATTGGCTTTCCGATGTTTGTGCTTCGTTTTCTCTTTCTGTGCCTTCTGCATTATTGTAATTGTATGTGTGGTTATTGTGATTGGACCAAGTAAATAACAAACTGTGAGTAAGACTATTTATTTACATTACCAACCAACATATACCATAGCCTCTTAAACAGTTACAGTTTCTTTCTTACAGAAAAATGATATCAAACTAAATGGACGTATTACAGCAATAAAAAGTTTGAAGACATCTGATGAAAGAAGAATCGACCAGAACATTCATTTGGAAGTGACAAATGCAAAAATATTACCAACCAACAAACCAGTGACAATAGTTTCACAACAATATAAAGATCTTTTCAAAAATGAAAAAAAAGCTATCCAACTGCAAACATCAACGACTTTCGCAGAGAGTAATAATTGTATTACAGAGAACCCATATACTCATTCTTCTTTCATAGTGACACAAAACAACATAATAAAACCTGACATAGAAACTCCAAAATCAGTTATAGGTACGTCTAAAATGAGCATCACTCATGTAAAAAAATTGGTATAATTTTGGGATTAAATTAAAATTACTTGATGGACCTTTCAACAGCCTTTATTAATGGGAACCTGAAAATTTCAAAGAGAGACCTAATTCTGTTTGTATCGTTGATTATATTTATACTTATGTACTTATACGAAATTTAACAAATGCGTCAACAAAACCAAAAACAGAAAAAACTATTACAATTTGTATCAGTATTCTGTGCCCCTATTAGGTCCTAACCATGTCCTATCTCCTAACACAAATTTTATGTTACATATTTTGTTGTCGAGAAAAAATATTAAACCAATATTCGCGAAACAGATACAAATTATAATGTTTATTCAATTCCAGCTTATAGAAATCACGTGGCACAGGAATCTCTATATGTTGGAAAAGGAAATTACAACTTCCTCGAAGAGTCAATTCCAGAAATAAATGTAAGAGAATTCGCAAATGATACTGTTATAAGTAAAATAAATGATAATAACATTTCAATACTCAGATTCTGAAAAATATGAATATTCTGGTAATATTAAATATTCAAAAGAACCCTTTAATACGAAGCAAAATGAAACTAATTCATATAATACTACCAAATCAAAAACAGAAACATTTACTGGAGAACTTTATTTCGTTTTTGATAAGCATCCTATATTAGCTCGTTTTGTTCAATCTGCAGATAATCAGATAAAATTGGGCTTAATTAGATGTAAGGAAATCTTGTATTGTGTAATAAAATATTAGAATAAGATTTGAGCAACTCATTTATGGTTTTATTGTGCAAGATCATAAAACTGTACTGATTCTGCTATTAAAAATTAACTAATTTTCCTCTTTAATTAATTGTTTTATATGATTAACAAGTTTAGTATAATTTGGTGGTAAATAATATACATATACCACTTATTAAATTCTTTACCTGGCCGAAGGTTAGTTGGAGCAAATTGCTCCCTCAGAGACCATAATGCTCGAGTTTATTTAAAAGATATATTGAGTATATGTTTTCGATAGGTTAAAATACATAATATACCAAGTAGGTACCTACATCTCGTTTACACTCCCAAGCAGCAAAAATGTGTAAATTCGGCATCTGTCATCATCTTTTCACCTTCGGTAAAACCAAATTGGTTCATATTAAGTATGTAAAATACTTATTCCTACTAAAATGATCAGTTATCTGATGATTAGATATAATTATTTCGAATATTTTACTAAGAGCTGGTAGAATAAGTTAAGTTAAGTTAATGTCTTTAGTGGCAAGGGTTTTTATTACAAAAACATTTTGCCAGCGTCACGACAGCTTTTGTTTGTTAAAAAAGAACGAAAAATTAAAAAGATGAACATTTGAAGAACTTGAAGATCTGGAACAAAGGAAAAATACAATTACTATCTACTTAATTTACATCTAAATGAACACAACCTACACAAAAATACTTATTATTTACACTATTATACACATCAAACATGAATGAAATGGAAAAAAAAGGGAAATCAATACCGTGTTAAATTTTTATATCATTACAAGTGACAAAAGAAGCTATTACCTTTATTAAAGATGAATCTACTTTACATAAAATGACATCCATACTAGTAGGTAACGGATATTTACACTTGACAAGAGTATTAAAAAAGTTATCACGTTTATATTTAGAGCAAGCAAAGAACACATGGTTGACATCTGCTTCTCCCAACCCGCGCTCGCACAACGACGAGTCCAAAATTCGCAGCTTTTTAAGGTGAAATGGAAGGCAACAGTGACTGAGACGCAATCTAGTGATGATCAAATCAAATCAAATCAAATCAATTTTATTTGGAAATGTAGGTAGCATTACAACATGGTCAAATAGGTTAGTCCGCTACATTTTACCTGAAGGCATACAAATATTATAATAATTAAATTATGACATTATATTTAAAATATTATTATTAATTATATTACAATAACTTACATACTAACACTCTACCCCGATCTGAAGTCATACAAATATTATTAATGTCAAGAAGTGATCTATTCAAAATTATAATTAAAATTAAAAAAATATATATATACAAAATTATCATTACATTATTGAATATAAATTATACAATAAATTATATTAAAAACAAATACAAATGTCCTCATAAATTACATGTCAACAGTATCCTCCATAAACTCAGTTGTGGAGTAATAACATTTGCTAACTAGAAATTGTTTCAGTTTCTTTTTGAACATATTAGCATCGAGGATCTTTATATCTCGTGGGACTTTATTGTATATGGCTGGAGCCATTCTATAGATGCTTTTACGCAAGAGGGCGGTTTTGCTGAGTTGAACACATAGAACATTCGATTCCCTCTTTCTTAACCGTGCATCTGCAGGGGCTCTCATTTGAAATAGCTGTGGGTTTGTTTTAACAAACACAGCCACCTCAAAGATGTATAATGATGGAAATGTTAGAAGTTTCAACGAATTAAAGAGTGGTTTACAACTGTCCCTCGATGGTAAATTACATATAGCGCGTACACATTTTTTTTGTGCGATGAAGACATCATTCTTGTCTGTCGAGTTTCCCCAGAAGATAGAACTCCATACCTTAAAACAGATTCTACGTAGCTATGATAAGCAATAAGCACGGCATCACGGTTTACAAATCTGGACAGCTTATAAAGAGCAAAAGCAAAACTGTTTAGTTTCTTACAAATTTCTTCGGCATGCGGTTTCCATGTGAGTTGACTGTCTATCACTAACCCTAAAAACTTTGTGGTGTCTGTTCTTGTTACAAAATGTCCATTATGACTAATATTTACCGGTGGTTGTTGTCTTTGCCGCTGACTAAAATGCATTATGCTAGTCTTTTCTAAATTAATTTTTAAATTATTTGACTTTAACCAATCTATACTGTGCTTTAGTGTTTCATTGATTTCTTGTTCATAATCATAAGATTCATCTTTTTTTATCACAATTGTACTATCATCCGCAAATAATACTGATGGGTGATTGATACTTTTTGGGAGATCATTTATGTACACAAGAAAAAGTAGGGGCCCCAATACGCTCCCCTGAGGTACCCCGTACTTCACTGTTCTAAGCATTGATCGGTATTTAATTTCGCGCTTAGTTTTAATATTTATATTTGTTATTTCCGTATATTGTTGCCGGTTACTTAAATATGACATGATAAGCTCTAGACCTTTGCCACGTATTCCATATCTTTCTAATTTGTCAATAAGTATGGAATGATCGACGTGATCGAAAGCTTTTGTCATGTCCATATAAAGGGCGCAGATAGGTAATGCGTTATCCACACTTGACATAATTTGTTTAAGAAAATCATAAATAGCAATATTAATAGACTTACCCTTTCTAAACCCTTTTTGTTCATCAACAAGAACATTCCTATTTTCGAGAAAATTGTAAATTCGGTTATGTATTATTTTCTCTATAACTTTCGAGTATATCGATATTAATGCTACTGGTCGGTAATTTTTAATTGCAGTCCTGTCCCCTTTCTTATACAACGGTTTAATAATAGACACTTTGAGTTTATCAGGGAATACTCCTTTTTCAATACATATATTTATTATATAAGATAGTGGATGACAAATAATATGATGGACTTTTTTTATTATGTTAGTTGTAATATTATCGTTTCCTGTACTTTTAGTGTTTCTGAGAGATTGAATCATTCTCGAAACCTCTTCTGGATCGGTTGGATTCAAAAAAATTGATTCTTTCACTCTATCTATTTGTAATGGTTTTCTATTGCAGCCCGGAGTAATTTGATCAATATAAAAATCATTAAATGCATTGCAGATGTCTTTAGTATTTATTATTTCTGTATTATCGTGAATAATTTTTGTAATCGGTTCATTAGGGAAATCAATCTTGTTGTCGTTAATTATTTTCCAAGTGGCTTTACTTTTATTATTAGATGTCTTAATGTAATGATTATTCTGTACAAACTTAGTTAATCTTATAATTCTTTTATATCGATTTGCGTATGCAGTGTATATTGTTTTATTGTTCTCATTTTTTGTATGACGATATTGCCACAATAATTTACGTTTTATTTTGCTGCATGTTTTTATACCCTTTGATAACCATTTTTGCTTCTTATTAATTGTTTTTGTTACTATTTTTACAGGAAAGCAAAGGTCGTAAAACAGTTTAAATATTCCTACAAAGTTGTTATATGCTAAATTTGGATCATTTACTTCATAAACCTCACTGAAGCTTAGGTTTGCAATACATTCAACAAACTTTTCTATATAATCAGAAGAATAGTCTCTTGTTTCAATTTTCCATGAATGTATTGCACACGTTTTTTTAATATTGCATTTTAATATCTGCGCAGTGTGGTCCGATAGTGCAGTCTCAATTACTTCTCCGTTGTTACCACGAGCATTATGAAATATATTGTCTATACAGGTACCGCTATGATTGATGACAATTTTCGGCTAGCTCGAAACTTGAAAAACCAGGGCTTAATTGGTAGCTCAGGTTGAAGTTTAGCATAATATGAGCCCTTGGTTTTACTACTACTTGCCCATCTTTGAGACCATTTAACTTTAAAGGCCTGTCCAGGTAAGGATAACAAGTCCATAGGATAAATCTTAAATGGAACTTTGTCCCCACAACTAATAGCTTGCTTTGCAGCAACATCAGCTCTCTCATTACCATATATACCACTATGGCCAGGAATCCAAGCTAACTCCACAATGTAACCATTTCGAGCACATTCCATCAGTAACTGCCTACATTCTAAGATAAGCTCATTCCTGTGACACGATTTAAATGGATTACTCCCTAACAATTTTAAGGCGCTTAAGCAGTCTGAAAAAATTACCACCCTTCGCAACCTAAGCAATAATACATACTTTACCGCTTCTAATAGACCTCTACACTCCCCTGTGAACACAGAGATCACTGGTGGGCATTTAATCTTTTGTATAATATTATAATTCTCATGATATACGCCAACACCCACACACCCCATTAAAGATTCTTTTGATGCATCAGAATACACATAATTTCATCCTGTCCAGAATTGATCTTTCAGCCGAAGGAAATGCTTAGAGGTCAAAACATCTCCTTTTACCAGACCTAGATTTAGACAAACAGCCGGCTTAAACAAAAGGACATCAAAATGAAATTCAAACACAGGAATTTTATTCATCCTGCTCACTGGATATTTTATATCTTGCAAGCGCTGATAACTCCTGACCAAGCAAGAAGTCATTTTATGAGCCCAGAATGATCAAGAGATAGTGAACCGTGCAAGTAACTGTAGCTTAGGCAAAAGAGGATGACACCGAAATTGAAAAACCCTGTACAAAAACTTGTCTGCCAAAAATTGCCGCCTGAATTCAAGAGGTGGGTCAACACATTCTGTTTGCAGCGCATTAATTGGAGATGAACGCATTGCACCACAGATAATTCTCAAGGCTCGTGCCTGGATGCCATCTAATTTGAGTAAAAGCTTTCGAGATGCTGGTTCAAACAAAAAAGACCCGTAGTCCAGAATACTGTGAATGACAGCATTGTACAACAGTTTTAAATAGAAGGGATGTGCACCCCACCATACCCCCGCCAGACACCTCAACAAATTTAATTTTTTTTCACACTTAACTACTACATACTCTAAATGAGAAACAAAAGAAAGTTTCGAATCCAAAATTACCCCTAAGAACTTTATTTCATTACTAACAGGCATCCTAAATCCGTCAACAAAAATATCTATACGAGGTCTAAGACGTTTTCTAGTAAAAATCACAATTGAACTTTTTTTGGGAGACAGAGTTAAGCCATTCACCTTCAACCACCTTACCAGAGAGTCAATACCCTCTGACACATCACCAGAAGCAACTTCTATACTTTTGTTTGATGAGTATAGGACAATATCATCTGCATATTGCAAAACCCTATAAAAAGGGGAAACAGAATTATACAGATCAAAAGTGTACAAATTAAACAATAGGGGACTAAGGACCGAGCCTTGAGGTAATCCTTTGAATAAGATCATTGATGATGTCAGCTCACCATCTACCCTCAGATAAATATGTCGTCCCGAGAACAAAACTAGAATAAAGTTAATAATCTTTGGATGTACCTTTAACTGAACCAACTTCGATTGTAAAATAGACAGACAGACACTGTCATATGCAGCAGACACATCCAAAAAAGCTGCAACATTTGACTCATTACGAGAAAAGGACAATCTCGTATCCGTGACAAAAATAGCAAGATTGTCCAGAGTACTTTTGCCTTTACGGAACCCATATTGACAATCTGGGAGAATTCCATTACTCTCTATAAACCACTCCAACCTATTCTTTATGAGATGTTCAGCTACTTTAGAGAGGACAGAAGACATGGCAATTGGCCGATAACTATCGACGCTTGCGGTATCCTTTCCTGGTTTGAGAATAGGAATGATAATTTGGGACTTTAGGGAATCAGGGATGAAACCTACGTCCACACATTTATTCACAAGCTGTAAAAAATATTCTAGACAGACCTGGCCAGACCTCACCAAGAAGGAATATGGGAAACCATCTAACCCTGGAGAAGAGTCCTTCAAGTGAGGTAAAATTAACTGCAACTCATCCATAGTAAAAGGATCAAATGTATCACTACCCATCACAAAAATTTGGAACAAATGAAGGGGCCAATTTATCTAAAAAACCATTTGACCAAGCAGAATCTGTAGGACAGGCAGGTGATGGATTCTTAAATGACCCACGAAATAATCTAATTTTTTCCTAAACTGCAGAGGGTCGTACATCTGGGGATATTGATTCACAGAATGACTTCCAGCCTTCTCTCTTTTTGGAATGAAGAAGGTTTTTTGTACGTGTCATTAAAGATTGTAAGGCTGAAAAGTTTTCTTCTGTCATATTATGTTTGTATGAGCGTTCAGCCAATTTCCTATTCCTCACAGCTTTTGTACACTCCTCATCCCACCATGGAGGTGAAGGTTTTTTATATGAGAATGACTTAACAGGAAAAGACTGGTCAGCAGCACTACTAATAGTATCCATGAAGAATTTAAAGCAATTATCAATATTTGTTGTAGACAGAGGAGGAAGAGATTCTGCAAATGATTCCATGAGCCCTTTGAAGTTATCCCAATTTGAGTCATTGGATAAATTATATTTTAAAAGTGGCTTGACTATTCTGTGGTCTGGTCTAGAAAAAGGCAAATCTATAAAAATGGGGAAATGATCACTGCCATATAGTACAGGTACTGTTACATACCATAGGTACTGAAAAGGATGGAAATGAGAACACCGTATTTTTGGCAGAACATTCGACAAGCCGTTTTCGCAGCCGCGGTCGGGAAGCTACTGGTTGGCCACTGTGCGGGGCCGCAATCATATATTGAGCAATTAACAGGTAAGTACATACTTATACTTATGTTTCTAATTTCATATGGATTAGCGCGCGTGCGGCGACGGCTTCTCGTGGTATTTATTTTAACAATTAAATAACAAAGGTAAGTAAAACAATATCTTATAGGCTAAGTACATAGGTAAGACTGTAAGTATAGCTAGGTAATACAAAGGTAAGTAGCTATTTCAATATTTTTAATATATAAGTTTATAACTAATGGTAAGTATTTAGATCCGTCACAATACGAATCAAAGTAATCTAAATAATATTTTTACTACAAGCTTAATGATAAACAACAGGTGAGTATATAACCAAATGGTAAGTATGATTGGTGCATGTGTACGTCGCCTACAACATTCCCCCCTTAGTGCTGAAGGCACTAACAGTCCTGTGGGTTGAGTAAGGCGACGCGCGTCACTGGACGGCGTAAGAGACCGGTGCGAGTGCGCACGTCAACAACGCGAACGCGACCGTCACCGCCTGGATGTGTCGCAGTCACAACTCCATGTCGCCAGCAGTTACGTTCAATGCTGGGCCCGAACAAAACAACATAATCTCCTACCTGCAATGACCTGGCTTCGCGAGTCCACTTTTGGCGTGGGATACGTGTTGGTAGGTATTCTTTTGTCCAGCGGAGCCAAAAGGCATCCGCCATGCGTTGTGCTATTCGCCATCTTCTTCGAAGACACAAATCATCATCATTGTACTTACCGAACATCGGAGCGTTAGAAGAAGATCCAATTAAAAAATGATTTGGTGTAAGCGCCTCGGGATAACACGGGTCAGTCGACACGTGTGTTATAGGGCGACTATTAATGATCGCCTCGACTTCAGCTAATAAAGTTGTTAGCGTGTCGGGATGGGGGGCTCGTTCTTTTAAAATCGCTTTTAAAGACGATTTTACGGTCCGAATCATGCGCTCCCATGCACCGCCCATTTCAGGAGCACCCGGCGGGATAAACCTCCAGTCTATACCACGAACCATGCTGTAGTCACGAAGTTCGTCGGTATTTATGTCACTCAAACTTCGTTTGAGTTCGATGTCGGCACCTTTAAAATGTGTGCCGTTATCTGAGTAGATAACCACAGGAAACCCACGACGCGCACCCATCCGACGAAGAGCCATTATTGTGGAGTCAGTGCTCAGGTCGTCCGTGACTTCGATATGTATGGCTCGTATAGTAAGGCAGGTAAAGAGAAGGCCGTAACGTTTTTGCCTTCTACGACCTACAGTAACTTCAAGTGGGCCAAAAAAATCTACGCCCGTAAAACTGAAAGGTCGGCGGGAGTGCTGCAGCCTAGCAGCCGGCAAGTCAGCCATGCGCTGCGGCTGAGGCTTGGCACGCCTGTAGCGACAGAATAAACAATGAGCTGATACCGACCGAACAGAAGGTCTCAGTCGTAACACCCAGTAACGCTGCCTTAATTCATTGACAACAAGCTCGTTGGCACCATGAAGAGCTTGTCTATGGTAATGTTCTATCAACAGCCGTGTGATCCTGTGCTGCCCGTCTAATATGACCGGTCGACGTACGAAGTGGTCTACACCAGCGACCTTATCTATACGGCCACCGACGCGCAGTACACCAGTCTCGTCGAGGTAAGGAGACAGCTGGAGTAAGCGGCTGTTTGACGATAGTGATTTGCCTTCTCTAAGACAAGTCAGTTCGTCACAAAATGTTGCAAGTTGACATTTTTTTATAACGAGGTTTTCTGCTTCTTTTATTAGAGTAACATCAAATTTGATGTTAATGCGTTTGCATTTTCTAATAAAGAAGAGAACTCTTGCAGTAGCACGTACTAGGGTTGTCCATCTCGAGATATTGTCTTCATTAGGCAAAGACAAATCGGAGCTGTCAACTGCTACCAACAATGATCGTTCCTCGCAAACAACATCATCGGAACGCTTAGCAACATGAGCGTCCTTTGGCCATTCAGTCTCAGGCTGACGTAAAAAAGAAGGACCTTGGAACCAAGAGTCAGAGTATTGTAGTGAAGGGGAATCTTCTCTAGTCGCGATATCAGCCGTGTTCAGCCGTGAAGACACGTACCGCCACTCAAGAACTTTTGTAAGTTCATCAATCTCACCGAGACGATGAGCAACGTATGGCTTATAATTTCTCGGATCACTACGGATCCATTGCAAAACAGTACTGGAATCAGTCCAGAAAAAGCGCTTAACTACTCCGATATATGTATGTTCTTGCTGGACAGTATTAGCAAGACGAGCACCTAATAAAGCGCCTTGTAGCTCTAACCTTGGAACAGATATCGGACGCAATGGACTTACTCTGCTTTTACTAGCAACAAAACACACTAAAACGCGTCCATCTATTAAAGTAAATCTCCAATAAATTACGGCCGCATATGCCTTTAGCGACGCGTCGCAAAAAATATGCATTTGCCTGTCAATTATATCAGAGTCACAAATGGTGTCAGATATAAATGACGGCTGCGCTGACGCATAGCACTGCGTCCAGTTAGTGTTTAAGTAACACCGCGGTATACGCAATGAACAAAGTGATTTTAAATCCCTAAGCCAAGCCATCCACTGTGTATGCTCTGTGGGGGCAATGCGACAGTTCCAATCAACTCCGCTGCGGTGCACAGCTTGTAAAATTATTTTTCCTTTTATAATAAAAGGAGAAACAAAGCCATGCAAGTCATAGACAGACATAATGACACTGAGCAATTGTGACTTGGTGGGCGGTACCGAACCATTTAAAATGTCACTCGGAGTACGATCGAGTGAAATTTTAAAACCAAATGTATCACTGCTGGGGTACCATAATAGGCCGAGCGTGCGCTCGTAGGTATCAGTAGCACCGTGACTGAACTGTATAGCAGTCTGCGCCAGCGCATCGGCGGGGACAGAGTTCAATACCCGTTTGCTGTTACTAGACCAGCGTGCGATCTCGAAACCGCCTTTTTTATGTATATATGTTATGTCACTAAGTAATTGGATAGCTTTATCTTCACTATCGCAAGAGTGGATGCAGTCATCCATATAATGATCATTAACAATGACACTTACAGCATCAGGGAATAAGTCTTCATATTTCATGGCATTCTTATTTTTTATGTACTGAGCGATGAACGGCGAACAAGTCGCACCAAATATTAAGCTTTGCATAACACATACAACAACAGGATCGCTGGGACTTTTTTGCCACAAAAACCTAAAAACATGTAGGTCTTCGGGACGTATTTTTATTTTTAAAAACATGTCCTTAATATCTCCTACTATAGCAAATTTATGCTGGCGGAAACGTAACATAATACCTAATAATGAATTATACAAATCTGGGCCAGTCAACAAATAATCATTCAGGCAAAATCCATCAACTTTACCGGCACCATCGAAAACTAATCTAAGCTTACCTGGCTTATTTGGATTTTGTACCCCAAAGTGTGACAAATACCATGTATGATTAGCTGATAACTCATGCCCCTTAAGTTATCGCGAGCATAACCAAGATCAAATAATTTTTGTATCTCGTTTCGATACCTAACTGCATAGGATTCGTCTGTCTGAAACTTTTTCATTAATCCCTTGAGCCTGCAGAGTGCGTAATTATAAGTGTCAGGCATAAAAAAATCATCTTTACAAAACGGTAATCCAACTTCCCATTGATCACCAATATTACGTGAGCTCTCATCTAATATTCGTACAGCTCTCAAATGAGCCGTATTCTCACGCCTTACGGTCGATATTCCTATTGAGTCTAACTCGAACGACTGTTTAACTAAAGTGGTTAAATCGTTAATATCACCAGTGATTTCCTGTGACTCGGAGTGAGCGAGATGGAACGTATGACCTTTGATTGGAGTGTGACTGCGACCAAAGCAGCCGTGAATTGTCCAACCCAGTCGGCATCTCGTAGCGCTGCGTAAGGTTCACGGTCATTACCGTGCAGTATTTCTAAGGGAGCCAACAAATAATAATTATCTTCCCCGATGAGTAAGCGAGGCACCACACACTCATTACAAACATATTTTTTTATATGCAAAAAATTGTTACAATTTATATTGTCAACTATTGACAAATTTTGCATAGGTAACTGTAACTTATTTACTTGACGTAACGTTATATCATAAATTTTACTATCATGAATACCAGATATTTTCGTACACACTTTAGAAGCGTCAGACTGAAATACTTCTAGCCCGAATGCGTCTATAAATTTAATAGGACAAGGTTGAAAACACTGAAGCCCTAACTCACGCACTAAGGACTTATCTATCATAGAAATAGAAGCACCATCGTCTAACAATGCATAAGTACTCACTGTACCGAGTGGTCCACTGATGTTCACCTTTACTACTTTGAGTAGTACGTGCGGCGCGGGGCCCGCGGGCGCGCCACAGGCGGCGGCGGGGCCGGCTCGCTGCGGCCGCTGCTGGCGCAGCGTGCGCGCCGGCAGCGCGACGTGCGCGATGGTGACGCGTGGATCCCCGGCGGCTGGGACCGCGCGGAGCGCGGCGGGGTCCTCCGCTGCATCCGATGCTGGTTGCGAAGCTGCAGTCACGTGTGAAGTAATACTTGTGATGGGCTTTTTATAGTGCAACAAGTGATGATGTGCGAGTTCACAGTTGTCAATGTTACAAGTTGGCGCTGAACACTCGTTTCTGTCGTGATTATCTGTCAAGCAACAGAAACACAGATTGTTTTTCTTAACAAATCTCCACCGATCTCTTCTCATAGCCCGTTTGAATGCTCGACAATCTGGTAGAATATGAGCAGATCTCTTACAAAAAATGCATACATCTGTTTTTGCATTATTCTCTGCGGTTGTCAGTATAGGGCGGTTGTATCCCTGGCGAGAGATTGTTATAGGTCTGTTTGAGTGAGTAACATGTTCAGGTCTTTTCTGCTCGCGTAGCTGTGTCACACCAACAATTGCAATCATCTCGGCTTCACGTTTCAAAAAAGATGTTAACAATTCCAATTTAGGAATTTTATCGCATATTTTCTGGTATGCGTAATCTGTCCACTTGCCAATCAATGTACTTGGGAGCTTAGACGTGATCGCATACATAAGTTCTGGACTGCTCAAATAATCATTTTGATTAATAGCTCGCAGTGTAGCCACGCAATTGCTTACTTTGACGGAAAAATTGAAAATATCTTGTTGATAGTTATTAGGTAATGGTGTCAATTTTCTCATCTGTATCAACAAATGCTGTATGATAATATCTGCCCGTCCGAATCTTAACTCGAGTGCATCGAGAATGTGCTTTGGCGACGTGTTGCCAATCAAGAGGTCAGTAACAGATTCCTTGGCTTCTCCTCTGAGTGCTCGACGTAGTCTCCAAATATTTTCAGACTCAGTGAACTGGCACAAACGAGATGTTTCTTCATAGGTACTTTTGAAATGTAACCACTCCATGCAGTCGCCATTAAATATAGGCAATTCGCGAGGGGCAGACAGTCGAGTAAGAACATGTTCCTCTTGCTGCCCGGGGGACGCAGCCATCATATCCTTGAGGGTATGCGCCAGCTGGAGAATGCCGTCGACAGGTAAGGCAGAGGGCGGAGCGTGACTCGGTTTATCCATAGCAGAATAAGTAGCCTGCGCTGCCTCCGTGACCGTCGCAGTGGCCTTTAGTTCCGGCTCATGTGGCTGAGTGATGCTGTGGTTCAGTCAGTCCTCAACGTGGGTACGTACATCAGTTTCGCCATTCTTGCTGCAGTTGGAGCGATATCCCGACTGTTTATCATAAATTTCCTCGTCGGCCAAAGCCCGATTAACTTCTAGCTGCTTATCAATAAGCTCAAATTGGATTCTAGCTTTGGCTTGAGCAGCTTCCAGCTCGAGCTGTTTGCGGCGCCGTGCTTGTGATGATGTCGACTTTTTTGTAGAACAATTTGATTCGTCCTTAATCGATGGTCCAAACATTTGTGTGGAATGTCCTGGATGAATTTTAAGCGATAAACTTTCGGTCAGCTTTAACCGGTCTTTGGTGGACAAAATATCGCGAGGGGGTGTTCGCTGCATTTCCAAGGCACTGGTAGGATATAATCCGGTTCGAAGGATCAGCTTGAAAAGGATGGAAATGAGAACACCGTATTTTTGGCAGAACATTCGACAAGCCGTTTTCGCAGCCGCGGTCGGGAAGCTACTGGTTGGCCACTGTGCGGGGCCGCAATCATATATTGAGCAATTAACAGGTAAGTACATACTTATACTTATGTTTCTAATTTCATATGGATTAGCGCGCGTGCGGCGACGGCTTCTCGTGGTATTTATTTTAACAATTAAATAACAAAGGTAAGTAAAACAATATCTTATAGGCTAAGTACATAGGTAAGACTGTAAGTATAGCTAGGTAATACAAAGGTAAGTAGCTATTTCAATATTTTTAATATATAAGTTTATAACTAATGGTAAGTATTTAGATCCGTCACAATACGAATCAAAGTAATCTAAATAATATTTTTACTACAAGCTTAATGATAAACAACAGGTGAGTATATAACCAAATGGTAAGTATGATTGGTGCATGTGTACGTCGCCTACAGGTACTGTTACATGCTGTTACATACATACAGGTACTGTTACATACCTGCCACGTCATAGATGGGATCAAACTTGCAGATGCAAATGACAGGTCCACTGCACTAATCCTCTCATAAGGCCTAGTGCGACGAGTTGGAGTACCATCATTTAAAAGACATAAATTAAATGTATCCATCAATTCGAAATTTTTTTCAGCTAGGGTGTCACGCTTTTCACAACCCCAGGCTGGATGGTGAATATTAAAATCACCCATTATAATAACAGGACCTTGTATTCCTGATAAAATTTTGCACACATGGTTTATAACAGAAGTAGAAGGATGAGGTATATACAATGATAAAATGTTAATGTTTTTGACTTTGACACTAACAATGGAAAAATCATCAGGTGAATCTATGTCCAACCTGATACAAGACAATGAGGAATTTATAAGAATGGCAGTACCACCATAGCCATCAGGATTGTCATCCCTGAAACACAGATAGCCAGGAACTCTAAAGAGAGAACCTGGCTTTAATCTACTTTCAGAGATGGCAACCACAAGGGGTAAATACTTTTGCAAGATATGAAGAAAATCAATTTTCTTGGCCTGCACACTCTGGCAATTCCACTGGATTGCTACAGCCATTTTGAAAAAGTTGAACAGGGGAGAAGTTAAAGGCAGCGTTGGACGGTGAAGTTAAGATCTTTAAGAGAGATGTTAAGGACTGAATAATTTCAGAGAGAGATGATGAAAAAAGAGAAGGGTCAGGAGAAGGGATAGTAACCTTTGCAGACGGAAGAACTGGGGGTCTCACAAGGTTGTTATGCTCAACCCTGTTATACCCAAAACGAGGTACAGGAGATGGTTTACGTTGTACATAACTTGTTTTTTTATATGAATAAGTATTTGATGATAATGGAACAGGGGCGATGGAAGAGCTTAATACATCCCTGTAACTCTTGGCTACAGGGGCATGTAGGCTTGAGGCTTCAGTATATGAAATATTTTTGTCAGCCATTGATATTTTAATGTTTCTCTGCCTAGCATACTCTGGGCAAACTTTATCTGTAGCAAAATGGGAGCCTGAACATGAAATACATAAAGCATTAACTTTCTCAACATCACAAGAATTGCCTGCATGGCCCTCACCACCACACTTATAACATCTCTGCTTGGACCTACAGTTGGAAACGACATGACCAAACCTACAACAGTTGAAACACTGTACCGATGGGTAATAGTACTTCTCAACTACCATAGAGTTATAACAAAGGAAGATCCTCGGAGGAAGAAATTGACCATCAAATGATAGCACGCATGATTGGGACGGCTTCCACACTACAGATCCCTCTACAGACACCTTATAGTTAAGCCTTCTAACCTTAATGACTGGGCCACAGCCTTCTGGAACCCTGACATTTTCTATTATTTCCTCCTCACTCCAGTCAACAGAGATGCCCTTTACAATCCCAAGACGAAGGATACTAAATGATGGAATAAAAGCTTTGAAACCAGAATTTTGAATTAAGCTACTTGTAATAAAATCATTTGCCAATGCAGCACTAGAGAACGTCAAAGTTATTCTGTTTCTTCCAATACTCTTAATACTGCCATTAACAATGCCAGCAAACTTATTTTTCTCCAAAAAACGACCAAAGGTAACAGGGTGGAGGTAAGAAGCAGGTGTGTCACCATTTATTATTTTATGTACATGAATAACATATGGACCCTAATTGTCACAATGAAAATACTCCTGTCTACCTGAAGGAGACTGGAGCGGCGCCGACACTGTTTGAGGCAAGGAGCGTTCAGATGAAACGAGAGAGTCTGTAACACCAGACAAACCCATCCCTTCATGCATTTTTGTTTTTAAGGTCTGACCTAGCGGAAAAGCATCTGTTAACGAAGGATTAGTGTTTGAAACCTGTCCCAAAGGAATTTGCTCAGATGATTAGATCAAACTCAATTCCATAGTTTTCTCATGGCTACTTTGAGATAACTGAGACCTCTTCACGTCATGACGTTTACGCTTACTTGACGACTTGCGTTTTTTAGGTTGTGCTACTGAAAAATCGTGGTAAGACACAATAACCTTGCTGTCGCTACTAAAGGACGAGGATGCATCATCCTCCACCGATACAAAGCTACCAGGCGAAGGAATGCCATCCTCATCCATCGCACACACAGCACCTCTATCCGAGGGCTCCGTGCCTCCTGAGGTAGCAGCCATTGACACAACTACATACTAAAAATAAGACAGATGAATACACTTACCTAATAGGTACTAAAATCTAAATCTGATACCACTACTAATTTACACCAAATGAAATTCCTATATAACACTAATAAACCACATGAAATGAACGAAAATTAATGAATTTTACAAATATTTTTCCTTCGCGAAAAACAAAACACGACCGCGCAAGCTGACGATCAACCGGAAAAAAAACTTGTGTCCTGGTAGAATAAAAATTGGGATGTTGACATGAATTGCGAATAAATAGAAAGATATGTTTACACCATAGAAGGGAATATTAAAATGCTGTAAATCATATTTTGAGTGTTAAAATTAAAAATTGAATGTTTAAAAATTGAATTGAATGTGGTCCAAATTGAGCTATTATGCACAATTGGCACCGATGGCGTGCAAACAACCCGGTCCGAATTGAACCGACGTGTGCCAACAAAAACAATGTGACGTCATGAGTGCCATCACGAAGCGGTGTTATCAGTGCTCACGAAAATAAGGTAGTGCACTGTGTGCGCAAATGTCAAATTCAAATTTTGACGTTAACACGATTTGGAATAAAAAGATGTCACTTAATATTTATTAAGTTTTGAGTTGATAAAACTTAATTAATTGACTGTAAAAACTTTTAAGATTTTGAATTATTGAACATGAAATGTTTCAATAATGTTAAGTCAAACAAGACTTTTTAATTAATTACATTGACAGACGTGCACACGATCGTGCTATTAAAGTGGTCCGAAATGATTGCGTGCAAGCAAACAGTGCAAATATCACCATATTCAATTCGGATCACGTCGTTTGCATTGGTCGTAATGTTGGCGCATTTCGGACCACGGCCCAGGCAAAATTTCGACATTATGGTCCAAATTGAGCTATTCGGCGCTATTTGGTATGGTAGCGCACGGATGCGTGCCAACGAAAGCAATGTGACCTCATGAAGCGGTGCAATCAGTGCTCATGAAAAATAGGTAGTGCAGTGTGTGCGTTAATGTCAAATTAAAAATTTGACGGTTAGACGATTTGACGGTTAGACGAATAAAAAATGTAAGTAAAAATTTATTAAGTTCTGAGATAATAAATAACTTAATTTATTTAACTATAACAGGAGCGCGTCCAAAGCCTTCGCGCGAAGTACAACTTTTCGCTCTTACCCCGTTCAATGCCTTCGAGCGGCTCGCGCGGGTGAAACGACCGGCCCGTTCTAGACCTTAGAGTATCGGTGTTTTATTATATTATTTAAAATAAAAGAGTTCCATTTTGTTTGTAGTTACAAATCACTTTATTAAATTCTAATCAGTTAGCTCACAGACCAAGCTTCTACTTAGAGATACTACAGACTACTTATTAGTGTTGTGACTCTTTACAACAATCGGAGCGAGTTACAACCGAACAACCGTCGAATTTGATGGTTGTAACACGCTCTCACGTTTATTACTGAAATACTCTTACGTGATTGGATGATATTGGGGGGCATAATCAAAAATGTCATTAGAAAGAGAGAGAAATAAAAAAATATGTGAAAGAGGAAGATAAAAGATTTGGCTGCTGCAATGCGTTCAACGCTTGTTCAACGCCTCTGAGCGAGTTAAAAACCAACCGGGCAACTACACTCAGAGGTTCTGAACGCGCTCCAGCTATTCAGCTTTTACTCTGCATGCTTAACTAATATTGTGAGTGACCAATGTTAGGTATATTAAACAAGACTATTTATTTAATTAAATTAACAGAAGTGCACACGATCGCGTTATTAAAGTAGGTAGTCCGAAATTATTGCATGCAAACAGTACAAATATCACCGTATCACCGTATTTAATTCGGTCCACATGTCCTTTGAGCTGGTTGATCGTAATGTTCTAATTGTTTGCGCAACGCGGACCGCGGTGCGAGACAAAATGTCAAACTGTAATGTTTGTTTTTCGAAAAAAGCGCGGGAAACGGTACCTTGGGAGGTGGTTGTATTTTTTGCGTTGATAATTTAATAACTTAAAATTTATTAATACTGATCAGTTAAGTAGTGTAAATAGTGTATTTTAGTTTATTTTGTATATATTTATTGTAGTTTAGTGCCATTTCATCGGTTAATTGGTAAGTTCTTTTAAATTATATGAGCGTCCCTGATGACCCTGGGGGCTCAGGCCTCCAGGTGTCTAATTATGTTACTATTCCAGACCGTTCAGGTATGGAAACTTAGGGTTCCTAAGTTCCTCATGTACAACAGAAATAGAGTCTTCCAATGAAAATGTTCTGTCTCAAGACTCAAATAATTTTGTTGCTCAGCCTTCCTCACACGTTCATAATACTGTACCGGAATCTAATTCACGCACTTCCACTGGACGTATACTTTATCAGGCTTCGGATATTTCACCTTATAGTGTCCACATCATGAAAGAACACCTAATGAGAATTGTTCTATTCATCCAGTCCCTTTCGGTAGATTTTTAAAGAATAAGTAATGCTTATAAGAACATCATTAATGGTAGCTTAAAAAAAATTGGCCAGAACAGAATTTCCCTTTCCTTTTCTCGATTTGAGGATGCAAATGCTTTTGTAGAATCAACTCAGCTAAAAAACCACAATTATTCTGCCTTTATCCCATCTTTTAACTTAAGTCGTATGGGTGTTGTTCGTGGTGTTCCAAGTGAATGGACAGACGAAGAGGTTATAAATAATATTAATGTTCCTATAGGATGCGGTAAGATTATCAAAGTGAGGAGATTGAAAAGAAAAACCTTTTTAAATGAAGAAGTTGACAGACAAGTACTACCCAAAAGAGTATTTTTGTTTTTTAATTCTCTCCCAGTAGATCTGTACATATATCCCACGATTCAATGCTACAATTGTTGTCGCTATGGTCATATCAAATCTCAGTGTAGATCCGTGCCTCGATGTTTTAAATGTGGTGATGGTCATAGTGGGGATTCTTATTCAGTAGAGGAGGATGCCTTAATTTGTTGTCTTTGTTCTGGTCCAAATTTTGCAACCAGTAGGAAATGCCCTGAATACAACAGACAAAGATCAATTAAAGAATCGATGGCCAATAACTGCATATCTTATGCGGAAGCACTAAAGATTCATCCACCAATAAATAAAACTATTCAGATGTATTGACTTCTCTCCTGCAGAAATCTGTATCATCCCATTTGAATGCCAATCCTACAATTAATGCTTCTACTACTAATTCCTCTTACAAAAAGACAACATTTTTAAATAAAAAAAAAATAATATAAATTCCCTCAGAACTGGGTATGACACCCATGCTCATGCTAAGCTAATAAAAGACTATGACATGCCTGTAAAGGATGTGCATACCCTAACTCAATACCTGAATTACCTACTTCAGAATTAATCTTACTTTTAATCAATACTTTAACTGAATCAAACTTAATTACTTTACCGTCCAACGTTGCCCCTAAAGATATAGTTGTAAATAATAATAAAATTTCTCACAATGGATCAATACACGTCAATTATTCAGTGGAATTGTCGCAGTGTTAATAACATGAAATCAGATTTAATTTTCTTCAATACAAATAAATAAAATTGAAGTGTCTGTTTGTAACGTCAAAATAATAAGTTTTTACTAAATGGGTATGAATGTATAACGGGTACCAATAACAAAAACACAATTCAAAATTTTTTTGTCTGTCTGTCTGTTTGTTCCCGCTAATCTCCGGAAAGGCTGGACCGGACCGATTTTGACAGGATTTTCACTAATAGGTAGCTAATTATATAAGGTATAATATAGGCTACTTTTTATCAACTTCAACAAAAGTTACTAGTCCACGCGGACGAAGTCGCGGGCACAGCTAGTAATAAATAAATATCACCCCTTTGCTGTTTCTTTACAAGAAACTTGGCTTCGTCCTAATAGAATATTTAAAATTCCTGACTTTGTCGGCTGATTTGTCCGGAAAATTTCAGGCATTATGGCTAAGCTCCGCAAGTGTGCTGACTGGACTATTTTGCGTCAAGTTTACTGCGCCCTTTGTCAATCAATATTAACATATTGCATTAGGGTTTGGGGTGGCAGCGCGAAAGCTATAATGTTGACTTTAGAGCGAGCTCAGCGTGCGGTCCTCAAAACGATGCTGGGAAAACCTTTCAGATACTCTACGGATTTACTATACCAGGAAGCTAAGGTACTCAGAGTTCGGCAACTGTATTTCTTATCAGTGTGTTTGCACATGCATAAGTTTGCCCATAAGCTTAAGTCTAACAATGTTAACTCTAGAAAACGAACACATAAACTTTTTGTTGAATACACTAATACCAGCTTTGTAATGAGATTTCCGAGAATTGCTCACGTTAAAATTTATAACTCAATAGACAGCCGCTGTAGCATACGAGACTGCAAATTGAGTAATGTAAAGAAAATAATCACCTCTTTATTTCTAAAACTAGATTACGAAGATACGGAAAACATTTGTTCATTAAGGTAGGTAGTCGGCTAGTTAGCAGTTTCATAGTCTCACTCACCTCACACAGGTAGCACACTCTCTCATACATGCACACACACTCATACACGCACACACACACATACCCATATACACATACGCATTCACACCACACACACATACCCCACACGCACATGTACTGCACAGCAATACTCACACACATACACACCACACACACACAATGTATTTTTAAATTGCAGGTCCTTTCAATATTTAATCCACTAATAAACCTAGTAAGTTTCAATTGTAAGCACCAATTTGTTTTTATATGGTTTCTCAAGATACAGGCTCTGCCTAGTTTGAGAACCCCTGGCAACTCTTTGTAAACAGTGTCACATTCCATATTGCCAATACCAATATAAAATTTGTTACGTAGGTTACCCTGTTTGTGAGAACTGTGAGGAATAGATTTCTAATGAACCATGTACCTGTAATTCTGAAGGCAAATAAAAAATTTATTTATTTATAGAGAAGACAGATCAGATAATTAAGCAGGTGTTGCTTTACTTTTTAGAAATAATATTTCTATCTCTCATATTCCTATCCCTCCCCATAATCCAGAGTTTTCGATTATTGCTGCTAAATTTCAAAATCTTTGTACCTATTGTCTCTATATATATCCCTCACCCCTCTACTTCAATTTTCAGTGAGATAGAGAATATTCTTGTCTCTCTTCCTAGACCTATCTTACTATTAGGAGTTTTTATGCCCAACATCAGTCATGGGGTAGTTCTCCGAACTTTTATGGAAATAGAATCATTGAGTTTCTTGATTTCTAATAATTTATGTATAGTAAATGATGGTAGTCCTACTCGCCTCACTCCACCATCGGAAGGCTATAGTTGCCCAGATTTATTAATCTGCTCACCCAATTTGGCTTCTACTTTAAATTGGTGCACACACAACTCAACATTGGGAAGTGACCACTTTCCTATCATCATATCTTTCCCTAACTTAGATTTAAAATCAGTATGAAACAAACGTATTCGACTTAAATTTAAATTAGAAAATGCTGATTGGGAAAAATGCAAAAATGTGTAGAGGAAAAAAATTCTTCCTTACCTCCTGTTCAATTACAAAGTATTGCATTATGTGCAAACTCTTGCTCTCAACTTTTAATAGAAGTAGCAGAAAATGTTTTTCCTGTCAAAAATAGTCAAAGCAATAAGAAACTTCCTTCTCCTCCCTGGTGGGATTCTGAATGTTCAGCTGCTATTAAAAAAAGGAAACAGGTAGAGTTGGAGTATAGAAGTAATAGCACCACTGAAAATTTTACATCTTTGTCTAATGCTATTTCAGAAACTTGTAAACTATTTAAAAAAAAGAAATGGGAAGGGTGGAAAAACTTTTGTGCTACGATCCAAACATAACTGCCCTATAATTTTTAAAACTAGAGAAATTCTCTTCCGCTGCCACCAACTCGGTTTAGAAATAGCTTTAGCGTGGATACCAGGTCATCGTGGTATTAAAGGGAATGAGAAAGTAGATATTCTTGCAAAAGAAGCAATATCCAATGGTCATGGTAGCTATGTAAAGTGTTTTGCCCAAGATATTCGAGCAAATGCTGAAACGTCTCTCAAACGCCATTGGCAAACAGAGTGGAGCTCAATTCGTCTTACGAAGGGTAGGCTTTATGGTAAAATACAACCAACAATCCCTGTTAAACCATGGTTTTTCAAAAGTAGATCTATTGATAAACGCGCCACCAGTGTCATAATTCGATTACGCCTAGGACATAACTGCTCTCCAGTTTTCCTAGCTAAACTACACATACGGGATAGCTCCATATGCGAATGTGGACTAGATGAAGGTACCCTAGGGCCGGTTTTTGTCCTCGACGGACGTCGGTCGCTGACGTCGGTCGCGGATTGTCAGCGCTGACCGTCCGTATCACCAGGCTTTTAGTCTGCAACGGATAGCGGCTGTGGGCGCATGTTAGTGTACAGTCAGCGTCATATACTTAATCAAAAAACTATAAATAACCTAACCACGTTGAATATATTGTTTATCTATCATACAACGACGACGACGAAGACATAAGCGACAGAGAGAATATTATCAACATCCTATTGTCGCTGCTAGATTGCTGGAAGGCACTTATTATATTCTGCATCCGCGACTGCTCCAATGTGAAAGAAAGTTTTTTAACTACTATCGACTTTCCATTACAAGTTTTAATGAGCTGTATGGGAAATTAGAACCTTATATGCAACGGGATAATATTAACGTTAAAATCCCTATAAGTCCAAGAGAACGCCTGGCTCTCACATTAAGGTAACTTTTCTCTGAAATAAAAAACAACCTTTTGGGCTATCCATACAAAATGTACGATTAAATTGCCAATTTTGTATGAAGATTCTAACTTTTTCTTTATCAAGCTTTCTTATTCACAGAAAAGAGGTTATTAGACCTTCCTAAAGTTGTCACTAATTCGTTACCTATACATTATGATTTACGGATTAAAACCATTGACGTATATAACGTTATATACATTTTTCCATACAAACTTGCAAACCCTATTTCATCCCTTTAGGGTTAAAATTTTTTTAAATCCTTAGTATGCGTCCGCATTTTGAATTTAAACAACTGTCCAAATTTCACGTTTCTATCATTAGCGGTTACGGCTGTGCGTGCGTCTATAGATGGGAACATATAGCCTTTTATATACACGGTTATTTTTTTATCACCCTGGAAAATTTTAGGGACGCTTCAGGACACATCCATTATTATATAAAAAAAAAAAAAAAAATTTAAAAATAATAAAAAAATCTCTAAAAATGCTGCTCTCAACATAGTGCAGCATTTTTTAGATTGGAAAGATTCCATAAATTCGGACTTCAGTAATCACTCTCTCCGTGTCAATATTCATTACGACTGTATCATCCATACGCACGGCGGACTGTCCGCTACAGTGCACACTGAAGCGCACAATACAAATACATAGCGCGTCAGCGCACCGATGTCCGCGTCGCTGACGAGTCCGCCCGACGGTCCCCGATCGCGCCGCGGAGGCGCGGAGTGTCGGTCCAGGGTTGGATTTCGTAGTATAATTATACTATTTGTACCATTATTTCATGATGTGTAGTATGTAGTATCGTAATGCCAGGATACTACGCGAACGTACCATAATTTAACCCTCAGCTCGATTGACAACTTTTCTTGGTTCGATCGTTCTCCTTTTTATTATTTAACAAATAATCAAAGTATCTACCCTACAATATAAGTTATGTTCTGTATGTATATGTATGGCACCATCGAAACAGCCAGCGACAAGCTCCAGCCGGGGATTCCTTGCATAGTGTTTCAATATTCGACCGGGGGGGGGGGGGGGGGGGGGGGGGGTACGCCACTAATTGAATCTCTCCATTTTGCTTTTGCCATTGCCAATGACTCATTTTGCCAAAAAAATTCATTGATATAGTCATCCGCGACCGACGTCCGTCGAGGACTAAAACCGGCCTAGATCACATATTTTTTAATTGTCCTAAAAATAACTGTTCGTTTTATAACTGAGGCGCGTTCAGAGCCTTCGCGCGAAGTACAACTTTTCGCTCTAACCCCGTTCAATGCCTTCGAGCGTGACAACCGGATGAAACAACCGGCCCGTTCAAGACCTTTGAGTGTCGGCGCGGTTACAACCGAACAACCATCGAATTTGATGGTTGTAAAACGCTCTGACGTTTATGACTGAAATACTCTTACGTGATTGGATGATATTGGCGGCCATATTCTATAATGTCATCTACTAGAAAGAGAGAGAAATAAAAATTCATGTGAAAGAGGGAGATAAAAGATTTGGTTGCTGCAATCCGTTCAACGCCTTTGAGCGAGTTAAAAAACAACCGGACAACTACACCCAGAGGCGCTGAACGCGCCTTTGGTTACCAAATAAAATTCCTCGTCCAATCAATATGAACTCATTACTATATGGTATGAATTCTACAGTCATAGATAAACTAGCTAAATATATTACAAAATTTAACATAAAACTTTAGACAGAAATAACAAAAGAAATATATATCTAAACATTTTATTTAAGTATGTAGATATTTAAATACACATGGGTACTTCCTGGTAATTTACTAACACTAACTAATAACAAACAAAAATACCCACCAAATGTGATGTATAGCTATACTAACAAAATAATTTGCATTGTCCTCAGGTAACACAACTGGTCAAGTCGTTTCCTTTACCGACACCCAAAACAAAACACTTACATACTTAATAAATAAACGTGTCTTTTTCGAACTCGACTTTGGCGGAATTGTCTACAAAGACAGAGCCCAAATCATATTTATAAAAAAAAACTTTTGTGCTTCCATCTCTCCAAATGTACATCCCACTATAGTGTGGAAAAATATTTGCTGATTCAGATCTGCTTTTATTAAACCAAAACAAGTGTACTTGAATGAAGAAGTTATAGACCAGTTTCTGGATAGATTAGCTCCTCCTTGTGCCCCACAAGAATATTTTTGTGGTGCATTAACTTGTGCGTTAACTTGTGACCCTCTCCGAATTAAAAGGAGTATTAGCATGTCTCAAGGACTCTGCTCCTGGTATGGACAGTATTCCTTTTTATCTCACATTGGTGAATCTGGTCTTCTTTATTATCTCTCTCTCTTATTAATGCAATAATGTTAAGTGGTATAGTTCCATTTTCATGGAAATCTCAAGAAATTATTCCATTTTTAAAACCTCCAAAATCATCCTTAGATCCGTCATCTTTCCGGCCTATAGCATTGTCTTCGGTCTCAGCTAAAATAACAGAACACTTGGTTAAAAATCGCTTGGAGTGGTTCCTTGAAACCAAGGGATTATTAGCTAATAGTCAGTTTGGCTTTAGAAAAGGAAAAAGCACAATGGACAGCTTGAGCATTTTTACAACTGATATTTGTTTATCTCTTTCTTCCAATGAATCACTCCTTGCCTCCTTCTTAGACATTTCTGCTGCCTATGATAATGTTGAAATTCCCATCCTAAAAGAAAAATTACTTAAACTTCAAGTTCCGACAAATCTTGTTAACTTTATATCATTAATCTTTTATCTGAGGGCATATTACCGATCTCATGGTTTTGCAAATGATATCATATGATATCATAGTGCAAAACGGAAAATACGATTTCCGGTCAGATTTTTGAACATTTTTTCATTATTTAATGATGACATCATTGAAATTATACCATAGTGATGATATCATTGGAGATTGGTAATACGAAATGCAGCATTTCATGACCTCTTTTTCTCAAATTTATACCATGTCATACAATGAAAGATCCAAAATTGGCCTGCTGGTTGTGCTATAAATATATGTTAAGGGGAGACTGAAATAAACACTAGATTCACCTGGAGGGGGCTGCCTCAAGGATCGGTGTTGAGTCCGATTCTATACAATGTTTAAACTTATGATTTAGAGTCCAGTTTACAGGGTACATGCAATATTTTACAATATGCAGACGATATAGTTCTTTATGTTAACGGTAGTTCCATAGATATATACCCTTTCCTACTCTTTATCCCTACTCAATATTTGGTTAAATGATAATGATTTAACTTTATCTGTTTCTAGGAGTTCAATAGTTCTTTTCTCTCGAATGAGACTTCCTCCCCCTGTCATGGTTTATTATGATAGCACTTTGATACCTGTTAAAATCAAGCAAAATTTTTAGGCATGACACTGGATTCCAAATTGAATGGGGTTTCTCACTGTTATGAAATATCAGCTAAATGTGAAAAACAGTTAAATATACTCTGATGTTTGTCTGGAGTTTGGTGGGGAGCTCACCCTACTTCAATGAAACTTCTGTATAATGCCTTGATTAGGAGCATAATTGATTACGGGTCTTTCATTTTAGAGCCATGTAATATAATAGGCTTAAAGAAGCTAGATACAGTGCAAGCAAAGGCTCTTCGTCTCGTAGCGTAGGTATCTGGTGCAATGAAAACAAGTCCGATCAATGCATTACAAGTAGTGTGTTGACCCTCCATTGAAACTTCGTAGGCAATTTTTATGTGACAGGTACTTATTTAGAGCACTGCATGCAACTAACTACTCATCCATTAATTATTTATGTTATATTTCTCGTAATAAAGACATTTTAGTATTACGGATCTATTAAATACCTACCTACATAATATTATTATCGACGTTGAAACTAGGTGAGTGATGAGCACGACATCACTGGGAGAAGAACTGACAAGCGAGAATTAGTGACGAACTACAAAATTTCGAAACATCTTGCATGCTGTAGTGATTGTTCTGAGATCTTGCATATACGTGTCTCTGTCTAACTTCTATTCGCAGCGCCTAATGTCAAAGTGAGTCAAATATATTAAGTTCAGTAGCTTTTTTGCTAGGTTTCTATGCTTTAGTTATTCTTCCATGGAATTATTACTCAAACAGGAATGAGCTCTTGCTTAAAAAAGTGTGCCGAGCGAGACATAAATAACTGTACCGTTTGTCTCTTTCGTAAGTTTGTGACCACAAATTCTACAAAATAGGGATTTTTTCTTAAAAACAATAACATTCAACCTGAAAGATGCTTTTGAAAATCATAATATGCTTAATAATCACGATTGTTGAGGAAGAGATCGCTTTTAGTGACAAGGTCGCCCTTTGTACAATTAGTATTAAGTGTATTATTTATACGTTGACTTTAAATTGGTTGGTGTTGTACAACAAATAAATATTATATTCTATTCTATTATTTCAAAATGGGTTGCGCAAAAGACTTTTATATCTGCTTTTCAATACAAGATAGGTTTTAATTGACACAATAATTATTTAAAAAATAATGAATGTCAATGATTGTCTTTTAATAGATGGGTCTTTCCAATCGGTATATTACGAGTATGTTGAACCCACTGCCACATAACAGGTAATCAAATATGTCAACTTGTCAAAAATGAGTCAACAGTAAAATCTCTCTGTGATATTTAAATACATACCTAGTAAAAGAATGTGTAATATTTTAAGAAGAAAAGAATTAATAACACATCAGTGTGAGTCGAACTGTTTCAACAATATTTAAAACTTTTGTGGTTTCGCCAATATCTTGAACAGAATGTTAATGCCAATTGTAGCGGTAAGCCCTGGCAATACAGCGCATAGTAGGCTCCCTCTGCGCGCCACACGGGGAACGAAGCCGCGTCGTTTCCGAACGGAGTCGGTGGATACATACGACTCGGCACGATGACAGTTTTGTAGTCTGAGAGAGACGAATGGCGGGAATAGTCGGCCATTGAGACTGAGTGTGCTTTTGAGTTAGATCGTGATGTTAATTTAGAGTATACCTAATTTAGTGTTTGTTGTTAGTCTAAATAGTAATGAGAATATAGTTTTTACAGTGACATAAGTAATAAATTTATTTTAACCCTCGAAAACCCCCCCTTCTATACAATTCCTTTTTTCTAATAACTTAACATCTCATCGTGTAAGCTAAACAATAAATACCTAACTAATATAAATTACTTTTATTAAAAAATGTTAAAAATTGCTATAATTTTAGGTTAGGTACATACCATGTGGTCACCCTATTAAAATGACAACGAAAATTACTGACATTGACAAAGAATCGTTGTTGCAATATAACGTTTTTGAATACTACCACTAGAATATTTCCTGGACGTAAAATCATAGTGTTATAATTTCTAATAGTAGGCTAACATGGTAATTTTATTTATTTTATGTTATAATTATTACAAAAAAAAACAATTTAGGTATTTTGGGCGTCAAAAGTAATTAAAATAAACAATAATAAAAAATCTTCTTCTACAATTTGTTGTTTCATAACTACTAAATTATAAAATATACAACAGTAGCAACACTGTGGGAAAGGGATAAAAGGTACAGTTATTGCTATTTCTCTCGGCACACTTTTGCACTTTCAAGTGTTTAGTTTTTATTAACATAGAAATAAACTCCAAAATTCAACAACAATATTTTGAAGAGCTCATTCCTGTTTGAGTAATAATTCCATAGATATAGAATGAAATAGATGGGCTATAAAAGCCGTCAAACATGAGGAAAAGAGATAAACTTATACACATTGCCAAAGGAAAAAAAAAGATGGCATCATTTTTTTTTGTCCTTGTTACCGTATATAGGTGAAACTGGTAGTGGGGATTGTTTATCACCAGCGTCTGGTGCTAAACAAATACGTGGAAGAAATTTGTTGTGTGAATTATAGCTTACTGTGTAATTATTTAACACTTTAATTAGTGTAATTGTGAACTATTTGAACATTTAAATCATGGTGCACTGCTCCGTTTTAGGTTGTAATAGTGATAGTGCTAGAAAACAGGAAAATATAACCTTTTACAGGTAAGACCTAAATTGTGTCAATAAAAAGCTCCAAAACTATTTTTTAAATTATAAATACAAGTTATATTGCAATATTTTATCATTCTACTATGGTTCTCAATCATATTATGGGATTAAACATGAAATTTCAAACTAAGTAGTAAGGTTACTGTTAACCTAACAAGCTAGGAATGTCGCCATACAATATGGCCACGTATACAGCCAACGCGTATAACATTTTGCCGGGTTATAATGATACCAGTTACGCTACGACTATTTTTCCTTGATTTGTAGGTAATTTGTTACGTGAAAGGGAACTCACATATTAGTTTCTGTGTTACATTAATATTGACATATTTAAGTATAAAATTTTGAGCATTTTAGATAACAAAGTTAATTCTTTTGAAGTTAGACTTTCCATTTGCTTGTTTGTCTGTATTTAACAGATTTCCTTCGGAGATAACTACTCGAAAACAGTTGGGTTAAAGCTACTGGTCGATTGAATTGGCAGCCAACCAAGCATACCCGAATGTGTTCTAAGCATTTTGAACAACAGTGGATTCAGAAAAACAAAAAAGGCACTTTTCTTAGGAGTGGTGCTATTCTTAAACTTTTTTTACAGATCAGTAACTTATACATATTATATCTACAAGGTACATACCCTATCAAGCCAAAACCTAAATTTATTTTTCACAAACCCAACTATTTTTATGGGGGATTTCGAAATTTATTTTACAGTTTTGGATTAACATGGGTAGGGTAGGTACCAAATCCTTTTCTACTATTTTGATATGGCCTAACATATTATTAATGGTTTGATTTTGGTCATTTTCTATTAATGTAACAAATCTGACCATTAGTACAGATACAGTTTAAAAATTTATTAATTAATATTTTTAATGTTGTAAAATTAGAACCTGCTTTTATTTTTAACCTGTATACATATTGTTTCAGGACGCATCGGTGTTGGATTTCGGTTCAAATTTGAATACGCCCCGAAAGAGAAAAATGCGGCTTCAAATGCTGGGTTTGAAACAATCAGCGAGGTCATCAAATAAAAAACTACGGCCAGTGCGTCAATCGCTTAGACGATTGGGAAAAAAAGTTGTCACACTTGAAAATGTGTAAAGTGATTTGAAGTGTAAGTTAATGATGCAAAATTAGTAGTTAGACATTTTAGATACTGTAGGAGGAACCAATAGAGATTTTCTGAAAAGATTTTTAGGAGTTGACAAAAGAAAGTATTCTGAACCTTTAAGGAAATTCGCGCTGTGCTTACACTTTTTAAGTTCAAAGGCATATGAGTTTGTACGTAAGCAATTTAATACGTGTTTACCACACCCAAAAACAGCTGGTGAGTGGCAAGGAGTAGACAGCCTCTAGAAAATGTTTGTGATTTATTAGCAATTTTGCGCCATAGCTAGTAATCTGGCTTAATCCAAATGAAATAAGTCATATCTCTACTTTGTCTGAATATTTAACAAGAACACATAGGCTGTAGATATAGCTCTATGCACCAAACAAGTGTTTCTAATTAATTATATAGGTACTTGACAGAACATAATCTTCCTCAGAGATCTACAAATTGGTCTTGTCCTGCGCTATTTCCAAGTTGCCGCCAGCGGGGGCGAGGTTGGGGGTGGCAACACGGGCAACTAAGAATAACCAGCTATCTACATCGGCATCTTGCGTTCTTTGCCAGATCTTTTTTCCACATTGTGAGCAAGCTTACCAACTTTGGGCTTTTAGCACCATATTGAGTGCCGTATCAGTAGTTCAATTCTTGAACTTACCCAGCCCAAGTGAATTTTTACCTGTATTGTAGTGAATTTTATCTCTGTAAGCCGAAGTCCTTTATTCGATGACAATAACGGTGCTATTGAAATATAATTTTAGAAAATGTTTATTTAAAATTTAATATTATACATTTTCTAAATCTTCACAAATATTTAGTAAATGTGTAAATATTGGATTTTAAATAAACTGCAGAGATAAAGAAAAAACAATGATTATTGCCCGCTGTATTCTTAATCGAGCGACGATCTTCGCAAGGTACCTAGCTGGCAAAAGCTAGAAGCGAGTGGTCGCGGATCGTGCTCAGTGGCGAGCACTTGGAGAGGCCTATGTCCAGCAGTGGACGCGTGTGGATAATGATGATGATTCCTAATATTTTTTCTTATATTTGTAAAGATGTTTACATAATAGCTTAAATAAATAATAGTAAAATGTTTTAAAACGAAATATACTCGAGTAAATCCGAAAAGTGTAGTTTTATTTAAAAGTGTAAATAACTTTAGACTGCGGCGAAGGTTGAATGAAGAATTCAATAAAAAAAATCGCAACTTCCTCCCACTTTTATTTTTTGAGACATATTATTGAGCGAGGGGCGCTCATTAAAATGTCTCAAAAAAAATACGTAGATCAATCAACCCTACTTTATGTTTATAGTGGTAAAAGCCACTATAAACATAAAGTAGGGTAAAACTTAAAGCAACACTGGTATACCCATCTACTTTAGGCAGGTATGACGTCATCTATGTCTGTCCCTTACGGGTATACGGTCACGTCCTATCTATTCATTCTTTATCTAAGAATAATTCCATGTATTCTTCTGAGCATGATAGTCTGTTCATTATCTGTGGCAATGACGTCAGTCTTATAGTCTTATGGCCTTACAAATAAAAACTTATACCGAGGATAATCCTCGGAATAATTTATTCTGTGTTTTGTCTTGTTTTAGCACATGTCAGATGTAATATGTCAAAATAAGACAAAACACGGAATAACTATTCCGAGGAGACTGTCAACTCGGTTGTCAAAGTGTAAATACGTGCGATTGAGTTTATTTCGAAATTATCAGAATCAACATTAGTATTAATAGTGTTTTTGTGTTACCTTTGGCTTATTTGTGAAGTACTTCTGCCTGTGTAAGTTTTTTGTGTGTTTATTTCCTCCTAGGTGAGATCGACGACTATGTCGTCGGTCTCACCCGAACCGCCTGACCCTGACCCGGAGTTGGTGCCGCAAACCATCAGTGAGGAAATAGTTTTTTCCAACGATGTCCAATGTGACTCCCGTACTAGTCGAAAAAGATCAATTATAGAAGACACGTCTGCTATTCCTACTAAAGTAAATTCATCCGGTAATAACCCATCTCAGTCAATACAGCATGTATATACACACCCAAGTTTGACTGATGTTAAGAAATACTCCAACCTAGATAAAGGTCCTTTTTTGGTACATGTTTCCCGGACAGAACCGCATCCCAAGGCTGGAACCACAATCAATCCTATTCTCTTTGGAAAATTACTAGTTACTGGAAATGTCAAAGATATTGTCAAACAAGGAATTAAAAATGTTGGTAGAAATCGCATTTCAGTACAATTCACAAATGGGGATGATGCCAATGCCTTTATTTCTAATCCGATCCTGGCTTCCAAGAAATTTTCTGCCATTATCCCTTCTTTTAATATCACTCGCATGGGAGTTGTTCGTGGTGTCCCAACTGAGTGGTCCATGGAAGAATTTGTTAATTCTGTAGAAATACCAGAAGGTTGTGGTCATATTCTTAAGGCAAGAAGACTCAACAGAAAAACATTTAAAGATGGGGCTCCAGAGTGGATACCAACGCGCACAGTAGTAATTACTTTTAGCGGTCAAATTCTTCCATTAAAAATTTTTTGTTTTTATTCAGCACTTACAGTTGAACTATATGAACTTCCAACTATTCAGTGCAATAACTGTTGTCGGTTTGGACATGTTAAAGATAAATGCCGTTCCCAACCTAGATGTTACCGTTGCTCCAAGTCTCATCAAGGCATGGATTGCTCTGTCTCTGAAGAGTCAGCAACATGCATTTTCTGCTCAGGAAGACACTTCGCAACCAACAGAGCTTGTCCAGAGCACACCAGACAAAAATCAATTAAAACTACAATGTCACAACACAATAAGTCATATGCTGAAGCTGCCGCACTTTTCCCTCCAGTTCGGCAATCTTATTCAAATATAGTTAGGGAATCACTTCTAAATAACACTCCCCCTGTTCAATCTCTTTCCCCTGTTAGTACACCTCCCCATCCTCCTTACTCCCCTCTCACTCCCCGTGGTCCACAGTATCATCCATCTTGTACACAAGTCACTCCTAAACGTAACACTCATTTAGAAAATAAAGGTTATGACAGAGATTTTCACAATTCATTAACAAACCATTATAATCCCCCAGAACCCAATAATGGGGTAATGTTTAGGTCACAATCCCCTACAACTACAAATCCTCATATATCTCCCCAATCTGTACATTATTTAGACTCCTTATTAACAACCATTCTGAAAATTATGGACAAGTTTAATGACATCTCTCCACCGCCCAACGTTGCTCACAAACTCAATCAATTAATGGAGATTATTTATAAAATTCCATCTAATACAATGGAATGCACGTAGCATTCGCCCTAAAAAACATGACATTCTTGAAATGATAAATAGATTCAGACCTGCTGTTTTTGTTATTTCTGAGACATGGCTTTCCCCTGGATCTCATTTTAGAGTTCCAGGGTATGTCTGTCTTCGGGATGACAGAGATGACGGGTATGCTGGCTCAGCTATCTTAATAAATAGGAACTCAACTTTTTCACGCATCCCTCTCCCAAATATTCCAGTGGGTATTAATGCTGTTGCAGCAAAAGTTTCCAATTTAATGATTTTATCTATTTACATTCCCGATCCCAATATAATTTCTATTTCTGACTTACATTGTCTCTTTTCCAATTTATCCCGCCCATTTATAATAATGGGGGATTTTAACCTCTCCCATATTATCTGGGGTGGCTCCCATTACGACCCTTTAGCTTGTGAATTAGTAGACCTAATGGACACAATGAATATTTGTCTATTGAATGATGGTTCCCCAACCAGATGTACTGCTCCAAATGCTAACGCAAGTGCAGTGGACCTCACAATGTGCTCGACTGATCTGTTTTCCAGATTTTCCTGGAGTGTTCTTCCTGAAACATATGGCAGTGATCATTATGTGATTTCAGCTTCACTATCCATCCCATCAGCAGAACGTAGATCTGTACCTACATTACTGAAATACAAACTCAGTGGAGCCAATTGGGATTCTTATTCTACAGATTCCGACATTAATATCTTATCTATACCTAAAGATAACTCCAACAGTCTGCAAGAACAATATGACCTATTTATTTCCTCATTAGAAAAAGCAGCCAATCAAAATATCCCATTAAAAAAAGATAAGGTAGGCGGTAAAGTCTCTCCACCTTGGTGGGACTCTGAATGCACTAAGATGCAAAAGCGCCGCAAAGAGGCTGAGTCAAAGTACTGCAATGCTATGTCAGTTGAAAACTACATAAATTTAAAAAAAGTAACAGCCATTACAAAACGTTTTTTTTTAAAAAAAGAAAAAGTTAGCATGGCTAAATCTATGTGAAAGCCTATCCCCCCGTACTCCAGCTACGATTATATGGAGATTCATCAAACGGTTTAGGGGCTGCTTTTCTGCTCCATCAGAATCAAATGATTATAGTATCTGGGTTGAGGATTTCTTACATAGGTTGGCCCCATCCGATATTCCAAATATTGACTGCTTTCCAACTCCATTCCCTACAACATTCCCTCATCATCCTTTTAACAATCCCTTTACAATGGCAGAACTCATTTCGGTTCTGGAACAATTAAAAGATTCCTCCCCTGGTTTGGATGGTATTCCATACTCCTTTATTTCAAATGCTGGGGATTTTACTAAACAAATGTTTTTGGAACTCCTAAATAAATGTTATGATTCAGGAAATGTTCCTAGGTCCTGGAAGAATCAACTGATAATTCCCATTTTAAAACCAGGAAAAGACCCCTCTAAAGCAGAATCTTACAGACCAATAGCTTTATCCTCTACGCTATGTAAAATTATGGAACACCAACTTAAAAGAAGATTGGTCTGGTATGTGGAGAGTAAAAACATCTTTAGCACCACCCAATTTGGCTTTAGGAGAGGAATGAGCACCATGGATAATTTAGCTATTCTGTCCACTGACATCAGGACTGCTCTATCTAAAAACCAATTTCTTGTCGGGGTATTTCTAGATATTTCCTCAGCTTACGACAATGTGATTCTTCCGGTGCTCAGGCAGAAAATGCAGCAGCTGAGTATCCCTGAGAGGCTTACACATTTTATATGCAATCTACTTATGAATAGATCAATTGAAGTTCGTACCCATGGTGATCTTTCCTCTCCAAGACAGATATGGAAAGGACTTCCACAAGGATCAGTATTGAGCCCAACTCTGTACAATATTTACACCTGTGATTTGGACAAATGTGTGGACTCTTTTTGTAACATTCTGCAATACGCTGATGACATTGTCCTGTACACTGCTTCATACTCTTTAGAAGATGCAGCTAAAAAACTCAACCAGGCCTTATTTTATTTGAAAGACTGGCTGCTCAACCATGGTCTCAGCATATCAGTCGACAAAAGTAGCACAGTTATCTTTACCAGAAAAAGATCCTTCCCAAATATTGTTATCAAATTTTGTGATCAGCCAATTCCAAGTAGTACTCAATTTAAATTTTTAGGCGTTATTTTAGATAAAACCCTATCCTTTAAACCCCATCTAAATTACATAAAAAATAAAGCTGAAAAATCCCTTAATATTTTACGTTGTCTATCAGGAGTTTGGTGGGGAGCTCATCCTCGTGTACAGAAACTTCTGTACAATGCCATAGTACGTAGTCTCTTTGAGTATGTATCCCTAATTTTAGAGCCCTGCAACAAAGAAGCCTCACTAGCTGTTAATAGAGTTCAGTTTAAAGCATTACGCTTGATACTTGGAGCAATGAAATCGTCTCCTACCAATGCTCTACAAGTTGAAGCTGTCGATCCACCACTAAGCCTGAGAAGAAAATTTCTCTCTGACACATATTTTTTTAAGGCCTTTCAAAATTTTAATCACCCCTTGATTCCCAAATTAAAACAATTGAACTCTGTAATCCCCCAAAACACTTACTGGTCCAATAAAGATTATCCAAACCTAATAAAAAGTCTTCATAAATTATTTAAATTAAATTATAATTTTCACCAAATTAATTCTCAAATTTTAACAACAGTTTCTTTTGAAGCCCTTTTATATAAACCAAAAGTTTTTTTAGATTTAGGTATTAATAAGTATTTTTCTGGTGCCAATGCCTTACTTCTGGAGAAAATTGACAGTAATTGGAGGGACTGGCAAGTTCTTTTTACAGATGCTTCTAAGTCATGTGATGGTGTCGGTGCTGCTGTTTTCTTCCCAAAGCATAACATATTTTTAAATTTTAAATATCCACCCTTAACTTCTATATTTACTGGTGAAACAGTGGCAGTATATGAGGCTATCAAATTCATTCACTCCCATAGGTTCAAAAAATCAATTATTTTTACAGACTCCCTTAGTTGCCTCAAGGCACTATCCTCCAACCTCTTTTCCAAAAACATCAGATCCCCTCTTATTTTACTAACTAAACAGCTGTTGCTTGATTGCCACGAGAATAACCTTTCTATCACTCTAGCTTGGATCCCTAGCCACTCAGGTATAGATGGTAATGATGCTGTTGATGCTGCTGCCAAGGATGCGGTTCTGACTGGCTGCAACGATCACTTTAAAATCTATTTACACGACCTTTGTCCATTGGCTAGAGTAGACCTTATGGCGGATTGGAAAAAATGTTGGGATATATCTAAAACGTCCAAGGGTAAATATTACAGTGACATCCAACCTGACATACCTCCGAAACCTTGGTTTTTCCATTACCCTTCTACTGACAAACGCGCTACCTCGATCATAAGCAGATTAAGACTTGGACACTCGTGCACTCCTCTCCATCTTTATAAAATTCATATTCGGGACTCTCCCTTATGTGATTGTGGCACTGAGGAAGGATCTACTGACCATATTCTGTTCAACTGTCCACGAAATCCATATTCCCTATATGATGTATTACCTCCCTTTATTCCTCGCCCTATAAATGTCAAGTCTCTTTTAGCTATGTTAAATTACCCCATTATGAAAATCCTTTGTAAATATATCTCCACTTGCGACATCAAACTATAACCGTACTGCCCCCCTAGACAAGACGGATTTCGATAATCGCTAACGCAATCGCTAGAAGGAAAATGTATGCGATTTGACATAAGCCCTCGCTTAGCTTTCGAGCGCAATTGTCAAATCTCATACATAGTCCATTTAGCGATTGCGTTAGCGATTATCGAAAGACATCTTGTCTAGGGGGGCAGTCCTTTATGTATAGTGTATGTATGCTATCTTTGTGTTCTGTGTTGTGATGTTTTGTTTTGTCCCTTTTCCAGGTAACCCAAAACAAATTCTTTGACACATTTGGCCACCTTGGAAACAAATAAACTCTAAAAGCAGTATTTTATCTGAAACTGGAGATTGGCAGTAATGGTTGCTGACCGCGACCAATTGCCATAAAATATAAGAAGTTGAAGTTGAACTATTCCGAGGTTATTCCGAGGTATAAGTTTTTTATTTGTAAGGCCGTATGACTATAGATACCAATAGACATGAAATACCTACGAAAAAAGCGTGCCAACATTTGGGTTGGTGCTCTAAAGCCGGGTCCGCTGCGCCATGTTTTCGTGTTTGTAAACACGAAAACATTGTTTAGTTAACCGATTAGGGGCGTGGTTTAACAGTTTTGTTAGAAAAATACGATAACATGTTTCCCGCGACGAATGGATAACATCCCCCGCGTTCGCCTGCGGGGAGGGGAGGCTTAGCATTTTTTGTTAGCAATCACTAGAGGAACACGTATCGCTTAAAGTTGGTTTATTTTTGAATGAAATAAAGACAATATTTTGTTTTTAATACAACTAATAAGAGAGAGACCGGTGCTGTGGGATGTTACATTAATAGATTATACCGAACCTATCATATTAGTTCTTGATAAATAATGACAAAAACATTTTAAAAACAGGCGCCATGTTGGGCTTACATGTTTTGTTAGAAAATTGGCGCAGCGGACTGGCTGTTTTTCTTAACATGTTTTGCTAACATGTTTTGTGAACATGTTTTGTTAAAAAATTGGCGCTGCGGACCCGGCTTTAGATGGCGGAAAAAAACTAGGGACGCTGCATCCAAGATTCCACACTTTTTATGTTTTTCTTTATAGAATTCATAAAAAAAAATCAATAAAAAACGTATAACTGTAAAATGCACTCACAAATAATGCTCACCGACTGATATTTTAGCACAACAACAAACACGGTGCTTTGTAATGGCGGACTGAACTGGACGCTTTATTTGAGACATATAGGGCCCGTTCCAGATAAGCATTTTTAGCCATAAATACCAAAATTTTTAGCATCTAGCTCTGCGTTTCATTAGCCGGTGATGCTAGTTTTTCTTGCTGGTTGTCATGCGTTTCATTTAAGCATTTTTAACACGAAATGCTAGCATCAAATACCCATGTTAGTAGATGGGTCCTCTGATACCACTTTTTGACAGCTTTCAAATTTGACATTTGGAATCTTTTTTTCATGAATCAAAAAGGATTTTCAGCGGATTTAAAAAAATTATTGAAAGATATTTATAGTATTAGCCAATTCTGATTTATATTATAAAAAAAATTAAGTGGCTGGACTAATTAAGTGAGGTGTCAAAATTCAGCACGAAAAATCAGTACCTTGCGTTTCATTTGTAACAATTAGCGCGGCTAAAAATGCGGATGCTTCGTTTGCTCTAGACACTGAAAAGGGGAAAAAGCGAGATGCCAAGGTAAGAGCAAAAATTTGTTTGTTGGTTGCGGAAAATGTGTTGCCGAAGCTAAGACAGCATGGGAGACGTGGCTCGCTTTACAGAAAGCATACGCCGACTCCTTACGGCTTAAGTTGGTGAATTTCCCAAGTATGGAAGCTTATGTCACTGAAGTCCAGGCTACACAACAAGCGCTACAGTCTATTCAGTCTGCATTAGATGATGAGTTTATTGGAATCATAATGTTGGCGGGACTGACGGACAAATATAATCTGTTAGTGATGGCGATTGAACATTCTAGTACAAAGATAACATCACAGTTAGTTATATCAGCTTTATTGAAGGAGGGACAACGTCACCAGATATCGGAAGATACCAGTGAAAAAGATGATACAGCTCTGGTTTCGAACACCACCAACAAGAATAGAGAAGGAAGAGATCGACAACGCAGAGACAGAGAGATTATCTGCTATCAGTGTAAGAAGAAAGGTCACTTCAAGTGGCAATGCAAACAGATGAAAGCTAAGCAAGGAAATCAGGGAAATTTTTCTATGATGGCTGAAGCTGATGGTAAAGCTAGTAAAGATATTATTAGTTCTGAGTTTTTAACGTTCTTATCAGTTACAGATGGAAGTGGTAGCTGGGTGATTGATTCGGGTGCTACGTCCCACATGACACCTAACAAATCTATGCTATGTCCGGTGAAGTCTTATTCGAAGTCCATTACATGTGCGAATAATGACAAAATTATTGCGACAGCTCAAGGTACATAAAGTACGTCATGAGGGTCATACCACCAATTTAAAGATGAATGATGTATTAGTTATTCCGGAATTAATCACGAACTTAATGTCAGATAGTAAGTTTGCAGACGATGGTAAGGTAATAGTTTTTAATAAAAATTGCTGTAAAATATATGACAATGTAGATGTAAAGGGCACTCCTTTGTTAGCAGCACCACGTAAAAATTGACTTTATATTTTAGGTTCAGAGAGTAGTAAGGCGACAACTTTCTTAGAGAGTCAATGTGATGATTTTGTCTTGTGGCACCGTAGATTGGGTCACTTATCTCCTAGTCAGATGGAAATTTTGAGGAAGATTGTCAAAGGTCTAAACTACGTGAGAGACGACAAGGACCCTTGTGATGCTTGTTGTCAAGGCAAGCAGTGTGTACAAAGATTTCCAAAAGGTAAGAAAAATAAAAGAGCGTCCAGAGTGTTGAAGCTTATTCATAGTGATGTTGCAGGTCCGATTGATGTAGAGACTTGGGGTGGAAATAGATATTTTCTATTATTTATTGATGACTTTAGCAGAAAAGTTTTTGGGTACGTTATCAAGTCTAAATCAGAAGTTTTTGAAAAATTCAAGGACTTTAAGGCACTGGTGGAGAATGAGAGAGAGAGAGAAGAAGATCAAACGTTTTAGGAGCGACAACGGTTCTGAGTATATGAACAAGGGATTCCAGAAATTTCTTTCTAAACATGGAATTCAACACCAAACAAGTGTACCGCATACCCCGCAACAAAATGGAGTTGCTGAAAGAACCATAAGGACCATTACTGAGAAGGCTCGCTGCATGCTGCATGACAGCAAACTCAGCAATAAGTTTTGGGGAGAGGCAGTGGCAACGGCTATTTATTTGAAAAATCGTTCGCCCACTATGGCTCTTTCTGGTAAGGTTCCTGAACAAGTGTGGACAAATAGGGATGTAGATCTTTCAAACTTGATGGTATTTGGTTCTACGGCACAAGTTTTGATTAAGAACAATAGTAGAAAGAAATTCGACTCAAAAACTCGTGAACTCACTTTCGTTGGATATAGCGAGGTGCGCAAAGCGTATAGATTTATTGACATGAGGAATCCACGAAGAATAATATTTGCACGCGATGTGGTGTTTAAAAAGAAGTCAAAGGAGAAACGTTTAGATGTCTCCAGTACGCCAATAGTTCTAGTTGAAGTTCCAGTTGATATCATTGACGCTAATGTGGACACTTCAGGAGTTGAGGACACAGAGGCAGTTCCCACTCATGAGATTATTTTAGAAGAATTTGAAGATGAGTTTCATAGCCCAGAGAATACAGATGTTGAAGACATGATGGAGCCGGAGACAGAATTAGAGAGAAAGTATCCTCTGAGAAACAGAGTTCCTAGAACGGATCCATGTATGATTTATAATTTTCACGTTTCGGGAGAAACTGATCCTTTGTCAGTGAAGGATGCGATGGAGCGTTCAGATAAAGGTCTCTGGAACAAAGCTATGCAAGAAGAGTATGATTCCCTGATAGAGAATTGTACATGGGATTTGGTTGATAGGCCTAGAAATGCTAATGTGGTCAAATGTAAATGGCTTTTCAAACTGAAAATGCACGCTGATGGAACTGTACAGCGGCATAAAGCCAGGCTTGTGGCAAAAGGCTACTCGCAGAAGTTTGGGGAAGACTATACTGAGATGTTTGCCCCGGTTGTAAAGTTGTCCTCTATTAGGTTACTACTGGGTTTATCAGCAGAGCTTGGGTTGAAGGTGCATCATATAGATGTTACTACAGCATTTCTCAACGGCGATCTTGAAGAAAACCTGTACATGGAACAGCCCGAATGTTTTGTGAAACATGGCAATGAAATGAAGGTATGTAAGCTAAAGAAGGCGATTTATGGCCTGAAGCAAGCTGCCACATGCTGGAATGTCAAGGTACACAAGCACATCCTGAAGATAGGATTTAGAAGATCGAATTATGATTCTTGTGTGTACTTGAAGAGAGATAAGAATAAATTTCTAGCAATTGCATTGTACGTTGATGATTTTTACATATTTGGCAGTTCTGTGGGGGAAATAGATACTGTCAAGGAAGAAATTGCGAAGGCTTTTAAAATCAAAGACTTGGGTGAAGCAAGAGATTGTTTGGGAATGCAAGTAGTTTAAGATAAGAATCAGATCAACTTGAACCAGACGAATTATATTAAGAAGATCCTGCACAAATATGGCATGGATGAAAGCAAGCCTGTAGGAACACCAATGGAAGTAAATTTAAGACTTGAGAAGGGAGATAAGAATGATAATCCTGAATATCAACAAATAATCGGTTCGTTGATGGATTTATCCTGTGGCACAAGACCGGATTTATCATTCGCCATAAGATTTTTAAGTCAATTCAATAGTTGCTGGAACAATGAACATATGTCAGCACTGAAACGAGTACTCAGGTATTTAAAAGGGACTCTTGATTATAAACTTGTTTTCAAAAAGACCGAGAATCCATTAACTGCATTCGCAGATGCCGATTGGGGTTGCAACACTGATGGTCATTCTTTTATGGGATAGGTATGATATGTCCTAGTTTTAGGCGGTGCTGCAGTTTCTTGGCAGACACGTAAACAGCGATGTGTGGCACTCAGTACTGCTAAAGCAGAGTACATTGCTATTTGCGAGGCTGGTAAAGAAGTAGTTTGTATGAAAGGTCTTTTGGGTGAATTTACTGGTGTGAATGAGACGATTGATGTTTTTAGCGATAGTCAGAGTGCTAGTAAATTAGTTTATAGTCCTTCAGTAGGTAGGAGGTCTAAGCACATTAATATTAAGTATCATTATATCAGAGAGTTGGCAGAATCTGGTGAGATTTCTATTAAGTATTGTAATACTAGTTCAATGCCAGCCGATGCGCTGACTAAAGGGCTTCCCAAGGCCAAGTTTGCTTTCTGCTCAAGACGCATTGGGATTCAGTGGGGGTGTTGAAGATATTGTATCTCTATGCGTCGTCTCGTCTATTCGGTGGTCTATGTCAGAATGAAGTAATATTTGACTTAGGCATTGTTGTCAATTAATTATATTATTGTATGTCAATATATAAAATAGTGAGAATGATATGCACATTGTTTAAATTTTACTCCTTTTAGTCCTCCTTTTACAACACCTCTACATTTGTAGAAATGACACTATAAAAACTAATCGCATTTGGAAATTTTCGAAAATATCAAAATGAGTAAATATCTCTGAAACCGTGATATTTTCATTAAGGTCAAATTTTGTGATAAGGGAGGCCATGATGAAGTCCATCTATAGTTACAGGTTTATTCATTATTTAAGGGACATTCTGTATATCACTTCACTTCTAGGTAGGTGCACGAGTGCCGTGGTCAGTGAGTCTATTTTAAATCGTCATCATAAAGATAACCAAAAGTACTACCTATATTGTGGGTTTGTTGAGAGTGGACAAACCCCACCATCCACCCATGATGGCCCTACTTAACCAATCCTGGTAATACGTCCGTAAGTCAAGCCCTTCCATTTGATACCCAGGTTGTAAGAGTGCATCGAAAATACCTAATCCGCCATCTTGGCTGTTCCGCCATGTTGGATTTAGAATGATGTTACACAGGCACACAGCTAACCATGCATAGTCATCCAAACTAAACATGTATACAAAATTTCAGCTCAATCGGTTGAAGATATCTGCTTTAAAATTGAGTTGCAAGATTCCACCCGAACAAACAAGTTAAAAGCTTGTAATAAAGTAATTTCTTTTTTATCTCAAAGATGATTATTGAAACGAAAAATATAGGGTATTTAGGAAATCTGCTAAATCCTGCCACTTTTTTGAATCCGCTTAAGCTGCCAAAGTCAAAATTTGCAAGCCAAATGGCAGAAATCTGCCACAAATGGTCACACTGTTTCGGACCGTATGGATACTCAGACTAAGTACACAATAGAATCGCAATGTTTTAAGAGGGCACAGTACCTACTACTAGCGCCGCCATTCGTTTTTTATTAATTATGATAAATTAAATACGTTTCTACAAAAAATAGATCAGTCAAGAACTCAATACAGATATTTCAGATTTTTTGAGCTATTCAGGCATATATTAAATTATGTATAGGAATAATCATAATCCGAATTATTGCTAAATTGAGCAATAATTCGGATTATGTATTGTAGAAACGTCTTTAATTTGATTATTGCTAAATTGAGCAATAATTCGGATTATGTATTGTAGAAACGTCTTTAATTTATCATAATTAATAAAAAACGAATGGCGGCGCTAGTAGTAGGTACTGTGGGTGGCCCCTTAATATATTGTCTCGAATTTTGCGTCCAGTCCAGTCCGCCATTACAAAGCACCGTGTTTGTTGTTGTGCTAAAATATCTGTTAATCTTACTACAATATGCCTGAATATATTATAGGATTCGAACAATTAAAGGGATGAGATAAATTAAACTTCCATCTGTTAACGTAATGTCAAAGAGACTAGTTTTATTTTTACACAATATACAATTTGTCAGTAATTAATAGACCATAGCCGAGGAGTTCTTATATGAATCCACAACATCCTCTCCAGGCGAGATATTCTAAACAAACTAATATCTTCCTGATATTATCAAACAAAGAAATAACTAAATACTATTTTCAAGGTACAGACAAGTTAAAAATAACAACGTCAGAACCTTATCCCATACCTAATCAATGAATAAATCGTGTTACCATATTGACAGACGAAATCGCTTGTAATAAATTCATTGAAATTAATATTGGTGTCGATTCTGGCATGATTCTCTAAACCTAAAACTAAATTTGACAACAGTCTATCCTTGTCATACTCTATACAAAATGACAAGGAGAGACTGTTGTCAAATTTAGTTTTAGGTTTAGAGAATCATGCCAGAATCGATACCAATAATACATTAACGTAGAGGCGGTAAGAAAATTATAAATGTGAAAATAAAGAATCGAAAAACTAAACATATAACTGTAACTTACTTGGAATTTTCACCTTTCTTCCACTACGAGTGGTATTCTGCAAGCGCTGAGGCTGCAGGCCTGAGTCCTCCTGAGTGTCTGCTGGATACGATGTAGGGGCATCCGAGCAGGCAGACTTAAATAATTCTGTTAACTTACCTTCTGCTGATATTTCTAACTTATAAAGTCGCTGAACAGGTCGATTTTTTGAGCCATTGCAAGTCCTAACCCTCGCCGTACTGATAACACCGTCCTTACCAGGATATAACTCTTCTACAATAGCTAACGGCCATTTAATTCTTTTTTCGTCTGTCTGAACCAAGACGATATCACCCTTTACAATTAAATCTTTTTTCTCATTACCCTTTTGTACCAAGAAAGTAAGATAGTCGAGCTTGAACCTTTGTCGAATTTGATCCCGCAATTTCTGTAAGTATCGAAAACGTTTGTTCAAATTAGTCCCGTCAATTGCATTCAAATCTACGACATCGGAATTAAGAATTGGTTGTATAAAATGAACAGGTGTCAGTGGTTCCAAATATCCTGCTTGGTCGTCATTGATAAGAGTTAACGGTCGCGCATTCATAGTGGCTTCGCATTCACACAGGATAGTTTGTAGCTCTTCATAGGAAACGGCTGCATTGCCTAAAACACGACGCAACAAGTTCTTCATTATTCTAATGAGTCTTTCCCAATATCCCCCCCACCATGGAGCTGCTGGGGCGTTCATTTTCCACGATATACGTTTGGTGGTAGATTGTTTCTGTAGATCATCCCAATTTAACGCCGAAAGTAAATTTTTCGTTCCATGGAAGTTTGTCCCTTGGTCAGAGTTTAACATACTCATTCTACCTCTACGGGCTATAAATCTCCGTAAAGTCATTATGAAATCATCCGTTGATAGGGATCTTGTGATTTCTAAATGGACAGCGCGATACACGGCGCAGGTATATAAAACGATCCAACACTTTTTACCGTCGCGCAAGTACAAAGGTCCAGCGACGAGATCGACACCTGTTGTTTGGAACGGAGCTGAACACGTTACGCGTTCTGGCGGCAATGGTGCTACGGGAGCCTCTATCGGTTTTGCTCTATACCTCTTACAAATTACGCAAGAATTAATCACTGACCTGACAAGTCTCCTAATGCCAATAATCCAAAACCTGGAGCGAAGATCAGATATCAACTGATTACAACCAGCGTGTTGAAGTGCGCAATGTCTCTGTCTAACTAATAGTGTGACTATAGGATCATTTCCTGGTAGCAAGAATGGTGTCTGTATACTTTCAGGAAATTCTGAGTATAAAAGCTTAGTCTTTATTCTAATCAAACCTTCCGAGTCATTATACCTATTTATATTATTTACACGCTTTTCAAAAATATCTTTATTCCGTAATTGTATTAGTCTAATAACAACTTTCTCACTTCTTTCAAATTCGTCATATGTAATTTCTCCGTTTCTTTTATTATGTACATTTTTTGTGTTGTGAATAAACCTTAATATCCACGCAGTCATTCTTATTATTTTTGAATATTTTGAAAAATAATATTGCAGTCTATTTAGTAGGTAGTGTTGTTCAAAAATAATAGTGTTGCACGTTACCTTCGTTTCCGAATTTACCAGCTTTTCGTCAATTACTAGCTCTGGGGCCTTACCATGAGCTCTTATCGCAGGCCTTAAACAGTATTGCTGTCTATTTCCGTACCATGACCGGCTTAAAGCAGCGCGTTTGCAGGCCTGCTTAAAATGACGTCACGAAACCGTTCACCTTTTTTTATGTATGAACTTTCGTACCATGACCGCCCGTTTGACAGTTTGAAAACTGCTTTTGAACGTCCTAAATGTCAAATAAAGCAATCATTAAAAAGTTGCTCTTCAGCGGCTGTAACAAGATTGTTAAGTGGATTTGGCCCAATTTGGTGGAATTTTCATAAGATAATTGTTAAAACTAACTTTATTTAAGATGTTTTCAAACGGCTGTAGTGACTTTTTCTCTAATTTTAACTCCCTAATTTTCGTATAATTAATAGCGGAGTCACGCAGTGTTTTTAATTTTTATATACCTAGTTTTCACAGTGTTTATTACTCTTGAAAGTTGAGATATTGCTTGAGATGTGATGTGACGATAATGAAATATTTGAATTTTTGGAGAGTGAACACCGCACGGAGTTAAAACAAGTGACATCGAGAGAAGCTAATGATACCCTCAGAACAATCAATCTTTGATTCAGAGGAAAATGAATTTCAGTATAAAAAAGTACCTACTCTGTGAAAATAAATTTATTAAGCAACTAGCGACCCGCCCCGGCTTCGCACGGGTGCAATGTAGATACTAATATTGGGCAGTTTGGAGTGATTAATAATATTATATGTATATTACATACAAACCTTCCTCTTGAATAGATAGGGTGATCTATTGCTGAAAACTGCATTGAAATCCTTTGCGTAGTTTAAAGATTTAAGCATACAAACAGAGAGAGTAACTTTGTGTTATTATACTATATTATAATAGATAGATGTTAGTTGTTTATTGATTATATTAAAAACCCTTGCCTTTACTTACATTAATTTTATTTTGTTCTACTTTATCTAATGTTAAGCGTAATGTAGGTAACATTTTTCATTCTAACCATGTTTGGTTACCTCCAGAGTTGGTTAGGAATTTTTACTATACTTTCAACCGATAGTGAAAATTAAGTTCAAATGACTAAAATTTATAAACAAAGGTCACTTCGGATCATTTTTTGTAGCAACCTTTAATTCACAGCTTAGCAAAAACAACCTTTTCTGTTACAGGGTTTTAACAGCTGCTTATCTTTATGCACATGGATCATACCAAAATTCAACTGGGGAACCCCAAAATGTTGCTCAACAGACAGGTTTCCTGTTTTATCACAAGAAATTGATGCCATTAGCAATGTGCAAATAAGAAATAAATGTGGTTTCCAAAAATATGCTAAAAGAATGTAATGTGTATGAGTTAAGGTGTGTATAATAAAGGCTAATACGATTCAAATTGTGAAATTACTACCTTACCTACTATGTTCCCATAATGGTGTAGTAGGTTCATTCCTCCTCATCTGTGGAGAAACCTGTGCCCAGCGGTGAGTTGAAGTGGTGGTGGCATTTCACCAAATTATTAAGGATAAGCATTAACTTTGCAAAATGCTTCTATAGCTTTTACCAAACCTAAACATAATATCTTACCATCTTAACTAATATTATAAATGCGAAAGTGAGTTTGAGGCAAAAAGGCACTTCTTGTTCCACAAACAAAATTTCTTTCTGCAGATGTGAATTTAATTTTGTGGCAAAAAAAAATAATTGTACCTACTACTTCCTAAAGTTGAAAAATAGTAATAAATGGTTAAAACTCAGTTTACAAAATAATTAATATGACTTCATTCATTAATACCTTCTCAACAATTTTTGTGCTATGGGAAATTTCTATATATTACATAGAAAAAAACAATATATTAAATAAAAAAATATATTTTAGATGTGCATTGCAGACAGATCTAAGTATTTTATTTATTTATTCTTTATGTACACAATGTTCGTACAAAGGCGGACTTAATGCCTGTGGCATTTTCTTCCAGTCAACCTTAGGGTGGTGCAGAAAAGGGTAATGCGGTAGATGTGGAACAGCTTATTAAGAATATTATATGCATATAACATAAAATTCTACTACACAAATAAAATAATTAAAATAAACTAATATATATTATCTAAAATGCCTACGACCAACAAGATAATTGCAATCTTTTGATTGCCAATGTCTAAAAAATCAATTCTGTTGTGCAAAATGCCTTCGCAATTTATTTTTGAAGCTAAGCTTGCTTGGGGCGTTTCTTACCTCTAGAGGGAGGGTGTTCCATATAAGAATAGATTGGACAAAAAAGGATGAGTGAACAATATGAGAGCGATGAGGAGGAACTATGAGAATACCATTGAAGGCAGAACGAAGGGTTTTGTTATGAGAGGTACATAAGTTCTGAAAATGTGTCTTGAGGTAGAAGGGTGTGTTAGGGTTATGAAGTAAGTATATGCACATTGTTGTTAGCATATAATGTTCACACTCAATAAGACACAGAATATAAGCTTTCAATTCTTTAAAGTGGATATATCATTTCACCATAACACTTATTAGGTTTCTTATGCTACCTAAAAGGGTGTGCGCTTAGTCTTGTCGATCATCAGTTAACCTCACCAGGGTCAACTGATGATCAATTGAGAGAAAGAAATTAACTCGTGAGAAATGCTCGGGCAAAAAAATGCTTAATTGCAACATCACAACAATGTATGTGTTGATGCAAATCATCTAGGGTCTAATCACGAATCATTTACTTGGACAAATCATCCTCTCATTTAGAAAATTTAAATACGCTAGATAACAAAGCTTTATTATTATTGGTTAAAATAAAACAAATAACATTTTTCCAAAATATAATAAAAAGTTAGGCTCAAAACAATGAAATCAAACACAAGAAACAAAAAAAATACTACAATGTTAGTCTTAAAATAAAACAATCATTTCAGGTTATTCCCAATCTTTCTTGGCCCAGATTTTCGCCTCTGTATTCACACTATGCAATGAAGCTAATCTTGATTAATCCAAGAAACATTTAAGCAAACGTCTACTGCAGCGCAAGATCCATCTATTGTGGCAGACATGAAGCAGCAGCTAAAAATGAAATTTGTTGTTCGCTCCTGGGTTGTTCACCAGATATCCTATGACAAATATAGGTACTTCTTCAAATTTAGCTGTCTCTGAGTGAGTTTCTTCAATAAAGCAAACAAAATTCAGGTTTTTAAGATTCAACTTATAATAAAACATTTATTTCTTCACAATAACTGTCTTTTATTCGTATGAGTACCACACATTCAAATTAATTTACACTTTGGATTTATTCGCATATACCTATTTGGTTTTAAACATTTCAATAATTTAGCCCCACATATGGATTGCTTTTCAGTATTCATGGTAATGAGATGACTAAAGCTGGTGGGTATTGAAGAGTAACATCATAATTATTATTAATTTACTAAACATAAATTGTGCAATGCTTTCCATATCTTTTTCCACTTCTCGCTTGTGCAGACTTATTAAAACCTTTAGACTGGTTATATGTATTTTACCAGACGTCTTCCAAGTCATGCAAACATAACATTGACGAACCCAGATAAAATTCGAGTTGATTTCATTCAGAAGTAATCAGAGAAATCTCTGGAAGTAATAGGTAGATATTCTTTGTTCTTATCGCTGTACAAAGCACGACGATGTAAATTCATCTCATTACCATGAATACTGAAAAGCAATCCATATGTGGGGCTAAATTATTGAAATGTTTAAAACCAAATAGGTAAATGCGAACAAATCCAAAAAGTGTAAATTAATTTGAATGTGTAGTACTCATGCGAATAAAAGACAGTTATTGTGAAGAAATAAATGTTTTATTATAAGTTGAATCTTAAAAACCTGAATTTTGATTGCTTTATTGAAGAAACTCACTCAGAGACAGCTAAATTTGAAGAAGTACCTATATTTGTCATAGGATATCTGGTGAACAACCCAGAAGCGAACAACAAATTTCATTTTTAGCTGCTGCTTCATGTCTGCCACAATAGATGGATCTTGCGCTGCAGTAGACGTTTGCTTAAATGTTTCTTGGATTAATCAAGATTAGCTTCATTGCATAGTGTGAATACAGAGGCGAAAATCTGGGCCAAGAAAGATTGGGAATAACCTGAAATGATTGTTTTATTTTAAGACTAACATTGTAGTATTTTTTTTGTTTCTTGTGTTTGATTTCATTGTTTTGAGCCTAACTTTTTATTATATTTTGGAAAAATGTTATTTGTTTTATTTTAACCAATAATAATAAAGCTTTGTTATCTAGCGTATTTAAATTTTCTAAATGAGAGGATGATTTGTCCAAGTAAATGATTCGTGATTAGACCCTAGATGATTTGCATCAACACATACATTGTTGTGATGTTGCAATTAAGCATTTTTTTGCCCGAGCATTTCTCACGAGTTAATTTCTTTCTCTCAATTGATCATCAGTTGACCCTGGTGAGGTTAACTGATGATCGACAAGACTAAGCAGACACCCTTGTAGGTAGCATAAGAAACCTAATAAGTGTTTATTATAAACGTCTTTATGGTGAAATGATATATCCACTTTCAAGAATTGAAAGCTTAATTTCACTGAATGCCCTCCTTTCTGTGTCTTATTGAGTGTGAACATTATATGCTAACAACAATGTGCATATACTTAGATCTGTCTGCAATGCACATCTGAATAGAAAGCTCTCACTTCAAGTTTTATATTATTTATTTAATTTCCCATAGCACAAAAATTGTTGAGAAGGTATTAATGAACCGTCATATTAATTATTTTGTAAACTGAGTTTTAACCATTTATTACTATTTTTCAACTTTAAGAAGTAGTAGGTATTATTTTTTTTGCCACAAAATTAAATTCACATCTGCAGAAAGAAATTTTGTTTGTGGAACAAGAAGTGCCTTTTTGCCTCGGTGTAAAATTAGACAAGCTATTAGAAAATGTTCATATAGTTTTTACTCTTGATGTTCCAATCTTTAAAAAAGGAGCGTATGCTTTTGGTGTCAGTAAAGCTAAAATGGATGCAAAAAAAATCGTTGAGATATTAAGGCAAGCCAATAAAATGATTCTTGGATGGAAAGAACTGACTAACGACTAAGGCTAGGAACATAACCTGCACTAGCACCATCAACCGAGCTACCATCTGGCACTGGGCCAAAAGCTGGTGGTCCTCATTATTTACAGCGTTTTTCTACAGAAAAAGTTGTAAGTGTTAACACTACAGCATTCGGTGGTAACACTACACTTGTGTTTGGATTAATTTGCGGGTCCTAAAACTCACTTTCGCATTTATATTAGTTAGGATGGTAAGATATTATGTGTAGGTTTGGTAAAAGCTATAGAAGCATTTTGCAAAGTTAATGCTTATCCTTAATAATTTGGTGTAATGCCACCACCACTTCAACTCACCGCTGGGCATAGGCATGAGGAATGAACCTACTACACCATTATGGGAACATAGTAGGTAAGGTAGTAAGTTCACAATTTGAATCGTATTAGCCTTTATTATACACACCTTATCTCATACACATTACATTCTTTTAGCATATTTTTGGAAACCACATTTATTTCTTATTTGCACATTGTTAATGGCATCAATTTCTTGTGATAAAACAGGAAACCTGTCTGTTGAGCAACATTTTGGGGTTCCCCAGTTGAATTTTGGTATGATCCATGTGCATAAAGATAAACAGCTGTTAAAACCCTGTAACAGAAAAGGTTGTTTTTGCTAAGCTGTAAATTAAAGGTTGCTACAAAAAATGATCCGAAGTGACCTTTGTTTCTAAATTTTAGTCATTTGAACTTAATTTTCACTATCAGTTGAAAGTATAGTAAAAATTCCTAACCAACTCTGGAGGTAACCAAACATGGTTAGAATGAAAAATGTTACCTACATTATGCTTAACATTAGATAAAGTAGAACAAAATAAATTAATGTCTCTCTGTTTGTACGCTTAAATCTTTAAACTACGCAAAGGATTTCAATGCAGTTTTCAGCAATAGATCACCCTATCTATTCAAGAGGAAGGTTTGTATGTAATATACATATAATATTATTAATCACTCCAAACTGCCCCACATTAGTATCTACATTGCACCCGTGCGAAGCCGGGGCGGGTCGCTAGTTGCTTAATAAATTCATTTTCACAGAGTAGGTACTTTTTTATACTGAAATTCATTTTCCTCTGAATCAAAGGTAGGTTTGATTGTTCTGAGGGTATCATTAGCTTCTCTCGATGTCACTTGTTTTAACTCCGTGCGGTGTTCACTCTCCAAAAATTCAAATATTTCATTATCGTCACATCACATCTCAAGCAATATCTCAACTTTCAAGAGTAATAAACACTGAAAATTATATAAAAATTAAAAACACTCGGCGTGACTCGGCTATTAATTATTCGAAAATTAGGGAGTTAAAATTAGACAAAAAGTCACTACAGCCGTTTGAAAACATCTTAAATAAAGTCAGTTTTAACAATTATCTTATGAAAATTCCACCAAATTGGGCCAAATCCACTTAACAATCTTGTTACAGCCGCTGAAGAGCAACTTTTTAAAGATTGCTTTATTTGACATTTAGGACGTTCAAAAGCAGTTTTCAAACTGTCAAATGGGCGGTCATGGTACGAAAGTTCATACATAAAAAAAGGTGAACGGTTTCGTGACGTCATTTTAAGCAGGCCTGCAAACGCGCTGCTTTAAGCCGGTCATAGTACGGAAATAGACAGCAATACTGTTTAAGGCCTGCGATAAGAGCTCATGGTAAGGCCCCAGGGCTCATAGTACGATTTTAAGCAATCCTGTTTAAGGCCTGCTTAAGAACTGCACGGATTATGGATGGTTTTATAAAAGCTCATGGTAAGGCCCCGAACGTGGCCACTGTGTTTTTGGTAGTCGAAGCCACGGCGGACCTTCCCACCATCGAACTTCAAGCAGCAATTTTGCATTACAACCCCTGGACGCTATGTCGGCCCAATTAGAGTGACCTGGAATATGGAACCAATTATCAACTGAAGTATTTTGACGTATTTCTTTAACTCTGTTGCCTACAAATGGCTTAAACGAAAGTTGACGCTTAATCCAACTCAAGGTGACACCTGAGTCTGTCCAACAATACTGAGGACAATCAGACAGTTTTAAGCTTTGACGTGCATGAGCGATGAGCCTCGATCCTATCACAGCTGCTACTAGCTCCGCTCTGGGTATCGTACCCTTTTGTGTTGGTGCTACCCTAGATTTTGCAGCAATCATCTGAACCGATACAAGCTTACACTTCTCTGTTCTTAATAAAACACAAGCTCCATAGCCGTCTTTGCTGGCGTCAACAAATAAATGGAGGCTAGCATTCATTTCACTCAAAACATCAGGGGATAATCGACGTGGTATTCTACACTCTTTTAAACAAGTGACAAATCTATACCAATTTCGAAATTTATTATGCAAATCCGCAGGAAGCTCTTCATCCCAAGCTAATTTACGTCGCCATGATTCTTGAAGTATTAACTTTGGAACTAACATAACAGGCGCTGTATATCCAATCGGGTCGAAAACACCTTGGGCTAGTGACAGCAAGATGCGCTTTGTTATTACCTGCTTATCAAAGGAAAGTAAATTATCACAATTACAGTATAATTCATCGGTACTTGTAACCCAATTTAATCCTAATAAAGATACTGTTTCTTTACCTGTCTCATTTATTCCGTGAGAAGTCACCCACATTCTTAAGTTAAACTTAGCCTCCATCATGATAATCTTGGCTTCAGTGATAAACTTCTCTGCTTCATCTGGACTATCTACACTAACAACGGAATTATCGACGTAAAATGAACCGTGTAACATGCTGGCGGTTGTACCAAAAGGGCCTTTCTCATGTTTATTCAAGTGATAACGTATCGTTGCGGCTAATAAGAACGGACTTGATGTTAGGCCGAAAACCACTCTACAGTGCCTAAATGTCACCAATTCTTGTAGAGAACTATCTTTATACCACAAAAACTTTACAAACTGTCTATTTTCTTGTGATAAACTAATTTGTAGAAATGCCTTTTCGATATCCGAAGTAATACCAATTACACCTTTTCGAAAATTAATGATTAAATTAGGTATCAATTCAATCAAGTTGATGCCCTTCTCGAGACAAGCATTTAAACACAACCCATTCTTGTCTTTGGCCGAAGCATCAAAAACAGGTCTGATGGCACTAGTCAAGCTTTGTTCCTTAATAACGGGTCTGTGCGGTAAGAAATGACCGGAATCAGGATCGGTATCAGTCACCTCAATAATGCCGAGATCCAACCAACATTTAAATACGCCATCATAATCATCGAATTTATTACTATTTATTAATCTTTTCGTCATTGTTTGTAATCTATGTTTAGCTTTGTCAAAATTAGTAAACAATTCTACATAATTATTTTTAAATGGCAAGTGTACCTCATACCTTTTATCTTCAGCTAACTTAATATTCTCGTTAAAATGCAACCACGTATCCTCTTCAATTTCGGTTCTGCTTTTGACTTCTACAGGATCTTTGATGCCCAACGTCTCCAAAGACCAAAAGTCTGTCAAATCAACATCAGAACATAAACTATGCAATATATTAGAAAATCTATTTACAATATTTACATGTACCTGTTTTCCTTGAAGTGTCCACCCAAGTTTTGTTTTAACAGCTAGGAGTCCATTCTTCAGCCGTATAAAGGTACCTGTTAAAAAGAAACCTAGAAAATCTGCTCCTATTAATAGAGAAATTTCTGGTGGACTACTAGATATGTCTGTCAATATGATGTCATTTTCGCGCAATAAGTTTACTAATTGAATATCATGACAGTTAACTTTAGGTATATTTTTACAAATGTTCATCTGACAGATAGCTGACAATGTAAACGTAAATGTTTTATCTAAGGAACTAATATTAATATTATATACATCATACTCTTTGGACTTTGTTTCTACACCGCCGAACAAACAATGTGACAATATTTCTTTGCCTGCTGGCTGAATCCTTAATTTGTCTACTATGTCCTTTTTGATGTATGAACGTTGCGAACCCGAATCAAACAACGCCCGAACAACTATTTTTCTATTATCATGTTGCACTTCTAAGAGTAAAGTCTGTAACAATGTCTCTCCCTGTAGATAAATTGCAGCAAGAGAAGAAGATGGCTCTGGTGTTTCTTTATCAACAGATTTGCCCCCTATCTTCTGATCTGGACATAAAACTATTGAATGTCTCTTTAAACATATGAGGCATTTGACAGTCGCTCTACAAACTTTTGGATGGTGCCCTCTTCTTAAGCAAATCGCACACGCTTTCTTATCTTTTAAAATCTGTCTACGCTGATCAATTGTAATTCTGCTTAGTTTATAGCACTCCAAGCTTGAATGAGATTCTTTGTCACACCAGATACACCCTTGAATTTTTTGTTTCGTGTTGGTAAGAAGACACTCGGCAGTCGCAGGTCTGCATTCTGGCTCTTTGTCAATATCGCCTGAGTCATTGCTTTTGAAAGTATTTCGCGTAATTTCAATACGCTGCTCTGACTCGACTTCTTTTCTCAAGAATTCAAGAAGACTGGTGAGCTCGTCCGCTACATCTTTTGTTTGTCGCTTATTTCTCTCCCAGCATCGTAAAATTTCCTGTGGTAATGCCGATTCTACCATTGGAAGTAAAAAATCGCCATACTTCTCTTTGGTGACGCTTAGGGTTTCTAGAGCTCGTAGATGGGCGTTTAATTTGTCATAGAGCTCAGTTACTGAACCCTTCTTATCTTGTAGTACTAGCGCTAAAATTTCTCTTATATAAATTTGTTTTAGTAAGTCTTCCCTAGCGTACCTAGACTTCAGCTGTGCTAAGCAATCACTATAAGCCGTTCCTGGGAAACTTTCGACCAATCATCTCGCATAGATTGTAATAAGTACTGATATTTATCGGTGCTACACAAATTTGGGTCATCATCAATTTTTGAAAATTGTCCCCAAAACGATAGCCAATTTTTAATGTCGCCGTCAAATATCGGTAGTTTAAGTTTTGGTAGGTGAACATTTTTTATGGGAACTGTCGCGCTAGATGACGTGTGTATATGAGCCTGTTCGTTATATTTCGCATCAATCCACAGCATCCGCGTTTTGTACTCTATTGCCCCTACCAGTTCATTCTCTAACGCTTCCTCATCAACTTCTGCTAATAGAAGGTCTTTTATTGCGATGTCAAGTCGTACTAAATTATCCGATAGGTCTTTAAGTTTGCGATATAAAATTTGAGTCTCTATGTTAATCTTATTTTGTTCTAATGTCAGTTCTAATTCATTTGAAGTTTTTGTAAAAAGTCGTCTCACCACTACGCGTTCTTTCTTCCTTTTTTCATACTCCGACATTGTCACGGTCGCCACAATGTTAATCTTACTACAATATGCCTGAATATATTATAGGATTCGAACAATTAAAGGGATGAGATAAATTAAACTTCCATCTGTTAACGTAATGTCAAAGAGACTAGTTTTATTTTCACACAATATACAATTTGTCAATAATTAATAGACCATAGCCGAGGAGTTCTTATATGAATCCACAACAATATCAGTCAGTGAGCTTTATTTGTGAGTGCATTTTATAGTTCTATGTTTTTCATTGATTTTTTAATGAATTGTATAAAGAAAAATATAATAAGTTTGGAATCTTGGATGCGGCGTCCCAAGTTTTTTCCGCCATTTTAGAGCACCAACACATTGGCACGCTTTTTTCGTAGGTATTTCATGTCCTTTGGTATCCATAGTCTAAGTATGGATAGCACAGAACACAATACCTTATTGTTTGTGGTTGGTACGCATCGGTGATCGGGCACATTTAATGAATTTATCCATATTTTATTAGTAGGTACCTACCTACCATGGATTTATCGTACTTACTCCAAGTCTTAATCTTTTATTTTGAACATAAAATAGTTCTATTCCATAAACTTATTATTAACCTATAATAAAATAACACAAATCAATTATTATATTTTTAATATGGCAATGTGAGAATAATAATCTAGCCGCGGCAAAAACCAGGTCATAGTGATGTACTAAGATTGGCGTCACTATCGATACTTGTAAATAATGTGGCTATTCGGACCCGCGTCCTTATGGAAGTCGATTGCTATTCGGACCCGATAAAAGTGTAATGGAAAAATAACTTAAAAGGATAAAACTGAAAACTGTTAGTTAGGTTAATGAGCGTTGGTGGCGCTGTGGACTCGGCACTTGCAAGTCAATCGGGAAGTCCGGATCCGAGACCGCCATGTACCAATGTGTTTTTCGTTTTTCGAATTTCATATGTACATTTGTCTGACGCTCCTACGGTGAAGAAAAACATCGTGAAGCCCATCACACACAATGAAGATACTATAAAATATATCTTATCTGCGACGTATCGCTAACCCTACATTTCAATGGAGCACCACACACAGTTAATATAATATATATTTTACATTACAGTATCTTAAGATACTGAGCGATATGTGAAAGATATCTTAACCTAGCAACGATATCTTAAGATATTGAAATATATATTAATATACTCGGCGATATTTATCTTAAGATAAACTACAGTATGTTCTATCTAGCGCTGTTTTTTGGTTCTTAAGTGGTCCTCTTCTCAGATTTTACGCTTTTTACAAGCTTTTATTTAACTTGTAATGTAAGTATTATGTAAGTATATAACTATGTATGTTCGGGTGAAATCTTGCAACTCAATTTTGAAGCAGATATCTTTAACCGATTGAGCTGAAATTTTGTATACACTTTCAGTTTGGATGACAATGCATGGTTGACTGTGTGACGTTATTCTAAATTCAAGATGGCGGCATACCCATGGTGGCGGACCAATTATTTTTAATGCACTCCTACAATATGGGTATCAAATGAAAGGTCTTGCTAAGAGTAACTCGAAAAATAATGTGACGTCACTAATAATCCAATATGGCGGACTTCTAATGCTTGAAAATCAATTTTGAAGTAGATATCTTTAACCGATTGACCTGATATTTTGTATACACATACAGTTTGGATGAAAATGCATGGTTGACTGTGTGACGTTATTCTAAATCCAAGATGGCGGCATACCCAAGATGGCTGACATATTATTTTTAATGCACTCCTACAATATGGGTATCAAATAAAAGGTCTTGCTAAGAATAACTTGAAATAGGCTCAAAGCTCTTTGCTGCTGGTCAAGCATGCGTGGCATTAAGTAGGGTAAAATCATTAGAAGGTCTTCTTATTGAAGAGCTAGACTGTTCCAAGTTAAACGGCAAACGACCTTGCAACAATGATTCGTTGAATCAGATGAACAGACTGAGAAACGTGTCCAGTGATAACTAAAAAGTAAAAAATAGATTAAATGTAAAAACCTTTTTAAAAACAAGCTTTTACTTAAATGCGCTAAAATTAAAAAATAAACTTTACACAAAAACTTTTACTTATAACGTCATTTCACATTTGACACAATTTATATGACATAAAATCTTGTCGCGAGATTTACTTTTGTAGATAAACAAGTAAATTAAATAATTTAATGTGAATAATTTTATCCATTAGAATTTTCAAGCGAAGTAAATACAAGTAGGTACTTAAAAGTACTCTTTTAAGTACTTTTAAGTTACTACACACAAGTAAATCTCGCGACAAGCTTTTATGTCATATAAATTGTGTCAAATGTGAAATGAATTTATAAGTAAAAGTTTTAGTGTAAAAGTTTATTTTTAGCGCATTTAAGTAAAAGCTTGATTTTAAAAAGGTTACATTTAATTTTTTCTTCTCGGCGCAATACATATATGATCAAATTCACTGTCCCATTCGTCATCAGACGACCTGTCAAGTACGGTTCATGGCAAAAAAAACACTCTGTATAAGGAACGAAACCGGCGACTCGCAAGACTGCCTCTAATACAATGATGCAGTTGCGATATATTATCGTATCTTAGCTGTGTGTGGTCCTTTAAGATAATATATTTTTATATTAGATGCTATAATATATATTATCTTCACTGTGTGTGATGGGCTTGAGGCAACCTGCATACATCTGCGAAGAAATTCAATTGTGTATGTGAAGTCGACCAATCCGCACTGGGCTAGCGTGGTTGATTAAGGCCTAATCATCATAGCATAGGGTAGGCTCGAGCCCCTCGGTGGGGACACGTATATGACCTATGATGATGATGACATAAAATTCGCACCATTGTTATTTAATAATCTCTAATTAAAGCCATTAAAAGTAAATTAGTTAATGTTTTATAATTTTTCAAAGTTTGAATTCCGCGCTGAGACACCCTTTATTATACAGTTTTCTATGTGTGATTTTGGTGACAAGAGCCCCATTAAAATATTTTCGTATCTATCGCACTTCCACAGTTCTACTGTTCCGTGATTAGTACTACTTAGCTAAAAGTTAAAAAAATTGAACTGACCTCTTAGACAAAAGCCACACGCTAAGCTTTCCACAGTCGTTCCGCATTAAAAATGTATGGAGATGACATTAGCTGCGGACAAATTAGCTTGAGGTTGTCGTGAGCTAATGTCATTTCCATACATTTTTTCTGCGGAACGACTGTGGAAAACTTAGCGTGTGGCTTTTGTCTAAGGGGTCTGCACTGCTTTTGTAGTTTTACACATAAAACAAAAATAACGACACACATTCTGAAAACAAAATATAATTAAATCAAATTTTAAGAGTGAGTACCTAACAACAGCCTACTAGTGAACTGCCTATTAATGTTGTTTTATTACAGAAGTTGCATAGATTAATGAATGAAATTATTAAAAGTTTAATAACCTTAACATATTTTGTGATTAGGAGTCATTGTGTTAGTTTTTAATTACTAAGGCTAAGCTAAAGGCGGAGCCACAGCTACAGGCGATTAGCGACACAATGAGTAACGCAACGCACAATTGTTTTGATACCTAAGAGCCAAATCTTAAATCTCGGTGCTTCGATTTTCGTTAGTACATTTGTTTCTTCGCCGTCGGAAGTAGCACCTATCCAAAAAGTAAAATCCTCATAACTTTGATATACGACCTAGGTTAGAGAACATTAAACAATGAATAAATTAATAATGGTTCAAATGTGGTTTCAAAGTAGTATTTCCATATAACGTCATTCTTCTAAAAGGCCGTGTTTTACAGGAAAATTTTTGGCGAGTATAATCTTTATTCATTATTAATTAACGTCAGGTAGTAAAGGTTTATAATAATTAAATAGTTAACTATAATCATTTAATAGTGAACTATTATAAAATATCATTCTAGCCTTGTATAAAAAAACGAAATTAGAAAAATAACTCACTTAAATTATAATAATTACATACTATAAAGATTTCATATGTCATCCAAATATGAAAACCGAACCGGCTGGCGTGGCACGATAGTGGGCGGTAGCATGACGCAAGGACGAGGCGCTGGCACGCCTCACGTTGCTGTAGGGCTGATGGCAGGTGGCAGTAGGCAGGCTCTGGTGGTGACGGCGACTGGGCCGGGTTATAACATGGACACCTCTTAAGTAACCTTCATCTTACCCGATGCGGCTGTTAGATTAGCAGGACTTACAGTGTTGACGCTATTTGTCTACTACTCGCTAGTTCTCTTTAGAATTGCCGCACCAGATATTTGCCGCACCTGGTGCGGAAATTAAGTATGACCCGCCAACTACATTTTGCTTTAATAAAGCTCAACACTCAATATCTTCTAGAGAGGGTCACCCTTCCTTATCACCTAGGTATAAAAAAAATCAGCCAACGATCTATTCTCAGATCGGCGGGGTTGTCTCGAACTCCCAACCTCTCATAGGAGATTTTTATTTATTTATATGAGGGCTAATTTCTTCACGTGTAGCATAGTCATCGCTGAGGCTGCTTCGTTAGCATGCTGCGCAATGCGCATTTCATTTTTCCCATTGATTTTTAGTAATTGACTTTTCTTCTTTCTTCAAATCTTTGTAATCGTACTTAAAACATGATTGAAATGGCAAGGGTGGCAATTTGTGCTGTGTGCTCATATTAATTAGAAAAACATGTTGATTATCCAAAGTTAATTTATTGAATGCCAAATATATTAAACAATTACTAACTAATATTAATTAAAGCTAAATTACTTGTACGTCTAATTGCTATTGGAAAGCGATCACAATGGAATATTGCAATTGGTATGTCTAGACCGTACCTTTTTATATGTTTCTTTAAAATCTATTAAAAAAACTAAAAGAAATTTCCTATTCTGTGAATTTTGTAGTAATGTGCATCCAATATTTCTTTAAATTTTTCTAGACAATATTTTTCTAAATTTAGTTACACTGAATTACTTTTATCGATATTCTTACTATTATCGATACTATACCTTATTGTACATCCCTATCCGAGCTTACCTTAGCCGTTCACGAATGACAATTCATAACGATCGAAGGAGTGGTTAAACATCGAGGAGAGGTCGTGGAGGATTTTACCATCTAACCACCATCGCCGCTCGCCAATTACACCATGGCTGATACCGAAAAAGCGCCGCAGCCGCAGCCCCAACAGCAGCCGCAAGAAGAGCAGCAGGCACAACAACAACAAGTGAAAACGCCGAAGCAAAAGCGGGTCATCGGTAAGTGCTACGCCATCTTAGTTTTATGTTCCCGGCATAATGTTGAGGAAAGCACATGGCATAATAAGGCGATAAATCATATTATTAATTCTGTTTTCTAGTAATTCATTACTCCATAGGTAAATTTGTATAAAACTTGCATGTTTTTTAAGTTGTATGACTTGTCGGTGGCCTAGTTTGCAGGTATTGATCGTATGTTGACCCCGGTAGCTACTTTAGGTAGGTGTTTCGCATCGTGTACAACAGTAAATCAATATGGGAGATGCGTATTGCATCCGCGCCGCCAAATATGCGTTATGGAGTAAGATTGCACTTGCGCGAATTGCGCGATGGATTTATATCTTACAAAAACTATATTTGCGACTATTGACAGTGGTGGCTGACATAGTACCTAGGTACATATTGGCGGTAAATATCGAGTAATAATTGACATACGCACCTTTCGATTTCTTTTACGATAAAATATGCTTTAGTTTTTTAATCGGCTTTATTTAGTTTGCCTTGTTTGTTGTTGGGTCAGATTTATTAATCAAAATGTACCCCTTTCCTGTTGACCGATTAATCAAGAATTTAGTACACACCTTCAATTCTGGTGACAATACAATTATGTACCTCCAGAATCATAAGTTGATCTGTTTCACTTATTTTACCTTTATTCATGTTATTTGGTTGTCCTTATTATTTTTCATTTGATTTAAAAATATATGTAATGCAAACACATCAAATTTCTTTTTCATTATTTAAATATGTTACTTATATTATATCAATTCTTACTTTTATTTTATAATTTAAGTGGATTTTTGCTTGCTGCTGCGGATGCAGAGGCGAATTGTTTGTTCATTTGATGTTTAAATTGAGTAACAATGAATGAAGTATAGGTTTTTTATTAACTTGTTCAAAAAGTTTGTAGCCTTACCATTACAACATTCCTACTGAAATACTTTACCACTGTCACCAAGTTAAACAAATGCACAAAAAAGAAAGCTTGTACAAAGGAGGAACATTGTTTTGCTTGTTGACAGTGCTAATGTGTTTAAGTTGGAATATTCTCACACCACAATTTTTTTATTAGGCTATGTCCTTTTTGAGACAATCCTGTAATAATTAACCTGTCAGCCACCAACCGGTTGCATGCGACCGGTGTGGTATTACACTATATAATAATGAAAAATACCCTCACAAAAGGATATTTATAAATTAATACATTTCATTTTACAAAATGAAAAATATACTTTGGTTCTGAAATATATTTTTTTTTGTGAAAAAAAATTTTTTGAGGGTATTTTTTAGAAAAAAAATTTTGAGTTTTTTTTTTAAAAAGCATGACGTCACACCGATAGCATGCAACCGCCTAGAGCGGAGAGGTTAATACTTTTTTCACATTATAAATTTTGAAAAAAAAATATGTTGTGTCAGTATTACAACATACTATCAATATTTATACTTTATATCAAATAGAATCTCACTAGATATTTATTCTATGATGTCACTGCAAACTTAATTGATGTAGGTTGCATATTAACTAGATAAATCCAAACATTATTTATGAAGGTGTCTTAATTAATTGATGTGATATGTGATGTGGTCTTTCAGTCAGTGGTGGGTGGTAGTCTTTTTGTTTTAAATTTTGTACAAATGATGCTTTATACACCATTCATTAATATTTATGTGCAAAAATGGTGTGCTATTGTAGGACTACAGTCATCACAATTCCAATTTTATATAATATAGATACTAATAGATAGAAATGGCATATAAAGCATGACAATTGAAGTCACAAAGGAACCTCAGTGTATGTCAACCATTAGCAACATTAGCCTGCCAAAAGTGAATATCTACATTTAACGTTCAAACACATTTTGAAGGTGCGTCGGTGGCGCTGTGGTCTCGGCACTGGACTGTGCCACGAGCAGAATCGGGAGGCCCGCGATCGATCCTGCCATGTACCAATGTGTTTTCGTTTCATGAATTTCATGCTTTAACAATTCTTACATTGAGATGTTTTGTTGTTTCAGCTGAAAAGGTGTCGGGCACTGTAAAGTGGTTCAACGTGAAGAGTGGATATGGTTTCATCAACAGGTAATGTGTCTGTTAAATCATTAATTTTTGTATTTGGGTTCTGAAACTAACTATAGGGGGGTGGACTGAGTATGAAAAATGAAAATCTAAAGTCCATTAGTGAGATAATAAAAATATTTAAGTCACAGTTTTTGCTTTGTCAAAATAACAAAAAACTACAAAGATTTAGCAATTTAAAATTAAGGAGTGGGGCTCACTACGTTACATGTTAGTAGGAAATTTACTGATGTCATGTGACATTTCAAATCAATATTATTTTTGTCAAAACTTTAATGTATAAAAAAATATGGGTCCAATATTTTTGAATATCATACATGTCAGAACAGATATTTTTTAAAAATTGTCTGCTTCTTTATATATACTAATATTACAAAACTGAAGAGTTTGTTTGATTGAACACGCTAATCTCAGGAACTCTGTTTACTGATTCAAATTGAACAATTCTTTTTGTGTTGTATAGTCTATTTATCGAGGAAGGCTTATAGGCTATATATCACACTATGACTAATAGGAGCTGAGCTTCAATGAAAAATATTGCAAGAATGTGATAAAAATGTATGTCGAAACTTAGTTCGCGGGCACAACTAGTTACAGTATAAAAAGGAAATTGTTAAAATGTCTTGTAAAATATTATATTCTGGCATTATAAAATGTAAAGAATATCTTATATCAACAAACTGTGTTAAACAATGTGTTGATATGTAGTTATTAACCGTGAACAAGGTTTACGTTGGCTTAATTCAAATTCAAATTCAAAAATCTTTATTCAACATAGGCCTTTACAGGCACTTGTTGATGTCAAAACAGAGTAAAACATTCTCATTTAAAGGAAACATATTTAACCTTGTGCGTGCATACATCCTGAATATAATCAAGATGTCTGCAAATACAAGAATGAGAAAAGAAAGTAGACTATACCTGTTCGGAAATTGGGAGAGCCTTCTCGAGAAGAACAGGCAAGAAACTCGGAAGGTCTAATATTTTTTATCACCTTTTTTAAATCGCCATTTACAATATTGGTTATGTTACATAGTCATAGTTATTGCAGGATAAAATACAATCGGTATTTTATCCTGCAATAACTCGGTAAATACAATCGGCTTACATACACTTAAAATGTCAATTAAAATTTATAAACATAAACTAAGCATTTACAATAAATTATGTTGTTACCAAATATGACGTATTATTATGATAACTTTGTCTAGCTAGTTCCATATCGTGTGATCACTTAAATAATCACTCACTTTATAATAGCCTTTGCTCATGAGAGTCTTTTTGACATGAACTTTAAATTTATGAATTGGTAAGTTGGTAACACTTTGTGGAAGCTTATTATAAAAAGCTACACACTTCCCCAGAAACAAGCCACTAGTTTTATGAAGCCTGTAAGTTGAAACGGCAAGCTTATTTTTATTTCTTGTGTAAATATTATGGAAATTGCTATTTTTATTGAATGTATCATAATGCTTGTGAACATAAACTTGTGAACATAAAATTGTCATAAATATACTGACCTGCTAAAGTTAAGATATTAATTTCTTTAAATAATTCTCTAAGTGAGTCTCTTGCCCGTAAATTATAAATAGCGCGAATTGCTCTCTTCTGAAGCAGGAAAATACTCTCAATATGAGCGGCCGAACCCCACTACAATAATCCATATGACATAATACTGTGAAAATAACTGAAATAAATTAATCTCGCCGTTTCAACATCAGTTAAAAGCCTTACATTTGGCAAAGAGAATTTAATACATTTCGTTTTCTTAGAATTCAGTGATAAATTATTGTTTGTAAAACTTGTAAACCAGAACAGAACTTGAGAGAGAGCATTATTTACTTCGTCAGAACATTGTTAAGGTTGACCTTAAATAATAAAGATGTATCATCAGCAAATAATACAGTCTCACATAAGTTTTTAATGAAATAAGGCAGGTCATTAATGTAAATTAAAAACAGTAAAGGACCCAATATTGATCCTTGGGGTACCCCAATAAGAATAGGTACGCTAGCAGACTCCGATTTATTAACGAGAACTCTCTGCAATCTTTTAGATAAATATGATTTTTTTTTTTCGATTTCGCGTTGCAATATCACTGTACGTGGAAAATTATTATATGAAAGCGATAACTTAAGTCACAGCTAGCGTGAGCGCGCTCACACCTGATACGAGACGCGTAATATCAATTCGGACGCATTGTCTATTTGACATTGATATGACATCATTCTCGATTGTTCCGTCCGAATGTGGTCCGAATATCGCTATTTTGCTTTGATTATGCTTTGCATCTTCGAGTATTTGCTGTTGATTTTCGTACTTTTGAGTATCCCTAGATTGCTACTGTACTACCGAGATCTCATATCATGACTGTTGAGTACTGCTAGCCAAAGGATTCCTGGCGGCGTTATTTACGTTTTTAAGAAATAACCTCTTACGGTCTTATTACAAAACCTGGTCTAAAGTTAGTCATGGTTTAAGCCTAGTGCGCTTTCACCTGTGTTCATACACATAGATATAGACAGCGTCAACATAGTCCTGGTTTAAACCAAGACTAACTTTTGTCCATGTTTTGTAATAAGACGGCTCAAGTTTATGCGTCTATAACTTTTTGTCCAGACTTCGTAGAATATTCATTTTAGAGGGGAACACCAAGGTCGAGAGAATTCAAAAATAGGTATTTGTAAAATATATTGCTGTCGCGCTGTGTGTCCGAACAACTGAACTGAGCGCGATAGGGACAACAGCAGCTCGAAACGAAAATACCTATGAAAAGTACACAAAATATACGTTTCGTAGTCCCCTGTTTTCTCCGCGAAAAATTGACGGATTTAATTACTTTTTGCGTTAAAATTTAAAGCAAGGCCTTTTCTGTGTTTCTATGTTTTGCTTATTGTTTGTTTGCTGGACGTTTAAATACAGCAGAAAATTAGGTCGATTTTTTAGGTTTTTGAAGGTTTAAAATCTCTTTTAATAATTAACTTAATAAAAAAAAGGAAAACAGGAACATGCTTATGGTGGCAATTGATTTTATTGGAAAAAATAGAGTAACTAGTGCCATTATCCAGGAAGGAAACGGACTACGTTTGTATGAAAAAACGGACTGTACGATTTCCTCTTAACCCCTTCAGACCTGAATTTTTAAAACGCAGCAGAAAAATTATTATCATTTTACGTAGAAAAAATGTATATATTATTTTTAGTTTTTTTAAAAGTGGCGGCATGTCCATTCAGATGTACACCAGGTCTACACTGTTTGATATACAATTTTCAGGTACCTCCAAATACTAAGTATTTCCTTAATAATAATAAAATAAATGAAATGTTGTGCTGATTTTAAGTTTGCTAAATAGATACAAACATTGATTATACAGTGTGTCCCCGGATAAGGTGCACAAACGAAAATGGGTGAATCTAGACTACAATTTATCGATAAAAAGATATATATTTTTTTAATTAAATTGTATTTAATATTTATTTTTTTATTCTCCTTTTAAGACCTTTTGTGTTTGTAACATTGTAACCACTGCGTGGATTTTGTTCAAATAAAAACAATAATGATGCCAAAAGATTAACACTGTATGGTAAATAAAAATTGATTGAAAATAAAAATTGAAAATACATTGATTGGGCAGAATAATCGGCCCAATCAATGTGTCGTCAATTAACGCCGCCCACACATTTATTGAAAACTGCACTTGAAATGTAGACGGTCTCTTAAGGTGCGGGTTTTCGTGACGTGAATTTCTAGAATTTGTTATGCCGGCTCGTGTGAAAGTAGCCTCGTCTGTCCACAAAATCCGTTGGGGAAAATCAGGGATGTCCCTTATTTTTCTTAAAATCCAACCGGACATGACGCACCTTGATTTGTAATAAATACTTATTGTGATTTGTTTTTCTTGTTTTAATCAATTTCATTTACACTGAAAAAGCTTAGCTTGAGTTTAAAAATGCTTAAATGTGTTTAACTAAATTCCAATTTAAGGAAAGCTACCTCAGCGGTTGACAAAAAGGCAGCGGCGCGGGCGCCAGGGGGCGGCACGTTAGCAGGCCCCTCAATTAAAGCCTCGTAGCTAAGCATGTATTAGAGACAGAATGTTGATTTTTTTTGTTGAAAAGGTTATAAGATCTGGATTAATAAGAGGTAATAAAAAGAAATTGTTATAGGGGGCATTATTTTGTAAAAATAAACATTTACTCAAAATTTAACACTTATGTTCAAAATTAGTAAAAAAAATGTTTTTCTCCCTATTGACTGCTTTCATGTACTTTTTATTTATTTACCATACAGTGTTAATCTTTTGGCATCATTATTGTTTTATTTGAACAAAATCCACGCAGTGGTTACAATGTTACAATTTTACAAACACAAAAGGTCTTAAAAAGAGATTTTTTTTCTTTTTTTTTATCGATAAATTGTAGTCTAGTTTCACCCATTTTCGTGCCTTTATGTCAGTTGTACCATTGACTAGTACCATTGATGGTCTAAGTGATACATCTTTGTATCCTTAGTATGAATATTGTTGTATCGATAGTACCATCAATGGGACAAGTGAAACTATGGTTTGATGTACAACTAAACAAACAAGAAGTAGGTATAGAACAAGGAAACTACTATAAATAAACAAAATAAAAAATATTTTCATCAGAAACTTACAAAAATTAAAGTAAAAAGTATTTAAAATAAACAAGCTTTTACTTATGCTCTAAAAAGAGGAAAATATGCTTATGATGATCCAATTTTTTACGATAATATAAATGCTTGTCGCGAGATTTATCCATGTAGATAAACAATAATATACTTAATATCTATTCAACTTGAATCTTAATATTGATAAATTTGAAAAAAAAAGAATAAATTCCGCGACAAGCTTTTATATTAAGTATCATAAAAAAATGTACTGTATTCTACAAGTCATGCTTTTTCATTTGACTACACTTTTTAATGACAGATTACACGTTTTTGTACAAAAATAGAATCTAATGGCAGATTACATGTTTTTGTACAAAAAAGTGTAATCTGTCATTAGATTCTATTTTTTCATATAGTACTGTATGCTGCAAGTCAAGACTTTTCATTAGATACCTATATTGCGATGATTCTATAAAAATAATAAGTAGATAATCCGCCATTTTGTTGCAACGGCCATTTTAGTTTTACAACCATACTAATTTATACATGATTGCATTATCATCGGAACTCAAGGTGTATTTCAAATTTAAGCTCAATCAGACACTGGCAAGTGGGTCACATTTAACTTGCAAGATTTGACCCGACCATACCTACATACAAATAAACATACATAAAGACATTCACTGTAAATTATTGTAATCGATATTAGTTACAATAATTTACAGAGAATGTGTGAATTTTTTTTAATGGTACTAAGGATACAAATTTGTATCCCTAGTACTATCATTGGTTATAATTACGGGGAATATCAATAATTTTCTTTAATGGTACTAAAGATACAAAGTTGTATCACTTGTACCACCAATGGTACAAGTCAATGGTACTCCTGACACAAAGGCATTTTCGTTTGTGCACCTTATCCGGGGACACACTATATATTTATTACTTATGCAATAACCTTTTCTAACTAAAAATCTATGGTTTGGTGGAATTCTCAAAAACAATTTCTTACACCAGTAAAACAAATATACGAGTATATCGCACTTCAAACAGTACACAAGTGTTTTACATCTGCATGCCGACTTCCTTTTATCATATTCAGGCAAATTATGTATAATATCGAATTGAATTTCTCTTGATGCCCAAATTTCAGAACCATTGCTAATAATTAATTAATTAGTTTTCTTTAATGTGGAATTAATTATTGCATTTTCGATAAAAATAACCTAGAGAGATAAGTTATATTTTTAAAACGTAATATTTTCAATCACGGAAACTAGTATGCATAAAACGGATAATTTCGACCTGTCACGGGAACCATCTTGTCTTGAATAGTAAGAATTGAATGATTGAATCCTGGATAATCCATACTAATATTATAAATGGGAAAGTGTGTGTGTGTGTTTGTTTGTCCGTCTTTCACGGCAAAACAGAGCGACGGATTGAAGTGATTTTTTAAGTGGAGATAGTTGAACGGATGGAGAGTGACATAGGCTACTTTTTGTCTCTTTCTAACCCCCCACTTCCCTAAAATGGGGGGTGGAAGTTTGTATGGAGCATTCCGCAATTTTCAAGGTAGAAAGCTAAAAATTGGTATGCGAACTATTTGTGACTAATAAAAAAATCTTGCATAATTTTTTTTTTGAAATCTGCCCCCAACCCCTTAAAAGAGGGGGTGAAATTTTATATGGGACTTTTTGCAGTTTTCAAGGTAGGAAGCTAAAAATCGGTACACAGACTCTTTGTTACCAACGAAAAATACCTGCTTTATTTTCTTTTTAATCTTCGGTGTTACCCCGAATTTAACGCGAGCGAAGCCGCGGGCAAAAGCTTTATAAATCTAAATAAAATTTTATCATTTTGGTTCTTTTTAGCATTTATGATTACTGATTACATACATTGAAGAAGAATACTACCAAGCTCTAAGCGTAACAAAGCTCTTTACTATTTGCCTTGGTTGCCCTTTGACTCGAAGTATTGCAAACCCTTGTTGTTATATAAAATCACTTGTTTGGATCTTGGAAATCAATTTTTATTTATAGAAGATTAATAACTTACTTACTCAGATTTTTAAATAATTTAACACTAGTGAGATAAGATTAGTACCTAAGCCGAAAAAGTAAAAAAGGGCGAGGAGTGTGGCCTGAGGTCCCCGCTAACAAGAAAGACTGGTGGGTTGGGTTAACCATGTGACCACACAGTCAAATTGTATACTCGCATGTTGAAAAAAGTAAGTCTTATATTGTGCGAATAATAACTAAGTTATAGAATATGTTTAGCCTAGTGTATTAATTTGGGGAATTAAAATACGGTAAGAAAAAAAAACATACAGTTGAATTGAGAACTTTCCATTTTTCAATTAGGACATAGTTAGGACAAGTAAAAATAGTGGTTTTATGTTGAAATACCACTGGAAATTAGGACCACACACAGATCCGAATTTATTCCCACTTCTTATTCTTCCTCAAAAAAGTCTTAATATTTTTATATGTATCTAGCTGTGTCTGCAAACTACCTATGTTATGCCTAAATATTGAGGCTAATAATAGAGATAAAACTAAATTATCCTAGTTTTTAAGTTGGACCAAATTACGGTACATCAAGCCAAATTTCAATAAAAATCGATTTAGTGGTTTTGGAATTTATCTTGGACAAACATGACGCGAGATTTTTTTTATATATGTATAGATAGATGCAGTAAACAGTATCAGTTTAAACCATTGAACATAAACATGTGCTAACATGTAATGAAAAAATAAGAAATCAATATTGATGTTGGGCACTTTTAGAAAATAATCCGTTTTACCAAAAAGTTTTGTTAACAAAAACAATCTGTAAGTATTTATAAAATGCTTTGCTGAGTGACTGACTGAGGTATCGACGTAGAGCCTTATCTACAAGATCCAGGAGTATGAAATTCGATACAGCCCCCATAGCACGGCCACCAAAACACGATATGATTAAGCGGTTAATTGCAGTGTACAGTTAAAATACAATACGTTTTTAATTTATACTAGCTTTTTTTTGGACTCCGTCCGCATGGAAGTCCTTTTTTATTGATTGATTACAATCCTCCCCCCCCCCTCCCCTTTTTACACCCTTAAGGAATGATTTTGGGGATAAAACTATACTTTATCCTTCTGAAAACTGCATTGAATAGGCAGGCCAGAAATGTTATGGCTTTCCGCGGCAACTTTCGCATTCGCATTTATAATCTATACATCTATACAAATAAATAAAATTGAAATTGAAGTGTCTGTTTGTAATGTCAAAATAACAAGTTTTTACTAAATGGGTATGAATGTATATCGGGTACCAATAACAAAAACACAATTTAAAAAAAATGTCTGTCTGTCTGTTTGTTCCCTCTAATCTCCGGAACGGCTGGACCGATTTTGACGGGACTCACTAATAGATAGCTAATTATATAAGGTATATAATAACATAAGCTACTTTTTATCAAGATCTTCCACGCGGACGAAGTCGCGGGCACAGCTAGTATTTAAATATAGTGGGGATAAGGATGACAGCGCGCCGCGATTAACCGCTATATCATATCGTGTTTTGGTGGTCATGCTATGGGGCAGGGATTGGTTGACTTATATTGGCGTCCACTAAGGAAGGATTTTCCAAAATTCAAGCTAAGTAATCCCCATCCATAAAATAAGGAAGGTAGTAACAGTGTTGAGTTTTATAAAAGCGAAACATAGTTTACGGGCATAGCTGATCCTATAAAAACTGTTCAACCCAGGATTGTGATTGATTGTTTTAAAGTTTTGAAGGTATTCCTATCCTCGAATTTGTTTCAACATCTAGTTCTATATGGCGAACTTAGAAAGCATTGGCTGATACTAAATGCATGGTAACTTAAGAATGATTTTTGGGATATTTGAGCATAACCACTTATATAACATTTTATCTTTACATTAGCCCTGGGCCAAGACAAGAAACTGGACTAGTCTTCTTTGTTTTGTTTGTTTGAAAATATATAAATTTTACATTTGTATCGAAAGTTTTATAAATAAAATATGTATGCAATTAAACTTGCTAAACATTTCTTTAGCAAGTGAAATAATTGTTTATTAAAATGTAGAATGATCTCTTTGTTTCAAAGCAGCTTCTATTATACCTATTACGCACTAAAGCACTAAGAATTTGCCTTTTTGTAAATTGATTTGTTTAAATTGCACCTAATGCTATACTATTAGTCATTAAATATTTCCAGCCCGCTTTCTTATTTCACCTACTCTAATTAATCGAAATTTCTACTATTTAATATACTTACACCCCTAGTAGACAAAATATGGTTGCTGTACAATGTATGATAATTATTTATACAATAACAAATTATACTGTTTATCTGAGATGAAAAAAAACAAAATTATTATTATATCATTAGCTGTTGCTTTTTAGCTATTATCTCTTTTATAGCTAGGCAAAGTCTACATATCTATAATTTGTTCTACATTATACATTGTAAAGAGGGTTAATCCAATTAAGTAAGTGCAATTAAAACAATTGCAAATCGTTATCAAAACAGTAAACATGACTTGTTTATCGATAATAGGTACTTATGTAATTTTACGTATGTATCTTTTCGATCCCACGAGCTCACGTAGGTGTAAATCAATCAGTGGGCCATAAGCCCACAACTAACGGCAACGTGTCTTGTGAAGTTACGTGAGTTACAAGTGTACAAGTAAACGTGCAACGGGCTCGCTACAGAGCTACATTATATTTAGTACATTTATTATCCAGTAGTTTTGTTCGGCCACGCCCGTCCCTATTAACCAGTAATGTTCGGCCACGCTCGTCCCTAAGGCTGTTCTTACACAGTGCTACGCAAATCTCCGACGCATCGGAGATTGTTATCTCCAAGTGGCTACTGCAATGCAAATTCACGTAAATGAAAGCAAAGTCAACAACGCGTACATGTGTACAAACCTTTATTATATTCAGTACATTTATTATCCAGCAGTTATGTTCGGCTTCGGCCACGCTCGCCCCTAAGGTCGTACGTACACAGTGCTACGCAAATCTCCGACGCCTGGAAATTGTAATCTCCAAGCAATTACTGCAATGCATATTGACATTAATGAACACAGTCAACAACGCCTACTTGTGTACAAACCTTCAATCTTATATTATACATATACTAGCTGTGCCCGCGGACTACGTTGCGCTTTAGTAAAGCTAAACAATCGAACATTTCTGGGAGAAGGCCACCCTTATCACCTAGGGGTATAAAAATAGTGTACGACCTATTCTGGCCTGTCAAATACATATACACAAAAAATGTCATAAAAATTGGTCAAGCCGTTCCAGAGGACTTCGATTACAATCCCTGTGACACGAGATTTTTATATATTAGCTTAAATATTAAAAATATGAACTTACCTACTTTTAGTAGGTAAGTACTTTAAAACAAATTTTTTCTAAAAGGAAATATCTAAAATGTTGACTGCCATGATTTTATGTATGAAAATAGGTGGCCGGCAGCAAAGGAATCCCTCCGATACTTGTGGGTGGTAATGAACTTTTAAGGGGCATTGAAAGTAAATAAGAAAATACTTTCCCATTAAATAATAGTCCAGTCCCGATTGATATAGTGTCATCTGTTTTAATTATTGATTCAGTGTCATCAATTTAAACAGCTTCTTGAACAGAAGCCAGTGTAATTTTAAATTGCTAATTCCTCTTGCCTGTATCTGATGTATTTTGTCGCTTACGTCGACAATTTCTAAACGTACTGATTGCATGCGGGCGCAGCGCATTCACGACTTTGGTGACATAATGTACAAGATGCTCCAGTACCCGTTAGAGATGATGTTTTTATGCTGCTCATTAGAGCCGCAAATCTCGCGCTGTGCGGAAAATTGTAGAAAATTGTATTGTTGTAACTTAGTAGTGTTTGATTTTATTTATTAATCTTCAGGAACGACACTAAGGAGGATGTGTTTGTTCACCAAACTGCGATCGCCCGCAACAACCCGCGCAAGGCTGTGCGCTCGGTCGGTGACGGAGAGGCGGTGGAGTTTGCCGTGGTCGCCGGGGAGAAAGGCAACGAAGCAGCCGGAGTAACTGGTCCCGGAGGCGAGCCGGTAAAGGGCTCGCCCTATGCAGCTGACAAGCGCCGCGGCTTCCAGCGTCAGTGAGTATTCGTTACTCGACTTCAATCAAGTTTTTATGGAATTGGATTTAACTTATAGTACCTACCTAGAAGCACTATCAGGCATTAGTTATTTTGTTTCAACTAATACCAATATAACACAAGCTTGTCATGATTACGAAATAGTTATCCAGAATAGTTTTTTTATGCATCAGGATAACTTAGATAATTAACAGAGAAAGTATGACATTCATTTTCATATTCTTCATTATCACTTTGCTTACACCTTATCATCGGTGTTACTGCAATACCACATAAGAAATTAAAATTTCATTAACTATGTTCATGGAGTGGTAATTATGAAAAAACTACATTTTGTTGTTTTTATATTTTATTTTTGTATTTTGCAGTATCACCGTCTTCATGCTTTCTGAGATGAATATAATGTTATTTCATATTTTGTTGCCCACCCACAATAATTATATAACTACTAGCTTCCGCTCGCGGCTTCGCCCGCGTTATTATTATTTTCCCGTAGGAATTTTATATTTTCCCGTGAAATAATTTTGTAGCCTATTATATAGAAGACTGTTATTTATATTTAGGAGCTCGATTAATAAATTTCATAGAAATTGGAGCAGATTTTAAATATTTTCCATAGAAACTTTCCAATAAACCATGAAACACGTGTTCAATGAAATGTTTTTGAGAGCATGAATCTCAAGTTTTATCAAAATCGTTGCTAATTAAAAAAAAATCCATACAAACTTGCAACCCCTATTTAATCCCTTCAGGATTAAAATTTTTTTTGATCCCTTAGTGTGCGTCTGCATTTTGAATTAAAACAAGTGTCCAAATTTCACGTTTCTACCATTAGCGGTTACGGCTGTGCGTGCGTCTATAGATGGGAACTTCTCCTTTTATATATAGAGATTACTGCACTAAATCATATCCTTAATATTTGCTATACATTGTTCTGACAAATTATACAAATGACAGTTTGTCTATAGAATGAAAATATTATTTGACACTGGCTGCTTCACAGGGTTACAACAATTTACAGTTAAGAAGTTCTAATAACTTTTGCTGTATGTAGTGCTAATTAAGGGTCTTGGTAGTGTGCTGAGACAGGTTGAATAATGAGTGAAATGTATTTATAGATGGTGATGATTCATTAAACAACTTTCTAAACACAAACAGGTGTTATACCAAATCAATATTGAAATTTGTGGATGGACACTTTGATATATTATTTTTATAAATATATAATTCTGCTAGTATAATGTAGGAAGCTATAACAGTTTGTTCTATTATATTTGGTGTACTCTGTGCCTTGCCTTATATTAATTTTTTATGTAATTATGCTTGGATCGTAGCGAGTGGAAAACTATCGTCTCTCTCTACCCCCGTGGAGATGAAGCGTGAGTATATGTAAAATTCATTTCAAACAAAAAGGCAAAAAGAAAACAATCTTGATATTCCTTTACTTCCTAATTAACCAATTAAGGGCTATACTTATTAGATGCCATATATATTTTGTTTCAAACGTAAAAATAAATAGTATTAATTTTATTCAGGTGTTATTATAAATACCTATAAAAACTGATGATACAAATACATTTCAAAAGCAAGCTTTTAGAAACTGATGATACAAAAGCAAGCTTTTATTTAAATGATTTAGAGTCATGTCACTTATTAATTATTATCCTTTACTACTCTTTAAGACCTTTCATTTGATACTTGTCAAGGGATTGAAAAGGATAATCTGCCATGTTGGATAGCCATTTTGAAATCAATATGTATTACTCTATAAATACAGGACTATAATATTTTAATCAGGGCTTAAATTTGAAATACATTATTTAGGGAGTATTATAACAGTACATTACGTTTTTCAACACTTGTGAGGAAAAATACCTAATAAACTGAATTTTTTTATTAACTTACAAATCATTGTTAATTAGTAGACAAACTAAATAGGTAATGGTATGAAAATAATCATTTGAAAAATCATCTAGTTCGTTGATGTCTTTTGTATTACTTTTAGCTTTTAAAAAAATATAGTACTTTACTGGCGCGGCCGGCAAGTGCAGCATTGCCGGTCTCTGTGGTGCGTGCCTCGGCTATAACACACACGTGTTTTATGAGCTGATTTATGTATCTAAAGGTGTAATTAGATCCACTTTATGAGCAAGTGTGTTGAAAAGGTCTGTAATTTTAAGCATGTTAAGCATTTTCGAATTTGTGTGAAGGAGGAGTGGACATTCGTCAAAGTTTCAAGTTGAGAATTCCTATTAGCCAGGATGATTCATTGCAATAAATATCAATTTTCTCAAACATGCTCGGAAATGTAGGCATTATTGTAGTAAAAAGAAGACACGAAGTTTGTAATTCTTGGCTCATGCATTACTTTACCGGCCTAGGCCAGGAAAGTAAGTATGAAAATTCCTTTCTGGCCGCTGCTCAAATGTTTTTTAATTTATCTATAACTTGAATTATGTAACTTGTCATACAGCCAATTACTACCACATTATAAATAATATAATAAGTAAAAAAAAAATTGTTTACTTAAACGGTTTTATTGAAAGTAAAGATAATAATAATTTTACATAATTGAATTGTCATCGGAAACAAAGATGTAGGTATGTCAAACTGGCAAGTAAATCAAATTTAACTTGCAAGATTTGACCCAAACAAACAGGGCAAGCTAAATAAAACCGTTTAAAAATGCACTCTTCGAGCATATATTTAAATATGAATATGACAATTTTATTAAAATGTTGGTATAAAATCACACGAAAATATGCTTAGTTTTCGTTGCGAGAGAAAAAAGACATAATCTACAGTATTATAACGTTTTGCGTAAAATATGACTGGGCTGTATGGGCTTTGTTTTCTTTGCACTAGGTACTTGAAATTGAAAAAGTATTAGTATTACTAAATGCTAGGCTACTGTAATTAAATAATTTATTGCTTTATTCGTTCTTTTATTCATATTACACTCATTTGTTTCCAGTATTGCGTGTTTCAATATTTTCCTGACAATTATTGAGAAAAGCACTATTTTATACATACCTCGGCGAGAATGGGACTGCCGGACTCGTAATTATTGTCAAGGCCGAGCGTAAGCGAGGCCTTGAAAGCTCTACTCGTCCGGCAATCCTAACTTCCCGACCTCTGCAGTAATGTACTATTATTATTCTTCCGCACTGCAATCTGAAGTCTTCCAGTGCACTTAGTATTTTACCGGTTGTAATATAACCCTGTATTTTGAGTATTATTTTGTCACCATGGCTAAAAGTGCATGTAAAATTACACCCTGTTAATTTAACAGAGTCCTATTTGGTTATAGCAATAATATTGCATGTCTTTTAGAGGAAATATTAACGCTAAAAATAAAACAGTAATAAATAACCATCTTCAAGTTACAAATAGTAATTTAACATGAGTAACTAACTGTAACAGCTCAATTTATTTTATATAGTATAAGCAACAATATTTCAATAAAAAGTAGTGCCAGGATATTTACCAAATAGTCCTGTGAAAGGAATGAGGTTTACATGGCAAGATAAATAAAAGCTTGTTCAAAGACAAAAAGTAGTAGTTTTTGATGCCAAGGTGCGGATTGTATGTAATTTTACATAAGTCCTGTCCTGAGATCCCACAAACCGATGTAACTAATAGTTCTCATTTATACACATGTGCTGTGCACATACTCATTTATCTGGTCATTCATAATAACTCATCGAAATAAGGCTCGGGAATATATACTCATTCAGGTTGGATGTAGCTTTTGACAAACAGCTCAGTAAAACAATTAAAATTTTCCGCACAACATGTAGCTACAAAAAGTACCACTTTGAGTTGTTGTATTGTAAAAGATTGTTTGCATTTTGGGCCTTTTTGATTGAAATGGAGTACACGTACCTAGCCTATGTACGTACGATTTGATTGATTTTTGTTTGGTGAATGTCCAGATACTACAACCGTCCAGGCGGGCGCGGCGGCGAGGGTGCTCCACGCCGGGGCCGCGTCGGGCGCCGGCCCCCGCCCGGCCAGGGGGCGCAGGGCGACGACGGCCAGGAGGGCGCCGCGCCACCCCAGCGCAGGTACGGTACATAGTAGGTAACCTTTTGTTACTTATTAACCATAATTCCACCCCTAATTTCCCTTTCTCACACCTATGTTTAAGTTGTCGATTCAAAAAATGGTGCCTACTAAGCAAACCAAGTATGTGTACGGCTCTTACGATATTACAATTTATTGTCACAAGAAAAAAATGTGTTCCGCTAGAATCCGAGTAAAATTTTTATACTGTCAGTTGATTGTATCTGCAAATATAAATTAGTTTATTAATTTTTATTTCAATAAGTAATAAAGAAAATTAAATGGATAAATATAAACCTAAGCCTGAACTAGGATTGACCTGTTTCTGGCAAAAAATGTAAAATAAGCTACAACAATGCACTCCCCGTGCAATTGAGATACAATTTGTCCTTTTAGTTTAACTGAATTACACACAATCGAGAGAAAGAAGAACGTGGAAAGAACAAAGGCAAATTTTTAACTCAGTATTTTTGAAGTGTCTTTAGATGTGGTTTTTTTTCATATCAGAGCCGAAGGGCGATTAAAATGTTAAAAAAAAAATTGCCGACAATCCAAACCCGTTTTGATTATACATATACGATTTTAAGCAGATACGCATGCTGCGTCAACTTAAATGCAGGTGTGTGTTGCCCCGCTCCGCTTAGATTTTAAGTAAACAATGAAATCTCATTTAACACTTAAATAACAATCTAATGAGTTCGCAGCTAATGCCAGTTTGAATTTTTCCATCGTAACGTTAGTAACAGCAATAACAGTAGTGTGCGACCGAGTGGATGTGTTCAATTACATGAGCGCGATCGGTTGCAGCTACTTCCGCCGCAACTTCCGCGGCGGTAGGCGCGGGGGCGGGCCGGGCCCGATGAACCGCGGCGGCTACCGCATGCGCCGCAGCCAGGGGCAGGCCGGCGGGCCGGGGCAGGGCGGGCAGGGGCAGGCCGCGGGCCAGCCGCAGCCGCCGCGCCAGAACGGCGAGGGCGAGGCGCCGGCCGCCGCGGGCGAGCCGCAGCCGGCCAAGCCCAAGCCCGGCGGCAAGCCGGCCGGCACCACCATCGACACCACCACCAACGAGAGCCAGGCCTAAACACCTAGCGCCCCGCGTGCGTGTGGCACACCGTATAGTAGTGAATGTTATTCTAGCCGTGCCACACATCCATCACAATTTAAATAAATGTCTTGTCTGTACAACTGATGAGTGTTCTGTCTCCGTGTCTCGGACGTTGGTTGAAGATCTTTGTAATTTTAACATCTGTTATTTTGTCTGTCTTGATGAATTCTGTATTCGACGGGAGCTACATATGGAACTGCGGAGGTATCATGGATCAAAGATGTGATATTTTTAATTATTATAAAGTTAATATATTATTATATTGTTTGTACATTCAATATTTTGGTTGTATACCATTAGATTGTCTTAAAAACAGATTAAATATCAAAATTTCGGTATACAAATATGTGGATCAAAATTCGCGTTGGATGTCGCGATATATTGTGCAATTATATACACATTATATTGTAGATAAAATTGAGAAATGATACGCAGGTTCCAATGCCCCAAACCAAGAGGTATTTTTTTTTGTAAAGAAATTACAGATATTTCCTTTTTTTTCGAATAATATACAAAATGTGTATAAACACTATATAGCCAAGATTACATTTTTTGCATTACATAAGTTTACTTCTTAGTTTTAATTTAAACACTCTCAGAAAATAAATTTCTTTCTACCTGTGTGAATTATTGTTTATTTTCTAAACCTCTCAGTCTAGGGTCCATATAGGTGTGGTTCTCCAGTCGCGGTCTGCTCGAGAAAGGTGGACATAAACCGAAACTACGCGGATCGAGCAGACAACCCATCCAATGGTAAGCGGTAACCGCCGCCCATGGACTATGCCAATATCAGGGATATATGCCAAGCTGCTGCCTCTCCTAGGACTGGCCGGCCTGGGCCTCTATTTTTGAATCATTCGTCCGGCATCGAGCGCTCTTCAAGCGTCATCTGTGCACGATTCCTATTGGTTTTCGATTCCCTTGCAATGAAAATCAATAGAACATTACGACAAGGATCAATATTGTTTCGATTTTCGTCGAAAACGAAACGAAAATAAGTAGAAATCGAACACCGGCGAGCACTCGATGCCGGAAGGATGATTCAAAAATAGGGCCCCTGGCCACATTCGATTTCCGTATTCGTTTTCCGAATGCATGGTGTGGCTGACCCCAGCTGAGCCACAAAAGAAAACTGGAAAAAACGTTACACGAATGATTTATGTATCAAAAAATTCCTCTATTAGGAAATTAATTCCTCTAAGTGTTAATAGCAATAAAAATTAGTCTAATCTGCAATGGCCAAATTAAGAAATTCGCAATTTAATTTCGGCAGACTTGTAAGTTGCTTTGTAAACGCACCATATTAGGGGTACGTTTGAAAACGAGTAATATTTACTCGGGGTAGAATGAATTTCACCCGATAGCGTTCAAGAACCACCCGACTGAAACCATGAAGTTATAGATAAAGATGGAGACCACACCTTGAATACCTATTTGAGGCAATACCTCAGTATCGCTATCTCACTCTCTGTGGGCTAACCTTCTCTTTCAAATAGGGTAACCTTTGTTTTATTTTTTCAGGACATCGCTATACTTTAATCGGGAATTATTTATAGCTGTATAAATGTTGCATATCAATATTCTTTAATTTCTACACTGAAACCGTTAGGTCAAACTTTGCTGCTCACACTGTCCTGCACAGAATCGTGCACACTTTTGAAGAGAGATTCAGCGACGTCTATATTTTCTTTTTAAAACGAAACCAATATACCTATCTCACATGTAATGCGGAGACTGCCTCAATTTTGTGAATCATCCCAGTAAACAGAGCATCACACTCAACACACACACACTAAATAATACACATCCCACACATCCACCGGATCGAAATATATTTTTTTTTACTTTTTTTAACATTTTATTAATTAAAATAAATCCTTGTATCCGTTAACGCTACATACAACAGATAAATAAATAAAATAAATCCTTGTATCCGTTTACGCTATTCGTAATTACGATTTAACCGTACAGATTCTGTATGATGAAATTTTGATTATCATGACCACCCCTGCGGTCCGTAAAACGATAAAAGTGATAATATCGCGAATCCGACCAAAGTCACAACATAACCTACTGATTCAATAGCCCTTATATTTAGTGACTATTTAATTTGGTCGGATTCGCGATATTATCGCTTTTAGCGATTTACGGACCGCGGCCCACGTCGTCACGTCGACGTATAATGTATAGGTTAATTGTCGTCTCAGCAGTCACCACTGATAGATTTAAGCCTCCCAAAATGAATCAGGGAAATTTCCAATCAACATCGGAATTGATTATTAAACTATTAAGTAGTTTAAATTAAACTATTAATATAAGTATTTAATTTAACTATTAATAAGATTAAAAAGACTTCAAATAAAAATACATAAAAAATTTGGATCACTTTAAAAACATCTGTTTAAGAAAGTATATTACGACTATATGGGACAAAATTCGGGGAATGATGATGTGCAAAAAAAAACATTTTAAAATCAATATCATTTATTATAATGTTGATATTATATTACACAGCTCTGTGTAATTTCTGTCTATTTCCACGTAATTTATGAATATATTTTCTGTCTTCCTCTTTAAGTGAGCTCGTATACGCATATTAAAAGAAAGATTTAGTTAATCGCTTAACTATCGTAGTTTCATGCAAATCAGTACAAAATATTGAGTCCGTGACCGAGTGGTTAAACATTTGCTGAAGCATAGGCGTAAAATGTTGTGATACCACATTAATTAACTTGTTAAGGTTGCTTATGTCTTCCAGGATATTACGACATTGTATTTTACTTGCTGGACCTTCCAAATCGCAACTAGCACGTTTCAGTCTTGTATCCTTAAACGGACATTCACTTTTGTAAATGCCAGAACTGGTGCTTGGAACAGCAACATCAGTTATTTGGAACATTTACTCTTTATGTAAGGCACTTGTTGTCTGAAAATTAATAATAATGTTAACATTATGATGAAAACATATTATAATGTTGCATTTTTGTCATATATTTAAAATACTTAAATTCTAAACATGTAATATAAATCATTCATCAATGGGATGATATGCAATTCTAATTACAAACTGAATTATATATCCAGATGGGAGTGGCACATGATAAAAATTCACAATAAAGTATTATTTTCTATACTAAGTATTTAAAATGTATGCATACATAAAAAATATATAGGCCAGAAATTTGATACTAAATGTATTACTAACCAATCATTCACAAATATACTTATTGTTTATTAAAAATCTTTACCTTTAATGGAGATATTGTATGCCTTAAAGAAGGAACTGCTGTTTGTTTTAAGCGCCCTGTTGTAGTGTCATAATTAGATTCATTAAAATGTAAATTGCAAATCCTCACTTCCATTTTTGTCCATCTAATTTTGTCTTCAGTGTTATAATTGATAGCCACAATTTTCTCCGGGTACTGTCTTTAGGAAATCTAAAAAGGAAAAATATTGTTAACAATTACATAACTGTATAAAAAAACTAAAATGTATAGATAACAAAGAATAAGAGATTATATTAAGAGTATGTGTACATAACGAGTAAGAATCATAATCATGAAATGTATGCATTGCACATCTCGTACAAAATCTTGTATCAAAGAAAGTCTCAGATACATTTACATTTTGGTCGTTCTACATCAAAACGACTGTTTGTAAACAAACAAAATCACGTTACACAAATTCAATGAAATTCAACGTATATCTATATGATCTTGACTTATCAATCATTTACTAATATTTTGTTGGAAGCACCAACGACTATTTTTGGAAGATCGAACAAAACTATGATTCTTAATTACAATGATTCAATTTAAAAAATCACGGTTTAAAAATCTATGCGTGAAATTTTATATCACCTCCTGGACACCACGCACTATCACTACACAAGATTGCACCATTTTTCAATATCAATCAACGATGATTAGCGTAACGATAGCGAAAAATCTTGAACAAAGTCGTGAACTGCAAAGTAAACAACCGCCTTATTGAGCCGATTTATATTGACATAACAGCGCCAATGTTGCCATATCGTCGGTCGGATTCATTACCAGAATATTTCCAAATTACGTGTTTTGAGCACGTTTTGAGATAACTATGAAGAATGGTAAGGAATTAAATATTTTTTTCCAAATCATCAACGGTACAACTTAAATTTTAGTTCTAACTGACAGAAAACTATTAATTCCAATAAAGAAAACAAAAATTTTGTATTCTTTTCGTTTTCAGTATCAATTTATTTTGAAATGTTCCGCGCTGCGACACTAAATTCTAAAGTGCATCCGGGCTTTAATAATGAAATATTTCTCAAAGTTCCAGTATGACTCTGAAATTCTATACCTAAAATATTTCTGAATTGATTGTATTTTTATTTCATTACTGGTTTATTTAGAAATATTCCAATTAACTACATCTTAGATTTTCATAAATTATTTAATTTAATAATTAGAATATTTCACAAAATTGCTGATAACTCAAAAACTACACATGACATCCTAAATCTTAGTTACACACAATAAACTTAAACTAGAATATAATCTTCATATTATTTAGTAAATAAAAAAAACACAAAATGATCTCAAGCACAGATAAGAGAATACAAGTCTCAAGATAAAGTAAAATAAGATTTGAATATTGTCAAAAACTTAAAACCTCAATTACTCAGAACATGTGATTTTGAAATGTTCCATTAGGCACCTACTGTTTCCGACCGACGATATTACCAAGTCTGCAGGATATGTAATAATAATTCATTGACTCATTTATAAATTCATCATCTAATGTAACTTTGTATTTGAAATCGGTAATTGTAGCTGAAAAATTTTAATAAATATAAACTATTTGATTGAGCCCACAATCTAATGATTGTGGGCTAGTGTTACCTTTTTTAATGTTTTTACTGGGAGATTTAAATAAAGAAGTAGCAATACCGACCACACACTAAAAAGAGAGGTCAGACCACAGAGAACGAGATCGAGATATGTAGGTATTTGATTCAAGCTGTTGTGTGAAATGTGGTCTCCATCTTTAACTATAACTTCATGACTGAAACCGAGGGTAACCGCCTAATTACTCCGCTCGTATTTCTGAACGCATTAGTGAAGAGTAATTTTCGCCGTGTTTTCGCCTGACAGGAGTGAATTTCTCACGGCCCCCAGGGCTGCGTTCGAAAACATCCTCGGAGTGCACTCCGTCACCCGAAGTCTGTCCAAGAACATTTCGGGTGCACTTGGAGTGGAGTGTCCGAGAACGCTACGGAGTGCACTCGATCGAGTAGAATCTCACGTCTATTCCCACTAGTTCAGTTGTTCAGTTCAGCTGACTGGACTCTCACCCGCTTTATATAGCAAGTTGCAATTTCACTCGATTGGTTTTGGCGGGAAATTGTGTAGATTTTAAAGTTTATGATTGTGATTACAAAGATTTCATACTCGCACACAATTTGTGCATCTCGGAGAGCGAGGATGCGCTTCGTAACGTCCACAATAAGTTAATTTTAGATGACAAAGACTATACATATACGTAGGTATCGTGACATGATTGTAAAATAGACCTTCATTTCTGCTGAAGTCAGGTTAGGCCGCGATTTTATTGAATTCATATTCTGTTGGTTTTATCATTTTCGTAGATGAAACAGAGGAATGTAATCCATGCATATTGTGTGGTTGACCCCAGCCGGGCCACAAAAAAACTGAAAAATAGATTGTTTGAGTGTGTCACTATAATGTCTAGAGTTTGTCAGTTTGTCGGCAAGTTTCAAAGTTTGTCGACAAACTCTAGACATTATAACGACATACTCAAACAATCTATTTGTCACAGTTTTTTTTGTGGCCCGGCTGGGGTCAGCCACACCATGCATATAGCGAACGGACGCGCCGATGAATTATATATTTTCTTATTTTTGTATATTTGAATAAGTAAACAAAGCAGCCAACATCCGTGCCGTTCGAAAACAACCAACACTCCGACCACCTTAACCGAGCTACGTTCCAAAACATCATCCGAGTGCACTCGGTCACCCGAAGTATGTCCTAAAACATTTCGGGTGTACTCGAGAGTGTTGGAGTGGCGTGTCCTAAAACGCTACGGAGTGCACTCGATCGAGTAGAATCTCACCCGCATAATATAGCAAGGTGTAATTTCACTCGATTGGATTTGGCGGGAAATTGTTTGGATTTTAAAGTTGTGTGTGATTGTGATTACAAAGATTTCATAATCACACACAATTTGTGCATCTTGGAGAGCGAGGATGCGCTTCGTAACGTCGACAATAAGTTAATTTTAAATTCCAAAGACTATAGGTATCGTAAGTGACACGATTGTAAAATTGGCCTTCATTTCCGCTGAAGCTAGGTTAGGCCGCGATTTAACAGAATTCATATTCTGTTGGTTTTAGCATTTTCGGAGATGAAACAGAGGAATGTAATCCATGCATTAAAGCGAACGGACGCGCCGATGAATTATATATTTTCTTATTTTGTTATATTTGGTTATGTAAACAAAGCAGACAACACTCTTGCCGTTCTAAAACAACCAACACTCCGACCACCCTAACCGGCCACTCTCCCCCCACCACCGACTTACTCCGGGTGATGTTTTCGAACGCAGAGGCGCGTTCAGCGCCTTCGCGCGAAGTACAACTTTTCGCTCTAACCCCGTTCAATGCCTTCGAGCGTGACAACCGGGTGAAACAACCGGCCCGTTCAAGACCTTAGAGTGTCGGCGCAAGTTACAACCGAACAACCATCGAATTTGATGGTTGTAAAACGCTCTGACGTTTATGACTGAAATACTCTTACGTGATTGGATGATATTGGCGGCCATATTCTATAATGTCATCTACTAGAAAGAGAGAGAAATAAAAAATCATGTGAAAGAGGGAGATAAAAGATTTGGTTGCTGCAATCCGTTCAACGCCTTTGAGCGAGTTAAAAAACAACCGGACAACTACACCCAGAGGCTCTGAACGCGCCTCTGCCCAGTCAGCGTTTTTTATCTGACATTGACAGTTGACTGTTCTGTGATCTGTGGCTACTGATTTCGTTTTTAAGTCGAAGTTAAAGTTTATAAATGTTAAGTAAAGCTTCGTGTAGTTGTAAAATAAAGCAAGTTCGCGTTGCAAAACACAAGTCTTCTTTTCTTTTTAACTGACAGAACCCGTTTGAAAACTCGTTAAGTGCGAAAATCACTCGCTAACGTTTGAAAACTAGTAAAACTTCTCTTTCTCCTCACGAAAACGTCACGGGTTTTGGAACGGCCCCTAAGTTAAGTTTTTCGTGGTAAAATCTTAGGGTAAAATAAAAATAACCGCTAATGAAACGCAGAGATGCTAGTTTCTCTTGCTGGTTGTCATGCGTTTCATTAAGCATTTTTAACACGAAATGCTAGCATCAAATACGTCCCATGCTAATAGATGGGTCCTCTGATATCACTTTTTGACAGCTTTTAAATTTTACATTTGGAATCTTTTTTTCATGAATCAAAGAGGATTTTAAGTGGATTTAAAAAAATTATTAAAGGGCAAGTATTTATAGTATTAGCCAATTCTGATTTATATTATTAGGCTGGACTAAGTAGGTGAGGTGTCAAAACTCAGCACAAAAATCAGTACCTTCCGTTTCGTTTGTAACAATATTAGCGCCGCTAGAAATGTCAACATTACCTAAAAGAAAAGAAACGCAAAACGAGGCTAACATCAGATGTTAGCCTCAGAAAGTGGCAGTGCTTATCTGGAACGCAGGGTATATAAGTACTATAGGCGCGTTCCAGATAAGAACGGATTTGCAACATTTTCAACATTTTTAGCATCATTGCGTTTCATTAGCCTTTTTGGTGTTAACTTTTCGTGCTGGTTTCGTGTGTTCCATTTAAACATTTTTGCCACGGAAAGTTAAGCATTAAATACCCATGCTAATAGACGGGTCCACTGATACTACTTTTGACAGCTTTCAAATTTGACATTTGGTATCTTCTTTTCATGAAAGGATTTTTAGCGGATTTTAAAAAATATTGTAATTATTTAGATTATTAGCAGATTCTGTTTTATATTATTAGAAATTTTAAGTGACTGGACTAAGTAGGTGAGGTGTCAAAATTCAGCACGAAAAATCAGTTCATACCGTTTCATTTGTGACAATTAGCGCGGCTAAAAATGTCAACATTTCTTATAAGAAACGCAAAACGAGGCTAACATTTGAAACAAACTATTGTGTCGTGACGCGTCAGAAGCGTATCGGTTTCATATACATTTTATATGGCTAGAAAAGTAGAAACACATTAGCGCCACGACACATACAACGCACTGTAATAATGTGTTTCCAGCCTTAATAAATGTAGGGCAGATGCTCCGGCTTTGGCCACCGACCCCTTTTTGGCCATTTTGGACTTCAGAGCGATGTGATTAAGGCATAGACAGTTGTATTACTTTATGCTATATGGTTTTTAAAGTATTGAAATTTAGCAACACTTTTACCGGTGACAGTTGGAAATGTGTGATATTTCACTTTGATGTAATAAGCTATTTTTGTAGACGGACGTGAATTTTTGATTAATCTTAGCGAAAACAATAGGGCGAGCGGGTGAGTAATCAGTTGTAATTTTCGGAATCTTTATTTATTTTTTATTTATTTATTTATTTTATTTATATTTGGGAAACATACAATATTTGATATCTTAAATATAACAATAAAATACTGGTACATAGATCAGTGAAGTTTCCACTATTAAGTAACAAATACTATTTATATTAATTTAAAAAACTACCAAATAATAAAAACAATGGCACTGTGTGTGATAAGCAATTAGAATTTGTTAGACATACAAATTCTACAAACTACTAGACATACAAATTAAACACAATAAAAGGCTAAGCAATCGATGAATTACTATCGACAGCCCTTAACTTATTTTTAAAACAACCGAGTTTTTCATAAAATATGTCTATTTGAAGATACATTTTATTATGTCGCTGACATGCACGATATAAAAAGACATTATTCATATAATTCGAACTACACGGGGGCACATGAAACACTTCCTTCTTACGTGAAGCTAACCTTGAACACTTTAAATGTATACTATTCAGGAGGAAAGAACAATCCACAAGATTATTTATGATCTTGTAAAGAAACACCTGGTCTCTCTCGTGTTGGCGAGTGACTAAAGGAGATATTTTATCGAGATAACACCCGCCACAGCCCCATTTAAAACGCATGTGCTTTAAGAATTTGTTTTGTAGTCGCTCTATACTATTAATATATATTTTATATTGAGGGTTCCAGACAATAGACGCATATTCAAGAACAGATCGCACGAATGAGTTATAAAGAAGGATAAGAGTTGAACTACGTTTAAACTCTTTACCGACTCGCATTATAAATCCCAACATTTTATATGCCTTTGAAGTGATCGCGTCGAGATGATATGAGAATGTTAGTTTATCGTCGAGTAAAACGCCCAAGTCTTTAATTAAGGATACCCTTTTTAATATGCTGTTACTTAATATATACTCATAAAATATGGGCTTGGCTTTTCTAGTAAATGTTATGACATTACATTTGTTAATATTTAGTTGTAAATGGTTTTTATCACAATAAACTGATAGGCTTTCAAGATCGCCCTGTAGCGATACACAGTCTTGAATAGATTTGATCGTTTTAAAAATCTTAATGTCATCCGCATAAAGCAACACTTTAGACTCTTGAAAATAATTCACAATGTCGTTTATAAACAAATTAAATAATAGGGGACCGAGATGGGAGCCCTGAGGAACACCCGATGTAACAGGGACAAAGGTAGAACAAAACCCCTTAACACTGACAGCCTGACTACGATCCCTCAGATACGACTCAAGCCAACGCAGGAGATCGCCATGTATACCAACCATGCCTAGTTTTATTATTAATATGTTATGAGAAATTTTATCAAAAGCTTTGGAATAGTCGGTATACACGACGTCCACCTGACCGCCACCATCCATCGCCTCAGCAACCCGATGTGTAAACTCGCATAAATTTGTTTCTGTCGATCTACCACCAATAAAACCATGTTGCTGTTCCACTATGACGGGTTTAAGAATCGGATAAATTTTATCATAAACAATTTTTTCAAAGAGCTTAGGAATTACATTTAATTTAGATATAGGCCTATAATTTTGTATATTGTGTTTATCCCCCGATTTGAGAATTGGTACGACGAGGCACTGCTTCCATTTCAATGGCAAACAGCCGGTTCCGAAAGATAATTTAAATAACAAAAACAATGGCAAAGCGAGGCTTTTGCAACAAAATCTTAAAAATAACGGAGGGATTCCATCAGGCCCAGCACCCTTATCAATATCCGAACTTTTCAAATATTTGACAACATCATCAAAAGACAAGTTAACGGAACCAACTGATACAACCTTACTATATTTACAATTATCTACCGAAAAATTAGGTGTTTTGTCTTGTGTCTCACTCTCAAAGGCAGCCCGAAAGTAATCGTTAAATAAATTACATATCTCGAACCCGTTCACAGAACTTTGATCGCTATAATACATCACATCAGGTAAGTCAGCGACAGCTTTTTTGGATTTTATAAAAGCCCAAAATGACTTGCAACTACGTCTAATGTTATCTTCGGAGTAAGAGATGTACTTGTCATAACATTTCTTCTGTACACGCTTTTCACGATCGCGTAACAACCGAAACGTATTGTAGTCACCACTCCTACCATATATTTTCCATTTTTTGTGATACTTAAGCTTTTCCTTCACAATTTTTATTAATGCTCTTGAATACCACGATGGATATCGCATACCAAAGCTATTCTTGGTTGGAACGTACTTTGCGATTATATTACTTATAAGTTCGTAGAATTTAGAAGATGCAGTTTCAATGTTATCGGTATTCAAAACATTGATCCAGTCAATTCGAGCAATTTCGTCGTTAATAACTCCATAGTCAGCCCTACGGAACATAGGAACAAATCGAGCGGGAGCACGCAGTGAGCGAGCAAGGGCTACTCGAGTCAAGATACACAAGGCCGGATGATGAGAGTCCTCGGGCACCAAAGGTTCAATGCTGTGATTGACCCTACACATGACGCTCCCAATAACCAAGTCGAGCTGTCTGCCATTGACATTCGGGACTAAATTATATTGGGTAAAATTTGTAAAATTGAGAAAGTCGTTTACCAACTTTATTAAATTGTCACTGTCATTAAAATTAACAATATTGTTGCAGTTTAGCGAAGGGTCTGACCACATGGCAGCAGAGATGTTGAAATCTCCTGTTATTATGTAGGTATAATTAGGGAAATCAGTATATGCATCAGAGATGGAATTTAAAAAAATATCAATATTATCAGAATGCTGCCGACAATGAGGGAAATAGCAACAGATTACATTCAGTTGATTTAAACCTTTAAGACCAAGTGTAACTTCTATTACATCAGAAGACGCATCCGGGAAACACATAGTCCTAGACGAGTGCACAGAGAGTTCACGGCGCACGGCTATAAGAACCCCTCCACCCATCTTGTCACCTCTACCTGCATAATCGCGATCACAACGATAAACGTTGTAACGATTGTCGAACAACTCTGAATCATAAATTCCCGGGAGCAACCATGTTTCGGATAAACAAATTATATCGTAATCAACAGACATCAAATTCCGAAAAAAAGTGTTGGTTTTTGTCCGCAACCCACGCACGTTTTGGTAATAAATAGAGAGGTCTGTTTGATTTTAATAAATAGAGAGTTTTGGATGTTTATGTTAATATTACATAAGAAACATATTGTCTCAATAGAAGTAAAGTTATTTTACCGCCACGCTTTTAAAAAGCGAGGTTATGCGTAGGTGGCCACTAATGGTACCTAAATTATAAAATTCACCATCTTTGGCCGCACAGCTGGCCAAAAGGTGGTGCACATAGGAACCCCAATTGTGGCCACATATTTTTGTTATTGACTTTTTAATGTGTGTTTTGATAGTTTTTGCTATTTTCAGAAAAACAAAATGTTCAGGCTTTCGAAGAAAAACAAAGCAGATGATGTAAAAGAAAATTATTACAAAGTATAAAACTATTACAAAGGTAAAGATGTTAGTACGATGTGATGAGTCAAACTAATTCCAAAGATATTTAGTAAAAATATCAGAGTATTCTTAGATGTTAAGAGATATTCTTATAGGTTAAGTAGAACTATAATAACTACAACTAAAGTTCTTTTCAACTTATAATTAAATAAATATCTTAAATAAATAAAAAAATTGCAAAACAAAACTAATATCAAAGATTGGTAGGCACTTACCTCAATGTTGATCTCTTTAATTTGTAAGTTGCAATTCAGTAGTAGGTATTTCTACATTGATAAAAACATTGACTGTTATTTTTAGTAACTGAATAATAAATTCTAGAATATTATGAATATATTTGTGTTTTATTTTTTGATGGCCAGAATTGGCACGGAATGAGGCCATAAATGGGGTAAATTTGGCCACAAGTGGCACAAAGTGTAATTTTTTTCTTTTTAAAATTTTTAGGTATGTAGGTATTTAAATTTCTAAAAAAAATGTTTTACTTAGAAAGAACAACATATTTTTGATTACTTTTTGAAACAATTAAGTAAGTATGTCCTTAACAAAAACTATAGATTATGAAGGCATCAAAGTGGACAAATCTCTTAAAATGGCCAAAACCGGGTCATCTGCCCTATGCAACCGATACGCTTCAGACGTGTCACAACACACCACGACACAATAGTTTGTTTCTACCTTTATATCAGATGTAAGCCTCAGAAAGTAGCAGTGCTTATCTGGAACGCAGGGATAATACTTTTGATGAAACCACTGGTCGACATTGGACAAAGTCTATTAACCGGGGGGGACAATCTAAGAAAAAATCTATCGCGATTGCTTACAATTCGACAGTCACAGCCCATCCATTACTCCTTTATAAAAGGAAGTCGGTACAGAGTTTTATGTTCACGGCGCAATGGCTGTCAAATTATAAGCGATTGTGATAGATTTTTTCTTAGACAATAACCGGCTGTTTCCTCGTGGTCCTACTAATTTCTCCTACTTACTAGTAGGACCACGAGGAAGACTAGTTCCTCGTGGTCCAACTGCAGATAATAATCCCCTACTAGTAGGTCCACGAGGATGCCTATCGCTCTTTGCTTGAATACTGGATATCCGATTTTAGAGTTTGTGTTACTAGAAGTGTTTTATTTTTGAGTACCGTGTGACTATTCGGACCTGGATCCCTATAGAAATCGATTGCTATTCGGACTCGATAGAAGCGTTATCGAAAAACAACGTAAAATATAAAACTGTTGGCACGCACGGTAATAGTATAATACAGTATGTGGACTCGGCCCCTCTTTGCAATTTTATACCTACGGCCGCTCGGCATCGCTTATGGTGCGTGGCCCGCGATAGGGCTGCTCGCTTACCGACCGTGCGCTCCGTTTGACCACGGGGGGCTAAAAAGGCCGAGATGCGCAATATTGCTGAAAGCAATTCATTTCCAGAATTCCTGGCAGATCCTTAGCAATTCCTCTAATTTTCGTAAAATGGTCATATAATTAAGCAGAATTGCATCAATTCAATTCATTAGGAGATTCATATTTGCCCTGCGTTCCAGATAAAGCACTGCTACTTTCCGAGGCTAACATCTGATGTTAACCTCGTTTTGCGTTTCTTTTAAGAAATGTTGACATTTTTAGCCGCGCTAATTGTTACAAATGAAACGCAAAGTACTGATTTTTCGTGCTGAATTTTGACACCTCACTTACTTAGTCCAGCCACTTAAAATTTTTTATAATATAAATCATAATTGGCTAATATTATAAATATCTTTCAATTTTTTTCTTTAATCCACTGAAAATCCTTTTTGATTCATGAAAAAAAGATTCCAAATGTCAAATTTGAAAGCTGTCAAAAAGTGGTATCAGAGGACCCATCTATTAGCATGGGTATTTGATGCTAGCATTTCGTGTTAAAAATGCTTAAATGAAACGCATGACAACCAGCAAGAAAAACTAGCATCACCGGCTAATGAAACGCAGAAATGCTAAAAATGTTGGTATTTATGGCTAAAAATGCTTATCTGGAACGGGCCGTTTGTGGTTATGTTACCACATGCAAATAAAAAAAAACCGTACTTTATCGAAATGTACCGGTTTAAATTTTTATAGCTCTTTCATTATTATAAGAGGTAAATACCGTAGAATTAAATAATAGTTTGTTGTTAATCAATGAAAGTAGCCAATAATCATTGAAATTCTTACATTATAAACTAAAAAATTAAATGTTAAAAAATTTTCACAAAACAATTTATGGCTGGCAACAAGTTATATGTCATAATGTCACGTGATCACGTCATCCCATAAAAAATTATAAATAGGTATGTTTTCTGTGGTTATAATTTTCTTGAAGATGAAACTTTTTTGTAATTTGTGCTTATCTTTGGAAGTAAACACTAGTTTTAAATAAATCAGTCTCGGTTTTGGAGTGGCACTTTTTTAGTTTAACAAATTCAGTTTTTTGCGATTGACATGGAAACTAAAATCCACTTAGTTAATGATTTGTGCACGGAGGGGCTATACGAATATTATATCGTGGATTTTATGTTGGTGTTCACATCAAGTTGATAAACAAAGCTGTGCTAGTAAAAGGTTTTACAATTTTATATTACATCGATCAAGTTCGATCAAAGTAAGTGCCATATTGTTTACTTAGTTTCATGAACATCATCTCTATGCTACATTATTTTAAATTAAACAATATATTGCAGAAATGGAGAGACGTGCAACAAGTACAGCGTCCGAGGCTCAGTGGGCGTTACTCGTGGAATTTTTGGAGAGTAATCCCAGCCTGGCTAGAGCAATAACAGTGCTCAGGGAAGAGAAGTCACTGCGCTTGTGGCAAGAAGTGACTAATTTGTTAAATGCTGAGGGTTCTGGTACCACCACATAGCCAAAGAAATGGTCCGTTGTAAGTACTTGAGTAATAATATAGTATGTACCTATATATTTCAATAATATACCAACAATAACTTTCCTCATTTTGTTTCCAGTATGTCAGCAACTACAATAGTAAACTTTAAAAAATGTTGGCGATATAAACGCAGATGCCGATGCTACAGGTAGAGGGCCTCTCCGAGCAGCTTCATTGCCAGACTTGATCTGGCGAGTTTTGGCTCTGTTGGGACTGGGATTTGGTCAAACAGTCCTGCGAGTGATGATTCAACCCCTTCTAAATGAGGTAATTTTTAAAAATAATTTATTTTTTTTATTTTAAAAATTTATGTACCTACACACCCACAAAAACAGCAACAAAAACATAGATATATGGAGACACTGTACAAAGGTACTGTTTATTTCTTATCGAAATGTCTTCCAGCAGCCCTGTCACTAATAGAGATTGCTATGAAATGGTAGTTCAGTTTGTAAACAAATAAACAAGTCAAAAATAGTATAGATCACACAAGAAGACATAAAGTAATTTAATAATATACTCCGATCCAGCTTTATATAGTATAGATATATGGATATACAATAAAGTAATAAACTGCATTGTAGATAGATAATGAGCTTTCATTCGCCTCTTAAACAGTTGCAAAGTTTGACAGTCGCATATGTTTTTTTATAATATCATTCCAGTGACTTTGACTTAAATACACAAACTCAAAAATCTTTATTCAATATAGACCTTTACAGGCATTAATTATTAAAAACTAGCTGACCCGGCGTACTTTGTATCGCCATGTTTTTTCACTAAATTACTGAAATGTATGTTTAAATTATTGTAATTTTTAGATTACACAAACCTTGTCCTAACAATAATGAATACATAAAACCAAGAATCATCTAATTTGGTGCAGTCGTTCGAAAGTTATGGGCGTAAATACATTTCGAAGATCCATTTTTATTTATATAGATATGTCAAAATTTTTTGATGATGCTATGGCCTCATAAAATATGTTGTTTTGGAAATATAGACATTTTACACAAAGTACTTTACAAAGGTTCACCATCCCTGCTGTATACAGTAGCATAAGGGCCTTAAATTTGCAATATCATAAAAAAAATAAATGTTCTGCACAATATTATACTCTTTATTGCATAAACACAAGAAAAAATGTTTGTACAATAATATTGTAACCAACGGTGGACTTATCTCTTATGGAGAACTCTGCCAGTCAACCGATAAACTTAGTGGCATACGTAAATGTAGTAGACAACAACATGGATAAATAGCAATACATAAATAACCATTATTCATAAATACCTATTCCTATATAAATAATCTCATAGAACTTATTCATATAGTTTTGTAATTATAGTGTTTCCAATTCTCTCCAATTATTAGGTTCCAGTTTAAGCTTGTGCTAGGATACTAAATAATAGATAAACATACATAAATAAAATAAGTATATATATAACGGGGAACAATCACACAAATGCTTGTAATTAATGATACTAAAAGTACTTGTTTGTTTTAGCTACGTTGGAGGAGGCACAGAGAATACTCTCCAAGTTCAGATGCAGCAGGCTGCTGCAGATGCTGCTAAAGCTTGGGCTATTGAGCTACTGACACACAATGTTTTGCCCATAGATGCCTGAATCTAGTGCTATTAGGGAGTACTCCTATAATAAAACATCCTATCTTATCAGTCCATTTTTATATTCCAAATACCTTAGTTTATTCATTTTATTATTTGTATGACTTTAAAATAAATATCATTTACTTAAGAGGTCCACATAACCTAACTCCATCAATGCATTTTATTTTATGTCTTCTTAATACCAAGTTTAATGTGACGTTTACCTAAGGAATGTTTAACCTTTAAAACATTACTTTTACTTTACCTTTAATTTAAATTTATTTTTTCTCTTGTTCCATTCAATTATTTTATTACTTTATAGTATTAGTTTATATATTTTAATTAATTTTGTCTCTCTTTAGATTGTATGTCTTTCTGGCTACTTTGAGGAATAAATGAGCGACATTGATTGCTGTTTTATGTTTGACATAGCAACCGATTGCAGGTTTGGTTATTATACTTTATCTAGGTGTATTATTGTAACTGTTATAAACGAATAATTAAAAGGCAAAATTAATATTGTTTTGTTTAATTTAAGAGAAATAAACTCCGACCACTCAAGATCATGCTGACCAAATTCTCTCTATGCATGCAAGTGCACTTCGCACCGACTCCAGCAGCTAAATGGTCATCTCTTCTGGTTGAGGTTTCATTATATGCATTTCGTATCTGAAACATACACAGTACATAATTCCAATACTTTATAAAGTGTTATTATGTTTGTGGGAACTTCTGACTTGAACCTAATGCATGTTTTGCTCCCAATAAGTCGAACCCTCATTTAATTGTTGTGGTGCTCATTCAATGACAATGTGACTACCCATCTGCATGGTGATTTCACTGTACGCCTCTTGTGGTGTTAATGGCAACACGGGCAATCTAGTCGCATTACAAATGTTATGTAACACTACACAAGCATTTGTGATCAACCCAGCGGTTATGGGATGCGATCCACAAGTAAACATTGCCAGCGAGATTTGCCCGAATCACCTGAAAAGAAGTTCGTTTGGTGTGGTCAGGCATAACATAGCCGAATATAGGTACAACATCAAAACTTCTCTTGGTACTGACCTAAAAATCATGCTTTATTTTCAACCTGGTGAAGTTGTTCGAGATGCAGTTTGAGTGGGTGGTGGTTCCAAATGAAGAAATCATGGCTTGCACCACCGTGGCATCAATATTTAAATCTGAATCACATACCTGAAAACAAATAAAAATCTATTTTTAATTTTTTATGCTGTGGGGTAAATACATACCTACTTAGTCTTTCTAAACAATAATGCTAAAATTAGAAGGTTTTTTTACCCACCAATATACCTACCTTCTCACAATCAGTTACAAAAGAAGTTAAACATTTATATACTAATTATAAAAAAACTACTCCTTAATAACATATTTTATAAGCTAATTTAAAAGATTGATAAGCAAGATTTGATCTAAACACACAACTTTCAAACATTTTATGTTAAATAACTTTATAATATAATGGTAAAGCATGTTTATTTAAACCACAACACACACTTATTATAACAAGATGGGTTTAATACCTTTTGGATATTTTTACGAGACAACTTTAGAGGGATATAAAGATGATTAGGTAGGTACATATCTATACCTATATACTTACAGCTTGAGCATTTAAAGAGTGATATCTTTTCCAATTAAAAAATCTCTCTTCAAATTCGGCAAAACACAACAAAACAATAGCAATATGAGTGCCATCTATGCATCCCACGACCCCTGGAATGCCAAACTTTTGGTTGACCCTGAAAAGTACATTTTCATTTGTGATTTTGTAATGGAATAAGTAGGTTAAAAAATTTATGACTTTCTCGTGATTTACTTGAACGTACTTACCCGTTTTTTATAATATTTATGGAGACAGTACTTATTCCACCACGTCTGGCTGGTAAATAAGGTTCTAACTCATATATTATGAGGTCACTAAAGCTTTTATTGAGCCTAAACAGTCCCACAAATTCGACGTCCGGAATCTCAAAAGCTAAATCCATTTTCCGAAGAGCCTCACTGCGTCTACGGTATAAAATACTCTCCATAACACGGGCATGTTCTAAAAAGTTTTCATATGAGGCCTAAATCTGCCATTATTAATTAATTTTTGCGAATGCACGAAAAAATGAATTGCGAGATGTTGGTCTTGAGTATCTTTTTATGATTCTGCTAATTGACACGCGAGCAATTCCTATTTTGTGGACCATTTTACGAATATTCATACAAAGCTGTCAAACAGAAGAATTGCCTAAGATGAATTGCATTCAATTCATAATAGGAATTGCCGACATGTTGGCCATTTTATGACTATCAAAATGAATCATATTATGATCCTATTATGATTCTGCCGATGCGGCCTTTTTAGGTCTGCACATGAGTAGAGAATCCGTTTTATCTATAGTAAGTTGAAGGGTACAAACAATGATTTGTTTATGCCAGTGTTTTACACTCTGCTTTTCACTTCGATTGCGAGAAAATTAAACAATAACTACAAAATAAAGAAAATTTAATTAAAATTTAAGTTAAATTTTAACTAAAAATTCACTTTAATTCAAACATGTATCACAATGTTGAAAATTTAAAAAACTTAAATAATAGCCAATTCCCGCTAGTAAACTTTTTTAAAATTTTTACATGGCGATGGCTTAAGTAGGTACATATTTTATTCTGCCAAGTAATAAAAATAATTCGATGCGTTTTAATAATACTTAACCGGTTACTATTTTTATCTGGTTTCATGACTTTTGAGGTCGAAAACACAAGACAAATACATTAAAGCAAATAAATTATCGCAAGTTATTCTGTGGTTTTATTGAGCGTTGTTGGCTGTTGGGCCTAAGAATCTTTGTCTAAAACAAAATTTACTTTATGCTCTAGAACATAAAACGCTTTTTTATGCAGCCTACAAACGACATAAAGGTGTCAGTTCTGTTGGCATTTGTTGGAATAGACTAAACTAAATTTAGTTTAAGTGCTGTCAAATCGTGTTTTTTGTTCGAAAATTTTAACTAAAACACAATTTGACAGCACTAAAACTAAATTTAGTTTAGTTTAATCGAATTAGTGCCAACAGAATTGCCACTAAAGACGAACTTTGCGAACAAGAGAAGTGATTTTTTTAAAAGGAGGGGCTCAAGTCCAGATCCAAAGCTCAATGAAGTAGGTATCACGATCTGGTGGGTGATTTTGTAACTCATCGGCAATCGGCCATCGTATAGATTTGATAATTCTGTTTGAATGAAACTGATGTTTAACATTCTGTAACGTCGTCGTCTGAGTGATCTTGGTATATTTGTTGAATAAATCAAGCAATACTTATGGCTAATGAACATAATTCCGCTTTTCCTCATTAAGTCATCCAGTTTGAAAACGATTGCCGATCAATCGAAGAGTTACAAAATCACCGCCCTGGTACTGGATCTCCGATCGGGTTTGCGAGTAGCACTTTAAGCTCCTCGCCCCAAAGCTTTCTGCCGCCGCGGCAGCCCTCGGACGGGTCCTCCCCACTTGGGGGGAACGGTACTAAGTATGTTTTCTGTGACCGGGCGCAGCGAGCCGTGTGTGGCTGACTGACACCAGTTGGGTCACAAAAAAAAACGGAAAAATAGATTGTTTGAGTATGCCGCTATAATCTCTGGAGTTTGTCAGAGTTTGTCGTTTACGCGTTTCAGAGATATGTGTGGCTCAGCTGGTATGGGGTAACGTTACCCCAGCCGGGCCACACGGATCTCGAAAACGAAAAAACATAGCGAAAATCCAGTTTGTCGGACAAGTTTTAGTGCTCATTCATTGGGCTTGCGTTTAAAGGGGCTGTGCGGCCCAGCTGATCTCGAATACGGAACGACATAGCGAAAATCTGTTTACTGATATAGAGAGGCGGAAGTTTGTCGGACAATTTTCAGAGTTTGTCGAGTGTGGCCGACCCCAGCCGGGCCACACCTGGTTTGGAAAATTCTTTTTTGTTTGAGAGCGTATTGCTTACTGATTAATCTCATTGTCACCAAAGTCGGAATCTGGTGATGGGATTCCGGGAAAATCAAGCGAATTCCGTAATTATCTTTGTTACCTCATAACCTTGTTTATTATATAAACCAAATTGGATTTTTGTTGTTTGTGATAGAACAAATCGGGAAGTATTGGGTATACTTCTCGTACTTCCCGATTGATCCCATCGTCACCAAAATCTGAATCTGATGATAGAATTGCAGGAAAATCGAGGGAATCCTTAAATTTTTTGTAGGCTCCCGTGTTTCATGTTTTTTTCTGAAGCTTTTTAGGTATTTGCGTCTGGTAGTCATGAGCCGAGCTGATGATGAAAGGATGTTTGATTTGTAGGTCTTGGAGGTTAGTTGTTGAATACAATAGGCACGCACCCTCAGTTGTATTCTTTCAAGTTACCTCGTTGAGCTGGTATTTAATTCACTTATAAGTAGGTATATTCAAATAAATAAATAAAAAAATCAACAAAAATAAAAACTTCAAAAACACAAAAAATCTGAAATAATTTAAGAATACCACCAACATCACATTTTTTAATTTGAAGTCTGTGCAAAATTTTAACTCATGACCATAGACAACCAGAATTACTTAAAAAAACATGAAACACGTTGGACGTGCCTATAAAATTTAAGGGTTCTATGGGATCTTATAGACAGATTCTGACCTTGGTGACAATGGGATCAATCGGGAAAAGGGTATACTTCCCGATTGGTCCTATCTCAAACAATAAAATCCGAATCGGTTAATATAATAAAAAGAGACGAGGTGACAAACATAAATAAAGATTTCCCTTGATTTTTTTGGAATCCCATCACCAGATCCCGACTTGGGTGACAATGAGATTAATCGGGAAGCATATGCTCTCAAACAAAAAAGAATTTTCCGAACAAGGTAATAAATGACAGAGTTATGAGGTAGTAAACGTAAAAAAAAAACAATCGAAATGATGAAGTCCCCCTTTTTGTGAAGTCGAAATTACACTACTTATAACTTACATTGAAAAGTTTCGTTGAAGTTGCTTTAAAAATAGTTTTATTAAAGCTTAATTTCTTTAACATCAAAAAAATATTATAACTGATAGTGACCCACATGGTGTTCTTTTAATGTCAAAAATAATAAGTACCACGGCAAAAATTTGTCACCCGTAGTACTACTGTACACGTGAGTAGTACCACGGGCAAAAAAAATTACCCGTGGGACTACCAGTACCAACGGTAGTACCACGGGTAAGCACTAGGTAGTTTGTCGATACATTCTTCAATGAGTAGTTTGTCGATACATTCTTCAGAGTTTGTCGACGCCTCAATCCAAAGAACGAAAGAATTCTTTATTTGGGTAAATAGTCTAGGTACCTGGAGTCTAAAATGTGTGAGGTTTCGTTATTTTTTATGTTTTATTTAGGTACTTACCTACTTATAATGAGAAGTTAATGTAACATAGTTAATTGCAGTAACCGTTAATATTTAAATTAATCGACAAACTGTGAATCTTTGAAGAATGTATCGGCAAACTACCACCTATCTTTGTCAGTAAGCAGATTTTTGCTAGGTGGTTTCGTTTTCGAGATCCAGGTGGCCCGGCTGGGGTAACGTTTCTCCAGCTGCTGGGCCATACATATTTCGGAAATGCACAAGTCTCAAACTGTGGAATTTGTTCGACAAACTCCGACAAACCACCGCTTCACTATTCCAGCAAACAGTTCTCTCGTCGCTATGTTTTTGAGATCCAGCTAGCTCAGTTGCAGCAACTTTGCTTCAGGTGAGCTCTTAAATGCTGGATCGACAAACTCTGACAAACTGCCGCCTATATATCAGCAAACAGATTTTCGCTATATCGTTTGGTATTGGAGATCTGTGTGGCTCGGATGGGGTAACGTTACCCCAGCCGGGCCACACAGCCCCCTTAAACGCGAGCCCGATGAAAACTGAAACTTGTCCGACAAACTTCTATATTGGTAGCTTTGCCCTGAGAAACCATTTCTCCGGAGTCAAACGAGTCTTTCCCTGATGCCATGCTAGATTACCTATAGGAGAAAGATGAAGGAAGAGACAAAGATTTGTCCGGCTCCTGGGGAGATTGTCTTTGTGCCGTGCTAGGTCCCAACGTCACGAAAGTCAGGATCTGATGATGAGATCCTATAAAAATCGAGGAAAACTCTTAAATGTTATACCTAGGTAGGTACGAGTATGTCCAACGTGTTTTGTGTGTATGTTACGCAATTACTCCGCCAGTTGTGGACCGATTTTCAAAATTCTTTTTGTATTCGATAGAGTATACCCCTGGAGTGGTCCCAAGTCCTTAAAATCAGGATCTGATAATGGGATGCCATGAAAATCGAGGGAAACCCTTAAATTTTATAGGTACACCCAACGCGTTTCATGTATTTTCCGAAGCTATTCACAATTTGTGTCTGGTATCAATGCAAACACTGCTGCTTTGCGTCAGAAATAGGTAAAATGGAGGTACCCAAGCAGATGACCCTGGTACAGAGTCTAGACAGGCATTTTATATATTGACGAATTTTATAAAATAAAATATTTAACAAAAAATAAAAATCGACATCAAAAACACTGAAAAGGTAAAAATAATATGAGAATAAGGGCACGGAGTGATGGTTGCGCATTTTCCTCGAAAAAAAATGTTTTCTGAATTGCTATTAGTGCCTTTCTTTTACTCATTATACAAAGACAAAGAAATGCCATTATAACAATTAAGAAAACTGCCTGGAATTAAGACTTCATAAACATTCCCTAGACACTTTTTAATGAGGCTGGAGTTTATCAGAGGGTGAGGCTTTTTGGGCCATGCACAGATAAGATTTGTTTTTAACCGACTTCAAAAAAGGTTACGCCGCCAATTCTGGACCGATTTTCAAAATTATTTTTGTATTCGATAGAGTATACCTACTCCAAGGGTGGTCCCATGGTCACCAAAGTTAGGATCTGATGATGGGATGCCATGAAAATCGAGGAAAACCCTTAAATTTTAAGGTGTGTCCAACGTGCTTTGTGGGTATGTTACGCGATTACCTACTCCGCCAATTGTGGACCGATTTTCAAAATTATTTTTGTATTTGATAGAGTATACTCCTGGGGTGGTCCCAAGGTCGCCAAAGTCAGGATCTGATGATGGGATCCCATGAAAATCGAGGAAAACGTAAAAATATTTGAAAATCGAGGAAAACGCAAATTAGGGTTCTTTCACTAAAAATATTTCATTTACTAAAAAGTTAAAAATAAAAAAATATTTTAAGTACATACAAAAAATAAAAACCGACTTCAAAAACACTGAAAAGTAACAATACTATAATAATAGGTACAAACAACATCACAATTCTATATTGAAGTCGGTGATAAATTTTAAGACTTTCTAGATCATCGTTTGGCACCGACTTCAATATAAAAGTGTGATGTTGTTTTGTACCTATCCTTATATTATTTTTAACTTTTCAGTGTTTTTGAAGTCGGTTTTTATTTTTGTAATTTTTTTTTATGTTAATCATCATTATCATCACACCACATATACATCCCCACCGAGGGGCACAAGCCTACCCTAACTAGTAATGTTAGAGCGATTAGGCCTTTTTTTTACGAGGGGAATGTGTTTGCACACCGTCCAAGCCCCCGCAGGGGCAAGGGCAAGGGTGTGTGGGACTCCGCAGCGAGCGAGTACCCACTAAGCCCCTCGATATGCCCTCTTTGGCGCCTGGCGCAGCCACGTCCAAAGGACGCGCCGCTGTCGAACGAGGTCGTGGGAACCCTTACGGACCGACCATAACCCCGTCCGCGGCACCTGCTCACCAATGGCGGGCCCCTCACGCCCTCTCCAAGATGGAGATGGAGAGGAATTCCCGGGGCATACTCCGGGTGGTAATTTTTTACTATGGTTTTCTTCCACGCGGCCCGACGCTCAGTGCGCCAGGCCCCCGGCCCCGCGCAGTGCGGGGTAACGGGTTTACCCGACAGCAGACCACACTGGATCCACCGCCGCGCCCACGAGCCGAAGCTCAGTGGCGCCAAAGCGTCGACCCACCGCAAAAAGCGGCCACGGTGGCCACACGAGGTGGCCCGCTGAGTAGCACTCGGCCATCCCACGCCCCCCTCATGGGGGCCGCACAAGTGTGCCGAAGCCACACGGTGATCGGATCAGCCTCAGTCCTCGGAACAACGACACGCCGAAGCTCAACGAGCTTGCACCGACTCGGAACAGGACCCGCACCAACCAAACCAAAGGGGCAACAGCACAAGGCGGAACGCGCCATGACCCGCAAGCGGATCCCCAGGCGACACACAACCCCATCTTCAAAAAGAAGGGGAGGTGACGCCCCACATGGCCACGTGAAGTGGCCCGCCGGGTTGAACCCGGCCACACCACGCCCCCTCCACGGGGCAGCTGTCAGACTCTTAGCCCGCGGCAGAAAATCTGCCGTGTTGCCCAGGGTGCACCACGAGAAGGTGTTCTGACATCGCACCCCAGAGCGATTAGGCCTTAGTCAAACCACGCTAACCCAGTGCGGATTGGTTGACTTCACATACACCTTTGAATTACTTCGCAGGTGTATGCAGGTTTCCTCACGATGTTTTCCTTCACCGTAGGAGCGTCAGATAAATGTACTTGAAATTCGTGAAACGAAAAACACATTGGTACATGGCAGGATCAATCACGGGTCTTCCGATTCTACTCGGAGCACAGACCAGTGACGAGACCACAGCGCCACCGACGCTCTTGTTACCGACCGCTTTGTGTTAATATTCAGTGTAACTGTGTGATTGGTCCAAATAAACATCTATTCTATTCTAATCTATTAGCCGAATAGCCTGAAAGGTTCATGGAACACTACCTACATTACTACCTATTTATAGTACATTTGATACGAGCGTACACTGCGTACGAGGCGATATTGTGCGCGAGCCGCAGGCGAGCGCGACAAGAAAGCAGAGTACGTAATGACCTTGCGCGCGTGTATCATACGACGTTTTTCAACACACTTGTGAGGAAAATAAAAGATCTTGTGGTATTAATATTTTTCTGAAAATGACTGCGCTTTTTTATCAAGCTTCCGCTGCATGAAAGTATCGTATGCCGCTAAGTATTTATCCTTTAACTTTGGCGGCAACAAACTATTACTCGCGCTTTGCGCCTCCATAATTATTTCCGGCGAAGTTAATAATATGGATTCTTCTTCACTTGGACTCGACATATTTGTAGATAATCAATTATCAATTACAACAAAAAGGTGAAAAATTTCAATAGCGGGAAAATGTCACGCGCCTTCTTTTTTCGCGCGCTGCCCGCGCATGGCTAAACTCTTCATACAGCCAACAAAAAAGGGCCAAACAGCTATTACTAAATAAACTGAATATTTTAGTTTTTAAAAAACAAGTTTGTGTGAATTTTTAATAATTTATTTTAGTTATAGTTATTAATTATTGTTTTTTAATGTCGTTGTTAATTTAATATTATAATTGATAAGTAACCAGTAGTGGGCTGTTCATTTGTTTCCAATTGGCAGCCGCATAATGTCGTGTTAAAAAAAACGTGTATTAAGCGACAAATTTAAGAATGCGTACTGGACGTACATTAACTTTGCAAGCTTGAACAAATTAGAATTTGTCGTGTTAAGATTACCGCACTTGTGCGATTATGTAAAGTGATAAGCACTCGTGTTTAATATACTGAATAACGGGTCTAAATGCAAGGTAATAAGACCCACTTTACGAGCAAGTGTGTTGAAAATTATATTATATAGGTACAGGGTATAAGTGACGGTGTCCCATTTCTTTTAACAGTGAGTTTAGACCATGATCTTAATTTGAAAATCACTGAAATTTTCTCCCGGAAAATTCATAATTTTTCAGAAATTTTATTATTTTTTTCTTAATATTCTGGTGTAATATAACTAAATTAACGTTAACAGATCATATTCTGTCAAAAAAATAAAAAAAGAAACTTCGCAATGTAAATCGATATCATTTCCATCATACCTCGCGCAAAATCAGCTGTTTGTTTGGGTCATCGAACGTCAACGCACCGGTGTGAGCGGAACAAAAATGATGCCGGCGCGCCATACATTGCGTAACATGAATAAAAATTTAAAATGAAATCTCCTTTTTTTCGCTTTAGCTTTTCCGGTAGAAATAAACCTTGTTAAAAAAGTATTAACATTGGTCTGAACTCACTGTTGAAAGAAATGGGACACCGTCACTTATACCCTGTATATTGTGCTGCTTTCCATTTTTGATATATTTAACAATTGATTTTTCATTACTTATACTCTGAAAGTAGGTCTGAAGTTCCCTGAGGAGCGGGTTGAAAGTAATACTTTTCAGCCCTAGGGAGAATCACTAACAACTGACAGTTGCTGTCAAATTTTAAAAAGAAACTAGTTCTTTTTTCACATTTTTATTGAACCATGTTCCGACTTTCTATACAGCCACTCAATTACAGCGCGGTGTCAAATTGAAATAAGATAAGTAATGTTAAATATTTAAAGAATATATATTTTAAATGACTTTATTATAATTTATTTTCAACTATTTCTTTAAAATAACATATTTGAAACAAAAAAAATAATAATGGCTTGACTTGTACCTGGCCGGCCACAGAAAAAAAAAAAACAATATAAGCGGGAAAGGTGCAGGAAAGCGGCAATGCGATCTTCATTTGTTTTTTCCATTTGTAGAGTTTTGTCATTACTTCCGTATAGAAGAGATTTGTATTAACTGTTAATTATATATGTATAACATTGTGTTAATAATTAACACAATGAGTTCATCTGATTCAGGTATGGAGTTAACGCCTGATTTAATAAGAGAAAGCGGGCTAAAGCAGAAGTTGTTGATTTATGTAAAATAAAATTTACACGTTTATTCTTTAGCTAACTCATTGTTTTGTTTTCTACGCTCGGGCGCCAAACACCGTCTCGGGACTAAATAAGTTACTTTCACTCCTGGGGTAACAATGTACTATTGTATCCCCTCTGGTAGCGCATTAGGAAAAAGACACCATCGCGAACAGGGACCCAACCAAGATCGCTTATAGAAATTTTAAAACAATATTGAAACACCGCTCTTGGTCCGTATAGCACCATCCCGCTCACGGTGCGATTATAATGTAATATTTTATTGAGCGATCATGGTTAGAAGCGGTTCTGATTCGCCGTTGCAAGGCCAGAGTGCGGAGTCAATGTCATTTTTTAAATGTAGGACGTACCTTTGGTACTTTGACTCGACCCTCTGCATTGTTTGGGCTTTGCCGTTAACATCAGCCATATTAGCAAAATTATTAGACTTATAATAAATAAATAGAAAAACTTAATTCTGCATTCAATTTTGAAATTTCATCAGACTGGTTAGAAGACCATGGTTCAGCGCCTTGGCGATGCCTCAAACGACAACTTACCCCTATAAACGCTGGTCATTGTTTGGTGGTACCCGAGAGGAAGAGTAGGTACTCCATTGAAGAGTTTCTTGCCTCCGGCACACCTGACTGCTTCAAGGAGGATTCTGAAAAATTACCACTGCGCCGGCAGAGATGCATTGATCCTAGGGGTTTATGTTGATTAAAAGAAATAAAAAATATACGTAAAAAATAATTTTAATTTTATATGTTCTAAACGGATTTCTAAGTAAGTGCCTAATTTGTTGTAAATAAGATCTCAAGCTCAATTAAGAAACAATTTCCTTGTCGCGTCTTCTTGACACTTGATCTTTACCACTATTACCACTGCGCCGGCAGAGATCCATCGACAGTATGGGTGTATTACGTTAATAAAAGAACAAAAAATACATATAGGAAAAAATTACAACTTTATCTATTCTAAACGGCAATTTTTAGATATAGACCTAATATGTTGTGAACAAGATCACAAACTCCATCAAGAAACAACTTCCTTGTCTCGTCTTCCTGACACTTATTCATAAAAAAGAAATAAAATGCTTACAACTAAGTAGTTTTTGTTTAATGGTCGCAGTGTTGTCGCAATAACAAAATAAGATCTGCAAGTGATCACTCCATACACCGAGCTATCTCAATGAGTAAAAAGATTTTCTATTCTTCTTTACATAGGTGGTGGGTACCTAATTTTTTTTCCATTGACGAAGGTCTGGGTCTTGGTTCACTAGACTCAATTTTCTCGACCATTTTGTCCTACCATGTACTTTCGATTGTCATCGCAACGCATTTTTGAGAAGTAAGTTTTGTAAATATCCGTAATCTTTTGCTTATCACGGCGACTGGAGCAGTGTAAAGCATACAAATAAACAAAAGCCGTCCCAAGTTGCGTTTGTAGTGAAAACGGCGTTCACACCGCTCACTGTTGCCAGTAACGCCTTGACATTCGTACAGTAAATCCGAGTTACGATCCATTGCTCTGTCCTTCCAGTCGCGCGCGTTTACTAGCGGCGCTGTTCGAATCGCGTCAGATACATCGATTGCTAATTGCTATTTACAATCTACCCGGCTCTATATTTTAAGTAGAAAAAAATAACGACACAATATTATAATTTTTTTAAATATTTGATTCGACTTTAATAAGAAATACTGTAAAAGTTTTGCAGACTTTTGAATTGCACTTATCGAATTTATGTGTAAGTAGGTAAATTTAATGTGAGTGACTTCGTGAGTCTGGAAAGTTTTAAGGTAAGTGTTCTTACATTATTTGATTGTACTTTTAAGGGTATTCTCTGTTTTAAAGTACATTTTTTTTACTAATTCAGCATTCGGAGTGCTATAATTATTATGTATTACTTAATTATTTAGGTTAAATATTTTGTAGAATCAACAGTTTTGGAAACTCCATAATCATGAGCCGTGCGTTTTTGCCTTAGAAGCTAATTCAAATTAAGCTTATTATTGCGAAAAATTTTAACCGTCAATTAAACAATTTTATTTATTTAAGTAGTTAATTTCCAACCACATATTTTTATTACTAAGTTACAAAGTTCATGCCATTGTAACTTAGTGATAAAAATCTGTGGTTATTAATTTATAATTTCAAATGTCTTTTAAATGACTAGTGTGGTTAATGTAACTCGTTAAGTTTACAATCGTTTACTTAATTTATTCATAAATCAATACACTGCGCAGCAAACTTATAAGCGTTTACTAAATTATAAGTAAGTATTCTATGATTTTTCTGCACGAATTAATGCGTATTTTTTGGAAACGCATAATTCAAAGGTAGGTGTTTGATTTTTCTAAAACACACGATATTTCAATTCATTCATTCTGCACTCAACTGATAAAAGTTGTTGTGATCAAAACGATTCCACTTTTTCTTTGACTGGTATTAACAAGATTGAAATAAAAACTTTTGAATCACTTTCTATCAGGTTGACCTTAAAGATAACGAAGGTACTAATCAACATAATTAATTGCATTTAAATTTGAGAGAAATCCCCGTCACCAACCGTATGTAAGTATCTAAGTATAGGTTATATCTTGTTTCTGCTTTTTATCCACATGCTAGTATAGTCGGTAGCATTGTATTAAACTAATGTTTAAAATGCTTAAAATAAAAAAGAGAACTGTAAGTGTAAGTGAATTATTATATAATGCTGTTATTTCACTATATTACTCTATTTCACTACATTACTGCTTGGAATACCCATTGATGTTATTTTAGTAACGAGATATTTAGATAATACTAGCTGTGCCCGTAAACTACGTTTAGCCAATGATTGTCAAAAAAATCTGGAGAGGGCCATCCTTATCACCTTGGGGTATAATAATACCTACGACCAATTCTCAGACCTACTGAACATACACAAAAAAAATCATAAAGATCGGTCAAGCCGTTTCGGAGGAGTTCGGTAACAAACAATTAGATTGAAATATATTTGCAATCCAATAAATGACATGGATTGAACATTTAAAAAACACTGAAAAGTTAAAAATAATATAAGAATGGGAACAGACAACATGACATTTCTATATTGAAGTCGGTGCCAAATATTAAGACTTTCTAGGAGGCAATCGTTTGGCACCGTCTTCAGTATAGAAATGTGATGTTGTCTGTTCTTATTCTTGTTTTTTTAATTTTACAGTGTTTTTGAAGTCGGTTTTTATTATTTGACATTTTTTATTTGTATCTTTTTAGTGAATTTATTTATTTTTTTATATATTTTCTTCGATTTTATTGGGATCTGTCCACAATTGGCGGAGTACCTAAACGTGTAACATACACACAAAAAAACATACGCATCGAATTGAGAACCTCCTTTTTGGAGTCGGTAAAAATTGAACTTTTATTATCACTTTAGACGTTTTTTAAAAGATATCCTGTAAATTAGGTATTGTTAATTTAAAAAGTACTTTACTTAAGTTCCCTATAAGCATAGACTGCTATAAAGTATTATCGGATAACCTCAACGACCGACTTCAAAAAAGGAGGAGGTTCTATGTTCGACTGTATCTATTTTTTTTATATATGTTCACCGATTACATTTGTAGGCCGATTTTCAAAATTCTTTTTTGCAATCGAAAGAGTATACTTCTAAGGTAGTCTCAGTGTCACCCAGTCACGATCTGATGATGGGGAAAATTGAATCCCAGGAAAATTTAAGGAAACCCTTAAATTTCAGAGGCACGTCCAAAGTGGTTCATGTTTTTTCTGAAGATATTCTGAAGGTATTTGCATCTGGTAATCATCATATCATGTTACTGAACTGACGATAGTAGGTTTCTGGTACATACCTACCTAGGTTAGGAGTTCGGCAACAATTTTTTCATTACTGTTTAGAGTGAAAGACGTTTTATTTCAGGTTATTCTGGTGTTTAATATAAAAATTTATTTAGATCTTATGCAACATTATATACATTGCTAACGTTAGTTTTTATTATTCTTAGAGTAGATGCTAACTACTTGATGTGATTGCACCACATCAAGTAGGTAGCCAAATCTATTGTATTTGCTCATGTTGGCTTTCTTGAAATTGCATTGCATTGACATTTGCACATATTGTTGCAAATAACTCGAAGATATCGTTCGCTGAACATCGATTACCACTTTTGTACGTGTTTATTTAATGTGTGCATCGTGTAGTGTTTGTTGTAATTCGTGACGCCGTTGACCGTTACCGAGTAAGAATCGTCAATAAGAAACCGTATAAAGGTATAGGGAAGCGCGAGCCGAAATAGAAAGAACGCCACGTAATGGGTTTTTCTGAATATAATACGCTCACAACACAATATTGCATATCGATCGTTGAATCTTAATAATAGACCTAACTCACCCTAATTGCGTGGGGGCACACTGCATATAAGTACTACTAGTACAGGGGGGACAACTTATGTAAGAATCTTCGGTGATAACCACCGCGCTAGGGTTGGCAAACAGGCTGTCTACCACAACCACGACTACATTATTCAGTGCTGTAGCCGCGATAATAGCGAGATGTGTTGTGTATTTTGTAGCAGTAATGTCGCGTGCAGCTAGTTTTCTGAAAATCGTTTCTGAACCTTGTCCTGTTACATCTATCTATCTATATCTTATAGAGTTGGTGCAAGACGAAACTAAGACCTCATCTTTAGCTTTATAATCGGGCCAAGTGGATAACCTTCGGGGGTAGGTCATTCTCATAGTAAGTATTTTCGTGCCTGAAATGTCGCACTGTTAAAAATTTCAATGAACATTTCCACTTTTGATTTGTTTTAAAATTTTTACAGTGATTATGCGAACACAGAAATGATTTTGTTTGATCTTATATGCAAATCACTTATTGCGAACAAACATAAAATGACACTTCAGGGTTTCTTTACACCTGTTTAAATAGGTTTGCTATTCAATAGGTAACATTTGTACCGCGTTATAAAGTAATAACCTACCTATAAGGAATAAAATAACAAAGCGTGTGACCATTGGAAGCCCCATATTTCGATAATTCTGAATCAGCAGGCTTATTATAGATCTTTGATCGTATGACATGCTATAAATTTTGAGATAAAGAAATCATGAAATGCTTCATTTTGTATTACTGATCTCCAATAATATCATCACTATGGCATAATTTCAATGGTTTCATCATGATAATTATAATGAAGGAATGATCAAAAATTTGACCGAAAATCTTATTTTTCGATTTTAACCCCCGACGCAAAAAGAGGGGTGTTCTAAATTTGACCTGTCTGTCTGTGTGCTTGTGTGTGTGTGTGTCTGTCTGTGGCACCGTAGCTCCTGAATTAATGAACCGATTTAAGTGCGGTTTTTTTAATCGAAAACCTTGTTCATCGCGGTGGTTCTTAGGTATGAAATCGGATTAGCAGTTCAAGAGCTACAAGCACTTTGTCAAGACGAGGTAGCTATATTTTATTAGCTGCGTTTTGTATCAATTGGTATCTTTTAGAATTAATTAGAAATTAAAAAGAATGGAATAAAAAATAAAATTAATTTTTTTTAAAAAGCCCTGACCCAAAAAAATTTTAGCTCCTTTTATTTAACTTGAATAAAAGTACATATTTATATTTTTAAGATGAAAATCACTGCGTCGGGGGACCGCTAAATTCTTACGTCAATCAAGTTTAATATGACGAAACTAAGTTTAGGCGTCGTAGGTATAATTTCAAACCGTTCATTAAACGTAATAATTGATAGATGATTGATTAATTTTACTTCTTCCATAATATACTCGGTTATTTTTTTATCATCCTGGAAAATTTAAGGGACGCTTCACGACATGGTATGAGAATGATTAAAATATGAATAAAAAAAAATGTCACTTACTTAATTTTATATTAATTTTCTAAAAAATACAAAAAATGCTGCACTAGTGGAGAGCAGCATTTTTGGAGATTTTTTTTTTTTTTAGGTAAGTAATTTTTTTTTTATATAATAATGGATGTGTCCTGAAGCGTCCTTAAAATTTTCTAGGGTGATAAAAAATAACCGTGTTTAGCGGTCCCCGTCGTCGCGGCGATTCTCATCTTAAAAATATAAAATAGATACTTTTAATCAAGTTATAAAAGGAACTAAAAACGATTATTTTTATGTTTTTAGAGTGATTTTTTGGGTCGGGGGTTTTTTTAAATTTTTATCTTATTTTTTGCACTATAATTTCATGCTAATATCATTTGAAAACCACGAGATCGGTAATAGGCCTGCAGGTCCCTTAAACTAACATAACATGAACTTAACAATAAAAAACTCTCTTAATGAGATTCTAAAATGAATCGTGGTCGTTTTAACCTTCCTGCACATCCCACCACACCATCATCATTACGATCTCTGGCAAAATTGTTGATATCTAATAACGGATGTCGATGTACAAATTGGCATATTTTACACGCAAATTTATAATTTATATTGCCCGTAATATTTAATAAGAGTTAGCCTTTATTTAATTTTGATTTACTAGTCATGTAATCATTGGAACAACATAGAAGTAAAGTCACTTTTGTAAAATATGCTAGTTATATAACAGAAATCGTGAAAACGAATAGAACTTATTGCGATAGATATCAAATAGTGACCCACCACAAATAAGCAAAATACAACTCGCCAACAATAAGTGTAGTTTGATGATTTTGCCTTATTTGGGACGATACAGACAAATCGATAAATTTTGACAAAATGTGCTACACATGTAGTGATGACCTAAACATGTTCAAAACGACGCACCAAAAGAGAAAGCCGATTTAACATAAACAGGTAGATGCAATCGTTGGTAGGTATTCATCATGGTCGAAGCAGTGCAACAAGTTGTTTGTGTAAGCAAATATCTTGTCGGCCGTGTGACGAAACGTACGATTAGCGACCACTTACCGCTTAGGTAGTTTATTTACGAACAAGGGATTCTCTAAGAGATTTATTTATAGAAATCAATATACTGACCAGTGGCGATTCCTAGTGTGTACTCTTGGGTTCGCTCCCGGCTACCAAATTTTTATACTATTAATTAAAAATATTTTTATACTATACCTGATCGGAACAGCAGTCATTATTCCCTCAAAAGTTAAAGAGACAGTTAGTCTTTTCTACGACCTTAATAAGCGGGAGGAAAAGTTATATGAAAATCCATTTTAATAGTGTTTTAGCTGGAGGAAAAGTAATACTAAATTCCATTTCTAACCTGTTAGAGCCTCTGCGGGGTGGAGGCGGGGGAACACGCTCCTCCACTCACCACGACCTGCGCTGAGTTTTGCCGCGCCGCAAGGTATCTGTCTGTATGATCTCAGATCTCTGTGTTATCGTAAAAAAAGAAAAGAAGCCCGAATTTTTCATCAAATCTGTGAATTTATTTATCGTAATTTTTTGTTACGACGACGTGAGATTATTACGTTATAAAAGTTAAAATGTCGAATTCTGGTAGTGGACGTGATATTGAGATGGCATCCATACAAATATAATAACAAAATGTAACACCTTTTCTTATTATATTTGTATGGATGCCATCTCAATATGAGTTTTATCACAAAGGACAATGTCGAAAATCGCCCCATGACCAACAAAGATTTGATTTAGGTTATAATTATATGCATATTTTACAATACTTATTACAAATATATGTATTCGACGGACAAACCAAAAATATTTAAAAGTACTTTCAGAAACAAAACCAAATGAAGTCAAATAAAAGAAAGGTTATTGTATACTTACCTTTAACTGACTGAATGGGATTGAGTCAATTTTATGTAGGTACTTATGGACATTTATTATTTGTATAATTTATGTTTTTCATAACTTCTTTCACAATTTACAACGTTGAACATAGGTACGTCAATTGACTACTCACGGGCTGTCGCTTGTTAGTTTGTTGTGTTTTGGACTTGCTTTATAATTTCGAGATTTCTTGTTCTTTACTACGTGGCTATAATAACGTTCTTTGATTGATTGCAATAATTATTATTTTAGTAATTGTATAGGCATGGACAATGTGTATTGCACTAACGAGATAAAGTGTTACTTCAACTAACCTCAAAATCTGATTCATCTATCTATACTATATAAAGCTCGAAGCTTGTCCGTAGTCATTGATGTAGACGTAACGTATTTACTAATATTTAATTATACGAAAATCATTTTTTCACCGCTGCTGTTGGTATTGGGGCCAACAATGTACGGAAGCAGAGCAATGTCCTTTCTGTGAGTGTCTGTGCGCCGACTGTGGTTGTAGCAAGGGTTTTAGATTAGAAGATGTAGTAGCAATCGGAGAGCAAAAAAAATGTGATAAAACTAAGTCACACGTGTCCCTTGATGACCGTCAAGAAATTTTTATCACGTTAGTCCCACTTAATACGCGTCACCGTGCTACTCTTTGAGAAATAGAGATTATGTCACTGAAATTGTGAGATTATATTTTGGCACGTTTGTTCTTTTGACATTATGCTGCTAAACTTTTTTTTTCTTTAAAGAATGATTATTTTTGGTTTAATTTTGCGATTTATTCAATAAAATATTTCTGTTATTAAGCTATTTGTTATTTAAACAAAACTCTGAAGTAAGATTGTACAAATTACTAATTTTGTACAAATCCATAAATTATACGAATTGAGCATACCTACATAACTATGCATAAATAACGATTGTACCAAATTAGTATTTTGTACAAATCAATAAATTGTACCAATTACAGAAACGAAGCACCTCACCTTATTTTTGTTACGAATTGATAATGTTTGAAACAAAATTTTGAACGAATTGCTAATAAATTACAAATTGTACGAATTGAGATATTGTACCATTGGCGACGCTTTCGCACTAGCACGGGCTACCAGACCTGCCCCCGTATTACGGATCGTTTATGACATGACATGGTATAGATTTGCAATATTTAGAATGTCTAGAAATGCTCATTTACTTGTCCTTACTCTACTGATATGATTGCTAGGGTATAATTTCGATAATGTCATCATGCCATAACCCTTGAAAGACATATTTATGAAGTGTTGATCCGTAAAAAGGCAAATAAATTTTATGTCATCATGATATCATTTGTAATCATGAGATCCGTAATCGGCCCCCTGGACTCGAGTCACGCATTATCTCACAATTTCAGTAACATAACATCTCATAATGCCAACTTCGCAAAATCTCTATGTCTTAAAGAGTAGTACGGTGGCGCGTATTTAGTGTGACTGACGCGAAAAAAAAATCTTGACGCTCGTCAAGGAACACGTGTGACTGAGTTTTATCACAAATTTCTTGGCGTGCCTGTGCTCCGACTGCAGCGCTGAGGCAGGCTGCAGGCGGCTAAGAGATACCCGAAATATTGATTCTACATTTTTCAAACAATGATAGTGTATTTAATATATTTTACTTGATATATATTAATAATACGACTCATTTAAGAAAATGAGCAGATAAAATATGAACATTTTGTAAAAAAGTGTTATTTTTATTGAAATAACAAACTATCTAAATTTTCTCTGAAAATTACAAGTTTAGGTGGTTTCACTTTTTTCACATAAAAGTCTAACGAAATTCTAACAGGGTGTAAGTGTAATAAGTAAAAGTATCTTTTAATTATTGTGACTAAAAAGGAAGTGAAAACTCTTATCAGGTCATGTAACATAGCACCAAGTAAGTTCCACCTACAAATCATTACAATCAATCGTGCTCTCAAATCATTACAATTTTATTCATCCTGGTGTAAAATTCACAGAAACAGCACAAGTTAAATTTTTTCAAGGTCCTTAGGATACTATAAGCGACAAAATGGAAAAATATTAGCTAAATAGGGAGAGCAATGACTGACCAAGCGTTTGACACAATGACATCTACTTGTTTTTGTTAGAAAAGGAGGTCCACTTGCGGGTCATCCATCACACTCACATCCTTTACCTAATTTTTGATACCTATCTAAGCGGTTGTCTTAGCAACCGTTATTCTGTTATTCTGTTCTTTAATATGTGCTTGTAAAAATAAAAGTAGTTATTTAATTTAATATATTTATATTCATTGATACGTTATCTTGTTTTAATGGTTTACGTCCAGTGACCTCAGTGCAATTCTTATATGGTAGCAGAGCGTTTAAATAAGGTAATGTAAAAAAAATATGTATATAAAAAATGGAATCGAAAGCTACTTATAAAATTGAATCCTTGAACAAAAGTAATTATGAAACCTGGTGTATACAAGCTCAAGCAGTGCTTACAAGAAGCGGATTATGGAAATATGTACAGTCAAGCTCAGAAATAAATGAAAAAGATTTTAAAGAAGGAGATGTGCAAGCAAAGTCGGAGCTTCTGCTATTAATTTCTCCATCTGAAATAAAGCAAGTAAAAAATTGCATTACAGCTGCTGATGTATGGGAAAAGCTTAAAAATATATATGAAAGTAAAGGGCCTGCAAAAAGAGCATCACTTTTAAAACAACTTCTTATGACAAAGTTGACAAATGACGATAATGTCAAAGAACATTTAAAAAAATTTATGGAAACTGTTGACAAGCTTGCGGAAATGGAAATTAATATTCACGAAGATTTGTTGACATTTCTTATGCTCTACAGTCTGTCACCGTCTTACGAAAACTTCCAAATAGCAATTGAAACTCGTGACAAGCTGCCTAAGCCAGAAGAGCTTAAACTGAAAATAATAGAGGAAAGTGAATCTAGAAAACATTGTTATTCTAGTGATGTAAATACGGAAGAAGTTTATTATGGAAGAAAAAGACAACTCTGGTGTAATTATTGCAAAAAGAAAGGTCATGAAGAGTCATATTGTAGAAATAAACCAGGTATGTCACAAAATCAATTTAATAATTACCAAGCACATAATTTAAACAAATATAATAATAATAAACGAGTTACGTCACAAAATAGACGCAATACCTATAAGTCACAAGAAGAAAATAAGCAAAATAGACAACGGGCTAATTTAACTAATGAACGAAGCTATACTTCAGCTGATAACGATCTTAATGAACAAAATGTTGAGGAATGGATTCTCGACAGTGGATGTACATCACACATGACAAATACAAAAGAATATTTACATAATATGCAAGAATATAATAAAGAGTTGACATTAGCATCAAATAATTTTACTTCGAAAATAGAAGGAAAAGGTACAGCAAAGTTTAAAGTGCCTGAAAGTGGACATGATTTATTTAATTGCCTTTACGTGCCAGATCTTAATGTAAATCTAATGTCAGTGGGCAAAAGTACAAGCTATGGCAACACTATTCTATTTACTGACAAGGTTGCCACGGTGAGAAGTCCTGAAGGAGAAATTGTGATGAGAGCATATAAAAAGAATGGTTTATACTATATAAAACCAAAACATATTAAAGCCTCAGAGTCCCAAAAAGCACTAAATATTATGGAGTGGCATCAAAAATTGGGCCACGCAAATGAAGCCGATTTAAAGTTAGCTCTTAAAAATAATAAAATAATTGGAATGAAATTTAACGCAAAAGACAAACTTGGTACATGTGAAGCATGTATACAAGGCAAGTTGACTAAATCAACATATAAGCCAGCAACAGAACCAAGAACAAACAATCCATTAGAAATTATACACAGCGATGTTTGTGGACCTATGAAAGTACCTAGTCTTGGAGGTAATAGATATTTTATTACATTCATAGACGACTTTACTAGATATTCAAGAGTTTACTTCATGAAACAAAAAAGTGAAGCCATAGAAAACTTTAAAAAATTCAAAAATGAAATGGAAAATGTACTTGAACTAAAAATAAAATGTCTACAATCTGATAATGGAACAGAGTACATAAATAAAGAATCTCAAGACTTTCTTAACAAAAATGGAATCAGAAGACGACTTTCCAGTCCTTACACTAGCGAGCAAAACGGAATCGCAGAAAGGAAAAATAGAACACTACAAGAAAAGGCTAGAACAATGCTTATAGAATCAAAAGCGCCAGAAGCATTATGGGCTCAAGCTATCTGCGCTGCAAATTATCTTTCAAATAGATGTATAAATAAAAGCATTGACTGTAACACACCGTTTGAAAAGTGGGTTGGTAGAATACCCTCAGGTGTACATCTTCATGTATTTGGGCAAAAAGCCTTTGTACTAAATATGCGACATCGCAGAAAATTTCAACCTAAAACTAAAGTGGGTATGTTTGCAGGATATTCGGATTATGCTAAAGCCTATATAATATACATACCAAATGAAAATAAAATAGAAATAAGCAGAAATGTACGTGTAATTAAATCAATGTATTATGAAAATAAAGAACAAAATAATGAAAATGAGAAATATATTGATATTGCTATTGATAAAACACGACCTACAGTAATACGTGAGGAGTCAGTTGTTAGTGATGAAGATGAAATTGATGATCAATGTGAAACTAATAACGAAGATGATGTCATTGAAGATAGAAACAATGATAATGATGTTTATGAAAGAGATAGTGATGATGATAATGAAAGAGAACAACAAAATGAACTTTCTCACAGACAACAAAGAGAAAGACAATTGCCTGTGTGGTCTAAAGATTATGTCATGAAAATTACTGAAGAGCCTTCGTATGAAACATTAATTGAAAATTATGAATATGCAAATTTATGTGAAAATTATGAAAATGAAAGTGATGAAAAATGGAATGAAGCAATAAAAGCGGAATATAAAGCTCATTTAAAAAATGGAACCTGGAAAATTATTAATAAAGAAAATGGGGTGAACATAGTAGTAACAAATAAAATGATATTAAAAGAGAAATTTACATCTGATGGCAGAGTTGAAAGATTAAAAGCAAGACTTGTTGCTCGAGGTTTTAATCAGATACCAGGAGTTGATTACGATGAAACTTTCTCGCCAGTCTCAAAACTATGATCAATTAGAACAGTACTAGCAAATGCAATACAAAATGACATGAATATAGAAATGTTAGACGTTACTACTGCCTTCCTAAATGGAGACCTAAAAGAAAAAATATATATGAAAGTTCCAGAAAATATTGAAAAATATCTATGTGATTTGATACAAGATGATGATGATGAGTCTGAAGCTGCAAGAAAAATGTAATAAAAATAAAGAAAAAGTATGTCTATTACAAAAAGCTTTATATGGGTTAAAACAAGCACCAAGACAATGGTTTGAGAAACTTGACAAAGCTCTTAAAGATCTCAACTTTCTCCCATCATATGCAGATCCATGTGTCTATAGATACGATGCGAAAGGGGGAGAGAAAGATGAAATTCACATCGTAATCTATGTTGATGATATTGTAATAGCTTATAAAGGAAAAATGTGGAAAAATATAAAGAAATCGCTATTACTAAAGTTTAAAATGAGAGAGCTCAAAATTGAACAAATATTGGGAATTAAAATAGATTACAATAAAGAAGCAAAAACTTTAAAAATCTCACAGCCAGAACATATAAAGAAATTATTGAAAAAGTTTAATTTAGAAGACTGTAAGTCATGTAGAACACCAATTGAAACTGGTATTAACTTAATAAAAGGTCCTATAGTAGATAAAACACATAAGTTACCTTATCAAAATCTTGTTGGTGGGCTAATGTATCTTGCCATAGGAACGAGGCCGGATATAGCGTTTGCCGTCTCATACTTAAGCCAGTTCAATAACTGTTACAAAGAAGAGCATTTTAAATGTCTAAAAAGAGTGTTGCGCTATTTAAAGGGAACCCTAGAAATGGGCTTAACTTACAAGAAAGATGGAAAGTCCATTGAAGGTTTCTCTGACGCCAACTGGGCCACATGCACTAGCGATCGAAGATCATATACTGGATACTGTTTTATTTATGCAGGAAGTGCAATAAGTTGGGTTGCAAAGAAACAAAGAACAGTAGCTCTATCAAGTGCAGAGAGTGAATATATGGCATTAACTGAAACTTGTAAAGAAGCAATGTGCTTACTACAGTTAGTCAAAGATCTTGGAATAAAACAAGAGCAAATGATTTTGTTTAACGATAATCAAGCTGCACAAAATATAGCCAGAAATCCATTGGTCGAAAACAGATCAAAACATATACATATAAGAGAGCACTACATAAAAGAAAGGGTGTCTGAAGGCTATATTAAGCTTGAATACAAGCAATCTGAAGAGTTAGAGGCTGATGCTTTTACCAAGGCATTGCCTGGACCCAGATTGAATGGGATATTGAAGAAAATTGGAATGGACCCTAAGTGAGGGGGAGTGTTAGAAAAGGAGGTCCACTTGCGGGTCATCCATCACACTCACATCCTTTACCAAATTTTTGATACCTATCTAAGCGGTTGTCTTAGCAACCGTTATTCTGTTATTCTGTTCTTTAATATGTGCTTGTAAAAATAAAAGTAGTTATTTAATTTAATATATTTATATTCATTGATACGTTATCTTGTTTTAATGGTTTACGTCCAGTGACCTCAGTGCAATTCTTATAGTTTTTCTATAAATATAAGTATCAAAAAAAGGTGAATATAAATGTATAAAAGAGTTTTCAACAGACACCAAAGTATATAATATTATTTTGGAACCCAATCCAAGATCCATTTGCTTGTTTCCTTTTTGAAGATGTCATGTATAAGACATCTTGAGAAATTTAACAATAAATCTTATAAATAACTAATGTATCACAAAGTCTACACAAAAATGTAACACCGACTGCGAGGTCGTGACGTACCTACCCTAAATAATTCACTACTATAATGATATGTTTGTTTATTGTGTTAATTTTTATTAAATATAGATAGAGTTATTTCAGTATTTTGTTCATGTTTGGTTTGGCGGCACCAACGTCATCAACTGAAGAGGAATCGCCACTGATATTGACTTTAGAAGATAAAAGTACTACATTTATTAAAATTCTATTTATATCTATAAAAAATAATAATACATTTGATACTAATTTCCAAATTTACCATTTAAACACAAGAAATAAACATGCAGTTCCAACATATAAGACTTCAAAAAACTAGAGGCTCGTTATTGGGGAAATGTATAACATTTTACAACAAAGTTCCACAGTGTTACTGATTTGCCTTAGCGCAAAAAGAAAAGACCCTTATGAGTAAAGGTTATAAAGTCAACGATTATTTGGATGATGCCAATGTCTGGTGATAATTTGTAGATGTTACTTAATTTACGAAATACTATTTATGTAAAAATATTTCTGTGTATCGTAACAACATAATTTGTTGTAAATGTTATTACTTCTTATAACGCTGATAAGTTTCCTGCGCCCATTAATATTATCAGCTAAAAGATGTCTTGAATGGTAGGTGAAAAATTTGGACGATTCAAAAGAGCTTGCTATGAAGTTATATTTGAATAAATAATATTTTGATCAGTGCATGTCGTCCGATCAATCAATCGGCCTAAGGAATCGGACCACGCGGTCCAAAACAAGATCTCTACAGCAAAATTCACGAATCACCGTGAACTCTGTGGCCTTGGTGATGTTTGTTTATCTCTGTATAAATGAGAACATGTTGTCAATACTAATTACTATAGTGCCTAACTGTCTGTGACCTCATTGTTGTTTTTTAAAACTTAATTTCCTATTGCATTGGTATTTAATTCAACAAAAGTTTTTAGTTCATTCGTCTATAATTTTTTCTTTTTTGTTATTTTCGGGGCATGATAAATCCCTTACGACTTTTAAAATTATATTTATAAAAACAATAACTAGGTACTTGATAATACCTATCCTTGGAATAACTATATTCCTTGTTTTGTCCTATTTTTACTTGTTATAATTTTGTGGAAAAGACTTATCGGTTTTCAAATATTTTATTATAAACTATCTACCAGATAAGTAAGTATACTACTATATTATTATCGATAAACCCTTAAATTGATGCTTTGCCTAAAAACACAGTCAAAACGTAAGCAATTCGTTAATCTTCAATGATCGTTCTTGGCTGATCATCTTTTCTTGATCTTCGATTATTCATTGAGCCAAAGTGCTTTTGCAGCATATCTGCTATCGTTTTTATTGTAGTTTTTCGTACGGCTTGAGATATTTTTACTGGGTTATTTAACTCTGAGGTTTCCTGGAAAATCAATATCGTATATATTATCAATACAGTATTAATATTAATTGATTGGACATCGTGAATCTAGAAACGTTGCCTGTGTATTCCAAGTAGGTATTCATTTCTCGCATAGGATGCCTCTCTGCCCGGCTTAGTTTCGTTCAAGTACTTAATAAAAAAGGATCACTTGGTATGGTAGGACAATCTATCATCATTTCTTCAATGAGTACCTACTGACGACCTGAAGGAGTTAGTCCACCAGGATCCCCACAAAAGTGGAGCTAAGCCCTTCAGACCAGTATATAGTTTTCTAGAATTAAAAATAATACAGTATTATCAAGTTTTTATTTTCGTTTGACGTCTGACGAGTGCACGTAATTAGTGTGCAATCAAAATGTTTTAAATGCTGTAACAGGAAATACTGTAAAACAATCATTGTACCTTAGAGTTCTAAGCATTGTACACTGTAATACAACTGACCTCCAATACCTCGCAGTATTCCAAAACGTTCGCGAACTCAGTATCGTCTAATCGTTTTATCTCTATCGTTTTACTATTAGGATGTTCACCTTCAAACATTTCCTTGGACGATGAACTAGAAACCTAAGGAAATATTTTATATATAAAAATTGAAATAATTTTGTTTTCATTCTAATATCCTTTTTTATTACTTATACAGTGGTAGACATATAATTAGAAAGTTATCCAAAGAATCTTAACATTATATAAAGAATTTGGCATGACAGTTTTGTTTGCAAATGAAACAATAAATATTATAAAAATGTCCAATGACTCGTCGCATAGTTTATTGAAACAAGAAAGAAAGGCATCAAAATCAGTCCTTTCGTTTGGGAGCTACCTATTATGCCACCAGATGCCACAGACAGACAACCAGGGGCTTTATTCTGCTAGCGTTAACGCATTTGTGGCGTGTCAATAACGCTTCAATAGTTATCGCTTTTTGAGACAGTTATTAATGGTTAACTAATTATAACATTCGTCACAATTGACTTATCACGAAATTGTAGTATGAATAAATTGCACCAGGTTATGCGTATAAAAGCGACAAAAGCAGTTTTATTGAAATACTATCGAGACACGATAACGACGTTAAGATTAGTGGAATTAGACCTCAGATGTTTGTCTGTGGCATGTTAAACTTATAACTTACTAGATGTGCCCGCGAACTACGTTTCGCCATAATTCTTTTTTGTTTGCGAGTCGAAAGTCGGGATTTGATGATGGATACCCATGCAAATCAAGGGAAACCCTTATTTTATGTTTGTTACTTCATAACTCTGTTTATTATTAATTGTTAAGGAGTAGGTATACTATAGCAAAACTTCCGACAAAAAATTTCGGTAGTTGGTACTAATTACGCAAGCCAATGGTGCACAGCCCGCCCTCCCTCAATCGCATGCGATGCGACAAAGGAATATCAATAATTAGTACCACACCAACATGCAAATACTTAGATTCGACGCGTTTCGCCACTCCACGTGGCATCCTGAGGATGTCGCCTTCGCTGCGCTCGGACGACAGTCGTCCGTTTGGATTTTTTGTTGTTTCACATGGGACTAATCAGGAAGTACCCACTTCCCGATTGATCCCATTGCTACCAAAGTCAGAAAATTTAAGAGTTTCCCTCTATTTTCCTGAGATCTCATCAACAGATCTTGACTTTGGTGACAATGGGATCAATCGAGAAGTGGCTATGGACCCACATGGTGTTCTTTTATTGTCAAATATCATAAGTAGTACTAGGGGCCAAATTAGTCCCCTGTGGCGTGGTACTACCGTACATTTAAGTATTACCACGGGCAAAAAAATACCCGTAGTAGTACTAGTATGTAGTAGTACCACGGGTAAGCACTGAAAAAGACACCAAAAATTTATAAAATACTTAAGCTTTCCGTTCGCGGCTTCGCCCGCGTTATTTTTGTTTTCCCGTGGGAATTTTATTTTTTCCCGTAGGAAAAATAATTTTGTAGCCTATTATATAGAATACTGTTATTTATATTTAGGAGCTCAGATAATAAATTTCATAGAAATTGGAGCAGATTTTAAATATTTTCCATAGAAACTTTCAACCACTATTTTGTACCCTAAGGGGGTGAATTCTGATAAACCATGAAACATGTATTAATAAAATATTTTTTAGAGCATGAATCTCTAGTTTTATCAAAATCGTTGTTAATTTAAAGATTTTTCCATACAAACTTGCAACCCCTATTTCATCCCTATAAGGTAATTTTTTTTTAAATCCCTTCCTAGTGTGCGTCCGCATTTTCAATTAAATCAACTGTCCTTCACGTTTCTAGCATTAGCGGTTATGGCTGTGCGTGCGTCTATATTTCACAGTGAACTTCTCCTTACAGGATGGTCTAATTAGTGACGTCAATAATTTTTTTAGATTCCTCACACTTGGGGGTATCCAAAAATACCCCATGTAATATCCGCGATTTTTTGTAGTTTTCGAGTTATATTTTTTTTGTGTTTTTTAATGTATTCTGCTAGCGAGGTTTCAAAAATTCATATCTTTTTAAGTAGTGGGTATTTTGCAGTTTTTTTTGTGACACGATTGTCTGAATGTAGTTTTAAGTCTTCGCCTTCGAAGGCCGCCATATCGTTAATATAGTGTTCATGATATCCAAGGCTTAATAAAAATCCCAAATAAGCATGAAGCAAGCCTGCAGCGTGAAAGCAAACATGCAACATGCAGTTTGATGCTTCACGCTCGCTTCGCTTGCTCCGCTGTATCATCACAGCCTATATACGTCTCCACCGAGGGGCGCGAGCCTACCCTATATTAGGGTGATTAGGCCTTAGTCAACCACGCTGGCCCAGTGCGGATTGGTCGACTTCACATACATCATTGAATTTCTTCGGAGATGTATGCAGGTTGCCTCACGATGTTTTCCTTCACCGTAGGAGCGTCAGACAAATGTACATATGAAATTCGAAACGAAAAACACATTGGTACATGGCGGGTCTCGAACCCCGACCCCCCGATTGGAAGGCAAGTGCCGAGTCCACTGCGCCACCGACGCTCTCAGCTCCGCTGTATGTGGTCACACTATCTAATATAAACGTACAGATTTCATTTATCGAAACAATTGTCCGCCGCCATGATGTATCACCGAAACAAAATGATATCAGCGCCTTTAGCAGTGAATTATATAATTATTTTACGATATGATCACCACATTTTTGGCCATATCATGAAGTAGCCAAACGCGTAGCTGTCTATATCGTTAAACGTTTGATTATTAATTGATCCGGCCACACCACATCATGATCTAGACAGAATACAACAACCATTTCATGATGAAATGGTTGGCCACATCATGAAGTGGTAAATTTTACGATCTGGCCACGACATGTGATCAGCTGATCAATAGGTATTATACTTTAATATAATACTGTTCATAGGTTAGTAATAGTTATAATATCTAATACAACAAAAAAGAATTGTCTAATTTGGTGCTATTGTTCTGAAGTTATGGACATATTATGTAAGTAAGTACTTACATATACATTTCTGCGATTCATTTTTATTTTATTTATAGTTGCGAAATTATTTGTCCTGCGAAATCTGTGTTGTAAAACTACGAGTAACTACGCTTTGCGATTTAAAATATGTTTATTATAAATTTATATGGTTTAGATGACATAATTCAATGCAAACCTCATAAATACTCTCAACTTGATGACTACTAAACGTGCAAATATTCTCACAATAATGCAATTTATGTTATGTAATATTGTTTATTACGGTTGCGAATTCTTTTTTATCAACTACAAATAAGAGCTTGTTTAACACGGTAAACAGTAAACAGGGTAAAATAATGTAATACTTGTTTGAACGGGGTAAAATATTTTGTTTTCATGCTTTCTCAGATTAGCTTTATATGAAAATTTATTCTAAGGAAGATGTTAGTGATCATCTTGATTGTAAATGAATTAGCCTCGTGTACATACATATTAATTATTAAATTACTCTGTTTTTATTTTAATCTTTTTTTTTATTTAGTTATAATCACCACAGACTCGTGGTCCGTGCCTTTGTTATTTTCATTTTCTTATTGATCTATTGTGTTCTTATATATTTCCGACTACTCTTATAACTAGGGTGAGTTGCGCATCCCCTAAAATTGAATTATTGTACATGTTCTTATGTATATAATCAAACATATACAGATACACACACATATATGTACATACACATATATACATCTAGATACATACATACACAAAGATATATATATTCACATATTCCCAAAACATTAAGTATATACGGTACATTTATTTCTCTATGGATATATCAATTTTTAACTATTTAATTAACTATGTCTATACTTATATCAAATTTTAATCTTTAATCTTATAACTTTGCTAAGGTTGTGGCTAATGGGACTACCGCTAGAGGGATTCGGGTTGAGGCGGTTCATTTTCCGCACCTATGTCGCTGCGCGTGTCTGGGCTCTGACAGCCATTTTCATGTTATAATCGACGACCTCGTGATCCGTTGCCCCTCTGGAAAAGGCAATGAGGCGTCTAATGGCATCATCCTCCTTCAGCTCCCGGTAGTAATAGGTGCAAGTCACCGTGTGCCTTGTTATGGCGACCACCGCGTGAGGGACGCTGTCGTGGACTGGCTTTTTTGGTTCCGCTCCTCTGAGCACAACCACGTGGTCGTACGTTAGCCCCTGTGCTTCATGGATCGTGAGCAACCTAGACTTTGCTCCAGTGCCGAATCCATCCCTCCTGTGCACTTCTTTCTCATCTTGAGTGAAGGTCAGGAAGAGAGTATTGGAGTCACACCTTCGCAGTCTCGCTCCCGAAGCCATTCCGCAAGTCAAGGACCTCAGTACTTGCCGGGATGTGTAAATGCCCTCGTAGATGTTGTTAGTGGAGGACGTACACCACATCCATCGGACTTCGGTGTGTACAGAGGAGCTTTTCGGTAATTTTTTATTTTAATCTTATAATAATTTGTTTAAAAATCTATTCAGTCCGTGTTTCAGTTTAGGTATAGGTACATCTTTTTTGCTTTTATTGCATTTTTCTATCTAGGCGGCTTCCCACGGCCTGTGTTTTCGCGGGCGCCCTCAGGCCGCGCCGATTTTTACGGACGAGCCCGGACGACAGGCGAGCTCGCTCGGGCGCGTGGCTTCCCACGGCCTGTCATTCCACGGGCGCCTCTGGGGCCCTATTTTTGAATCATTCTTTCTGCATCGAGTGCTCGTCAGTGTTCGATTTCTACTCATTTTTTTGATTTGTTTTCGACGAAAATAAAAACAATATTGACCTTGACGTCGTAATGTTCTATTGATTTTTATCGCAAGAAAAACGAAAATCAATAGGAATCGAGCACAGATGACGCTTGAAAAGCGCTCGAAGCCGGACGAATGATTCAAAAATAGAGCCCTTGGCCACGGGCAAGTTCGCTCCACCTCTGATCGCGCCCGTGGTTGATCATACAAATTCAAATTCTGTACTAACTAAAAAATAATCTTGTATATCTATATAAATAAAAATGGACCTTCGAAATGTATGTACGCCCATAACTTTCGAACGACTGCACCAAATTGCATGATTCTTGGTTTTATGTATTCGTTTTTCTTAGGACAAGGTTTATATAAGAGAAAATATTTAGGTAGGTAGGTATGCGGTAGGTTTTTGGTATACCCGTGCGGGACGGGGCGGGCAGCTAGAAAGAAATAGAAACGCGGTTCACGAGTAATCTAGTCCAGTTTGAACTGCTATTCGAAACTGTCATGTGAAGAACGCGTAGCTATTTCTGCAGCCTCATTCATATTACTCAGTGGATATTACTTACGTAATAAAAAGAAGCAGAAGAGAAGACGCTGGTGGATGTCATCATTCAACAAAAGCAGATCGAGGTAAGTTATTAAGACTTTAAAATAAAACTTCTTTTACATCGCCTCAAATTTTTCGTCCATCTATCGCATATCGCATTACACAAAAACATGAGATCTTTAATTTCACAACTTCATATAGGTCGGGATTGGTCAGAGCTTCGTCTTTAAATCTGTGGGATAGTGATTCGATTCTGGTGTAGAACGTTGTTTATTTATTATTTTGTTTTTTTTTTAATATTTTGTTTTTTGTATGGTGTACGGTATGGTGACTTAGCCCCAAGCAAAACAGAGCTGTGAATAAATAAAACCTAGGTTTATATCTATACTAATATTATAAAGATGAAAAATTTGATTGTTTGTTCGTTTGTTTGTATTGAATAGGCTTCGAAACTACGGAACCGATTTTGATAAAAGTTGGTATAGGGATAGTTCGAGACCAGGGGAAGGACATAGGGTAATTTTCCTACGGGAAAATATAAAATTCCCACGGGAGAACAAAAATAACGCGGACGAAGCCGCGAGCGGAAAGCTAGTGAAGCATAAAATTATAAAACAATAATAATCAAAAAAGTTAGCTAAGTAGTTAGTCATCAAACTAGCGGGGTTTCAGATTATTTAATTTTTATTATCAATTTCATACATCGCCATCTAACGAATATCAGAAGAAACATTAAACACTTCGACCACACGAAGATTAAAAATTAAATAAGGAATATTTCAAGAAAAGCAAAGCACGTCAAAACATGCTAAAGTGGGCAGAGCAATGTTTCGATCCGAAAATTGAAAATTTAATGCAATCGCACATATTTAAAATATATGAAACATATTATGATAGATATTATAATGAAATACAGACCCAAAAAACAAAACAAAATCAATCATTCCGTTTACCGGACATAAATTTACTGACATCTATTGTCGGATTTTTAATTACTACGTTGTCAACTTGACGTTGACGAGTTGACGACACGGTTGGCGCAGAGGTCGAGTGATCGCATACTGCGCAACGGGTCGCTGGTCCGATTCCCGTACGGGAGAAATATTTTGTATGGGCTACAGAAATTTGTTCCGGTCTGGGCGTATACTGTGCATGTGATATTCTATGTTTGTAACTGTACCCACGACATAGGAGAAAATGCTAGCGTGGGGCGACGTATTTAAAAAAACTGTTGAGCACATTTATGTGCTTTTGCAGCAGACTAGATTGAACATTCAACAAGTTATCGAATTTAGTTCGAAAACAATATTTTATTTTAAATTAAATAATTGAGAAGTTATGTACTGACGATTTTATTTCTACAGAATGAGTTATAATAATTTATAACATTTTTGTTTGACACAAGCTATTCCATCTGGAACTAATTACAGTTTGTTGATCGAGCCCACCCTAAGTTGCTTAGACCTTAGTAAAACACGCTAGCTCAGTGCGGATTGGAGTAAAGACAAGTGAAAGCAAAAGTGCTCGGCAAAGCAGCCAAGGCCAATAATACATTTTCATTAAATACCTACGATCCAAAAAAAATCACTTACAGCGTGGTTTCATAAACCACAAAATGAGTTTTAATTATTTTGTCGACTAAAAGTAACATAGTTTTATGTTTCAGATATAAACGGAACGCATATATAAGCTGATTTTGTTAAATAACCAAGCGGAAAATGACGTATGTTGGCCAGCCAGACGCACGCGCCACCTCGGGCCGCCACAGGCCACCACAGGCAATCGCCCGCGCCTTCGCGCCGCGCCTTTGAAGTTACCGACAATCAGCGGATACGCACGGGCGAGCTCGGGCCGCTACGGACGGCACCTTTCCCACGGCGCGTCGGGGCGCGAGCTCACCCGAGGGCGCCCTCGAAATCACGCGCCGCCGACCAGCGGATACGCGGGCAAGCTCAGGCCACCTCGCGCCGCCACGGGCGACACCCTTCCCACGGCGCGGCGGCCCGAGCTCGCCTGAGGGCGCCCGTAGAATCGCGCGCCGTGGGAAGCCACCTTTAGATTCGAAATAAAAGTTCGTATGGCTTACGTGTGTCAATAACTAGATAGATTTATTATAGATGCCAAAATGTCACTCTTTGTAAGCAGTAGAACAATGAAAAGAGTAAAGATTCACACAAGTTATAATTTTATTCAATCGACTCAACTTATATTTTGTACACTCGCGTTTATGCTTTTAGACGAATATTACACAGTTATTTCTATATTTATATTTTTACTATATATTTGTCATCTCGTAATTCACAGTCAACAACCGTTCCTAAGCAACGTCTTGACAAGGTCCTTCATTTGAAAATCTCGATGACTTAGACAATGGATATTATAATACTATGGAGTATATCCATAACAAGATTTCCTTATATAAGTATAAGTATTTATGATAAAGATGTTTGCGCATACAATAATTCATACTTTTGAGACATATTTTTTTATAAATAGAAATAGTTTTTTATAATTACAAATATCTATTTTGTAAGTCGTTGGTAAGTGGCGGTATGGATATTACTTTTGGCTTTGGTCTTTATAGCCCAAGCGGTTCACCCGGCGGGGGTGGGATTTAGTTTTCCTTTTTGCGTCCTTCCAATCGACACTTTATCTTGGCTATTCGAGTTTCGAATAGGTTTTTCAACGTTAGTTTGGTTGTGAATTGATTCGTTAATTAATTTTTCATGTAGGTACAGCGTTTACAAAAGCGGACTTAATGCCATAGGCATTCTCTACCAGCCAACCTTAGGGTGATGGAGAGAGTACGTGGTTGATGTTCAGAAATAATAGCAGATAATTTTCGGATATTGCTTCTCGAGCCCCTCGGTGGGGGCTACTTATATGAGCTGTGGTGATGATGATGCATTTTTTAATAAACGGAATTCTATGAATATAAAAATGGAATCATCATCACCACAGCTCATATACGTCCCCACCGAGGGGTTCGAGCCTACCCTATGTTAGGGTGATTAGGCCTTAGTCAACCACGCTGGCCCAGTGCGGATTGGTCGACTTCACATACATCATTGAATTTCTTCGCAGATGTATGCAGGTTGCCTCACGATGTTTTCCTTCACCGTAGGAGTGTCGGATAAATGTAGATATGAAATTCGAAACGAAAAACACATTGGTACATGGCGGGTCTCGAACCCTGACCCCCCGATTGGAAGGCAAGTGCCGAGTTCACAGCGCCACCGACGTCATAAAAATGGAATACATAATATGTATTATAATAATATCATAATATCTGCTCTAGCTCTAGTCATTATAAATTGTGTGTGATGAACATTATCTTTTAACAAAATGTAAGCGTATGTTACAACCGTTTGCGTACTCAGACTTACTGGTATGAGTGACACTTTCCTAGATTTTTCAATGTCGATCGCTGGTTCCGGCGCTCCGAATACTGGATCTACGCGCAGTCTATTGTCTTCGTTGGCGTTGAATATGAAGAATGAGTTTGCTAGTGGCGGCAGATACCGAACCAATATGTGGCCGGCAGCCAGCATCACACAGAGAGTTGCAGCCGCAACCGCTACTATGGGGATGTAGCCAATCCGCTCCAAAGGCATCTCGCACTCAGATTTTTTTTCGTCAAACCTGCAAAATTTTTTTATGTACACTACGCCAGACACTATACATATTGACCTTGAGACCGCTCCTAAGTCATTCGTAATAGTGACGACTTTCGTAATGCAAATGTAAATGTCATAAAAGTAACCAAAGTGGAAGTATTGCTGACTCATTCATTCATTTCAGCCAAGAGACGCCCACAGTTGAACATCGGCCTCCCCCAGGGAACTCCAAACAGATCGTTCAGTCCTGCGCCTCCCGCATCCAGCGGCTTCCCGCGACCTTCACCAGATCGTCAGTCCACCTTGTGGCGGGCCTACCAACGCTGCGTCTCCCGGTTCGCGGCCGCCACTCGAGGACCTTTCCGCCCCAACGACCGTCAAGTCCTGCGAGCTATTTATCCTGCCCACAGCCATTTAAGGTTTGCAATTCTTTGGGCTATGTGGGCGACTCTAGTTCATCTACAGATCTCATCATTTCTGATGCGGTCGTGTAGAGAAACTCCGAGCGTAGCCCTCTCCATGACAGGTAGTCATGGACATCATGGTCATCAGCAAAATGGACAGGTGTGTTTTAAAAAATGTGACAGCGTATTTTTTTATCGTAGCAATATGACACTCGGACCGTTCGATGCAGTATTTGTGTATTCTAATGGTGTTTTTCACTTCTTATGCCATTTTAGCTACTTACCTACAGCAATTACGATTTCTGACATCTAAGTATATGTTATACTAGCTATGCCCGCGGAATACGTTTCGCCATATATTTTTTCCCCGTTTTTGCTACATTTTTCATTGATGCTCAGCTCCTATAAGTCATAGCGTGATGTTATATAGCCTAAAGCCTTCCTCGATAAATGGACTATCCAACACAAAAATAATTTTTCAATTTCCAATCAGTAGTTCCTGAGATTAGCGCGTTCAAGCAAACAAACAAACAAACTCTTCAGCTTTATAATATAAAGTACGAGGGCGGGTCAATAAGTCCGTGACTTTTTGAATTTCCCGCCTCTTAATTGAAATGGCAACACTGCTCCCGTGAGGCTCCCGTCAACAGTCATCTGTCTGTTGACTCTTGTCAAAAATTGAACAAGCTGCGACATTCACAGATCAATATATGTAGCAAGCGACATTTAGTTTGTTTTTGACAGCCGTTAATATTAGACTACCGCGTTGACTGAGAAGAAAATGGAAAAAAGTGAATTTCGTGTGCTCATTAAGCATTTTTTTTTTGCGGAAAAAATCCATAACGCAAACCAAGGCTAAGCTTGACAAATATTATGGGGACTCTGCACCATCCATTTCCATGGTAAAAAAGTGGTTTACTGAATTCCGATGTGGCCGTACATACAAGCACGGAAGATGCCTAACGTTCTGGACGCCTAGTTGAGGTCTCCACATCCGAAACAATTGGAAAAATCCACGATATGGTTTTAGCCGATCGGCGATTAAAAGTGAGAGAGATTGTGGAAGCCATAGGCATCTCACATGGCTCAGTGGTTTCAATTTTGAATGATCATTTGGGTATGAGAAAGCTTTCCGCAAGATGGGTGCCGCGTTTGCTCACAATCGACCACAAACGCAACCGTGTGACAATTTCGCAGGAATGTTTGGCGTTGTTCAATCGCAATATGAACGAGATTTTACACCGTTTCGTAACCGTAGACGAAACGTGGATCCACCACAACACACCGGAGACCTAACAGCAGTCAAAACAGTGGGTTTCTCGGGGTGAATCGGCGCCAAAGAAGGCAAAGGTGGGTTTGTCAGCCAATAAAGTCATGGCGACTGTTTTTTGGGATGCACGCGGTATTATCCACATTGACTACCTTCAAAAAGGAAAAACAATCAATGGTGAATATTACAGCAACTTATTGGGTCGATTCGATGAGGCATTGAAAAAAAAGCGACCGCCTTTGGCCAAGAAAAAGTCCTTTTCCACCAGGATAATGCACGGGTGCACAGATGTGCATTTTCCATGGCAAAAATCCATGAATTGGCCTACGAATTGCTCCCTCATCCGGCCTATTCACCCGATCTAGCTCCGTGTGACTATTTCTTGTTCCCAAACTTGAAGAAATGGCTCGGCGGAAAGAGATTTGCCTCCAATGACAAGTCATCTCACAAACAAATGCCTATTTTGAAGACCTCGACAAATCATATTTTTCGGAAGGGATAAAAAACTGGAGAAATGTTGGGCTAAGTGTACAGATCTCAAAGGAGACTACGTTGAAAAATAAAATAACTTTTTATCTAAAAACCTGTGTTTCATTCAAAAAGTCACGGACTTATTGACCCGCCCTCGTATATAGATTTGCTGTATTTTCAAAATATTTTGAATGCATGTCTTTTGTTGTACATGTTCATACTTACATGTAGGTATATAATATAGGATTACACGTTTGAATCGTTGCGAACTCTTTTCTAGGTCAATCAAGAGACCGCTGTATGACCATTACCTTTATTAGTTAATGGTGGTCTCCAAGATCTAGCGACATAATGCAGTGACAATCTCTTTAGCGATGAAAGAAAGAATGTCTATAGCTGTTGTAAGAAAAGGAACTTGATATGCATCTTATAATGCCTTTTGTGATATCTTTAAATGGGTCGTTTTGTTTGTGTTACATAACTTCATCTGATATAATTTTTAAACAACTACAAAAAAGGAGGAAATTCTCAATTCGATACCTATGTTTTTTTTTGTGTTTACGAGTATGTTACGCGATTACTCCGCCAATAGTGGACCGATTTTCAAAACTCTTTTTGTATTCGATAGAGTACCTATACTTCTGCGGTGGTCCTATTGTCACCAAAGTCAGAATCTGAATATAGTATCTCAGGAAAATCGACGGAAATCCTTAAACTTAATAGGAACGTCTAACGTGTTTCATGTTTTTCCAAAGCTATCTTCAGGTATCTGGTAGTCATGAACGGAGCCGATGATAGAAGGATCCTTAACTTTTAGTCCGAGTAAAAGTTTAATTTTATACTAACTGTTACATATGATTGAAATAAATACTTTATTTTTAAATGGATTACAGTTTACAAAATTTTTAGGTTGGTTAATATATTCAGAGCTCAGTAGCCTCTCAGTTTACTTACATCCAGCTTTGCCGCTTCCAAAAAACACTTCTAGAATCAGTTTTCTGTCAAATGTAGTGAAAATTCACCTTTATTCATAAAAATTAAACATTCACTAAATAAAATCGACCCACCTCATAGGTTTCGATACAGAAATATCGATATATAAAAAATAAGATTAAACAAACAAAAACTGTAAAAACAGTTTGAAAATATTCTTCGGAAAACCCCGTTTCTTCTTTTTGCGTTATATACCCAATCTCTGGTGACTGTGCAGAGTGTTAAAAGTTAATTGAATCAATGTTTACTCAAACATTCATTATTCCTATAGTTTTATTGACTCTTTAAATTCAGTTGATTTTCTCAAAAAATCTAGGTATTTCTAAAAATTTTAGTTTTCAGTTTGTAAAAACACTAAACCGAAATCTGTCACAGTAAAAACTGGTCTAATGTAAGCTTAGGCTCTTGATTAACAAACAGGCTTAAAAGATATTATTTATTGATGGTAGAATTTGATTTGTCGAGCTCTGAACCAAAGCGTAAAGGTGGGTCCATTTCATTGCAGGTGTAACAAACAGATGTTGTTGGAACAGAAGAAAAGACTTTTATTAAAAGACAATAGTGTAACGCTTATTTTCGCAAATCGAATTCTTTTCTTATTCAAATCATAATAAGGTAATTTACTAAGCAGATGAACTGCAATATACTTGTGCGATTCGTGTAAATAGTTTTCTTATGTCTATAAAGTGGGTATAGGTGCTTTTGTAAAGATTTTATTCTTTAAAAATAGATTCTGTAAAGATTTGATTACTTACTTATACTGTCATTCTGGATTATTAAAATTAATTTTAGTTTTAATGAGATTTTAATTTTATTGGAATTGTTAATTTTTTGACCTTATACATTCTGGCGGTAAGATCGTAGATAAAGGTCGTACAGATTTTATTTGGTTCGCCTTTTTTCGTTCTTCCAATTTCACTTTCGCCTGGCTATTCGAAGACCACAATATGTTCTTCTACGTTGGTTCTATTCTGCATCACTTAGGGACGAAAAAAAGTTGTGTAGTGTTTATGTAAAATTTTCAAAAATGTTTTCGTACGCCTGGGATTTGACATGTAATTTTGACAAATGACCAATTTTAGTGTTACCAAAAATGTAAGTAGGTGTTTACGTAGACATTTTCTCCTTACCAATCGCTCACACCGCAATTCTTGATTCCATCGCATACAACACCACTTGTGAAACAAAAGTGATCTTCCTTAATAGTGCAAAGTGATTCGTTTTTCACATTACAGCCAAATTCCGGTTTACTACGAGCGGATGTCGCCGTGACTTGGTATAAGTTAGCCTGGATACAGGAATTTTTTTAATACATGCTGTATGAATCACATTCAGCCTGCATGGTCGCCTTGCAAGTGTCACGCAGGGGCGTTACCGTGATGGCTTAGAAGAGCAAGGTTAAAACAATATTGATACAGATACATCTCTATTGCAGCGGATAGCACCATCACTAGTGTTGCCCAAAATCAGTCTAGGTCTTGCAGTTTTGCGAGACTCTTGCTGCAAGAGTAGACCTACTCCCAGACCAACACTAAGACTGACTCATGCAAGATTTGAGAAGGAAAGGAACAAACTAAGGATCTGACTTACGATATAATGTTGATGTTAGGTATATGGAACGTATTATGCAAGGGGCGACAAGAGGAACGGTAGCGGAGGGGAATTTTTTGCATTGTTCGTGTTGCTATTGACCATCCCACACAGAAACCGACCGCGGAAACGGCGCGGCGGCAGCGCAAGTAAATCACTTACCGCACGGCAGTTCTGCTACCGTCTCGCTTCCGCCTTTGTATGTGTAGAGCGCTTAAAATAGCGGACCTAAAAAGGCCGCATTGGCAGAATCATTATATGATCGTAATAAGATTGGTATTATGAATTGAGTGCAATTCATCATAAGCAAATTCTAATTGACAGCTTTGTTTGAATATCCGTAAAATGGTCTCAATTGACAATAGGCAATGCCTAATTTGTGGACCATTTTACGAATATTCATACAAAACTGACAATTAGAATAATTATTCATGATGAATTGCACTCCATTCATAATACGAATCATATTATGATTCTGCCGATTCGGCCTTTTTAGGTCCGCAGGCCATCGAGCGGAACAAGGGCTCCAAAGTGTTCGCAAGAGATCTGTCACTCGGTCAAAGCCTGCCAACGAAGCTGGAGATAGACGACGGCCTAGTCATTACATTCTGACCTGAGCTTATGGCCGAGATCGAACACTAATTGACAGTTTCATGCAAACACCTGTTATTCAGGCTACAAACCCTAAAGCCAAACTCACCCGGCATTTCACCGAAGACATCTGCCTCTACAAGATTATGTGGCTTTCAAATAGCTCAAGAACAACCTTTCAAAATCACAATTAACTTATAGCAAGTTTGTAAAATAGTTGTACAAAACTGACCCATACATTTGTCCCAATCATGTCATGTTAAAGTATGAAGAAAGGAAAAATAATTATTTAAAAATAAATAAAAAATATTTCTCTGATACACGTTTCTATTTTTTTTGTATAAATAACTATTCACTATTAATTTATTATAGTTTTTTTAAATAAAAGCATTTCACCGAGATATAATTCTTTATATGGATTATTATCTCGTATCCTCCTGTAATGGATAGGTACTTACCTAGGGTACATTTAAACGTAACAATTCACATCGATCCACTCTGCCTGATGGATCTTAACATTTTAACTGTATAAATATAAATAATTATGATTGTTGAATGTATATACTTAAAATGTGCAAATAATGTGGATGGAGTAGCCGATTGGGAATTGCTTACCATTCACATGCGTTAGAAATCATAACACTTTGCGGAATAAGAAGCACTTTTTCTCTATTTTTACTTTGTGGAACTAATAACGGAAGGCGGTTCGGGTGAAGCCCCTGAATCGCACCGTTTATGGAGTTTCCGTACTTACATCTATATCTGTGTTGACGCTGCTGTTGCTTAGAAATCGAAACCTGATTCGGCCTTTGACGGCAACTATGAAATACGGATTCTCTGTTTCCTTTTTCCTTTTGAAATCGCAAATGCGCAGACATTTGTTTTGCTTGATCACCATGAAAGCGTCCGGGTTGTGAGCACAGTTCGTCCCCACCGAGTTCGGGAAGCGGAATACGATTATTAAAAACAGTTGTTCGGCGTCGGTCACTATCTCGATGGCACATTCGTAGTCTACTTCTTTTATATTCCGTAGTAACTGCAAAGTAGGGTCTGGGTAAAAAAAACCGGCCAAATGTGAGTTGAACTCGTGCACCGAGTGTTGCTTACTATACGTTCCTAACTATGTACATTACGATTTTTTCCTTAACACGTGCTATAAGAAAGACCTTGCTTCTTACCATCAAAGGGAAGTAACTTTAGCTTTTTATTCTTTTGTGAAATCGCAGCGAAAATGTGTGACATAAACGGTACCTTACTTTTTTGATCACTTTGACTGAAGTATGATTTTTTCACAACTAAACTAGAGATCGCACACCTAAGTATTTTATATAAACTTTCTACGAGAATAAAAATTATTGTACGCGTTCCTGAGAAAGAGATGTCTGACAGACAGACGGACAAATAAGTAATCTTATAAGGGTTCCATTTTTTTCCTTTCGGGATACGGAACCCAAAAAAAATTACAAATAATAATATCTACTAATATGATATTTTGAAGAGGGGAATTGATTATCTATAAGTATTCTTTAAAAATTGTAAGTCAACCCACTACAATTCTGTAAGAGAAAAGGTAAAACTAACCCGTGTAAATCTGGCTTATTTTTTCAATGCTCACAAAAATTACGAATTCAAAAGTTGATATTTTCAGATAAATAGCACGTAAAACATATTTTATTCGGCGAATACGAGCTATGAAGGACAGGTTATTTTAAGCTGATTGAGCTCAGTCGACACTACATAGCGATAAGTTATTCGAAAACTGCTTTTTTATTTTGCCACATACTAACCAGCGTAGTTGTGTCCGACATTCCCATGCCAAAGGATAAGTCGTAGCGCAGGTGACGCGAGAACGCGCACGCGTTGCTTATGTCCTTGGGCCGATACAGCAGCAGCAAGCCGCGGCCGCTCACTTGGCACAAACTGCACAGCGCAAGCAGAACCATGATATTCTTGTCCGCGATTAACATTATGCCTGTCATAATCTATAAGGCTATGCGTGCATTGTGCAAAATTTTATAGGTTGAATCTGCAACAAATTAGATTCGAAACTATGTCGTATAATATTCACTGGTAAAATAGATACTTTTATCGTAAGAAATAAACTGGGGCACTTAGGAAATGAGTTAATTTCAAACAGGACCGATATTTTATTTATTACTATGTAATTGAAAAACCATAATCTATGTGATCTGCACGCTAGCTAATTCTCTTTGATGGGGTCCACTCATATGAATTGCAGTTTGAAGTGCATTGACAAGATTAAAAATAAGTACCTAATAGTTAATTGCATACATTTCATCATATTAGCAGAGGAAGATTGTACCTACCAGAGTCGTTTGTATTGTTATTTTCTGGCTTGAAGCAGTAAGCAAGGCACTAAAATTACAGGGTACTGTGACTTGACATCTTATGTCACAAGTTGGCAATTGTGTCCTTGTAGCGTCTGAACAAATGTGCTAAATTTCAAAACTGTATGTATGTATGTTTTTATGTTTGTGTTCGCATATCTCCGGAACTCTACAAATCCGATTTAAGTAAATATTTCAACATCGTATTTCAATATTGAAGTGGGTACCAAACGATGATCTCCTAGAAAGTCTTAAAATTTGGCACCGACTTCAATACAGAAGTGTGATGTTGTCTGTGCCTATTCTTATATTATTATTAACTTTTTTGAAGTCGTTTTTTATTTTTTGTAAAATAATTTTTTATTTGTAACTTTTTTTTTGAAGTCGGTTAAAAAGTCGCTTAAAATTCCCTATCTCAAAAACTACTGAACCGACTTTGATGAAACTTGCAGTATTCCCTAAGTTGAACAATACCTAGTACAACAAAAAAAGAATTACTTAAATCGGTATTGTAGAGTTCCGGAGATATGCGAACACAAACATAAAAACATACATACATACAGTTTTGAAATTTAGCACATTTGTTCAGACGCTGGTATAGACATAACTATACGAAAACTGGGCAGTTCTGGAAATAGTACATACATACGGGTCGAATTGATAACCTCCTTTTTTTTGAAGTCGGTTAAAAATAGGCTTACTACCGTTCCAACGTACTACAGGCATTGATTTACTACCAAACGTTTGGTAGTAAATCAATGACTACAGGTTTCAAAAAACTAGTCTCGTTTATGGAGAAATGTTCCAAAACAAAGTTCCACAAAGTGTTTACTGATTTGCTATTTTATAAGTTTAAAGCGCGTGTTTAAAAATAATATTAATGAGTAAAGGTTACTATAAGGTCAACGATTATTTGAATGATGCCAATGCTTGTTGTTATTTGTAGACATTATTCGTTATTATTGTAAAGAAATGGCGTAGCTTCTCTGACGTTCAAAAGCGATTGTAAAATCCTAATTGAATAAAGGATATTAAATTTGAATTTGAATTATTGTTGTGCATAACTATGTACTTATTTATGTAAAAAATATTGCTACGAGTATGTATCACTTAACGACATAATTTGTTGTAAATGTTGTTACTTCTGATAAAGCTGACAAGTTTAGAAACTTTCTTCTTATCAGCTAAAAGATGTTAAAAATTTTGGACGCTTTTCCAGAAGAAATATCTGCTCTTACTATTGTGCGCTTTTTGAAATTAGCCCCTTATCCGCCCAACGAACATCGACTGCACATGAAATATAGTCTAATATGTAATAGCAGTTCAAATCAATATCCTCGGAACTGAGGATATTGACCGGTGTCCCAAGTCTGCCGTTGAGCGCAGTAAGTCAACAGTTCTTAGGACAATTCTCCTTATGGTGCGAAATAAGAAAGTATTTCGTTTTGTGACAGTTTCTATTTGTGGTTTTGTAGAGTTTTAATTTATTCAATAAATGGGCTGATCAGGATAAATGGGCGGACGGGCGGAAATTTGTCTTAGTACTTAATAAAGTTTACACTGTATTTGTTTGTAGGAGAGCGATGTTCTCTTTCGTTTACCATGAAACAGCTAGGCCCCAGTCCGAGATACTCCATTCCCTTTTTAACCGACTTCTAAAAAAGGAGGAATTTCTCAATTCGACCGTAATATGCTTTTTTTATGTTTGTTCGCGGATAACTTTGTCGTTTATGAACCGATTTTGATGATTCTTTTTGTATTTGATAGAGGATACTCCAAAGTTCAGATTGGATCCCCTGAAAATCGAGGGAAACTCTTAAAGTTTTAGGTGTGTCCAACGTATTTTGTGTGTATGTTACGCGATTACTCCGCCAATTTTGGACCGATTTTCAAAATTCTTTTTGTATTCGATAGAGTATACTCCTGGGGTGGTCCCAAGATTACTAAAGTCGGGATCTGATGATGGAATCGCATGAAAATCGAGGGAAACTTTGGTTACTTTCACTAAAAAGATTTCATTCACTAAAAAGTTAAGAATAAAAAATATTTTACAAAAAAAAAATCGACTTCAAAAACACTGAAAAGTTAAAAATAATATAAGAATAGGTACAGACAACATCACACTTCTATATTGAAGTCGGTGACAAATTTTAGGACTTTCTAGGAGATCATCGTTTGGCACCGACTTCAATATAGAAGTGTGTTGTTGTCTGTACCTATTCATATATTATTTTAAACTTTTCAGTGTTTTTGAAGTCGGTTTTTATTTTTTGTAAAATATTTTTTGTTGGATTTCGCTGTTATTATATGTTTTTTGGGTTAGTCAGTTCATAAACGACTTTTCACGCTTTTGGTGGTTTCAAATTATCAGTAATTTTAATAGATTGCTTAAACTAATAACTTCGCTGTCAAGTTGGTCGCTGATTAGGCATCAGTGGGTTATCGTGGGTCACATTATTACGCCTACTCTATTTGTTAAGATTTTTTAAATCATACTGTGAAGTGATATCGGACGTGTGATATCTTTAGTACGCTGGGTTGCAAAGAAAACATTTCATTACCTAATACAAAATCCAATATTTTCTAAAGCTGTTTATATAACGTATTAAGTATTTACATTAACATTAAGTACGTATGTATTACAAAATTATGTAAAATATAATAACTTTTCAAAACCAAAAAATATTTTCAACCCAAGTAATCTGTCGGAGAACCAGAGCATCGCACTTGTAATTCTGCGTAGTTTACTCTTTAAATTTACTGAAATAGGATTTGCACATCAATGAACAATTTAATGATTTTTTTTGGCTGTAAGTCATACAGTGCTACTAAGGTTTCGAAACATTGCGAATCGACTCTTATTATGGGACTTACGGGTATTTTTATAACACTATGTTTATATTTCTTTATTTAAAAAAATACACAATTTGTTTTTAATTAAACTTTAGTCAAATCCCTATTTATTATCCTCCAATATAATGTCAATCTCAACCTCAAGTTAACTCAAGTCTTCAACACACTTTGAATACCCTAAATTTTTTGTTGTTGTTCTTGTTTTTTTGTTAACACGCCCCGCTCCACTACGTAATCTACGCATCGATCTCCGATATAACTTTCGATTTAAATTTATCGGAACCGAAATCAGAATCGAAGGTGCAATATCAATCGGAAGTTCCGAACTTTCGGAATCGGAACCGAACCTCGGTAACATCTCTAGATATACTATTACCTTGGCAAAGATCAACATCGACAAATATCGATAAAGGACAATGTCGAAAATCGCCCCATGACCAACAAAGATTTGATTTACATCATAATTATATGCATATTTTATAACACTCATAACAAATATATATATTTGACGGACAAATCAAAAATATTTAAAAGTACATTTAGAAACAAAACCAAATGAAGTAAAATATGGGAATGGTTTATTGTTACCTTTGCTCGACTGAATAGAATTGAGTTGATTTCATGTAGGTATGGCCATTTACTTATATCTATAAATTAAGTTTTTTATAACTGGACGTATTTACACAGGAAGGATCCAATCCACATGAAGTCATATTGTCAGTATTCAATTTTGAAGTTCAGTATTGATTTCCTCATTGATGTCAATGTTTGAGTTAATGAATTTTTTTATATATTTCTCATAATTAAACATCTTTGAGTGTAGCAATGTGTTGATTGTCTTAATGTAATATATTATTTAAAATTTAGAAAAATATGCACTTGGATCCTTTTTGATAAATAATGTGTTCAATAGAAAAGTACATGAATGACAATTCACTAAAAGGACTCAGTTAATATTTATTTAATATGTATGTATACTTTACTATATCTGTATGCTATATATATGTATTAATTCATATAAACAGGTTCTAAGATGTATATTCCTTAGTAAAAGTGTGACAGAATCAAACAAATGTGTTTGAAAGAACTTTTAATCAAACTTAAAACTATTTATTGGATAGACAAACTTTTTACCCTTCCTTTTAAATTAGGTTTTTATTACATGCAAGTTATAACAAAACATGTAAAATGTACAAATATAGACTTAAGTATATTTTGGAAATCTGATCTTTTTTTTTACTTTTTAGTATTATATTTATTTATTTTATTTATTTATTTATATTTATTTCTCCACACTTAAATATACGCAAATATAAACATAAACATTATAACTTTATAATGATATTAACCCTTTAGAAACTATAACGTTTTTCTAATATATTTGTACTAGCTCGTCTTCCGCGTGCTCTTCTTGATCTTCTAATATAAAATCAGGCTCACCCCCGTAGCCTTTTATATATCGTCAATACGACTTGAATCGCCCTGTAAAGATTTGTAAAAATCTATGCAGTCATTTGGGATTAAGTGGAACATAGACTTTAGATCTTCCAGTTTTGGCTGAGGTATTTTTTTGCCAGTAGGCCATAATACTGTAAAGTCATTCTCTGACAGTGTTAAAGATTGTCCTCTTATTTTTATTTGGATATTTAATTCTTCATACTCATCTTTTAAGATTTGTATTTTTTTTTAAGAGCCAAAGACTTTTGATTCGCTGTTAGGCCATCTTCAGTACTTGAACTTTCCGAATTTGGATTATATTCAGAGTCTGAATCAGCACTAAAGTCGTTGTGATCTCCTATTAACAAATTTTGTGACATTTTATTTAAATTTTCTTTTTCACATTGATTATTGTCGTTCTCATTTATTAAATATTCAGTAGTAATTGTGTTAAATAATTCTAACGTCTCCGGGGACATGGGTGCTAATGGCGATGACATTTCATTATATTCTGTATTTTGATTTGTTTGTTTTTCTTTACGTACTAATGGGGTTAATGGTGAAAATAAGGGTGCGACGGGTGATTCTAAGTCAGGTTCTTGTCGTGGGCCTTCATCACTATTAGCTGCAAGATAAAAAAAAGCACCAGAGCATAACAAACCTCCACCATTTGCAAAGTCATGTATAAACAAGCATTAATTATTAAATAATATTTACTATTACTACCGTTTTCGTTTTCCATAAACTCTAAAGCAGTTGACCTTAAAGCAATTAAGCCTTCCTGTGCACCACCTTCAGTATTTTTTTTTTTCATTGCATGCAAGTGACAGACGAAGGGTTAAGTTTGCATCAACTGTAAAGTAAAAATTTGTTAACGAACTTACAACCAATTCCATTGTTTTTCTTCTATTTGACTTACAAGCAAAAGATTTTACTAAAGAATAATTAATTAATAATATTGAGTAATATAATCATGAAAATAACTCACCATCATACGAATTGTTATCGTTATCCTTTGCAGCAATCTGAAGCATATCTTAAAAAAAAACACATACTTAGCCGTAAATAATATTACTTAGCCATAATTATAATCATTTTAGATTATTTCAGTGCACTTTTATAAGTACTAAACTATAACTGTAAAATTAACCTCAAATTTTAAAAAACTTACCATTAACGTCTCGATGCAGAGCTCTGTGTAAGCCTTCTTACTAAAATAAATTCCGTTACTGATTTAATTTTCGTAACTATAGATAATAATAGAAACTAAAAAGCTATTTTTTACAGCCTTGGACCCCGAATCATTTGAGCCACTTTGTCACTTATTTATAAAAGTATTTTTTTTTTATTTTCTTTGCATTTTGACAAAGGTTTTGCTATTAATAAAAACCCAAACAAAATGAATATTTTTAGATTTAAAATAAAATGACAATATCTGCATCTACATAAGGACCCAACTGCCATGGATCCTTTAAGATATATATATTTTTTTCCATATTACTATCAATGGCAATTGTAAATACGGATCCACGTGTCATGGATCATTTTTGATATTTAAACATATTCCAATTTCTTTCTATATAATTTCTCAGTAAGGATCCAAATGACATGGATCGCTTCAGATATATATATTAGTTCTTTATTTTTATCAAATTCATTTTCTTAAAAAAGATCCAAGAGACATGGACTGTTACAGAGAATTCAAAATTGATATTCTCCATAGACGTGGGTTGGTACTTCATAAGGAAAAAAATATCAAAATTACAGTTTTGCACTTGGATCTTTTTAGCTATTAAAAATATATATTTTTACAAGCTCTTTGGTATATTTAACTCAGTTTTGGCATTTTCGTGGGTAGGATCCTTTCTGTGTAACTATGTCCCTCACAACGTAAATTAAATTAAAACGTCAATTGACTACTCACGCACTATGGCTTGTTAGTTCGTCGTGTTTTTCACTTGCTTTATAATTTCGAGATTTCTTGTTCTTTACTACGTGGCTATAATATCGTTCTTTGATTGATTGCAATAATTATTATTTTAATAATTGTATAGGTATGGACTATTTGTATTGCTCTAACGAGTTAAAGTGTTACTTCAACTAACCTCAAAATCTGATTCATTTTGATATTTAATTCGATTTCGAAGCTTGTCCGTAGTAATTGATGTGGACGTACAGTATTTACTAATGTCTAATTATATGAAAAGCATTTTTTCACTGCTGTTGGTGTTGGGGCGAACCATGTATGGATGCAGAACAATGTCCTTTGATGGATATTCTTAAGCAGTCAAAAGGACAATTACTTTTGTCGATTGAATAATGTCGATCGATAAATTAACTCGTACATGTTCGCACCGCTCGCTGTATCGAACGGTAACTGTATGAGAATGATTCGTTATGTGGAATCATTCCCATATCTACATTTTGTTGTTTATCGTTTTTGAATTGTTATACTTTGTTAAGGCAACCTGGAGTGAACCAATTTCGGTACCTATTGTTTAATTTACTCGTACATTGTCAAGAATAAATACAATGGTCAGGTTTTACTTATCGATCTTGAGACTGGGCGGTATCAAGATCAATCAATAAAAAGGGCCAGTCATTCATAATAGTGACGCAGTGACGTGAGTACTAAAACATACTGCAAGTGTAAATATTGGCGTTTTATTTCCAGATGACTTCGTGCAAAGAAGCATACGTCGACGACGAGCAGGCTGGCCTTCATCACTACGGATACAAGAAAGACTTCCGCACGGCTTTGCCGCAGTTCATTGCTGTCAGCGTGAAAAATTTATTACTTCTAGGCGAGTATTTTATTCTAAACTAGCTGTGCCCGCGACTTCGTCCGCGTGAAATAGTAACTTTTGACAAAAAGTAGCGTATGTTTTACCTTATACAGTGTGTCCCCGGATAAGGTGCACAAACGAAGATATCTCTATTAGTGAAAGTCCCGTCAAAATCGCTCCAGCCGTTCCGGAGATTAGCGGGAACAAACAGACAGGCAGACAGAGAATTTTTTTTTAAATTGTGTTTTTGTTATTGGTACCCGATAGACATTCATACCCATTTAGTAAAATCTTATTAATTTGACATTAGAAACAGATACTTCAATTTTATTTATTTGTATAGATATAGATTGTTAGTTGTATTAATTATTCTTATTATTATATATTTGTTATTATTTTAATTTTAAATTATCTAGTTATGAGGTGTTTGGTGGCGCATTGGCGCGTGCGCTCAGCGAACCATTATTAAGGTTAATCAACATCAGCTGTGGTCAGTCCTATGATGGGTGACCAAAATACGAAACATCTCGAGCTCCTCCGTGCTTCGGAGGGCACGTTATACTGTGGGTACCGCTACTGCGCCTAGGGCTCTATTTTTGGATGGAGTTTACATTCTAGGGCTCTACATTCGTCTGGCGTCGAGCGCTCGTCTTGCAGTTGTAACGTCGTATGAATTCGCTCGATTTTTACTCAGTTGACTATGCGAGTGAAGAAACAGAAGGTGCGTTTGCGCAGTCACTTATGAACTACTTATGGCTAGTCTCTGTTGCGATTAACCACCGTGACCGAATATAGTTTTTTTTTTCATTCCTAGTTGTTTCACATTGACGTGTGGTGTGCAAACGCTGAAGGGAGCGGAGAGGAAGCAAGAATGCGATTTCATACATTCTTTCTCCCTGTTCTTTAATGGAGTATGAGGGAGTGGTGGGTTGTTCACTAATTGATGAGAGGGGATTAGGATTAGGAGAGGGAGAGAGAGGAAGGGAACTGGAAGGAGGAACTGTAGTTTCGTATATGTTTGTGTATGTGCTTTTTGTGTGCTTGTGTGATTGCATGAGTGTGTTGGTCGGGAGACAGTGTGTGTTAGCAAGGTGATGCATGTGATTATTTATGTGTGATGATGAGTGGGGTGGTTTGTGATGCATGCAGATTGATGTTTTTTTTGTAGATAGTTTCTAGGTGATTTAATAATATAATTTATCTTATGATTTTAATCTTATGATTTTAAATTTTTGTTATGGTTATGAATGCGTGTGTGATTGTGTGTTTGCAATATGGGTGTATACCGATGTACCTATGTATAAAAGTGTATGTTATGTATTGTATTAGTGGGCCGCGTTGCCGGTCGCGGTCACGGTTGCCTGTATCCGGCGAAATTAGACCGGTTGAAAGTATGGCTTGTATGCATGTGTGTTTATGTGCGTAGGTGTGTGTGTGATTGAGTGAGTGAGTTGTTTCAAGGGATCTCATTTGGCCTACCAACCTGGATGAAACGCTGCAGTGACGTCACCGGGTCCTCCAGCCCTTGCTGCGTAGCTCGATTTGGCGCAGTGTCTTCGGGTTGGTAGCTCCGACGATTGGGCCGGCCAGGGTTGTCCCCGGCTCCCGCGAAAAATGGTCGGAACTACAGCCTCCCACTCTATGTTCCCCTTTTCGCTGTAATACCGGATATCGGTTAGGAGGACATAATTCTTAATTGACACCTCAATCAATCGAAATACTCGAGTGAAGGGTTGGCTATTATACTTCGACAACCAGGTTTGCTTTACGTATGTCTCACTGTATACGTTTGTCTAATGTCAGTATTGGTAAAATTAAAAGATTATTAATATACTTTTTAGATGTACTATCGAATAGTGCATATAAAGCCTTGGTCTTTAACTGCTTCTGATGTTTACCTTACTAGTAAATTATTAATAAATTAATTCAAAAACATAAAATTATTGTCACAAACTAGCTGACCTGACCTCACACGAGTGTACTAAAAACCTTTTGACAATACAACAATGTAAGAAACCGTAGATTTATGATAACCTGCATGTTTATCTGTCGATTCCTTAACTTTCTATACGAAAAGTTTGATTACATTCATAATTTTTACTATTATTTTATTATACTATACAAACCTTGTCCTAAAAATAATGAACACAATAAAATAACAATTAATTAACCAATTTAATGCAGTCATTTTGTAGTTATCCTCGTACATACTTTTCGACGATTCTTTTTCATTTATATGTATAGATAATCTCACATTTTATGTAAGTACATTTATTTTCTTAGAATGTTTTATAGGCAATTGTTATACACAGTCGGTATGGAGAAGCAATTCGCATTGCAGTTATGATTTGAATTCACTAATTTATTTCCCTGACTTTTGACCTGGAGAAATATGATTTTATATTATACGTAATGTGATATCATGTGCCACGTTTATTTTACGATATATCAGCTCTCTAAATATTTAAGAAAATACAACTTGAACAAATTCATTCATATCAATAAAACGTAAATTGTGACATATGGTAATAAGATCTTACCAATCTTAGATTGCTCTAAATGAAAATGCAAATATAATTAATTCATAACTACTAAGTATAGTTGTTGTCTTAGATACTGGTTTTGGCAGTATTCAGGTAGGTTTAAGGCTCAATTGGATAATTTACGAAATAAGTGGTATATAATTACACTCATGTCTTTGACTTCACCAACAATTTGTGAAAATAAATTTTAGATTTCATATACTAATTTCATGGCTCAAAAGTAGTTTCATGTCATTCGCAAATAGGGTTACCATCCATGTCAGGGAGGATGCACAAAACGCCTGATTGAGACCCGCGAAGTTCAGAAACGCCTGTCTCAGCTTAGCGCCGGCCGCACGCCTGTCTAAATCATAAAATGCCTGTCAAATGCGGCGAACGCCTGTCAGATGGTAACGCTATTCGCAATTTTTTTTTAAATTAATTTAATGCAGAGCTACAATTCTATGTTATGGCATAAGAATAACTAATAATACCCGTATTATTAGTTATTCTTATGGTTATGGCACGGTAATAGCACATGAGTAGTTCCCTTTCTCTACTCATGTGGACTGTGGTAATAGTGCAAAACTGCTGCCGCGAAAGGGCCAGCACGATTTACTACAACCTATTTCCATTGCAAAACCACGGACCTTGCAACACTATAAAAATTGTGACACTGACGAAGTCATATGGCCATTTTCACCTACCTCTTCTTAGCTTAGGGTACTCTTAGGTGGCATGCTGTCACATTCTTTTCATGAAAAAGACAAAAAGTGACAGCATACGTCTTAGGGGCTTCCTAAGCTAAGTAATGGTTGGTGAAATCGGCCATTAGTCTCTCCCAGGGATAACTACAGTTGATTTCACGACACTGATGTTTCATAGGCACGGTAATAGTATATAACATTACCGTGACATAGGTACCCACTGCAATTATTAGATGACATTTTGTATAACTTGTTTCGCAACTAAAACTCGGGTTAACTTCGTGTTTTAGCGTGTAATTTTGACAATCATGGCTTTTAAATGGATTAAAATTTGTATAAAATTGCGCAGTTTCTTTCCGTCGGCCAAAGTGGTCTATCACCATAAGGTTGCAATTCAGTTTGCGTCATGGAACAAGAAACTTGGATTTCCGTCGTAATAACATTTTGTCCATCATTATGGCAACCATAGCGATAGGTAGGTACCTACTATGTTGTTTACACGCGAAGTATTGACAAAAGTGGTAGGGGTAGACCGAAAACCACATTCATGGTCGACTGTACCTATTAAACCAGCGACATGTCCGTAGGAAATCGGGGCGGGTTTATTTATACTTAGTTATCACAATCAGATATAGAAAGAAGCCTATCTCAGGAATAATAGCGGTAAAAGACTTTTCAAAATCGGTCTTACAGCGATTATTTCTTACAAACTAACAAGTTACAAACTTTAGCTATTTACAATATTATTATGAACAAATTGTCGGTGACAGTGGGTATGGGTACTAAATATAACGACTTCTATGAGATATTAATGATCTCATATCAATTTTTATTTAGTTTATAGGTAAGTATTTATTTTAGTGTTATATCAGATTATAAGATTGTATTTAGTTTAGTGTTTTACGTTTTATTAATAAGTTTTATGCTATTATAATATGGTATATTAATAACTTATAAAGAAATATACCGTGTGTCTATTTATATTCTGAATAAATTAAAATGAATGTAATACTTATGTACAATGTTTTTGATAGGAAAATTTGATATTTTGTGGACTAGAATTATGCTACGTATATACATACTTGCGTAATATACTTACCGGCAATTTAAAATAATTTGATAAAAAAAAACAATCATTATTGTTGGTAGGTTAGTTAACTGGTAGGTTAGTTCATTGGTAGGTTAGTTAATTGATGTGATAATATGATAAATAATGTATTATGTATAATAAACAGTTTACGCTATACTTACTACTTACATTTCTAGTCTTCAGTTATAGTAAAAGTAGGCGTCACTCTCTCCGATGGGTACTTACTTCCCCCTACATAGTACAAGAAAAAAATCCTTATTCATGGTTTAAAAGACTTTATTCTTTTTAACCGACTTCAAAAAAGGAGGAGGTTCTCAATTCGATGCGTATGTTTTTTTTTGTGTGTATGTTACGCGATTACGCCGCCAATTGTGGACCGATTTTCAAAATTCTTTTTGTATTTGATAGAGTATACTCCTGGGGTGGTCCCAAGATCACCAAAGTCAGGATCTGATGATGAGATCCCATGAAAATCGAGGGAAACGCTAAAGGATTTAATTAAAATAAAAAATATTTTACAAAAAATAAAAGCTACAGACAACATCACACTTCTACATTGAAGTCGGTGCCAAACGATTATCTCCTAGAAAGTCGTAAAATTTGGCACTGACTTCAATATACTCGTACTCGTAGAAGTGTGATGTTGTCTGTACCTATTCTTATATTATTTTTAACTTTTCAGTGTTTTTGAAGTCGGTTTTTATTTTTTGTAAAATATTTTTTAAATATGTGATTAATGATAGCATTAAGAGAATAAAATATAACAAATTTCTTAGTGTCCCTTTTCTTTTAACAGTGAGTTCAGACCATGATCCTAATTTAAAAATCACTGAAATTTTCCCCCGGAAAATTCATAAATTTTCCAATTTTTTTTTCTAAATTTTATGGTGTAATATAACTAAGTTAACGTTTAGAACAACACATTCTGTCAAAAAACCATAATAAATACACAAAAAATTTACTTTGCAATGTAAATTATAATAACATTTCCATAATACTGCGCTCGGAATCAGCTGTTTGGGTCATCGAACGTCAACGCACCGGGGTGTGAGCGGAACAAAAATGATGCCGGCGCGCCATACATTGCGTACTAGTAACATGAATATAAATTTAAAATGAAAACTCCTTTTTTTTCGCATTAAAACGTTTGGTAGTAAATCAATGCTTTAAAAGCTTTTCCGGGAAAAATAAACATCGGTAAACAAATATTAATATTGGTCTGAATTCACTGTTAAAAGAAAAGGGACATCGTCACTTATACCTGGTATACTGAGTACTTAAATGAAAAAGATTGAAATAATTAAGAAAGCTTTATTTGGATGCACGTACACAACACACACAAATATATTATTATAAGCAAGAATTTTACAGATTGTGCAGTCCAAAAAGGACAATGCTTCAGCTAATTACTTTTGCGTTAAAACGCGAAAAGCGCTGATTTTCAGGCATGACCAATGCCGTCACCATAGAAGCAAACAAAGTTTTTTCGGTAGGAAATTTTTATATTTCGTGAACTAGAATTATGTGCGTTTGCCGTTTGTGTACTTTACTGGTAATTTACCATAATTTGTTTCCAACAAAATCATCATGAAACTTATAACAATAATTATTTGCCTACATCATTTTTGGTAGTTGAGGTACCGGGTAATTGATGTGATGATATTCGCATGATAAAAAATGTAATATATACAGGGTGTCCCAAAAACAATGGATAAACTTGTAACTATAGATGGACTTCATCATGGCCTCCCTTACCACAAATTTTGACCTTAGTGAAAATATCACGGTTTCAGAGATATTTATTGTTTTTGTTTTTTTAGAAAATTTCCAAGTGCGATTAGTTTTGATACTGCCATTTCTACAAATGGAGAGATTTTTCGATTTAGTTTTTTTTTTATTTTACAAGCGATAGTTTATCTATGAAAAACAACGACTTAAATTTAACAAACTAGCGTAGAGTGTTTAAAATAAATTAAAACACAAAGAAAATTAAGAATGAAATAAATTTTCTTTCATGTTTGATCACCTACAGTGTGAAAAAAATGTAGGACGCTCATCGTGCCCATTACCTTAAAAACTTGCTTAGCTATTCTAGATTCCAAAAAGGTATCATAATCCTAAGCATTCTAAATATTTTTAATTTCATGACTACTTGAATAGCAAATAATATTAAAACTTAAAAAAAATATTTTTGTCGTAATAATAACTGTAAGCTTTTGTGTTAATGTAAAGGTGTAATGAGCCTAGGTATTCTGTATTTTTTAATCTCATGACTACTTAAAGAGTATGAAAATTTCAAAGTACTCGTTAAAAAACACATTCTTCGTAAGAAAATCAAATTGAACTTGCGCCCTTATACACATCCTAGGCCCTTTATTAAAAGAATGTTTAATGCGGTACGCGTAACCCGACTAACCCGACTTTGATGTAAGCAGCTGCATTTTGGATCCGAGTCCGCAACTCCGCAATCGAGGATACTGACATCGCGTACACGAGGTCTTTTAGACACCTCCAATAAAACATCCAAGGGATTTAAATCCGGTGATCTCGGTGGCCATAAAATAGGACAAAGCCGGCTTTCGACCTTTTGGGTGATTTTCGTTTAATTGATTTCTCACTCTTTCAAAAGTAATATTTACATTTCATACTTTTCTGCGTACTGTCGAGCAGCAATGTTGGCATAACCTTGACACTCGCCATAAGTGTTTGCATATTCGAATGTCGTGTACTGATGTCTAGGCATGTTCAAAGTCCTAATAACGATTGCTAATTGTCAGAAGGTATCACAAATACAAACAATATCCAAATCGTAAAGCTACTAAAGTCCGTGTACGCGACGCCAGTATCCTCGATTGCGGAGCTGTGGACTCGCATCCAAAATGCAGCTGCTTACAATAAAACGTCGGGTTACGTGCGTTAGAAAATCGTACAGGTCCTTTTTTATACAAAAGTTGTCCCCTATTTCCTTCCTGGATAATATGCTGGCTGTGCTATTTTTAAAAAAATCAATGGCAACTATAAACATGCTTCTATGTTTTCCTTTTTTTATTAAGTTAATTACTAAATGAGATATAAACCTTTAAAAACCTGAAAAATTGGCCTGATTTTCTGCTTTATTCAAACATCCAGTAAACAAATTTGACGAAATTATATGAAAAAGCAAAACATAGAAACACATTCAAAGCCTTTCTTTAATTTTTAACGTAAAATGTAATTAAATCGGTCTAGTTTTAGCGGAGAAAATAGGGGACTTCGAAACGTATATTTTGTGTACTTTTTGTAGGTATTTTCGGTCCTAACTGTATTCGTCTCTTTCGCGGTCAGAACGATTGTTTGGGCATACAGCGAGACAGCAATACATTTTACAAATACCTATTTCTGAATTCTCTCGACCTTAGTGTTTCCTCTTTATTAAAATGTCTAGGACGTGTATAAGTGCGCAAGTTCAATTTTGATTTTTTTTTACGAAAAAATGTGATTTTTAACGAGTAATTTGAAATTTTCATACTCTTTAAGAAGTCATGAGATTAAAAAATACAGAATACCTAGGCTCATTACACCTTTACATTACTACAGAAGCTGAGAGTTATTATTACGACAAAAATATTTTTTTGAAGTTTTAATACTATTTGCTATTAAAGTAGTCATGAAATTAAACATATTTAGAATGCTTAGGCTTATGATACCTTTTTGGAATCTAGAATAGCTAAGCAAGTTTTTAAGATAATGGGCACGATGAGCGTCCTACATTTTTTTCACACTGTAGCTGATCAAACATGACAGAAAGTTAATTTCATTCTTAATTTTCTTTGTGTTTTAATTTATTTTAAACACTCTACGCTAGTTTGTTAAATTTAAATCTTTGTTTTTGATAGCTAAACTATCGCTTGTAAAATAAAAAAAAACTAAATCGAAAAAGCTTTCCATTTGTAGAAATGGCAGTATAAAAACTAATCGCACTTGAAGATTTTTGAATAAAACAAAAACAATAAATATCTCTGAAACCGTGATATTTTCACTAAGGTCAAAATTTGTGACAAGGGAGGTCATGATGAAGTCCATCTATAGTTACAGGCTTATCCATTGTTTTTGGGACACCCTGTATAATGGATAGTTACTTGTATTTTTATGTAGGTAGTGTGCAGTAATTTGTAGTAAATTTATTATAATAATACATCGTACATCTTCACAATGCAAGCTCATACATCAATCTGCTATTCAGGCTTATTCAGGTTTTGAAAGGTATAAAGCTATTTATACCACGATATACCACGAGAATTAATAAGATTGTGTTGTTTTTGTTTGAAGTTATATGAATTTTGGAGTAAACAAAAGTGTAATGGGTACCTACAATGAGCTTAATTTCATATAACAATTAAGACAAAGAAACGTTTATTTTGAGGATTAAGAAGCACTCATAATATTGATTGACAAGTACACAGCAGTTAGTTATATCAGGATCGATTCCACAAAAAAATCAAGTACAATATTTTTTAAAATATAAATACAAACATTTACAACTCGTGAATACGAATCAAACGAGCACAAACTCGATGGAGTTGTGACATTTTTTTTCTTATGGCCACCTTTCAGCACCAGCATTAGATCAGCTCCATGTCATCATAATATTGCATTATCACGCGATAAACATATATACATGCAAAATTTCAGCTCAATCAGAAACCGGGAAGAGGGTCAATACAAATTTAACTTGCATAGTTTGTCGCGAAGCGGAAGGCTTCGTACCAAAAAAAGAGAGGAGGAAGCTAAAAGAAAACAAGTTAGATAATTAACACGGTATATTTACAAGAGAAAACGGAAACAAGAAAAGGCAGAGGTAGGGAGGAATAATATTAGGAGGGCACGACAGGACTTATATAACTAAATTAGCCTAAAAGGTAAAACTATGTACAACTAAATATAACAAGATCTAGCCTGGCCAGGGTAGGACGTGGGAGCGAATGGCAGCTCAGCCGGACAGGTAGTCAGCTCAGCAGCGGACTGGTAGGCAGCTCAGCGGTCACGTAGGTGGCTCAGCGGACTGGTAGGCAGCTCAGCAGACACGTAGGCGGGCTCAGGAACACCCCGACGGCAGCAGTATGCAGGCGAGGCTCGAGAATCCGTAGCAGACGGAGACACGCAGTCCAAGTGGGCGTGTAGGGCACTCGACTTTAGGCGGCCAGTTGTCCCCTACGTACTTGAGCAGCAACTCTTCTTTACGATGGCTGGTGGTAGACCAGTCCAAAACTAGCACAGGAGCTTAGATACTCCTTAAGCTGTTTGTATTCTCTACCAGAGCTGGTAGTAGACTGGCTTCCTAATGACCCTGGTCCGCTTTTATACTGGCCATAACAATAGACAACTATATAGCTGTCAAGCGAAAGATTTTTGAACAATAAAATAATTATATGACATTTGTCAGTCACGTAGGCATTGAGCTACAATATTGAGATCAAATGTCGGACGCTAACAATTATAATAAGAAAATATAGAAAAATACAATAAAGGACTAATAAATATTACAAATATTTATCGCTTGTGAATAATAGCGTTATACAAAGTGAAGTTCAAATAAATAATCAGTTAGTGCTTTACAAACATTCGTGAATCAAAAGTGTTACAAGAATTTGTGCATATTTACAAGATCGACATGTGAAAAGACAAGGTAATAATATTATATTTTCCTACCTAGTTACAATAAAGAATTAGTAGACTTAAATGTAGAGTATGAGAGTTTTGTCTTTTATTTACATTTATGAAGTGAACATTTTATTCGTAAGTCTCGCGACTTTCCGTCAGCGCGAAGCAACCTGACAGGTTTTATTACAGACACCGAGACCGGTGAATGTAAATAAAAGCTTGTAATATGGTTCACATTGTAAGCCAAACAATTTTTTTCAGCCGCGCCGCTTCTTATATTTATTTAACTCTATCGTCTTTATCACTTCTTGGCAAACCAGAGGGGCAATCGCGCACTATTTACGAACGTTTCAACCAAAACCAAAACGTTACCGTTCCCATATAATTTGACATCTGACACCTATCAAGGTGTTGTCAAAATGTATGGAAACGGTAACGTTTCTGATTTGGTTGAAACGTTGTAAATAGTGCGATTGCCCCCCTGGCTAAGCGGCAACATCGTACCCACAAGAGTTGGACATTAATAAGTTATTGCAATAAAACAAAAAAAAAAGGAATAATCTATGTAAATAGTTCGTGAAAATTTTTTACTCATATAATTCTTTTTTTTTATAATAAAAATAAGTTGAAGTGTCTCATATTTTGCGTTATTTTATCAACACGTTTAAATATCATAATTGTATTATTTATAGACTTGCAACGAATAGTATATTCGGCCATACGCCGAATACCGAATATTCGGCGAGCTTCCTGGCCGAATAGCCGAATATTAGGCAAAAGTATTCGGCCTATGTGTGGCGCCAAAAGTTGTATCGACATGATTGTTTCAGCGCTCGTTTGTTCTTATGTAGGTTCTCTCTCAGTCTATGCCCTCACACCCCGTGCTGCTTCGCGCGGTCTATTGCAATGGTACCTACTACGTGTTTTGACAAGTTTAATTTGTGCATATCATAAATACGTTAAGTATAGAAATTGCAAATTTATGGGACATCCCTGAAAAAATCCATATCGTTATTCATGATAATGGACGAAATATAGTAAAAGCTATTAGTAATGCAGAGTTGGTCTCAGCACGTTGTTTCATTAATACTCTCCAATTAAATTACTAAAGATTTTCTGAGGATTCAGTTAGATGTGAGTCAAATGATTACAAGTAGTAGGATCGTAACTCATTTTAATTTAATCATTCTGGCACTGCACAGGAAAAACTGCGTTCTATTCAAAAGGATTTGGATCTCCCTCAACATGCATTGGTCCAAGATGTCAGAACTCCACATATTACATGACTACTAAAAATATTAATATAAAATGAATCAATACTTTTGTTTCATTTTACCTCATTATCTTACTACAATAAAAAAATCGAAATATATTACTTAAGTATTCGGTATTTGGCCGAATATATGAAAAATATTCGGTATTCGGCCGAATATAATAAAAGCAGTCGAATACGCCGAATACCGAATAGTAACCGAATATTAAGTGACATGTTGGCATTTATTCTTTCCTCGAAGGGACTGCTGAACCCCTTTAATCGACGAGACATCCTGTCATAGCTTATCTGGTACAAACTATTTAGTTTGTGTATACTCTCTGTTCCTTCATTCGCGTGTCCGATTTGAGATTTGACGAACAAAACTTGCACGAAATCAAGCGCACAAGGCAGTCTGACATGCTTTCCTTCCACAGAACGTAGGAGTTCGAGAGGTTTCACTGTTTTTTGATCACCCATCGGAAGGCTAGACCACGACCAACGTCATCAGCTCATAAGTTTTGGCAGAAAGGCTGATATCTTCCAAGTTTTTAATTTTATTGAAAACTCTGGTGAAGCTGTAAAGATCGTCTACGCCAACATTAGTTGTTAAGAAAAGCGTTTGGTAATATTTTTGTAATCAAAATGTCTGGGATATCATTGTTATGCAGTGAGGTTATGCATTATTCGCGATATTGACATTAGGTCATTGTACTTGGCGTAAATCAACGTACTTAGTGAGGTCATAGATGGTGGTAGTACCTATCAGAACTTTAAATGAACTTAATTCGCGACAGTTGATTGATACGGTTTTGATTTAAATATAGATAGATTGCAGTTGATAGATTTTATAGATAGATTGCACTTGCAGTTAGCAATGGCACCGGCTTCGCTCGGATAGTTTTATGCGCTCTGTCGCGCACTTGTGTTATGAGATTTGAGAGCATTATTAATATTTTCGAAACTGTCTTTAGACAATATCATAGCACTAGTACGGAAACACATATGTATTTAATCTATCTACATGTCCATGGTATGATTCAGTAGTAAACGATTAACAAACAAAAAACTCTTTTCATTACTCATATTTGGAAAGTAGGTCCGATGTTGACAGAGGAGAGGGTTGAAAGTAATACTTTTCAGCCCTAGGGAATTCTCCCTAGGGCTGAAAAGTATTACGTTCTGCACTGACAGATGCTAGTATAAAAAAACTAGTTCTGTTTTCACATTTCCATTGAACCATGTTCCAACTTTCAGTCCGTTCCAATTACAGCGTGATGTAAAATTGAAATATGATAAAGTTAAGTATTAATTAAAGTATATATTATTAAATGACTTTATAATAATTTACTTTCTAGTATTTTTTTAAAATGATATAGATTTGGGCAACATATTTTTAATTTTTTGAATGATGAAAATTAAAAATAATGGCTGAGTAGCTGGCCGGCCATAGAATGTTTTTTCGAATTGTAGAGTTTTGTTTATGCTTTCATATAAGTAGTAAAGATCTGTAACAATAAGTTCATCAGATTCAGATATGGATTTAACACATGATTTCATAACAGAAGAGGCTAAAGGTAGTGGGAAAAAAGGGTCTTTTCATGTCCTCCGATCAGAACTCTAATTCATGTTTTTATTTTTACTTACCTTGTATTCGCAATGAAAAGCACATTGTTTACCTCGGGTTAGACCTTACTTTCATCCCTAGAGTAACAATGTAATATTATTTTCTTACCATAATAATATACACTAGTAATAGATTACAATAAAATCACTTTTCAAACATGCTACGATATACGACCATATCTTAAATAATATTCTTTGGGATAAATAGTAATTGAGTACTGGACCAGGCAGCGGCCAGCAATTTCTTATCTGCTTTGGTACAGTTCTTTTCTGGGGTGGACGTGGCCCTTGATTTTTGTTTGAAGTTATCACTGTTTGGCGTCCATCATAGCATTTTGAAATGGTAGCCTAACATCCTGGGGTGGGCACTAGACCATTCTGGGGTGGGAACGGCCCCCTTTCTATAGGTAAGTCACAAAGTTGTATTTAAATTTCGAACTGGCACGACAAAATGAATGTCTGTTAACTGATTAAAAAAGAAAAGTAAATAAGAAATCGGTTATTGCTTATTGGTTTACTATTTTTATGCCTATTGTTGTTCATAATTATATTATATTTAATTGTATAAAATGGGTTCATCGTCATGTTTATGAAATTACGCACACCGCAAGAAATTCAAGAGATAATAATATTTTAAATGATAAGGGTAGCTCTATTGATTTCAAATTTATAGCACGCAAGAAATACATTTTTAGATCGATTGAAAATTTTACTGAGCTGCAAAATCAAAAAGAAAATCAAAATATTTGTATTTTTTCACTATTAAAGCACGTTTCCTCACGTACGTAAACAAATTACTATGTTTTGTCGCGATTTCGTGCGTCGAATTTACGTATTACACCCGCTAAAAAATGACCCGCTTTGTTTTCATCCAGAGGGGCAACAGGCCTAATTCCGCTAGCGTTAACACATTTGTGGCATGTTAATAACGCTTCAATAGCATTGTTTTTTTATGAAACTTATTGGTGGTTAACCGACAACTAACTAAAACATCTGTCACTACTGACTTATCAAGAAATTGTAGTGCAAATAAAATGCACTACGTAAAGCACATAAAAGTGACAAAAGTAGTTTTATTGAAACGCTATCAAGACACGACAAGAACGTTAAGACTTGCAGAATTAGTCGCCTTAGTTGAATACGCGTTTGTGTTGATTACCCCCCGTGATTACCCCTTCATCATTTATCTAAGCGTTAGTCTAACCTTCAACTGTCTTGTTTTCAGTATATGGCATGACATTGGGCTTCCCGACTATCCTGATACCTGCAGTAGAAAATCCAAAATTCGGGGAGGAGCTTCATCTGCAGAAATCGGAAATATCGTGGATCAGTGAGTAAACATTTTAGTAAGAAACCCAAAGTGGGCAAAATTAATTTGTTGAATGTACCTTGTTTACACTTAAACGTCAACAAATTCTTTCAAATTTTTGACGTTCATAATTCATGAACGTCAGTTTAATTTAAGATACAAACTATACTTAGGAATTACAAGAAGGTATACTATACTTAACATTATCTTCTATTGGATTTTCTTGATTCTTTATTGGATTTGTGCAACTTTTCCAATTACTCCGACAGGCGTTTCTTCTATGTATGGTTTTAGAAATTCAATATCTCATGTAGCCGTGCATGTAGGGTTGTGGATAAACTATTATCCGTGGCGTAAGTATACCACCTGAGGTCCATGGCAAACTCTTTGAATGGGGCCCTCCCATTAAAATTGATCGACATCTTTTTGTTTTGAATGTGTTGAGATCTTACGGCCGTATTCATAAAAATTTTACTCCTCGGATCTTCCTTGGATTAGTTACTCCGTGTTTTGTCTTGTTTCCATACATGTCGTATGTCATATTATGTCAAAACAAGACAAAATATGGAGTAACTCATCCGTGGATGATCCAAGGAGTAAAATGTTTATTAATAAGGCCGTTAATGTTTACTTTGAATTTGTATATGGTCTTTAGTTGTATGTCACTTTAATTAATTATAAGTAGTTAGGTACAAAATTTTGTTAAAAATGTTAGGTTTAAAAAAAAAAAAACTTAATCTGAGCCACTCTGCCTGGACACACGCTCGCCATCTAGCCTACGGCGGGAACGGTGCGGTTACGCATTTCCCCCCGAAAAAAAAGTTAATTCTGAGCTCGCATCTTGGGCCGGAGCCCTCTCGGGTTCCCTATGTGTCTTCGAAAGATTTTGATTCGATTTTTATTATATCGAACACGTGTCTGGGGCCCGTACCATTTTGCCAGTCCTGCTACCCTATGTTACGCCACTGACTATTATTAGAACTAGAACAAACTAGTTTTCGAGTTTCTCGCCTGATCTTCTCGAGAAGGTTCTCCCAATTAACGAAAAGGTTTGGAGTAAATTTTTCAGATAAGTAAATAATAATTCAAGCCGTCAAAATTCTAGCGGACAACTTTTATTTTATAGGGGTTTTGGAAAGGGCAAAATACGCCCACCCTCAGATTGTGTAAAAGTGTTTATATAGTGGTCACATGGTTTCGTTTGTCGGCAACAATATTTACCTATACGGCTTCTTTTCTCAACAACGGCGTTTAAGGATAAAGAAAATATCCGGAGTCCATTACTTTATCGCCACGTGGGCAGAAATCTAAAATGTGATTTCTTGAGAAAATATTAATAGTTAATGAACTAGATTTGCCTAAAGTCTTCAAACTAAAATAATATTACCGTTTAATAAAAAGATAATAAAAAAAATCAAATCATACAACATCATGACAGTTTTTTATTGAAGTCGGTGCCAAAATCTAGTTAACTATTAATGTTCTTATATTTTTAAGACTTTCCAGGTGATCATTGATTGGCATCGACTTCAATATAAAACTGTGATATTGTAAGTATTCTTACATTAATTTCAATCTTTTTAGTAAATTGAATACATGCGTATTATACATGAAACGAGTCTCCCTCAATTTTCTTGAGATCATCTGATCATGACTTGATGACAATAAAACCACACCAGTACGTCTAGTATGAGTTTTGATAGTTTCTGATTCGAACGATCGAATAGTTTTGTTTCCATACATTTCACACCAGCGCCTCTATCGGAAACTATAATGAACTAGAATTGACAGTATGAGTTACAAAGTAATAAACTACTCGATCAATAAGTACGTATTCGAATAGTGTGGCAGTATGAGTTACATGTTTGACATTTGTTTAACAGTTTACTCGAAAACTATTGTAGTTTAGGTTCTCACCTTACATTTTTGTGTGAGTTTGGTACATAAGTACGTTTTCTTGTGTTTCTAAACATTAAAATTATGTCTGCACGGTGGTACTTTGCATTGAGGGCCATGTAAGACGAAATAGCGCATGAAGCGAGACGGAAGAATTCTAAGCTGCGACAATCATTTTCTTTAAGCCGCATCTCCTATACACACTTTACTCAGCGCTACCACCTTAAATCACCATTCCTTAAAAAAGTGTTAAAAATACACATAATTTAACCGATATTTTTAATTCTATTTTCATTCCTAAAGTGTTTAACACATTTTATTTTTTAACCTTGCCATAAACTATCATTAAAATAAATTGCGACTGACTTGTCCGCGACATTATAAAATAATAATATATAAGTAATTTACAACAAACAAAAACTTTAATGTTTTTCTTTCATTCAACTCTCTTTAAAAATAATAAAAACGGCTAAGAAAACGTCACAGTGACAGAATCGCGTGTCTCTTTCCATTCACGTGCGTGTAAGAGAAATATAAATATTATAATGTGAAGTTCGTCTAATCGAGTAAAACTAACTCGCTGTCGTTTAAACGTGAATTCGAAACGAGCAACTCATACTCGTACTACCGTTTACATCGTAAACTGACAGTTTGGCGAGCTAACGAAAACTATTGTAGTTTACTCGATTTAAAAACTCGTACTAGACGTACAGGAGTAAAATATATGTGTACTCTTTCGATTACAAAAACAATTTTGAAAATCGGTCCACAAATGGCGGAGTAATCGGTGAACGTAGTAATACATACACCTACTATAATAGGTGCACCTTTTTTGAAATCTGTAAAAAAAATATGTGCTCCGTTAAATTCTACATATAAACGATTATATTGAATAATTCTTCGGGGTCTTGAAATTTTAAAAATGTGAATACTTCGAGATAAGAAATAAAATTCATTTTGAAGAGGAATTCTAGGCTGAGCTTTGTTGTTATTCGGTCGATATAATTCGATTGAAAATATTCATGCTTGCTCTAATAATACATGGTATTTTTTTCTTTTTTAAATTTTGATTGTTTTTCAAGATTCATAGGTTGTGGCTGTGGCTAATTTCATAACTATCAGCATAATACTCAAGTACCCAAATAATCTAAAAGAATGAAAGGAAGAAATGTTCATTAAGTGCTAGCAATTTACATGAGTTCGTTCGGAAATATTTCTATTGAAAATATTGCCGATCTCGCGACATAACTTATTATAACTGAATTATTATATAACATATTATAACTGAATTATTCGCAGTCGAAGTCGCAGGAAACAGCTAGTCATTCATGAAACTTATTTCCTTATTTCCTCGCATTTTTGTTGTGTTAAGGGGTTATTAAAGCTTAATGCAATAGAACAGATTTACTGAGGGGCATTTCTCGGCTTCTGCATTAAAGTTGAGCGCGCTTCAAGCGAGTGCAAGAGCACAAGCAGAGTTTACATCTGTCCGCTAGAAATCCAGCAGGTAAGGAGGCTTAGACAATTAGACCTGCCCAAAGTCTTGCCTTCTTTTTCGGTGATTAAGGTGAAGCTGTAAAGGCGGGCAACAGCGTAGGTTCATAAAAATCATAGTTTATTCATAGGAATAAAATTTGGTATAGACCAAATAGGCAGATGCATACGTTATAAAACAAGGACATCGCGAGATCAAGTGGTGTAGGTATGTCAGAGATTTAAATCTCTGGTGTACTTGTGTTGCATTCTCAATCCTGTACGACACGCAATACAGTAATGTGCGTTTGTATTATGTTCTACTCGGTAATTATGCTCCGAGGCTTACGTACCGCTCACTTGACCTAAAGAGTCGGAATACTGGTACCTACCTACAGGGGCTTCGTGTAGTGTAATGTTTCAAAATCCCGTGAAATATTCGAGCAAGGATTAATTGTAACCTAAATCCAAGTGTTATTTCGTAAAAAATGGGATTGTGGTTAAAGTAAGAAGTGGTTGTAGTAGGTATAGTAAGATTCGATTTACACTTTGTTCTTCAGATGCAATGAAGTTGTATCATTGTTGGCCGGTGGGCCTACGCAGCTCGCTTTCCATAACCTCCCCAGGTGTGCCCCTGTTCCACGTAGCAATGGATGCGCGCGATTATAGGCCCCACATAGAAAAATCACGTTAAATCCCGGCCTACAATTGGCCGGGCAGTCTCGGGGTGGTCCGGAGAATTGGGTTATCCCAGTCCCAGGGTCATCCCGATAAAGGTTTAGATGGACGTCGATGTTAGTTTAGTGGGTATTGTCCGCACTGCGCGAGTAAAGTGTACGATGCCTAACAACATTCCACCTCCAAAAAATTTTTAATTTTCGAATACCTTCTTGCTTTCTCCACAATTGAATGAATTGTTGCAGGTTCAATAAACCTGATCGTGGTACCAGTAGGATGCGCTCTATCGGGAGTAGTGACCTCCCCAATAGGGCGCCGGAGAGCCATGCAAATAGTCAACGTGCCCTTCTGCATAGCCTGGCTGACCTTCCACTATGCATCGGCGACTTCACATCTTTATGGAGCCTTGTTCCTCACAGGACTGGCTGGAGGACTGCTTGAAGCGCCTGTAAGTAGTTAAATAATAATAATTTCTCAATATTATATATATCAATATACAAAAATTAGGTGTGTTGCTCTTAAAAAATAATATGCGAATGAGTTCAAAAAATTTCTTTAAATATTTATTTATTCTTTATGTACGAAAGAAGTATAACGGCGAACTTAGTGCCTTCGGCATTAAGTCTGCCTTTACTTATATGCCTAATGCTTTAATGCCTCAATAGCATATTTTTCACCCAATTATTTGAGTTATGATAGAATTATTTGAAAATTGGATAGCAAGTGGGGAATAACTCTAGGACCGAAAGCTGTTACTGCCTATATAAGGCGAAGAAGACGCTTAAGAAGCTTAAAAGTAACTTTAACTCAAAATTTTTAATTGTAACTTTGTGAAGGAAAACGTCGTCGTGACGCAACCTGTATACATCTGCGAAGAAATTCAATGGTGTATGTGAAGTCGACCAAATCGACCAAAGCCAGCGTGGTTGACTAAGGCCTAATCACCCTAACATAGAGTAGGCTCGAGCCCCTCGATGGGAACGTATATGAGCTGTGATGATGATGATGAACGTCCGGAAAGGATTGTGGCATTTCCATGGTAGGTCAAATTTTGCGATCGTCTGCCTTGAAGTAATAGGTTCTAGCGTTGTCCCGAAGCAGCATGGGGCTAGAGCGATTGTCCAGTCTGTGGTACAAGTATTTAACGGCTAGCTTTTTCGTTTTAAGTTGTTAATAATACAGATCTGACTTGATCGTCTGGCTACATCTTAGGTAGTTGTAGTGTATGATACCAGCACTGGACCACCAAACACATTCGCTTGGGACAGGATTAAACCGGTTTTCCAGGGTTCAACCACTGTGATGAGTGTTCCGATTGTCGTGTAGGATCTATTTATTGTGACAGGTAATGAAATGATTAAAAATTTCTTCATTACAGTTAATTAATGTAACGCAGTATAATAGAATGCGTGACTGTTGGTGTCTTTCATTTATTTTATGTGGTACCCGTTTCTCGAGCTTTTTCTATTTTCCAATTTATTTCAAGTGAATAAAATCGCTTTATCATTCACACCGAAGCCTACCGCTAGCTTTGACGTGGTTTGCGAAATATCCGCTTCCACGATCACATTTAATTCTACATTATTAACTAGGGCCTCACGGTCTTTGTTCTATAGATCAAAATTTCCAGAACGAAAACGTTGGAACGAAAAACCTATTGTGCTGTCTTTTACAGTTAATGCTTCCCCATACAACAGCTGTTTCTGCAACGCTGGTGACGCAGTAGAACTCATATTCAAAATTAATGTGATATTTTAAGTTTTCTATTTTGTGAACTGAATGATGTCAAAGAAAAATATTTGAGATCAAAGTGGCCCGTTCGACAAAACGCTAAATGACAACGTAGGGACCTAAATATGTATATCTAAATAACTTCACGTAGTGTCTTTTAGGACCTTAAGATTGTGGACAGTAATTTATATAATTACAACGTTAAGATATATAAGATATATAAGATACAAATTCAGTGCCATACAATGACTTTATGCGAGTACGTGATTTTTAGAGGAATGTCCATCCATAATTTTATCACGCCGCTTGCTTTTGACTATTAGCGGCAAAGGTTATCTAAAACTTATAAACCCACAATAGAGCTGAAAAGCGCACGAATACCTTTAAGCTTCGTATTTACTGGTACTGATAATGCACTGATAAAAGTGACATTCTAATCACATATCACTGCAATAGCTCCTTATCAATTTGCAACACGCATCATAATCTGGGAATGTTTGTCTGCAATCAATTGTGAGTTAATCTGACGAGACTCATCGAAGATTACCCGTACGTAAATATTGAATGACTAATACCTTACATAATGCATTAACAGTACTTACTTAGATAATCTAACTAAATCACGCATGTAAACATTCTACAGTATGAAGATTACTGGATCGCTTGATTGCTTACAGGTTTATTACTATGTTTCTTTCACTGTCACAGTTGGCAACGATTTCTGCAAGAGTTTCGCACATAAAAAACTCTTGCTCGTTTTTCTGATCCATTTTAGTACTAGAATTCAAATACAACCATTTTTTATTTAATTATTCGAACAATTGATCTATTGTAGAGACCATGTTCCACATCTCATTGCATTAAAATAATTATTGTGAATAAAATCGGAATTAGTATAATAATAAGTATAACGTTAGAATGCAAAGGTGAACTTACGATAGTACATGTGATTGAGATCGTTTAACTTATTTTCTTCTACAACTTTTTTATTATTTTATTATGCACTAAGATCAATAATTTTTTATCAGGATCGTCTCCTAAAAAGTGCAAATCACACAAAATGTTTATTTGTTTCGGAATCGTCGTGTTCTTATCTCGTAATATAACTCGTAAAATTTCGTAAGAATCGGTCGAGCCGTTTCAGAGTTTTTGCGAGACAAACACACAGCGTTTCATGTTTATACTGGGGTGTCCTAGAAGTAAAGAGACAAAATGATCTTAAAAATATTTAATAATTATTAATACTATATCATATAATTTTGGTATGCAAATGATAGTAAAACAAATTTATTTTTTATATCTATATCAAATTTGCTCCAGCGATACCTTTGTATCCTATTTTTCTCATATTAATAGCAGCACGCCTCATGACTACTTTTCCAGATGTAGCAGCTACTCTTTTAGCCAATCTAGTCCATCGGTGTTTAAAAGATGTTAACGTTTGTGGTATATCTGTATACTTTTTATACTCTTTTTTACACAGAGCCCAAAATATTTCAATACCTCGAGCTTGAGGAACATTCGGGGCGTTGTTTTGTTTGGTTATGAATTCAACACCTGAAGTCTGTAAATACTGAATAACTTTAGACTCATAATGGCATGAAGCTAAATCCGGCCAAAACAAAACATCTTCTCTCTGATAATACTTGTCTATGAAAGGTACTAGACGTTTGATAATGCACTCTCTAAGGTAAATCTGGGAGTTCATAGAACCTGTACGATAATAGGGTTCGGAAACATTACCATTTTCATCTATAGCTTGCCAAACAAGGTATTTTTTAAAAAACTTGGCCTTTGGTACAATTTTTTCACTATAATTAACAACGTCACGACTGGTAGCGTGGAAATATTGTTTCCCAGGAACATTGCTTGGGTCAACCGGTACGTAGGTCTCATCATCAATAATCAGAATTTTTTTCAAAGTTTTTTCATAAATTTTACGGCACCCTCGCTTGGCACGCGCCTCCTGGTCTTTAACATATTTGGGGGCGGCTAATTTTACAAAAGCTTTCAATTTCAAGCCTATATCTTTACATTTTATTCTAGATACACTGGACTTAGAAATTTTTAATTTATTCGCCGCAACTCTCACCGATGTTGAACATGCCTGTTCAAAAAGCTTTTTCACTTTGCTTATATTTGTAAAGGTAGATACTGTACGTGGTCTTCCCGGAATCTTTTTGAAATTAGTCTCTCCCGTTTCTTCGTAACGTTTTATTATTCTGTAAATACTAGTTCTTCTAGCTCCCTCTTGAACAAAATGACGTACTGCCTCAAATTTGCCATGACACAAATAGTATTGAATAACTCTCATTGAAAACAACTCTTGTTCCGCTCGATTCATTTTCAAAACAATGCAAAGATTATTTAAATCCCGCCTATTTTGACAGGTAAGTTATCTATGGTTACCATGACAACCATTAATTTTTTTTCGAAAACTTTTTAGTGGCCATTTCGATTTTGAGAAAAGTCTCTTTACTTCTGGGACACCCTTTATACTCGTATAAGACTAGTGGGCCCGGCAGACGTTGTCCTGCCCGATTCCAGCGCCACCTACCGGGTCCAACTTTACTTTTAAACCTTCCTTGAACCTATTCCAATACACACCGAGAATTTCGTAAGAATCTGTCGAGCCGTTTCTGAGTTTAAACGAGACTAACACACAGCGTTTCATTTTTATATGTAAGAAGATGAGGAGATAGCTAAGTGTGAACGTTATAAATGTATGGTGAGCAATTATGTTATGCGATGACCTATATGCTATATGCTTTAATATTATAGCGTAGTCTGAACTCACCTTTAGTCAACCTCATTGACCCAATGCGGATTGGTCGACTTCACATACTCCTTTGAGTTTCTCCGCAGGGACCTTATGCAGGTTGCCTCACGATGTTTTCTTTTACCTTGGGAGTGTCGGATAAATGTACATTATGATATTCGAAAAACGAAAAACACATTGGTTTATTTAGGAGGTTCGGAACCCGGTCCTAAGGATTAGGTCGGTGCCGAGCATGTGCCGAGACCACGCAGCGCCACCGACGCTCATTAATTTATCTCGGCTCGGATATGAATTAGTATGACCACGGTAATTGGTATTACCGTGTACGATTATAATAGTATGCATAGGTCATAACTTTAAATTCTTTAAAACATACTGAGGTAAAATTTGCCATAGCTCTCTCCGCCACTAAATCAAATTGAGAAATACTTTCAAATATGCTTTAAATGGATTTTCAGTGCTTTTTGGGTAATGTTTACTTATTTTGTTCTCATAATATTAACTCGTAGTCTCGTTATCTAATAACTGCTATTTATATGTAGGTATTTGAGAAGACAAATTTCTAATAGTTCCTCATTGATTATAAATTCTAGCATACAATTAAAGGGACTCAATCATATCGAATATTGTAGACCGGAATTTATCGACCTTATTATATTGTCGGCTCCGTATAAGTGGTAAATATACTTAGATTGCATGTAATTTTCCTTCATGTAACATATTAACATAAATAAAGTAAACCCATAAATAAGTTTGCATATCAGAAAGGATAACAATGAGGTGCCTAAGGTCAATTTACCATGTCGGTAATTTCCCTTACCTTTAAGTAATGACATACAAGACAAATATGCAAGAGTTCCATTGATGATAAAGTCTTGGACGTAGTACTATTATCAGCTATTCTGTGGTCTTGGCGTGCGTTTGATAAATTAATGTTTAGTGTGATAAATTAATAACGCGCGCGCTGTATTCATTATGTCAGGTAATAGGAAATCACTGCTTAAGATTTATTTATTAGTCAATGCAGGCTACCTACTTACTTAAAACTACTTCAGTTTTTGACCGAAAATGAACAGTATTTTTTAATCTATATTTCGTATTTGTGTGCTATATTACAAATGAATGAAAGAGGGAAACTAATAACCTTCAATTTATTTACAAAAACCGTCTGTAAGGTACAATCGCAGTGTAAGGGATGAGGATTTTGTATTTCCTCGTTGTCCTCGACTACATAGGCCTAATTATATTAGTACTAGAGAGATATAATTTGGCATGTGTTTATATATTAATCACAAAGAAGTACAATAAAATTTTGAAAAATAATAATTTTAGGATATCGCTATCTATACTTATCCTATCCAGGTAAGTGGGGTTGATTATAGTCTTACTTATAAAATGTGAAGAAAAATTTTCTACGTATTCCACTGAAAATTAGTGAAATTCCATAATTTCACAAATTTTCAGTGGAATACGTAGAAAATTTTTCTTCACATTTTATAAGTAAGACTATAATCAACCCCACTTACCTGGATAGGATAAGTATAGATAGCGATATCCTAAAATTATTATTTTTCAAAATTTTATTGTACTTCTTTGTGATTAATATATAAACACATGCCAAATTATATCTCTCTAGTACTAATATAATTAGGCCTATGTAGTCGAGGACAACGAGGAAATACAAAATCCTCATCCCTTACACTGCGATTGTACCTTACAGACGGTTTTTGTAAATAAATTGAAGGTTATTAGTTTCCCTCTTTCATTCATTTGTAATATAGCACACAAATACGAAATATAGATTAAAAAATACTGTTCATTTTCGGTCAAAAACTGAAGTAGTTTTAAGTAAGTAGGTAGCCTGCATTGACTAATAAATAAATCTTAAGCAGTGATTTCCTATTACCTGACATAATGAATACAGCGCGCGCGTTATTAATTTATCACACTAAACATTAATTTATCAAACGCACGCCAAGACCACAGAATAGCTGATAATAGTACTACGTCCAAGACTTTATCATCAATGGAACTCTTGCATATTTGTCTTGTATGTCATTACTTAAAGGTAAGGGAAATTACCGACATGGTAAATTGACCTTAGGCACCTCATTGTTATCCTTTCTGATATGCAAACTTATTTATGGGTTTACTTTATTTATGTTAATATGTTACATGAAGGAAAATTACATGCAATCTAAGTATATTTACCACTTATACGGAGCCGACAATATAATAAGGTCGATAAATTCCGGTCTACAATATTCGATATGATTGAGTCCCTTTAATTGTATGCTAGAATTTATAATCAATGAGGAACTATTAGAAATTTGTCTTCTCAAATACCTACATATAAATAGCAGTTATTAGATAACGAGACTACGAGTTAATATTATGAGAACAAAATAAGTAAACATTACCCAAAAAGCACTGAAAATCCATTTAAAGCATATTTGAAAGTATTTCTCAATTTGATTTAGTGGCGGAGAGAGCTATGGCAAATTTTACCTCAGTATGTTTTAAAGAATTTAAAGTTATGACCTATGCATACTATTATAATCGTACACGGTAATACCAATTACCGTGGTCATACTAATTCATATCCGAGCCGAGATAAATTAATGAGCGTCGGTGGCGCTGCGTGGTCTCGGCACATGCTCGGCACCGACCTAATCCTTAGGACCGGGTTCCGAACCTCCTAAATAAACCAATGTGTTTTTCGTTTTTCGAATATCATAATGTACATTTATCCGACACTCCCAAGGTAAAAGAAAACATCGTGAGGCAACCTGCATAAGGTCCCTGCGGAGAAACTCAAAGGAGTATGTGAAGTCGACCAATCCGCATTGGGTCAATGAGGTTGACTAAAGGTGAGTTCAGACTACGCTATAATATTAAAGCATATAGCATATAGGTCATCGCATAACATAATTGCTCACCATACATTTATAACGTTCACACTTAGCTATCTCCTCATCTTCTTACATATAAAAATGAAACGCTGTGTGTTAGTCTCGTTTAAACTCAGAAACGGCTCGACAGATTCTTACGAAATTCTCGGTGTGTATTGGAATAGGTTCAAGGAAGGTTTAAAAGTAAAGTTGGACCCGGTAGGTGGCGCTGGAATCGGGCAGGACAACGTCTGCCGGGCCCACTAGTCTTATACGAGTATAAAGGGTGTCCCAGAAGTAAAGAGACTTTTCTCAAAATCGAAATGGCCACTAAAAAGTTTTCGAAAAAAAATTAATGGTTGTCATGGTAACCATAGATAACTTACCTGTCAAAATAGGCGGGATTTAAATAATCTTTGCATTGTTTTGAAAATGAATCGAGCGGAACAAGAGTTGTTTTCAATGAGAGTTATTCAATACTATTTGTGTCATGGCAAATTTGAGGCAGTACGTCATTTTGTTCAAGAGGGAGCTAGAAGAACTAGTATTTACAGAATAATAAAACGTTACGAAGAAACGGGAGAGACTAATTTCAAAAAGATTCCGGGAAGACCACGTACAGTATCTACCTTTACAAATATAAGCAAAGTGAAAAAGCTTTTTGAACAGGCATGTTCAACATCGGTGAGAGTTGCGGCGAATAAATTAAAAATTTCTAAGTCCAGTGTATCTAGAATAAAATGTAAAGATATAGGCTTGAAATTGAAAGCTTTTGTAAAATTAGCCGCCCCCAAATATGTTAAAGACCAGGAGGCGCGTGCCAAGCGAGGGTGCCGTAAAATTTATGAAAAAACTTTGAAAAAAATTCTGATTATTGATGATGAGACCTACGTACCGGTTGACCCAAGCAATGTTCCTGGGAAACAATATTTCCACGCTACCAGTCGTGACGTTGTTAATTATAGTGAAAAAATTGTACCAAAGGCCAAGTTTTTTAAAAAATACCTTGTTTGGCAAGCTATAGATGAAAATGGTAATGTTTCCGAACCCTATTATCGTACAGGTTCTATGAACTCCCAGATTTACCTTAGAGAGTGCATTATCAAACGTCTAGTACCTTTCATAGACAAGTATTATCAGAGAGAAGATGTTTTGTTTTGGCCGGATTTAGCTTCATGCCATTATGAGTCTAAAGTTATTCAGTATTTACAGACTTCAGGTGTTGAATTCATAACCAAACAAAACAACGCCCCGAATGTTCCTCAAGCTCGAGGTATTGAAATATTTTGGGCTCTGTGTAAAAAAGAGTATAAAAAGTATACAGATATACCACAAACGTTAACATCTTTTAAACACCGATGGACTAGATTGGCTAAAAGAGTAGCTGCTACATCTGGAAAAGTAGTCATGAGGCGTGCTGCTATTAATATGAGAAAAATAGGATACAAAGGTATCGCTGGAGCAAATTTGATATAGATATAAAAAATAAATTTGTTTTACTATCATTTGCATACCAAAATTATATGATATAGTATTAATAATTATTAAATATTTTTAAGATCATTTTGTCTCTTTACTTCTAGGACACCCCAGTATAAACATGAAACGCTGTGTGTTTGTCTCGCAAAAACTCTGAAACGGCTCGACCGATTCTTACGAAATTTTACGAGTTATATTACGAGATAAGAACACGACGATTCCGAAACAAATAAACATTTTGTGTGATTTGCACTTTTTAGGAGACGATCCTGATAAAAAATTATTGATCTTAGTGCATAATAAAATAATAAAAAAGTTGTAGAAGAAAATAAGTTAAACGATCTCAATCACATGTACTATCGTAAGTTCACCTTTGCATTCTAACGTTATACTTATTATTATACTAATTCCGATTTTATTCACAATAATTATTTTAATGCAATGAGATGTGGAACATGGTCTCTACAATAGATCAATTGTTCGAATAATTAAATAAAAAATGGTTGTATTTGAATTCTAGTACTAAAATGGATCAGAAAAACGAGCAAGAGTTTTTTATGTGCGAAACTCTTGCAGAAATCGTTGCCAACTGTGACAGTGAAAGAAACATAGTAATAAACCTGTAAGCAATCAAGCGATCCAGTAATCTTCATACTGTAGAATGTTTACATGCGTGATTTAGTTAGATTATCTAAGTAAGTACTGTTAATGCATTATGTAAGGTATTAGTCATTCAATATTTACGTACGGGTAATCTTCGATGAGTCTCGTCAGATTAACTCACAATTGATTGCAGACAAACATTCCCAGATTATGATGCGTGTTGCAAATTGATAAGGAGCTATTGCAGTGATATGTGATTAGAATGTCACTTTTATCAGTGCATTATCAGTACCAGTAAATACGAAGCTTAAAGGTATTCGTGCGCTTTTCAGCTCTATTGTGGGTTTATAAGTTTTAGATAACCTTTGCCGCTAATAGTCAAAAGCAAGCGGCGTGATAAAATTATGGATGGACATTCCTCTAAAAATCACGTACTCGCATAAAGTCATTGTATGGCACTGAATTTGTATCTTATATATCTTATATATCTTAACGTTGTAATTATATAAATTACTGTCCACAATCTTAAGGTCCTAAAAGACACTACGTGAAGTTATTTAGATATACATATTTAGGTCCCTACGTTGTCATTTAGCGTTTTGTCGAACGGGCCACTTTGATCTCAAATATTTTTCTTTGACATCATTCAGTTCACAAAATACAATGAAAGAGGGAAACTAATAACCTTCAATTTATTTACAAAAACCGTCTGTAAGGTACAATCGCAGTGTAAGGGATGAGGATTTTGTATTTCCTCGTTGTCCTCGACTACATAGGCCTAATTATATTAGTACTAGAGAGATATAATTTGGCATGTGTTTATATATTAATCACAAAGAAGTACAATAAAATTTTGAAAAATAATAATTTTAGGATATCGCTATCTATACTTATCCTATCCAGGTAAGTGGGGTTGATTATAGTCTTACTTATAAAATGTGAAGAAAAATTTTCTACGTATTCCACTGAAAATTAGTGAAATTCCATAATTTCACAAATTTTCAGTGGAATACGTAGAAAATAATAGAGCCATATACTTCCAGTTGCACATACATAACCAAGCAATCAAAATACTGCATATAGAGTTAGCTTCCAAATACATGGCCTCATATACAAGTACTCGCCGGAGCCGATGTTTGAAAACGACCGTGTTCGATTATAATGGGTCATACATAATTACGAACAGCCCCCTCACCTAACCATGATCGCTCAAAATAATATTAAAACCGCATTAAGAGCGGGATGGCTCTGGATGGCTTGGATGCTGGGCCACATTAAAACATCACCTAAACAAGCTCCACACCTCAGAGATGCGCATGTTGCGCTGGTCAGCGGGGGTCACAATGCGGGACAAAATTAGAAATGTGTACATCCGCGGTAGTTTCAGGGTAGCACCAATTACAGAAAAGCTGAAAGAAAAACGTCTGCGGTGGTACGGGCATGTACAACGACGCCCCGACGATCACATGGTGCAGGTTGCCCTTGATTTGCCAAAGACGACGCGAAGACGCGGCAGACCACCTTCCACTTGGCTAACGACGGTTCAAAAAGACCTGAAAGATGAAAATATTGACCCAAACCTTGCACTCAATTGTGCAAAATGGAAAAAAGGACAGGGAAGGCCGACCCCAAGTAAATGGGCAAGGGCCAAAGAGAAAGAAGATTAAGAGCGGGATGGCGCTATACGCGGCAAGAGCGGTCTCTCCGTTTCAATATTGTTTTAACCTTGCTATAAGCGATCATGGTTCATACTATAGTTGTAAATAAACCGTTTTAAACCAAAATCCGTGGTTTAAAACCCGTTTTAAATTTGTTTAAAACGGTTTAAAACCACGACCACGTGGTCAGTACATTAATAAAATGTTACTTTAAAAGGCAAGATAAAGAGGTTAATTGAAATAATTTACCATTTTTATTAAATAAAATTTAATCACATCACTTTTACTACATTTTTAGGATTAGACACACTGAAAACTAACTTGATATTGTAATTATATTAATACTATACATTTTAATTTTTGTTTATTTCGGACTCAGCTATTGCACATTTAATAGTACATTGTTACCCTAGGGGTGAAAGTAACTTATTTAGTCCCGAGACAGGGTTTGGCGTCCGAGTGCAGCGAGTGAAGAATGAGATAATAATACGAAATTTATGGAGGAATGTGATCCTCTTTTTAACCGACTTCAAAAAAGGAGGAGGTTATCAATTCGGTTGTATTTTTTTTATTTTTTATGTTTGTTACCTCATAACTCCGTCATTTTTAAACCGATTTCCAAAATTCTTTTTGTATTTGATAGAGTATACTGCAAGGGTGATCCCATAGTCACCAAAGTCAGGATCGGATGATGGGATCCCATAGAAAATCGAGGAAAACACTAATTTAAATTCGGGTTTTCTTTCACTAAAAAGATTTCATTCACTAAAAAGTTAAAAATAATTTTTTTTTACAAAAAATAGAACCGACTTCAAAAAAACGGAAAACTTAAAAATAATCTTCTTCTATATTGAATTCGGTGACAAATTTTAACACTTTCTAGGAGATCATCGTTTGGCGCCGACTTCAATATAGAAGAAGATTATTTTTAAGTTTTCAGTGTTTTTGAAGTCGGTTCAATTTTTTGTAAAAAAAAAATTTATTACCATATTATCTAAAAAAGCCTACTCTTAACTATTTGAGTTGATTACTAGTTTATTTGATTAAGGGCCGATATTTCAATCATCAGATAACCTTCTGTAGAAGAAAATGGCGGTTTGACAGATTTTCTATATAAAAGCTGTCAAACTGTCATATTTATTCCGCAGATAAAAATCAATTTAAATTGATACCAAAAATTACCAAAACAGATCTAAGTATGAATAATGTTATTAATGGTGTTAAGTAGTTGATTTTATGTAACCTGTATACATGTAATAAAAGTTGATTATAAAACAACTTTTAATTTTTCTTTTTTTTTTGATCTCAATATATCTTAAATAAGGAAATAGGTGTAATCTAACATCATTATGTGGGAAGTTAATGTGAATTCTAATAGAATAACCTTTTAAACCAATATTAAACCGCTAAATGTGGTTTAAAACGTTTTAAACAAAAAAAACGGTTTAAAACCAAATGGTTTTAAACGTTTAAAATTATTTTTGCATCTATAGTTCATACACCTTGGATAGTTGCCGCCTAAAAAGTCTGATAGCCCCCAATCAAATAAAAAGATTAAGAACCCGAACCTTGCAGACGAGGTGACCGACATGTGGCAAGTGTCGTAGTCTCAACCAACAACCTTGTCCCAATTTCTTTTCGCCATCATTTTAGAAGATTTGGGACTGCGTGACGGACCATTTATCGCGAGGCTCCAACGTGCGGTATTGCTCGACAACACCCAGGATTGTCTACCGATTCCTCTCTTTGTCGTCCTGGCTTTCGGCCGTCTGGCCTGCTCCGTTTAGAGGTGTTCCCCTCCCTCGATTTGTCGAAGGACCGGGAAGAGATATCAAGTTGATTTTCGGCCTGGATTTTATTATATGTTACAGAATAATATTAGCAATTTTTTATCAAGACACAAAAATACGTCACAGAATGCTTAGCTTTTATGTTTGTATGGGGGATTGATTTGTATGGTGTATAGATCATAATGTTTATATATTTTTTGAATTAAAAAGCAAAAGGAGATAATTTATTGTTTCCTTACTGATTTCTAAACCTTAAAACTATTTGATTCATGAAAATATGCAAAGGGTAAATAATTATAGGAAGAAAATATCAGCTAAGAAAGGATTTAAAAAAAATGTCGCCCTACAGAGGCCAAGGAAAGCTTGTATGTAACTTCATTATTTTTGCACTTTTTACATTACATTACATTAAACCTTTGATCCTGAGGTTTGCATACAGTTCATAGTAGTAGTAGTTTCTTACTTACAGTACCTATAGGTATCTCTTAGCTCAGTGCGCCTGTTGGCAAAGGCCTCTAACACTGTCCATTGTTCCCTATCCTTAGCAACCCTTCTCCAGTTAGGACCCACTGTTAATTTTAACTTATCTTCCCATCTTTTGTGTTGTCTTCCCCTTCTCCTTTTACCATCTCTAGGATACCAATCTGTGACAATTTTACTCCATTTTCCTGATTACTTCTTAATGTACGCCCGGTCCATTGCCATTTCAGTTGGTCTATGTTTGTATTAGATCTTATGGTTGTATTTCTTACTCTGTCTTGTTTATTGATACTCATCATACTTCTTTGACTATATTTGAGCATATCTCTGTGGTACTTTGAAAGGGACCAGGTTTCACATCCATAAGTGAGGCAAGGTAAAATGCAGGAGTTAAACACTTTCCGTTTGATTGTTATACCAAATTCAGTAAATTTCACCACTTCTTTATGCGACCAGAATCTTTTCCAACTATTGGCTATACGTTTTTTTTTATTTTCTTGGTAGTTTGATCTTTATGCGATATGATTTGGTGCCCGAAGTAAGTATACTTGTTCACAATATTCGAGAGGTAAGATGTTGATTTTAGGGTTCCGTAGCCAAATGGCAAAAAACGGAACCCTTATAGATTCGTCATGTCTGTCTGTCTGTCTGTCTGTCCGTATGTCACAGCCACTTTTCTCCGAAACTATAAGAACTACACTGTTGAAACTTGGTAAGTAGATGAATTCTGTGAACCGCATTAAGATTTTCACACAAAAATAGAAAAAAAGCAATAAAGGACATCACCCATTTTGGGCTATTTTTTTTTTGCCGGCCAACAAAAAATAACTCAATTTTATCATAGGCATAATTATAATGAACGTTTTGTATTATGACAGTAAAGCTCGAAACCTATTGGTTAAGATGATAATCAGTCTCAAAGTATTTATTTTATTACCTACGGTTTGCGGGGTGAGCTCGTGATTTCCAGGTAAACAGTTATTGTTAATGGTGTGCGAGCGAGAGGACGTTGCAAGTACATTTACCTGCCGAGTTACAAGTGTTAACAAGAGGCAAAATACACCCACTTAATCCTTTTCGTAGGTACTTTCGTTCGTTAGTTCTCCATGCAGGCGTTTATGTACAGGTTTTTTATTAATTATAATGCATATTATTTTCATTTCATATATTTTTATTCAATATTTACAACTCTCCTGGCCTTACAATAATATCTTCTAAACCTTCGGCGGGAATGTGTATCGTTGGCTCGTGCCTGGCAAACCCCATGTACCACACAATGCACATGACGTGTGAACAGCAGCCAATGGTTCTTCGGCCAATGTTACATGTACAGTAATAGTGTTTTATAGCCTGTCGCCCTTCGAGAGCCCTATCTATGCCAATATAAACGTTATACGAACGTGAACGGACATGTCGGGACTGGATTCTACCGCGCAATACGTAAAGGTCTGTTCCTTCTAGCTCTCGTATGTGTTCTGTGGGTAATTGGTCGCCAAGTTCAACGATGAACATACCATTTGGCTGCAAATGCTCCGCATAGTAACTCCTAGCTTGCTTTATTTGGTATACACCAAGTGCAAAAAGGATAAGATCTTCTTGTGTCAATGTGGGGAATTGAACCTCAAGCGCATCAACGTTAATTGAACGAAACGGAGCACGTCTTCGGTTATAATTGTATCTGTTCACCAGATCCGCCAATGTATTCGGTACATTAACCCTTTCCCGTATTATTTCTAAATACATTGGAGCCCTTACATTGTCCACAATCAACACATGATAGGCATTTAATAAAGCTGCACTGATTTTAAAATATTCCATCATATGATGCAAGGCGCGATTGCTGTGTACAATTCTTAACAAGCGAAAATCTCTTTTGAATCGTCCATTGATTATTTCTACTACCCAGCGGCATATAGTCACAAGTCTGGATTTATTCGCTTGTTCCGTCGTAAGTTGCGTTTCGTTTGCATTTTTCGTTTCTGCCATATGTACTGTATACCATGTGATTGTAAAGGATAGGCCGCGTCTCTAAAGCCACGATCTAAGATAAATACGTCACCCGATCTGAAAAACCAATGAAATATGCTCTCCTCATTTTCAATAATTGCATTCATTATTGTTGCATCGGAAGTTGAAGCGGCGTGCAGGCCCGTTACGTCAATTATATGACCGTCACAGCAAACAAACAAGAACGGCTTGGTCAGATTTCGATATTTGTGAAGACTATATGTTTGTCGTTGAAAAAAATAGTTCGAGCTCTTTTGGTTGTATATATATGTACCATCGACTATTATTATAGCATTTCTTTGTGGCAAAGGGCTTTCTGGATTGCCAAATAGAGTTTCAGGTACTAATAAATTCCTTTGAGCCACTTGTTCCCTGTTTATATGGTCAAACCCAACATGCAAGGGAACAAAATCACGCAACAATGCATCACGACCTAGAGCTAACATTCGTTGAAAACGGGATTCGCTCGTTCTAAACACTAAAGCAAGTCTGGCATTAGAGTCTCCTGTTCTTAGTTTTGCCAATACAGCGGCCAGTATTGTCTTCTTTTGACGATTATTATTTAGGCTGGATGTGTTTACGAGTAGATCGGAAAACTGTTCGTGAGTAAGTCCCGTCCAAGTATGAAACTCGTTTGTATTAATGACTTCGTATGTCTCGAAGTTTAACACGTCTGTTGTAATATGATTTCTCCTAATCGTCAGAGCATTCACTATTTCAGATGCAGTAAAATCTTCTATGAGATTGTCTTGTAAAGGTAGAGTATACCAAAGGTTCTGGGCTAAGTGTTCTTCGCAAACGCGAGCATTTTCTGGTATTAGTAGATTGTACCGCCCAATCATACGAATTATGATATCGTTAGGTATTCTAAGCCTGGTAATATTTTGACAATGCTCAAAAATGCAGTGCACTGTTGAGTTTGGAGTACGTACAAATCCTGCTAAGGTCATTGTTGGATGATCTTGACGCGCCTCGCGTATACGCCGATGAAACGTCCTCTCAGCTCTTTGCCAGCAAGGTCGGCAAATGACGTCGGTAGGTTCGTTCTGAAAAAAAAAAACAATTTTTGTAAACCCACCTTCTACAAGTTAAATACAAACGAATCTTTCCCAAAAGACTTCTTAACAAAAATAATAACATGTTCGTGCCCGTACTCACACAAAACTAACTATTTCAAAACTTTTGAAATAGTTTTGAGTGTAGGCAAGAGCCAATGCCTACATTTAAACCGGCTATAACTTAGACGGGCACTGTACCATATTGAAGTGGTACTTAAGATCTGTACAGAGCGCCGATAAAAATACTAACAAATAAATAAGAACAACAAATAGTTAATTCGTGGCAGTAACAGAGAGTCGATGAAATACTAATAAACACTCGTAAGTAGAAATCTTACTTAAAAATAATAATAATAATAAAAATCTTTCCCTATACCTTCAAAGGTTCTTGTCTACATTTCTATCACTGATGTAAGCCTATGTACTTTATAAAAAAAACCCTTTCATAGTACTAACTAAAGAACTTAGTATACATTTTACTTTATTGAAGGAAGGTAGGTACTTTAGCAAAATAATTCAACGCGACACCTAGTCCTGATCATGATGTCATATCGACGATCTGTTATTATCACAGAGTAGGTACCTAGTTATGACTTAAATGTAAAAAAGGTTGCATTACATACCTGTCTCGCGATTAGCTCCTCCATAATAATCTGAGCTATGTCGATGTGCTGTTCTTCCCGAGAAATCCACGTGTAAGTCCTTCGACCTTCACATGGTTCACGACAGTTAATACACAACATATGTGCCATGATTAACAAAAACAGTATAACAAAAACAAAAACTCAACGATAATTAAAACAACAAACAAAACAAAATCAATGTTAAAAACCACGAAAACAGTGAAAGTAGCCGTCCGATGTAACGAGAGTTGCATGGAAAACTAACGAACGAAAGTACGAAAAGGACTAAGTAGGTGTATTTTGCCTCTTGCTCACACTTGCAACTCGGCAGGTAAATGTAGATACTTGTAACGTCTTCTCGCTCGCATACCTATTATGCCTCTTGCTCACACTTCTCGGCAGGTAAATGTACTTGTAACGTATTCTCGCTCGCACACCATTAACAATAACTGATTACCTGGAAATCACGAGCCGTAGGTAATAAAATAAATACTTTGAGACCGATTATCATCTCAACCAATAGGTTTCGAGCTTTACTGTCATAATACGAAATGTTTATTATAATTATGCCTATGATAAAATTTAATTATTTTTTGTTGGCCGGCTAAAAAAAAATTAGCCCAAATTTGTATGAAGCCTGAATGATGTCCTTTGAGGGTTCTCATACGTGTAGGTTATCTATGGATAAGTCTTCAAAAATTATATTGAGGTTTCTAATATATTTTTTTCTAAACTGAATAGTTTGCGCGAGAGACACTTCCAAAGTGGTAAAATGTGTGCCCCCCCCGTAACTTCTAAAATAAGAGAATGATAAAACTAAAAAAAATATATGATGTACATTACCATGTAAACTTCCACCGAAAATTGGTTTGAACGAGATCTAGTAAGTAGTTTTTTAATACGTCATAAATCGTACGGAACCATTCATGGGCGAGTCCGACTCGCACTTGGCCGGTTTTTTTTATCTCTTGATTTTCATAATTTGTCAGTAGTTTTGTCTTATTTTTATTCATGAATAGTTCAACTTTATTAATTTCGTTGTTTAGTTCTTCAATAATTTACTATAGTTTGCTCGGATTTTCTTCAAACAGAATGATGTTATCAGCAAATCTCAGGTGATTTAGGTTTCTCCCATCGATGCATATGCCATAATAGTCCCAATCTTGTTTTCGGAATAGGTACATTTTCTAAAACTGCGGAGAACAGTTTTGGGGATAATGGGTCCCCTTGTCGAACTCCTTTTTCGATTTTAAATGTTTCGCTCACCTTCACCCAATGATTCCACTTTTATTCTTACTTTGCTGTTGGCGTATATGCCTATGATGATCTTTAATGTAGAGTGTTGAGATTCCCTGATTATAAAGACTGTTACGTATCGCTTAATGACTAATGCTGTCGAAAGCTTCGGTGTAGTCAATGAAGGTCATATACAAAGGTTTGTTATATTTCTTATACTTGTCCACTATCTGCTTAGCGGTGTGGTGTGTATGGTCTATCGTGGCAATTTTTTTTGTTGGTTGGTGGTTTATATCTAGTGTCGTGCTTATTCGATCCTTATAGATGTTGGTCATAAGGCTGATTGGTCAGTATAATTCCCTATATCTTCTTTTGTAGTTAGAAGCATAGACATTATTATTAGGCTATACATATACAGGGTGTCTCAGAAACAATGGATAAACCTTTAACTGTTGATAGGTTTCGTCGAGACCTCTCTAATCTCAAATTTTGACTTTAGTAAAAATATCTCGGTTTTCAAGATATTTGATAGTTTATGATTTTTTTTAAAAATGCCACTTTTGGTTGGTTTTTAATGTGCCATTTTTACAAATACGGACTTTTTCTGATTCAGTTTTTTTTAGCTTCTAACGGAATAGTTCAGCTATCAATAACAGTGGTTAAAATTGAGATAGCTAATCACGAAGTGCTTGGAAAAAACAATGTTCCAAAAAAAATTAAACAAGAAATTATTTTTCTTCGTGTTTGGTCAGCTACCATGTAAAAAAAATGTATGACGCTCATCGTGCCCCTTATCTTAAAAAAATGCTTAGTTATTCTAGTTTCAAAAAAGGTATAATAACCTATGCTTAATGTATCTCTTAAATTTTATTACTGCTTGAATAGCAAATGGTATGAAATTTTAAAAAGATTTTTTTCGGAATAGTTATTAATTCTTAGTTTGAATAAAGAATTTGAAATAAAACAACATGAAATTTTAATTTTTTATTAAATTTACAATAAATGTTCGAATTGGCGTCCTTGCGCTCTGATACACGCCCTACATCTTTTTATAAAAGAAAGTTTGATGCGGCGCGCGTAACCAGACGTTTTTATGTGTGCAGCTGCATTTTGTATGCGAGTACGCAACTCTGTTATTGAGGATACTGGCCTCGCGTAGACAAGGTCTTTCAGACATCCCCAATAAAAAAAATCCAAGGGATTTAGATCCGGCGATCTGGGCGGCCATAAAATAGGGCCGAGCCGGCCTATCCACCTTTGTGGGAAGTGTTGATTTAAATAATTTCTTACTACTATTGCGTAGTGAGCTGGGCACCTATCATTTTGAAGCCACATTCTCCGCCTCACTTCTAAATTGACATCTTCTAGCATGCCGGGTAAATCATTTTGTAAAAAATTAAGGTAAATTTCACTATTCAGTGTAGCTGGAAGTTCATATGGCCCGATCACCTGTCCGTCAATAATCCCAGTCCACAAGTTAACTTTAAATTGAACTTGGGACCGATCTTCCCTCATCAAATGTGGGTTTTCAACTTGCCAGCTATGTAGATTGTGGATGTTGAAATATCCATCTCTCCGGCATGAGGATTCATCCGTCCATAAAATTTTATTGAAAAATTGCGGGTCCTCCCTTATTTTATTTAACATGATTCTGCAGAATGCAATCCTGCGCGGATAGTCAGCAGGCTGTAGAGTTTGGACCCTTTGAATATGGAAAGGGTGCAAAAGGTATTTTTTCAATATGCGATGCACTTTGCTTCTATTAATGCCGGTTCGACGTGCAATTCCACGCACAGAACGTGTTGAATCTTCTTCTATTTCGTCGAGGACTACTACTTCTTCATCGTCGTTTCTTTCTGGTCTTCCTGGCCCTGCACCACCAATGCCTCTTCCTGGAAGCCTCCCTTCGCAGTACGAATTATGTACCCGAGCAAAAACTCGATAGTCCGGGTGACGTGCGTTGGGGTACAGAAAATAAATAATCTTACCTCTCTGCGTACAGACGAGCAGCAGCGTTAGCATTTCCTCGACATTCGCCATAAACGAAATGCATGTTTGCATATTCGCGCGACGTGTACTGATGTCTAGGCATGTTCAGTGTTATGTATTGGTTGTCAGTTAGGTTTCACAGCACAAACAATATCCAAATCGTAAAGCTAGCCAAGTCCATATGATCACCAGTTGTCAATAGGTTTCACAGCACAAACAATATCCGAATCGCAAAGCTAGTCAAGTCCAAAATCACAGCAAAATGTCGTTTAAAATCATCGAAGCTCTATCGAATCTCTCGAATACAGAAAACACACGTGGGTCACAACCGGAGTTCAGAAGGACACTAACAATCGTAACAAAGAACCTAATGATCAGACGCAGGTAAAAAAAGTCCTTCCAGGAAATTCGATAGCAGGTAAGGTTGCAAATGCTTATGACTCATGTGCTGTTAATGATAAGGCTCCTTTTTGATTGCGCATAGTGGATGAGACATGTGGCAGGCAGGGGCCACAAAAAAAACACGTTTCTCAACTCTGTGACTCGCAAACGAATGTTTACAAATAAGCTTTAAGTGCTTATTAGTGGAAAAAAAACCTTTTTTTTTCAAATTTTCATTTTATTTGCTATTCAACCAGTCAGAAAGTCAAGAAAGCATAAACTTAATACTGGAAAACTAAATTAACCGAATAAAATTAATCCGAAAAATAATTAATCCGACAAACAATCTTTTTAAAATTTTTATACCATTTGCTATTCAAGCAGTAATAAAAGTTCAGAGATACATTAAGCATAAGTTTATCATACCTTTTTTGAAACTAGAATAACTAAGCATTTTTTTAAGATAATGGGCAGGATGAGCGTCATACATTTTTTTTACATGGTAGCAGACCAAACACGAAGAAAAATAATTTCTTGTTTAATTTTTTTTGGAACTTTGTTTTTTCCAAGCACTTCGTGATTAGCTAGCTCAATTTTAACCACTGTTATTGATAGCTGAACTATTCCGTTAGAAGCTAAAAAAACCTGAATCAGAAAAAGTCCGTATTTGTAAAAATGGCACATTAAAAACCAACCAAAAGTGGCATTTTTAAAAAAATCATAAACTATCAAATATCTTGAAAACCGAGATATTTTTACTAAAGTCAAAATTTGAGATTAGAGAGGTCTCGACGAAACCTATCAACAGTTAAAGGTTTATCCATTGTTTTTGAGACACCCTGTATATTAAATGCATTTTAAAATAATTTGTGTCAACAATTTTGAAACGACCTCGATTTGCAGGTTTAAAATAGGGATCCCTGTGCCCGCCGCCGTAAGGCCCTCCGTCTTGTCCTGGTGTTTTCGGGCAATCTCTCCTTGGCGAACCCAGGCGCGGCGCGTGAGTAGTGGTATCGTCTTGTGAACCCTACTACACGCGCCCTTAAGGGCAAGGAGAACATCGGAGGTTTTAGTGGGAATGCCTGGCACTCTGCCGGGAAAGCCCGATACACGCTCGCCGTCTAGCCAACGGCGGGTACGGTACGGTAAAGCATTTCCCCCCTAGAAAAAAGTTTTAAAATGGGGATGACAATTTGTAAAGCAAATAGTGATTTTTATAATAAGCTTCAAATTGCCCAAAAGGATAGAATTGGTGCTATTTTTGAACCCGTCTACCCTAAAGGGGTTGAATATGGGGTATCAAAATAAGACTTACGGCCGGTTGCACCAAATTTACGTTTTACGATTTCGTAAAAATAAGTACTCGTAAGAATTACACCATAATCTAGTTTCAATTGTAGTTTTTTTAATCTTTTACGTATAAAAAGGTTAAATATACGGCGCGAATTCTACAGGGTGTAACTGAACACCCCAATAACATTTAAGGGTATGTATCTATCAGAAGTAGAGATTCTGTTGGAAAAATATTAGGGCTAACAAACCTACTTTGTTTTCCATACAAACTAAATAAATTATTTTTTGGTATTAAGTGCCGACACCCCTACGTAAGCGTACGCGAAATACTACGCTCACGTCATACAAACTAAATAAATTATTTTTTGGTATTAAGTGCCGACAGCCCTACGTAAGCGTAGGAGGAATACTACGCTCACTTCTGTCACGTGTCATTTTGTGTTTAAATTTATTTTGTGTTAAGAGCTAATTATGGTTGTCACTAGAAAGTTTTCTCTTTTAGTTTAAAATGAAATAATTCTGAAAGTATTAGGGTTCCAGGTTCCAGACAAACTCCAAAGGTCCATTTAGTATCTAACATATATGCCCCTTAAATGTTATTGGGTGTTCAGTTACACCCGGTATATTTAATAGTGAAACGACCCATTTTTGGGAATTAAGTTGTTACTTTTTACGAAATCGTATAATGTAAAACTTGGTGCAACCGGCTGTTAGAAGTATGAAAATGGTATGCGTACATACTGACTACATACCGATTACTGTAGTAGGCGGAATGCTAGTGTATGAAAAAAATCTTTATATGTGCAGATGGAGTTATTGCATACAAAGCCATTTTAGGCTGCTAAACTTTAGAATTTTTTTTCTACCCTTATTTTAAATAATTTTTAAATAATTTTTAAAAATTTTATTATAACAATATTAGGGAGTTCAAACTGCAACGAAACGTATTTTTTATTATCTATGTCCAACGTCATATGTCATTATAACTTGACTTTTCTCCGGTACGTACATAAAGTCGTTCTTAGTAAAATTTACTGCAGCTTTCTTGGTGGAAATTAAATAAAAAAGGTAAGAAAATTCATTTTCAAAAATGTTTATAATATTGTACAAAATCTCGATTATTGACGCCTTTCACAGTTTATTCAAAATATTTGTTATTTATATTACTTTTTGACTATTTTCTATGGGAGCCATTTTGGCTTCGTATGCAATTGCGATGAAGTAAGCTTACGCCTAAAATGGCTTCGCATGCATTCAGAGTTATTTTTTTCTATCTTTCCAGAATGCTTTCTTCACGCTTTTATGGCACTGCTAACAGCATCAAACCTATTCCTGGTGATGGGTCTCTTAGTAACGATGATTCACTATCTGATTCCGATGACGATGTTCCGCTTTCACGCTTGCGCAACCAAACACCTAAAAGAACAATCATTATTCCACCATCTGATACCGATACTTCCGATGACGAAATAGCTGATCCTAAACCTAAAACTTTAAGACAGAAGCGAGCAGTAAAGGAAAAAAATATCTGGATAGAAGGAAAAATGCCAGCGTATGATGAAAACAATTTCAAGTTTAGTGGTAGCCTGGAATTGCCAGAATTTAGTCAAGAATTAGAATCACCTGCCGAATTTTTCCAATTTTTTTTCACAGACGATTTGATAACATTTATTACGGAACAGTCGAATCTGAAATCTGCTCAGGTCAATATTAACAAGCCAGTAAATGTCACAAACGCTGAGATTGAGCAATTTATAGGTATTGTCACTAAAAAACTTTTGCGTAAAATTTTCATACAAAATGTACGGGAAAAGTTTTTTTGCAATTTGTGACTTTTTGAGTACTCCAACGATGGTTGGTCCCATAGAAGTTTTTGATCAGTATTAGAAACAGGATCGATTGGCATCAAAAAATGTTTTTATGTAAAATGGCTGTTTTCTTGCTAACTGTACATTTTTTGAAAATCTGTGAACGGGGATCAAAATTCCATAAAAAATTATGGATAGTCTCCTAAGATCATTTTCGTGTAGCTGCAACGGATAAGGTACTTCTCCTTACTGCCCCGTTGAAAGTTTCCACCCTGTATATGTAAGGCATAACCATAAAAAGACATAATTTGAATAAGCATAAGTAACAAAAGGCATAATTTATGTTTGCCATAATATTTCAAAGGCATAATATTCAAAAGACATACATTTGTAAAACATAACAGACAAAATCCATAAATCCCTACCGAACTTATTCACCATAATTTCAAAAAGCAAACGCTTGCTATCCATAACAGATTAAATTTATTGTCTTATGTTTAAATTATTAACTATTGTTTTTTTAACCTTATTTATTAAGAAACAGTTTAAAAATACTACATAAAAAGCTCTAATTTACGATTAATGTTAACAAATCACGTAATAATAGAAATATATTATATCATTTTGTATACATGCAGAAATGCAGCATGCATGCAGCCGGCATGCAGCATGCATGCAAGCATGCAGTCATGCAGCATGCATGCAGACATGCAGAATGCATGCTGCCACGCAAGCTGGCATGCAAGCATGCATGCAGCATGCAAAACTTCTGCCATAGCTCCGGCACTGCGGGATTCATGCGGTCCCACGCATGCTAATCGCCGCAGATGGCTTTCGCTCACCACCGCAGCCTCGGCTTGATGGGCGGCTTCGCTGGCCAGCCTCAGCCCTCCGTGCCTTCGCGATTCTCAATAACACTCTAGGGGTAGGGCAGACAAGACTACGTGGAGTCGGGGTTGACTGAGTCAGTTTTAAATAGCACTAGTTTTTTTAAATAATTAATAATCCTTGCATGGAGAAAATACATTCCGGATTATGTCAAAGAAGATTTATGGATACCTATTTGCAGTTAATATTTTTTATAAAACTATGTCTCGCGCATAACACATTGCACCGGACACCGCTCCGGTGTGCGGCACTGCGGTTTTTAATTTTGACTGAAGAATCTTAATTTGTATACAAAAACCGCAGAGTATAACACTCACGCCGCATGACCGTATGGTTGCGCGGCGCGCGCGACGGCACCGCACTCCCGAACGGTGACGCGGTGCGGTCCGCGGGGTATACCACACTGCCGCAGTATCATACGGATTTTTGCTTAGGCGCATAACACATTGCACCGGACACCGCTGCGGTGTACGGATGGACGAAAACCGCATGCGGCTGCGGCGGCACGGAACCGTGCCACCGTACGGTTTGCTCCGTATCACCGTCCGGAGCTGCGGTGCACGACGACGCCCCGCATCACCGCATTATCTATGTTGAGATCTATTACGCGTATGCACGTCCTTTCTACGCAAAAATCCGTACGATACTGCGGCACAGTGTGGCATACCCCGCGGAACGCACCGCATCACCGTCTGGGAGTGCGGTGCCGTCGCGCGCGCCGCACAACCGCACGGTGATGCGGTGCGAGTGTGTTATACCCTGCGGTTTTTGTATACAAATTAAGATTCTCCAGTCAAAATTAAAAACCGCAGCACCGCACACCGGAGCGGTGTCCGGTGCAATGTGTTATGCGCCTTAGAAAGGACGTGCATACGCGTAAGGCTCATAACACATTGCAACGGACATCGCTGCGGTGTACGGAGGGACGAAAACCGCATGCGGCTGCGGCGGCACGGAACCGTGCCACCGTACGGTTTGCTCCGTATCACCGTCCGGAGCTGCGGTGCACGACGACGCCCCGCATCACCGCATTATCTATGTTGAGATCTATTACGCGTATGCACGTCCTTTCGACCCAAAAATCCGTACGATACTGCGGCACAGTGTGACATACCCCGCGGAACGCACCACATCACCGTCTGGGAGTGCGGTGCCGTCGCGCGCGCCGCACAACCGCACGGTGATGCGGTGCGAGTGTGTTATACCCTGCGGTTTTTGTATACAAATTAAGATTCTCCAGTCAAAATTAAAAACCGCAGCACCGCACACCGGAGCGGTGTCCGGTGCAATGTGTTATGCGCCTTAGAAAGGACGTGCATACGCGTAAGGCTCATAACACATTGCAACGGACATCGCTGCGGTGTACGGAGGGACGAAAACCGCATGCGGCTGCGGCGGCACGGAACCGTGCCACCGTACGGTTTGCTCCGTATCACCGTCCGGAGCTGCGGTGCACGACGACGCCCCGCATCACCGCATTATCTATGTTGAGATCTATTACGCGTATGCACGTCCTTTCGACCCAAAAATCCGTACGATACTGCGGCACAGTGTGACATACCCCGCGGAACGCACCGCATCACCGTCTGGGAGTGCGGTGCCGTCGCGCGCGCCGCACAACCGCACGGTGATGCGGTGCAAGTGTGTTATACCCTGCGGTTTTTGTATACAAATTAAGATTCTCCAGTAAAAATTAAAAACCGCAGCACCGCACACCGGAGCGGTGTCCGGTGCAATGTGTTATGCGCCTATTAGACCTCGACATAGATAATGCGGTGATGCGGTGCGTCGTGCATTGCAGCTCCTAGATGCGGCGGCAATGTGATAAGCGCCTAAAGTTTTCATTTCAGAACTACAAATGACGTTAACTATTCTACAGGTGCTGACTTACGTCGCTGAAATCACTCAGCCACACTTGCGGGGTGCCCTAACAGCCACGAGCACCATGTCCATCATCTTCGGCGTCTTCACGCAGTTTCTCTTCGGAACTCTCATGTACTGGCGTACTGTGGCGTTAGTCAACATTTTTTTCACGGTTACTATTATGATTTTTTAAGTTTAACTTCATTTATGAGGTATACCTGTAATTTAATTAGGTACGTTAAAATAGTAGACTGTTACCATAAGAATAACTAATAATACGTATTAGTTATTCTTATGCTGTTACCCTAAGAAAGAAAGAAACCTATTTAGCGCCATTTTTATGTTTTTCTCTGTGGAAATCTACCAACCAGTGTTTTTTTTATAATTGAAGATAATAAATATTTAGTTTCACTTTATATAAATTAAATAATAATTTAATGAAAAATAAAATATAACTTTAAAACATGTTCCTACTAAATTGTTGATACTCTATACTTTTTGACAGTAATTTTCAGTAAAAGACTTACACACGATTACTTTTTTATCACCCTGGATAATTTAAGGGTCGCTTCATTACATAGTAGTCTTAAATCATTTAATGAATGCTCTAAGACAGTAGTAGAATGATTTAAACATTAATTTTTAATAATAAATTTAATACACCCAATTATTTTATATTGATTTTCTTAAATATAAAAAACTACTATGGACACTGAGTGAATTTGTAGATTCGAAACAGCGTAAATACATAAAATAAAACCAATCTACTACCGTGTTATGAAGCGTCCCTTATAATTATTATCCGGGAAGATAAAAAATAACCTTGTACCTATATACTATAGATTGATATACTATAGAATGATGTGGCTGTATTGAAAATTTTCTAATTATTTAAAAAAAACACATCTTATTTTGTCATTACTGTTCAATGACAATGTTTTATAATTTGACAGCAGGGAATATGTTTCCCTGAGAACATTATTTAGTTTTAGTTATTCTTCTGAGATGTTTTTTTTTCTGTATTCGTCTCTGTTTTCAGATAACTTTAGGCGTAGGTACTTTCGGAGCATGAAAAATGAAACATTTATTTTCAATAATTTGATTTCTCTCACAGATATTAGCAGTAATAGCCTTATGTTTTGTGCCGGAGTCTCCGCATTGGCTGGTGTCTAAAAAACGGCATGACGACGCTAGGAAGGTAAAATTGATAATTAAAAAATAATTCTAAAAGATTTAATATTGCTTACCATGTGAAAAGTATAAGATATTGATATAACTTTAAAATATTAAATTAAATACTGATTAATTATACGATGTACGGTATAAGTACTGCAACTGCTATGCGATCTGTGTCAAATACAGGGTGTCCCAGAAGCCGACGTCAAGCCGAAAGCAGGCGGTAGACTAACTCATATATGTTATCAGAAAAATATAAAAAAAAATCTAAGTCACCTATTTAAAAAAAATCTAACATTTAAAAAATCGATATAATTTACACCCTGTGACGGTTTTTTCACTCTTGTTGCTACAAATCTTGACTTTTCTAAACATTTTCTTTTGTTTTGTAATCCTGAATAATGTTTCTGTATACTCTAATCAAAAATTTAAAGCCAGCTGCTCCAAATTAGAAGAATATGCCATTTTTATCTAAATTAAATATTCAAAATTAATTTTTCGCACAGCCCTAACAAGCTGTACTGAAAAAAAATGTACTATGCGAGTTTGGCAAGTAACTGCAATAGTTGGCGCATTTAATAAGGATTCCTAAATGGTATGATACTTGGTAGATAATTTCTACGATTGCAGACAATATTTTTTTTTCCAAAAACAGGCAGTTTTGTACAAATTTTTCTTACGTACTTAAAACTTATTCTAATGTACCCATGGTTTGCTTTAAGGCCGTAACTTTAACATTCTAGTTTGAGTGAGACCTCTTCTCAGAGGGCCGACTGCCGAACCAAGTACATAGTGAAAGAAGATTTCGTCCCCCTTACGAGGACGTTGTACTAGACATTGTCGAAGAAGAGCGGAGTATTTCTGTACGTGGAATAGAGAGAAGCACAGGAGTACCCAAAAGTACAGCCCATCGGATTTTGCAAAGAAATCAGCTACACCCGTACCACGTACAGCGAGTACAAACTCTACTACCCCGGGACCATCGACCCCGTGTTGCTTTTTGTCAAACAGTGCTACAAAAACACAAAGATCCGCGATTCTTCGAAAAAAAATTGTGGTCAGATGAGTCGACATTTAAAAAAGATGGTTACATGAACCTACACAACTTACACGAGTGGCATATCGAAAATCCTCATTTGATGAGGCAATCACAATATCGATTTAAAGTGAATATGTGGACCGGAATTTTAAATGGACAAATAATAGGTCCTTTTGAGCTGCCAGACGCCTTGACTGGTGGAGTTTATTTACATTTTTTACAAAATGATTTACCAAATCTACTGGAAGATGTGCCACTTAACATTCTAAGAGATATGTGGTTTCAACAAGATGGTTGCCCAGTTCACTATGCCAGCTCAGTAAGAGAATATCTCGATGAGGAATACCCAGGCAGATGGATAGGACGATCTGGTACTATCTCGTGGCCAGCCCGTTCCCCAGATTTAAATCCATTAGATTTCTTTTACCAATCGAAACTGTGACTGACCTACGGCAAAGAATAATAGAAGCAAATGATTTTGTTAATAATGGAAGATTCGCCCGCTTGATAGCCCGATCTTTTTTAAGAAGATGTCGAGCCTGCATCCTGCTGCCTGTTGTAAATCTTGACATTTAAATAAATTATGTTAAACAATTTTTGTGTATTTAATTTATTTCACTATCTGTCTCTCTCACACTTCGTAAAATGACTCTCCAGGTCTCACTCAAACTAGAATGTTAAAGTTACGGCCTTAAAGCAAACCATGGGTACATTAGAATAAGTTTTAAGTACGTAAGAAAAATTTGTTCAAAACTGCCTGTTTTTGGAAAAAAAAATATTGTCTGCAATCGTAGAAATTATCTACCAAGTATCATACCATTTTGGAATCCTTATTGAATGCGCCAACTTTTGCAGTTACTTGCCAAACTCGCATAGTACTTTTTTTTTCAGTACAGCTTGTTAAAGCTATGCGATAAATTAATTTTGAATATTTAATTTAGATATAAATGGCATATTCTTCTAATTTGGAGCAGCTGGATTTAAATTTTAGATTAGAGTATACAGAAACATTATTCAGAATTACAAAACAAAAGAAAATGTTTAGAAAAGTCAAGAATTGTAGCAACAACAGTGAAAAAACCGTCACAGGGTGTAAATTTTATCCATTTTTTTAAATGCTAGATTTTTTTTAAATAGGTGACTTAGATTTTTTAAATATTTTTCTGATAACATATATGAGTTAGTCTATCGCCTGCTTTCGGCTTGACGTCGGCTTCTGGGACACCCTGTATATACATGTTCTGTTGTTTTGTTCGTTAAAATAATATTTTATTCAATACCTATTTTTATTACTGTTCCAATCTTGATTTTTATGTCTTTCTGAGTACTTAACATGTCACGTGTGTATTTTTTTAAATAGTAACATCACCATATTAATGACTGCTCATTTTATTGCAGAGTTTACAGTGGCTCAGAGGCTGGACAAGCGGTTACGCAGTAGAAGAAGAATTAAAAGATATTCAGGCGTTATACAAACGGAAGAAAGGTGATTATGACAATAATCAACTATAGTCTTAGATCTTTAGCCTACTATCTATAGTAAATATTTAAAAAGAAAGTTTTAATGCGAATTTATTCCGAGATTCTCTTTTACCTGAGTTTACCTTATCCTAGAAAATATATTAGACATAAAACAGTCCATTGTTATAATTTACGGCGACACTTACGCATCATAAAATATTTGGTGTGTAACGTGTATTTAAGACGAGATAAATAAGGTTATTTTGTTGACCTTGCCCCCCCTGCATGACCACCGAAACACGATATGATAAAATGATATATCGATATAAACTGTTAAAAAAGTTGGATTTTTAGTTATATATGTTTTGGATAATGGTATTGTTATTTTGGACATCCATACTAATATTATAAATGGGAAAGTGTGTGTGTGTGTGTGTTTGTTTGTCCGTCTTTTACGGCAAAACGGTGCGACGGATTGAAGTGATTTTTTAAGTGGAGATAGTTGAACGGATGGAGAGTGACATAGGCTACTTTTTGTCTCTTTCTAACCCCCCACTTCCCTAAAATGGGGGGTGGAAGTTTGTATGGAGCATTCCGCAATTTTCAAGGTACAAAGCTAAAAATTGGTATGCGAACTATTTGTGACTAACAAAAAAATCGTGCATCATTTTTTTTGGAAATCTGCCCCCAACCCCTTAGAAGAGGGGGTGAAATTTTATATGGGACTTTTGCAGTTTTCAAGGTAGGAAGCTAAAAATCGGCACATAGACTCTTTGTTACCAACGAAAAATACCTGCCTTATTTTTTTTTAATCTTCGGTGTTACCCCGAATTAAAAGTGCTAGAATAAAAGCTGTTCATTATTGTGTTATTTTGCAGCTGAAGGTGACGATTCAGAGGAGACATTTGCGGACAAAATTGCTAATTATATGGAGAGAGGTTTCATATTACCTTTCTTGCTGGTGTGTTACAGCTTTTTCGTTGGTCATTTCAGCGGAATGACCACGCTACAGGTCTGTATTGATACCGTTTTATATAAATAAAGTCATTATTAAACATTTCGAGAGTAGTAGCAATACCCTCTGAACATGGATATCCACAAAGAAAATATATTTTAAAAAACCCATTTATAAAGAAAGAAATTAGGATTGGAAAGTTTTAATAAATAGAAATGTACTTTTTTGACCTAAAAATAAAAAAAACATCTGTGTCAATAAAAACATTAACCTAGATGAATAAGACGTTACTGAAATTCTGCCTTTGTCGTGGCATATTTTTTCAATATAGATTCCAGAATGCAAGTCATAATCGAAATTAAAACAGTAACATTGAATATTACAAAAGGAACAACGAACCTTATCATTGTTATTTTCTAAAATGTTAAAAGGCCACACTCAATTTGTCTACAGACTAATATTACTTTCAGACGTATGCTGTATCGATATTCAACATGTTGGAAGCACCGATAGACAAGTACTATGCGACACTGTTGCTTGGTTTGCTCCAAATGCTAGGCGCGGCGCTATGCGTTCTTCTGGTGCACTACACCGGGAAAAGGCCCCTCACATTCGTCTCGACAGCTGGAGGTGCTGTGTGTTGTTTGGTCGTCGCTGGTTACGATGGCTACATGAAAACTGTCAGTGGATTTTAATTCCGATTCTGAGTTTTTCAAGTCACGCAGCCGATTGATTAATGTTATATTTTTTGTTTCAGCACTCCATGCCAGACCTAGAACAGCAAGTAAATACCACTTCTAAGGACGAATTAATCTCGGTAAGAAAAATCATATCTCGTTTGAGATATTTAAACACTTACATTGAACTCATTGAAGTATACGTAATTTTAGAAGAAAATAAAACATCAGCCCCCCTAGCACGTCCACCATAACACGATATGATAAAGCGGTTTATCGCGGTGAACTATCAAAATACAATAGGGTTTCGTCGTATTTTGACATTTCACCGCGATAAATTGCTTTATCATATCGTGTTTTGGTGGACGTGCTACAGGGGCAGTCCAGTGAAACAGTGGTATATAAAACTAATCTAATTGATCAAGGCAATCATCGTTTCTTTCGTTTCCTGTGGCTCGAACTTTGACCTTGATTCAAACTGTGTAATCAGTTGCCGTAGACCGCAATTTAGATAGATACAGTTAAGTTAAACTCAGAAGAAGACAAGTCGTAGTGGTCTCCTACTAATGATGTAAGCACAAAAATAATAAATACATGTCCTCCGTTCGAAACTGTCCAAGTGTTTGAACATGGACATTTCTGCTTTGGCATTACCCAGGAATTAAATTTTTTCAGCTGACCTTCATTGTCGACTTCAACACAAAGTGGGTTACTGGACCTAATAAGCTTGCCTAATGTTGACTACGCAAGACCAGAGTAAACTAGCCCATTTCTTATAAAACACCGCAAAAAAAGATATACCTACATTGTTTCCCCCCGTAAAATTGAGGATCACGACTAGCAAATCTTGTGAAAATGGCACGTCGTAATAGTCATATTTTCAAAATCTAAGTACGAGTAGGTACGAGTACCTACTGACAGAGATTGTTTGACATACTACTGAAAGAAATGTACAAATGAAAGGTGACTTTAAGAAATTCGCCTGAATATGGGCAGTTTTGTTTCATCTTAGACAAAACATTACTTATTAAAAAATCATATACCTACTTACTAAAATAATATCGATATTATCGATTTGATATCCTTTTTGACCTTTGCGGCTTGACGCTTTAGCCGGGTTACACTGGTTGTGGTCACGGTAGCGGACAAATCGGCAGATATCACTCCCCCGATGAGAAGGTAGATTTGTCTTCATCCACCTGCACTTCATTATTGCCGCGACACATAACACTTATTACCTATGTTCCTAATCTGTAAGTCATCAAACTAGTCCTTGGAATCAAAATTGTTTACATTCCAGGGGCAAAGGTGAACATAGTTTACACCTAAGCATATCTTGCTATTACTAACTCTATAAATAGGTGTCTATGTGATAAATTGCAGTTGCGTTACTATCTACATGGCCAGGCAAAGCGGATAATACTGAAAGTCATCATCATCATCATAACTCATATCAACAACACCGAGAGACTCGAGCCTACGCAATGTTAGGGCGTTTTAGGCCTTAGTCAACCACGCTGGCCCAGTGTGGATTGGTTGACTTCACATACAGCCTTCAACTTCTTCGCAGATGTATGCAGGTTGCCTCACGATGTTTTCCTTCACCGTAGGAGCGTGGGAGAAATGTACATATGAAATTCAAAAATCGAAAAACACATTGGTACTTGGCGGGATCGAATCCCGGACCTCCCGATTAAAAGGCCAGTGTAGAGTCCACAGCGCCATCGACGCTCTTACAAAGTGTCGAAGAACTTACCTACGCTACGCCGCTGTAAAGAAGCAAAGAATCGACAAATAAACAAGGAGCCTTAACCGGACATATAGACAAGCGAACAACCTATTTCTTTATACAACAAAGTTGGCAAACAAGCAAACTGTTCACCTATGATTCCTGTAGAACACGCAAATACGCAACCCTTATAAGGACCACAGAATACGTTGCCAACTTGTGGCATAAGATAAAAACAGTACATATCCAGTAATTTCAACGCCGTATTTTACCCTTCAATCCTGAACACAACAATGCACAGCTGGTTTGTGGCAGAAATAGGTAAGACAGAGTTCCATTTGGTCTTGAGTCTCCATTTGGTCACAAACAATCACTGAATCAAATTTCAACGAACAGAAACCATCTCCAAAGATCACCATTTCTATTTAATATTGAGCGTGAAGAGATTTAAAATAAAATGCATAAATCTTGGAATCAAATATTGGCATTACAAAACATCGGCTTTTTTCTCATCTCAGGCAATGGAACATAAGAATAGGCACTAGTTACTTGACTTACAAAGACGGGAATGTGTTGTGTGTCGCATTAATAACGATTTGTGAGTAGGTAAAGATTGAAGACAAATCTACCCTTTCATCAGAGGCGCGACCTTGCTGGACCAGTCTACATGCGACTCATCGGCAAACTCATCGGCAATCGGGCATAGTGTAGATTTATTAATTATGTTTAATTGAAACTGATTTTTAATTTGTTTATTATTTTGTAACGTCGATTCGTGTCGTATAGGTATTTGTCAAATGAATAAACCAATACATGGCCAAGATATTTACCCGTAGTACGACCAGTAGTACCAACGGTAGTACCACGGATAGGTAATCAGTGAACAATTCGCATACATTAGCAGTGTGTGACAATTATAACTAATTCATTATGTAACGGTATTGTCGCTCGCTATACACTTTCTACCAGTTGTTACACCTGTGATTCATAGGTTGTATTTTTTTTAGAACAACCCCTACTCGTGGATACCAATGACATTTCTGATGATGCTGGCATTTATAACTCACACTGGCATCAGATTATTGCCATGGATTTTAACTGGAGAGGTATGCAAACATTTCTGAAAGTCATTATGTACTTACTCACTATTCTAAAGTGACTGGGTGTTACAGATAGTTCTAAAATGAAAAAGATTGAATATTAGTATATTGTGAATGTTTGTTTCTATCACCGGAAAATGTCTGACTAATATCTAAATGAAATTTGGTAGACCACAATGGTTCCCTACTAACTTGCACAACATGCAGGATTCTTTTCACAAATCCAAGAGAACCGTTGAAAGAAAGAAAATGACAGCCTTTTTATCAACAGGTATTCAGCGCAAAGACACGCGCTGGCAGCGCTGGCTTGGCAAGCGCAGTGGGTTACATATTTGGGTTTCTCACAAATAAGCTATATATAACTATGGTGGACAGTCTGTCAATATGGGGCACATACGGTCTATATGGCTTTGTTTGGTAAGTATGTCTCTGATTTAGGCTATGTTACCTACATGCACTATTTTATTTGTGGGTAAAGTTAAATCAGTTAAGGTAGCTGTATCTCATATATTTTTTTATTGTTTGATCGACTTCTTGTAGGGGAAACCGGGGCAAAACGAAGCTCGGGGCAGGACGGGAAATGTGCTTGTGTGCGTGACTGGTGAACATAACAGAGCCTAACACAACGCCGTTTGGGAGATGTTTAGTCGCGTCATATGAGTCCTAGCACACGTTCGTGTCGTTGCGTGTTTTGGCTGCGCGGCGAGAAAAAAGTGTTTTTTTAGAGGATTTTTACGAAATTTCCTGATTTTAATCGATGGGCCTTATGGCAGGTATCAGTGCTATTGTAAAAATTTATTACATGCTTGTTGAAGCAGTGTAAAACTAGATTTCGGATTGCTTTTTAGCAGAACAATTTTGCATTTTAGAACTGTTGTTACTTTTAAATAATGTGTCTGCTAGGGCCAAATGGTCGGGGCATAATGGGGTACCATCCCGTTTTGCCCCATGTGTAGGCAGATAAATAGTTCATACCTATTGAATAATAAATTTATTTTTTGTTTGCCGTAAAATGGTACAAAATTATAAACATAAAACAGATACAGGCTAGAGCTGTGGTTTTTGAGACAATGGGATTTCTTCGAGCCTTAGCTACATAAAACGTACCTAAAACGATTTTGGAACGACGAATGAAGAGGGCTCGAAGTGTGAAGATGAAACTGATTCAAATAATGACTATGGGTAAAGAAATTAGGTCGCTACAATACAGTTTTATATCATATCGTAAGTAACCCAAGATGGACTATGCATTCCAACACAAAAAGATATTTCTGCTGATTCTGTATCTGCAGAACCATTGAGTGCTGAGTTCTTGCCTCAGTCTTCAACTTCTGCACAGATTATTAAAGACAGACAAACAAAGTTTTCTGTTTAAGACAGATAGACAAAAGACCGTCAAGAGGCAAATACTGCCAGCAAAATTATCGTTTTCCGTGACCCCAGAAAATATCATAGCTATACCCAAGGAAGTAAGATCCCACAAAAGGAAAACAAGAAAACGCGGTAAAATTGCAATTTCTCCGTACAATAATGATTCCATTAGGGATATAAATAAAAAACAAAAAATAATTAAGATGACTGACAAAACAATAACAATACCTGAAAAAATAAGTTAAGAAAAAAAGAATAAAAACAAAACACGCAAAAAAGAAAGTGACACTGATACTAGTTCATCTGAAGACGATGAAAATGATTGTTCTTGCATGCATTGTGGGTACTTATATTTACAGTCCATTAAAAGATGGGATATTTGTAGCGTGTGCCATGGCTGGGCCCATAATTCATGCGCAGATGTAGACGATGACAATAAAGAGGCACATATATGTGAACATTGCCAACCAGATTAAAATGTGTGCTCATCATGCCCCATAGCTGTTCCCATTTTGCCCAATCATGGGGCAAAACGGGATATTTGACATGTTCCACTCTGTGCCATTTGCAAAAAAAATATGTGAATAAGCGCCATAAAAGATTATTATTATGTTAATTAAAACTGTAAGTGTTGCTATTGTTGTAAGAGATTTTTAATAAACGGTTTGATTTTCATACTAAGACGTTTCTTCTCTTAAGTATCCCATCTTGCCCCGGTTTCCCCTAGATACTTACATTTACTTTAGATGTTGATTGACATAAAAATCAAAGGTAAGTTCATGATGATCAATTCAAATAATACAAAACATATTTCTCTACATGAACTATAAGCCCTATTAAAAAAATATCCCTAAGAAACTGTGAAACCAAGTCATGTCACATACATAGCTTAAAACCTACATATAGCTAAATCTATCCTTTTTAAGTAAAAAGGAGCACCAAACAAGACACTGTTTAGTTAATGTTAATAAAGAAGTTTTTATATCTGAAGTGTTTAGGTAATACTAATTGTAATATTATATAACACTTAAATAATACCTACTTGGCCCAATTTGATGTATTGAAATTATTTCATCTAACATTCTCAGGTGGAATAATCTAACATTCTCTTTTCAGTTTCACTGGCTGCATAGTGTTTTATTTTGTTTTACCCGAAACAGAGGGCAAAAGACTGAATGATATAGAGAATCATTTCGCTGGAATTAAGAAGTTGACGAATGAAGTATACAGATCAAAGGTGCGTGTTTTGATTCTTAGTTATTGATAATAATTTAGATTCCATTTTTTATCGACAAATAAATGATTCGGCGAACTTCGTTATGCCTCAGAATCAATAAATTTTGTGTTTACTTATTTTCTAAATTGAATTCAGTTATTATTAGATAAAATGAATACACAAAATGAATTAAGTTCAATTTTACAAATCAAAATGAAACTGTCAAAGGACAATGCACAAGCCTTTAGGCATTACCGGAACCAGCATTATACGTACATATACAATGCCGTATCATATGTATGTGTCCGTATTTTGATTCTGGGTGAATCTTGAAAGGCTAAATTAACACTGTCTGAGGCAAAAACTACCCATTTCGTATAAATTATAATGTAATTCGTATAAATTATAATTTTATTTTTTTATATTAGTTGAATGTTTGATTTACAAGGGGCATGATAGTTACTGTGTTTAATTTAGCTGATAACAGTTGAAAAAAAATTAAAAGCTTTGAAAATTGATTGTTGCTCCTCTACATTTTTGGAACAAACCATAAAATTTACACCAATTTATAGTTGGAAATTTAAGAATTTTTGTGATCATAGCGTTGAAGGATTAGTTGTTAAATGAGTAAAAAAATAAATTACGTCTGTACTTAAAGTTGTTTAAAAAAAATATTAGGTTTAGGTTTGTCCGAAGGCAATCGTTGATTCCCTTGGCGCGTAACTAAACTACATCCACATCACTATACGAACGTCTTTAGAATGCGCTCGCACACTGTCGGGCAAGCTTCGGCAGAAACAAACTATTGTGTCGTGGTGTGTTGTGTCATTGTGACGACGTCATTGACGATCGAAAAGTGGGCCGGTGAAGAACTGCTCAATCGCCACTCGTGCAGTTCCTTTCCATAGTGAGTGATTAGCTGTCGGCACGTAAACATGCCGAAGTGCGCTTGCAAAGGTTGTGGTAACAATAGCCGGAAACGGCAAAAAACAGAAAATATCAACTTTTACGGAGTAAAAGTTGATATTTTCTTGTAGCAATTACTAAAACGTTGTTTGATCTGTGGCTAGGTATGAAATGATATAACTTTCCACGGTTGTACTTAAAATAGTTGCCATAATAATGCAGAATAAGGTTGAATTCGATAAATACGGTACTTTCTTTATGGTAATTTTCATTCGGGCGTGCATATTCAAGTATATATCAGCGAGTACAAATGTATAGTCGATTAGGTGACAGATTTCAAGCGCGTTTTTGTATGAAGCGCTCTATCTACGTTTGGTAGTAAATCAATGTGTTGTGTCGCGTCAGAAGCGTATCGGTTGCATACATTTAATATGGCTAGAAACACATCATTACAGTGTGTTGTGTTATGGCCACTCGTGGCGGTAGTGTGTCTCTAGCCATATAAAATGTATCTAACCGATACGCTTCTGACGCGTCACAACACAACACAACACGACACAATAGTTTGTTTCAAGCGGTCATTCATTAGTCGCACTTTAAACATTGTGAGGGGAGGTCGCGCGATTCATTGCATCAAACCGGATTTACGTAGGTAACAATTTGATTTCCCTGGCTTTGTCACTAGGTCATTGATTTACCCTTGCCAAATTTTAAATTGTTATTTTAATAGTTTAGAGTTTATAACTAGGGTATAAATTACTGCATAAAGGGCTACTAATTAATTTCCGATTGCTACTTATCCTAAAAACATAACTTAAAACAAAATTAACAAAAAGTTTACTTTTCTTAACTTTTTTTTTCAAATTTCTGAGAAATCAATGCAAAAGAAATTAAAAGAAAATGATTATTACGCATCCCACTTGCAAATTAAAAGCTCGATACTACTATTAGTATCGAGCTTTTAATTTGAAAGTGGGATGCGAAAGGAGCTCGAAGTACAAGAAGGAAATGATTCTATACCGAGCCCTCAGAATCAGAACAATAACTAGCTGACTGTTATTCTTCTGAGAGCAAGCCAAACTTCGTGAGATGTTGTTTCAGCCAATTATCAAGAAAAATATAAGTCAGCCGCATGACGATTGTGGACTATACGTCAGTTCAGTTGCGTCATTAATATGTTTTATAGAACTGCTAATATAAAAACTGACATCGTTAATCGGGTTTAAATTGTAAATGTATATAATTATTAATTTATTAAATAAATACGAGAATAAAGAACGTCTTTTGGAACTAGATATTTTACATTTATACATGGTGTAAAACGAACGCCATTATTGCAAAGCTGTTTTACGTTACTACAAAGGTTCACCATCGCGAAAATCGTCGTTGGTCACAAGGGCGACTGCTAATAACGGGGTACTTACCCAGTTCGATCGTCAAGTAGGTTTTTTTAATTAGTACCATGTTTTTATTAAAGGCTCGGGAGTCCGGAATTAGTATCCGAAAGAAGCAATAGGTCCCCATTACATTACAATTCGTTTATAATAACCCCATTTATATCACACCAACTAAAATGTTTGTAAACTCATCGTATCGTATCTGCAGGTAATTGGTGAGATTATCGATGAGGTTGAAATATACTTCTTCCTTATAAACATGTTATTTTAGAAACTTATTAATCTAAATAAAATAAAATTAAACAGTATTTAAAACAGCTACTACAAGTGTTCTAAATACTGTTTAATTTGACAAAGAACACAGAGAGGTTTGATGTCATTTCAATGAAGTTAAAATAATCTGTTAACTTTTCGTCAGCTTTAGAAGATTATAGGTTTTATAGTGAGGCAGTACTGCATTATAATTTGCCATTGCAGGTCGTCATGCCTATCGTTGAGTCAATACTCAGGCGCTATAACAATAAGACGATGTCATATTTCTACGCGAGCTTATGATATTTCTTCATGCTCAGTACCGTAGCCAATTACTGTAATAAATGACGTAAAATAATGCCTGTATCCAGCACGGATGTATTTCTCTGCCATTGTAGTAAGCGTCGGCATCGTAAATAGTAATATAGTAAGCGCACATCCATCGAGTTTATTTTGACCGTTTATATTTTCTTTAACTTTAAAGAAACTTTAATGGCAACAGAAATGATTCGATTCTTTTCTATCTGATAGACTTATATAGGTATGGGGTATTATGGTATTATTATTCTTATAATTGAGGGTATTCAGGCTTAGGGGGCAGGACCATATCGTGACAGACAACTATCATAATGATCCATTCTCACCAACCACAAAATTATTATATTGATAATATAATGTGGCCGCTTTTTTCAAAGTTTCTTGTTTGCTTCTGCTTGTTTTTTTTTGTTGTTTGATTTTTATTTTATATTGCAGAAAAGACCGAAAATCGACATATCAAAAATGAACGAACTCGAAGGCTCAGCCAACCCAACTTTTGAGGGCGATAATTCAAAGCTGTAAAACAGAACAGAAATCGGTGTAGTCTATGTTATTAAAGGATGATTTATGACCTGTTTCATCCACATGCTGATAAACTTTTCTAGATTATTTTCATTGGTCCACTGCGTACACGGATTCATCAGAAATGTTTAATCCTAAGTATAACATTTAACAGCACCTAAAACAGGCCATAAATATTCTAAAACCGCTTATTATTAATAATAGGGTACCTGAACAAAAAACGTGAAGCTGAAGTCATAAATATAAAAAATAGTCAAGTTCCCTATTATTATTACCTATGTGTTATTATAATGTAATGCATGGCAAAGTTAAGCGCTGTAAAAAATGTTGTCCTCAAGAATATCGCACAAACCTGTGATTACTACACTTTGGACAATGTGACGTTTTTAAGTGACTTAGTTTTAGACAATTGGGTAGTTGAATTTTTCTTTGTATATGTATTATGACTTAATTAAGGAGCTCAATAAAAACCGAGCAACATTGCTACAGTAATAGCACAGTTTAACACATTGTTAAACTGTGGTAATAGTGTCTATCTGATTTCGAAGAATCAAGCTAAGATTTGCTTGATTTTTCGAAAGCTTAAATGAATGTATTTCGAACTTAATTGTTTTAAAAGTGGATTATGTTTCTTTGTGAAGTTCAAAAATTAATTAGGTATGTCAAAACATTTACCGTTATTATCATTTCTTCTATAATAAATAATTAGGTCATATTGACCTAATTTTAAAGAAAATATTATAAAAATTGTATATTCAGGTATAATCAACTACCCAATTGCTGGATTTCTAAATGTCTCGCCATTTGCCGCTTTTTATGTTTTGCTAACTGTGAATATATGAGTATTTATTAATTAGCATTCCTAATTTTGTAAAGCATGCCGAATAATATAATTTTATCTTATAAATTATTATTTATCCACATTTTTGCGCCAGTTTGACTGACATTTTAAATATTGACTTTAATTTTGTCATTTTTAATGCTTTATTTATATAAGTTTTATTTATATGTGTGTACAATTCCCGATTTTCGTTACCCAGTTATCTTACCGTTTCTGACAATGCAATTGGTATTGATTTATTTTTATTGTTTAACTAAAGAGATGTGCAATAGTTATATGTAAGTACTTTAATAACATTCAAATAGGCAAAAACTTATTATTTCAAACGAATTCTGTCAATATTAACACAGAATTGTCAGAAATCCATTTTCAAGAATATTTTAGAAAATAATGGTCGTAGACCTTTATCTTTGTTACCTAATAAAATATGGATCACAATAAATTAATTTTATTTACAAAGGTGAGATAATATGCCTTTACTTAACATGGGGTATTCTTGTTTGTTGCGAAACTTTCTCGATAAACATTTATCTGTCGTATAATGATTTTTAGTATAAGCGCTCTTCTTTTCGTAAGTTACTGTTATAATACTTATAATATACCAGCCCTCGTAGCACGACCATCAAAACACTATATGATAAAGCGATTTATCGCGGTGAACTGTTAAAATACTTTGAAAACCTATTGTAATTTGACAGTTCACCGCGATAAACCGCTTTATCATATCGTGTTTAGGTGGTCGTGCTAGAGGGGCAGGATGATTGATTGTGCACATCTACGAATCGAAACGACGGCAACGATGTCATTTCAAATATAAGTAGGTTTGTTTGTAAGATACTCGTTAGTAAAACGACATTATTGTTGCTAATTTAATTCACATAAATTTTAGATTGTTGCAGTATCTAAACAGTCACCTTGTTTTTAAATAAATAAATAAATTTTGGTTGAATAATAACAAGTTGTGGAGAATAATGACATAACACAATGTCGTGAGATTTATTGTAAATAGCACACGTTATTTTATCTTGCATTTTAGTTTAGTTTGCGTAAATGTTCATCACTATAATCACATTAAATGTTTATCAATGTTACCTTTATTCAATTTCTTATTTTAAGTCAATAAATTATAATTTATTTTTCATTTGTTTTATTTGTGTTACAAATCTCGGCGTGTTTATCACAAATTGTGTATCGCGCTGACATGGCAAAAGAGTAAAAAATATAGGGAGTACTTTTAAGATCAAAGTGGAAGCTATTCAAGCACATTTGAAATATTAAATTTAAAAAAGACAGGCTACGATGTAACAGACGATGCTTGATTTTGTTGTCTTTGTGACTGTAGAGGTACGCCTTTAGGTATAGGTACAAGAGATATAGGATGTTATAATAATATAGCTATTGGCGTCGGGAGTGATAATATAGATATAGGATGTTATAATAATATAGCTATTGTTACCGTCCATATCCTGTCCATATAATGTATTTTATACAACTGTTTGTACCTAAACAAATAAATAAATAAATAAAATAAATTCACCTCAAACATAAAGAAATGAAATAAAGTCAAGCTTTTTACAAAATAATATTTTATTAATCTATTTCTATTCTCGAACCTCATCTGCCTCCGGATAAAGTTATGCAGATTATAATTAGTAAATTAATGACAAAGAAGGTAAAACAAACTGGGGTGCGATGACCACCACCTCCAGACCACCTCCTCGTGCACCCTGGGCAACCCGGCAGATTTTCTGCCGCGGGCTAAGAGTCTGACAGCTGCCCCCGTGGAGGGGGGCGTGGTGTGGCCGGGTTTAATCCTTCTTCTCCTTGTGTCGCATTGCGCCTTGTGCCGTTGCCCTTTGGTCGGATTGGTGCGGATCCTTGTTGAGCTTCGGCATATCGTTGTTCCGAGTCGGTGGAGCTCGTTGAGCTTCGGCGTGTCCCCATGGGATGGCCGAGTGCTACTCGGCGGGCCACCTTGTGCGGCCACCGTGGCCGCTTTTTGCGGTGGGTCGGCGCTTTTGCGCCGTGGCGTTTTACGCCGTTGAGCTTCGGCTCGCGTGCGCGGCGTTGGATCCAACGGGGTCTGCCGTCGGGCAAGCCCGTTACCCCGCATTGGGCAGAGCCGGGGGCCTGGCGCACTGAGCGTCGGGTTGCGTGGAAGATAACAAGTAAAAAATTAAACCCCCCCCCCTGAGTATGCCCTGGGGAACTCCTCTCCACCTCCACCTTGGAGAGGGCGTGAGGGGCCCGCCATTGGTGGGCGGGGGCCGCCGACGAGGTTATGGTTGCGTACAGAAATATATTGTGTCCACGATCTCGTTCGGCAGCGGCGCGTCTTTTTGGCGTGGCTGCTCCAGGCGATTAAGAGGGCATATCGAGGGGTTTAGTGGCTAGTCGCTCGCTGAGGAGTCCCACACACCCTTGCCCCTGCGGGGGCTTGGACGTTGCGTTTACGCACCGTCGGATTCCCGTCGTAAAAGAAAAGGTAAAACAAACTGAACCAAAGATCACACTTCTATATTGAAGTCGGTGCCAAACGATGATCTCCTAGAAAGTCTTAAAATTTGGCACCGACTTCAATATAGAAGTGTGATGTCTGTACCTATTCTTATATTATTTTTAACTTTTCAGTGTTTTTGAAGTCGGTTTTTATTTTTTGTAATAATTTTTTATTTTTAACTTTATAGTGAATGAAATCTTTTTAGTGAAAGATTTTCATGGGATCCCATCATCAAATCCTGACTTTGGTGACCTTGGGACCACCCTAGGAGTATACTCTATCGAATACAAAAAAAAATGAAAATCGATCCGCAATTGGCGGAGTAATCGCGTAACATACACACAAAACACGTTGGAAACACCTTAAAATTTAAGGGTTTTCCTCGATTTTCATGGGATCCCATCATCAGATCCTGACTTTGGTGACCATGGGAACACCCTTGGAGTATACTCTATCGAACACAAAAAGAATTTTGAAAATCGGTCCACAACTGGTGGCGTAATCGCGTAACATACAAAAAAAAACATACGCATCGAATTGAGAACCTCCTTTTTTGAAGTCGGTTATGTAACTCGACATCTTTCTTTTGAAATGGCGACTAAGCTACTCACAACAATGCAACACAACAATAGGTTTCGGTTGCTAGCTAAATTTCGGTGAAAAAAATGTTGTGTTTGTTAGATAACATTGACCTCACAACAGAACCCTCACTCATATTCACTCATATTGTTGTCGTATACTTTTGCTAAAATGTCGTCCCGCAGGAGGCTGCGGAGTGGCTGCAAGAAAACATCCATCTCGTTGTCCGGCTACTACGCAGGCGGCAGGGCTAAGGATATACGCTTGTAAGTCGAACAGTTATGTTCGCAGATCTCTAACATTCGTGGATGGAGAGGGGCTAGTCCGGTCCCATTATAAGAGCTGCACCCCTAGAGAAATGCCACCCGCTAACTTTTCCGGAGTCGTTTCGCAGAAAAAATGTATGGAAATGACATTAGCCTACGACAACCTCACGCTATTTTTTCTGCAGCTAATGACATCTCCATACATTTTTTCTGCGTAACGACTCCGGAAAAGGTAGCATGTGGTATTTGTCCGGGGGGGGGGGGGGGGGGGGGGCTGTTCAGTTTGATGGTCTAAACTACTACTTTAAATATCGACACAATAATAAATATTTTAGAATACAGACGCACAGACGTGTGATTTACTGATTTCAGTTGGTTTTGTATTCGACGGAAATCAGAATAATATTAATTTTCATCATAATAATACTCTTTTGAATTTAGTCGATAGCAATCGAGCACAGACCACGCACGATGAGCGCTCGATGCCAGATGAATAATTCAAAAATATAAATGTACATTATACTTTAACTATGGGGTGGAGGCAGCGAGTCGTCATGGATACCTGAACGGCCGGCCGAATAGGTTATGTCGGACTCTTACCGACTAAACTCCGCCTTTCGCCTTTAACCCGAAGGTCATTAAGGCTTCATCGGATGGCAAGGAAACGGTGCAGCGCTGCCCTAGCTTATACTAGGGCATATGCGCCTGAAGTCGATCGGGAACCAAAGTGTAGTGTTAGGAGGGTCGCTTAGGACATGTCGGAGTCTGCGGTAGTAATGACCCCGCCCCCGACCTATGAGGGGGTTGTGATAAGGGGGTCGAGGAGCTTAGTGGCGCATTGGCGCGTGCGCTCAGCGAACAATTTTTGCTAAGGTTAAGCAACGTTCGCTGTGGTCCTATCTATCTATCTGTAATTTGGGGGTGGCTGTGGGCGACGGGTAGCGACCCTCAGCGAGCCACTGCGACCTGTACAGATCTATTGTGGCTGACCCCTCTTTCAAAGGTCTCCAAATAGGCATGTAGCGTTAAAATAGCCGATGACCTTTTTTGGAGACAGAGCCTTTGCCTCATGAGGTGGCAAACTAGGTCGGCCCAGAGCTCGGCTCCTTGTGTGGATGAGAGCATAGCATTCACAGAGGATGTGAGATGGTGTCTCGTCATCCTCACCACAGAATCTGCACATGGGGGCATTTGCTAATCCCATTCTGTGTAGATGTTTGTTGAGCTTACAGTGGCCAGTCAAGGCTCTAGTGAGAACCTTTAGTTGGCCTCTGCTCAGTTGGAGGTTTCGCATTGCGACCCTGGGTGAAAATTCCCTAATGAGGATTTTCGAATGCAAAAGTCCTGGACTCTGAGCCCACTGGAGGCGGGCTTGTATCTGTACCCAATCCCTAAGGGCTCTCTTTTTTGTCACCCTCGAAATGCCACATGCTGGTTCTGGTCCTATAAGAACGTTCTCGGAGCCAGCCCTCGCTAGTTCGTTGGCAATTTCATTGCCTCGGATGTTGGAGTGACCTGGAACCCAGCCAATCATAACCGAGTTCCTGGTCGCCAAATCATTCAAGGCCTTCGAACACTCTAAGGTGATTTTGGACTTGAACTCCACGCCAGCCAGGGCCTTTAAGGCAGCCTGACTGTTCGACAGAATAAGAATGTTTTTACCCTCGCTCGACTGGTTTGCGTGAACGCAGTCGATGATGGCATACATTTCTGTCTGAAAAACGGTGACATGTGCACCCAGGCTCGTGGTCCTCCTGGATTTTGTACTACCTCCGTAGACACCTGCACCTGAACGACCCTCTTTTCTGGAGCCGTCAGTGTACCAATTCTGGTTGGCTTTCCTAAAGGGCTCAGGGATTTGCTTATCCCATTCTTCCCTGTTAGGAATCGTAACTCTGTAATTCTTCTTGAACTCCAACGTTTCATGCATGGCATCAGCTGGCATTGCCATTACAGGATTTGCCATGAGGCTACCATGTAGTTTCCGCATGGTTTGGGATTTCCGACTCAATCGGCCTCCCTCCACCGCTCTGAGCATGGACATCCTTGCCTCCCCCTGAATGAACAGGTGGAGCGGTGGGAGGTTCGGGATAGCTTTCAAAGCAAGGGTGGGAGAAGACGAGAAGGCCCCCGTAATCATCAAGCAGGCACATCTTTGCAGGCTTTCAAGGGCCTTAATAGTGGTCCCTATTGCCGCTTGCTTAAACCAAGCTATACACCCGTAGCTAACCATAGGTCTTACCACAGCGGTGTAGAGCCATAGTAGGTAGCTTGGTTTCAGTCCCCACTGGGAACCGGCCAGCTTGCGGCAAATTCCGAGCGCTGCTTTGGCCTTCTTGATTATGTTTTGTATATGTGTACACCAGTTTAGCCTTTGATCTAAGAGGACCCCAAGGTATTTGGCACTTTGTGAGAATTCAATAGTCCTTCCAAAGAGCTTAGGAGGCTTAAGGCCGTCTAGATTCCTCCTCCTAGTGAAAGGGACTATAACGGTTTTGCCGGCGTTTACAGACAGCCCCACCTGGCAGCACCATTGTTCGATCTTCTTGAGAGCGAGTTGCATGAGAACTGATATAGTTGAGGGACAATTCCCCACTATGTGGACCACCAGGTCATCTGCGTAGCCATGTGTGGGAAGGTACGCCATGTTTAAATCCCGGATAAGGCAGTCAACAACCAGACACCACAGTAATGGTGACAGCACTCCACCCTGGGGACACCCCCTAGTCCCCCTGGCGATTATAGTGCAGTCCAACAGTGTGGTTTTCACAGTTCTTGTTGATAGCATTGCCTTTATCCAGGAGATCACTAATTGGTCGATGCCGCGGTTTTGCAGACATCGCACAATCACTTCTGTTGAGGTGTTGTCGCTGTGGTCCTATAATGGGTGACCAAAATAAGAAACATCTCAAGCTCCTCCGTGCTTCGGAAGGCAGTCCTGCGCCTGATCTCGCCCCGGTCGTGTCGGCTAACCGTCCCATCGGACTAGGCGAGTGAAGGAACAGAGAGTTCACTTGCGTTTGCGCAGTCACTTGTGCACTATAATATCTCCTGCGCATATGGCTAGTCTCTGTTGAGATTGGCCGCCGTGATTAAATAAGTTGTTTAGGTCAATAATTCTCAAAATTTTAGTAAAAAATTCATAGCTCGAAAACTACAAAAAATCGCGGAGCATACATGGGGCCAGGGGTGATTCGGATAGCCCAAGAGGTGCTCTATCTCTGGACTTCCGCTTGACACTATTTTTTGGGACACCCGGTATGTAGAAAGCATTGTTATAAAAAAATCCCACCGAATGATTTTTATTTGACATAAAAATCATTTGTTGAAAATCACCCAATTGTATTTATTGATAATGTCAAAAAATGAAATTATGTATGCACAGTGCACACTCAAAATCAAAATAATCTTTATTCAAATATGTGGTTTATATATCATAGCTGTTGCATATCGGTGTCCTATCAAAAATAACTAAAATAATTTGCTCCATCACGTCCGAGGACATTCCGAAACGTCACAAAAATCAATTCACAACACTATCAATGTTGATTTTACACATAAAATCCTGCCGCTCCCGCGCCGCCGCGCCGCTCCCCGCAAAATTCGAGGCAAAGAAGCGATACAATCGCGCTGCAGTCGCGATTCAGTAGCTAGCCGCATAGACAGTAAACAATCGCGATGCAAACGCGATACAGCAACGATGTAAAAGCGATACAGGATCAATACAAACGCAACGATGCAAAACGTTCAGTATTTCATCGACAGTCACAGCGCGATGAGTTTACTTGAAATAGTTTTAATCACGCTATCTGTATTATATTATTACTTTTAAAGAAGAAACGTAAACGCAGACTACGGAATTTTGGGTGCATCCATTTAAAAGTGAAATAACGATGTGTGGGTGGACATTATAAGTCAACATTAAAAGAATTAACAAACCACAGTAAAATGTTCTTTAATTCTTATCGGATTTTAAGAACTCCCCCTCTACCCCCGCGTCTGAATCGATACAAACATGCGTGTGCATCGCTACTCACGCGCGGCTGCTTCGTTGCAAACGCGATGCAGCCGCGCTACAAATGCGCGTTTCCATCGATACAAACGCGCGTATGAATGGTGATGGCGCCTAAAGTCGACGCTACCAATTCGGCGTTTCGCCGATTTTATGTTTGGTTGCTGATATCAAGTCCGACTATGTTCTCCGATCCGGTCTCCGTATGTAGCCGGTGGACTTCCTGAGCTAGCTCGAAGGAAGTCGCGGCTCCTGAAGGGCTGCTGTCAATCCACCGAACCACGACCGGATCACTTTCACTACATTTGCGTTTCCCTAATAGGTCGCCAATTCACATTATACGTACCGATCAGCGGACTTTCGCAACCACAATAATTAGGTGCGCCGCGCAAAACACAATTTGGTTGTTTTACTCGATATAACGCGCCGCGTGGTAACTAGTTCAATTTCAATGTCATTACAAATTCGACTCGACTGTCATGTCACAGCGGCCGGCCGCCACAGACAGTCACATGCACAGACTATATGCAGTGTTGCCACTCGCTCTTCCTCGAGCGTAAACAAATGGATACAAATACTTGTTGATCGCGGGTATTGGTATGCAATCGCGCGACTGTCAAACGCGCGTTTGCATCGCTGCAAAAAGTCGCAATGTAAAAGGGCCCTTAGCGGGTATGCATTGCGCGAGTGACGGGGGCCTGGGTTCGCTTATTAACGCAAAGGGAAACTTTGATGGGTATGGTAAAATTTATTCAAGTAAGTATCAAAAATATTACGTCATTTTAAGCGTCTACCAAGTATTTTTTTATATACAACAGGAAAGCTCTCACCTGGTGGTAAATGACAATAAGGCCGAAGATCGATATGAGCTACACCTACACCAAACAAACAGGCTATTTTACCTCTAACTGTCGAGACGCAACAAAGTTTAACATCTTTATTATGGTGAAATACTTAGGTTAGACATTAGAAGGTATAAGCCAGGTGGACTCAGAAGACCTAAGTGGACCCAAAGAAACTAAGCAGAAAACATCTGCCCCACGGAGAAATTGAACCCGTGGTTCGATTTCTCCATGGGGACCTCCAAGTCAAGGCTGATCTCAACCACTAGACCACGGAGGTGGTTAAAAATAGTAAAATACGGTACGGTACCGGCGGCTTTAATACAATAAGACATTATATTATATATAATTATATAAGGCGGCTATAATACAATAAGGCTATAATGCAATAAGATATTATATCATATACGTACGTATGCTTTTAAAGTAACTCAAATATCTTTATTTAAATTAAAGTTAAACTTCTTTAGATGTCTTGGTAAATCCCCAGAAAAACAGCTGTTATTTTATGGCAGCTTAATACATATTTTGGGCTTTGCGGGTAAGCTGCTGCTGCTGCTGCAATGGTGCTGTCTTGATACGTGTTGCACGGTCATGCTGTTGCTTGTTTGATGGTAAGTTAGATGTTGTCATCAGCTTTTTTACCATACGGGTGGGAAACAAGCATCATTCGCACGACGCCCACTGCTGGGCAAAGGCCTTCCCCATTTATCTCCACAATGATCGGTCTTGTGCTGCACGCACCCAGCGGTTTCCCGCGTCCTTTGCCAGATCTTCGGTACGCCTCTTTGGGGGCCTAGGCACTGAGCGTCGTCCGGTACGTGGTGACATTCAAGAACTGTTCGGCCCCAACGGCCATCGGTTCTCCTCGCTATGTATCCCGTCCACTGTCACTTCAGCTGAGCAATCCTTCGAACAATGTCAGTTACTTTAGCTGTTCTCCTGCGGATCTCCTCATATTGGATCCGATCACAAGCAAAAAAGCATACGGCCACCGGATATTAAGCGATCACCGCCATGAAGCAAATACAAATTTGTATTTGCTTCATGATCACCGCAGTCTATAGACTGTTACAACTAGCGACACTTTTGCGTCATCGACCCAAAGTCTCACACCACCAACACAAGAGCGCTTTCAAACTGGCGATTTTGTGTACGGTCGTTTTGACATAGGTACACGCTTACACGCGCATTACTTTTCTCGCTTCTAAAAGCTGAACGCGCATACACGTGCTTTTTTCGGCTTATGTGCACTCGAACCGATAACGGCGAGTGTCAGGTCAGTGTAGCAATATGGATTCCGACGAAGAAAAAGTAATTAATGTAGAGGGAAGGGAGGGAGGGAGGTAGAGGGCGCTGTGGCCTAGGCACTGGATTGTGCTCCGAGTAGAATCAGGAGGTCCGCGATCGTTCCTGCCATGTACCAATGTATTTTTCGTTTCACAAATTTCATTTGTACATTAATCTGACGCTCCTACAGTGAAGGAATACATCGTGAGGAAACCTGCATACACCTGCAAAGTAATTTAAAGGTGTATGTGAAGTCAACCAATCCGCACTGGGCCGCATCCGCAAGCGTGGTTTGACTAAGGCCTAATCGCCTTAACTACTTAGGGTGGGCTCGTGCCCCTTGGCAATATGATACGTATATGAGCTGTGCTGATGAGAGGGAAATCAATAAAGTTGACATTTTGATCGGGTTGCATAAGTCCTAACTCTAAGCAGGGTTAAGTATTTGTACCGCTTGTACACAATCTGCAACGCCAAGCGCCCCATGGCATTTGTCGCTATTGATCTCAGAAGAATAACTAAAGAATGCTTTAGTTATTGTTCTGAGCTATAGATAGCCACTTAAGGCGAGGTTTCCTAGGAAATCTACTCGTGCATTATTAATAATGTTGATAATTGCATATCTTCTAATGTCGCTTACTCCCTGTGACCGAACTAACACGTTACTTTTTAAAACACGAGTTATGGGGGAGCCTGGTAGACTAAGTCGATTTTGGAAAACTGGGGTACAAATTAAAATGTATTTTTGCTATTTTTTAGATAATAAAAATGCACACCTTTTGGTAAAACTTCTATGTCATTTTTATTGTATTTTCTGATTCACAGCTGTTTTAAATTATTGAGCAGAGTGATCTTTGGTTTTTTTCTATCGAGTGAAATATTATTAATCATGTTTGAAATATTATTAATCATGTTTCTGCCTTTAAGAATGTTTACATAAAATGTTAAACAATACCATTTATATGAATTTTAAAACTGTATGTTCTATATTTGTGGCAGTACAATAAATCGAAATTGTTCGAAAACGGGAAAGGAGCGCCTTAATGTGATTTGCAGATAGTTCTGCAAACCACAACTATTTGTATCGTATTCCTTACAAAAATAAGAGTACCTACTCGTATTTCATACGCGAGTAAATAGGAACCAGCTCCTACGACATTCGTTCAGTGATTGGTATGTGGGTGTATTAAAGATCACTAAAATTAATGAGTTTTTAAATGAAATGAGCTTGTAATATTAACTTAACGTAGGCCAGAACAACAGCGAATTCTAAAATTCGTCAATTAAAGTTAAAATCTACCGACTACTGTTAACAAAAGCCCGAAATGTTATGAGCTCATCGTGTGAACCTTATACTTTACACAAATAACCTTTTACAATTTAGATTACAAGGGACGTGCACCGTCAATATAGGTAGTTGTAGATAGCTTTACAAATGACTTAAATAAGGTAGATGAACTGCCCCCCTAGACAAAATGCCACACGCTAACTTTTCCGCAGTCGTTCCTCAGAAAAAATGTATGGAGATGACATTAGCTGCGGTAAAAATAGCTATTGTCGTAAGCTAATGTCATTTCCATACATTTTTTCTGCGGAACAACTGCGGAAAAGTTAGCGTGTGGTATTTGCCTAGGGCTGAGGCCCTAGGCAAATACCCATAAGTAATATAAAAAAGACTTGGATATACGAAAACTATCTGACGTCGCGGCTTACTTGGTCTTTCCTTATATACGAATTTAATAAAACCCTTCTCTTAAAGATAGATACCAAAATCATTAAGATATTGAAGTCTTGGCTAGGTCTAGCGCATTCGGCTGATCCTTCAACACTATTTAAGGATCACAATAATTTCGGCTTAAAACTCAAACGACCATCAGAGCTCTATAAACACATTAGAGTCACTAAAACGCATATCTTAAGCAAATCCAAAGACGATACGGTTAAATCTCTCCCGAAAGACAATAACAGTTGTGAACTAGAGTCTAGGCTTCAAATCCATAAAAAAAATCATGAGAGGCGCGCAATCAAATCGATTAGTGATTAGGGTTAGGTTCGATCAAAAAACCGGAAGACAAAGTAATACTGAAATCCTTTCTTCACCAAGATGAGAATAACACATATAGGGTACATGCAATGAAGTTGGTGATGCAAAATGATTGGATAACTATCGGTGAATTCTGCATTCCGCCAGCTCCGAAGTGGAAAACTCTACTTTATGATTGGTCGCCTGCAATTATGTCTATCTTAACGCCTTCCAGATGACTTTCCCAGACTAATATAATCTAACAAGATGGGGTATCGCCACAGAAAAAACATGCTACACGTGTGATAAAGCACCTGGAACAGCTAGGCACATACTGACGTTCTTTTAGAAAAGGGTCATTACTCGCGACGTCATGATAAGGTTTTGGGAATTGTAAGGGATGCGCCCTTACACTTTAGGGATGATAAGGTGAACGGGAAGAGAATGATAAAATAAAACCGTTCAGTTCGAGTGTTGTAATTGCACTGATTTAATTACGCTAACAAAATTGCAACTCTGCTAAACGTGACTTACTCGTACTACGAAGACAATAATTATGCACAATGCAGTAAACGCACACTCGTAAATCCTGCGCCTCCGAGAAGAGGACGAAGGAAGATATTATTATTAAACTACGTGATGATGATATGGACAGAGTATACAACATAGGATAGCGAAGAAAACAATTATTGATGCTTATGATACAACGTGATAAACAATTTTAGATATTATCTTTCTAAATGGGACGCTTTCACTGACACTACACTATCACAATCGGCTGTGGCCCCCGTGTAGGCCACAGTCTAATGCGTCACCGCCAGCTCCGCAGCGGCGGCGGCGGCGTCGCGGCCAGGTCCCGGCCGCGCGCCCGCGCCCGCACCTGCGCCGCCGCCAGCGACTAGCCTGCCGATAATATTAGTAGGCCAACGATGATATAGCCGAGAGAATAGTGATAAACCTCTTGTATGCTTAGCTCGCTACTGGATCGCTCCTTCAACTCTGATATTTGCGACCTTAGTGCTCTCCAACTCTCCACTCATCGTCTCGCGACTCTGCAGGATGTGAGATGTTAATCAAAGAGGTGTTAATGATTTTGTTAAGCACTGAAATCTCTGGGACTAAGATGTTCTGTTTGATATGCAGTGTATTAAAAAAGTTTTTATGAGAGTGTAATTCTAAATCATTTTCTTTTAATGTGTATATTGGGCCTGGTTTTATTATTCTATTATGTCTCATCGCCTGTGACGTCACTCCAGCTGGGCAGACGATGCAAACGTCGCACACTTCATAGCATGTAAACATCCACGAGTTATCAGCATGTAACTTGATCCACTTCTCTTTGCAAGCCGATACCTCTGTTGTGCACGGTGATAATTTGTTGCTACCGTCAATTAAATTAATGTCGCATAGTGATTGTTTTATTTTTGAATGATATATTGGCTCGTTCAACAAGCATAATTTTTTGTCTTGAGATGCATGTATACAATTTTGAAGATCGAACTCCGATAAAATATAATTGAATCTTGGTTTATATTAAATGCAATGTAGGGAAAAGTTGGAATAATATAATAATATTGTGTCTCCCTTTTCTTGGGTATAGTAATTATTTTGTCAAGCTCATAAATATCGTTACTCGAATGGGAATTTTTATTTCTATGATGAGATACTGGTCAGTTATTTTTGAAATTTTATGAAACCTTTAACAGCTTATAAAATTGCATGATATTTGACGAATCCAAGGGCAAGACGAGATCTCCCTTCAATCTGCTTGATATAATATTAATTTGCTTTTCCAGTTGTTGCGGTGGTAAGAGGTTAGAATTGATATGGCCTTGATAGATGTCTGTTACTGTATTTATGAGGGTATCTTGGATGCGTCTTATGTTGGACATGATAATGTGAGCAGCCAAGGCAGATGACGTCAGATACAAAGCAATAGAAGTATCAATGCGAACATGATTTATTTCGACAGTAAGACTATTTATGTTTTTCTATAATTGTAAATTGCTTCTTCCTCATATTTTCGTGCCTTTTTAAAATGTTGTACTCAGCTTCCATAATGATAGTTCGATTATGTAATAGTTTTGTAGGTAATTCTCTTTCTGCTTAATTTGGAGTATGTCGTTTTGATATTGTTCCGCAAATCTGTCATCTAGTACTAGAAACAAACAAAGTGTTAGCGATGTTCCCAATTCCATTTATAAGTCCTCTTTTCTGCCTCCGGGTATGATAATGATTCTTCATTAGTATATTGTTATAAGTCTCTATCTCATCCAGCTCCTGGGCAAGTTGTAACATTACGCTTTCATATTGAGAATTATTGTATCGACTGTGCTTTCGAATGTTATATGTATATTCTGCACAGCTTGCCAATAGGTACACATAAAGTAAATTTGATATTTTATCAAAATATATTTTTTGATCGTTATTTAATTCGGTTATATTAAATCCTTGTATAAGTTGTAAACTTAGTGATATAAACAATAAAATAAACATAAAAATAGTTATTAAAAGGTTTCTAGAAATACTACCTACCTCCCTTTGTACCTGAACGTTTGTTCCTTTCTCGACACGGAGTTTTTGTTTTAGTGCTCAGCTATTGTTGTATAGTTCTTGAATTTCTTGATCAGGTGGGAGTATCAACTTGATAATAGGCCTTTTAATGACATTATTATGCGTTTTCAATGATACAATTCTAACACGATTATCTTTCCCGGGGTGCAGCTCTATCACACGTCCCATGGCCCATTTTCCAGGCGGCATGTTGTCTTCTTTCACCAAAAAATGTCATCAATGTTGATATGGTCTATGCCATTTTGACCTTGTCTGAAGCTGTAGTAAATAATCTGACATCCAACATTTCCAAAATTGTTTATTAATAGATTGTAACAATTGCCATCTTTTAGTCAAGGTCATAGATTCGGGATCAGTTTGTGGTCTTGATAATATAGAGCTGCCAATAAGAAAATGTCCTGGAGTCAACATTTATTCATCGGGATTTTCAGAAAGTGCACGAGTTCAGACACGCCTCAATTTGATATAGGACTGCGGTAAGCTCTTCGTATGTGAACTTCTGATTTCCGATAATTCTCTTTAGGTGGTACTTTAAACTTTTTACGGCAGCTTCCCACAGCCGCCCAGCGCTGGGATACGCCGGAGCATTGAAGTGCCATTAAATATTTATTTCAGATATGCCGTCGAAGAAACCCTTATTGATAGTGTTAATTATTTCTTTATATTCTTTTTTCAGGAGCTTACTGGCACCGACGAAGTTTGTCCCGTTATCGCTATACATATGACTGGGCGCACCTCGTCGAGAACAAAATCTACGAAATGCAGCGAGGAAGGCTGGTATACTCAAATCTGTCACAAGTTCTAGGTGTATGGCCTTAGCTGACAGGCACACAAAAACTGATACGTACCCTTTAGTAGTGCGCACGCCACGTGCTTTGTTTAATTTTAAATCTATGTACCCCGTGAAATCAACACCACAGTGTGTAAAGGGTCGTGATGGAACAACTCTAGGCTTAGGTAGGATATATAGGGTAGGAAATTGATACTGATTATTATTAAACCCACGACATTTCACGCAGCATCTCAATTCTTTTTTAACAGTAGATAAACCATTAATGATCCAAAATTTGTTTCTTAAATATGATAACGTTCTTACTTCCACCGTGTAGTGTAGTTAAGTACGCTTGATTAATGATAAGTTGGGTAAATCTGTCATTACTTCTCAAGATGATAGGGTGTTTGGCAGACCAGCTAAGGTTAGAATTGCTTAGCCGACCACCCACTCTTAATATTCCATGATCATCGATAAAGGGACTAAGACTGGTCAGCGAACTATTTTTATGTACATGTCCTTTTTCTTTAATATATTTTAAATCATCGCCAAAAGTATATGACTGCACTGTTCTAATTATGAAATTATAAGAATCATCAATTTCACCGGTTGTCAATGACGCGCTATTTGGTCTTGTACCCACTGGACCTTCATAATTGGACCTTACCTACACGATAGGACCTATTCGACCTCCTATCAAAAATCTGGTGCCCATTGGACCTTCAAAATTAACGATACGTCTTATTCGACCTCCTATCAAAAACATGGTACCCACTGGACCTTCAAAATTACACATTACCTACACCATTGGATCCATCAGACCTTTTATCAAAAAGACGTGTCCCATTGGACTATTTGGCTCTTTTCTTTTGGAATGTTACATACAGTCATGCAGAAAAGTAGAATTGTTAAAGAAATAAAAACAAAAGATATAAATCAAAATATTTAATCATCAGCAACAAATCAAAAAGTAATAAAATATAGATAACCTACTATAATCGCATAACCACAGATCCTTTTTTACTTTACTTTTAACGACAATAGAGAATACTTACTTTTCAATGGTATTGGCTCTATTACAGTTCCTATTAATTTCATTTTAGTCTTCAATTATCTATATGACTGTTTTGAATAAAACTGTCAATAAGGTCCAATGGTTCCCATAAAAAATGTCATATGGGCACATTCAATATAATATTTTAGGAAGGTTGAATGGGGCATACAAATAAGGTCCAATGGGTACAGTTGCAATAGGGTCTAATCTTGAAGGTCCAGTAGGTACCAGTCGAATTCAAAAAACGAGGTCCAATGGCCGCATTGAATATAATATTTTTAGGAAGGTCGAATGGGCCCTGTAAATGAGGTCCAATAAGCACTTTTTGCTTTTGGGTCGAATCTTGAAGGTCCAGTGGGTACAAGACCCGCTATTTGATACGTCTTGCCGGCCCCTCACGCATTCGCGCTTTCCTCATGGACCAACTATGTATGCACAACTAGTTGTGCCATTAGGAAATTCTTTGTTAAATCTTTCCCATAGGCACAACTAAATGATTGTCATTTTATATTAGTTCCTAATGGCACAACTAGTTGTGTAACTAATTTTGTATGATGCCCAAGATTTTTGGCCTTTTTCCATACATTTCGCATCCAGTGGTAGAAGCAGCCCACAATGTTGATGTCAGGGAAAACCTTCGTAACTGCGTTGATAAAAGCAATTTCATAATCACAATGAATTTTCGTTATATTCCATCCAAGTCGAAGTTTAATAATGCTGAGTAAAGCGACATAGCTACTTTGTTTTTTGTTAGACATAACCGCAAAAATTTATGGCCGAGTAACGGTTTTTTCTGTTGTGCTGCCTAAATCCCCATGGATGCTTAGCAATTGCGTAAATGGTTTGGGACAACTATTAAAAGTTGAATCAATAAATGCCTCATTTAGTTTAGATTTTTGAGTACAAAAAATAAATATACGAGTATCGTCGCATGTATATTCAGCCAAAACAAACGCCATGAACTTTCGTGGTATTTGCACTTCTTCGAGATTTTTGAATACAATTTTTTTCGCTCCAATAGATTTATTCCTAGCATTGTATAGACTAGTTTTCATGCCTGAAAAAGAAGGAACAGAATCTACCAAATCTAGTCCCATGTCCACCATGTTTACTACGCTGTCTTTATACGGGTGTCCCAGAAGCCGACGTCAAGCCGAAAGCAGGTGATAGACTAACTCATATATGTTATCAGAAAAATATAAAAAAATCTAAGTCACCTATTTAAAAAAAATCTAGCATTAAAAAAAATAGATAAAATGTACACCCTGTGACGGTTTTTTCACTGTTGTTGCTACAATTCTTGACTTTTCTAAACATTTTCTTTTGTTTTGTAATCCTGAATAATGTTTCTGTATACTCTAATCTAAAATTTAAAGCCAGCTGCTCCAAATTAGAAGAATATGCCATTTTTATCTAAATTAAATATTCAAAATTAATTTTTCGCATAGCTTTAACAAGCTGTACTGAAAAAAAATGTACTATGCGAGTTTGGCAAGTAACTGCAAAAGTTGGCGCATTCAATAAGGATTCCAAAATGGTATGATACTTGGTAGATAATTTCTACGATTGCAGACAATATTTTTTTTCCAAAAACAGGCAGTTTTGAACAAATTTTTCTTACGTACTTAAAATTTATTCTAATGTACCCATAGTTTGCTTTAAGGCCGTAACTTTAACATTCTAGTTTGAGTGAGACCTGGAGAGTCATTTTACGAAGTGTGAGAGAGACAGATAGTGAAATAAATTAAATACACAAAAATTGTTTAACATAATTTATTTAAATGTCAAGATTTACAACAGGTGTTCAAACTGTCTTCCTTCAGCAGTAATGCAGGCTCGACATCTTCTTAAAAAAGATCGGGCTATCAAGCGGGCGAATCTTCCATTATTAACAAAATCATTTGCTTCTATTATTCTTTGCCGTAGGTCAGTCACAGTTTCGATTGGCTTTGCGTAAACTTTTTCTTTCACCGCTCCCCAGTAAAAGAAATCTAATGGATTTAAATCTGGGGAACGGGCTGGCCACGAGATAGTACCAGATCGTCCTATCCATCTGCCTGGGTATTCCTCATCGAGATATTATCTTACTGAGCTGGCATAGTGAGCTGGGCAACCATCTTGTTGAAACCACATATCTCTTAGAATGTTAAGTGGCACATCTTCCAGTAGATTTGGTAAATCATTTTGTAAAAAATGTAAATAAATTTCACCAGTCAAGGCGTCTGGCAGCTCAAAAGGACCTATTATTTGTCCATTTAAAATTCCGGTCCACATATTCACTTTAAATAGATATTGTGATCTATCTTGCCTCATAAAATGAGGATTTTCGATATGCCACTCGTGTAAGTTGTGTAGGTTCATGTAACCATATTTTTTAAATGTCGACTCATCTGACCACAAATTTTTTTCGAAGAATCGCGGATCTTCTCTGTGTTTTTGTAGCATTGTTTGACAAAAAGCAACACGGGGTCGATGGTCCCGGGGTAGTAGAGTTTGTACTCGCTGTACGTGGTACGGGTGTATCTGATTTCTTTGCGAAATCCGATGGGCTGTACTTTTGGGTACTCCTGTGCTTCTCTCTATTCCACGTACAGAAATACTCCGATCTTCTTCGACAATGTCTAGTACAACGTCCTCGTAAGGGGGACGAAATCTTCTTTCACTATGTACTTGGTTCGGCAGTCGGCCCTCTGAGAAGAGTAATCGGTGCACATTTGTAAAGACTCGATGATCCGGAAAACGAGCTGCATTTGGGTACCTCTCACGATAAAGTCTAGCTGCAGCGTTGGCATTGCATCTCCATTCCCCATAAATAAAATGCATGTTGGCGTATTTTTGTGTCGTGTACGCAGACATGGTGGCACTACACAATTACACAATCAACGATAAGTAGTCCGGATCAAAGCAAAGGTCGTCGGTAGAGAAACTAAACAGTCCGAATCCAAATCACAAGCAATCAAGTCCAATAAACGAAGCAGAAAGTGGTAAGCACGAAATCAACACGAACGAATACAAAAAGATGCGCAGTAAGCGAAGGAGCGAAACGTACTGATGTGTATTGTTTGTGCGTTAGCGAATAATTGGCGTCACTATCTGTCTCACTTCCACTTCGTAAAATAGTCATTTTACGAAGTGGATGTGAGACTCGCCGTCTCTGTCACGTTAGCGTCACTATCTGTCTCTCTCACACTTCGTAAAATGACTCTCCCGGTCTCACTCAAACTAGAATGTTAAAGTTACAGCCTTAAAGCAAACCATGGGTACATTGGAATAAATTTTAAGTACGTAAGAAAAATTTGTTCAAGACTGCCTGTTTTTGGAAAAAAAAATATTGTCTGCAATCGTAGAAATCATCTACCAAGTATCATACCATTTTGGAATCCTTATTGAATGCGCCAACTTTTGCAGTTACTTGCCAAACTCGCATAGTACATTTTATTTTCAGTACAGCTTGTTAAAGCTATGCGAAAAATTAATTTTGAATATTTAATTTAGATAAAAATGGCATATTCTTCTAATTTGGAGCAGCTGGCTTTAAATTTTAGATTAGAGTATACAGAAACATTATTCAGGATTACATAACAAAAGAAAATGTTTAGAAAAGTCAAGATTTGTAGCAACAACAGTGAAAAAACCGTCACAGGGTGTAAATTATATCGATTTTTTAAATGTTAGATTTTTTTTAAATAGGTGACTTAGATTTTTTTAAATATTTTTCTGATAACATATATGAGTTAGTCTACCGCCTGCTTTCGGCTTGACGTCGGCTTCTGGGACACCCTGTATAACTGAGGAATAGGTTCGTCAGTATTTTTCACAATGTCTTTAATCTCAGCTTTCTTTTTCATATTGATATTTTTAGATTTGTCAACGATGCACAAATGCTGCTTAGAGTTTTTTACTTTGAAATCCTAAAAAACAAATCAAGCTTGATTACTTTAAAATGAAATAAAATCCAAACAGTGCATTACAATATAAGTAGATACGGTATGTTGGTTAGAACTCACGAGGCGGAATTTCAGCCCGAGCCGAAGGCGAGGGTGTAATAGAGCTGAGTGTGTATAACCAATATACGCACGTACATCGTACGAGGTTTTTAACACACTTTTGTGGAAAAATACCTAATAAACTGAATTTTTGGAATAAACAACACAAATCATTGTCAATTTGTAGATAAAAATAAATAATGGTATGAAAATAATCGTTTGAAAAATCATGTAGTTCGTTGATGTCTTTTATATTACCTCTAGCTTTTAAAAAATATAGTACATTACTGGCGCGGTCAGCAAATGCAGCATTGCCGGCCTCTGTGATGCCCGCCTCGGCTATAACACACGTGTTTTATGAGCTGCTTCATGCATTTAAAGCCGGTGTAATTAGATCTACTTTACGAGCAAGTGTGTTGAAAAATACAGTAACCTAATTGTAAATGATATCTAAGGCTGAAGAAAGTAGGCTGAGGTGGTATGGGCATGTTAAGAGGAATCCTCATAATGGCATAAATTATATTGGCAACCTGGCACTACATCTCTCCATATCCGGTAAAAGGTCCCGTGGGAGACCTAAAACCGGATGGCTAGATATAGTGCACAGGGATATGGAGACATGCCACGCTTCCGATCAGATGTGGGTGATAGGGTGAAGTGGAGAAGTAAAGTGCGGAAGGCTGACCCCATCACCATGTAGGACTAACAGTCAGGAAGAGAGAGAGGTGTAGAAACAATTTTCTTATAGCCAGGCCTTAAGTTTAGTTTAAATAAACGGCGCGGTAATTTTCTTAAATTCTTAGAAATGTGGTTGTACAATTTTATGGCCATAGCATAACTGTTTCTATGATGAAGACCACTTCTACAGTTTTCAACTTTTAGTTTGGTGGGATCACTTTTAGGATATCCACTATCATCACTAGTCTTTTGATATAGATGTTGGTTATTTCTTACAAATATGACAATTTCGAAAATATACATAGCAGTCAACGTGTAAAGAAACGTGTTAGAGAAACTGTCGGTTCTTTGGGGCCTCCTAGGCACGGGCCCCGTGTGCCCTTATGGTAAAGACGGTAATGGTGTCATCTCAATATCTCTTTCAGTACTGGAATTCAATATTTTCAACTTTTTTGTAAATAACTCACGTCGTAACAAAAGAAAAACGATAAAAAAATTTACAGATTTTTTTTGGTTGGTTTCGATTCACAGATTTGATGAAAAATTTGCGCTTCTTTTCTTTTTTTATGATACTTAACAAAGAGATCTGAAATCATACAGCCACCTCGCAGTGCGGCAAAACGCAGTGCAGGTCACGGTGAGTGAAGGAGCGCGTTCAAACAGGTTAGAAATTGAATTTAGTACCACTTTTTCTCCCGCTAAAACACGTTAGAAATGGGTTTTCATATAACTTTTCCTTCCGCTTATTTTGTTTGTAGAAAAGAATACCTTTCTCTTTCATTTTTGAGGGAATAATGACGCTGTTCAGATCAGATATAGTATAAAGTTCTCTTTTGTTTGAGAGAATTCCTAATTGGTCTCATTGTCACCAAAGTTAGGATTTAGTGATTGGATCCCAGAAAAATCGAGGATCACCCTTAAATTTTATGGGTACGTCCAAGGCGTTTCATGATTTTCAGAAGCTATTCAGGTATTTGTGTCTGGTATATTCATGAGCCGAGCTGATGGTAGAAAGATCTTAGTTTTTTAAATGCAACACGCACTCAGTTGTATTCTTTTAAGTAACTTCGGTCAGCTGGTATTAAATTCACTAAAAAGATTAAAATTTAAAAAAACATTTAAATGAAAGAAAAACCGACTTCAAAAACACGAAAACATCTAAAATAATTTAACAATGCACTTATCATCACATTGTTATATTAAAGTCGGTGCCAAATTTTAACTCATGATTATCGATCACTTCAAAATAAAAATGTGATGTTGTGTCTATTCTTAGGCACTTACTTTTATTATTTATTACTTTTATTAGTATTTTTGTTGTCGATTTTTATATTTTGTTATTATCTGAAATTGTCAGGAAAATTATCAGGAATAATGTATGGTGGATAAAGTAAAACTGGAAGTCTGTTGTGTTGGTAGGTGGGTATATTCTTTGTAACATGCTGATTGAAAGTACCAACCTCAGAAGAATAACTTCTGAGGTACCAACACACACATTTTATTCACATAAGGCCGGATTTATATTTCTCTGACGCGACATGTTGTGGCGCGTCAAAACGGTATGGGTTTCATACATTTAGTACGGTGAGATTTATATTAGTGTGACGCGATGTGTTGTGATGTGACGGCTTGTGTTGTGTGATTGTGTCGCATCAGAAGCGATCCCGATCGCGTCAGAGTGCCTGGGGTGGCGGAGGCGAAGAAAGCGAGGAAGCGGCGCCGTCAGAGCAGTATGCTATGCACGCGCTTGTGTTGTTGTGGCGTGATGGTAAACTGTATTTTTTTCTATATATTCATTAAAATTTAATTTGAAAGTATGGACGACCTGATCGAAAAAGTAAGAGAATATAAAGTGATTTATGATACAAAATGTAAATAATACAAAGGTCAGTCCATTAGATCAGCTGTTTGGGAAAAGATAGGAGGAAAAATGAAACTAGATGAACACTGGATGAACCCAATATCGTAAGTTCTTTCTTTCTTTTTTTAGAAGATTTGCCACCACCAAAAACTAAATTATATCTTCTTCAAAATCCGAATCAGAATCAGAGGATTCATAGGAAAACATTGCAAACGTATAACCTCTTCGCGAGCTACAACTGTATTGATTAAAAAATCGTCATAAGACATCAGAATGCGACACATAGATGTGAACGCTAGCCGTCACGTCAGAGAGCATCACAACACGTCGCGTCAGACAAATATAAATCCGGCTTTAGTACCGTCCGCGGTAAGTGCTCGAACAATTTTAAAAGACAGCCTGAGGGTATGACAAATTTTAATTGTGACGCAAGTTAGTTCTGTATACCTAGCGCATCACGCTGGAACTTACTCTGTGTGTGTTTGTGAAATTGTAATTTAGTAATAAAATAATAATAATATTAATTACTTTTTGACATCGTAATATTGATATATTTAAATAATAAACGGTTATGGATTCTGAATATTATAATTTATTCAATGAAATTAATCTAGTAAATGGATCAGAATGTGTAGTTCGTTGGCTGGAGAATGAAGGTCAGTGATATATTTTGTTTGCATAGTAATTTATATCAAGTGTCTTGATAATATAAACATTGCCAAATTAAATAAATTTAAAAGGTAAGTATAATTTAAAGTTGTCCGTAAGAATGATGTATGCTTAACTTTTAATTTAATAATCATGACTTTGCATTTAAGTATTATAGATCCGTACATAAGAAATAGTGTTTTGTCCAACTGGCCACTTTGCAGAAATGAACTCGAAAGTGAAATCCTACAGAATCCGTATTTGTGGCGTTTGGTGCGAAATTTCTAATTCAAAGAACAATAGCATGCTTCTTACACAGTTTTACCTAGAATTTATTAAAAACGTCTATTAACTTGTTAAAACTATCGTGAGACACACTTAAAAATAATATCTACATACAGCTAATACTCCAAATGCGTCTATGTTAGAAAATATATTTAAATGATACCTTAACTAGTGGGTCCGGCGGACGTTGTCCTGTCCGATTCCAGCGCCACCTACCGGGTCCAATTAAATTACGTATAAACCTTCCTTAAACCTATTCAAATATACACAGAAAATTTCGTAAGAATCTGTCGAGCCGTTTCAGAGTTTTTGCGAAACAAACACACAGCGTTTCATTTTTTTATATAAGAGAAGAAGAAAGAAGAAGATTAAAAAGAATTTTATTTTAATGTGGCTGCAATTAAATTTATTAACATTTTTTGTATTTCAAAATTATATCTGGAATGAATTAAATACTAAAGACGTATTCATTTTCTTGTTGTAGGTACTAAATAATGATTCTTAGTAGCAACTGATCACAAACTAAGGCGTATAACTGCCATAAAAATATTGTTACTGAAAAATAAACTGTTTCTTTTAGGTAAATCATAATGTTCGCGTGTATTATAGCCGAGGCACGCATCGCAGAGTCCGGCAATGCTGCACTTGCCGGCCGCGCCAGTAATGTACAGTAAGCTCCCATTCAAGTTATACATGTAGGTACACTACGAAAACCGCCACTATTACGAGCGACATAAGAACAGTCCAAAGGTCAAACAGATAGCTTGATAAGGAGCTCACTGTACTATATTTTTAATAGATAGAGGTAATATAAGAGACATCAACGAACTACATGATTTTTAAAACGATTATTTTCATACTATTATTTAGTTTTGTGTACAAATTGACAATGATTTGTGTCATTTAATAAAAAAAAAATTCTCACAAGTGTGTTGAAAAACGTCGTATGATATACGCACGTATATCGTAATGTACTATTATTATACTAGCGCCGTGAACATAATAATTATTAAATATCTTACAACGAAACATACCTACAAGCTAGGCGAAACGTCAATGTCCGTCAAACAAAAAATGATTTCTTTTATCTACCAGTGTTGCCATTATATTTTATTTGCGCTAACAGTACTACGCAGGTACTATAACTTTTTTAAAATAAACTCTTTGACAATGTGATTTACGAATAAAATGTGTGACGATATAAATTTGCAAACAACTGCATCAATTTTGTCATTTAGGTTACGTTTAGGTATTATATTTTTATTCTGAATCGCCTTATATACAAGTTTATTTTTTAATTATCACAAAAAAATTGTGTGCTTGTTCAGACAAGCAAACTGAACAACTTTCACTATGGGACCAACATAGAAATCGCAAAAAAAATCAGCTGTTCCATACAAATGTTCAACATTCACTGAACCTAGATGTATGGAACAGCTGATTATGATTTAAATATGAATAAAAAAAATAACTGACTAAATTTTATATTTATTTTCAAAAAATACAAAAAATGCTGCACTAGTTGAGACTGTTGAGAGCTGCATTTTTAGAGTTTCTTTTTTACATTTTTTATTTAATTTTTTTTATAATAATTGATGTGCCCTGAAGCGTCCCTAAAATTTTCCAGAGTGATAAAAAATAACCGTGTATTCTTTATCTATACAAATAAATAAAATTGAAGTGTCTGTTTGTAATGTCAAAATAACAAGTTTTTACTAAATGAGTATGACTGTAATTCGGGTACCAATAACAAAAGCACATTTAAAATTTTTTGTCTGTCTGTCTGCCTGTTTGATCCCGCTAATCTCCGGAACGGCTGGACCGCTTTTGACGGGACTTTCACTAATAGATAGCTAATTATATAAGGTATAACATAGGCTACTTTTTTGTACATAAGTTAACAATCAATGGTATAACAGAGAACAATGTACAAGGGTAAATGAGCTTTTCTCTATAAGAGATTTCCACCAGCCAACCCTAGCGGGTGCATTAAAACTAAAATTTCGGTAACAAAATAAAATATAAATTATGCACCAAAACCAATTTAAGCATAAGAAATAAATAATTATTACACACAAACACACACACACACACAAACACACACACACACGGACACCCACACACACATACACCATACATACAATTGACAGTCGGTTAATAAGTGCTCTTTCAGCTTGTGTTTGAAAATACCAACTGGCGTGCTTCGGTCTCGAAATGTATGTATGCCCATAACTTTCGAACGACTACTGCACCAAATTGGATGATTCTTGGTTTTATGTATTCGTTATTGTTAGGTTGGTGTAATATAACATTACAATAAACATTTATATTCAAACAAACATTTCAGTAATTTAGTTAAAAAACATGGCGATACAAAGTACGCCTTGTCAGCTAGTAATAAATAATAAAGCATGATTTTTCTATAATATCCCTTTTAAGAATTGCCGCCATAGTAAAAATTACTAAGAATTTGTATTGATTATTATGAAAGCTCATGTGAAGTCGACCAACCCGCACTGGGCCAGCGTGGTCGACTAAGGCCTACTCACCCTAACATAGGGTAGGCTCGAACCCCTCCGTGGTATATGAGCTGTGATGATGATGATGATGATGATTATGAAAGCAAAATATTTTTTTGAAATTTATCGATAAAATTAAATATCGATTACTACGTACATACCTACTTATACTAGAAAAAGGCTATCGACGTCACGTTTTGACCAATAAATACTACTCTTAGCTTAGTACATTTCGTCTTACTGCATGTAAAAAAAAAATCATAGTAAGTAGTAAAAATCTACTAAGCTAAATAGATAGAGTTAATGCTACATACGTGTAGCAAGGCATTTAACGGTTACTTTTACTTTTATTATAGTAGTCTGTAGGTACCTTTAATGATAATAAAATAAAATAATTAAAAATAAAAATAACGTAGGTATAACTTAATTTGGCCGACGCTCTCAGCGCCCGCGCAATAGCATCACTGCGACGAGCGCAGCGCGCCATATCGTTGAGAGCCATTAGTGGATGCCGGACAGTGTCCATGCGGCGGCTTGCGCCATCGCCGGAACATCTGGGAATTAGTGGCACACGTACTGGCAGCGGCCTACCGTGTGCGGGTGGACGCAAGGGAGGGGACCCGCAGATTAGCCCCAAGGGAGCAGACCGCGGCCCTGGAAGGAGCACAAGCAGAGATGTTCCGCCTATGGCAAGAGAGCCTGGGTGAGCCAGCCTCCGGAACTATTAGGAGAACCGTAGAAGCATTGCTCCCTGTGCTGAAGCCATGGGCGGAAAGAGGGCACGGGTCGCTCACGTACCATCTGGTGCAAATCATAAGTAGTCACGGCTACTTTGGGCGTTACCTGCATCGGATTGGGCGTGAGCCGACTGCTCAGTGCCACCATTGTGGTGCTACCGAAGACTCAGCACAGCACACCCTTGAGGAGTGCGCTGCCTTTTCCTTGCAGCGCAACACGCTGGCCTTGTGCGTTGGCCCAGACCTCTCTCTCCCTTCTTTGATCACAAGGATGGTCGAGAGCGAAGAGGCGTGGGACGCAGCAAACTCCTTCTGTGTGGAGGTCATCGCACAGACGGAGGCAGCAGAGCGGGTCCGGGAAGACGACCCATCAGCAGATCCCTGCATACGTAGGAGGCTAGGACGAAGGAGGCGACGGTTCGCTCGCCCTCTTCCTCCTGACGGTGACCAGCGGGACGCGGGCCCGGGAAGCCCGAGTCCTGCATTGCACAGGTCATCGCCAGTCGTCAATGCTCCTAATGCCCAGGAGCATCGCCGAACTCCCCGTTCTGTGGAGGCGAAAGGGGCTCGCCGTAGGCGAGCAGACGCTGACGAGGTCATGGATGTGTCCGAAAGGGTTCCCATGGCCTTGTCCGGTCACGTGGCGTCCCTCCCCGGCGTATCCTCTTCGTCTCATGACAGGGAGGATGCAGCGGCGATGGGCGTGCTCGTGCCAAGGCGTATTTGAGGGGGCACCGTTGGGTTTTAGTCGGTAGGCCGTGGTCTCTGGCTGGCACTTTGCCCCCAGTGGCTGCGTAGAGTCCGACATAGCCTCGCGTCTTCCCAAGCGCGAGGCATGCGTAAAGCATTTGCCAACGTAAAAAAAAATGGTATAACTGAATTTGTAAAAGGACAGCAATTTTGGTGCAACCGACCGCCTGTTAGACTTGAGTAATTCTTTGTCGAATTTAGTGATTCATTTGTTATCGCACTATTTGATTTTTCTATTGTTCACAAAATGATAAACTTAAAATATCGCGTTATTTACGAATATGAGAAATACCGCGGCACCGCTGCAGAAACAGCTCAATTAGGCTATTCTCCAGTGCGGCATACGGATACGGGGTACACGATGTCAATGACGATATCCATGTTAACGTTAGCTGCATGTGTTTGGTTGTCAGCCCATGTTGATCGTCGTTTTCACTGTAACTAAATTCGTGGGCACGTATCCACGGCCACGCTATACATGTGTTGCATTCCAGATAAGCATCACCACTTTGCTGATGCTAACCTCGTTACACCTGATGTTAACCTCATTCTGCGTTTCTTTCAAGAAATGTTAACATTATTATATAATAATATATAATATAATTATAGATATAAAAATAATATTTATTTTCCAAGTAATGTATACAATATTTTCATGAGATGCCTCCATTAAGTAATTATACACGGTGTTTCATAATAACCAATAAATAATTAATGCGTTATCTAAAACTAATTATTAAATTGTGTTTACCCGTAATGTCATTCAACCCAAAATTTTCATGTAAATCATAGACATGATAATACTATGATATACATGAAAATTTTGGGTTGAATGACATTAATACGTGTAAACACATTTTAATAATTAGTTTTAGATGACGCATTGATTATTTATTTGTTATTATGAAACACCGTGTATACTTGTGTTGGAGACGTCTCGCTCTTACCCTAGGTTACAATAGGAAAATAAATTTACATAACCAACTTATAAACTAAAGAAACTTAACTATAAACTAAAGATACTACATAATTTTGAAAATTAAATAGGTATACATACAAATTATCCATTATATAGGCTAAGATGCAGTATGTGAGTGTGTGTATAATTGTGCGTGGATGTGTGTAGGTGTGTGTTTGTATGTGTGAGAGAGAACGAGTGTAAGGGTGCGTGTATTTGTTGTGTGTAAGTGTGTGTACGCATGTGTGTAACACGTCCAATATGCGAATTATGTTTGTATGTACTGTACGGGAGCAAGAATGCTTACAAACATTGTCTTTTCTTCTTTTGCTTAGGTGAGAAGGATTAAATTGTAAGTTTCTATGAGTATTTAAGATAAGATGCATAATGTATATAACCTATGTATATTCCTTACAGATAATTATTAGCCATACTATTTTTTACAAACGGTAAAAACTGATTTTTCGTGCTAAATTTTAACACCATTAATGAATTTTAACATCTTGCCTAATTAGTTCAAGAACTTCAAATTTCAAATAGTACAAATCAGAATCGACTACAACTCTACATTTCTTTCAGTTTATTTTTTAATTCCTCTAAAAAACCTTTTTGATTTATGAAAAAAATATTTCAATTATCAAATTTCAAAGTTATCAAAAATTGGTTGCAGAGGACCCATCTAATAGCCTGGATATTCGATACTAACTTTTCGTGGTAAAAATGTTTAAATGACTAATATTACACTAACTTTAGATTATGTTAATAACAAATTACTTTATGAGGAGCTAAAGAGCAAAAATAATAGAAAGTCAGATACAGATGTCAGTTACAGCTATACACCTGTATAGCTGTAACTGACATCTGTATCAATCATCTGTGTAGGGATAGTCAGCAAAGGTGTTTGAACTGTGATGAAACTGGTCAATTTGCATGGGAGTACCCGAAACAACCATTCAATCAGATAAATAAAGACAAAGAAAGATATAATCGAGGAAGAGGTTTCAGACACAGAGGTGGAGGCCAAGGAGGCAATGGAAAAGCCACACTGGCTACTGACAACTTTAGTTTACTTCTTTATGTAGGTAGCGCATCAGGAAGAGTCAGCGAAGAACTTATAACGTTTGCTATTAACTTAGGGGTTACATTTAACATTGTTAGTGATAAATATTAAGAAATAAAGAGAATAGTCTGGAAGAAATAAAAAGATATAAAAATTCAAGTTGCAAATTAAGAAATAATAAGAGTAATTATGAGGCATACACATAAAGAGGCATTAAAAGAAGGACATTTGGTGACTCTCAACACATGGATAGTAGAGAATCTTGGCCAAAATTTAATATCAGTCAAAGAATTAAATGAGAACAATTTAGAGGTTATTTTTAGAAGAATGTTGCAAGAATAATTAAACCAAATGGAAGAATGTTAGAAGCTAGATGTAGTGAAGGTTTATTTATTATTAAATTTAACCTAAAAGAAGGCAAAGAATTGAGTGCATCTGCAGAGGACGAAAGTAATTTGTGGCATAAAAGATTAATGACCGATTTCACCAACCATAACTTCGCTTAGGAAGCCCCTAAAACGTATGCTGTCACTTTTTATCTTTAATGAAAAGCATGTGACAGCATGCCACCTAAGATAAGGAGAGGTTGGTGAAAATGGCCATCAGTAATCTAAACCATCAAGGATTAAGGATATTGGGTCTCCCAACCACTAACAAATTTGCATGAAAGCAAAGGCAACTAGGAGCCTATTCACTGAAGTTAGAGAGCCACGATCTTCAAAAATAGAGGAACTCATCCATAGTGATATAGGAGGCCCTGTTACAGATGAGACATACAGAGGAGAAAGATATTTCCTTTCAATAATAGATGATAATTCCCATTTCACTGTAGTTGCTTTATTAAAAAAATAAAAACCGACTTCAAAAACACTGAAAACTTAAAAATAATATAAAAATAGGTACAGACAACATCATACTTCTATATTGAAGTCGGCGCCAAACGATGATCTCCTAGAAAGTGTTAAAATTTGTCACCGACTTCAATATAGAAGTGTGATGTTGTCTGTACCTATTCTTATATTATTTTTAAGTTTTCAGTGTTTTTGAAGTCGGTTTTTATTTTTTGTTAAATATTTTTTATTTTTAACTTTTTAGTGAATGAAATCTTTTTAGTGAAAGAAAGTTTTCCTCGATTTTCTATGGGATCCCATCATCAGATTCTGACATGGGACCATCCTTGCAGTATACTCTATCGAATACAAAAAGAATTTTGTAAATCGGTTTAAAAATGACGGAGTTATGAGGTAACAAACATAAAAAAAATCAACCATTGATAACCTCCTCCTTTTTTGAAGTCGGTAAAAAATATAAAAGCGAAGCTAAAGGAAAGCTAATCTATACTTACTAATATTATAAAGCTGAAGAGTTTGTTTGTTTGTTTGTTTAAACGCGCTAATATCAAGAACTACTGATTCAAATTGAAAAAATCTTATTTCATTAAATAGTCCATTTATTGAGGAAGGCTTTAGGTTATATAACATCGCGCTACGACTAATAGGAGCTGAGCATCAATGAAAAATGTTGCAAAAACGAAAAAAAAATATATGACGATACGTAGTTCGCGGGCACAGCTAGTAGAATAATACAAAGAATCAAAACTAAGGGAATAAATGTATAAAAAATAAGAAAAGATAATGGAACTGAATATAAGGGTAATTCGAAAAAATAGTGTATAGAAAATTAAATAAGACAAGAACTAACATGTGGATACAATTCTCAGCAAAACGGTGTCGCCAAGCGAATGAACAAAACATTCTTGAACAGGGTAAGAGCTCTTTTACTTGAAAGTAACTTGCCTAAAAATCTATGGGGTGAAGCATTGATGTGTTCAACATATACACTCAATAGATTACCCACCAGAGTTTTTAATGGAGACGCCAGGCAGTAAATACTTATGGAAAAATGATATAAATAGAATGAGAATATTGAGAAATTAGGCTTAAGTTGTTAACTTACTAAAACAAGGATAATTAGAACCCAGAGCCATGGAAATGAGAATGGTTGGATATGGAGGCGCTGGATACAGATTGTGAAATCCTTTAACAAATGAAGTAATGATTTTGAAATGTAATGATATGCAATTTTATGAAATGGGCTAAAACATAAACTGTTGTAAGAAATAATACTAGAGACTCAAGACAAGAATATAGTAAATATTAATGAAAAAGAAACAAATATAGAAATAAAATATGATAAATCTAAATTAAATAAAGAGGAAAGAAAATCAAGAATTCCCGCAAAATATGATGATTATAATAGAAGAAAAACCTCAAAGTTATGAAGAAGCAATTACAAAAAATTGGTCAGCAGTCCGTTTAATAAAGCCACCAATACCATCAGCCGCTCCTTTAGCGTGATCGGCATTAAAAAAAATTCACTTAGTTTTACTAAAGTTGTACTTTGAGAACGCTTTTGTGCATATTAGGAAGAAGTTCTGTTTCTGACTGGACTGTGTAGCGGGTCCATCAGAAAATATATGAATTACTTTTATATTAGGAAATCGGTCTTGAATTAAGGGAAGTATGGGGTGAAGGTGACTCCAGATTGCCGAAGGGCCATGAGATAAGTTCCTTGATACTGTACAGAAAGATTCCACTTCTAATTTTTGAATTTCCGAGCTACGTCTGTATAAGACGCTAGTACTCGTATGTAGGGCTGGCTATACTGGCTGTACCACCAAAGTGGTATGGTGGAGAGGTTCAATGCCTCTCCAAGTAGCTTACAAATAATTTTCACTGAAATCTATGTGTAGTGCTATTTCCTCTTCGGTCAATCTATACACGCTTTGTAGGTTTTGTTTTGCGTTTTTACAGAATTGATCGTCAGGGAAGTAGACAATCCGGTAAGTGGACGTTCAGGGAAATCGACGTAACGAACCGACTGAACATTCCGGGAATAGGACCTAACGGGCCGAAAAGTATATCCTACACATGTCTTGTGAAATCTTTGAATGTCTCTTCAAATTCATCTATCAATTTCTCTACTTTGCTATTAGTGTCTTATTTGATATTCTTAGTCCAGCCACTTAATTTTTTTTATAATATAAATCAGAATTGGCTAATACTATAAATATCTTTCAATAAATTTTTTAAATCCGCTGAAAATCCTTTGTGATTCATGAAAAAAAGATTCCAAATGTCAAATTTGAAAGCTGTCAAAAAGTGGTATCAGAGGACCCATCTATTAGCATGGGTATTTGATGTTAGCATTTCGTGTTAAAAATGCTTAAATGAAACGCATGTCAACCAGCAAGAAAAACTAGCATCACCGGATAATGAAACGCAGAGATGCTAAAAATGTTGGTATTTATGGCTAAAAATGCTTATCTGGAACGGGCCGATACGATAGTACTCTGTGACAACAATCTCGGCCGGCGCGCGGCGTGTCTGCATTGCTATGCCGTTCATTCAGAGCATGCTTGGTTGCCGTGTAAACGACGTTTGTATGTGTGCGTGCGCAGATTCGTCCCTTTATATAGAGTCGGGCTACTGTATCGTTCTCTATATCGTGGCCGATGGGACGTTTGCCGAAATCACTCTTCGTCGACGGTTGGTTCAACGAATGAATCCTTCGCCGATTGAACGATTCGCCGAAAACACTGTTCGCCGATGGTCGCTTCGGTGACAGCACCTTTTACGGATCGAACGGGTCGCCGCCGAAATAACTGTTATGTACAAATAAAAACGACTTTTTATTAAAATGTATAATAACAATAGAACTATTACTTAACGGTAAAATGCAGGCAAGGAAAATATTTTATTATTTTTTTAATACAACATTTGGGACAGTCCATTTAGGAACGTTTTATGTCCTATGCTATTGTTATTACATTTTAATAATAAGTCGCTTTTATTTGTAAATAACAATTATTTCGGCGACCCGAAAAGGTGCTATCGCCGAAGCGACATTGGCAGTGTTTTCGGCGAATTGTTCAATCGGCGAAGAATTCATTCGTTGAACCAACCGTCGACGAAGAGTCATTTCGGCGAAACGTCCCATCGGCGAAGAGTGTTTCGGTAAGCCGTTCTGAGCTCAATTTTTGACTCTGTCAGAATTGTGACATCATAGACGCTATTGAACAAAAAACTGAATTAAACCCCTATTTTTCATATATTACCTATATTATGTATGCGATAAAAATACGATAATTTTGTGTTCGATTTGGGATAATTTTGGATTTGCATGTTGGCAAACATATTGCGGGCGGCATCTTATTGCCGGCATCTTATAAGATGAGGATTGAGGATACTGCTGTTAGTAAGTATGATTACAGGATTAATCAATACAAATTCAACTTAGTTCTATGGTTAGTATAAATTATAAGAGAAACAAGTTATCTAAAAATAAAAATACAATACAAAAAAAATTAAAAATTTAGAGTTATTCTACTGAGACAACCCAGCTTTAATGTTCTTTTATTATGAGGCGACGTTGTCTTGTCCTTTTTTCGCGCACCACTCACATTTGAAAAACGATCAACCACTCGCGTACGTATGATTTAATTTATTGCGATCACTTTGACGGACATCACTAACACTAGGGTGATAGGCTACATTTGCCACATCACAAACACTATCACTAGACACAACCCTGGCGGTGGGCGGCAGCGGGCGGGCCTCGCCTGAGCGCACGGCGGCGCTCGGGCCCGGGCCGGCCGCACCGCGGACGTCCTGCTCCTGCTCCCGTGGCCGCAAGTTCCTCACCCAGAATCTCCTTCCTACACGACTATACCGACGGTTATGGCTATGGCTACGTCACAGTTAAGTTGGCTAACTTTACTGTGACTACGTAGCTGATGACGTATTGATGAATGTCGTGATAAGATAGATCCTCAAAGTCCATTTCCGTGGTATTTGATTTAAGATTTCTTATTTGTTTTTCGAGTTCAATTGTGGATTGATTAAAAAGCCGTCTGTGGCGTTTTTTTCAATAATTGTCGAAACTCTCAAATGAATATATTGGTTGATTTGGTATAGTGTCAATTTTTAGCGAAATGACAAGTTTGTTCGTATGATGTTGGAGTGGATGTAAAGTGAACTGTTTTCCCTTTACAATACAGTTCTCTTTCAAGTTAATAATGCCTGCGCCACTCAACTGTTGCATCGTAACTTGATCCTCGCATACGACCTTTACTGAATAGCTATCACAGCAAAAATAAAAGTATTGCGATGGCAAATTTAGTGGCACCTGTTGATTATGACATATAAGTAGTTTTCTTTCAGGGGCACATTGGGATGATAAGCTATCATTTGCTCTCACACACACATTTTCGTTATTTTCTAGGTGTTGTATTGTATGGGTTGCTCCAACGGACATACGTGAAAATCTTCCATATAGGAACAGGTTTGTAGGTCATTGATATCCATGATTAAATACGAATCTCGCTGTAAGTTAAATGCTACACATTATTATTTTGATATAGGTGTAATACTAATCATGTTATTGTTCTGTTGGCGGGGAACTGGGATCAACATATACTCGTACATATGATAATTGTCTCAACTTACGAGGGGAATTGATATTCGTGCGTGTTGTCAGTGATGACGTATGGAACTGAGACGTGGCCGCTTACAATGGGGAGACCCATAAGAAGGCTCAAAGTCACTCAAAGGGCAATGGAGAGGGCTATGCTGGGGGTTTCTCTACGGCATCACATCAGAAATGATGAGATCCGTAGAAGAACTAGAGTTACCGACATAGCCCAGAGAATTGCAAACCTTAAGTGGCAGTGGGCAGGACACATCGCTCGTAGGACTGACGGCCGCTAGGGCGGAAAGGTCCTTGAGTGGCGGCCGCGTACCGGGAGACGCAGTGTTGGTAGGCACAAGGTGGGCCGACGATCTGGTGAAGGTCGCGGGAAGCCGGTGGATGCGGGAGGCGCAGGACCGATCGGTATGGAGATCCTTGGGGAAGGCCTATGTCCAACAGTGGGCGTCTCTCGGCTGAAATGATGAAACAAGTGAATGCTGATAAGTCCATGATAGATAACGGTGATAGTATTCAACAAAGTTTCTTGAAGTTGTTTTAAAGTTTGTAGTAGGTTGTTTCCTGATAATGCCGTCAAGGTGAAGTCTTGAATAATGCTAAGGTTTGCTTTTTCACCTTGCAGCATGTTTGGTGTAGTTTCCAATTATTAAGAAGTTGCTTATGAATTATTTTGTGCTGTTTGTCTATTGTATGTAGGCCTTCTATTCGTTTTACCAAATTAAACTCTGTTTCCACGACTGACGTTTGATTTTGCCAAAGCTTATGTAGGTATCTTTCGTTATTTTTTATTTGATTGATATCGTGCGTATACTTTTCTGCGAATTACACTGCGAACTATCCAATACACCGAACAGACTGCTATATTTCCAACACCGTCGATAAGCCCACGGCGCCGACGCCGCCGTCTGACTGGCTCGTAAAAATGCTGGTTTAGCAAAAGTTTATTATGGTATGTGTGTTTTAATTGTAGTAATATCATGTTACAATTAATTTGTTTTTGAATAACGTTAAAGGTATTATCTAAATAGGCTGATATCTTTTCATAGGCTTCTAAGCCCAACCAATAGGGATCCATGTTGTAATAGACTACGAGGTTCCATTGATCGCGAATTATTTTGATCGTTTACAAAAATCACCTTAGAGCATTCAGCAAATGATTTAAGTAAATCACGTTTTAATTTTGATAAAAGATGCCACCGCCAGCCACCGCGTCCTGGCATCATGCTCTGTTACAATGACAGTCAGCCCTGAGCAGCCCGTCAGAATGTGTGCAGGGGTCAACATACTGAGATCGTCGGGGTCGTCTGACAGTGCGCATAAGGTCTTGTAGGTATTTAGGAAAGCTTCAACTTCGCAAAGGAAGGTGCTGTATTCCTCAAACGTTAATCTTTGTGCGCCAACAACACATTTTTCGTATTGTGAATAAACCTTAATATCCACGCAGTCATTCTTATTATTTTTGAATATTTTGAAAAATAATATTGCAATCTATCTGGTTAGTAGGCAGTTATGTTCAAAAATAATAGTGTTGCAAATTACCTTCGTTTCCGAATTTACCAGCTTTTCGTCAATTATTAACTCTGAACGTGGCCACTGTGTTTTTGGTAGGACCGAATCCACGGGGCGGCGCCGTCGTCTTTCCAATCTATACAAGGCCAAAATGCAGCCATAGGAAACTGGTCACGTATAAAATATGTATATTGTAAGGTTTTTTTAAAATCTGTGTTTACAACTCAGAACAACAACTAACTATTAAGTAATCTGAGACTATAGCTAGAAACCTTGCTAAAATAGCTACTGAATTCAATAATTATTTGACTCACTTTGACATTAGGCAGACTTTAATTAGTTAGAAAAAGACAGGTATATGTAAGATGTTTCGAAAATTCGTATTTCTGTTTCTTTTTTTTTTCAAATTCAAATTCATTTATTTGTAAACATAGCTGGTACAATAAGATGGTAGAGTAAATATAGGTAGGGTATCACTATGTTCGGCCAATACGGGCGTACAAATTTTTTATTTATTATTAAATTAATTACAGACGTTCTGCTAGTGATGTTCTTCTCATGACTCACCTAGTTTTAACGTCGATATATTATGAATATCTATATATATATATATATATATATATATATAAATAAAAATGGATCTTCGAAATGTATGTACGCCCATAACTTTTGAACGACTGCGCCAAATTGGATGATTCTTGGTTTTATGTATTCGTTATTGTTAGGACAAGGTTTGTGTAATATAAAATTACATTAAACTTAAATATTTAAACAAACATTTCAGTAATTTTGGTAAAAAACATGGCGATACAAAGTACGCCGGGTCAGCTAGTTATGAAAATATATTCTTAATACTAAAATGTTTTTATTACGAGAAATACAGCACAAATCATAAAGGGTACATTTTCTTATGAAATTCATCCTGTTAAAAGTTGCTGTGCCCTTTGGTATGGTCAAGCTAGCCAGTCAAGAGACTAAAAGCTGACGTTGACATGCTATAGAAAGACGTGTAAAGGGGCTTTTGGGAGATGGAAGGGTTTTTGGTGCTTATGATGACTAATTTAAACGTCTGTGACGACAAATTATTCAAAAATAGCTTTAAAAAGTTGATAGTAAATAAATAAAAATATTTCAAAATTATTCCCTTTTCAGTCTAGATCCCTTTGGCTAGATTGATGATTTTTTTCCATTCAAGAGATTCACAAATTCAATGGGAAGTTAATTAGTAATTTTTACGTTAACTTAGAAGTTTAATTTTTCCACAACTTCAAGGGAATGTAGACCTGAGTACCTACATGAAAATAATTTTTTAATTTGAATTAGTAGTTCCTGAAATTAGCGCGTTCAACCAAACAAAATTACAAACAATCACACAAACCCTTCCGCTTTATAATATTAGTAAAGTAAGTATAGATTAGTATTATTAATTTTTTGCGAAATGTTAAATACAAGGCCGTGTTTCCTTTTTTGTACTATTTTACTTATAGGACAACACACAATAAAACAAGAAAAAAGTTATGGGATAGATAGAACTCGCAGCTGTAGCCTGTAGGTGAGGTAAGGTTTTTTTTTTGTGTTTTAGTTGGTTAAGTAGTTATATTGTGTTTGCACTGGAAGAAAATAGGAGAAGGGGAGTGAGAGTGCGATTTGATACATTCTCACTCCCCTCACCGAATTGGGAAGGAGTGGTGGGTGGTTGTTTCACTGTTTGGGTGAGGTTAGGTTAGGTATTGTGACCATCGTTCGGGGAATGGCTAGTCCGATCCCGAACGTGCCTCCATGGGGGTGGAAGTTACTGGAGGGTGGTTAAGTTTATATAGGTTTATATGGGGTTTATTTATACCCGAGTCCAATGGCATATCCAAGCGGCGGCCTTGTCAGCTTTTCAGCCCCTTGTCGAATTATAAAGAGATTCCCCCGCCCAAAAGCCTGTGTCAGTAGTACTATTGATCAGTACCATACAATTGATGGTACAAGTGATACAACTTTGTATCTTTAGTACCATTAAAGAAAATTGATGATATTCTCCGTAATTGTAACCAATATTGATGGTACTAGGGATACAAATTTGTATCCTTAGTACTATTGAAGAAAAAATAAAGACATTCTCTTTATTTTTCTTTAATGGTACGATGAAAAAACAAAAGTAAAAACATGTAACATGTACGAAGCTAATAATATTCTTTATACTCATATATAAATTGAATTATTAAGCATAATTCCTGCATTTAAAATTAATAATATAAAAACATGTTAAAAGAAAATGTACACCTATATAGAACTTAAAAAATAAAATCCGACTTCAAAAACACTGAAAAGTTTAAAATAATATAAGAATAGGTACAGACAACATCACACTTCTTTATTGAAGTCGGTGCCAAACGACGATCTCCTAGAAAGTCCTAAAATTTGTCACCGACTTCAATATAGAAGTGTGATGTTGTCTGTACCTATTCTTATATTATTTTTAGCTTACAAAAATAAAATCCGACTTCAAACACACTGAGTGTTTGAAGTCGGATTTTATTTTTGTAAAATATTTTTTATTTTTAACCTTTTAGTGAATGAAGTCTTTTTAGTGAGAGAAACCCTAATATAATACCAGCTCACCTTCGGTGAGCTGTTATTAAATTAGGGTTTCCCTCGATTTTCATGGGATCCCATCATCAGATCCTGACTTTCGTGACCTTGAGACCATCCCAGGAGTATACTCTATCGAATACAAAAAGAATTTTAAAAATCGGTCAACAATTGGCGGAGTAATCGCGTAACATATACACAAAACATGTTAAACATACGTAAAATATTAATGGTTTTTCTCGATTTTTATGGAATCACATTATCAGATCCTAACTTTGGTGACCATGGGTATCCTTGGAGTATCCTCTATCGAATACAAAAAGAATCATCAAAATCGGTTCATAAACGACGAAGTTATCCGCGAACAAACATAAAAATAAAAAAAGCATATATACGGTCGAATTAAGTAACCTCCTTTTTTCGAAGTTTGTTTGTTTGAAACTTGTTTGGAAGTTGAAGTTGGACGTTCGGATGTTGATATGATGTTGAATGAGCCATTGTTATGTGATTCGTTGATAATTTTAGTTGTTGACATTTTGAACCTTTTATGTTGTAGGTACCATACCGGTATTTTAATTCATCTATAATAGGTACTCTCGAAACTCAAACTCAAACTCAAAAATCTTTATTCAATATAGACCTTTACAGGCACTTATTGACGTCAAAAAAAAACATAAAAATCTTTAACCAAGAATCTAATTAACTAAATTATTTAATCCTTGTATGTACACACACCCCAACCATTATTAAGATGTGTGCAAATACAAGTCAAATGAAAAAAAAAATTGACTCTACACCTGTTCGGAAATTGGGAGAGCCTTCTCGAGAAGAACAGGCAAGAAACTCGGAAGGTCTTGTATTTTTTTTTGTCTCCTCTTTTAAAATGCCAACATTACAATATTATATTTCACAAACATTTTTTTTAATAATATAGAAATGCCTGTCGGTGTGAGTGGAACAGTTACTCGAATGAAATTTATCCTATTATCACAAAGTGTTAACACCCTTTGAACGCCAATTATCACATTTTTTGTCAATCCCAAGCAGTTTTATCTGTCATATAATCAGACACTTTATAATATGCTTTTTTTATAAGTGCGCCCTTGATAGTGACTAAATTTATTCAAGTTAAGTGCTTTAATATTATTTGGGATTTTATTGTAGAAACGTACACAAAGGCCTTTGAAAGAATTATAATTTTTTTTAAGCCGAGTATTTGGTAACGCTAACATATTCTTTTGCCTAGTATTTACTGAATGAATATCACTGTTTTTACAAAACGAATGTATATTTTTATGAACATATACTATATTCTCGTAAATGTATTGCGACGCGACGGTCATAATACCAATTTCTTTAAATTTTTCTCTCAAAGAGTCTCTTATTTTAAGGTTATAAATAGCACGAATAGCCCTTTTTTGCAGCACAAAAACAGTCTGAATGTCGGCAGCATTTCCCCACAGCAAAATGCCATACGACATCACACTATGAAAATAGGCAAAGTATACAAGTCTTGCTGTATCAACATCAGTCAGCTGACGTATTTTCCATACAGCGTAGGCTGCAGAACTAAGTCTCTTCGACAATTTATCAATATGTGGGCCCCACTGAATTTATTTATTTATTTATTTATTTATTTATTAAGAAACTCAACAGCTGTATTACAATTTAAAGACTCGTTTACATAGACCAACACTTAAGCCAATTACAGAGTTTCATAGCATGTTTATGTAAATATGGTGACATTTACCCAGTTTGTTATGATCAATGAGTTACGTTTTTGATTCCAATAGGGGACAACAATAAATATATATATATAAGAATAAAAAATAAATAGGTATATATGATATAAATATATATGAATAGTAAATATTAACCTAAAAATAGTAGAATATACGTATTATATATATAAATAACTAAAAGAAGCTTTGAATCTAAAGTAATACCAAGAAATACTACGGTATCCACAAGGTCCACATTTTTATGCTTTATGTTAACAGTGGTGTGAACCTCTTTAACATTGGGTAAAACAAATTTTATACATTTAGTTTTCCCTTCATTGAGACACAAGTTATTCGCATTAAACCAGTAAACTATTCTTGAGATAGAACTATTTACATCGTCATAAATTTGCAATCGTCTTTTAATTTTAAACATAAGTGAAGTATCATCTGCAAATAATACGATCTCATGTCTGTCTTGTACAAAAAATAAATACAATTAAAGTGTCTGTTTGTAATGTCAAAATAACAAGTATTTACTAAATGGGTATAATTTTATATCGGGTACCAAATAACAAAAACAATTTAATTTTTTTTGTCTGTCTGTCTGTCTGTCTGTTTGTTCCTGCTAATCTCTGAAACGGCTGGACCGATCTTGACGGGATTTTCACTAAAAATAGCTAATTATAAAAAGTATAACATAGGCTACTTTTTATCAAGATCGGTCCAGCCGTTACTATTTGACGCGGACAAAGTCGCGGGCACAGCTAGTTAAAATATAAAACTGTTGAATGAAAGTTTTTGACATTTTTACTGTTGATATTTTGCTTGTTGACATTGAGTAGGTAACCCTTAAGAGGATTGTGAGGCTGTAAATTTTCATACAAAAAGCGATAACGCTTTTCTCCCACTAAACATAGTCCAATTTTCATAATTTTTGGAAATGTTGTAGATATAATGAAGATCTAGGTTTGTACGTTTTGATTTTGAAGAAATATTGCTCAGAATATAAATTATTAGCATCTAAATATCTATATTTTAGACTTAAAAACTACCTTGAGCATTTTTATCTTTTTTTTACTAAATTTTACTGAATTACGAAAAAAGCAAAACGTACAAACATCGTTTAAGGTATACTGAATAGAATGAGACCAAAAGTGTCTAATTTCGTAAAGGTTTAGGGGGGTAAAACAGTTATCGCCCGAAACAATATTTCAAACAGGAATTGTAGGCAATTTCGACCAGTTCTTGCAACTCTCTCTATCGCACGATACGGGTCGGGGGCAGGGGTATAATGGGGCATAATCTACTAGTGATGTGACATAATGTTATCGTAGTTATTGTCGACTAGGGAGGAGAAAGTAATATCGATATATCGATCAATACTGAAAGGTATTACTCAAGTCTACACAAATACCTTCTACATTAAAAAGTAAATGTCTTTTCGAATACGTTTATTGATTTTAGTGTTTTATTTTAAGGATCTTATTTCAATACAAACCTTATTTAAGGGTAAGCAGCCTGTAGCCGGTCAACTAACTGTAAATTCCCAAAATCAAATAAGAAAATAAATTGTAAGTAAGTATGTAGTTGTTTGATAACCGACTTCGAAAAAAGGAGGTTACTCAATTCGACCGTATACCTTCGTCGTTTATGAACCGATTTTGATGATTCTTTTTGTATTCGATAGGATACTCCAAGGCTGGTCCCATGGTCATCAAAGTTAGGATCTGATAATGGGATCCTATAAAAATCGAGAAAAACCATTAAATTTTTACGTGTGTCCAACGTGTTTTGTATATATGTTTCGCGATTACTCCGCCAATTGTTGACCGATTTTCAAAATTATTTTTGTATTCGATAGAGTATGGTGATGATGGGATCCCATAAAAATCGAGGGAAATCCTAATTTAATACTAGGGTATTATATTAGGGCTTCTTTCACAAAAAGACTTCATTCACTAAAAAGTTAAAAATAAAAAATATTTTCCAAAAAATAAAAACCGACTTCAAAAACACTGAAAAGTTACCGGCACCGACTTCAATATAAAAGTGTGATGTTGTCTGTACCTATTCTTATAATTATTTTTAACTTTTCAGTGTTTTTGAAGTCGGTTTTTATTTTTTATAATAGATATGTGCCACAAAGACACACAGTCAAAAGAAATTCGTTTTTTGTTTCTTGTGATAGGTATTTGTTATGCATTGTATGTTCGTTATCGTATTCTAAGTTGCTCACAAACTATTTTTCGTATAACCAAGTTGGAGCAGCTAAAAAACGTGTAACAAACTATGCAAGTAGCGTTATTTTCAATATTATTTTATTTGTACTCGCGTTATGCAATCTACGAATGTATAACAAATACAAACGACAAAGTAAATAATATATGTAGGTTAGGCAGGGTAGGCATATATTTGGAGAAGGCACCCTTCGTACGGTTTTGACGTTTTTTTTTTCATTTTAACAATATAATTTAAAGCACCTGATTACATATAATCCTACTAATAGGTTTTTTTTCATACGACAGGGAAGCTCTTGGCCTTATATCGGAACACAGCAATGCTATTAACATGTTATTATGGCGACAAACTTAGGTAAGACGGTGGTAGCTAGCCAGGTGGGCTTAGAAGCCCTACCACCAACCAAACCGATCAGAAAAAGCTTCTGTCCCCAATGGGAATCGAACCCGGACCTCCCGATCAATACCCGGTGGCCTCAACCACTAGACCACGGAGGTGGAAAAAAATAAATTCTAAAACTATTAGTATAACTAGTTATTTACTTAATAAAATGCCTGCGTTTTTTAATTGTGGATGTCAGTCCAGTCTACTTTTTTAATGTCATCTAGCCACCTTTTCCTTTGGTATTCCGGGCTTTTCGAGGAATCTTGGGTTTGAGGATCATGGAAACTCATAGAGGGATCAGTCACAGAGCCCTGTTGTTAACCCTGATTCCACCGACGCACATTATTTTTGTTTTGCTGCTGACTAATTTCAAATATGGATGGAGATGGAGCTAGTTGCAGATGATGTTACGTTTGACTTATTAATAAAGAAATTGAGGTGAACATCACCAACAAAAATAATCATATAATTATTAAAAAATATTATTCATCATCTAAGCCTTTTCTTCTACCATGGCGGTATAGGCCTCCTTCAACTTTCTCCATTCCGTTCTATTTTGAGCTACTCTAATCCAGCTTGTGCCCACCATCTTGACGATGTCGTCCTTCTACCGCATCTGTGGTCTCCCGTTGGGTCTTTTACGGTTCCATGGCCTCCACTCTAAGATAGTTCTGCACCACGAGTCCGGCTTTCTGGCTATATGTCCAGCCCATTGCCACTTGAGCTTTGCTACGTGGTGTGTAATGTCCGAGACCTGACGCCGTTTTCGGAACCAACTATTCGTTTTCGTGTCCCGGAGTGTTACTCCTACCAATTTTCTTACCATTGCTCTTTGTGCCACCTCTAATTTGTGGACGATGGCCTTAGTTGTTATCCATATCTCGGCTCCATAAGTAAGCACTGGTAGGACACACTAGTTGAAGATCCGCGCTTTCTGTTTTATGCTAATGCTCATATTAAAAGCAAAGCCAAGGTAATAAATAAGCCAAGTTCTGCAAAAGCTGCCCAGCCCAATCAAAAAAATATTATTATTATTTATTATTACTTCTTATTTTTGTATCCCTGTTCCTATTTAGTTTGTATGTAAAAGTATTATTATATGTTTAATGTTTTATTTTCAGAAAACATTCACATCTCAAATGCAAGTTATTTTAATTCAGTATAACACTCATCTTAAAAAATTGCATTTTCCTTATACAGGTAAATATAGGATACATACTTTCCTGACAAAAAGTCCTCACCCTCAATCCTATAAGTTACCTATAGGGATACCAAATAAGTGCCTTCACAATAAATTTCAATACAGAAATAATTTACGAAATGTAAATAAATTCTGTATTCCGAACCTCATCTACTAAAATATTATGAAGAAAGAAGATTAAGTACGTTTGTATTTTTGTTTGTAATTAATAAACTCAAACACTACCAGACTGATTTTAAAAATTCTTTGGCTAATAGAATGCTACATTATCACTGAGTAATATAGGCTATAAAATTATTTTTCTGTGTGAAAACATAAAATTCCCACACGAAAAATGAAAGTAACGATGGCGAAGTTGCGAGCGGAAAGGGAGTCAGACAACGCAAAACGCAAAACATTACGAACGATAGAATAATAATTTCGAGCTCTCGCGCCGGCCGCAGCCGCCGAGTATCGTGGCCGAGTCGCGCGCTGCTGTGTCGTAGTGTGCGTGAAAATTTGCGCATGTTGTATTTGTGGTGTAAACGCCAGACCGGAGGCCGAGCGATGTGAAACAGATAGCATTTTAGAAAATACCTACTCGCGCCGCGCACGATTACTTCACAATCCTCTTAAGTGGATGGCATTGAGGTAATAATACTACGTATAGAGAAGACGCCACATGTTACAATCGTGTTCCGTTCGATTGCGGCGACCACGCCGCACTTCACTCAGTCGCTTGCTAGATGTTTTATGTGCCATTGGTCGTGACTATTTATAATCTATTAACTAAAAACTCATTAATTATGCCGTGTTGTGTGTTGAGATATTGCACTAATAATTCAAGGAATGTGACTAAGTGCAAAGGAATAACTTTTCACCGATAAGTATCTAAATATAATCGATTTAAAATTAAATACGCACAAAATATTGTGGCGACGCCATATTGTGTCATTGACATAGATTAAGATATGCAGAAATTCTATGTAGGTAGGATACTTGACGTTTCTGTTTATACCAGAAAATATGTTAAGGGCCCGGTCTTGTAATAATCGGTGTTCTAGCACAATATTCAGAGAAGTAATATATTTTTTTAGTTATTAAAAATGCAATGAAGGAAATACTTTTTACGTTAATTTAGAGTGTAGGACTTGAAGTTTCCATAACACATTTTACTATTTACTTAAATGCTATTTTTGTCTTTTTAAGGCTTTTTAAGGCTTAAAAAGACAAAAATAGCCTTTTGTCTTTTAAAGGCTTTTTAAGGCTTTTAACATACTCATATTTACATTCCACGCGTTTAAGGGCATATTCATGCACTCCTTACGTAAATAATATGATCAAAACATGAAATATATTCAGTATACATTTATTCACAAATCTTCAACAATGATATTTACTTTTCGAGAGTTTTTAGTTTTTTTATCAAAACTTTTCGAGAGCTTACGCGTCGAAATTTCCCTCAGTTCTGCTACGATTTCGCAGCGTAAACTCTCGATAAGTTTTCATTCTATAAAATTTACTTATAATTATTTTATAAATACATTTTTTTTATTATTTGCCTTAATAATAGCTCGTTTCTAAGTGGTTAAAGTTTGATTACGTTTAAGGATGATTTATTATAGAAAAAGTAATATTTAACCAGTGGTGAAATTCATAAAATTTAAACTATTTAAACCACCTTAAATAAGGAAACTAAAAAATTTCGAAAAAAAGTAACCAGCAAAAATAGCATTTAAGTAAAAAGTGAAATGTGTCATGGAAACTTCAAGTCCTACACTCTACTCGTAAATTAACGTAAAATATATTTCCTTGATTGCATTTTTAATAACTTTTAATAGCTTCCTATGCATAAAGTTAATATTATACCTATTTTCCGTTTTGTTCGGTAGTTTACACGGGTCGCTTAGTCTATAAGAGTCGCATGTTGCTGTTTACGTTGAACGTTAGGCGTAAGCGCCATGAAAAACACGGCTTTTACGACATTTTAGTCGCGAGAAATCTGCACTTTAGAAGTGATTTAGCGCTGAGTGTTTATAACGTACTAAAACTGCTTATTAATGTTTCAGCGCTGCAGCGAACTTTAAATACAATTCAAATCAATATGGAGCACGATTTTTGCAGAAGATAGCTTCTCTAGTACGTAGTACATATTACCTCAATGGTGGATGGTATTTTATATATTTTTTATTTTAAATGATTTATTTTCTTATTTTCATAACTTTCTCTCACTTTTTATCTTTATCAAAGTTCATTTTATATAAATATGATGTATTTTTGACGATGACAACATTAAAAACCGGCCAAGTGCGAGTCGGACTCGCCCATGAAGGGTTCCGTACGATTTATGACGTATTAAAAAAACAACTTACTAGATCTCGTTCAAACTAATTTTCGGTGGAAGTTTACATAGTAATGTACATCATATACTTTTTTTTAGTTTTATCATTCGCTTATTTTAGAAGTTACAGGGGGCACACATTTTACCACTTTGGAAGTGTCTCTTGCGCAAACTATTCGGTTTAGAAAAAAATGATATTAGAAACCTCAATATAATTTTTGAAGACCTATCCATAGATACCCCACACGTATAGGTTTGATGAAAAAAAATTTTTTGGGTTTCAGTTCAATGTATGGAGAATCCCCAAAATTTATTGCTTTTTTCTATTTTTGTGTAAAAATCTTAATGCGGTTCACAGAATACATCTACTCGAAGTTTCAACAGTGTAGTTCTTATAGTTTCGGAGAAATATGGCTGTGTTACACGGACGGACAGACAGACAGACAGACATGACGAATCTATAAGGGTTCTGTTTTTAGCCATTTGGCTACGGAACCCTAAAAAGAAAAATCAAATGACAGTAATGACTTAGATTGACAGGATGACAGGACTCAATTCTGAAGTGGCGGCTAAATTGCCTAATTTTATTTAGGTGCCGCTAAACCATTACCTATCCTATTCTACGGTAACTGTCAAAATCAACTGAGATTGCTAATTTGAATCTGACGTTTCTAATTTTAGACGGTCAATTCAACTTAGCTTTAGCCGTCCAAACGCTATTCCAGCCCCCGTAGCACGTCCACCAAAACACGATATGATAAAGCGATTTATAGCGGTAAACTACTAAAATACGACAAAACCCTATTGTATTTTGGCTGACGTGAGATTTTTACGCGTAAACATCCTAAACTGACTATTTTTAGCGGCGACTAAAATCATCCCGATTAAAATTAGAACCTTGCTAAAATCCGCCATTTTGGTAATGAAAAATAAAAATCCAAATAACAAATGAGGTTGACATTTTATTTTGCCCAAATTGATTGTTTTTGCCTAAAATGAATAGGAAAATAAAAAAAAAATTTTATAAGTTAGAATTATATTGTTAACGATAAGATAAAAATGTAAATTAAATGTATTATGTACTTAAACGTTATAAACATAAACCAGCGGCCGTACCGCCTAACTCAAAGCGAGCACTCGCTATCGCTATGAGTTAGGCGGTAGGTCCCTCGGGGGGACTACCGCCTTACTCATAGCTATCACTCGCTATCGCTTCGTGACATTAGAACAATAGCTCTAATGTCATCTGTGACATTAAAACTATTGTTCTAATGTCATGATAACGATAGCGAGTGCTCGCTTTGAGTTAGCTTATATAGAGGTATGGCCGCAGTTTTAGTTTCTTTAACAACAAGATCCATCCATTAATTTACTTTATTATCTTTACGATAGCAACACAAACACAATTAAAACTAATTTTACACATTTTAGAATTAGGTACGCTTTTATGCTCTGCCTAAGTTGGCCTGTCACCGTAGATTAGTTCTGAACCATCGACCGGGACATTTTGAATACTTCCTTAGATTTTTTTACAAAATATAAATCCCACTTCAATAACACCAAAAAGTCATAAATAATAAAAGACTACATACAATCTCTGCATACAACATCACAGTTTTATATTGAAGTCGGAGCAAAATTTTAAGTAACTACTTACATTAATCTTTTATATATATTTTTTAAAAGAATTTCAAGGTGATCAGATTCATATTGAAGTTGCTTGGCACCGACTTCAATATAAAACTGTGATGTTGTATGTATTCTGTTACTATTTTTTTTTGTTAATATATCTATATAAGTATTTGAGACATATAAGAATTTGAGCCAACGTAAACACCAGAGTAACTTAAAATAAAAAGTCTTTTGCTCAAAACAGTTTCAAAGGAATTATTTCCGAGCTCCTAATCTATCAGAAACCTTCCATCATCAGTTCAGTAATAATACATGACGACTACCAGATGCAAATACCTGAATATCTTAAGAAGAAATACAAAACACGTTGGAAGTGCCTTGAAATTCAAGGGTTTTCCTCGATTTTCATGGGATGCCATCATCAGATCCTGGTTTCCTTATCATGGGACCACCCTTGGAATATCTCCTTTCCAGAATCATAAAAATCGGCTTAAACGACGAAGTTACCCGCGAACACACACAAAAACCGGCCAAAGGTTTATATAGGTTTATACAGGTTTATACAGGTTTATATGGAACCCGCGCACCGTGGGTTCCATATAAACCTGTAGCTATACAAGTTTTATATTATATATAATTATTATTGCGTTGACATAGAAGTTTGATTTTGTTACAGCTTAAAGGTATTTTAGACTTGAGTATTTGATATGAATTTCATTTTAATACCTCAGGGTAGTAAGTTTAAAATTATCCTACTAATATTATAAATGTGAAAGTGTGGATGTTTGGATGTTTAGATGTTTGTATGTTTGGATGTTTTTTACTCAATCACGCAAAAACGGCTGAACGGATTTGGATGAAATTTGGCATGCATGTAGCATGCCTTTGATATGGAAAAGAACATAGGCTACCTTTTATTCCGATTCCTTAAGTAGTTCCCGAGGGAAAATTAAAAATTGTTTACAAGCTAAGCCGCGGGCAGACAGCTTTGAAGTATGCATGTCACCTATGCTATGGAAAAGGACATGTACTTTATATTCCTTAATGATCTCTCAAATAGTTCCCGCGGGAAGATTAAAAATTATTAACGAGCGAAGTTTTATACCCAATAATGAAGTCCACGCAGTAACTAAAAATTTACGATTTTCGCAATTTTTCCTTTATCTGTGCTATAAGACGTTACTTTATACCCATAGCACCAGAAGACCGATGCATGCATGGATGCATAACATTATCCTTATTTATGTCGTTGAAGAATCACATCGTGCAAAAAGGGTTTCTAGAAATTAATCCTTTCTATCAGAAACTCATCGTCGCTTAAACAAAACACCGTCATTTTAAAGTACAAATCATATACGTAACACGCCCGCACTGCTTACCGATCGATTCCACTGCCTTTGTTGCGTGGTCGTTTAGATCAGTCATACAAATACCTAGAAAGCAGTGGGTTGCGGTCACGAATTCACGATGATCCGAGTGCTGCTTTAAGTGTCTAACTACTACGCGTATGAACGCGGTTTCAAAATAAATGTATAGCAGAGGCGCGTTCAGAGCCTTCGCGCGAAGTACAACTTTTCGCTCTAACCCCGTTCAATGCCTTCGAGCGTGACAACCGGGTGAAACAACCGGCCCGTTCAAGACCTTAGAGTGTCGGCGCGAGTTACAACCGAACAACCATCGAATTTGATGGTTGTAAAACGCTCTGACGTTTATTACTGAAATACTCTTACGTGATTGGATGATATTGGCGGCCATATTCTATAATGTCATCTACTAGAAAGAGAGAGAAATAAAAAATCATGTGAAAGAAGGAGATAAAAGATTTGGTTGCTGCAATCCGTTCAACGCCTCTGAGCGAGTTAAAAAGCAACCGGACAACTACACCCAGCGGGCCTAGCACGGCACAAAGACAAAATCTCCCCAGGGGCCGGACAAATCTTTGTCTATTCCTTCATCTTTCTCCTATTAGCTAGCATGGCACCAGGGAAAGACTAGTTTGACTCCGGGGAAATGGTTTCTCCCAACAATGCTACCAATATACGGAAAAAAATTATAGAGAGTATAACCCAAACAAATTGAAAGAACTTAACAACACATTCATGTCACATACGCACCGGTGAGTGTTTAAATTGTAGGTATAATCATAAAGTCAAGTAATTTCATAGTTTATGGTATGTTATCAGATTCAAAATTAATAACATACCTATGACACTTCCACTGCGGACCCACCATTTCAATTATTTTATTTTCGTTTATTGTATAGGCGTGTTCAAGCAAGATAAGCACGGATTGCAATACTTTTAATATCAACGATTTTCATTACATTTTTCGTGTTGACTTTTCATGCCAATTTCGTGTGTTCCATAAAAACATTTTCGCTTCGAAAAGCTACCATCAAATATACAGATTATTAGATGGGTTCTCTAATACCAATTTAATTAATAATACCACTATTTAATTTAATACTATATAGTATATCTAACACCCCTTTACAATGTTTTTTGGAGGATTTAAAAAATTTATTGAAAAAGAAAAATACATAATAATATGTTATAGTTTTAGCCGATTCAGATTTGTTCTACCGTTTCATTTGTAACAAGTAAAGCGCAAAAATAAAAAAAAAAACACTTGCGACATGGTAATAGATGTTAAAAACGAAAAATGTTAAGTATAAAACCTTTTGTCTGCACCTCAATAGCTCGAAGAGTAATATCTCTTCTAAAACGTCAAAAAGGGATTAATTTTCTCTATTTTATTAGCGCCGTGCTAAGCAAATGGAGAATTTTTCCACTACCAATGTCACTGAGAGAGATATAAATTTAAACCTTTGCCCCCATGCTAGATACAGGGGACTAACTGATTTTCTCTCTTGTCAAAAAGACATAAGTGGTGGAGAGAGATCTTTTCCACGCCCCGTGCTAGGCCCGCAGAAGCTCTGAACGCGCCTCAGGCGTATTAATGCTTTTTAACGGGTTCGACGCATATGACCAAAAACGCAAAAGGCCAATAGACGCATTTGGCCGCTCCGCAGGGAACACCGGTCGCTTGGAAATCTATTATTATTATTATCTATTATTAAATCTCTCACGCCTGATATGCAGAACGGAACATTAAAAACGTAACGCAGTAAGAGGGTAATAACATATGATATAGATCGTTTCATACTATTGTATGAGTAGGGATATCGCTGACCGACACCAGTGCGGTGTAAGGTTAGGTTCATGTCAATAATGACATTGTCAAAGTCAACGTTGACGTATCGTCATTTTTGAAAACATTTAATCTTGTCGAGCGTTCCATAGTACTTGTGGAACAATTCTGAACAAAAACCGGTAAAACCGTCTTTACATTATATTTTACATCACTATAGAAATCACATCTCAAATACATGTGTTGCCAAACGCCAATATATTTTTAGTGCTGCCAGCGTGTTTTTCTTATATCTACCATCAGATTTTTGAAAGATTTTTAAAACAAAATGGGGGGCTGTTAATTTTTTTAAGGAAGTTAATTATATTCTAGAAAAAATATTTTAAGTGTTATATGTATACTTACCACAATACTGCTAAACGCACAGTTTATTTTAATATCACAAAGTATGATGAAACTGAACATGTCCTTTCTGATGGATTACTGGACATGTCTGTCAATATGTCATTTTCGCGCAATAAGTTTATAAGTTTGAATATGACAGTTACATTTAGGAATGTTTTTACAAATATTCGTCTGACACATAGCTGATAATGTAAATATTATACATATTTTATTATAAGAAACTAATATTAACATACACGGTTAATTTTTTATCACCCTGGAAAATTTTAGGGACGCTTCAGGACACATCCATTATTATATAAAAAAATGAAATAAAATAAAAAAAAATATTTAAAAAATCCCAAAAAATGCTGCACTCAAATAGTGCAGCATTTTTTGTATTTTTCAGAAAATTAATATAAAATTAAGTGAGTTATTTTTTTTAACATTTAAATCATTCTAATAACTACCATGTCGTGAAGCGTCCCTTTAAATTTTGGGTCCCAGGGTGATAAAAAATAACCGTGTATACATCATACTCTTTGGTCTTTGTTTCTACACTGCCGAACAAACAATGTGACAATACTTCTTTGCCTGCTGCCTGAATCCTTAACTTGTCTACAATGTCCTTTTTGATGTATAATGAACGTTGCGAACCCGAATCAAACAACATTCGACCAACTATTATCATGTGTATTTTTCTATTATCATGTTGCACTTCTGAGTAAAGTCTGTAACAATGTCTCTCCTTGTCGATAAATTGCAGCAAGTAAAGAAGATTGATCTGGTGTTTCTTTATCAACTGATTTGCCCTCTTTCTTCTGATCAGGACTCCCTAGCATGATCGCTTATAGCAAGGTTAAAAACAATACTGAAACAGAGACACCGCTCTTGCTGCGTATAGCGCCATCTCGCTCGCAGTGCGGTTTTAATATTGTTTTAAGCGCTCATGGTTAGGGGGCTGCACTGCATCAAACTATTGAATGTCTCTTTAACTAGATGAGGCATTTGACAGTCGCTCTACAAACTTTTCGATGGTGCCCTCTTCTTAAGCAAATCGCACACGCTTTCTTATCTTTTAAAATCTGTCTACGCTGATCGATTGAAATTCTGCTTAGTTTATAGCACTCCAAGCTTGAGTCAGAGTCTTCTTACCAACACGAAGTCTTCTGCTTCGTGTTGGTAAGAAGACACTAGGCAGTCGTAGGTCTGCATTCTGGCTCTTTGTAAGTATCTCCTGTGTCATTACTTTTGAAAGTATTTCGAGCTATTTCAATACGCTGCTATGACTCGACTTCTTTTCTTAAGAATTTAAGAGGACTGGTGAGCTCGTCCGCTACATCTTTTGTTTGTCGCTTATTCCTTTCCCAGCATCGTAAAATTTCCTGTGGTAATGCTGATTCTACCATTGGCAGTAAAAAATCGCCGTATTTCTCTTTGACGCTTAGGGTTTCTAGAGATTGCAGATGGGCGTTTAACTTATCGTAGAGCTCAGTTACGGAACCCTTCTTGTCTTGTAATACCAGCGCTAAAATTTCTCTTATATAAATTTGTTTCAGCAAGTCTTCCCTAGCGTACCTAGACGCTAAAAACCTAATCGCTATAAGCCGTTCCGGGAAACTTTCGACCAATCTCTGAACATCCGAATCGTCTCGCATTGATTGTAATAAATAGGTACTGATATTTATCGGTACTAGACAAAGGACAATGCCAGAAGTTCTATAGAGGTTTGACCCACCCGATAAAATTGATTTACACGAATGCGATAAACGACATTTGATAGCTGTAATATTGGTTATTTAAATATAAAAGTTATAAATTCTCTAGATGTTGCGGGTTTTTATAATATACTAAAAACGAGTACAATTATCTTACGTTTCTCGAACTGCATTTGTGTAGAAAATTGTAATTGCAATAAATTAATAGTCAGGCGCATTCACAATTCTTATAAATAAGTAGTTACTCTAGGTACCTATTCCTCCGTTTTTCGATACTTACTTCAAGTTATGTATTAATCTTATAGTCCACTATTTATAAGTAAGTCAAAGCTATCAATATTGTCGATAAATTATTAACTTAGTACAATAGATTACCTGTTCCCCCACATAGGTTCCGATCTTATGGGATATCAGAGATTTAATGTATGATGCTTAATATCTAATGGTAAAATAATTTTATGAATCGGTTAAGCGGTTTCTGATTTCATTCATTGCAAACAAACTTTTAAATCGTTCCTCTTATAATGTAAATAATTGTATTCTTTCGACACGTAAATAGCAATTTATGCATCTGAACATAGTTTCTAATCACAAATAAAATATCGGTATCCTAAAAACAAATTCACAAAATCGTACTGAAGGCGTGATCGAGTCCGTATTAAAAAGCAAAAGTCGTTATTTTATTTTCCAAAACACCCGAACCGATCCGTCTTCGTTTCGTTCGCTTTATCACCAGTTCACCACAACACCACAGAGTCATAAGAAAAAGTAAATGTCAAACAATATCAATCCAGAATTGGCGTTTGGTTTCACATATTTTAATGAGGATCAGTACAACTATTACAAACTTGTTCAAATTAGTATTCACATTATTCTCTATGACAAACTAATGGTATATGTTTTTGAATTATCGAAATCGGCCCATTAGTCACCGAGATATTGAGTCTTAAACCTAGACCCGTGCGGGCGGTTAAAGCCGTGTGCCGAGAATACGCGTGACGTCACAGGCTCCATGCCGTGCGTGCTCCTTGTACGCTCACGCCTCAGTCCGCCAGGCAACGGTGTGAGTTAAGATGTTTCATTTGTGTATTAAGGTGTAATGTGTTAAAATATATGACATTGTGATATTGTTTATCGAACTAGTTCTAATCATGCCTATAAATTACTTAAATCTTTTTGTTTTGTGATCGTTGATTTACTACCAAACGTAGATAGAGCACTTCATACAAAAACGCGCTTGAAATCTGTCACCTAATCGACTATACATTTGTACGCTGTTAAATAGGTAGTTGAATATGCACACCCGAATTAAAATTACCATAAAGAAAGTACCGTATTTATCGAATTCAACCTTATTCTTTATTATTACGGCAACTATTTGAAGTACAACCGTGTGCAGTTACATCATTTCATACCTAGCCTCATTAAATTTGACGTTTTAGTAATTGCTACAAGAAAATATCAACTTTATTATCTCAAACATAATGCTCAAAATTGCTTATCGCGTTGTCGCTCCAACGCATGGAAAAGAACTGCACGAGGCCCCATTGGGCAGTTCTTCATCGGCCCACTTTTTGAACGTTCATGCGTTATCTACGTTTGGTAGTAAATCAATGTTTGTGATTGAATTACTGTTAAGAGGCCAATCACAAAATCGCGGCGCGCGGAACTAAACAAACAAACTTTTCGGCATCGCCGACGAAACAATATAAATTCTAGTTCTATTTCGTTCATAAAAAATAGATCGCTTTATAAACATATAAATAACACAACAGTTTAAGCAAGGGTTAAACAATATTTTTCTCAAACATGCTCGGAAATGTAGGCATTATTGTAGTAAAAAGAAGACACAAAGGACATGTCCACTTTTGGGCTAAGAATATAATTATTTATTAACCAACATGTTTCAGGTATTATTGTAAAGAGAACTCAAAAATCTAGGGTTTAGAATAAAATTTAGGTTTTTTTAGGCCTGCAAATTCAAAAAAACAGCAATTTTCTGATTGACTTTCATAGTATGTAAAACAAAGCGATTTTTGTATGGAAACCAATGACAAGTTACTGAAACGTGTCACAAACGAATAAATAAGTAACAAAAGCGCACAAACGATGTGATAGTGAGTGACTTTCTGACTAAAATTCACATAAATTACATTTTTAATGTTTTATCAAGATTTACGAAAAACATGGCTGTATGAACTTAGCTCCCTTTGCCTTCTCTTGCAGAAGTGACAGCGTCAAAAAAAGCCTCGTTTAATTTGGTGCAGTGTTGCCAAATTCAGAGGATTTCCCTAAATTCTAGGGGTTTTTGCAGGTCTTTGAGGTTTTTTGGAGGTTTTGATATCACGAAATTTATCTAGGGGATTTTCTGGAGGTTTTCTACTATTCTAACCAAATGGCAAATTCCTTTTTATATCAGACAAGACCGACAATTTATTCACCAAATAGAATGAATGGGACACTAAAACTTACGAGTATTAGCTGGCAACACATTATGTTACCATTGAACTGTCTTGTTTATCATAATTCCGGCTAAAAGACTGTTTTCCACAGCCTCACATAGACATTTATAACGAAAAATCCGAATCGACAGACACACGGCTATGTATGTGAAATAAATTAAAATAGGTAATTTGAAGAAAACTTCTAAGTTTTTTATTGTCAATATTAGAAAGCTTATGTATATGACATGGCCAAAATAGTCAGAGGTTTTTTATCAACCAAACTGGAGAAACTAGGGGTTTTTTAAATGTATTTGGGGGGGAAGGTGGAAAAAATCTGGCAACACTGATTTGGTGATTCTATTGATCGTGATCGCCTAGAATCTAAGCAATCACAATACATCACAATACTTTTTATTAAGAAGTGCACAATCTTGTGTTGTTGCCGCAATGACTGTCAAATTAAAGGCAGCGCAGACGTTATAGATTTTTCCTTCGACAATAAACCCCCAGGTGACCACATATTGAATTGGATTGCAAATTAGCAGTATTGCAGGTCACTGCTGGTAACAAACAAGCATCTCTGACTCTGACCAAAAAAATGATACATGTAATCAATAGGTCCATGCTATTAAAATGAAATCTAGCACAATAAATGCATTGGTTGGTGGCAGATGACTTCTATACTTTACTTTGTAGCAGTGTGTTTGTGCAGCATTTGTTAGTATGAGCCCCTGGCTGTAGTGTCTAGTGTGTGATACCTGTTTTACTCTGCCTACTCTTAGGATAAGCACCTACCTCACAGTAATGAAATATCATATCAACATAAATAAAATATATTGGTCTGTTCTTAAGAATGCTACAGTTTTACTATTTCAATAACAAAAGATTTTTTACAAAACAAATGCTAATTAATGAAGTCATTACTCATTATAATGAACTAAGTGCAAAATTCTCTAAGATTACTATAATGCTAATTCAAAGTGTAAATATTTACTTCTATATGACTACATACCCTCGATTTTATCATGGGTACTAAATATGTAATATGAAGTGTTGAATAATTATAATGGTGGAAACTATGTGAAAGAGTTGTAATATAGAAACTGGTTGCAGGTATGAAATAAAACCCAGAAATTGTTATTTTTATTTATTCAATTTCAACATCTTCCCTCATTAGTACGTCATTTCAAAATTGAGCCAGTGGTGTTATATGAGTTTGGTGCGGAGCCCATCCTAAATTCATGGATTTCATTAGATTTTTCCTCTTATCAGCAGTCTCATGTGATAGATCATTTTCTTGAATATGTTCTCCAAAATATGACTTAGCTTGCTTAATTTAATATGTTCCAAGACTGATTAAAATTAAATTGAATATTTTCATTCTGGGGAACATTCAAGTGTGGAATTTAAGCATCAATATGTACAAAGATGGCTTCTAATGCCCTATTTAAAATAGATTGACCACCAGGTTGGTTGGTCGCTTACTGCAGCTAGCAGTGTAAGTTATAAGATTTCTTTTGAAATAGGTAATTAGAGGACTTTTGTAAGTACAATTTTAGTAACCTCTAATAAAACAATGGAATTGTTTGAATCAGACCCAAAGAGTATAACGTATAGTTAGATTTCTACTGGACAGGTTTTCCCTGCTTATATGGGCTATACCTAAATGTAAAGGTGCATATTGATTTTTGAAGCAATAACACTTTTTTATATAAGTAAACATGAGTTTTTGAAATGTATACCCGAGAAGCAATTCTGCAAAGGGATTCCTTAGCCCATAGTCTGACTTAATATAAACCTAAGGCCTTTTTAGGCTTTGAAAAAACCTCACCTAATTGAGTTAAGAGAACAATAAAACAAATTGTGTGACTGTTAAACCTGTCCAGTATTTACATACTATATCAGTGGAATTTTCTATATTTTCAAATTCAATTAGTTTCTGTTCTTTGATTTTATTGTTAGTAAGTCAAGCATGAATTATTTGGTGTAAACAATACAGTGAACTTATATTACCGTAAAAATGCAAAATCATATTGACTCATGTGATTTTCACAGACTCTGGCATTACTTTACGAATATTTTACAATCCCCGAGGATCTTCTTTCTTAAATATAATGGTACCATTCGACATTCCAAATTATAGCACTCTGGTACAAAAAAAATGAGAAGTTGTATCAGGAGTGCGACTGTAACCTGGAAGTATAACATTTTGTTGTTCAATTCTTGGGTCTGGTTACTTCGTACGTTCAAATTACGAGAAAACTTAGTCCAGTTAGCAAGCCAATGGTGTCAATTCTGTTGGCATTAGTTGGAATAGACTAAACTAAATTTAGTTTTAGCGCTGTCAAATCGTGTTTTTTGTTTGAAAATTTTAACTAAACACAATTTGACAGCACTAAAACTAAATTTAGTTTAGTTTAATCGAATTAGTGCCAACAGAATTGCCACCATTATTTAAATCACATGTAAAATCCAGAACCTGAGCATAGCTGTAGAAAATAAAAGATACTAGTATTTTGTGAAAGGAAGGAAGGTTACACACAAACAATAAACAAAAGTCAAAACGACAGCTACAGTGGCATTGACATATTGACAATGACATCCTTTTAATTGCCAGTAAAAAAAAACTAAATGTGGCCCTGCTAAAGAAACAATAAAAAAAAAACATTTTTAATTTTTTTCTCCTAAATGCAGGCCTTAATATTTTTAATATTCATGGATACACATCCTTCTCATAAAGTTCTATTTCCGTCATAAATTTTTAAAATGGTTAAAAAAGGTTCAGAATAAAATTCCACGTTCTATACAAAAAGTGGACAAAATGCATTACTTTATCGGCCTAGGCCAGGAAAGTAAGTATGAAAATTCATTATTGGCCGCTGCTCCATTGTTTTTTTATTTAACTATAACTTGAATTATGTAACTTGTCATACAGCCAATTGCTACCACATTATAAAAAATGCACTCTTCGAGCATATACAACGTGTCTTATATCTCCCCATAAAAATTATAATACTTATTTAATTTAATTTAAACTATCAAAATTGCCAACCTAAAACTGTTCTAAAAGTGAATTTTAAAAAATTTGACAATTAAATTCGATTGATATGACAAGTTATTAAAGTTGACATATTTTTTTCGCTTAAATGAATATTATAATTTTTATGGGGAGTTATTATGAGACACGTTGTAAGTATTATGAATATGATAACAATTTTATTAAAATGTTGGTATGAAATCACACGAAAATATGCTTAATTTTCGTTGCGAGAGAAAAAAGTCATAATCTGCAGTATTACATTTTTTGCGTAAAATATGATTGGGCTGTATGGGCTTTGTTTCCTTTGCACTAATTGAAAATTAAAAAGTATAACTAAGTGCTAGGCTGCCGCCCGTTCAAGACCTTAGAGTGTTGGCGCGAGTTACAACCGCACAACCATCGAATTTGATGGTTGTAAAACGCTCTGACGTTTATGACTGAAATACTCTTACGTGATTGGATGATATTGGCGGCCATATTCTATAATGTCATCTACTAGAAAGGGAGAGAAATAAAAAATCATATGAAAGAGGGAGATAAAAGATTTGGTTGCTGCAATCCGTTCAACGCCTTTGAGCGAGTTAAAAAACAACCGGACAACTACACCCAGAGGCGCTGAACGCGCCTCAGCTCTAATTAATTAATTTATTGTTTGATTTGTTTTTTATTCATATTATACTCATTTGTTTCTAATTCAATTTATTTCAAAAAATTTTATGCATACCATAATGTGTAAAATAGGTGGTTCACAAAAAATAAGGGGTTATTGCCCGTGGTTCACCTGCGTAAGGACCCGTTGGGCACGCAATCGTGGAACAAGAGAGAGGAAACTTATTATTATTAGGTACCTACAATTGTTTTATTTACAGATCATAAAGCTAAATTATACGAAGATCACGGCAATTATAAATATTTGAATAAATAGATAACATTAAACAATATTTTAATATGAAAGGTTTTTATTTATATGGTATTATTATTACACTGAATTTCATAATTAATTCCAGTATTACGTCTTTCATTATTTCCTCGCAATTATTGAGAAAAGCACTATACATACCTCGGCGGGAATGGGATTGCCGGACTCGTAATAATTGTCAAGCATTACTCGTCCGGCAATCCCTAACTTCCCGGCCTCTGCAGTAATGTACTATTGGTATAAAAATTACGTTTAAGCAATGGAGAACTTCGTACATAATCTGACTTGTTTCGACGGCTTTTCGTTAGAAAAGTTAATTAGATTAAGAATTTCTTTCTTTTCTTAGGAGCCATTAAACGAAATATATTTAATTTTTGTTGAAGTGAAGGATATTATGTCACGTAAAATTAATATTTTGATAGTTAATATTAAAGAGAATCTATAAAGATTCCCAAATCAGGTCCGCGTGAGTTTTTGCCTTAAACGTGCTTCTGGTAAATAACTATGACTAAGTTATAAGCCGCTTTATTGTTACTGTAGATAACAATATTATCAAGTAAATGCTTTTTATTGCAACCAACGAAAGTTATACTATTTTAACCATTGAAAACCTTAATCTGCGCGTTCTTTTGTAATAGGCCTCTTAAAAAATGTAAGCTCATACCATTTATGTTGTGTGGAAAGTATGGGTAAACATATAGTATATCAAAATATGATATTATATAATACATTAGCAATGTCTCTATAACCACTTATAAGTATGGGTAAACTTATAGTATATCAAAATATGATATTATATAATACCTACATTAGCAATGTATCTATAACCACTTATAATATTGGTGTACCTTTTCCATAAATAAATAAACTAACTTATTTAGATCATCAGTTCCGGAATTGTCTGCTGGTCCCACCCAGGTCTCTTCAATACCTATAGTAGTTGTGAATGAATGTAATTTACAAAGACTTTCCAGCGTTTTTTTTAGTTGGGGTCTATTTCTTCATACTTACTTCTTATTATACAAGTAAAGTAGGTATAAATAAAATATAGATTTATTTAAAACGGTTTCTATTTTTTTAAATAAAGGATAAATAAGAAATCAAAATCATAAGAACACATTTTGGCACAACCAGCTGTTGGTATCTTGAGTTTTGCGTGCACCATAAATACCTATTTGAAATTCACGGCCCTCTGTATATGTTTACTTTGTGTACTTAATAAAGAGGACAGGCTGTTTACATCGGGCGGAAACAGGCTTACTCGTACATAGACGCGGGCATACAGCGATCTAGGTGCAGTTAGAAATGAAGGATTCAAGCCCGTTTGTGATAGCGCGCGATTCACATATCGATACATAACGCTCTGTCTCACGCTGCCAAGCTATTCGAGCCATTGCTGCTGAAGAAGATCCACCTCGCGGCCGTAATGAAGCTGAATAACCACACCGTCGGGGTTTTGTGGCCTCCCGGTCTCCTCTACAAGCTGGCCGTCACCAGCATGTCGTCCGCTCATATGAGACTGCTGACGCTATTTCGGAGCTTCGTTCTCTTGGTCAAGGAGGCCACGCCCCATACTCGCAGGTATACCCCAGGACAGCTGCCTGTCGCCGTGCCTCTACGCATCCTACATCGAAGATATCTTCACCCTCCAAGACCAGCTCCAGGAGGGGCAGCAGGACTTATTGTTAGCCCTGCTCGCCGACGAAAATGCCTTCTTCGCTTCGTCGCGGATGGTGAGCCTCGTAATCAGGTCAAGATGGCCCGTGTCATCCAGCGCCCGTTACTGACATCCTGGCTGCCGCTGCGTATCAAACTGTCATTTTCGTTTGCGAACGGTGAACCCGCTAGGACAACGTATAATACACGGTGAGTAAGCCTCGGGTGTTACGAAAACCTTAGCACTACTTCGAAGTACTCGTCGATATCAACAACTAAGGTCGGCCTTCTGCATCTACTTGTGGTTGAGCCGTGGATCGATTCGCCCCTCTATTGTGTATATGCAGTTGATGGATTGATCTGTCATTTATACGTCCAGTTTACATCCAAAGCTGCTGCTCAAGTGCTCATATAATCAATGTCGCCAAAATAATATACTAAAATAATAATATACCTACCCACCACAGAACACATAAGTTAGAAAAGCCTTGTTGTTAAACCTTTAACTACAACTACCAATGTAGTTATTTGGTGTTATTATTATTACATTTTTTTCAAAAAGTATCTCAAATTTAAGTTTTTACAATTCATACATGTAGAAACACAAATATTATAAAAAACATAAATCTACTGTTCCACTGACAGCGGAGCACGGCCCAAGCTACCGGTGCTTATTATTTTATGTTAATATTATTATTATTATATTAATACTTTTCGCAAAAATAGTAATAATATTTTAATAGAACTGTTAAAGTTATTCAAAACGATAAAAATATAACTGCGGAATATTTAGTGATAAAGAGTTGAATGAAAAACTCGTGTATTTTTAATCATCATGTGGATTGTATGTTACACATATAATTTTTTTCCGGACGTTTACATTTACATGTTGTATATGTATATTGTATACCTTTTTAGCCTTTTCTGTGTTCTGTGATAGTTAAGATCTAGTTTAGTAGGTACGTACGTAGACACATGACAACCCACTAGATTTTACAAGTTGCTTAACTTCTCTCTTCTCTTTGTCACGGAACATCACTTTTTCCAAAGTTTCTCTGGCTTTTTCATGGACGTATTGCTATATTTAGGTACTATGCAAAATTAAGACATAGTTGATTGTCATAATAACAAACATCAATCGGACGCCAAATAAGTTAAAAACAACAATTACCAAGCGTAGGCACGGGCGCACAGTATCGCGACAACACGGCCCGCTGGCGGTCACGGGGCCTGTGACGTCACGCTCTCTTGCCGCGACTTTTAACCGAGTGGCGCATTCATTTAATCGCTACTCACTAATTTTTGGTCGTATAAAAAAACTAATTATACCAATGTTCAGGACTTTTTTTGTGTGAAAATCTTAATGCGGTTCACAGAATACATCTACTTACCAAGTTTCAACAGTGTAGTTCTTATAATTTCGGACAAAAGTGGCTGTGACATACGGATGGACAGACAGACAGACAAACAGACATGACGAATCTATAAGGGTTCCGTTTTTTGCCATTTGGCTACGGAACCCTAAAAAGAGAACAGCATTTTTCGAAAACTTGATTGATAAGTATTTTATTATGTTTGTACCTACCTACGTCATACAACAAAACGCATGCGTCATTCATTTCTTCGTTCTTCTCCCAACGGAAATAGAAGGTACACATTATTTTGATATTTATTCAATATCCGCAAGTTTTAAAAAGTAATAATTAAATCAGTACGAGAAAAATAATTATATAGATTTTTTCATAGATTTCGTATTTCAGTAAATGGTGGGTCAGAATCTGGCATTGTCATTTGGGTCATCATCAATTTTTGAAAATTGTCCCCAAAACGATAGCCAATTTTTAATGTCGCCGTCAAATATCAGTAGTTTAAGTTTTGGTAGGTGAATATTTTTTTATGGGAACTGTCTCGCTAGATGACGTGTGTATATGTATGAGCCTGTTCGCATGGACCTACAAAATCTTTTTTTCAGGTCCGTGCCTGTTCGTTATATTTTGCATCAATCTACAGCATCCGCGTCTTGTACTCTATTGCTCCTACCAGTTTATTCTCTAACGCTTCCTCATCAACATCATCTAAAGAAGGTCTTTTATTGCGTTGTCAAGTCGTATTAAATTATCCGATAGGTCTTGTTTGCGATATACAATTTGAGTCTCTTTAATAATCTTATTTTGTTCTAATATCAGCTCTAATTTGTAAAAAGTCGTATCACCACTACGTGTTCTTTCTTACTACAAAATGCCTGAATATACAGGTTGTCCCAAAAAATAGTGTCAAGCGTAAGTCCAGAGTTAGAGCATCTCTTGGAGTACCCGAATCACCCCCATGTATGTTCCGCGATTATTCGTAGTTTTCGAGTAATAATTTTTTTTCTGACTTTTTGAAAATTTTGATCCAAAGAACTTAAAAATTTTAAATAAAAAAAAGTAGAACATATTTTAATGTTTTTCTTTTTGCCACTGAATCATCTTTAGTGCTTCTTTTATGTCTAAAATAATCAGCTTCGTAACTTTAGTGGAAATTTAGAAAACAGTAGTGTAAAGTCAAAATTTGAATGTTAGTGAATAATTACTTAAAAATTCATCTTTAAATTAAAAATCTAAACAGGCGAATTCATGGTTTCTAAGTATGTGTAAAAACTTCTCTAGACTCTCTGCTTTCATAATCATTTAAAAAAAGAAGTACTTAATATGGCTACTTTGGCTTAAATCGGCCATCAAAGACAGCGAGGTTAAAATTTCATAAAATTTACCAAATTCCTATCAGATTATAAAAAAAAATATCTGGTCTTTTTATAATTTCTAAGGTTCAGATTAATTACAATTTAGCAAAAATTAACTACATGAAACCCATATTTAAATATTTTTCTCGCGGATCACATCGGTTGTAGTGTTGGATGTAACGCAGTACTTACCTGCTAAAAAATTGCCCGAGTGAGAGGATATGAAAGAGACCGCATTATTGCTATCTCTCTCACTCTCATTGGCGAAATGGATAACTGTAACTGAGGAATGCTATTCTTTGTGACAAGGGGATGAGGCGGGGGGTGTAGTCCGAGCGCCTATTGTGTTCTGGCGCCAGTCGTTTGCCTGCTTTTGTTTGCGCCTTACGTACGATACGCTCATTTGTGATTATTTGACGAACTTTGCTTTCTTTACGGACCTTGAGTGCGATTACGATTTGGTTTTGTGTGAATACGGGATTTTGACAAATTTGGCATTCTTAACGGACTTTTCAAGCTCTTCATTTTGTGATGTCTTTTTCATCGCAAGAATATGCTCTTATGCATTACTTTTATGGATATGCAAGAGGAAATGCTTCTGAAGCAGCCAGGTTGTTCCGGCAGCAAGTACAAAATGGAGGTGGACCTCAGCCTGAAACTTGGCCTGATCATCGCATGATTTTAAGAGTACATAACTCTTACATGGAAGGACGCCTACCAGGTAGAAGGTCGGGGCGCCCATCTGAAATGAGTGACCCAGATACTGTCCAATCAGTGGTCGAAGAAGTGGTGAGAGATCCATCAGTTAGTGTAAGAACAATAGAACGTCGAATCGGAATTCCGAAATCACAAGCACATCGAATACTTCATCCAGAGCGTTTTCACCCATATCACATCTAGAAAGTTCAGCAGCTCAAGCCCGCAGACTACCCGAGAAGGGTGGCATTTTGTCAGGAAATGTTACGGAGACAAGCTGAAAACGAAAATTTCTTTAAAAATATTCTATGGACTGATGAATCACATTTTAAGCGATGTGGGGTGTTTAATGCGCATAACTACCATTCGTGGAGTATTGAAAATCCACACCTCACAAGGGAATCTAATTTCCAAGAACAATTTAGTATCAATTTGTGGTCAGGCATCCTAAACGGACAGCTGATTGGTCCGTTCGAACTAGCGGACCGACTGAACAGCGAGGCCTACTTGCAATTTCTACGACGTGATCTCGGCGTCTTATTAGAAGATGTAGACCTATTAACGCGGAGAAATATGATTTTTCAAAACGACGGCGCTCCATGCCATTTTGCTAGAAATGTTAGACAACATTTGTCTGAAACATTTCCAGGCAGATAGATCGGTCGTGGAGGGCCCATTGCGTGGCCGCCACGGTCCCCCGACTTGAACCCCATAGATTTTTTCGTCTGGGGATACTACAAGGAATTAGTATACGCCAAGGACATTACAAACGTCACAGTGTTAAGAACAAAATTAAGACAAGCGGAAGAAACAATAAAAAACAACAGAATTGCATTTATAAATTTAAAAGAAAACTTTTTTAGACGATGTAGAATATGTATTGAGCACGAAGGTCGTCATTTTGAAAACTTTCTTTAAGCGATCGAATAATAAATACTTTGAAAATAATGTTTTGTTTCATTTATTAAGTTATAATAAACCTTCAAAGGTTATTAAAGATGGCAGCAGGAACAGTTATTTTTGACCTTCAAATAATAAATGTTTAGCTTTTCTACAATCATTTTTGGTTTATTAATAAATAATTGGAATTAAAAAAAAAATTATTCAGAAGTCGAGTTTTATGAAATTTTCACCTTGCTGTCTTTGATGGCCGATTTAAGCCAAAGTAGCCCTATTAAGTACTTTTATTTTTTAATTATTATGAAAGCAGAGAGTCTAGAGAAGTTTTTACACATACTTAGAAACCATGAATTCGCCTATTTAGATTTTTAATTTAAAGATGAATTTTTAAGTAATTATTCACTAACATTCAAATTTTGACTTTACACTACTGTTTTCTAAATTTCCACTAAAGTTACGAAGCTGATTATTTTAGACATAAAAGAAGCACTAAAGATAATTCAGTGGCATAAAGAAAAACAATAAAATATGTTCAACTTTTTTTTATTAAAAATTTTTAAGTTCTTTAGATCGAAATTTTCAAAAAGTCAGAAAAAAAATTATTACTCTAAAACTACGAATAATCGCGGAACATACATGGGGGTGATTCGGGTACTCCAAGAGGTGCTCTAACTCTGGACTTTCGCTTGACACTATTTTTTGGGACACCCTGTATTATAGAATTCGAACAATTAAAGGGATGAGATATAAATTAAACTTCCATTTGTTAGCGTAATGTTAAAGAGACTAGTTTTATTTCCATTATACAATATACTATTTGTCAATAACTAATAGACTATAGCCGAGGAGTTTGTAGAAGTCGAAACTAAACGCAATTGAGCACTTTAATTTATTGTTTACGTAGTTTCATCTAAATAAATAAATAAAGGAAATAATATATTTTTTCTATATCTATACTAATATTATAAAGAGGAATGATTTGTATTTTTGTATGTTTGTATTAAATATGCTCCGAAACTACTGGATCTGGTTTCCTGTGCTATCTTAGTACAAGATAGGTATGAAGTCCAGACAAATCACCGAAATTCAAATTCAGAAAATTTGTGTTAAGTTTCTATATTTAGGTCATATTTAGCACGGACCGGAAAAGACGGACGGAGCGTTGTTGAATCAAGAGTGAAGCATGTCATTTGTAGGTGTGCGTGTCTTGTTCGTTGAAAAATGACAGCTGTTTGTCTGATTACCTATGGTACTTACATCTGTGTAGGTGTAGGTCGTGTCATCATCATCATCATTTCAGCCAAGAGACGTCCACTGCTGGACATAGGCCTCCCCCAGGGATCTCCAAACCGATCGGTCCTGCGCCTCCCGCATCCAGCGGCTTCCCGCGACCTTCACCAGATCGTCGGTCCACCTTGTGGGGGGCCTACTAACGCTGCGTCTCCCGGTACGTGGCCGCCACTCAAGGACCTTTCCGCCCCAACGGCCGTCAGTCCTGCGAGCTATGTGTCCTGCCCACTGCCACTTAAGGTTTGCAATTCTTTGGGCTATGTCGGTGACTCTAGTTCTTCTACGGATCTCTTCATTTCTGATGCGATCGCGTAGAGAAACCCCGAGCATAGCCCTCTCCATTGCCCTTTGAGTGACATTGAGCCTTCTGATGAGACCCATTGTAAACGGCCACGTCTCAGTTCCGTACGTCATCACTGGCAACACGCACGAATTGAAGACTTTCGTCTTGAGACACTGCGGTAGATTGGCCGAGAATATGCTGCGTAGCTTCCCGAACGCTGCCTAGCCGAGTTGGATTCGTCGATTTACCTCTTTCTGGAAGTTGGACTTACCGAGCTGGACTATTTGTCCCAGGTAAACATATTCGTCAACAACTTCCAGTGTAGAGCCGCCAACCTTCACAGGAGTGGGTACTACATGGGAATTCACCATGATTTTGGTCTTGTCCATGTTCATTTTAAGACCCACTTGTTGGGAAACTCTACAGAGGTCTTCGAGCATTGTGCCTAGATCTTCCACGGTCTCAGCCATGACTACAATATCATCGGCAAAACGAAGGTGGGTCATGTACTCGCCGTTTATGTTGATGCCGAGTCCTCTCCAGTCCAAAAGCTTAAATACATCCTCCAACGCGGCTGTGAACAGTTTCGGCGATATAACGTCACCCTGTCTCACACCACGCTGAAGTCGTACTGGTTTCGAGTTTTGGTCCTGAAGGCGGACTGACATGGTGGCGTTTTCGTACAATGACTGCAACACTTGGATGTACCGATAGTCTATTTGGCACCTCTGGAGTGATCTAAGTACGGCCCAGGTCTCGACAGAATCGAAGGCTTTCTCATAGTCCACAAACGCCAAGCATAGTGGCAGATTATACTCCTCGGTCTTCTGTATAACCTGCCGCAGCGTATGGATGTGGTCTATGGTACTATAGCCTTTACGGAATCCGGCTTGTTCGGGAGGCTGGAAGTCGTCAAACCTGCGCGCAAGACGATTCGTGATAACTCTCGAGAACAGCTTGTATACATGACTCAGGAGCGTGATGAGTCTGTAGTTCTTCAACTGGGCCCTGTCGCCCTTTTTGAAGAAAAGTGCCACCACACCCCTAGGTAGGTCGTGTACAGGCACATAAAATTGTCTTACCTTGCATGCTTCACATTTAAAGTTGTTCAATGCCACACTCCGTATATTTTGTAGGTCCATCATATTTAGGTTAAAAAATTACGCAGCAGACCTTCTTTACGGTCCGTAAAACTAATGTTAACGAGTGGCATAAATGAAACTAATTTTGACATTTAAACGGATTAACGTGACAGGATATTTAATGCGGAATCCACGTAAGCGAAATTTACACTTACGTACGCAACGACGCAATAATAGTTATTACGCATTTTTTAGTTATTTTTAATACTAAATGAATTAACTCTCCACAGACTTCTGGTCCGTGCCCTTTTCATGTACCTATCTTTTCTTTTAAATCTGATACGTTAGATTGATACAAGTTTAACTCCGGCTTAGAACTGTTTGTAGTTTAGTACTTACCTTTCTGTCATTATTCCAAATAAACATTTTGAATTCTTTCATGTTTACGTCAATCTCTTTTTTAAATTCCTTTTTCAATGTTTCAATAAAGAGTATAAAATTGCGTTAAGATTAAAAAGTAGGTACCTAGTGAACAGGTTCGTAGACGCTATGGGCAAAACAGGGTGCTCTGCATTTTACTTTACCAATCCATGGCTTTCAGGCTTGATAGCAATTGGGATGATGACTGAATTCTAATTTTCACTTCTCGTCATAAAATATTAAAATACCGTAGAAAAAGAAACAATTATGTAATTAGAATTAAAATCGAAATAGAAATACATTAGATACAAGCATTTAAAGCTGTAAATTTGCAAGCGTTTAGACAGAGTTCCGACATGAACAGTGACGTCATTGTTGAGTACGGCCATATAAACTCCATGTAAATTGCCGTTTTGCTAGAAAGAGATGGAGAATAGTTATTTTCACCTTTCCAGCCCCCGTAGCACGTCTACCAAAACACGATATGATAAAGCGATTTATCGCGGTGAACTGTCAAAATACGACGAAACCCTATTGTATTTTGACAATTCACCGCGATAAACCGCTTTATCATATCGTGTTTTGGTGGACGTGCTAGGGGGGCTGCACGAAAAGGGTGCTTTTGGTGCGTCAAAACTCGCAGCAAAATCGCTTTTTGCTGCGAGCGAGAGGCAAAGTGATCTGAATTTCGAACACAACCTTTTGGAATTTACTCGGCGCTGAAAAAAATAAACTAGGCGAGGTTCGTTCAGAAACTCAATTTGGCCAAGCGATTCAACTCATTAATATTTGTTATTAATAAATATTTATTGAAATTTAAGTTAATAAATTATACTATTACCTTTTTAAAGACGTAATATTTAAAATAAATACCAGTGAACATTATATCGCTTAAAAATCATGTTTGGTTTTTATAAAAATGTCAAGCAGTGCAATTCACGAACGCAACTTCTAAAAAAAAATTAGAAAACGAAATGGTGGAATTAGCGGCAAATCCATTTCATTCGGGTCGTTTGAACTAATTTAGTGGATTATACGAATAATGAGTGCGAATGAAATAATTTAGTGGATTAAACGAATAATGCAACACGTAACTTTTCATTCCCCCTCAGCGAGGAAATAAACAAAAGTACACCAAGGAGGCTTAGAGTCTGAGTTTTTTAGAAATTTAAAAAAAGTTGTATGATAAATTCGGCACCATGTAGATAGAAGTAAATAGGTTTAATGATGTTTTGAAATCACATACCTAGTGCACGCGATGTTCAAAATTCAAATTTAACTTAACCTCAAGCGGATAAAAACGGCTTTGGCGGTCAGATATCGAATTGCGAAAATACTCTTTCCGTGATGGGGGGATGAAAAAATCTTTAATACCTTAAATATCTTGGTTGTTTTTATAGTTATTCGAAAATCGATTTTATATTTTTGTTTATTAAGTATGTATATGAATGAATGAGCTTTTATTCAAGCAATTTTTTTTCATTCATCAGATTTAGACTATGTAGTAGAAGACTATTTGTCGCTTCCAAAAAAATACTAAATTAAAAAAGGTATAGGTATATTTTACTAGTTCCATAAAAGGGGGGGGGGGGGGGGATTCTACGGACAGACCACCCCCCCCCCCCCCTCCCTCATCGAACAATTTTATTATAGGTACTTAGATGCCTATGATTATTCAATTTGAAGAGATCCGATTTAGGAAACAGGAAGGTGTAATCGCAGGAAGCAAGGAGGGTCCCAATCGCTCTACTTCAGTGTTGCCGTTTGAAGGAATAAAAATACACTAAACTGCTGTAAAAATTCCGCTAGATTTTAAGAAAATCGAATGTTGAATATGCGCTAAATTCCACCAATAATTTTAGCAGTGAATGTAAAGGTAGAAAAAAAATGTGATTTATTTAATAACAATACTATTACATCGACCAGAGTTACTAAAATCTACCAAATATTTATTAGTATATATGTATATTCTTCTTCATCATTTATAGTAGTAAATATTGATTAATTATTAAATGTATAGTGTGTATAGGCATAGGTTTATTATTATTTATAAATATTTTTATAATCTGTACACTTATCTCGGGTGTGACATTCCGGAATGACAGACTAGTATTTTATTAGATGAGGTTCATTTATGTTTTTAACTTTTGATGCCCACTAAAAACTAGCCAACAGAAACACCAAACCACCAAAACTAGTGGAAAATCCACTAACGTGGCAACACTGCTTCCGATTTAGGATTCAATTTAGTCTAGTGTGATCACTCGCTTCCAACTTTCTAATTAGAGTGTTCCTAAATCGGATCTCTACAATTTGGATAGTATAATAAGCCCATTACTCGTACTTACTTAATATTTATTGCTTTTGGTAGTTTTCCAATTACCGCACTAGAGCGCATTATGCGGCATAATGCTTAACGTTGAATGTTCCAACTACAGCAACACTTCGCACAATCGAGCACTCTCAAAAGCAATGTTTTCGTGTGATGCGTGCAATCGATACCAACTCAGTGACAGAAAATTAACAAGTGTTTTTTCTTTAAGTTGGCATTGATCGAAATGTTTTATTTATATATAATCGTTAGTAATATTATTTATTGTTGAAAAATTTTTAAAGCTTTCGTTTCATTGTAGTTTTTTTGAAATAATCAAAGTTAATTCAAACTGTGTTAAAAAATAAATATAAGTATGGATGAAGGTACAAAAATTACTCAAAACAAAAAAATGGTAATGAAATAATCAAAATCCAAATTACTTAAAATAACCGTAAATAGTTTTCAACCAATTATTATGTATACCACATTATTTACACATTAATGAGGTTATTGCTAACTCTATGAATATTTCTTTTTTTCAACACTGAACTTAGCGCACTCTGCTGGTGCATTTGAAAACTAATTCACGTTCCAATTAAGCATCAGCATAATTCGGCATTGTGCGCCACTGAGTCGCATTATGCTCTGTAATTGGAAAACTACCTTTATATCCCACAAGTCAATATTTTGTGTCGACTGCCGAATCTATTTTAGTTTGAATTTGAATTAGTAAGTAGTACCTATATATTCCTCCAAATAAAAGGGCGCAGGTTTTGTATTAGTGTAACTTGTACATACCTACACTAGGCCATCTAGCCAATCTGGAAATCGAGCCCCACATCGAAAAATTAAATTATACCTAAGTATGTTTATGATGATGGATGATTATATTTATATTTATGCTTTTATAGCTCCAACTCAATGTTTTGTGTCGACTGCAGAGCCAATTTTAGTTTGTTCAAGTTATAAACGTTACCTTCGTATTTCCATAGCTAATCATAATCAGTAATCATATATCATTGTTTGGTCGTATTCGCTTGCACCATCTTGCATTGCTTGCATATCCATTTAAAAGATCGTGGCAAATCGCGCCGGAGAAGATTTTCATACGTTTGTATATCTATAGCCTATTCAAGATAAGGTTCCGCTGACAGGTCGAACTTTTCCATTTCATGCATACTAGTAGTTTCCGTGGTATGACAATTTTTTTTTCAGTATTATAATTTTATTTAACTAGACTGATATTCTTGTTTTTATTTAATGTGGAATTAATTATTTCATTTTCGATAAAAATAACCTAAAGAGATGAGTTAAATATTTTTGAAACATAATATTTTTAATCACGGAATCTAGTATGCATGAAACGGAAAAATTCGACCGTGGCAATATCGAATAGTAAAAAATATTTAAATATCGATTTCATCAATTTACTAATCGATGAGTATTGACAAATTATTAAACCATGCTTCTGGCTTAAACTCTTTAGGACAAGATTTTGGTATAATAGGTTAATATGTTAATTAAATGTAAATTATGTAAATAATGAGATCCCTTAAAATAGTCAGGAAGTATTATTCATCTGTAAGTTGAATGAAACGACTCAGAAGAATGATTGTTCTGAGTGAAAGGAGCACGAACCATAGACTAGTTACAATTACAACTTCTCTGTATCATAGAATCACAAGTTCACATCACAGCTCTACTACTAGGTACCTATCTATAAAAAAAAGAAACTCTCGCTTGCCAAGCAAAAGCAAAAAGCATTCATGCATGTGTCTTGTGAGTAGATTTGAACGAACAATCGAATGACAATTTTAAGACTAGAAATATATTTATAATTAATATTGTTGCAGATTAAATGTATTTACAATTTTATTAATATTTTAACTAAAACATACATTATCAAAACGTAAAAAATAAGTGTTTTTATATTTTTCGACTAGTTTATCAGTGACAGTCACGTTTGTTTATTGGTTAACATCCGCCATTTTGTACTGTCGTTTGTTTAGTGACTGGTTCCTTTTCCTAGTGATGCTATACAATTTTTAGGAAAACATAATTATATTGTGATATTGCAAGTGGAGTACAATGTTTTTAATAGAAACGTTATCTTCGACGAGAATATATTGAAACCCGTGTGACTTGTCAAACTGACATCGGTGTATCGTCTACCTATGTGCCGGATGTGTCCTACAATCAGTTAGGGCGATTTTTACGTGCCACCTTATAGTGGTGTACGTGTCCCGATATACCTATGCTGCCTAGAATATGAGTGGTAACGGGAATCAGGTGCCGTTGGCGCCTAATCAACGCGGACCTGGACCGTATCCTTTTAAAATTGTGTTTAATATAGTTTTATCACTATATTTACGTAATATAAAGTGCCACTTCAGCATCTGGTCGTGCCGCATTCGCGAATAGTCGTGTGTGTGTGTGTGTGTGTTGTGTTATCTCAAATGCTGTGTAGACCTATTTTATACTTTGAAATGTAAGTAGTCAACTTTTTGCTGTGCATTGCTATGAATTCTTTAGACAATTATACTTTGTAAACTTAGCCTTATTAACTTCAAAACATACTCGTGTTTTCTGGTGCTTGACAATTTCATCGTATGTACTTGCTGATATGGAGTCTTCAATTTATGCGAAGTTTAGAAACTATTATTACATAGTTTCTAATAATTGGTTTTGTACATCATTATTAAGGGAACTTAAATCTTAGTATATAAACAAATTTTTGCACTTTGCATTTGTCAAAAATTCAGTAATATTGTTCATATATTTTCAACAAGTACATTTATTTATTGTTTAGTTATGCTTTACATTTATTTATTGTTATGGTTAGTTGATCAACAAGTGTTATCATTATTAACACAACTTGTAATCTTTTCATCAGTTTAATCATAATAAGGCTTACAAAACTGGAGTATGCTTAGTAAATAAACTCACTCAATACTTACTCTTCAAAATTTTTACCAATTAGGAAAGCAAAGCGAGTTATTATCTATGACTGCGATTTAAGGTTTCATATTATGCAGTCTTTTTTCTTGCTTGTTGCATTTAGTCTTTTTAATAAAGCTTAGTAATATTAAAAAAAAAAAATTTTGCACATTAAGAAATTAGAGACATACACCATGGTCCAAATTGTGCTACTACCGATAGCGTGCAAACAACCTGGTCAGCAGGCCAATTATGGATCTTTTATCGTATGACATGGTATAAATTTTGAGATAAAGAAGTCATGAAATGCTTCATTTCCTATAACTGATCTCCAATGATATCATCACTATGGCATAATTGCAATGATTTCATCATGGTATAATGAACAAATGATAAAAAATCGTATTTTTCGCTTTGCACTATGATATTATTTGAAAACCATGAGATCGGTAATAGGCCTACTGAATTGAATGGATGTGTCATGAATGATGTCATGAATCGGTTCAATCAGTGCTCACGAAAAATAGGTAGTGCAGTGTGTGCACAAATGTCAAATTAATATTTTGATTTTTAGATGATTTGGAATAAAAAATGTAAGTAAACATTTATTAAGTATTTAACAAGACTATTTCATTAATAATGTTCACAGAAGTGCACACGATCACACTATTAAAGTGGTGTGAAATGATTGAGTGCAAACAGTACAAATAACATCATATTCAATTCGGTCCCCGTTGTTTGCACTGATCATAATGTTAGCAATGTTTACGCAACTTGGACCACAGCGATAGTCCTGTTAATATTACTTAAATGTTGAAAAAATAATATATTCCAGTACTACAAGCGAGGAAAAATATTGCTTGTTTATGGATTGCTCACAAAAGCTGGGTAACTTACAACACTTTATTGAAACTATTTGTATAGTGTACAATATATACCATTAAAATCATCATCATATAGGCATCATTACAACTAGAAGCATTCCATGCTGAATTTTTTTTTTAAACTTAAATGCAATATGGTATGGACTTCAGTATAGTTTACATGTATTATGCTGAAGTTAGGTAAGTATTGCTACTGTTACTTACACTTTCAATATGCAGAGTGTATTTTTTCAACAAAACTATATTGTTTTGTATAGTTTTTTGGTGGCTCTGTACTTCTAATAATATCTTGTTGAAGGATATTTAGTAAAAGATATCTGTTGGATTGTGGGATTTCATACATATAAAATATTTTTTTTTGTTTCAAAATCAACATGAATTATTTTATTTAATAATTGTAGGCTTTTACTTTGTAATGTAAACAGAACCCAGAAAAAATGTAATCCCAAAAAATTTAATTCATTATATGGCATGTCTTTGTTAAAATTTCATCGTAGAATTACTTAGTTTCATCACTGATGATAAGCCACATTTCTTATTTAATAACAAATGTGGTTTATCATCAGTGATGATAATAGTCTTATTTAATTAATAGTCACTGGATGCTTTTAATTTTCTAACAGTTTTATTTAGCCTGTGTGTTGTTGTATCAAATTTAGTTATTTACCCGCTTCCTGTTGACCAATTGATCTGAAATCTGTTCACACATCCTTAATTCTGATGAAAATACAATAATGTATGTTTAGTATAATTGTAAATCTGAGATAGCCACCACCACAAAATGGTGTTTTTTTTTCAACTTTATTCTTTTAAGAAACTATAAACTTTTTCAGTTAAAAGTTGTTAAAAGGTTTTAATTGATGATGTAAATAATGTGAGTACTAAAAGCTAAAAAAATAATTAGGTAGGTCCTAGGCACCAGTCATCACACCAGTCTTCTCATCAGTCTTCTCATCAGTCTTCTCATCAGTCTTCTCATCAGTCTTCTCATCAGTCTAGAGCAGGGGTCGGCAAGTAGTTATTAGTGGGGTCCGGACAGGAGGAAGGGGTCATGTTAAAATCACAAATAAACGAAAATAAAGTTTATATCACCTTGAATTTTCACGTTCAGTGTCTGGATGTTCAATATTTCTTTGTAGTTTTATGAGAATATTATTTAAATTATGTAGGTTGGTATATTTTACAATATTTGGCGGTCCGAGGTTCGATCTTCGGCAGTCCGTATTCGGACCGCGGTCCGCCTGTTGCGGACCGTTGGTCTAGAGCATTTATCAAACATAAAAATAAAATTGATAGGTTATTGATACTCAGGTAACGCTACGTTACCTGAGTAAACATGTAAAAAGCAATTATAATGATATGAGTGGTTGACTGTTGATCTTAGATCATTTAGCCTAGGGCAGGGTTTCTTAAACTTTTTGCAGTCACGGACCACTTTCACAATTTAAACAATTCTACGGACGCTGTCAAAAATATGTTTCAAATTAAAAAAAAGCGTTATTTATATTAAAAATAAAAACTTTTATTGATTGGTACTTTCGTTACACTTACTACTAATGAGATGGGCGCTGCTGTTTGGCCTCAATGAGAACGTTAAATTGTGGGATTGTCTTCGACAAGGCAAAGCATAAGTCATGTTTACGTCATACTTTCCTATTAAATGACTTAAATGTCTTTAAAGACTGAACTACTGCGGACCCCTAATATACATGCTACGGACCCCTAAGGGGACCGTGAACCCCACTTTAAGAAACCCTGGCCTAGGGATATGATACGCAACAAATCGCAGTATTCATTTCTCTGCCACATTTTGTGGGAGGCGAGGTAAACACGCATGGCACACTATGAAAATCTAGCATTACACTATGAAAATATTACCCCACTATAAAGAAACATACACACATCGACAAAATCTGAATCTCGACATCATCGTCTGAATGCTCTAAGCTGTTGATAGATATTTTATGTGCCCTACGATTTTATATTTGCACCTGATCAATGTTCTAGATTTATTAAGAGAATAGTGTGATGACGGGTGGTTAGGACTTACCTAATATTTTTTTAGCTTTATGTATGTTATCTACATCATCATTATCTTTCTTTGCAATAAAACCGCTTCACTTAAAAATTTTTTACCTATTTTTTAATTGTTTCGTGATAGACCTTTCTCAGTATGGTTAAAAGTTGAACTACATATCATTCACAGTGAATAAGTACCACTTTGGCTTAAAACAGTAAAATGAGATTGATACAGGTGAAATAATATAGCTTGAGTCAGATGATTCCTTGGTGGCCTAAGTGGTTACGGCGTCAACACAGCTGAGGATGCAAGTTTGAATCCTGCCTGAGGTGAAATTCTCTTATACCTATCTTAATTTTTTAATGTTATTTGAAATATGTTTTCCACTTTTAAATAAAATGAAGAATCACAAATATGAATAACTAGCTTTCCGCTCTCGGCTTCGCCCGCGTTATTATTGTTTTCCCGTGGGAATTATATATTTTCCCGTAGGAAAAATAATTTTGTAGTCTATTATGTAGAAGACTGTTATTTATATTAAGGAGCTCGGATAATAATATAGAAATTGGAGCAGAGTTTAAATATTTTCCATAGAAACTTCCATCCCTATTCCAATAAACCATGAAACACGTGTTCAATGAAATGTTTTTAAAACAATGAATGTCAAGTTTTATCAAAATCGTTGCTAATTTAAAGATTATTCCATACAAACTTGCAACCCCTATTTCATCACTTCATAATTTTTTTTTTGAAATCCCTTCTTAGTCTGCGTCTGCATTTTGAATAAAAACAACTGTCCAAATTTTGATGTTTCTAATAGATGAGAACTTCTTTATGACGGGTGTAACTGAACACCCCAATAATATTTAAGGGCCATAAGTTAGATACTAAATGGACCTTCGGTGCTTGTCTGAGACCTGGAAACCCAATACTTTAAGAGTTATTTGATTTTAAAAATTTAAACTGAAAGCAAATACTTTCAAGTGACAACCATATTCAGCTCTTAACACAAAAGAAATTTAAACACAAAATGACACGTGACAGACGTGAGCGTAGTATTCCTCGTACGCTTACGTAGAGCTTACCAAAAAATTATGTATTTAGTTTGTATGACGCGAGCGTAGTATTCCTCGTACACTTACGTAGGGCTGTCGGCACTTAATACCAAAAAATAATTTATTTAGTTTGTATGAAAAAAAAAGAAAGTTTGTTAGCCCTAATATTTTTCCTACAGAATCTCTACTTCTGATGGATACATACCCTTAAATGTTATTGGGGTGTTCACTGTTCAGTTACACCCTGTATATATAGATTCTGTAGGTATGTTACCGGCAATGTGTATAATTCAGGTATTGTATACAATCCCTAGGTAATGTATACAATCTCTGGGGCGTCCAGGCAATGTATGAAATATCATGAATATCATTGTCCATTTCATACTTTACCTAGGTTATGTATACAATTCCTAGGGATTGTATAGAATACCTGCTGGTTCACCGGTAATGTGTAAAATAAATAAATCTTAAGACTAAACTAATGTTAGGTAAGCCGGTTAATATCAATAAATCTTAACAGACTTACTTATCAAATAGCGGACAAATAAAACATGTTGTATTTACTTGAAATAAACTTTATTATCAACTTTAAAATCACAAAAAAATAACAGGAAACTTAAAATTTTTCTTGTTTGTAACATAACATTACAAGTATCTTTTAACATAATATAAGTAATTTTGTAATTGAACTTCACAAACAAAACAATTCTCTTTATAACAAAAAGTAGGTCTAATAGGCATTCACAATTTTAAGTAAAAGTAGGTTTTATTTATTCTTACACGACAAACTATTATGGCACTTTGAAGAGCACAGAGCCTTACTTTTGACACAGGAACACTTTTTAGAGTCATAGTTTTTTGCAGCTACATTTCACAAAGCCCTGTCCTGTCCCCGTAGATTGCAAAGTCGCAACTGTACGGAGTGTCGTTTCCAGATTGGGGACGTCTTCTTCTTGCAGTAATTTCTGATGGCAAACAGTGAACTGTTGTCTTGAATACAATGTCTTGACAACGCCTTGCTTTGTGCCTAGTTGATATAGATCGTCATCAGTTTTGTGTAATACTACAGCCAGTATATTGCGAGCATCACCACGACCTCTATCGACTTCTGGAACAGGAATGCGTACAGTGGTACCCAACGATACGGGAGGGAATTTTTTTTCAGAAGTTTTAAGCATTTTCTGAGCTTGTACTATCAAATTCTCTTTGGCTCTGATGCGGTTTTCTATCGAAAAGGCGTTTTTTGCGCATAAAGGACAAGCAACTTTGGATCCAAAACCTTCTGCAATATTTTCTTCCGGAGCAGCACAAATAGTATGAATATATTGCACATTCTGCACGAATGACCACCTGTTGTCTCCTCGGAACAAACACAGCATATAAGTGCACAACTCAATGACTCCTCTCGTACTGATACCAAATTCGGATCATGTAACGCTTGATCATTTACCTCACAAGGAAGATTTTCGACATTCGTAGGCTCAACAACATTCTTAGTATTTGGGATAGCCATGTGTTCATCATGCGCACTTTGGACATTTGAAGCTTCCTTACCGATGTTAAAACTATCGAGTGCAGCGTTTTGTTGATCTGGTGCCTGTAGAGGTTGAGTGTCAGCTGTTTCAGTTTCTGATGTCTCAGCCGCATCTATTACAGATTCTGAAGATGACTTCATCACTTTTTCTAAATCTTCTTCGCTCTCCAGGTTGTGAGTATCCTCAAAAGGCAAAGATATGCCAACTTTTATTTTCGACCCAAAAAGAGCTTCATAAGGTGTTCTTTTGATTCCTGAGTGAAACGCCCTATTCTTCATGAGTTGTACAAATCGCAGACTCCAACGTTCGCTATCGTTATCTTGCATCCAAGTTGTAAGCATGTTTTCAATGTCCTGGTTAGCTCGTTCGACACTCCCTTGACTTTGGGAATGTCTAGGCTTGCCATGCACAATTTTTAAGTTCGGCCAGTATATTTTAAGATTACTGACCACTCGTTTTGCGAATTCTCGACCGTTGTCCGATTGTAAGATGGCTGGTGCACCAATCAGTGTAAAAATATCCAGTAAATTGTACGCTACTTCCTCAGCGCGTTTTGTTTTCAGGGCTCTTAATATGACAAACTTTGTGAGATGATCCTGATAGACCATTATGAATTTATAATCCCAGTCTGATTGAGATTGATAGTCTATCAAATCTACTTGACAGCGAGAATTAAATTCTGTTGAAAGTATGGGCTTCACGACAATCCCTTTTTTTATTCCTTTTTGTTTTTGCTGGCAGGGTTCGCAAAGTTGCAAAAATAGTTCAACATCGTGGCGAGTTATATTCTTATATCTTGAAGAAAGCTCCTTCAGCATTCTGTCTCGTCCTCCATGGCCGATACTCTGATGTGCGTCGTGAAGTACTTGAAATAATTCAGTATCAGCAACGTAGTATATAATATTGTTATTTGTAGTAGCATCCACAGGAAAAATCAACTTATCTTTCTGACCAACAGTTATAACATCATAATGCTTCAATAACCAGTAATCCCGAGAAGCCTTTTTTTCAGCCGTTTTTGCATTTTTTGTTTCTTCTATCAATTGTTCATAACGATTTTTTTCAATAAACGTGCGATTTTTTGTATTTGTTGCTTCTCTTTTTATTTGTAATTGTGAATAAAATCTTTCTTTCATCTCAGCTATTCGTTGTTCGGCCGCCATTTTTTAATAAATTAAATTACTTTCCTACCTGACGAAAATTAGCAAAAATAATAACTATGACGCAAATAGCTCAATACACGTGTTAACAGTATCATCGCACGTCGCGAAATGAAATGGAGAAATGCGGCTGTTTGCTTAAATAGTGTCGCGGTATCCTTTTTCTCAAGCGGCGGCGGCGGCTCCTTTGACCTGAAAGGCCGCCCGCTCGCGGTATCCTTTTTCTCAAGCGGCGGCGGCGGCTCCTTTGACCTGACCAGCCGCCCGCCCGCCGCGCCCGCGCGCCGCTCTTAAGGCGGACACACGGTTTATTGGCTAGATAAGTACTGTAATCAGGAAAACTTATTCTAGCTCCTAGTGTTACGGCAAGTAGGTATGTTTTGGCTTACTACTTGCCGCGGCGCAAAGTACTAACTACGTTGGCTACCCACCGCACACAAAAATGACAGTTTTTAGGGTTCCGTACCAAAAGGTAAAACGAGACTCGATTACTAAGATTTTGCTGTCGGTCTGTCTGTCTGTCCGTCCGTCCGTATGTCACAGAGCTGTTTACCTCATGAAAGGTGACACAGATTGTGTATATCTGTGGCCGTATATGTATGGGGAGCCCCCTCTATTATTTTTTTTGTATAAAAATTGTAAAGCGGTTAACAGAATACATCAAACTACTAAGATTCAATGGCCTACACAAGGCCCAATTATTAATAGGTTGGGAATAAATTGGCAGTGACGTACGGACGGACGGGCGCACGAACGGACAGACAGACAGACATGAAGAATTTATATGGGCTCCGTTTTTGTAATTCGGCTACGGAACCCTAATAAAAAACAGCTTGAAGTATTTAATTTTAATAAAATTATTACTAACTACTTTTTTACTACAATGAGTCGTAAAAGACAACAATAATAAATTGATTGTACAGTTTAATATTGAAATTTAGATTTATAAGATTTTTTTGTTCATACAGTTTCCATTTCAAATCTTTCGCATTTCCTGTAAATCGGCTATATGCGCCTTAAGAGTCCGCTAGCTTAGATAATGCCGCTCTTTACCGCACCCCGCATTGACGCCGCCCGCGCCGCGCCGCCTCTTGTCAAAGGATTTAATTTTATTTACAAAGGCTACCGCGTGCGGCGTACACCCGAAAGTGAAATTGACAGTTTTATATCGAAGCGCCTCCGTAGTGAAAGATTGTGTTTGTGAACTGTTGTACTACGAATTGAATTTATCCTCAAAAAATCTGACATTTGATAAGATTCTGGATAAATTACACCTATGTACTTACCTCCGTAGCAACCTACAGACGCTCCAGCCGTAAGTCAAACTAAAAGGAAGTATTAATAAAAAAGGTAATTCCACATTTATGTGGAACATAAGTATACGTAGTTCACGCAATTACAGAAGAAAATAAGTACCTAAATATTTTGTTTTGGATTCAGAGCGTGATAATGGCTCTCTTATTAAAAATACGGGTGGTAGTAACTCTGACAGTTCGAGTGATGAAGAATTGTGGTGTAATTTTACTTTGAATTTACCTACTTTCGCATATTTTTGATTAAAATTATCTTTGCACCTAGCTTGTGTGTCCCGATAATTTTTATTCGTATTTTGTTTTATTAAACACAATTGCGTTCGGGTGTACCGACATTATCTAAGCGAACTTACTTTGATCGCGCCGCCTTGGCGCCGTGCCGTCTCTTGTCAAAGGATTTAATTTTATTTGCAAAGGATACCCGCGTGCGGCGTACACTCGCGAGTGAACGGTCATGCTAAAACGATTCACTTCCATTAATGCTTGAAATGGCGCCTCTAGGAAGGGTGTCAGGGTTCTATGAAGCTTACCGTACTTATTTGTTTGTAATAACCACAATTGCGTTCGAGTGTTACATTACCTGCTGCAAGTTTGGCATTGTATAGAATACCTAGGTAAAGCGTAAAATAAATTCTATTTCATACTTTACCTGCCCGGTTTAGGTATTCTATACATTGCCTAGGTATTGTATACAATACCGGATTATACACATTGCCGGTAACAAGTACATCACTCTAGTGTTGAGATATTAATGAGTGGCATAGTATAATATCAATCAAACCAATGACCCATGGAGGCAGTGTGTGTCCTCAACATTAAAGCTTACAAGTTTTATTCAAAGTGAACATATCTTTTATAATTCTCCTTATATATAAAAATGAATTGCTGTGTGTTAGTTTCGCAAAAGCTCTGAAACGGCTCGAACGATTCTCACGAAATTTCCTGTGTGTGTTTAAACAGGTCCAGGGAAGGTTTATACGTTAGTTTATATTCAGAATAAAAATATTAGATTCGACATTTTTTATAACCCACTAGCTGACCCAGCGTACTTTGTCTCGCCATGGTCAATCGACTAATAACAAATTAATCGACTTAATTGTCAATAAAGACCTCTTATTTCCAAAATTATGTAAAATTTTGACAACAATTTAAATTTAATTTAACTGCCCATTTTTTAGCTTTCCGCAATTAATCAATTTGTCACTGTCAAGGAATACGTCGACTTTTCCTGTCATCCTGTATAGATATATACCAGAGGCCCAATCGCATTATTAAACCAAACCCGTTCCGCAACAAAAATGCTGTCAAATCACAAATTTCGTATCGCACTAATGTAACTTTTCACATTCGATGCATTTCAAGTTTGGTTGAACGTTCGTAAAAGATTGAGACGACATGCCAAATGGTCATTTGCGTTTTTGATCAAATGCGTCGAACCCTTGCCATTTACCGTATCGCACTAATTTTTTGACAGCGCTTTAAACCAAAATAGAAACGAAAGCACTGTCAAAATAACGCTTGAGAAAAAGTTCATAATTCATAACTTTTCCGTGCCTTTTGCTTTCATAAATTATATTATTTATGAAAATGAGTAAGTGGGGTCGATGTGGCATTACCGTACTTGGCCATGCAAGCTTGTATTTGTGGAAACAATTTTATTTTTCACCCGACATTTCACATTGTTCCATACCTATTGCTTATATGAGTAGTATTATTGATGAGTGAGTTATTAGTTATTTCATACGAATAGAGCTTCAGGAGCTTGGTGGGGCATTGGCGCGTGCGCTCCGCGAACGATTGCTAAGCAACGATGGCTGTGGTCAGTCTTATGGGTGACCAAAATACGAAACATCTCCAGCTCCTGTGTGCTTCGGAATGTACGATATACATGAAATAGTTACCAAGAATTCTAATTATGACAAACAATGTCAACCCAACCACATAAATATGCTCAGAACAATCAAATATGTACAGACGACTATATGTTAATATGTTTTTATCAGTCCACAGCTTAAAAAACAATTTTCGGAGATAGGAACTGTCAAAACTGTGAACCGTAAAATTCCATATAATATAATCAAAGAAAACCAACTTGCAATTCTATGTATGTGTCTCTAGGTCGTAACGTTATTACTTTGTTAAAGGTTGCATTTTGATTCGGCTGAAAGGATTAGTGCGATACCGTAGATATTAGATAGATACACCGTAGATATCTTAGATATTTGTTGGATTGTTTATTCCTACATAAGATTATTAACGGAGCCATAGATTGTCCACCTCTTTTAAACTCAATAAATTTAAATGTTCCCATAAAATTGCCGCGTCTTAGCAAGTACGTCCCGTTTTCGGTGGAAGGCAGCAAGAGTAACCTTGGTCACCACGCCACTATAAATAGACTCCAGTGTCAATACAATATTCTAAGTAAAAAAATAAGATTGATATTTTTGCAGACAGTTCAGCAAGATTTAGATGAGAAATTATAAATTGTCTGTCAGTCGGGTCCTTGCGACTCTGATTATTTTGTATTGTTTTTCTAAAACCTGTATAAATTTCATGTAACATAATGTGTAAGCAGATATGATTAAGTAGCATGAAGTCCATTTATGCATGCCGTGGCAACCTGTAATTGGGTCTGCACTTAGAGTGAATTGATTAGCACTTAGTTTTAAGATTTTATTAGTGTAAGACTTGTTGGTTGTCCTTAAATAAATAAATATACCGATTTTCGTTTCAACCAAATTATGATCGAAACGAAGGCGAAACGTTACCAAAACCAAATCTAAACCTTTGATATTAGTGCTATTGAGCTCCAGATATACCGGGTGTAACGGAATACCGAAATAATATTTAAGGTTGTTGATTAACAAAAAAAATGTTTTATGACTATTCTTTGTATTTTTATTAAGCTTAACTGTTAAACATATTAAATCGAAAGTAGGTATATAATAAAAATACAAAGAATAGTCATAAAACATTTTTTTTGTTAATCAACAACCTTAAATATTATTTCGGTATTCCGTTACACCCGGTATATACCAAAACTGGAAATGAAATCTAAAAATAAGCATTCTGTATTTTTGTGAATTTCCTCATTTCCCGCAATTACAAATTTTTGTACTTCTGCGATTTTATTATGTATTTTTATCAGTTAAAAATCACTTGCCACGCCACATTATTGTAGTACATATAAACCTTCCCTGGATCTATTTAAACACACAGAGAAAATTTCGTAAGAATCGGTCGAGTCGTTTCGGAGTTTTAGCGAGACTAACACACAGCGTTTCATTTTTATATATAAGAAGAAGAAGATTTATGTTCGTAATTTACGTATGGATCTTATTATATTTTTTTAAATATGATACCATCCCCAAAAAATTAGGAATACACATAGATCATGACCTTTCTTGAAATACCTAATCGTTAGAGCCTTTTCATATTATCGTTTTATACTTTTATGCGAGCGTACAAGCTCGTTTTTAGAAGTACATGTATAGGTGCATATAGACGCATCCATTGTCACACGCGCTAAAGTCCATATATAAACAAAAAAAAAGTCTGAAGGCGCTCTTATATGCTAAACAAAGCTTTTTAGTACTAATAGTCTCTTGAGGAAAACCGCGAACAGACAGACGGACAAGTCAAGTGGGCCGGATGGCATCCCAGCAGTGGTGCTGAAGTCGTGCGCCCCTGAGCTGACCCCCGTACTAACGCGCCTTTACCGCTTTTCCTATTAGAACAACAGGGTTCCATTTTCGTGGGAGATTGCTCACGTCCACCCAATTCCCAAAAAGGGTGAGCGATCCAATCCGTCAAATTACAGGTCAATAGCGATAACGTCCTTGTTCTCCAAGATTATGGAGCGGGTCATCAACTCCCGCCTGCTACGGTACCTAGACGATCACCAGTTGATTAGCAACCGACAATATGACTTCCGTCGCGGCCGTTCAGCTGGCGATCTTTGAGTTTACCCGACTCACCGTTGGGCGGAAACCTTGGAGGGCAAAGGTGAGGCTCTCTCCGTTGGACTCGATATCGCTAAGGCGTTTGATAGGGTATGGCACAGAGCTCTTCTCACGAAGCTACCATTATATGGAATCCTCGAGGGTCTCTGCAAATGGATAGCCAGCTTTTTGGATGGTAGGAGCAATAAAGTCGTCGTCGACGGCTGCTGCTCCGAAACCATGCCCATAAACGCTGGCGTTCCATATAGCTCGGTGCTCTCCCCAACCTTGTTCATTCTGCATATCAATGACATGTTGTCCATTGAGAACTTACATTATTATGCGGATGACAGTACGGGTGATGTGCGGTATACCGACCACCAGAATATCCCTCGGAGTTCGTTGTATGATAGGCGGTTGCAACTTGTGTCTGAAGTCGAAAACCCTCTAGGGCAAGTCTCCGAATGGGGTGCAAATAACTTAGTTAGTTCAACCCCACGATGACAAGTGTGCGCGTTCACTGCGAAGAAGTAGTGCCCCAGTTCCAAGGAGTAACTCTTCGTATGTCCGATGGTATTGGGATCCTCGGTGTTATTCTGCTTAAGTCGAAATTCTGCTTAAGGGCAGTTTGGGAATAATTTGGAGGACAAAGCCAAATTGGCGAGCAAGAAGCAGGGCGTCCTGAACAGAGCCAAGCAGTAATTCATTCCTAGCCAGCGGCTAATGCTTTATAAAACACAAATTCGGCCGCATATGAAGTACTGCTCGCACCTCTGGCCAGGAGCTTTTAAATATTAGCTCGACTCTCTTGACTCCCTGCAAAGGCGTGCATTCCGCATCGTCGGTGATCCCAATATCACGGCTTCAATGGAGACGTTGGAGCAAGGAGAGACTTTGGTTATCTCTGCGTGCTCTATCGGACCTTTAACGGAGAAAGCTTTGAGGAATTGTTTGCAATGCTGCCCTCTTCACCTTTTTACCACCACACCACCCGCCATCGCAATAGAGTTCATCCATATTACTTGGAACAGATCTCGTCTAGCATAGTTCGGTTTCAGCGTTCATTCCTTCCACGTACGTGTAGACTCTGGAAGGAACTCCCAACTGCGATGTTTCCTGAGCGCTACGATATGTCCTACTTCAAACAAGGCTTAAAAAGAGCATTTCTCTCCAGGTGACTAAACTGTGCCCGGTATTACAGATGTTCATGAGCGGTGGTTACCACTTAGGTGGGCCACTTGCTCGTCTGCCACTGTTAGGAATAAAAAATGAGACATATCGAAACTATAAGGGTTCCTTGTTGAGAACGGAACCTTAAAAATGATATATTCACAGTCCAAAAAATGCTTAAGAGCTATTAGAAGTCTTGAAATCCGCCGAATCGAGGAAACCGATCTGGAAATTTTTATATTTCCTTCATTATATGTATATTTCCTTCATAATATGTGAAATATCTGACCGATTATCGGTTAGGGAGGGGGATATTATTAATTTCATGTGATGTCTTCCTGGTAAAGAATGCGTTCAAAATACTACGGTATGAGTTTGACAGAATATGTAGATGACAAAAAAAATATTTGATTCGATTTGATGCATCGTCGTCAGAGGCACGGCCGCTCGGGGCGGCAAAGCTAAATCAGGACCCAGTATGATGTAATTTTACAAGTTTTTTAGGGCCCACCTGAAGAACTGCTCCATCACGCTCCTGAGTCATGTTATACAAACTGTTCTCGAGAGCCCAATCAACTCTGTACCCATCGGCCACTTTACTCGGCTCAGTGCGGGTGGGAAATAGCCACAAATAATCATTGGTCACTGACGTGGATCATAACGCCTGTGGCTGCAACCGCTTGTTTAGAGCTAATTCGTCACGTTTGTTCACTTCTCGAGAGTCCATCAACTCTGCAAATCCAACTCGGCTCAGTGGGGTGGGAGATAGCCACAAATAGTCAGTGGATGTCAATGGGTAAGGCTTATGTGGGCAGCCTACTCGAAACTGGAATTTGCTTTTAAGATGAAAATCTCAACGGAACAAATATCCAGGATCTTTTACCAGTGCATCGCGCCGGTGCTCACTCATGGTGCCGAAACCTGGACTTCCGCCAAAGACACAATCATCAGATTGGAAGTGGCCCAGACGGCAGTAGAGAGAATGATGGTAGGAGTGACATTAATGGATCACAAAACACAAATAGCTTTGAGAGCTATTTGTTTGTTGAGCAAATTCACAGATGTGACAGAATAAGTGGCGCACCTTAAGTGGAGGTGGGCGGGACATGTTGTGCGTAATGAAAACTACTGGTGCAAGCGTCTTCTTAAGTGGAAACCGTGGGGAAACAAACGCCCAAAAGGCAGACCACAAATGCGCTGGAAGGACGACGTGAAGAGGGTTGCAGGTTCGAACTGGATGCAAAAAGCGTAATGCCGGAAAAATGGAAAATGCTGAAGGAGGCCTACACTAAATCAGTCGAGACAGGCTAAAGAAGAAGAAGTCAGTGGACACCGATGTGGACCAATACACCTGTGGCTGCTACTGCTTGCTTGAGCTAATTCGTCACCTTTGTTTACTTTTCTTCAAAAACGGCGACAGAGGCCAGTTGAAAAACTATAGACCCATCACGCTTCTTCGGTTAATTCTGAGTCATATACATGAGCTGTTCCCGAGAGACATTACGAATCATCTCGCGCGCAGGTTTGACGACTTCTAGCCTCCAGATTTCCCGAACAAGCCACATTCATATGCTGCGACCCCTTATACAGAAGACTGAAGAGTATAATCCTACACTATACTTAGTGTTTGTAGACTATGAAAAAGCCTTCGATTCTGTCGAGACCTGGGCCATGCTTAAGTCAGGCCAGATAGACTATCGATTTCCAGGACCGAGTTCGAGTTTGAGTTTGATCCACCTTCAGGACCAAAACTCGAAACCACGACTTCAGCGAAGTATGAGCAAGGGTGAGGTTATATTGCCGAACCCGTTTACAGCTGTGTTGGGGGATGTTCAAAGCTTAATTGAGCTAAAGAGGACTCGGCATCAACATAAACGGCAAGTACTGTCAATCACTCACCTTCGTTTTGCTGATGATATATGGCTGAGACCGTGAAAGATCTAGGCACGAAGCTCGAAAATCTCTGTAGAGTATTACAAGTGGATCTTATAATGGATACGGACAAGACTAAAATTATGTCGAATTCCCATGTAGTACCCCCCCACTCCTGTGAAGGTTTGGGGACTCTGGAACTGAGACAATGGAAGTTGTTGACGAATATGTTTTACCTGTACCCAAGAGTCCAGCTCAGTAAGTCCCAACTTTAAAAAAAAGGTAAATCGAAGAATGCATCTCGGGTGAGCAGTATTGGGGAAGCTACGCAACATATTCTCGGTCCATTTACCCCGGTGTCTTAAGACGAAAGTATTTGCTCCAGTGTCTCAAGACGTACGGAACTGAGACGTAGCCACTTACAATCGGTCTCATGAGAAGGCACAAGGTCACTTAAAGGACAATGGAGAGGGCTGTGCTCAGAGTTTCTCTACGTGATCGCATCAGAAATGATGAGGTCCGTGGAAGAATTAGAGTCACCGACATAGCCTAAAGAATTGCAAACCTTAAGTGGCAGTGGAGAGAACACATCGTTCGCAGGACTGAGGGCCGTCGAGGTCCTCGAGTGGCGGCCGCGTACGAGAAGTCGCGGAGACGCAGCGTTGGTAGGCCCCCCTCAAGGTGGATCGACGACCTGGTGAAGGTTGCGGGAAGCCGCTGGATCCGGGAGGCACAGAATCGATCGGTTTGCAGACCCCAGGTGGAGGTGTTTATTATCTCTGTATTCTATAAGAGTTGTCCTTTCTGCTGATATAGTTTTTATTAAACAAAGTATACATATGATGGAAATTTGCATCCATTTAAACCCAAGGGTTAAGGCTGGCTCGGTTTATTTGTCCGGTAGTGTAAATTCGAAATAATTTTTTTATTGGTGTTTGAAAAACTCCTTTCGCACGACAACTAAATTGACAAGAAGTATTGAAGTACGATGTACAAGGTAACGATTCACTTACATCCCATTTTACAATAAACTAGCTGACCAGGCAACGCGTTGCTGTGGCTCAGTAGTTAAGGCTTTGTCAAACTGCGAGTCCAGCCACGCTCGCTCTTTGACAGAGCCTTAAGTAGATACTGAACCACTGCAACATGCTATGTGCTTTGTTTAAAATTAATGTCGGAACATCCTAGTGGAAAAGACTGAAGCATAAACAAACGGAAACACATCACCATCTACTGGATGCTTACCCAAACTAGATAACCAAATGTTTAACTCACAGCGGCATCTGTAAAAAAATTATGGAATCTATATACTTATACCTTGTGTAAGTGGCGGTGCCCCATTTCTTTTAACAGTAAGTTCAGACCACTGTTATTATTTGTTTACCGATGTTTATTTTTTCCCGGAAAACTTTTTAAAACGATAAAAAAGGGAATTTTCGTTTTTAATTTTTATTAATGTTACGCAATGTATGGCGCGCCGGCATCATTTTTGTTCCGCTCACACCGGTGCACTGACGTTCGATGACCCAAACAGCTGATTCACGTGCTCAATGGGATTCAAGTCAGGGCTGAGCGCTGGCCAGTCCAATGTGGCAATACCGACTTCTTCGAGGTATTCCGTTGTTACACGGGCAGTGTGACAACGAGCGTTATCGTGCATAAGGAGGAAGTCATCACCGATGTATCCCGCATAGGGAACGACATGTTCCAGGAGAATATCGGAAATGTACCGGTCCGAAGTTAGACCGCCTCCTCGTCCCCCGCCAGGCACGAAAACATGCTCGGTTTTACCATCGAAGGAAATGCCGGCCCACATCATACAAGAGCCGCCTCCATAAGCCACTGTTTCAGCGTCACAGCACTGTGCAAATCGCTCCCCAGGCCGCCTGTAGACCCGTCCTCTTCTGTCGCTACCGTGCAAACACATCCTGCTTTCGTCGGAGAACAGGACTTGCCTCCATTGCTCAACCTCCCAATCAAGATGGGTGCGAGCAAACTGAAGGCGTGCTTGTCGGTGAGCTGCCGTGAGTTTCGAGCCTGTGGCAGGCCTTTTTGGAGTCAGATTCGCTTGCTTGAGTCGTCGACGAACTGTCCACTCGCTGGCTGCTACCCCACGAACATCTCGGAGCTCCTGTTGGACGTCGACACCAGTCAAATGCCGATTTCGGAGAGAGGTTGACACGATTGAAGTCAGGATCTTGAAAATTTTTAAATTTAAAGACGACAGTATTTTGTATCGCTTATTAAAAAATATTTCAACCAAAGATGTTTCTTTAGTAGACGACTAGTCGTTCAAGAAAAAAAAAACAAGTGTCGGGAATTAAGACAATTCCAGTGACAGTACTACTGTAAAGGTTCACTTCACAGTACCGAATTTTTGGCAGGCTTTGGCTTTTGGCAAATAATTGATTTTATTTATTTTGATTAGTTTTCTTTAAATTTATATTGATTTTAGAACAATTAATTAGTTATGTGATCTGATAAAATTTTACATCGTCCTTCAATTCAATTATTTATTGCACTTCCATAAGTATACAACGATACGATATTTTTCGATCTTTATGGCCCCGGATTGGGCATGACAATTTGATGAGGGGTATAAACATAGCTTATTACAATATAGGTAGCACATTATTCCTTTCAAAAGAGTACGCGAAAGTGATGAATCTTTTGAAGTTACGATAAATACGATTGTCCAAGATTTATTTAAACCATACTAAAAATAGGATATTAAAAGGTTTTCCTGTAAATTCTACCAGTACTATATTCTGTATTTGTGTAGAAGGTAAAAAGATAAGAAATAAAACCTGCGGCCCAACTCATAGCGATGCGCGATGGCGATTTTCTTTAGTCCATAGTTTTATCGAAGTTTTGTATAAAGGGAATTGTTCAGTTTGTATGGGTGCTTTGGCTTAACATGAACAGCAACCAAACTTATTAAAAATTGTCAGTTTTAATTCTTTGTATCTAATAATATGTAATTCAAGTAATATAATCGTGGGAAAGTCTAGTGATATGCCTCAATAGGCAAACGTTATATTCCAGTAAGAAGTTGCTAATGTTTTGACTTTAATCGTATGTTGGTCTAAAATTATATTATTAGTAATGAAATATAATTGTGCACATTACCAACCACTGTTTTCATCACATTATATATTTTTATACATGCTTGGGGTAGTATACCGAGGTAACAGTATCAACATCAGACGCAGGTTAGGTATCCAAAGCAGTGCCAGGGATCAAAAAAAGAGGCTTCTGTGTCCAAGGGTACAGCCGGGTCCTCATTTCGAGCAATATCGGTATCCATTATAAAAGCAAATCGGGTTCACAGTAAAGAGTCGAAAAAATAACATTCACTTCACTGTACTACACTGTTTACAAAGGCGAAGCTAAATCTTTTTTAAAAGCATCCATTTAGAACGAATGGTACTGCCATAATAAAATAATCGATTTAAAACATAAAAAGTGTGTTTTGTGTGTTTAATAAATAAACGATTTTACAAAAGATGCTGTTCTTTATTGTATTGTACATGTGTTATGGGAATTCATTTAAAAGTCAGATAATAGCTATCGATTTTTTGTTAGCAATTAATGATTTTTCAATGCATATTTTACGTAAAAGTCACACAGAAATTGATGGTTTCACTTTTGTCAATAGTGCTACTTAATTAAAATATATTATTTTGCTGGTTACTTTCCGGCGACGAGGATGTAAAAGATATTTTTCTTACATTTAATTCTACTGAGCAGTAAAAATATTTTTTAGAAAATAACTTGTTCACGAAAAACCGAAATTGAACAATACCCTTTAGTCATTGTTTTGTAATAACACGGAGAGAGTTTAAAGGTTGCCAGATGTAGGACAAGCACCTAGGCTCCATCTCATATCTAACTCGGTATAATGACGGTAAGGGCTAAAAGCTAATTGAAGTTCTTGATAATTGCCTTTCCAAATAATTATAATAATAATATAATTACATTTTAGTTGGGTGCTGCCGTGTTCGACTTCAAAAATGTTAATATTTATTTATTATGATCCTCATGAAACTCAATGGTCACCAACTAATAGCAAATGCTTGACGTCCATTATATCCCCTAAAGTGCTAGTAATAATGGTACAATGTCAAAAATCAACATCACTTCATCGCGCTTTTTTTATTTGATCTTTTGAAACTTTCGTAAATATGCACTTTTTAAAATTAATTATCATTCTTTTTTTTCTTCTAAATTATTGTGTGTAGCTGTCGCAGTCACATTGTATAATCCGCCGTATTACATTACGGCTAGCTGTTATCAAAAACAGGGTCGTTTTGAAATGCGGCGGTTTAATTATTAGCCGGATTGTTATTGCGATACGTTCTTCAATAAGGCGGCCCACGTTTAGCCGCATCGTACTACTACTTAAATTGTAGGGTGACCATACTTACAAAATAAAACAATGTTTAAAATGAAAATAATTTTTATTAATCAGACAATTTAACAGATTTTTTCTTACGATATTCCTTACTAATCAAGAATTACTATCATAGTTACTTTATACTAAATAAAATATTTGGCTTTAGACATTTTTATCCTTAATATTATAAATCACAAGGGACAGCCATTTTAAAATACTTACTACAATTAAACTTTGGTATACGGAAAAAAAAATTAGGTATACGGAACAGAAAAGGTAACATTATATTATTTTTAATAGCGTACAGCATTTTTTTTCGCCCACTGTGGCCACTTTCCTTGTGAATTTTCCATTAAAGTATTAAAATACTGGGGACGCATCTTTGAAACAATGGAATTCAAATTCGCATTCGAAATCGTAAGATTCGCATTCGAATTACCAAATTTACTATTTTTGAAGTTTCATTCGGTGAAATATGTAACGAGTGGTCCTACCCACTCGTTGTTGATTTCTACTAGTAGAATATACGCAACGTAATATAAGTTCCATTTTACATGCGATTTATCGCTGATTTTTTAAAATAAATGAGCTATTACAATGTTACTGCGTACCGGATTTTATTTTTTCTGCGTGTAACGGTTTCTAACATAGAATTTGTTTTTATTGACAAATACTGAATTCGAGTGATTCAAAAATTCTTAAAATTGGGAACAGTAGAAAATAATTTCGCACGTGATTTGTATTCGTGTTCGAATTCAAGATTCATTTCTAATGATTCAAAAATGCGTCTCCTGCTCCATGGGTACTACTCGAATAGTAGGATCTTCTGGATCATTTTTCTTTAAGATCAAATAATCTTCAGCCACATTCATAACATCATATTTTTTACACCAATAATATTGTGTAGGATTCCGCCGAACACCAGATCCAGAATCCACAGCCACTTTAGCAGTTTTGATGTGCGTTATAATCTCTGAAACTCGGTCCTTTGTCCATGGTTTCTTTACTGTTCCACATTGAGAAGAATAAAAATTGTTTAATTGCACCTGAAAATTGTTCTTAAAGTCACTGTTCACCGACATATTTAACACGTTTTCTTTGTTTAATTTTCTCATAACTTCGCAATTTAGCAACACACGTGCTGTATCCAACGCCATTGTTGTTGTTATGTCAGGCAGCGCCACGAGTGTTAAGAGGAAATCGTACAGTCCTTGTTTCTATACAAACGTAGTCCCCTGTTTCCTTCCTGGATAATGGCACTAGTTGCTTTATTTTTTCCAATAAAAACAATGGCTACTATAAGAATGTTCCTATGTTTTCCTTTTTTTATTCAGTTATTTATTAAAAGAGATTTTAAACCTTCAAAAACCTAAAAATTTACCTAATTTTCTGCTGTATTCAAACGTTCAGCAAACAAATTGAAGCAAAAAGCCTTGCTTTAATTTCTAACGCAAAAAGTAATCAAATCGGTCAATCGGTCAAAACAGGGGACTACGAAATGTATATTTTGTGTACATTTCATAGGTATTTTCTGTCCCAGCTGCAGTTGTCCCTATCGCGCTCAGTTCAGTTGTTCGGACACTCAGCGCGACAGCAATACATTTTACAAATACCTATTTTTGAATTCTCTTGACCTTGTTGTTTCCTCTTAAGAATCGGAACTAAAAACTGTCAAAGAGGCGGCCAATCTCTCGCTTTATTACATTATGGCTAGCCGTGTTGAATGACGTATGGCGCCGAATACATTCCGGCGGTTTTTTATTCAGACGCATTCAATACGGCTAATGCGTTGAACCGCCGCATTTCAAAACGGCCCTGTTTTTGATAACAGCTAGCCGTAATGTAATATGGCGGATTATACAATCCGACTGCGACATATCTAAGATGTTACGAATTTAAATTCGAAAAACGAAAAATACATTGGTACATGGTGGTCTCGAACCCCGGACCTCCCGATTGGTAGGCAAGTGCCGAATCGACCTAACAATTAATAACGCAAAACAATTATTTCTATATCTTAAATATTTTTTGTAATTTTATTACATACTTACTAGCTGTTGCCTCCAACTTTGTCAGTGTGCTATTATTTCACGCGTTCTTAAGGGAACTCATTCAAATTCGTGATGAAAAGCAAAGTAGCCTATGTTCCTTATCAGGTATTTAAACTATCTCTATACCCAATTTAAAAAAAATGGTTCAGCGGCTTAGGCGTGAAAGTTTTCAGACAGACGGACAGACGAAGTCACTTTCGCATTATAATATTTATAGGGATTAAATGCGATTTTTTTACTTTTACCTGTCCCGTTGTCTCTAATGAAATACCTATGCAAGCTAAATTTGACCCACTTCGCGGTTTCCGATTGAGCTGAAATTTAGCAAGCGTATGTATACCGCGTGATAATGCAATATTATGATGACATGGAGCTGACCTGATGCTGGAGCTGGAAGGTGGCTATAGGAACTCCGCAATAACACGACACAACCCCATCGAGCTTGGGCTCGTTTTATTCGTATGGCGAGTACTTTAATCCTATATGGTAACCAGGGTCTTTTAGAGCATTAAAATAAAAGCTTATTAAAAAAAATGTTGCGTTTATTTAAAATGTCATTCAGCTGGAAAATTTATTTGTAATGCCTTTCAAACCCATTTACTAATAACAAAAGAATTCCTAAACTATCCCTGGAGTCGACTGCACCAGGATTATTGTAGATTTCAAGTACATATTTATATCGCGAACATTAGATCTGTAGTAGTATCGATCGCTCACTACAAGCGGCGAATCGTTTGTAGTATTTAAAAAAATTATATACATTTTGGCCTAATATTTGGTCAGATGGCAACGGTTACGTGTAACCTTTGATGTCTACGTTCAGTTTTAATGTCAAACAAGTCAGCGAAATATAACACTGCCAAATAGTCTGTCTATATATAATTTAAAAATAACAGGTACTTTTGTTAATATAACAAACACCGCTATCGTTGATACTGATATGTGTATAATCTATCTTGTTCCATCCACGTCGGTAAAGTGGCACCTGTTTTTTTGAATCTAGCAACACATACCCCTTAAGCATTATGTCTGTTCCCCTTGTCACTGGCCGGGCCGAACACTGTTATCATTCAGACTAAAGAGCCAAAAACTTTGCATGAAATCCATTGCCGTTCCGGATAATGTTGTTTTTAGCGTTGTACGATTCGCACAGCAATGTATGTGGCTTGCGTACCCTTTGCGATACGACGCTATCTAAAGTGGGTAACGTGAGCAGCTAGAAGGCACAGGGAACGCCCCAAAATTGTAGCGCTGAACCGAATAAAGTACTTTTGTCTCACTCTCTCGCTATGCCCCTTTGTACATATATTTCTGCGATGAAACTGATGGTAGGAGTACCATTCATCGGACGTTTTCCGAATACTTCCGCAATAATTATTACTTAATATACGCTGTAGGATTTAAGAAGTTGCATTTTTTATACAGAAAGTAATGTTTTATTTTTTTACGCATAGTTACTAGTGTTCACGGTGGTGTTAATTTGAGTGCGAGCGGGCAGCGATGTGGCGCGCCGATTCCTTATCGATTTTCTCCATGCTGCATCAAATTACTATTTGAATTGTGAATGCGGACCGCAAATATTTAAGCAAGATGCACTGCGTGAATATATACCGTAACATAACGTCATTATTCGTGTAGTGTGACTACTGTAACCGGTGCTCGAGTTTGGATTTTATATTTTATACATGAGTTACTTTTTTACATACGTACATTTGTAAGAAAACCTAACTCAGATGTGATTAAACTATGAACAGTATTAAGAGATGATATAGTAATTATATTAAGTAACTTGTCGCTATATGCCGATGGTTGTGTCTCCACTTTTTTGGGAATTGTTCAACACTTGGCTCGTACAATTTTTAAAAGATTATTTGTATCATGAAATTAAAATGGTAGCCATAAGAGGATTAAACGGCTCGTACAATACATTATCGCACCCGTTCGGCAACCATGTAAATCAGCCGCAGCATAATGCACAAAGTTTGCAGCCATCGATGAATATGCCCCAGTCGGCGGTGGCTCAGCATATGAACGCTAACCCAATAAACCTTCAGACTCACAACAATGTATCAATGCAATTTATGCAGCAGCAAAACAATCACAATCCCCTTAAACACGAACAGTCTTCCAGTCGCTTTTCGAATTCAAACTGCATGCCGCCGCCGTCTCACCAACCTCATCATTATAGGCTGCTTTCGCAAGCCAGTAAGTTGGTGATTTAAACGTGAATTAAAAATTTATCATTGGTACTTTTTCATTGCTAAAATGCTTTTAGCGAGACCACGATGCTGGCGTGTTTTATATTGTAAAATTAATGAAATTAATTTTTGACATGTTCTTACAAACCTGTAATGTTTCCTTAGCGCATCACAGTTATCCGCGGGCGTCAACACCACATAGTGAGTTGGATAATCATTTGTGAGTTATATTTTTTCTATTGATAGGAGTTTTAGTAGAATGATCCATATTTTTTGTAGGACCGGTGGATTGTTACCACCCTGCGGGTGCCACCGGGGCGGCATACATGCCTAGCACGGCCGGCGGGGCGCAGCCGGCCGGGCAGCCCGCGCTGCGGGTGCAACAACCGCCCCAGCCGTCGGCGCCGCCGGCACCTCCACAAGATATGTCGAAAAACACTATGGTCAGTATACGTGTATCTTCCTATTAATTTAACCAAATGTTAAATTTTTATAATAGACTTTAAAAATTATAACAAAAATATTTTTACATAAAATAGTTAATTCATCATATCACGCTTTTATATTGAATCTGGTGCCATATTTCAATTTAAAAAATGTGGCGTTGTGTGTATTCTTATATTATTTTTGACTTTTTGGGGTTCTTGAAATCAGTTTTGATTTGTGTAAAAATATTTTTATTCCAATCTTTTTAGTTAATACATGTGTATTAGAATTTGACCCAAGGTAAACATCAGAATAACTAATTATTACCGAACTCCTTACAAAGTATTTGTTTAAAAGTTATACTTTAGGTACAAGAATCAGCTCACCTGAATCCCTTGAAAGAATAGAACTACGCGTCATTAAGTTCCCATTATATTGAAAGAACTATCCCCTAACTCCTCACCTACCTAACATGATATGATGACTACCAGATGCAAATACCTGAATATATTCAGAAAAAGCATGATACATGTTGGACGTGCCTACGAAATTTATGGGTTTCCCCTCGATTTTCCTGGGATCCCATCATCATACTAATATTATGACTTGGTGACAGTGGATCTACGTCAGGAATATACTCTTTCGATAACAAAAATAATTTTGAAAATCGGCCCTTAAATGGGTCCTTGCTGTTTTGTAATTTGTATATTGTAGTTGATTTAAAATTCGTTTGATACCATTTTGTTGTTATGTCTAAGATGATGAGTATAATTTATAAATTAATAGCTTTACTTTACGCAACTTCGCCCGCGTTGCTTTTGTTTTCCCGTGGGAATTTTATATTTACCAGTAGGAAAAATAGATGGATCGAATGATTCGCGCCGTACATTTAACCTTTTTAAACATAAAGGATAAAATAAAAATACAACTGAGACTAGAGGTGAGACATTATGGTGCAATTGGGATGACTGACGAATTCTAATATTCACGTTTCGTCATAAAATATTAAAGTACCGTAGAAAAAAATGCAATCATGTGAAATTAGAATTAAAATCGGATTAGAAATACATTAGATACAAGCATTTTAAGCTGTTAATTTGGAAGCAATTAGACAGAGAGATCCGACATCAACCGTGGCGTCATTGTTGAGTACGGCCATATAAACTCCATGGAAATTGCTGTTTTGCTAGAAAGAGATGGAGAAAAATCTTAAATACTAGAGAATTAATGTTGAAGTCTTTGTTTAATTCTAGAGAATTAAACAAAGACTTCAACAGCAAGGACCTATTTACGGTTGGTTTAGGTTTTTTTACATATCAGTTTTTATTTTAAGATCTTTATCTAGTTCGATTTTTTGATTTAACAAAATTACTTTTTTATCAATTGACGTGTTTGGGTGAGAAAAAGGTAAATTATGTTTCTCGGGACATTTTTTAGTTTCTTTCTTTATGTTCTTGTATCATGAAAGTGGCCACTTTTGGCAATAATTCGGATTATGATTATTCCTATACATTTTATCCCACCAAAATGTTGTGTGACTTGGCCGTTGACTTGTACCCACTAACGTATGAAGAATGTTCAACGGCAAGTCACACAGCATTAACTATAATAATAAAGAAATCGCAGTAAGGAACCATAGACTTGGCACGACTTTGTCTAGATTTCATTACTTTTTAGAGATAAACAAGCAGCTCCTTCGAGACTTGGCTAGTTTTTTTACAGATTGTTTTTGGTGGGATTTCACTTCTTTTTTGTAGAAACGTGAGCTTATTGAATGACAGTCAATTTTTTTATGTACCAATAGTAGAAGGAGGCATTACCATATCTCTAATACAGCTGAGACCAGCTGAGGGTTCTTCATTAGATACTTCAAACCTTCGATTTTTGACATCAAATGAAGCGGCCCACCAAGTTGAATATATTTTGTAAAGGCGGTATGTTGATATCTCTAATAGTTTGGTTGGGCTTTTGTGTTTTCTAATCAGGGTCACCAGGTACCAGATCTTCGATTATCCTAGTTTTTATAGTTTTCCCTTTATGTGGCCATTAAACCCAAACTCTGTACCAAATTTCAGCTGTCTGAGTTTATGGGAACTACTAGTTCTAATTTGATGATCATGAGTGAGTGAGTGAGTGAGTGAGTGTCATAAATGCGAAACTTTGCTTTCGCTTAACTTCGGAACTAAATGACCTACAGACTTGAAATTTTGGATTTTAAGTATGTGATTATAGCTTACTGGATGACGAAAATTTCTGCGTTCTGGTCTTATCCAGAGGTTGTCAAATAGTGGCCTGAAAATGTGGAGAAATGGTTCCAGTAAAGGATGGTACCTGCCGTACCATCCTTCGCGCTCGACTTGGCGGGGGCACTGCTGTGCCCTCAGATCTATGTCTATGCCTGATAGCTCAAAAAATCTGAAATATCTGTAGTGAGTTCTTGACTGATCTATTTTTTATAGAAACGTCTTTAATTTATCATTATTAATAAAAAAAAACGAATGGCGGCGCTAGTAGTAGGTACTGTGGCCCCTTAAGAGTAAATTCAAATTCAAATGTTTTATTGCATACCATAATGTTTACATGGGTTCTTAAGTAGTTACAGTATAGGCACAATTATGGACCCTGATGGGCACAGCAATATAAATGATGAGCTGATGAGAGGGTAGATTTTTTCATAATCTAAACAAAATCTTCTTGTATTTTTACCCTTTCAGTGTGAATTAGGTACAAGTCACGTAGGCTATCTTTAATTAATTTCTTAGTTTTAGTGTTAGTAATTTATTATATCATAAGAATGTATTTATAATGTCTATATGTTATTTATTTAATATAAGTATTTGGTCAAAAAATATTTAATAGGTATTATTTAGTTTATCATTTATGTAAATATATTTAATAGGTATCATTATTAATAATTTATAAATTATTTTATTTTGTTTTGATGTCAATGGTACTAAAAGAATGTCAAATTTTATAAGAAAGCAATTAAATTAAATAAATGTCAATGTTTGTCATAATTTATCATTTAAGTAAATATTTATTTAATAGGTATCATTATTAATAATTTATACATTATTTTACTTTGCTTTGATGTCAATAGTATTAAAAGAATGTCAAATTTTATAAGTGAGCAATTAAATAAAATAAATGGCAATGTTTGTCATAGTTCATCATTTAAGTAGATATTTAGACTATAGTATGCTTTTTCTGTCAACAATTGTTTAAGAGTTCTAAAAAACATTTTATCGTCAGTTTCGTTTTTCAAATTGTGAGGAAGTTTGTTAAATATTTTAATTGCCATAACGTATGGACTCGAGCTATGCATTTTCAATCTTGATGGTGGAAGTATTAAATTATTTGCGTATCTCGAAGGATACCGTCGCTGTACCTCGCCTATTTTTGTAAAAAAATGTTGGTATTTTTTAACAAATTTGCACAGTTCGAATATGTATAGTGAAGTTAAAGTTAAAATATTATATTTCTTAAAGTACGGTTTGCAGCTACACGTAATATCGATGTTGGATAGGATTCGGATACATTTTTTTTGTTTTAGAAAGATATTTTGTACGTTCGTGCTATTCCCCCATAGTATAATGCCGTACGATAGCCACGCGTGGGCATATGCATAGTATGCAGAAAGCGCCGAGTTGAAATCGGTGCTTTTCTTTAGCTCGCGAAGGGCATATGTAAATGATGACAATTTTGAATTTAGTTTGATTAAGTGATCTTTCCAATTTATATATATATATATATATATACTCTTTATTGCATAAAACAAACAGTACAAAACAATAAACACAAAAAAAATTGTGAGCAAGGGTGGACTTATCTCTTAGAGAGATCTCTTCCAGCCAACCTGTGAACGCGTCAGAGAAGAATATTGTGGGTAACACTGAAGCACTTAAGCAATAAAAAGACAAAAATACTACACTCATAGATACTTAATAATCTGAAATATATATGGCATACTCAAATATATATAAATATTATATATATATACATAAATATCCTATTCAACGATGAAGAAGATGATGACTTTTAACTTACACAGAGGTGGAAAGCTTAGACAGATAGAGTTGTCTTAATTGTTTTTTGAAGCAGGTAGCTGATGGACTCCGTTGAATGCCATCCGGTAGCCTGTTCCAAAGTTGGGCGGCACGAAATCCAAATGACCGAAAGGCAAACTTGGTATTCGTTTTAGGGAGATCAAGCACAAGGGAACGACAGAAACGCATAGAGCGCGTGGGAGTAGGACGAACTTGGAAGCGGGAACACAGGTAAGGAGGGGCATAGGGGTCATATAGGATTTTGTAAAGGTGTGTAAGGATGTGCATATTTCTACGGTCGCGAATTGGAAGCCATTTCAAAGCAGATCGGTATTGGGAAATTCTGTCGTATTTTTGAAGTCCGTACACAAACCGTATGGCCAGATTCTGCAGACGCTCGAGTTTATTCAACTGCTCTTCAGTCAAATCCAGATAACAGACGTCGGCATAATCCAGGATGGGGAGTAAGAGAGCTTGCGCAAGCATTATTTTGGTGTGAAATGGGAGAAAGTATTGAAGTCGCTTGAGGGAGTGGAAGGAGAAATGCATACGCTTACTTAAATTGTCAATTTGAGGTTTCCAGGTCATTTCACAATCCATTGTCAGTCCGAGATTCTTAACTCTGTCAGCGTAAGCAATTGCAACCCCATTAAAGATGATTACTATCTATATCTAATCCCAATAATGTCAAAGTATTTACAGATTCTATGTCTATGTCATTATAACGGAAATTTATATTAAGTTGTGTTTTTGATATGGTCTAAATTGCATGATTTTAGTTTTCTTGTAATTAATTTGTAAATTATGGTCTGTCATCCATTCTGAAATTTTGTTAAATATTTGTTTTATATGTTGGTCTAAGTGTAAGTCGTTTTTACATGATGTTATACGTAATACGTAGCGTAATCGTAATAATAACTCATCGCAAGCTTTTTACTCTTATTGTAAACTAAGTGATTATTATTGCTAAAAATCATCATAAATCGTTAATAGTAATTTGAATTGAAAAATCATTAGCAACAGAAATATAATGTTCAAATACTTATCAATATCGATACGTCATAATATCCATAGTACGTCGACTTTAATTTTTTTCAATGTCACAATATGGGGTTTGGCAAAGCACCACATTGAATGTTAATTAGTGTCATGCCTTCAGTGATACTCGCAAGATCAAGACGAATCGATCGACGACGTAAGAATTGGGATGATGACGGAAATTTTTACGTCTCGTCAATAAATATTAAAATACCGTGGAAAAAGATGCAGTCCTATGAAATTAGAATTAAAATCAGCTTAGAAATACATTAGATATAAGCATTTTAAGTTGTTAATTTGAAGGCGATTAGACAGAGAGATCCGACATCAACCGTGACGTCATCGTTGAGTACGGCCATATTAACTCCTTGTAAATTGCCGTTTTGCTAGAAAGAGATGGAGAAAAATCTTTAATACCTTATATCTTGGTTGTTTTTATAGTTATTCGAAAACCGATTTTTTCTTTCTGTTTATGATATGAATGAGCTTCTATTAAAGAAAAAAAAAATTTTTGTCATCTAGCCTATTATCAAAGTCCGCTCAACGCGTTTGGCCTCTAGATTATCACAAAGAAACAAACACAAATATGTTATAGGCTGTTAAACGTAGTCGGGTAAAACGTGAGCTTTTGATTGTAAATGTATAGTTTGGGCTCTTATCTACACTATTATAATATAGAGGAAAGATGTGTATGTATGTATGAAACGAACAAACTCTAAAACTTCTGGACCGATTTCAAAAATTCTTTCACCATTAAGGCCGGTTCCACCAAATTTTACGTTTTACGATTTCGAAAAATAACAGTATAACGCTTGAAACAAACTATTGTGTCGTGTTGTGTTGTGACGCGTCAGAAGCGTATCGGTTTCATACATTTTATTTGGCTAGAAACACATTAGCGCCACGACACAACACACTGTAATAATGTGTTTCTCGCCATATTAAATGTATGCAACAGATACGCTTCTGACGCGTCACAACACACCACGACACAATAGTTTGTTTCTACCTCTCATCAATATAACGAAGCTATATGAATGGTAAAATATGATTGCTTTAATAGAAGCTCATTTTTATAATAAACAGAAAGAAAAAAAACGGTTTTCGAATAATTATAAAAACAACCAAGATATAAGGTACTAAAGATTTTTCTCCATCTCTTTCTAGCAAACAGCAATTTCCATGGAGTTTATATGGCCGTACTCAACAATGACGTCACGGTTTATGTCGGATCTCTCTGTCTAATCGCATCCAAATTAACAGCTTAAAATGCTTGTATCTAATGTATTTCTAATCCGATTTTAATTCTAATTTCACATGATTGCATTTTTTCTACGGTACTTTAATATTTTATGACGAAACGTGAATATTAAAATTCGGTCATCATCCCAATTGCACCATAATGTCTCACCTCTAGTCTCAGTAGTATTTTTATATTGCCCTTTACGTTTAAAAAGGTTACATGTACGGCGCGAATCATATATAATTGATAGTGAAACGATCCATTTTTATGTATTAAGTTGTTACTTTTTACGTAATCGTAAGACGTAAAACTTGGTGCAACCGGCTGTTAGAATGCTACATCCCTGATTTACATAGGCTTCATAATAATTTTTCCTACTGGTAAATATAAAATTCCCACGGGAAAACAAAAGCAACGCAGGCGAAGTTGCGCTTCCATACAGTTTCTATGTATGGAACCGATGCCGTACAGAATCAAATGACCAAATTTACCCTGAAAATCGCAGGAAAGTAAAAAAATTCCCGACTTTGTGGCGCACTATTTTTGTACGGCACTACGTGTCTTCTTATTATTTTTCATGGATCTATCGATGGTAAGAATGCCGTACAAAAATATATGACCAAAATGTACTCCCTCTACTTGTACCTTTGAATCCTCACCTGCACTCAGTTGGACAGCTTACAAGTGACGGCATAGTGCTGAATCTTATTATTTAATGCCCTTCTATCTTTCTAAATAGGTCTCCCGGTGGTTCAAATTACCCATCAATTTTTGCCACAGGCCTGTAGTCTATGAGACATAACAACAAAATGCTATCAAACGAATTTTAAATCAACTACAATATTAACGCTTGTGTGCATATTCTTTTAAATTCGCTTATTATTCCTAGTTGAGAGAGAGCCGTGGCCAGCAGTGGGACGTATAAGGTTGAAATCATGAGCGGCAAATGCTACGGGCCCCTAGGCAGAAAAGATGCCGGTTTACGGAGGCTGGGCACGGAAGTCCAGCATATAATATATCATTTCAATATTTTGTTGCAATGCGATATTTCAAGTGAACACTTTCCCTAAGCCATGTCCCAAAATTTGGCACAGTCCTCAAACAGTGTAACTATGCGCCACTGGTTAATTGGTTATCCCTTGATGCAATAATGGATCATTCAGTTGTAGTTCAAAAATCTATGATGTGGCCAAATTTTGGATTTGTTATTGTTGCTACACTAGCTGTGTTCCATTTAACCATCACCACTTTGCTGGTGCTGACATCTGATGTTAGCCTCGTTATGCGTTTCTTTTAAGAAATGTTGACATTTTTAGCCACGCTAATTGTTACAAATGAAACGATATTAACAGATTTTTCGTGCTGAATTTTGACGTCTCACCTACTTAGTCCAGTAACTTAATATTTCAAATAATATAAATTAAAATCGGCTAAAACTATAAATATCTTTCAATTTAATAATGAAATTCACTGAAAAATCTTTTTGATTAATGAAAAAAAGTGTCCAAATGTCAAATTTGAAAGCTGTCAAAAAATGGTATCGGAGGATCCATCTATGTATTAGCATGGGTATTTGATGTTAACTTTTCGTGGCAAAAATGTTTATGTGGAACATACGAAACCAGCACGAAATGTTAACACCAAAGGCAAATGAAACGCGTTGATGCTAAAAATGTTGAAAATGTTGCAAATCCGTGCTTAACTGGAACGGGCCTACTATTAGTCATTGATATTACAATACAAATTGTCCCATATTTCAAGTGGCAAATGTCTTAAAAGATTCGGTAGGCGGCTATATGCATTTAATAGCTATGGATGATGTTATAATTTTTATGCTTATTTTTCTTTTCTGTATGTATCTTTTTGATTCATTGACGTCATCAATTCAGACTAAAATTAATGTTACTTTTTATTGATTTCAGGGCGGCCATAGTTTCGTGTCTCCTCAGAATCAAACGCCGCAAACACGGCCGCAATACGGCGGTAATTTCCAGTACAGACCAACACAACATGCTACGCGGCCGAACACGCATCCTAGGTAATCAAAGCACACAATTACTATATACACTTGGACATAAGAACGTGCACAAAATAAGCTACGGCACACAACGATCCTAACATTCCGGGAGCGTTGTCATCGTCACTTGACACGTTGACTGTGTTAAGCGAATAAACAAGACATTTGTTTATTTGTTGATGAGAAAGTTCACGTTCACGTTCAAGTAATCCAAAAAATGTGGATATAAGATTATTATGAAATGACTAAAGCAACGGTTTTACGAGCTATACAGCTAAGTAACGCCTTTGATATCGGACCACACCGCCGCCTATGTAGATATGGTACATTCGTTATAGTCGTAATACGTGAAAATGCAAGGATTGTTAAAAAAAGAAAATACGATTATTATGAATCATTTCTTTTTATATATTTACATGTGTTGTACTTTTTTTCTTGACATTTAATTTCTAGATATTTTCAGTTTCCTATTATTATATTTAATTATGTAATAGATAAGTATTCGCATTTGGATAAACAATTTTATGATAAAAGTTCGAGGGAAATATGAGCTTTGCCGTTGTTAAAATTCTACCTTATTTTCTCTCAAATATTGTTTTCAACAAATAATCGGAAATTCCGCCTAAAAAGGTTTTCCATTTCATTGTATAGTGCCTTCCTTAAATATGCGAGTAAATTAAAACAATAAACAACAACAAAGTAAAAGTAACATAATATAAGAATGATTCATAAATTTCGTAAATTAAAGTATGGAATATATTACCCAAAATGTATTTCGTTTTACTCAGCCATTTCACCGAAATAAGCTAAGTAAACGTTTTCAAACAACTATTTAGATTTCCTTTCGTTTTCCATTGAATAAACTTTTATATGTTTTCAAGTATCGCTCCTTCGATTTCGATGGTAAATTATTTATAATAATAACTTTTGCCACGTCTTGAATTACGTTCGGTCTTTGTAAAAAAAAATATCTTTATTTGAGAAAAATATAAATATATAGATCACAATATTGTACCCAAGAATCCCAAAGGCATGGACCAAGAGTCTGTGGAGTTTTAAATAAACTAAAAAAAAATATCTTTATCACTCAAATAATTCTCTTCATGTAATCTAATACAAAAAGAATGCTTCGTTACATGAATTATGAAAAAAATTAAAATAGATTATTAACTAGTCCATTTAATATAATATATTAAATGGACTATACTCTGTCCATTCGTTTAATTTCTTTTTGACAGCTCACAAAAAAAAAAACGGTAATTCATCGGGAATTACTTTTTTTTTCGGAATAATGTACTACAGTAAATGTCGTACTTTATTGGCGGGTAACGCCTACTTAGTGAAGTTACAAAAAATAAAAACCGACTTCAAAAACACTGATAAGCTAAAAATAATATAAGAATAGGTACAGAAAACATCACACTTCTATATTGAAGTCGGTGCCAAACGATCATCTCCTAGAAAGTCTTAAAATTTGTCACCGACTTCAATATAGAAGTGTGATGTTGTCTGCACCTATTCTTTTATTATTTTTAACTTTTCAGTGTTTTTGAAGTCGGTTTTTATTTTTTGTAAAATATTTTTTATTTTCAACTTTTTAGTGAATGAACTCTTTATAGTGAAAGAAACCCTAATATAATAACAGCTCACCTTAGGTGAGCTGGTATTGAATTAGGGTTTCCCTCGATTTTGGTGAGACCACCCCAGGAGTATACTTTATCGAATACAAAAAGAATTTTGCAAATCGGTCAACAATTGGCGGAGTAATTGCGTAACATATACGCAAAACACGTTGGACGCACGTAAAAAGTTAATGGTTTTCCTCGATTTTTATGGAATCCCATTATGACCACCCTTGGAGTATCCTCTATCGAATACAAAAAGAATCATCAAAATCGGTTCATAAACGACGAAGTTATCCGCGAACAAACATAAAAAAAAGAAGCATATATACGGTCGAATTGAGTACCTAACCTCCTTTTTTCGAAGTTGGTTAAAAACAGGTCTTGAAATAAGATAAATCGATCATATGAAAAAAAAAATAATTCGGTCCGACTTAGTGGTGCGTTCTTGCTACATAGTCGTAGTGATATCAAGGCAGATAATAAAGTTATATTATTTATATTTTTTAATGATTTATTATTTATTAATTTTATACTTACATTATAATAAACGAATAATTAATATTTAAACTGAAATTATTGCGATACAATAAATCCATTGAAAGTTCTTCTTAAATAATATCGATTATTATTTCAAATCGAATCGGTAACGTGTGAGGGTGTCACTAAGGCTGCGGTCCGAAAATCAATGGAAAATCAATCTGTGAGCGGGCTAACGTTAGCCGGCATGAAGAGCTGCATGACGTCATCGTTTACGTCATATTGGACTTACGGTGCTAATGCTCTGAAGTGAAAATCACTGTAAGCGAACTGTCAGTCTGACGTTCGATACTTGTGTTTTCAGCTGAAAATGAATGTATTTGTTCTGGATGAGCAACGGAGAAACAATGTTGTGATTATAAATCCACAAAACCAAAGTGCTGAGAAGCAATTGAAAACAAAATGAATTAACCTAACCAAAATTTTAACTCGACATTTGACTTGACAAGTTGATACGCTAAAACCCCGGTCCGTAATCGTAAGCATGCTGACAGCACTGTTAGCACTTTTAGTACGCTTTTTAATTCGGACCGGGTTATAATCGTCAGCACCATGAAGCAAACACAAAGAGGAGGTGCTCTATCGCGTTTTTCGTATGAAATCAAGTAAAGCCGGAAATCGGGGTGCGGGGAGAGGTTGCGCGACGCCACTGTCACCTTGTAGCGAGTAGAATTACTAAAATGCGAGCAATATTGACGTTAACATAAAAGTTCCGCTATACATATATTACTAGGTGGCAGCAGTGCTTACTACAGGACCTCACTAAGGGATTTAATAAAATAAATAATTCGAAAATGAGATAAGCTAGATATAAAATTTTGTGTCATTTATAATACATTTTCCATCGCAATTTTTTCTTTTAATGTATAATTTTCTTGGGTGTGTCGTTAACTACCAAAAATTCTTTAAAAACCTGATGGTTCAGGGATTTTATTTCGATCCTGTAACGAAATATTAAGTTATTTAATAATACAAGAAAAATTAAAATGAAAATCTTATTATCATAACAAATATATCTGTTAGTGATTCGCAATATTTGGAAAAGCACCTTTACGCAGTATTATATCCTTTTTTAGTTTTAACAATATCCTGCTCATCAAAGTGAACTGAGAATAATTTAGTATATTTTATTGGTGTCCAATCGTTGCTATTAAAACGAGGTTTCCCAAAAAATCTACTCGTGCACGGCGACTGCTTTATCGCAAAGTAATAAAGTTGATAATTGCATAGCTTCTAATATCGCTTACGCGCGGTGAATGTTTAGATGAAATGTTCAAAAATGTCACATATGAATTTCAGAACTGTATGTTTAATATTTGTGGCGACACTCATTCAAAATTGTTCGAAAACGGGAAGAAGCGAGCGCCTAAATTTATTTTTTTCCATTTATTTCCGATGGAAATATATAAAACTAAAGTTTTTTGTGAAGACTTCATATAAATAAAAAATATGTTAAAATATACATTCGTAGTAAAAAGATAATTTTATTTGATTGTCAATATAATCTAAAAATAAAAATCGTTTAAAACTGCCTTTTTCACGTGTTTTGTTTTCGCCCTTAATACATCCTACGTTTCGTAATGGTATTTTTACTCGCCACTAGAGGGCCTTTTGTGCTAAATCGGTTCTTTGACAGCAGCGTCCATTTAACGTCGAACATTCTAGAAGCAATATGTCAAGTAATAAATTAATAATGCTTGTTTAATGTGCTTGCGACTGGAAAGATATGTTTTTTTCGTTCACTTTATTTCTATCGTCTGTGTAACTTTTGCACGATATAATACAACATTTGATTTTGTATTTATGTAGTCTAAAACTAAATTTAAGGAAGAGCATAACACGTACTAATGTGACAGATAAAAAAGATCAACTGATGTCAGCGCCTCTGGCGTTAAATAGCTCAAACTAAAAATGCGTGACGTCAGTGTGCCTAGTGCGAGTTTAATCGAGCTCTACTCGATCGTACGCATCGAACGAGTTAACGCGAATTTGTATGGAATTAGAGCAATGAAGCTGTCTCATTCCATAGCAGCTACTAGATGGCGCTGCTCTAATTCCATACAAATTCGCGTTAACGCGTTCGATGCGTGCGATCGAGTAAAGCTCGATAAAACTCGCACTCCGCACACTGGACTCTGTTGATAGGAGCTGGACCTAGTTGCTTATAACATCTCCTTGTTTTTGCTTCATGGTCAGCACAGTGAGCGCTGTTATCTATTTCGGACCGCTGCCTAATTTAGAACTGTATTGAACTGTCAAAAAGAAAATAAACGAGTGGACAGATTATAATTAATAATCTAAATGGTTAGATTATTATAATTATAATTAATAATCTAAATATTGAAAAACTTCTAAAGTATGTGATTATATAAAACACTGAACTGCATTATCATAGGGACCAAAATTCAAGCGCTAGCTGAAGTAAATTGCGAAACTAATGCGATCCACGTTTTACATTTTCAATAATAAGAGTTGCGAAGTCAAGTCAATCAATTATTTTTTTTAGCTTTTATGTTTTTTTATGTAAACCTGGTTTTTATTTTATTTTAAAATATTATTTTCACACTTATTGGTCCTGTCTATGCGTTCTTAATTTAAATTTCAAATACTTAAACGTTATTTACTATAATTAAATAAGTTTCTAATGAGGAACAATTTTTCTGAAAATGACAATACTGTGCACAGCAGGCAGCTTAGTATTAAATATTGTAGTGTAATCAGGAGCAAAGCTTCTCCGAAAATTTCAGCTCTGAAGCTAGTCGCGAAGTGGTCGAAAAATTGATTGCAGGATTTGTCTGGACAGAAAGACAAACAGAGATGAAAGCGAGCAACGTAAAACGTGGTAAAATAGTAAAGTCCCGCGCAAATATCGATTTCTTTTTATCTGTTCTTTTAATTCATGTAACGGAGTATTCTTATTGTCATGTCAGTTCGAAATTTAAATAAAGCTTAAGAGGTTACCTCTTTAGTAATTAAAAGTTAAGGGGTTTAAAGATCGTCCCATTTTCAAATTACATTGCCGGCCACTCGGGCAAGCCGGATAAGAAATTGCTGGCCGGCTTGACCGCTGTCTGACTCAGTAGGTACTGCAAGTACGATTTATCCCAAAGAAGGTTGTATAAGATATGGAGGTTTATCGTAGCTTGCTTGAGAAAAAATATATTCGTTTTTTTTTCTATTCCATAAAATAATATATATCGTGGCATGAAATCTTTTCTTTCTTTCTTTTGGTAAAGAATAAACCGGCGTAAATAAATGCGGTAAAACTTTTCTTTTGTTATAGTTACATTAATAATGTTAACTAGACATGTAAGCTCGCTCATCTTTCAATTTATAACTCGTCAAGCAAGTAATAACATGACTATATACTAATACAAAATAATGCAATGGTTTATGTGAAAAAAGTATTAGAAGAGCCTATTTTGAATTGATATACAGTGGTGGTCATATAATTAAGAATGCTTCTGGCAAAGACAACATTTTGAAATTTCAATGTTCACAACAAAACAAGTATTACTTCTTGAAGAATATTGGTTATACTGTCATTTAATATATTTAAAAGATTAACATAATCGAAAAAGAAATTAGGATATAATTTGTATTTCTACTGTTTAATTCACAGTCTTTTAAATATTGTTCACATAGCAACAGGTGAGAAGGTGAACAAATAACTAGGAGCGAGAGAAAGATTTCATAATAATATTAACAATAATTCGACTATAACTAATAATTAATATAATGATGTAGTATTGTAATGTAATTAATTAAAAACTTCTTTTTTGAAAATAAAGCAGGATACCCGATTTTGCCGCACAATCAAGGTTGATGACCAATAAAGCGGTATTTCTAGTTAAATATACATTATCAAAACATGTTTTTTCAGTGTAATATAAAACTGATAGAAGCTACGGTTTTTTAATATACCTTTTGATTGACTATCAAAATTTAAAATAAAAAGAAGCAGATAAAGTACGGATTAACAAAATATTTGTCAAGTAAGAATCGACTGTCCGATGTGTCGTTTTTTGTTGGTTATCTTAATGTCTTATAATAATCGTCTCTTTATATGAATTTATCTTTTCTTACAATTAAATAATAATTGAATAAGTTGATAATTATAAAATGTTACAAAATATGAAACCTACTTTTTTAAAGTAGGTACTATTTGCGGATGCATATCCGGTTTTTATTTACCTATTTGCAATAATGTGAATACTTCATGAGAAGACAGGCAATGCTCGCTATCTATTGTCTCCGTTTAATGAGTGCATTGTATGTTCAACATGCATATAACGTGATATTTGATAAAATATTGATAAAATTGCAATATTGACTGTGCTATTTTTTCGTAATATTTAAAAATTATTTCATTAGTACACAGAAATGCTATCAGACTAAACATTTTTAAATGATAAGTTTTGCTTAGCGTAATTGAACAAGTTTCTAGGCTATGGGATTTTAATTTCGATTTTTATTATTGTGTCACTAATCGCGGTCAGGTTTTTCCACTAACGTATTGCATCTCTTTACGAACTATAAGGAATGAGGCCTTATCGCGCTATTAACGAACGTTTTAAACAAAACTTAGGCTCGTATTAATGAACGCTTCTCAAAGTTGAGAGCGATCTTAAGCTGCAGTTTTGACGTTTAATGTATGGAACATCTGTCAAAAACAGAATCTCAAGATAGATCTCATACTATAAATGCAATTATTAATACGAGCCTGTCTTTCCGTCCCAATATGTTTTGACATCTGTCAGCTGTCAAGATGTTGTCAAAGTGTATAGGAACGAAGACATTTCTGATTTGGTTGCACCTACGATACCTACTGGTATTATTTTATTAAAGAAACAGTAATAAATTAGTGATAATAATAGGTGAGCGTCGGTGGCTCTGTGGACTCGGCACTTGCCTTCCAGTCGGGGGGTCAGGGTTCGCCGCCATGTACCAATGTGTTTTTCGTTTCGAATTTCATATGTACATTTGTCTGACGCTCCTACGGTAAAGGAAAACATCGTGAGGCAACCTGCATACATCTGCGAAGAAATTCAATGATGTATGTGAAGTCGACCAATCCGCACTGGGCCAGCGTGGTTGACTAAGGCCTAATCACCCAACATAGGGTAGGCTCGAACCCCTCGGTGGGGACCTATATGAGCTGTGATGATAATGATGAATAAATTAAGCTAAGCAAATGGAATAATGAACTTAAATTATAAACCTACTAGCTGTGCCCGCGAAGTACGTTTCGGCGGTAAAAATACTAATATTGCTATTAAAATGGAGGTTGATGGTAGAAGAGTTAAAATTTAGGGTTTATAAGTATATTTTTGATGCCAAATAATAAAATGAAAAAATATAAAAGAAAAGGTATAAAAAATAGATCACCTATTTTCTGATCTACCAAATATACACAAATAATTTTATAAAAATCGATCTAGCCGTTTCGGAGGATTTCGATAACAAACACTGTGTCACGAGATTTTTTTATATATTAGAATACTAAATTAATCAATAGCAAAAAACGTATATTGGTAAGATCTTTTCTAAGAATGAAATTAAAGATTCTAAATTATGAGGACACTTGTAAAACAAATTTCTGGATCTAAAGAAAACTAGAACAAAATGTGTTTTAAATTGTTTCTGCTTCAAAGTTCTACTTCCCGTATAATCCAGTGATCTATATAAAATATCAGTATTCTTATTTCAATAAATTTTATATCAATTAATCCTATTATACCCCATCTAGATTCTATTACTTTCCCGAAAATTCAAATTGTTAAGATTTTAAAAATACTCAAAAGATAGACATTATAATATAAGGCGTGTTCCAGATAAGAATCACCACTTTTCTTCATTTTGCGTTTTATTTAAGAAATGTTAACATTTTTGGCCGCGCTAGTTATTACAAATGAAACGGTAGGAACTGATTTTTCATGCTGAATTTTAACGCCTCTAATAAGTCCAGTAACTCACAATTTCAAATAATACAAATCAGAATCGGCTAAAACTATATTTATTTTTTATAAATCCTCTAAAAACTATTTTTGATTTACGAAAAGTAGGTTTCAAATGTTAAAGCTGTCAAAAATGGCTTTAAAGGACCCATTTAATAGCTTGGATATTTGATGCTTACTTTCGTGGCAAAAATGTTTTAGTTGGACACACCAAACCAGCACGAAAAGTTAGAGGTCTTTTTACACTTTTTGCACGAAGGCCGTCTTACACTTTTTACACGAAGGCCGTCTTACACTTTTTACACGAAAATGACATTTTCTTGCGCTAAATTTAATATTTCAAAAACTATTTTCATACAAATCAATACTAGAGGAAAATAGTTTTATTCTTAATGTTGTCAGTGGTAAGAACAGATTTTCTTTTAATGCTTTAGTTTTTTTGGAATAATTGTTCTTCCTTACCTTGTTTGGAAGAATTAACCTTACTTTCGATTTAATACGCTTAACAGTTCAGCGTATTAAATCGAAAGTAGGCATATAATAAAAATACAAAGAATAGTCATAAAACATTTTTTTTTATTAATCAACAACCTTAAATATTATTGCGGTATTCCGTTACACCCGGTATATTTGTTGAAAGTTGGAAATACATTTTTTTTTGATCGTCCCATTAATTAAAAAAAATATTCGAAGTTTACAGGTTTTTACGAAATATAATGACACTTTAACGTTCATTTTAGAATTGTTAAAACAATTAAAAAGCTGTCAAAATAATCTTCAACCAATCGAACGGTATAATTTTTAAAATAAAACAAATAATTAATAATTTTTTATTACACCTCAAACGTCGGCCGTAATTGCAATAAATGTATGGTAAAAACTCGTGTCAATCAGTCGAGCGCGAGCGCTCATCGAGACAGGACCTATGTCAGTTTGCGCCGCGCGAGGCTGTTTTACGTAATCGTCGTAATTCTTGAAATATAAATAAAAAATTGGATAGCAAGGACCTATACTAGGAACCGCACGAGTTGATCGTTTTCAAGTAGATATTTTTTCGCTATCTTATAAGAAAAATAGAACGTCTTGAAAATCTGACTGGGATGAAATTTCGCAAAAATGTTTGTCTGGTAACACTACTATACAATGGTGTCAATTCTGTTGGCATTTGTTGGAATAGACTAAACTAAATTTAGTTTTAGTGCTGTCAAATCGTGTTTTATGTTCGAAAATTTTAACTAAAAACACAATTTGACAGCACTAAAACTAAAGAACATTGGCCACTTTGGACCTGATGATGTCTAGAAATGAAACTTATTTTAATATCAAGGTGATTTATAGTGTATCGATTCCGCTAACAGCTATACTTAAAAATCATCTACGAAAAAAGATATTTAAGAAAATAGATAAGATGATAAGCGTTTTAAAACTCCTGAACGCATAAATTGCTATTTAGTCTGTGGCTTGGACATACTTTTTTAAAAACGTTCTGTTTCACGTTTATTTGAAAAAAAGTTATTGTTAAAGTTGAAATATTGAGCAAAGCTTAATGTTATTATAAATTATATCAAAACCTTTTTTATTCTTAGCTAAAAATAATTTAACTAATTGAAATAATATTTGAAAATTTTTCTTTCTTTTGTATGAAAACAACAACATTTCACATGCTAGTAACGGAACGTTTTTGACGTATTATCGGTGACATTCAGCGTCAGCCGATCTGTCAAATTGCTGCCTGCTCCTCAGAACAACAACTAAAGTATAGAAACCTTGCTAAAATAGCTATTGAATTCAATATATTTGACTCACTTTGACATTAGGCAGAATTAGTTAGAAAAAGACAGGTATTATTATGTAAGATGTTTCGAAATTTGTAGGTGGTCACTAATTTCTGTTTCTGCTAGTGATGTTCTTCTCATGACTCGACCTAGTTTCAACGTCGATATATTATGAATATTATGAATGAAATATATTATGTATTCATAATACTAAAATGTTTTCATAACGAGAAAAACAACATAAATCATAAAGGGTACATTTTCTTACGAAACTTATCCTGTTAAAAGCTGCTGTGTCCTGTGGTATTGTCAAGTTACGGTCCGCTTTTAGTCTCTTGACTGGCTAGTCAAGAGACTAAAAGCGGACGTTGACATGCTATAGAAAGACAAGTAAAGGGGCTTTTGGGGGATGGATGGGTTTTGGTGCTTATGATGACTAACTTTAAACGTCTGTGACGACAAATTACTCAAGAATAGCTTTGAAAAGTTGATATTCAAAATATTTCAAAATTATTACCTTTTCCTCCTCTCTGAGGATTGAAAAATCTGGCGTACTAAGACAAAAAGGTGTTTCCCGTTGGCTAGATTGGTGGAATTTTTCTATTCAAGAGATTCACAAATTCAATGGGCAGGTAATTAATAATGTTTACGTTAACTTAGAAGTTTAATTTTTCCACATCTTCAAGGGACTCTATACCTGAGTACTTATATGGTTTTGATTTTAACTCGATACTTTCACGCGTTTTCGAGATAATGGATCTTGACAGACAAACGGACATTAAAGTGATCCTATCATGGTTCATTTTTCCTTTTAAGGTACTGAACCCTAAAAATTTGACTTTTAAAATGACGGGTATTTCTCGTTATCTAAATTGTTGGAATTTTTCCATTGCAGAGATTCACAAACTCTATGGGAAGGTAATCGGAGACAGACTGTTTTTATTTGATCGCTCTTAATCTCATATTTAATTTACCCGAAACTGAACCCTCATGCATCTTGAACTTTAGATAAATTCGTGAATGCTAAAACTACTATTTGTGGGCATATAGCTTGGAAATTAAACTAGCAACATTAACATTTAATCATTATTTATTGTTAAGACATTTTTCGATAGACTTATTACGCTTGATGTAGGGCCATGGTTATTTAATTTTAATTTTCCGTAGGCGGCGTTTTGATATTTTATCTTTTTAATTCTTTCAAGTTCCTTCTCTAATATTTTAATTCTTAGAAAATCTCTTCTCCATTGGTTTCCCTTGGCATCTGTGTCAAGGATTCCTAAAATAAATATTTAAGAAATTATTTCATAGTTCTACTACTAAGTACATACAAATTAATCTGATGGAAAATGTCTGGAGTAAATGACACTATGCTTTTTTGGACTCCAATTTCGTCTGCTAATACACTTTATCCATTTGTTTTTTTTCATCGTCTTTAGAAAATCTGTAAAATAAAAATATCGACCAAATTTTACAACACTATGCATGATCAAGATAACCTCTAAGTAATTTTGTAATAATCGCTAAAACATAAAAGTAAAGTTAATATTACGTATTGTTTTTCTACAAAATGATTCAGCGATATTTCATATAAATATTTATATTTACTTATTAGCTCACATTCAAGTAACAATATGGGAAAACTTACCGATTAAAGGTCAATAAATTTTGCCTATTTACCTTTCGCGACGAATGATACTTGCAGTCCCAAACTACACAAGACATTGTGCTACAGAGTGCACAAACACACAGTATTTGTAAATATCTAAAGAATTCTTGCATTCTAATCACTTAAATATTAATAAAATATCACCAAAATATTACTAGTCACGGGACGCACAAACAAAGGTTATACGAACAATTGAAATAGTTCAAACTCGGATGGTCTATCTGAGACAAGGTACTATAGAATTTAGCCATGTTATATTTTAACCAATTATAACCAAATGACAATTCATCTAGTGACCAACTTGTGATATGCCAAAAAGACAAATATTACTCATCTCTTACACTTACACAGTTTTGTGCTGTATGGTAGAAAGAGACAAATAACACACAATGAATTCATATTCCTTCCTTCTATGCTTTAGTTATTGTTCTGAGGTCTGCTCTGTCTTTTTATGTGTTTGCGTTTTGTTGTGATCCTACTTACTATGCGATTATTTCCGTGATATCTGTTTATAGGTTTATAGTGACCCCTTTATTCCTCTGAAATCCGTTATCTTCTTCAAGGTACTTGTCAAGAAAAGTATATCTATATTGGAATACTGATGATTTGGTGGTTGGTCGCCGAACCATAGGCTATTGTGGTGTGCCCATGTTATGGTGTGTTACCTAACGTGGGCTTGATATGAAGAGAATGTCTGTAGGTACTGCAGTTGTATTACTTGATGATGTTGTCTTGAGAGATGATGATGAATAAAGTAACATTTATTACTACCCACTAGATTTTTGTTTTTATTACCTACTCAGGTCTATCAATTTATCTGTGAAACAATAAAATGAGTGGTATTAGTAGTATTTTATGTGTCATTGTTTTTGTGTGAAATTGTTTAACACAAAAAACTAATATTAATTCATTTTTACAAGCTTTTATTTAACTTGCAATGTAAGTAAGTATATGTAGTATATAAGTATGTATGTTCGGGTGAAATCTTGCAACTCAATTTTGAAGCAGATATCTTTAACCGATTGAGCTGAAATTTTGTATACACGTTCAGTTTGGATGACAATGCATGGTTGACTGTGTGACGTCATTCGAAGTCCAAGATGGCGGCATACCCAAGATGGCGGACCAATTATTTTTAATGCACCCCTACAATATGGGTATCACATAAAAGGTCTTGCTAAGAGTAACTCGAAAAATAATGTGACGTCACTATTAATCCAATATGGCGGACTTCTAAAGCTTAAAAATCAATTTTGAAGTAGATATCTTTAACCGATTAAGCTGAAATTTTGTATATACACACGGTTTGGATGAAAATGCATGGTTAACTGCGTGACGTCATTCTAAATACAAGATGGCGGCATACCCAAGATGGCGGACCAATTATTTTAAATGCACTCCTACAATATGGGTATCAAATAAAAGATCTTGCTAAGAATAACTTGAAAAATGAAGTGATGTCACTATTAATCCAATATGGCGTAGTTCTTAAGCTAAAAAATCAATTTTGAACCGATTGAGCTGAAATTCTGTATAGACGTTCCGGCAAACGACCTTGCAACAATGATGCGTTGAATGAGATGAACAGACTGAGAAACGTGTCCAGTGATATCTAAAAAGTAAAAAATAAATTAAATGTAAAAAAACCTTTTTAAAAACAAGCTTTTATTTAAATGCGCTAAAAAGAAAAAATAAACTTTTACACTAAAACTTTTACTTATAACGTCATTTCACATTTGACACAATTTATATGACATAAAAGCTTGTCGGGATATTTACTTTTGTAGATAAACAAGTAAATTAAATAATTCGATGTGATTAATTTTATACATTACCATTTTCAAACTAAGTAAATACGAGTAGGTACTTAAAAGTACTCTCTTAAGTAAGTACATGTAAGTTACTACACACAAATAAATCTCGCGACAAGCTTTTATGTCATATAAATTGTGTCAAATGTGAAATCACGTTATAAGTAAAAGTTTATTTTTTCTTTTTAGCGAATTTAAATAAAAGCTTGTTTTTAAAAAGGTTTTTTTACATTTAATTTTTCACATAAAATACTTTCAATTTATCAATAAATTAATCAAAATACAAGTTATAACCTCAAAATAAATTTCCGTATTACGAAATTCCTAGGCCTCTATTAAGAAAATGTCTTTACAACATAATTTCTTTACCATAGAGGTACTTGTTTTCATACAATTTATCTTTAGACATGATACTTCATTTTTAGGTTTTCCCATGTATGGAAAGTGGCAATTGTTCTTTAGTTTAGTTTCATCGAATAAGTGCCAACAGAATTGCCACCTGAAATGAAAGTGTTTTTGAGTACTACTACTTGAGACTTTTAAGTAGTGTCACCTCTATAAATTAAAATGGCTACCATTGAAAAAAATATTGGATCATATTTATTTTGCCACCCCATCAATATGGGTATCAAATGAAAGGGCTTTGAGAGTAAAATACGACACAGTATGTGACATTACTCTAAATTCAATATGGCCGCCCGCCGTTCTGAAATGGTGGATCACTTCGCTTTTGCAACCTATACAATATGGGTATCAATTCAAAGGTCTTCGAGGGTGAAACACGATACAGCGAGTGAGATTGCTCCAAATTCAACATGGCCGCCGTTCCAAAATGGCGGATCGCTTTTCTTAATGACGTTGGAGGTACCTATAAAATTTAAGGGATTTCCTCGATTTTCATGGGATCCCATAATCAGATCCTGACTTTGGTGACAATGGGACCAGCCCAAAAAGGTATACTCTGTCGAATACGAAAAGAATTTCGAATACACAAAAAAAGACAAAAACATAGGTAAGTACGCATCGAATTGAGAAACTCCTCCTTTTTTGAAGTTGCTTTAAAAGAAAAGAAAAATAAATAAACAAATTACCTTTTACTGTTGAGAAAATACGTCAGAACGCTTTCTGACGAGACACACTAGTTTGCATGCACACCCACCGTCACGACACAAGGCGTCGCGCCACAAGATGACACAATCGTTTGTTCTTAAAGTTTTACACACACAATCACAGAGAAACTTCTTTTAAAAAGAGCTTCTTTCTTAATTCATGATTTCCTATCAATATGTAGATAAGGGGGTATCTAGGTCCGGCTGGTGCGGCCTTAAATTTCGATTATTTCTGGAGTTAATATTGATCCCCTACATTGTGTCACCCGCGTTTCCACTTTTGTTAAGAGGTTTGCGTTGATCACTATGCCCGCGCAGACACTCAAAGACTTCTGAGAAAATAGCTTCTGCATATACGAGGTTAAAATACAGAGCGGACACTACACAAGCCTGTTGCACTCTTATTATCCCTATATTCGTTGTAACTTTACCTTCCTTATCCAAATATTATTACTTATAAAACTTTATTGTACCTAATTACTTCTAAGTAAGTAAAATATTATTAGAGCAGTTACTTAAAGTGTAAATCAACTGAATCTAGATATGAAAAGACATTGACATTGGTAGTAGAACTAGCGATAGTAGGTAACGAGGGAAGAAATAGCAATCATCCCTCTCTGTAAACATCATATTCAATTATCGCTAGTTCATCTGATTAAATTGCCTTTAAGTTTTCATGTCTAACTTCAGATTAGGTTAAAAAGGTTCTTGCTTTTAAGTCTTAATGCGGCAGCATAATTAATTGCTCGTTTCTGGTGTCTCTTAGCGTAATCTACGTACTCCTAAGGTTAATCCTCAATTATTGTCAATTCTTTCTCGGTTTGGGTTCTTTCGAGTGCTTTAATGGTGCTCTTCAATCTTAGGGATCCTCAGCAGTAGGCGATACTTTGTTTTAATGACCTTAAATTAACGTTGACTTTTTTATATTAAGTACTAACCAGCTTTCCGCCCGAAGCTATTTCTGCGTTATTTGGGTGTTCCCTTAGAACTAATTATCAAAACTGAAACACAAGCTTTAGAAAAGTCCCGGTGACATACATAAAGCAGTGTTAGTGGGATACACAAACAAAAATAGTAAAGTAGACTGTTTACCAAGGGAGCAAGGACCGATTCACAAAAGAAACCGACAACTGAGGAGATAGATTCTCGACCCAGACGATATAAAATCAATCCAAGCTGGGAATATCTTATCATTCTTAGACAGTGCCCAGCTAAAGGAGCACACGCAAGGCCTAATAAGTCTTGGAGGCTAGTCACAATCACGGTCTTTGTAGGTCGCAGTGACGTAAATAGCCCTGAAATCACGAATAATAATAATGATAGAGGGAGGAAATAACTATTTTTAAGAGGATTGTGAAGTAATCGTGCGCGGCGCGAGTAGGTATTTTCTAAAATGCTATCTGTTTCACACCGCTCGGCCTCCCGTCTGGCGTTTACACCACAAATACAACACGCGCAAATTCTCACGCACACTACGACAGCAGCGCGCGACTCCTCGGCGCGAGAACTCGAGATCATTATTTTACCGTTTTTAATGTTTTGCGTTGCTTAGGATTCCTGACTGCCTTTCCGCTCGCAACTTTGCCTTCGTTATTTTCGTTTTTCGTGAGGGAATTTTGTTTTCTCGTATGAAAAATTATTTTGTAACCTTATATTATTCAGTGATAATGTAGCATTCTATTAGTCAAATTTTTTTTTAAATCAGCCTAGTAGTTTTTAAAAATAAAAAATATAATAAATAAAAATAGCTTTATTTCTAAAAATCATTTTAACAATAATTACGCCGAGACTTCTCAGTGAGCTAGTTTTTGAGTTTATTCATTAGAAACAAAAATACAAATCTTCTTTCTTTATAATATTTTAGTAGATAAGTTTCGTAAATTATTTGAGTATTCCTTTGAAATTTATAGTGTAGGCACTTACTTGGTATCCCTACCAAGTCCTACTTTATAGGACTGAGCTGTTATTTGTTATGAAAGTACTTATCTATCGTACATTTACCTGTCTAAAGAAAATTACTTTTTGTAAGATGAGTGTTATACTGAATTAAAATGATTTTCATTTGAGATGTGAATCAATAATGGATCCTTTTATAAAAAAAATAAACACTAAACATAAAATGACATTTACAATTGCTTAAACAAGAACAGACCTCTTGTTAACTTAAAAATAAATAACAAAAAATCTATTATTTTAGATAGATAAATTAATACTTTTACATACAAACTAAATAGGAGCAGGGATTTAAAAAATATAAAGTACTTAATAATTATGCATCAAATAAAAAATACCTCTCATTTTTATACACTAATCTTGGGTAGTTATACTAATAGTCTTACAATTCTAATTTTTACCACCTCCGTGGTCTAGCTAGTGGTTGAGGCCACCGGATGTTGATCGGGAGGTCCGTCCGGCGGGGTTCGATTCGTCGGGTTCGTCCGGACTACAAAAACATTGAAAAGTTAGAAATAATATAAGAATAGGTACAGACAACATCACACATCATTATTGAAGACGGTGCCAAATTTTAAGACTTTCTAGGAGACCATCGTTTGGCACCGACTTCAATATAGAAATGTAATGTTGTCTGTACCTATTCTTACACTACTTTTAACTTTTCAGTGTTTTTGAAGTCAGTTTTTATTTTTTGTAAAATATTTTTTTTGTTTAATTTTTTTGTGAAAGAAACCCTAATTAAATTAGGGTATCCCTCGATTTTCATAGGATCCCATCATCAGAACCTGACTTTGGTGACCTAGGGACCACCCTAGGAGTATACTCTACCGAATACAAAAAGAATTTTGGAAATCGGTCCACAATTGGCGGAGTAATCGCGTAACATACACACAAAACGGTTGACACGGTTAGCGCAGAGGTCGAGCGATCGCCTACTGCGCAACAGGTCGCGGGTTCGATTCCCGCACGGGACAGATGTTTTGTATGGCCTACAGAAATTTGTTCCGGTCTAGGCGTATGTGCATGTGATATTCTATGTTTGTAACTGCACCCACGATACAGGAGAAAATCCTAGTGTGGGGCGACGTTTTTATAAAAAAAAAACACGTTGGACGCACCTAAAAATTTAAGGATTTCCCTCCATTTTTATGGGATCCCATCATCAGATCCTAACTTTGGTAACCGTGGGACCACCATTGGAGTATAATCTTGAGAATACAAAAATAATTTTGAAAATCGGTCTGCAATTGGCGGCGTAATCGCGTAACATACACAAAAAAAACATACGCATCGAATTGAGGAACTCCTTTTTTGAAGTCGGTTAAAAAATACCTATTAGTATATGTAATCAGCTGCTTTAAATTTTATAGTTAAAATGAAAAAAAAAACTTCAAAACCGTACGAAGGGTGCCTTCTTCCCATATACAGGGTGTCCCAAAAAATAGTGTCAAGCGAAAGTCCAGAGTTAGAGCACCTCTTGGAGTACCCGAATCACCCCCATGTATGTTCCGCGATTATTCGTAGTTTTCGAGTAATAATTTTTTTTCTGACTTTTTGAAAATTTTGATCCAAAGAACTTAAAAATTTTAAATAAAAAAAAGTAGAACATATTTTAATGTTTTTCTTTTTGCCACTGAATCATCTTTAGTGCTTCTTTTATGTCTAAAATAATCAGCTTCGTTTTAGAGGAATAAAATTCAAATAAAATAATATTTTAGAGGAATAAAATTCAAATAAAATAATATTAAAAATAACGCTACTTGCATAGTCTATTACACGTTTTTAGCTGCTCCAACTTTATACATTGCATAACAAATACCTTTCACAAGAAACAAAATACGAATTTATTTTGAGTTGGTTTCTTTATGGCACATATTTATTATAACAAACAACTACTTACATACTAACATTTTTTTCCTTTTTTGGTTTTGTGAATTTACAGTAAAGTTAACAGGCTACAGGCTGCTAACCCTTAAATAAGGAAATTTGTATTGAAATAAAATCTTTAAAATAAAACACTAAAATCAATAAACGTATTCAAAAAGATATTTACTTTTTCATGTATAAGGTATTTGTGAAGATTAATAGTTCCGACTTGAGTAATAACTTTCACTATTGATCGATATATCGATATTACTTTCTCCTCCCTAGGCAACAATAACTACGATAACATTATGTCACATCACTATCACTACATTGTACCCCTGCCCCCGACCCGTATCGTGCGATAGAGAGAGTTGCAAGAAATGGTCAAAATTGCCTACAATTCCTGTTTGAAATATTGTTTCGGGCGATAACTGTTTTACCCCCCTAAACCTTTATGAAATAAGACGCTTTTGGTCTCATTAGATTCAGTATACCTTAATCAATGTTTGTACGTTTTGCTTTTTTTGTAATTCAGTATAATTTTGTCAAAAAAAGACAAAAATGCTCAAGGTAGTTTTTAAGTCGAAAATATAGATATTTAGATGCTAATAACTTATATTCTGAGCAATATTTCTTTAAAATCAAAACGTTCAAACATAGCTTTTTGTATGAAAATTTACAGCTTCACAATCCTCTTAAGGCGAGATTTTTTTTTGAATCCTGAAGTCCCGAGGTTGACCTACATTACTTTTTATCACCTATGAGAAAATAAGTTGAACTAATAATAATATTACAAGTTTATTTATTTACTTACATTCATTTAGTGACAATCAGACTGACAAGAGAAAGAAAAAAGAAAAACTATAATAAAATGTTAGCTTTGAGCATCCCCTATTGGCGAGGGCGCTACCAGCACCAAGACATGATCGATCGAATGTTTTATTTTTATTTATAATAGTGACTTATTTAGTTATCGAATGCAAAAATATAATTATTATTTAATATTGTAAATATTATAAATACCAGTAACACGGAGGTCACAATCATGTGGAAAAGTAAATATTAATTAGTTAGTTGACATCTATGGCCTTATTCATAAAAATATTTAAGCAATGTTTAAGTTAAGTAATGTTGCTGTCTCTTTGATGTCCTTTCTTTTGTAATGAGATTGAAAGTGACAGCAACATTATTTAACTTAAACATTGCTTAAATATTTTTATGAATAAGGCCACTAGAGTCACAGTAAGTGCATCAGCGTTTGTTCCTTTTTTTATTTTAATTGCTCAATGCCTGATAGACAGTTCCATTGTTATAATAACACGTATTCTTGAATACGTGCATGGATTTTTCAATCAAACCACGTATTATACTTGTTGACATATTTTTTGTCATTTAATTTTGTTTTAATTACACAAACAATAATATTTTTTTTAATATTTAAATAAATATGTAATGGTGAGGACAAGATTATATTAAAAATATATTTCTGGTGATTGGAACTTTTAGTGACAATCTCCAAATCTATTTAGAATGTAGATATTGTCAGTAAAAGTTCAAATCACCAGAAATGGGTTTTTATATTTTAATAACAACAACATGGAAATTGAAATAAAATAGTATGTTTGGCTTATTTCAGTGTATTTTACTTAATTCATGTCACAATTTAAAAAAATATCGTTCAATCTCAATGTACTGACTGACAATCACAATATTTATTTTATGAGCTTTAAACTCAACTCTAGTTCCTGTCCTCTCCATTACATATTTCAATAATTTAATAGTTATTGTCTATGTTATACCTACTTGTTGACATATTTTTTGTCATTTAATTTTGTTTTAATTACACAAACAAATATATTTTTTTAAATATTTAAATAAATATGTAATAAATATATTTTTTGTAGAAATATATTTTTAATATAAAGATTATATTAAAAATATATTTCTGGTGATTGGAACTTTTAGTGACAATCTCCAAATCTATTTAGAATATAGATATTGTCAGTAAAAGTTCAAATCACCAGAAATGGATATTATATATTATAATAACAACAACATGGACATTGAAATAAAATAGTATGTTTGGCTTATTTCAGTGTATTTTATTTAATTCATGTCACAATTTAAAAAATATCGATCAATCTCAATGTACGGACTGACAATCACAATATTTATTTTATGAGCTTTAAACTCAACTCTAGTTCCTGTCCTCTCCATTACATATTTCAATAATTTAATAGTTATTGTCTATGTAATTAAAACATATAAATATAACTACTGTGCTATAGGAGTGCGTTTTGTTTGTTAATATAGGCAACAGCAGCAGTTTGTGCCTAACCCAGCAGCACCTACCGGTGCGGGCACAGTTATGTACCACCCCGTAGTTTTTCAATCAATGGGCATGCAGACATACCAGCAGCCGCGGTCAAGCACTCAAGGAGGGTAAGAATTATCAAGTCTCGTTCTTTATCTGTTTGTGTATCAAGTCGATGTGTAGGTGTACGATTACCTTCGGATCACTGCAAAATAAGAGTGAAAATCTGTCAACGCATGAAACTGCCGTAATCAGAGACGTCAATTAATTTAAATTCTTTTTTACCGCTTGTCTTATACTATAATAAAAGTATGAGATGACACGTCATTTATGTATGTATGATACGTTTAAATTAAGTAAGCGACAGTAAGTGGCCAAACATATAACACACACCGGCACAATTAGCGTAACACAATAAAAAAAAACATAAAACACTGGCCAGTTGTGTTACCTTTTTATTTAGAACTTTAATTTATAAATTTTTCGTCGATTTGTTTCTGTTTCCCGGTAATACAGATTTGTTAGTTCTTCGAGCTCAGGCTGAGGAGAAATTTTAAAGTTTATATTTTCGATAAATTTCGATAAAAGTTTTATTTTATGTCGATTGTAGGCACCTTAGTTAAAATAAACTAGAAAAGCCCGATTAAACACCATCAGCAGGCGTAGCACGGGCTGCCAAGAAATTTGTGATAAGACTCAATGACACGTATCCCATGAGGAGCGTCAAGAAATTTTTATCACGTCAGTCACTAAGGCTGCTTTCCGAAAATCAATAAGAGTCACTATTGGCGCGCTCAAACGTGTCCCGAAATGTTGTGCGCGCTTATGTTAACCGGCATGAAGAGCCACATGACGCCATCGTTAACGTCATACGCCATCCTGAACTTACGGCGCTAATGCTCTGGAGTGAAATCACTCTAAGCGAACTGTCAGTCTGACGTTTGATTTCGGTTCAAAATGACTATCTGTTTTTTTGTTTTCGGTTCAAAATGACTTTTGTTTGTTTTCGGTTCAAAATGACTGTACCTGTTCTGGATGAGCAGCGAGGAAACAATGTTGTAATTAAAATCTACAAAACAAAAATACTGAGAAGCAATCAAAAGCAAAAAGACCTACTCAACCAAATTTTTAACTCGACATTTGGTTTGACAAATTGATATGCTTAAATCCCGGACCGGAATCGTAAGCATGCTGATAGCGCTGTTAGCATTTTTAGTGATCTTTTTAATTTGAACCAGGCGATTATAATCATTAGCACTGTGAGTGCTGTTATCGGACCGCAGCATAAATACTGAGTTTATTAAGACAGATGAGATGCGAAGAAATGGTCTTACCTACAGATCTGTTGCCGCCAGCAGACTGTAGCAATCAATTTCAACTATTCATCGCAGTATTCGGGTACCTTAGTTGAAATAAACTAAAAAAGCCCGATTAAACACCACCAGAGATTAGTCGTACAGATGAAATGCGAAGAAATTGTCTTACCTACAGATCTATTGACGCCAGACTGTAGCAATCAATTTCAATTGTTCATCGCAGTATTGGACGGTACCGGTTAGGTGGTTAGGTGGTGGGTATAACAATGATGCAGTGGCCTGCAAGATCACCGGATATGAATCCTATAGAGCGTGTTTGGGACCTGTTAAAGAGAAGCGTTAAAATACAGAATGCCACCTCCCAAAAACCTGGGAGTATTGCAAAATGCATTGCTTGAGTAGTGGCAGAACTTGTCCCAAGATACAATAGATAACATAATTCGCAGCGTGCCCAGAAGAATGTAAACGTAGAGCACGAGGGAGAAACATACGTTATTTTTTATACGTTAGTTTTTGAATTATTTATTGTTAAAATCTAAGTAACCTTTAGATTTTAACATTGTGTTCCCACAAAATAGAGAAAACGGTGTTTCTTTATTTTGAATATTTTTAATATAATGTAATTAAAAACTTTTTAAAGTCGATGTTAAAATATGTTTAGCAGTTTGTTACTTCATATCTGATTATTATTTGTTTTTTTTTTACTTTCACCTGTCGCGGTGTCTGTAATGAAATCTTGCAAGTTAAATTTGACCCACTTCCCGGTTTCCGATTGAGCTTAAATTTTGCATGAATATGTATATCGCGTGACAATGAAATAATAAAAGCTTGTGTAAAAAAATACTTTTAATTTACTTTTACATATACCTACGTTATTATTTCCATACTCTTGCCTTTTTAATGTTCTGCTAATTGTGCCAGTGTGTGTATTAAACACCACCTGGAGTCTAGGTCCGAGACATGCCGGTGATAAAATCTTCGAACCAATTCCGAATTGCAATATACAACGTGTTCAATTAATTGCGCAAAACCTGAATATGGTTTGTTCAGAATCGAGAGTGGAATCGATTCCGCTGATAAAAAATATGGGTCAGATTTCTTAAATTACATTTTCGAATACGCTGCTTTTTAAATAAACTAAACGCTGACGTCTTTACCTCTTAATGGCAGCGCGTCCATAGTTTCAAATTTGCAAAATATTTATTAATTTACTAGTGGGCCCGGCAGACGTTGTCCTGCCCAATTGCAGCGCCACCTACCGGGTCCAATTGTACTTTTAAACCTTCCCTGTACCTATTCAAACACACACAGAAAATTTGGTAAGAATCTGTCGAGCCGTTTTTGAGTTTTAGCGAGACAAACACACAGCGTTTCTTTTTTATATATAAGAAGAAGAATGTCAGTAAGTACTTAATTCTTCTATAATAAAAATAAGTTTGGGTATTTGAGGTGTTGTCCTAATTAATTAACACCTTGTGTATTTGGTCAATAATACCCTTTTTTACGTGGGGAATGCGTTTACGCACCGGCCATGAATGAGCGACCACAAGCATGCGCAAAGCGCTGAGCTCGCGTGGGTCGCTCGGCCAGGTCAATAATACCCTTTCTTTTAACGTGGGAATGTAATATATTTACGCACCCTCCAAGCCCCCGGGTAGGGGCAAGGGTGTGTAGGACTCCACGGCAGAATGCTGCGCCTTCAATTATAACGCGAACTTCTTGCAATCGCGCCACCCGCATTTACGCATTCCTCGTGGTCGAGCCAAACCACGAATATATGCGACTCCCCAGACCGTACACGTCTCGGGCCTACCGACTAAACAACCCCCCCTCGGACTCTCCTCATGGCTCTGCTACTTTGTTGAGCGGTTCTGCGCCACTCTACACCTCGAAACTGGTTTTTTTTTGTGGTTGTCTTGCACGCGGCCCGACGCTCAATGCGCTGGCCCGCTCAGTGCAGGTAACGGGTTGCCCGACGGCAGATCCCACTGGATCCATCGCCGCGCGGGTGAGCCGAAGCTCGGAGAAGTCCCCAACGGGCGCGAAGCGCCACGGCGAGAAACTTGCCTCAACCTACTTACTACAAGAGGTAGCCGCCGGAATCGGCTTCCAGCGAGAGCCACACCTCTTCTTAACATAAGAAGAGGGGACTTCGCCCTTCCCCGCATGAAGCGGGTGGCCACACGAAATGACCCGCTGGGTTAAGCCCAGCCATCCCTCGCCCCCCACCATGGGGGTCCTCTCGTCAGACTATTAGCCCGCGGCATAGAATCTGCCGGGTTGCCCAGGGTGCACTACGAGGAGGTTGTCTGACATCGCACCCCAGGTCAATAAAACCCTATCAAGCTGAAACCTACCCATGTTAATATAGTCATATTACAGTTATTTCGTTATTAAAAGTTCGAAATTGTAAAATAAATTTTCTATTTTCCCATACATTTTTTTTCACAGGTCCAACTATTTGTATGGGGAATTAGAGTACTTAGCAGATTATACAACGAGTGAAAAAAAGGGAATTTAATTCGTGGGACTAAGTTCCTGTGCGAAGTGGATCCTAAGCGAAGGATTCTAGATTTGAATCACGAGCGGAGCGAGGGGATTCTAAAGTAGAATCCTGAGCGAAACAAGTGATGCAAGGACTGAGTTGAAATAACTTTTTCTCTGAGAAACTCGGAAAAAAGCGTTATAGTCCGAGTGCACTAAGAGTAAATCTGATAAGACATTGCATCGTATGCTTTTAGTATTGCGTCCTCAATACATTATCACAGTGATTTATACGCCAAGAACATTAAAACGACACGACCGACGTGTTAATATTTTACCCACCATGCTTTCTATCACTAGTGAATTTAATCTACTATCAGTAGTACAAAATTTATAAATAATGTTTCAAAACCTTTACAATTTTGAATTAAATTTTTCGTATTTCGAATTTTTAATGACGCCATATTAGCTTTTATATGACTACCAGCTGTTGCCTGTGGCTTCGTCTGCGTCCCCGGGGAACTCATCAAAATTCAGGTTAAAAGTAGCCTATGCCTTTTTCAAGGGCTTTCGCTATCTCTATACCAAATACCATTAAAATTACTTCAGTTGAAAGCTTAACGAACAAACTCACTTTCACATTGATATTAGTTAGGTACCTAGTTAACATGGGTATGTTTCGGCTTGATAGTATAGTTTGACACCTTGTATAGTGATAAAGTACGCTAACGTTATTTCAATACTTCGAGTGATTCTTTTAGCGGGTTACAGTTACTTCCAGACTATTTTGTCGACTACTTGAACCTTTCTGTCAGAATTTCTGTTCATTTATTGGAAATAATATTTTGAGAAATTATTTCACCTTTAAGTAAATAAAAATTTAAACCAAGCTATGTTTGGCTAACGACGGCTATGTTTAGGTTTCCCTCAACATTTTATAAGATTGTTCAAATGTCAATACATTACATAATTAAATTTAATAATGGAAAACTGTAGACACCTTATAGTAGCGTTACGTAAATATCTGGCAGTGTAACATATTATGTAGGTGTAATTAGGTAAATTTTTTGACAACCCTTGTTTATCGTAAGTGCTTCGATAAACGTCGACCAAACGACTCATAAACATGGCTTTTGATGCTGAGTATGAAAATAGTGACACTAGTACCCAAAGTGATAGCATATGTCTCAGGAGTTTCCTAAGCTGGAATTGGCCATTAGTCCTACATTTAGGTTCACGCCACTAGAGGATCCTCTTGCCATGATTACATCAAAATTTAATAATAGGTGGGTAGGTTTCGTTCTTAGTATGGCCAGTATTGTAGAACGATACCTATTGAAATGTAATTTATTTATAGCTGGCAATAATTTCAAAAATTATATTATAACATTATATTCAGAACAAGCATTTAAAATTATTGTAATAAATTTTCTGTAATTATATTATTACATTTTTTACAGATACTATCCATACATGGCAGCGTCGCCGTATCTAAGTTATAGCAATACACCAAGTCACACGTCTTCACCTTGTAAGTGTTTACTTCGACATGTAGCTAACCGTACATTGAGCGTATGATAAAAATCATATTGTGATATTATAATTACCTTCTTGTCCGTTTCATCACTATAAAATAATGTTTACATTTATGTTGGATTAAAAAAAATATTTACTTAAAATGATAACTAATAAATAATGATCATCAAATCTGTTCGAAGTAGTATTTTTAATCTTCTCTGCCCCTCTACATACAGGGCGTCCCAAGACTATGGGACATGAAGGGAAAGTACCTTAAATATCGTAGATAGGATATTTTGCTGAAAGAAGAGTTTATGTTATTTTTAAAAGTTCGTCTGGGAATCGAACCGGTTTAAATGTGTAAAAAAAATCTGCCGTATTTTTATGATACCAATCGAAAGAATGGACAAAAAACAATAAGTCCTCTTAAGTAACATAGTATCTTAAAAGAAAGGCATAACGTTTTATTAATCATTTTAATCAAATTAAAAACATACTTGAAACCGCCGAAGTCAATTGAGTACCTATTTTTTGTCAATAATTAATTAAATGCTCAAAATGTGATCCTTCTTGTCTTATGCAAATCGTCAATCTTTTAACAAGTTCACTGCCTGTTGATTTTCTTATCATATTATAGTGAAATACTCGACATGATATGTCTCAATTCTGTTTGTCTCAGAAAAGTATTTAGAAATACTTCAAATTTTAAGAGACGAGATAAGAAATCTTTCCCTGGCGGAGCAACAAAAGAAGACTGGCGAAATCCGACCTCATATTTTTAGAGACCGTTTACATTTGAAAACCTAAAAAATGAATAAAGTTGAATGTATAGAATTTACTCCAAAAAAAATCGTGGGTTTTGAAGACCGGAGTAAAGAGATATTTGCACTTATTTTTTACTGAAGAACTTACTTTCGTACTTCACTACACAAAAATAACTAAGACTCGACCGTATAGCAGAGATTCCTTTGCTTTCTAGCCACATGAACATTGATGCAATTCATTCATTCATCATTTCACTCTGTTTTCATTTCTTTTGTTTGTGTTTGTGTTCGTTTGTGGTTCGGTTTGTTTCTTGAGTTTTTGTGGTTTATTGGATTTTTCAACGACCTAGCACTTGTTAGGCTATTTTAAATTAACAGTGCATAAACAACTTTATTGCTAAAAATACCAAAAAATGACTGTGCGAAATTGCGGCCAATAAAATGAAGAAATCATATTTCTTTATCAAAACTAATTTTAGAGATATCTAGGTATCTATTTGATCAAAGTGGCACATAAATGTGATCTAAGAAGATATTTTTGATGACAATTATAGGACAATAATGCTCACAATTTACACGACGGCACACACAATGAATTTCTAACCTCACAATATTTAATGCGATATCAACAATGAATAAGTTTTAAACCCCTACTTTTTCAGAGTACTAACAATTAACTTTTTTGTTAGTCTAAAGGTGTTCTATAGATATCACGAAGTTTCATTGGTGAACGCGAGCTTTAAATATAGGTCTGAAAATGTATGGAAGTTTGCCAATCTTCTTTAATTTTCCAACAAGATGGAGCTCTGGCTCATAATAGTCGGAGAGCAGCAGAGTTTCTGGAGGAATGTTTTCCTACTTGGATTGGTACAAATGGACCGATCAGATGGCCGGCAAGATCCCCAGATGTAACTCCGTTAAATTACTTCTTATGGGGATATGTGAAAAAAATTATATACAAAAAGCAATACGACAACGTGGGCGAATTACAAATAGAATTGAGCCATATCATGTCGAATATTCACCAAAATATGATAAGAATATCAACAGGCAGTGAACTTGTTAAAAGATTGACGAATTGCATAAGACAAGAAGGATCACATTTTGAGCATTTAATGAATTAATTTACAAAAAATAGGTGCTCAATTGACTTCGGCGGTTTCAAGTATGTTTTTAAATTGATTAAAATGATTAATAAAACGTTATTCCTTTCTTTTATGATACTATGTTACTTAAGAAGACTTATTATTTTTTGTCCATTCTTTCGATTGGCATCATAAAAATACTGGTGATATTTTTTTCACATTGAGTCGGTTCGATTCCCTGATGAAGCAAGTAATTTTTAGAAAATCTTTGAATGCAGTATTCATAACTTTTAAAAATAACATAAAGTCTTCTCTCAGCAAAATATCCTAACAACGATATTTAAGGTACTTTCCCTTCATGACCCATAGTCTTGGGATGCCCTGTATATTACCTTTGCCAACTGTTATTTCACCACCGCTTAAAAACATTTAAGTAGCTAACATTATATTTCGACGTGCTTATTAGTTAGCTTTCTATAATGCACCTATTATTGTGTGAATGTATACTTGAGTGGCTATCTTTTTATCTGTGGTCCCATTACCTCGCTTTGGATTTTAGTCACACACAACCACCAATCAGATTTGTACAAACTTTAATAACTGTATGGAATTATAGTAGTTTATGAAATAGTCACATAATAGGGGGTCTTAAAACACTAATTTTAATAGTACCACACGAGTGTTTTAAGACCTAATTATGTGCAATTTCATACACTACTTTATCTACACTCATGCAATCAGTGGTTACCTAAATTAAATAATAGACACAAAATTAAAACAAAATCAAACTCATTTATTCTAATAATTATTTGCATTTTGAACAGTGCAATTGTGAAACTAATACAGAAATCTAAAACTACATACATTTATATTATTTATTATTTTAACCAATAACGGCAAAATAATGAATGAAAAATTCAGAGAAATGGCGCCAACACCAACATTCTACCGCGCATGCGCTGTTGCACGCGCCGCCATAGACAATGTACTGGCACAAAAGAAAATTGTGACAAAACCTCCTTGGTCGGGCTTCGTCAATCGAACTGTATTTTATTGGAATTCGAGTTAAATTAAAGTACTGGTTTTGTATGGCGAACCTGTATTATAATGTAATTTGTAAAAGGCCAAGGGCTTTAAGTTATGCCTTTAAAATATTAGTGTTGAGTTCTTAATATTAGAATTAGAACATGAGTGTAGATAAAATACATAATAGTATGAACAAAATCATTAAATTCATTAAGTTTGTTGTTATCGGGCTGTGGCGGATCTTCTATACAGATGCAGCATTTAATTCCCCAGATTTTTTTACGTCAAATAATCAGCCGCTACCCACGCCGAACATTCAACAAGCTAATGCGCCCGGCGGCAGAAGTAACCCCGCCACTTTAGTCGGCCCTCAAGGTACTCCCGCCACTCCCGCGGCACCTGCAACAGCAACACTGTCCCATCCTCAAGGGCCTACTCATATGCATCAAAATATTACGGGTAAGTTCTTTTTGTATAAACCTAATTGTAATACAAATTATGGAAGCACCATGAGAGCTGCTTGATTAAACTAATGGTCCCACGAGATTCTGTTTAAATGAATCAATGGTCGTTAAGCTAAAAAAGGACACTAGAGAGAAACAAGTAATTAAAATTTATCACATAGATAATGTGTTTACATTAAAGCGCAATAAATTTAATTTAACAATGAATATACATAACTACTGAATGTTATTAGTTGCATTTATTCATTATCCTAGTATGTATAGGCTCATTTCTACACATGCAATCAAGTAGAGGTAAATATACAGTGGTGGTCATATAATTCAGAACGTTTCTGGAAAAGACAACATTATGAAATTCAAATGTTCATAACAAAACAAGTATGACTTTTTGAAAAATATTGGTTATACTGTCATTTAATACATTTAAAAGATTAACATAATCGAAAAAAGAAATTACGAAATATTTTAAAGTATTTCTACTGTTTAGTTTACTGGCATTTTAATATTGTTCGCATTGCAACAGGTGAGAAGGTGGACAAATAATTTGGAACGAGAGAAGAACGAAGACTTAATAATAATATTAACAATAATTTAATATTTGGACTAAAACTTATAACTAATATAATGCTGTAGTATAGTAATTAATTAAAAACCTCTTTTGAAAATAAAGTTGTAATTTAATATTTAGTGGCATGCCATTGGCTGTGGATAACTGCATGATAGGGGCACGGAATTGACACTATCAAGTTTTGGCTGGATTAAACTGAAACAGAACTCTACTATTCCAAGAACGAATCATACAGTTCATTAATATTCTACTTGGTACCAAAGATGTTCAATCGGATAGAGCTCTGAACAGTTCGGTAGCCACTCTAATACAGTTACCAGTTGACTGTCGAGGTATCTTTTTACAGATTGTGCTGTGTGCTTCGGGTCATTATCGTGCTGGTATGTCCAAATTACCAGAAGATTGTCACGTGCATTTAGCAACATACATTCTTCGAGTATCTCTTTGTATTGATACTAGTCCATGTTATTACTTTGTATATGTCTAGTAGGTCCCACGCCATAACCAGAAAAGCAACTCCAAATCTTAACGTTTCCACCATGCCATGCTTCACTGTTTTCTTCGTGTATTTAGGATCGAATGCCTTATGTCGGCGTACGTACTGCTTATCGTCAAAGTATTCTCTTTAATCTTGGTTTCGTCGGAAAAAAAGGCATTTTTCCACAGATGCTCTGGCCAATCTTGATACTTCCTTGCAAATGATAGTCAGGCCCCCCCTATCGTGTGATGTCAACATGTGTACCTTCCTTGTTACTCACCCAAACAACTGTGCCTCTACTAGCCGGCTTCGAACGGTACGCGCAGAGATTGCGCTAGGATTATTCTCACCAGGAGCTTCATTTTTATTTCGTTTTGAGCCTTTAAACGGGTCCTTCTTGGTAAGGCGAACTATTGTTAGTCCCGTTCCAGTTAAGCAGGATTTGCAACATTGTTAGCATCAACGCGTTTCATTTGCCTTTGGTGTTAACATTTCGTGCTGGTTTCGTATGTTCTACATAAACATTTTTGCCACGAAAAGTTAACATCAAATACCCATGCTAATAGATGGGTCCTTCGATACCATTTTTTGACAGCTTTCAAATTTGACATTTTGTCAAATTTTTTCATGAATCAAAAAGATTTGCCAGTGGATTTCATTATTAAATTCAAAGATATTTATAGTTTTGGCTGATTTTGATTTATATTATTTGAAATATTAAGTTACTGAACTAAGTAGGTGAGACGTCAAAATTTAGCACAAAAAATCAGTTCATACCGTTTCATTTGTAACAATTAGCCTGGCTAAAAATGTCAACATTTCTTAAAAGAAACGCCTAACGAGGCTAACATCAGATGTCAGCACCAGCAAAGTGGTGATGGTTAAATGGAACACAGCTGTTAAATCCCCTTTGGAGACGTTTTTCTTGCTTTGGGTTTGCGGGGAACATTCGAGGTTATCTGATGTGTATCAAAATGTTTCACACTTGGTACACCATCGTTTTTGACCTATGCAAGTGATTCGCAATTTTTTATACGACCAATTACGAACACGCAGATTTATTGTTATTTCTCTAGCAGTAGAGTTGCAAGATTTATTTTTTCCCATTTTAATCAAAAACAAATTGCAGAAAACGTAAATTCTAATAATAATAAATATGCAATAAACATAGTATTGAGTAACATCGCATTCGATTTTCAATGTGATGGAAATAAAGAACAAAATATCTTTCTTAATTATTTGTCCAGCCAATATTCCGGCAACTTTATGAGTTCCTATGATTTAATAAGTAGACAAATAAGAAGATACATTATTTCGACAAATAATGCAGATCAGTCACAAGAATATTCTACAACACTATCAGAGTATGCTTTGAAACGAACCATACACGGAAATTATGGTGAAAACATAGTATTGGCTTTGTATTATTAAGCGTTCTTTCTTAATTATATGACCACCACTGTATATGTATGCTACTACACTTGCACACACCCTCTCAAACTAACACTTCCTGTACTACAGTTTAAGCGTTAATGTAGAGCATCATAATTCAATTGTGTATCTGTGTGGGTGGTATATTCATTAGCCATCCGCTCTTAAAGTAGACTGAACTAATCGTTGTAACTATGTTACTGGCTATTTCAGACACATTCTGTAGTATCCTGTTCAGGTGGAAATAAGTCGATAAGTGTAGTGCACGTAGTCGAAAAGTTTGAATGCACATTTATATCTTTAGTTATCATTAATATTGTTACGTTGGTATTGATTGTAAAATGTATCTTTTTTATATCTCTACAACTAATAGGGCCAACCTTTATTTATTAACTGAAACTAATTCATTGGTTTTTCCTCAGGTGTTCGTCCTACTGTTCCCCCCACAAAGCGCCCAAGTTATAGATTAGCTATAATAAATCCTTTAACAAGTGAGTATAAATATAACATTTAATAAAACATTGTTAAATATGTATAAAGTATTCTTAAATAATGAGGTCAAAGTGATAACCTTTATGTCTTCTTGAAAACAAATGTTGCGCGATTACAATTGTTAAAACTGATGTACAAATTAAGCTGTACATGATTGTCTGGAAAATATAGTTTTAATATGAGTCAAATATGACATTTGACTATGTATCCGCATTGGAAAAGTCTGGACAAAATCGTAAAACATTGTGTTGTCCGATTTCAATAGTGAAGTTAGTCTATGAGAGAAGTCTCGCCACTTGGGTGCAGAAAAAACACTATACCGACACAGTGTTTATTTTTAATAAAATTGAATTTGAAATATCCGGACATTGTTATTACGTGTACCAAGTGTATGCAAATAATAAATATACCGTTGTAAACATACTTAATATGTGTATAAGCTAAGTTTCCTGTTGTGCTCGAATCACACCTACTGGCTAGTCTGATTTGATTTACGTTTTAAGGTTATTATTGACCTTTGCTAATTAAGGTATATGAGTAGTAGTAGCAACATAATATTGCTTTCTATGTACCTTCCCCGTTCCCTGCCACTTTAATGTGGACCGCCGACAAAAGATGACTTATGAGCTTTAAAACAAATATAAACAATTTTTAATAATATAATATAGAATTTGATTTTGGAATCCAGAATCAAAAATAATTATTAACTTATACTTTTGACCACGGTCCGTTTGTGTGTATGCCTCCACTTAGTTACTGCAAAATATTACAGCATTGTGATAGTTGTTTAGTGTCTTAAGGGCTTTATGTGTTCGCTATCTCACTTTGCAGCATTAAACTAAATAATGAAAACACTATCAACTTTTTATTAATATAAAATATTTTGATGCAAGACGTTGTAGATGTACTTCCTAGTAACGAAATCCCTCCGGTCGACTTCGGCCACTTCCAAAATTGTCCTTATAGTTTTGAGAGTGTTTTCATTAATAGCTGTTTTTGTTTTTATTATAGTTATCAAATTCGTCCACATGATTTAATTTTGTTCTTGTTAACACGAAAAACTCATTTTTTCAGTGAAATATTTAAAGATTTCTAATGCGTCCTAGCCATCAATTAAATTATCACACTAGTGATACTAATAGGAGTACTATTAAATTATTTATTTTTTGTATAATTTCAACGTCGTAAATGAAGCAAAAGCCTCAAACACTACACTAATCCATCTTAATACACGAGTCGATATATTTCTTATTAAAGGGAAGATTGAGGTATATCAATCAGATGGATGATTGGGATCTAATGATAAAACCATGCATAATTGAATTTCTTTTGGTTGTTATCCAGACAATTCATCTATCTTCTATTTATATACACTGACCGACATAATAAACGGGCCACCCCCATCAGGTGTCGGTTTATTTTTTTACAAAGTGATAATCTTTTTATTTGTTGGATGGAAACGAAATTCTTTATATTTTAATATTGTCTTTGAATCTAGCTAGATATGCTAGCTAGTCACAATGTTATCAGTATCATTTCGTCTATAGTACCATTACTCACTATTAAAGCATCGCTTGATGTCAGTATTTTTGTGAATATTTTTGGTAACAACATTTTTCATAATCAAAACGTTACGTTTAGCATTAATTGGTCTACATGTCGTCTGATGGTATCTGATCATACGGCACATAGCTGGTGGAAAACATTACTCTCTGGACTACTCAATAATTACAACATTGTTATAGTCACAAATCTTGGCAATATATTTTAAGACTCAAAGAGATATATTTATTTTCGTAGAAAATCAATTTTAAGGCGACCCAAAAGCACTAATTAACTTATTTTCTTTTTTGAATTTAGAGAAGAAGCGCCGATCACTTTTGTTTGTTGACAAAATGCCTTTTAGAACTAACCAAAACTTTGCTCCTAAACCTATTTAATTGAAGTGACTCATTAAAGCGAATGATCGAACTTAGATTCATTTTGTCACAACACTATTTTAATATAATTTTTATAGTTGTAAAAATACACAGCAAAAGCAAATTAATTATTAATAATATATTAAAAGTTATACTTACATACAAAATATAAAAGCAATATATGTAAATTCATCCTAACTTAAATAATATATTAAACTCCATATTAAACCGTAATGTTTTTTCGACACCCATATAACTTTAATTTCGTCTTCCTCATAATCTACGATACTCTTGATAGAGTGAGGAAATAATAGCAGGCAGGTACTTGGAGCTGTTTTATCTGTTAATGACACTCACGCCAGGAATGTTTCGAAAGGTTATGAGAATCAAATGTCCATACGAAGCGTGTATGGGATACTCGAACAGGTACTCAATTTAGTAACTATTTAATTATGGAATAAAGTTTAATACGTGCTGTCTCTGTTTTGTGCTAATGGGTCTAGCCAATGTCAGTTAATCTGTTGATTGCAAAACATGGAATTACAATGTATGGAAATGATGTCAGTCACCTGTACTTGGGTGAAGAAAGTGTTAAGTACTGAATATGTTCGTTACATTAAAAGAAATCTAAGGATAACATGGGAATTACGTGGTCACGTGGTATTACTTAGTCATTCCGATACGATGCCATTTTATTTCATTTTAATGAAACGAACATGTTATAACGTGATTTTAAATAGGCTCTTCGCGGCTACGTGCAAGTGAACTGGGTCCCCAGAACTGGAACATCATTACTACAAAAATGTGGCAACATTATTTCAGAGATATGCTCATGTTGATATTCATCGCTGAATTGAAAATTAGACTTAGCGATTATCATAATGGCAATTTTATATTTTTATTGATTCTTAATATCTTAATCATACCATGACACGTATATAAGGGCTTTGGTCTTATAACAAACAAAGTTTATCAACACATTAGTAAAATACCACACTTTGTTACAGAGCAAGATATATTTTCGGAAATTGTTAATAGTAATGATAATAATCAATATATGGGCGGTGATTCCAGCGGAAGGCAAACGCCACAGCAAGTAAGTTTGAAATGATGTATAACGCAAAAGTTTGCGAAAGAATAATATGCTGTTCAATAAGCAGTCCAAAATTATGCATAGATTTATCCTATAAATTAAATGGCCATTATTGTTTTTTTATTATTTATTTGTTTATGTTTGGACTACCAGGAACAGCAACAACAACCAACACATAGTGTTGCTGAAGAATTTGCCAGAAAAGTGAACGAAGTTGTGAATCAACCGACATCGAATGAAAGTGCTGCCAAATCAAAATGTATTGATGTGCCTATACATTCTTCCATACCAAACATGCAACCTCAGATAAATACAATAACCTCTATAAATAATAGTAACATAGGAAAGTCTGAAATAGTACCTAATAACGAAACAAAGAATTTAGGACCTGATATTGCTGTAGCTGCTGTTGAAACGCCCGTAGTATCAGCAATATCAGATAGTCCGGTTATAGTGCCTAAAATGCCTAAACAGCAAAAGAATAGTGAGCAGAGTACTCAGTCTTTTATTTTAGATACTAATAAAATATCAACAAGCAAGCAAAACAAACACAAAAACAAACCATTTGTGCCTCATGTTGAAGAAATAGAGAAATCTACAGATAGTATATTAAGACTACAAGAAAGTGGGACTCCATTGATAACTCAAGTGTCAACATGTCCCGTAACAGCGCTGCCGCTCGCTTCCATGACTATTTCTACTCCGACCATGTCTGCAGCGCCCAAAATTATAAGCTCGCTTATTACACCACATTTTATTAACTCTATGCCTGCACCTCAACCTCAGAGGATCAGGGAGCACAGGAGTCGTTTACGGCTAGAAGATAAAGAAAAAAGCAAGGAAAAAGATACTGTAGCAGAAAAGGAGGTCTTTGGGAACAAGGCAAACGGACCTACACATCCTGCGGGTAAGTACATTTTTGGTTATTAGATAATTTTATAATATGTTATTAGAATAGAAAGAATACCTCCTATTCTCAGAATATCAAAAGAAACAATTACTCTGATTTAAGAGCACCCTTGCTCTCCTGTGCTGCACCCGGTGGAGCAGTCGCTATGCATTTAGGCCTTTCTTTTGATTTCCCAGTACGACTCGTACCGCAGCACCGTGTACCAAGCTGTAGATCTAGCTGGACAATATTGTTCGACACTTGAAATGAGTTCTAAACAATATTTTAGATATGTATCATTTTATAAATTGATAGAAAACAAGCTGTAATTCTGTAAAATTAACGAACCAGTTACAGAAATGTGTAAGTTGAACTTTCGTTGCATACTTCTTTTTTATTTGTATAAAGTTTGTTATTTGCTAAAATTCAAATGTTATAATTATGAATTTTTTTTCGTTATTTATGTAATTTCAAAGGGAATAAACCAGTAAATTAAATTTTAAACGTACAGCCTGAATATAATAAGCCAATGCTCCATTACATATCAGAGACTGCTGAGGGTTAGAAGCAAACATCGACATCTTTATTTCTTTACTCATTAGGATTGCTGCATCTCAATTTCATGATAATCGTATAGATTCTCGTATTTCAGCAGTTCGGTTGCTGCGAATTCCTCATCTAATTCAATTTTTGGACGACCAGGAGACGCATTTTTGTAACAGTAGAATCCAAATTGTCATTCGACATCTATTCGAATCGAATATTAATTTCCAAATTCATTACTTTAGAATTATCATTCCGTGAATTCTGCAACGAGTGACTGTACCCACTTGTTTTTGATTTCTACTAGTAGAATATACGCACGAGTGACGTTGACAGTGAAATATTTACTGAGTGTCTAGTGCGTGTTTTATTGAGTTTTACTCGAATCTCACGCATTGAACGCGAAACGTGAATTTGTGTGGAATTGAGGCAGCGCCATCTAGTAGCTATATGGAATGAGGCAGTGTCATCTAGTAGGTACTAGATGGCGTGATTTCATCCCATACAAATTCTCGTTTACGCGTTCGATGCGGGTGATCGAGTGAGTCAGTTGTTTATGTTTGTGCAATTATTGCGTACCGGTTTTTATTTCTTTTTTGCGTGAAAGGAAATCTAATACAGACTTTATCTTTGTTGGCAAAACTGAATTCGAGTTATTCACAATCTTGAAAATTGGGAACAGTAGAAAACAATTTCTCACGTTATTTGTATTCGTGTTCGCATTCAAAATTAATTTCTAATTATTCAAAAATGCGTCTCCTGGAGCAGCAGGATTTGTCACGCTATCTACAGATGATGATAAGGCTGCAAAAAACTAGAAGGAAAACTCATTGTCTTTATTCATTTAACCAATTAATATTAAAAAGTACCTTTTCTTCCAACTATGCTTTAATTTCATCATTTTCTCGGACTAAGTAATTTTGTGCTCGGTGCAATAATCTACTATTATAAAACGACACTTTTCGAATTTACTCGCTTATAGGTATTTGGTTTTAAAACATCGTTTCAAACGCTTTACAGTATTCGTGGTTAGTGCCAAATGCCCCTTAAGATGCAGGCATTTACAAATTGATTGTGAATGTGACCTCTCTTATATATAGGTATAAATAGGTCAAACAAAGAGAAGCGTTGCTACACGAATTAAAGAACATATAGCTGACGTTAAACATAGACGCGAAACAAAATCTGCAGTTTGTGAACACGCTCTTTACGGACCCAACCATTATTTAATATTTGATAATCCACAGATTCTCGCCAAAGAACACCGATTTATCCCAATGAACACAGATTCATCTCAATGATGCTATGCGAGGCTATTGAGATTAAAAAACACCCGAATTTCAATAGATATAATGGTTGGAGTATTCCAACTGCTTGGGACCATATCATGAAAATAATGAAATCCCAAGCCCGTCCACAGACTGCTAAAACAATAGATACCGTGAGCTCTGTTTGCGTGAAACGGGCCACAAATATATTCTATTCTTTGCTCGGTGGCGCTGTCCTTAAGGATTCCGCCAACTTCAAGTATTCTGCTTATATTTTTGTTGTCACGATATTAAACTCTGCCTTTGCTTCATCGTGAATTCACAATGTGTAAGTTATTTATTATATAAAAGTAACATAAAGTTGAACTGAATACGAGATGGTAGAATTATCTGTAAACATACAAACAGAACACAATTGCTTAAATAGCGCTCCACATTCACGCGAGATTCTCGGCGAGAGTCTCGGCAAGAATCTCCTCGAGAACCTCGGCGAGAACTTCTTGGGTACCTACACACCTAATATTTTTACATTATTACCACTGTAAGATGTTATTTTGACTAAGCAAGGTGACATTTTGTTGGATACATTTAATGACTTAAATAACTTATAAGACATGATATTAGCGTCACTACCAGTATCCAAAATACATTTGACATGAGCATTATTAATTATTAAATTAATATTCCAATCTGTACTAGTTGAACAATTTGATTTTAAATGTCCGATAAATAGATGTTCATCATTACCTTCATACTGTGATTCATCACTGAACTGCACAAAATGGATATTTTTTGACTTAGGCGCTTAACACATTGCCGCCGCATCCCGCTGCGGTGTACGGAGGGACGAAATCCGCATGCGGCTGCGGGGACACGGAACCGTGCCACCGTACGGTTTGCTCCGTATCTCCGTCCGGAGCTGCGATGCACGACGCATCGCATCACCGCATTATCTATATCGAGATCTATGTATTACGCGTATGCACGTCCTTTACGCAAAAATCCGAACGATACTGCGGCACAGTGTGGCATACCCCGCGGACCGCACCGCATCACCGTCCGGGAGTGCGGTGCTGTCGCGCGCGCCGCGCAACCGCACGGACATGCGGTGTGAGAGTGTGTTACCCTGCGGTTTTTGTATACAAATTAATTTTCTTCAGTCAAAATTAAAAACCGCAGCACCGCACACCGGAGCGGTGCCCGGTGCAATGTGTTATGCGCCTTACACAATGCTTCATAATGACCAATTTCACCACATTTTCGACATTTAGCATTAGCAGCTGGACATTTATAGCGATGAATCTGCCCACAGCGTCCACAACCATTTCTTGACTGCGACTTTGACCTTGACTTTGACATAATATTTGATCCATGACCATGACTTTGATGACTTTGCTTAGTGTAATAAACATTAGTACTGCCTTTTAATTCAGACGCCTGAGTCAGTGATTGCACAAGAGTTTTTGATATAGAACTTGCCTTTTCTAATGAGAGATCATCTTCAAGTAATAATTTTTCTCTAACAAACTGGTATTTTTCATGCAAGTTGCATATGTAAATATCTTTTACTAGTCAATCTCTTAAGCTTCCAAAATCACACGACTCGCTTTTATTGATTAAATCTGTCAAGAAATCATTTAAGCTTTCTTTTTCACTTTGCTTTCGTGTAAAAAATTTGTAACTTTCGTAGGTTATATTTGTTTTTGGCACGAAATAATTTTCAAATTTTTATATCAGCACATCATATTTTACTGTATCCACGTCTAGCTTGAATGTATTAAATATTTCCAGCAACCTTTCACAAATGAAATGAAGGAAAACGGCTACTTTTCGTTCATCGGATTCGTCATTTATGCCACTTGCTCGCATATTTTAAATGTTTGCAGCCATTTCTTCCAATTTACTGCTAGATTACCTTCTAACAACATTGGAGCCAAATTACTAGACAAATTTATACGCCTTGATTCTGATGCCGGTTTGGATCGGTACTCATTTTTCCGAATAAAAGTACAAAACGTACTTTTATTGAACACGAATTTTACAGACACTTTCTTTTTTGACTTCAATTAGGCACTTCTGACACCATGTTTTATTAGTCAAAGACTTATATTTTATAATTAGTTTTATTTGTGAGACGAATGTGATACGACAATTTACAAGATGAAAAGTGACAGCGGATGACAATTATTTTAGCGGGAAATAAGGCTACGTTCCGTTCCACTACTAATCCATATAACTACTATATTTTCTATCTATTTCAAATTGAGTCACAAGATAATGGAGTCAGAATTGCATAATGTTTAAAATATTATTTAATTTCTGCTTCCAATACCAGCAACTCCTGCATTTATATATTTTTGATTTGCTGAAAAAGAATTGGTGAGATGAGCATAATCGTGACCCGATTATGCTCATCTCACCAATTCGTTTAAATTAAATATAAGCAGAAATGATAGTATTTTTCACTGTGAATATGGGATATTGGAATGTAAATGATCTTATTAATTACTAGTGCTCGCGACTTCATCCGCGTGGAATAATAACTCTTGGCAAAAAGTAGCCTCTGTTATACCTTATATAATTAGCTAATTATTAGTGAAAGTCCCGTCAAAATCGGTCCAGCCGATCCGGAGATTAGCGGGAACAAACAGACAGACAGACAAAAAAATTTTTAATTGTGTTTTTGTTATTGGTACCCGATATACATTCATACCCATTTAGTAAAAATTTGTTATTTTGACATTACAAACAGACACTTCAATTTTATTTATTTCTATAGATGTGTTTTTGTTATTGGTACCTGATATACATTCATACCCATTTAGTAAAAATTTGTTATTTTGACATTACAAACAGACACTTCAATTTTATTTATTTGTATAGATGTTTTGATTTTGATCATACTAAGTATATGTCATCATTTTTTTTGCCATCTACTATATTTTTAGAGGTAAGAGTTTTTAAAATACTATATTTTGATTCCAAAAGAGTTGGCAACCCTAGTAGTAACTGCCGCGAAAAGCTTATTGCTATGCGCATTTGCATATTATAACTACGCATCGTGGTTCTTTAAACTAATTTTATAATCTTTTAAATTTGTTTTCCATAAAATAGGTTCCGCTTGAAAATATTCCAGGAATGTCAATTCAAGTTCCCAAGTAATATTTATCTTAATATTTTTGAAGCATTATTTTGTTGCCTCTTCTAAATCAAAATTGGCCGAAATGTAATGAACTAAATTTGAGTGTCTTTCACTTGTGGGGTGTTTCAACCATTCTTAGCAGAATTCCTTTATCGGCATGGACCCTTGGTTTTTTTAAAATCAATAGACTTCATCGGTTCCAGCTTCAAACCTATTTGAAGAAAAGGTAAATAAATGAAGCTTTTATGTAATAGTTTCACTCCGGGTACAAGAGAATACATGTTTAAATGTATTATTTATTTATCAAAAGATATTTATAACATTAAATAATTATAACATTAAATCTCAACTTACCACCCTCTTCAGTATCCCTATCATAACTAAAAGTATGATAATACTATTTTGCTTCGCTCTGACATGGTAAATAATAAAGTGCGAAAACGTGATTGATTTCTCTGTCAGTGACATTCTTACTACAAGCTTCAACATGATTAAAAACTTTTTAGAGTGTATTTGCACAGAGGTAATGCAGCCCCCTTGAATGGCTACCGAAGCATGATATGATAAAACGCTATATTGATATGGTTTTGGATATTGGTTTTTGCGTATTGTTAATATATCAATATCGATAAAATTTCAAGGGATGGCTCCCTTGAAATTGTACTGTACTGTACCCAACATATTTTCACAGTTCATATCGTTGTATCATATAGTGTTTTGGTGTTCATGCTACGGAGGCTGGAATCGTAGTCTCCGGGGTGTTAGCTATCGATATAGTAGGTAAAGGCGATGGGAAATGGAGTTGACTCTTTTTGTCCAGCTAGATTGGGCTTTTGGGTACTGCACTGACAAAGTTACACTTCATTAAAATAAATAAAAAGTAAAACGATATGAACGGAGACCATGCAACCAACTCGACATGTGTTAAGAATATAACATTTAATGAAACATCGCATAAGACTATTAAATTTAAATTTATTTAATTAATTTTAAGCACAAACTGAGAAATCTGAATGAAATATTGACAGAAGCTTTAAATAATAAATTAATTGATATTATTGAAAACCGTGACCGTATGTGACCGTTGTTTGTCCTTACTTTTGTCTATAAACCATTTAACCTAGGCTTGCCCTATTGTACTATCATAAGACTCAAGCCAATGCCTTCATGTTCCTGTTATGTTCGCTGGACTAGCCCCGGTTGCTAAGAGCAGTTGTTTTTGTATAAACCTATTATAATCGAGCTAAATAAAAATAACCCAAATCTTGCAGTACTTTTTGCATAAGCCAAATCGACACGTAACGACAGCATAAAACTAGAATATTTTAATGAACTTAAATGTAGTACCTTAAAATTCGAATACATCTTTGCAATTCGATATGTTAATCGCCTGGTATTTATTGAATATTTGTGTAATCGATTTATCTGTATTTGCTCTGTGGCAATAGAATGATATTAGGGTTTTCCCTTATTCTTCTGACATAAAGATTAACGTAATTATTTTTCACCTCACTAGCTCAGTAAGGTTTTCATTATTCTTCGAAATATGCGTGGAATAGGCTAGATATTGATAGAAAAGTGATTTCAAATTCGAAGGTTTGAATATGGACCGGGCTTAAATGGTCTAAGGGACCGGGTATATGAATTCAAACTTTGTAGTTACTAACTTTTTCTTTTAAAAAAGAATCTATATGCTGATAATGATTACATGAAAAATTCGTAACGTCGCAATGTTCGAATTTCAAATTTATGTAATTTTAGTTGCGTCATAATTTTATTAGTAATAATTTCCTCACTGAGATGAGATGAAAAGTTGTGTTGCGCTCAGTTGCAATAGTACATTACTGCAGAGGCAGGGAAGTCAGGGATTGCCGGACGACTAAGGCGTATTGTCAAGGCCGAGAATCAGCGAGGCCTTGACAATAATTACGAGCCCGACAATCCCATTCCCGTCGAGGTATGTATAGTGCTTTTCTCAATAATTGTGAGGAAATAATGAAATACACAAATTAGTATAATATGAATAAAAGAACGAATAAAGCCATTATTTATTAGTAATAGTAGCCTAGCTTATACTATCTAGCTAGTTATACTAATATTTTTAAAATTTTCAATTAGTGCAAAGGACGCAAGGCCATACAGCCTAGTCATATTTTACGTTAAAAATGTAATACTGTAGATTATGCCTTTTTTCTCTCGCAACGAAAATTGTTGTCATATTCATACTATACAAGTTTATTTTATAGTTATAACAAAAATTTTGTGTGCTTGTTCAGACAAGCAAACTGAACAACTTTCACTATGGGACCAACTTCGATATCGCAAAAAAAATCTGCTGTTCCATACAAATGTTCAACATTCACTGAACCTAAATGTATGGAACAGCTGATTTTTTTTTGCGATTTCAAAGTTGGTGCCATAGTGAAAGTTCTTCAGATTGCTTGTCTGAACAATCACACAAAATTTTTGTCAATTAAAAAATAACCTTGTATACATGAATTAAAAAACATTTTAACAACGGCCGGAAATGAATTTTCAAACTTATTTTTCTGGCCTAGGCCGGTAAAGTAATGCATGAGCCAATAAAAGGCCAAGAAACTACAATAATGCCTACATTACATGCATAAGAAATAACTATTTAAATCGATGCTAAACATTGTCTTCTTAATAATCCAAAACGTCAAACGATCACAAAATTCCGTACAAAATATTAATGTGTTACTGAAATAAGTATTGTTTTTCTAGCAACTCAGATTCTATGAGCCTTGAGTGTGCTTGTCGAGTGACTGGAATTCTTTTTTATAAGTAAGTAGGTACATAATGTTTTAAAAAAATACAAAATTGCACATGCGGCGGGCACTGTCTAAATACTTTAATTTTCACGTCATATTATTATACAGTAATAACCTCATGTTTGGATATTATTCAAGATATAAGTACCTCAGAAAATGAGAAATGTTTAAGTGTGTGACAGTTTGGCTTAATGTAATGGCCGATATACACGTTGTTTGTGCCCTACTGTTATTCATAGTGGGTAGCTGCAAGTGAGGGGTGAAGGCGGGAGAACGGGAGGGGCGACTCGCAAAAAAAATAGAACGCGTTCCTATTCGCTAAACACTTAACACTAAACAGAAGCTGTCCGAACGTGTTTTTTACTAAACACTAAACAAGCCACTCGCACTAAACACTAAACAAATGTGTACCGGCCATTACAAGCTATAACTAACGTTTAATGGAAAGCATCACAGAGTATGCAAGTCACAGACGTATAAAGAGGAGCAGACTTAACGTATCGTTCAAAAAGTGTGGCAACTTTACCACATGTAAACATTACTCACACACAAACAATATTACGAGGGTATTCTGACAGAACCAAATAAGTGCAGAATATGTCATAATAAGAAAAGAGCATTGTAAGCTTTGAGTGATCATAGTAGCGGCGAAGCCAAATTTCAACACGATAATCAGTACTGTAGTCAGATTATTTATCTAAAAAGTTTCCGATATGCTATTGTATTAACAATTGGAACTAAATGATTTATTTATTGTCATCAAAAGTGAAGAAAAAAAGGAAAGTTTGCGTCGTGGTAATGCACTTATTTATATCGTTTTACCTGAAATTCGTAAATAAGCTGCAAATCCCTTATAACACAACGTAATAATGCCTTCTATATTTATAAAGGATCATTGTACCGAAGTCAATTATTTTATGTTAAAGTAATTGAAATAACCTACTTTTTAAAACGACAAAATACAAAATTGTTCATAGTTATCCGTTTTTACCTGTAATTAAGTATTTTGGAATTACTGTATTTATTAAAAACAATAAATGTACTTTTATTATATTATTATGCTTTGATTAGTCTGAATTGCTTCATCGTGTAGATACTGTAGCGTTTGCCTACTACTTGGCCTTTTTGGACATCAAAAGAATGGTATCACTTCACTATATTATCACATGGTAATTATAATTGAATGATATCAAGAGAAAGCAATCAACAGAAAATCACATATCTTCCTCACAAGACAGCATACCCTTCTTTTTAACATCTTCAGGAAAACTAATCACAGTCTTCAAGCTTTTATACCAAAGCTCCATTACTTCTGGTATTATGTTCTTTTTAAATCCTTTTTTTGGCCTCCAATATACTGTCTATAAAACAGAGTATTTCAGTAAAAATCTTTAACACGTGCGCACACGCTAGACCTTCAAAGAGACTTAAAACGTTAACATGCAGAACTAACAAAGATTCTTATCTGCTTTTGCTTCTGAAGTGGAGCATCAAATTTCATTGGTACTTGTAGGTAACTTGCAAAACATAACAAACTTACTTATTCTGTTTTGTCTGTCAATAAAACTCAGAAGTAATTTTGTTTTAATAGTGAGAGAGAACCAAATAAAATACAATGTGTTGATTTATCTGTAAATATACAATTGAATTAATATAGCTGGTTTTATGAGTAAAGCGAGTACTTAATTGCATTTATTTTGTCATTTCTGTATTTTATTATTCATGTTTTGTCATAACATAAGAGATCATATCTCTTTCTGCTTTTAAATTTTAATGACAAAATGTTAGTTAACAGTTTTACACAGAAAAATTCTGTAGTAAAGGCTTTTGCAGTTATTTGGTTTTAATAGATGAAAAAGCAGTAATTACTAAGGATGCTGATGTATGTAACATTAATTTTTGCACTTATGCGGTTCTGCCAGAACACTTGATTTATTTAATTTTATTGTCACGACGCCATTTGCGTATTATTTTGTCAAACATAAGGCACAAATAAACATGGCGTCTGCCACGACTTCGGAAATGTTTATGTGTGCGTTAGTATGGCCATAGACGAATGACAGAAATAGCGATATATCATGTTACTTTGGAGTGAAAGTAAAAACGATATACATTACTTATGACAAATGTGTGAATAAAATTATGTTACGTCTGCTTCCCTTTATACGTCTGTGATGCAATTGCAAGTTATAAAATCAAAATACTTATCTGAAACAAAACTGACATCAAATTGGAATTCGCAACGAGAACTAATATAGAAAGAAAATATCTGTCTGAAAAATGTTACTATATTTCTCATATTACTGACATGGATTCATACAACTTAGGTGACTGCATAAAGTCCGTATTTTGTGAATTTGATTATATAACGCCATAACTGAACCTCCATTGGATAACTAGAAGCTTCAAGGTGACAAGGGGCTGCCCGCAAGGAGGTGTATTATCGCCACTGCTATGGTCCCTTATCATAGATGAACTTTTAGTTAAATCCTCGAAAATGGATCTTAACGTACAGAGTTATGCTGACGACGTAGTGGCCTGTGTTATTGGCCCTTGTCAAAGTACTGTATCTTCAATTTTACAGAAAACCCTTAACATGATTTTTAAGCGGTGTTCGGAAAATCATCTGACTGTAAATCCTTCCAAAACAATTGTTGTTCCATTTACTAGGAAGAGGAAGCTGGATAAGCTCTTAATACACTATTAAAGGAACATCTATACCATTTTCCTCAGAAGTCAAATACTTGGGCGTAACCATCGATAAGAGACTGACCTGGGATTCACATCTCAAAACATCATCCAAAAGGCTAAAACCGCCTAAGAAATATGCCAAAGTTTAACGGAGACGAGATGGTGGTTAAAACCTAAAATCGCCCTATGGCTCTACACCACCATTGTCAGGTCCTCAATAACCTACGTCTACACGGTATGGAGTTCAAAAGCACTGCAAGTAACTGCCATAAGAAAACTGACAGGCTTGCAGCGCACTGTGTGCCTTAATGGCAACGGATGCTTTTCGATCAACTCCAGCCATAGCCTTAAATGCACTTCTCAGCCTCCCACCTCTTCACCTCTATATTGAGAAGGAGATGAAGGCTGGTATGTACAGGACTAACGCTGGCATAAAACACTGGAAATCTCAAACAATGAGGTCTTTACACTAAAAAGTGTTTGAATGTCCACCACTCGCAATGACGCAACGTAGTATGTGGCATATATGCTGCCAAGCCCAAGGTTAGCAGAAGGGTAAACCTTGGTAATTATGCCACTATTTTCCAGGCGGTAGTTTATGCCATAATTTAATGTGTAGAAGCCAACCGCCAGCGAAACTACGTTAACGAAAATATAGTAATATACTCGGACAGTCAGGCAGCTTTACTAGCACTAAACGGCAACGTTATAAAATCGAAGCTAGTAACTAGTAGTAGACTGCGTGGAAAAACTAAATGACCTGGGGCAACGAAACAAGATCACCCTCATATGGGTACCGGGTCATTCTGGAATCATTGGTAATGAAAAACCGATGAGCTAGCAAGTTCTGCGGGAGGGCCGGAGGGAGAATCTGTACCAGGGTCGTCTGCTTGGGTTCCTCCGTCTTACCTATTTCTGCCGCAAAGCAGCAGTGCTTGCATTGCTGTGTTCCGGTTTGAAGGCTAAGTTATGGCAGTGAAATTACTGGGTACCGTGACTACATCTGAAGTCATAAGTTGGCAACGTACACTGTGGTTCTTGTGTGGGTTGCAGTTTTGCTGCGAACCTCACAGGAGCCACATGTATTGTTGACTATTTCCACTTACCATCAGGTGGGTACCTAGTTTGATTGTTTTCCAACTTAGTTGCAATAATAAAAACAGATTTGTAGAATAAAATGTACAGATTCCAGGGAATTTTTTTATTATAGACCTGTTCTATCAGGTTGCAAAGATATTGGAAAACATTGGACTAAAAGTAAGGTTAGTTCACTCAAAAAATATTTTTTGTCTTAGAAAGGAGACGGCAAAGTGCACATAAATAACCTGTGTTATACGTAATAAGTAGCAAAAGTCGATTAAATAACTAAAAACCTCAAAGCAAATGTTACACGAAACCACCACTTTCTTTCTTTCAGACACGTAAACTTGGAGTTCATTTCTCATATTTAAAAAAATAATTTCTTTGCAAAGTGATCGAATATACAGGATGTAACTGAACACCCCAATAACATTTAAGGGTATGTATCCATCAGAAGTCTGTAGAAAAATATTAGGGCTAAAAACCTACTTTTTTTCCCATACAAACTAAATAAATTATTTTTTGGTATTAAGTGCCGACAGCCCTACGTAAGCGTACGAGGAATACTACGCTCACGTCATACAAACTAAATAAATTATTTTTTGGTATTAAGTGCCGAAAGCCCTACGTAAGCGTACGCGGAATACTACGGTCACGTCTGTCACGTGTCATTTTGTGTTTAAATTTCTTTTGTGTTAAGAGCTGATTATGGTTGACACTAAGTTTTTTGCTTTCAGTTTAAAATCAAATAACTCTGAAAGTATTGGGGTTCTGGGTCTAACTATGTCTAACTTATGTGCCCCTTAAATGTTATTGGGGTGTTCAGTTACACCCGGTATACATACTACCACACATGAAAACTGTCATAGTTAATTTGATTGCTTGATGCTGGTTTTATTACAAACGGTTTTTGAAGTATTCCGTGATGGAGTTTAAATGATAGCGTGTAGATCACAGTTTATTTTTAGAGTTTTGAGTTTCGTTGTGTGCAAAAATAATATAAAGGGAAAACCTTGTGATAACTTGTCAAATTGTTATTTTCTACTTTATCGTCAATAACAGCTGAATGTAAACTAAATATAAATTGCTATTTTCTAGATATGCCGTGCCCTAAGAAAAGTTACAACTATTAAATGCCAGGAGAATGTTGCATTGTACGGTATAAATCAAGGTACTTATATGGACACACGCTTGAATTTAATATCTAATCTCACGACGTGGAAAGTTTATACTTACAGTCACGTACTGAAACTTCTATTTTAAGCAACCCTAAGTAATAGTTTAGTAAGCAACCCAACGACAGCGATTTTAGGCATATAAGTAAGTACATAAGCAACAATTTATTTTGCAATACAGAAAACAACCCGAAATAGAACGTGGCGTGGCTATAGAGCTCTTACGTTGTTAGGTCAGCTCTCATCTCAGGTAGATTCAGGAAGGGGCTAGCGATAACAAAAGATTTTTAAAAGCAAAATTATAAAGAAGTACTTAGCTTTATTACAAACATTGTAGCTTGAAACTTATGGTGGTTTTAAGCAGTCCGCGGACGACCATTATTGCAACAGGTTCGTTTGCTCTTCATATTGTGTTTTGGGGAGGTTCACGTCGAAAAATATAACCGCGCTCGTGTAATTTGAAGTAATATATCGTCGTATCGTCAGGTATTTATCACTTTTTTCGTGTATCTACTTTTTCAGAATTATAATTTCGGTCGGTCTAATTGTCCGGGTTATATCGTATTAAATAAAAGAGATAAATTCACAAGACTCAGTTCAGTTCTTTTGTAAAATATAATTATTTCTATGCGCTATCAAAAAATGGAATAATAACAAATAAAAATAAGCTAGAACCATTTTTCTGATATTTTATGGGATAAGTATATTGAAATATTTGTTCTTTGACAAATATATCGACATGAAGACATCGTTTTTGTAGCTGTCTAGATATTACTTTCCTATGTTTCAAATTTTGACAATTATTTCAAATTAACCTTTTAAAGCAATGCAATTTAACCCTGTCCAAAGAAATTATAAACCACGTGTGTAATAAATTATTGAATGTAAAATATCTTATACCTGGGTGTTAATTGCCTATGAAAACATTTATCACTTTCGCTTTATTTTAGTTATCTCGGCTTCAATACAAGATGGTGCTGCCATTTATTATTTAAAATTTTAAGCTATCGTGTTTGCTTTTAAGTTAAACAATCAAGGAGCAGAGTGCTTAATCATTCCGAGTATCAGTAATTAGTAACTTAAATGAATCTATTTATTCTTGTTTGTATAAAGTCACAAAACACAGCAGAGATTTTTCTAATCTCTCCTTGTGAGCGGAGTAAGCGCGCCCCGAATTTGTCTAAATGTCCTTTACACAAAAGCTTTGACCGTACTGTGTGATCGTCTTTTTGGGTGTTTTACGAACAATGAACACGACAACTTTGCAAATTGCTGCTTTAAAATACAAAATACCACGCTTGATCACAGGGGTGGAGGAGAGAAGTTTAGGCTGCAAGATAAAAAGAGGATAGTCTAATCTGGGGGGTTAGACAAGTGGCAATCGTTTCATACCGAAACGATAATTAAATTCGTCATCGTCTCTGAGATAACGAAAACAAATTCCTAGCCAACGTAAGGATTAGCGATCGCTGTGTCGAATTGTTCTTTCTGTAAGAAAATAACAAATTGTTGTCTAAGTACTCAAAACTGAGAAGAAGGAAAGAAATGGTAAAATAAATGATTAAAATAATATTTTCATGTCATTTTAATGAATAATGAGTTGTTTTGAGTAGTATATCAAAGTTACGAAAAAACAATTCGCTACTTCATCAATTCGTACCGAATAAATTTGTCTACCAATTTATATATCGATAACTTTGATCGATTCGCCACGTTATTTGGCGATTGCATATGTCAATCCCATACATTTTGTTATTATCGAACTTCGTTATCGTTTTTGAATTGTCACTGTCTAGGCCCCCTGAGGCCCTATTTTGAATCAGTCGTCTGGCATCGAGCGATCGTCGAACGTAGTCTGTGCTTGAATATAATGATTTTCGTGATGAAAATCAATAGCACACTACGACAAATATTAATATTATTTTGATTTTCGTTGAAAATAAAACAAAAATCAGTGGGAACCGACCGCAAAAAGACGCCTGACAAGCACTCAACGCTTACGAATAATTAAAAAAATAGAGCCCCTAATATTTCGTTTAGTGTTTCGTCGCCGCTCCTTTTCTGCCTATGGATGTCGAGGAAGGTATAACCGCTATTTTACTTTTGCAAAAAAATAAATAAAACTCGAAACAAAATCAGTAAAAGCCGGCTGGCCGGCGTGGTGTGTGCCAATCCCTTCTGATCTGGCACTGAAAAACATTTTTTGTAAGAAATAAACATTTGAGTAACCTTTTCCATAATAGGGCTCCGGTCGTTTATGTCCAGAGTGTTAAACAGACTACAGTCTGATTTTTAATTCGACGGAATTCTGACAGATGTCATCCATTGACAAATCGTATATAAATAACCTTTTCTGCTTAAATTTTTTAAAATATTAAATAACAAAAAATTTTTGTTTTGTGCACTCAATGCACACTAGCTAGAATGGAAATTGTTTAAAAACAGAGTAAAACAACATATTTCTCAAATAAAAATATTTATTCTTTATCATCACTTATATCACCATTGTCGTCATCATCATCAACTCGGATTATAAAAAGAATCATACACACTATCCAGCAGATCATTAAGAGGGCACATTTTATCCTCTTCTTTAATAATATGGTTTATGCATTCTTGCCATTTTTTAGCTTTGATATTATATGCCCTCTAATATTAATTGATTCACTTTGCGCAACTCGGATCGCGTCGCATATCGTGGCTTAAATAGTTTTTTAAATTTAGATTTGACATCTTGTTATATTGGCTCTTAGAAGAAGCAAAAATTTTACAAACGAAGAGGTTTTTCTAAAAAAGGTTGGCAACATATGGATTATTGAACAGGGATCCCAGTAATAGAAAAATAATTTCCTTGACAATTATTGTAACTTCAATAATGTTTCATTGTTTAATACAATGTAATTACCATTTTAAAATTATCAGTATTTTTTAAGTCTTAGTTTTTCTAATTGAAACCTTAAATTCTATAAAGGTTTACTTTTTATTTTGCTTTCAATGTTGGCAACACTTCTAAAATGTCACAATTCCGTCGAATTAAAAATCAGACTGTAGCAGCATCAAAAGGACTACTGTCCCATTTCGACTATTTATAGTCCCAATTTGACTAATATCGTATAATACCTAAGTAGTGGTCATCTTTGTCTCGTGTGCGTAAAAGTCTAGTTTCATCATTTGTAGTAGGTACATCCTACAGAGGTTAAATCAAAACAAAATTACTTCACAACCTGCAGTTACTAGCAGCTAATTTCGAATTTGTAGAAAATAGTTATGTTATTTATAGCCAAACAAAAATAATTGATACTTCCCAGCAAATATATAAACTACTAACTGTGCCCGCGAACTATGATTCGCCGTAAAAAACAAAAAGAAAAACTAACTCTACATTCCCGCGGGAACTACTTACTTTTCCGGGATAATAAGTAGCATATGTTAATCCCTGTCGTAATCCGTCTACCTATAAAATTTCATCTAAATCCAATCCATTGACGTTTACGTTACGTATACGTCAGTGATCCATTCAGTAGTTTTCGACTTTTTGCGTGAAAGAGTAACAAACATCCATACATCCATATCTACTCACAAACTATGTATCGCACGGAATCGCACCCCATTAGGGGATGATGGTATTTCACGTATACCATGTTAGATTTTTACATCGTTTTTTATTTTTGAAATCAGCAACCCAAAAAACCATAAAAACGATACATAGGTTGATTTTCAGACTTACCCCATTTCCCCCTTTTAGGGGTTGAATTCTGAAAAGCCTGAAAGCCTTATTCATTTACGTAACGGTAGGAAGTTTCGAATCAAATAGTCTAACTTATCTCCAAACTTTGGACCACCTTGTCTAAGCCATTCGACCATTTTGAAAAATCTGTTTTAGTGCACCTCTAGACCTCATAAGGAACCTACGTGTCAAATTTGAAATCTGTAGACCCATATGTTAGTTAGTTGATATGTTAGTCAATCACTTGTTAAGTCTTTTGTAATGTATATATCTTCATATTTTAAGACTTTTCGAGAGCGATAGTATCCAATTGAAAAACTACAGATACTTTTTTTGATAAGTTGTGTAAGTGGGTGGTCTCACTGTGACTTCCTGTTTTCAAAACAAACCGTTATTCGAAATTTGGCTCTTGCTCTTCATGAAATTTTCGATGACTTCACAAAACATGTAACTATCTTTTCGATGACGCGTTAGATCTCGCTATTGAGCTCATGAATTTTTAATGGTTGATTCGCATAGGCCTGAGATCTTAGCAAACCTAAAAGAAAAAAAATAGCAAGAAAAATCACATAATTGTGGTGGTCAGTTAATATCAGAATATTGTGACATGATTCGGTTCGGAAATCGTTGTTGTAATAAATCGATTGTTCCCGTGTTTCGTGCGCTGTGTCTCAGGTGGCGCCATCTTGCTGAAACCATAATATCGTCCAGATCCAAGCCCTCTAGTTAAGCCACAAGAACTTCGTTATCATATTCTTGCAACGAATATCATTCTCAGTTAGTGTAATTCCGACTTCTTTTTTAAAAGAGTAACGCCAGTCACATCGTATGACCAAAATCCGCAGTAGACACTACTCGCTTTGGTTGCATTTGTTTCTCATGGATCGCGTGAGGATTTTCTGAGCCCCAAATTCTACAGTTTTGTTTATTTATAAAGTCCAAAGATAAAAAGGCGGAGCTTCTATTCCGTTATTACTTTTATTTTTATCGTGTCCACACTGAAAGAAAGCATGAGTTTTATTAAGTTACTGATATTGAAGTATACTGATTAAAAAGGTACAAACCTAGTGAAAACAAAAATCTAATTAATAAACAAATGGCTAAGCTTGTATGTAGACTTCCATATTTTTTGAAAATAAAATTAACTTTAATTTTTTGACAACAAAACATAAGTTTCTTTTGGAATGGCAAGTGTTTTAGGATAACTTCAAAATATTATTATTCACTTTATTGCATTGTGAAGAAAGAAACACAAAAGTAAATACGGGTAAATTGTAACAAAGGTGGATTTATCTCTAATAGATATTTCTTCTTCTTAATGTATTGTTTTAGTATTTATGAAATTTTGACCTCTTTTATTTTTGTAGAATGCTCCGCTATCATAAGTTGTCTGCTTGATTTTTTTAAAATCTTATTATTGAAATTGCAAAAGGATCTAAGCCGCCTATATATAGCCTTTTCTATTTTAATATATAAGGTGTTTGATAGATGGGTACCTTATCAAGTGGAAATCGAAACCTACCCGTGTTAACATAGTAATTTTTCTAATTCCCCATACGTTTTATTTTTTCACAGACCCAACTATTTGTATGGGTGATTTAGAAATTTATTAAACAATTTCGAATGTTTAATGACGTCATAACTTTATATATGACTATGTTAACATTGGTAGGTTTCGGCATGATAGGGTCAGTACCAAACATGTTGTATATTATTTTTTGTTATAAATAAAATATGAATATTGCAATCTTTGTGTCCCACATGGCTCTCCTCTAAACTAATGCGAATTTATTCAAGACTAGTGTTAGTATACGTAATAGCTTTAGCGTTCATTCGATATTGCATCATTTATGGCATGGCTTTTCTGCATAATATACCTACATAAACATAAATATTTATCCTGGTTTACGTTCGTAAACCATCGCTCGAAATTAGGTGATCGTCCTAGAGCGTATTTTGAAGATCAGTTTACAATTGACGGAGTAATAATACATACAGGTAAAAAATATTGTATACAATATTTTTTAACAGTATGTATTTTATATGCGTAACATAATACATACAGTTAAAAAATATTGTATTTGAGTCTTAATAATAATCTATTTTGTACCGTAACATCCTATTCCAAATACATTTTTATTCAGTACTTACCTAATTATATTCAGTACTGAAGGACCTATTACTATACCAATACATTCCCTATTCCTAATATTTATGGCAGTACTGACTAAATAAATATTAGGAAAAAGTATTTGGATTAGGTAATTTGAAATATTAGGAACAGGTGGATTGGGTACAGAAATTACCTAATCCAGCCCATGTCTTCTAGAATGAACGACGCTCTTGTGGGACGTTTTAGAACGACACCGCGTGCTATGGCTGTCAAATCACAATTACAGCGTTTACAAATTGATATTGCCATCTTCATCCATAACGATGAGTCAGTGTCTATTTTCTGTCACTATTTCCATTGTCTCCATATTTAATAAAAACAAAACAGACGAATGTTTATGTATCTACGATAATAATACAAAATGAACTTGCTTACAAATTATACAAAAAGGAGGTAATAGCCGAATTGAAGGACATGTCACCTGTCAAATAAACGCCAGTGTGGCTTTACTCACCCATTTCACAGGGCGACCATTGCGTTATCGAGCGATGCTTACGCACGGCTATTCATGATCGTCGTGCGATCACCCCGGGGGTTTTCCAACGGCCGGAGCGTCATCGAGCGGCGTCGGGCGACGTTTACGCCCTGAGGATATGCGTTGACTTTAGCATTTTATTTAGACCATCAAGTTGAATAACTATCACGATAGGACCAACTCTGAGAACATGAATAAAAAATGTGTCAGCGTTCGCTCGATATCGTATCAAATAAAGTATAGCTTTTCTTCATAATAATAATCATATAAAATACACCGTAAACCTGAGGATAAGGCATGGCTTTTCTTCATAATAAACATACATATAAATATACGAGTCAATATCAAAAATATTGTACATCACTCAAAAGAAACACAATGGAATTATCAAATTTCTGAACACAAAAGAATATTTGTCACACAAAAGAATATAAAGGTGCATATACAGGGCTACTTTTTATCACGATTACGATAGTAAAATAACTCACCTAAGTATTTAATTTTATATTAATTTTCTAAAAAAATCCAAAAATACTATAATATAATAATGGATATGTCCTGAAGTGTCCCTTCAATTTTCCGGGATGATAAAAAAGAAACTGTATACATACACACAAATGCACTTTTGATGCATACAAAAGATAAAAATGTACTTCAAAATACTTAAAAGTAAAAATAATACGAGAATACACACAACATCACATTTTTATTTTGAAAAGTCGGTGCTCAATTTTAAGTCATTACTCCAGACAAAAATTACCTTTCATTTGATACCCATATTGAGGGGGTTGTAAAAAATGTGTAATCCTCCATCTTGTACCGGCGGCCATCTTGGATTTACAATGCTACTGATTATATTACATTGAATGGAATCAGAACTAAAAGACAATCTGACAACAGGAAGGGGGAAAAATTTCAATTCCTATATTTGACCCAAGCAAATAAACAAAAGGGCAAGCTAAATAAAACCGTTTAAAAATGACCAATGTGTATGTACCCTGCTTTTATGTGTGACGTCACCCAATGTCACACAATGGAAGGAAAATATAATCTATAAAGACACGAAACCGCGGACAACAAAAAATGTAACAAAAAAATTACAATTCTTGTTTAATGCAAGTGTTACTTATTACAAACAGTATCTTATGATAATAACTGTAATAAAATAATCAAAACCATATGAAATTTAGCGTCACACAAGTTTAAAATTTTTCGAGACACAAAAGGTGTTTCATAGTTCTCCACATTATTACATCAAAAATAAAGGGCTAATGTTTTGTTTTGTAAGGTTGGTAGTAAAATGGAATGTTACCAGATGTAATAAAAATACGGATACGTTCAGAATATGTTTGAAACGACACGTAATTTCGTCACACAACCATTGTCACACAAAGGAACAAAATATGGAGACATAATTTTAACTTCGGATTTTTCATTTATTATAACATTTCTAATAAAATAAATAGGTTGCCCATGTAAAATGATCATTTCCCAAGTACACTTAATAAAAAAAATATGTGTGAGTTTGCTGGTTAAAAAAGGAATGAATTTTGCATCTAGCATTGGCACGTGGAGACACTCTTTTTTAGTATGACAAAAAAAAACTTGATCTCAATAGATTTTGTTTTCATTGTATTTCTTTAGTGTAATTCAGTTGATTTGGTACCTATAGCATGATTATTTTAGCGGCTTATTAAAAAATATGGTTTATTTATTTTCTATAGGATTTTTTACACCCATATAATTATGGGGACACCGAGATTTTATCAAATGTACAATAATTTTGATATTGACTCATACACCATAATTGTGAGGATATGCAATAACTTTGGCATTTTATTTATGTACATATTTACACCATCAAGTTGAACAACTTTCACTATGAAATCAACTCTGAAAACATTAAAAATAAAATCTACTGTGCTGTCTGTGCCGTATATTTCAGTTGGGGAAGTATGGAAATTTTGACTGAAATAATAGATTTTTATTCGCGATTTTACTATTGGTGTCATGAGTGAAAGTTGTTCAGTTTGATGGTCTCAATAACAGGCCAAAGGTAATGCATATCCTAAGGAATACGGTGTATATTAATACACAGAAGTTAGAATTGCAATACAACGCGGGTTTTACGTATCTATGGGAGCGAAATCATGTGATTTATACTGTAGTGTGCCGTTCTGTGCAAATGCAACGAACGCGTATGGTAACTCAAGCTGCCGCCAGACAGAAAGCGTGGCTGGGATGGGTGTGGCACGCCAATGCCCCCGTAATCTTTCAGTACTATTATAATGTCCCATATATTCGACGTCAGTCAGAAACCGCCAACACGTCAAGTTCGGCAACCTAGTATACCAAGCTTGGCGAGGCATTAGCGTACCTACCACACTCAGCCTAGCCACGCTTTCTTTCTGTCAGTTTCTTACGGCAGCTTAAATCCCTCGATTGGTTCTTTATGTGCGTGGCGGAGATGTAGCGGTGATGGGTCGGCGACACAGCGCTAACTTGCATAGGCAGTTTCCGTACAAATCGCACTGTATCGCTGCTCTTACTTATCTATTGTGTGGTACATTCTGTGTTCTATATACCTTCACATTTATCTATATATTATACAGAGGTCACGAAACACCGAAAATATATTTAAGGGCATGTATCAATCAGAATTGGAGATTCTCTAGGGAAAATATTGGGGGTAATAAAACTATTTTTTTCATACAAACTTAATAAATTATTTTATGATCCTAAGTATCGACAGCCCTACATTAGTATGCGAGGAACACTACGCCGACGTCTGACACATCACTTCATTCATAACTATCGAGCGCCACTAAAACACATACACACACACACACACGCACACACGATACATACACTTTTTACAAAGCTATGGCTTGTGCCCAGGCGTGACAAATTAATATATACGAGTATTACTGGGAAAAACCTAACCGTGATATTTTTAGCGCCATGTTAAACTACCTATGTTGCAGCGGTATATGGTAACATTTAGTTAATAATGTTAATTGGTTCTGTGTTTTCCACAATCACTTATCGCACGTAGGATTTAATAACTGATATACTACCTACTCCGACAAGAAAGTACCGGGAAAAGATCAATACACGAAATGTTAGTTATTCATCTAAATCTATTTATCGCCTTCAATGTATGCATTTTCAGGAGCGATACACTTAATCCAATCATGAAAACATTTTTTAAACGTTTTTTCCCGAATTAAGTTTTGTTTTCGCCGCGAATTCTCCTTTGTATTTTTTACCGAATGAAACGGATGCCACGAAGTGGTAATTTGATTAGAAAAACAATAAAGTCAACTGGAGCCCTATCTGGTGAATAAGGTGCAATTTCGCATCGCCAATGGAACACAAAATCCATTGGCGATGCAAAATTTTACGTCAAACTCTTTGTTCGATGTTTTTGTACATGATGAAATTCGCAATACACACTATAATAATAGTAATATATGATAATATATTATAGATAATAATATGATCTAACTAAAAACAGCACTGTATTAAGTCGTATTTAATCTAAATAACAGATGCAACTCAAACTCCGCGTCAAAATGCGAAACATGGTTTATAATAAACACAGTCTAACAAAAAAAAATTTGGAACCATAAACAAATCATTCATTCCCAAGTTCCAAAGTTAATAATAAATATCTATCTTTTCACACATAAAAGGTAGGTACCACTTTCCCACCAAGTTTATTAGACGAACTTATTTTGCGTAGATCGGCTATGTTAAAGACACTAAGTTGATCCAGCCCTGCGAGCATGGACTTGTCGATCGACATATATCGATCGACAAAAGCATGTCCTTTTCACTCCTTACGAATGTCTGTCAAATTCATCGATTTTTGTCGAGTATGTCGATCTTAGCTGTCAAATTTTGTTTATCGAGAGTTCCATGCTCGCAGGGGCCCCCGTAAGCATGGCCACCAAAGAGCAGATGCAGAGGCGCGTTCAGCGCCTCTGGGTCCGGTTGTTTTTTAACTCGCTGAAAGGCGTTGAACGGATTGCAGCAACCAAATCTTTTATCTCCCTCTTTCACATGATTTTTTTATTTCTCTCTCTTTCTAGTAGATGACATTATAAAATATGGCCGCCAATATCATCCAATCACGTAAGAGTATTTCAGTCATAAACGTCAGAGCGTTTTACAACCATCAAATTCGATGGTTGTTCGGTTGTAACTCGCGCCGACACTCAAAGGTCTTGAACGGGCCGGTTGTTTCACCCGGTTGTCACGCTCGAAGGCATTGAACGGGGTTAGAGCGAAAAGTTGTACTTCGCGCGAAGGCTCTGAACGCGCCTCAGTTCGGAACGAAGGAAACACTGCGCGCCATTCCGAACTATCATTTCGGAACGAACATGTAAACGCTAGCGGCGCGCCAGGAACGACAGGCAGTTCGATCTGGCATGCCATCGCGTACGCATCGCCCCACAGTTTTATCTTCGGTCTCGTGTAAACGCAATTTTGGCGGAATGTCGGTTTAGAGCGCGGAGGTCATTACGCAATTTATAAACTTAGGGCGCTTGCGTTTTCGCTACAATATGTAAAAATGTGATGTTGTCTGCACCTTTTCTTATATTATTTTTAACTTTTCAGTGTTTTTGAAGTCGGTTTTTTTTTATTGACAAAATTTTTTTGTACTATTGTACAAAAAAAAAAATTGTGAAAGGAAAACTGTTATTCACGACAACGTTCCACGGGCCAGTCCAAACTGCAGACGAAACTGTTGAAAGCTCGTTTACACACACAGTTCGGACTGTATGAGAGGAACCCGAAAGATCTGCACGTGTTCCCAACCGTGGTCATATTTTTGTAATAATTTAATATGACAGTTTGAAGCGCAGTCCAAACTGACAGATCGGATGGCGGTTTGGACTGCGCGTAACCCCCACTTATGATTAAGCGCTTTATCATAACATTTATCAACTGTCAAATTACAATATATTTTTAATCGTATTTTCACAGCTCACCACGATAAACCGTTTTATCAGTATCATATTTTGGTGGTCCTGCTATAGGGGCTGTAAAGGGTCCTGCAGGCCTATTCGCTAACTACGGTTGGTAACTCGAACTGTCATTTTTGAAAGACACTATATCCATTACTGGTTTAGTGATCTTATGTATTACGGCAGCGTTCATGATAGCAGTAATGGATGTTAAGTTCCTTTCAAAATGTCAGTTCTAGTATGCAACCGAAATTACAGAATAGGCTTGCAGGTTGGTGGTCCTGCTATAGGGGCTGTAAAGGGTCCTGCAGGCCTATTCGCTAACTACGGTCGGTAACTAGAACTGCCATTTTTGAAAGACACTTTATATCCATTACTGGTTTAGTGATCTTATGTATTACGGCAGCGTTCATGATAACAGTAATGGATGTTAAGTTCCTTTCAAAATGTCAGTTCTAGTTAGCAACCGAAATTACAGAATAGGGTTGCAGGTATAGACAATAGAAATGTAAATTGTTATGTTTATTAAACCTTAGAGCTTATATCAAAATATAAATAGTTGTTCAACATATGAACTTTTTCGTTGGATGTCCTCTTAACGGCTCTCTATTTCTAGGCATAAAAATGATTGTCATAAAATCATATTCCATAATTTCGATTGTAATAATCGTCAAGACGCATAATAATCAGGAAGCAGAATGGTAATAAGCATAATATTGTGTGGCAGAAAATCATTTGTCATAAGTATTAAAACCCATAAACTCGAAACACAGAACAACTTGACGCATAATTTTTCAAAGCATAATTAATGTTTAGCATATTAATCACAACGAACAATACAATTACGCAGAATTTCTCTAGGCATAAAAGGCGCGCAAGCATGCAGCAATGTAAGCAAACATGCAGTATGCATGCAAGCATGCAACATGCCAGCAAGCATGCAACATGCAACATGTCAGCAAGCATGCAACATGCAAGCAAGCATGCAACATGCAAACAAGCATGCAACATGCAAGCAAGCATGCAACATGCAAGCAAGCATGCAACATGCAAGCAAGCATGCATCATGCAAGCAAGTATGCACAGTGCAAGCAAGCATGTACCACGCAAGCAAGCATGCACCTTGCAAGCATGCACATGCATGGTTTCTGTCACGGCTCTGACGCTGCGGGGCTCTGGCGGTCCCATGCGAGCTTATCGTCGCAGATGGTTTTCGCTCACCACCGCAGCTTCGGATTCCTCAGCCGCAGCGTCGAGCGTTAAAACCACCTGCTCCTCAGCTCGCGGACCGCCTCGCCCCTCCGCGCCTACGCGGGTTTGAATTACACTCTAGGGGTAGGACAAACAAGACTACATGGAGTCAGTTTTGCAGCGATTCGTTTCTGTCACTAGTAGCATGAATGAATTACTTTGTCAAATAAAAATCTACTATGAAAAAAATATATCAAATGAAAATATAGAATATTCGAGTATCATATTTGAATAAAATAGTATATGAATTGTTATTATAAAAAGTTTAGTAAAACAGAGAGTAATCATTGTATCTAATGAACGTGATATCCCTTAAAATAAAATCATTTCTAATCACTTAAAGTTATGGCAAAACATTTTAGGACTACCAATATTATGTCAAAAGAAATTAGGGATTTCATTAATTATGCTTCATAAAATTATGCCTTTGGATTATTGTGCCTTATGCAAATTATGCAAAGAAAAAATTATGTGACGTTAATGTTATGCTTTTCGATTATTATGCTTAGTGATTTATGCCAAGCGTCTTTATGACAAACAACATTATGCCAAATGAAAGGTCACCCCTCTTAACAATTGGCCATGGTAGCCACACTGATGGCTTCACTTATTACTGTTTATTAACTCATCGTAATCCGTTGAAGATGGATGTCGAAGTGATAACAGTTGCTGTTTATATTTGAGTCCTTTGACTTGCGCTGATTATTATAGTAATCAATAATATGTCAATAATGTAAGGAATTGGGTAAAATTTGCTATGTTACAATTAAGAGTAAGCAAGTAGCAGCACAAAGTAAATATAGGTACACACTACACAGAGGGTCGGCTGCCTACATGGTCCTCGCATACATAGACGCGCACGTACAGCGATCTCAGGGTGGTTCGGAGTAAACGATTCAAGGCTTACTTGTGACTACGCTCTCCTTGGAGATGATACATCGCATGTAAATATTTCGCGTGACTCGCTGATATGGCTCTATCGTGTTTTGTCAATATCATTATTATTTAGGTATTTCGTGTAAAATGAATTGACAAGGCATTAAGTATTTTAAGTTTATTTTCAGTTCCTTATAAAGGAAGAGCCAGCAACGGATTTACAGTTGTCATTTCAAAAGTCATGAAAAGTTAGTTAGGTAACCTTGCTGTAGCACGTGTTCAACAATAAAAATTAATTCTGGCAACCTCTAGTGGCCGGGTTAAGCTACCTGAGAATTTTAAAGAGGGTAGGAAAAAAGGATCAATTTTGTCATAGTATAAGTCATGAAATTTCAGGAGATTATTCTTAATATTATGCTAAATACATAAAAAAAATCGCCAGAACATTTATGTCCCTCCTAATGGTTAACAGAGTGCTACAAAAATTTATGAAAAATAGTTTCTTTTTGTCATTTTATAAGTCTTGCAATTTAAACACAATAAAGAAAATATGCTCAGGAAACAACTCTATAATGCCAGAAAAAAAGAACGAGAAACGTTCCGAATCCGCACTCTATATGGATCACACGACAAATGTACCACTTATAGTGGAGCAGCCGTAAAATCTAATATATAAAATTCTCGTGTCACAGTGTTTGTTACCAAACTCCTCCGAAACGGCTTGACCGATCTTTATGAAATTTTTTGTGTATATTCAGTAGGTCTGAGAATAGGTCGTAAACAATTTTTTGTACCCCTAGGTGATTATTATGGCGAAACGTAGTTCGCCGGCACAGCTAGTTATAAATAAAATAGTACATTACTGCCGCGGTCTATAATGACTTTGCTGGTCGCGCTGATGATGGCCGACAGCGCAGCTCCAGGCCGACACAGCGCGGACAGCGTGTTGCACTTGATGGACGAGCTGAGCTTTACAGTGAGGACAGTAAGGGCTGCAATGATGGCCAAGCTAGAAGGCCTAGAGCGTAGAGCGTAGCTAGGCTAGCTCGAGGCAATCATAGCGTGACCAGCGAAGCAGTCATTGTGGGCCAAGGCTTGTATAGTGCTCTACTTAAAAAATTCAAGTACCTACCTAATCTAAATAAAACCAGCAAGTAATTTAAATAAAAACTTTGCCGGCCGCTCCTTGAAACAGAACAGCAAGGTCGACTTTGCTCAAACAAGTTTGTCAAAATAATGACCACATTACATGCAGTTTTGAGTAAATATATGAATGTGCTAAACTATCTCATAACTGCACCGTATCGTACGAGTTGTGATCAAAATTAATGAAATCATAATGTTTCATATTTTGCGAATACCTTTATTTTTATTAAGTACTAGCTGTGCCCGCGACTTCGTCCGCGTGAAATAGTAACGGATGGACCGATCGTGATAAAAATTATATAATTAGCTATCTATTAGTGAAAGTCCCGTCAAAATCGGTCCAGCCGTTCCGAAGATTAGCGGGAACAGACAGACAAAAAAAAAATTGTGTTTTTGTTATTGGTACCCGATATACATTCATACCCATTTAGTAAAAGCTTGTTATTTTGACATTACAAACAGACACTTCAATTTTATTTATTTGTATAGTTAAGTATGAACTACGATACCTACGCTATATTTCATTAATTTCTATATCAACGAAATACTTTGCCTACCAGCCCCTGTAGCATGACCACCAAAACACGATATGATAAAGCGGTTTATCATGATAATTGTCAAAATACGATAAAACTGTGTTGTATTCTGACAGTTCACCGTGATAAACTGCTTTATCATTTCGCGTTTTGGTGGTCATGCTAGGGGGGCAGTGGTGCTGTCATAGTCACCATCGACTACTTTGTAGATTTATTTTGTATAAACACTGCGTTTTTTGATCATGCACTATTTTTATGTAACTTTCAATAACTTTTTTGTATCAACTTTTATCACAAACCGAAATATTTAAATCGATAGAATCGGCGAACCAAAATCGATTATGAACTTGCGCACAACACTAGCGATTCTAGGTCGACTCTACTGCCCGCATGGGCCGTGGAACGAGCCAATATGGCGGCTTTTACTTCACACTCACTTGGAGCATGGCCGCGTTTTAAACATTTTAATTCTTATTTATTTTAATCTCAATTTTTTTACAATTTAACTCATTTGATGAAGCATTTTTATAAATTTTAATTAAGTTTTAAAATAAGTGATGTGGTTCAAGTGCAAAGAGTGCTAAAATTCCGACATTCTAGATCCTTGAGTGACCTTTTGGATTGACTTTCTTTACCATATTGCTTCGTTTTAAGTTCTTGTTAAATTGTGCGGACATATAAGAAGAAATTCAGATGGTTCGGGAACTGTGATATAATTTAGTTAACATTGCCACATAATAAAGTCTGATACTCAGGTACTGTACGTCTAAGAACTCCCACGTGGAAATACCTCGCCTCTCTATTTATAGAACTCGAACTTGGTTCTCAAAAAGTGATAGGCCAGGCTAAGAACTTGCAGCAATATAGTTTTACACAGTAATAAAGCAAGTAACAAGACGTATATATATGAATGTATTTCAGTAATACATAATTGTTTCAATTACGATGTAGACGTAACAATAATCTATCTGTCATTGCAACGAACGGAGATAAATCATTACGAAACTGCAAAACTATAGGTTGGCTTATATTTTATTTTGCATTTTGTAGTGAAGGTTAGATATTAAGCTCATTAATGCAATTTATACGAAAGTTGGTTTGAACACTTTATACAGATATCCTGTGTAAATGGTATTTTTTAGTGTCACGCTTTTTAATTTCTTTATTGTCATAATTATTTGTTGCAAAAGTAATGTTATTACATTGAATTTTTAATCATTATTTCATAAGACCTTGCACTTATAATATTGCTCACCTTGAAGGAGTGTTTAGCTTGTATTTGTTATCTATGTGGCTTAATCAAACTTGTATTCAGGCTGCCACCATTTTGTGCATCAATACTTTATAACCAATCCTTAGAGAAGAGCTTTTTGTTTTTGCATTTGAGCCGCTGTTATAAGATTATGCATTTTGCTGATTGTAAGCTATGCATCATACCTTTTACCAGTTAATTATAAAAGAAAATATATATGACTGTATAATTAAATGTGATCTAGTTATTAAATTAATATTACCTTATTATTTTGCTAAAACTTATTATTTTGTTCACAGTGACTAGTTCTGTTGATAGTTTAAAAGAAGTTATCAATCCTCCAACTAGTCAAAGCAGTCTCAACACAGGTGCTGAATCAATAAAGAGGCATATACCGAAACAGTTTTCATTCTCTCCGCAAACAGATCATTTGCATAATGCTGAAGCCAAAACTGAAGCTTTGAAAAGTAATAAGGTTAATCCTGTAGCTCACACACCGACTGCCACAGAACTGTTGTCAGCAAGCATTGAAAAGTTTGCTAGGGGACACACTGCAACACCGGAGCCACCAGAGCCAGAACTAGACCCTAAACCTAAAAGGGAATTTGATAGTGCTATTGAAGCTCAAGTTAAATTGACTCAAAGTTTATCTAGCTGCCTACGAGCTAGTCAACCTGAGTTGAAAATGAAAGATTTTAATCTAAATAATAAAGCTTCAGGTATGTAAAGTTGTTTTATGTCGCTATTTTATTTTCTTGTTATGTTATATTGGGGGTAAAGTATGTAGGAGTTTTTATACCATTTTTAGTCTCTTAAGTTACAGTTGTGTTATATTGTGCCTAAAAATATCACATGAGCTAAGTAAAAAGTTAGCAGCATAATTTAATAATCAAATCTTAATATTTTTAGATTCTGACACTGCCAATGGTAATACTGAATTAACTAAGCCTGAGTCTGCAAAAGAAGACTTTAATAAAAATGAGAAAGCTGTAAAAAATAACAAAATTAAAAAAGTTGCCAATGAAATGGCTACTATTGATAGTGTGACAGAAACAGATTCATATGAAAATGGTAAAGATGAGACTGATAAAATAAGTAGCATAGAACAGGATGTAACTTTATCAACCAAGGAAGATGAGGAAGTTAAGCCTTTACCGGAAAGACAATCGGAAGAGACAGATGTGCCAGAGGCAGCACCAGTGGTAGCACCAGCGACATCACCTGTGCTTCTGCCAGCGCCACCAGTGTTTGTACCCAAATACAAATATAATGATGGTATGTTTTTAGTGTAGTAATGAAAGTGGTATTAATAGTATAGTTTCTTAATTTATTCTTTCTGATCATTTAGATTACGGTGGTATATTTTGTTTTGATTTGTGACATGTTTTTAAAAATAAATTTATTTCTCAGATCAATGGTCTCCTTTGAATAAAACTGGCAAGAAATGCTATGATATTGGACTACTGAAACAAATAAAGGATGATCCCCTTTCAAAGAATAAACCTAATGTTCCACTTTTAGAGGCATGGAATATTATTCGGGTGAGTGAAGTCTCTTTAATTGAATAATATTAGGTACTAATGGATGGTGGATAGTTGTATTGATAATTTGTAGTCTTATGACCATTATTAATGCAGAGAGATAAAGGGCAGTGGGTTGTACCATATTCAAAAGTAAAAAACTGGCAAAAAGTAGTAATGCAATGTCCTAATCTTTCTTTTTTCATTACACTAGAAATTTTTATATTTCACTATTTTGTCAATATAATATTTTGAATACTGAAAAATTGTAAGCATGAAAAGGAGTATTTTGCTACAAAAAATCTCAAAGATAATTGTATCTTGCAATTAATTAATGATATATTGAATTGACACGTTCCCATTTATTTTCCATCCATACTTAGAAATTTGAAACCCATGTTTTCCATGGCTGTGTTTATTAACCCGACCTTTACAAACAAAAATGTCAAGAATATCATATAAATACCCTTCTTGCTAAAAGCGTCGGTTGCGCTGTGGCCTCAGCACTGGACTGTGCGCAGTAGAATTGGGAGGTCCGGGAACGATCCTGCCATGTACCAATGTGTTTTTCGTTTCACAAATTTCATATGTACATTTATCTGACGCTCCTACGGTGAAGGAATTCATCGTGAGGAAACCTGCATACACCTGCGAAGTAATTGAAAGGTGTATGTGGAGTCAACCAATCCACACTAGGTCAGTGTGGTTTGACTAAGGCCTAATCGCCCTAGCTAGTTAGGGTAGGCTCGTGCTCCTCGGTGGGGACGTGTATGAGCTGTGATGACCCTTCCTGCTCAGTATCGCTGTAATGATTACTAAACTACTCATTATCCTGAGTTTTGAATACGATTTTATCATCACTAACTCATGGTAATGAAGCACTTTATAGTATTTGAAGTTTGTAAAAAATAGCTACACAAATGGTCACAACTAGGTATTTTTCACCCATTCTCAATTCACATATTTGATGAGGCAGAGCTTGTGACTCCAGTTGACTGCCGCACGGGTAATGCTGGAAACACACTTTCCCAGTTGTCAAATCGCTTCACACCTGGAGTGGTCCGACGAGCACTACAGCACCCCGTCAACCGAAGAATGGGAGCAAACCACAAAGCAACCAGCAAAGTAGTAACTGGGCTAGAATAGAAGAATAGAGTGGGCTATAAAGAGCTTCAAACCCTTAAAATCCGCAGCACTGGACGGAATATTCACAGTGGCAGCCTAACTTGGTAGTAAAATACTTAGAACCTATATTTAAGGCTTGTATAGCATTTAAATATATTCCCAAACAATGGAGAGAGGCGAAGGTAGTATTCCTACCCAAACCAGGGAAGGAAGACTACACTACGGCGAAATCCTTCAGACCAATAAGTCTAACATCATTCCTGCTCAAAACACTGGAAAGATTGGTAGACAGACACCTAAGGGACGGAGCACTCCAAGAAAGACCCTTACATCCCCAACAACACGCCTATCGTAAAGGCAGGTCCACAGAGTCGGCACTACATATGGTGGCCCGTAAAATATACACAACAAATCTTCAACCCTAGGCGCCTTCATAGACATAGAAGGAGCTTTTGACAAAACAATGCACAATAGCATTAACCACGCCCTTCAAAAGTAGCATATAGAACCAGCAGTAACAAAATGGATCAGTGAGCTGGTAAGCAGGTTCAGATAGTGGGGAATAACACCGTTAGAGCAAAAGTGGTAAAAGGATGTCCGCAAGGGGGAGTCCTATCCCCACTTCTGTGGAACATAGTAGTAGACAGCCTCCTAAGGAAACCAAACGAAAGAGGCTACACTACTATTGGATATGCAGATGACCTGGCAATACTGATAAATGGGACTGCAGAAAACATACTATGTAAAGAAATGCGCGCAGCCCTAGTATTAGTGGAACAATGGTGTGACGAACATCAATTGTCAGTAAATCCAAATAAAACAGAACTTATACCTTTCACCAACAAAAGGAAGTTACCAGAACTACAGCTACCAAAATTATTTAACACCAAACTCTCCCTGTCAACACAAGTAAAATATCTGGGCATTATCTTCGATAATAAATTAAACTGGGCGAGTCACATGGAAACAATAACAAAGAAGGCATGCTTAGCATTTAACCAATGCAGGAGACTCGTTGGTAAGAAATGGGGTCTCAATCCAAAAATCACAATTTGGCTATACACTGCAGTTATAAGACCCTCTATAACCTATAGATCAGTGGTTTGGTGGCCCAGAACCTAACTGACCACAGCAAAAGCCAAGCTCTAGAGTCTGCAACGCTTAGCAACTACATTGACCAGTGGATGTATGAGAACCACTCCATCAGCCTCCCTAGAATACCTCTTACAACTGAGACCTCTAGCTCTAGTCATACAAGAGGAGGCGAAAGCAGCAGCCCTAAGACTAAGATCACAGGGGCTATGGAAACGCAACATAGGAAAAACACACACGATAATCCTAGATTGGAGCACGAAAGAAGTCCTTCTTCTCGATGCCCCAATCGATAGAATACCATGCCACCATGTCTTTGGCAGAAGATATGATATCCAACTTACAGCGGAATGAAAAGATTGCTCTGACATTAAAGAAGTTAGGATATACACAGACGGCTCCAAGACCTCTTGTGGAACTGGGGCCGGCGTCTTCTCAAATGACCTTAATATCAAATTATCAATAACCCTAGATAGGCAGAACACCATCTTCCAAGCAGAATGCATTGGCATCACCAGAGCGGCACAGGCGATTGCAGCTAGAAATGTTAGCAATCTTAACATAAAGATTATCTCAGACAGCGCATCTGTCCTGCAGGTCCTCCAAAACAATACTATCAACTCTGTCCTTATACTGGAATGCCATAACATGCTCCAAGCCATAGCAGATACAAACGAGGTAACTCTGCAATGGATAAAAGGACACAGTGATTCACTTGGCAACGACGCAGCAGATGAATTGGCTAAGAGAGGTTTAAACACAAAAGTGAATGGACCAGAGCCCTTAATGCCCATTCCACAGGCCCAAATAAAAACCTGACTGCGTGGAGAGCCAATGAGGGATGCAAGCGAACAAAAGATGCAATCCCGGTACCATCCAAAAAGCTTGCCCGTTCCCTCATCAGACTATGGAGAGACAAGATCCAAAAAGTTATAGCTACTATAACCGGACATTGTCTCCTAAACAAACACCTATTATTCACAATAGGGATGACAGACAGCCCTCTATGCAGAGGATGCATGGAGGCAGAGGAAACGCCACAGCACGTCCTTATGGAATGCACAAGTGTGGCCGATCAACGGGCGAAACTTCTTCACTCCCCAGCATCCATGCCGGAAGCATGTAGTAGCCCACAAAGGCTGCTGGCATTCTGGGAGGAACTGGGATGGATGGAGTAGGATGGAGGCTGACGTAACGTTAGGACGCACAATGTCCCAATCATGAGGCTAAGTGCGAAAGAGCCCAGCCAAACTAACTAACTGACTGCCGCACGGGGAGCATAACTCTGGTTTCAATGCAGAAAGGTACCTAAAGTGGCAAGCTGCTGCAATACATAGAAACAAATATGTGTTTTATTTTCTCTGTGGTATTTTTTACCTAGTTGCGATGAACCCTGGGTATATTTGGAATTATTTCATATATGGGGAAATATAAAATTAAAATACCGGAGGGAGACTCTGTACCAGGGTCGTGTGCTTGGATACCTCCGTGTTACCTATTTCTGCCGCCAAGCAGCAGTGCTTGCATTGCTGTGTACCAGTTTGAAGGGTAAGATATGGCACTGAAATTACTGGGTACCGTGACTTTACATCTTAAGTCACAAGTTGGTAACGTACACAGTGGCCCTTGTGGGGGGTTGCAGTTTTACTGAGAATGTCACAGGAGCCACATGTATTATAGGTGACTGTTACCACTTACCATCAGGCGGGCAGTTTGCTTGTTTGACAACTTAGTAGCAATAAAAAAAATATTGATAAAGACAAATAAATATATTAGTATTGTGTAAAATAATGTTTATGTATTTCTTTGTTTGTTTCAGACTGCACCTATGCAAGAGCCTATACAATTTGCTGCAATTTCTAGGCCAATGAATGATTCAGTTGCACAAATGTTACCCACGTTTGCTAAAAGCACTGGAGGAATGGGTTCTAGAAGCAATACTCCGAGGGATCCAAAAAAAGATGGTAGAAATATAATACCAACTGGTAATTTATCTCTTTTTGTGTTTTTGCTTAGTAGTGATTATGTTATTAATTTCTTATACATTATTTTTGACATTACTTGTATTTTTATTTACTTTTTATTTGATTCAGGTAAAAATAGCATTAAACTTGCTGCTTCACAAAGTGGTAATAGTTCTCAGAAACAAGTTATTCATGTTTCCTTGTCTTTACGAGAAGAAGTTAAACTGAATCAAGTTGATTCTGCTTGGAAACCATCAAGACTTAGGAAAGACAATACTACAGAGGAAGACTGTAAAACTCAGGTAATAATATTTATTGTCATTATTATTTAACACTTAATTAAATGTATTGATTATTAAATATTGTTGATTTGTATTGATGTTTAGAATATCTCATATTGAATAATAAGGAATGTTACATTTATTTTGAGATATGATTAAGGTAAGTTATCTCTATATTTCTTTGATTAGTTATGCCATCAGAGAGTACAATAATTCATAACGTCCTAACTCTTATTAATAAATTACAGGAAGTGTACAAGAAATTCAGAGGTATTTTAAATAAATTGACCCCACAGAAGTTTGACACATTGTTAGAGAAAGTAAAAACTCTAGAAATCAATAATCAGAAAAGGCTTGAAGGTGTAATTGATTTGGTTTTTGAAAAAGCCATTGATGAACCTAATTTTTCGGAAGCTTATGCAGCCATGTGCAATAAATTGTCAACTTTAAAGGTCTGTAGATGAATTTTAGTATACAACTTTTTACTGCTGGGACAAGGTACTTGATATAATTTATTTGATATTTTCAATTTTTAACATTATAGGTGCCTGCTGAAAATGCTACCAATCCTGATCAACGAGTCAATTTTAGGGCTTTGATTATTTGCAGATGTCAAAAACAATTTGAAACTAATAAAGCTGATGAAAATGTTCTCAAATTAGAAAAAGAACTTGCAGAATGCATAGATCCTGTGAGTATAGTTACCACATTTTTGTATTATTATCTACAACAAACTTTCACTAACATCTGAAACAAATTTTTAGACAAAAAAGAAGGAACTGCAATTGCTATTGGCTGAAGAAAACAGGCGTGCTAGAATGCGATCTGTTGGCAATGTTAGATTCATAGGTGAGTAACCATTTATTATCACATAATCTAAATAAATTATTTTAGCACACATTGTGTATTTGTAATTGGCTGAGGGGAGCAGGTGACAACAGACAACATTATGCAAGGGGCTCTATCCAGCCAAGGGCAGATCCAGGATGCCATTTTGCGGGAGGCCATTCTGACAAGGTCCCTACTCGGAGCTAGGGTTAAAATTACAAGTTAACAAAAAATTTACCGCGCCTTGCGCCGCTAAAAGTTGAGTCAGGATTATGGAGTTCCTGGTCTTTTGGGGGGAGGGGGGGGGGGATTCAGGGCGGATTCAGCTAGCATACAGTTTTAAATTGCACCGGTATGATCCAAAAATGTCACTATATAGTGCATCCCAATTAGCCTCATTAAAAAATATTATTTTCTGAGATCATTGTTCAAATGTTACTGGTATGAATATTAGGTTTATGAATAAGATTTATTTATTTTAATTGTTCACCTTTGGCTATACGCGATTAGACTATAATTATGTTTGTCATTACTTATATGCTCAATGCGAAATTTACAGCGAATCAATTTCTGTAATTTTGTAAATGCCTTTATACACATTTCACACTGAATGAAAGTTCATGCAATGCTTCAAGTTTGGCATATCAATTAAAGTATGATTAAATAGTGCCTGTTACCTTATATAACTTTATGAGTATGCTTCCTAAACCAACAGCCACATACCACATGCTTATAATTCTGCAGGAAAAAAAAAGGGAAAAGACATCAACCATGGAAAGAAGAGTGTGGTTGTCACAAGTTAATGTCATTTGTATAAATATTTTCTTGCAGAATACCTGCGAAAAGATAATGTATCTAAACCAACTCTGTAATATATTATGTGAAGAGCAATGCTATTAGTTGTTCATTTAAGTAATAATGTTGTTATACTGATCTGTCAGCAATGCGATAAAACCATGAGCTGTTATAAAATTAATTTATGCTTATTAACTATACCTATTGATATACAATTTGATTTGTTTCAGGTGAATTATACAAACTAAAAATGTTGAAACACAAAATCATGGTATATTGTATGAATCATTTGATTGACAAATTCGAAGAGGAAAAATTAGAATGTTTATGCAAATTGCTCACGACTATTGGAGAACAAGTTGAAAGTGAAGTGAAGGATCAACTAGATTTGGTATTCAAAAAGATGCAAAACATTGTTGACCGTAAATCAAATAGCATTAGCAGCCGTGTTAGATTTATGATTCAAGATGTAATTGAACTACGAAGAAGAAGATGGGTAGTAAAGAGTGTAGTTGACTCCCAACCTAAGATGATGGACCAAATCCAAAAAGAACATGAGCAACAACAGCGACATATTGAGGTATTACAAAATTTACTCTTTGAGTACAATGCTCGCAACCAAAGATGAGACCTGTCAGATGCTAGTAGAGGGGATTTTGCGCAGGTACCTCGCCCCGCACGCTCCTGTCTCACCGCGCAACGGTCCCGTCCCTCCCTGCTTGCCTATCTTACCGCCAAAATGGCCTAAGAACTATCTACTGCGCAGGTTTAACCACGTGATCCGTCAAGTCTCATCTTTGGCTGCGCGCATTGTAATTGTTATTATTTGTAAATTATCAACCTGTAGTTAGCATAAAATTTTACCGGAGGGAGACTCTGTACCAGGGTCTTCTGCTTGGGTACCTCCGTCTTACCTATTTCTGCCACAAAGTACCAGTGTTGGCGTTGCTGCTTCAGTTTGAAGGGTAAGATATGGCAGTCAAATTACTGGGAACCGTGACTTTACGTCTGATGTCACAAGTTGGCAATGTACTTTGTGGTTCTTGTGGAGGTTGCAGTTTTGCTATGAATCTCACAAGAGCTATATGTATTATAGGTGACTGTTACCACTTACCATCAGGTGGGCAGTTTGCTTGTTAGCCAACTTAGTTGTATAAAAAAAATTAGGGCACATCAGTAAAGCTCCTATTCTATGTCATCCACTTCCGAATTACAACTATGGTCATTTTTGGTCAATCAAATCAAAACCTCAATTGCATTTTAAACATCAATGAAAATCCTAGTAATGTTTATTGTTAAATATTATTTTACAAGCTACTTGGGGGCTATTCGAAAACTCGTGAAGTTTTCACTCGGTAAAAAGGAAAAGGATAGATATATTGCGAGAAAGAGAAGTTTAACTGGTTGTCAAACGCTAGCGAGTGATTTTCGCACTTCACGAGTTTTCGAACGGTCCCCAAGTGTTGTGTTTGTGATTTGCAACGCAAACTTGCTTTATTTTACAACTGCACAAAGCTTTGACCTAAAACCGAAATCAGTAGCCACAGATCACAGAACAGTGAACTGTCAATTTCAGGTAAAATTTAACGCTGACTGGGGGCCGTGAGAAATTCACTCCCGTCAGGCGAAAATTACTTTTCACTAATGCGTTCAGAAATACGAGCGGAGTAATTGGTGGGTTACCCTCGGTTTCACTCAAGTGGTTCTCGAACGCTATCGGGTGAAATTCACTCTACCCTGAGTAAATATTACTTGTGAAACATACGCCTTTTTTTTTTGGAGGGGGGAAAATGCTTTTACGCATTCCTCGTGGTCGAGCCAAACCACGAGGATATGTGGGACTCCCCAGACCGTACTCGGCCCGGGCCTACCCACTAAAAACCCCACCCAGCAGCTCTCCGTCCTTCACAAGACAGGGGGAAGGGGAGTACAGCTAGGCCTTGTTCCCGCTGACCCCCTGCCCGTGACATGTCCGTTGCCGGACTCTCCGCCTGGCTCTGCTGCTTTGTGGAGCGGCGCAGAATTGCACCACTACACCCCGAATTGGTTTTTTATTGTGGTTGTCTTCCACGCGGCCCCACGCTCAGTGCCCCGGGCCCCCGGCCCGCTCAGTGCGGGTAACGGGTTGCCCGACGGCAGATCCCACTGGATCCGCCGCCGCGCGGGTGAGCCGAAGCTCGGGGAAATCCCCAATGGGCGCGAAGCGCCACGGCGAAAAACACCTCAACCTCGCTACTACAAGGAAGCCGCCGCAATCGGCTTCCAGCGAGAGCCACACCTCTTCTTAATAAGAAGAGGGCCCTTCCCCGCATGAAGCGGGTGGCCACACGAAATGACCCGCCGGGCTAAGCCCAGTCATCCCACGCCCCCCCTCTAGATAGGGGTCCTCTCGTCAGACTATTAGCCCGCGGCAGAGAATCTGCCGGGTTGCCCAGGGTGCACCACAAGGAGGTTGTCTGACATCGCACCCCGTCAAACATACGCCTAAATGAAGGGTTTCCAATCAAAGGTTAGAGTCTGGCTAGCGAAACATGATACTGACAAATATTTAGCTTCCTTCAATGGGCTCACTTAATTTTTAGGTAAATAGTAAATGTCATTATTGCTTTTGTGATTATAAATCATTGAAAAAAAAATCCTATTAAAAGTGTAACTGGGAAGAAAATATTTAACATTGATAAATATAAACTGTAAAGGGAAATATTGAAAAAGCTTGTTTAGAAAAACAATGTTTACATACTATTTTGGAGGTCAATGACTAGTACAACAAATTATCTTGATCGTTTTATTCCTTTTGAAATGGAATATTTGGAATCTGATTTTGATTGCGATTCGTAATTATTAGTAAGGAAAAATTAAAAATACGCTTAGAAAAGAGTGTAAAAATTAAAGCATCATACAAAATTTCGTGTTTGTGCTTTTGTGCTTGAGTTCCTCCTCCAGGGAGCCTACTCTGGGTGCACTGACAGCTCGATAGTACCAGATTATTGCATTGTCATGCGAACTTCATACATTTTTGCAAAATTTCAATTTGATACAATGATTAATGATTCTACGACGATGTCAACCTAATAAAAGCGTGTTAATAAAAGAATTATAAATGTTATTTATTTATTTATCAAAATATCTATTACTCACTTTTTTCAGTAAAATCAGTGTTAGATTTTTTTAACTTGCCGCCGTTTTTCAGGATCATGTTTCACTGGCCAGACTAACTATGCATTGTTTATAAACAAAGCCACTAATGTCACTTTAACATCAGCTTGTGAGCTTGTTTCAAATCCACAGATATTAAACGTCAAATGCATATACCGGTATGATAAATGCTTCAAACGGCGCACACTTGTTTAAAAATGAGTAACTTAAAATTTGTTTTAACAGTAGTTAGAATCAAAATTATGAAAGAAAATTATTTCAAAATATCTAATAAACAAGCATACAATCTAATGATGAAATCGATATAATTATAATTATAAAATCTTGTCTATTCTGATGTGTTAACTCGCATTTAGAAAATAAGCTTTTTGTGATAAATGTCAGAACTCATCTGGACCACACTGTTTGCAGAACAGCAGGCATAATTTGATGCAGCAGTGTAAAAAAAAGAAATCCCCATTCTCATAGTTTCTGTTTTCTGTTTAGAACTGTCCCAAAAAATATAATTTTCATAAGCATACTTGTGTAAAAACAAAACAATAATGTGCATGTGAAACTTTATCTGATTTAACGTAACTGATTCATGGAACCACTGATTACCACCAAACATGCAATCGGAATCATCCAGTCAAGCTAATATTGTCAAGTACATAACTATCATTTATTCACTTATCACAAATACATGAATGTGTTCTATGTGATTTACAAGCAAAATAATTTATGTTGGCCATTCATAGGAAAAAAGTATGACATGACACCATGATGAATCTGTTGATTTTTGTAGTAACGCTCCAAAAAAAGCTTTCACAGGAATTTGTTTATGCTCCTATCAAATATCAAAAAAACTTATTACTTGAACAAATTTAAAGTTACAATCAAAGATGTACTTATGAGGAAACATTAAAGGTTTTAAAAAATGTGTAAATGGTGACGTTCAAAATATATCTATCAATATTAATAAGCGTATTTGAATTAAGTAACTGTTCCAATCACTGCGACAGGCATTTCTATAATTATATGGTTTTAAAACAGAGGAGATGAAAAAATTAGACTTTTTGAGTTTCTTGCCTATTCCTAGGAAGAGTCAAATTCTAAACAAGTTGTGGTAGGCCAATTTCTCCTTGTCAGGATAGACCCGTGCCCAGCAATCTAGCATGTATGGGTCGAATGATTTTATTCTTATGGGCTCTCAGAGAAGAAAAACAATAGTTAGGTAACTTAAAACACATAGCTCGGTTTTGTATCACACAAGTTTAGTTTATATGCAGTTCTACACTTATGTTACACCTAGGCAGACACTGCAGGCAGTAGATTAATTTCAATAATAATATAGATTTATAGATGAATTCATAGAATTTTGTTACCATCTCCAAAATATAATTGCTTTGTCAGACATATTCTCTTCCGCAAAATATATACTACATTTACAAAATACCAAATTAGCGAAAACACTAAATAAGATATAACACATTTTAAACACTTGTAAATGAAGGGACCTTTTCATATTAAATAAAATTTATCTTATTTAAAAAACTTTCACTGAGAAGCCTGAAAAAAAATGAATACATAAAATGTTCTAGTATATCAGAAGGAGATTACTATAAAAAAACCCCTGTGGGGAGAGCCAGTGGGCACAAGGTAATCGTCCAAAATATACGATGGGATGGGATGGGCGGTATTTTCGTATTTAAAAACTGTAGTTATGACTATTTGCGAATCTGGTATTTTGCACTTATTTGTCTGATGTTAAAACTTTACCTCAACTTCACCTTCACCAACTATGTAAAAAAACACTTGAAAATTTGTCCACATTTGTTTAATGTCATTATGACACTATTTTTGAAATTATAAATCCAGCAGGCCTAGCATGGCGCCTGAAGTTTAGAAGAGAAAGTGACTAAACCTCGTCCCATATCTCGCTTCATTGTTATATGAGAGAGTAAGAAGAAACATGTTATTTGTCTCTTGTCCCGTTTTGTCCACTGTCCGTGCTACACCTTCAGGATTTACAATATGTGTTGATGAAGTATAATATAAGTATAGATAAAGTATAAAGATATAATAGTAATCCACAGTTATTATATTGTATAATCCTGATAAGGTTCTTTATTTACACTTATTTAATATCCTTATAATTATAAAAGTGCTTTTGAAATTGTTCCTAACATTCATTTTTATACTTATTTTTCAGTTAATGAATGCTGCCCCTATGGGTAATTTCCGCCGTGACGATGGAGGCCGCGGAAAGCGAAACGACGGACGAAGACAAGGATCTAACACCTTCATGGATAGTAGTAGTAGTTGGAAGACACCCAGAAACAGCTATACTGTAGATACATCTAAATTAAAAGCTGGTGGTGCTGCTACTCCAAAGGTTTATTATTCAGTTTATTTTAAAAAGCTATTCTCTTCAACTTTTTGGCGTATATGGTCCAAAATTTTAAATTGACTAGTAGCAAATTGTCATTGTCATTATGACAATAGTATCATTGGGTGCGGTTCATAATCAGATATCAGTGCAAACGTTTGCATGCATGCAAACAACCCGTTCAAATCGTTAGCACTGCTCACAGACGTAATCACTCAGATCAATTTTGAACCAAGCGTTCAATCTGTGAGTCTGTCAAGTTGACAGTTAATGTAATTTGAAAAGAAAAATTGGAGGGAGACGTATTGTGCCTCCAGTATCTTTACAGAGCACTTCTCTATTAATTGTAGATAATCTATTGAAAAAATAAATTGGAACAAACAAAAATAAAAATAAAACTAATGTTGACTACTACCTCTTTTCTGTTAGCACTGTCAGCATCAATTGGTGACGTCATCAATTACGTCATACCGCATACAAAATGCGCACATGAGCAATTTTGGACCGATTGTTTGCGTGCAAATAGTGCATACGAGCGCTGATATCAAATTATGAACCGCACTCATTATGTCTACAGTATCATTATGTCTATAGTATGTATTTTCCAGATTTTTGTCGTACAAAGGGGAATGGCGATTTTAGGCCCAAGAATGCACAACAAATTTGTTGCACTAGAAAAATATAAAATATTCGTATTAAATTTTTCGTTCTATCCAGATATCTCTAAATGTTAGATTATATCTTCTTTACATAGTATAAAAGAAAATCGCTCCCACTGTCTATTCGCTTAAATCTTTTAAACTACGCAATAGATTTTAATGAAGTTTTCAGCAATAGATAGAGTGATTCAAGGGGAAGCTTTATTCGTATAGCCAGCGATCCGCCCCGGCTTCGCACGGGTAATAGTTTAAATAATATAACTTATTCAAGCTGGCAAAGCCGCGGGCGGAGCGCTAGTTTCAAATAACTTGCTTGTGCAGAAAATATCTTAAAATCGATAACTATTTTCGATGTCGAATCGATAATTTCATTTTGGTACTTTTTTATTTTAAGTAATTAACTTATAAAATAAACAACTAAATAATAGCTTTTTATAGATGGATAGGTTTTACTATAATGAAAATACCTACTGTATTATAATATTAGTATTCAAATCAATGAGGGCTTTTTTACATTTTTCGGGTTGTTTAAACGAGGGAAAAGTTTAATATAAGGTCTCCTAAGTCGTTGCGTTATCTGCTCAGTTTTTAGACGATGTTCTCGTCATATATGACAATAATATAGACTAATAAAAAAATTAAGAAATCTTTATATTTCCGCAATGTCTTCCTCAGTAATGGGTTGCACGTTGTATAATATTTATTACTTATGACATAATGTGTACAATTCTTAATATTGTATTAGTAATGTAATGGACATAAATAACATAATACGATAATGGTTAAGTTATACATTTATTAATTTTACGAAAAAGAAAAAATACATTAAATAAGATTCACCAAGTTTTTTCATATTTTTTCTTTTACCAATAAAATACTGGTATTATCCGCTATTATTTTCACATTCGTTTATATGTGTGCGTTGTGGGCCTAAGTTAGTATGGCCATCTGCCATTCCCCTTTCTTTCCAGATGTTGTATCTGGTTGTTTTTATCATTAAAAAGCCAGTATATTGTACTTGATGATACAATATATGGTAGAAATATAACAAGATGTGACCATTGTTACCATATTTCAGAAGCATGGTCAAAAATACTAGATTGCCCTGAATTCTGTTGAAATGGAAGAGTGGCAATGGTATTCTAAAATACAAATAATAGATGTACTGAAGACACATCGCACCACAAATTTTTTAGAGTGGTGGCATAAAAGGATTAATTTAGAGTTGAATACCGCATACTGTTTTTCCAGCATTCACTTTTCTTTTTGGTATTTAAAATGTAGCTCTGATTTATGTCAAAGTCAAAGCATTCATTGCAATCATGTTGTTTACAAGATCTTAAAAACATATTTTCAGTACCAAACATGCACCCCGGTAGGGCATAGCTAACAATAAAAAGTACCTATTAATATTAGAATAGTCAATCAAATTATTTGAATATTAATTATTTGAATTAATTCAATACCGAGATAGATCAAGTCAAATTCAATGTACAATGGTCAAAATTAAATTCATGTCATTTAATAATAAAAAATAAGCATCTAATAAAATTATAAATTCATTAAAACTAAAAATTTAATAAAAAAAAAATTCGATTACCTACATGTATTTTAGATTAGTGTTAACGATAAAATTAAAATCCTAGCTTAGACTAAGACAATTTGCCAATATGATCAATGGATACTTTGGACCATTTGTAGAATTAGACAAAATAATACTGGTCGTTTTGAAACTAGATTTTGCCACTAATTTAATATTTTAGACCATCAGTATCAAAAGGCTCTTTAATTATTTTTTGCTATTACAATAAAATTGTTTGAAATTGATATTAACTTTCGGTTGACTGGTAGAGAACGCCTTGTCGTATTAAGTCCGTCCTTTGCAGTTAATTTTAGTGCAATAATTTTTAATTATTGGAATTCCAGAATTTGAATAGTATAAAACTTGCGCCGATAAATCTTGGATGGACACAAGGGTCAGGTACGAAGAACACTGCTCAAACTGCTAGTAATTCAATGATAAGTCTTACCAAAAATAAGTATGGTATCTTGGAAAATGCTCAAACAGATCCATCACAAGTTAGAGGTAAACTCAAAAACGTACCTTCATATTTTTTATGCTCTGGATTATAATATGTTACTTTACTGAGCTAATAACTAATTTCTTCACAGGAAACAAAGATATGCCACCTGCATACCATTCCAAAGGAGCTTCGATTGAAAGATCAACATTTAGCACCAGAGCCGACTTCAGTGAGTAGGATATATTAGTTTTAATGACATAAATATGTTCGCACTATTCAATATGTGCTACTGATTATTTAATAGGATGTGCATACTACTAATTATTAAATAAAAATACATTTTAGGTTCCAATAGTGGCAATGTCAGCCGTTCAGGATCAGTTCGAGGCGCACGGTCTAATTCTGGCAGTCGAAGTGCAAGTACTGCACCACCGACGCCACCGCCGACTGAAGTTTCCACACCCGCAATGTCTTCAGTGCCCCAGGAACCTCTTCCAGATGATAAGAGGAAGTCTGTCAAGTCAACCATCAGCCTTTATCTCATCAATCGTGATGATGATGAACTCGTTACAGATGTGAAACAACTATTCTCTCCAGAGTATCATGCTAGTGTTGTTACTGAAATACTCAATGAGGCCCTTGAAATGTATGTGTCAATTCCATATTATGTATTGAGAGTCAAATAACCTATTTTATTTGTTGCTCCAATGTTTACATTAAAATGTTTATGTACTCTTTCAGGTCTGCAAAGGATGTTCCATTTATAGCAAAAGCATTATCACATTTAATCGCAACGCATACAATTACAGCTGATAATTATGTATCAGGCTTGAAAGAGATTCTCGAACAAGCTCCTGAGCTATACATTGATATTCCTATGCTATATGATTATTTAGGAAAGTTTATAGCTCCTCAAATCGAAAAGAAGGTACAACAGCTGCTGTTCATGAATTTGTTAAATAGAAAACATGAAAGGGTTATAAATAATGTTTATTGATATCTGTTTTTTTTTCTTAGCATATCACAATGAAACAAATATTAAGGTTATCAGAAAGCATAATATCTTCAAATCAAGGCCATTTATTACTCAAAGCATTGATAAGAGAATTAAAGGATAGCATGGGTCCTACATTTGTGAAAAGCAAATGGCAAGAATGTGAACTTCAGTTGAAGGAATGGATGAATGAGGATCAGGTGACTATTGTGCAGTTACATATCTAAACAACTTTCACTAGTATCTCATTTATCGAAGCCAGAGTCTCCAAAATTTAAAGCCTTAGGGCCATAATGTTTATTTCAGTATGTTCCAAGAGCCAAAACAGTTTTCATTTTTCTGCCCTTAACTATATTTCTAGGCTAGTCGCACAGAGAGCGCGACCTAAGCGAACATACGCTTTTTTGCATATCAATTACTTAAGCTGTCGCGGGCCGGATTGATAGCACTGGCGGGCCGGATTTAGCCTGCGGGCCGTAGTTTGGAGATCCCTGATCTAAGCTAATCCAAACCTATAATTATGAGTATTCTGAATAATTTATTTAATTTTGGTATTTTTTTAGGTTGCTAAGTGGGTCGAAGAAAATAAATTTGAATTCCTAGAGGGTGGTGCTACGAAGGTTTGTGACGAATCAAGTAGGATTCTGACCCCTGCAGAAACACAGAAAAAATTATTGCAACTCATAAATGCTGATGAGAGTTATGACTGTATAAAAGGATGGGTACAGGTATGCCTTTATGACTTCGACTTCATTAAAGCTATAATGAGTGATCGCATGTTATCTCAACAAGATCATTTGTCTTAAAATGAAAATCCATAAAATGCTTCTGAGGACAATTTTCACCACTTGCCGGTTAGGTCCATGATAGCCCATTTGGGATCTCTATCTTTATAATAATTGGTTTCACATGTTTCTCTTACAGATATAACAGTCTTGAGTAACAATATTGCTAATGATAATATTATCTGGGTGACAAATTTGTGTTATACTATTAAATTTGTGTTGTAAGTCACAAAACTGGAACTTTCAGGAGAATCTGGCTCTTGGATATATGTATCAGCTGATAGACCCTCGTAACAATTATTATCATCAAATATTTCAGAAAACTTTTTCTAGTAAATAATCTGACATATTTTTAGGAATTTTGTAATTTGTATTGTTTATTTATTGTTTTTATATTCAAGTTTTGATTTCTATAAACACATTTTTCTTTAGTTTTGTTTTAACTAACTGCTCTCAGCAGATTATAGCTATGATCTGGTCTGGCTGGACTCTAGAGTGTAATTTAAGAGAACTGTGCCAGAAGTAAGTCCAGCCCTCCAATTCTACTGATAAGTTACAGCTGAACTGTAGCGATCGACCGATCGCAGCGCATAGACTGACTTCCGAATGTTCAATGACGTGAAGATGTAGCGTTCTGATTGGTCGAAAGCAATTGTTCGTGTTCATTTCGGCTGTGGTTTATTAGTACTCATCACACGCAGAAATGAAAGTATCAAATATATTAAAATAAGATAAAAAAGTCAATGTCAAAATTCGTGACCATGTAATAATTCAATTTGAATAAACAATATTGAATTTAATTAAATGTAACATCGTTAAAAACGTAATAAGTCTTCATAACAACAGCTACTGTATTGTCATAGAATTTTGTGTATTTTGGTGGACAACATGAAACTTAGTCATGAATACTTAAAAAATAATGCTTAAGTTTATTGTTTGAATTCGTTTAGCCACTATACTTTATATTCTCTATACATATTTTGCTGTATTTTTAAATTCTCCCATTTTCGAGAAAGCACTAAGCCCATGCTGCCATAGGTCTTGATAAGTCTTGTTAATTACATTAAAATAGATACACGTTTTAATGTAATAAAATAGATCTTCTTCCATGTAATCGCGTAAGATTGCATATTTGTTACATATTGGAAGAATAACACTGACATTGACACCAATATTTTAGCTGAAACTAACACTGAATAGAGAAGTCACATCCTTCGTTTTAGTTTAGTCATTTGGTATCTAGAACGAAAATAGTTTTAATTTTGCAAAAAAAAAAAATTTTTTTTTAGGTTTTATTGATATTCTCCGAAAATGATTTATTTATGTGTACAGTAAGCTCCTTGTCAAGGCTATGTTTGACCTTTGGACTGTTCTTATGTCGTTCGTAATAGTGGCGGTTTTCGTAGTGTAAATGTATAGCTTTTATGGGAGCTACACAAATATTTTCTTTATAAATACAAAAGGGGTAATATATATTTTTTATTTTTAGGATATTTTGGGAAAATCATCCAATGAGGATTGGTTCATGCGTGCATTAATTCAGGCTATATGTGAACACGCTTTATTTGGTGCAGAGGGGCGTGACGTACCACATTTTAATCAGGAGCGTATGAATAAGTATGCTGGTCTTATAAATGAATTTGGCGAATCGAAAGAGGCTAGAGAAGCCAGTTGCCTATTCGGAATCCAACAATTAATACATAGGCTAGTACATCCACAAGGTAAATTTAGTTTCCTATACCTCTTAAGCGAATATGCACTAGTGGTTAAGCTATTATTATTTACTCCCATATGCAATTGTAGTCTAATCCTGATTTTTTGCTTTCAGGCTTAACATTAGACATATTCCAATATTTACATGAACAATATATAATTACTGTAGATGGCTTTATTGCATGGGAAGAATCCGAAAAGGAACCCGAAGGCAAAGGTAAAGAAATGTATTTTGTGCAATAATTTTACAATATGCATGATAAACATCTTAATCTGCCATAATTACGGGCTTGCCGTTGCGGCAAATGCAATTATTACTGCGTTATTGAAAATTGGAGAATTCTTTCATAAAATAAAGTAGGATTGAACAATATTTCATGGATTAGACCTGACATCAAATAGACGTGTATTAATTCAATTTATGTGGAAATATGTTTGGTTAAGCTGTCATAAATTATTCACAAAAGACCAAACGTTTTAAAAATGTACATAACATAGATTTGAGGTTACGATATGTATTTGTATTTATAAAAGATTTTGGTGAGTGACTCAAACTCAAACATCTTTATTCAATATAGACCTTTACAGGCACTTATTGACTTCAAAGAAAACATTAAAAATTTTCAAACAAAAATATAATTAGCTAATTTAATCCTTGTATGTACACACACCCCAACCATTATTAAGATGTATGCAAATACAAGTACACTCAGGGGCAAATTTAGAGGAACGATAAAAATCCTCCACTCCTAGTTTTGATAACGCTGTGTATATTTCAGCATACGAAACCATATTTAGTTTTACCAGCTTTCTAGCCATCGGATTCGCTACAAAAAAACATTCGACGCGGAAACCAGTTGTACGATTGTGATAAAAAAGACCACCATTAAAAGTTGCCGTTCTTCTCCAGGTCACAAATAGGGGAATTTTGTCATTATCCGTTGTGGCTTTGGTCATGAATCCTGGATAACAATCAAACAAACGCATTAAAGTTCAATCACACATCGATATGATGTATAAAAGTAGCTTGAATCTATGTAAAAAGTGTAGTGATCCTCTAAATTTGCCCCTGAGTGTAGAAGTTAATTGAAAAAAAAGTTGTCTACACCTGAGGTATCAACGTAGACTGCCTGATGAATCAACATAGAGCGCAAACTACTGGAGTTACGGTCTTGTTCTTACGGTCTACCTGTTCAGCTCTGTACCTGGGTGACTGATTTCCTGCATGAGCGAATAATTCGTGTCCTTTTGGATGGATGTAATTCGCAGCTTATGCCAGTGAATGCCGCAGTACCCCAGGGTTCCGTTTTATCCCCCACACTCTTTCTTCTGCATATCAATGATATGATTCCTTGGGAATATTCATTGCTACACAGATGACAGTACAGTGCATGCGGGATATTTTGTCACTGAACTCAACCAGGTCTTGGACCTCATATCTAAATGGGGCACAGAAAATCTGGTTAATTTCAATACCAAGAAAACACAGGTTCAATACCAACTCAATTTCAATACCAACATGCTGAATATCAGATTATCAATAGTGGCCTGGGGTATTATGCTCCATGTCCGATTGCCACGTCGAAGCGCTACGACCCGTAAAGGCCTACGAGAATGCAAACCAATCTCGTGCAGTCTCCTCCTGGCAGTGCTGATAGCCACTTGATGTTGAAACCTCAGGCTTTCAACGAGTTGCCGGGCATTAATTTTGGGCTCCCATCTGGCAATATTCTGAATAAAACAGACTTGTCTTTCAGTGGTTATTCGATATCTACCAGGATGTCGTTAAGCCGTGTTCCCAGTGAGCCGATAGCATTCCCACAATCTCCGGATAACCGACTGGTTGGAGTGGATGGCATCCGCAACTTCACGTTCGGTACGCCCGGCTTCAAGCATACTCACAGCACGTGACATTTCATTTTGAGTTAAATGCCGACGTGGCATGATGTCTGATAACCCAGTCATGAAGTTACAAAAGAAATTAAAAACATTCGAATAAAGATTCGATATTATTTAACTCAAATTGTATCCAGAAATGAAGAAACTTAAAATAGAAATAACGTTTTACCGCGAATTCATGCTAAAATGAGCTAAAATTTAGGAATAATGTTTTTGAAATTTTAAATTTAGAACATTATTTTATCACGCTTTTATTTTGTTCATAAATTTATTAGTGGCCTTTACTTTTTATTAAAGAGATTTTACAAAAAAGTTCGTCTTGGTGGTTGAGTCTTAGACTTTATTGATTAGTATACATTTACTCAGTACATTTGGGCTGCACTATGGCACTGGCCACTGACAGTCGTATTTCATTTTTTCATCATTTCTGTAGTTTACTCAATTTATTAATTGTATTATGGACTTAGAATGCTTGTTTGCTAATAAGGGGGCGTCCATTAATTACGTGAGGCGTTTGTCGATTTTTTGACACCCAAACTCGCACCCTCTCCCCCTTTGGTGAGATTTGGCTCGACTCTCTCCTTCCTTAATCGTACTTGAGATATTTCTAAATGCGTAGTTTTAATGTAAATACGTTAATCTGTGCTTAATTGTGTTAGATTTATTTAAAACCAGCTCTACGCAGCTACGCCCGCGTTGTTTTTGTTTTCCCGTGGGAATTTAATTTTTTTCCGTAAGAAAAATAATTTGTAGCCTATGTTAAGAGGCTGACAACGCTGAACTGAACTCATCGAGCCCTACTTAAAACTTTTTTAGCAAAACCTGTTTAATATACCGTAGTAAAAAAATATATGTTATTCTTGAAAATATTTTTGAGAATATCCATGTCCCCAAAATAAATTATAATCAAAATTTCTCGTTAAACAAAACGCCAAAGACACCCAACAAAAACAGCTTCCAGAAGAAAATCAGAGTTATTTAGCAAAGGTTATTTAATGATTTTTAGGGACATTAACTCGTTACATTGTAATGCTTTTTCTTGCTAAATTGTAGAAATATAGGGAAATCTTAAAGTTAAAGAAAAAAACAAACTTATTCCTTTAGTCCGATACAAAATGAAAAGCTTTTTTCTTGTAAGTACATAATTATAATTTACTTATGCATATGTTAACACAATTCCTCAATGCAAAGCACTTAACTTAATGTTTAATCAATACAAGCCAAGGGCAGGATGGTTCAGGTTTGTTTGATCAATCTCGGCAGGTAAAAATCAGGTACAAATTGGGTACAAAACTACAAAATGAGGGGCAATAAAGTACACCAACAAATAGTTATAGGTTTCCTTTTTTTTTCTAAAGAAATTAGTAGCCTTCCCCGGAGCGGTTGTTAGTAGATCATACCTTCGATGCTAAGTTTCTGCGATCACGGGTCAGAGATATAAAATTCCAGTTTCTTAGATTATTCTCTGTTTCTAATATTACTTGTGTAATTCCACAAAATTCCTCCTTGATACTAGGTTATTTTGTTATGGTTTCTAGCTGTAAGGTCAAGCAGCGGAGCCCTACGGCCTCCGGTAACTGCCCTGGAGATTCATAGCACAGTGTTAGGTTAAAAATATAATTAAATATGCCTATGATCTTAGGGTCAGTGGGTCTAACCCTGAGTTCTGAAGGAATCCCAGTCAATACATTTGAACTTCATGTAATAAACATAGCAAATGAATTCTAAAACATAATTTTTAATAAATTGACAAATTGTCTTATTGGTTAGTTAATAAAAAGGACATATGGAGGGGAGAGCACCTATTTTGTGTATAATTATTGCTATTAATAAAAAGAAAACAGCTTAATTTGTGAGTTCTTTGCCAAAGAAGGATGTGAAACTTAATATTGTGAAAATTTAGAATTTAACATGAAATTCGCAAGTGTTACTCAATATATGCCTTAATCCCACTAAGATGCCGCTTACTATCAGGGTTTTTTAATGAAATAGGGGATGAAAAAGGCGAATTTTGGAAATGTAATATGTTTGATTTAATAATCAATTTACCCACAAATAAAAATAAAATTAACAAAATCTGTTTTAAATCATGAAATATAATAAGTTAATTAGATACCTTATTGATTTTTTGCACTTATTGATACAATAAATCCATTTAATTTAATGAATCGCGTGCCGGCGAGTAAATATAGTATTTTTTCCTTAGCTTTACTCTTCAATCTGAAAACAAAAAGAACTGACTTTTGAAGTCTCACTGTAGCTTTTCAAATAAAATTCACACGGAAAACGGGAGAAATACCTATTGATTTTATTCGCAGAAATGAATATAAATACTTTATGATCTTCGAATCAATAACAAATTCCTTCGGTCGATGTCTCACAGACTAACCAGTTCGGAGATCATAACATAGACGAAAGACGCGTTCAAGGACTAGGGTGAAAAATGGGCGCGTTCGTTCACCGAATGTTAAGCGTCGTATTGGCGACGGAACCTGCCCTAAAACCAAATTCATTTCATAACATGTGTGTCATGATGTGTCAAGTCAACATACGGATCTTTCGAAATTCTACAATATGCAATAAGTATTTCCAGCTAAAGTTATAAGTTGGTTGAAAAACAAAACGTAATGAAAAATTAACCATAAACAAATTGTGAATGCTTTCCAGATTCTATTCGACGAAACCATAATTATATGATCTGTAGCTTTAAGTGTATTTTATAACGGACTAAATGTCAAATTCCGAATTTTGAGAAAATCAACCCACCTAAAGGGAAGCACGGGATTTTGGGCGAAAAAAAACTATCTTTGTAAATAAGGCCAGGATAAACGCGAGATTTATTTTGTTTATGCAAAAATTGAATAATGATCAAAGATAATTGCAAATGTCACTGACGTGACTTGAAACGACGTTGACGTTGACACTTGACATTGATATTGTGAAATTTATTGACAAAGTTGTTGTAATTATGATTTTAGTTGTGCAATTTGTGTTAAAACTACAGTGAAACCAAAGTGTTTTGCAAAATTAGTGTTTTATGAAATTTTAAGAAAAAACGGTGTTACAACATTTAATTTGATAATATTGATGTTTCATATCTTCGAATAAGTTACTAGTTTCTTTTAAAATATATAATATTTTGATTTTTTCGCTCAATTTCAATAACGCACCGCAACCGTGATGCAGTACATGTCTCAAAGTTGTTAGCGATAATGTAGCATTCTAATGGAGAAAGAACTTTTGAAATCTGTCCAGTAGTGTTTGAGTTTATTCATTACATACATACATACAAATCTTTCCTCTTTATAATAATATTGCAGACTAGCTGCCTGGACAGACTTTGTTCTGTCAGAAGTTATTTACTCTGTGATTTGTACGGGAAAAGTGTTTTTCTTACTATTTTCCACCCAATTTATATGTTTTAAGGGTTAAAAGGAAAAAAAAGGATCACTTTGTTGTCCGTCTGTCTGTCTGTCAAGACCCTTTATTTCATTAATGCGTTGAGGTATCGAGTTGAAATTAAATTCAGATCTACAGTCCCTTGAAGCTGTGAAAAAATCAAACTTCTATTGAAGCCGTGAAATTTATACCTTTCAAAATTTAAGGACGTAAGAGTAGGTAAATTTATACATAATACCAAAAGTTTTCGATTATCGGTTTCAACCGAGCAAAACTCTCAAATATATTCGATTGTCGATTCCCAATGAGTTACAAAATCGCACCTCAAGTAACAGTTGCGAATTATACGTATTTTTTAATAATATTCTATTAAATACTTATTAAGCGTTCGTTCAGAAACATTAATTGTTTTCACCCTTAAAAATAAGAATGAAACAGACATATTTACCCGACTGAGAAAGAGAATAGGTTTCTGAACGATATCGAATCGAGTGAAGGTAGGGGGATCTCACTCCGCATTTTAGGTATTCCGCATATGGCAGATGGTTGCCGCTCGGCTCGCACGATAGCCACGCTCAATTATTTAAGCATATTTTCTGTGATTTTTGCAACTAACAATGACGTCTAGAGGATCTTATAATCTATCATAGATACTGTTGTGTTTAAGGATGTCGAAATAAAAGGAAGAAAAATGGATGAAACTCATCATTTTTTAATTGTCAAAAGATATTGTAAGTTAAACTTGCGTATGTTTGTAGTTTTCGAGCGAGATATTTGTTTTATTGGTTGGTTACAAACAATTTTAGAAACCGACAGACATGTTTTATTTTGCCAATACAAAAATCTGTACCTAACTATGGATCTAGCTTAGCACGTAGGAGACATGTGGTATATGTTTGTTAAAGTATTGGCTTTCTTACTTTACTTATTCACACGGAAGTTTGTTGTATTATGATATGACAGTGTTATCGATTTATTTAAATATTTACTTCGAGAGAGTTGGAAATCCTGCGCTCTTGTATTATGATATGACAGTGTTATCGATTTATTTAAATATTTACTTCGAGCGAGTTGGAAACCCTGCGCTCTCGTTGCCAATTCGACATCGGATCAATAATGCGTAACGAAATTTAAGCGCTCTTGTCTCACGATAAGTTTCAATTTTGTGTGCAGGTCGTAAGAGTAGTTAATTTTTATACCTAAACGTGTCTTGTTCGGTAGTGAGCCTACTGTACTTTAGTAATAATAATAACTTTATTGTCTCGTCTCTTATTAATTACTAATTTACTTAAATTAACTTGTCCCACCACTAGCCAACCAACCACGAACTAGGAACTAGCCTGTATCTCGAGAGTTGAGTATTCCAGTAGCGGGTTCAAGTATTAAACGGAGCACTTCTGCAACTCAAGTTGCAACTCCGGATCAATAACATACACTAGTAATAGAACTACTATTTATTCTGTGGTGAAGGTAAAGCTTATCGGCTCCCCGGCCGCACTTGACAGATTGTTTCTAAACGGGCTAGGTTTTTTTTATGGGATAGGGGGCAAGCGAGCAGACGTATCACCTGATGGTAAGTAATTCCCGCCGCCTATGGACACCCGCAACCTCAGAGGAGTTACAAGTGCGTTGCCGGCCTTTGAGGTGGGAATACGCTCTTTTTTTGAAAGTTTAAAGGTCGTATCGGTCCGGAAATACCGCAGGCGACAATTCGTTCCAAAGTTTGACTGTGCGAGGCAGGAAACTTCGAGAGCAACGCACAGTTGTGGACTGCCAACCATCTAAGTGATGGCCATGGATTTTTGCCACGTGGAACGATGGCGGAAAGAGGCGGCAGGTATAAGTCCGAACAATTCCTCGGAGCATTCCCCGTAATAAATACGATAGAAGATGCATAGCGAAGCGACATGTCTACGCAGCGCCAAGGTATCAAGCCGATTAGAAATTTCCTGGCAGTCGACGATTCGAGTCGCTCTCCGTTGAATGCGGTCCAGTAGGAGAAGTTGGTATTGGGGTGCCCCAGCCCAAAGATGAGAACAGTATTCCATATGAGGCCGAACCTGCGCCTTGTAAAGCTGAAGGCGGTGCGCCGGAGTGAAATACTGTCTCGATCTGTTGAGCACACCAAGCTTCTTAGAAGCTAATTTAGCTTTACCCTCTAAGTGGCCACGGAACTGGACTTCGCTCGATATGTCGATACCAAGGATCTCAATATTGGCTGAGGCAGTTAGGGGAATGCCCTGAAAGCGAGGAGATACGACAAATGGCATTCTCTTTGCGGTGAACGCGCAAACCTGTGTCTTTGAGGGGTTGAAATGGACTAAATTAAGACGACCCCAGTTAGAAACTTTCTGTAATGAAGTTTCGATTTCAGACACAAGTTTATTCCGGCACTCAATGACGTTTTCCCGAGAAGAGTTCCCACGGCCGTTATAGAAGGTGTCTTACGTGCTGTCGTCTGCATAACAATGAATGCTGCTGATTTGCAGCATATCATTGATATGCAGAAGGAATAGTGTAGGTGAAAGCACACATCCTTGGGGGACACCAGCATTTACAGACAGTGGGTCTGAGCATTCACCATCAATCAAGACCTTAATGCTTCTGTCTGCTAGAAAGCTAGTGACCCATCCACATAATTTCTCGGGAAGCCCATATGAAGGAAGTTTTGAGAGGAGCGCTTTGTGCCATACCCGATCGAAGGCCTTCGCGATGTCCAGACTAACTGCCAGTGCCACCCCCTTCGCTTCAAGTGCCTCTGCCCAATGATGTGTCAAGTAAACTAGAAGATCACCAGCAGAGCGACCCCTACGAAAGCCATATTGTTGCTCACTGAGCAGCTGGTGATCCTCTAGGTACCGGAGAAGCTGGCGGTTGATTAGTGATTCCATTATCTTTGAAAACAAAGGGGTTAGGTTAGGTTAGGTTAGGTTAGGTTAGGTTAGGTTAGGCCTGTAGTTGGACGGATTCGAGCGGTCACCTTTCTTAGGGATCGGGTGCACTAAAGCTGTCTTCCATGAAGTTGGGACTACGCCAGATGAATACGAGAGCCGAAATAGTCGCGTTAAAACCGGTGCCAACTCTGGAGCGCACGTCTTTAGCACGATAGGAGGGATACCATCAGGCCCACTCGACTTGTGGATATCTAGGGTGATTAGTGCTTGACGCACTGAGCTTTGGTGGAACCGAATATCCGGCATAAAGCTCGTGCACCGTGGTATGGTCGGTGGTTCCTGTCCCCTGTCATCCAAGGTCGAGTTGGATGCAAAGAGTTTCCCTAAAAGATCGGCTTTCTCTTTAGCATCATGGGCTAACGAAGTGTTATCCTTGTGCAGTGGTGGAAAAGATAGCATGCAGAAATTTCCCTGAATAGCTTTGGCGAGAGACCAGAACGCACGAGACCCCGAAGGAAGACGCTCTAGCCTCGCCAATTCTACTGATGTGCTCCGACTTCGCTCTTGCAATGTCCCTTTTGAAGGATCTAGAGGCATAGTTATAGGTGAATCATTCGGCCACTCTCGCCTTTACTTGTTTTAGTTTCTCAACGGGTAAAACATCAACAATCATATCGATGACACAATAATTCAATTTAATCGGTAAAATCACTCGCTTCACAACACTGCTCTTCAGTCGGTAACATAAAAAAATAAAGTGCGCCGGTAGCTGTCACTTTAGTCTGTTGATTCATTATGTTAGTCAGAAAGTCTATTGCTCCCATAATTAGGCTATTTGTAAATCTTTATTTTCGCCAAGGAATATTTTACACTGCTCTTCAGTCGGTAACATAAAAAAAATAAAGTGCGCCGGTAGCTGTCACTTTAGTCTGTAGATTCATTATGTTAGTCAGAAAGTCCATTGCTCCCATAATTAGTCATTTTGTAAATCTTTGTTTTCGCCAAGGAATATTTTCTAACCCACTTAAACTAGCCTTAGTGACACCCGTGTATGAGAGTGGAGTAAAAGTAGACCCTAAAAATTATGGACCCATTTCTGTTCTAACTGTATTCTCGAAAATTATTGAAATATTAATAAATACTCGACTTCAAAATTATTTAAAAAGCTTTGATATTTTATTTAATGAACAATATGGCTTTAGGCAGGGCAAATCTACTGAGGATGCTATAATAGCACTTACATCACAAATAACTAAGCTATTTGACTCAAGAAAGAAATGCATCACTGTATTTTTAGACCTTAAAAAGGCGTTTGATACAGTCTTTCTTCCCACTCTTGCAATATTAGAATATATAGGAATTAGGGGAAATCCTCTAAAATTATTTAAGGAATACCTATATGGGCGGAAGCAAAGGGTACCCATCGGGGATTATGTGAGTGAGGATAGAGAAATAACTCATGGTGTACCTCAGGGGAGCGTGCTGGGCCCAACCATCTTTCTCATTTATATTAATAACCTACCTAAACTAAAGATAGATAAGGGAAGTGTGGTCTCGTACGCTGATGATACTGCTATTGTATTTGAAGGACCTACTTGGGACAGAGTATTTCACAATGCTAGTAAAGGGTTGACTTAAGTTTCTAATTGGTTGAGACTAATGGCCAATTTCACTAACCTTGTTTTAGCTAAGAAAACTCCTAAAAAGAATGCTGTCACTTCTTGTTATTAATGAAAAGAATGTGACAGCATGCCACTTAAGATCGCCCTAAGCTAAGACAAGGTTAGTGCAATTGGTCATAAATCTACTCTCAGTGAACATCACACAAACCAAGTACATATGCCATCATATTAACAAAAAACTCAACCCGATCCTAGTTACGAACTTAAAGTCCATCTGTGTAACGGAACAACCTTCGCGCAGTGTAACTGCAAGGCATTGGAGAAAAGGAATCAATGAAGTACCATGGAGTCATTCTTGACCAAAGTTTGTCCTGGCACCCACACATTGAACATGTTAATAAAAGAATCAGAAAACTGATTTGGATATTCAAAATCCTAAGGCATGTTGCAACGCAAAAATTATTAAAACAAATTTATATCGCCTTAGCCCAGTCCGGTAATCACCTATTTCATATCTGTATGAGGAGGAGCAACAAAAACTAAGTTTCTAGTTTTTGTAGCTCGTGTTGATATGAGTGAATGATGTCCATTGAAGATTACGTTTTTCAAGAATCTTAGATATCCTACTAAAAACCATTATAACTATTATCCAATTATTAGTAAACTATTATCCATTAGAAAATTATTCATATTATCTGCAACCCTGAAATAACATAAAACTATACCTTTTAGTCCTAATGAACAAACTGGAAGGAGAAAACGCAAAGTCGCCTCTATACATACATCAAAAACTAAGTTTGCTAAACGGCAATTCTAGATAATATCCGCTTATATTTACAACAAATTTTAATGATACACAAACTTAAAATATCGAAATGAACTTAAAAGACCTCAATAGCTGAATGGCAAAACAAACTTAAAAGACCTCAATAGCTGAATGGCTATTGACCCTGAATTATGACGGTATAGAGAAGTTTATAAGTATTCTATAACCTTTACAACACGCGCGCACACACACACACACACACGAATTTATTACTTTCGTTATAAATTAAACCTGGCATGTTTAGGGCTCTACTTAAAAAATAAAAAGCGGGTTTCTTCGGAAACCTACTAGGAGGGTCTCAGAAAAATGTGTTAATTAAACTTGAGGTATTTGAAATAATTTTTTGTTTGCCATTGCAGGTGTGATGATGAAGGCTTTGACTTCTTTTTTTACAAACATCAAAGAAGCGGACAACGAGGACTCTTGCAGCGAAGACTGACGCGCGGCTCGGTCCGCCCCCGCGACGGCCCCCGAACCCTCCGGTTACAACCTATATATTTTTATATTTTAGAATCAGCAAAAGAACTCATAGATTTATATTATTATAATTATTGCTTTACAAAAGCCAATTTAGAGTATATTATTATATAATTTATATAATCTATATCAATCACATTGTTGCTCTAACTCCTTGCGACATTTGACTAGTTCTTAAATATTATCAATACTATAAAAGTTATTCCTGTTTTTACTTATTCTTAATCATGTAGTTAAATGCAAATTTTTCCTGTTTTATTGAAATCCTCAATTATTGACTAGTTTTTAGGCATAGATTTAATTAACAGTGATACGAGAATACGTATTCTCTGTTAGCCAGAATTATGTCTGATTATAATATATAAATCTTTTGATTGTTCTTTTTACTTTTGCTATACTTGTATGGACATCTTTGATTTTACTGTCGTTTTCTATTCCGTAAGAAAGATCAAATATCTATTTATTATGAAATTAAAAGTGCTGGTTTCTTTGTGGGTGTATTTTATTGGTTGATGTTTATGGGTTCGATAAGGTTCTAGTTAAGTCTTAAAAATTAGCATGGCGCTGAGGTAATTCGAAGGAAGTGGAATATTCTCTGGCCATCAGAGAATATTACCGTTATACAAGCAATAACTATTTAAGTCGAATTCATACATAAATGATATTTCAATGTTTTTGACTAAATTCGTAATAAAACTATTTTATGTAGAAATAATAATTAATAAATATGTAATGTGTAACAAATAATAATAAATTACCAAAATGCTTCGAACTGGAGAAAGAAAGGGCACGTAGATAAAATTGCGGGCGTTGTTAACGTAACAGCCATGCAACATCTCCGATAAGGCTTGGAGGACATTAGTTAATATAATAGCAAAATAATACATATTGATTCTGATGTTCGTAATAAAAAGAAAGACTTCATAATTATCATTTTTATAAATACGAATGTATGTAATGAGTTTATGAAAAATGTTAAAATATTATTATTATAATATCAAATTGTTTTCATTATCATAGGTAGACAGCTATTTATAGAAACTGACTATTGCAGAGATAGAACATATTTTTTCGAATAATTGACGTTAAGTTTTAATGTTGATCTATTTTCATATTATTCAATAGTTAATCGTAATTCAATATCAATTGATTGTGGGTTGATTTTTCAATGGTTAATTTACTTTTGAAGAATAAATAGGGCATGGTATAATATCTTTCTATATAAAGTTGTCATATTTACTCCTTAAATATAAGTTATCTAACAATTGAAAAAGCAGTCCTTTTTGGACTATTGTTATTCGACATCTCTTAAATTCTGCGTGTAAACTTACTATTTCTTGAAATTCATTCATTTTATTGATTTTAAATATTCTATTTAGTTTAATTATTAATATAGTGTCTCAGTTTAGCATGACGATCGTCTCAAATCAGTTGTATGAGGGCCGCCGCTTCGCTGAGGTGTGATTATTATTTATCCCCTCTTTATTTTATTTATGCTACTGAGTTTTTATTTTTATTAATAGCTACTCTTGTCAGTTACTATGTATGTTATGTAAATAAACTTTTTATGAAGAAAACAAAAGGCAATCTTACTGAATATTCCTTGTGAACATTTAGTTATTTATACAATTTGGGCATGAAATTATGATATTCTCGATAATATTCTCACCAATATTATTTTTAGAGAAATAGAAGAGTTACAGAGCTTTATATTCCAATATAAAATGTATTAAAATATCCGTAAAGATTTAGTTAACTATATTTATTATTAAATTTTATAAAAAATATTGAAAATAAATCTCAGTTTGAGATTTTTGTACATAAATGTTGTTTAATTTCTGACATACTCAAGCTACCCATTCTGTATTGAAAACTCTGAAACTTTGTGTACACAGTTTTCATATAGCGTCGCTAATGCCTTTGTACTGTTTCTCGTTGGTCAGATTGAAATGGCCAACGGGATAATGTTTTTGGCGGTAGTCTACTAAAGTGAATTATGAAAAATATATTGTTTCATGTTCGCGTACCTACCACCCTTAACCAATTTTACGGTTATAATAACGGGGCGGTACCCATAGATCAACTCGATCACACTAGTTGTGCGAACATTTTATAGTTCGATTACGATGGACCTGTGGCACAACCAGTTGTGTCATGAAAAATTACGTTTATACCATTCCCCCTCTAAAAAGCTTATTTTATTCACTGTTTTCAGTGAATAAAATAAGCTTATTCTTACTACGGGACTTCCTACCACGTCCTGAACGTTTCCGGAGCAGCAGCGGATGTTGTCAAGGTCAACGCGCACCGGAAGGAGCACACGGCAGGGAAGTGGTATTCCATAAGGACTAGTGACAACGGTTCCTTTGTAAATGTAGACTCACGCCCTGGGTTGAGTGAATAAATTGTTAGTATCAATCACTCGCCTTATTTAAACTCTGAGCTAACCCTATTACCTACCAACGTTACAGTGGTAGGTAATAGGGTTAACGTTAACGTTAAGGCGAGGAATTTCCACGTGCAAGCCCATATGTTCCGCACTTCACACCGTTCATTTGTACATGACGTTAGCGCGGACGCGGCCACTGAAGAGGCGCCAACATCATGTGCCGCACAGTAAAAATATAACAGTACAACAAGGACGCTTTATATCGTATGCAATATACTTTTTGCTAGGTTACAAAAGTATTGATTTATAAACTGAGGTAAGTACCTACAGTAATACAACCAATAAAGATACAGCTTTATGACTTCATTGCTATTTTTTATTGTATCTTTACTTGTATGTAAATATGGACACTTTTTAATTGTTACATTACATAGTATTTTTATTTGACAAACAACCACGTGATTTTTTTAAAAACTTAAAAAATAACAAAGCTTTTATTTGCTAGTGACGTCATTGTACTCGTCCACCATTATAATACCGATACAAACATATATTTTATAAGAAAGAGACGTAAAGCAACTATCAATAATTAGACTTTTTCAAGATTCATCATAATTAGACCGTTTCTTCACAATTTCAAAGGTTTTAAATGTTTCTATGATGTGTTATTAATAAAATGTAAATTCAAATTTTATGCATATTTCTTTTGTGCAGTATAGAATGCATCACTAGAATACAAGAAATGCTCGATTAGCTAGAAGTAGTATTTAAAACAAAAGCTAAGAATATGACTGACGCGGCGGCATATGTGACGGAAGTGGAAAATCCACAAAAAAAAAACTCACTGTCATGTACACCAAAAAACCCTTATATCTTGCCGTCAACATGAATGTGCACCAAAAAACACCACTTTCACTGCACAATATTCACTCGAATACAATTTTTAATTTATTAAAATAAAAGCTAATCTTTGCCATTAAAGCCAATTGCCTCTCTTTTTTAAATAAAATTGGTATTGTAGGGTCCTATCTAACTTGTTTTGCGCATGTGTATTTTTTGTGACATGTTATACAACCACTCAAATCTCTTTGGAAAAATGCCTACATTTTGTATGGATTGTATGAATATGAATTGTAATTTCTTTTCAAATTAGAAAAACAAACAACAGGGCAATTATGTTGAACGGGTCATTAATGAAATTTCATACAATACTACTGCCGTTTTCCAGGGTAGTAATGTATTACTTAGTGTTGCCTTTTCCGATGATTAGAGTAAAATTAATGAGTAGTTTGATGAAAAATATTTTAATAGATATATGTAGGTATTTTAATACAGTACTGAATAAATAAGTACTATAACTTATTTCGATTTGATTTGTTAACCGACTTCACTGACTTCACGAAGTTATGAGGTAACACATACCTCATAGCTTCGTCATTTATTAACTGATTTTCAAAATTCTTTTTGTATGCAGAAAAGTATACCCCCGAAGTGGTTCCATGCCATCAAGTCAGGATCTAGTATTAGAATCCCAAGAAAATCGAGAGAATAGGCACGTCCAACGTCTTTCCTGTTTTTTTCTGAAGCTTTTCAGGTATTTGCGTCTGAAAGACATCATCTCAAGCATTCTTCCACTATGCTGAGCTTTCGATGGATCCTTAACTTTAAGGAGTTAGGGAGTTAGTCTTTAGATATAAAAGGTACGTATTGACTCTCAGTTAGGTATATTCTTTCAAGTTGACTTAGAGAGCTATTATTAATTTCACGAAAAAAATAAAAATATTTTTTTTACAAAAATACCGACACCACTTCAAAACAAAAACTACTTCAAAATAAAAATGTAATGTTGTGTTTTATTTTATTGCTACTAAGTTGGCAAACAAGCAAACTGCCCACCTGATCGTAAGTGGTAACAGTCACCTATAATACATGTGGTTCCTGTGCGATTCGCAGTAAAACTGCAAGCCCCACAAGAACCACAGTGTACGTTGCCAACTTGTGACATCAGATGTAAAGTCACGGTACCCAGTAATTTCAGTGCCATATCTTACCCTTCCACCGGAACACAGCAATGCAAGCACTGCTGATTTGCGGCAGAAATAGGTAAGACGGAGGTATTTTTATCCTTGGCTTAGCAAGCATCAAAAACGATAGTATTTTTGTTTTTAATTATATCCCAATTTTTGTGACAGGTATCTCTGGCAGGTATGTCATCCATCATATTATTATTAGATGAATTCGAAACAAGCTCAAACCTGCGGCCGTACCGCCTAACTCAAAGCGAGCACTCGCTATCGTTATCATGACATTAGAACAATAGTTTTAATGTCACAGATGACATTAGAGCTATTGTTCTAATGTCACGAAGCGATAGCGAGTGATCGCTACGAGTTAGGCGGTAGCCCCCCTGTTTTTGATGTGCTACCATCATCAACGCTGGCCAAGTGCGGGTTGGTCGACTTCACACACAACCTAAGAATTCCTTTACACGTGTGTGCAGCGATCGGCGCGCCGGCGCGCTACTTAGTGGTAGGTATTTATAACGCTGCATTGCGTGAGTGACAGGGGCGTGCATGTACTAAACAAGATTATCAAGAAGAAAGCCACAAATCGCTATGAATATCAGGCAACCGTATTAGTCTCTAAGCAAACTGGTTTTAAAATATTAATTAATATTCTACCACCTTAGGCCTGTAAGAAAACTCGGGAAGTACTACACAGCTAGCGTTCTTTACCATGATGACTTTACATTTGACAACACGGTGGGTGATTATGTAACTCATCGGCAATCGACTATCGCATCGATTTGATAATTCTGTTTGATTAAAACTGATTTTTAAAATGTTTAACGTTTTGTAATGTCGTCGTTTAAGTAGTCATGGTATATTTGTTGAATAAATCAACCAATACTTATAGCTAATGAAGATAATTTCGCTCTTCTTTATTAAATCATGCAGTCTGATAACGATTGCCGATCAATCGATGAGTTACAAAATCACCACCACGGTTAGCGCACAGAGTTCGAGTGATCGCCTACTACGCAACTGGTCGCGGGTTCGATTCCCAATATTTTTAACCGACTTCAAAAAAGGAGGAGGTTATCAATTCGGTTGTATTTTTTATGTTTGTTACCTCATAACTCCGTCATTTTTAAACCGATGTCCAAAATTATTTTTGTATTCGATAGAGTATAGAGCAAGGGTGGTCTCATGGTCACCAAAGTCAGGATCTGATGATGGGATCCCATAGAAAATCGAGGAAAGCACTAAAAACACACTTCTTTCACTAATAAGATTTCATTCACTGAAAAGTTAAAAATAAAAAATATTTTACAAAAAATAAAAAACGACTTCAAAAACACTGAAAGCTTAAAAATAATATAAGAATAGGTACAGACAACATCACACTTCTATATTGAAGTCGGTGACAAATTTTAACACTTTCTAGGAGATTATCGTTTGGCGCCGACTTCAATACAGAAGTGTGATGTTGTCTGTACCTATTCTTATATTATTTTTAAGTTTTCAGTGTTTATGAAGTCGGTTTTTATTTTTTGTAAAATATTTTTTTGTAGTTACGGGACAAATATTATGTATGGAATACAGAAATATGTTTCGGTCTGGGCGTATGTGCATGTGATATGTAATATATTCTATGTTTGTAACTTTGATGACACGGTTAGCGCAGAGGTCGAATGATCGCCTACTGCGCAACGGGTCGCGGGTTCGATTCCCGTACGGGACAAATATTTTGTATGGCCTACAGAATTTTTTTCCGGTCTGGGCGTATGTACATGTGATATTCTATGTTCGTAACTGCACCCACAACACAGGAGAAAATCTTAGTGTGGGGCGACGTTTTCAAAAAGAAAAAAACTGCACCTACGACACAGTTGAAAATCCTAGTGTGGGCCGACGTATTTATATAAAACCACTTTTATTACTGAGTGACTGACAGATAACGCACAGCCGTAATTAAAAGGCACAAAAAGCGGAAATTTGACATGTATGTTGGAAATTCGCCATCTAAGGGGGTAAAACTAAAAAATAATAGTTTGTATGGAACCTCTATGACATTTATGCGGGCGAAGCAGCGGGCAAAAGCAAATATTTTATAAAGTTTCACAAAATTCCGCTGATCAGATATTTTCTTTTAATACAATGAAGTGATCTTTACATAAATCGAACGGAAATTTATGTTAATTATTTTTTACTTTTTTATAATCAACTCACGCTTGACCATAAATGTTACGAAATTTAAAAGATTCCTAAAATACTGTTTTACTGTTCATAATCATATATAATACATAGGTTCGAATAAAACTCTATTATTTAGCTACATGTATAATGTGCTGTTGATTCTACCTTCTAAAGCTTTGATGCAAGGCGTTGTGAATAAAGGGGGTAACATTAAGTATTTAAAGGAATTCAGCAATAAAGTTTTATAGGAAACATTATTTTGAACCTATAAATCGTTGCATATTTACTTGAAGAAATTATCATACTGGTTTATTAACACTGCACTGTGCTATATGGCCGCGGCAATAAAATATAAACATTTGGGAAATAAATATTTACCACTTTTCTTTCAGCATTTTTTGTATGCATTTGATTTAACATTTCGTCTTTGACTTCTTTTATTAGCGATTTTTACACATAAAATAACTTATAGAAAAAAAGAACGAAAAACATATTTTTTCACACATAAAATAATTTAGGAAGAAGGATTAAAATAGTTTTCTCCTTTATAATACCTAATCCATTATTTACACTATTCACCATATTACTACACTAATCTATAATAATAATGAAAGTTAACAAAATAAACGCAAACTGCAAAATTAAAATTCGATCGTAAAGAAACACGTAATATATTTTTTTGCGCCCGCGACACGAAGCGACATGACCATACCCTGAGACGACTTGGCGAGTACTGTCTTATATGGAGCGCGATTGCAACCAAGCGAAATTATAGAATTTTCGTCATTTTCCTAAATATTTTATAGCCGTAACAGACGATCCGATTTGGTTGGAGCCAACCGTCCGACCCCAACCGAATTGGAACGTGTGTACGGCTGTCGGCCCGACATAATTATTATTAGCTTGTTGGGTGCTCGACAGCCCGATCGCTCATCCGACAAGTAGGGACACGACAAAAGACAAAAGTATCGATACTTTGTGGTTTAATTTAATTTTGTGTGCTTAAAGTAATAAATTAATAATTTAGTACACTAAAATGACTCGACTGCTGTCCTGCCAAATCACAAAGTAGAGAAAAAATTGTATTGCAAAAATTTTGTATTACTTTTTGTTTGTGTTTTAACAGAGCTGTTTCATTATTTATTTATTTTCGCACGTTTAGTTACGCATTGTACAGTAAGCTCTTTGTCAAGCAGTACTATTTGACCTTTGGATAGTTCTTATGTCGCTTGTAAATTGTAATAGTGGCACTATTCGTATTGTGAATTTACAATTGCTTTTTTATTATTGTTTATACGCACCTACTTAATTTGTTGCACTTTGACTTTGAAGTATTGATACTTTTATTTCAATATTTTTACGAGTACAATACTTTTTTATCCCCCGTCGGGAAAAGAGGAGTGTTATAAGTTTAACATGTGTGTGTCTGTGTATCTGGATGTCTGGCTGTGGCTTCATAGTGCCCAAACGAATGGAACGAATGGACCTATTCAGTGATACAATACAAGGCATCCGAGGCGATGCCACATGGAGGAAAAGTACCTTAAATACCGTAGATATAACTTTGCGGAAAGAATTCATAATGTTATTTTATTTTTATGATACCGATCGATACAGTCGGATCACAGGAAAGAAATATTTCTAACAAACATTACCTCAAATATTTAAGGGCATCTATGAATTCTATCTGTACCTATTTATTTATTCTTTATTAACTAATTTTATAAACTTCATAAAATATAAACAAAAGGTGTTAATTTATTTGAGTTTCGCAAAGACAAATTATGTTTTTGTATTGGCCAAAATAGTATTTTGTATCGATATCGATATAGGTACATAATACTTTTTAGGGCATCCCTATTGTTGGATTGCCAACCGCGTCGGACCGTCTGTAGGCGCGTCGGCTCCTCACTTGGTTGGATCACGTTGGATCCAACCAAATCGGATCGTCTGTTAGCACTTTTATATGACATCAAAAAATCTGTCTTCACAGTTCACTAGATAATAACGAACTACATGTTTTGGTATAACTTTTATACTGTTTTATGTATATTTCGATTTCAAATCGTGGTTTTAGTTTTTGATTTAGACCTATGTTTGGATTTTTTTTCTATCGAGTGAAATGGAGTAAATCGTGTTTCTGCTTTCACAGTTCACTAGATTATATCTTCAAGTTTAAGGTGTGTGAATTTCAGAATTGTGGGTTGTAATATTATCCAGATCTAGACGTTCTAAGATCGGCAAATTTGGGAAATCCTCGCCTTAAGGTTAACGTTACCCCAGCCGGGCCACCTGGATCTCGAAAACGAAACGACCTAGCAAAATTCTGCTTACTGACAAAGATAGGTGGTAGTTTGTCGAAACATTCTTCAAAGATTCAGAGTTTGTCGACGCCTCAATCCAAAGAACGAAAGAATTCTTTATTTGGGTAAATAGTCTAGGAGCCTGGAGTCCCAAATGTGCGAGGTTTCGTTATTTTTTATGTTTAATGTACTTACAACATTGATTTACTACCAAACGTAGATAACGCATGAACGTTCGAAAAGTGGGCCGGTGAAGAACTGCTCAATCGGGCCTCGTGCAGTTCTTTTCCATGCGTTGGATAAGCAATTTTGAGCATTATGTTTGAGAATATAAAGTTGATATTTTCTTGTAGCAATTACTAAAACGTCAAATTTAATGTGGCTAGGTATGAAATGATGTAACTGCACACGGTTGTTCTTCATTGAATGTTCTTCGTTGAATTCGATAAATACGGTACTTTATGGTAATTTTAATTCGGGTGTGCATATTCAACTACCTATTTAACAGCGTACAAATGTATAGTCGATTAGGTGACAGATTTCAAGCGCGTTTTTGTATGAAGTGCTCTATCTACGTTTGGTAGTAAATCAATGACTTACAATAAGAAGTTAATTTAAAATAGTTAATTGAATTCAGTGATGAAACAGTAACCGTTAATATTAAAATTTATGTAAACCTCGATGAGGATTGATATTTTTTAAATGTATTATTTAAGCAAAATTTGGCATCTGGTCTCCTTGTCTATACAAAGTAATGTACCAACTTTCTTCAAAAAAGTTAGTTTTATGAGGTTTTGTTTGTTATACACGGTGTTTCATAATAACCAATAAATAATTAATGCGTTATTTAAAACTAATTAATAAAATGTATTTACACGTAATGTCATTCAACCCAAAAATACTATGATATACATGAAAATTTTCATGTATATCATAGTGTCATCATCACAGAACACAGAAAGAGGTTAGAAAGGCAATCATGCACCGTTTGTACGGGAACCGCTGTCGCCAGTTTTGCTCCCACTTCTTTTCCTTGCACCGCCCATGCAAAGTCGCGCGAAATCGTGCTGAACCAATCACAACGTTCACTGGGCGCCTCATTCATAGAAATTCACTGACGTCCAGAGCCGCGTGTACAAATAACATTATTTTAGTGATTGACATCGATTAATAGCTATCGATATTAAATATTGCCGGCAATTTAACCATTTGAAATATTTAGAAAACCAAAAAATTATTATTACTTTCATTATACGTTTATAATTAATAATATTCAAGTAATATTTTGTTTCTATGTAACAAAATTAAAACTTTTTAGCTCAAAAATGTTGTAGGTTAGACGTAAAATAAAAGAAAAACTATAATACTATAATGCACCGGTCTGAAAGCATAAACTAGAATGGATAATCTGACAAACGGACGTGCGGTAGTTTAGTTGTTAGGATATTTTAGTTGGATGGAGAAGTAAATATTTGTAAAGTAAATATTTACCTGTAAATTTGTGTTTTTTAAAGTACTCAAATCTTCATGTCTTGCATGGCCACCTACCTATGCTAAAATAGTCATATAAATATGGTGATATTAAAAATTCTAAGTTGTAAAATTCGTTTAGAATTTGCCCATAATTTTTTACTAATCGAACTAATTGTATCGTGAAAATTGAAATTAATTTTACAATTTTAATCTTTGATTACATCGCCGTACTTATATGAATAGGATGTTAGAAAGGGTAGGTGTTAGCTTCGCCAAACATTCTGTATTATCGATAAGTAATAATTATTATTATGGCATTTTAAGTGACAAATAATATGTTATTTTTACTTTATACAAATATTTTAAAATATACATTTATCGATAAAATGTAATGCGTGCGTTTTTTTTATTAGCACGGCACTATCTCTTGTACTGCGACTACTGCGTTAATGCTTATTAAGCCAAATGCGTCACTACCGAAAGCAGTGTACTACATTACGCGCTCTAAGTAATATGGCAAGAATCGCGGGCGTACATTGCCGGTAATGTATATTTTTTAGAAAAATATTATGTAACTTATCGTTATGATCAGTTTTGGTGGATTTTGACATTATGATCTATGGAATATGGTCATTATGATTAATTTACTACTTACCGATGAAAAGAAATTCCTTCTTTAGCTACACTTGACACCTGACTTCTTGTTTTACAAGTAATTATAGCACAAGAAGGCATTTTTTTATATTTATAGCGCCGCGCTTCACGATACACTCACTGTAGTTGTCCGTCAGTGATTAAACAACGCGTTCGCGTTGCGGGGCCACAAGTATGAGCATTTAGTCATAGTTGTGGCTACGCGTGCCCCGCCCACATAGCCCTTCTAACCTCTTTCTGTGTTCTGTGGTCATCATCATGTCTATTATTTACATGAAAATATACACGATTATTTTTTTATCACCCTGGAGAATTTAAGGGACGCTTCACGACATGGTATTAGAATGATTTAAATATAAATAAAAAAAATAACCCCCCCTCCTTAAATTTATATTAATTTTTTAAAAAATACAAAAAATGGTGCACTAGTTGAGAGCAGCATTTTTAGAGATTTTTTTATTTTTTTAAATATTTTTTTTAAATTTTTTATTTCATTTTTTTTATTTTTTATATAATATTGGATGTGTCCTGAAGCGTCCCTAAAATTTTCCAGGGTGATATTAAAATAACCGTGTATAATTAGATACATATTTAGATAACGCATTACTTTATTTATTGGTTATTATGAAATACCGTGTATATGCTGAAAACAATAATTTTTGTATAAAACATCCATAAAGTTTATTACGAATTCATTGTTTTCATGTTCAAAGTTGTTGTCCTTTCATGCCCCCCACGCTGAAACTTTACAACGCTTTGGAAAGCCTGGCTCGATTTTGATATCGACTATTAGTATACTTAGTATTTGCACGAGTACGCGAATGAAATGCAGTATTGTATTGTATTGTAGTGGGCTCCCTTTTCCGCGTTTAGACTCTTATTTGGTCCATTATTCGTGTGGGATGGCCGGTTATTCTAACCAGCCCAGCTCCTTCCAGAAGCACAGAGATCTCCTGGGACGTTCACAGGCTTCTAGGAGTGACCTCGGATTGTCAAGGATTTATGCTCGTTGTGTGGCTACACCCATGCATTCCAGGATTACATGGGCAGCTGATTCTTAGGTGTTCAGACATCCTCTGCACAAGGGACTGTCGGTTACGCCTAATTGATGTAAATGTTTGTTGAGTGTGTTGTGTCCTGTTAGAGAGCCTACCACTATTCTTAGTTCAGGTCGGTTTAAGTAGAGCAGTCTATGTGTCAGTCGCGGTGTAAGCGCAGAGGCGCGTTCAGCGCCTTCGCGCGAAGTACAACTTTTCGCTCCAACCCCGTTCAATGCCTTCAAGTGACAATCGGGTGAAACAACCGGCCCGTTCAAGACCTTTTGAGTGTCGGCGCGAGTTACAACCGAACAACCATCGAATTTGATGGTTGTAAAATGCTCTGACGTTTATGACTGAAATACTCTTACGTGATTGGATGATATTGGCGGCCATATTCTATAATGTCATCTACTAGAAAGAGAGAGAAATAAAAAATCATGTGAAAGAGGGAGATAAAAGATTTGGTTGCTGCAACGCGTTCAACGCCTTTGAGCGAGTTAAAAAACAACCGGACAACTACACCCAGAGGCTCTGAACGCGCCTCAGGTACCGCTTCTTTGGACTGTCTACATGTTGAGGTATTTGCCCAGCGGGCATTATGTTTGTTTTGGGTATATTGCCGTGTCCATGTTTTCAGCTGGCTAAAGGAGATCGGCAGCCGTGGCACAGGACCAGCCACTATGCTTTCTGAACCTCTTTTAGCCAGCTGGTCCGCAGCGTCATTACCCAACGACCCACTGTGTCCTTTAATCCATTGAAGCGTAATTCTGTTCTGTGAAGCCGTAAGCTCCAATGCTTCATGGCATTCGTTTATAAGACGGGATGTGATGGTGCCACTTCCCAGCGCTTGTAGTACAGCCATGCTGTCTGTGATAATTCGAATATTATAATTCTTTATACTTCTCGACTGCGTTGGCAGCTTGCGTGATAGCGACAGTCTCACATTGGAATATTGAGTTTCCATCGCCCAAAGCTATTGATATGTTGATGTTAAGATCCAACGAGAATACCCCTACGCCTGTGCCCTTTTCAGTTTTCGAGTCATCCGTATATATACGGACTTCGTCGACTCCGGATTGATCTTGTTTGTGCTCTGTGAGCTGTATATTGTATTTCCTGTCGAAAACATGTCTTTTGGGGATCCTATCACATGGTGCCGCTATTAGGGGCTGATAGTCGATCATCCTGTTCCATAACATGGTGTGAATCCCCATTTGGTAATGCCATTCCTAAGTGTTTTAATCTTATAGCTGCCATTGATGCGTCTTGTTGGATGTGCAAATCAAGAGGTGGCAATCCCAGTATCACTTCTGTAGCGGCGGTTGGAGTAGTCTGCATACAGCCAGTAACTGCTGAGCAGGCTAGCCTCTGGCTAGCTAATATTGCAATTTTTTGATGACAATACTGAGTTCGGTCTTGGGCCACCATACTATTGCACCGTATGTCACAATTGGTCGTATAACGGAAGTATATCCTAGCCATAGTGTGATCTTCGGCGAGAGACCCCAAGATTTTCCAAGTAGTCTCTTGCATTGCCAGAAGATTGTGCAGGCTTTGTTTAATTTGTGGTCTAGATGCTTATTCCATAACAGTTTACTGTCAAGTATAACGCCCAAGTACTTGACTTCATTTGTGAGGGAAAGCTCGGTTCCAAACAGTTTAGGTAACCTTAGGTTTCCTACGTTTCGTTTATTTGTGAACATAATAAGCTCCGTTTTGGAGGGGTTTACTGTTAACTCATGGTCAGTACACCACTGTTCTACTATCTTTAGGGCAGACCTCATGAGATCACATAGGATGCTCTCGAAAGGCCCGGATACCAAGATGTGTGCATTACCGCAGCAAAATGTTGTGCTTTAGAGAAGTGAGAGTATATCAAATAATTAGTTCATCATGAGGAGAAATTAGTTCATGAATAGCAAAATTTGTTCGCATTGTAGTTTTAAAGTTATTCGAGAAAAACAGATTTTGCTGGAGTAATGTTCGAAACGTTACCCTGGCAAAATCTTTTTTTATAAAATCGTTTCCATCCAGAACCAAATACATGAATAGATAGCTTTTGTTGCGTATTAAATGTTTGTGAATAGCAAAATTTGTGCATGTTGTATTTCTTAAGTTATTTAATCCCAGATCTCGAAATCGGTTGAACATAGAAGTTTGAAAAAAATACCAATAATAGACCTTAATTTGTTCAAATTTGTTCAAGCATTAGTTTTTGATTTGCTTGATGAATACCAATGTAATTAAATGTTTTCAAAAATCAGAAAAAACGAATTTCTCAGTAAACCAGTACACTTACAATAAAATAAAAGGCTGTAACATGTACCCTTGGTACACCTTTATAACGACAGTAAACTTAGATTATGTAACTTTACGCAATATGAACATATAGAGAATTTTAAAAAGGTCATCGAATACGCAGCTTCCATTAAACAAGGAAACATGGCATACTATGAACAAATTAACATGTTCCATCAATAAACAATCCTGTTAATTCCAGCTTTGAATTACGGCTATTATGAAAGTTATATCAAAAATAAGATATATCAGTAATTTGTCAATAAGTCGACCGAATTATAAAGGTTACGTAAAAGCGACCGCACCATACATACGGGTATACTTCGCAAATTAGCAGCGTAGTATGTGACGTAGTGTACAGTCGGGTAGAATAGTAATTCGGACAACCGATTTTTAAATATTTCTACCAGTTCTCTTTTTTGTAAATTGCAATCATGATAATCAACAGTATTATTATACAATTTAATGACTTAAGAATACAGTGTGGAAACTTTTAGCGGGGCAGTAAGGAGAAGTACCTTATCCGTTGCAGCTACACGAAAATGGTTTTAGGAGACTATCTATAATTTTTTATGGAATTTTGATCCCCATTCACAGATTTTCAAAAAAATGTACACTTAGCAAGAAAATAGCAATTTCACATAACAACATTTTTTGATGCCAATCGATCCTGTTTCTAATACTGATCAAAAACTTCTATGGGATCAACCATCGTTGGAGTACTCAAAAAGTCACAAATTGCAAAAAACTTTTCCCGTACATTTTGTATGAAAATTTTACGCAAAAGTTTTTTTTGTGACTTTGTTTTGTGATCTTTTTGTTGACTGAATAAAAAGATAAGTTTAAAAACAATTCAAATTTCGAACTCGTTATTATTAAATAAAAAACAATCTTGACAATTTGGTGATCAATGGATAGAAACACATGGTCCTATTTCTTGGCAAGCGCGTAGTCCAGATCGAACGCCTCTCGATTTATTTTTGTGGGGCTACCTGAAAACTGCGAGGTTTACAAAAAGCAGTACGATAGTGTTCCAGAACTTTCCCAAAATTTTCATGTAAATCATAGACATGATGATGATACTATGATATACATGAAAATATTGGGTTAAATGACATTACGTGTAAACACATTTTTAATAATTATGTTTAGATAACGCATTAAATTATTTATTGGTTATTATGAAACACCGTGTATAGTTTGTTTCTCAGATCGCACAAACATGGCTCTGTATGAAGAATATTTTCATTGTCTTATTGTTCCCGGGAGTATTACGCGGCTCAACAGATTAATGTCACTCTACCAATCCGATGATTTTATATTCACGTATAATGTGCATGTGTGCCTTATAAAAATTATCTGTGATTTTTAATAAGTAAAAAATATCATTTGTATAAGACTGATTTTTAAATAAAAAAATGTCGTTCACGTTTCATTATTTTATTATACCCTTTTTTTCGCAACTGTACTAACGAAACATCAATATTATACCGTTCATTTAAAATGGTTAGCCTTATGTATGATGCGGTCGCTTTTACGCAACCTTTATAATTCGGTCGGCTTATTGACAAATTACTGATATATCTTATTTTTGATATAACTTTCATAATAGCCGTAATTCAAAGCTGGAATTAACAGGATTGTTTATTGATGGAACATTTTAATTTGTTCATAGTATGCCATGTTTCCTTGTTTAATGGAAGCTGCGTATTCGATGACTTAAAAAAACCTTTTCAAAATCCTCTACATGTTCATATTGCGTAAAGTTACATAATCTAAGTTTACTGTCGTTATAAAGGTGTACCAAGGGTACATGTTACAGCCTTTTATTTTATTGTAAGTGTACTGGTTTACTGAGAAATTCGTTTTTTCTGATTTTTGAAAACATTTAATTACATTGGTATTCATCAAGCAAATCAAAAACTAATGCTTGAACAAATTTGAACAAATTAAGGTCTATTATTTGTATTTTTTTCAAACTTCTATGTTCAACCGATTTCGAGATCTGGGATATCCTAAAACGTTACCGCAGCAAAATCTTAAATAACTTAAGAAATACAACATGCACAAATTTTGCTATTCACAAACATTTAATACGCAACAAAAGCTATCTATTCATGTATTTGGTTCTGGATGGAAACGATTTTATAAAAAAAGATTTTGCCGTGTGCATTACCGCAGCAAAATGTTGTGCTTTAGAGAAGTGAGAGTATATCAAATAATTAGTTCATCGTGAGTAGAAATTAGTTCATGAATAGCAAAATTTGTTCGCATTGTAGTTTTAAAGTTATTCGAGAAAAACAGATTTTGCTGGAGTAATGTTCGAAACGTTACCCTGGCAAAATCTTTTTTTATAAAATCGTTTCCATCCAGAACCAAATACATGAATAGATAGCTTTTGTTGTGTATTAAATGTTTGTGAATAGCAAAATTTGTGCATGTTGTATTTCTTAAGTTATTTAAGATTTTGCTGCGGTAACGTTTTAGGATATCCCAGATCTCGAAATCGGTTGAACATAGAAGTTTGAAAAAAATGCCAATAATAGACCTTAATTTGTTCAAATTTGTTCAAGCATTAGTTTTTGATTTGCTTGATGAATACCAATGTAATTAAATGTTTTCAAAAATCAGAAAAAACGGATTTCTCAGTAAACCAGTACACTTACAATAAAATAAAAGGCTGTAACATGTACCCTTGGTACACCTTTATAACGACAGTAAACTTAGATTATGTAACTTTACGCAATATGAACATATAGAGAATTTTAAAAAGGTTTTTTTAAGTCATCGAATACGCAGCTTCCATTAAACAAGGAAACATGGCATACTATGAACAAATTAAAATGTTCCATCAATAAACAATCCTGTTAATTCCAGCTTTGAATTACGGCTATTATGAAAGTTATATCAAAAATAAGATATATCAGTAATTTGTCAATAAGCCGACCGAATTATAAAGGTTGCGTAAAAGCGACCGCATCATACATAAGGCTAACCATTTTAAATGAACGGTATAATATTGATGTTTCGTTAGTACAGTTGCGAAAAAAAGGGTATAATAAAATAATGAAACGAGAACGACATTTTTTTATTTAAAAATCAGTGTTATACAAATTATATTTTTTACTTATTAAAAATCACAGATAATTTTTATAAGGCACACATGCACATTATACGTGAATATAAAATCATCGGATTGGTAGAGTGACATTAATCTGTTGAGCCGCGTAATACTCCCGGGAACAATAAGACAATGAAAATATCCTTCATACAGAGCCATGTTTGTGCGATCTGAGAAACAAACTATACACGGTGTTTCATAATAACCAATAAATAATTATTGCGTTATCTAAAAATAATTATTAAAAATGTGTTTACACGTAATGTCATTTAACCCAATATTTTCATGTATCATCATCATGTCTATGATTTACATGAAAATTTTGGGTTGAATGACATTACGGGTAAACACAATTTTAGTTTTAGATAACGCATTGATTATTTATTGGTTATTATGAAACACCGTGTATAAAAAAATCATGCAACGCAAATTGATACTTGGCGAAGAATCTTAGATTAATTACCATGTAACACAATATTAGATGAAATTTAAAAAAGGAAACCCTACTAGCTAGCTTGAAATCCAACAATCATTTCATTCGGCAAGAACATAGCCATTTACGGCAATTCCTGTTAGCGTGGTGACTTATCGTCTTGTTTATCGCGATGATTGGGACAACGGGGCAACATTTCCATTTTTAATGTTAATTTGGTTTTAAATATACAGGGTGGAAACTTTCAGCGGGGCAGTAAGGAGAAGTACCTAATCTGTTCCAGCTACACGAAAATGGTCTTAGGAGACTATCCATAATTTTTTATGGAATGTTGATCCTCATTCACAGATTTTTTAAAAAAATTACAGTTATCAAGAAAATAGCCATTTTACATAAAAACATTTTTTGATGCCAATCGATCCTGTTTCTAATACTGATCAAAAACTTCTATGGGACCAACCATCGTTGGAGGAGTCCGATACTTAAAACCTAAACATAAATTGCCTAATAACGTTTGGCCTAAAACACATATCACCTAAAAACGAAATGCCTAATAACGTTCAGCCTAAATAAGTATGCATAAAGTCGAGAATACACATAAAGTCGTTTCTGGCGCTTCGCCGGCCGCTGCAGCGGCACGCTCGCTTCGCTCGCTCGGCTCGCGCGCTTGGTTCATGTTCAAACCTACGCTCGTCGCTTCGCTCCTCGCTACCTATTTTTGACGTTATTAGGCATTTCCTTTTTAGGTGATATGTGTTTTAGGCCAAACGTTATTAGGCAATTTGTGTTTAGGTTTTAAGTATCGGACATTCGTTGGAGTACACAAAAAGTCACAAATTGCAAAAAACTTTTCCCCTACATTTTGTAAAGAATTTGTGTAACTGAAATACAAAAAAATAAAATAATCACGTAGAATTTTACACATATCAAAGAGAAGGCGTATTAATTTTCTTTTTTTATTAACTAACATAACTTGATGATGTTATTCGTATTTAAATTCTTGCTGTTTCTTGCCCTACGATATCAAGTGCTCGAAGTGACCGCCATTTTGACGAATACATAAATTGATTCGTTTCTGTACCGACCTAGTGGCTGTTGACAAATTATTTGGATGAATTCCATACAAAATTGTGGTTAGTGAGTCTTTAAGTTCTCGAACACTATCGTATTGCTTTTTATAAACCTCGCAGTTTTCAGGTAGCCCCACAAAAATAAATCTAGAGGCGTTCGATCTGGACTACGCACTTGACAAGAAATAGGACCATGTCATCCATTGATCACCAAATTGTCAAGATTGTTTTTTATTTAATAATAACGAGTTCGAAATTTGAATTGTTTTTAAACTTTTCTTTTTATTCAGTCAACAAAAAGATCACAAAACAAAGTCACAAAAAAAACTTTTGCTTAAAATTTTCAAACAAAATGTACGGGAAAAGTTTTTTGCAATTTGTGACTTTTTGAGTACTCCAACGATGGTTGATCCCATAGAAGTTTTTGATCAGTATTAGAAACAGGATCGATTGGCATCAAAAAATGTTTTTATGTAAAATTGCTATTTTCTTGCTAACTGTACATTTTTTTGAAAATCTGTGAATGGAGATCAATATTCCATAAAAAATTATGGATAGTCTCCTAAAACAATTTTCGTGTAGCTGCAACGGATAAGGTACTTCTCCTTACTGCCCCGCTGAAAGTTTCCACACTGTATACTTAAGTCATTAAATTGTATAATAATACTGTTGATTATCATGATTGCAATTTACAAAAAAGAAAACTGGTAGAAATATTTAAAAATCGGTTGTCCGAATTACTATTCTACCCGACTGTACACTACCTCACATACTACGCTGCTAATTTGCGAAGTATACCCGTATGTATGGTGCGGTCGCTTTTACGTAACCTTTATAATTCGGTCGGCTTATTGACAAATTATTGATATATCTTATTTATGATATAACTTTCATAATAGCCGTAATTCAAGGCTGGAATTAACAGGATTGTTTATTGATGGAACATTTTAATTTGTTCATAGTATGCCATGTTTCCTTGTTTAATGGAAGCTGCGTATTCGATGACTTAAAAAAACCTTTTTAAAATTCTCTATATGTTCATATTGCGTAAAGTTACATAATCTAAGTTTACTGTCGTTATAAAGGTGTACCAAGGGTACATGTTACAGCCTTTTATTTTATTGTAAGTGTACTGGTTTACTGAGAAATCCGTTTTTTCTGATTTTTGAAAACATTTAATTACATTGGTATTCATCAAGCAAATCAAAAACTAATGCTTGAACAAATTTGAACAAATTAAGGTCTATTATTGGCATTTTTTTCAAACTTCTATGTTCAACCGATTTCGAGATCTGGGATATCCTAAAACGTTACCGCAGCAAAATCTTAAATAACTTAAGAAATACAACATGCACAAATTTTGCTATTCACAAACATTTAATACACAACAAAAGCTATCTATTCATGTATTTGGTTCTGGATGGAAACGATTTTATAAAAAAAGATTTTGCCAGGGTAACGTTTCGAACATTACTCCAGCAAAATCTGTTTTTCTCGAATAACTTTAAAACTACAATGCGAACAAATTTTGCTATTCATGAACTAATTTCTCCTCACGATGAACTAATTATTTGATATACTCTCACTTCTCTAAAGCACAACATTTTGCTGCGGTAATGCACACGATTTTGCCAGGGTAACGTTTCGAACATTACTCCAGCAAAATCTGTTTTTCTCGAATAACTTTAAAACTACAATGCGAACAAATTTTGCTATTCATGAACTAATTTCTCCTCATGATGAACTAATTATTTGATATACTCTCACTTCTCTAAAGCACAACATTTTGCTGTGGTAATGCACACTACCAAGATAGGTCATCAGCATAGCCCACCGTATACAGACGTTTATTGTTTAGTCTGTACAAGAGTTCATCCACAACAATATTCCAGAGAATTGGTGATAACATTGAAGGCATTGGGTCTTCGATCGGTGTGCAGAACGTGAGTGCTCCTCTTTCCTCAGTTGTTTAGTGATCCACCAGCACCATACCAGAGGTGCCACTGTACGCCGCCATTTGTCTTTTGTCAATCGGGTGATTTCCCGCCATCACTGTTCCGTTGTCGTTATTGTAGACCACATCCTTCGCCCCATCCAATAGTTCCCGTAGTAACACTCGGGTGTTTGCCTCAAATGCTTCAAGAATTTTGCTGCAGGTCGTGTGTTTAACCTGCAGCATCGCCCGCAGTGTCTCCACGTACTCCAGATAGGCGTTGACTAGGTCATCACCGTCTCGATCAGCTGTTATCCTGGGCGGCGGTCTCACTCTACCCATGTCTGCCAGTGTGGTTTTTGTGGTTTTCGATGCGGAGGGTACTCCTGTTTGAGAGCCCAATCTCTGTTGTCATGCCCACCAGCCCCTGAGGACGTCTGTGACCCAGGGCAACACTTACTCCCCTGACAAGATCGTCTGTCTGGGATAGTCTTTGTGACTGGAGGCGCCTCCTTTCACTTTCCTCCTGTGCCGCCTCCTCGTGTCGCCTCTGTGCCCTAGCTGAGTCACTTTCCGTCTGGCCATCACATGGAATCTGCTCGGGGTGTTTGAGCAGAAAGTCGAGGTTTTGGCCTCTCCCTTCATACACGATTATTGCGTGTTTTCGTGCGGCCTCCAATAAGGGCGTATAATCTGACACTTTCCCTTTCTCGAGGCCCACCTTCATGACATCCACGCTGATGACTCTCGGGTCTCCGTCTAGGTCCGACAGCAATTCTCCTGCTTTAGTAAAGGGTGATTTACCGTCCACATCCCAGTCCAAGAGTAGGAGGTTCCTAGTCCGCACGATTCTGCATTTCTGCCCGGCGAGCATCATCTCTGGCATTGCATCAAAAACTTTCTTTTTGATGGTCGCCCTGGTTGTGCTGCCTTTTAGCAGGACTGCTAAGCCTGGTGAGATGGCTACGTGCTTCCTTCCTTCTGTTCTTGATAGGCAGAAACTAACGCCAATCCTTTCCCCTACACTGTCCATGAACAGCGCCACACCCCTCATGACTAAGCTTACTCTCCCCCTCTCCGCGCCACTTAACCACCTCTCATGCAGTATTTTCTGTGTTATGTAGGGATCCTGCGTTCGTTGCGCTACGATTTCCCCTACTCCTTCGTTTTCATGCGTTGGTGGATTGCAGTTTTTGTTTCGCCGCACTGCCACTTCGGCCACTGATTCCAGAAACCTCAAAGTAATATCCATAGTTTTGTTATCCATCAGTAATACATGAACATTGTCTTTTACATTAGAGTTTACATGTTTAGGAGTAAAAATACACGTACGTGGATTACTTACGGTGGTGTTGATGTGGAGCTTGCCTCCAATGTTTGACAGACCGCAAATTTGGCTTCTCCTAATCCAGGGCTACCTGGATTAGCTGGCTACGGTCTCGGTATTTACCTCCAGCATTCTGCGTAGAGTAGCCGTTGCAGTTTGGCTGTGCTGGAGGTTGGTTTGGATGATGTTAGTGTGGACGGATTGGGGAGATTAGGGATCCATCGCTACCTAGCAGATTCTCTTCGTCCGCTTCTGTGGCCCCTCGTTCCCACCAGTCGACTGAAGGATGCCCCTTCGGGGCATCTACAGCCACTGATGGGGCGCCTTGGTCCTCCTGCCCCGTTACAGGGCTAGAGTGCTGCGGCACGAGGAGGGGCTGTTCCTTCGTCTTGCCTAGATCCTCGGTGGTCTCCATGTCCAGCTGGACCTGGTTCGGCAGGACGGTTTGTACTGTCTCCGACGGTTGCAGCGGCTGGCCTGACGGCTCGCCCTGCTCCGTCTCCTCAAAGCGGACGTAGATGGACCCGGTTTTGTAGGCAACCCGTCGATCCCTCTTTTTTATTTTACAACCTCCGGTTGGGGGATGCCAAGCACCAAGAAAATGCCTTCCTTTTCAGGTTGGCGCTCGGCGCTGTAGAGGCACCACGAGTTGACATCGTACCACGGGTTTTGGCTCTAAAGTCTGCGACGCAGAGTCTCCGTCGATGCGTCTGCAAACTTGGGCACGAAGATGCAACCTTTGATTTTGCGAGGAAGTTCGGACTGTCGTTTTACAACGAGCGTGACTCCCTCGCATGACGGTATTTCGGCGCAGCCATTCCAGTGAGAAGTCGTCCTCGAACCAGAGTTTTAAGACTCCATCACTATGGAAGGCTTTGCCGCGAAACGAGGGTGAACGAAACTCAGCTTCCGAGTACATGGGAGCATAGATTTCCTCGTCTATCAGTTGTTCGATAGCAGTATCTATGGCCGCTGTTTGAGTAGTTCTCGTTCATGTAGATGGTAGGCTCAGTAGTGATCGCGATGCAAAGATCATTGGATCGCATTGCGTCTGCGTAACTGGTCTGCCCGGTTTGTTTCTTTTTGGTAGTGGGGTTTACGCCTATTTTGAAATGCAGTAACTTTTATAGTAATATTTTGATGTGTTGGTATGACTATCATTATTAATGGATTGGAATAGATCCAACCTACTTTCAAATAAGAATTATACTTATTAAAGTAAAAAAATAATAATGAATTTAATATGTTGCGAAAAACAATTCAATTACCTATCCATACGATGGTTACCCATAGGTAATCAAATTGTTTTCTGCAACATGGTGAGGTTTTTTATTTTCCTAAGTTTTTATACTTTTACCACAGATATTTTGATTGAAGTCAATTCAATTAATTCATCTCACTTTTTTAATTCAAAAAAATCCATCTCAAGAGATGTAAAATCTATAGGAACACATAGATTTTTTTTCGTTGGACCATATATTTAAAGTATGTTATCAAAACAAACCAATTTTTTCTACTAGTCTTATTTTAATATTTACTTGCGTTGATATACGAAGTGGGTGGAAAGGACAACAACTTTTAACATAAAACAATGAATTCGTAATAAACTTTATGGATGCTATATATAAAAATTATTCTTTTCAGCATATACATCTAATCTAACAAACATAACCTCATAAAACTTACTTTGCATGCACTTATTAAAGTTGTACGCGACTGTACATTACTTCATATAGGTAGATAGACAAGGAGACCAGATACCAAATGTTGCTTAAATAATACATTTAAAAAATATCAATCACTCATCGAGGATTAACATAAATTTAAATACCTATTAACGGTTACTGTTTCATCACTGAATTCAATTAACTATTTTACATTAACTTCTTATTGTAAGTAAGTACATAAAACATAAAAAAACACTGAAAAGTTAAAAATAATATAAGAATAGGTACAGACAACATCACACTTCTATATTGAAGTCGGTGCCAAACGAAGTCTTAAAATTTGGCACCGACTTCAATATAGAAGTGTGACGTTGTCTGTACCTATTCTTATATTATTTTTAACTTTTCAGTGTTTTTGAAGTCGGTTTTTATTTTTTGTAAAATATTTTTTATTTTTAACTTTTTAGTGAAAGAAACCCCAATTTAATTGGTATTAAATTAGGGTTTCCCTCGATTTCCATGGGATCCCATCATCATATCCTGACTTTGGTGACCTTGGGACCACCCTAGGAGTATCTATCGAATACAAATAGAATTTTTAAAAACGGTCCCCAACTGGCGGCGTAATCGCGTAACATACACACAAAACACGTTGGAAACACCTTAAAATTTAAAGGTTTTCCTCGATTTTCATGGGATCCCATCATCAGATCCTGACTTTGGTGACCATGGGACCACCCTTGGAGTATACTCTATCGAATACAAAAAGAATTTTGAAAATCGATCCACAACTGGCGGCGTAATCGCATAACATACACACAAAAAAAACGCATCGAATTGAGAACCTCCTCCTTTTTTGAAGTCGGTTAAAAAATAACGAAACCTCGCACATTTGGGACTCCAGGCTCCTAGACTATTTACCCAAATAAAGAATTCTTTCGTTCTTTGGATTGAGGTGTCGACAAACTCTGAATCTTTGAAGAATGTATCGACAAAATATCACCTATCTTTGTCAGTAAGCAGATTTTTGCTAGGTCGTTTCGTTTTCGAGATCCAGGTGGCCCGGCTGGGGTAACGTTTCTCCAGCCGGGCCACACATATCTCGGAAATGCGCATGTCTCAAACTGTGGAATTTGTTCGACAAACTCCGACAAACTACCGCTTCACTATTCCAGCAAACAGTTTTTCTCTACGTCGCTTTGTTTTCGAGATCCAGCTAGCTCTGAAATCTGAAATGGTGAATTGTTTTCAGGTAAAAGATAGCCACAATGTGTACTAATTCATATCTGTTATCTACATATACACGTAGGTATGGTAATTAAAACGGACAGAGAAAATTTTCTAGGTATTTATTATGATTTATAAATTGACAAACAAAATTTTATATTATATAAATGCATGATATCTGCATATTCTTTCATGAGACTTTCCACAACTTGTGCCCAGTAAACACGAGTACTGAATTCGGTTTGAATCTGCATATTGACTTCTTTCAAGTCTGTGGAAATAAACCAAAAATAAGCAATGTGATATTTATAGCATATAATTAATATTTTCTACAATATATGATTAGATTTAGGTACTTGATAGTTTCATAATATCTAGTTTCCATAAAGAAAATATAGATTGTTACTTTTTACGGGATAAGCTAAAATACCCACTGGTTTACTAGTGATGGCCAATCTAACTCAGTGTGGACTTTGGTACAAAAAAATAACATTTCCAGGAAAAATTAACAAAAACAGTTTTCCCTATTTTGTGGTCGATCCCTCCTTATTAGCGAACTGATCGTTACGCAATTTATATCTAGAGTCTAAGTAGGTGCCTAGTATACACCGTTAATTTTTTATCACCCCGGAAAATTTTTGGGGTAGCTCGGATGACGGTATACGACTCATATCAATAAAAAAACGGGTTATTGCCCGTGGTTCACCTGCGTAGTCCACCGTGGTTGCAATTTTTCATTTTATCCGTCAATTAGATTGAAATTCATACATTATTCTTATTTACTAGATGGTAAGGAAAGATTATGGATGAATAAAGCATTTACTATTACGCGGGTTTTGGAAAATGCGGCAATTTCGCATTATTAATTTAATTTTCGCAAAATCAATCTACAACTCGTTGGCAATAAGAAATATTATTGCACTAGACGCTACAATAGTATCTAGAGGGTTTTTAGCCGGTATTGGGTCTTCTACCTGAGTCCTGCATATCCTTGGGGTGGCCTAGCGTTTGACATGGCGCTTATACTGTATACCTCCATAAACATAAGTGTTGTGTAGCGGTTGAATAAGTATTTACACATATTGTGAAGTCCATCATGATAAATTGATACATCATTGTGAAAAGAAAACCAGATACTAGATACAGTAAAAGCGATTAGTCCGCGACTAAAATTTTATGGCAGCAAATAATGTTTTAAAAATTACTACCAACTTTCACAAGCTCCGCAAGCTATGATCCGTAGCATTCTCTTGAGGTCTACATCATCTTCCACTTTGCCCACGTACATTAGTCTCACCAGTCTCGGAATCAGCTCGAGTACACGTCTGAGTGGGAATGTGGCGAACCGCCACTGGTGTACACTTAAAGCCACTGTTACAAAACATTTCGCTGTACACAGCCATCATCGTATATTTGTGGTGATACGATATAAGAATCTAACTTCTTGTGTCTATGAAAGTCAATGATCCAGACAAACATAATTCTTCAAGTAAGGCTCAGTGGGGCTAGCACGCAGGAGAATCGAAAATCGAATCGAAATCCGAATCGAGGAGTTTGTATGGCAATTTTATTAGCGCCACGGCGGTGAGTAGCAGAACTAATAAAATTGCCATACAAACTCCTCGATTCGGAGCGTCGGTGGCGCTGTGGACTCGGCATTTGCCTTCCAATCGGGGGGTCGGGGTTCGAGACCCGCCATATACCAATATGTTTTTCGTTTCGAATTTCATATGTACATTTGTCTGACGCTCCTACGGTGAAGGAAAACATCGTGAGGCAACCTGCATACATTTGCGAAGAAATTCAATGATGTATGTGAAGTCGACCAATCCGCACTGGGCCAGCGTAGTTGACTAAGGCCTAATCACCCTAACATAGGGTAGGCTCGAACCCCTCGGTGGGGACGTATATGAGCTGTGATGATGATGATGATGATGACAAACTCCTCGATTCGGATTTCGATTCGATTTTCGATTCTCCTGCGTGCTAGCCCCACTGCTCATAGCTATACAGTTTACCTACCGCCAGAGATTTGTTAAGCTGTGTAGATAAGGATTATCTATATTATTAGCTGCGCCCGCGACTACGTTTTGCTTTAATAAAACGCAACACTCAAATATCTATAGCGAGGGCCACCCTTATCACCTAGGGGTAAAAAATAGCCTACGACCTATTCTCAGCCTTACCAAAATACAGAAAAAATTTCACAGAAATCGGTCAAGGCGTTTCAGAGGAGTTCAGTAACAAACACTCTACACAAGATTTTCATATATTAGATATTACATTTCCACCAATTAGGGTGATATTCCACCCATATGAAAGGAGAGTATACCCAAGTAACACAGAATGCTGTATATTTAATCACTTGTGGCCTTATTTCACACTATGAGCTTAATAAAACCGTTATTAACATTCACTGATGAACCTAAAGCTGAATTTAAGTTCACAAACAATCTTAAAACGCTATATTCTGAATAATAACTGAATAATGGTAGATATTCACTACCCTTAAAATGCTATAGCCGTTTATTAGGTATATTAATTACGCCTTTATTCAGCTGTTAGAACTTTTCAACGCTATTAACTGAATAAGGGCAGTTAAGCAGGTGCAGATATGCCAATAGCTGTGTAATAGAGTAAATGTGGACCTCTATAACACTATCTTCTCAAGGTAGTACATGTGGTCTCTTATACAGACAAAAGATGTAAAAAGGAGAAAATTTGATGTGTTTTCAGCAAAAGGTGTAAATTTTCCCTGTTGATACGCATCTATACTGCTATTGTTAATGCCTGAATAGCAGCCGATTACAAGTTCACCTGAACGTTCTTATTACTCTTTGGGATCACTTCGCGTATTCTATAACGCAAATTGCGTTCAGAATAATCCCATGTGACTCTTTATTACGACTTAGCTTGAATAAATATACACATGTGCCCAATTTGGCAGGCTACGGCAGTAATATTTATTGAAGTATAACAGTTCACGTTTCTCTTTAATTTCACCACCATTTTGATTCTGACTTAAGTACCTTTAATTTATTCATATTATTTTATATTTTTACCATGATACACGACAACTAAGGGATAGCAAATAAATTTTTATAATGTAATTACTAATTATAAAATAAAAAATGACACAATTAGAAATTTATTTATTCCAAACATATTTGCCAGGTGATTTTATTTTATTATAATTTCAGTAAAAAGGTATTTTTGGAGTGGCGCTTGAGAATTTTATTAGATATATACGTACATATTCACAGTAATTTTAAAATACCAATAGCTTTTCATGAAGATATTATCAAAACTGGGTACCGCTATCAGAAAAACTGTTTACATTCTCTCACTTCAATCTGTCACTTTCATAAATATTACGTACCTCCTATAAAAACAATAACTGTTTGATCAAAACAGTTCGTAGTATTTTGTAGGAGGTATGCTCTTAAACAGTACCTACAATCTGAACCATAAGCTTAATTACTGATATTTAAAAGCGTACGTGTACGGTATAGTATGAATAAAGTGTAACTAGTGGTACCTTAATTTGTTACTATTTAGCCTTTACCACCTTGTTACACCTAATACTGCTACTATTACGTTATTATAACGCAGTTATTCAGCAATGTGAACTTTAGGCTGAATAATCTGTGCCCATTTAAGCAGTGTAGTGGCTGACTAGTATGCTACTCAGCCTTTATTCAGTAACTTTATTCAGCTGTTAGTACATAAGAATCCTCCTATTCATCTAGTATTCAGCTTCTTAGTGTTACTTGGGTAGGTACCTATCCTTACATATTATAAAACAAAGTCCCCCGCCGCGTCTGTCTGTCTATCTGTTCGCGATAAACTCAAAAACTACTGCACTGATTTTTGAGCGGTTTTCACCACTCGATAGTTTTTTCGAAGGTTTTAGTATATAATTTGTTAAGTTTTTGTATTTATTTCTGTGTACATTAACAATATTTGTTGAAGATGTCGGGAAAAAATAAATTAAGGCAAAACGTAGTTCGCGGGCACAGCTAGTTTAATATAAATGTCACTTTGATATCTCTACACGTTCCCCAGAAAAGGGACAGACGAAGTGATTAAGTAAGGGTTCCGTTTTTTTCCTTTTTAAGTACGGAAACAAAAAAAAATACAAAAAAAAAGATTTGTTATTCTCAAGCAACACGTCACGCAATAATTTTATCTTAAGTATAGCTTGAAACATTATAAAAACTTAAAGCATATTAATTATAATATACATAATATAATAATAAATATGAACTTAGTCTACCTATCGATTTACAATACGATACCATCAGCTGCTGGCTTTAAATATGCCGCGTAATTTTTCCAAATGAATGCTTTTAGTTCGTTAGTGTTCTTGCTTTACTCTGCTTTTTATTCGTTTGTATCGACAATTTATGGTGGCCGTCAAAAGATGGGGCTTTTAGCATAAAAAGTATTTTATCAATAAAAAATAAAGTCACGTAAAGTGAAGTGTTATTGTTTATTTTAGTTTGCACTATTATGTAGGTAAATATTTTATAATTTTGGTAAAGAAATTATGTAGTTTATGTGTAGGGCAGAATGTCTATATGGATGCACATTGCACGGCACTGCTGTATGGGCGTAGAACCTTTGCCTTCATTTTTAAAACACTTTACTCCCTTGGGAGTTTTAATACAACATTATATCCCTTGGGAGTTAATGTCTTGCTTTACGTTGAAGTTAAGGGGGTTATAATTGAGCATTTTCGAGCAGGCGGTATGAAAACTTTTTTACTGACCTAAAGTGTTTCCATAGTAGTGAGCGATGTGTCTGATGAAACAGCTGATATCAGAGTCTTGTCTTTGCTCTGTTTTTAAATCTATACCATATTGCAAGTGCACTTCTCTTAGTGGAATACTTGGTGACAGGAACCTTCTCACATTGTCGTAGTCTCGAATACGATCTAAAAATTGATAACTACATTTTACACATCTAGAGGGATTGTGACAGTTGAAAGCAGTATGTAGAAAAAATTTAAGGCTGGTTTAGTTGTTAGTTTAGTTATTTAAATCAAATAACCGTTCTCTTGGACTGTCGGCTTTTCCATTGGTCTTTTTCATTAATGCGTGCGGTGCACGTCTGTTAATGTTTGAAGCCCCGATGACGCGTTATAACGTCTACGGGTAGTTCTTCGAAATTTCATTCTTCGACTGATTCATCTGACCAAAATTTAATTTCACTTTCTGTAACACGTGTTCATATGAAAATAGCTATGACAAAAAAAATATATATTTGAATGAGGGACTCGTTTTAATAAAGTAGTTTTCAAAATATCGACGTTCAACTATTTTATGCCCTGATGAATCAGAAAAGGAAAAAAAACGAAAAACTTTATATAGATGGGCTCTGTATTAAGAAAATAATAATCATTTTAACAACTACAATAATCTGTTTTTATGAAAACAATTTGCAGTAGTTATATCACGGGAATAATCTGGTGAAGTCTGCAATAATATAATTTTTGTATTATATGGGAAAGCAAAAATATTGTAATATAACAGGGACTTTTCCTGATGAACTCATTTTATCAGAAGAATCCTCAAAGGAAGTGTGCCTGGCAAAAAAAGCCCCGATAACGTGACCAGGAACCAGATAGACTAGACATAAAACCTGACAAGCGCCGCTATTTAGGGATATCTCTGTGATCAATAGAGTCAATACCGGTAGTGATCACCGACTGGTTAAGAGACACTTTGGATATTTATATCAAAATCGAGCGAGCACGTTTGGTGAGGTCGACTCTCAGGCCGACAACGTTGCCCCAGGTTGAGGCTGGTTGCAAGGGCTTCCATTTGGAGCTCCAAGACTGATTCATCATGCTGGAAACCATTCAAAACCCGAACGATGTCACCGATGGCCTGACTGATATGCGTCATACGTGGGGCGGGTTACTTATAAACACTTTCGACCGAAAAGTGGTGGACGTAACTTAACGACGTAAAAGTCGAAACTCACCAGCGAGACTCTGCAATTATTAGTTAGGAAGTGAAGAGAACTTAATAATGCCACTCCGTCTGAGGCGAGGCACTTACCAGAGAGATAAAGAGGCTGATAAGACGTGACATGCGGTGCACGAATACCCGATACATTGAAGACGCCATCTCACGGAATAAGGGATCGAAGGTGTTAACACCATCGTCAACTCGAAGCCAGAGATACTCGTTGAAGTCGAAATAAAACATGTCCACCTCAACCCACTGAGCGGATGATCCGCGTACCAGGCTCACACGCGCGCCAGGCTAACCTAACCTAACAGACAATCTCCCCAACGTCGATATGGGTGAGATTGTGATAGCTCTTGTGCAGCTTATCTCTCCGGGAGATGACAGAATAACTACTAAGCTACTCATGCTACTGAAAAACTACCACCCCACTTACCTTCTGAGCCATGTGTCAAACTCAAACTCAAAAATCTTTATTCAACATAGACCTTTACAGGCACTTATTGACGTCAACAAATTATAAAACTCTATTTAATCAATAAATTAATTTAAAAAATGCAACAAGTCAAGATAAGCTATGTATTATTTAAACCTTGCATGTACATACATCTCAACCATAATTAAGATATATGCAAATACAAGTAAAATGAAAAAAAAAAAAAGTTGACTCTACACCTGTTCGGAAATTGGGAGAGCCTTCTCGAGAAGAACAGGCAAGAAACTCGGAAGGTCTATTTTTTTTGTCTCCTCTTTTAAATTGCCAACATTACAATAATATATTATTTCACAAACATAACTTTGGTTTATTAAAATATATATAGAAATGCCTGTCGGAGTGATTGGAACAGTTACTCAAATACATACATCCAACAATCACAAAGTGTACTTAATGAACGTCAAATTGATACATTTTTTGTCAATCCCAAGCAGTTTTATCTGTCAGATAGTCAGACACTTTATAATATGCTTTTTTCATAAGTACTTTCCTGACTGCAGTCTTAAATTTATTTAAGCTAAGTTCTTTAATATTGGTTGGGAGTTTGTTGTAGAAACGTACACAAAAGCCTCTAAAAGAGTTATTAATTTTTTTAAGTCTAGTATTAGGTAATGCTAACATATTCTTTTGTCTAGTATTTACTGAATGAATATCACTGTTTTTACAAAACAAATGTATATTTTTATGGACATATAATATATTCTCGTAAATATATTGCGACGCAACAGTCATAATACCAATTTCTTTAAATTTTTCTCTCAAAGAGTCTCTCATTTTAAGATTATAAATTGCTCGAATAGCCCTCTTCTGCAGCACAAAAATGAACACGACATGACATGACATTACACTATGAAAATAAGCAAAATATACAAGTCTTGCTGTATCAACATCGGTCAGCTGACGTATTTTCCATACAGCGTAGGCTGCAGAACTAAGTCTCTTCGACAATTTATCAATATGTGGGCCCCACTGAAGCTTAGAATCTAAAGTAATACCAAGAAATACAACGGTGTCCACAAGGCCCACATTTTTATCCTTTATGTGTACAGTGGTCTGAACCTCTCTAACATTAGGTAAGACAAATTTTATACATTTAGTTTTCCCTTCATTGAGGGACAAATTATTCATATTAAACCAGTGAACTATTCTTGAGATAGAATTATTTACATCGTCATTAATTTGCAATCCTCTTTTAATTTTAAATAAAAGTGAAGTATCGTCTGCAAATAATACTATCTCATGCCTGTCTTGAACATAATTAGGCAAGTCGTTAATATATATTAAAAATAGAAAAGGACCAAGAATCGAACCCTGCGGAACTCCCATTTTAACCGAGGAGCCCTGAGATCTCTTCCCATTGACATCTACTTTCTGAATCCTCTCAGTCAGATAGGAGATGAGTAGATCCAGAACAGTATCGTGAAATCCATAGTAGTGTAATTTCCTGATCAAAGTTTCATGATGGATAAGCTTCATGTGTATAAGCTGTTCTCAAGGGTTATATCGAAACAACAAAGATTCGATGACTTCCAGCCGCCGGAGCAGGCCGGTTTTCGAAAGGGATACAGTACCGTCGACCACATTCAAATACTCTCAGGCTGATTATTGAAAAACGACAGAATACAATGAGCCTCTATGGTTGGTGTATGTGGATTGTGGACAGTGAAAAAGTCTTTGACACCATCGAGATCAGGGCTGTGGTATAGTCAATGCAGAGATGTCTCATTGTCTGCCGATACGTCGAGGTGTTGAGGTGTTTGTACGGAGCCGCAACGATGACCGTCCAAGTGCAAGAAGAGAGATCGAAACCAATAATCCTACTGCGTCGAGGGGTAAGACTGAGACAAATAACTTCTCCCAAACCATTTACCAACGCGTTGGAGGATGTCTTCAAGACGCTTGATTGGAAAGGACGCGGCATTAAAATTAACGGTCAGTATACCGACTGATGCTCGATGGAGTAGACATGTATTGATGTGGAGACCAAGACTAGGCAAACGTAGTGTGAGACGCCACCTCGCTGAAGCCGTATTGAATGCAAGTTTTGGTCCTGAAGGCGAACTCTTATGGTGGTGTATGTATCGCCAGAGAACCGAATACCGTTTGTTTTTTCTGAGTAATGTGATCTCGAAGCCTGATCTGTACAACGTTGCCGATTGGAAACTTGTGCTCGATAAATCCGATGCGGGACATATCAACGTCCTCCTGGAAATTGAGCAGATTGCCACATTTAAGGAACATCGTGTCCACGCCATCTCTTCGGATTTCGGATAGTCTCTCATTACTCCAGCGAGTTCTGCTGCATTCCTCCTCCAGTTCCAGCAACTTTTTCTCGGTCAGCAGTGTGCGTGCGTTATACGTCGCCAGGGTCAGGGCCGTTTCACAAGCGATCTTTACTACCTGGTGATTCTTTACACCACATTTCCCGACAGCGAGTCAACATCAACTAAAAATACACTAAAATTGACAAATGGAAGTAGTTGGACAAGTAACGCAGCCACACCACTAGATTGAGGTAGAGCCGCCCGAGATTGAGCAATAACCAGGTATGTGATAAATAACCTTAGATGTTCTGGGCCGTATGCGTGCTACACTGAAATAATCAGCATGTTCTCCCTGGCCGACAGGTCCAGGCAAACCCATTGTATGTAAGTAATGTCTCTTCTTAAAAATTTGGGTTAAACTTAAAGTTACGTTACGTTTGGATTAACCTCAAAGGCTGGCAACGCACTTGTAACTCCTCTGGGGTTGCGGGTGTCCATGGGCGACGGTAATTACTTACCATCAGGTGATACGTCTGCTCGCTTGCCCCCTATCCCATAAAAAAAAGTTAGAAATAAAAACGATATTATTTCTTAGTACAATAGTACCATATTCGACTTTATTCTTTTATATTCATTTCTCAATCGTATGATTCCTAGTATTTGTACACACCGCGTGAGAAAAATTAATACAAGTAGCTGGATGTGGTCTACTTATCTTGTTAATTATTTTGCCATTTATCGAGAATGTGACGGTTTGTTAGTGTAAACCGTGGCGATGGGTGGTTGCTAGGGATTTGCCAACGACATTCCATTCCATCTCTTAGAAAAAAGACACTGCTTAGGATTAGGTACTTACGGAACGACATAAGCAGATATAGATCAGGACAGGCAACGCAGATAGTTCTCCATGCCGTGTCGGGGATTTCGTAACCTCCCTCACCGAGAGCCGCGTTAACGAGACCTGGAGTGTGGTCTTCACGACATATTAACTGTAATATAAATACTTACATCGGGCATTCGTTAATATCATAGAAAGTGAAATGATCCAATAATGGATCCAATGCTAGTCATACCACTATGGTCTCTGATACTAATTTTGCCTAAATTTGATACGAGTATAGGGCTTGTAACACGGTTCCTCACAATTTGTAAAGCTTTTAAGTGTGACATGGCTGAAGATACGGTATAGGTAATGGTAACCAAGCGCGGATCCACCGTTGTGAGCACGATGGGCATGCTCACAACCCTAAAAGAGTCTTGTGACGTTACACTTTCATTGTCTATTGAGATCGATAGGCTGATGATAATTATATCCAATGCCTTAAAAACAATGGATCTTGGTCAGTGCCATATGTTTTGGAAACATCTTTGTAGAGATGCACTATACGACCATGAGCGAAGTCATACTCCGACTCGCACTTGGCCGATTCTCGGATGGCTGTGACCACCACCTTTTTTTAGGATTGGATCCGCACCTGATAGTAACAAATGACTTCAAAAAGGGAGGAGGTTCTCATCTCAATTCGATGCGTGCTTTTTTGTGTGTATGTAACGCGATTACGCCACCAATAATTGTGGACCGATTTTCAAAATTCTTTTTGTACTCGATAAAGTATACTCCTGCGGTAGTTCCATTGTCACCAAAGTCAGGATTTAATGATGGGATCCCAGGAAAATCTAGGGAAACCCCTTAAATTTTATAAGTACCTACGTCTAATGTGTTTCAATTTCTTCCGAAGCTATTCAGGTATTTACATCTAATAGTTCTGAACCGAGCTGATGATGGAACGATCCTTAACGATTAGGAGTTTTTTAAATACAAAAGGCAATCCTTTATCGTTTTCCTTCAAGTCACTTCGGGAAGCTAATATTATATCCACTAAAGAGAAAAAAAGAAAAAAAAATACAATAAAATCACACAATATTTCGTAACAATCGCACGAGCCGTTTTTGGGTTTTTGCGAGACTAACACAAAGCGTTTCATTTTTATAAGTATGTAGAAGAAGCAGAAGATTACCGTGCCAAATGTCAGTCTAGATGAAATCAAGGATAAATACTAAAATTACGGCAAACACAAATGAATGAAGAAAATATTTGAAAAACAAAAATTATTTGTATTGAATAACAGTTAGTAAAATTATTTGATTTCGCGGAACAGTTTTCACTGCTTTCTACCGCTACCGATACCTCGCCTACTGAGGTGAAATTTCATATTTTTTAATATCTAGCCCAAGTAATATTTCCTTAATCTATAGCAGTCATTGATTTACTACCAAACGTAGATAACGCATGAACGTTCGAGAAGTGGGCCGATGAAGAACTGCCCAATCGCGACTCGTGCAGTTCTTTTCCATAGTAAGTGATTAGCTGTCGGCACGTCAACATGCCGAAGTGCTCATTCAAAAGTTGTGGTAGGTAGTAGAAACGGCATAAAAAAGACGGAAAATCATATTTTGCGTGAGTAAACTCATTACACACTTATCATGTCTTCAAATATTCGATTTATACGTAAAAACCAATTAAAACAATTATTTTAATCATAAACATGTTCGCCTCAGTGTCGGTACATCACAATCGTCTCGCTCGCATGGGCGTCGTATCACGATGTGTTGTCTCATTCATGCGTTGGAGCGACAACGCGATAAGCAATTTTGAGCATTATGTTTGAGAGTATAAAGTTGATATTTTCTTGTAGCAATTACTTAAACGTCAATTGATCTGTGGCTAGGTATGAAATGATGTAACTTCACACGGTTGTACTTAAAAAAGTTGCCGTAATAATGTAGAATAAGGTTGAATTCGATAAATACGGTCCTTTCTTTATGGTAATTTTAATTCGGGCATGCATATTCAACAATATATCAGCGAGTACAAATGTATAGTCGATTTGGTGACAGATTTTAAGCGCGTTTTTGTATGAAGTGCTCTATCTACGTTTCGTAGTAAATCAATGATAGCAGTCCATAGAACGCATCTCAAAACCACCTTTGGCCCTATAAAACACCAAAGAAGGCCGAGTAACGTCGATTTGGCGCAGTTATATCTCCATTTAATGACATAGTGGACCGTAGCAGTTTCAGTTAAGACGTTTTAGGTCTATAAAGTTGATGTAATGGTGACTCGTATGTCAGTACTACGCAATCCTTAATCATGTTCAACCGACTATAAATAAAGAGGAGGTTCTCAATTCCATGCGTATGTTTTTTGTGTGTGTATGTTACGCGATTACGCCGCTAATTGTGAACTGATTTTCAAAATTCTTTTTGTGTTCGATAGAGTATACTCCAAGGGTGGTCTCAAGGTTACCAAAATTAGTATCTGCTGATGGGATCTCATAAAAATTGAGGAAATCCCTTAAATTTTTAGGTGTGTCCAACGTGTTTTGTGTGTGTTACGCGATTACTCCGCCAATTGGGATGATGACTGAATTCTAATTTTTACGTCTCGTCATTAAATATTAAAATACCGCGGAAAAAGATGCAGTCCTGTAAAATCAGAATCAAAATCGGCTTAGAAATACATTAGATACAAGCATTTTAAGTTGTTAATTTGAAGGCGATTAGACAGAGAGATCCGACATCAACCGTGACGTCATTGTTGAGTGCGGCCATATAAACTCCTTATAAATTGCCGTTTTGCTAGAAAGAGATGGAGAAAAATCTTTAATACCTAATATCTTGGTTGTTTTGATAGTTATTCGAAAACTAATTTTTCTTTCTGTTTATAATATGAATGAGCTTCTATTAAAGCAAAAAAAAATTCTTAGTCATCTAGCCTATTCTGGACCGATTTCCAAAATTCTTTTTGTATTCGATAGAGTAGTCCTGTCGTGGTCCCAAGGTCACCAAAGTCAGGATCTGATGATGGGATCCCATGAAAATCGAGCGAAACCTTTGGTGAACTGGTATTAAATTAGTGTTTCTCAATTCACTAAAAATATTTCATTCACTAAAAAGATGAAAACCTACCTAAAACACTGAAAAGTTAAAAATAATATAAGAATAGGTACAGATAACATCACTCTTCTATATTGGAGTCGAAGCCAAACGATGATCTCCTAGAAAGTCTTAAAATTTGGCACCGACTTCAATATATAAGTGTGATGTTATCTGTTAAATATTATCGAATTATTGATCGAATTATTAAATGTCTAAATAAGATAAAATACACTTATCACGATACAATTCCTTTATAAAGTAGGTAGATTTAGTTTTCTTTTCTTTGGGAGTAGTTCACACAGCAAAATCACTCACAATCACATGTGTGTTTTAAAAGAACAACCAAAACTATTATAGAAAACTTTAGTCATATAAGAGAGTCGTAGTGACGTCTGCCGCAAATATTATAATAGGGATTCAAAAACAATCAAAACACTTGTTAGTGCTATAAAAATGTCTTGAAAATCGATTATAAAGCAAAAATCTCATTTCAGCGTCGTTATAACTATTAAGTATCATGTACTATTGCAGTGATTTGTAGAACCAATGAACACTCAACAATACAAGGATTTTATGATATTGTATCATAAAATCCTTGTATTGTTGAGTGTTCATCGTGCTAAAACGTTATATTTATAGCGGATATCAGGGAAACCTTGAAGCGCAAATTAGGTACTTAATAATAGTGATTTCAAGCACTGTTATACGAGCGATATTGCTCTGTATACAGTCTATATTTGAGGTTTTTATAGAACATGACTATAATGGCTTTATAAAATGGTTACGTAAACCTTTACATCAACAGCTAATAGGATTATTTGGCTATTTACGCTTATAGAGCAAGAACATGTTACTAAACGCTTTTATACGAGTAGTCACCGCTAAAATCTTACTTGCTATGCGACGTTTAATCAACCTTTTTGTGATGTAAGCCTAAGTTATAGCTCCAAATGTTACTTGGGAGGTATTGGATAACATTCCAGAAACCTAGTTTTCCGCATGATATTTGTATACACAGATAATATTCTCACCATTTTTCGATGCCTTTAAATACTTTAAAATAAAATATTCATTGACATTAATATAATATACCCGTAGAGCGCGAAATTGAAAGATATGCGCTCTATATCACTTTCAAGGGTTTTCGAATAATAATCACATTAATATTCATGATTAATAATCATGAGTATGACAATATCACACTTCTGGTCTTAGAAATCACCAAATCATTTATGGCCAATTTCATCAACCTCTGGCGGCATGCTGCGGCATTCTTTTCATTAAAGACAAAAAGTGATAGCATACGGCTTAGGGATTTCCTAAGCTAAGACAAGGTTGGTGGCATAGGCCATTAGTATGGCGGATAACTTATTTATTACTTACTTAGTGCACAAGCTGCTTGAAGCTTGAGTACCCTTAAAACTATAAGTAATTAATTGAGGCATACCTGCAATTGAAAGTGTGGCACTTTTATTACTGGCGTCAAAGCTATGAGTGCACCTCCCGTGCCGTCTGCAATATGCGAATATTCGAGAGCTAATAATTTAAGATTTTTTAAGGCTCCCAGGCTTCGCAAGAAACACTGTTTGGTATCTGGTCGAGGTATATACTTTCCACTTCCTATAAAACAATCACATTTTCTTTTATAAACGAAACATTCGCACCTTATTTTATTATACAACATAGGTGTTGGTAATCCAGCACACGGTCCCCTAACCACAATGTTACTATAGTGTAGCCCACGGACGCTTCTCATTTCCACTCGAGCTTTACCTTCAACCTAAAAAGCACTATTACAAGAGGCTCTATTCCACAAAGTTTTACTGGAAGTAGGTACTGGAGAGTGGAGACGCATTTTGTTATTATTTATTTATTTATTAACATAAATATAGACATCATATCAACGTCCTGTTAACATAAAATACAACAACCATTTGTAATACAAAACACCGAACAGGTGAAGTATTCGTACAACACGGCAAAGTATAGGTAGGATATAAACACAGAACATAGAATCCACACCATAATTAAATGTTATTTCTATGTTACGCCGGTGGTAGACAGGTAAACAAGTAGGTACTTATTTTACAAAGCATAATCATTTTTGAAACAATAGAATATTATTTCCGTGAATTCTGCAACAAGTGAACCCATTCGTTTTGAGAGTTCCGTTGTAAAGAAGGAACCCTTATAGTTTCGCCATGTCCGTCTGTCTGTATGTCCTCGGTTTTACTCAGATACTATTTTTACTAGAAAGCTGTAATTTGGTATGGGGTATTATATTATCTGTGGTATGGGTATGTATATTAATCATGTCAAAAAAGAGGTAGAAATAAATATAGAAAAAAAAAAATTTTTTTAGGGTAGCTTCCATACACTGGTGTGACAATACGGCGTGACTACGGATCGGTTGGGAAAATTTTATTGAAATTTAGTACTGAATATTATAAATTTACGAACCACGTGAAGTTTAGGAAATATAAAATCATTGCAGCTTTAATAATATTAATAATGCCTAATTTAATAGCAACGTGTTGTGAGGTGTGTGTGAACTCAAAGTAGGCATTTGGAATAAGCTGCCCGAGAGGATTCGCGATAGCCAGCAGTCAGTTGACACTTTCAAGGCTAGATTGAAGGAGCATCAGCTATATCTCAGCTCGAGTTGAAAAATTTTAATAATTAATTTTTAGTAAGTTATATATTATTTTTCTGTATTTATATAAGGTCAGGGTGGCTAATTCCGTCTAGGGGGCATCACCGTCTGCTTCGAATTACTCTTGCCAGAACTAACCTATGCATTTATTATGTAATGTCGGTAAAACAGGATAGCATCTTCGTTCAAATCATGTCAGATGGATGGCGTTAGTTGCCATAGATTTTGAATAAACAGCATTTGAAGTTCAGTTGAGTTTCAAAAGTGTTATGTGAGTGAGTTGTGAGTTCATTTTGTCAAACGTGAATATGATATTATTCAATTTATTTTAATAAAAGACAACTATGTGTATAGTTTAAAGCATGCTTATACCATTTTTTGTTATTGTTTTGCAATAAAACGTTTAAACAGTTAATAAACATTTGTTACCTCAAAATCGTGAAGTGGCGAATTCCGTCTACATTGGATGGGGCAAATTCGTCATATGCCGGGTTTTCCCTAAATCAGACATTATAAACCTTTTTTACCCCTGAAATTTATGTGAAACAAAACAACATAGTTTCAAACCGAATGTTATTAGATTTATAATTTAATTTATTTTACAAATTATACTAAAGATCTTAAGGGCTGCCATGAAAAAAATACATATAGAATATGTAACGGTGCCTCTATTATTATCTACTACTTTTTGCAAAGTACGTGGTAGAAAAGTTGTGAAATAAATAGAGGTACAAGCTGTACTGGCACAATGTTGATTAAAATAAAAAAAAATCATTGTCTAACCTTTTTGCTAATTTTTATTAAACGACAAATTGTTTTTAAATTTTTCTAGTGATAAAGTATAAGAAAGAATTTATTCTATAATATTTACGTTGATTTTAAAATAATAACACTGATTGAGTATAATAGTATGGTAATTGGTAAAAACAAATTATAATAATTTGTTCTTTATTATTTCTTACTGTAATAGTTAAATATTTATTTTATACGGTGACTGCTCCTCATAAAATTTCAAGTTAATATTGTAGTAGGTACTGTCGTTAATTTGGTTATAAAGGTATTTGAGATTTGTTGAGTATTTATAAAAGATTATTTTATTTTAAATAGGTACATATATTGATAACACTGATTCAGATTTAACCAGGTGCTCAAAACTAATCTATCAGCAATAAAGTAATAAATGGTTTGAAATTAAATGTAAAGTTTTTTTTTCATTTCATACATCGTATAAACTAAGTAGGTTTACTATCCCTGGACTTCGTCAGTATGCCGGTATAGCCCCCAAAAATGTTTTTACGCTTAAAATGAGATCTACACCCTATTTTTACAAGTGTAAGTTATATAATTGACTGTCGTTCACTAATAAATGTTTCACTTAGGTGTAGTCTCAAATTGCTTTGTTGTTGGCTTAATTATTGCTACATGACGGATTTGCCCCGATTTGCGGGAAAATCCGTCTAATGGGAAAGTTTTTATAAAAATGCCGTTTATCTTAAAAAGTTATTAGTGATTAGAAAAAATTATAACTTTAACAAGAAGTTACATAAAATTATTTTTGATAGCCACTTAAAATTTAGCAGATATTTAGAAGGTTTGTTTATTATGCTCAATCAAATTTTGGTTTCAAAAAAGTATGCCGGAATTAGCCACCCTGACCTTATCCTATTTTATGTAGGTATATGTGTATGTTTATATATCTGCACATTTGTATATACAGGGTGACAGGAAAAGTCGACGTATTCCTTGAAAGGGTTAATTCCTTTATAGTACAGGTCATAAGCAACAAAAAAGCCCAATTAACCAGGGGTCAAAAAGGGGTTTTAAAATTTTTGAGATTTTTTCCGAATTGTTACCAAAATATTAAAAAAAAAACTACACCATTTACAATGACAAATTGATTAATTGTGAAAAGCTGGAAAATAATTTGAACAGGAGTTATAAATGTTTTTACTTATGTTGGTTTGTTGTTTAGTATTTTTCAGTCTTTTGTGTATTAAAAGTACAATAAAAGTCCTTAATTTCTACTTCGTACTTTTGCCTTTTCCAGATAATTTTTATTCAAAGATGAAATTATGAATTTTGACCTACAGCGCAACTTTTTGCTAATTTCTGTAAAAACTGCTAATAAAAGTAAATAATATTTTTACCTTTTTTAAAAGCTTATGAAACCAGCAAGTTATTTTAGTAGTTTTTACGCCAACGTCATAATTTTTTTTTTCAATAATTGACGTCGATTTTCAGAAAGATAAAAAATTAATCGACTTATTAGTCAATAAAGACCTTTTATTTCCAAAATTATGAAAGCTTTTGACAACAATTTTAATTTAAATTAACTGCCCATTTTTCAGCTTTCCGCAATAAATCAATTTGTCATTGTAAATGGTGTAGTTTTAAAAAAAAATTTTTTTTTTGGTAACAAGTCGGAAAAAATCTCAAAAATTTTAAAACCGTCGTAGGTCGATAACCAACTGTTTTTGACCCCTAGTTAATTGGGCTTTTTTGTTGCTTATGACCTGCACTATAACCCCTTTCAAGGAATACGTCGACTTTTCCTGTCAGCCTGTATATACAATACTCGTATGTGTATAGTATTGGCTCTAGCAATTGCATTCTCAAGTTTTCGTGTCCACCGTTGTGCATGGTTTATCTTGTGTATTTGTTTTTTTTTATTGGTTTATGTGCAATAAAGAGTTTATAAAAATAGAAAATAATTTCCCATATGAATTATATTCGCGTTCGAAATCAAGATTCACTTCTTATGATTTAAAAATGCATCTCCTGATATTAAATATTTCGATTCTGATTAGCAAAACAGTAGGCACTTGCGTTCATGCATTAAGGAATGGATCACAAACCTTACAGTTTGCTTAGGATTTAGTATGCCTACTTAATTATGATTACTGTATCCGTTTCAAATTATTAAAAAAAAACATACTATCTACGAGTATGTGAAATTTTTTAATATTCCCAGTTCACTGCCTGTTTCTATTACCTATTACCTACCACCAACGAAACCTTCAGATTTTGTTTTCAGTAGAAGAACATACTAGAATTGCCATATACAGGGTATCCCTAAAACAATGGATATACTTGTAACTATAGATAGACTTCATCGTGGCCTCCCTTACCATTTAAATTTGACCTTAGTGAAAATATGACGGTTTCAGAGATGTTTATTGTTTTTAAAATTTTTAGAAAATTTCCAAGTGCGATTAGTTTTTATAGTGCCATTTCTACAAATAGAGAGGTTTTTCGATTTCGCTTTTTTACATTTCACAAGCGATAGTTGAGCTATCTAAAACAAAGACTAAAATTTAACAAACTGGCGTAAGGTGTTTTAAAAAAAATTAAAACAAAGAAAATTTAAAATGAAATTAATTTTCTTTCATGTTTGATCACCTACAGTGTAAAAAAAATGTAGGACGCTCATCCTGTCCATCATCTTAGAAACTTGCTTAGCTATTCTAGATTTCAAAAAGGTATCATAAGCTAAGCTATCTAGGTATTCAGAATATTTTTAATTTCATGACTACTTGAATAGCAAATAGTATAAAAACGTCAAAAAACTGATTTTGTCGTAATAATTACTCTAAGGATCTGTGTTGTATGTAAAGGTATAATGAGCCTTATTCTGCATTTTTTAATCTTATGGCTACTAAAAGAGTATCAAAATTTCAAAGTACCTACTCGGTAAAAAACACAATTATTCGTAAAAAAATTCAAATTGACCTTGCGCCGTTATACACGTCTTAGACCTTTTATTAAAAGAATGTTTAATGCAGTGCGCGTATCCCAACGTTTTCATGTAAACATTTTGGGTGCGCAAGTTAAGCAAGTTTCTAAGATGATGGGCACGCTGAGCGTCCTACATTTTTTACACTGTAGCTGATCAAACATGAAAGAAAATTATTTCATTTTAAATTTGCTTTGTTTTTCAATTTTTTTTAAACACTACGCCTGGTTGGTCAATTGAAGTCTTCGTTTTTATTAACTGAACTATCGCTTGTGAAATGGGAAAAAACGAAATCGAAATACCTCTCCATTTGTAGAAATGGCACTATAAAAACTAGTCGCACTTGGAAATTTTCAAAAAAAATGAAAAACAATAAATATCTCTGAAACTGTGATATTTTCACTAAGGTCAAAATTTGTGGTAATCGAGGCCATGATGAAGTCTATCTATAGTTACAGGTTTATCCATTGTTTTAGGGATAACCTGTATATAGTCATCCATGCTGATGACCGAGCGTTTGATCTACTTGATTCGAAAATGAAAGGCTTTATTGGAATTATAAATAATACAGAATTTATTTATTTGTTCATTCTTATTAATTACAAATAAATTAAATAATGTTAACAAATACTCGTATATAATCCAATTTGAGACACAAGAATAAATCAAAACTGACTTTGTTTTTACCAAAAACTCAATATTCTTAAAAGAAATGTGTAATTTTCTGTTTGTTGCCCGTGGTGCCACCGTATTGCTACCAGTAGCACCACGTGCATAAAAAATTACCGTTGTGCTACCAAGCCATCCAGTAGCACCACGGGAATTATTTTTTTACCCGTGGTGGTGGTGGTGGTATTAATAAAAGTTTAAGATTAAAATTCTTTTCTGTGTTCCGTGCTTCAGACATTGTACTGATAATGAAGGATCATATATTTGAGGTTTGATGTGCATACGGTAATATTCTAGTAGCTGTTGTATTATCTATATTTCTATACTGGAAATTTGGCAAATTCTTTTTTGCAGATTCTACTGTGCTACGAAGTGTGCAAATTGGTATCGTTACAGAATTTAGGTTCTCTTCCCGGCATACATTCACCAATTCCTTCATTTCTTCCTCAGCCAATGGGTTGATCATATCGTTTGCCTTTTCACTGTGTCGTTTGATCTCATTATCTATCCGTAACAGCCTTTCTCTTGTGGAATTAATACGCCATGGTCTCCTGGGATCAGATGCAGTCAGTATAACACTAGGAGAGAGTTCTTTCTTTGCTCTGAAAAAAAAACCAGAAACAATCAAAACATCAAATTTATCTTTCGTAAAATTTAACGCCTTTAAGTTCATAATTAGTCTAAGACGGAGATTGTGAATTGCTTTTTTCTTGCCGTTATCCCATCATCATTATCATCCCAGTCACAGTGTCCTTCCCAGGTGTTATCTATCTATTGCTATATAATCTCATGACGGTCCGCCTCAACACACGTCATTGAATCATACGATTGCAGTTGTATAAAGTGAAATAGCATCAGGTTAAAACCAAAATTAAGTTAAGACCAGGCTTAGACCAGGTTTTAATAAGACCGAATGTGTTATATATACCTTGAATATACAGGGTGTCCCAGAAGCCGACGTCAAGCCGAAAGCAGGCGGTAGACTAACTCATATATGTTATCAGAAAAATATTTAAAAAAATCTAAGTCACCTATTTTAAAAAAATCTAACATTTAAAAAAATCGATATTATTTACACCCTGTGACGGTTTTTTCACTCTTGTTGCTACAAATCTTGACTTTTCTAAACATTTTCTTTTGTTTTGTAATCCTGAATAATGTTTCTGTATACTCTAATCTAAAATTTAAAGCCAGCTGCTCCAAATTAGAAGAATATGCCATTTTTATCTAAATTAAATACTCAAAATTAATTTTTCACATAGCTTAAACAAGCTGTACTGAAAAAAAATGTACTATGCGAGTTTGGCAAGTAACTGCAAAAGTTGGCGCATTCAATAAGGATTCCAAAATGGTATGATACTTGGTAGATAATTTTTACGATTGCAGACAATATTTTTTTTGAATATTTTTTATTTGTTTATTTTTTTTGCAGTTTTGAACAAATTTTTCTTACGTACTTAAAATTTATTCTAATGTACTCATGGTTTGCTTTAAGGCCTTAACTTTAACATTCTAGTTTGAGTGAGACCGGGAGAGTCATTTTACGAAGTGTGATAGAGACAGATAGTGAAATAAATTAAATACACAAAAAATGTTTAACATAATTTATTTAAATGTCAAGATTTACAACAGGTGTTCAAACTGTCTTCCTTCAGCTCTAATGCAGGCTCGACATCTTCTTAAAAAATATCGGGCTATCAAGCGGGCGAATCTTCCATTATTAACAAAATCATTTGCTTCTATTATTCTTTGCCGTAGGTCAGTCACAGTTTCGATTGGCTTTGCGTAAACTTTTTCTTTCACCGCTCCCCAGTAAAAGAAATCTAATGGATTTAAATCTGGGGAACGGGCTGGCCACGAGATAGTACCAGATCGTCCTATCCATCTGCCTGGGTATTCCTCATCGAGATATTCTCTTCTTTCACTATGTACTTGTTCGTTCGGCAGTCGGCCCTCTGAGAAGAGTAATCGGTGCACATTTGTAAAGACTCGATGATCCGGAAAACGAGCTGCATTTGGGTACCTCTCACGATAAAGTCTAGCTGCAGCGTTGGCATTGCATCTACATTCCCCATAAATTAAATGCATGTTGGCGTATTCTTGTGTCGTGTACGCAGATATGGTGGCACTACACAATTACACAATCAACGATAAGTAATAGTCCGGAGCAAAGCAAAGGTCGTCGGTAGAGAAACTAAACAGTCCGAATCCAAATCACAAGCAATCAAGTCCAATAAACGAAGTAGAAAGTGGTAAGCACGAAATCAACACGAACGAATACAAAAAGATGCGCAGTAAGCGAAGGAGCGAAACGTACTGATGTGTATTGTTTGTGCGTTAGCGAATAATTGGCGTCACTATCTGTCTCACTTCCACTTCGTAAAATAGTCATTTTACGAAGGGGATGTGAGACTCGCCGTCTCTGTCACGTTAGCGTCACTATCTGTCTCGCTCATACTTCGAATTTCTCCGTCTCTGTCACGCTAGCGTCACTATCTGTCTCTCTCACACTTCGTAAAATGACTCACCAGGTCTCACTCAAACTAGAATGTTAAAGTTACGGCCTTAAAGCAAACCATGGGTACATTAGAATAAATTTTAAGTACGTAAGAAAAATTTGTTCAAATCTGCCTGTTTTTGAAAAAAAAAATATTGTCTGCAATCGTAAAAATTATCTACCAAGTATCACACCATTTTGGAATCCTTATTGAATGCGCCAACTTTTGCAGTTACTTGCCAAACTCGCATAGTACATTTTTTTTTCAATACAGCTTGTTAAAACTATGCGAAAAATTAATTTTGAATATTTAATTTAGATAAAAATGGCATATTCTTCTAATTTGGAGCAGCTGGCTTTAAATTTTAGATTACAGTATACAGAAACATTCTTCAGGATTACAAAACAAAAGAAAATGTTTAGAAAAGTCAAGAATTGTAGCAACAACAGTGAAAAAACCGTCACAGAGTGTAAATTTTATCCACTTTTTTTAATGCTAGATTTTTTTTAAAATAGGTGACAGATTTTTTTTTATATTTTTCTGATAACATATATGAGTTAGTCTATTACCCTGCTTTCGGCTTGACGTCGGCTTCTGGGACAACCTGTATATTAGGATCATGTGTGGCAATGAACGTGGTTTCCATATGGCGACGTTGCCACTTGTTACTTTTACCTAATATCACTGTTCTTTAGAGATAATGTGAATATTTTTAATATACTCGTACAAAACTAAAGGCAAAGACCTAAAGCTACTGTAAAAGTTCTCTTAAAACCTTATGGAAAACTATGAGAACATGTATTGTTTATATATAGCTTGCTAACTTGTGCCTGCGAACTACATTAATTTCGCGTTAATAAAGCTTAACACTCAAATATTTTTGGAGAGGGCTACCCTTATCACCTTGGGGTATAAAAATATAAATACCTTACGACCTATTCTCAGAGTCTCAGACCTACCAAATGTTCACAAAAAATTCATAAAAATCGATCATGCCATTTGAGAGAAGTTCGATAACAAACATGTGACACGATATTTTTATATGTTAGATAGATTATTTATTTGAAAGAGTTGTAAATACACAATATTAGCCAATAGGTATTCACACATGTTTAATTTTCAAGCAATGCGATATTTATCTGATATTTCAGAAAAAAGATCTGTCGGCGAATAATCCATAGTGATTCACAAAGTCCTATCGTAGAAACAAACACAGAAGAATCGTTCTATCCTCAAAAGGTCCATGGGTAAGGCATGGTCCTACAAATTCAGGTCCGTGGGGTAAGTTATGAAGGCAAAACTCTCAAAAAGGAAACGTCCCGTCGACGAATAAACTAACAGGGAGTATGTTGTCGGAGAAGGCTTGCGAAATCCATAGAAATATTTACAATAATGATTACTAACTTTTTTCCTTCAATGTATAAATCTTGTAATTTCTGATCAATATCTCGTATCAAAGTTTTGTCGATTTTGTAAGGATTTTCGTACAACTTAACGCTCGCCACGTCATTATTTTCATCACTTTCAATTTGTTCACCAAACTTCTCTTGGATGTCTTTCACTATATCTGAGCAACGTTCTGTAAGTTTAATCTCAGGTATTTCAATTTCTTGCAACAGTTTTGCCAATTGCGCTTTCTCTTCATCGGTCGTCATTTCCAAATAAATACCATAATGAATTGCGTTGCTATGCCAACAACTTTGTGTTACCGTGGCAACTTCAAATAAACCTAGTTTTAGTAGTAAAGGTGAGGTCATGAGGTAAAGGTAAACTGCTATAATAAAAGGTATACTGCTATAAAGATGTCGAGTTTACAAGCTTAGTTTGACGGCAGCTAAATCTGAAAAACTACTGAACGCACTTGCGACCCATACACTAAATATGCCAAGAGCCGCCGCGCATGGAATCAAAATACAAAACAATTTAAAACTCGGACACACTATTAAAAGCGGTATACAGTTAATCATCATGTAAACTAGCAATGTAAACCAATGTAAGCTGTATAATTCTTGAATAATCTTATGCTGTAAAAATACTTTATAATTGAATAGGTACTTTCAACACGACTTTCAATTTAACATGATTAATTACAAACCAAATATGAAGAAAAATGACAGTTTCACTAACTTTTTTTACAAAACGAGGAGTTCTGATAGAGTGTAATACGAGTATGTATCTGTCAATTCAATAGAACAGTATAGGAAAAATGTGTTTTTACATTTGTGTGAGCAATATTTCCGATTTTTCTCTTCATGTAAACCTTCAGAATTCAACAAAATTAGAAAAAAATAATAATAACCGAATCGGTTAAGGCGCATAGTGGTCCCAATGACCTTGCGTCGATCGTCCCGCACTGATTACATAGGAGTGAGTGAGTGAGAGTGAGGGGAATATTTAAGCAAACCTTTACGCGTAAGATGAATTATTTCAATTAAAAATTAATAAAGGCGGATAAGAAAAATCTAAAAAGACCATCCGCTAGAATATTGTTCACTTTATTTATTGAAATCGAAAGTATATAATTTAACCTTATATTTACGATGCGATTAGGTTTAAAGTTTTAAAATCGAGGCATATTTGGGTCACATTTTAACCAAGTTTTAATTAATTTATCAAAAAATTAAAAAGACCATCCTCTAAAGAATGCGTTGAATAATAACATATCTTTTTTAAATATTTTTTTATGCAATATTTATGAAGAGAACCGGTTTTTTTCTGCAGTGATGTTTTTATGATTGACCCTACTATGCGCCTTAAAGGTGCTCGAGTGGAAGTGCGATACATAAAGCACATTAGGTACCTTTTATCGAATCTCCCTCGCCAACAGTTCGATAATTGAGTCACTGAGTTCATGGTCCAGAATTTCATAATAAACTTCATACAATGTTCTTTAACGGCCTTATTAATATTTTACTCCTTGGATCATCCTCGGACTAGTTACTTTGTGTTTTGTCTTGTTTCCACACATGTCGGCTGTCATATGTCAAAACAAGACAAAATACGGAGTAACTAATCCGAGGATGATCCAAGGAGTAAAATTTTTATTAATATAAAGAATTGTTTACATAGTAGTGTTGATCGACCGTTTCGTCGTTCAAACATTCGTCGGTCAAAATTGATGTAGTACAATGGAGTGTCGGTCAAAAGTTATGTCGCTCAAAACTACGTCGGTCAAAATTCATGTCGTACAACCCTGGTGCCGGTCAAAAGTTATGTCGCTCATACGTCTGTCGGGCAAATGTTTGTAGGACAACAGTTCCACACTCGCCGTTTCCTTGTGGTCATACATAGTTTGTTATAGCAATATGACCACGAGAACATATAATTACTTGCTTTACTTTAAATATATAATATTATGGTGAATTTTGATGAGCTTACGAGTTTACATGAATCTTCTAGGGAATCGGGATCTCGGTGGACAAACTCCTCTTACAAAAAACAAACTCCTACTCCTCAGTTTAATTTGACAACTAGTGATTTGCTTAGATGGATAAAAACGAATAAAGAAATAACCCTGATGAAGTACCATGAATAGAATAGACCACGGAATGGAGAAAAACAGTGGAAGTGGCTTGTGGCCGTGTCGCGTAGCTCCGCATATTTTGACAAGTACTTTATAATGAAATGATTAATTTTATCTCTTTATATGTCGGTGAATAATGTATGTAAAAATATATATTTGAAACTTTTAATATTTTTATTATGGGGTAAAAGAAGCAATGCGCAACATAAAATATTTCGAACGTTCACTTGTTTTTCCGAAGTTGAGAATTCTACTATAAACAGGAGTATTAGTAGAAGGGACGAGCTTATCACATTAAAAAAATATATTTGTGTCCCGTGGAACTACTGCGACAAAAATGGGCAGTTGTCCTGTGATTGGACAGCTCAACGGGGCTATTGGGATAGACCCCGAAATGCAATGTGACATTATTACTTTGGAAGATGCTTTTACCATTATAAAAATACAAAAACCAGAGAATGTATCTATTTTGTTACATTTATTTTTCGTGTGGGAATTTGATGACTACGGCTTCCCTTATTATTAATGTCAGCTTGATATCTTTACGCGTTTCTGAGAAAAAGTTCTTGACAGAAGTTTGCACTGAGCCCTCGGTGCGCTGGTCCAAATCGCACTTGACCGTTTTTTTCTTCTAGAAAATGGCTTATTGTAATGGAGTCCGTTATGATTTTCATTTGCACAATTTTAATGAATTCAACATTTACGTTTACCTGTTTAAAATTTCCTCATCACTACGCATTGTGTTTAATTTGGCGTCATCGCATATTTTTTAGAACATTTACTTAAGAGGATTGTGAAGCTGTAAATTTTCATACAAAAAGCGATAACGCTTTTCTCCCTCTAAACATAGTCCAATTTTCATAATTTTTGGAAATCTTGTAGATATAATGAAAAACTAGGTTTGTACGTTTTGATTTTGAAGAAATATTGCCCAGAATATAAGTTATTAGCATCTAAATATCTATATTTTCGACTTAAAAACTACCTTGAGCATTTTTGTCTTTTTTTGATTAAATTATACTGAATTACAAAAAAAGCAAAACGTACAAATATAGATTAAGGTATACTGAATCTAATGACACCAAAAGCGTCTAATTTCATAAAGGTTTAGGGGGGTAAAACAGTTATCGCCCGAAACAATATTTCAAATAGGAATTGTAGGCAATTTCGACCATTTCTTGCAACTCTCTCTATCGCACGATACGGGTCGGGGGCAGGGGTACAATGTAGTGATAGTGATGTGACATAATGTTATCGTAGTTATTATCGCCTAGGGAGGAGAAAGTAATATCGATATATCGATCAATAGTGAAAGTTATTACTCAAGTCGGAACTATTAATCCTCACAAATACCTTATACATGAAAAAGTAAATATCTTTTTGAATACGTTTATTGATTTTAGTGTTTTATTTTAAAGATTTTATTTCAATACAAATTTCCTTATTTAAGGGTTAGCAGCCTGTAGCCTGTTAACTTTACTGTAAATTCCCAAAACCAAAAAAGGAAAAAATGTAAGTATGTAAGTAATTGTTTGCTATAATAAATATGTGCCATAAAGAAAACCAACTCAAAATAAATTCGTATTTTGTTTCTTGTGATAGGTATTTGTTATGCAATGTATGAAGTTGGAGCAGCATAATAGACTATGCAAGTAGCGTTATTTTTAATATTATTTTATTTGAATTTTATTCCTCTAAAGCTGGGCTCTAAGGTTTTACTCGCGTTATGGAATCTACGATTGTATAAAAAATACAAACGACAAAGTACCTAAATAATATACGAGTATGTAGGGTAGGCAGGGTAGGCATATATGGGAAGAAGGCACCCTTCGTACGGTTTTGAAGTTTTTTTTTCATTTTAACTATAAAATTTAAAGCAGCTGAATACATATACTATATAATAGGTATTTTTTAACCGACTTCAAAAAATATTTTTTTATTTGAATTTTATTCCTCTAAAGCTGGGCTCTAAGGTTTTACTCGCGTTATGGAATCTACGATTGTATAAAAAATACAAACGACAAAGTACCTAAATAATATACGAGTATGTAGGGTAGGCAGGATAGGCATATATGGGAAGAAGGCACCCTTCGTACGGTTTTGAAGTTTTTTTTTCATTTTAACTATAAAATTTAAAGCAGCTGATTACGTATACTAATAGGTATTTTTTAACCGACTTCAAAAAAGGAGTTTCTCAATTCGATGCGTATGTTTTTTTGTGTATGTTACGCGATTACGCCGCCAATTGCAGACCGATTTTCAAAATTCTTTTTGTATTCTCAAGATTATACTCCAATGGTGGTCCCACGGTTACCAAAGTTAGGATCTGATGATGGGATCCCATAAAAATGGAGGGAAATCCTTAAATTTTTAGGTGCGTCTACGTGTTTTTTTTTTATAAAAACGTCGCCCCACACTAGGATTTTCTCCTGTGTCGTGGGTGCAGTTACAAACATAGAATATCACATGCATATACGCCCAGACCGGAACAAATTTCTGTAGGCCATACAAAACATCTGTCCCGTGCGGGAATCGAACCCGCGACCTGTTGCGCAGTAGGCGAACGCTCGACCTCTGCGCTAACCGTGTCAACCGTTTTGTGTGTATGCTACGCGATTACTCCGCCAATTGTGGACCGATTTTCAAAATTCTTTTTGTATTCGGTAGAGTATACTCCTAGAGTGGTCCCTAGGTCACCAAAGTCAGGTTCTGATGATGGGATCCTATGAAAATCGAGGGATAACCTAATTTAATTAGGGTTTCTTTCACTAAAAAGTTAAAGAAAAAAAATATTTTACAAAAAATTAAAACTGCCTTCAAAAACACTGAAAAGTTAAAAATAGTGTAAGAATAGGTACAGACAACATTACATTTCTATATTGAAGTCGGTGCCAAACGATGATCTCCTAGAAAGTCTTAAAATTTGGCACCGTCTTCAATAATGATGTGTGATGTTGTCTGTACCTATTCTTATATTACTTTTAACTTTTCAGTGTTTTTGTAGTCCGGACGAACCCGACGAATCGAACCCCGCCGGACGGACCTCCCGATCAACATCCGGTGGCCTCAACCACTAGACCACGGATGTGGTAAAAATTTGAATTCTAAGACTATTAGTATAACTACCCTAAATTAGTGTATAAAAATGAGAGGTATTTTTTATTTGATGCATAATTATTACTTTATATTTTTTTAAATCCCTGCTCCTATTAAGTTTGTATGTATCTAAAATAATAGATTTTTTGTTATTTATTTTTAAGTTAACAAGAGGTCTGTTCTTGTTTAAACAATTGTAAGGGCTTGTTTCAAAATCGAAAAGTAAGTATTGAATAGCTTACTTGACAGATGATTTGACGGTTGTTATATGAAAAATATGTCAAAGAATCTGTCAAGTAAGCTATTCAAAACTTACTTATGAATTGTGAAACAGACCCTTAATATCATTTTATGTTTAGTGTTTATTTTTTTCATAAAAGGATCCATTATTGATTCACATCTCAAATGAAAATCATTTTAATTCAGTATAACAGTCATCTTACAAAAAGTCATTTTCTTTAGACAGGTAAATGTACGATAGATAGGTACAACAAGATATTTTTGAAATACTTAGTACTTGTTTTTGGACTATTGCTCAAAGTAACAATATTTCTCTATATCAATCACAGTCAGGAATCAAACCACAGAACATTAGGGCCCTTAAAAAAATAAACGTGCTTTAGTTAATCAATGTTGTTATCTCTTTCATGCTATACAATTTGACATAGTTATATTAGGAAACAACAAACATATCTAAGTCCCTATTTTTTAATATAGGGCCTTGCTATATAAATGTGCTCTGAGGCACTAAAATAACAATCAATTTACATTTTAAAATTATTAATTTTACATTATTATTATTTACTAGCTCTGACCCAGTTAACTTCGTTTCGCCTAATAGTTACTATGAATCCCGCTATCCCGTAGGAATATCGAGATAAAAGATGGCCTATGTTACTCAGGAATAAAGTGGCTTTTATTGAAATTTGAAAAAAGAAAAAAAAGGGTGAAAGAATTTTCCTAATCGGTCCAGTAGTTTCGGAGCCTATTCAATGCAAACAAACAAACAAACAATTAAATCTTTCCTCAAACAAACAAACAATAAAATTTTTCCTCTTTATAATATTAGTATAGAAGTTTCCAGAGTTCGATTTGAGTAATCAAACATTATTATGATCTTTGTTGTTCTGTCTTATTGGTCCGACAATTCGTTAAATAAAAGCTTAATATTATTAAGAGTTAAGATATGTTTCATTTAATAAAAAAAAAAACTACGGCGCCACAACACATTTACGCGTTACGTAACGACGCGGTTTACCATCCAATAAGAAGTTATCACTTCAATAATTTCGGTTATCTACTCAGTATGTGACTCGATATGACTCGGTAGTCGAAATGGCTAAGGCATCTGGACGGTTTCCAGGAGATGCGGGTTCGAGTACCGCCCGAGTCGGAACTTTTCTTGCATTGATTTTTCATTTTTTAATAAATATTTTGCATTTAAAATGTAAAAACACAAATATAAAAGCTTTTTAAATTACTAGGTGAAGATGGTATTCAAAAAAAGAATTTAAACTTTTAGGATAATTTCGGAGTAGAATGCCAACATATCCGTACAAGTGTAGAGATGGCTTTTCAAAAAAAATTCAGATCTTTGACGATACCTTTATGTAGCAATCATACCATAAAGGTATCGTATAGTATCACATCTCAAATTCATTCATTTATTTGAAATCCATTACTTAGCTGTATTTTATTTTGTTTAAGTGTTGAGTGTGGTAGTGAAAAATTCAGATAAGTAGGTATATCACTTATTACCTACCCCCAAAATTAGATTATCAATTATAATAGTAGACAGTCATAATCAGTATCTGTTTTACTCAATTTATAAAAATACCTACTTTCTCAAGAAAACCATAAAGATGGCTAAATATAATAAGGCAATATATCAATAACAATTTATGAAAATCAAAAAATAATCTTAGATTTTCCGGCTTAAAAAAATAGATAAAAAAAACAACGAGTGTGCCACACTGTAACACTGTTTTTCTTAAAAACTTCGTAAAATATTATGTTTTTGAAAAACCACAGTAATTTCACTGTTTCTATACACAAAATTCACAATAACTAACACTAACTGAAGTAAAACTTCTTTAGCTCCACAACTTCCGTTTGCTTAGTCCGATCACACTTTTCGTAACGCTCTCGTCACGCATTCACCAACTTACTCCCAGTCCCAAGTCAAGCGTGAGTAAAGAAGTTTTACTTCAAAATTGTTTATAACCATGCTACGTTTGAATTCACAGCAAATACCTAGTAACCGAATAGAAGCGTCGGATAACATTTTAAAATCTCCGTAGGTATCATACACGGTTTACTGATTAAAGCGTTCTTACGAGTATCATTCATTGACACTCGCAGCGGCGACGCTACGGAATACTTTGTAGCTACTCAGTATGAATGAACAGCCGTACACACACTCAACAGCTCAACACCTTATTCATACAGAGCTGCGCCACGCACACACACCTACCTAGTCGTTGCAGCACGACTCGGCTGAAGCGGGACTGCGTGAACACTATCTATCGCATTCGCACGATTTCTCTCTGTTCAGCTACAATTTCGCTCAAGGTCAAACCGTACACGTCTGAAGTGCAGCCGTGTGTACTTTCATAACAAATAACAGCTCAGTCCTATAAAGTAGGACTTGGTAGGGATCCCAAGTAACTGCCTACACTATAAATTTCAAAGGAATACTGAAATAATTTACGAAACTTATCTACTAAAATATTATAAAGAAAGAAGATTTGTATTTTTGTTTGTAATGAATAAACTCAAAAACTAGCTCACTGGGAAGTCTCGGCGTAATTATTGTAAAAATGATTTTTAGAAATAAAGCTATTTTTATTTATTATATTTTTAAAAACTACTAGGCTGATAATAATATTTTTTTTACTAATAGAATGCTACATTATCACTGAGTAATATAAGGTTATAAAATATTTTTTCATACGGGAAAACAAAATTCCCTCACGAAAAACGAAAATAACGAAGGCAAAGTTGCGAGCGGAAAGGCAGTCAGGAATACCTAAGCAACGCAAAACATTACAAACGGTAAAATAATGATCTCGAGGTCTCGCGCCGAGGAGTCGCGCGCAGCTGTCGTAGTGTGCGTGAGAATTTGCGCGTGTTGTATTTGTGGTGTAAACGCCAGACGGGAGGCCGAGCGGTGTGAAACAGATAGCATTTTAGAAAATACCTACTCGCGCCGCGCACGTTTACTTCACAATCCTCGTAAGTAAGTTCTGAAAAATTTGCAGATTCCCAGAGATAGCATTGCATTTTTTGTTAATTCTTCTCGCATTTTTTAATAATGCAAGAGATTCACTTTCTATTAATTTAAAATGAATTAAAAGTAAATCTCTTTGAATTACCTTACCTTTCCATCATACTCAGTAGGTTCTTACGCGAGTAATCCTCTATCTCTCCTATTGCCGCTGCCGAGCTGCGGTGCTTGCAAAGCTGTGTTCTAGTTTGAAGGGTTAAGATAATAAGCAGTGAAATTACTGGGTACCCACTGCGACTTGACTACTTATATTACAAATTGGTAAGTATCTATATTTGGGGACCTCGGAGGGGCTGTAGATTTCCAATATACGACTCTGATGTATAAAAACCATCATTTGACTTAAGCTAGAAAAATGCAAAGCAATAACATTAACTAAACCAGGCTTTTAAAACGTCAATAAATAAAGAAGATTGTCGGTAACTATAATTTGACCGGTGTTAGGCCCAAGTAAATTGTTTAAAAACATTATTGCTCATAGCATACCTATATGTTCGCAATGAATTAGTTTTATTTTATCGAAGAACAAAGTTTTATTTTATCCAAACAAAACAGAGTCTCATAATAACTTATTACCATAACTGCTAAGTCGGTAACAATTGACGTAATGACTTCGCATATAATATTTAAATTCTGGAAGCCGTGGGACGTTTTCAGCGCAGCGAGCTGCGAACATCTAAATTTCTAATTTGTGTCTACACTAGAGCGACATTGAGAATTTCAAATTAATGTGTAATCATTTCGCAAAATGTCCAGTAGGTAGCAAGTAGCTAAATGTATTGAAATAATCAACTAAAGCTGTTGATAGAACATAAAATTTAACTAGCACTTAAATAATTTGTAATTTTTGTTGCCTGTAATTTGATTCAGAATTATATACCTATGTAGATGGCAAAAAGGAGGAGTACAAAAAAAAGGGTAAATTTACAAATAGACAGACAGACTTGTCAACAACAAATAGACAGACAGACTTGACGAAGTAACGATTCTTTTACAAGTACAACCAATCAACAGCCATTTTCAAATTTACTTTTTATGTAATAAACTTGCGAGAGCCCTTTGTTAAGCCCCGTCAGAATTTTTTTAGCTCATGTCTCCTTCTCATAATTCTAAACATGCGAGAGTGTTTAGGAGACTAATGGCCAACTTCACTAACCTTGTCTTAGCTAAGATAATTCTAAGAAGAATGCTGTCACTTCTTGTCTTTAATGAAAATAATGTGACAACATGCCACTTAAGATCGTCCTAAGCTAAGACAAGGTTAGTGCAATTGGCTATTAGACCTTTTTAATCCGGCCCTGTCATAAAATTGGTTCTTAGCTAACGTTTATTAACTACCTCTCTGCCAAATTTCAAGTGTGCAGCAAAAAAATGAAGGACTTTCATACAAACTTGCAAGAGCCCTTAGCTCTCTACGACCGCTAAGAACGGATTCTTATCGGACGTCTATACTAACTATAAACTACCTCCCTCCAAATTTTATCTTTCTACGTCATACGGTTTTCGATATTTTGTCGTGAGAGTCATTTCGCTTTTATTAGATTCTAAAAACGAATATTTGTATAGTTCAACGTACAAAGGATAGGAAGAGCGGGAAAGTATTTGGAAGTATTTGTTAAGTATTTGAAATTTGAAGTAGTAGGTGTATTATAGAGAACTCCCGAACAAGGTCCCGGTTTACGTAAAGGCTGTAGTACCGTAGACCATATCCACACGCTGCGGCAGGTTATACAGAAGATCGCGGAGTATAATCTGCCACTTGGCGTTTGTGGACTATGAGATACATAACAACGTAACATGCCTACTCACACCAGAATAAATCATTACATGCATGACAACCGAAGCTTTAAGAAAAGTAAGGTAGAGGCAGGCAGTACAGATGGCTCTGTCTGGTAATCATAATCTCAAATTTTGACCCTGGGTACATAATCTAAGGTGATTTTTCAGAGATTTAAGTAATAAATGCCAATCAAATACCTATACCTACACAAATACCTATACCTAATACAGTGAAGACATACGGAACTGAGACGTGGCCGCTTACAATAGGCCTCATAGGAAGGCTCAAAATCACTCAAAGGGAAATGGAGAGGGCTATGCTCACGCTCAGGGTTTCTCTACGTGATCACATCAGAAATGATAAGATCCGTAGAAGAACTAGAGTTACCGACATAGCACAAAAATTGCAAACCTTAAATGGCAGTGGGCAGGACACATCGCTCGTAGGACTGACGGCTGTTGGGGCGGAAAGGTCCTCGAGTGGTGGCCGCGTACCGGGAGACGCAGTGTTGACTGCGGGAGGCGCAGGACCGATCGGTATGGAGATCCTTTAGGAAGGTTTATGTCCAACAGTGGGCGTTTATTGGCTGATATGACGATGATGAAATACCTACACCTGGAAAACAACTTGAAAAATCAATTAAAAATAAGTTTCACCTGTAATATAACTGTAGTTGATCAGTATAGGGTTTTCATTCGGCAATACAAATCCCCACAGAAATAAATATTTCAGAGTATCTGCATTAAAGCACGCTAATTGCTGGATCAGCCCGACTCCTTCCAGTCGTTGGCAACCCAGATTTTCAAAAGACACTAATTGAAGGCTATCCTGGAAACTAACAATCAAAAGTATTAGCGTACCTACTTAATCATGTCTACCAGATTTAAGAAAAAAAAACTCCATATTTTCCTCTTACTTTTATTTCATTTTATCTAGGTTCTAGTGCTTTTGCTCTTACTTCGCTTACCTTAGAATATTCTTAAGTATTCTAAAGAATGTTTTTCGTTTGTAATAATCAAATCGGTCAATTTTGACCAACTGATCCGAAACGACGAGACGATCTATCTGATATTTCTGTGCTTCCATTTTCTGAAATCAGTAGGAGTCTTTTTATTCCGATTTCATATGAAAAGGTTTTATTGATACTTTATTCACTAGCCGTGTATGAATATTCAATCAACATAAATAAGTTGTTGAAGGTTTAACGCATTGTTATTTTGTTTCTAGAAAGCTCTCCAGCCACTTGACATAGAATGATTCGATTGATGATATTCGTACTATCAAAAATTTTAAAGATGCTGACTTTACTAATATACGAAGCGTATCGAAGAAAAACAGCACTAATGACGAAGTTAATTTTAACGAAATTCAAATTCAAAAATCTTTATTCAACACAGGCCTTTACATGCACTTATTCACGTCAAAACAAAGCAAAACATTCTAATTTAAAGAAAACATATTAACCTTGTATGTGCATACATCCTGAGTATACTCAAGATGTTTGCAAATACAAGTAGGAATGAAAAATAATAAAAAAATTGACTCTACACCTGTTCGGAAATTAGAAGAGCCTTCTCGAGAAGAACAGGTAAGAAACTCGAAAGGTCAATATTTTTTATCTCCTCTTTTAAATCGCCATCGCCATTTACAATTTTGGGTTTGTTACAGAGTCGTAAATTGGAAGCAGACCTCAAAGCAAAAGTTTGAGCTCAACTTCCATTACAAGATTAGATGTGTTAGTTCACATTATAATAATATATAAGATAAAGACTTTTTGACATATCAATCAAGAGAAAGTGTAGAGTTGACCTCATGTCCAAATAGTTTTATTATCCAAATAATCATTAACAATGAATTATTAATTTAATAAGTAATCATATGCTTAAATCTTATATACTACCTTGTTAAATTCTAGTGGGTACAATATTGTTAAATTTCTGTGTACGCTATTGTATTTTTGCGGATATTTTACCTTCAGCGTGATTTGCACTGATCGATGAAGCTCCATAAGGTACTGTTGTGGGGGCAATTTCGCTGCTGTGGCTGTTTTCCATTGATGGCTACCGAAGCGTGTAGGCAATTTAAGGTTGGGATATTGAAAAGTGAACAAGACTTGTTCGCAATGCATGTCCCCGCAAAAATATCTTTGGACATCGTGTATTGACCAGTAGGGCGTATCTGTTGTCCTATTTGAAACATAAGTAAGTTTTTGCTTAGCACCAGTCTCAAACACGAATCGAATACGGATAAGAGTCCAAACGCTAGGACGTAAATTTCCCGTTCGGTTTTTCACGAACCGAAGCCTGCGCAGGCAAAATGTGGTAAAGCTTGCGCGTCTGGTAAGCCCATTAGGCTATTGGTTGTGATTAATAATATTTTTATTCTGAAATTACAACATTAGTCCATCAATTCAGAAAAAACAGGCTGATGTTGATTTTTTGGCGTGTGCTGACTATGGTTCGACATAGGTAACCGTCAGTTAAGTAGTGCAGCTAGACTTATTGTAACATCAAAACTATGAAAGGGTAATTTTTGTGAGATAATTTACCCTAATGACATAGCAAGGTCAATACGAAAAAAATCCTATATATACGTCAGCAAAATGCTATCCTCGTGGGAATATTATTATATATTTTCACTGATAATCCCAATAGCATTTACACAAATAGGTACGTTACACAACATTCAATAAAAACATTAAATTTTCATTTTTTAACGCAGTAAGTACATCTATACAGGGTGTCACATTAAGATCGGTTAGTATGAGCAAGTCTGTAACTATAACACATAAAAAGATTTGGGTGGTGATTTTGTAACTCATCGACTGATCGGCAATCGTTATCAAACTGGATGACTTTATTAAAAAAACGGGATTATGTTCATTAGTTATTAGTATTGGTTGATTTATTCAACAAATATACCAAGACCACTGAGACGACGACATCACAAAATATTAAACATATTAAAGATCAGATTTAATCAAACAAAATTATCAAATCTATACGATGGTCGATTGCCGATGAGTACAAAATCACCCACCTGTTCTTAGGAACCATGTTATCGATTTTCGTGACAAGAAAAACTGCATACATAAATCTATATAAATAAAAATGGACCTTCGAAATGTATGTACGCCCATAACTTTCGAACGACTGCATCAAATTGGATGATTCTTGGTTTTATGTTTTCGTTATTGTTAGGACAAGGTTTGTGTAATATAAAAATTACAATAATTTAAACAAACATTTTAGTAATTTAGTTAAAAGACATGGCGATACAAAGTACGCCGGGTCAGCTAGTTTAAAATAAAGCTTGTAAGTACTTACTCAGTTCGGCAATCGAACGCGGTAGTATTGAAAAATAAAACTTACATTAATTCTTTTGGGATATCGATTTTGGAGGTCAAGCAGTAAATATTACAATAAAACATGATTATGATATGCATTTTATTCATTTTAGATAGGAACAGTTTCTAAGAACAGATCTTTGTATGTCTTACTAGCTGTGCCCGCGAACTACGTTTCGCCATCAAAATACTTAACACTGTGTTTAGTTTTTTCCTCTATTTTATTCCATAATGATTCAACTTTATTATGCCTTTCTTGAGCATCGGCCATTTCGAAATTAGGTCAATTTTCGTAGGTTCATAATGCTCGTTTTCTAACAGTCCACAAAATTAAATACATTACATATTACTATAAACACTAAGTATTATTATTGTTTTAGAGACATTATTGATATAAATAAATTCTTCTTCAGTAGAAAGAACTACACAGTTGCAAGAATAATCTTTATCGTATTCATGTTTCGAATTAAAATAAACAATTGTTAATAAATTAGAACTGTATACGAATAAAGTTTAGATTTTATAATGGGTGTTGGTAACACCAACAAAATATATTTTTTGGATATGACAACTTGGCCAATTTTGACTGGTCGTACAGTAAGCTCCTTGTCAAGCTATACTGTTTGACCTTTGAATCGTTCTTATGTCGCTCGTAATACTGGCGGTTTTCGTAGAGTTAATGTATAGCATGAATGGGAGGGTTACTGTACAAATACGTTTTCCGTATTCGATATCCGATCACGGAATACAGACACGGAGTTTCGTGAACGTAGCGCAGACGTTCGTTTCTTCTCATTCGGGATTTCTACCATTCTACCTAAACGTACGTACAGAACGTGTTCCGTTCGTAATAAAAACGAACGTGTGCGGCAGTCAATGAGTATTTTGTATAGATTTGATGCATTCGGATGCCCGCATTCAGAAAACGAATACGATAAAACGTATTTATGCGGTTAGCCTTAAAATGTATTGAGACTTCCGTTTTTGTAACGTGTACTGTGCAATATAGTGTTGCTGGCATAGTTCGGTTAGCAAACTCGCCGTGATGACTAACATCCAACACACAAACTTGGAGTTCTCGTTAGTTAGTTCACGATCGTTGCATTATCACGGTCTCGAAGGACACTAAACACAGGTAACATCTAACATTGAACATCCAATAGGCCCCGAAGCGGTTCTCAAACTTTTTTGGTGACGGAACCCTTTTGGAAAGCGAAATACTTGACGGAACCCTAAAATAAAACAATAGTTTTTAAAAGTGTATTCTTTACTAATAAGCATAATGAAAGTACGACCAGAGAGGGTGTTTTGATTTTTCTAATTTATTACGGAACCCCTTAGGGGGGTAGTGTGGAGCCCTAGGGTTCCGCGGAACACACTTAGAGCATGGCTGCTCTACCCTTCAGGGCCTACTTTCCTTTAATACCCCTATTGCTGGGTTTGAAAAGCGACTGTTATCCGTCTTTTTTGAGCGGCAGCCATGTTGAATTTACGTCAATGTTGCTACGTTCATAGTGCTCTACTGATCAAGGCCTTTCATATGATACCCATATTGCTGGGCTTAGAAACGAACTTTTATCAGTTTTTTTTGAGCAGCGGCCATATTGAATTTTGTGCTATTTTCCTAGGTTCATAGTGATCTACTCTTCAAGGCCTTTAATTTGATACCTATATTGCTAGGTTTGGAAACGAACTATTATTCTTCTTTTTAGAGCCGCGGCTATGTTGAATTTATGTCAATGTTGCTAGGTTCATAGTGTTCTACTCATCAGGGCCTTTCATTTGATATCCATATTGCTGGGTTTGGAAACGAACTTTTATCCTTTTTTTTTGAGCGGCGGCCATGTTGAATTTAGGTCGATTTTGCCAGGTTCCTAATGCTCTACTATTCAAGGCCTTTCATTTGATACCCATATTGCTAGGTTTGGAAACGAACTTTTATCTATCTTTTTTGAGCGGCGGCCATGTTGAATTTATGTCAATGTTGCTAGGTTCATAGTGCTCTACTTATCAAAGCCTTTTATTTGATACCCATATTGCTGGGTTTGAAAACGAACTTTTATCCATTTTTTGAGCGGCGGCCATGTTTAATTTAGGGCAGTTTTCCTTAGTTCATAATGCTCTACTCTTTTAGGCCTTTCAGTTGATACCCATATTGCTAGGTTTGGAAACGAACTATTATTCTTCTTTTTAGAGCGGCGGCTATGTTGAATTTATGTCAATGTTGCTAGGTTCATAGTGCTCTACTCATCAATGCCTTTCATTTGATACCCATATTGCTAGGTTTGGAAACTAACTTTTATCCGTTTTATTTGAGCGGCGGCCGTGTTGAATTTAGGGCGATTTTCCTATGTTCATAGTGCTCTACTCATCAAGGCCTTTCATTTGGTTTGGAAACGAACTTTATCGGCAGTCATGTCAAATTAAGTCAACGTGGCTAGGTTCAATGTGTTCTACTCTTTAGGTTCTTCGTTCGATATCCATGTTCCTTGGGTGGATCCAAAAAAAATGTGATCCGTTCCGTCCCTCTACGCGTAACCCAGAACATTGCAGTCAGATATTTTTTTTAATTATCAATATTAATCTATTACTTTTAATAGTTTTAAATGGATGAAAGAGTTTGATTCCTTAGTCCTTTTTTTTTTTTTTTTTTGGAAGGGGGAAAATGCTTTGCGCATCCCTCGTGGTCGAGCCAAACCACAAGGGTATGTGGGACTCCCCGAATCGTTTCGACCCAGGCCTACCCACTAAAAACCCCCCAGCAGCTTCTCCGTCTTTCACGAGACAGGGGGAAGGGGACAACAGTGAGGCCTTATTCCCACTGACCCTCTGACCGTGGATGATCCGATGTCGGACTCGCGATACGCCTGTGAGGGCGCGTGGCTCTGCTGCTTTGTCAGCGGGCGTGATGGTGTGCACCGCTCTTCACCCCGATATCCCGGCATCAGGTGCCTTGGGGTTGGGGACTATTTATAACGCGGGGGACTTCCCCTCCCGCTGTCGCCTCCTCCTGGATAATGGGGGCCCCGACGATGTCCTCAGTGACCTCCATTTCCGCCTCTGCTCTTGAGGATTCGGGCTGGCACCTTGGCGCGGTCCTCTTCCTCCTCCTATTAATGGGCATCCTGGGGGCAGAACAAGTCTTACCCCCAAGGCGGTGCTCCGCGGGCTTCCCAGCCGCCATGCACAAGGGGCATTTCGGCTCCGACGAGCATGTTGAATTCCTGTGCCCTGCCTCTCCACATCGGTAGCATAGGGCGCTCCGATCTACCTCCGCCTTGCAATCTACTCTTAGGTGCCCCGTTTCGAGGCACCTAAAACACCGCATCTCGCGGGGCTGGAGTAGCTTCACCTTTACGGAGGACCAGCCCACTAGTAGCCTTTTGGCTGAGACTATCTTTTTGGCGGCCTCCGTAGGGCAACATACCCACGCCGTGCCCATGGTGTAGCGGCCCTGGCGGATCTCGCCTACCCGGACCTCCTCCACCTCACATTCACCGGACTTCGCCAGCGACTCTCGCAACTCCTCCGGTTGGACAGACTCGTCCATTCCGGAGATTAATAACTCCGCCGTTTTAGTGGGAATGTTCACCCGCGCCACGTTGGCATCCACCACTCTTCTCAGGGCGATGGCCAGGTCCGCAGCGCTCGCCTCTTTGTCTTTGCCGGACAGGAGGATTATGGCCGCCCCAGTCAAAGACCTACGGAATTGGACCCCCTCAATGTTCAGCTCCGCGAGGCTTATTTTGGCTTTGGCGGCCGCAATCACTCCAGCATATGTGTGGCCATTCTCCTCAGCTCCTGGCTGTAGTGTTAACACTATTGCCGCCATATTCGGCGAGCGCAGTTTAGGCTGCCGAGGAGGTGCCTTCTTCTTAATGGGTTGGGGGGGCTGCTTCGGCGTGTTGGTAGGTGCCGGTGTGCCCTCTGCCCTGGCTCTCTTTTGTTGGTCACGCCTTACCACCGAGGTCCAGGCCTTCTCTATTGTGGGTGGGGCCGGTGGTAGCGAGCATGGCTCGTTCGCTGTGGGCTGCTCCACAGCGACTCTCTTCCGCCTTGGTGGTCTTCGCCTTTTGGAGGGAGCCACCGTCTCAAGCGCTGAGGCGGTGAGCGCGTTTTTCGCCGCAGATTTGCGAGCTGTGGGCGTAGCAGACGTCCCTACCTCCATAGGAACGAAGGCTGTCTCGGTTCTCCTCTCATGCTCCAGGGATGGGCGCAGGCGTGGTTCGGGGTTCAGCCTAGGCTCTAATCCCTCGAGCCTGGCGTTGAGTCGCGCAACCATGCGTCCCATCAACCTGTTCTCTAGCTCCTCGATGTTGAATTGAGCTAGAGACTCATCCTGATGGTTTGAGTTCGCTGGAATTGGAAGGGGAGGTGGTAATGGACTCCTTCCCTGGAGATCGTTCATTCTCGCCTCCAGCTCGGCGATCCTCTCCTTCTGGACCTTTAACTCTGTCTCCAGACGGGAGTTCGCTTGCTGCAGGCGCACCGTCTCATCAGACACAGTGCGTGCTGCTAATGTTTTGGCGTCCTCCCGTAGGTCCTTAGCCGCTTGCTTGAGCTTTTTAACAAACGTCCCTTTCAAATTTTTGGACCTTTCGGCCACGAAGTTAATTATGGCCAATGCTTGACTCATGCGCTCGGTAATGGTGAGCGTTAGGTCCTCACCTCCGCTCTCCTCTAGGGTGGTCAAAACCTCCGACGCTAATGTTGTTGCGGGGAGAGCCATGCGTCTCGTATTAATGGGTTCCCTTGGCATCTCAAGGAGCTCTCTTTCGGCCTGTAACTGGAGTTCTAGGCGCTCCTGCCGCAGGTACTCCGCCTTCGCTTTTGCCAAGCCCACGTACTCTCCCGTAGTTGGCGGGCGGCCTCTGCCTCTTTTGCCCTTAGGTTTAGGTGTTCTGAGGGAGAGCGGAACATCTTCAAAGGTAGGCTCGTCGCTGTCTTCCTCTTCAACTCCTCCTGCTTCACGGGCCCTCTTCCGACGAGCGGAAGGGGCATTCATACCGCTGTCCGTGCTCATCAGAGAGGAACCCTCTGACAAGCAATCGGACTCTCCCGAAATCGGAAACATATCAGAAGCATCATAGTCCAGCATGATGTCCGATATGCCAGCACTTCTCCTTCCTCCTTTGCGTCCGGTCGCATTTTTACCCCTCGACGACCCGGGAACCGCCGTCGGGGGTTGAAATTCACTACCTACCGCCTCGGTTAAAGAAACTCCGCCAACCGGCCCGGATACCGGTGACGGCCCGCTCTCAACGGGTTCGCATAATATGGTCTTTTCACTAGGAAGGGTGGAACTCGGGTTAGCCAGCCCCAGATACGTCTGGCTGCCCGCAGCCGCCTCGCGTGGTCCTACGGGGGGGACTGATACCCCCTGGGGACGTTTTGAATTTTTGCCGAATTCCATAGGGTTGTATTTTGGGATACGCTCCCTTTCGCCCGCATGGGACTGGTTTCCCACCAGCCATTCACCCCCTCAGCACGGAGGAACCACTTTGGGGTTGGGGTAATTTTTTATTGTGGTTTTCTTCCACGCGGCCCGACGCTCAATGCGCCGAACCCCCGGTCCGCTCAATGCGGGTAACGGGTCGCCCGACGGCAGACCCCACTGGATCCACCGCCGCGCAGGTGAGCCGAAGCTCGAGGACAATCCCCAAAAGGCGCGGAAGCGTCGTGGCGGAAAACTCGCCCCACCACTGCCGGTAACCGGCTTCTGGCGAAAGCCACACCTCTTCTTAACAAAAAGAAAAAGGGGACTTCGCCCTTCACCGCATGAAGCGGTTGGCCACATACAATGGCCCGCCGGGTTGAACCCGGCCATCCCACGCCCCCCCTCCATGGGGGGGCCTCTCGTCAGACTATTAGCCCGCGGCAGAGAATCTGCCGGGTTGCCCAGGGTGCACCACATGGAGGTTGTCTAACATCGCACCCCGATTCCTTAGTCCTAATGTAAAAACATATAACACCTTTCAAAATGCCTTGAAAAGAGTATCTTCATTTTTCAACATTTCAAATATTTCAAAAATTGTACCGATTTTGTGAAAATTAGTCAAGAATTAAACCAATCTACAAATTTTATAGTCACTCGATAAGTATTATCATAAAAAATGCTTTATACATTGGTTGTATGGCTTGATCTTTTTGCCTTACCACCACGGTACGACATAAGAAAAAGACAATTTGGTTGGCGAAATCCAGTTGGGCAGCCATTAACAGAAAATATTAAATTTTATTTGTACTATGTGAAACACTTCATTCCTGCCCTAATTTTCGCAATACAATTACTTAAGATCAGGCTGTATGGCGTAGTTCCATTGCCTTTCCTTCGTGGAAGAAAATACCTTCTCTCTGTACTATGTGACAGACTTGTCAAAATAATTTCACGTGCGCCATGTTGTTTTTCTACCTAAAGCCAATTCGAAAATTTTATATGGTATTTTTTCACTAAAAATAAAAAGTGAATTTAATCAAACGAAATTATGCCTAAATGTTCTTCCGGAAAATTCTTAGCATTGTGGTGTAAGCCATATCAAATTCTGTCCAGTAGTTTCGGAGATCTTTCCGGACAAACAGACAAACAAACAAACCAACAAACAAACATTTTTTTTTTAAACTATTCTATCGTGTTCTGCTAATGATTTTAAGGCGACCTGTGTATTTTTTTTCTTAATATTTCGCAATTACAGATTTTTGTACCCCTACGATTTTATTATATATAGAGATAATAGTTACAGGCTTGCCCAAGTCACCGATCTAAATGTGACACTCTGTATATTATATTATCTCATTTACATATTACTTAGGACAATTGTTAAACTTTGTGTATACGCACATCAACACAGGATCACTAGGCAGCAAACCTTCAGAACTTTCCACATAGTGCGGCCAAATAAGGGCATTCTGTGTCCAGTCTCCTAAGCAGAGGGGGCTAGGGCTTGGTCGGTAGTCTCTAGGCCATAGTTGCCACTTCACAGAGTCTAAGTGGCCAGAAATTTTCACACTGCAGACCTCTGAAAGTTTTTGATGGTTGTTAAGTAGTGCATACAGGATATTGAATCATGAAGTACCGAGATTTTGTATGCTATATGCGGCATGGATCCATATTATAAATATACCGGGATAAAGTGAAATTGGCGCGACAATCGAAAATGAACTATGCAAAACGCAAATGAACAGTACAATAATTACAACAGGACATCAGTTAGCAGTACGTTGCCTAAGTTTGGTGTTCCATTTTTAAAGTGGAATACTCATGGCTATGGTATTAAATTTGGCACAATGCGGTACATATGTACCACCTGGATGTCTAGCTTGTCTTTACTAGTGGCATGGTAATCACGGCACGGTAATGGGTAATAAATCGCATTCCATATTTCCATAATTTGAACCAGTAAACTGTACCAATGTCTTATTTTTACGATGAGCCTCCGGTGTAAGAATTCTTTATGCGTTGCAATGCCACGTAAATGCCATTTTTTTTGCTAGGAACCCTCACGAGCGTCCTCAAAAAACTCAACCAAAGTTTCATTACAATCTAATGAATGGTTTCAGAACACATATAGGACAAACATACCTACATACATTGATTTTTATTTTTATAGATAATTATTTCAGAATTTGCATGGTTTCTAGTTTTACTATGGGTAGGGTTACCAGCTATAAATATTGAAATACCTGACAAAATTCCTGACATCGAGTCTAGGTTATAATTCACAGAAAGTGTTGAAACGTGTGTACAGAAAACATATATTTTATATTAAATTCAATAGAAAAAGGTTAATTAGGTAATAATTATTTATTAGGTAATAAATATTTATTCATTGAAAATTCCTGATATTTTCGTACTTCGGCCGCATTCCTGACAAATGACGAAAGATTCCTGACATGTCAGGAAAATTCCTGATATCTGGTAACCTTATTTGGGCATATACCTAGACTTATCTTACTTTGGCCTTTTCTCTTTAACCCTAGATCAGTAAGCTTATTTTTCGACGCTTAATACTAAGCTTCGTCGCGTCGACTACGGTTGTAAATGAAGGGACTTAACGAGTTTTATGCATTAAAATATCGACACTTATATTTTAAAATGCTGTAAGGGACAACATGTTAGTTTGTGGTGCTACTCCTCGGCAAATGAAAAACTAAGAGGCAATGAGGACAGGAGATGTAAACGAAAGATCATTTTAATATGGGCTGTCCACGTTGCATGCTTGGATTAGGCGTATGGAAATGATTTTACACATTTCTTATAACTTATCGTTTCAATTAAATGGTCAGCTACTACACCTGAAAATAAAAAAAGCAAAGCCGAAAATAAAAAAAATGGTACAAAGGCGATTTAGGGAGGAAATGGGTCTGCATGTCGATAAACCTCGACAAGGTACTGGAAATAGTAATAACGGAAATACGCTCGGAGATTTTTGGAATTACTCTTGTTTTGCAGATATTACAGGTGTGGACGAAGAACTCATAAAACAAATGTACCTACTTAATGCATATAATACAGCTCAACTGTACGTAAAATATGTCTTCCTTCGTGCATAAAATACTAATTCACGAAGCCAAAATTATTGAACACTGCTATTTTACCTATCGGACAATCAATTGTCAGGAGACGCGCAAAGAAGCCAGAAATAAGGATTAGGTACAAGAAGAGTAGACTTCATCATCTTCATTAATTAAATATTAAGTTAACCCAAACACAGTAGGTATCTAACAGACAGAACTGCACCTGTCGTTACTATTATCGAAGAACATGAGTGAGTGTCCTCGATAAAAATAACGCAGCTGCTCAAATTTTTTATCAAAGGAGTAGGTATAGTATGATTACTGATTTTAATAACTATAATAAGTTCCTGACATCTGGTAACGTTATTTGAGCATATACCTAGAGTTATCTTACTTTGGCCTTTTCTCTTTATGGTCTTTTTTGAATACCTAAACAATTCCGACTTCGAATACGATAATATAATCACGTCACATCTTTTTCAAGACATAAACTAGCCAAACTAAACGAAATAATGACATGACCTACAATTATATATATTCCCATGCATTCCCATACTTTTATGTGAGTTCTGTATTATTTATTGTATGTAAGTTCTGTGTAATTTATTGTAGGCAAGCTTAATGACATAATGTAGGTAAGTTCTTCATATATTCAATTTGAACTTACGTTCGTTATTTTCTCTGTTCATTCTGATTCAAAACCAACGTCTCACAGGGATTTTCAATCTTTTTTTATGCTATGAGATACATTGACTGTAATATATTTTATGTATAGTAAAACAATCGAAAAATTAATGCATAGTAAGTTTGTACCTTTTATTTACCCAAAAACTGTCAAATAAAAAATTGACACTATTTTTTTTTCTAATGGATAGATAACGCATAAAGGGAAGCAGACTAAACGTATCGTTCAAAAAGCGTGGCAACTTTACCACATGTAAACATTACTCACACACAAACAATATTAATTTAATTTTATTGTGATTTCTGGAGTTTTCTGGAGGAAAACCAACGAAGAATTCTAACAAGCAATTGTTCATTATCTTTCGTAAGTATATTTTACAAACTGTTGATTGTGTCTTCGCTCGTGTGTCATTGATCTCGAAGAAATAATAACACATTTTCTTGTGGTATCATTTGCCCATTACACGCACTGTAGTAGAGTGTAAATGAATCACAAAGAAATATCCAAAATAAGACACATTTTTCTCCAGTTATACGTCTGTGAGATCATATAAAAGAAACAATTAGTGACTGGCTGAATTAGACGTGGGTCGTTACGTTATTTTCAAGAAACGTAACGAAACCGGTTACTTGGTCGGCGTCACCTGTTTCAAAACTAGTTATTTTTGTAACTAGCTATTTTTATTCAGCTATTGTGATTATTAGCATAAATATCTCCAACTATACAGTTTGTTTGTAGCTATACAGTCAATAAATTAACTTCCCTTCATACTTTATTCAGGCTTAGGACTGACTGCATTAAATGTATTTATGATTGACTAGCTTTCCGCTCGCGGCTGCGCTCGCGTTATTATTGTTTTCCCGTGGGAATTTATATTTTCCCGTGGGAAAAATTATTTTGTAGCCTATTTAAGCCCGGATAATAAATTTCGTAGAAATTTGAACAGATTTTAAAATTTTCCATATACATTTCCAACCCCTTTTTTGCACCCTAAGGGGGTAAATTCCAATAAACCATGAAACGTGTTCAATTAAATATTTTTATGAGCAATTTCAAGTTTTATCAAAATCGTTGCCAATTTAAAGATTTTTCCATACAAACTTGCAACCCTTATTTCATCCCTTTAGGGTTAAAATTTTTAAAAATCCCTTCTTAGTGTCCGTGCACATTTTGAATCAAAATAACTGTCCAAATTTCACGATTCTACCATTAGCGGTTAAGGCTGTGCGTGCGATTAGTGTTTACTAGGAAACTATGATTTTAATTAAAAAAAAAAAATAATTTTATAATATTATACACATTGACATTTTTTGTTATATTTTATTTTTATGATAGGTAATTGAGTTTATGACCCTATCAAAAATCTTTTTGGATCTATGTTAACATTTAAATACGTCAATTGGACAACTACTCACACCCAACAATCACAGTAATAACGCTTTTACAAAAATCACTACTTGTAATTTGTCTCGAAACTAGTTATTCGGTTACATGCCGCATAGCTAGTTATTGTAACTAGTGACGTGAAATAACGCCCACGTCTAGGCTGAATGAGCAAAAGTTATAATTAGGTACAAGAAAGTTAACATTAATATTGCATATCCTTTGCATTGGTTGTTTTTAATATTTTAATATGCAAAACTGTATAATTGCTCAATATTATTATGCTATTTATTTATTTAAGAGCCAAGAGACTAAAGAAAATACTTACTACCTATTGAAAAGAATAAAAATTGTTCTGGATTGAAGACAAAATAATGTTTTATTTTATAATGGGTTATTACCATCTGTTCTACTGTTTGTTCTACCAATAGAACATATAGGAAAAAAATATCATACTTGTTCTAAAAGTATCTTGTGATTTAATATTGTTAGATAGTAGAACAAGAGGGATTTTTTTATATTGAACTTGTTCTACTTTTCGCGAAACATTTAATGGTAGAACACAAAGGAAAATTTAATAGAACAACTGAGTTGTATTATCAATAATATGCCCAATTATTGTTAAGTTTAGTTATTACTTTAAAAGAATTACCAGATGTATTAAATGTTACTTTTGTCAAATTTAGTTTTTTCAACCTATAGGTATATCTGAAAGTTTAAAAAATCAACAACACATTTATTTATTATTCAATATCACAAAATATGTAGCTGTGTATTGTAGTTCAGAATCTAATATGATCTATAATTAATAAAGAAATTAGTGTGAGTCAGCACAACAAGTCACTTTACCATCTCTAAAAAGTGACCAACACTAATTTCTTTATTAATTAATAGCATTTGAGCATCCATTTTTTCTTGGTCATTAATGATACTGTCAACTTTTCTGGATGAGATCTTTTTCCTTGCGAATTTTTTATAAAATTTTCTACAGTGTCTTCTATATCTTCAGATAATATCTGCAAAAACTGCATCACGTTTACTTTGCGTCGTGTATTGCATGATTCGTTAAGTTTTTTATTCCAATTTTCTATTTTTCTATTTAGCCGTGTAAAGAGTTTACAACAAATCTATACTAATATTATAAAGAGGAAGAGTCTGTTGTTTGATTAAACGCGTTAATCTCTAAAACTACTGGTCCGAATTGAAAAATACTTTTTGTGTTGGATAGTCCATTTATCGAGGAAGGCTATAGGCTATATACTTAACATCACGCTACTACAAATAGAAACAGAGCATCAATGAGAAATGTTGCAAAAACGGGAAAAAATATTCCGTCCGAGCTTTCGTTGCTTGCGCTGCGTAAACGGTTGAAGTTATACAAAAATGATGTATGACGAAATTGTTCTAGTCTTTAAAAGTTCTAAAAAAAGTCCGCGGTGTTACTTACTACAAAAAAAAAATTAACACTGTCTAAAGTTAGACAATTTTCAAACATGATGCTGTTTCAGTTTTTCGTAAAGAATAGATAGTGATAGCATCATGTTTAAACAGTGTCTAACTTAAGACAGTGTTTAAAAACTTTTTGTAGTAATACCGCTAATGTTTATCTTTTAAGCTTGACAAGAAATTTAAGGCGAAACGTAGTTTGCGGGAACAGCTAGTATATAAAATATACGTATGTACAAGAAAAAAGTATGTACTCGTATACATATAAAGTGTATTTAAGTATCGAAATCAATTTTTATTAATGTATTTTTTTCATTTTATAAAAGCTAAATATTGTTGGAAATTAAAAAAAAACAATTGAAGAAAAATACAAGTCCCGCCTGAGTCGAATTTTTCTGGAATTGATTTTTTCACTTTTTTTTATAATTTTCAAGTAGAGCCAAAAACAATGAGAAATACTCGTATTCTTTCTATCTTATTCTATTAGTAGAACAATTTGTAATATAATTTCCCACTTGTTCTATCAGTAGAACATTTTAAATATATAAAATTTCCTACTCGTTCTATTAATATAACAACGAGGCATTCGTTGACCTACCTGTTCTATCAGTAGAACTTATAGGAATATTTTGACCCATTTGTTCTATTGGTAGAACAAACAGTAGAACAGATGGTAATAACCCTTTATAATACATACAAATACATATTTTATTGTCTTATGTCTTATTATAACTTACTGAAACAAGTACCATGAATGTCTGAAATACCTCCAAGACATTTAGACTTTTCTTCCTATCATTAACATGTGTCACAATCTACACACGAAACTGAACAGTTAGGTCTATCATACATAGTTTCATGAGTAGAATGTATCTTGTTCTGTTTAGTAACAATTGTTTAAAGTTTTGACCGGATGAAAATTTTATTGTTACAATTTTTTATTTTCTATTGTATACTTAATTCCGATCACCATGTTTGTAAAACGATATGTGTGATTTAACATATAAATCTGTATACAGATGTTACAATATGTGAGTGTTCGTTATTAGGAGTGATTCGATGAGATCATAAGTATGAACAACATGCTCTAGGACCAAAACTAGACAATAGCTGCCTATTTTACCAAAATGTATGAAAAAGCGTCGGTGGCGCTGTGGACTAGGCATTTGCCTTCCAATCGGGAGGTTCGTTCGAGACCGCCATGTACCAATGTGTTTTTCGTCTTTCAAATTTCATATGTACCTACATTTATCTGACGCTCCTACAGTGAAAGAAAATATCGTGAGTCAACCTGCATACATCTGCAAAGAAATTCTAAGATGTATGTGAAGTCAACCAATCTGGGCTGGGCCAGCGTGGTTAACTAAGGCCTAAACACCCTAACTTAGGGTAGGCTTGAGCTCCTCGGTGGGATATGAGCTGGTATATGAGCTGTTGTGAATTATGAAAAAGCAGATGGTTTTTTATTGAAATTTCAAAATTCTTTAAAAAAGTTGTTTATTTTAATGCTATGAATCCACGTCTAAAATATAATGAAAAAATTACTCTAACAGAAATATTCTGCATATCCATTAGTATTGTATTTGCATACATCTTAATTATGGTTGGGATGTATGTACGAGTACATACAAGGTTTAACTAATACATAGCTTATCTTGATTTGTTGCATTTTTTAATTAATTAATTGGTTTTAAATAGATTCTTGTAATTTGTTGACGTCAAGGGGTGCCTGTAAAGGTCTATATTTAATAAAGATTTTTGAGTTTGAGTTATTTAAATTATATTACAAACTATCGAAAAATGGTGTGTTGCATGGTTGCACTTCAATATTTTTCTTTTATCAATTTGTAAGTAAGAATTATAAATTAACGATGTTCACATTTATAAGAAATAGAATTTTGTGCATAAATGTTTAGTTCTGTTTGAGAGTCGAATTTTTTAAAGTCCTTTATTCTTTTTTGTTTCACATTTAATTCCCTTTTAAGGGTCGATTTTTCAATCATCATCTAATCTTAACTGTAGCATAAATATAGCTGTGTCACAGATTTTATAAAGAAAACTGTAAAACTGCCATATTATATTTCTCAGATAAAATTATCTCATGACTGCAAATCGAATCAATATTTAATTTGATGAGGCAATATTGTATGCACATTGTAGAGTCATGCAATTTTTTAATGTCTATCTAGTTAGCTAGAGCGCTTACAAACCTTGCCATTAATTCATCTATAATTTGCGTAAGTACGTCTCAGGACCGAACCACGACTTGGGTGGCTATAAAACAACAGACATGAAAGGAGAAGAAGGAGAAGAATTAGGGATTTTTAGGGATTTTATGACAAAATCCTTAATAATCTCAAATTTTCCGAATACATTTGCTCTTCTTTCTACTCCTTGCCCCATTACGTAGGTCCATGTGTCACCAACACTTTCACAGTCTGCTTCCAAATGTGCGACTTTTTTATGCCATTTTCTTGATATTGATTTCATTATTACATAGTTGCACAGATAATATAATACTACAGTATAGTTGTAAATTACTTTGACAGTAGGCATGAAAATTCGCTATCATTTTCATTGATTTACTTCTCTTTAGCTAACAAATCTCGAACAATAACGGTCTCGATTCACCACTTGCATCTAGGTATTTGGGGTATTTCATAAATGTTTAAATTTTGGGTTAATATTATAATGTTTTGATATGCGGCAAATACTCGTATATTGTTCAGTAAATACTCGTAAGTACATTAATTTCTTTGACATGCACAAATTAAGATAAAACGATATTTTATTCAAACGATGATTGATATTCATGAACGTTTTCTTCCAGGAAAATGACAATAGTTGCTGTATTTTTATCATGGACTTATTGATTTTTATCCAAAAAAATCTATGGCCAACATAAGCATGTTCCTGTTTTCCTTTTTTATTAAGTTAATTATCAAATGAGCTTTAAACCGTCAAAAACCTAAAAAATGCTCTTGGCCAGTTTTTCTGCTGTCTTCAAACATTCAGCAAATGAATTCAATGAGATTATAATACTCGTAAAATGAAAAAGCAAAACTTAGAGACATTAATTGCCAAAGCCTTTCTATAGCTTTTAATGCAAAACGTAGTCAATTAAATGGTCTAGTTTTAGAGGATTACGAAAACAGGAGACTACAAAACGTCTATTGACTTGTGTACTTTTTATTATCTTCGGTCCGAGCTGCAGTTGTCTCTATGACGCTCAGCTCGTTTGTTCGAACCACAGACGTATAAATCTTTGGTTCGAGCACGGTTCGAGCGTGGTGCGATCACATAGCGCGACAGCAATACATTTCACAAATACCATTTTTGAGTTCTCTCGATGTTTCCTCACGTCAGCCCAACGTTTTATTGTAAAGAAAGATAATTCAATACTAAACTTATAAAAATATGTTGTTTTTTGCGTCACTGAATAAATAAAACAACAATTGTATTGTTTAAAATTTCATTATATTTTGAAAAATATACAAAAAAATCAATATTACATTTTTAAATTTGTTCTGTACAATGTAAACACAATAATAATAATTATGAATAATAAATGCGTTTAGAATAAGAGTGATCGATTACCATTTACTTTTCAGATACTTACACAGTCTAATAGAAAGAAAAATGTATGTAACCCGTAAACTTAATTTAAGTAGGTAGATACATTATGAAACACTGAAATAAGTTCATGTGTAAAATCAATACATAAAGTATTAAATATATTTACATTTTACAGATACATTGGTAGGGAAGGTCTCACTTTTTTAAATTTCCCAAAGAACATAATTTATGTAAGACGGTGGTGAGAAACAGGACTAAGCACAAAATGAGAAAGAACAATGGCCTCGACGACCCATACATTGAAAGATTATTGACTCACTTTTTAATTATTTTAAGGGGCAATCGCCACGGTTATGGTATATATTCGGGTGTAAGTGACGATGTCCCATTTCTTTTAACTGTGAGTTCAGACCAATGTTATTATTTGTTTAGCGATGCTTATTTTCCCGGAAAAGCTTTCAAAGCAAAAAAAATAGTTTTTAATTTTTGTTAATATTACGCAATGTATGGCGCGCCGGCATCATTTTTGTTCCGCTCACACCGATGCGCTGATGTTCCATGACCCAAACAAGTGATTCCACGCGCAGTATATTAGCGAAGTTTATTTTTTGTGTAATAATTGTGTTTTTTTACAGAATATGATTTGTAAACATTAACTTAGTTAGGTATATTACACTAGAAAATGTAAAAAAAATAAAAAAATCGTGAAATTTTCCGGAAGAAAATTTCTGAGATTTTCAATTAAGAATCATAGTCTGAACTCACTGTTTAAATAACGGGACACTGTCACTAACACCCTTTATACTATTACCGTGCAATAGCTTTATTAGACAAACAACTCAGTGAAACTATTTTTCAAATAACAATACTTATTGTAATAGCTTTCCGTTTTTCAATTACAACTTGCAATTGAGAATGCCGCGAAATATTAGGAAATGATATATTTATGTAACCATTTTTCAGAACATGAATGGCATGGTTAAATTCATTGAACGTTCATCTTTCTTAGACATAAAAATCTTTACTCGTTTTTAGTAAATAGGTCTGAAATTACCATTGTTCTTCAGTGAAATAAAAGAGGATATTGTACATAATAACGTCGTCAATATATTTTTTTTTTGGTATCAAAGCATTTATTACGTTAACTTTTTAACCCTCTATTCAGAGTCACAAACGTTAACAATTTTAATGGTACGAAATATACGATTCAGTAATATGCTCGTAATAAGTAGTCGGTTTTCTCACTTATGTACTGACTACTGACCATCCATTCGTCTGATAAATTTGCGATTCTACTGAGAAAAATGATAATCTACAAGTCTCATTTTCTACTAACCGTAGCATTGTAATGAGCAGGCAAATTAAAAAAATCACGACACTATTATTGCTTTCAAAAAAGATGACTTGAGTTTTGTTGTTCTAAAATTCTAAATGATAAATCAACAACTCATTTAGGTATACTAGTCAATACTTTATTAATGTTGCGAAAGTACAGTATAAGATGTAGATATGTGTGCAGTTTCGAAAGTGTTCCTATAACCTTTTTTTTATTCATTATTTTCCTAAGAACTGTTTTTATAGCTGCCAAGATGTAACAAAAAATTGTATGCACTTGGTATGCCTACATATGAGGTACATCAGTTTTTAAGAAAAATTTCTTAAATATTCATTAATTGTTATAATATGTAAAATGTGAAGCATATTCGTTGTCTAATTAATTTCACATATTAATGGAAATGTATGGAAAATAAATTATTAAATTGCCTGTATCCGTGGTTGTTATGCTGTAAACGTTTTGCATTTATGTTTTGATATTTATTTTAAAAACTACTCATTGTAAATGACTTCAGGTTAAATTAAAACTTTTGATTATGAATTGGACAAGAACTCTCCTCAAATGTTAGTATTTTTGACGAGGCAAAACAACATGAATTTTATAACAATGGGAAATATAGTAACGTTAAAAGCTACTTGGGAAATATTCCCGTTTAAGAAAATATTTTTATAATGACTACTAAGTCTTGATCAAAGTTTAAAGTTCCGTTGTCAGTTTTGGCAAATTCGTAGACACGAGACTGTCGCTGGACGCGGTTTTATTGTCTAAATCATAATAATAATTAATTCAGCTCAGTCTTTAGCAATCCGAATGTATATGGATGGAATTTTTAATTTAACAAATAAAAAAAATGTACGTAAGTATTTAGTCCATTTTTGACATAGAAAGTAGAGTATAACACTAAGTGGGGTATAATACCACCTAATATAGTTTTTCGCTTTACTAATAATATGGTATTTGGACACTGATCTAAGACATTATTAGTTTCATATGAATTTAATAGCGATATAATTTTACCTAATTTACATCGAAAACAATATACCTAAACACTACTCAAGTATCTTTTAATTTGAAACACGTACACTATGAGATAGCTTATTGTTGTCTTAGTTATTTAATAATGTAGTACACCAATAATCGTGCTGAGTAATTAGTGTTTACGTTTGAAGCCTCTACTATAATGACTTTATTACTCGTAATAAGTAACAAAGTTTACATAATAATATACTGCCAGTACGTGTAACGTGTCACAAATCTGGACTAACACAGCAAATACGGAAATACCTATATGGCAATTGTGTATATAACGATACTTCTTATAACATCGAAATCATATAGTTGAATAGCCAAATAGAAATGGCGATTTACTCGTCACAGGACTCGTACATCTAGATTTCTAGAAGAATTTAATAAAGAGCATACGGTTTTAATACATTCAGACGAGTAAATACATATAAATTCCTCAAAAATGCTAAGCTAATTAATAAGTAAACGTTTAAAAATGTTTAATCTATTGATTCAATAAATTTGTTTAATGGGCGTAGTTCTAATAGATGTGTGCGGGATTGGCGATCGATCACAGCCCAAACATAACATTACAATTACTGGTGGAAATGTGAGATCATACGCGTGGAGTTTCGCTAATATTCATTTCATTCCTCTTAACCTAAACACTCGGGCACTACAGAGCTATGCCATTGAAATGGGTAGCCGTAGTGAAATGTATTTTATTTATATAATATAACGCAACGTGATGTTAAAAACGATTATTTCGTTAGTTATTCCTAAATATATTTTAACTACAAGTCAAAAATTGGTACAATTATTAAGCTAATGTATTTCCTTGGTCTATGGCACAAATTAGGAATACATAAATAATTCACTATTAATACACAACTAGGTAATTGATGGTTATTTTATGACTGCTAACATTCCCTAATAATATACGCAACAAACATCAGAATATTTAATTGGGTATCAATTACGAAAAGATAATCAAAGTTAACTACGGTTAATTACAATGCCTACCTATAATATCCTAACAAGACAGTAATAGTGTGAATATTTCACTTCGTTCATGTGAACAATATTTCATATAGGTATTGTACCGAGTCGAATAATAAGGAATGTTAGTATATCTCTAAAGCATCATTCGACCGGTTTACGTTATCGTTTTTGTCCAACATAATATTTATAGGAACATAAAATAAATTGTCAAAACTCCAACTCTTGCCACAATACTTTCCTTCCTACAAACAATCGAATTGTGACAATGCAAAAAGATCGGATTCGCGATGAAAACATTAGTCCCTTGCTGTCTCGTTACACTCGCTACAAATAGTACAGCCTACCGATAAAGTACCTTTTTATTTATTTTAAATGTGCGGCTTAAACTTCATCGTTCATTTTAAGTTACATTGTCACAATTTGACGCCTTTAAACCTTACATACCTTATAGTATACCTTTTCAAAATAGCACCGCCTTTAAAAATATAAAAAATTATAAAATTTTACTTTTCAAACGTTACAATGTTAATGACAATATTTTCTTTGCTTTATTTACGTGTCAAACACTTTTTAAAAACTTAAAACAACTGTATATAAAGAAGTAATAAGATCTGGCCTGATCTTCAAAGATTAACACACCTATTTTCCTTTCATTTCGTCAGAGAGCATCAGATTATAAAAAAAGGCTTTGAGATATATTAAAGGTTTAATTTTTTACACATTTACTAATAAGTATTAAATTATCAGGTTTCGAGCACAGTTTTTAAATACAGAACCACGTAAAGCCAATTTTAAACTCTTGAATAGTTCTTAGTTCAATAACATACTTAGCGTAATTGCTGTGACATACGCCAGCAGAATGTTCCGTATTTTTTATGCACTTGGTTGAACTGTGGAGTGCTGTTGCGTGGACAGTTGCGTGGACTCACTCCGCCGGGGAGGTGCTGGTGGCGGCCGCTTCTTAATTGGCTTTGGCTCCTCTCGCCTCGGCTGGGCTTCTCTCCCGAGAACATTCTCGTAGAACGGATCCTCGACACCTGCCCCGTAGTGCTCCTGAATCCACATAGACACACTCGTTTCCTTGTAATCTTGCGATAGAGGGTATTCTCGGAAACCGAGCACTTCGTGAGGTGTGGTCGCAGGCTCCAACTTGCATTTCTGTGCGACCTGCCATTTTTTCCTCATCACCCTTTGCAAGTCTTTGAGGAATTCTTTGGGAGGATTGCTGTTAGAATCGGCCAGCTTTTTGGGGGATGTTAATCGTGTACTTTCATTTCTCTTTGGCGGAATAGGCTTCCGAGGTGACGGAGGTAGAGGTCCTTGGAGGCTAAATGTGATTTTCTTACTCTTCTTGACCTCGTCGTTTTTCGTGGGCAGATCATCCGCGAAGTTCACTTTCTTGATGGAGCCGGTACGGTCTTTGCCGGGTTCCGTCAACGCCTTCCTCTGAATTAAAGGACTGCCATTGCTGATCTTCTTGTTTTGTAGCTCGGCTAAGCATGCTCCGTACGTCGCGTTTTGCTGACCGTACAAGCTTTTGTCGGAGTGCAGTGAAGATGTTCGCGAGGTGTCCGAGTTAACGCTGTCGAGGGAGGGTTGGCGGGGAAATGTGCGACTAGGATCAGAGTTGCGATTGCCAATTTTGACGTTGGGCTGGCATTGACCGGCTCGTGCAGTCTGTTCCAGCTGTTGAGCGGTTAAGTGATTTACTATGTCATGGACTCGCCCAGGGTTTGCATCTATTGTGTGTTCTGGAGGTGGGGGAGGAAGACTGAGCTGTGACCCGCAGAGGTCTTCCATGTGTTCTAGAGGAGGCGGTGGCGGCGGCAGAGAATCTAAGCTTAAAGTTGAACTGAACATACCATCCGGAATGTCTTCACTAGGCGGTGGGGGTAGAGGTAAGTCTTCAACAGGTGGGAGATTCTCTTGTGGCCTTTGTAGCTTTTCATATATATTAGTGTAACCGTAAAGGGATGAGTTCGTGTCAGTGCTGGTGCGATATGTTGGTTCCCTGTTGATCGCGTCGTACAAGCCAAAAGATTGCGATGGTGGTTCTTGCCTTGTTGGACTGCTAGTGACTGTTAAGTGGCCCGATGTCGGAGGAGCGTAGGTTACCACTTCAGCAGGTTCTGTGGAATAAAATAAAAAATTATGTTGTTTTGTATAATGCCATTTTTTGTTCAAGTCGTTTAGACATAAAATTACAAATACTCAGTGACTAAATCTGTAAAGGGTACGGGTAATAAAAGATTTAATAATGTATTAAATGACGTGAAATATTATTTAGTTTCATAGATTTAGATACTAGAAAAATACAAGAAACACAAATGAGCGAGATACAGAAAAACAATTCTAAAAATACAAAAAAATATAATTCAAATCTGTTTATTTCATTGAAAAAAAAAGCTTATGAAAAACAATAAACAGCAACGAGATTTTCTTCGCTATGCATAACTTAAAATGCCTCCAAACTGTCTTGTCATTGAAAACTAGAATCAATTTGGTCAAGGCTCTCATTCTGCCTATTTTAGATTATGCCGATGTCTGTTACTTAGATGCCACAGAGGAGCTACTTAACAAGCTTGAGCGTTTGCAAAATCTATGTATCCGTTTCATTTTCGGTTTGAAGAAATTCGATCATGTCTCCGAGTTTCGAAACGATCTCAAGTGGCTACCCATCCGTTTACTCGAACACTTTGTTTGCTCTTTAGTGTCCTCTTCAATCCCATGTATTCTTCATACTTTCGAGAGAGCTTTTCCTTCGCTAACTCATCTAAGGCTCTCTGTAGATCCCACCTTAAATCTCTTCTAAGTGTTCCATCCTGTAATTCCACCTTCCTTTCCTATTCATTTACGGCCCATGCAGTGAGACTTTGGAATTCGCTTCCACCTAACATACGGGACTGACAAACTATTTGCTCGTTCAAACGGCGTTTAAGGGAGTTCTATCTGTCCAAATCCTATCGTTAATCGTTAGTTTAAATTAAATATTTGTGTTGCAGGTTAACATATATTATTATTTTTTTATTACCTTTCTAATTATTATGTTTATTATTATTATTATATATATATATATATATATATTTATTCTTCTGTTATACACGCATACAATTATTACAATACAATTTCTCCTCTCGCGGGTCTGCTGGAAGAAATTTCATTTTTGAAATAAGCAGTACCTTTGTACATCTTTTCTTCTGTGTTGTTTCTGTATATGTTAATTTCTGCGTGCATAAATTGTTAAATAAATAAATAATGGACTCGAGATAAAGAAATCTTAATATTAACGATTGTAGTAATCACTGGGGAGTTACTCTTGTTGAATTTTTATTTGTACATTAAAAATTATTAGGTTCTTACATATGAAATTGGCGTTCTGCCGTACTGGCCACTTTGATCTCAAATATTTCCTCTATGTTTAGGAATTCGAATTCGATTCGAATTCTTGAAAGGTGGGTACCTCACGAATTGAGTGAAGCAAATCAACAAACGCGCGTTGACTGCATGCGTTGCATTACTCAACCGGCACAATAATGAAGGGATTTTAAATCGAATCATTACTTGTGATGAAAAGTGGGTCCTGTACGATAATCGGAAGCGCACATCGTAATGGCTGAACTCTGCCGAACCAGCCAAACCATGCCCCAAGCGAAAATTGACTCCAAAAAAGTTGAAAACAAAACAATTGATTGAAAAGTCCAAAACAATTGAGGAAAAAACAAGTGAATTATAATTTTCAAAACACAAATACATGAGTAAATAGCTGTATTAATTTGAATTTGGAATTCCTAACCATAGAGGAGATATTTGAGATCAAAGTGGCCAGTAAGGCAAAACGCCCATTTTATATGTACCTAAGGAACTAATTTATACTTTTAATGTACATATATATTCTATACAGATAGGTATATTTTTAACATAAAACAGAACTACGCTGTCTTCTCATACCAATGTAGCTAAACCTCTTAATGAAATTTCATTTTAATAACTACGTATCAACCTCGAATTTAGAAATCTTTACAGATTTCTTGAAAATTGCTTAATAATATAGCAAGTTTATACATTTTATACCCCAGATAGCAATGGCTGGTCGTGCAAGTTTGAATCAAACTTTCTCGTTCCCATTGACAAACTTGCGTCATTTTTGTTTTTTTCGGCAGTATACAATGTTGCAATGTACATACAATATTGCCCCAACAAACTTTAAAAACCGACTAGTTTGTTGGGGTAATATTGTATGTACATTGCGTTATTAAAAAAACAAACATCATGCGAGTTTAAAACAAAGAACAAATATGATGCAAGCTTGTTGTTGGGAAACTAGAAGGTTTGATTCAAACTTGCCTCAAGTTTGGCAAGTTTGCATGCTATCTGGGACAGAACCTGAACTTTGCGTTTAAAAATTCTAAATAAATAAAAAAAAAGTAAAGGAAGTTACTTGGATCCCGAAAGCAGCGAAGAATTCCATAGTAGAATCCTTATCGGAGCGAGGGATACAAGGACCGCGATGAAATTATTTATTTCGCGAGTTATGTACCTAAGTACTCTACTTTTTACCAATGACTGCGAGAAAACAAATTATTATAGTACTAGCTGTGCCCGCGAACTACGTTTCGCCATCAAAATACTTAACACTGTGTTTAGTTTTTTCCTCTATTTTATTCCATAATGATTCAACTTTATTATGCCTTTCTTGAGCATCGGCCATTTCGAAATTAGGACAATTTTCGTAGGTTCATAATGCTCGTTTTCTAACAGTCCACAAAATTAAATACATTACATATTACTATAAACACTAAGTATTATTATTGTTTTAGAGACATTATTGATCTAAATAAATTCTTCTTCAGTAGAAAGAACTACACAGTTGCAAGAATAATCTTTATCGTATTCATGTTTCGAATTAAAATAAACAATTGTTAATAAATTAGAACTGTATACGAATAAAGTTTAGATTTTATAATGGGTGTTGGTAACACCAACAAAATATATTTTTTGGATATGACAACTTGGCCAATTTTGACTGGTCGTACAGTAAGCTCCTTGTCAAGCTATACTGTTTGACCTTTGAATCGTTCTTATGTCGCTCGTAATACTGGCGGTTTTCGTAGAGTTAATGTATAGCATGAATGGGAGGGTTACTGTACAAATACGTTTTCCGTATTCGATATCCGATCACGGAATACAGACACGGAGTTTCGTGAACGTAGCGCAGACGTTCGTTTCTTCTCATTCGGGATTTCTACCATTCTACCTAAACGTACGTACAGAACGTGTTCCGTTCGTAATAAAAACGAACGTGTGCGGCAGTCAATGAGTATTTTGTATAGATTTGATGCATTCGGATGCCCGCATTCAGAAAACGAATACGATAAAACGTATTTATGCGGTTAGCCTTAAAATGTATTGAGACTTCCGTTTTTGTAACGTGTACTGTGCAATATAGTGTTGCTGGCATAGTTCGGTTAGCAAACTCGCCGTGATGACTAACATCCAACACACAAACTTGGAGTTCTCGTTAGTTAGTTCACGATCGTTGCATTATCACGGTCTCGAAGGACACTAAACACAGGTAACATCTAACATTGAACATCCAATAGGCCCCGAAGCGGTTCTCAAACTTTTTTGGTGACGGAACCCTTTTGGAAAGCGAAATACTTGACGGAACCCTAAAATAAAACAATAGTTTTTAAAAGTGTATTCTTTACTAATAAGCATAATGAAAGTACGACCAGAGAGGGTGTTTTGATTTTTCTAATTTATTGCGGAACCCCTTAGGGGGGTAGTGTGGAGCCCTAGGGTTCCGCGGAACACACTTAGAGCATGGCTGCTCTACCCTTCAGGGCCTACTTTCCTTTAATACCCCTATTGCTGGGTTTGAAAAGCGACTGTTATCCGTCTTTTTTGAGCGGCAGCCATGTTGAATTTACGTCAATGTTGCTACGTTCATAGTGCTCTACTGATCAAGGCCTTTCATATGATACCCATATTGCTGGGCTTAGAAACGAACTTTTATCAGTTTTTTTTGAGCAGCGGCCATATTGAATTTTGTGCTATTTTCCTAGGTTCATAGTGATCTACTCTTCAAGGCCTTTAATTTGATACCTATATTGCTAGGTTTGGAAACGAACTATTATTCTTCTTTTTAGAGCCGCGGCTATGTTGAATTTATGTCAATGTTGCTAGGTTCATAGTGTTCTACTCATCAGGGCCTTTCATTTGATACCCATATTGCTGGGTTTGGAAACGAACTTTTATCCTTTTTTTTTGAGCGGCGGCCATGTTGAATTTAGGTCGATTTTGCCAGGTTCCTAATGCTCTACTATTCAAGGCCTTTCATTTGATACCCATATTGCTAGGTTTGGAAACGAACTTTTATCTATCTTTTTTGAGCGGCGGCCATGTTGAATTTATGTCAATGTTGCTAGGTTCATAGTGCTCTACTTATCAAAGCCTTTTATTTGATACCCATATTGCTGGGTTTGAAAACGAACTTTTATCAATTTTTTGAGCGGCGGCCATGTTTAATTTAGGGCAGTTTTCCTTAGTTCATAATGCTCTACTCTTTTAGGCCTTTCAGTTGATACCCATATTGCTAGGTTTGGAAACGAACTATTATTCTTCTTTTTAGAGCGGCGGCTATGTTGAATTTATGTCAATGTTGCTAGGTTCATAGTGCTCTACTCATAAGGGCCTTTCATTTGATACCCATATTGCTGGGTTTGAAAACGAACTTTTATCCTTTTTTTTGAGCGGCGGCCATTTTGAATTTAGGTCGATTTTCCTAGGTACCTAATGCTCTACTCTTTAAGGCCTTTCATTTGACACCCATATTGCTAGGTTTGGAAACTAACTTTTATCCACCTTTTTTGAGCGGCGGCCATGTTGAATTTATGTCAATGTTGCTAGGTTCATAGTGCTCTACTCATCAATGCCTTTCATTTGATACCCATATTGCTAGGTTTGGAAACTAACTTTTATCCGTTTTATTTGAGCGGCGGCCGTGTTGAATTTAGGGCGATTTTCCTATGTTCATAGTGCTCTACTCATCAAGGCCTTTCATTTGGTTTGGAAACGAACTTTATCGGCAGTCATGTCAAATTAAGTCAACGTGGCTAGGTTCAATGTGTTCTACTCTTTAGGTTCTTCGTTCGATATCCATGTTCCTTGGGTGGATCCAAAAAAAATGTGATCCGTCATTTTAGACATTAGGATCAAGAGTCCCGTTCCGTCCCTCTACGCGTAACCCAGAACATTGCAGTCAGATATTTTTTTTAATTATCAATATTAATCTATTACTTTTAATAGTTTTAAATGGATGAAAGAGTTTGATTCCTTAGTCCTAATGTAAAAACATATAACACCTTTCAAAATGCCTTGAAAAGAGTATCTTCATTTTTCAACATTTCAAATATTTCAAAAATTGTACCGATTTTGTGAAAATTAGTCAAGAATTAAACCAATCTACAAATTTTATAGTCACTCGATAAGTATTATCATAAAAAATGCTTTATACATTGGTTGTATGGCTTGATCTTTTTGCCTTACCACCACGGTACGACATAAGAAAAAGACAATTTGGTTGGCGAAATCCAGTTGGGCAGCTATTAACAGAAAATATTAAATTTTATTTGTACTATGTGAAACACTTCATTCCTGCCCTAATTTTCGAAATCCAATTACTTAAGATCAGGCTGTATGGCGTAGTTCCATTGCCTTTCCTTCGTGGAAGAAAATACCTTCTCTCTGTACCTCCTCTGTACTATGTGACAGACTTGTCAAAATAATTTCACGTGCGCCATGTTGTTTTTCTACCTAAAGCCAATTCGAAAATTTTATATGGTATTTTTTCACTAAAAATAAAAAGTGAATTTAATCAAACGAAATTATGCCTAAATGTTCTTCCGGAAAATTCTAAGCATTGTGGTGTAAGCCATATCAAATTCTGTCCAGTAGTTTCGGAGATCTTTCCGGACAAACAGACAAACAAACAAACAATTTTTTTTAAAACTATTCTATCGTGTTCTGCTAATGATTTTAAGGCGACCTGTGTATTTTTTTTCTTAATATTTCGCAATTACAGATTTTTGTACCCCTACGATTTTATTATATATATAGAGATTACTAAGTGTCACATTTAATTATTTAATTCGTAACAAGAAAACAAAGCATAAAATTTTAGCATTAGATATTAATTGTCAAACTTTTCAAAATTCAGTGTGTTCTTTATATTCTTGTTTGATTTTGAAACGATCGTATTAAAAAGGACGTGGATATTTCACAGAATCTCTGTATTTTGTGGTTAATATGATAACAGATAGAAAAGTACTAAAACTAAAATTGGCGAGATTTTTTAATGTATACTGCCCATGATTGACACTTTCAGCACGTTTTATTTTTTTTTCATAATTCGTGCCTGTTTCAAATTCTAAATATTTTATTTACTCAGTGACTATAAGAGAGTTTTATTCACTGTTATTGATGAATCAAATGTCCATTTTCGAGTGGCAATGATAAAAAATAATTTAGTATACGCAACGCAACGTTTGATAATTCTCGATTCGATATGATGTAAACGTTGTGTACCTATATACGTGCGTTTAATACAGCCTGTAAATCTTTCTCGTAGTGCTCACCGGTAGAGTGATTTCGCTTCAGCGTAGAGTCGTCGCGTACACGCGGGCGTCTCGTCAGCGTACCGCAGTCGCCGGCACTGTCCTCTTCGTCCACTTCGTCACCCTTCTCCACCATCTCCTTGAGCTGCCGGGTCATCCAAGTCAGCGGGATGTTCGGCTTCATCGACGGTTTGCGTTTGATTGTACCTAGAAGCGGATTAATGTTCGTTGTCTATGAATTTTATCCTATTCTAAAGGTCGCTTATATCACTTTGGTGCTTCGTTCGATGATAAGTTCCATTACAGATAGTTTTGCAGTCAATTTTTCAAGTAATCTTAACAAAAGTTAAGTTTATATTTCTTAAAATGTATATAAATAAAAATGTATCATCAAAATGTTTGTACCTACGCGCATCTCTTCAAAACGCACAACATTGGTTAATTCATATTTTGTTGTGTTCGTTATTGTCAGGACAAGGATTGAATAAAAAAAATGTTTGAAGAACTATACAAAAAAGGAAATTATGAATTTGAAAATTTTCATATACGAGTACAATAGGTGACGAAATTGACAGATTAACATTCAAGTTATTCCAAATTTAAGGTATCTCACATTGTTGTATTATCAAAAGGTCATTAGTATACCCGTGCGAGGTCGGGGCGGGCAGCTAGTAAATAAATAGCATTAATGCCTTTAATTTGTCTGACCACGAGTCTATCAATTCAGTTACGGTTTGCTGGGGAAATTTAGCCTGTGTTACTTCAAAAAGTTTTAAGACGCTGTTTAAAGTTAGACACTGTTTAAACACGACGCTGTTGTCTCTCTCACTATCCTTAAGAAACAAGTCAAACAGCATCATGTTAAAACCTTTTGTAGTAACACCGTCAATGTCGACGTGTCGTTTAAAGCGGGCCATGCCCCCTAAAACTGACCATAACGACTGACTGACGCGAGGGCCAATCATCAGCTCTTATATATTCCGGAACGTAGTTTCGAGCCAGACTTGAAAATAGCTCGTGCCTTATGACCAGGTGCAGAGACTTGCTGGAAAGTCCTCGGTACATTTACAACAAGGAAAGCTCTTGGCTTTCGTCTCATCTGATGGGAAGTGACGATAAGGCTGAGCGAGTGGACTAGTTACATAGCAAGAAGGCATAAAAAGCGTTCGATATGGCGGTATACGTGATCCTCGTCTAGAAGCCTTTATCGATAACATTGCCAATATGGTTTTCAAATGTAGAGTTGGTGTTTAAAGTGATGACCTTAGTTTTAAATTAAGTGTGAAAATAAGACCATGCCTTAGAATCAGAGAATGAAAACTAATGTATAAAGTATAAATTAACGTATATTGAACTTACTATAAAGCTGCCTGTTAGTTACAACTTAAAATAAGAGTACGTACATAAGGAAGTACCATGTTTAACTAGGATATAAAATCAGTAAAATGCTAGCTTATATAAGGAAAAAAGATTAAATTTAATTAACAAATTGGATATGTATTCATCAAAATTAAATACTGTTGAATCTAAATATAAGTCTGACACAGATATTTTGGAAAATCAAATTGAAAAATTAAAAAATTCGTTGTGCTTTATGACTAAACAATATGAAATGTCACAAAAACAAATAAAGGAGCAAATGCTGGCCATTGATGATCTGCTGGAGCTGTGTAACTCGAATAATGAAAAATTTAACTCATTAACAAAAAACCACATATGTGATTGTGGACAGTTACTGCCAGGTTCAATGGTCACAAGTGACTCTATCACCATAAAGAATGATTTATGTATTTCCGATGGTTCCTACTCACCGACTAAATCAACTAATTTTAAGCATGACTGTACAAGAAATATTATTATGTATAGTGATGACATTGGCAAAGAAATGGGCCAACTCCTGACAAAAATGGGACATTCAATAACCAATTATTGTATGCCTGGTGCTTCTTATAAGGAGATTTTAAATAGATCATTAGAATGTCAGTACAACCAGCATACTACTTTGGTATTTTTTATTGGAAATAGAGGTAATATGAACAAAACAACCCTTGCGCAATATCTTGATAAATTGAATAACTTATTGAATGTACAAAAAATTATTATGTTCACATTACCTTATTACAGCAGTCTGCCACAGGAGGAAAATAACTTAAGATACAAATTGAATATGACATTAAGTACCCTATGTAACAATAATAAATTTCATTGTATTGACATAAATAAATATGTAAAGACATTGCATTTGACAAAAGATAATAGATATTATCTATCAAATTATTATAAGAGACGAATAGCAAAATCGCTATCATATTATTTTTATATATCAGCCAAGAACTTGGCTACTCAAATTGCTCCTATTGAGCAAAACTGTAGTTATAGAATGACTGTCAGTAATAGTACTGATGTATTAGTTCATAAGTCTTTAAATTAAGCATTAAGACAACAGAGACATCCTCTTGCATATCATTAAATAGTAAAGAAACTGAAAATTCTGTTCTTAGCAATGTATTGGAAAGCCCACTTGGATATACTAAAAATGTAAATTTCATCAATCTGGTGCACCAGAACATACAAGGTATTATGGGCAAAGATCTGGAAGTTGAATTATTCATGAACTGTAGAAAAGTAGTCATTTTTTGTGTAACTGAACATTGGCTTAAAAGCCACCAGTTCATGTTTAATTTCGGCAATCACCAGATTGGTAGTTCGTTCAGCCGAGAAAATGCGATTCGTGGTGGCTCTTTAATAATATTGAATAAAAAGCTTAAATTTAAAGATCGTAAAGACATTGTGAGCCTCTCCGTTGAGCGAGCAATAGAGATAGCCTGCGTGGAGCTGGAGCAGATTGTTATAAGCGTATACAGGCCTCCTTCAGGATTGTATGATCTTTTTGAAAATACAATGGACGAAGTGTTGAAAAAGGTTCATAAGCCAGGAAAACAAATAATAGTATGTGGTGATTTCAACATTAATTTATTAGGAAGTTCTAATTTATGTACAAGAATTAAAAATTTGTTTCAATCATATAACCTTGAAAATTTATTTTTAGAGCCAACAAGGACTACTCAGCTGTCTGCCACATGTATTGATAATATCTATACCAATATTGTGCCTTTAGAAAAAAATATTTTTAATAATTTAGAATCTGACCACTCTGGGCAATTTGTTACTATACCTTTTAAATTTAAGCATTTGGAGAAAAAGAATATCACTGTTGTACCAAAGACTGCTGGTCGATTGGAACGTTTAAATAATAATCTGGGTATTAAATTAAATTATTTAGACTATGAAGAGAACCCAAATATATTGTATGAAAAGTTTTTTAACATATTTTGTTCAGAATTTAAAAATATATTTGTTCCAAAAACCATTTCAGTTAATGGTACTTTAGCTTTTAGTGAATGGGCTACACCAGGTATTCACAAAAGTAGAATAAAACTTTATGACCTTTATTATGAACGGACATTTAACACTAGTGATGAGTTTAAATTGTATGTAAAAGCTTATTCCAAATTATTTAAAAAAGTTTGTAAGCTTGCTAAATCTAATTATTTAAGTTCAAAAATTCAAAATAGTAGTAATAAAATTAAAACAACATGGAATATTATAAATAATGAAACTGGAAGGGTTAAAAATAATAACGGTGATTTTTGCTTAAATATTGAAAATAACAAAATTACAGTAGACACTGAAGTAGCTACAGAATTTGAAAAGTTCTTTACTGACATTCCAGTTTCAATCACAAAATCGTTGGATTCATCCCATACCGTTGCTGAATCTATTTTAAAAGATCATGTAAAAACTTGTAGTGATACATTTAAATTTGATCATATTAGTGCAAACGACTTAATAAAGTCATTTAAAACTCTGAATGAAAAGAAAACCGTGGATCTGTGGGGCAACTCTGTTGATATCTCCAAATCTGTAATTAAGACAATAGCTCCAATACTGGCTAGTATTTTTAATGATTGCATTGACTGTGGTGTATTTCCTGATTTAATGAAACTGAGTAAAATTATTCCATTACATAAATCTGGTAGCACATCAGACCCCAGTAATTTTAGACCTATTTCTGTGCTACCTACTTTTAGTAAAATTTTTGAAAAAATAATGTTGGAGCAAATGCAAAGCTATTTTAACAGGAATAATCTTCTACACTGTAAACAATTTGGTTTCAGGAAGGGTCGCTCAACAACCGATGCTGGTGTTGAGTTAGTACAACATATATATGAGGCCTGGGAGGACTCACATGATGCGCTGGGCGTTTTTTGTGACTTGTCCAAGGCGTTTGATTGCGTCCATCATGAAACTTTGATCAGGAAATTGCACTACTATGGATTTCACGATACTGTTCTGGATCTACTCATCTCCTATCTGACTGAGAGGATTCAGAAAGTAGATGTCAATGGGAAGAGATCTCAGGGCTCCTCGGTTAAAATGGGAGTTCCGCAGGGTTCGATTCTTGGTCCTTTTCTATTTTTAATATATATTAACGACTTGCCTAATTATGTTCAAGACAGGCATGAGATAGTATTATTTGCAGACGATACTTCACTTTTATTTAAAATTAAAAGAGGATTGCAAATTAATGACGATGTAAATAATTCTATCTCAAGAATAGTTCACTGGTTTAATATGAATAATTTGTCCCTCAATGAAGGGAAAACTAAATGTATAAAATTTTTCTTACCTAATGTTAGAGAGGTTCAGACCACTGTAAACATAAAGGATAAAAATGTGGGCCTTGTGGACACCGTTGTATTTCTTGGTATTACTTTAGAATCTAAGCTTCAGTGGGGCCCACATATTGATAAATTGTCGAAGAGACTTAGTTCTGCAGCCTACGCTGTATGGAAAATACGTCAGCTGACCGATGTTGATACAGCAAGACTTGTATACTTTGCTTATTTTCATAGTGTAATGTCGTATGGCTTGTTGCTGTGGGGAAATGCTGCCGACATTCAGACTATTTTTGTGCTGCAGAAGAGGGCTATTCGAGCAATTTATAATCTTAAAATGAGAGACTCTTTGAGAGAAAAATTTAAAGAAATTGGTATTATGACTGTTGCGTCGCAATATATTTACGAGAATATATTATATGTCCATAAAAATATACATTTGTTTTGTAAAAACAGTGATATTCATTCAGTAAATACTAGACAAAAGAATATGTTAGCATTACCTAATACTAGACTTAAAAAAATTAATAACTCTTTTAGATGCTTTTGTGTACGTTTCTACAACAAACTCCCAACCAATATTAAAGAACTTAGCTTAAATAAATTTAAGACTGCAGTCAGGAAAGTACTTATGAAAAAAGCATATTATAAAGTGTCTGACTATCTGACAGATAAAACTGCTTGGGATTGACAAAAAATGTATCAATTTGACGTTCATTAAGTACACTTTGTGATTGTTGGATGTATGTATTTGAGTAACTGTTCCAATCACTCCGACAGGCATTTCTATATATATTTTAATAAAACCAAAGTTATGTTTGTGAAATAATATATTATTGTAATGTTGGCAATTTAAAAGAGGAAACAAAAAAAATAGACCTTCCGAGTTTCTTGCCTGTTCTTCTCGAGAAGGCTCTCCCAATTTCCGAACAGGTGTAGAGTCAACTTTTTTTTTTTTCATTTTACTTGTATTTGCATATATCTTAATTATGGTTGAGAATTGAGATGTATGTACATACAAGGTTTAAATAATACATAGCTTATCTTGACTTGTTGCATTTTTTAAATTAATTTATTGATTAAATAGAGTTTTGTAATTTGTTGACGTCAATAAGTGCCTGTAAAGGTCTATGTTGAATAAAGATTTTTGAGTTTGAGTTGAGTTTGAGTTTGAGTACCATGTTTAACGAGGTAATAAAAATTAAATTAAGGAATCATTTTCATCAAGATACAATTAACTCACCCATAGGAAACTCGCAGTCGAAAGCGCTCTCTGAAGCTGTGCCGCCATCAGACAGACAGCCACTGGAACTCGACGAAGACGCACGGGAGTGTCTGGGGTAAATAAGTTGTTATATAGAACTAATCAGCACCCAATGCAGCGTTATCGTTAAGGTTTATAAATTGTCTTGCCTAACGTAGTAATAATTTTTGAATAAATACGAGAGATGAAAACCATTACTTTCTTAACCAACCATTGTACATTTATATTACATCAATTAAAAATGTTAAAAGACAATAGTTTTGAACATTTTGCCTATGTAATGTATCCAATTATCAAAATCAAATAGATTTTATGAGACCAATTTTAAAAGAAATATTTTTCATACACAAATAATACCTAGGAAATAAAGTAAGGCAAGCTCAATTAGCTGTCACACAAATACGACATTCGCATGGTTTTTATTTAGAGGGAAATGAACAAAAGAATAGGGTTGTCGCAAAGCATTGCATTTCCGCAAACATCGCTGCTTAAAGTGCTTAAAATGTTCATAAGAATAATATGCTCAGTAAACAAGGCTCTTTAAGCAACTAAAAATGTAATAGATAGGTACCTACTTAGGTAATTAAATCTACTATTAATCATAATATTTAAACGAGCTTTTTCTTACTTTGACGATATACTTATACGAGTATAATGTAACTTCGATCGCTTTCAAACACATGTTTAATTTTATTTTAACAGACATAAAACCATAAAAAGGGTATGTATACCTAATTTTCAGAAAGGCACAGTTAACAGTTTAAATATGAGGTTTGATAGTTTTGAACTTGTTTAGTTAGATGTTAGATTAATCGTATCTATAGATTACTTTACTATTACGCCTACATTATTATGACTAATAAGCAGTAACAGACTTCGAAAGAGCATCAACCATTTTTGCCCTACATATTGTCTTAATGCATGCATGAAGCAAATCTATGGGTGTATAAAAAAAGGTATATAAAAACATGGAAATAATAACTAGAATTTAAACAGCGATCTTGATATATACATACATAGTTATAATAACAATTGAATTTACCTTCCACTGCTTATGTCAGAATTCGCGACACTGACGTTACTGGACGCAGATTGCGCTGGGCTGCTGATACCAGCCGGGATGTTCCCGTTTGTCTTCGTTGGGATGGAGGTAATCTGTGTCACGCAAAAGAACTTTAAGTTATATGCGGCAATATATTATTATGGTGCTCTTAATAATGAGTGACGATGCAAGTACGAATTGTTGTTGAGTCAAACTTTCGAACAGTAGCCAATTAACATAGGCTTAATCGACCAGTGAGTGATGTTTTAATGCACAGATGTAGGCTTAACACCGCCTCGTTCGCTATTCCTACACTTGCATAATCCATGGAAGGTACGATACTGTCAGTATCACCACAGCTCATAAACGTCCCCACCGAGAGTGTTTAAGCCTTAGTCAACTACGCTGGCCCAGTGCGGGTTGGTCGACTTCACATACACCTTTGAATTTCTTCGCAGATGTATCCAGGTTATCTCACGATGTTTTCCTTCACCGTAGGAGTGTCGGAAAATATACCTACATATGAAATTCGAAAAACGACAAACACATTGGTACATGGCAGGATCGAACCTGCCTACCGATTAGAAGGCCAGTACCGAGTCCACAGCGCCACCGACGCTTGCATGGAACTCTCGATAAACAAAATTTGACAGCTAAGATCGACATACTCGAGAAAAATCGATTAATTTGACATATTATATTCCTAATGAGTGACAAGGACAGCTTTTGTCGATCGATATTATGTCGATTGACAAGTCCATGCTCGCAGGGAGGGCGCATGACCTACTGCGAAGCACGGAGGAACTCGAGGAGTGTTTGTTCCGACGTAAATACCAGAATGCTGACATAATACAATTTTGCCTTTAAACGGTTAAAGAATTTATTAAACGGAGATGTACTTTCAAGTAACAGTTCATCTGAATTACTTGAAAGAATACAACTACGGTAAGTATAATAAAAATGTGCGCATAATATAATACAACTACGGTAAGTATAATAAAATGTGCGCATAATATAATACAACTACGGTAAGTGTAATAATATTAGGAAAACCATCCTTTAAATCCAAGCGTACAAGAAACCTTCAATGATTAGCTCAGCAGCATGTGATGATGACTACCAGGTGCAAATACTTGAGTAGCTTTAGAAAGAAACATAAAACATGTTGTACGTGCCTATAAAATTTGAGAATTTCTCAAGATTTATATTTACATCTCGGGAGTATTACGCTTTCAATAGATTTCGGTGAACATGCGTTAAAAAAAGTTACAGTTGTACAAGTACCTTCTTTTTTGAAGTTAGTTAAAAAGACGATTTTCCTCCATATTTTTTGTTTTTTGCCCCCCCAAATGGGAGAATCTGTGTGAAATGAAGTTTTGTAACAAATGTATGTTGGTATGTTGTCAGTATGTTATTTCAAAGGAAAATCTACTGTGTTGATTTCTAACATGAAAGTGAATTTTAACCTTAGGGTCATAAACCACTTTTTTGATCGACTGTACCTAAGTACCAAAAACTTATTCTTGACAGACTATGTTTTCATTTATTCCTGTCGCATTTTAATGTAGTAAATACTCACTGAGCACGACCGGGCATGGGCGAGATGATCTAGGTCTTCTTGAGTCAGTTCTTCCACTAATGACCGGTAATTTTCTAGCAATTGCCGCCCATGCTGTGACAAATTATTTTCATTGTTGAAAACTGAATTTTTGCAATCATCTCTAATAGTTACGCTTAAGCTACTGGCTGTAGAATTCAGGTATTTTTTTGATTATCTACAACTCTTATGTTTCGAGAGTTGGTGAGCGTGCCTACGTACCTACTCCAGCGTCTAAACAAAAGAAACTATGAAATAAGTCTATGAACTCCCAACATTTATGCATTTCCAATTTTGTTCCAACTATAATATTATTTATTTAATTGTTCATGTGCAAAATGTGTTCAAACTGTTTTAGGTACCTATACCCTGCCAGTCGAGTTTAGTGTGGTTGGGAGATTATAATTCCTGTAAATTGGTATCATTATTTTTAATAACATCTAATTTGACTATGAGGCCATGTTTCAAATATGCAGGAATAAGTTAAATCTTGAATATCACCTATACATTAAATTTTAATATGATAAAATATAAAGGAACAAAAAAGAGATCGTAAAATAAAGAAGTACCAGTTCATTTAAAGTAAAAGTAATATTGTATTTTAATTGATAATTGCAATCAATTTGTATGAAGGTGATTAAATTATGAACGAGAAAGAACTACAACTACATTTCAGCCGCTGCGTGAATGCGTTTTTGACTTAACAGGTCCTGTCAGATTCTTATGGAATAATGTATTATGTACATGGAATAAGGGACAATGTTTTTATCCAAAACGCAGCTCTCGAAATGAACTCTTATTATATTAGGGAAAAGGAACTGACAGGCCCTGGCATTCCCTCGGCGGCTGAACTTTATGTGTAGGTATAACTTGAAGAATAGAAGCAATATTTACCTTAGCAATTCGAATGGCGGTGACCCATCTTTCTAAGGTGCGCTGGTCGTCAGCGCAAAGGAACTTTATAAATTTAACACTCTTTGGTTGCTGCAGCCTCGGATGCTTGATTGCGAAGCAGAAGTCCGTTGGCGACTTGTACTTCTTCTTCCAGTTCAACCCTATGTACACTTCGTTACTATCAAAAGTCGCCAAGCAGACCAGCTCCTTCAGCGTCTTAACTTTATCCTTCGGAGAGTAGTACAGCCCTATTCAGAAAATAAATCAAACGCAATGTAGATCGTTAGGTAATTACAAATGCACAATATATTTCGCTGACGCTATAAGTAAGCAAATTTCGCATATAGCAACGAAATGGTGTGGCCACACGTCGCGTAACATTTTTATTTACTAACCAGAAGGCCGAAGGACGAAATGGAACTTCTTCCAACCCCTTTTGGCGTCGCTCTTAAGATAGAGGGGGCCTTCCATCGGCGGGACCGGGTGTCCGGACACTGAGGGGGTCGTACTCGTTGTTCCGCTACTTTGACCGAAGAACTCTTCTATAATGACTTGTCTGGAATGTTCGTCATGCTCACTATGCCACCCTGGAACAAAAGTAATAAGCTTACACCGATGTAATGACAATGTAATTTTTTCTCGCACTTGTCGATCATAAATCAATTGAACATACTGTATACTGCAGTTTGCCATCTTTATCACAAATATAAAGTTCACTCGAAATTATATGTTTTATTAAAGAGGTTTATACAATTTTATGAAATTCAATATACGTTAATTAAACAAGAGACAATCGTACAAGTATCAAGGTGTAATTAAAATAACCGAAATATGAACATGGTACATACCTCTATCATCATCTGTAAGAAGAAACTTCTCAGGGGTTTGGAACAAGGATATTTTGTCGGGCCTCTCGGCAAATAGTATTTTGTTCTTAGACTCCCTAGTCCATAGCATAAGGTTGTCGACGAGCATCTCGTGATCCTCGTACACGCGTTCTGGAAATATTTCGAATCGGTGAAATAATTTCTTGAGATTTTTCCACTAAAACATAATGAGCAGTAATGTCCCCGTGACTAGGTGAATAAATGAGTGAATGCAAATTTTGTTTCATTTCAAAGTACACTTGTCTCGCTCTGAAATTTCTGACTCTAGAAAATTGGAGTAAAATTACTTTTCCTGTAGAAAATGCAATATAAATTAATTAGGTAAACTGATACTTCTAGATGTGATAAACAACTGACGTGATTGTAGTCGGGTGACCGCGGGAAACGGTTAGTTTGTTAACAAAATATGTTAATAATAGCAATGACTTGATGACATTATATCCTAGGTATTGTGACTTTGCTTTCACTAATCGAGATCATGACACTGGTCCCGATTTTGTGGTTTTATATGCATAATACCAACATGAAACAGACTTTATACAATACTTTATATTTAACTAGGAATATCAAAATGTATTTTTATACAACTATTTAGTCTTTTCCTTAAATACCTACTTACATAAACGACGTACTTGACCCTATATGGCAATTCAAACAAGGAAAACCGATCTTTTAGAAGAAATAATCGAGACAATAAACGGAGGATAGAGAGGCCGCTCGCCCATCAGATAGCTAAATAAGATAATTTTACCTGGACCAGATCTTAGAATAATCTAACTCAATTGAATGGATAGTTCTTGATTTGTTTATTCCATATTATAACAAGCGTTTCGCGCTCGTTCTAAATGCGTCTATTGGCCTTTTTATTTAATCTACTGTTTAGTTAATCTCCGTTCGCGGTAGGAAATTGCGAAAAATTGGCAATCATTGACCTAATTCTAAATTTAGAAATTAACTTTATCCCACAAACTTGCATTTCCCGTTAGTTAGTTAGTTTAGTTTAATGCATTTCCCGTTTTACCCCCTTTAATAGGGATGGTGCTTGATTTTGGTGTTCAGAAGCTACATTATCATCGCCCCATATCTACAACTTCTCGAACATATAAGAATGATGATTTAAGAAATTGCCAAAAATCCTTTCTTAACTAACATCTCCTTCTCATTATCTATCCGCTTGCATAAATTCATCTTTATAGGTTACTGACCTGCTTTACTTTACTTATATACTTACTTATACTCGTAAAAAGCTTGCTCATCAAAAATCATATCGTCGCAATGCGGAATCATATTCTAAGGCTGAGCTTTAAGACGACCTCTCGTCGCTAAGACACAAGCAAATTGTGTCAGAATAATAGGTTAAAAATTAAATTATGGTTGTTTATAGTACAGTTGAAGAGGGATTGATTATGAACGTCTTTTTTACCGACTTCAAAAAAGGAGGAGGTTCTATGGCCGACTGTATCATTTTTTTATCTATGTTCACCGGTGACTCCTTTTGTAATCGAAAGAGTATACTCCTGAAGTGATCCCATTGTTACAAGTTATGATCTGGTGATGGGACCCCAGAAAAATCGAGGGAAAACCTTAAATTTCATAGCGTACTTCCAACGTGTTTCATGTTTTTCTGAAGATATTCAGATAATTTATCTGGTATCATATCATGTTACTGAGCTGATGATGGAAGGTTTCTGGTAGCTTAGCAGTTGGGGGATAGTCATTTTAATAAAATGGGAAGTTATTGACGCGTAGTTCTATTCCTTCAAGTGATTCAGGTGAGCAGGTACTTAGTCGAAAGTACAGGTTGGCCAAAATAACGTTGACAAGTAATTTTTGAAATAATTTTGTTAACTTTAAACTTAAGTTAAATTAAATTATATATTATAAAAACACAACTTATTTCTTACAAGAATCCCTATCTTTCTTTAAAATAATCTCCTTTTGCACGAATACAGATAGTCAAACGTTTGGTAAAATAAATAAAACTTGGAATAACTGCCGTAGCTCCAGGACGAGTGCAAGACCAGATCCTCCCATTTTGGTGATTATTGGCTTGTTTTATCTAAAACAAAATTTCATTGAATAATACGATATTTTTTCCAATTCAAACCAACGGAGCGTTGTTTGAGCAAACGACATCTGACAGGCAATTGGGCTCTTCTGAGTTTGTAAGGTATCAATTGAAGATCATATTTCTCTACACACTGCATGGTAGACCGACTTATCCCCAAGTTTCGCGACATTTTTCTCACCATGGTTGTGGGTTTCGGGCTAATCTTTGTTTAATAATGGGTTTATTCTTACAAGTTCGAATAGTCCGTCTACGTCCTCTCCTAGGAAAGTCATCGATATTGCCGAGCTCAATACAGCATTTAATTGTCGAAGAAACTAGCTGACAACTAACACCAAGAATGTTTCCTATCTCAAACTGCCGTTTTCCACGCTCATACAATAAATTTATCGCTCCATGCTGCTCTAATATGGCGTGATAAATATATTTTAACAATTTTTAGCTAACAAATACTATTAAAATGGCGCCACTAAATGTGAAAACAAGAAACATAAACAAAAGAGAACGCAATGCATTCCATTTTTGAGATAATATTTTTTTAAATTTTGTCAACGTTATTTTGGGCCACGGTGTATAACAATTAGGTTGTTAGGAGTTCGGGAATAATTCTTTGAATACTGTTAAGAGCGAAAAATGTTTTAGATATTCAGGTGTTTGCATTGGGCCAAATTCTAATAAGCATGCATTAAGTTAATAAACATATATTGAATATTTTATAAAAAAAAAACCAACACCATAAACATCGAAAGATGAAAAATAAAAAAAATAAACATACTTTCAACATCATATTTCTATATAGAAGCATATGCCAAGGAATGATCACCTGAAGAGTCTTAAAAAAGAATAAGTAATGTAGTTACGAGTATGTTACCATTTGGCACCAACTTCAACATAGAAATGTGCTGTTATAAGTATGAATCTTATATTAGTTTTGACTTTTAGGTATTTTTGAAGTCGGTTAATTGTTTTGTAAAATATTTTTGTTAAGATAATATCGATGTATCGATACCGTCCTATACTTGAACACTACGCGAAATAGGTAAGTAGGATCTATCTGAATAGATGACTCAGTGTTGTAGTTATGAATGAATCACAAAGCAATGATTTCAATACGTATTACGACAGAATGATTTAATATTTATAAGTATTTGTTATTTATAAATAAATGTAATTTTGTTCATTGTCCCTGTCCATTGAAGTAAATCTCTAAGTTTCACAATTTTAAGTGCGTTTGGTTTTTGTCTTTTTAATTAGTTTAATATTGTTAAATAGTTTGTTTATTTTCCTTTTTCGTCAGAATCATTCGCAGGTACTAAAAAATCATACAATAATGGTGATAATATTTTAATACCCACATCATATTTTATTAAGTAGCACTAAGCCAAACAAATTGGTCAAGAGACCTAATTAAGATTTTTGTAAATACCTAAATATAGGTATTTACAATAATCTGAATATCATTTAAATAAAAATGGATCTTCGAAATGTCTGTACGCCCATAACTTCGAACGACTGCACCAAATTGGATGATTCTTGGTTTTATGTATTCGTTATTATTGGGACAAGGTTTGTGTAATATAAAAATTACAATAATTTAAACAAACATTTCAGTAATTTAGTTATAAAACATTGCGATACAAAGTACGCCGGGTCAGCTAGTAATAAATAAAAAAGATGTTGTGGTAGTACCTCGGTACTAGTAACACAAACCTTAAGCAAACACCTAAATAACATGAAACTAACGGTCTAACTTAATAACATCTAAAGAATTGCTCATAACTCCTAATTGTTAAGGAGTAATAGGTAGGTACTTCCTTTTACCAGCTCACCGAAGCAACTTAAATGAATAGGTACAGCTAAAATTCAATACGTATCTATTATATTAAAAGCACTAAACCCTAACTCCTAGAAGTAAAAGATGCTTTTATCACTACCTTACCGTGATGCATCTTTGAGATGCTGACTTCAGATGCAATACCTCACGAGTATATTATTTTGAATACATAAGATATATTATTATAAATATATTTCTTCTTTGGAAATTAAAAAATAGATACAGCCGAAAATAGAACTTCCACCTTTTTGGAGTGGGTTAAATGCGGAAGATTACTGATTTATAAATCGAAATTCAATTTCAAGTCTCGACGAAAGCTACAATACTCAAACTCAAAAATCTTTTTACGGGCACTTATTGACGTCAAACAAACCATAAAAATCTTTAAACAAGAATCTAATTAACTAATTATTTAATCCTTGTATGTACACACACCCCAACCATTATTGAGATGTATGCAAATACAAGTAAAAGTAAATTGAAAAAAAAAAGTTGACTGTACACCTGTTCGGAAGTTGGGAGAGCCTTCTCGAGAAGAACAGGCAAGAAACTCGGAAGGACTTGTATTTTTTTGTCTCCTCTTTTAAATTGTCAACATTACAAATATTATATTTCACAAACATTTTCACATAATTAAAAAAAAATAATGATATAGAAATGCCGGTCGGATTGATTGGAACAGTTACTCAAATGAATGACATCTATCCCATTATCACAAAGTGTTAATACCCTTTGGTCGTCAATTATCACATTTTTTGTCAATCCCAAGCAGTTTTGTCTGTCATATAATCAGACACTTTATAATATGCTTTTTTCATAAGTGCGCCCTTGATTGTGACTTTAAATTTGTTCAAGCTAAGTGCTTTAATATTATTTGGGATTTTATTGTAGAAACGTACACAAAGGCCTTTAAAGGAATTATTAATTTTTTGAGCCTAGTATTTGGTAACGCTAACATATTCTTTTGCCTAGTATTCACAATACAATTAGTATATTGCTTAACTGATATAGAATTATCCACAGAGAAGGTTATAAGGCAATATGTCTCGACATTTTTGTTTAACATCGTTCATATTTGTCATAAATTTTGCGATAAAAATTATATATTGTTATTTTTCGAGCAGTGTGATGGTTAAATGAATATAGACTGATATATAGTATAGTATAGACGATATATAGTATAGACGAATTTAATTACCCATGTGCAGATCTGGTAGGTTTTCGACGATGGCCCACTTCGGTTCCATGGTGACGTGGTTCTTGTCCGCCAAGAGTCTGGCCACGTAGCCGCACGTCATTTTTTCATCGACTAACAGACTCTTCGACGAGCCATCCATGGAGAAGGCTTTGATGAACAGCTTCTTTATGTTGGCCTCTCTCATCCGTTCCAATGCCAATTTGATCTTATCAGCTTTTAATTGGAAACTAGTATCCTAGGACGAAACAGAAATTAATGTCTAGTGATAACTGCTAAAAAAATATAGCCGTATACAATTCGTACACTTAGGTTTAGCAAGCAAGGTAAATTGGTTACTAACCTTTTGGTTTTGGGGAATGTTCAATTTCAAAGCTTTGCATTTGGAACTAACGCTGCTGGATGCCGAAGATTCGCTCGACAGCATCGAAACCTGTAACAGAGAACAGATTTCTTCATAAACACTTGTTGTTTATTTTGCTACTACTACTATATTTTACAGATCATAGTAAAACCAAGCGCTTTTATCGCAACTGTTTGTTTTTTAAATTTGATTGTTTGTTTTTTTTGTACAGATAAGACACTTTTATTAGTATTACACACACACACACACACACATACACACTGATACACGCTCTTTTCATAGTTGTAAATAATATTATTAGTGCTGTCAAATTTTAATAAAGAGAAAAAGATTATTGACTTAATATTGGTCCGCCAAAAACAAACTAAAATGTATGTTAATTATAATAATTATATTGTTTTGTACTGTATAATGTCTGTCTGCGAGAGGGCCAGAACTCTGTAACACAGGGATTCCTAGTACAGGTTTTGCTCTCTCACGATGGCTAGCAATTTTTTAATGTGATAAGTTTTATACATTGTAAACTACCATTAGCAATTGTGAAGGAAATAAATGAGATTTTTTATTTCTTTTTATTATTTTTTTTTAGGAATGTCTCAAACATAGTTTATGATTCAAATAAATTATTGTGAATGCACTTTTAAGTACCTACATTACTTACAGTATCACTGAAAGCGGAGTCGTTATCAGGAGAGTCTGTGCGAGTGATACTCGAAGCGGCATCGCTACACTCTTTGATACACTCGACCCTTTGAGAGCATCCTTCTCCACTCTCCACTCTCTCTTTAGATGCTGCAGCGTGTCCTGTTAAGCGGAAACGGAATTATAGAAAGTTTTTAGCAATCCTTATTTTACCCCAAGGCTTAAAAAGGGTTAATTTTTTTATTTCATAAGTTTACCTAATCTCGAATGTGACTGAAGCAGAAAATTGGAGATTCGAAATCAAACAGCATAAAAATCAATAGGTCAACTGCTACCTAGTACAATAGTACTCAGCGTTCATAAGTACGTCCTCAAAAATATGCGATGAAACTAAATTCTTTAGTATTTTTCATACTAAATATGCATTTATTTAAAAGCTATGAAACTGGAAAATCTGAGTTATTAAACATTCATACATATAAATAAACATTATTATCGGTTCTATTTTGATAATGAATACTAACCTAATGTATTATCAATCACCACTTATCATTAGTTGTGCACTGTTGACCTTTAGTATTATATCAAGAAAATATGTAGTTTTTTAGGATTCCAAAGTCAACAAGGAATCCTTACATAATAGTATCTAAGGCGTCACCTCCACGGGCGAATGAATTGCGGCCGTGCTGTGCTAGTGATTGGCTCCGATCTCGAAATCGCACATCGGGACACATCGCTTTAAACCGGTGTACAGAAGCCCTAATCTATCGAGAAATATTGTCGGCCTCCAAATCTCGTATTATTAATTTCTGCTCATTAAAAGTTTCTCATAGTGGGATATTTTTATATACGAGAAATACAATATTATTTTGCAAATTTTATGAGATAATGAAGTTCACTAAGAATCATTCTTAATTATTTATAAATCTAACTTAAATAACTTAAATATAATTATGATCCATCGTCACTATTATTTTCTGGTGTAAAAGTCAAAAAATATCAGAGCGGTTGTTTTAGGCATACAGCGTTATGTCTTCGTAATAATATGAATGAAATATAAGTACATTCACGGAAGAGAAATAAATGTTCGATGTCAGTAGTTCGGCGCTGGAATAACTGACACTAGAGTGTGGCGTACAAATGAATAACACAAAGCGTAACAATAACTTGCCTTGATATCAACCCGTCGATATAATATATCTTTATATAAATATAAATATTTTATAACTAAAATCACTAGCTTAGGTGGTAGTTTGTACAAAAGAATACACCACTTATTCCGTTTAATGACAATATTAATTTCCGTAATCTATTGATGTAGGAATAGGAAATATATTTTACAGCTATTACGAATAGATAATAATAATAAATTTAATCTATCGTTATCTCAAAAGTCCACAACGTTTCACAAACTGAAAGAGAATAACTTTTAAATAGGTAATGTATTATTAACTTTTATTATGTTGTCGGTATCTTTAATGCGTTTGTACTGGCATTTTTTATTTTTGGTGTAAATAAATATCAACAAGGTATATATTTGATAGAGTTTATGAACAGCTCGTAACCTGGAATATGGTGTATAGGTGCATGAAAAATGAATGAGATGTCAAATATATAACTGTGTTTAAAAATTGAAGTAAGAAATATTCGCTAACACGTGAGTGAAGCACTGCGATTTACGAAACCTAAAATGCTGCGTTTATTATTTTTCATTCTTCTTGTTTTTTACATTGGATAGGAAGGGTGCAGTTTGAAAAAGTTAGGTTTTGTTAGGATGATTGGTGAAAAAGTGCAGGTACTCCATATTCTGCATAAACGAAATTATATTCAGTATAATGATCTCTAGTCCTGTCTTTATTCATTCACTTCTGGGTATTGGGTCTCAGTACGAGGCTCGAACGTATCTGTGTGAACTTAACTTACAGAATGTTTTGAATATTCAATAATATTTTCTTAAAAATAAAGCTTACCAGCGGACACTCGGGATATTTCTTCATCATATTCAGAGTCTAGCGCACACAACTCTCCTAATATGGCGTCTAGGTCAGCATCTTGTGTCTCCTCCAAGTTGGCCATGGAGAACCTGTACGTATCGATGCGGGGAGCCACGATCTCCAGCGGCCGTAGAGCGAGAGATGCTTCAGAAGAAGTGTTGAGACCCTGGAACATTGGAAACGAAGTTCAGTGCATCAATGAAAAGAGCAACCTCTTTTTTGAATAAGGAAGAATAGCATAAATACGGGAATCGAAATAAAATTATGTCACTACGCTCTGTTGAGGAAATCTCATTTTAATGATTATTTTTAATAAGGTTCGTATTTTAATGCGAATATGAATTTGTATTGTTGTGTATTGTGAGTAAATAAATTTATTTGTACTGAAGAGCGCCACACTCGTATTTAGTTATCCATTCGGTAATTTTATATCGATGACCCATTTCTTCCGTTTCAATCCACAGAGATTTCAAATGAACCATGCCCTTGTGAAAGGGACCGATCTCGAAATATAACCCTCTACAAAGCGACATCTCCAACTTCCTCTCTAGAAAGATTTCCGCTTAGTGTTCGGGCATTGTGGGTTGAATTTGAATATTAAAATACAACTAAATGAATATGTTCCCAAAAAAACATTCATCACAGTACTTTTCAGTTAATCCACAATCGTTAATCTGACATCTGTAAGTTATTGTCGTTATAATGATTCAGTTATTTAAACATAAACATTTTATTTACTTTTGAAAGGGTTTAATTTATATAGGTAGTAGAATGAATTACAGTTAATGTCGTGTAAATGGATCGTAATAGGACGTTTCTTTTCTTATTCTTATTAACATCTTAAAATTTTTCAAATTAAATCTAAAGTTTCAGTTTATTTATTACCTTTAGGATTGTCGATTACTTGACATTCAAACATATAAATATTACCTAAACACGTGTTGTATAAAAGTCGTCATTTAATTGTCTCTAGCTATAATATTTATATTTTACCTACATATTACATACATCTTTGCTATTTAATAGTATCCATAGTCTGCTATTTAATATTATGAATAGTATCTATCTTTTGTGTTATATTCCTTTCATGTAGGTGGTCGGAAAAAACCCGATAAATAATTCTCCAAATATTTCTTGACGGTTTTTTATCCCTAGTCATTTTTAATACTCGGAACAATGAAATTGAATAACACTCGAGATGTACGTAGCGACTCAAAACATATTAGGGGTGACATCTTAAATAGGTATTTTCCGTTTAATAGAAATGTTAAAGAACTAAGTTGGCAAATAAGCAGGCTGCCCCACCTCATGGCAAGTGGCTACATTCGCCTATACAGGGTTGCAACCTCGCAGGATTAGATAGCTAACATCAAAAATAACAACGTTTGTTCTAGGACTTTTAATAATTCCTTAGATTTTACTTTCATAAAAAAATAAATATTAATTTAATATACCTTTACAATGTTCGCGAACTCTACGCGCACAGTGCGCGAGCGTAGCGTCGTCTTCCGTCGTCGTTTATATATGAAACATAGACTTATCAATGTCACACAGTGCAATAAAAACTTTAAAATTGTTTTTTGTCTATTTATTGAGTTACCTTAAAACTCGTAAAACAAACGTTGTCGTTAATTATGTTGGCTATCTAATTATGCAAGGTTGCAGGTGTTTTAAAATTAACCCTGTAGTACATGTGGTTTCTGCAAGACTTGCAAATCTACAGTACCTTGAAACTTTATGACATATGTCACTATACTCAGTAATTTTACGGCCTGTCATGCCTTTCAAACTGAAACAGCGATAATCACTACTGCATGGCGCCAGAAATAGGTATGATAGAGGTACCCATGCAGACGACGCTGGTACAGAGTCTATCTTTGGTACGGAGCCTCCCTTTGGTCGTAAATATACGTAAGCTCACAATGTAGGGTAGGGTAAGAGTAAGACAATTAATAAATTGTCCATGGTACATTAATATTTGTTAATAACGTTTCAATATTATTCGCGATTTGATACTACTCAGTTAACGACTGTAATCAAACACTATTTTAACTATTAATAAAAGAAGTATTAACTAAATGTTGTTATACTTGGCCTACATTAAAATACAACTGTGAAAGATTCCAGCTGAAAATTTTTCTACAATTTCGGATAATCCGATGCCTATTTACCAACTCCCATCTTATGTTACAAATGACGAATTATTATCATCCTCTCTTAATAGTCTAAAGTCTTGCTTTAAACCTGACGCTGTCTCTATCTATTCTGAGAATATGATGATTTGCAATTATGATATTTTATATTTAGAGATGGAGTACTCTCATTAACACACAAGTAAAAGAGCATCAAGTTTAAACCAAAGATTAAGATAAGACCACGTTTTGCAATAAGACCGTTTAAATCTACAACCATTTTTTTTTCCTCGGGGGGAAATGCGTAACCGCACCGTACCCGCCGTTGGCTAGACAGCGAGCGTGTGTGGGGCTCTCCCGGCAGAGTGCCAGGCCTACCCACTAAAACCCCCCAGTGTTTTCCCTGCCCTTATGGGCGCGCTAGGTAAGGTCCACACTGCGACTCCACTACCCACGCGCCCGGGCAAGCCCGACCCACTGGTCGGGCTATCGCCAAGGGGGGATTGCCCGAGAACACCAGGGCAATCCCCAGACGGAGGGCCTTACGGCCTGCACGGGACCAACCGTGCACGCAGGCCTCCACGGCAGGGTCATTACACGGGCATCGCTTGTGCGAATGCCCGCCTTCGCCTGCCTTAAATCTACAACCAATGGTCTAAATACAAAATCTCATTTCAAATATGACGGAGTTCTCCTTCTTCGTAGTTCAAACTTCCACTCCAAATTTTACCACTTTAGAGGAGAGATTCCAAAAATCTTTTCTTATCTGATGTTTCCTGCTCACAATCATCTTCATCTTTATAGGTGAAGTAGTTTGCAAAATCTCGTATTGGACAAAATGATTTGAACTTTGATTTGATTGAGACTTTCCATAGAATACTTATAAAATTTTCTGGCGTAATCCAAGGGTAACAACAACCCAATTTGTCATTAGCATTGCCTAAATACTACGTTAATTAATGTTTATTGTTTGTTAGTTTTAATCCACATTATTCCTACATTAGTGTGACCGATTATTGTAACCTAGTTCTAATGTTAATGAAAATAATATTCTATGAATCGATTATTTTTTATTGTGCTTATAAGTACTTAAATGTTAATAATCCAATCTAGTTGGTCACTAATGTAATCTAATCTCGAGGTCTCGAAATCGATTCCCGGTTTGAACAAAAAGTTTATTGAGTTTATTTTATTATGAAATTGTCAGTAATAAAACAGAGTCTGGAAGTGGCAAGAACCCGGGAGTGGTAATAGGCTCGCCCCCTTATACTTGTCACTTAAAATAATTCGCTAACTGTGGGTGTTTACACCTCTACCAAACCTTACGTGACCGCCCAGCGAATCCATACTCCTAATCCACCTCTCCACTTCACATACTAGTTGGATATGAAGCGAAAATGTGTCAAATCGCAATCGAGCTCTTTTTCCCGTTAGTAAATGATTTTGATAACTGCTTATTGAAATTTCGATTAAAAGTGACGATTACATAAAAGTACGGATTGGTTTAAATGGAGTAAGCATTGTGGGAAATGAGGATCTATGCAATTGATAAACTTATAATTTCAGCATTGCAATGTGAAAATAAAAAAGTCTTGGTTTATGAAAACCCTTTTATATAGTAGTTGTTATGTTGTAGTCTGAGCTAAGTCGAAAAAGGGCAGCAAATTATATTATATACTAATCGTACCTACTAGTATCTATTAGGTAAAACGATGATCATTTTCGATACAACAATATACTTTAAGATTATTGATTGATGAATATTTATCGTAAACATACATAGTCATGTCGATTGTAATTGCAAATGAGAATGGTTTTGAATCATTTTATAATACAAACCCATAAAGGTCTGTTGCTTGCGGTTACGCTGTTTGTGATTCTCTCAAGACGAGTTGGGAGTCGGCGTAGTGTGGACGAGCATGAGCTAGGAACATAAAGTCAAGTTCGATTGTCAATCCCGAACTAACACCTTTTGATTGTCTCACTTATGAATAATGCAGCTAAACGCGTTAATGAGTCTCAGGAAACTAATCCCGGGCCATAGAAGTATCAATAGGAATAACATGAATATGAATGAAAGGGTCTTTGTGTTGAATATTTTTAAATATAAAATCCAAGTTATATTAATGTAGCAACGTTAAGTGTTTGTGAACGCGAACCTGTCTCTGGTTAAATACTATATGGACTGTCTGGTGTATTAAGGGCAAAAAATATTTTCTCAAACATGGTCGGAAATGTACCTAGTCATTATTGTAGTAAAAAGAAGACACGAAGTTTGTAATTCTTGGCTCATGCATTACTTTACCGGCCTAGGCCAGGAAAGAAGGTATGAAAATTTATTTCTGACCGCTGTTCAAATGTTTTTTAATTCATCTATAACTTGAATTATGTAACTTGTCATACAACCAATTGCTACCACATTATAAAAAATGCACTAAAATGCAAAAATGTTAAAAAAATTGTTGTCATATTCATATAGCATATATATGAATATGACAACAATTTTATTAAAATGTTGGTATAAAATCACACGAAAATATGCACACGAATAATGAATTTCGAATTTGAAATTAAAAACACGAATAATGGGTTTCGAATTTTTAAGGTAGAGTCAGTACTCAGCCATAAGTGGCTGACTACTGAAATTGACTATTGAAATTAACGGAGCAAATAGTCTCCACTTTGTTCATTACTTTGGGCTTAACTCTTATAAGACGATAAGTATAGTTTACCAGTAGTCAGCCGAGCTGCAAACGTGATTTCTATGTCAGAGGCCGACCAATGAGGCTAAAAATCCAGTAGTCAGCCGTTAATACTCTTGCACAAAATAGAACCTTAAAGCCTCTTTTTTATGACTTAACTTTATGCGCGATTATTGTAGCATGAAAATAATATTTTGTTTTAGAATTCCATCATATCAAAATACCAATTCACCAATCCAATGAAGAACAATCAACAGAAGCAATAGCGGTTGTTAGAAATGGGATTAAGGTAAGGAAAGCCTGTATATTTATCTATATATCTGTATTCCGAGGGAGGGACTGGGGGCGGCTGAAGAGCATCCCCTAGAAGACCACTGCAACATGTACAGATATTTGTGGCCGACCCCTCTTTTTAAAGGTCTCGTAAAAGGCCTGCAGCAGTAAAATAACTAGTAATCTTTGAAGACAGAGCCTTCGCATCGTAGAGTGGCAAACTAGGTTCACAAAGAGATCGGCTCCTAGTGTGGATGAGAGCATGGCACTCACAAAGAGTTAGAATTGCTGTCTCTATATCCTCACCGCAGAATCTGTACGTGAAGCAGAAGCGCAAGGTGTCAAGCACATTCTGTGCAGATGTTTGTTGAGGACTTTAGTCAGCCTTTAGTTGGTCTCTGCTCAGTTGGACATTTCGTATTGCGACCCTGGATAAAAATTCCCTAATGAGCAATTTTGAGTGCAATAGTTCTAGACACTGAGCCCACAAGAGTCGGGCTTGTGTTAGTACTGTGGTGGGTGACCTTTTTAGGTAGGTCACGAGTCTTATACTCCATGACATAGTGTCATGTTTGAATGTATTTAAATATCGAAATAAGACATCACGCGATTGAGCGCCAATGAGGTCACCACAGTACCAATCCTTGAGGATTCTCTTTTTGATCCTCCTCGAAATGCCACAAGCTATATTTTTAGTTCTTGTCTGATAAGAGCGTTCTCAGAGCCAGTCTAGCCAATTTCATTGCCTTTAATATTGGAGTGACCAGGAACCCAGCCAATCGTTACCGAGTTTCTAGTCTCCAATTCATTTAAGGATTTTGTGCACTCTTAAGGTGATTTTCGACTTGAAAGTATTAGCCTGGCTGAGGGTTTATTCCATCTAGTCTTACTACATAGTAGTTTGACTATCGAACTATTTGAACAAAATTATTCCAAATTGTTATACTGGCTATTCAAACTTTTTGGCCACGCTAGTTTTTGATAGAAATAGTACAGTAGAGCTTAAAAGTGAAATCAAAGAAATTCGTCCATACCAATACCATGTAATAAATATTTATTCAGAAGAAGCTAGTCACATTTTTGGCGTTACGCGAGGGTTTGATGTTATAAAATCAAAAAATCTATCACCAATTTGAAATAATAATTTGACCTTGGCAAGATGTATTTAAAGCAACAAAAAATAAATAGGAAGCGAATAGGAGCATTTTTATCTAAAAAGTGGAGACGATTTGAGGAACTAAAAGAAGAAGTAAATGCACAGATAAACAACTTCATGTACCTAACAAATTAAAAGATTTTAAGCTTGAGGCGAGGTTTCCCAGTAAATCTACTCGTGCACGGCGACTGCTTTATTGCAAGGTAATCACTGATTCACAGCTGTTTTAAAATATTAAATAGTGATCGTTGACTTTTTTTCTATTAAGTGAAATATTATTACTAATATTTCTGTCTTTAGGAGTTTTTAGATAATATGTTAAACAATATCATAATATTATTATATGAAATTTAGAACTTTATGTTTTATATTTGTGGCGGTAGAGTAAATCGAAATGGTTCGAAAATGGGATTAGCGCCTTATGGCAAAGAAAAAGAAGAAAGACAAAACGCAAAAGAAAATTACAGAAAGAGAAAGCGTGAAATCTGTAGAATTCCAAGAATAGTAAAGGAGGAAAAAAAATACGACGTGTACAATAAACAGAATGAGATGCAAAAACTGTGAAGATGAATTGACTAATAACACAGAAATTAATGACTTTAGGAATATTGGATGTGACAGCTGCCCTGCACGGTATCATTTCAAATAAATTCCCTGGGGATATAATAAAAATATATTTTATAAAAAAAAAATTATACCCAATATAAAATAAAATGTGAGAGGCTGACTACAGGGCTAACTTGTGGAGAAATGAGGTTAATTAATGGTGAAAAGTGCAATTCATTTAATGTTGATTCCTTATATAATTCTATTATAAATATAATATTTTGTTAATTTGTTAAGTAAATCCAAGAAACAAACTTATGGTAAATATTTACTGTTTTGATTCAGAAGTGTTATAACCTTTAAAATACAGTTAAATCAAGCTTTAGTTCTCACCAAAAGGCTGACTACTGTGTGTTTTACCCTAAATATTGTATTTTCATCGCGAGCAAAGCAGTTCTGAATATTTGAGCGTGCTCTATCTAGCTGAAAAGAGGCAGTCGATTGCAAGATTCCATTCAGACAAACAAACAAGTGAAACTTAAGTACTTAACCATGGTAAAAATACTAAAGCGTAAATCGTATTCAAAGCGTACCTATTCAAAATATTTTAATCTCATTTCGATTGTTATTTTGAAGGTAAGTTAATATTTCCGACGAACTGTAATAAACTTAATGTTTGTCGGAATAACAAAGCTATAATAATTTTAATATTTAAAAAATATATATTGTATTGTAACAGTATTAATATGTAGGTATTGTTAAAATAATTCCTTATAAACATTTTATTTATGATCTAAAATGAATTTTGAAATAACTTTAGACAAAATATATCCAAAACCCAATTAAATTTAGTTTCGTTCTAAAGGCAAACCAACAATTTTGTGTAACTACCTAATACCTATTTTAATCTTCATTATAACAATTACATTAATATTGAAATTCGTCTAAATTATATAATAAATTTTAGCCAAAGTACTTAAGGTAATAAGACTTTTTTAAATACCTACACTGCTGTGCGTGCACCATGATTTATGCATTTAAAAAACTAGTTTGGGAAAGTCCTTGCTAATTTTATGAAAGAAAAAGGTTTGCTAACTACCTATATAAATACTATACTATACAATTGATTAAAACGTTAAGCATGTTGATTTATCAGGTGTATGTATATTCTTAATGGTAGCTAAATTATAGTAAGAAACATGTAAAAACACCACTATGAATGTAAATAGAGAATAGAGTAAAGCCTGGCAAATTAATGTTTTGAGGTTTTATTCAAAGCACTTTTGAACGTGTTATTTTCAAATAATAAATTTCTAAAGAAGTTGTAACAGGTAGGGCTTACCTTTTCATTATTTCAACGACTAAACAATGAATACTTGATATTTATGTTGCATTAACAATTTAGAGATTAAGTTATAGTTCACATTATTATTTGTTTTTACTTAAAGTAAATTTTGAAAAAGGAATGCAAGCTTGCATTCCTTCTCCAAAATTGAACACGAATACATGCATACCAAATGAAGTTTGATATTTATAAAGACTCGACGAAGGTAATTAAAGCTCTAACCACAAACCGTTGCCACTATTGGCCACGATCTACTTAAGACAACACTAGTGATTATTCTATGAGTATGTATGTTAAATTATGAATCCGTTTGCTGTGTGTGAGTTGCGTTTGTATACTCACAGTACTTGTCATGTTCAATGTTTGCTCTAAGGTCTTGTTCTCGATCGGCGAACTGTTAACACTTCGAGACTTTCCACTAGCTAGACGAAAGCTCCTGTTGAGTGAAGACAGGAATCCTCCTCGGTGCCACTTGGTCGGCTCGTTCAGCTGCACGTCCGTCATTTCGTTTACATCGCAGCCCACAATGAGTCACGATCAAGAACCAGCGCACCACAACAGTAAAGTATGCCAAAAGGCCGGCGCCAAGCACGCCCTGCTTAGTTTTAACATGATGCTTTCGCCATCGCGTACCGAATCAAGCGCGGATGAGGAACACGGTTACCTAATAGGAACTTGAGATTTACTTCTATTCAAAATTTTACACAGTACGTCCCAAGAGTTAAGTCGTGATTCCGCCAATAGAGCTCGCACTTGACAAACAGATTGCCGCAACTGGCCTCGCACATTCACTTTTATTAAACTTTGTTTTCATTCGCGGTTTATGTTATATTTGTAGACGGACAAAGAGCGCAAGCTGTGACAAACGGGACGCGTAAAGAGCACGCATACTCCGACACAACTAGAGTCGCACAGTCGAGTAGTGTAACAGAATGAAGCATGAGCGGGCCGGTCGCAGGGCAGGGCAGGCTGGCAATGGCTTGGGAGGGGGAGGCCGAGTAGAGACAGCCGCGTTTCGTGGGCTACGCACGTGTGCGCGGCCCGCTACGCTGTTTGATTCCCTGTCGGGTGCATTCTGATTTGGGCACTATGACAAGAATTCGAACATTAATCATATCGACGTCCCAGTAATGATTGCATTTCTATCTTCATATCTGAATAGTTGCAGCAACGCACAATATTTTTTGGTAAAATTTATTCCTTGATATTGCAATTAGTACTTGTATTACGCTCAATTGTTTATTAATATTTTAAGATTCTAATCATGATTATTCTTGCGGACATTGTACGAATACTTTAAGGTTACTATCGAAAAACAGCCCAAAACGACGCGAAAGGGAGCGTACGTGTGTGCGTGCTAGGCCCCTCGTGTGCGTCGTCCGCTGCTTGCACGCAAACACAGGCCTATGACTAGGGTGACAATAGCTTATGGATTGCCACATTAAATTAATACATTTAGTTACATGGGGTGTGAACGGGCTGTAATTATTGTAATTATTACAAATTTTTAAATGTGTATAACGTTAGTTATTCAACTTGTAGTCTCAGTTCTGTATTCACTATGGATTAACTAGTTAATTTCAACACTTTGAAATTAACTAGCCTAAACAAAGAATCGGGCCATAGCTATTATGTATTTGACGCCGCGTATTTACAGTCGCGTAGCGCTGTGCACAATATTTCATATAAATTTATCACACCGTTCAAATTAGCGACGATTGCAAATACTACAAAACTGAAGAAGAGTGGCGTAAGTACTCAATCATGTGTGGTCAGACTCTTATAATAATATTTAAATTAAAACTTCGACGCATAAATTAAATTAATACAATTCTCCAGAATAATATTTCTGCAATCATTATGAGAAAATTTATAATAGTGCACTACTCCCAAATAGCTGTGTATCGTAAAAGACTAGTCCTAACAATACAGGATAGAAACTTTAATTACCTACATTTCATTATTACCTGTTAACCAATAACGACATTAATTTAGATTTTCCATATCTTTTCACCTTATGTATATAATATTTGCAATTAATATACTTGTAATGAAATTGCAATTAATATCAACAAATAATATTTAAAATGATTTCGTCCGAAAATGTTACTACCGTGATGTGACCCTAGTCTATCCGTTCACAACAGGGTAGCGTACACACCACCCGCCCCCACAAAAGAAGAGGGGTGGCAAAATATTCATAATCTTTACTAATACACTATTCATTAAAATACGAAAAAGTTTTGCTACTAAGTTCCTCATAGAAAAACCAATTGATTAGAGTAATATCAAACGTATTAGGTGAGACTATAATTTTAAAGCTTAAGTAAACGGGTATTCTTGAAGTAGGTAATATTTGAATCTAAAAATAATATATGTATGTACACATACAATTTTAAGAGCGAAATGTCTGGTGTATATTATAATATATTGCTGCGATGACTGAATTTAAGACACAGAGCTCACCCTATTATAAGAGGGAAATTTAAGGCAATAAACCAGATAAGCCAACCAATGAATCCCTATCTTCTTTTCTACCCTAAAATAGCTATGCGAAAAAAGTTCTAAATCGAATGATATAGATACGTTATTATTCTAAGGATATAGACAGCGTTGCATCTTTAATGTCTCTAGATCTATCGGTAAATTGAAAATGTTTTGAAATGTTCTAGATAATACCTAATATGTAAACATAAGTATATGTCTAAGTACATACACTACAAACTAATAATAGTAATACACGTCATTATGTTTATATAACAGCAACAATAGGCAAGCACATTTTTGAACAAAATAGCCGTGTATTTGGTAACTTAGCTATTGGTAGCTAAGCTCTACCTATGTGTAAATAATATTGACGCAATTTAAAGCATTTGGCAAGTATTTATGCTTTGCTAACCCGCAATTAACAACAATAAAGCGTAAAGCTCTCCCGGTTAACAAGTAATTATGCTTAATTAAAATCTTATTCGTATAATAAATAGAATGGCTCTGAATTTGACGAAAACGCCTTTGATATGTACCTTTTGTGCAATTAAATTAATTCTGTCTCCGGCATGTGCTGTGGCGATTTGTTATTTGACTGTTTCCGTATCATGAAAATGGCAATCCCGTATCTTTATGGGATGAATAAACTGTGACCTGGCATGATGACCCAAATTTCATTCGTCCTACTTTTGTTCACCTCACCACAGCCGCACCCTTAACCCATGTACAACGGGATTATATAATGTAGATGTGAACGCTCCTTTACCCCAATGACTTCGATTTATTGGATAGATTAGTAAAATACAGGTTTCCTTTACCGCTGACCTTAGGTACCTATTTTCGAAGTTAACGTACTGAAACGCATGTAAATTAATATTTGGTTTTGTGAAATAAGGTTATTGTGAAATAAGCGAATCGTATACATTATTTTCGAAGTCAAATTCTTATGAAATAACAATATTAAAGTTATGAGAAGATTGTTTAGTTAAGATCCGATTAGCGGCCAATGTGGAATATTGGACCTTTAAAGTAAGTGTCACAACGTAAAGGATATCAGCAACAGATAACGGTATCTCGATATCGCCAATAACGTAATATTGTTAGAATTGATAACTACGACGACGAGGCAAGGGTTAGCTACTATACAAGGGATGTTCGTAAAATCGCAACTATAGAGAAACGTTCACGTTTTTCACTGCTATATTCATGGCATGATACGCGTATTACATAATTTTGAGGAAAAATGAATAGTTCCAAATTCAACACAAGTATAGTATGAAAAACCCAACTTTCATAATTGTTGCTATATCTCACTATATTTTTGATTTTTCAAAAAATGAATTAACATTTAGCTATATTGTGTTAGACACGAGTATATCTTATATACATTATATACCTAACTACCGACGACATTGTCTTGAGAGGGCCCAATAATTTTATAAGTACATATATGTATAAACTTCCGGCATAACCTAGTACGGATCGGTTCTCCCAAAACATAAAAACAGACTGACAAAAACAGGGAACAGGTGTTGCGCCCGCGCACCTGCGCTTTCGCAGATGCGTAAGATCTGCGTCGCCGCGGATGCGATGTAAATGGAGACAATATTAAATAAAATGTTATCTTTTGTTTTGATGCAGTCCCTTCTGTTAAGTAATAAAATATAGCATATAAAATATTGAAAAAACAAATTATTTAAAATTTCTTCAGAATAATGCGTGTACAGTAAGCTCCTTATCAAGCTATACTGTTTGACCTTTGGACCGTTGTTATGTCGATCGTAATAGTGGCGGTTTTCGTAGTGTAAATGTATAGCTTGAATGGGAGCTTACTGTACCAGAAACTAATTGCAAATGTAGAGCAGAAATTTCTTTAATCAAAATATATTATTAGGGTAGATATTTTAGAAAATCTTAAAGCCTCTATTGTTAATATATAAACTAATAGTGATCTGAAGTGGTTTTATATTTATGAAAGAAAATAGTTTTATTTTTATTACGGTAAATTCAGCTCTACATTTGCCATCAGATTTTGGTACCTCTATAACAAAATGCTTATTAAACTGCAATTGTTTGATTGGATTTAAAGTTTGGCACCTACTTTGGTTCTATACCTAAAATATTTTATTTACAGAACAAATAAAACAGTGAAAGTACGATACAACAATTTTCTACCCTTAACAGGAAGGGTTTAGAAGCACTATCAACAAATTTTATACAAAAAAAAGTACTAAATTCCACCACTAGGCAACATTTTCGTCTACTGTATTTATTGTATTTTTACCAGTGCTTACTCGTGGTACAGTAAGCTCCTTGTCAAGCTATACTGATTGACCTTTCGACCGTTCTTATGTCGCTTGTAATAGTGGCGGTTTTCGTAGTGCAAATGTAAAGCTTGAATGGAAGCTTACTGTACTACCGTTGGTACTACTGGTAGAACTACGGGTAATTTTTTTTGATGCAGTAGACGGATTTCACCTCGTTTAAGGGGAGACGCGTGTACAGTAGTGGGTACAATATGGGTTGAAGTGTGTATGCCGTCATACATACAAGGTTAATTTTTACTATTGTAAAACCAGTGCTCACCCGTGGTACTACCGTTGGTACTACTAGTAATTTTTTTGCCCGTGACTACTCACGTATCCGGTAGTACTACGGGTAATTAATTTTGAACGTAGTACTACTTTTATTTCTGACAATAAAAGAACACCGTGTGGGTAACTATCGGTTTTCATATTTATATAAGAAGTTCCAGTGTACGAGGTTTCATTTTTCAACCAACTTTACAAAAAGCAGGAGTTCATCAGTTCGAGTGTATTCTTTTTTTACGTATGTAACCTAATTACTGTGTTATTTATTAACCGATATGGAAAATTCTTTTTTGTTTGAGAGAGAATACTTTTCGATTGTTCCCATTGGCACCAAAGTCAAGATCTGGCGATGGGATCCCAGGAAAATCAAGGGAAACCCTTAATTATGTTTGTTACCTCATAGCTCTGTTTATTATATTAACTGATTTGGATTTTTTGTTGATTGAAATAGGACTAATCCCACTTCCCGATTGATCCCACTGTCACCAAAGTCAGAATCTGATGATGTGATCCCAAAAAAATCCAGAAAACCCTTAAATTTCATAGGCACGTCCAACGTGTTTCATGTAGTATTATAATTTATAATACTACATGCGTTTTAGAATTTGAGCTAAGGCAAACATTAGAATAACTTCAAGAAAACGTCTTTCGCTCTAAATAGTATTCTAAAAAAGTTCAGTAACTCTAAAAAAATAAAACAAAAATATAAAACCGACTTTACCGAAAATATAAAACCGAAATAATTTTTTAATGAAAATATGTTTCGAGATTCCCTTGAGTATTTTTCTCTTATGCTTATACTCATAGTATTGCGTATAGTCGTGCATTAATGCAAGGCTTGCCATATTAACCCATTAAGTGTATAACCCATAACAAATTAGGTGTATGCTTCGATTATCTATTTCAAATTTTGGTTTACTTTTTTCAAAACATTTAAATAGAAGTCTTTTGATGATATTTTGCAAGCATATTGTATACATCGTGTTAGTTAAGTCCGTTCAATTCTTTTTAGAGTGTTTATACATGCTTGCTTTCAAAAATGTTTTTCCGTGCACCTGAATTGTAAACTAAGATAGATGGAAACGGTAGTCCCTTTCTTCTCCGAATATCGATCGTCCGAAAATCATAATCCCGAAAACGCTTGCTATAATCATCACTTTCCATAATGTTCGGGTATACGAAATTGTATATTACCTAATCGTCTTTAGTTCTAATGCTTTTGTGTCATAATATCGGGTGCTATAATAATAAGATATCCTAATTTTACTTGCTATAAAGTCACATGTCCTAAGTGTTATATTGTATAATATTGTTAGTCCGAATGATGGTTTATAATAATATTGTTAGTTCCAAAATATGTTTAAAAGTTGATTTATCTTGGTTATGTTATCAATATAATAAAGCTTAGACCTACTATCAATAATAACAAATTGAATTAAAATGTTGTCTTATGAACCTTAACAACCGTTACGTTTTAAAATTCAGTGACAGAAATATATCGCTGTAAAACCGACACCACGTAGTCTTGTCTGCCCTACCCATAGAGTGTTATTTAAACCCGCATAGCGAGCTGAGGAGCAGGTGGTTTTAACGACCACCGCAGCGGTTGAGGCTGGCCGGCGAAGCCGGCCAGCAAACCGAAGCTGCGGTGGTGGGCGAAAACCATCTACGACGATAAGGTCGCGTGGGACCGCCGGAGCTCCGTAGCGCCGAAGCCGTGACAGAAGCCATGCATGCTGCATGCTGCTTGCTTGCATGGTTTAAGCTTGCTTGCATGCTGCATGCTTGCTTGCACGCTGCATGCTTGTTTGCATGCTGCATGCTTGCTTGCATTACATCAAGTGACTGTTTTTAAACGTATGCGTGGATTTGGTAATACATATAATGAAAGAACTTTATATTTGTGGTATTTCGATTTTGGGGCACGTTATATTATGAGATATTACGTTAGGACTTATGACTATTATAGAACAGTTTTGTAGGAATTTTAAATATTATAGATTGTAATTTATAGCAAAACAAATTAGGTCATATTATATTTAGAGATTTCGGTTTTCGGGCAAGTGATATTATGAGAAATTAAGTTAGGAGTGCTTATCATTCGGACATATGATGATTATGTCAAAAAACATTATGACAGGTTAGAATATGGATAAAAAAATTATGAGACAAAATAGAGAACCGATGGAAACATGTGGTTTGATTGTGTCTGCGTAAATTTAACAAGCAATTATTTCTTATTCTGAGAAGATATTTCTTCCGTTTTGCGTAAGAACACTGCATTCGGTGTCTTTGGATTTTTTTGAAAGCATACAAAGTGCCATGATCTAAGTACTTTTGTGTTCTGCAGCCACACTGCAACACATCTGTCAAGTTAAAAAGCAAATTACTATTTTATTATGGCATATATCTTCTGAATAATGATGACAACGCTGACAAGTACATAATAATTGCTTTAAAGAAGCAGACAAATTTTTGCTGCGTGGCTGCATGTAGTTATTAGGTAGGTATTCAAAAAGAGAATGAGAAGGAGCGAATCAAAATAACATTTTAAGATTTTATTAAAAATTATAAGCAATAGTGCAAATGTGTTATTATTATACAGAATGGAAATTAAAAACGATTACGGAATATTCAACAATGAAGATAGCATTTTAGAATTCAAATAAGAAATACTGTATTTTAAGTATTTTCGATTAATCATTTGACTAAACCCTGAATCGAATCAGCTAAAATTCGGAAAATAGCAACCTATACTTTTATAATACCACTGGAAAGGATTAATTGAAACGATCAATTTCTATTTAGACATACATACTAACTGAATCAAAAACAAAGCTTGGAAAGATAAAAGACGAATTGTTTTTTTTAAATATATTATTGAACTTATAAGTAAATAGTTTCCTATTTATCTAACTAGTGAAGTGCTCAAAAGTCCCATTTGTACCAATGAATAGACTCTTCGATTGCACTCGAGTCGTGTCGCCCTTTGTATCTAGTTACGGCGAATTTAATACGGTCTTTGTATTTATCATAAAACAATGATTTACCTGTTTTGAAAAAATCCAACAACTTAGATGCAGATATGCACTTTTAAAAAAATACATATTACCTTGATTTGGTCAGTGAAAAATGTGCCCCAATTTTATTGAATGCCAAGCTTTCCGCCCGCTTCGCTTGCGTAAATAACTAAAGTTGGTGGTTAAATTTTTTTAGTTTTCTCTGGGATATGGCAGAGATATACCACCTCTGGGATGTGAATATTTTTGTAAACAATATAAAATAATAGAGTGGTTTGATTTTCATATTTACTTCCAAATCAAGAGAAGACGGGTTTCCTAAATAAACTTACATCCCCGTCTTACCCCCATTTTATCCTCTCTAGGGATGAGGTCCGATAATCCATTCCATATTATTCTACCTTTATGAGTAACTAGCTTCTGCCCGCGTCTTCGTCTGCGTGGACTTCAATTTTGAACAATTTTCGATTTTCCCTCGAGAACTTAAGACTTGACTTGAATTGACGCACGTTTAGCGCAGAGGTCGAGTGAGCACCTACTGCGCAACGGGTCGCGGGTTCGATTCCCGTACGGGACAAATGTTTTGTATGGCCTACAGAAATTTGTTCCGGTCTGGGTGTATGTGCCTGTGATATTCTATGTTTGTAACTGCACCCACGACACAGGAGAAAATCCTAGTGTGGGGCGACGTTTTTTAAAAGAAAAAAAAAAAAAAAAAAAAAAAAAACTACTTAAGGAATCGGAATAAAGGGTAGCCTATGTTGTTTTCCATGTCAAAGGCTACACGCATGCCAAATTTCATCTAAATCCGTTCAGTCGTTTTTGCGTGATTGAGTAACAAACATCCAACATCCAAACATTTACACTTTCACATTTATAATATTAGTAGGATTAAATGCCTGAATACCAACTTCCATATTAACAAACCGATTCCCATCATTACCAAATAAACATTTATTTTTGCAAATTAATAATATTGAGATCCAAAATTGAGATAAAAACTATCCAATATTTTGAAATGGACCAAATCGATATAGTGAACCAAATTGGTTGCAGTCGACCTGCCCTTTAAAAATCTATGCTGACTTGCTATTAATAATTGAGACATGTGCCACGATAGTATGGGACATATAAGAGCTTTGGTTTGGTAGTTTCGGAGTATATCCAAGACAAAACATCGTGACAGAGACGATAATCTATACATACTTATATATACATATATATATATATATATATATATACATATTATAAAGCTGACGAGTTTGTTTGATTGTTTGTTTGGTTGAACGCGCTAATCCCAGGAAGTACTGATTCCAATTTAAAAATTATGTTTCTGTTGGATAGTCCATTTATCGAGGAACGCTATATAGGCTATCATCACGCTACGGCTAATATGAGCTGAGGATCAATGTAAAATGTTGCAAAATCAGGAAAAAATGTACGACATGTTGTTATTTTCCGACATCCACACCAACGAAGTCGCAGACACAGCTAGTATTGTAATAATTGTATTTATCTTATACTTTTTGAGCAATGAATTGATCTTTATTTAATTAATGATACTGTTAACATATAACAAATTAGTCATTTAAATGAACCCTCTCCATTAGGATAAACCATGAATGTATACAGGGTGTAACTGAACACCCCAATAACATTTAAGGGTATGTATCCATCAGAAGTAGAGATTCTGTAGGAAAAATATTAGGGCTAACAAACCTACTTTTTTCCCATACAAACTAAATAAATTATTTTATGTTATTAAGTGCCGACAGCCCTACGTAAGCGTACGAGGAATAATATGCTTACGTCATACAAACTATATAAATTATTTTTTGGTATTAAGTGCCAAAAGCCCTACGTAAGCGTACGAGGAATACTACGCTCACGTCTATCACGTCAGTCACGTGTCATTTTGTGTTTAAATTTCTTTTGTGTTAAGAGCTGATTATGGTTGTCACTTGAAAGTTTTTGCTTTCAGTTTAAAATCAAATAACTCTGAAAGTATTGGGGTTCTAGGTCTCAGACAAGCACCGATGGTCCATTTAGTATCTAACTTATATGCCCCTTAAATGTTATTGGGGTGTTCAGTTACACCCGGTATAATTCATTATTTGGATTTTGCACATTTTTACACATTGTTTAGCTGTCTTGGTTGATTAATAAATGAAAGAAATATGAAAAATCATTCCTTTGGTTAAAAATTGCTTGTAACTCCATATTTAAGTTACCTGTTTCTCCTCCAGTGACATATTTTACAATTTTTTGCCACAAAATTCATTTTACAAATGGAATATGATGCTATGCGTTATAAGTTATTTATTATTCTCATTATTTGAGAACATTCTTTTCTATTTACAATGAGAGAGGTCTTTTTTATTTAAAATTCGATAATAAGATCGATAAACTTGCGCGAATCGGTATATTTACAAGATATTTAAAAACAGGCAATACTAAAGGCAAATAATAAATAAATAATTGTTAGATAGGATGACGTAATTACTAGCCGAATATAATTCCAATGATTAGGTTAATTTCACTAATGCCTAGTTGTTTCCACGGCTCTGTCCGAAATCACAGCTAAATTAGGTCAAAATTTTCGTGTTAGCCAGCATTTTAGGTACCTATACATGGGAAAATGTCTTAATCAATCTTAGTAGATATACGAGTATTGTTAACCGTTTGAAAATAAAAAATACAGTAATTTTTTTAAATTACTCAACACCTATAAACAACTGTCGACTGTAAACGAGACTCTTTCAAAATCGAGTTTTAATAATTTGGAGATTTTATGTCACAATAAATTTGTTGCTTAGCAATATTATTACGGAAGTACGTATATTATTGAACTACGTATCCTGTCACGGCGATCCGTGCACGTGCCCCTTTTTCAAATGGTTCTGTTATTTTTTTTCGGTTGAAATAATGGCCGCCGAGACCCGATGTCTCGCAGCTGCTCTATTCTGTGCGATTAGAAAAAATACGAGCAAGCAAACGCAGAGATTTTTAAATTGCAATCGGTTACCTTGAACCACAATAGATTCTACAATCCATTTACTTGTAGTCAATTTAAGTGTCGTCAAAACTTTATAGGCTTTTGTTTGCTTTGTAGGATTGTTTGAGTTGTCATTCACGATTTAACGAGACTAATGATATTTCTGAATGTTAAATGAAACAAACATTATAACATAAAGATTAAACTCTATCTGATGTTAAAGTTGATTTAAAATATATTGAAACTTTTAAATATTATCAAAATAACTTTAAAATTATTAAATTACCGTCATCTCATGCATTAGGGTATTTACCTATGCGGTTCGTTTTACTCATACGGATAATATCTTTGTTTCGAGCATTATCAGTCCGTGGCTGGACTTAGGATTTTATTACTGTCATAAAAGGATTTTAAATCATCATTGTCCATATTAAATTTGGGGTATGAATTCAACACCCCCAGTGTTGAATTCAAAATCTCGAGTCATTTGATGTTCTACGGATGAATCTACGTTGCGATAAATAGATAGGTATCATTAAAATTTATGTGTGGCCTGGCGCACTTATGCATCAATTACTTACCTATATATGTTTGATATAGCTCCTAAAAATATACTAAGCATATTTTGTTGTAATTAGGTCACGAATTTTGTGGTTATAAATTAAATATTTCTTAATTTTAATGTAAAGCTGACGAAACTAAGTAAATCCTAAATTTTAAAAGTATACTTTTTTCGAGTCAAGGTATAATTTTAAAAAATAAGCACAGACGATTACTTCAATGAATTATTTATTACTGCGATCTTAAAAGTGAAGGTCCATGTTTTTATGACGTTACAGAATATATGCCTTATGCTAAATCTTGGCGTTGGCGATGGCGGCGCAAGCGCACCTGTCGCGCCGGCTGCAACCAACACGTGTTCGATTTTTAAACGTGATCCAGCATCAATCCCATTTTAAACACGAAACAACTTTTCGTTTTTATTTGTTCAATTAACGACGGTATTTTTCGTTTCGGTTTACGGTTTTGGACGTGACGTAGCCATGCCAGATGCATCTACAGCAGCCTAACTAGGAACATATACATAATATTTACATACATATCTAGATGAAAATATCACCAAATTTTTACAAATGTTAAAAAAGTTTAACAAAATGATTATTTCAATGTTATAATATTTAAAATTAGAACAGTTAAACCTTTACTAAAATACAATAGTAAGTAATTAATTACCATTCGATACAATTTACGATATAATTTCAATAATATAGCATAAATTTATTATTTCAATCGGCAGCCAAATTTACTGTAGAGAAAAGATTTTTTTAAATATTAGGTCTATACTCAGTTTAAAATATTATGGAAAGTGTGTCCTTTACGGAAAACCAGGTAATTACGCAGTGCAATAATATTATTGTTAAAGCTGCATGCACAAAAATAAGCTGGAGTCAGTTGTATTGTTATTTATATTATAGCTGGAGACGTTATTTAGATAGTTTCTAGACGTGCGTTATTCGAAAAATATCATGTATAAATACATTATCACAAAGGGAGCTGCTTATATTTATCTCCTTAATATAATATTCTCGATAATGACTGAATTATATAATGGAGGTATAAAAAATATCACATACAGAAAAATAAACATTAATGTATACTTTTTTGTATCCACAAGCTAGTCTATTCCTATTAATTGACGTAGAAACTTCACATGTGGTATGGATATATTTGAGCGCCTACTAGCACCTACCACCTTATTGTTACTTGTACAAAAAGTGGATAACAATTCAATTATGTGTACATTCAGATAGGTTAAATATCTGTGATATAGAAAGTATAGTAACAGCTAGTGCCCGCAAACTACGTTTCGAAAAGAATTCAACGCTTTCTTCGTTATATGTATACTAAAACAAATTTCCAACCCCCGTTTTACTCCATTAGGGGTGGAGTTTCATAAAATCCGTTCTGAACGGATGTCTACACCCTATAAGAAACCTACCTGCCAAATTTCAAGTTTGTAGGTGTTATAGTTTCTGAGATTTCGTGATTAATAATCATCCAGCCTTATATATCCAGCTTTATATATTATAGATAGATAGAAGTTACTGAGCTGAAACTGACGTACTTATAACATTAAGTGCGTGGTTAGACTTTACCAGTAGTAAAGTGACACAGTGAAATACAAATAACGATCTCGGACTCATCGGCTGTAGGCAATATTGTAAGCTGTTTAAATCCGCTTATAGAGGCTGTGAGCACCGTGGTATTTTGTTACACATAATTAAGATAGGGCTTATTTTCAAAAAGATTTCCCACGTGAGGCGACTTTATAAAAAGTTTTGGTATTTATCGGGTATTTTTCTGCGTCAGTTTCTTACATATTATTAAGAAAGTAAAATAAATTGACAAAGTTCTGTTGGATAGATAGTAGATATTCCTTTATATAAATATATATTTTTATGCATAAATTACCATTACATTTCATTTATTTTGCTTACCACAGTTAAAAGTCTAAGATCATCATCATCATCATTTCAGCCAAGAGACGCCCACTGTTGGACATAGGCCTCCCCCAAGGATTTCCATAGCGATCGGTCCTGCGCCTCCCGTATCCAGCGGCTTCCCGCTCAGATCGTCGATCCACCTTATGGGGAGCCTACCATACCAACACTGCGTCTCCCGGTACGCGGCCGCCACTCGAGGACCTTTCCGCCCCGACGGCCGTCAGTCCTACGAGCGATGTGTCCTGCCCACTGCCACTTAAGGCTTGAAATTCTTTGGGCTATGTTCGGGAACTCTAGTTCTTCTACGTATCTCATAATTTCTGATGTGATCACGTAGAGAAACCCCGAGCATAGCCCATATTCTCGGCCCATCTGCCGCAGTGTCTCAAGACGAAAGTCTTCAATTCGTGCGTGTTGCCAGTGGTGACATACGGAACCGAGACGTGGCCGCTTACAATGGTTCTCATAAGAAGGCTCAAAGTCTAAGGAGTTATAAATTCTGTACTGTGGGGTATTTCAACATTATAAACATGTTTTATAAACATAGTGCTAGGGTTCTTAGTTATATAATTCATTCATTGAAGCTGCGTAAGGATATTATAGATATATAGGATATATAGATAATTTAAATTAAGATAAAATAACAAGTTAAAAAATTGTAAGCCGGCTTGATCTTTTAAGATCAAGCTTTAATTGAAAAAAAAAAAACATGTTTTATGCCAATGCCAAGAATCAATCTGAGTGTTGATGGTAATATGCTAGTTATGAGAGAAATGAGACTTGAAATCTTCAACAATCTCTTCTCTTAGAAAAGTTGTAAGGGTAATTTTTATGAGAAATTAAAATAGCATTTTGAATGAAAAAATAAAATAAAAAAGGAGCACGATAGCTTTTATTTTAGACCCTTTTTAGTTAACTGAAGACAATAGAATAGATTTTTTTTCTTTTAACCTGGCTTTTGAGTCGTTAACTGACAGTAACAATATTCTCACGTCGTACAAAGAAGTTGTAGAGATAACTTTATTATTGTTATATGGGTTCGTTTTATAGGTACGCTAAGCGGCATCTCTATTTAGATAGATAGACACTTGTCAGATGTACAGTACAATCAATTTTATAGTTAGCTGACAGGTATATTTTATAAGAAGAATAAGTATATACTACGAAATATCTGTAACGGCATGTTAAATTTTTGTGACATTTTGAGATGAAAACAAAGACCAGTAAAATATCATTGGTACTGTATTTAGACTTCCAATACTCATGTCATAGCAATGAGTACCGTGAGCAACATATGAAGGTCATTTTAGCACATCTTTATTCAGAATTTATTAATTCCGACATTATAAAGGTTAATATTACATTACTGCAGAGGCCGGGAAGTTAGGGATTGCCGGACGAGTAATGCTTTCAAGGCCGAGCGCGAGCGAGGCACAATAATTACGAGGCCGGCAATTCCATTCCCGCCGAGTATAAGTATATTGCTTTTCTCAATAATTGCGAGGAAATAATGAAAGACGTAATACTGGAATTAATTATGAAATTCAGTGTAATAATAATACCATATAAATAAAAACCTTTCATATTAAAATATTGTTTAATGTTGTCTATTTATTCAAATATTTATAATTGCCGAGATCTTCGTATAATTTAGCTTTATGGTCTGTAAATAAGACAATAGTAGGTACCTAATAATAATAAGCTTCCTCTCTCTTGTTCAACGATTGCGTGCCCAACGGGTCCATAATGATCTTATTTTTTGTGAACCACCTATTTTACACATTATAGTATGCATAAATGATTTTGAACTAAATTGGAAACAAATGAGTATAATATGAATAAAAAAACAAATCAAGCAATTAATGAATTATAGTAGCCTAGCATTTAGAAATGCTTTTTAATTTTCAATTAGTGCAAAGGAAACGAAGCCCATACAGCCCAATCATATTTTACGCAAAAATGTAATACTGCAGATTATGACTTTTTTTTCTCGTAACGAAAATTAAGCATATTTTCGTGTGATTTCATACCAACATATTAATAAAATTGTTGTCATATTCATAATACTTACAACATGTCTCATAATAACTCCCCATAAAAAATATAATATTCATTTAACCGAAAAGAATGTGTCAACTTTGATAACTTGTCATATCAATAGAATTTGACTGTCAAATTAATGAAAATTCAGTTTATGAACAGTTTTAGGTTGGCACTTTTGATAGTTTAAATAAATTTAAATATTATAATTTTTATGGGGAGATATGAGACACGTTGTATATGCTCGAAGAGTGCATTGTTTATAATGTGGCAGCGATTGGCTGTATGACAAGTTACATAATTCAAGTTATAGATAAATGTCATGTCATGATATGTCATTTACCATTTTAAAGTTTTGAGTTTTTGTACCCAAAGTCACATACATTTTAAGAAGTTGTCACTTATGGAAGCACACCGAGCTTCTGAAAAGCATTGACATTTTAATAAAAAATACACTTACTTCAATTCTGAACGTGAATTTGGATATTCATGCGTGGTTACAAGCGTCACTTCCTGTGAGGTTGGGTGGTTTAGGTATTCGTGCTGTATCGGACTTGGCTCTCCCTGCATACCTCTCATCAATCCACAGCACACAGGACCTTACAAACCGAATTTTATCGCCTGCTAAGGTAGACGTCGGTAATTCTATATGCGAGGCAAGAACTGCATGAGGTTCAGCTGGAGTTGATGTCGATTTCCCACACAGTACGTCATCACAACGGCTATGGGACGCGCCGCTCTGCGAGCTGGTACGGAAGCAACTTGTTCAAACGTGCTCTAGCTCCGCAAATCGTGCGCGTCTCTTAGCCGTTTCCAAATGGGAATCTGGTTTATGGCTCCAGGCACTGCCATCGAAAAATACTGGTACCCTGATGGACTCATCCTCTTTCGGCGTTGCAATAGCATTGCGTTTAGGTGCTTCGTGCTGTGCTCCTCACCGCTGTCAGTGTGGTGTTCATGTAGACAGATTTGGCCATCACGGCCTATCCTGCAGCAGGAGTGCAGGAAGGGTTCCCCCGCCACGCGAGTCTTAACAATATTATCCGCAGAGCCTTTACCGCGGCCAACTGCACAGCCATCTTAGAGCCAATTGGCCTCATGCGTGACGACGGTAAGAGGCCTGATGGCATGACTCTAGTACCTTGGAGGATGGGGCGGCCCTTAGTATGGGATGTTACCTGTGTAGACACGCTGGCACCTTCTCATCTTCCAAAAACAGAAATTAAAACTGGCGTGGCGGCTGAAACTGCTGAAAACCTCAAAAGGCGAAAATATAGTACTCTGGACAGTAGTTACATATTTGAGCCTTTTGTGGTTGAAACACTGGGACCGTGGGGGCCGAGTGCCCACAAATTATTTAATGATCTCTCTGCACGTCTTCGAGACGCAACTCGCGACCAGAATGCGGGTTCTTATCTAGGCCAAAGAATAGGCATTGCCATACAACGTGGCAATGCTGCCAGTATTCTGGGAACGTTGCCCACTGACAGCGGCGAGTGCCTAGATTTTAGATTTTCTAGATTTTAGATTAAGTTTTTAGTGTTATGATTAGTTTTGTTTAGATTTAGTTTTTTTAGGATACGTATATTTTTAAAGATTATTATTAGTATGTTTAGATTAGCTTTAATAATAACATGTATTTATCTCGACTATTGATAGATAAATTAAAAAACATTGGAGCAGCGGCCAAAAATGAATTTCCATACTTACTTTCCTGGCCTAGGCCGGTAAAGTAATGCATGAGCCAAGAAAACTTTGTGTCTTCTATTGACTACAATAATGCCTACATTTCCGAGCGTGTTTGAGAAAAATATACTTGCGGGCTTTAACAAGGACTACTAGGTATCCAACATAGAAGAGTATGTATGAGAGAGAATATTCGCAATAGATCGGGACTATCGCAGATAAGATTGCCGCGTTACGGATAATAAAATAATAAGCGGTAAAGAAAAAAGTGGACTAGACCTTCACAAGCAAGATTTTTTTTTGTTAGCTTATGCCAAGAAAGTAATACTTACAGCAGTGAGTACCGTGAGCTCGCCCAGCCACTCGTTCAGCAGCGCCTCGGGGTCGTCGGCAGCGCCGGCGACCGACTCTTCTACTAGCGCCATCTAATGACAAATTATGATACTAAATTAAAAACATTAAAACAGCACACTAAATGAAATGAGTGTATAAAATGTAAGTATCTAAAGTTTATCACGTGATAGTTGTGATACGCTTATCACAGTTATCGCGTTAAAATAGAAAAAAGGCATATGAACTACCATATGCCTTTTTTGCCATGTTATGGGTTATAAAACATCTTTTTCCAAAGCGATTGATAATAATTGATAGGACTATTATAGTTTTTGTCGGGTTAATCTGATCGTAGATTAAAAAGGGTTATAGTAAGGTGACATGTTTGAATCTTGTTTTCCTTTATTTTGATCTTCAATTCATAATGCTAACAGCGTTCAATTCTTCAATAAAACAAAAACCTCCTTCAATAAAACAATTTGCATATCATTTACAATATGACCCATCGAGATGTCCTTATAATGTTTGATTTATTAGTTATTGTCTTTTGGCAGCACCATAGCATCTTTAATATCCATTAGTCTGCAAACAAGAAGGCCAAATTAAGTTCTAAAATTACCCATAACAAAAAAATTGGTTTCATTTTATTTCAGAACATATATGAGTTGGTTACTTGAAGACAATCTTGAATATAAAAGTTACTCAAATCGTAAGATTTGGTCATGCTAGATCAGTTTGAATCTTAAGACTCAGGCTACGATTGGCTACGATTTCTTATATTACCTCGGAACAAGGTGTTTCAAGAAAGATGATAGAAAATATACATATATTATAAGAAAATCATTATTTACCGAACATTACGAGGGCGCTGTATATAAAAATCGTGAGCAGTGAAAGGGCAGACCAATTACAGGCTCTTTGTGCTATAGAAATGTTTGGAATAGGTACGATTAATAGAAATAACTTGAAGGCGGTCTTGCAAGTCCGCCCTAGCATTGTTATCATAACCTTCCATAACCAGGAAGGAAAGCCGTCATAGTCACGTAATAGTTTACGCAACATACAACAACAATACGTTGATTTCCGTAACTAGATTATTCAATCATGGGGAAGCAAGTTATCCTGTTGAAGCAAGTTGCTGAAAGCGCAGAAGATAAAAATGTTCCAAGAACAGAAGTTAACCAACGAGTAATACAATGTTGCTATAATATTTTGCGACCTAAGAAACGTCATTGAAAAAGTTTTATCGTAATTTCAAAGGGTTTAGGCAGGTTTCTGTATGATTCTTTAGTAAATCATTATTTAGTAGAACATAATTCTCATCTTTTATTAGCATATCAGCTTTTTGAGTATGTACTTATGCATATTAATTGTGAATATAAATAAATAAATAAAACTATCATTTTTTTGGCATTGTTATCAAAACAACTATAACAATAACAAATCGGGAGGTAGATACACGATAAATCCTAGACATACCTATTTATTTATGATTAGAAATTAATTTGATTATAACTACATTTAAATAAAATAGATAATATTTTTTAACCGCTTCAATCGACCGAGCTCGACAATTCGATACTTGTAGTACTAAATTTGATAATGTTAAATGAGATATGATCTTATCGATATGAGCACTGTACTGCTTATAGAATGTTTTTTTTTAGAAAATTATCCTCGTTGTATGTTAGGAATTACGTTATTATTCTCAGCTCGCATACCTAAATATTTTATCGAGAGGCGCACAGTGAGTGGTCTCAGAACGGATGTGAATTGACCTTTGTGTCTAATATACCTACACATAGGGCAGAGCATAACATGCGTCTGTTGGGCCGTAGATACATATTATGCATCCTTAGATAATTAATCTAAGGCGAGAGAATGACGTGTTTATACACTAATATATTTATAAATATTCCTTTAATACACGATGACTCTTGCTTAGTTTCGAGTATGAATGACCGCAGGGCCAGATATTTTAAATATAAACAAATGTATTTGGATAATGGACATAGCTACGAGTATATTAAATACTAGCTGTGCTCGCGAACTACGTTTCGCCTTAAAATTTCAAAGAAAAAAACTGTAAATCTATTCACCCGCCGGAACTACTTATTTTTCCGGGATAATAAGTGCTTATATGTTAATCTTTGTCGTAATCCGTCCTACAAAATTTCATCCAAATCCATTCATAAGGTTTTGCGTGAAAGAGTAACATTCATCCATACATCCATACTCACAAACTTTCGCATTTATAATATAACTAAAGGCTTACTCTATTTTTTGAAATTGATAAGTATAACTTGCATCTTGTAGCTTGTAGATATCTAATTTGCACTAGTTTTTAAACAGTTTCAATACTCATTGTAAGCAAATACAATAATATTGTAGAAGTAATCTTAATCTTGCAATTACAATTTTTTTATACCAACCATAATCATTAATACTTTCCAGGTCCAGTTACCTAAGCGCCATTTTCATTGTGTAGTAATGTATGGAACTGTATGGGTAAAGCAGCTTGCTTGACACTATACAGTAGGTAGGTACATATTATTATGTCTAATGTCTGCAGTCACGCAGCCATCATTGCAGCCCCCACGAGACAACATTGTGGTATGCGCAAGGAGAGCGGAGCAACAACATGATATTGGCGCGTGCCGTGATAATGTTTACATAATTATTTTTTTTATCTACGAGCATTTAATTGAAACTAGGGTAACACTTTGCCTTCATAGTGTTTGTTTCTGTGATTTTTCATCAAAGATTTAATTCTGTCGAAGTAAAAGATTTGGAAGACTTTTGGTTAAGCCTAAAACCCACCTAATAATACCAAGGCCGCCGACCCGCCGACCCGATTTTCGTATTGTTTTCGTTAAAAATTAAAATAATTTTCATTTTAGTCGTAACGCTTTATTGATATCGAAAAAGAAACGATTTAAATCTCTGACAAAAATCACAACTTTCGTCGAGCGCTCGATGCCAGACGAATGATTCAATAACAGAGCCCCATGTGGGCAACATGCGCCCGCGCGTGTTGTCTGCAGATATGTTAGCGGCTCGCGTAAACAAGCACTATCGCACGGCAGCACTAAAGTTAGTGACATGCTAGTATTTTTTTGCGATGCGATGGGGATGGATGGAGGGGGATGACGAAAAAACAAGAACTATAGACGAAATTTATCCTAGAGATACAGTAGGTACACAAGTTATATCACAGAATAAATTAGTACTAAAGTAGTTATATGACACAACGTCTTGCGACACACGGCCATCACTCTGCCAAAAAAGTTCCATACATCTCGAGCCACCGATAGAGTTTTCCCTGACTTGCAATGAGTGAAACCACCAATGAGCTGGTTGACAAAAGGTTGCCACTTCTGCAAATTTCGACATAATATATTGCTGCTGTAATACCTTACACAGTTGCGTTGCATATTATGTAGCACAAATTTTAATGCGTGAGAGGAACACATGTCACAAAACGTTTGACAGTTTCAGCTCTACCATGGGACATGGAAAATTAGGACACAGGGACAAAATATTATAATTTCTCCCTCATCATAACCATAAATATGTCATTCTTTATTCCTTCAACATGCGCGCTTAATATGTTATCGCGATACTACGAGTATATTGTAATATACTCGTACTGAGATGTGCTCTATAGAGCACATCGGCTCCTAGAAAGTATGTTTATATATAAATAAAACTTTTAAAGATTTGCATAAGATCTTGTTCCTGTCAGACAAGGTGGACGTTAGAGAGAGGCAGCACTTAGCTTATTAAGTTTTGTACGTATAATCAAATAAATAAGGGATTCATTTTCATAATACCATTACTAGTGCACACTTGTTAGAAAGCACGGGGAGCCTAGCTGTAAAGTCAGATTAGTTATATTTATTCGATAATTGTAGAATAGATTACAATAACTATAAAATGGCACTTTCCCTTCATAAAAGCGCTATGATTTAATGGTAAAACGCACATAAACTAGCAAACGAGAGAATCAGATAGTGTTTTGTACTTAGTATCATTAAATAAGAAATTAGTATCGCTTTACTGTGACCTTTGGACTGCTCTTAATGTCGCTCGTAATATGGGCGGTTTTCGCAGTGCATATGTAAAGCGTGACGTGGCGTCTACTGCAACTTTTTATAAGTACAATTTATAAAGAACAACGAATTATTTGTCGCGGAACGCATACAAATAGATTCTATTATACGGGCTGCAATGCAACTGCTTTCGAAAAAAGCGAACACAATTCTACTTGTGAAACTGAACAAGGAACTTTTCCCAAGGAACACTAACTAATATGTCTAAAAAATGAAAACAATATTTTAAAAATAAAACAAAACAATAACAGAAATAGACAAACAGAGTAACAAAACATAGAAATGGAATAATTTATGTAAATGTGTGTGTTTAAAAGGGCCGTGCCTCAGCATACTTCTGGGTCATTCATAGATGGTTAGAATGACCCAGAAGTGCTGTTATTCTGACAGAGACCCCTAATAATAAATGGACCAATTAATGAATATACACAATAAATAGAAACTAAAAATACGGACAAATACAGTAATTTATAAAATACACGAAAAAAAACAAAAAATATAATAAAACTAGGTAGGTACAAACAATTGGTTAAAGTAATCGCACAAGATATAATCTCGGTTTTCCACTCAAGCATCACCATTTTTGACGCTAACATCAATTGCCAACCATCTTTGCGTTTCTTTTCAGAAATGTTTACATTTTCAACCACTCTACTACTCATCAAAAAGGGAACCTGGCCTAAAAATTAAGATACTGTTCAAATGGAACCAGTTGCGTTAATATACGATGCCAGCCCAACCAGCGTCAAAAGCTAATGAAACACGATGATGCTAAAATGTTGCTGCAATCTGTGCAAGTGAAACGCACTTGTACAGTCTGTGGTGGTCGTGTTGTTACCTACATCTATTGTAATCGGGATCGAGTCGAGTCTTTCATATAATCAGTCTGCGAGTCGAGTCGGACGGAGTCAAAGATGCAATGGCGTAGCTAGGGGGGCGGCGGGGACGGTCCGCCCACGTTACAAAATAAAAATTTGTACAAAACATGAAAATGTTTATCAATAATAAATCACGCTTAATGTGAAAGAAGTTTTAGCAAACTGAAATTAATTAAAAACTTCTTTCGAGCAATAATAACCGAAATGAGACAACAATCTGGGTTCAAACAATCCAGAGTTCGTTCCACGTGTACATACATTATATAGTGTTTATAAAAAATATATTTTACTAAGGAAATTGTGATGGAAAGTCCAAATTTTGTTTGCGTCTTTGGAAATAATTTTCCTTATAACTTTAGTAATCATGTACGGGTTATAAGGGAGTTTGTTTCATTTTCAAATTACATTGCCGGCCACTTGAGCACGCCAGAATAGTACATTGCTTACAGAGCAAAGAACTATTCTTATGGCGAAATTGTTGTTTTGAATCTAGAGCCTAGCGAAGAATTGTATGTAGAGTAGAATCCTGAGTAGGAAATAGATGAAACTTATGAGTAATAATACACGTTTACTTATTTAGGGTAAACCGTCCAATGAATGAACCCTTAAGACATTTTTCAACTTTGAAAATTCATTGCTGCCTTTTGTTATCTTCTGGAATATTCAAAATATTTTCAATGGCATCTTTGGTTATTAAACTTTCAACTTATTTCTGTGTTTGATGATATTTAGCTCAACTATATTTTTATTTTTATTCTTTTGTGAAAAATGACCCAAAATGCTAGTGAATGAACAATATTTCTAATGAATGAACACAGGAATAACCAGTTAATGAACTTTATTTTAAATTTTATTCATGAGAAAAATGTTCTTTTTTTTCTTTTTTTTTTTGTTTATTTTAATCGGAATATCAAAAATAGTGATCACAATGGCTTACATATTTATTTAAAGTTATAAATTGGAACAATAAAATTATTTTCAGTCATATTCTTAATCGTTCAATTATCTTCAGAAGAAGTTTTAGAATCTAAATTGAATAACTGAGATACAAATATATAAATATCAACTGTATAAGTACCTGCCTATGGGCTTTGATAACATCAATATGAAAAAACAATATAAGTACATAACAGTAGTCATTGTCATTCGTTATAAAGATATCAGCGTTTTTTTTAAATATATAACCACAATACTTTAAAGCATATATTTTCTTTCTTTCCTACTTAAATCTTATTGCACATAATTATTGAACATAATCATCTTGTGAATAAACCAACATATTAATTAAAAAATTTAATAACAAAACAACACTCGCTAAACAAATAAATGTAATAATTATCACCTTGTAAAGAGATCAAGATAAAGAGATCCTTGTAAAGTTTTTTTATCATTGTATAGATCACTCATTCAATATCCTTAAAATTTACATCTGCAAAAGAGATAAATTAGAAATATTAGGAGCACCTAGGACACGCTGATCTGTTAATACGCTATCCACATAATCAACTTCAGCGATGTCTGGGATTTGAGGCTTAACAAAGGTTACAACAATATTCTATGATACACACTTTTAACACTTTCTTTAAAAATCTACTTTGTACTTTTTTTGTTCATCATTTGCCATGAGAATTTATCCAACAAAATATCGCATTCTCTTCTCAGTCTACAGCAACGTATATTCCATAATATAATCCTCCTGACTCTAATAATGCTGCAGCATTATCCTTTGTGACAACATTGGCAGCAAATAGATTTTCGTTTTCTTTCCCTTGACTTTTACGCGTCTCCCTGTTCGTTTCGATTGTATGCCCATTTTTTCGTGACGTTTGTTGTCCAAAAGTAGAAGTTACAGCAGGAGAATTAGAAATTGGATTGGCTCTTATAATATCATCTTTGTCATTAGCACGCTCTGTATTGATAGAATTATCAGTATTAGTCGTATTGTCAATAGTAACTGAATTTGACTGGACTTCCTATTTGTCTAAATAAACAACAGTTTTATCAATAAAATAGATCTCCTCACAAGTCATACATCCATCCGCTATCAGGGGGTTATTATGAGGTTTTAATTCCAGGCAGCCTTCCAAATTGTTATAATGCCATTTCTTTCTCTTTATATAATGAGTAAAAAAAGGCACTAATAGTAAAACAGAAAACTGTCTGAAGTCGAGATATCATAGTACCTACGCTGATCTCCCTATTAACTATGTTTCTGAAAATTGATGTGCTACAGCTGGTGACATCCTTTTGTAAGGATCAAACACTAATAATGGTACATTATTCCCATCGGCAGAAAAAGTGCAATTAACTTTTTGGTCCCAAAATAATTCCCGTCTTTGGACAAAACATTACTCCAGACTCATCAGTGTTAAAAAATCTATTTATCTAATGCATTTTCTGCTGTTAAATATTTTTCTAAATTTAAAAACTATTCTCGTATATTCTCTTCAGTAACTGGTGCTCTTGCTATAGATATTACCTAAGCATTTCGCTTAGTGAACCCAGCAGGTCTGTTATTTAAAATTTACTTTTTCGATCATTTTTGTTCTCTTTTCTACTGTATCAAAAACTTCATCCGGCTGCATAGGAAAACCTAACTTAGCTTTATTGATAATCCATTGTGCTAATTCTTCCTCTTCCTTGACTGTAAGTTCAGTCTGTGATCCCATTTTTCTCTCCCAAGGGACTTTGTTTGTAATTTTATTGTATAGTGTAGATTTTGGTACTTATATCAAATTGTTTGCTGGCTTTGCTAAGCATGGTTTCGCCATATTTTATAGCTTGTAATGCTTATTCTAGAGTATTGTGTGTATATCGAAACCGTTTGTATTTTTTTAAAACTCCATTGTGACTAGCCTCAAAATAAAATAATAATAATTATTTCGCACTTATCTAGTAAGTTAATTATACGTTAGTTTTATAAGTATTTATAGTAATTTATAGTATCAATAGCCATACACTGTTCAAGTAAACAGTTAAAGAACATGAACAAATACTTTATCGGACCAGTCAATGAACACTCAAATATTAATAGTACATTTACTGGATTTCTAATACCAATGAATGAACATGTGTGTTCCAATACTAGCTCAAATATTCAGAATCGTTTTTAGTACATATTGTCCAAAAATGCCCTTATTTTAACTAGCATAAAAGGTAAAATATTCTAAGTTTCAATATGTGCTCAACACCAATGAATGAACACCCCGTTCATTCATTAGTTTTTATTGTTTTTATCAACCAGTAATGGAACATAGCAAAAATAAATAAATTTTGAAGAAAACTTATTTAGAATGACCTTAGATATAAAGTTTGATCCATAATCAAGTCAAATAAACTAAAACACTTAAATATCGGAGCTTAATCCACTAACTGGGCTGTAACAAAGTTGAGCTGTTCTTACCGTGAGTTCTAATTTTCTCATAGAAACTACGACACAGCAAAATACGTACTTTTTATAAAACGATCATGTTGAAACTGAACGATGACAGATGTTGTGAGTGTTACTAAACCAAAGAGAAAAATATTGTAAACCGAAAAAAAAATAGGTTGCTTGGTAGAAATACTTAATTTTCTTATTATATAGGAAAATGTCGTTTTGTTCATTTACTGGAGGCTGTTCATTCATTAGATGGTCTACCTACATACATTCATATAGGGACAATCAGACAATATAAAGAAATAATAAAAAAAAACAAACCGATATTAAAAACACTTAATATCAAGAATATATACAACATTTTTATTTTGAATAGTCGAATAATGAGTCGGTGCTAAGCGATGATCTCCTACAAAAATTAAAATTCTAAAACCGACTTTAATAGAAAAATGTTATGTTGTATGTATTCTTATTTACAAATTCAGTGTTTTTAAATTCTGCTTTTTTTATCTTTTTGTGAATTTAATAACATCTCACCGAAGAAATTTGAAATAATACAACTTATGTATTTTTTGTCAATACGTGCCTATTGTATTTAAAAAATAACCTCTAACTCCATTAAATAAAGAAAAGTTAAAGATCCTTCCACCATCAGCTCGGTTCTTGAATACCAGACGCATATACCTGAACAGCCTTGGTAAAAACATTCCTGCCTACGTACCAGGCTATAGACTAACGTATTACAACCTCGTCAAAAAAATCTAGCGATGTTCTAAATTGATACAGCTTCTGACTACTTTAATCAGAAATAGAAGAGTACTTTTCAAAATTTATAATTTTTCTTAAAAATATACAAATAACAGTACGACACCCACTCTATAAATATTACGTCAGCTTTCTAAATCCTAACTTCTCCAAAATGACTAGGCTATAATTAGAACACTCGCGTATACATTTACTCGTATTTTCATTACAGCACAGCCATAATCGCATTACTTTCTTCAAACCAATTTGTATAAACGTTATCACAAAATGTAATAGCGGTTACGTCAAATCCACTTTCAATATTCTCGGTGATTGATTGGGTATATTTATTTAAATTATGACATATTGAAAATAACTGCGTACCTAATGGTATTTGAAAACATTTCTGCATAACTACATTTATCACCCCAATTTACATCCGGTTAGTTTTTGTGAAAAAATTTTAACTAGTGATTCTATACTGACAGCTTTGTTAAGGCACTCCTGATTCAAGAACATCTAGTTATAATAAACCTGAATAGCATTTCTAACGAAGCCTACTTTATTTTTTGATATAACGATCACAAGATAAGTAAGTAGATACTGTTACCTGCTTACAGTATTTACGAATGAAAATGTAACTCGGAAAATTCTTACGCCACCGCTTCTCAGCGATGTTAAGGATTTTCAATGAACAAAGGTATCAGTTACCTACTTGTTTAGTTTTACGTGATACTTTACCGCAAACAAGATATTGTCTGACATCCTTACATTGACAAGCAGAGCATTTCCATTACGCAATTATAAAAAAAACGGCCACTGCGAGATCGTTTCTTTCGATAAATGACGACGTCTGCATTCATGAGGTTTAACCGTCACGACCGATACCACAAATAAAGTAGTGATTTTGACATAATAAGCCCAGAGTTATCTTACTTAGATTAATTAGCTGTGTTGTATTAGTTTATTAATATACTGATACAGCGCTGTTTTAAAAGACTCGAGTGGACTTACAAAATCGAGCGAAATAGAATAATCACGTTTCTGTCTTTAAGAATCTAATATATAAAATTCTCGAATCACAGTGTTTGTTGCCGAACTCCTCCAAAACGGCTTGACCGATCTTTATGAAATTTTTTGTGTATGTTCGGTAGGTCTGAGAATAGGCCGTAAATTATTTTTTTACCCCTAGGTGATTATTATGGCGAAACGTATTTCGCCGGCACAGCTAGTGTTTAGATAAAATATTCAACAATATGATAATAGTATATGGGGTACAGTAAATTACAATTGTTCCAAAACGGGAGAGTATAGCGTCTTAAATGTGTTTGTGCGATCTGAGAATGAGTATTGACCTAATAATCAAAATAACAAGTTGTTGCCCGTGAGTTCGTTTATGCGGAATTTCAGTAACTCATTATTTTTTTATACACAACATTGAAGCTCTTGGCTTTCATCTCACCTGATGGTAAGTGGCGATAAGGCCGAAGATGGTAGTTGGCTTGTCCTGAATTCCTCAACAACTGAGGAACTGGCTCTCTCACCACTAAATGTCGGAACACAACAATGATATCAACATAGTTATATGGCAACAAACTAAGCTAGACGGCGGTAGCTAATCAAGTGAGCTCAGAAATGCTCATCATCATAGCTCATATACGTCCCCGCCGAGAGGACTGAGCCTACTTTAAGTTAGGATAGTTAAGGATGTTTAGGCCTTAGTCAACCTTACAACCTTAGGCCCAGTGCGTATTGGTCGATGTCACGTACACCTTTGAATTTCATCGCAGATGTATGCAGGTTACCTCGCGATGTTTTCCTTCATCGTAGGAGCGTCAGACAAATGTACATAATATGAAATTCGAAAAGAAAAACACATTGTTACATGGCAGGACCGAGCCAAGGACCTCCCAATTAGAAGGCCAATGCTGAGTCCACAGCGCATAATTATGTCAATCAGTCATAAAAACGACGATTTATGGATAATATGTATATATATTATATACCTAAGCGTTTGAGTTAACCGTTAAACTGAACCGTTTAAGGTATGAGTATATGTGTTTAGGTTAAATAAATTTTGAGTTGTGAAGGGTTCAAAAGTGGTTCCAAAAAGTCCGCGTGTCTAGATTTAGGTATGCTAGATGGAATTTTAAAGATAGTTTCTGGGACTTTTACAAGCAGAAATGGATTGTTGCCCGAACTTTTCTATTAAATCTCTTCGAAAATTAATATTAACTTAAATCTATCCATTTTGTTGAATATTATCAAAATTACATCAACGAATCAAACAACTTTTGTCATTTTGACCACTTCTCTAGTTTTCAAAGACCCGTAGAGCTTAAATTGACTGAGAGCATGCAGCGTCACAGTGGCATTAAGCTTTCGAAAATAAATAGTCGTATTTAGTTAGGGGAAAGTGCAGAGCAGCCGTGAAGACAAATTAACAGAGTCAAGTTGATGAGTGTTCGTCAATAGGCGGTCATGCGGGCCGTACACACATTTAACTCTACTCGTACTTAATACGATGAAGTCTATACTGAGGGACATTCTGCCTATTGCAATTTAAATGCTAATCTATATATTGTTTGTCATGATATTTGTCCAGGAAAAACTCCGAAACTTCCTAACCGATTTTGATGAAATTGGACTTACGTCATGGCATCTAGCGGCTTCTCGCAACTTTTGTGGCCGCCTTCCTCTGGAGTAACTATTCGTAGCAGTCCAGTCCTACGACAATTCCTACTGTTACTGAGGGTTCGCAATTCTTTCGTCTAGGTATATTGGCGACTATAGTTCTTCTACGAATTTCGTTATATCTGCTTCGATCACGTTAAGAAACCCCGAGCAAAACCCTCTCCATTGCCCTTTGAGTGTCCTTGAGCCGTCTCCTGAGGCTCATTCTAAGCGGCCACGTCTTAGTACCGTACATCATCTGGCAAGACTCGTCTTGAGGCACCGCCGAAACTAATACTTGCGTAGATTCTCTTGTTGTTCTGGATGAAAGATTTGGAAGTTGTCTTTCTGGAAGTTGGACTTACCGAGCCGGACTATTTGCTCCAGGTAACCATTTTTTTTATACAACTACAAGTTGGTAAGCAAGTAAATACAAGCACATACAAGTTGGTAAGCAAGTAAACTGCCCACCTGATGGTAAGTTGTAACAGTCACCTATAATACTTGTGATTTTATTAAATTTGCATGAAAACTGAAACCCCCACAAGAACCACAATGTACGTTGCCAACTTGTGACATAAGATGTAAAGTCACGGTACCCAATAATTTCACTGATAGAGATATGCGGAATTTTCTTTAAGAATTCGACATTAAATAACTAAGTTGTTAGACGCGGGTTTGATTTCCGCCCGAGACGAAGATTTTTCTTTTGCTGATTTATTAATTATTCAATTAATTTTGCTTTTTTTTTCAAAAATGCAAAGAAAAATATATAGAAAATGTAACTTTTTCTTTATTAACCAATTTTCAAGAAATCAGTAGACTTACTCTTGAACCGATTCCGATCGATCGACATTAAGATTGTGATTTTTCGTACGGGTATTTAGTAAAGTGACAAATTGGATCAGAGGCCCAATTCTAATCAGATTGCCACATTATCACGTCATCGAACGGTTGAAAGGCAATAATGTAGACTCTTCGATTGGCCGATCACAACGGTTTAGTTTCGATTCGGTCGTAACTTATTAGTAAAACTGGGATTAAGTACTGAGTTTGGTCACGGTAATAGTATATACTATTAACGTGGTTTGGTTCACTCAAAATTAGCGCAACGCGAGTCCAATTTGATGCCAATGTGGAAACTCAAGCGTACAAAAATCACAATCTCAATGTCGATCCATTGGAATTGATCCAGGAGTTAGCCTACTGTAGTGGTTTCTAAGTTGGATGTTGATGTTGACGCGTCAACATGATATGTTAAGGACGTGGGTTCGATTTCTCCCAGAAACGATGATTTCTTTATTTTTCAATATAAAATATAAGTAATACAAAGTAGTTGCGATATTTGTTTAAAAGTGATTTGCAATCAGCGGAACGTAGGAACGTGACGTAACATCTACAAATTAATCAAGGCGGTAACAATAATGGCAACTGTTTGGGAACAAATTGTATTTGTTTTAATTAAAGCAGTAGATCTCCGAGATTACAGTGCCTCGGTAGAGCTGATTTACATAATTTACTAGTATAGTTATATAGCCTGTGGCATATTTTGGATCGACAGTTTGAACCTCTTTGATTGCAAGAACTATACAAAATAAATGGACAGGTTGCGGGTATGTAGCCTTGTCAAATATGTCCTCCCATGATAACAGTGCTTCCACTGTAATTCATCAATAGTTACATGTCTTAGCACTTTACGTAGAATCTTTCAGATGGATTATTTAAAATAATGTTCTTAACTTATGAAGAAGTTGTTCTAATAATGTAATAGACCTGTGCGTTTTTGTATACTTTTCTGAACTGTATTATTGTGGTTAAATTGTTGTGCGAATTTTCACTTTAGTTATTGAATAATGTTCATGCTGGTACAATATTACGAAAACAATCTACGTTATTACAAATCGAAAATATTATCCTTTAATAGTAACGTAATAGCTACATTGATTTTTAATAAAATAAAATAAATGTCAAAATCAAAATACAAAGTTATAATAACAGCATGCAATCGTCAGTTATTATAACATCTTGAATGTTAGCGATATCATATGATTTAGAAATCGATAAGAGCCTATAAAGTACTTGTATCTCATATGTAACAATTCAAAATACCCAGATTAAATTACCACATGTAATATATATTATCTTTATAGGTAATTTCCCACTATGCGTCTGATGTTGGAAGAATATTGCTTCGATTTGATCACAGTTACGTCTGCTGTTTAACTGATTTTATATTGAAAACAGGGGACAGTAATGAAATATCCAGACACTACATGTTACGTTTGATGTTAAAGCGTCGTATTTATAGAAATATCGTATAAAAAGGAAGTCGAGTCGCCGTCAGAAACTGAACGACGAAAGGGGAGGGACATTGTCGTGGTAAACTAGCTGTTGGTACTTTTGTGATATACTTGTATCGAAGGAATAATAATATACGTATTACAACTATTACTTACATGCAGGTCCTATATGTATTTTTTAAAATAAAATCTGAAAGAGTAGGTATTCCGATTTTATTCTTAACAATTTCGTCACAATTAGGAAGTAACTATGAAGTAACATAAAATTTGTTGAAGCCTATAAAAAGATAAAAAAAGAACAGCAAGTACACAATGTTCTCAGTACATTTTTAAATCAAAATATACATGATGGATTGTTTTAACGCCACCTGGAGGAAAAGTACTTTAAATACTAAACATAGCAAATTATACACAAAAAAGTGATATTCCTTTATTTTTGAAAGGAAGAAGAACTGTATTTTGAGATTTAAAAAAGCTTGCCACATTCGGAAATCGAAACAGCTAAATTCCATTGATTAAGCAATACGGTCAATCGTAAAGATCAAATATCTCTGACAAACGTACCAAATGATCTAAAAACTCGAAAAACTATAAGATCCAAATTTATGTTAATGAATAAAAATAATGAGAAAACTAACTAAAGAAGTTGCTTGCAATAAGCTCTATCTTTTCAATAGACAACTTTTATTTGCGAGTTATGTAATGCAATAAAGCTCCCATGAAACCAAATTATTCTCTATAAGCCATAATTATGATTAGTTACGCAGCAGCTGACTACTATGAAATAATTTGTAAAAACAATCAAACGTGAATAACAAATACCATCGTTGGCGGCGTCTTAATTCCTTATTTCATTTTCAAATAACTCATATTTCATCCAGGTGGGTTATTGTCTACGAAAAGATCTATCACGATCGCTTATAATTTGACAGCCATTGCGCCGTGAACATAAGACTCTGTGCGGACTTCCTTTTATAAAGGAGTAATGGATGGACTGCGACTGTCAAATTGTAAGGGATCGCGATAGATTTTTTCTTATATAATAACCCCCAGGCACGAAAAGACTGCATTACAAAAACGTGTAAGAACAATTGCAATTTTCTTATTTAGTCCTTCCTTCCTTTTATTTAATATTTAAATAAACTAAGCATGTATGCTACAGAAATTTGATCGTTACGATTGACTCTATCAAATGAAGCCCTTAAATTACAGGATGTTATTTTTTGCATTTTACTCGGTTTGATTCTTGGGTGTGACAAGCGTATTTTCAAAAGTATCTGATTGTAGTTTTGCTTCTTTTAAAAATAAAGTTTCCGCTGAGTAAAATTTGCTATTTTCAGTATAAGGAGTACGATCGGCCTCAGAAGTAGATGGATATTTTAGTACCATCTACTATCACTAGCTTCCACTCTTCCATTTCAATAGCAATGAAGAATTGTTTAATACCTTTCAAGGTAAGCTCTTCTTTTTGAACAAGAATGCGTACAGGTCATCTCATGAAACACCTCGAGACCTCCAGTACATCATCTGGCATAGTAGCAGAAAGTAAAATGACCTGAACATCAGCAGACAACATCTTGAACACATCATGAATTTGATCTTTGAACCCTCTAGACAACATTTCATCAGCCTCATCAAGCACAAAGAGCTTAATGGTATTGGAACGAAGTGCACGGCGGTTTATCATATCATATACACGGCCAGGAGTACCCACTACCACATGAACCCCACTCTCCAGCTGACGAATATCTTCACGTACATTTGTGCCTCCAATACAAGCATGGCATTTAGCATTTAAGTGATCTCCTAAGGCTATTACCACCTTTTGAATTTGTTGGGCCAACTCTCTAGTAGGTGCTAAAATCAAAGCTTGACATTCGCGAATGCTAGTATCAATTTGCTGCAAAATTGAAATCGAGAAAGTAGCCGTTTTCCCAGTTCCAGACTGGGCTTGGGCAATAACATCGCGACCCTGGATACACGGCATAATAGCACGTTGTTGAATAGCAGATGGTTTTTCGAAACCATAAGCATAAATTCCTCTCAACAATTCTTCTTTCAAGTTCATGTCATTTGGCAAAGATGAAACAATTTTTAAACGAAATATTAAATAGTATATATTTTGTGAAGATATGTTCATCTATTTAAGAAAAGCATTAAAATTAAATTTAGTGAATATTGTTTTACAGAAGGATTTAATAATCATTTTTAATCTTATCAACAATAATTTGTATATGAATGAATACACGAATGAGTATGTTTGTATAATTATGACGAATCTCATTCGTCATGTCTATTTTTGAACTGAAACTATTTGTACATAATCGCTTCTTAATATATTTAATTTATAATTTAATATAAGTCCACTGGTTCGTTTAGTTAGAATAAATTAATGAACCTTAGTCATTCATTATTTGGTTAAATTGAAATCATACATCTAGATAACATTATTGTTTTAGTTTTCTAATTTGCAATTCCTAGTTTAATGCGCTAGCTAATATTTGGAAAGTATTGAGAGCCACCAGTAGTCTTGTTTTTTTATAATCATACAATATTTTAATATTATTTTCTTATCCTCTTCTTATTCAATGAGATTCTACTTGTATTGCATATCATCACAGCGCATTGTTGATCGTCATATCTACGGTGAGTTGCGAAACCCGCGCGAAAGATAACGTCACCTTTAATACAAAGGAAACAAGTTTTAAAATGGTGAATCGTGACATAATTACCTCAGCTCCCGCATCGAGGTCAATTCAGCCGGACGACAAAATCCATAGCTCGAACACACAACATCAACACCACTTGGGTTCACTACACCTCACCACACTAAACTGATTCTATGTAGGACCTGTACTGTTGAGAATGAGTGAAGTGCGGGCTTTTCAATTAAGTGTGTGCCGGCCGGGCACTGTGAAATGAATGAAGGAAGTTCGCCGCCGATGACGGCCATGATTAATATAGTAAAAACGCACGTTACGTCATGCGCGGTGCTTGTCCTACACTATATCAATCCAATTTTCCGAAGACTTTTTGTACATAATTATGAAACTAGTCATGAAGTTTTTGTCGGGTTGTTTCACAACATTTTTTTGTGTACTAGTTGGAATAGTATTTTTATTTGTATTCAAATATGACAAAATTTAGGTAGTGATTTTTTCGGATGAGTTCCAACACAACACTTTTTTTACATACAACTAGGCAGCTTTTGGCCTACATCGCACCTGATGGTCAGTAAAGATAACACCGCACAAAGGTAGAAGCGAGATTCACCTGGACTCCTCAAAAGCTGAGGAACTGGCTTCGTCAGTTTCGATAGGTTGACATTTTACCTAGTTTGGCAGGAAAATGACAAACTAGTGAAAATGCCAGCAAAAATCTAATGATTTCTTCGGATGAATTCAAACACAGCACTTTTTTTTACATAAAATCCTAGTTTTATGTTAGTTTTATTTTTTACATACAACTAGGAATCTCTTGGCCTTCATCACATCTGATGGTGAGTGATGATAAGACACGAAGGTGGAAGCGAGATTCACCTGGACTCCTCAACAGCTGAAGAACTGGCTTATTCGTCAGTTTCAGTTTCGATAGGTTGACATTTTCCCTAGTTTGTCAGGAAAATGACAAACTAGGGAAAATGTCAACCTATCGAAACTGACGAATCAAATTAGCGAAACTGATAAATTAGGAAAATCACTAGTGATATGCTAACTCTTCTTACCTCTGATTGTCGGAACACAACAATGCTATCAACATTGTTATTATGGCGACAAACTTAGGTAAGACGGTGGTAGCTAGCTAGTTGGGCTCAGAAGCCACACCACCAACTAAACCGAGCAAAAAATCTTCTGCCCTGGGGAATGGAAACCCGGACCTCCCGATCAACACCAGGTGGTCCTTAACCACTAGACTACGGAGGCAATTGCGGCGGCGGCACCACCTCGCACTGTGGTTAGATCACAGTGGTATAATTAAAGTATAAAAATACCCACTATACCAGCAGTGGTATCGTCAGGGGTACAGATTTTATAAGGGCCAACTTAGAAAATAATTTAAAATATATAGCTTTTATAAAATATTTTTTATATTCAGTTTAGTACCGAATCTTAATATATAAAATTCTCGTGTCACAGTGTTTGTAACCAAACTCCTCCGAAACGGCTTGACCGATTTTTTGTGTATAAGAGTATATATGGCAGGTTTGAGAATAGGTCGTAAACATTTTTTATAGCCTAAGATGATAAAGGTTTTTTTTGACAATTATTGTCAAATTCAAATTAAAATTCAATATCCTTTATTCAATTAGGATTTTACAATCGCTTTTGAACGTCAGAGAAGCTACGCCATTGGTTCACAAGTTTACGGCGAGAGACCTTGTACTGGAAAGAACCAGCAAAACCAGCAAGGGCTATTTTTTTCTCCCTGTATTGTTACAGAGTCGTCAATTATAAGCAGAACTGAGTGACTGAACTGAAAGATTGAGCTCAACTTCCATTACAATATTAGATGTGTCTGTGTACATTATACATTTAAATCTATGAATTAAGTCTACAATTAGGACCAAGCATTGACATCATTCAGATATTCATTGACTTTATAATATCCTTTACTCCTTATAGTCTTTTTTACATGCGCTTTAAACTTATGAAAAGGTAAGCCAGTAACACTCTGTGGAACTTTTTAAATTATGGCGAAACGTAGTTCGCGGGCACAGCTAAGTTAAATTATATAACTCCTACTTTTGACTTCAAAAGTTATTGACGTACTTCAGTAGTTTATTTCATCGAATTCAATACGTATCAAGTTTGTTATTTCATCAAATTCAATACGTATCAAGTTTGATTTCGAGTTACGGTAACTTGTTTCATTTCAAACTAATTCAAAATAAACAATTAGGGTATAATGCTGTATTATAAATAAGTATAGTATGAAGAGCAAAACAACATAAGTATTAATGTAGTTTGTGTCAAGAATTGTAAAATCATTTCGAAAAGTAAACTCATAGCTTAAACTGGACGGAACCACTGTTTGCTCTTCGAGTTGTTTCTTCAAAATATAAAAGCATTTTAGTTTGTAGCTAAGCTGTGTGTAGTGCGAGCTCTGTGCGCTATCTGCACTTTACAGCTGAGTGGAGCCTTCAAGTAGGTACTGTGATACGTGAAAGGTTTGAGTAGAATCAAAAGATGCAGGCGAGGGAGTCCATTGGTAAGTGCAATCACTTAGCACATTAAAATAATTCCTCCTGGAGCTTTGGTCGCAGCGCTGCGCCACCCGTCACTTCACTTTACTTAACAGGTCTACGCTTAAGCCAGCCTCAGAGCTCTTTGCTCTCACAACTACTTACATTTTGCTACGAAATGTTTTAATATAAAAGAAAAATAAGGAAAATTGAAGAACGTATTGTTAAGAGACGAATTTAAAAATTTTCAGGCGGGATACTTTTACTTTACAGTTTGTTGAAAGGTTTACGTTTGACTGTTTATACTACACTCATCAACTTTATCTAAGGATATTTTATTTACATTTAATGTATGTAGTATCAGCGATAATTTTAAAAATACTGACAATATCTGTGAAATTTATTCAATGAAATGACGAAAGTTTATAATTAAACAATACATTGAAAAAATGCACATAAGTTGTCAATATTTTTAATATGTTGGCTTATACTACTTGAAAAAAGGATAAATAAAATATCCTTAGATAAAGTTGATGAGTGTATAACTATAGCTTTCCGTTCGCGGCTTCGCCCGCGTTATTATTGTTTCCCCGTGGGAATTGTATATTTTCCCGTAAAATAATTTTGTAGCCTATTATATAGAAGACTGTTTGTTGAGAACGACCAAACTCCTTGATGGCAACACAAGCATACTAAACAAGAGAAGATTAGACAGCGGAAGTCAAGGGCAATTGCGCTTCGAAATACTGTCAAGAACACGCAAAAATATTACAATATCATATTTTATATTGTAAATACATAATAAAACTAAAGTAACCAAGTTTGTTATTATGTCATTATTTACCCACAACCGGCGCATTCATTTTGGTGACCCCGACGTGATGCGAAAACTGTAAGATAAAGGATATCTACGAAGACGGAGACGAACTGTCCAAGGAATCCGCCAGCCACTTCAGCAGCTGCAGCCACATTTACCGAGGGAAGTGCGTTTCCTATCCTTTATCCGTTCTACCAATTTCATCTTTAATTTGTGCAACTTTCGTTCGTTAACCAATTATACAATTATACAATTTATTGTTCCCGCGGCTAGGAAAATATATTAACGGCGCAAAGTCACATTTTTCAACTTATTTGTCAATTATACAACTATAATTCGCATCATCAATTTCCTTAAATACAACTACACTTATTTTATTTCGATTTCTTGCTCACCTACGTTATCGTATTACGTGTAGATTTATTTCAGACGTAATTATTGTCGCAAAGTCATACCGTTAAAATCATACATAATTTACGCTACGACAATTTCAGGGTTACTAAGGTATCATTTCATACGTTAAATACCTACAACATATTGTCGAGCGCTGCTGTCCGCGGTGCCTTTCATCAGCTGCACAACTGAATTGTCTGCATCGGCCGGTCGCAGTCGAAGGTCTACAAAACCGTAACGTACTTGTAGTTTGAGTAAAAATATTTCCTTTCATACCTACTAGTTGTTTGTAATACAAATTCTATTTTTCACGTGTCATTTTGCGTTATTGCGTCGACAAAATGCCTGAGTTAAACGAGCTTACTAAACAAAGGGCTACTATCAGAGCTCGTTTGACTTTATTTGAAAAATATTTAGCATCCTTGTTGGATTGTACAGATGTAAGTACAGTTGAGGTGAATGATTTAAAGATTCGTTTGACTAAAATGCATGAGCTTTCTTGTCGTTTTGAAGACATTCAGTCACAAATTGAGATGTTGGATGACGATTCTCCAAAGCAATTACAAGAACGCGACTCAACCGAAAGCTTTCTTTTCCGATTGATGTCACGAGCACAATCTTTTCTAGAATCGTTTGAGAATAAAACCAAAGAGGAATCCTCATCCAACATTGGCTCTAAAGGAAATAGCAACGTAAAGTTACCAGTATTAAGGGTTCCTTCATTTAATGGTGATAAAAATAAATGGCTTTCCTTTAGGGATATGTATTTATCGCTCATTCATGATAATGAAAGTATTGAAGATATCAACAAATTTCACTACCTCAAGTCCTATTTAGAGGGCACGGCTAGTTCGGTCATTGAGTCCGTCGCTGTATCCTCGAATAATTATGAAATTGCTTGGCAACTTCTTTGTGAACGGTTTAATAACAAACGTCTTCTTATAGATGAACATGTTAAAGGTTTATTCTCTATTGAACAAATACAAAAGGAATCCGAAAAGTCAATCCACAATTTAATCGATATTTTATCAAAAAACATTAGTGCGTTAAATTCATTGGGTGAGCCCACGGACAAATGGGACACTCTCATCATACATATGGCCTCATCAAAGTTAGACAGTGTCACTGCCAGAAACTGGGAGGAGGTCAGGAGCAATAAAGACACAGTTAGCCTGCAAGATTTTTATAATTTTCTTCGTCAACGAGCATCTGTATTAGAAACCGTGAATGCACGCAAATCTCCTAGGCTAGAAAAACGTCACGGCTTATCTTCATCGAAGTCTTTCATTGCCCCTTTAGTTGAGAGCCCCAGCTGGAATTGTAGCATCTGCAAATCGAATCACAAGATATATGAGTGTACAGAATTTAAGTCATTACCAGTTGCTGGACGAATAGGTAAGGTGTCAGAATTAAAATTATGTCGCAACTGTCTTCGTAGCGGCCATCAGTCCTACCAGTGTAGGTTAGGTGGTTGTAGAGTTTGCCATCGTAAGCACAACACGTTGCTACATATAGAAAATCAAACAAGTCACACATACACGGCTTCCACGCTACCACGTTCATCTGAACAAGTTAAGTCTGGTGCACAGTTCACTTCTACTAATAAGGAAAATCAAATGAACTTACTCAAAGTACACGATGCTGCTAATGTTGTGCCATCTGCTTCTGTTTCCATGTCTGCTGTCTCCACCAATCAGGTTCTACTATCCACAGCTTTAGTTAAGGTTTCATGCAAAAATAAAATATTTACTTTACGAGCTTTATTAGATTCTGGCAGCCAGTCGTGTTTTATTAGCGAGAAGGCCCAGAATCTGGTTGGTTCCGACAAAAGATCAACTGGTTATAAATGTGTTTCTGGCTTAGGCAGTTCAGTGTTAAACGTAACGGAACATTGCAATATACGTTTAAATTCTTTGTATAATTCTTTTAATACTACTGTAAAATGTTTTGTCCTCCCTCATATTACAGATAAGGTACCTTCCATCGTTATCAATTTACAAGAACTAGATATTCCAAAAAATATTCAACTAGCTGATCCTAAATTTTACCAACCGGATGACGTTGATTTGTTGTTAGGTGTAGAAGTTTTTTGGGATGTATTAAAGACATCTCGAATAAATCTGGGACCAAGCAAGCCCATCTTACATGAAACAGAGCTGGGCTGGATTGTGGGGGGCACCATGGGGGGAACGTATTCTAATGATACCAAAAATAAATTACAGTGCAATGTTTCGCAAGATTTATGTAAACAGATTTCAAAATTTTGGGAACTAGAAGAAATTCCATCAGATGGGAATTGCTTTAAAAATGATGTTTGTGAGAGGCTGTTCAATGATACTACTAGTCGCACCTCGGAAGGTCGATTCTGCGTCCAAATTCCGCTAAAGGATTCGCCGCATGTCCTAGGTGAATCGTACGATATCGCGTTAAAAAGGTTTCTTCAAATAGAGAGAAAATTAAACAATAATTCTAATCTTAAACAGCAATATTTACAATTTCTACATGAATACGAAATGTTAGGTCACATGACCGAAGTAGTTAAGCCTAACTTTGGTTGCTACCTCCCACACCACGCTGTGATAAGAGAGAACAGGGAAACGACTAAGCTACGTGTTGTCTTTAATGCTTCCTCCAAGACATCTACTGGAGTTTCGTTTAATGATATACAACGTATAGGTCCAATAGTCCAAGAGGATTTATTTTCAATTTTACTAAGGTTTAGGCAACATGCATTTGTGGTCACAGCAGATGTGGAAAAAATGTATCGCCAAATATTGGTTGATCCAGATCAAAGGAATTTACAAATTATCTTGTGGCGAGACGAACCATTTCAGCCTATGAAAATATTCCAATTAAATACCGTTACATATGGCACTGCATCTGCTCCGTTTTTAAGCACTAGATGCCTCTTACAACTTTCAAAGGAATGTAATGAGCCTACAATAGCCCAATCAATCAAAGAAGATTTCTATGTAGATGATTATTTATCGGGGGCTGAAAGTGAATATGAGTTACACATCAAGGTTCATTCTGTCACTCAAATGTTAAAATCTGCATGTCTTCCATTAAGGAAATGGCGAACTAATGCACCATCTATTTTCGCTAATAACTTAGATACTACTTTACCAAAGGGTTTAGATTTATCAGTACAATCTAGTGTTCTGGGCTTAAGGTGGGACCCTCCGAAGGACGTATTGTTATTCCCAGTTGACATACAGTTTGAGGGAATCGTTACTAAGCGAACAATACTCTCGAATTCTGCGAAGTTATTCGATCCATTAGGATTACTATGTCCATGCACGATAATTCCCAAAATCATCATACAAAGCTATGGCTATCAAACATAGGATGGGATGACTGCGTCGAACCTACAATAAAAGGGGAGTGGTTGAATTTCATTAATAACTTAAAATATTTGTCAAATGTAGAAATACCCAGATGCACAATTATTTCCAATCCAGTAACGATAGAACTACATGCATTTTCTGATGCTTCGCAAGTAGCTTATGCTGCTGCTATTTATGTTCGATCTATCGATAAGCTGGGACATATCCAAGTTAGGTTGCATTGTGCCAAAACAAAAGTAGCGCCAGTAAAACCTACTACCATTCCGCGACTGGAGCTCTGCGGAGCATTGCTGTCGGCACGTTTAAGCGATAAGGTTACTAGGTCTCTTCATTGCAAGGTTGATAAAACTTACCATTGGACAGACTCTACGGTTGTATTGGGTTGGCTGTCTTCAAATATAACTGATTTAAAACCTTTTGTTGCTAATAGAGTTGGAACAATCCAAGAACTTACCAAATCAAGTGAGTGGAAGCATGTCCCAGGTGATAAGAACCCAGCGGATGTTGCTTCGCGGGGGTTAAACCCTAAACAAATTATAAATGCTACACATTGGTGGGAAGGTCCACAGTTTTTGAAAAAAAATCCTAGTCATTGGCCTCAGTTTATAAAATCGATAAACACTACTGACTTACCTGAAATAAAAATAAATAAAAATATTATTACATTACAATCTACAGATGAGTCAAGCATTAACTCAAGCAATGTATATTGTGACATAGTAAAATTTGATAACTATTCTAAATTTACAACTTTACAAAGAAGCTTAGCCTACGCATTACGGTTTATTCATAATATCAGACATACACGTAAAACTACGGGGACTTTAACAACACATGAAATAGATTCATCATTAAATATTCTTATCAAACAGCATCAAAATGAATGCTTTTCAGAAGAAATTAAATTACTAAATTCAGGGCATACCTTACCTGCGAAATCTCGTCTGTTATCTTTAACTCCATATCTAAATGCAGATGGCATCATCTGTGTAGGCGGCCGTATTCAAAATTCAGCTGAAGCCTGCAATAAAAAACATCCGATTCTTTTGGACAGTAATAACAATTTTACGCATTTACTTTTCAAATTTTATCACATGAAATTGTTACATGGCGGACCACAACTTATGCTCAACGACATAAGAAACAAGTTTTGGCCCTTAAAGGGGAGGATATTGGCAAGGTCAACTGTAAATAATTGCAAATTATGTAGATTAATAAGGGCCAAATGTTATCAACCCATAATGGGTAACTTACCTTCTAGTAGAGTTACTCCCAGTTTCCCTTTTGAAGTCACTGGCGTTGATTTTGCCGGGCCATTTCTTATCACTGACCGCAAAGGCCGAGGTTGTAAAATAACAAAATGTTATATGTGTCTATTTATATGCTTCAGCACCAAAGCCTTGCATTTAGAAGTGGCAAGCGACTTGACCTCTGATGTTTTCATTTTATGTTTGAGGCGGTTTATATCCCGGCGAGGAAAGCCATCACATATATATTGCGATAATGGGACGAACTTTGTCGGCGCTTATAACGAATTTACGCGTTTTTTAAAATCGAATAACGAACAAATATCCGGTTATGCTGCTGATGAAGGCATTGAATTTAAGTTTTCCCCTGCTTACTCTCCTCACTTTGGGGGACTCTGGGAAGCGGGCGTAAAATCTGCTAAGTTTCACGCAACTAGAATTTTACAGGATAAACATTTAATGTTTGAGGAGTTAACGACGTTATTTGCACAAATTGAAGCTATTCTCAATTCTAGACCCCTTACTCCTCTCTCTACTGATCCTAACGACCTTAGTCCCTTAACCCCTGCGCACTTCCTGATCGGTCGACCTCTCACTTCACTGCCCTCGGCGAGTTTACTGAACACGAGTATCAACAGCTACAATCGGTACAAGTTTTTAGAAAAAATGCGGCAGCAATTTTGGGACCGCTGGAGAAGGGAATATCTAAGTGAATTGCAACAGAAATTGAAATGGCGTATTAATCAAGACGGACTGTAGGAAGGCGATTTAGTGATTGTCAAAGATGCAAATTTACCACCATTGAAATGGCCACAGATTTAGAGTAGGCCTACTCTAAATCTGTGGAAATGGCGCACGGCGCGCATAAGCAAGTTGTATCCAGGAACTGACGGAGTAACAAGAGTAGCTGATGTCTACACCGCCAAGGGCGTCATCCGCAGAGCTGTTCGTAATTTATGCTCTCTGCTTGACATTTCATCACCATCCAATTCAACAACCTAATCCTCGAACCCCTGACGATTTCGAGGGGGGGGAAGATGTTGAGAACGACCAAACTCCTTGATGGCAACACAAGCATACTAAACAAGAGAAGATTAGACAGCGGAAGTCAAGGGCAATTGCGCTTCGAAATACTGTCAAGAACACGCAAAAACATTACAATATCATATTTTATATTGTAAATACATAATAAAACTAAAGTAACCAAGTTCGTTATTATGTCATTATTTACCCACAACCGGCGCATTCACTGTTATTTATATTAAGGAGCTCGAATAATAAATTTCATAGAAATTGGAGCAGATTTTAAATATTTTCCATAGAAACTTTGAACTCCTATTTTGCACCCTAAGGGGGTGAATTCCAATAAACCATGAAACACGTGTTCAATGAAATGTTTTTAAGAGCGTGAATCACAAGTTTCATCAAAATCATTGCTAATTTAAAAAAAAAACATACTAACATACAACCCCTATTTCATCCCTTCAGGGTTAATTTTTTTTAAATCCCTCCTTAGTGTGCGTCCGCATCTTAAATTAAAACAACTATCCAAATTTCACGTTTCTACCATTAGCGGTTACGGCTGTGCGTATGTCTATAGATGGGAACTTCTCCACATATATATATATATATATATATATATATATACACGGTGTCTCATAATAACCAATAAATAATCAATGCGTTATCTAAAACTAATTATTAAATTGTGTTTACCCATAATGTCATTCAACCCAAAATTTTCATGTAAATCATAGACATGACGATGATACTATGATTTACATGAAAATTTTGGGTTGAATAGTATAATTAGTTTTAGATAACGCATTGATTATTTATTGGTTATTATGAAACACTGTGTATATAAACTACGTCCCTTAAATTTTCCATGGTGATTAAAAAAATAACCGTGTATATATTATGGGTATCTACGAGAAGGTATTGGTACCTATGTTATACGAATATGTGTGTAATGGTTAACTAACAACTAAATCTTCAAGACTGACCAAAGAATGGAGATACCGTTCGTTAGTAAAATTCTTAGTTAGCATTTATCAGTATGTAGAAAAATGCCTCTGTTGCCCGTGTTACTACCAATCATACCAGCAATACAGGTAATTTAATTTCCATTGTTATTACTGTAGTTGTTTGTAAGATGTTTTTTTTTATTGCAGAAAGTTGGCAAACAAGCAAACTGCCCACCTGATGGTAAATGGTAACAGTTATCTATAATATATGTGGCTCTTGTGAGATTCGCAGCAAAACTGCAACCCCCACAAGAACCACAGTGTACGTTGCCAACTTGTGACACAAGATGTAAAGTCACAGTACCCAGTAATTTCACTGCCATATCTTACCCTTCAAACCGGAACACAGCAATGCAAGCACTGCTGATTTGCGGCAGAAATAGGTAAGATGTAAATAGGGCAATATTAAATTGCCCGTCTACTCTCGACATACAGCAATTCGTATTAAAATATTATTTCATATTCGAAAAAAGGTGTTATTTTTCATCTTCTTATAAATAAAAATGAAGCTCTGTGTCTAGCTAGTCTCACTAAAACTCAAAAACGGCCCGACAGATTCTTACGAAATTTTCTATGTGTGTTTGAATCAGTCCAGGGAAGGTTTCTGGTGGGCCCAATAAGTGTCGCTGTAATCGGGCAGGACAATGTCTGCCGGACCTACTTAGTATCTAATAAATAATTGGCTATGCTTTAGATTTAACTCTACAGCTATTACTGCTTGGAAAGAAATGGGGTGTTAATACTGAGTCAGTATGTCCTATATTCCCAAATTAAATCACGAGTGATTTTATTAATACAGAAAAGCGTCATTTGGTAAAATGTTTCATTCGGTTTATGTTCCGGTGAATTCAGCATCACTTCTCATCACGTTAAACGGTGCTAGTGCCAGCGCCGCCGCCCACAATCCGACCTGTGTTTACTTCACATATGAATCCCCTTCCGCCGAAGGTGTGATTCATATCACACTCATTGTTTATACTGATAAACAGTCACTTATTTATACCCGGGTCATAATTTGGGATCACTTCCAAATTATGACACATGTTAGTATAGCCAAAGTCGTATGAATTCGCGAAGTAATTCTTAAACTTTGCAGACAATGGTGGGCCCACGGCAAAAAAAAAATATCTCATCGTTGATACCTCGCGAATTTGTTATTTTTGATAAGTGAAGCAAGGTTTTGATAATGAGAGAGCTGGAAACCTTTTTTTTGGCACTCCTCCAAAGTCAGCAATTTGGTGCCAGGAAAAAATTTGTCATTACCTTAATCAACATTTTTATTTTAAATCATTTTTTTACATGAAAATCGAAATAAATTTTTCGAACAAATATGTCGGGTCATTTTAGTTCGTCCGACACCCCAAACATGGCAAAGTTCAGGCCAGCATGCTATCAAAAAAAAATATTACCACTCTGCTTACTTTTGCGGAATCGATTATTTTTGGCATATTTTACGAAGTAGTAACCTGCTAGTCCATCATAATTTTGAGGTCTATTTGGCATCAAAGTGAATGGGATTATGCAAAAAACAAAAAAAAAACGCTTAGCTCTTCTTCTTATATATAAAAATGAAACGCTGTGTGTTTGTCTCGCAAAAACTCTGAAACGGCTCGACAGATTCTTACTAAATTTTCTGTGTGCATTTGGATATCTTCTTATATATAAAAATGAAACGCTGTGTGTTTGTCTCGCAAAAACTCTGAAACGGCTCGACAGATTCTTACGAAATTTTCTGTGTGTGTTTGAATAGGTACAGGGAAGGTTTAAAAGTACGATTGGACCCAGTAGGTGGCGTTGTAATTGCCGGGCAGGACAACGTCTGCCGGGTCCACTAGTCTTATATAAAAATGAATCGCTGTGTGGTAGTCTCGCAACAACTATTCAATGGCTCGACCGATTCTTACGAAATTTTCTGTGTGTATTTGGGTAGGTTCAAGGAAGGTTTAAACGTAAAGTTGGACCCGGTAGGTGGTGCTGGAATCGGGCGGGACAACGTCCGCCGGGCCCAAGTACCTACATATTCCATATTAATTAAAAACTAGCGGGCCTCGGTAAGAATCGGTCTCGCCGTTTCTGAGTTTTTGCGAGACTAACACACAGCGTTTCATTTTTATATATAAGAAGAAGACTAGTGGGCCCGGCGGACGTTATCCCGCCCCGTACAGCGCCACTTACCGGGTCCAATCGTACTTTTAAACCTTCCTTGGACCTATTCAAACACACACAAAAAATTTCGTAAGAATCTGTTGAGCAGTTTCAGAGTTTTTGCGAGACTAACACACAGCGATTCATTTTTATATATAAAGAAGAAGATATAAAGAAGAAGATGTAGGTACCTACATATACCTATTAATCGACGATTTCATTTAGCTGACAATCTTAAGTTATTGATTATTTTATATATTATCCGTATCTGTAACCATTTTTCATAATATCCGTATCTGTGATCATGTTTAGTAAAATAAATCATTACACAATAACTATTTCGCGAAGGAGCGTTTAGTAAAGACTCATAAATCTCGCATTACATTGTAATAACACAGGCTTGGCTTTGATGCATAAAACTAACAGTGAATAAGACCATTTTACAAATAATGGAGGAACTGTAAACTCTTTATTGCTTATACGAGAACCAATTATGTTTTCAGAGAAGTTCGTGGCAGAAGGTTAACAGTCCTGATAAATGTTTTAATATACACAATGTTAATGGAAATGAATGTGCATCATTTGATCAACGGTTGGTCAGTGGCTTGTCTTGATTGTAACGGAACAACTGGTCTAGATTTTATGGACAAAAATGGCAAAAAAGCAAATGTTGTACTTCTATTCATATAAGTTTTTCGTATAAAAACTGCAGTTGTGAACAGGTAAGTATGGAAATTCATTCAAATTTTGTATACAAAACTACAAGCAACTACCGTGATCGATTTCGGATCGATCGCTGTCGATGCGGTTTCGTTGAGCACTCTTATAAGAAGGTGCAGGTGCTGAGCCGATAATGATGATGCGAAGCCTACGCGATATGAGATATACTCCGATTAAATTGTAGATACAATTATCACTTTGAAAGATATATTTATTTCCCCAATTTTACTTTTTCACGAGTACAAAGCAGCACTAGCAACTGTACAAGCTAATGTCGGATAATCTAATATAGAATTGTATGGTGTTCCAGGTTGTCAATATTTTTGCAGCATCTTTTAAAAATTGTATTATACGAGTATACTAAGTTGCAGTTGCAAACTAAATGCCAGACATATTATGAAGGCTGCAGCTGCAAGACTAGGGATCTTTAGTAATTATGAAACAGAGTACGCCAGTATACGACAAACTACTCGTATATGTAAATTATCATCGCAAGTTTCTTAGATTCGTGAATTATTAAAGCAATAGGTTTTGATATTAGCTTCTACAAAAAAACTCCAAAATTCTATCTCTATCGTAAACTATACTGAATACACCAATCATGACCATACTGAAAACATTCGATAGGTGAACCATGAAAATAGGAAGATCGCTAAAAAGATAGTTTAAACGTAGGAATCAATTCCTTTCTAACCAAGGATTGTTTTGTGCCAAGCCAATAGGCACACGTCAAACGTCATTTTCATATGGAGGTCCATCCAAAGACATCGATCAAAAGACACAATCTATCGATTGGTTCGATCGATTGGTTATAAAGACGCAAAATGGATATGTATCGCATATTGGGTTCCAGTGTTAGAATATCTGGCGTACACAAGTATATTTTTTAACTGGAGATCAAAATCTCCAGTTAACAAATGCAGAGATAGATAGAATAGTGAAACCGGCCGTTAGGCATGTTAAGAGCTCATAACTGGCGCATTCGATTAATATCGTAACAATCGATACTAATAACTAGCGCATTACAGTTGCATTCGATTAATGTCGTAACAATCAATACTAATAACTAGCGCATTAGAGTTGCATTCGATTAATGTAGTAACAATCGATAAAAATGACACATCACATTATTTAAAAAAATGTTAATCTTTGTTAGTAGGTCAATGAATAAAAAATGATTTCAATTTAATTATTTGGTTAACACCGAAGTATTACAGCAGAATTTCTAATTTTAATTTGTTTCGTGTTCTCACTTTCAAGCTCATAATGTTTTTCTAGTAATGTTCAATGTACCTACCACCTGTGTAAAAATGGAGTTCTGAACCACTTTGCTCGCAGAATAATTACATATTATACTCGGCTGCGTGCTGCGAATTATGCTCCATTTAGCTCGGGCGTGACAATTTGCGCTTAGCAACGCGGTTTCTCTGGCCAACATTTGATTGAAATGCATTTTTGTTATGGATGTGCTGTCTGAAGGTCGCGTAGAATATAAATGGGTGTAGTTTTTTTTCATTGTTGGCTACTCAAAATTGTTCGGGTTATACTATGAGGTTGATTGTTGCGTTGCGTTCCCTATGTTAACTAAACTCCCTTGTCGTCTAATGTAGCATTTAAGTTAAGTTGTACTTTCGTCTGTAAATTCACTATGACATAATCGCAGAACTAAAACTACATTAGTTTATTTACAATAATTTCAATGACTATATTTTATTCCACTCGCTTAAGTTTTAGATTTTGAATTAAGTAATTTGCATAAAAAATTGTTGAAAATCGATTTGAAGTTTATTAAAAACTTTATTTAACTTAATTTTGAAAATGAGTCATTATTATTAATGTCATAGTATTTGTAGCAGTATTCGTGACACAATGATAAACTGTCAAGATAGTCTGTCATTGTCAACGGTTCAATGTACTTTCAACACAGTTTCTGATAATTTCGTGTAATGTCCTGACGACCGCTTTTAACTTTTACATTCTGCAAAGAAACTAATACATATTTGATATGAGTACGTTTTATGTAAACTAGTACTAACGAAACTTCATTTTTACGCAGTATATTTCCTTAATAAAATCTGTTACTGACATCAAGTACCAAACGTTACACGTATTTTGAAAATAAATACTGCTGTGTTATCTTTCAACGCCGATTAGACCTTGCAAAGTTACCCATTCTTATAATTGATTTGTTACTAGCAGTGTTGGAATTATTGTTGGATTACTAATCAAAGCTATGGCAATAGATTTAATAAAAAGCAATTTATCATTGCTTGGATGAATCAATTAAAAGTGTACTAAGTTAGTGCGAGACTTACAAAAGTATTTTGTAACCAGTATTACCTAAGAAGTTTATATTTCGACGTCAGATCGACTATTTGCTTAGACGACAGGGTAGGAGGACGTTTGTAAGCTGAATCCAACTTTGCTAAGTATAACAGATAGGGCGGGGGTAGCCTTTCCGGATGACTCACCGGGCGGGAGATATGGCTCAGAACCAGAAACATATCTATTTAACACGAAATATAGTTGATGATGGTGATTAGTTTGCTAGTGAATTTGTGAACCATTATTAGCACGGAGTTCCCCGAAATACCGAGAAGCTGCCACAATTATGACTCTTGATATGTATAAGACTTTTTTTTTACACGAAAATGGTAACAAGGTTTACGTTGATTCTGCAACTGGCGATTTTACTTTAATTGTCGGAACACAAGGATTTTATTCACATTGTTATAATAGCGATAAGACGGTGTTATACCCAGGCGCATTTAGGAAGTCCAAACACTAAACAAATCAAGCAGAATAACTTCTGCTTCTATGCGGAATCGAACTCCGGATCTACTGGGTGATCTTAAGTCTTAACCACTAGAACAAGAAGACGGTTAATTTGTACCTACTAAAATGAGAAGATTGTTTGCTGGACTTAAATTATTTCTCTTTTGTGCGCTGACAGATTTAGAATATAATTATCTTCCTGTGGATGTCGTTAGAGTCGAATATGAAAGTTTAACGCGATCATACATGTGCGAAGAGATGGATAATTCAATACAAAACCAGCCAGTGTAGTGTAGGAGGCCCATCCCTTCACGTCTGAAAAGAGATCTGAAGACTGTTGAATTATAGACTACTAGCTTTACTTTACGCCGCTTCGCCCGCGTTGTTTTTGTTTACCCGTGGGAATTTAATATTTTCCCGTAGGAAAAATAATTTTGTAGCCTAGGTTAACCAGGAATAATGTAATATTCTAATTATGAAAACATTTTTGTTATCGGTCCAGTAGTTTCTGAGTTTATTCGTTACATACATACAAACAAATCTTTCCTTTCTATAATAATAGTGTAGATTATGTTTAAAGTAGTATTTGGATAAATTGTTTGGAAGTGACGAGTATTCGATAAAGCTTAAATAAACGCTCCAGTTATTATAATACCTCTTATATGTTTGGGAAATGCATACAAGTCTATTGTGTTGAGAGGTAGCTATTGTTGATGTTTGCCGTGCAAACACAATTACATTTCCAGTTTGAATAGTGTAAACTAAGCTCCGTTTAATTTTGACTCGGTCTCGGTCGGAAGTGACTCTTGAAATATCACAATATTAAGGTAGGGAACAACTTCCATGAGACTACAATTAATTTGTTACGCGAGTGTTCATTACAATTGAGTATGATATTTACATCATTTGATAGTTTCGCGTGTACAGTGTACAATTTGGGTTCACATTGAATGTGAACATTTATTGCAGAACAATATATTTTAAGTCAACTGATACCAAGCGATGATGAATAAGTCTATAATAGAAGCATTCATTAAATAAATAAAGATCATTCATTAAACGTTTTGTTTGTGCCATCTTACAAACAAAATTTATAATAATTATTATGTTTTTATTAATGCTTGAAATTTTCGTAATAATAAAGTAATAAAGGAATTTAGAATGTAGGTAATAGTTATATAATTAAAAACCTATACGAGTATTACTTGCTTATACGAGTACTTGACAGACTCTAAAACCACTACCTATACCAATTTTTATAATTCTTTCTCTATCAGAACACGATACACATGTGTGGTTTTTCTTTAAAATCATTTGGGATGGGGAGTGCTGCGAGTACATCACCGTACCTACCACATAAAAGCTTGTCAACATCGTCATCATCATTTCAGCCGAGAGAGACCCATTGTTGGACAAAGGCCTTAGGATCTCTACACTAATCAGTCTTTTGCTGCTCATCTCCAGCGATTTTCCACGACCTTCACCTGATCGTCGGTCTACCTTCCTCCAACGCTTCGTCTCCCAGTACCTACGTAGTCGCCACTGGAGGACCTTTCTGTCCCATCGGCAGCATAATTTGCGAGCATACTGCCTCTTAAGGCTCGTATTCTTGAGTTGTATCGTTGCCCTCGGTTCCCCTGCATAATACATAATTTCTGACTCGTTCACGCAGAGAAACTCTTTTAAGACTTTCTAGGAGATCATCGCTTGGCATTGACTTCAATGTAAAATTGTGATGTGTGTATTCTTATATTATTTTTGACTTTTAAATGTTTTTGACGTTGGTTTTTATTTTTTATTGTATCTTTTTAGTGAATTTAATACCAACTAACCTAACTCATACTGATATAAACTCCTAAAAGTTAATATTCCTTCCATAGTCAGCTCGGCTCATGACTCTCATGACTACCAGAAGCAAATACCTGAAAAGCTTCGAAAAAAAACATACGAAACATGTTGATCGTGCCTATAAAATTTAAGGGCTTCCTTCGATTTTCCTCGGATCCCATCATCAGATCCCGACTTTGGTGACAATGGGTCCACCTCCGGAATATACTTTATCGATTACCAAAAGAATTTTGAAAGAACGAGTCCATAATTAAAATAAAACCATGGATGACGACAGGATTGCTACGATGCATCCAAAATCGGGACAAAATGTACAAACGACTAAAAAAACAACCAGAAAATGATATCTTGCGTATAACATATAAAAGGTATAGAAATTACTGTAATAACCTAATACGGAATTTAAAACAACAATATGAAAAGGAAGAGCTACTAAAATCAAAAAATAATGCTAAAAAATTGTGGCGCACCATTAAAACCATAACAAATACAATGAATCAAAAAACTATTCCTTATGAACTATTAAATATAGAAAGCACCACCGAAATGTCAATTGACAGTATCAACCAGTTTTTCGCTAATGCAGGAAAGGAGCTTGCAAATGTTATTCCTTCGAATATTCCGCCGATAACTGCACAAACATTAAATCTTTGCCCATGCCCTTATTCTTTTGCACTAATTGATATTACTCAAGAGGAGGTTGAGACTGTTCTGACTAACCTAAAATCTGATTGTGCTCCGGAATGGGATGGTATTCCTGCTTTAATATTGAAGCTAAACTCAAAAATCTTTTCATATCCCTTGACCAACTTATTGCAAAAGTGTATGAACAATGGTGTTTTTCCAAATGCTTTTAAAAAATCAATTTTACATCCTATTTATAAAAATGGAAAACGAGATAGTACTACCAATTATCGGCCTATCTCCATCTTAAGCACTCTGTCTAAATTGTTTAAGCGTATTTTGAATAGGAGACTTATTGACTACCTTGAAGCTCATAAACTTTTATCTGAAAATCAATTCGGATTTCGGTCTCAAAGATCTACGGATAGTGCAGTGCATCAATACACAGATTTTTTGGTTAGAAAGCTAGATAATAACAAAAAATGCTTAACAATTTTTCTAGATCTCAGGAAAGCATTTGATACTATTGCAATTCCATTGCTTGTAAGAAAACTTGAGTATCTTGGTATTCGTGGTCTGCAATTGGAGCTTTTCAAAGATTACTTAAGCAACAGATATCAATGCGTTAAAATCGGTGAACATATAAGTACTGAGCTCCCGATAGAATTTGGAATTCCTCAAGGCAGCATAGTTGGCCCTACATTGTTCCTATGTCACATCAATGATTTGCTAAATCTGAATTTAAAAAACAGCAAAGTGATATCTTATGCCGATGACACAACACTTACATTTTACGGTGATACTTGGCCAGAAACATACAAAATAGCACAACAGGGTTTCAACATAGTTTGTCAATGGCTTGCTCTTAACTCGCTTACGCTCAACACGGATAAGACAAATTACATTGCATTCTCCCTCAAAAGATCGCCAAAACCTCCGAATCTTAAGATAACTGCACATCAATGCTATTTTCCACCATCAAACGATTGCAACTGCCCAGCCCTTAATGAGACAAACGTAATAAAATACTTAGGAATCAGTATTGATCAAAACCTATCTTTTAATGAACATATAAATGGTCTTTCGCAAAGAGTTAGAAAGTTAGTTTATGTGTTCAAACAGCTGCGAAACGTTGCGCATGGACAGACTGTAAGTAACGTTTATACAGCTTTAGTACAGTCTATATTATCGTACTGCATTTCATCATGGGGAGGTGCAACCAAGACTAACCTTATCCAGCTGGAACGAGCTCAAAGACTGATACTTAAAGTTTGTCTTTCCAAGCATAGGCTTTTTCCAACTGCAGAACTGTATAGACAGGCGGAAGTCTTGACAGTAAGACAACTGTACATCTTATCGAATATCTTGCGACAGCACTCTTTGTTGTTTTACAAACAGATTGATGTAGTCACTAGGAGACCATATAATGTATGTAATTCAGAACTTTTTCGAACCGTATTTTCAAAACGATTCTTTTGTTACAGAGGTAGTAGACTATATAATTATGCAAATAGAATTCTTAACATCTATCCACATACAAAAGCAAAGTGTAAAAAAAGTGTGTCAGAGTGGCTTCGAGCTTTAAACTACGCACAAACAGAAAATCTTTTGAAATAGCATTGGCGAAATTTATACACACACATACACATACGCACACACCCACACACACACACACACATATGCGCACACAAACACACATACACACACACAAACTCATGATTGTAAAATAACTGTAAAAGATTTCTTTTCACTTCAAGAATGAAGTACCTTATTTGTATTCTAAACTATTTTGCTTTATTGTAAGATAATAATTATTTAAGTTTTGTCATCATATCCGAGGTGCGGGGCCTGGTGATCTAAGATACAGGCAGATTTCTGCCTAATTTGGACTCCAGTCTCCCACCAGCATAGTAAGTAACTATTCAAATAGATTAAATGTAATATACATATATGCTTGTGGTGAGAACAATAAATTATTATTATTATTATTATTATTATTATTATTATTATTTATTATTATTATTTATTTATAATTGGCCGAGTAATCATGTAACTTACACACAAAAACGAATTGAGAACCTTCTCCTTTTTTGAAGTTCGTTAAAAAGATAAAATGTACGACAGCGCCTACGATGGTGTCTTTTTCTTAAAGACTGAACATATCGTCTTGCACTTCGACACTGGAAAAGTTTTTGCGTAATTTCTGCACAAAGAAGCTGATCGGATTTTTTCTAGCTTGCTATTTCTTTCGAAATTTCTGGACTATGCCCACATCTGCGCAACGAAGTCTTAAATAAAATTGAAAGTTCAGTGATTTCAAAGAAGGCATTGCACAGAGGGACACGCTCCATACAAGGGCGGTCATAAATAGTTAAAGTCCTGTTACTATCAATACATTGTATTATTTTAGTGACTTATAGTTGTAAAAGTGTTTTAGGAACATTAAAATGAAAGAAGTACATGTATTTACGGAATAAAAAACGTTTACTTCAGTAAAAAACAAATATAAACAATAACATACTTTTACCTAAATTTATCATGAACAAACACTTAAAAATTGGAATGTAAAACATATATTTTAAATAAAATAAGAGTCAAAACATTGATAACATTATTTAATTATAATAAAATAATAGAAATAAATAAATTAAAATTAATTAAATACAAAAAAAAAACAAAACAACTAACAAAATACAAATAAATTATTCTTATTCTAACAATATTAAACATGTAACAATTCTATTACACTTTGTGACAGAGTATTTTTCTTTTTAGGGGGAAGTTTCCGAAGACTTGTAATATAAGGATCTGAATGTAATAATAGTCGTTGTATTAAATCTTGATTGGTAACTTCACGTGACATTTTTCGAGTGTGACTTCGTCTATAAATTTTGATATACTTATTTGTCGCTTCAGCAGCTTCTTCGGAAAGTTCTCCTATAGATAACAATGCATAACTTATAATATCTGATCCATGTACGAGCACCTTTTGGACAGAAGCAGGAAGACTATACCACGGATATTCCTCGACCAGGCTGTATGCTGTTTGTAATGCATAGTCTTTAAACTTGCATTCATTAATTTTATGTCCAGAAGATAACGTTTGTAATATTACACAACAACGATCTATGAGATCCTTATTCAAACCTGTAATTTCAGCAGATACAGCTGATTCCAAAAAAAACTTCCTGGCCGTGTTTCCGTCGTTAGACGTCCCGCTTCCACCACTACGCGGCTTGTCAACTATTAAACCTAATCGTTCCCTAAACTGGGACTGTACATATTGTTTTTTATTTGATAACAATTGTTTATCACTATCTAGCCTAACTTGCCATTTTTTTATGTCTAATCTATATGAAAGATGAATAAAATATTCGAAGAAACGTATCCAAGAATGTAGTGGTGATAATCCAAATTGGTATCTACTCTCTATTACAGGTTTTTGTAAACATTCGTCTATTTTATTCATCTCTTTAGGGGTAGCATTACATATATAACATCTACTTGTAGATGTTTCACTTAAAGCACTACAAATTTTACCATCTACCATTGAAAGCTGCAACTTATGAGAAACGACCAATTCACGATTGTCGATCTGAATAAAAGTAGGTTGCAAACTTTCAATTTTATCCTTAAAATAAGCTTCCTCTTGCAAAGACACTGCTGTGCTTTCTTTCAAAAATTGAAATCGAATAGGACGGCAGTACCTAGTGGAAGAGGGTCGAGGATTTTTCCATAAAATTTTACAATTATCTTCAGCTAATTTTACAATAATTTGAAGGGGTACATAAGATGTTACAAACAAACTACTATCTTCTAAAGTTGAATCTGAAAAAAATTGTTTGTATTTACTATGTCCAGTGCTGCCATCGAATCCCCATTTCCCAAGTAAAGAGATATTAGACAAACAATCATCAGGAATCTGATCTAAGACCTCTTTTTGAGATTCAAGGATTCGAGAAGCTGTGTGATCAAAAAGACTTTGTAATTCAACTTCAGCTGAAGACTCGGAAACAGTTATATTAGAAGGGTAACATCTCTGTTTCGCTTTAGTAATTTGTTGGTAACATGGTAATACATTAGGAGAAATCTTACTATTAACAAAGTTTTTAATTAATAAATACTGATGTTTTGTCAACTGAGCATCAGTCACAAGTGACAAGACATCATCAGTGCTAACTCTAGATATACACGAATCGAATGAACAGTCTGAAACATCAAGCAATGCTATCACAGTAGAATCATCAGACTTTGACAAATCAGCTACTCTCCGACGTTTAGTCCTTTTACTACATTGCGTAAAAGGTTTTCGAGGACGACCACGTGAATGACACGGCGACGTTTCAGACGGAGTACATTGCTTATTGTTTTTCACAAGTTGAATTTTTTCAATAACATTAAACCAATCGGAATTCTTATATAAAAGCTTGGTTTTATCCCTATTACATTTTTTCCAGAATCGAGCAATAGCTTTACATAAATTATTAACAATTTTCTCTAAATAATGAATATCAATGTTCTCAGCATCGTCGTTCAGAGTAGTCAACAAACTTTGTAGGACTTGACGACACTTTTCCGAGTCATTATCGGTATTGACAGTTAGCCATATTTCAAGAATATGCATTCTTGAAAACGAGCATATATATAAATTACCTAAAACAAAAAAAAACGGTTAAAATTCAGTCACAAAACCTACACAAAGCACTAAGACTAAATAAACTAATTTCGTAGCAAATGCTACGAGATAATCTGGCAACCGTAGCACCCTTGTCATCGCCAAAAGGGCAGATAAGGGCAGCCAAGTTTTAATTTTCCTAAGATAAGAAAGTCTAAAGATTATGGTGCAATATACCTCCATAGTCGGAGCGAGTGGGAACATATTTAAAAGTTTATTCAAACTTTGAATATTAAAATATAATACTCCAAGAAAAGTCGCCTCGTAGCAATGACATACTAAAGAAAATATATACTAAGATACAATTAAAATAAAAATATTAATTATTACATACCCTGTTCTTGGATATCCATTTCAGAAAAAACTCACACAGCACTCACAGGTCCCGCAATGACAACAAATGACGTCACGCTTTTTAATGACTCACTGATAACAGTATTTACGATTGGCGATGCGCTCTCTTTGAATGCACAATAGATAATGAAGGCGCACTCTAATTACTGACCTATTTATAGTTTCAGAAGGTACCGCAACTATCCAATGTAACGACAAGGAATAAAATGTAAAACAAGAAAGCAGGTTTTTAAGATTTATGACCTATGGATGTCCCACAGTGCATTGCCTTGAATAAAACGAAATGAAATTCCCTGAGTTGTTTGCTGTTTCACACTTCATTGCTTACTGCCTGGCTTCGCGCAATCAGATCGCTCGGATGAAATGCAGTTAAAACATATTTTGACGACCTTCGAAATTGGTGACTTATCATCATCACAGCTTATATACGTTCCCACCGAGGGGCAGGAGCTTACCCTAACTAGTTATGTTAGGGCAATTAGGCCTTAGTCAAACGTACGTTAAGATTTCAAGTCACCAAAATCAGAATTGCATTCTATCTCGCCCAGAATCAGAAAATGAGACTTCTGCGCAGGTACATCGATCTAACTTATAAACGTGGTACTAATATACATACACCCTTTGATTTACTTCGTAGGTGTATGCAGGCTTCCTCACGATGTTTTCCTTCACCGTCGTCAGATAAATGTACATATGAAATTCATGAAACGAAAAATACATCGGTGCATGGCAGGCAGGATCGATCGCGGGCCTCCCGATTCTACTCGGGGCACAGTCCAGTGCCGAGGCCACAGCGCCACCGTCGCTTTTAATATTTGCCAAAATAGAAAAACCACACCCTTTATTTATCTCTATTTTTATTCCAATCATGTGAAAAATTCACGTAAATAGTTACTCGGAATTTTCGATGCGCGTTGACATGAAAAGTGGTGCGAACACACACCTTAATAAGTGAATTTATTAAAGTCCACGCCTCGGGCGGTTTGTGGACGGGCAAAATTAATCGTATTAACCGTACGTGTGTCGAGATAAATTGCACTCCAAATTGGAGATACTAGTGTATAGAGGGTTACAATTTGAGGAAGTTGAATAAGTACGTGAAAATAAACTAATGAAACCTAGGAAAAACAAGTCACATATGAACTTTAGACATATTGAGGGAAAATAATCTTAGCTAGAATTATACAGCATCGAAAGACGATTTTAACGAGGAACTACAATAATATTTGGGCAAAATTTGGATCCGGGATTCTAGCGGTGTGACCCAATGTATAAAGTGCAGGGGGGTTGCTAAATAAAATTGACATTTTTGATAGAAAATTTAGATCCACTTCTAGTTATGTAAGTAGTTTTGTTATGGCGGCGTTCATCATGTCAGTAATGCATATAGTTTCTTTCAAGTTCTATTTCAGTTGCTATAAACCACATATTGAATTTTTATATGAAAATTGATGATTTCGATCCTAGGCGGTGGTAGGGTTGAAACATATAGTATTTCCAAAATAGGCAAAAGTATCATTTATCATCATCTAGTCTCTAGGTCTAGACAGACAGCTGGACGGACGGATGGAAAGATGAACACAAGTGCTATCAAATAAAGGTTGGGGCATGCTAAAATGAATCTATCTACCCCAGCATTCTTTCCTTCTTACAGTCCTTTAAAAGAGGTGTGAACAAATATCTTGCAGGTCGGCGAGCTATATTTGCAGAACTTCACTCCCACTTACCATCGTTTTGCTAGTTTCTCTATATAAAAAAATATTTTATGCTATGATTAAAGTCAGATTGATGTACCTACATGATTTATATGAAAAGTTAACAAAATAGACTGCATATAAATATAATTTATTCATACATAATGTTTATGATTAGGAAATAAAACAAAACTTTAGCGATCCTATAGCTGCAATTCTGTTTTTAAATGCATATTTGAGACTTAGTTTTCAAATAGTCTGTGAAGAACTGACGACCGGACTAAATACCGAACAAACTTGTTTCTCGCTATTTTGAGAGGCTAAAAGTCCTTTAAAATTTATTTATAGAAGATTAAGTTTTGCCCGCGACCTTCCTTTTTAGTGATTCCCTTTACAAATACCCCCCCCCCCCCCTTTACACCCTTAAAGAATGATTTCGGGGATAAAAACTATTATTTATCCTTCCCCACAAATCAAGCTATCTCTGTACCAAATTTTATTTAAATCGGTTCAGCAGTTATTGATTCCTCATACAAATACCCACCCCCACCCCCTTTCTTCCCCTTAAGGGTTGATTTTTGCAATAAAATCTATCCTATGTCCTTTCCTGGGACTCAAACTATGTCTATACCAAATTTCATCTGAATAAGTTCAGTAGTTTAGCCGTGATTGCGTAACACACAGACAGAGAGAGTTACTTTCGCATTTATAATGTAAATAAAGATTTGACGTCGGATACATTGTACAAAGTCGCGTCTCTAGTATTATACAATTACTAAAGGAATTGTGAGATAGTGCTGTCTTTTGAAATTTTGAGCAATACAAAGAGCTAAGAGATATCCAGTGCAAGAGATGTCTTTGTTTCAGAGTTAGCGTGGTGTATGCTACTGGCTAGACATTTGTTTGCTACGAGGAGATTAACAATCTTAAGATTTTAAGCTTGCGAATACAAATATATTCGAAAGAGTGCCTTGCTGAGTACTTGGTATCGTGTTTGTTAGGGACATTGTATTTCTTATTAAGGCGAGGTTTCCCAGGAAATCTACACGTGCACGGCGACTGCTTCATTGCAAGGATATATAGTTGATAGCATAGCTTCTAATGTCGCTAAAAATAAATAATCTATTTTTGCAATTTTTTTAGACAATAAAAATGTACATCTAATGGGTAATTGTAAAACACCTTCAACCTCGCAGGATTAGATAGCTAACATCATAAATAACAACGCATGATCTACGACTTTTGATAATTCGTTAGATTTTACGTTCATACAAAAATAAATATTAATTTAATATACCTCTAGAATGTTTGTAACTCTACGCGCATCACCAGAATTACGAGTACTTGTGCGAATTATGCTGTATGGGGGCAGGGCGACTCTAGCACCTTACATCTCAACAAACCTTTAAGTGACAAATAACTCTTATTTTATAACCTAAAGAAGAACGCTATAGTAGCTGCGATTAGACCTCATGGTGATTTAAAAGAGTTTACAATCTATCGTATTACTTTAAGCTATTGTAGATATCTATCAGAACGCTAAGAGTTTGATATTAAAGTTTTAAGAGTTAGAGTAGCGAGTATTACAGATATTATGAAGGTAAAGACCTTTATTTTATAGCTTTAGACGATTTTATATCTTTGACATCTATTACGGATATAAAGGAACCCTAATAACTGTTGAAGTTCTATACTGACTATAATAATTTCTTATAAATCACCAAAAGCTACACCCTAACAATAATATGATCGCTTTCTTTTTTTAAAATAAAATCAGCCATTTACCTAATATTGCAAATTAATTAGCGTATCAATATGAAGCCCTTTAACTATGTATAATCGAATACAGGGAACTCCAAACTAGATTTATTGAGTTTCACGAGCGCCTCCTGGTACCGAGAACGTGTCATTAGCGCTATTAGAATTGAATATAAGTAGTTGTATTAAATATTTGAATTATTTTTAGTGATAGATTTCGTTTTTCTAGTTTCGTGCAAGGACAAAAAAGTATTCGATCGTAATTGGTTTCGAAGCTCCAGTTTCGTACGCGGCCGAAATTATATATACATTTAAAATATTACGGTTAAGTATTGTCTTCCATTATGCATTTTTATATGCCACACACACACTTTAATTTTTATCAACCCGGCTAAGCGCCATATTGACTCGACGTGATAATTGGCTAGATGACAAAAAAAATTTTTTTGCTTTAATAGAAGCTCATTCATATAATAAACAGAAAGAAAAAATCGGTTTTCGAATAACTATAAAAACAACCAAGATATACGGTATTAAAGTTTTTTCTCCATCTCTTTCTAGCAAAACGGCAATTTACAAGGAGTTTATATGGCCGTACTCAACAATGACGTCACGGTTGATGTCGGATCTCTCTGTCTAATCGCCTTCAAATTAACAACTTAAAATGCTTGTATCTAATGTATTTCTAAGCCGATTTTAATTCTAATTCCACAGGACTGCATATTTTTCCACGGTATTTTAATATTTAATGACAAGACGTAAAAATTTGAATTCAGTCATCATCCCAATTCTCCGTGATTGCACATTCCGATCGACTTTCTACGAACGGATCTCACCGATTGAAAAGTAAATTCACGGAGGTCCCGACACTTTGGGTGAAACAGATCGCAGCCATGCAGCCATAGTCATTAAGAAGCCTACATTGCCAAATAATTCAAATTCAAAAATCTTTATTCAACATAGGCCTTTACAGGCACTTATTGACGTCAAAACAGAGCAAAACAATCTAATTTAAAGAAATTATATTAACCTTGTATGTGCATACATCCTAAATATACTCAAGATGTCTGCAAATACAAGTAGGAATGAAAAAAAAAAAAGTTGACTCTAAATATGCTGATGAGGTATAGTGACCTTCTAGCGTTACGGTAGACTTCACGCTTATCAACAAAAACCTATTTGCACAATGGACATAAGGATAATAAAGTGCACACAAACGTTAAAATGAAATGTTTGAGCAAAGGAAGCGTAAAAGCGCTAAGTTAAGTTATCTCGTCCATCCACTAGTGCTCGTTGAAGTTAATGAGAGATTGTTAGGTTACATGAGCAGTTCAGGAACTGCGCTAGAGCAGCACGGGAAGATGGGAACCATTATTTTTCTTTAAGGCGAGGAATTTCCACGTGCAAGCCCATATGTTCCGCACTTCACACCGTTCATTTGTACATGACGTTAGCGCGGACGCGGCCACTGAACAGGCGCCAACATCATGTGCCGCACAGTAAAAATATAACAGTACAACAAGGACGTTTTATATTGTATGCAATATACTTTTTGCTAGGTTACAAATAAGTATTGATTTATAAACTGAGGTAAGTACCTACAGTAATACAACCAATAAAGATACAGCTTTATGACTTCATTGCTATTTTCTATTGTATCTTTACTTGTATGTAAATATGGACACTTTTTAATTGTTACATTACATAGTATTTTTATTTGACAAACAACCACGTGATTTTTTTAATAACTTAAAAAATAACAAAGTTTAAAAAGCTTTTATTTGCTAGTGACGTCATTTTACTCGTCCACCATTATAATACCGATACAAACATATATTTTATAAGAAAGAGACGTAAAGCAATTATCAATAATTAGACTTTTTCAAGATTCATCATAATTAGACCGTTTTTTCACAATTTCAAAGGTTTTAAATGTTTCTATGATGTGTTATTAATAAAATGTAAATTCAAATTTTATGCATATTTCTTTTGTGCAGTATAGAATGCATCACTAGAATACAAGAAATGCTCGATTAGCTAGAAGTAGTATTTAAAACAAAAGCTAAGAATATGACTGACGCGGCGGCATATATATGTTATAAAGCTCTGTTAATTTTTTTTGTTTGACTTCGACGGCTATATTGTTTGATTTAGAAATAGTAGATTGTTACACCGAGCGCTAAGTAACGTATTAATGCCCGCGGATGTTTGGTGCACGAGCACTTGCTCGAGGGCACTAATAACCCGAGGGCATTAATAGCTCACTTACGAGGTGTGTAATCTGCTTTTCCTTCAACTTATTAAAAAATAATAAAAAACTGAAGTTGACTGTAGAAAAACTTATTTATTTATGACAAAAAAAATGCAAATTGTTCTTATTAAGAAACCAAACCTTATCTTGACGGTGGTGACGGAAGTGGAAAATCCACAAAAAAAAACTCACTGTCATGTACACCACAAAACCCTTATTTCTTGCCGTCAACATGAATGTTGTGCAGTGAAACCACTTTCACTGCACAATATTCACTCGAATACAATTTTTAATTTATTAAAATAAAAGCTAATCTTCGCCATTAAAGCCAATTGCCTCTCTTTTTAAAATAAAATTGGCTTTGTAGGGTCCTATCTAACTTGTTTTGCGCATGTGTATTTTTTGTGAAATGTCTACATTTTGTATGAATTGTATGAATATGAATTGTAATTTCTTTTTAAATTAGAAAAACAAACAACAGGGCAATTATGTTGAACGGGTCATTAATGAAATTTTATACAATACTACTGCCGTTTTCCAGGGTAGTAATGTATTACTTAGTGTTGCCTTTTCCGATGATTAGAGTAAAATTAATGAGTAGTTTGAAGAAAAATATTTTAATAGATATATGTAGGTATTTGAATACAGTACTGAATAAATAAGTACTATAACTTATTTCGATTTGATTTGTTAACCGACATCACTGACTTCACGAAGTTATGAGGTAACACATACCTCATAGCTTCGTCATTTATTAACTGATTTTCAAAATTCTTTTTGTATTTAGAAAAGTATACCCCCGAAGTGGTTCCATGCCATCAAGTCAGGATCTAGTATTAGAATCCCAAGAAAATCGAGAGAATAGGCACGTCCAACGTCTTTCCGGTTTTTTTCTGAAGCTATTCAGGTATTTGCGTCTGAAAGACATCATCTCAAGGATTCTTCCACTATGCTGAGCTTACGATGGATCCTTAACTTTAAGGAGTTAGACTTTAGATATAAAAGGTACGTATTGACTCTCAGTTAGGTATATTCTTTCAAGTTGACTTAGAGAGCTATTATTAATTTCACGAAAAAAATTAAAATATTTTTTTTACAAAAATACCGACACCACCTCAAAACAAAAACTACTTCAAAATAAAAATGTAATGTTGTGTGTTTTATTTTATTGCTACTAAGTTGGCAAACAAGCAAACTGCCCACCTGATGGTAAGTGGTAACAGTCACCTATAATACATGTGGTTCCTGTGCGATTCGCAGTAAAACTGCAAGCCCCACAAGAACCACAGTGTACGTTGCCAACTTGTGACATCAGATGTAAAGTCACGGTACCCAGTAATTTCAGTGCCATATCTTACCCTTCACACCGGAACACAGCAATGCAAGCACTGCTGATTTGCGGCAGAAATAGGTAAGACGGAGGTATTTTTATCCTTGCCTTAGCAAGCATCAAAAACGATAGTATTTTTGTTTTTAATTATATCCCAATTTTTGTGACAGGTATCTCTGGCAGGTATGTCATCCATCATATTATTATTAGATGAATTCGAAACAAGCTCAAACCTGTTTTTGATGTGCTACCATCATCAACGCTGGCCAAGTGCGGGTTGGTCGACTTCACAACCTAAGAATTTCTTTACACGTGTGTGCAGCGGTCGGCGCGCCGGCGCGCTACTTAGTGGTAGGTATTTATAACACTGCATTGCGTGAGTGACAGGGGCGTGCATGTACTAAACAAGATTATCAAGAAGAAAGCCACAAATCGCTATGAATATCAAGCAACCGTATTAGTTTCTAAGCAAACTGGTTTTAAAATATTAATTAATATTCTACCACCTTAGGCCTGTAAGAAAACTCGGGAAGTACTACACAGCTAGCGTTCTTTACCATGATGACTTTACATTTGACGACACGGTTAGCGCACAGAGTTCGAGTGATCGCCTACTACGCAACTGGTCGCGGGTTCGATTCCCAAATATTTTTAACCGAATTCAAAAAAGGAGGAGGTTATCAATTCGGTTGTATTTTTTATGTTTGTTACCTCATAACTCCGTCATTTTTAAACCGATGCCCAACATTATTTTTGTATTCCATAGAGTATAGAGCAAGGGTGGTCTCATGGCCACCAAAGTCAGGATTTGATGATGGGATCCCATAGAAAATCGAGGAAAGCACTAAAAACACACTTCTTTCACTAAAAAGATTTGATTCACTGAAAAGTTAAAAATAAAAAATATTTTACAAAAAATAAGAAACGACTTCAAAAACACTGAAAGCTTAAAAATAATATAAGAATAGGTACAGACAACATCACACTTCTATATTGAAGTCGGTGACAAATTTTAACACTTTCTAGGAGATTATCGTTTGGCACCGACTTCAATACAGAAGTGTGATGTTGTCTGTACCTATTCTTATATTATTTTTAAGTTTTCAGTGTTTTTGAAGTCGGTTTTTATTTTTTGTAAAATATTTTTTTGTAGTTACGGGACAAATATTATGTATGGAATACAGAAATATGTTCCGGTCTGGGCGTATGTGCATGTGATATGTAATATATTCTATGTTTGTAACTTTGATGACACGGTTAGCGCAGAGGTCGAATGATCGCCTATTGCGCAACGGGTCGCGGGTTCGATTCCCGTACGGGACAAATATTTTGTATGGCCTACAGAATTTTTTTCCGGTCTGGGCGTATGTACATGTGATATTCTATGTTCGTAACTGCACCCACAACACAGGAGAAAATCTTAGTGTAGGGCGACGTTTTCAAAAAGAAAAAAACTGCACCTACGACACAGTTGAAAATCCTAGTGTGGGCCGACGTATTTATATATAAACACTTTCATTACTGAGTGACTGACAGATTACGCACAGCCGTAATTAAAAGGCACAAAAAGTGGAAATTTGACATGTATGTTGGAAATTCGCCATCTAAGGGGGTAAAACTAAAAAATAATAGTTTGTATGGAACCTCTATGACATTTATGCGGGCGAAGCAGCGGGCAAAAGCAAATATTTTATAAAGTTTCACAAAATTCCGCTGATCAGATATTTTCTTTTAATACAATGAAGTGATCTTTACATAAATCGAACGGAAATTTATGTTAATTATTTTTTACTTTTTTATAATCAACTCACGCTTGACCATAAATGTTACGAAATTTAAAAGATTCCTAAAATACTGTTTTACTGTTCATAATCATATATAATACATAGGCTCGAATAAAACTCTATTATTTAGCTACATGTATAATGTGCTGTTGATTCTACCTTCTAAAGCTTTGATGCAAGGCGTTGCGAATAAAGGGGGTAACATTAAGTATTTAAAGGAATTCAGCAATAAAGTTTTATAGGAAACATTATTTTGAACCTATAAATCGTTGCATATTTACTTGAAGAAATTATCATACTGGTTTATTAACACTGCACTGTGCTATATGGCCGCGGCAATAAAATATAAACATTTGGGAAATAAATATTTACCACTTTTCTTTCAGCATTTTTTGTATGCATTTGATTTAACATTTCGTCTTTGACTTCTTTTATTAGCGATTTTTACACATAAAATAACTTATAGAAAAAACGAACGAAAAACATATTTTTTCACACATAAAATAATTTAGGAAGAAGGATTAAAATAGTTTTCTCCTTTATAATACCTAATCCATTATTTACACTATTCACCATATTACTACACTAATCTATAATAATAATGAAAGTTAACAAAATAAACGCAAACTGCAAAATTAAAATTCGATCGTAAAGAAACACGTAATATATTTTTTTGCGCCCGCGATACGAAGCGACATGACCATACCCTGAGACGACTTGGCGAGTACTGTCTTATATGGAGCGCGATTGCAACCAAGCGAAATTATAGAATTTTCGTCATTTTCCTAAATATTTTATATGACATCAAAAAATCTGTCTTCACAGTTCACTAGATAATAACGAACTACATGTTTTGGTATAACTTTTATACTGTTTTATGTATATTTCGATTTCAAATCGTGGTTTTAGTTTTTGATTTAGACCTATGTTTGGATTTTTTTTCTATCGAGTGAAATGGAGTAAATCGTGTTTCTGCTTTCACAGTTCACTAGATTATATCTTCAAGTTTAAGGTGTGTGAATTTCAGAATTGTGGGTTCTAATATTATCCAGATCTAGACGTTCTAAGATCGGCAAATTTGGGAAATCCTCGCCTTAAGACACTGAATACAGGCACTGAAATCTTACGGCACAATATTGCCTACGGCTTCGCAGGGCTCGTTTCACTGCTACAGCAAACATTCGAGATGAGAATGACGTACTACGGTAACTTCCTGAAAATGTTGACGTCACTGTTTCCAGTTGCCCAACAGAATATAGTCATCATCTTAATCGACCGCCTGAAACCAGCTTTCTTTTATACTCTTTATAGACTTACTGCTGACTCGGCCACTTGATGCTGTGTGTGTGAGTTATAGTACGTTTGATTAATGTAGTAGATACTAAACTTCCTAATGATACTTATACTAGTATTATAAATCCGAAGAGTTTGTTTATTTGCTTTGTTGAACGAGCTAATCTCAGGAACTACTGATTAAAATTGAAAAGTTCTTCTAAAATTTAAAAGTTGGATAGTCCCTTTATCGAGTAAAGCTATAGGCTATTATGATGCTGTTATTTTACGACATCCACGCGAACAAAGTCGCGGGCACAACTAATATGTAAAATCTCGTGTCACAGTGTTTGTTATCGAACTCCTCCGAAACGGATTGACCGATTTTTTTTATTTTTTTGTGTAGTGTGGTAGGTTGGTAGGTGTGAGAATAGGTAGGTGATAAGAGTGACCCTTTCCAGGCTCTTTTTGGACAATTATTACGCAGAAACGTAGTTCGCTAGCACAACTAGTTACAATGTTATACACGAAACATTCAATAAACTCGGTTATGTCGTCAATATAAAGCCCCAAAGACATTATAAGACACTATAATTATAAGACATTATAATGTCTTTGTAAAGCCCTATTCCACTATAATCCACTAGAAAAATCCATTAATAGATTTGTTTCCACTTATTTTTCCACTCTAATCCATTGCCGCAATGGATTATTTATACATATGACGTAGAGTGGAATAGACTGTATAAATAAATCGAAACACAACGCCATCTATTAGATGATTAGGTACTGAACTTAGATAACTTAGATAACAATAGATAATATAATACAAACCAAGTAACCAAGTGTTGAGTCGATAAATTAACACATCATCAAGAGATTTCTTCCAGTAAACCGTAGCTGACTCCCTTACCTGAAGAGCACTCATTATGTATAATAAAATTATAATAATAATAATTATGTATTCTAGTTTCATTGCGACGCTGGTATTTTGTATAAGCGTACATGTAACCACGCTACTTAACTTAGTTACTTAACTGGACTTAGTGACGATCAAATACGTATTTCATGTTATACTGAATAGGATCATATATATTTTCCGATTTATCAAAGCAACAGAATACACCAACATACCTACTGGTTGTTGATTTTGTCCTTTTTCAGCTGAGAATTAAACACTAATGTAATATCAAGTGCTTTGAAATATCACCTGTTTTAGTGTTTCGTTTATTGGTGTTTTATGAAATATGTGTCATTGAGCTATGGAGCAAAAGAATGTATTATTTAGTTAGTTAAAAACCTCCTAGTACAGGTACATTATAATAATGATGGATGCACAATTGCACATGACATAGACGTCCCTTGGTATTCGTAAAGTTTTAGTTTTAGTAAAATAAAAGTAAGTAAGATTCTGTTTGGATTTAACTAATGTCAGGAGTAGACAAGATACTCGTATTTAGATTTAGTATGACTGGTTGCTTCATAAGTTTTGCCACAGAACATAGAACGAGGTGTTCTGTGGTTTTTGAAAAAGTATTGATGAATACTATATTCAATTTTTTGGGGTAGATAATAATAATTATCTGCTATAGCGTTCTAAATGTGCAGCCAAACATGCAGGCCTGCAGGCTCGCCAGATTAAAAGGCGTCATAAAACTTCAAAGCACTTCCAAGGCAAACCATAGTACATTTTTCTCAACCACATGTATGGCTTACGATACGCGCATAAACCATACTCGTAACTCAATATTACTTTACAAATTGGCAATGCGTTTGATGTAATATAATAAATTTTGAACAGAAAGCATGTGAGTACATGTCAAGTTAATATTGATTTCGCGCGTTACACTAAGGCGAGGAAGCAAAATTTGATTTTTCAGACATTCAATTTAATTTTTCAGCATTCATTCTAGTCTTAGGGTGGTAGATTACTGTATTTAGACATTGACATTTGACATATATAACCTAGACGCGCTGTCCGGTACAGTGAAATTCAGCAGTCAACTGGAGCCAATCGGCACCAGTTCGCTTAGTCGGTCGCGGGCGAATGAGAGAAGCATTTGATGTGCCGTGGATATTGTGTCGGTAAAACAGAGATTTACAGTTATAGTGATACAATAAAACTCCATATTTGTGTACCTGTGGATATTTGTTAAGTAATTGACATATTTTTAAGGTGAGTAATCATATATTTCTTGATGAAAACAAAAAATATGTTTCCGAAACTGCGTAATACGCTCGGCCGCCACGGCCGCCACCTTAGTATTGTCGTCTCTTTTACTCTTATGTAATATTCTGTTGGAGCGAGGACGCTACCGAGTCGCTGACATAGATTAAATTTAACAATAAAAAACAGATGTGCCAAAAGTTGTAAAAGTGATGGTATAATAATAACTCATTATGATTGATATTGCATCGATAGTTCTAAATATAAAATGCCTTCTTGTATTATGGTAAAATACAAAAATTTTTCGGGAAGAGCAAATGTTGCTGCAGGCATAAGTTTTCATAGGTAAGTTATTTTAATACCTATACTTCTTAACATAACTAATATAGCTTGGTTAATTTTAACTACTTTTTAATTAAATTGTCAGTTCTATGTGTTATTCTATTTAACAAGGTATTAAAAATATTTTTTGTTACGCATTTTAATAAGTTGCGAATAATATAAATGAAACACAAATAACAACATTTTAGTTTCTTTTATTTTAAGATATTGTTATAAATAAATTATCATTTGAAAAGTTGACTGGTAGAAAATGCCTTAGGCATTAAGTCCGCCTTTGTACACAAGGTACATAAAGCATTAATAAATAAATAAAATAAATAAATATCTAAAATAGTTTATAAAGTTTTATACATTCAAAGTTAATTTTCTAAGAAATATTAAATGTTATGTAATCTCTCAGAGGCAACCTCAGAAAAATAGGTAAAAATCATTTTCGACACATCGGCGTGAACACAAGATTATTCTTTGCACTATACCCCGCTCCGAACGTCACCACACCTCACTCGGCGCCGTCCCGCGTTGGAGCACAAAATTTCTTCGCAACAGCGAGTCTAGGTTATATACGTCAATGTATTTAGAACCATTATCATCACATCAACCTACATACGTCTCATTACTGGGTACAGGTGTTTCCTAAGAAGTTGTTGTAAGGTTTGGATATCATTGCAGAGATGAAAAAACACAGCGGCAAGGGCCACACATACTATACTTATTATTTTAATATTATAAAGCTGAAGAGTTTGTTTGTTTGTTTGTTTGTTTGGTTGAACGCGCTAATCTCAGGAACTACTGATTCATATTGAAAAATTCCTTTTGTGCTGGATAGTCCATTTATTGAGGAAGGCTATAGGCTATATAACATCATGCTTCGACTAATATGAGCTGAGCATCAATGAAAAATGTTGCAAAGACGGGGAAAAATATAAGGCAAAACGTAGTTCGCATTCGCAGGCACAGCTAGTTAAGAATATACTGCACCGCACGTACAAACAACTAAATGATAAGATGACTAGAATAATTTAGATTATTTCGTCTTGTATTTTTTTATTCTTTTGATCTTATCAATTTAGCACATTTTCTTAGTTTCCAGAGAGTAGAGCGTAGACTTAATGTTTTAGCATAACTAATTAAAATTTCCTGTCATCATCATCATCATCACAGCCCATATACGTCCCCACCGAGGGGCTCGAGCCTACCCTATATTAGGGTGATTAGGCCTTAGTCAACCACGCTGGCCCAGTGCGGATGGGTCGACTTCACATACATCATTGAATTTCTTCGCAGATGTATGCAGGTTGCCTCACGATGTTTTCCTTCACCGTAGGAGCGTCAGACAAATGTACATATGAAATTCGAAACGAAAAACACATTGGTACATGGCGGGTCTCGAACCCCGACCCCCCGATTGGAAGGCAAGTGCCGGGTCCACTGCGCCACCGACGCTACGACCGAAAATTTCCTGTAAATAAATCTATATAGCGTATAACTATAGGGGGACTTTAAAGAGGACGAATTTCACTGTAGGTCAAGTCTCTTGCCCGCCATTCATCTCCATTGTGGCTACCAACTGCATCTAATTAGAACTCGCCACCCTCGTGACGTCATCTTTTGCGGTCTGCCTCTAGGGTGGTTTCCCCCCAAGCCATTGCCCTCCATTCTGGGAATATTTTGTATAATGATGGATGTTTTAGATTATTGTAGTGTTTTTAATATAAGGAATGGTCAATATACAATAAAGCGTTATAGACAGACTGTTATCATCATGAATTGTTTTCCTCTCACTGAAGGTCTACAGGATGTTTTTTCACACCCTGTTTAAATAGCCCGGTATTTTTTATATTGCAGAAAGATGGCAAACAAGTAAAATGCCCACCTGATGGTAAGTGGTAACAGTCACCTATAATACATGTGGCTCTTGTGAGATTCGCAGCAAAACTGCAACCCCACAAGAACCACTGTGTACGTTACCAACTTGTGACACAAGATGTAAAGTCACAGTACCCAGTAATTTCACTGCCATATCTTACCCTTCAAACCGGAACACAGCAATGCAAACACTGCTGCTTTGCGGCAAAAATAGGTAAGACGGAGGTACCTAAGCAGACGACCCTTCAGTAAAAACATGTTGTATGAAAACATGCACAGGGAGGGAGTTTCAAATTACATCCCGCTTATATGACCTGTAATTTTAGGAGAAAGAAAATATATGCATAGGAAGGGGGTTGCATCATCACATTCCACGTCCAGAAGCTGCATGAGAAAGAAATACATGCATAAGGAGGGAATTCTATCATTAAATCCCACTTAAATGAACTGGAATTGCAGGGGAAAGAAAAAATATGCACAGGGTTTCATAATTTTATGGTATGTTTTAGAAAGGACTAAGCTGTTGAGTATGTGTAAAAGGTGTTGTCAAGTGTGAGGAAGATATAATTTATTTTTTTATAGAAAACGGGTAACCAATTAAACGTCTTTTTGAAATATTAGGTATGTATAATTTAGTTACGTAGTTTGAAATATTAGGTATGTATAATTTAGGTACTTGCATTTCTACAACTGTATTTCTGTACATTATTATAGATTGGTATATTGTAGGCAGAGTAGCATTAACCTATCAAATGACTGCTATGACAAGTTGACATTGAACGAAATCATTCCCAAAATCTAAGTAGAACGCGGTCCAAATGTCGTGGGAATTACAATTGTGCTGTAATTGGCGTTGGTATTGTGATCGACCTGGCATCCCGACTGGGACAAAAAGCCGTCTGCGACCAGAAATGCAACCTTGAGGCCATTGACGTATTAGGGAATGGTATTTATTATGAAGGGCCAACACTATAGTAATTTTGACCGCATCTTTAGCTAATCATTCCAATCGTTCACGTTCTTTTTATTAATTGAAAGTTTTAATATTTATTACTTCTGTCTATACCATTTTTTACTCAATCTCAGTCATTTTAAGTAGTTATTATTCAATTCATTAGGTAAGTATATTCCTGAAAAACATTTCCACCCACAAGAAATTACATGATGTAGGTATAATATTAGCTATTTGACAGTTCTGGAAAAATTGTTGAAATTTTCAGTAGGCGTATTTTATACATCTTATTTATCTCACAAAAAACATTATTTATTAGGAAAAACAGGCCAAGTGCAAGTATGGCTCACGAACCGAGGATTCTGTACAAACTTCTTTAACTTCCTAACTATATACATATTTCCAGTTTTCACACTTTCCTTATATGTGCTATAAGACCTTGCTTCAATAATTTTTTTTCGTAATAGCACCTTTCATAGGCAGGAGCACTACTAATGTGCTATGACAGTATTCGTTCTGAACAATTAAAAGCTCAATTTATTGTGTCACCTTGTTCGAAATACATTATTATCTCATACATTATTAACAAATCAATGAACTTGAAGATATATAACCAGAACTACAGGATTGTTCAATATCGTTTGGACAACTATTTGAACCCATAAAATAGATGGTAAAAACACACATTACATAACCTCGTATAATATCATTGGCAGTTACGTCTTATAAGGTGGCGGCATGACTTACCCAAATATAGACTTGATTCAACTCACTGTTCTCTATTTATATGCTTTCTTTACTCGCCCATCGCAATTTGCTGTTTTTAGATCGTGCGGCGCCGAGCAACCATGTTTTATGTCTAGAACGATCCTTTTTTACGTATTATTATCACCGATTAATCTGCCATTTCTGGGTCGATTTTCAAAATTTCTTTTTGTATTTGAAAGAATATAATTCCGAGGTGGCCCCATTGCCACCAATTCAAGTTTTGGTAATGGAAAACCCCGAAAAATGGAAAGAAACGCTTCAATTTCATAGACGAGTGTGGAACAGTTGTCCGACAAACCGTTGCCCGACAACACTGTTTCATGTTTTTTCAAGCTATTCAGGTATTTGCGTCTTGTAGTCATCATTTCACGTAACTGGACTGATGATGGTAGGTTTCCTGTGGGTTAGGGGTTAGGAAATAGTTACTTTAATATAATGCTAACGGGTTGATATCATAGCCGTAGTGTTTTTCCAGTGATTTAAAGTTGTAACGAAACCAAACCCCTATGGTCAAATATGATTTTATCTCCATGGTTTCGTCGGGTCAATCTATCTTGTAGAAATATGACAGTTAAAAATAATATTTTAAAATGGGAATGATTTGGTTTTGGCAGGGATGTCTTAGGCATTTATTGGTAAGACATATCGGAATTTTGTCCAAGTCGGCTGGTCTTTTATAGTCGCGGACTCACGGTCCTTGATTTTGCATATTTAATTTTATCCAAATTGTATGTATTTTCAAATATTTCTGAATTTTAAGATTCTTTTTCGTGGGAATATATCGAGTGCACGCAAACTTCGAAATTTTGTTTTCAGCTCGGTCGTGGTGTGTGGTCGGGTGGTATGGTATGGTATATGCCTATAAAATTTGAGAGATTTCCTCGAATCCCATCAGCAAATCCTGACTTTGGTGATAATGGGAACACCTCAAGAATATATTCGTTCGCATACAAAAGAATTTAAAAAATCAGTCTGCAATTGGCGGAAAATAACAAACGCGCCGGATTGAGCACCTCCTCCTTTTTTTAAGTCTGTTAAAAAATAATGTAGAATAATACCAACTTTACTCGGGTAAATTTAAGTTCACTTATTCTTCGAGCATTACCCGTAACAAATATAACATCACATTTAAATGTGATTGAAATCGGTGCCAAGCGATGATTTCTTAGACAGTCTTGAAAATGTAGGAAAGAATAGGCTCACTGAAGCTACGGATATTTGATTGCTGTAAAGGACACTGTTTTGGTGTGCTTTTATAAATTAAAGTTCACTGAATTTAAGTAATATATTAATTTATTCAACCAAGAGAATGTAACATTTGGACGTCAAGATGTAAGACAACTCAAAAAAGTATTTAAATAATTATGTCATAGACAATTGCGATTTCGACTTTCAATGGGAAAATGCACATACCTACCATCAGATGCAAGCTATACGTCGGACATTACAAGTTTCCAGTATTTGCCACTTGCACCCATTTCAACTGATCAACGATTCACATTCCATAATAAATATTTAAATGAATTGTGTACATAAATGACCACTAAATGACGAATAAGATTTGTCAGATGTCAAATGATTGTCAAAATGTAAAGCTTATTGTGCTTTACTATTCGGAAAATTCGTAGTGGCCCATATTCCAATTCGAATTTCAGTCAGGCGTCGGGTCCAAAGGGAATTCCATTAATGGAATTTAAATGCGTGTGTATTATGCTCACTTGAAATACTTCAATTTATCAGCTAAAGTCCCGCTAGCGTGAACCCTATAAGGTGAAATGATTGGCTGTAGTTCGCGCTATTGGTTAAATAATTAATGCAATTAAAACTCAAACGTCGAACTGAGAGCTCTTTGGGTATCGGTGTGTTAATGAATTTAATTATTTTCATTTATAGCAGGTATATTGCTAAATTGATAGGATTAAACATAAAGCTACGTGACTAGGTTTTTAGATTTTTATTATGTGAGCCCTCTACATAGTGCCAGGTCATATCTAACCGTAATCTTGTTTATATCTATAAAAATCTAGTGTCACGATGTCTGTCCGGGATAAACTCCGAAACTTCTTATCCAATTTTGATAAAATTTGGCTTATGTATTTAATTTGGTAAATTTTAAAAGATAGGATAGTTTTTATTTCGATTATTGACTTACTCAATATTTGTTATTGTGAATTACATTATTTGTAATTATTTGTTACTTCCATAAGCTTCCAACAGATGGCGGTCTGAGTTTATTTAACGACACAACACATGGATAATTATCTAGGTTGGGGTAATCTTCCATGTAGTAAATGGCGCTGTGTTCGGATTTCTTTAATCTACAGTCTATTCTGCATGTTTATGCTTACAACATTTATCTATTGTATTATACCTATTTATATTATATTGTTCTATCGTTTTGTATGAAAACGTTTATATCTTTATTACTGAAAATTAATTTGACTACATTAGGAATTTAGTATAGGTAATATTGATTCGACGTATTATAATTACCTACCCAGATAGAATATACTATCTATCTACAACGCAAGCGAACAAAAATGGCAGTATGAGTTCCGCTTAGATGTAGCGCGATTCGATTCCCAATATGTAGGTACTCACTCACTCAATATATTGACGAACTAACTTTTGTAATATTTACAAGAAACCTTATATCAGAGATTGATAGACGGTATAAACGATAGATGAATACTGGAATATAATCCAATTGCATAACATAATCCAATATATCTTCTGGTAGAGTTACGGAACAGTTGAACTAGGGGATACCAGGTACACGTAAGTATACTCGTATTATCTGCATCGCCCTCCACATCCCGACGCGATGACGGAAACTAGAATTCCAGATTTCTCACAGGAAGCGCTTTTGGCAGAGGTTGATTTTTATATGCGGCATCGAAAATACTTAGATTAATACTTAATTTACGATTAATTAATCATAGATTTAAAAATACTCAAAGAATTTAATCAACTTCACGTATCAATTTTTTTGCGTATCTTCATTTCTCCTTCGATTTCTTCGCCAATTTTAAACCGATTTTCAAAATTCTTTTTCTGTTCGAAAGAGTATAATACTCCTAAGGTGGTCCCATTGTCAACAAGTAAGGATTTGGAGATTAGATCCCAGGAAAATCAAGAAAAACCCTTATTTTCATAGGCATGGCCAACGTATTTCATGATTTTTCTAAAGTTATTCTAGTGTTTAAGTCTGCTAAACAGCTCTCAAGAATTTTTCGATCATGCTCAGCTGACGATGGAAGGATTGAGATTGTTTAAGAGAATACGTTTAATTGTTAGGGGTGTTCTTTAAATATAATAAATGTATTGGCACCAAGTTGTATTATTCAAGTTGTTTAGTGAACTTGTGATGGAAATCCTTAATAAATACACCGGCACAATAAGCAAAAAAAAAAACATTATTTTTCATAATTTATACTAATATTACAAAGCTGAAGAGTTTGTTTGTTTGTTTGAACTCGCTAATCTTTTTAATTTAATTTTTCAATTCGAACCAGGAGTTCCTGAACTCCTGGTTCGAATTGAAAAATTATTTTTGTGTTGGATAGTCCATTTATCGAGGAAGACTTTAGGCTATATAACATCACGATATTGTTATTTCCGGACATCCACGCGAACGAAGTCGCGGGCACAGCTAGTTTTTGATAAAAGACTGGCTAGTTATGATAGATGAACTTTTTATTTAGAATTTTAATTTGGAAAAGAACATAAGGCGGCATTTAATATTTTCATCAATTTGTTTCTGTATCCCGCTAATAATACTGGTTTGTTAATGGTTCGAGTTTCGTCTGAGGAGAAATTTAAAAGTTTATACTTTCAATAAACTCACAATTTAATTAGTATTTTTTTGTGTCAGTAGTAGGCACTTTTGTTTAAAATAAACTAAAAATGTCCGATTTAATATCATCAGAGGTTATGACGGCAGATGAAATGCGAAAAAATGGTCATTACAGATCTATTGCCGCCAGACTTCAGCGATCAATTTCAACGATTTAGCGATTGAGGGGCCAAGACAGAAAAAGCGCACTTCGACTAGAGATTTAAAAATATCGTTTTCTAAAACTTTGAACTCGCAGGAACACGCGGGTAACGGCTGTGCAGGCCCGAAATGAGCTTGAAGTCGACGAGTGAGAGAGCATACAGCAGAAGATTGGAAGAAGTGGACATAAGTTCGTATGTACCGGCCAAAGCTCCAAAATTTGAGAAATGGCATCGTGTATATCGCCTTAACTTTGCACGCAATTTTTGTCGTCTTTTAGACATAAACTAATGAGGGCGGGTACTTTTTACTGATGAATACCTACTTATAGAGTACTCTTAAACCAGATCGATGGAAGGTTGCGAATATGGAGACGCAATTGAGAACGATATATTTATACTAATTTTGAAAATACGATGGCATATGTGGGTCAGTTCAATTATGGTGTGGGGAGGGATAACTTAACTTTGAAGGATACGAAGTAAGTGATGGTCGATAGAGATTGTGACTGCTGATAGGTATCAGGGATATTTTAGAAGAACACGTTGTGCCATTTGCCCCCTATAATGATGACGGCCTTATCCTAATTCAGGATAACGCCCGGGCTCACAGTGCTCGCTTAATCCAAGCATATAAAAACCATGTAGGTATAACAGTGGTGCATTGGCCAGCAAGATCCACGGATATGATTGCTAAAGAGCATGTTTGGGACTTGTTAAAGAGAAGCGTTAAATTCAGAATGCCACCCCCCAACATCCTGAGAGAACTGCAAAACGCATTACTTGAAGAGTGAGAACAACATTGTTTGTGTTGTAAATTTTTTGATTTAGGTTATGTAATTTTTTCTAAACTTTTCAGTTATTTATATCAAGCAGTCGATTTCGTTGTAAAAAGCGTCGATGGCGTAGTGCGTAAGGCTGTCGCCTCCCAATCGGGAGGTAGCGGTTCGAACCCCGCCACGTACCAATGTGTTTTCAAATTTTGAATTCATATATACGTTTATTCGACGCTTTTACGGTGAAGGAAAACATCGTGAGGAAACCTGCACACACCTGTGAAGAAAGAATTTCTTTACAGGTTGTATGTGAAGTCGACCAACCCGCACTTGGCCAGCGTGGTTGACTAAGGTCTAATAGCCCTAGTTTAGGGTAGTCTCGAGCCCTTCGGTGGGGCCGTATATGAGCTGTTGATGATGATGATGAGTCATCGTCTCAAATTATTACTATACTAATACTCATCTGCCTTTATGTTTGCGGATGATTTGAAACTGATGAAAACTACTAAAACTTTACATGATGTTCAAAACCTACAAATGAATCTTAATTCTTTAAGTGATTGGTGTGTGGCTAACGGACTTCACATAAATATTGATAATTGCAGGCATATAAGTTTACCAAAAGGGCTCGACATGTTGTTGCATTAACCTATTTAATCAACAATACCTCATTAATTGAAACTAAAGAAGTTAGGCATTTGGGAGTATTCCTATACATATAGTAAACTTTCTTTCATTCCACATATTGAGAATATAATTAGCAAATCTTCTGCGCTGGTGGGATTTATTATAAGAAAGTCAAAGAAATTTCGAAATCCTAATACCAAGAAAGTTTTGTTTAATAGTTTCGTCCGAGGTATATTGGAATACGCAAGTATTCAAGTAGCTACGCGATTAGTCCGCCAATTGTGGACCGATTTTCAAAATTCTTTTTGTATTCGATAAAATACACTTTGAAAGTGGTATCATTGCCACCAAAGTCGGAATCTGGATAGGTCCCAGCAAAAGCACAGGGAAACTTTTAAATTTTATAGGCACGCCCAACGTATTTCATGTTTTTTTCGCATCTGGTATTCATGAGCCGCGCTGAATGATTTAAGAATCCTTAACTATTAGGAGTAAGAGGTTAGTTCTTTAAATACTATAGGTACGTATTGACTCTTGGTTGTATTTTTTCAAGTTACTTCGGTGAGCTGGTATCAAATTCACAAAAAATATAAAAATAACAAACATACAGAAAATAAAAACCGACCCCAAAATCAATTGAAAGTAAAAAATAATATAAACATACAGACAACACATTTTTATAATAGAAGTCGGTGCCAGGCAGTGATCTCTTGGTCAAGTGTGATATTGTATGTATTCTCTTATAATTTTTGACTTTTATGTGTTTTTCAAGTCGGTTTTTATTTTTTGTTAAAAAAATTACGTAGCCGTAGTTCGCGTAATCAGAATGTGTCAACCACTACTGACTAGATTTTATGTAAATTTTTCGTGCTGTCGGGTTTTTACTTTTCAACTTTACTTTTTGAAACCCTAAGTGAGAAGCGTGCGAGGACAAATGATAATTGACACATACCTATATGTATATAAGTATGACATTGATGCATCAGCCGAGCGCATTAGACGCATGCGGGTGTTCGCCTCCGACTGTGCTATGGTTAGCCACGAATTTGAACCTTAAAGTGCCACAAAGGAACAAACATACTATATATGTGTTTGTTCCTCTGTGTTCCTTTGTGGCGGCTGTAAAATGCATTACCCTCCTTTGCATCGTACAATCGAGTAAGAATAATAAAATTTCCGGATCCTAAGCTGTCATTATCAACAGTACGAGTATTTTTATTGCACTATATTACTATATTTTCTATAAGTAGTTTTTCATTATTCCGGCATATCCCATGTTTAGTAGAATTCATAGGCCTATAAATTTTTCTCCTAAATAAATATGAGTAGGGTAGACTGGCCTAATTACCCTAACAAAGGGTAGGCTCGAACCCCTCCGTGGGGACGCGTATATGAGCTGTGATGATGATGATGAGACTGGGCGCAGTAGTAACAGAGGACAATTGTATAACATTAGCTCAATTTTTAAGTTTTTACACGAAAATAGTCTACTTCTGAGCATTATCATACTTTGAGTAGCTTAATATTTCTTTGGTAATATTCTGTAAATTATGTTTATTTTTTTTCGTTGTTTGTAAAGGACAGTTGTACCACTACCGATAGGGGCAATTGTAACGTTACCTACAATGTCTTCCTATTGCAATCGTCTACAGGTCTATGATGGTCTGGTAGACTCTATATAGTATACCCCAATGTTAGCAACGTCTGCAATGTTGGGTTATACCTATAGTTGCACCAAATTTACGTTTTACGATTTCGTAAAAGTAACAATATATACGTAAGAATTTCACCATAATCTGGTTTCAATTGTAGTTTTAATTTAGCTTTTACGTTTAAAAAGTTTAAATATACGGCGCAAATCATATATTTATTAGTGAAACGACCCATTTTTAGGTAATTATTGTTACTTTTTACGAAATTGTATAACGTAAAACTTGGTGCAACCGGCTGTAATTCTTAACTGCCAGTAAAATAGTTCGAGTATTCCTATTTAACACATTTGCGTACATTTCATGATGAACTATTGTTACAATTGTTCACACAATGCTTACAAATTGTAACACTCGTCTTCGTTCCGAAAACAAAACGAGTTTTGCGTTTCTATTTTGAGAAGTTTACTGTAAGTACCAAATAAATATTTCAAATGAATAACCGGTGTCCAATGAATGTCAAATAATGATAACCCCGGTGAATTCCTTAATAATAGGTAAACAAATCAATCCTACCCTATCACATAATACGAATTTATCGTAATATGATACTTTATATATTGTTCATATGTATCTTTGTATATATTATATTGTCTTTTTATGTAAATGTACACCATCTTCCCTCTAATATAATTTTATACAACTTCTAGGGTTGGCTGGAAGAGATCTCCTAAAGAGATAAGCTCGGCCTTGTTCATCATTTGATTGTAACTATTTTCTTTTTGTTTTAATTGTGTACAATAAAGAATATATATAATAGACTCTCTTCATGTTTTACTGTCTTACGGAATCGAGTGAATTGCAGGGCGTACAAGCCTTCTACTCTTCCTTTCAGGTAGTCACAGCTCGTGACAAGGAAGTATTTAGAACAGATTAAATAAAAACGAATAAAATTTATTGTCTATATCATATTATGTCTATCGCGTTTATATCCAGAAACAACATAGGACGTGTCAACAACGTTTATGGATATAAACGGTGATGGACATAGTTACCAATATTTAGTATTTTGTAGTGCTAGCTTAAGGTATTTATTTTATACATATAAAAGTCAGTCTGTAATGCTAGCTTAAGGTAGGTATTTATTTTATACATATAAAAGTCAGTCTAATATCATAATAGGTAAATGTTGAAGATAATGCAGAAAATGATACAATTATTAAAGTTTTTCTGAAATAAAGTTTGTGTAAATAGGAAATAAACAAATAGTTGTAATATTACGCACATCTCAGTTCGTGCAATAAGCCGCACAATAGCTACGCTCGGAAAGACCGATAACACTGGCATACTTGGCATGACCTGAGCGCCAGGTTTATTAAACATATCCGAACGTTGCAGCGAGAATCTACTTTGTATTGAAATATTTTAAATACTTTCCACAGCTCCATTGTTGGAGTTATATTTTGTAGACGCACTGGTATTTATATTACAGACTGTTTTGAAAACGAGAAAGAAATAAAACATACCATACGTACTGGAAGCCTGACTACGTTGGAGCACTGTTTCAGGTAAACTATATATTTCGCCTGGAGAAAATATTGATTGGCCGAAGCTAATCATTACACATCCGCAATAATGGCTAACATGATCCTCGTTGAATTTTTATTTTCTTATAATATCTATAATTTCATACTGAATATACAGTCATGGTCAGAAACATTTCTAGTTTGTCGAGAATTTGACGAGATCAACTAAAACTGGCACTTATCATTTTTATTGCAATTTAGCTGTGATCTACTGCGAATTGGGATGATGACTGAATTCTAATTTTCACGTCTCGTCATAAAATATTAAAATACCGTAGAAAAAGATGCAATCTTGTGACATTAAAATTAAAATCGGCTTAGAAATATATTAGAAACAAGCATTTTAAGCTGTTAATTTGGAAGTGATTAGACAGAGAGATCCGACATCAACCGCGACGTCATTGTTTAGTACGGCCATATAAACTCCATATAAATTGCCGTTTTGCTAGAAAGAGATGAAGAAAAATCTATAAAACCTTATCTTTGTTATTTTCATAGTTATTCGAAAACCGATTTTTCTTTCTGTTTATTATATGAATGAGCTTCTATTAAAGCAACAATTCTTTTTTCATTCATCTAGCCTATTACTTCACTAATTGAGCTTAAGTGTCAAACAACACTTTTTTTAAGTCTTTGGAAGTTCCTTTACTTGGTTTATAACGGCATACATCCATTTCGTGATTTTTTAGTTTTGTCTACTATACAGCGACATCGCATCTACGGATCCGTGATGGAAACGCGTGACGTGGCATATTTTAAGCATTCCGGTAACCACTCTACCCCTAATACGTAATATTGAAAGCCGGCGTGCGGGCCAGCGTTGAAAATAAGTCAGTAAAATTCTATAAATATTCGTGGGGTTACCTAGTTTTTTTGTTTCTTTTTTATTCAACTATATTTCATATATGGAGGTATTTTTAAATTTTAATTAAATTGGCGCTGAACGAATGTATTCTAATTTTAAATTAACGCAATTTTTAATGCATAATATCGATGCAGATAAAATATGCATAAGTGATCTCTTCAAATAAATGATGAACAAATTGATGAACTATGATGACATTTTGCAAATTATTTAAATTGTGGGCATTCACATATAATATTTACACGAGATTTTATAGCAAAATTTGGTCTTTGTACTCACAGGATTAACTATACAATCAAATACTGCATGCGATTCCTCACAGAATTTTGACCAGGTTCAATTCCCGGTTATGTATAAGAGTTAAAAATTGCCAATGCCATTATTATTAAATTTATAATCGACGCCACGGTTCCTAAGAACAGATTTCGCTATCTCTCATAGCTTTTGACTTCACCCTACTGACCCATTTAGATTGATCACCCGGTATATGGTTCCTGTAAGACCTGAAAATGTACAATCCCCACAAGGAATCCAATGTACATTGTAAACTTATGACTTATGTATGACATAGGTAAGATGTCAAGTCACAGTACCCAGTAATTTCACTTCCGGCCTTACCCTTCAACCCGGAACCCAGAAATGCATGCACCGCTGCATGGCGACAGAAATAGACAAGATAAAGATACCCATGTAGATGACACTGGTGTTTGGTGAACTTTTGTATTCGCAGACTGCAGTTGCTGTTTCTGCTTGTCGGTCAAAGTTGAGAAACCGCTGAGTCTGTGCGAAAAGAGAACAAACGGAGTCAAGATGTGGACGAACGGCTTCAACAGTAAACTTCTTTTTCTCAATTCTATTTAAGCTTGTAGGCGCAAATATGGTACATACTAAATTTCAAAGGATCAAAATGCTAAATGCTGCGAGCTAAACATAAGAGGTAAATAATTAGAGAAGCGCCCACAATCCTATTTTAGCACAGACTCTACACTATGAATAATGAGGATTTCTGATTAGTTACCATATTCATTTTTAACAGACTTTACAAAAAGGAGGAGGTTATCAATTCGACTGTATTTTTTTTGTATGTTTGTTACTTCATGACTTTATCATTTATTAACCGATTGGAAAAAATATTTTTTTTTGTTTGAGAGGGTAAACTTGGACAAAGAGGACAAATCCCTTTAGTCAATTTTATTATTTATCATGTCAACTTCTAAAATATCAATGTAGGTACATTGATATCAAAAGTTAACGCTTTCACTAGCAAACCCGTTGGATGCCAAACCATGTTAATGATACCATGGGAGATGTAGGTCTGAAAATCAAGCTACAAATCCCTATATTTATTTTGTATTTTATTATTACTACAATTATATTTTAAGATGGTTATGTTTAGTAGCTTCTCAGCCAACTCCAAAAGTTTTTAGAGATATTTAGATTTTATAAACTATACCCAGGCTTTTTCTAACCTCTCTTTCTTTCGTACCTATACAGCGAAGGTACCTATATGCTGCATGTTTATTTCTCGGTGTCGGTATATATATATATATATATATATATATATATATATATATATATATATATATATAATATATATGTCGAAAGCACTGGACTTGGCACTTGCCTTTCAATTGGGAGGTCCGGGTTCGAGACAGTCGTGTACCAATATGTTTTTCGTTTTCGAATTTCATATGTACATTTGTCTGACGCTCCTACGGTGAAGGAAAACATTGTGAGGCAACCTGCATACATCTGCGAAGAAATTCAATGGTGTATGTGAAGTCGATAAATCCGCACTGGGCCAACGTGGTTGACTAAGGCCTAATCATCCTAACATAGGGTAGGCTCGAGCCCCTCGGTAGGGACGTATATGAGCTGTGATGATGATATTACTAACGAGATTTTTCTGAAGTGTACCTGCATTCATAACTCGCCGTTACACAATGTATTGTCGATGAGTTTCCGAGCTCTTTACTGAGGGTCTATTCTTTAGGTCCGTAATTAAGGCTTCGAGTATGTGGTTAGCTGTACAATAAAAGGAATCCGCGCTGTTCGGTGACGCCATAACAGTGCGCATAGGTATCTAAAGCGAACTTCGTATTCAGTGCTTTGAATAGGTACGGACTTATAACTCGAGCCCTCTGTACGACAATGAGCCGCAACTCCTGTTCAGCAATCGAGCACGGCTTAGTAATCCTATTGCGAAATCATCTTGCAACTTACCTACATACTGTAGGCCTATTCGCTAACTACGGTTGGTAATTAGAACTGTCATTTTTGAAAGACACTTTATATCCATTACTGGTTTAGTGATCTTATGTGTTACGGCAGCGTTCAGGATAGCAGTAATGGATGTTAAGTTCCTTTCAAAAATGACAGTTCTAGTTAGCAACCGAAGTTACAGAATAGGCCTGCAGATCACGAAAAGAAACCGTTTATTATATTTATCGGCCATGTAGCCAGTTTATTAAACTTTGCTTAGACAGCTTAATAAACTGGCTAATTTAATTTATTTTTGAATTAAAGGATTGTTCAAGTAATAATAATATGATGATTATGATGAACAGTACAAGCTGGACAGTGTAAAACAGATTGACAGAATGATTTTTTAAATTAATAATCTGTTGCATACGTAATAAGATTATTAAAGGTAATAGAATAAGGGGTGATATTTCATAGCATCTGGATAGCCTCATAAACCGTGTCGAGTTTTACTAAACCATGTTCATATTACTGTGACGTTGGCCAAAACGCTACCCTGAGTCAGACGAATTGCATATTTTATGCGTATGTAAAATCGAAGGTATATGCTGACTGATGTCGCGTCGGATAAAATTGAGATATGGAGTAATCGAATAGCTCCCTAAAGCCCGGGAGATAGGCGCCCGTGAAGAGGATAACTCGATTGGACTCAAGAAAAGAGTTGGCTAACTAGATTTATATTCGCTTTACTACTGCAATATACTGGGAAATTAAAGGCTCGCCGGGGCGATGGCAGGACCATGGTATTGACTTCGATACCGGAGGGAGACTCTGTACCAGGGTCGTTTGCTTGGGTACCTCCGTCTTACCTATTTCTGCCGCAAAGCAGCAAAGCTTGCATTTCTGTGTTCTGGTATCAGAATTATGAATAATTTGTTTAAAAATATCCATGGAATCAATTACATATTGAAGTGAAGAAATTCGAGTACAGTGTGTTTTAACATATACAGTGCGTGATATTGCCTTAATCATCATCATCATCATCATCACAGCCCATACACGTCCCCACCGAGGGGCTCGAGCCTACCATAGATTAGGGTGATTAGGCCTTAGTCAACCACGCTGGCCCAGTGCGGATAGGTCGACTTCACATACATCATTGAATTTCTTCGCAGATGTATGCAGGTTGCCTCACGATGTTTTCCTTCACCGTAGGAGCGTCAGACAAATGTACATATGAAATTCGAAACGAAAAACACATTGGTACATGGCGGGTCTCGAACCCCGACCCCCCGATTGGAAGGCAAGTGCCGAGTCCACTGTGCCACCGACGCCTTAATGAAGAAGCTTAATTGGCAAGATCATTTTGAGCGATTGCAGTCGCTGGGTTTTGTTATTGTTATTAGCAGAGGGATAAAGCAATTTGTGGGCACGCAATGCGGCTCGCCAAAGATCCTGATCTTAAGTCTTAAGTCGTATACTATTTTATTAAGAAGGTTTTGGTGCGCGGTTAGACTTATGCTATTTTTCCCTATATTTCATCACTGCGTTCTAAATGAAAAGCATGACGCAAAAACTATACTACGTCATTCAGACGAAAAGCAGTCTGAATGACGTAGTATGTATGTTGGTCTCGTAAGTAGCCCTCCTGATTATACAATACTTGAAAAGCTACCTCAGAAGTCAGATCTAAAAGTGGATTGTTCCCTTTCGGCTGCCTTTGTTACCCTGTTTTGTAACAAGTTACAAAAGGAGAGGATTTTCTTTTTTCTCGTTACCAGTAATTACAAACTAAAATCTTCTAAGTTCGACCTCCTCTTGAGATGTTTGAGTCGTTTGAAGCAAACTGCACTTGTTTATTTGAATTATAAGTCTACGATTGGGTCGTTTTAAAAGTCAGTTGTGCCAATTTTCGAGCAATTTGGTATCTGTAATCAAATTATAACATAACATTTTCTCTGTTTTCCTGTAGTTTTATCTAAGGTTAATAGTAGTACATAAACTTTTTACATATTTTTCGGGATGAATCAATTAAAGTGTGAAAATAAAACTTTTACCGACCGGTTTATAAAATCGTTAAAATATGTAGTAAGTAGGGTTAACGAATTTAACAATTTCATAGGATCGCGATTAACTTCTGGACATTTGGTTACAAGCTTATGTTATTATTTAGTTATTATGAGGTGATTTAAAAGCTCTTTGTGTTAATTACATGGAGCTACTCAAATAAAACTATATTTTATACTCTTGTTCGTCGCAACAAGTCGATCAGGCATATGCTAAAAAGCCATAAAAAGTTAATTGACGTCGAGAACTGACAATAACATCCGATATCGTAGTCGCTCGGAAACACCAATATTTTGTTACAATTTCAATGCACTCGGCGTATTTCAAGTCCGATAATGGACATGCTGACGGTACTATCGGGTGTCGAATTTTCACGCATCAATGGATACGGCAAAAGTCGTTCAACGAATCAATATAAACAGTGACTCATCGACTTCCCCCTCGAATTCGCAACGTGATAACCTCAAATGAAAACAAACAAACTGTTATAAATATTAAACGACCTCTGAACGTTCAACAGTCTGGAAGTTTATTCAGTTTTAAAAAAGCTGTTCGCGCAGAACTTTTAAATCGTAAATATTAAGACAAAGGCTCTTCATCATGCATTTTTTTATTTATATTAATTAGTTAAAGTATATCTATACTTAGTAGGTACCTTTGTTATTTTTATCTATTTATTTAAATTAGTGTACATTACACTTATCCCATGTTTAAATATAAGTACTATATTATAGGACCTACTTTTAAACATGGGATAAATTAATCAATAAGATTGCACCGCCATGTAGTCTCTGTTGAACTCAATGGTTAACTGGCAGAAAATGCCATATGGCATTAACTCCGCCATTTGTACATGGTTTTTAATTGTGCAAAAAAGATTAAATAAATAAATAAAAAATAAACGAGTGAATACATTTATATCACTTGTTAGTAAAAATTGAGTAGGTAGGTAGTTCCATGTTGAAATTAAGTTTAAACATCTGTCTAATTGTCTGTGTTTTTAATTAAATTTTGTTACTTACTCAGTGGCGCGCAATAAATAAGGAAAAGCGTCGTGACTTATACGGAAAATGTTCAAAGGAATTCGTATTGAAGGTTTAAGAGCCATACTGTCAAGATTTTGTGGTATGTGCTTTCACTGTCTCTCGTTAATTTTTCCTTTATATTGATATTTTATTATTGTTTGTATATTATGCTCTTATACTCATAGAACCTGCGCGCATGTGGTATCGTGTTAATTATTTGTAGGTACTTACCGAAAATAATTCAATTTCATGACTTGAGTCGCTATAGGAGTAAACTTAAAGTTTCCTTGGTGTATATAAAAAATCTTCAATATTCCGAATTCTATTGTTGTTTATTTACACTATTGATTAGTATTCAAGCATTTATATTTCTTTGAAAGCATAATGACGTTAAAATTTTATATAAAAAAGCTTTTTACATATCAATTAATTCATATTGTTTTACTATTTTTCGGTTTGAATATAAATACAATACGAGTAAGCATAAAGCTAAACAATAAAAAAAAGAAGAATGCAATATCAAAGCTGCGTAACAAAGTAGGTAGACATCAGCTTCAATTACGAATTTTAGTAAAACATTTTTTTTAAATTGGTGCCCATCAAAACGGCGGGCGAATCACGCGTAAGGGGGACGAGGGGGGTATCGATCGGTGCGGGCGGCGTGCCACTGCATTACCGTTGCATAGTGAGCTTCCGCAGAAAATTCATTTTCCTCTTTGCGCGCTCGGTCAACTCGAAAACTGACCGAAAGCACTAACGTGCCACTTCACTCTTAATTTGCCGTTCGACGTGCCGGCCGGTTCGAAATTATCCAAAAATAAATGGCGACGTTTTCCATTCCATGTCATCCAATTCGATTAGTGTTTGAAGCACCTGCGTCAACGTGTGTTTTAGTTTGAAACAAATTTTATAATTGCTTCTTGAGATAATAATATGTTTAATTGATTTACGTCAGTGACAAAATAACCAACTTCAAAAGCACTGAAAAGTTAAAAATAATATTAGAATAGTTACGGACTACATCACATTTCTATATTGAAGTCGGTGCCAAACGATGATCTCCTAGAAAGTCTTAAAATTGTGCACCGACTTGTCTGTAAATATTCTTATAATATTTTTATGTTTTCAGGATTTTTGAAGTCGGTTTTTATTTTTTATAAAAAAATGTTTATGTTTATAGTGATTTAATACTAGCTGGTATTAAATTCACTAAAGGATAATTGAAGTATACTACAAAGTGTCAGTACGTACCAATTGAATAAAAATCTCCTCGGTTCATGACTACCAGATAAACACAAAAAACATACGCACCGAATTAATATCCTCCTCTTTCTTTTCTGAAATCGGTTCTAAAAAGAAACAAAATATATGTGTACATATTTTCAAACGGGGACCTTTCATTAGGCATAATGTTGTTTGTCATAAAGACGCTTGGCATAAATCACTAAGCATAATAATCGAAAAGCATAACATTAACGTCACATAATTATTTCATTGTATAATTTGTATAAGGCACAATTATCCAAAGGCATAATTTTATGAAGCATAATTAATGAAATTCCTAATTTCTTATGAGATAATATTGGTAGTCCTAAAATGTTTTGCCATAATTTTAAGTGTCATAATTAATGATATCTCTAATATTTTGGGGCATTTATTTATAATTAGAAATGATGTTATTTTAAAGGATATAATGTTTACTCTGTTTTACTTAACTTTTTATAATAACATTTCATATATTATTTTATTCAAATATGATACTCGAATCTTCTATATTTTCATTTGATATAATTTTTGCATAGTATATATATTGATTTTTTTATTTAAAAAGTAATTCATTCATGCTACTAGTGACAGAAACGAATCGCTGCAAAACCGACTCCACGTAGTCTTGTTTGTCCTACCCCTAGAGTGTTATTCAAACCCGCGTAGGCGCGGAGGGGCGAGGCGGCCCGCGAGCTGAGGAGCAGAGGCCCAATTCAGCTAATAAGCTGCAGCCGAATCGAAACTGAACCGTTGCGATCGACCAATCAGAACGCCATATTATCACGTCATCGAGCAGTTGAAAGGCAATATAAGCGCTCCGATTGGTCAACCGCAACGGTTCAGTTTCGATCCGGCTGTAGTTTATTAGCTGAATTGGGCCGCAGGTGGTTTTAACGCTCGCCGCCGCGGCTGAGGACGGTCGGCGAAGCCGGCCAGCAATCCGAAGCTGCGGTGGTGAGCGAAAACCAATCTGCGACGATAAGCTCGCGTGGGACCGCCGGAGCCCCGCAGCGTCGGAGCCGTGACAGAAACCATGCATGTTGCATGTTTGCTTGCGTGTTACTTGCTTGCTTGCATATTGTATGCATGCTTGCATGCATACTGCATGATACATTGCTGCATGCTTGCTTGCATGTGCTTGCATGCATACTGCATGATACATTGCTGCATGCTTGCTTGCATGTTGCATGCATGCTTGCATGCATACTGCATGATACATTGCTGCATGCTTGCGCGCAAGGTTATGCCTAGAGAAATTCTGCGTAATCGTATTGTTCGTTGTGATTAATATGCTAAACATTATTTATGCTTTGAAAAATTATGCGTCAAGTTGTTCTGTGTTTCGAGTTTATGGGTTTTAATACTTATGACAAATGATTTTCTGCCACACAATATTATGCTTATTACCATTCTGCTTCCTGATTATTATGTGTCTTGACGATTATTTCAATCGAAATTATGGAATATGATTTTATGATAATAATTTTTATGCCTAGAAATAGAGAGCCATTTTCAAACATTTCCAAACAGGTAACCGTAATAACAATTCCAAGTATACTAGGCATCTACTTATTATTTAAAAACAATGTAATTTGCAAGCAAAATCGCTTGAACCTTTGCGAAATGTCTGGAAAATATAATCAAGAATACTTCTTAATATTTTATTTGTAAGCACCTAATAAAATATTCGTAACGGTGAGAAGGCAAAGGCATAATTCCGTTACTTTTTGTACGCGTGTTACAAAGTAAACATGTAGCTACAGATCTGTCGGGCCCTGTGCTGAATTTGCTGAAGCGTTGTTTTTTCATAATGTTAATGCATCAAAACGTAAATCCTGTCTTAAGCTGTTGAAAGGTGAAGAAGCAGTGTAGATCTACATACCTATATTCTTCTGAGCCTATATCTGATTTACAGATTTTTCGAAGTGACATGGAACTTAAGGTTTTGGATGTATAACCACGTATAACTGTAAATAATAAAAGTAACAAAAATCATAATTGTTAAATAGATATGGTTTATTTGAAAATTTCAACATAAGCATTGAAAGTACTACGTATGTAGATTATTTATCTGACTATCAATAAAGGGTAAATGATTGAGGTAGGTCCGTCCGACGAGATAAAGATGTTGGCTTTAAATGTTTTGCAGATGGAAAAGTCTTCCACCAACTAATTTGGTTTAGTTTACAAATAAATAAATCTATTATTGTCCGGTTTCAAACTTACGGTTGAGAAAAATAGGAGAGTCATTTTTTATTTTATTATTATATAACGAGGTATAGTTTTCTGCTTTGTTTTTCAGTTTTTGTATTTTCTAAATATTAACTATGATGTGTAGTTAAAGACATGCTCGGAAATGTTGGCATTATTGTAGTAAAAAGAAGACACGAAGTTTGTAATTCTTGGCTCATGCATTACTTTACCGGCCTAGGCCAGGAAAGTAAGCACAGGCTAAGAAGAGTTACTACGAAAGTAAGAAAGTAAGTATGACAATTCATTTCTGACCGCTGCTGAAATGTCTTTTAATTCATCTATAACTTGAATTATGCAACTTGTCATACAGCAAATTGCTACCACGTTATAAAAAATGCACTTTTCGAGCATATAGGTATATGAGTATATGACAATAATTTTATTAAAATGGTATGGTATAAGATCACACGAAAATATGCTTAATTTTCGTTGCGAGAGAAAAAAGCCATAATCTACAGTAATACGTTTTTTGCGTAAATATGACTGGGCTGTATATAAGTACGCGTAAAATATATCTCGTACACATGTATTTGCGTAAAATATATCAAACATTACGTTTAACATTCATAAATTGCTTTATTCGTTCTTTTATTCATATTATACTCATTTCTTTTCAGTATTACGTCTTTTATTATTTCCTCACAATTATTGACAAAATCACTATACATACCTCGGCGGGAATGGGATTGCCGGACTCGTTGAAAGCTTACTCGTCTGGCATTCTCTAACTTCGCGGCCTCTGCAGTAATGTATTATTATTTTATACGTCATTTATTCGTATTATTAGAGTGTTGAATTTAATATGGACCTCGATATCCTGTGAAGATCTACGTTGAATAATGACTTTCGAATTTAGAATATTCTAGATTCGGTCGTGCTTTTCTGTAACATCTTGCATAAAAAATAACCCAAACTACATAATAGAAGCTCTCAAAGAAAGTCCTTTCAAAATATGCTAAACAGGTTTACTTTGAAAAATTTCAAAAACGCTGAAACACGTTTAAATTATCGAGTAATACCATCCCATGCTTGTAGCTTCGAAAGTAACGAAGTCCCTGGAAAAAATGAATTCTTGAATGTAGGTATCTAACTGATGATATCTACGTCAAAATGTATAGCTGTGTGTAGATCAGTCATTCGCGTTTTCTTACACACATACACAAACACATGCACACACACATATCTAAAGGTGTATTTATACTGTCATTGTCATCTCTAGCGACATACTAACGCCCGCTGAATCGCAAGCGAGCGCCCGCTCGCCGGTCGATTACGTTCACGTGTTACGGAGCCGTTTGCAGGTCAATAGCACCGTTAAATAAAGGTCTTGGCCGTCTGACGCGGGCTGAACTCTGGCCTTCGCAGTTCACCCTCTGCTACCTCCTCTAGGATGCTACGAAATTTCACCCACATTTCGCATAATATTATCAAGTCAGTGAACTTGCCCTATAAAGAAGGATTATTTGGAAGGCCGGATGACCTTGTCACTACTAATTAATTACGACAACGCTTTCAACTCTCATAGAAAAGGTGGTACTAGTCATTAACTTTATTATAACAGTAGAGTCGCTTGTACAACATGCATGCATTGCTTTAAGTATTTCGAATCAACAAGTGCTAGATTCAAACTACACTGACCTTCAAAAGTAAGTACCACACTTTTAAAATTGCAATAACTTTTAAAGTAGGCAAAATATATTATCAAAATAAAAAGTATTAAAAAGACTAATGTATAAAAAAACTATAACTTCCGAGAAACCTGACGAAATAAGCTGAAAATGTTTTTTGTTTGAATCCTTTATCTTTAGTAGTTTAGGAAAAAAAAATAATTTTAAAAGTGTAGTACTTATTTTTGAAGGTCAGTGTATCATAATTTAGATTTAATTGTCAATCACTCAAAGTAATCGATCGTTACAACGTCCTGACTATTTTTGAAACTGAATAAAGTCAAGGAATCACTGATTACTTTGGTCAGTCAGACATGAAATTGCTTCATGCCAAGTGTGCTGCAAATATTGTGCATTATGTTTAAAGAATGCTTTCTTATTATTTTCTTAAATTCAAATTGAATATGGTTTATTTAAATTGGATTATTACATAATCACTTTTGCATGTCAAAGGAGCTACGCCAATGGTTCACAAGTTTACGGCGGAAGACCTTGTATTGGATAGAATCAGAAAGAAAACCGGCAAGGGCTATTTTTTTCTCCCTGTATTTTTACGGAGTGGTAAATTGGAAGCTGACCTTAAAGTAAAAGTTTGAGCTCAACTTCCATTAGTAGACGTACCAGTTCAAATTATACATTAAGCTTAGGTACTTTATTTACATATCAATAAAAATAAATTGTCCCCATATCCAAACAGTTTTATCTGATGTTTTATCATCCAAATAATCTGTGTATAATTCTACCTTTTATTGAGTAGTGTTGATTAATGTATTTTTTAAATTTATAAATTGGTAGGTCTATTATATTTTTTGGCAATGTATTATAATATTTTATCCCTTGGCCATTAAAACAGTATACATATATTACAAAATAATAATTATTATTATGCTTGAGAGTCATTTTATTAATATTTTTTTACGATGAGAGCTTCACACAGCTTATTGACACTATTTTAACTAACAAATGAGCGTACAACTCAGAGTGAGCTGGAAATCATTTTCAAGATGCTTATTGTATTTTTTTAATTGAGCTCTTAAGATGAACGGCATTATTTGACGATGTCAGAAGCAAAAATCAAACTCGCCGCTAAGGCGCTACTATCCCGTTTTCAAGCAATTTCGATTTACTGTACGGTCGGCTTCGAAAATAGATGGGCATTTTAGTACCATGTCACATCAACTATTACTTTTATTTCGTATGGTTACATATTTATTGCATTATCAATAATTGATGTGACATGGTACTAACATATTGATCCACTTTTGAAGCCGACTGTACCGCTACAAATGTAGAATATACATGTCTCAAATTCATATATGGTATTATTGAAAATATTATCTAAACATTTTTAAAGACAGAAACATGATTAATAATATTACACTTGATTGAAAAAAAATCCAAATATCTGTCCACTCTGTTCAATATTTTTTTAAATAGCTGTGAATCAGAAAATACAATGATAAATGACATAAAAGTTGCAATGTTTACCTATTGAAACGCACATAAACGTTTTTCGTCATAAACTAAAAAGGCATAATGTTAATTGTTATAATCGTCACTTACCATAAGTCTTTATATCATAACTTCATAACGCATAATATTTTAAGGCCGAAATATGTAAGGCATAACCATGAAAAGGCATAATTTGAATAAGCATAAGTAACAAAAGGCATAATTTATGTTTGCCATAATATTTCAAAGGCATAATATTCAAAAGACATTTGAAAAGCATAACTGACAAAATCCATAAATCCATAGAGAACATGCTAGAACAAGTCAATACCGACCCAACATTCACGAAACGCATTGTTACTGGTGACGAGACGTGGGTTTACGAGTTTGACATGCAAACTAGTCAAAAAGCTTCGGAGTGGCGCCTTCCAACTGAAACGAAACCGAAAAAACCACGCCAAAGTTAATCAAAGTCATGTTGACTGTCTTTGACTTTGATTATCGCGGTGTCATGCACTCTGAATTCTTGCCAAAAGATCAAACGGTAAATAATATAGAATATTATTTCAGCATTATGCGGCGTTTAAGAGTTCAAATTCGACGAAAAAGGACAGATTTGTGGAAAGATAATAATTATTAGATTTTGCACCACGATTCGCACGATTTTGCCTTCGCGCAACGCCATCATTGTGAAGGAATTTTTTACCAAAAACTCAACAAACACCATCGAACAATTACCATATATTCACCAGATATGGCTTCAGCGCACTTGTTTTTCATAAACTCAAATTACCACTTCGTGGACCCCATTTTCATTTGGTAAAAGACATATTTTATAAGTGAATTCGCGGCGAGAGCTAAACTCAATTCCGATAAAAGGGATTATAAATGTTTTGATGATTGGATTATTCGTTAGCGTAAGTGTATATATTGTTCCGTAGGAGCATATTCTGAAGGCGATTAAATAAATTTGGTTGAACATCTAACATTTTGTGTATTATTTGATCTATTTCCGGCACTTTCTTAACATAGTAGTATAACCTATCTGGTCTATACTAAAACTCATTTAAATCTGTTCTGCAATAAAAGTTAAAATGTGAAGACCCAGAACTATTATCGGATTTATAATAAAAACAAAGATAATTTTTGGATCTATTATAATTGAGGTTATAAAATATGATTTTTCAGGGTATTAGTTAAAAATATATCTACAGGTTAAGCCAATATTCATTCATAATTTAATAGTGATAAAAAAATGAATGAAATAATAAATAATATTAATTTCTAGGATAGAGACTCTTGGAACTTCATTCAGTTGAACATTGAACACTAGATCAACGCGACGGCCGACCAATTTGAATTTGCACATCGCCTTAAATTACTGTGTCCTGTTCTCAAGACCGCGAAAGGAAATCCTGCTTCCCGATGCGACATGATTTTGAAGATATTTCTTTAGATTTTTAACACATATCATTTGAAAACACAATAAAGCTTTTAATTGAAGCTCTAGATTTTAAGTTATTAAGCATCTTTTTATATTATTCAAAGAGATATACGTTTTACTTTATACGAAGCTATTGTTATTAAGACAATGTATCATTATGTAATGTATTTTTCAGGATTCCTAAAATAGTTCACAGTTTTGATAATCCTTACAAATATTATTAATGCGAATGTAACTCTGCCTGTCTGTGACTTACGCAATCACGCCTAAACTACTAAACCGATTTAGATGAAATTTGGTATAAACATAGTTTGAGTTCCAGGAAAGAACATAGGTAGGATACCTTTATTGTAGAAATCAACCCTTAAAGGGGAGAAAACGGGAGTGGAAATTTGTATGGGGAATCAATAACCGCTGAACCGATTTATATAAAATTGGGTATGGAGATAGTTTGAGATTTTTATTTAGGCATAGATAAAATGTATAGGAATAATCATAATCCGAATTATTACGCTAAAATGCACTTTCTATAACAATCTTTAATCCTATTTTCTTAAAATTACTTTTTTTACAATCACTAACCCATTATTTTTTGTGTATACACATCTATCGTTTTTAACCGAGCCATTTTTAAGACATTATTTATTTGTTTTTCTTCGTATATTTTTCTATTTATTTAGGGATGAATTTGTTTCTTAATTTTGTTTGTGATTTGAATTTTATTTTATTATTCTAAAGTTATTCGCCTTTATATTTATAAAAAAAAGAACGTTTTACGCCTGTTGCACTATGCACATTTCGATGTCATCTATCTGCCTGCTGAAAACAGGACACTCGGTGAGGAGGTGGAGCACATCTGGGTCGCAGAAGCACGACGGGTTCTCCTTGCACCCAGGTACCCAGAGAACCCGCCGTGACTTGTCAATACCTGGGTGACTACGCCCGCACCTTCCAGCTTGATCTTTCGAATCACACTGTATGCCGCCGTCGCATCGTGAAAGAAAGCTTGTGACCGCTCCAGTGTCACTTGACGTGTATCTCTGATTTCATTCGTCAAGCGAGCGCATACGATGCATCGCTTACCGAATGAAACCGTAAACAGATCATATTGGGCTTCCGCTTGGTGTTAAGAGCCGCCTCTTACGCCAGGTCATCGTTGCCAGCCAGTCCCGCGTGAGCCTTAATCCAATACATGACGACAGTTTTGCCTTGATGGGATGCGGTGCGGTGGAAGTAATTAAAACCGTGTAATGGTCTGAAGGGCGGACGGACATGGAGTCGCTCTACACTCCGAAGGATTTCGTCTTCTGCCGGAGTATCTCCTTAGTGGCTTCACATACAGCCAAGAGTTCACCCTGGTACACGGTGTAGTAGGATGGAAGGAAAGTTTAATGACTTTCGTTTCGGTGTAGCTATTCCACAGGCATAGCGCAGCACCGACCTTATCCTCAATGTTGCTGCCATCGGTAAAAATACCTACAGCGTAATCACTGTTTGCGTCAAATTGTTCCTGGTCTACCAGGATTTTGAACTCTAGGCTACGTGCCTTGGTTAGCTTGGTGAGGAGCTGAAGCAATTGTTGAAGTCATGTCTACCAGCTCCGGCTGGGGCACCCCCCTCTTAGCCTCATTAAGTGAGGCTGGCTCACGGATCCGGAGGTCTAATGGGAGTGTCATAGCGAGCACTAGCGTAGAGTTTAGGAATACCGGATGATAGGGCTTGCATAGCTTTTGGGCGAGGCTCCTTTGTAGAGCGCTCAAATGTTTTATCACTCCCAGGTTGACGGCGGCCGGCCAAACTTCAGCTTGTTTTTGACAACCCACTCCAAAACATGTGCGCGGGTGGCATTAGCCTGCTTCTCGATCTCCGATGCCGTTTTTCCCGAGAACTGCCAAGAGGTGACAACTGCCAAGCTTTCACGGACCACATCGTCCGCAAAAGCTTGGCAGTAGTCACCTCTACTTTCCAGACTCTTTAGCCTACTAAAGAGCCTGGAAAGTAGAGGTGACTACTGCCAAGCTTTTAGAATTGGATCCGCATGATTTAGCAACAGGTTTCACAGAATTGGATCCGCGATGGAACCCTGGACGCATAATCTGTTTGTGGAGACCGTCATCACTTCACCACAAATTCAAATTCAAAAATCTTTATACAACATAGGCCTTTACAGGCACTTATTGACGTCAAAACAAAGCAAAACATTCTAATTTAAAAGAAATATTATTAACCTTGTATGTGCATACATCCTGAATATAATCAGGATGTCTGCAAATACAAGAAGGAATGAAAAAAAGTTGACTCTACACCTGTTCGGAAATTGGGAGGCCTTTTCGAGAAGAACAGGCAAGAAACACGAAACGTCAAATTTTTTATCTCTTCTTTAAATCGCCATTTAGAATGTTGGTTTTGTTACATAGTCATTGAAAGTTATAAAATACAATCAGTGAGTATGCTTACATACACTTATTATGCCAGAAAAATGTTATAAGCTTAACACTAAGCATTATACAATAAATTATGTTGTTACCAAACATGACATCTGATAACTTAGTCTAGCTAATTCCATATCGTGTGGTTACATAAATAATCACTTACTTTGTAATAATCTTTGTTCATGAGAGTCTTTTTAACTTGAACTTTAAATTTATGAATTGGTCAGTCGGTAATATTTTGTGGAAGCTTATTATAAAAAGCTACACACCGCCCTAATAACGAACCATTAGTTTTATGAAGCCTGTAAGTTGCAACGACAAGCTTATTTTTATTTCAACCACAAGAGCGAACAGTGACGCTGCGCTCCATTAGAGAGCTGGCGAAGACTCGCCTTATGTTGGCTGGACACTTTTCTTCCGCCAACCTGACTCTTATGGCCTGGCGCTGTCAAAGGCTCCCTCTATATCTAGCGACACCATTGTGACGATCAGTTTCTGATCGAATCTTTCACGTATGTTCCGAATTAGGGAGTCTTCGGTGGTCTTCTGAGGCATAAAGCCGTATACCAGGCAATAGGTAGAAATTTAAGACGAGCAACCAGCATCTTTTCATAGATTTTACTCAGTACCGGCAAAAGCCCAATCGGCCGGTACACTTTGAGGACATTGTAGTTTTCGTGATGCGCCAGGCAGCTATTTTACAGCGCCAAGAAGATCTGCGGGTCGCATTCAATTGCTTGGATGCAAATATCGGCTGTTTAGCCGTCCTCACCGGGCTTAACCCATATTCGTCCCGCTGCTGGACACTGGTCTTCTCAGACGAGAAATAATTGATCTTCTACATCACGGAAACCAAACAGAATGATATTGGTTTGCGTTTCAAGCTTTCCAGCTCTTCGCAGAAGTATACTTAATTGTGAAAAACTCCCTTAGTCGACTCTTACGACATGAGAGGCAAGAAAGAGAGCGGCAATACAATCCGTCGCCGTTCAAACAGTAAAAAGCTGAATGTGTGCATTCTCGTAATTTCAATCTAATATTTCATTATTTAATTTGTGCATATTTACTGTAATGTTGGTGACTTAAACTTATAAACTATATCGAGACAACCCTATTTAGAACATGGCATGTAAACTGTGACCTCCTTGTATCGGTAGACACATTTAATATAATTAGCTGATAAGACTTTGTACACTTATAACTTTCCGTTTAAAATCAGCTTGATGACAACTACCTACTATTCGCTACACGTCAATTTTTAAAATTTTGGACTATAAATTTGTAATAATTTATTACTGTTCTGTTTCGTAATTAAAATGAAAATGAATAGTCTTTTTGCAGAACCTCATTTCCTAGACCTGAACAACCAGACTTAGAAGCAAAAAGTAGTGAGTGCTCTCATTCTTCTATAAATTAGAAAACAGTTGTGCACTATTTAAATAGCATTTTAATGAAAATACTACACTAAATATGAGATCTTATTTGCGGAATTTCATTGAGACTATAAGGCTGAAAAACACTTAAATACCGTCACCTACTTAATTAATGCGTGGATTAATGCGTACACTTCTAAATTTCGCAGGGGTGATGCAAAATTGTGAAATCGTTCCTTCCGGCAACGCGCACAAGGTCTGGGTGCGGGTGAACGTCCTGCGGCCGGGCCTCCCCCCTTCTCCTCCCGTTTATATTTAGACACGTTGGGTTTCACTGGGACAGTCTCCACTGCTCCCTCGGAAATATTGGAATAAAAGTTCGAGTTTCTGAAGTTCTGCATCTAAATGTCGACGAGGTCCATTGAAACTTAAAGTAGGTTGCTTGAAATCTGGAATAAAATTACTGACAATCAATCCTATGTCCGTAAAATAATTAATTTTACTAATGATATTTTGGTGTATAATTTTACAGACAAGTTAAAAAAGCTATCAAATCAGAAGTTAAGTTAAAAATATATTATTAAAGTAGCCGCGCATCAAGTCTCATAAATACCCATTTGAGAGACAAGGGTTCCAAGTGGTTATTTTATCTGCTTACTTTATTATTTTCATTATGTCAAGAAAATATAAAAGAAAATTAGGGCCTCGATCAATGCTCTAATATGAGCAGTAAAGGGTAAAGTGAATAGCAACCAATTATGGTACCAAAATTCGTTTGTTGAATTTCTGATAAATGTATTTAGAAAAATCTGCCAGAATAGAACCAATAAGACGTAATTACGAGTGATTAACACCTACTATAATCATTAAAACTATTAGACTCTGAATGCGAGTTCGTTTTGGTTAACTAGTTATAGACTTCCTAGTTGCTATACATTAGGGAGATTTGTTTCCTCCAGGAACAAGTCATCCACATAGTGAGTCACACAGATACACAGTACATTTACAGATCTTTTTTACAGATCGTTTTTTATTATTATACACTATATGATTCTTCAATGAATGTTGAAGGCCTGTAGTCCCTTAGTCAATTCCAGCATAAATTAATTTCAAAAAATATCTTCTAAGCTCTTTTTGTAACTACGATTTTATATGATATTAATGATATAAAATAAAACCTTATTATTTCCAAGGGAGAACAACATTTATTCAAAAGTACAGCGTAGAGCACTTCAGGAAGAATAAAAAAAAGTTTAGGTTCAGAAACGCGCAAGCGATATGCCCAGTATTGCAAGCGTCCAGCATACCATAAACTGCAGTGGCTCGTACGCCTGTTTGCTACCTTAGTGGCAAAAAACATGTCAGAACGATATGTTATTAACGAAAAACAGCAACAGATTATTTTTGAAACATTATTTATACCAACATAATTTTTTCAGACATTTGTCTGGTAAATTCCTTTTGATAGTTCTTCCGTGGATTTTTATTTACTATAGATGAAATAAAATAAGTGATTTATATGACATGATACGTGACTTTGATTTGATTTTTATAGCTGGATGTAGGTAAATTAGTACAGTAATCGACAGATCGGGAGTGCGGGTAACGAATGAGGTTCGAAGGAGAGAGCACACTCCGCCCGCGTTCCCCGCATACGTCGCCCAGCTCATGACTCAGTGTTGTGCATTACTTTGCGCACTCTTACACATTTATCGATCTTTTCGGTTATTTAGTTTTCCTCCTTACGAGTATTTCGCAATAGTTCATCATACAACATTTATATTCTTGGGTGTATATATCAATGACGAACGAAATAAGGGCAATATTTCAGATAACTCATAGTCAAGCACGCGTGTTATATTGAGGCATATCATAAACATGTGTAGTTGTGATGGAAAAACTAGAATGTTAACGAGCGAGGCCACCAGTGCTAAAGTAAACCTTTACGAGTATATTGAAGTTTGTGCTAAATTTTAAGACTTTCTAGGTCATTGTTTGGCACTGACTTCAATTTAGAAATGTAAAGTTGTCTGTATTCTTATAATATTTTTAACTTTTAAGTGCTTTGAAGTCAAATTTTGTTGTTTGCATTTGTATTGATTTTAATACTGCTCATCAAAGTTACTTGAAAGAATACGGCAAAGGGTCAATATGTGCCTATTTTATTTAAAAAATTAACCTCTAACTCTTTAAAGTTAAGGATCATTCAATCATCATCAGCTCGGTTCATGACTACCAGACGCAAATACCTGAATAGTTTCGGAAAAAACACGAAACACATTGGACGTACCTATAAAATTAAAGAGTTTTCCTCGATTTTCCTGGGATCCTATCATTAGATCCTATTACAATGGGACTACCGCAGGAGTATACTCTTTGGAATACAAAAAGAATTTTGAAACTCAGCCAGAGTAATCGCATAACATACACAAAAAAAACATACGCATCGAATTGAGAACCTACTCCTTTATTTTATTTTTTTATTCAACAAAAAACTGACAACCTCTCCGGAAAATTCGTTGGGCTTAGAGAAATGGTTTTAGGGAGGACGCCTCGGAAGAATTTATAATCACCTTAGGAAGTAGTGTGGAACATAGTGAATTTTTTGGTATCTTCTGCAATGTTTGTTGCAACCACACACGTATAAAGGGAGGGTTGAAAGTGATATATATTTTTTATGGCCTCACGTTAAATTCTATTATAAAGATACTATCGATAACTATTGTTTTTATTATAAAACATTTTAGCACATTACTAGCAAATTCATCTGGGTAAACCCGCACTTCTGACCTGTCTTGCAATCGTAAATACTTGAAGCAATTATGTATCATTTTAAACTTGAAAAGAATTGATTGAAAGTTTTAAGGGTAGCTAAGCTTTGTTGCATTAAAAGAACATCGGACAGTACATCCAGAAGTAGTATTGTGTAGTGTAGAATATATACAGATAGATCGATCCAGTGTCTCCAGATTTCATCAGTCGCCAGGTTATGAGTTTAGTAAGAAATTGTTTGATGTGTTTTTATTATTATTTTGACATTTATTTCATTTTTTTTCTTAAAAGAACTTTGTCCATAATCTAACAAATACTTTAAAAAAATAAACCAAATCTGTCCGTCTGTTTCCGAGTATTGAGCTTATCCATTTTTATTATTCTGACGGAAATAAAAAAAACATAATATTTCATAATTAAAGTATCTGATAATATTTCTTATCACATGATTGCACATACTGTCTCCGTTTCACAAAAGACGTTGCAGCCTCCCGTAGCATTGAACATCGTATGATCTAAATATACGGGTTTTAATAGCTTTCAGCCCGTTTTAAATACTGAAAACGAAACCAGAAATTTGCCATACATGCTAAACTATAATGGTTAAAGAAATAATCAAATGAATGACAAAATTGATACCAAAAGATGTTACCTACCAGACAATCTCAAACTTTGCGGCATATACGCCAGGGCTGCGGCGTGTGAATTAACTAATTTTTCACTCTTGAGATGTTATTTTGAAGTGATCATAAAATGTTTTATTTGTATTACCACAGATAATATAATACTACAGTAATAGTATTACCATTTTTTTTTGGCGAACGTGGTGGCCAGTAATGGTATATAAATGTTTCACAGACTTTCTTATTAGAGTGGAAAACTCAAAATTAATCTTATTTCTATCCCACTAACTTAAGTGTAAGGGCAAAGAAAATGTTTACTTACAAAATTTGCTATGACATCACTATACATACTAGGCAAAATAATTATGTTAGCTAGCAGATAGCCAGTTCCTCAGTTGTTGAGGAATCCAGGTGAAGCTCGCTTCCACCTTCAGCTTTATCGTTACTTACCATCAGGTGAGATAAAGGCTCAAAGCTTTCCTCTCGCACGTAAAAAAGGATATTTGGGCTCCAAAATTAATTTTAGTAGTAGTAATTAGAGGTAGGAGCGTCGGTGGCGATGTGGACTCGATACTTGCCTTCGATTCAGTAGTTGCGGAGTTCGAGACCGCTATGTACCAATATGTTTTTCGTTTTTCGAATTTCATATGTACATTTGTCTGACGCTCCTACGGCGAAGGAAAACATCGTGAGGCAACCTGCATACATATGCAAAGAAATTCAAAGGTGTATGTGAAGTCGACCAATCCGCACTGGGCCAGCGTGGTTCACTAAGGCCTAAGAATCCTAATTTAGGGTAGGCTCGAGCCCCTCGGTGGGGACTTATATGAGCTGTTATGATAATGAGTAATTAGAGGCATTTGTGTACGTTTTCCAACAACATACCAACTAACAATAAAAAAATTATGTTATGTAACTTTTAAGTTACAATCAGAGATGATGAATGAGCATGTAATAAAGTATCTGATATGTAAACTGATTGTGTTTAACAAAAATATGTAAGAGTTTGACGTTCAATATACACCTTGTATTGTAATATACGTATTACTATCTATATAAATAAAAGGAGAAGTTCCCATCTATACACGCATGCACACCGGTAACCGCTAATGGTAGAAACGTGAAATTACGACAGTTGTTTTAATTCAAAATGCACTAAGACGGAATATAAAAAAAATAACCCTAAAGGGATGAAATAGGGGTTGCAAGTTTGTATGGAAAAATCATTAAATTAGCAACGATTTTGATACCTGAGATTCATGCTCTTAAAAGCATTTCATTGAATACGTGTTTCATAATATGGTTTATTGGAATTCACTCTAAGGTGCAAAATAGGGTTGAATGTTTCTATAATTTTTTTTTAAAATCTGCTCCAATTTCTATGAAATTTATTATGCGAGCGCCTAAATATAAATAACAGTCTTCTATACCTATAATAGGCTACAAAATTATTTTTCCTACGGGAAAACAATATAACACGTTGCAATTTATTTATTTAAACTTTATGTACATTGTGTACAACGGCGGACTTAATGCCTAAGATATTTTCTAACAGTCTACCTTCAGGTGGTGCAGAGAGCAAACGTGGTAGATGTACTCTAAACAAAACTAATAAGAAATCAATTTAGCAAATATTCAAATCCTAATACACAAATATAACTAATACATATTATTATTCACCAACAATAATAAGTTGCGACAATAATACAGCCAACAAAAGAGCGACGTAATTAGATACAGTTCTGTTGCACATATTTCCGAAGTTTATTTTTGAAACTTAGTCTGTTGATAGATTTCTTAATATTTAAAGGCAGAGCATTCCAGAGAAGAATGGATTGTACGAAAAAGGAAGAGTGAATTATTTCCGAACTATGAGATGGACAAATGAGGAGACAATTGGATGATGACCGAAGAGGTCTATTATGAGAAGTACATAAGTACTGAAAATGTGGGTTTGAATAACTGGGTGTATTGGGACCATTCAGAAAGGCGAAATAGTACATTGTTACCCCAGGGGTGAAAGTAACTTATTTAGTCCCGAGACGGTGTTTGGCGCCCGAGCGTAGCGAGGGCAACAATAGTTCGAGGGACTAAATAAGTCTTTAGCCCGAGGTAAACACTGTGCTTTTCATTACGAATACAAGGAAAGTAAAAATAAAAAATGAATTAGCTAAAGAAAAAACGTGTAAATTTTATTATACATAAATCAACAACTTCTGCTTTAGCCCGCTTTCTCTTATAAAATCAGGCGTTAACTCCATACCTGAATCAGATGAACTCATTGTGTTAATTATTAACACAATGTTATACAAATATAATTAACAGTTAATACAAATCTCTGTTATATGGAAGTATTAACAAAACTCTACAAATGGAAAAAACAAATGAAGATCCCGCTCCCGAAGAACTTTCCCGCTTATTTTGTTTTTTTTTTCTGTGGCCGGCCAGCTATTCAGCTATTATTTATTATTTTCATAATTTAAAAAATGGTAAATATTTTGCTATCTATGTTATTTTAAAGAAATAAATGTTCTTCTCGAGAAGGCTCTTCCAATTTTCATACTGGTATTATTGGTATTTTTTTGTAGACAGGAGCTAAAGTCAAATTTTTCAATTATATTTGACGTCAATAAGACTTGCAAATTATTGCACATTATTTCGTAAGTAATTTTAAAATCTGCTGCATAAGTTTTTCTAATTGCAATAAATTCACTTTTTGCATATCGAAAAAATATTGTTTTATTGCAGAGGATGGAACTATTTTATTATGTTTGGAAAAGAAAATATCTAATGGATATTTTCTTTTCCAAAGTGACACTGAGACGTTTATTTTCACGAAGCTTCTGAAAACAAAGAGGCTTAAGAAAATGGTCGGTCCGAACGATTCTGCAAGGAAAGCTTTTGTGCATGCTGCATATATTCACATAAATTTGCCTGTAAGCCATAGCAGGTGCTGCAATACATAGATATTCGGTGAATGTACTTTAACGTAATACGTAAAAGTACATTCACCGAATATATATCTATGTATACATACATACTATGTAAAAGGATCCTTTTTTAATATTTTTTCAAGCGTTATATAGCTGTTTTCATTGTTTTGTTTTCTCTGCTGTGAATTAGCAGAATTGGGATTCAAACTAGTACGAAACAATAAAAATATCAACAAAACGGTAACTGTAATGACTAATAACACCGCTGCAGGCTGGACCGATTGTCACACAAACTGACCGAAACACTGTTCCCCTTGTTAAAAAAAAATAAAATAAATGTAAAACAATAAGCGATATTTTTTTATGAGAATTAATCCAATATAAATTCAAATGCACATCGTAAGAACCATCGAGGCGATCATTGCACTATGCTTTCAAAAGATCCCAAGTAAGCATTAGGTACGGTTATTTCTGACTATGCGTTCAATGTTGTCGTTGAGAGAGGCTTATTCCAGCTAAGCGCTGTTTGTTTTGTGATATCGAATGGCAAACAACACTAATAGAGGCACGTTTCCATTGAAGTGCATGTTAAGTTAATTAATTTTGGACGTACTCAAGTTGATTTCTGCAAAGTTGTGTAATTAGTATGAGTGCAATTTCAAACAGGTTTACTTTGTATGTTGCTATATCGAAACACGTTTCAACTACATCATTTCATCTACAGCAACTTCCGTTTGCTTAAATTAAATGTTAACAATAACAGGTAGGCAAAATTTGGAATAGTGGTTTTGGGTGTTTACGGTGCCTATTTGGTATATAACGGATGGTTTTCTCCTCATGTTTTAAATTAATTGGATAATAAGTAGAAGTGAAGTTAGTTGGAATACTTGACAAACTAAATCGATAATAATTTAAAGGAATACAACATATAATATTCTTGCTCATACAAGTTTTGTTTATATCTTATCATGTTAGTTGTTTCAAAAGTAATTTAATCTTGGGCTATTTTTCTCATTTAAACATTATTTCATTATTACACTTTAAAGTTATTGATTCTGTATTTCACTAAACAACATTGCAAAGAAAGCTACAAAAATGTAAAATACAATATTCTTTTATTAGTATCACAACTAACAATATGTCAGCTTTATTGAATATGAAATGAAATGCGTTATCCTTTAAACGACATTGCAGCCAATCAAAACAGGCTAACAATGTCTGCTCGCAACGAGCATTGGAAATATTGAAGGATGGATTGAAATATACAAAAATGACAAATTCGGATAAGTATTATGAAACTGACTCTACTTTTTATTAAAAATCGATACACACTTTGAGTTTGATGTATGGATGTTGCTGCATTAATGTAGCCTTAAATTATATTATACACCGGACATCCAATAAAATAGAAGATATAATACCGACCGTGCAAGTAATAATCACAAGAAATTATACGAGTATATGTGTAGTTATGTATTTAGTATTCATCATTCACGAGATGCCGATGGAGAGTTTGCGTCTAAAATGGACATTCACAATGGATCATTATAGACCCTTTTTCTATTATGTGTGTGATACAAGCTCTTGGAATATATTCTAATTAATCTTCATATGAAAAGTCTGAGCAACAATGATTTGTGCACGCATACGAAGCTCGTTTCTGTTAAATTGTGTGTACGAGGGTGTCCTTTGAGGGTGGTTGATCGGTCCCGTCCTTTCAGTGTGTTCACTTGAGTGCGCGGACCTGTCGTCTGTTTGGCACAACGATGTTTTGGAGGGATAAATGCTTAATATTATAGCTTTCGAAAAGTTGTGTCGTTTCGCATAAAGGCTTTACACACAGAACGCGGTCTCCTTTTATTTCCATTGTGATTTTACATACTCGTATTTTTCAGTTTGAATGCACGCTAGCACTTAGAGACGGGATAAATAAGGTGTATTTCTATTGAAAATAGAAAAAATATAATTTGTGATATATTTAACTGTGTGTATTTAAAATGTAGCGTTTAAGAGTTATAGTCCTTAGCGTTAGACATTTATGGTATTATAAAAAAAGCCATAAGTCCTGAGAGATATATGTCCAGTCCACTGCCACTTAAGGTTTGCAATTCTTTGGGTTATGTCGGTCGTTTGTGAACCGTGATTCTACTGTGTAGTCCTACAGGTAGTACCACAGGTATTTTATTTTATTATATTTTGCCCTATGAGTGACCTTGACTCTTCTTATGACACCCATTATAAGCGGCCATGTCTCAGTTCCGTACGTCATTCATCATCATCTCTGAGTTGAAATGATGATGATGAAGATAAAAAAACCATTTTCAATAGACTATTTTCTTAGTGAATAAGTGTACAATACGCAACAGGTAAAAACTATAACTTGATTTAGATTTTGAATACAAAACTACAAGCAACTTTGAGTAATATGAGGCATTATTCAAGAAGATTCTAATAATCTCGTAGATATGCTTCCTTCAAATTGTAAGCGTGACTAAAAAGCTTGCGCAAGAAACTGTATGTGTAAGACATTTTTTAAGTTTTTTAAAAACTCTGTTATAAAAGTTTGATCTAACACAGTATGCAGAAGGTAACTAGGTGGTGTCAGTAGAAAGAATGGATATCTTTTGATATTCATGCCGTAACATTCAGCTATAGTTGAATGAAAAGTTTGGTTCGATCGCCTTTACTCTAGCAGTTACCCGTATACTTGCGGTGCCTTTAATCAAAGTTTATCCTACGTTGCTGGACAAACTCTGTGCCAGCGTCATCGATATCATCGCACGTACATTAAGGCTGTTTCTTGGGCCTCTTACACACTACGACTTTTGCAGCGATATAATCGCGTATCGACCGCGATTATATGATTATAATGCGCGATTATAATGAGCGACAGTAGCTAGCCGCCTAGCTACAGCAAACACGATGCAAATGTGCGTTGCGCGTAGTAAACATGCGTGTGCGTCGATGCAAACGTGAAAGGTTGAGATCATTCATTCATTTACAGACTATAATCACGAAATCTCAAAAAGAAGATTAATTGTAGCACACAGCCCGATTATGAGTACGAGATTTCAATTAATAAACGATTTTTGGGAACACCAACCCGAAAGGGGCAAAATAGTATGTTTCAAAATTTTAGGTTTGATGCGTCTATGAAAATTTGTATGTAGACTACTGACTGCATTAACAATGATCTATTTCTAACATACCGTTAGGAGATAAAAATGGTGATGATGGTTTGAGTAAGAAATTCGTCATTTTTGAAATTTTGATATGGGAACTGGTAATTAGGCTTCTAATACCTAGCCTTGTATTCTACAAGGCTAGGTTTTTAAAGCCATAATGGTAGTATGTGAATATAATTTTGGAATTCTTTACCCAAACATGGGCCGAAATGTTGTATTAGAAATTCGCCATGTCTATAGCTATTTAGGAGAATGAAGCAAGTTAAAATGATAAAAAAACATTTTTTATGTGACTGGGAAAAAATAACATTAAAATCGAGCCGTCCAACATGGGCGAAGGCGAGGGAGGAAGACTGAATTTATTAAAAACATGAATACATACATTATTCTGTACTGATACTTATTGTTCTTATGATTTTACAATGTTAAAGGGAAACAACTGAATGCCTAAATAGTGTACAACAACTGAATGTTCGAAACATTGATTTACTACCAAACGTAGATAACGCATGAACGATCGAAAAGTGGGCCGGTGAAGAACTGCTCAATCGCGACTCGTGCAGTTCCTTTCCATAGTGAGTGATTAGCTGTCGGTACGTAAAAATGCCGAAGTGCGCATTCAGAAGTTGTGGTAGCAATAGCCAGAAACTGCAGAAAAAAATGGATTTAATATTTTTCGTGAGTAAACTCATTATTACACATCGTATCATGTATTTAAATATTAGATTTATACATAAAAACCAATCAAAAACAATTATTTTAATCATAAACATGTCGCTTCGTGTCAGAGTCGGTACATCACAATCGTCTCGCTTGCACGGGCGTCATATCACGATGTGTTATCTCATTCATGCGTTGGAGCGACAACGCGATAAGCAATTTCAAGCATTATGTTTGCGAGTATAAAGTTCATATTTTCTTGTAGCAATTACTTAACGTTTGATCTGTGGCTAGGTATGCAGTACAAATGTATAGTCGATTAGGTGACAGATTTCAAGCGCGTTTTTGTATGAAGCGCTCTATCTACGTTTGGTAGTAAATCAATGGTTCGAAATGTTAAGTATTGTCATGAAAACAATGTAAAATTAAACTAATTAAATTATGTGGTTATTATAAGTATTTAATAAACAAGATCAATAATCGGCGAGTTTTAGATCTATAATCAATTTTACGCAGAATATGAGAAGTTCCAAATAAGAAAAATAAAAAATAAATCAAAATATCGCTTTTCCTATCTAAGCAGTTTGCGTTTTTCTAGAGACATGGAATATCAATTTGTGATGAGAATTTTGAGACAGTTTGTAAAAAAAGTAATCCATACCAAAACTTGACCTAACGAAACTAAAATAGAGATTAATTAAATACTCGTATTATTTCTTGTGAATATTACTTGCACGGTCGGTATTATATTCTGTATTTTATTGGATGTCCGGTGTATAATATAATTTAAGGCTACATTAATGCAGCAACAAATAATTAGCATCCAAACATCAAACTCAAGGTGTGTATCGATTTTTAATGAAAATTCAAAATGCGGACGCACACTAAGAAGGAATTTTAAATAAATTTTACCCTAAAGGAATGAAATAGGGGTTGCAAGTTTGCATGGAAAAATCTTTAAATTAGCAACGATTTTGATGAAACTTGAGATTCGTGCTCTTAAAAATATTTAATTGAACACGTGTTTCATGGTTTATGGGAATTCACCCCCTTAGGGTTGAAAGTTTCTATGGAAAGTATTTAAAATCTGGTCTAATGGTTGTCCGGGCTTAAATAGGTTACAAAATTATTTTTCCTACGGGAAAATATAAAATTCCTACGGGAAAACAATAATAACGCGGGCGAAGCCGCGAGCGGAAAGCTAGTTACGAATAAAGGCTTGTATGATATCGTGTACGTGTACGCATGCATTTGATATTGCCGAATTAGAATCGCCCGGTTCCGATGCAAGACTGAGGTTCGACTCCTATGTATTCGATCGATCAATACAAATTACTTATCGGTGATTCGCTGTTAAATCCTATGGGAGCGACGATGCTCTAGCTAGAGCAACGGGGATAATACAGAGAACAATGCACAGCAAATTTTGGGTAGGTTTAGATTATTCAGATTGATATGGGTTATTGGTGCCATATTTATTCACTGAGACTTTTGCTATGCATTGGATAAATTTTTATACAAAGGAGTTACGTGTGTCCACGTATTATAACATTCCCCCACCTCTACTAATGTTATTTTTACGGCTATTCTAGAGTCAGTGCAAAAACAATACGTCCATATTGTTCATTAAAAGACACGTTTTTTTTGCCTCAATTTTTTCTCAAAAAATATCAATAAAAGCTTCAGTCCAAAATGTTCAGAATTACAGTAGTCTAGGTTGTTTGCTATTCGGACTTGCGTTGTGCGCGCAGCCCGGGACCGCACTGCCGGCCGAGGACCCCTCCCTCACATTTCTACACTCTCACATTCTCTCGTTAGCGAAGAGTAACAAAGTCAATTAAATTTTGTGCTGTAAAAAATAAATACAAAATAGATACCTACCTAGTCTTCATGTTATTTTCATGATACATGTTTTATTAATTGTACCGATTGCATTCAAAAAAAATTCACGATGCCTCCAAAATAGCCCTGTACGTACAGTAAGATATATATCACGTGTACCAGTGACATAAATATTGAAATTAAAGCCAGTACGTTTAAAGTCTACAGTTTCAGTTTAGCTTTTTTAGTATCATTTTAGATTAAGATTGTTCACGCGAGCTAATTAGAAAAATTAAAAATGTTACTCCTGATTATTTCGTAAATGGTTTTCTTTAGATATCGCTGTAAAAAGACGAGTCTCTACTTACCCTCTCAGCCTTAAAGCCGATGAGTTAAAGCCGCATCTTATGGAATTCTGAAAAAAATACATAATAAATTTTATTTAAGCCTATAAATAAATAAGTTTTTAAATTATAACTATATCAAGGTATAAAAGGATTTTTCAAGCTTTCAATAAATCAAGTATGAACTACAGAACAATGGTAAGTAATATATTATATTATACTGAATACTCTGTTTGCATCTTGTCTTCTTGATACACTTAAATATTAACCATAGATACCAAACCTAAAGTTTTTTTGTATATTCAATGTTTGTCATCACAGATACGTGTTACGCGCTTTTATTTATACTTAAGTTTTAATAAACTTATAACTAAATACTCTTCACCTATACGTAATAATTAATCGAGTTAAGTTCATATTATCTGAGTTCATACTATCTATAACTAAATTATGTTTATGTATTGGTGATCATTTAGGAAATATGGTTACAATAGTGCTAGTAAATCCCGAAAGTCACAGGCGATGATCGTTGGGAGTCATGGATGTATCGAAACATTAATTTAAACGACCTTCCTAGAATTTGCTTGACAGACAAATGTGTAAACCTAGGCTTATAGTAATTATTAGGCTTTTATTAGTAATTGATCGCAACTTATCATGGACAAAGCACATTAATGAGGTGAATCGTCGAATGCATTTCGCAATCACTCACTTAAACTATTTCAGTACTTTCAAAACTAAATTCATGTTTGCTCAGTCCCTATTCTCGAGTACGCTGACGTCTGTTACTTGGATGCAACTGAAGAGCTTTTATATAAGTTGGAGCGACTTCAAAACTTAGCTATTAGATTTATTTTCTGTCTACGTAAATTCGAACATGTATCTGAATATCGAAACTTAAATGGCTTCCCATTAGATTTCGCGGAGATATGCACATCCTCTGTCTTGTTTTTAAAATCCTTAGTTCCCCTCAATTTCCTCAGTATTTATTTACGCTCCAAATTTAACCTTTTACCACCTAGTATCAATCCTCCGCGTTCCTGTGTACTTTATCCTACTTTAGATATACCAAAGTCCAACTCTAAATTCTTTTTCCACTCGTTCACAGTACGTGCCGATAGAATGTGGAATGGCCTGAGACAATTCGTGCGAGTAAATCTATAGTATCATTCAGAAGCAATTTAAAAGAGCACTACCTTTCTAATTTGTCATAGACTATGTTATCCAATTATTTGCATAATGTAATTTTATTTATTGATTTGGTATGTATGGTATTGTTGTATTTAGTTTTCTTTATTTTTTTCTATATTTCTATATTTTATTGTATTAATTTATAGTTATGTATACCTATATATAGCAGTTTTTTTTATTATTCTAGTCCCCATTAAACAATTTTTAATTTTTAGTTTTGCGGGCGGAGCTCCAGTCGATCGATACTCGAAAAGCAAGTGGACCAGACGGCATTCCTGCGATTGTTCTTAAGAAGTGTGCAGCGGAGTTGACTCCGGTCCTTACGCGTCTATACCGTCTGTCGTTCTCTGCTGGTTGTGTGCCGAAATCTTGGAAAGAGGCCAATGTCCAGCCGGTTCCCAAAAAGGGAGATCGTTCTGATCCGGCTAACTATCGCCCTATAGCCGTCACTTCCATTTTGTGTAAAATCATGGAGAGGATCCTTAATACACAGCTGATCCGTTACCTGGAAGGTCACTCGTTACTTAATGACCGACAGTATGGGTTTCGTCCTAAACGGTCAACAGGTGACCTTCTAGCGTTCCTTTTGCACAAATGGGGTGAATCTATCGATAAGCGCGGCGAATCGGTGGCTATTAGTCTCGACATCGCCAAAGCTTTTGATAGAGTCTGGCACAAGGCTCTTCTTTCCAAGCTTCCGGCATACGGATTACCCGCGCAGTTCTGTACGTGGATTGCCAGCTTCCTCCACGAGCGTAGAATTCGCGTTGTCGTTGACGGCTGCGCTTCGCGGTTCGTGGCAGTGAACGCTGGTGTTCCGCAAGGCTCCGTTCTATCCCCCACATTGTTTCTTCTGCATATCAATGATATGCTTTCCTTGGGAGCTATACATTGCTATGCAGACGACAGTACAGTGCATGGGGGATATCACGGAGCCTCGGGGGCTGCTCGTGGTGATATTGGTAGGGAAAGGCAGAATCTTATCATTGAGCTCAACAGGACGCTGGACCTCGTCTCCGAATGGGGCTCCAACAATCTTGTTGAGTTCAATGCTAAGAAAACACAGGTGTGCGTGTTCTCGGCGAAAAGGTCACCTTTCCTCCCCCTTCCTTCTCTTCAGGGCACAACCCTTCACACACAGAGCAACATCACCTTGCTCGGAATGAACATTCGCTGCGATCTGAACCCCAGAGACTACATCGAATCCGTCATAACTACTGCCTCACGGAAACTCGGTGTCCTGAACAAGGTGCGTAGGTATTTTGCGCCGGACCAACTATGCTTGTTGTATAAAACTCAGGTTAGGTCTTGCGTGGAATATTGCTCGCACCTTTGGGACGGCTCCGCTCAGTACCTCCTCGATGCTCTGGACAGATTGCAGCGTCGCGCTATTCGCATAATTGGCGATGTAGAGGCAACTAACACCCTTGAGCCTCTACAACTTCGTCGTAACATCGCCTCTCTTAGCGCCTTTTACCGAATGTTCCATGGGGAATGCTCTGAGGAGCTCTTTAACCTTATCCCTCCCTCTCCATTCCTTAACAGAAACACGCGTAAGGGCCTTCGGAGTCATCCGTACACTGTGTCCTCCTTTTCACACCGTACCAAGAAATTCCAAGATTCCTTCTTCTGTCGTTCATCCCACACTTGGAATTCTCTACCTGCGCACGTGTTTCCTCCATCCTACAACATGGGTTCCTTCAAAAGAGGCGTGAAAAAGCATCTTTTGGGCCGGCAAGGGGCGGGCAGGTAGGAGAGTGGAGGTCGTCCCTACTCTATCTGTCAACTCATTTGGGCCTCTTTCACCGCTTAACATCAGGCGGGAGGAGGTCATTTGCCGGGCCATCCATAAAGTCCGCCTTTGGACATACTTTTGTTTCTCTTGTACTTTGCTTGTATATTTTTTTGTGTTCAATAAAGAGTTTTTATTTTTTATCACCCTGGAAAATTTAAGGGACGCTTCACGACATGGTATTAACATGATTTAAATATGAATAAAAAAATAACTCACTTACTTAATTTTATATTAATTTTCTAAAAAATACAAAAAATGCTGTACTTGTTGAGAGCAGCATTTTTAGAGATTTTTATTTTTTAATAATGGATGTGTCCTGAAGCGTCCCTAAAATATACAATAGAAACTACTTAATGAAGTTAGACAACAAACTTAACCGTATCACTATACTTAATACGATAATAATAAAAAATATATATATGAGTACTTTTAAGGTAGCTAAGAAAATACTGGATTCAATCGCCGGGTCGGGTAAAAGGCTTATTGAGTTTTCTAAGATTAATATGTTCTCTGTAACAGCTTGCAGTCTGGAAATAGTGTCCGATGCAGTTTGCCCTTAGAGCATTTATTTTCCAAGAGTTTGCCCCCTATTACACGACACTTGTAATAATTAGCGAAGAGTGGGTGTGTTTATACGACTACACTTAACCCACGGGTGTTGAATCGAGCTTTATATATAGTGTTAGATAGATAAATACATGTCCGTGAATTCTATAAATCTCTTGGCAGTTGTGTTGTTTAGCAGGAGCACAGTTTGACATAATTATAATAAATATCCGCATCCGCGCTGCCGAGGAGGCAGCCTCCACCCGCCCCCCTGCGAAGTCACGCAGGGAGGAACTGCCTGCCCACCTGCGCGCGCGGATGCGCAGGAAGCGCGAGCTGCGCCAGCTGTGGGCCCGCACCCGGTGCCCGCGGGTCAAGACGGAGCTCAATCGCCTCACCACCCAGCTGTCTGAGGCCGTGAAGGTATGGCGCGGTGCCACCTGGGAGAGTCACCTGGACCAGGTGGCCGATAGCACCGCTGACCTCTTCCGGCTCAACAGACAGCTGACGAAGTCCACCGCCCCTGTCTGCCCGCTGCTGGACAGCGCGGGCAGACGATGCTACGCCGCCGCTGACCGGGCCAACATTCTGGCTGATCACCTGCAGGAGGTATTCACCCCACACCCAGCGTCCACCGACTGCGCTGTCGTCGAGCACCACAGGCACGTGCTGAGCCGCGTCGAGGAATTTCTGTCGGCCCCAGCGCCGCAGCTGCGGGGTGACGATTTCATCTCCCCCGCAGAGCTGCGCAAGGCGGTGCTCCGCCTCAACAGGCGGAAAGCGCCCGGGCCCGACAATGTTTCCTCCGCGGCCCTCAGGCAGCTGCCCCGCAGGGGCCTGGCGACCCTCGCCAGGCTCTTCAACGGCATCCTGCGCACCGGCCACTTTCCCGTGGCCTGGAAGATGGGGCGTATCATCGTCCTCCCCAAGCCGGGTAAGGACAGGCGCCTCCCGTCCAGCTACCGACCCATTACGCTGCTGTCTCACGTGGCCAAGCTGTTTGAGCGACTGCTGCTGCGGAGGATCCGCCCGTTCATCCCACTCCGGGATGAGCAATTCGGATTCCGCAGCGGCCACTCCACCACGCTCCAGCTGGCGCGCGTGCTCCACCACCTCGCGGCCGCCATGAACCGGGACAACCACACCGTGGGGGTCTTCTTGGACATCGAGAAGGCCTTCGACCGTGTGTGGCATCCCGGTCTCCTCTACAAGCTGGCCGCCACCAGCATGCCGCCCGCCCACGTGAGACTGCTGGCGTCGTTTCTCCAGGGTCGGAGCTTCGTGGTCTCGGTTGAGGACGCCACCTCCCAGCCACGCCCCATCCTCGCAGGAGTGCCCCAGGGCAGCTGCCTCTCGCCGTGCCTGTACGCCGCCTACACCGACGACATCCCCACCCTCCAAGACCAGCTCCAGGAGGGGCAGCGGGACGTGGTGTTGGCCCTATTTGCCGACGACAGCGCCTTCTTCGCCTCGTCGCGGAAGGTGAAATTCGCCTCCGCCCGGATGCAGCAACTTCTGGACCGCCTGCCAACATGGCTGGACAACTGGAGGATGGCCGTCAACGTGGGTAAGACGGCCGCCATCCTGGTCGGGTCGCAGCGCCGCATGCCACCGCCGCTGACACTCCGCGGACAGGACGTAGCTTGGCAGACCACAGTTGCGTACCTCGGATGCCGCATCGACCGCCAACTGCGCATGGTGCCCCAGGTTGACCACGTCGTCAACCAGGCCAAGATGGCCCGTGGCATCCTGCGCCCGGTGCTGGCATCCCGACTACCACTGCGTACGAAACTGATGGTCTACAAGAGCTACGTTCGTACGCGGCTCACCTACGCCGCCCCAGCATGGTATGCGTTGTGCTCCCCGACCCAGCGTTCCAGACTGCAGGTGGTCCAGAACGTCTCTCTCCGTGTCGTGACGAACGCGGGCCGCTACGTCAGGAATGACGTCATTGCCCGGGACGTTCGGATGCCGACGGTGGAGGAGTTCGTCGCCCGTCTGGCGCGTCGAATGTTCGACAGCGCCGACAACGGGCCCCACCTCCACCTCCACAATATTGCTCCCTATGTCCCCAGGCCTCCAGACTCTTCCGGACGAGCGCTGCCCCGCGACTTGTTGTCGCCCAGGGCGGAGAGAGACCAAGACCTACCAGCGTCACCACCACCATCACCAGCTGCATCCCCACGACGAGGCGACCCACCCCGGCCAAGACTCCGCTTCGTCAGCGACTTCGCTGACGACGCCACCACCTGACCAGACCCCGTGTCGCTTATGGCTTGTAGTCTGCCGCGGGACCCCACCGCTCGCGCGCGTGACTCGCCTAAGCGACACCACCACCGGATTTGACACCACCACCCTAATTAGACCAACGGCCCCCTCCTCCCCCCACCGCTCCTCCGGGCGCAGAGTAAGCCGCGGCCTGCTCGCCGGCGCTCGCTGGGCTTGGGACAAGCCCCTCTAACCTGGTGTGCTTGACCGCGGAGGGCCGCGCCTCGATCCCGGAGTGGTAGCACAGGGGGGTGGCGAAGAGGGGCCCGTCACTACGTGACGTGCCCAACACCGGCGAGCTACCGCTCGCCGAGAAGATGCCCGGGCAATGGGCGACAAATGCCCGAAGCCCGCACCCGCCCATGGCGGAAGAAACTCTGACTGACTGACTGATAATAAATATTTAGGAAAAAAAATAAAACAGATGAGCATTACTTTTTATTTAATATTCTCCAATTTATAGAGAAAGAGCGAATGCTACACTGCCAAACAATGATAAAATGTGTCTATATGAACAATATGCATTTTATGTAGATTTGCGTAGCATTGCCTGAGAAACAAATATTGTATACTTACAAAAAGCTTTTTATGATGATAATTTATATCTTCTTTGTCGGTTACGTCCAAGATTATGGGTACGCGGTAATCGCTTCACCAATCTTGATTAAGGCAAGACCTGTTGCAGTTTCCTTGCATGGAAACTGGCCGGCGCGGCGCATGTGACTCTCTTACGAGCAGGAAATGAAATGCGGCGACCAACATTATGTTACGTTTAACTTTTGCTCTTCATTTACATCAGTGGTTCTTCAACTTTTTAGTGATATAAGGGCTATTTATCAAAATATTTGTATATACCACCAACTACCACCAATATAGACCAATGTTTGAACTGTTTGGAAATAAAGGATTTTTCTAATTATTTTTCGGATGGCTTCGCTGGCCACTTCGGGTACCCCAGGGACCACTTATAGTAGCAGTACAACCTGTTAGGAAGTTAGATCCACTGATTTACACTTTACAGTGAAGATTTTAGCGTTAAAATATTTAAAAATGTAGGTATACAAATATCTTTCGTATGCTAACCTCGCGACAGTCATCTAATATCATTAAAAAATATGTAATAAATTTATGGGTATAATTCAACGTTTATTTTTCTCTTTTTAGAGCATTTAAATAAATAAAACTTTTATAATATCCCATAGTAAATATTTTCTCTTGGGGTCTAGCCCTCTTTTATTTTGCTCTTTTACATTTACCAAAATGTATATTGTCACATACTTATTTAGCATATAATAATATGTGTCATTAAAAGTGATTAAAATAAAAATAAAACATCTTAAGTAAGTAGCTAAGATAGTAAAATAGTTTCTAAAAAATCAAAGCAGAAATCTTTCGACTGAAATATACATAATTATGTAAGTATATGTCTCAGAAGAATTATTGTTCTGAGGTATAGGTGTACCACGAAATGTCATATTCCATACTTGAAGTTTTGTTATGTCACAAGTCAAACAAAAAATATGGTGTAGGTTTTTCCGTCCCAGGAAAGTACTTGAGCTTAGCTCTTTTTTAACGAGGTGGAATGCTTGAGTGACCTTGACGTTCATTTTCTTAATAGTCAGGATGATCGCCTGGAACGCCTGGACGGTCTGGAAAGCCCCAATTCTTCGGATCATTCTGGGACAGCCCTACCAGCTACTAGCCAGGTTTTGACGCTTATGGGAGATTATCCTGAACATAGAGGTAATACCCAGACATATAAAAAAATATATCCATTATTGTTACAACAAACACGCTGTCCAATAACTGGTTGTGAGTTTGTGTGTCCTCATAAAGAATAAATCGATGGCGCTCATTGTTGACTCGCTGTTGGTGTTATAAAATCTAAGCATGTCATTGCATACAGAAATAAAGGCGCAGTTTTTTCTAAAAGTGTTCCTATATATGGGGAAAGTGTATCTCGGGGGAATAACTTCAATTTTTGTTGCTGCATGTATGTGTGTCTTAAAATGTCCACTGATTAACTATTTAGACAGAATGGAAAATAATAGCAGAAAGAGATATAAGACACATCTAAATAATGTTATTACCTTTTATAATAAGGAAATATTCCTTTATTTTCATAATTATTCAAACTACATTCAAATATTTTAATAAATCAATTGTCTTAAATGGATTGAACGGACTAAAATTCGATAATGTTGCACTAAGTACAAGTCACATAGTAATTAATTATAAAGTCAGAAACTAGAAACATAAAATTTCTATCATAAATATTTAAGCTTGTGTACATACGAGTATTTTTTCCCCAAATACTGCATTATTTCCATCCGGTACATAAATGCTCAAAAAAGGGATTGGCGCGTAAAAAGCTTTCATTGTCGATATTCAGCTGGTATTGGCTTTTATTAAAAATGGTTGTACATTTATGCTCTCGTCCATTTTCGTAGTGCATAACAAAAATTTAACTTTTTTGTTATAAAGGATATTTTAACAGTCTCTAATGGATCAACTTTATCAATTATGCAGGATAATTTATTGTGAATAACGTTAGTAATGAAAATTATGTAGTTATTTTATTAGTTTAGTTTAATAGAATGGTAATTCTAAAGCCGCCTCTGTGTGGAATAACTCAGATTATGTCATAAAAGGCCGCTATTGACTGAAGTATCCCATTCAATACTTAATTGTTTACGGTGTGCAGATAAGAGACATCTGTTGCTGAATCCTAGTACCTTAAATCTTCATATTTTTGAAAGAAACATACCCACGTGATCATGTTTGTCCTATCTAAAGGTTGTCTGGTAGAGATCGCCTATGGCGATAAGGCCGTCTTTTTTGCTGTTTGTGTGTGTATTGTAATTTTTAATGTTATTTTTTACTTAAAGCAAAATAAAGTGTTTCTATGTATCTATCTATTTTTACCAATATTTTCCCTACGTTCAAGAGGAATTTGAAAAGAAAAAGTTTAGTATAGTGTATTTTACAGCTCCCGGGAGGCGAAAGCTAAACCTATTCTCGAGCCCATTTAAGTTAGAAATTAAACGGAGAAGGTTCAAATATTTTTAGGTGGCTGCGACCACTAGTAAGAATGTACTTGCGAAATCATGTTTTGGTTGAACGAAACACGAAATGGTGTTTGAAAAACAAATATTTGGATGTCATACTAAAATAATACTGTCAGGACTGATGCGATATAAAATCAAAGGATTTCCGTTAATAAGACTGATAAGAATATCCGTTCGTCACCAACTGGACCTGCTAATAGCTTACCTACTGTGGACTCATGGATATGTCTATTGAGTTTGATAGTGCTAACTTACCTACGTACTTCTCTAAACAGATTTAGCATATTTTTTGTGATATGCCAAGTAGTTCTCGATTTAATCAAAGCACAGATTTTGTATTAAATAACATACACAAAATGGATGACTTCAATGCCTAGTACGATATGTTTCGTTTCAAATTGAATGTGTTTGATATTATCATCGTTTGTCAATTATTACTCGTCATGTCTTCGTTGGGCATATACTTGGCTATGGGAGCTGGACAGTTGCTCTTCGCACAACCAGGTTATCTTCAATTTCAAGTGATACAAAATCATTGTGCGAAATAGTCGTGCTGTTCGAAAACATAGGCAATTAAAAATTGTCGGAATACAAATCTATCGTTGAAAGGGAACTGCAAAAATTTTAGCAAAAAATTATGAATTAAATTATTAATAAAATGAATAAATAAAACTATTTAATAACATTCAATTATTATATTATTAACTTTACGTGATTATTAAGAATTAACTCACTATTGGATGCTAATGAGAAAATAGGTAAGCTATGGATTACAATAACGTACTTTACAAGGTACATATTAGTTGTTATGCCATCCCAAGATATTATTACAAGTGACTGAAACCATAAGAATAACTAATAATACGAGTATAGAAGCGAAACTCCCGGCCGTCGAGCGCTCAAGGCCACGTTATTTACCTACCGTTTGATTTCCGTTGAACGGAATCGCCAGTCAAGGCGCGCACCGTGTGTTTCAGGTACCTTGTGAATGTTTTCCTATTGATTACCTGATTAAGCTTTTTATAAGAATGCGTATTTACTACGCTCTGAAGTTTAATAACCGAAACTTCAAATCATCTACAAAAACGCCATCTTTTATAAATATCAGACATTTGTAAATATTTCTTTTGAATTGAAACCTTTTAAATAAAAATGATTGAATACTTTAAAATTATTTTTATTATACCTACCCTAGATACAGATACCGTTTTATTCGTAATATTCATTACATATACACTTTTCATTGCATGTCAAAGCTAAAACAATATAATGTATCGAATTTCTAAAGCTGTCATTGTAGTGCAATTTTGAAACTCTGTAAGTACCTATGGGATTTTTTTTGTCAAGTCGGGAATAATTTGAATTATGAGAAACTTTGCTACTGCTATATATATTTTTATCGACCTTTGTCACTGTTCCATATAAAATTTAAATACAATCAATACTTGATTAAAATTATGAAACAACAGATTTTTTTTAAGTGAACATGTTGGTCTGATAGTAAAAAGTGAGCTTAGGTTTTATCCATTAGTACATTCATAACTTCAACTGTTGGACTATAAACGTAGGTACGATACCTAAATTACAAACCATTTTTGTACATCGAAATTCGATACATTGTAATGATTTTGTTCTCGAAGTGTAGGGATCAAATCAAAAATAGGCAGGTTCTTATAACTACGGAATCAAAAAAAAACTAGAAATGTGCGTACTATTGCTAAAGATAGTCGCTCGCTCGCTACACTTGAAGTACAAAATCAATAAGACTCGGTGTATGCTCAGTTTCTCATTTAATGTAAAATATGGAGGTACCTAAGTATATAAAAAATATTGTAGTGGTAACCATACGTCCATGTGGTGACCCTAGCGGCGTCCGCAGACTACTGCGGGGCGTTACAGGGGGAAGGGCGCTGTAGGTATGCAAATAGCGGCATTTGGCGCACCCATAAAGGAGATTCGCTTCTATACTCGTATTATTAGTTATTCTTATGCTGAAACTATGTATGGCATAATTTGGCATATGGCAAATATAATATGTAATATTATGATTTAATTTTTCAAACGCTCTATACAAGTACAATAAATAAACAGCAAACCATCTATGCATTACGTTTTCCGCGTAGTAGGGTAAGGTCAGGGTAGGGTAGTGTAGGATAGGGTAAATTAGGGTAAGATGCCATAAAGTTTGTTAAACTTTCCCCTCTATCGCAAAGAAAATCTTAGTGATTATGCGAACGAAGCTAGCGAGACTAATAAAGCGCTCCTTGTAAAAGAAGGAACTATTATATTACGTAACTATAATCACATAAGTAGGTATTCAATTTCCCGGTAGAAGTGTGGTGAAATCTTACAATAAGTAGTGGTGGGGTGTCAATTGCCCCTCAGACGCTTAGGCGCATATAATTTAAAGCGACAATTAACGTAACTCATGATCATGCCGCTGTCTTCGCCCGTAGCTCCTTACCTCTCTAGGATATGAAGCTAGAAGTCTCATCTAGGTCCATATCATAAGGTGTTCCATAAAGTTGTGATAATGTTTAAAGAGGTTGTTCTGACTACCAAACTGTCGGAATATTTGCATGAATTATTCGAATTTTTTTCGCGATTTCAAAGTTTAGAAAATTGTGGTCAGTACTATAAGTTTATACGATATAATAAAAGTCACAACTTTTTAAAACATCTTATAGGTTCCGCTATACCGGAAGTGGCGACAAATATCTACGACCCAGTCAATTTGGAAAAGTTATTGTTGATACCTTAATAATTTGTATCAATACTAATTAATGCACATAGAACGCATGTACAGCGTATATTTAAGGTATTCTGGTATTCTATGTCAGCGCACAGATTTGCGCAATGAGGGCGCTACCACGAGTGATTTTGTCGCTAGAAGTGCTAGGTAGCGTGAGGTCTTAGTGTCAAAAGAATTTATGTTTTGCGGTCGAATGCGATTGTTGACTATTGTCACAGTTTAACAATGTTAAACTGTGCTTTTGTCATGGGATAATTTAAGAATGATTTATTATACAACGTAAGCTTGTGATAATTTGGCATTTGCAAAGTAGTTAGACAAATGAATAGAATTTTGATAGTTGGACCTTATTCGCCAGTGGCGCCAGCTGGTGATAGCCCCCATTGCACGCATTCGTTGTGGAATAAACAACTTTTATTACGCAAAAATCGTGTATATTTTCAAGCACTGCATACAAAAATAATAACTCGAAAACGGTACGTCTTCGAGTTAATATTTTAGTGCATACCACTGTACTAAAAGGTAGCATGCCGTTTTCGTGAATTGCTGTACCTTTTTTGCACGGAAATGTAATTTACCTACCCGGTATATCTATTGCAGCAGCATTCGATATGTACCATTGTTAAAAAGTGTACAATTCACTTAGAAAAATGATTAACAAAGACTCATTATTAGGTACATCATTATAAAAAATATGTATATTTCTTATAATGATAGCCTAAATTTCATTAGATACCTCTTTTTTAAAAAGAGGCAGTTGAAGGATATCTATCACAGGAGGTAGAACTTACTGCTTCCGACTTGTTTGTTATGAAGTAAATTGAAAATATATTTAGATAATACCGTATAATTACTTAGTCATAAACTTATGATAACAAATAATAAGACATGCATAATTAGATGGTGGTGAATGGTTACACCTTAGTTTTTGAGTTATTAACATAGACAAGAATCAATTATTTAAAAGTATGTCTATTTATTCAAACGTTCACATTACACGAGTTAATGTTTTTAACCTATACGAGGTTAATGTTTTTATTAAATAGCATTTGTGATAGATTCTAAAGATTATGCGCTGATGTCTTATAATACAAGCTTTTATTTACTTTCACCTGTCCCGGGGTCTGTAATGAAATCTTGCAAGTTAAATTTGACCTACTTCCCGGTTTACGATTAAGCTGAAATTGTGCATGCTGCATATTGCGTGACAATGCATATAATGATGACATGGAGCTGATGGGATGCTGGGGCTGAGAGGTGGCCATGTAAATTCCGCAATTAAACCATAGAACCCCATCGAGTTTGGGCTCGTTTGATTCGTATTGACGAGTAAAAGCTTGTATTTAAAAAAGTTTTTTTATAATAATTGTATCTTATTTATAATTGCTTCTGTAGCCGAGTCGCAACGCAATGCAAGCGTTCTACCGAAAAGACAACTGCTTTTAGTTCTATTTTCAAAATTATAATATTCATTATTATGCAATAATAATAAGTCCATTCATGATTATTCTATACATTAATATATACTCGTACTATGTTGTTTTTTAAGCTCTTTGGTATCAGACAAGAATATAAAAAAAACTACTTTCTATGAGTTACTTTCAGTTAACCTTGTTCCAATCTTTAGTCCTGGGTAGAATGTCGTAGAAGGTAGATTTGAAGTCTTAAAAAAACTAAAAAGAATGATATTTATATTAAACAACATATAAAAATGAAAAAAAATCTGATGAAATTGAACAAACTACGAATGACTAGGCTGCTTGGACCTTTGCTTCCTTTGCCTTCCCATAAGCAAGAAGAGTGAAAAAAAAACTTTATCCCCAGGACTAAAAGTGCTCTTTTATCCCCGCTGTTTTAGCGTTTTAGCGGTGCACGCTAAAACAGTCTTTTTAAGCAGAGAAATGAAAAGTTTTATTAGTCAAATTGATTTTGCTAATGCGTATTAGTCTTGTATAGATTAAGAACTTTTTTAACATGTGATGAGGAAGAAATTATATTTCAACATCGAGAATATGCAAATTGACTATACTACATCGCAAATAGGCAAATTGACTATACTTTAACACACGTATTTTAATTTAGCTTTTGAAAGTATACTGCGCTAATACAGTTTGAATAAGGTATACGATTTTATTTCAATGAACGCCTCTGTACGTCGACACAATATACGACGACAGGCAGCTAGTCTATTAGTCCGGCTGTAAAATCCAGGTTTTGTTGCTTTTGAAATGAAGTATTTATTTTCCACAAAACTAGATTCCTTCTCAATGGCTCCTGTCTGTAATGGCTTCGAGGTAGTAATTAATAATTTAACACTAAATTGCTAATGTATACTCTATGTTTTACTTGCCCGATAATCAAAAGTCAAACTATGCAATTTTGGACGTGACTCTAAGTTGCAAATAACAATAGGCGTGAAATTAGTAGCTGGAGCGCAAAGAGGTCTAGGCCACCGAGAGAAATAAAACGGAAATGCCAGACCCACACTGCGCCCGCGCTTGAAATTTCGTTAGAAGTCGTAACAGAACGTGACGCTCGTGTCATCATACTGTATTTTTTTTGTAATAGCAAGCATAGTTTGAGATTTGAATCAAGTATTATATTACCAGGGGATTAAGGTATGTACTTGAGTACGTTTATTGGTATAGGTATTAGTTATTTGTTCATTTATTTAGGTAATTGTTGCGTTGATTTTTAAACGTCAATTGTGAAAGGTATAAAATTATATTTAATAAAAAACGAAAAGATACTTCTCAAGGCATCTCATAAACAACTCATGATGAGAATACATCAACAGACAAAGGATTCTTATATCCAACTAGCTGTGCCAGCGAACTACGTTTCGCCATACAATTTTTTCCCGTTTTTGAATCATTTTTTCATTGATGCTCAGCTCCTATTCATCGTAGCGCGATCTTATATAGCCTAAAGCCTTCCTCGATAAATGGACTATCCAACACAAAAAGAATTTTTCAATTTGAATCAGTAGTTCCTGAGATTAGCGCGTTCAAGCAAACAAACAAACAAACTCTTCAGCTTTATAATATTAGTATAGATTTCAATAACCTTGTCTTAGCATGGTCTTAGCTAAGACAATCCTAAATAATGCTGTCACTTCTTGTCTTTAATGAAAAGAATGTGACAGCTTGCCAATTTAGATCGTCCTAAGCTAAGACAAGGTTGGTACAATTGGCCATAATACTACTTTGGCTTATCAAAGACTACTTATAAATACTAGTTTGGCTTAATATTTAATAAGAAAGGAGATCAATACAGCTAAGAATTTCGTCTGGGCTGGTAAGAGCGGTTTATCATTTGTTGCTCAAAAAAGGTGTATCAGGGCTATAGTCCACATTGCCTCAGATGTGTCATGCAAACCCTTCTTTAGGACATTAAATATATTACCACTACCGTGTCTTTATATACTTGAGATAAGCAAGTTTGTCAAACAAAACATAGGCTTATTTACGAAATTAAATAATGTTACTAATAGAAATTTGAGAAACCCAAACAAACTTGTACTTGACACAGTTCCAAAAACCAAACGTTTTCTTAAAAACAGCTACGCAATGGGTATTAAAATTTTTAATAAAATACCTGAAAACTTAAAGCAACAACCGCTTATTATGTTTGCCAGACATTTACGTAAATGGCTCTTACAGAAAACATTTTATTCTGTTGAGGAATTCTTAGCACACAAATAGAATATGAATTGAAGTGAATCAAATAAATTTGAAATAAAATAAATAAATCGAATTTAAATAAAATTATTAAAATGACATTGGTTAAATTTTAAATTAATTAATATTAAATAAATTAAATTAGTTATATAAATCTTAATCTAACTAGAGAGATTAGGCTAGAATTAAATAAATTTGAAATAAAATAAATACAATTGAATTAAAATAAAATAATCAAAATAACATTGGTTAGATTTTAAATAAATTAATGAAACAAATTAGATTTTTTAGTTATATAAATCCTAATCTAACTAGATAGACTAGGCTAGATTGAGCTAAACAAGTTAATCAGTTTATACGGACTTAATTTAATTTGATAAGACAAGATAAATTAAGGTACCTACATGAAACAGAAATTATAAGTAAATTGTTAGAGCTAATTGCGATACTTTATAATCGATGGGTCACTGATTAATTTAATAAAATGTCCTACATTTGCATGCTGATATTGTTATCTGCTAAATAGGTTAGAACTCATTATATAACTAAGAACACAATGTAACCCTATTTATAGCAAATAAATGATTTGATTTGATTTGATTTGATTTGATTATTCACCAACTCGACACAAGAGACTGGACACACGTGTGTCCAGTTGGTGAAACTCAAAATTAGTATCACTTATTATTTCGTCATCTGGACACGCCTAAATAAGACGCGTGGCCAGATGGTGAAATTTAAATGAAATCAATTTTATATTTTCGCCAACTGGACACATGTGGCACTCGGTGGCCTAGTTGGTAAAGGCATCAACACGGTATGTTGGGGACGCGGGTTCAAATTCTACCCAAGACGGAAGTTTTTTCTTTATTAATTTATTCATCATTTTTTCATAATAGTCTGTTAATTGCATTTAAATATATTATTAGGTTGGGGAAAAAGTCTTTTCGCATTATAGTATGTATAAACTTGTAATAAAATCTCTTTGGCTATACTATTTGTATCTGGCTGGTTTTGGTATCATTGAAAGTTTAAATTTTAAAGAGCATAATTCCAAATTCAAATTAGGATAATGTGTGATTTTCATTTGTTTTTCGTACCGCCAAGATGAGTGAATCTAATGAAGAAATTCGATACATTTTAAAATTTTACTACAAAAAAGGTAAAAATGCAACCCAAGCCGTGAAAAAAATTTGCGATGTTTATGGACCTAGTGCAGTGTCTGTGAGAGTAGCACAAATTTGGTTTAAGCGTTTTCAATCCGGAAATTTTGATGTCAAAGATACACGTCGCTCTGGTCGCCCTATTACAGATAAAATGGATGCCATTTTTGAAAAAGTGGAGCAAGATCGGCATGTCAGTAGTTACGACGTAGCTGAAGAACTGGGAATTGACCACAAAACAGTTTTGGCGCATTTGAAAAAAACTGGGTACACAAAAAAGCTCGACATTTGGGTACCTCACGAGCTCACTGAAAGAAACCTAATGAACCGTGTACTCATTTGTAATTCTTTATTACGACGTAATGAAACCGAACCATTTTTGAAGAAGCTGATAACTGGTGATGAAAAGTGGATCACGTACGACAAGAACGTGCGAAAAAGGTCGTGGTCAAAGGCCGGTCAGGCTTCACAGACTGTGGCGAAACCCGGGTTAACTCGCAACAAGGTGATGCTGTGTGTGTGATGGGATTGGAAGGGCATTATTCATTATGAGCTGTTACCACCAGGCAGGACCATCGATTCTGAACTCTACTGCGAACAACTGATGAGATTAAAGCAAGAAGTTGAGAGAAAGCGGCCGGAATTAATCAACAGAAGGGGTGTGGTTTTTCATCATGATAACGCTAGACCTCACACATCTTTAGCCACTCAGCAAAAATTAAGAGAGTTTGGCTGGGAGGTGTTAATGCATCCGCCGTATAGTCCTAACCTTGCACCTTCAGATTTCCACCTGTTTCGGTCTCTTCAGAATTCTTTAGGCAGTGTCAGGTTAACATCACGAGAGGACTGCCAAAACCACTTGTCGCGGTATTTTGACCAGAAGTCCCAAAATTTCTATAGCAATGGGATCATGTCCCTACCTACAAGATGGCAAAAAGTTATCGAACAAAATGGTACCTACATACTTTAGTTAAATGTAAATAAACTATATTAAAAAATGTTTTGAATTTTCTTAAAAAATGCGAAGAAACTTTTTCCCCAACCTATTATATTCGTGTCAAAATGTTTGGCATCAAATTCCTTTGTAGGTGAAATTGAGGGAGTTTTAAGAGAAAATCGTATTTTGAATTATTAAAGGAGTTGGTGATTAATCTAAGAATAATGCATTTAATATTTTGGAACTCCATCCCGTAAAGGGAGTAAAACGGGACATGAAATTTGTAATTTCTGGACTCAAGCACATAAAATTTGTTGGAAAGTTTTTATAAATATATATTATTAGAACGAGACTATAAAAAGCCAAAATCGAGCAGACTATGCGGACGTAGTCGCGAGCAGAAAGCTATGATTAAGGTATGACTGAGTATCATTATGAAAGAAGTTTGTCGCCATAGTAACAATGGCTCCGATAATTAGAGGCTTATTTGTACAAATAATTTGTCCGAAAGTGTCCGTTTTGGATGATTAATGTCACAAGATGCGACACAAGCTCAATGGAAAAGGGAAGGAAGCAAATGCAATTATTGAAACTACTCACAAAATTATATCACCTAGTTAAAATTACGCACTACATTCCTTTTATAAGTAAAAACAACAATTTACTTAATCGATAATTAACATTAATTAGCTTAGTACGACTTGCAAAACGGTTTCTGTTTAAATTCTAAAATCAAACAATTTACGGAGTTTTATTGACATCAAAAACAAAATACGAGTATGTATAAAAAAAGAGCAAGGTACCTTTTAACAAAATAAACTTTTATATAAGTTAGTACAATGTCACTGACTGGATTGTATGTATATTGTGCGTGTAAACAATAACTTACCATACGACAGTATGATTAAAATTAACATCAAAGAGTTAATGACCTAACTTTAACCTTATTGCTAATGCATGTCATAAAAATGAATATTCTAATGGCAATCTATTGCGTAATCTCATTTAAACAGAAGATGCAGTCGAACGAATACTGATTGTTTTAACCGTATCGAAAGTGAACCGTTATTGGACTCTAGTTTACGTAGGTGGCTGTTCCACAGCTCATAAGTCGCGTAGAAGTATTTTACGAGCAGCGAGTAGGAGCGAGAAATGTGTAGGGCAACGCACCCAAACGCCCACCCCGTTTGAAAATTTAACACCCAAACAGAATTCCTTTTGATAACTGCGTAACTTCGGGAATAAGATCGCGGGGCGTACTGGGAAGGGACTCAGAGCTGAATGGCCTTAAATGCTTGGTTTCAAACTTCTAAAATTTTTCCCAAAGCGCTCATTGATTAGGTACTGTCAGCCATTTCAATAACTGGCATCCTAATAGCTTGTTTACTCATAGCAATAATCAAACCATGATGTAAATGACAAACTTGTTATATATATATAGATAGCTGAGAAATATACCTAATAATAATTTATTTAAATAAAGAATAATACGACTTTATACGAGTATAAAGTCCAAGTCCGAGTCCGAGTATGAGTGCCAATGTTTATTAGAGTACTAATAAACATCTATCTAAACTGTAAACTGTCATTCCCATGGTCATCTTTTCTAGTTAAGGTCAAGTTTCTTATACTTTGGAGAAGATTCTTATGGAAAGAAAAATAAGAAAAACTTATCATTGCGCGCTTTTGATGGAAGGACGACGTCTGTTATGACATGGTTGGGACAGCTAGTCTATATAAATGTCATTGAAATATCTACGCGCATAGCTTCAAAACGACTTCACCAAATAGGGTTATGTATAAAAGAAAGTGAAAGAAAAGCTTTAAATAAGTGAACGTCTGACACATTGATATTACATTAGATTATTCACTGCCAAAAGGTCTCAAAAAATCTTTTTAGTATACCTGTGCGAAGTCGGGGCGGGAAGCAAGTTTTAAATAAAATTGGTAATATTATCTGAAGTAGTGGAGAAGCTATTGTACCTAATCCGCCCGAGCTAATCAAAATGTGTGTTTTAGTGGTAATGTAATATAATTTCTGCCTTAAGCGGTCCACTTTGTGTCTGAAATATGAACAGGGGGCCTAGACAAGTGGCTATCGTTTCATTGCGAAACGATATCTAAATTCATCATCGTCTCTCAGAGCGAAAACAAATTCTCCTGGCTTCAACGTAACAAGATTGTAGCCATCGCTCTATCGAATTATTATTCCTAGAAAAAAACAAAATGTTGGTTATCTACTCAAAAAAAATAACGGGCACTATTATGTTATTAGTATTCTAATAAATGATAAAATAAATAATTAAATTTAATATTTCATTTTATTTTTTATGAAAAATGAGTGATTTTGTGTTAGTGGTTCGCTTCTTTATCGATTGGTTGCGAATCAATACATTGTCTTCCAATTTTCACATCGATGACGCTGATCGATTTGCCACGTGATTTAGCGATAGCATGTGTCAATCCCATACATTTAGTTCGTTTCTAGCTTCGCTATCGCTTTTGAATTGTTACTTTGTCTAAGCTGACCTCGATGAATGGTTTCGTATCAAGGGCTTTGTTTCAGCCTCATGGCCTTGTGGGATGTAGATAATAGAGTCCAGTGTCGACTGTTTCCAAGTGTTTCCTGCTACCGACCCATGGCTATGCAGATCGCCTTAAGGTAGGGTTGCCATTCGTCCCGATACGTCGGAACATGTCACCGTTATTAACAGTGATGTCCCGACGTCCGGACGAGACACCACTGTTGATCTATTATAAACTAGCTTCTGCCCGCGACTTCGTCTGCGTGGACTTCCAATTCTGGGATCTAAAGCTTCGCTCGTTGACAATTTTTAATCTTCCCACGGGAACTATTTGAGAGATCATTAAGGAATATAAAGTACATGTGCTTTTCCATAGCATAGGTGACATGCATACTTTAAAGCTGTCTGCCCGCGGCTTAGGTCGTAAACTATTTTCAATTTTCCCTCGTGAACTACTTAAGGAATCGGGATAAAAGGTAGCCTATGTTCTTTTCCATGTCAAAGGCTACATGCATGCCAAATTTCACCCAAATCCGTTCAGCCGTTTTTGCGTGATTGAGTAACAAACATCCAAACATCTAAACATCCAAACATCCACACTTTCACATTTATAATATTAGTAGGAAAGTAGGATATCACGCGATCCGGAATTGTGTACGCTATGATATGGTGTGTAGGTGAGAGCGATGTGCGTTTCGGCTGGAATCGGGAACTTGACATGAGAGATGAGGGCGGCACCCAGCCGCTACTAAAGACAGATTACACCTTACAGAAGTTCGCGAAACAAGGGATAAAAATTTGTATAGCAAACCAATCATTCCTGTACGCGATGTAACTGAATCCCACACGGACGGACTCGTGGGCAAAAGCTAGTTTACTATAACCAACCCTACTCTAAAGAGAGGCTAGAGTCAATTGCATCGCACCGATATGCAATGTGCATTTTTTACACTTGATAAAACGAATTGCATTAGATGAACTGAATTGAATGGAATTATATTAGTCAAAATACGAGTAATCTCGATAAAAATAGAAAAAACTATTTTCTTTAAGTAAACGGTGTATTTTCTTCAAAGCGGTCTCATTTGAAAGTTAGAAAAACTAACTAGTTAAGAAACTAATAAAGTACAATATCGAACAAAAAAATAGTTATTTGATTATTGTCCAAAAATGTTCTTTTTTTTCAATTTTAATCAGTAGCTTTAAAACTTGGACTTTAAGGGAGACGTTTTCATGATATTATCAACAAATTGTCCAAAAACGATGATATGATATTCACCGCCAAAGTACATTTAATTATGAATGAAAATGATTAAATTAATGCAATTGTTTCGTTCCCTTTAGTCATATTGGTAACTGACAGTTTAATAACTGGTTAGTAAAAAATTTTTTATTCAGTGTTTCGTAACTATTTATTGAAGGAGAAGATTTTTCTGCATTTGTAACTAGTGTTAGATAACCAGCTTCGAAAAGAGACTTTCTTTTTCACAGTTTTCATAACTAGTTATCAGAGAGGTAAATTATTTCCATTTTAATAACTATTATATTGGTTATGAAAAGTATATAAACATTTTTTCATTACTCATACTCTGAAAGTAGATTTGAAGTTGCCTGAGGAGCAGGTTGAAAATAATACTTTTCAGCCCTAGGGAGGGTCGTTTTCAACTGACAGCTGTTAAATTATAAAAAAGAAACTAGTTCTATTTTCACATTTCTATTAAACCAAATTCCATCTTGCTATACAAACACTTAATTATACAGCGCGGTGTAAAATTGAAATAACAAGTATATTAAAGTATATTTTTTTGAAATGACTTTATTATAGTTAACTTTCAACTATTTCTTTAAAATAACATAGATTTGGGTAACATATGTACCATTTTTTCAATGATGGATATGAATGTTAATAATGAAAATAGTCGTCCGGCCACAGAAAAAAAAGGGAATCCGATCTTCATTTGTTTTTTCAGACTTCATTTGTTGAGCGTTGTTGGCTGTTGGGCCTAAGAATTTTTGTCTAAAAAAACATTTTACTTTATGCTCTAGAACATAAAAAGCCGTTTTATGCAGCCTATAAACGACATAAAGTCGAACTTTGCGAGCAAGAGAAGTGAAAATATACTTTTAAACATAACAACAAAGTGCAATAAATAGTACTTTATTATGACATAATGTACATTTTATCAATCTTTTAAATCCAAATGTACTTTACTTGAATAAAAAAAAGGAGGCAACGCTAGCTACAAACGGTAGCCTAGTCGTCCGTCTAACGAAGTAGGCATTTTTTATAGTGGGCCTAACAAATGGCTACATTCCACTCGATGGTAAGTGGAATTGGAGTTCAAATGCGAAGGTAACAAGTGCTGGGGAGAGAATTCCCGGTGCACTAGCCAACCTCACCTTGCCGGACAAGGTGCTTCTTTATAACTCTTTTGAAGCACCCGGGATTATAAGAGGGAGGGAACACGTGTGCTGGCAGGGAATTCCATTGTTTGATTGTGCGACAAAGAAATGAGTAACCAAATTTCGTTGTACGCGTTGGAATGGTAGTCAGTAAGACGGTGACAGCACAGGCCAACACCTGTACTCCTTAAAAGGTCCAGAGGTTCGAAGTCACCTGTACATCGCCAATGATGCGTGTTGCGCGCCGCTGCATCCTATCCAAAGCATCGATCAAATACATGGCGGAGCTATCCCAGAGATGCAAGCAATGTTCTACAGAGGACCGTACTTACGTTTTGTATAGCAATCAGTCGTGAAGAATCGACGCACCTTGTTCAAGATTTCGAGTTTTCATGAAGTTGAGTGCCTAGTGCCTTAGAATAATAACGCCTAGTGCGAATTTTGTCGAGCTCTACTCGATCGTAAGTACGCATCGAACCTTCATCGAACGCGTTAACTCGAATTTGTATGGAATTAGAGCAGCGCCATCTAGTAGCTGCTATGGAATGAGCTTCATCTAGTGACTCCTAGATGGCACTGCTCTAATTCCATACACATTTGCGTTTACGCGTTCGATGCGTGTTATCGAATCGAGTAAAGCTCGATAAAACTCGCACTCCGCACACTGCTTTTAACACGCCTTCGATGTAGTCTCTTTTTACAGCTCCAGTTTTGAGCCCTGTAGAAAGGGAAGGGAAGGAACGGTGACTTTTTGCCGAAAACGCGCACACCTGTGTTTTCTTGGCATTGAAATCAGCCAGGTAACATGCAAATATGCCCAGACCGGAACAAAGTTCTGTAGGCCATAAAAATATTTGTCCCATACGGGAGTCGAACTCGCGACCCGTTGCGCAGCAGGACTCGACCTCTGCGCTAACCGGGTCGTCAATATTGTATTTCTTTTAGTTTCTAGTTAGTCTTTATAACTTTCAAATGAGACTACTTTGAAGAAAAACCGACTTCAAAAACACCAAAAAGTCATAAATAATATAAGAATATATACAAAATCACAGTGTTTTATATTGAAGGTGGTGCCAAGTTTTAAGTATAAACCATATTAATTGTTCTTTCATTTTTTAAGTCTTTCCAGGTGATCACCGGCACCGACTTCAATATAAAACTGTGATTTTGTATGTTTTCTTATTTATGACTTTTTGGTGTTTTTGAAGTCGGTTTTCTTTATTTTGTAAAAAATTTTTTTCAATGTTTTTAGTTTATAATACATGTGTTTTAAAATTTGAGCGAAGGCAAACACCAGAATAACTTAAAATAAAACGTCTTTTGCTCTAAACAGAACTGAAAGAATTATTCCCGAACTCCTAACCTACCAGAAACCTTCCATCATCAGCTCAGTAACATGATACGATGACAACCAGATGTAAATACCTGAATATCTTCAGCAAAAACATGAAACACGTTGGATGTGCCTATGAAATCCAAGGGTTTCCCTCGATTTTCATGAGATCCCATCATCAGATCATGACATGATGACAATGGGACCATCTCGGGAGTATATTCTTTCGATTACAAAAAGAATTTTGAAAATCAGTCTACAAATGGCGGAGTAATCGGTGAACATACATAAAAAAAATAGATACAGCACGAGCCGAACATAGAACCTCCACCTTTTTCGAAGTCGGTTAAAAATACGTCGTTTACTTGAAGAGAAAAAAATTAAAGTCCTAAAATGAGGTTTTCATTGAAAAAAATTAATGTGCCTCGATTTTGAATATATGAATTATTGAATTTGAAAAATATCTGAATTATTGAATTTTGTTTTCCGATTTTATCAATTGTATTTTGTCTAATATCCGCACAATTCGTTTCATCAAGTGTAAAAATGCACATTGTATAAAATATTCTATTGCCAACTAGGAAGTTAAAATGCATTTTACAAAAAATATAATTTACACTAACTCAATATATTTTAAAACTAAAAGTTGCGTATTAATTTGTAACCCTACTGGAGCCCAATCGCACTAATTTCAACGGTTTAGTTTTGGTTTTGGTAACGTTTCGCATTCGTTTCGATTCTAATTTGGTTCAGACGAAAATCGGTATCGCACTAATAATTTTAGCTGAATCGAAATCGAACCTTTACCAAGGTAAAAACGTTACGACACATAGACACAGACATAGAATTTTAAGTTGGTTTTCTTTGATTACATTATGCGGAATTTTACGGTTCACATAGTTTTGACAGTTTTTATCTCCGCAAGCTGGTTTTTTAAACTGTGGATTGATAAAAAATTGATAAAAAACATGCTTATATGGTTGGGTTGACATTTTTTGTCATTATTAGAATTTTTGGTTACTATTTCAAAAATAACGATTGATATTATTTAATTCTTTTAATTATTCCTATTGAAGGACAGAGAGGGCAAAGTGAAAATGCTTGAACGATAAAAAAACCTTTTAGCTCTATTTGTAATGCAATGCCCTAACCGAAATTCGGTCACGGCGACCAATCTCAAAATAAGACTAGCCACACAGACTTAGTAGTGATTGGCATGGCATTGACTATCTATGTGCGCAGGAGATACTATATAATAGTGCACAGGTGACTGCGCAAACGCAAGTGTACTCTGTGTTCCTTCGCTCGCCTAGTCCGATAGGACAGTTAGCCGACACGACCGGGCCGAAATCAGGCGCAAGACCCACTGTTTAACGAATCTTCCGAAGCACGGAGGAGCTCGAGATGTTTCGTATTTTGGTCACCCATCATAAGACTGACCACAGCCAACGTTGCTTACCCTTAGCAATCGTTCGCTGAGAGCACGCACCAATGCGCCACCAAGCTTCTCAAGCTCTGTGTGTATGAAATAACTAATAACTCACTAATCCACAATTAATACTATAAACAAAATGTATGAAACGATGTAAAATGTCGGGTGAAAAATAAAATTTTCTCCACAAATACAAGCTTGCATGGTACGGACGGCGGACCAAGTACGGTAATGCCACACTGACCCCACTTACTTATTTTCATTAATATAATTTTACGATAGCAAAAGGCACGGAAAAGTAGGAATTATGAACTTTTTCTCAAACGTTATTTTGACAGCGCTTTCGTTTCTATTTTGGTTTAAAGCGCTGTCAAAAAATTAGTGCGATACGGTAAAAGGCAACGGCCAACGTCTGGACCTTTCACGAACGTTCGACCAAACTTGAAACGCATCGAATGTGAAACGTTACGTTAGTGCGATACGGAATTTGTGATTTGACAGCGTTTTTGTTGCGGAACGTTTTTGGTTTGGTTGAAATTTAATAGTGCGATTGGGCCTCTGTTTATGTTACCTAAGATTAAGGTACGTAATAGTAATAATCCCAAACAACAATTATCTTGCCGATAATGTCTGTGAGACCAGTGTGTTTGCAGTATTTTATTTTGACTATCGGTCATCGACCCGCATTAAGTCTTGAGTTTAGATAAAAATAGACACAGAATAAAACGATTATGTGTTACAATAATAATATCATTAATTTATAAAAAAAATACTTACCTAGTTATTTTTACTCACAAAACATTGTAAAGTATGAATTTCAAGTCTCCGTCGTGTATAAATTTTGCAAGGAATAGTCATCTTTTTTTTTATATACAGAACATGTCTCGAAACAAACTTTAACATTCTTGCTGACGTTTGATATTAACAACGTATTTAATATTATTGCAAGTTTCTTGGGGTTGATGCTTCTCGAAGCTTAAAATGTTCTAATCGAATAGAGTCGAAGTTATCCCGCTTTTTTCATTCCGAGCTAGGCGGTGAGCTAACGGCAGACGTAAAAAAAAACTTATCCTGAATCAGATAAAATTTTAATATTCGCTATTCGTTGAAACGGTAATGTCGCCCGATATTGATTCGTGGTACTACGAAGGAAAATCGTCACGAAATATTTACTGTTATCATTTACATCGACCGATTTATACGTGGTATGAATAAAGTCATAATTTAATGTACAAATATATTTTAGTATTAATCTACTAGATGGAGATAGCGAGATTGTGATTATGCCGCACACGCACATACTCGTATTTTCTAGAAAACGTTTGTTCGGAATAAATTCAAAAAAATACTGAACTAAAAAAACTACATAAATAATAATGTACTAATAACGTTTTCTTTGATGTTTAGTTCCACGAAATACTATGAAGTGCTCCTTTATTTATGACTAGCTGTGCCAGCGAACTACGTTTCGTCATCAAAATGCTTAACACAGTGTTTAGTTTCTTCCTCCATTTTATTCCATAATGACCCAACTTTATTCTGCCTTTCTTGAGCATCGGCCATTTCGAAATTAGGACAATTTTCGTAGGTTCGTAATGCTCTAGGCTAGGTACTCTTCAGGGCCTACTTTCATTTAATATTACTGGGTTTGAAAAGCAACTTTTATCTGTCTTTTTTGAGCGGCGACCATGTTGAATTTACGTCAATGTTGCAACGTTCATAGTGCTCTACTGATCAAGGCCTTTCATTTGATACCCATAGTGCTGGGTTTGAAAACGAACTTTTATCCGTTTTTTAGCAGCGGCCATATTGAATTTTGTGCTATTTTCCTAGGTTCATAGTGCTCTACTCTTCAAGGCCTTTCATTTGATACCTATATTGCTAAATTTAGAAACGAACTTTAATCCACCTTTTTTGTGCGGTGGCCATGTCGAATTTACGTCAATATTGCTAGGTCCATAGTACTCTACTCTTGAAGACCTTTCATTTGATACCTATATTGCTAGATTTGAAAACGAACTTTTATCCACCTTTATTGAGCGGCGGCCATGTTGAATTTATGTCAGTGTTGCCAGGTTCATAGTGCTCTACACATCAAGGCCTTTCATTAATTAGGTATTCACATTGCTGGGTTTGAAAACGAATATTTATCCTTTTTTTTGAACGGCGGCCATGTTGAATTTAGATCGATTTTCCTAGGTACCTAATGCTCTACTCTTCAAGGCCTTTCATTTGATACCCATATTGCTAGGTTTGGAAACTAACTTTTATCCACCTTTTTTAAGCGGCGGCCATGTTGAATTTATGTCAATGTTGCTAGGTTCATAGTGCTCTACTCATTAAGGCCGTTCATTTGATACCCATATTGCTGGGTTTGGAAACGAACGTTTATCCGTTTTAATTAAGCGGCGGCCATGTTGAATTTAAGGCGATTTTCCTAGGTTCATAATGCTCTACTGTTCAAGGCCTTTCATTTGATACCCATATGGCTGGGTTTGGAAACGAACGTTTATCCGTTTTAATGGAGCGGCGGCCATGTTGAATTTAAGGCGATTTTCCTAGGTTGATAACGCTCTACTGTTCAAGGCCTTTCATTTGATACCTATAGTGCTAGGGTTGGAAACAAAATTTTATCCACCTTTTTGAGCGGCAACTATGTTGAATTTACGTCAATGTTGCTAGGTTCATAGTACTCTACTCATCAAGGCCTTCCATTTGATACCCATATTGCTGGGTTTCGAAACGAACTTTTTTCCATTTTATTTGAGCGGCAGCCATGTTGAATTTAGGGCGATTTTCCTAGGTTCATAGTGCTCAACTCATTAAGGCCTTTCATTTGATATGCATATTGCTGGGTTTAGAAACGAACTTTATCGGCAATCATGACAAAATAAGTCAACGTGGCTAGGTTCAATGTGTTCTTCTCTTTAGGTTCTTCGTTCAATATCCATGTTCCTTGGGCGGATCCAAAAAAATGTGATCCGTCATTTTAGACATTAGGATCAAGAGTCCCGTCCCGTCCCTCTACGCGTAACCCAGAACATTGCAGTCAGATATTTTTTTAATTATTAATATTAATCTTTTACTTGTTTTAAATGGATGATAGAGTTTGATTCCTTAGTCCTAATGTAAAAACATATAACACCTTTCAAAATACCTTTAAAAGGGTATCATCACTTTTCAACATTTCAAATATTTCAAAAATTGTACCGATTTTGTGAAAATTAATCAAGAATTAAATCAATCTACAAATTTTATTTTGACTCGATATTGTCATAAAAAATGCTTTATACATTGGTTGTATGGCTTGATCCTTTTGCCTTACCACCACGGTACGACATAAGAAAAAATCAATTTGGTTGGCGAAATCCAGATGGGCACAGCCATTAACAGAAAATATTAAATTCTATTTGTACTATGTGAAAGACTTCATTCCTGCCTTTCAACTTTTGACTTACAATTACTTAAGATCAGGCTGTATGGCGTAGTTCCATTGCCTTTCCTTCGTGGAAGAAAATACCTTCTCTCTGTACTATGTGACAGACTTGTCAAATAATTCTCAGAATAACATATGTCTTTTATATGGTATTTTTTCACTAAAAATAAAAAGTGAATTTAAACAAACGAAATTATGCCTAAATGTTCTTCCGGAAAATTCTAAGCATTGTGGTGTAAGCCATATCAAATTCTGTCCAGTAGTTTCGGAGATCTTTCCGGACAAACAGACAAACAAACCAACAAACAAACAATTTTTTTTAAAACTATTCTATCGTGTTCTGCTAATGATTTTAAGGCGACCTGTGTATTTTTTTTCTTATTATTTCGCAATTACAGATTTTTGTACCCCTACGATTTTATTCTATATCTCTATCTCTATATTCTCTATATATATATATATATATATATATATATATATATATATATATATATATATATAGAGAATATAGAGATAGAGATATAGAGATGAATCATTTAATCACGTGTTCCTTGAATAATCTTGGAAATTACTTATGTACCAATAGTGCAATGTTAGTAAAACCACAGATTACTAAATAGTTACTACATAAATTGGTAGAACTAATCCCTAAAAATATCACATTAATAGTGACACACGTTCGGGAACACATTATTAATACGAGTACACATAGGTATGGAAAAAAACATTAGAACAGTGACTTCTTTCTGTGTCCTGTGGAACGAAAGATTTGTGCACAACATGGGAGGTACTTATTTATAAAGGTGATAAAATAAATATTTAGAATGAAGCGGGTTAACAGTTTAAATCTTAAATTTTGTCAAGATTTATATCAAGTCGCGCATGTGATAAGCGCAATACACTGTAGATAAATATATGTGCCAGAAAACACGAATCAAGCTAGGTATAATGAAGTGAGCGTCGCGTCGTCGGTCGTCTGGCGTCCTATGAAAATGACAAGCCGATTACATTTTACATCTCGTTGCATTCTGGCTCACTATAAATAGAGTGTATTGAACTCGACGAAGAGAAATTCTTATACTCGTAACAAAATAGAGAAGTCTTTTCAAAGTTTGAAAATATTTCTCTTACCACAGCCTTTATATGTTTCTTCTTTGTATCTTCCACCATGGGGTGATTCTTTGTTAGACGATAGCTCCATGTCATTGACAATTTTACTTCAAATGAGTCAATATTTTATATGGTCATTGACGACGATATTTAAAATACTATGCTTTTTATTACAAAAAAATATAAATAAGGTGCATGTTGGTGCGAAATAGAACTTTGAACTCGCATACACTGCATGCTTTCTGCAGGCAGAAATTTATGCAAATGTACACTGTATAATTGGGATGATGACTGAATTCAAATTTTTACGTCTCGTCATTAAATATTAAAATACCGTGGAAAAAGATGCAGTCCTGTGAAATTAGAATTAAAATCGGCTTAGAAATACATTAGATACAAGCATTTTAGACAGAGAGATCCGACATCAACCGTGACGTCATTGTTGAGTACGGCCATATAAACTCCTCGTAAATTGCCGTTTTGCTAGAAAGAGATGGAGAAAAATCTTTAATACCTTATATCTTGGTTGTTTTTATAGTTATTCAAAAACCGATTTTTTCTTTCTGTTTATTATATGAACGAGCTTCTATTAAAGCAAAAAAAAATTTTTAGTCATCTAGCCAATTGTATACATTTCGATACTGATTGAGAATCCAGCTGATAGAAAATTTTACGTGTGCACCGACTCGTAAGATTTTAACAACTTGTTTGAACGCCATCTAAAAATTCGATAATATCCCAATATATTGTTATTTTTACCAAACTTTATAGATGTTTGTGTATTGCTGTAACATTTTATAGAACTAATGTAAAGGGATTATTTTAAAAATAACAATTGTCAACAACCAACAACCCGTGACTTATGTTTGAAATCTAAATAAAATCTTGTGCTACTCTAATTATCTATTCTGTGGATAAGATAATTTTAGGAGAACGATATGCTTTGTAATTGTATTTGAACGGCGAAACTTCCAAACCATTGAATAGAATTAATTGATAATAATAGCTGATTTAGTACGATTAAATACGTGCAGAAAATCAGTTCCACAATCGTGATTAGGAGTAACAGAATATGAAATATCAAAAATGGAAATGTTGTAATCACGTAGAATATCTATAACTAAATGGTAACCAAGATTCTACATGAGTATAATAATTATTATAGCTATCCATGTTTATCATTCAATAGAGTTATTTTAATCACGGAGGTTAATTTATAACAGTAACTAGTATTAGGTTCATGTTTGGATACCATTCATATCCACACAGCATTTCCATTGCGATTTATAAAGTAACTATGTTAATAGTTTTAAATAAAACAGAAAACCTTTTGATACCAGTTATGAATGTCTTCCTATTTTCTTAAACTTGGTATGCTCAGAGTACTACTCGACGTTAAAATGTCAAGATTTTATTTCCAAGCTCCTATTCTTTTATACATTGTAAAATAACGAGCCGGCATAATCCCATACCTAGGTATATTCTAGAAGAATGAGTTGTTTCATTCTTTGCATCTACTTAGAAGTTGCAAGAAGAGCTCTCACAGGAAAGTGAGCAATGAGTAGCATTTATTCCTTCAGAGTGTGTACAGTGTGCTTTTATTCTATTCAGCTTATGAACTGATTTGTTTGTGCTGTATAGAAAATGGTAAAATGTTGTTTCCAAAGAATTAATCGTTCTCGATACCCGTTGAAGTGGCTAACTACCTAAATAAAGAAAAATATATAAACTTTCTGTACGGGTAGCGTCTCGAAGACACCTTTAACAAACAAATTTGAATGTTTATCGGGCAATTATCGTTTCAAATACATTTCCATATCACTAAACATGATATCATTTTATAATGGAAGCAAGTAAGCAAATTTATAAAAAATGCAATTTATTTAACTTATCAAATAGCATGTTGTTATCTCTGGCCATAGAGACTTTATATTGATATACAAAACTAAAAAAATTACTGGCCTTAACTTTATACGAAAGCAAAACTTAAACAATAATTACCATCAGTACACTACACCTTGTACTGGTTGTTGTGTAATAACGCTACCAACAGTAGCTAGATAAATATGACGAGGACACAATTAAAGTAGGCGACAAGTTTAAATGTAATTCACAAGAATGTTACTCGTAACCATTGTCCGCGTCGGGAGACATCTAATTAACAAGTACAATAATTTGGTGAGCCGTCCTTGTAACAGATACCCGGTGGATCAATTGAGAGCGAGCGTGTTATTAACATAAAACACGCAGATGTCGTATTGTGTGCGCAAGCGGCCCAGCAGGATACTTTTTTACATTTTAGGACTCAAAGAGGATATATTATGAAATGAAATGAAACACTAAAATTAATATGAAACAGTGTAGTAATTCCGAACTAATTCTGAAACAGTTAGAAAAATATATCATACTAGCTTTCCGCTCGCGACTTCGCCTGCGTTATTTTTGTTTTCACGTGGGAATTTTGTCCCATAGAAAAATTATCCTATGTCCTTCCCCTGGTCTCGAACTATCCCTATACCACAGTTGTTTCGAAGCCTATTCAATACAAACAAACAAACAATCAAATCTTTCCTCTTTATAATATTAGTATGGATTACTTTACGCAGCTTCGCCCGCGTTGTTTTTGTTTTCGCTTGGGAATATTATATTTTCCCGTAGGAAAAATAATTTTGTAGTCTATGTTAATCAGGGATAATGTAGCATTCTAATGGTAAAATTTTTGTAAATCGGTCCAGCAGTTTTTGGTATATTCATTACATACATACATACGAATCTTTCCTCTTTATAATAATAGTGTAGAAGTCTAGATACCCCATCCCATATAAAGGAAACTAACGAAATATTGTTATACCCCATTTACACTCGCGTGCGAGCCGCGAGACGAGCCACGAGCCGAGCCACGAGACGCGAGTGTAAACACTGAGCTCGTGGCTCGGCTCGCGGCTCGTCTCGCCACTCGCAAGGCTCGCGTCGGGAGCGGTTTTTGGGCACGAGTCAAAGGGGCTCGCGTCGTGGCTCGCGTACGCGCGAGCGCGTGTTTACACTCGCGCGCGAGCTTCATATAAAATTTATAATTTTGCTTTATTTTTTTTCCAATTTTTTAAAAATATTTAAATATTTCAAAGTTGGCTGTTGATACGTAGTTATTAAGAGTGAATAAAGTTTACTTTGGTTAACAAAGTACAAAAGATATCAATACAGTTGAATTTTAGTCGGGGCTGGTAAGACCTCGGTGGCCGAGTGGTCAAGGCGTCAACACAGTACGTTGAAGACGCGGGTTCGATCCCTACCCAAGATTAAATTTTTCTTTATTTATTTATTAAACTTTCTTTTATTTTTAAAATATTGACTACAGACGAAACTTTACACGTCATTGAACTTTCTCAAAAGGGGCCTATAATTTGGAACCCTAAGAATAAAAAGTCATATTTAGTCAAATTATTTTCGTAGTTATAGGGTATATGCTGGCTAAGCACAGCGTTGATGCCGCTAATACTTCGACGTCCTCCATTGCTGAAAGCTCGAACCCCTAGTATGAGTTTTCATCGTCATCGAGCTCGATCAATCGTATCGTCTCCTCTCCATACATTGACTAGTAGCGCCCCTAGCGTCCAATAGCAGGAACTAATATTGGCAGTATGAGTCAATTCGAGGCCTCGATTTACGAAATCGTCTATCGTTGGCGCTCGAAAAGTGCATTTTGGCAGTATAAGTTGCTGTTTTGACAGTTCTCACGAAGTATTTCGAGACGAAATTTCGTATCGAGTGACGATACAAAAAATTCAGTGAGAGGTAATGTGATATCTAGTTTTAAAAGCCAAATTAATATTTCTTTGGCAATAACATTAGTGGAAGAGTTTGACAAAACCGGCTGACATTTTCAAGAACGCCGGGAGATAAAACAACGGTCGTAAATATGTAATAAAAGGTAGGACCATATGAGGTTATGTTTCTCTGTGTTAACTTTATTTTATTACTAATGTAGAGGGTGCTTTGTTGTAGGTGTTGTAAATGCTTTGCTGATATTTGAGAAGAAAGACTTGACAAGACATTTTGATAAAGACAAGACAACAAATAAGACTAACTCGCTGCATTTTCTAATAAATCATCCTAACCCTAGTGACCAAAAATATAGTAAACAAATTGATTGAAATTGAAAATTTCTTGCTGAAGGACAGTATGGCGCATAAGTTGGTAAGATATTTATTGTAATAATTCATTAAATCATTTCTCTCTATAAGAATAATTATGAGAAGGTTACATACCTACCTACATGTTTCCATTTATAAGATTTGGTACTGTGTTATGCCCCATACTACATAATTATTTAATAAAAGTAGGATTCTTTTTATCTTGATGACAAAAATAAATAACATTTTTAATAATACATTGAGCTATTCGTGTGTATTCAGTTACATTTGTTGTTACATAGGTACCTATATGAAGAAATGTAGCTAATTACTGTTAATTTTTGTTTCAGCTTTTATTTATATGGTTTGTGTGGGTTATAAAGATGGCTACCACTCAGCATATTTGCTCCATAAAATGAAATAGAACATTTACATAACTATACAAAACATGTCAATTCATTAAATTCATTTGTCAATGTACAAATGATATAAGCAAGCACCGAACTCAAGATTACCTGCTTATGATTATAAACTTCACACTTATGGAAGTGCTTTATTAAATTGCCATAGTATGCTAAAGATTCACAAATCCAGTGGTTCCTGTAAGTTTAAAGAAAATTATATACCAACTAGGTATGTGCAAGATATTAAAAATTGACATAATAGGTATTTTATGTGCTGAATCTTTATGAAAGTAGATAATTTTCATCATGTTTAAGAAATCAGAGGATCAGACATGGAACCTATTGTATATGAAAAATAATATTGGTAACTACTTATCTTTATGAAGAAAAACTGTAACTAAAGAATTAATACTATTAATTTTTGAGTAGGTAAATTGTAGATGGCTATTGCTTGGAATATTTAAACCACAAAGGCGGCTTTATGTTAATTTAAGAAAGTTATGTCCTCTGTGTAAGTTATTAAAAGTGGCATAATATTTTAATTCGGAAATGTAATTTATAATGCTGAATCTTTATGAAAGTAGACAATTTTCATCATGTTTAAGAAATCAGAGGATCAGACATGGAACCTATTGTATATGAAAAATAATATTGGTAACTACTTATCTCTATGAAGAAAAACTGTAACTAAAGAATTAATACTATTAATTTTTGAGGAGTAGGTAAATTGTAGATGGCTATTGCTTGGAATATTTAAACCACAAAGGTGGCTTTATGTTAATTGAAGAATGTTATGTCCTCTGTGTAAGTTATTAAAAGTGGCATTATATTTTAATTCGGAAATGTAATTTATAAATTATAAATGGTTGATTGTATCATTAAAAAATAAAGATTCATTAAAAAGTAAGTAAATCTAACTTTTATTGTATAAATTTCATAATCCTGTTACTGACTTCAAGAATAATGAAGATTTCACTGAGATTTTACCATACCATATGGGAATAGTGGTTAATGTGTTTAATATTGCATATTACTCAATAATAAAATATATGTATAAAAAGCAAACGGTGTAAATGAGAATCTTCTCTTTTATGAAGTTCATAAAAACAATTACTATACTACCAGTGTTTCATGGTTTCCAATCTATATCATGGATCATAAACATACATATCACTGCTGGGCAAGGGTCTCTTAATTTCACGGGTTTTCATAATGAAATAAAAAACCAGAGTAAATAATTTATGTTTAATTTTACAAAGACTGGAAACATATAACTTTAATTTAAATATTATCAATGTAATATTTTCCATTTACATGAAATTGATGAAATCGCTAAGGACAACGCCTCTACTGAATCAATAGAATAGAAAATTTTCCAATTGTATACAAAGGAATATTTCCTTAAATTAACTGAATAATGAAAAAGTAAGTAGTAGGACAAATTCTTGAAAAAGTAACATTGTTGCTTAAAATTAGGCTCATCAAACCAGGATCAGTGGAAAAATAGGTTTGCTTTTTGATTTGGCTTTTATGGGAATGATTGTGGTCCGACCTCTATACTTTAAAAAGGAAGACTACATCAAAGTACCACAGGACACCCATAAACAAGTCCCATTTGCCGTTTCACACTGTTTTGAAGTGAGGTTGTGTTGGATCCAAAATCATGGTAGTGCCAAGATTCACCCATTTAAATAATGTAATACAATTTAAACTTTTCAAATATGAAATGTTTCTATTTTGATAAAAGGACAACTACCTATTATGACTAAAGTTAAATATCTTTGTAAACACACACTTTGAAATCCAAGTTATTTATTTGATTAATATTGAGTATTTCCTCCTATTGCACGAAAAATGGTTCTGCTTCTTCATCTTGAATTTATCTTTATAGTAACAGCTTTTTATAATCGCTTGAAGGATTCCAAATCCTCCTCCCTGTTAATTCCATATTGCCGCCGGCAACTTGGTCTTTTGAGTGGTAGTTGACCTGCCTTAGATATCTTCAGCAGCTTCTAGAGATCTTCGATTTCTCTTTTTATATATAATTCTAAACATATTCAATTATTTTCTTGAATTGCGTACGATGCACTAGTACGGTTCATATTTATGAGTTAAACCTATAAAATAAGAATAATTGGTTGTATTAGATACAAATAACCCATCATATTTAAATAAATAAAAGAATGCATGAACACACCGCCAATAATTAAACTTACTTTTTGTCTGTTTTTGCATTATCAACAAATAAAATTAAAAATTCACATCATAAATAACCTCAAAACGGTGTGGCCCCTTTTTTTCTGCTTTTCTACTAAAAGTTTAGAAAATATCTACTTAAACATTATTAAAATAAATTAAGTCCATATTACATTCGTGTAATAAAATCTGCGGAAGAACGAATACATTTATATTTTAATAGATTTTTTTAGCGTGTAAAGTTATAATCACCTCCTAGAGTATTTTGCACTGATGTACCCTATTTTTGATTTATTTATTTGTCCGTTTTGTCCTCGGGCAACGTAGGCCCTTATATCTATATTTTTCATATTAGTAAAATCTCCAAAAACTGCAAGAATTCTTTACGGAATTACGAACTAAATGCTTAATTTCCATGCTTTAAATCTACTAAAAAAGTAAAAATATACCAAAAGTGGTATCACCGAATTTTAGTGAAACGTCGAGTTATGAATGAATGCTACGTGTCTCTTTTTAGCACATATAAAGTGAAAGAGATAGAGAATAAGCAATATGAAGTTCGTTCAATCGAGTGATCGTGAGCTCGATATGGTGAAGACGCGCGATCGAATTGTAAACTCATACTACCAATTGACTCGATGACGATCAACGTTATGGTTTACTCGACGACGATCACTCGATCGGTTTTGAGAAAACTCATACTAGGGGTACAGAGTACCCCTAGTATGAGTTTTAAAGCATGGATATTAAGCATTTAGTTCGTAATTCCGTAAAGAATTCTTGCAGTTTTTGGAGATTTTACTAATATGAAAAATATAGATATAAGGGCCTACGTTGCCCGAGGACAAAACGGACAAATAAATAAATGAAAAATAGGGTACATCAGTGCAAAATAATCTAGGAGGTGATTATAACTTTACACGCTAAAAAAATCTATTAAAACATAAATGTATTACTTCTTCCGCAGATTTTATTACACGAATGTAATATGGACTTAATTTATTTTAATAATGTTTTAGTAGATATTTTCTAAACTTTTAGTAGAAACGCAGAAAAAAAGGGGCCACACCGTTTTGAGTGTTCTATGGTTTTGAGGTTATGATGTTATGAATGTGAATTGTTAATTTTATTTGTTGATAATGCAAAAACAGACAAAAAGTAAGTTTAATTATTGACGGTGTGTTCATGCATTTTTATTTATTTAAATATGATGGGTTATTTGTATCTAATACAAGCAATTATTCTTATTTTATAGGTTTAACTCATAAATATGAACCGTACTAGTGCATCGTACGCAATTCAAGAAAATAATTGAATATGTGTAGAATTACATACAAAGAGAAATCGAAGATCTCTAGAAGCTGCTGAAGTTATCTAAGGCAGGTCAACTACCACTCAAAAGACCAAGTTGCCGGCGGCAACATGGAAATAACAGGGAGGAGGAATATGGAATCCTTCAAACGAACATAAAAAGCTGTTACTTTAAAGATAAATTCAAGACGAAGAAGCAGAACCATTATTCGTGCAATAGGAGGAAATAATATTAAACAAATAAATAACTTGGATTTCAAAGTGTGTTTACAAAGATATTCAACTTTAGTTATAATAGATAGTTGTCCTTTTATCAAAATAGAAACATTTTATATTTGAAAAGTTTAAATTGTATTACATTATTTAAATGGGTGAATCTTGGCACTACCATGATCTTAGATCCAACATGACCTCACTTCATAAACAGTGTGGAACAGCAAATAGGACTTGATTATGGGTGTCCTGTGGTACTTTGATGTAGTCTTCCTTTTTAAGGTATAGAGGTCGGACCACAATCATTCCCATAAAAGCCAAATCAAAAAGCAAACCTACTTTTCCACTGATCCTGGTTTGATGGGCATATTTTTAAGCGACAATGTTATTTTTTCAAGAATTTGTCCTACTACTTTTCATTATTCAGTTAATTTAAGGAAATATTCCTTTGTATTTGCTTTTGTATACAATAGTGTAAAATGATTTTTTTTTTATTCTGTTCTTTCAGTAGAGGCATTGTCCTTATCAATTTCATGTGATTGGAAAATATTATATGGATAATATTTAAGTTAAAATTATGTTTCCAGTCTTTGTAAAATTAAATATATTATTATTTACTCTGGTTTTTTATTTCATTATGAAAACCCGTGAAATTAAGAGACCCTTGCCCAGCCAGCAGTGATATATGTATGTATATGATCCGATGTAGATTGGAAACCATGAAACACTGGTAGTATAGTAATTGTTTTTATGAACTTCATAAAAGAGGAGATTCTCATTCACACCGTTTGCTTTTTATACATATATAATATATATTGAGTAAAACTCAATATTAAACATGTTAACCACTATTCCCATATGGTATGGTAAAATCTCAGTGAAATCTTCATTATTCTTGAAGTCGGTAACAGGATTATGAAATTTATACAATAAAAGTTAGATTTACTTTTTAATGAATCTTTATTTTTTAATGATACAATCAACCATTTATAAAGTACATTTCTAAATGAAAATATTATGCCACTTTTAATAACTTACACAGAGTACATAATATTCTTAAATTAACATAAAGCCACCTTTGTGGTTTAAATATTCCAAGCAATAGCCATCTACAATTTACCTACTCGTCAAAAATTTATAGTATTAATTCTTTAGTTACATTTTTTCTTCATAAAGATAAGTATTTATTATTTTTCATTTACAATAGGTTCCATGTCTGATCCTCTGATTTTTTAAACATGATGAAAATTGTCATATACTTTCATAAAGATTCAGTACATAAAATACCTAGTTATGTCAATTTTTAATATCTTACACACAGTTTCTCTAAACTTACAGGAACCACTGGATTTGTGAATCTTTAGCATACTATGACAATTTAATACAGCACTTCAATAAGTGTGAAGTTTATAATCATAGTAGGTAATCTTGAGTTCGGTGCTTGCTTATACCATTTGTACATTGACAAATGAATTCAATGAATTGACATGTTTTGTATAGTTATGTAAATGTTCTATTTCATTTTATTCTATGGAGCAAATATGCTGAGTGGTAGCCATCTTTATACCGTACTCCAGGCAAACCATATAAATGAAAGCTGAAACAAAAATTAACAGTAATTAGCTAAATTTCTTCATAACCTATGTAACAACAAATGTAACTGAATACACACGAATAGCTCAATGTATGATTAAATGTTATTTATTTTTGTCATCAAGATAAAAAGTATCTTACTTTTATTAAATAATTATGTAGTATGGGGCATATAACACAGCACCAAATCTTATAAATGGAAACATGTTGTAAGTGTGTACACCTTCTCATAATTATTATTATAGAGAGAAATGATTTAATGAATTATTACAATAAATATCTTACCAACTTATGCGTCATACTGTCCTTCAGCAAGAAATTTTATCAATTTGTTTACTATATTTTTGGTCACTAAGGTTAGGATGATTTATTAGAAAATGCAGCGAGTTATTTATTGTCTTGTCTTTGATTATCAAAATGTCTTGTCAAGTCTTTCTTCTCAAATATCAGCAAAGCATTTACAACACCTACAACAAAGCACCGTCTATATTAGTAATAAGATAAAGTTAACACATTACACAGGAGAAACATAACCTCTTATGGTCCTACCTTTTAATACATATTTACGACCGTTGTTTTAACTCCCGGCGTTCTCGAAAATGTCAGCCAGTTTTGTCAAACTCTTCCACTAATGTTATTGCCAAAGAAATATTAATTTGGCTTTTAAAACTAGCTATCACAATACCTCTCACTGAATTTTTCGTATCGTCACTCGACACGAAATTTCATTTCGGCAGTATAAGTTGCTGTTTTGACAGTTCTCACAAAGTATTTCGAGACGAAATTTCCCATCGAGTGACGATACAAAAAATTCAGTGAGAGGTGTGTGTGTTGTGTATGGTGCTATCAAAAACAATTATAAAATAATGTTCTCGGCACAATATTTGGGTTTAATATTGGCGGAAAATGCTGATGAAGCCAACCGACGTTGTGAAGAACGTAGGCAATTACTAAAACGTCGGCAATTGTTTCAATACAACGCTATAAGTGAAGTGCATTTTCAACAAAGATACCGACTTTCCAAAGAAGCTTTTGAGTATCTTTGTCAAATTTTAGCACAAAATACCTCACTACGAGCCTCGCAAAGAGTATCTTTGAAGAGAAAGGTAAGACCGCGAAGCTATATTTCATGTTTCGAAGCCAATCGTTTACCTTCCTAATTAATTAATGAACACCATACGTCAATGGTGATTACCTATTAAAATAAACCTTTTTGTAGGTATTGAATGCGCTGCTATTTTATGCCAATGGTGATTACCAGAGGGTGATTGGGGTAGCCAATGACTTCTCGCAAGAGGCAGTCAGCCGTTATGTGGAAGAAGTTACTGCAGCCCTTAATCACCCAAGTATAATTAAAGAATTTATAAAATTTCCATGTTCTCGTACTGAGAGAGACAGAATAAAACAAAGGTTGGTATATTTATTGCAATAATCCTATTAAGATTTGTTTTCTACTTTCATCATAATATTATTAATCCATTGAAATGTTAGTTTTTTTTTATATTTCTAAGATTAGGTTATGTCTTGATGCAATGCCTGTCTATAAAGGTGAAGATAATAATTTTTACTTGATAACAGAAATAATGATAATAATAAGAAGTTATAAATTCAATGGGATCTAAATTAAAGATTTTAATGTCTTTTACATTAAGTTTCTATTGAGAAATAGAATTGTAATCAACAACTAAACATTTTTATTCCAGCTTTCAAAATTTATATGGTTTTCCTGGAGTTGTGGGCTGTGTAGATGGCTGCCACTTTAGAATATTTAAGCCAAAAAAAAATGTGGAGCATCTTTTCTATTGCAGAAAGCACTATCATTCACTGAATGTGCAAATGGTAGGTAACTTATCAGTGTGTTTGCACTTATTTGGACATTTGGATAGGTATGCTTATTACTCTATTTATTTCTAGATATGTGATCACAAGTGCAGAATCCTATCAGTGAATGCTAAGTATGGTGGAGCAACACATGATGCTTTTGTGTGGGAGAATAGCCGCATTAGCAGTCATATGGAAAGTTTCCATGGCAATGGAGAATCTGTGTGGCTGTTAGGTAAGAATTTTGGATTATTTCATCTTGAGTGATGTCAACATAAACATTTGACTTATTAAAATATTCCACAGGTGATTCTGGATACCCACAACGGCCATGGCTAATGACACCATACAACAATCCAGCTCCAAATTCTGCAGCCGAATCTTATAATAATGCCCACAGCAGGGCTAGAGTAAATATTGAAAATACTTTCGGCCGCTTAAAGAATCGCTGGCGTTGTACTTGTAAAGATAGGGTCTTGCACTACAAACCCGAAAAATGTGCTAAAATTATTCTTGCTTGCTGTGTACTTCACAATTTGGCACTAGATTTTAATGTCCCAGAACCTGATGAGGAGAGGATTGGTAATTGTATATCTATTTAGTAACATAAGCTTGATGTGGTTAATTTTTATAATAAACTGATTAATATTTTACAGATTATCAAGAATTTCATCGCGAGGAAGAGCCAGTGGACGATGAAAGCTCCTTAACTTTGGGACGCATTCTGCGTGATCGAATTGCAGAATCAATCCACTCTGCATAAATTTGTCAGATTTAATTTTAATAGTTTTGACCAAAAAAGACGATGTAACAAATTCACATGGCTTTATGACAAATATATGTAATTATAGGTATATTCAAATACCTTCAATTATAAATATTTATTTAAAATATGATAGGGTTTATTTACCCCTTTTCAGGTGATACTTATTACCGTGTGGGTTTCGTTTATCTTCTTAAGATATAATTAGTAGAAACTTATTTAAATAACTAATGTGTGATGTTTAAAATACATTGAGTTGGTTATAAATAACTGGTAAATTTTTAGATGAATGTTTTTGTTAAAACTTATACTCTTATATACTCACTAATTTGTTGTTTGTATAATATGTACACTTATTAAACTTTTTTTTGAGAAGAGCAACTTTCAAATGCTATGTTTTATTATAAATTACTTGTTCTGTTATTTTTACCATGTAATGCTTACCTACACCTATTTAACTTTCATTTGAAAAAAAAGCAACTAATTGCTGTTTAATTAAGGATGATTTTTTAATAAAACTCATAATTTAAATTGTAGTTTATATGTACTTACATTATCCTATTAGTTTTAACCTTGGTTATAGATTGAAAGTCACTTTATTTCCTTCAGTTTATGTAGTTAAATACATATATTAGAATTTAGGATCTCCATATATTTTTAACACATTCATTTCTAAAATTGATTTTTTATGATTGTAATAAGCTCTGTTAAAGGATTAAATTTTTTATTGTGCAATTACAAATATTGACAGCATAATTATGTCGTTCAGCTATGGAACTCTCCCTGAGAGTATCAAGAGAGCATTCATGCAAGTGTTTAAAGAATCAAATCAGTCATCAATCAATCAATTAACTACTGCACCCATTTTCAATTTGAATTCTTTACGTACTTTGCAAGCAACAAACTGTGTATGTATACGGGATACCAGACCCGTACATTAAAGAGACGTTGCTGGATTGTGTGGAGAGGTTGTTACTATTGACGGAGAACGTGAAGAAATGAAAGAGCATATTGACTGGGTAACCAGGCGGGCGGGGCAGAGTGTCGGTGGAGTTTCTTGGGTAGGCTTGTTGCCTCTGTGGTCTTCTGGAGCGCAGTGAATGCCGGGATGACCAGGCAGGCTATATTTTGGGTATACCTTACGAGCATTACCGTAAGGAGAGTCGACACTTTGCCCTACTTTCGGCCTATTTTTTATTTTTAGAGTTCGTTTTGGTACAGAATCCTCTTATTATCTATAGGTCTTATTTATTACATGTTTAGTCTCATAGGCCTTATCGAGAGCTTTAATTTGACATATAATACATTAATGTGAACCTACAGGTTCCAAAGTTACGCCTATTTGAATGTTAGAGATTGACATTTTCTATTACATTTTTACGCTATCTAGGGCCCTCTACGTCTAGGTACCCTACCTAGGTCTTTCTAGATATGCTTATGTACCTATAATACGTCTATGGCTATCGGCTTGTTTATCCTACCAATAAAGTGAAAATCATACATATTTTCACAGTTTTTTAGTGATTACAAGCCGTGCGAGATATTGACATTTCCTATTTTGCTATCTAGAGACGTCTATCTATCACTATTTAGTACATATACACATACAACAATCATAAATGACAAATCGAAACCATAAAAATACAAATATATAAGAGATTTAAGCCGATCTACCTATAACATATTCATAAGACCTATTACTGCGCTAAAATGACTAGAACTAATTAAAAAACATTATATACAACTATTTTAACTATCGAATATCAAAGAGGACCTATCTAACTATCGACTAAAACCGTAAAAACACAAGGATTCATACTTAAAGATACAAAACGTAATTAGAACTAAGCTGCCTAACTTACAATCTTAATGTGACCGTATACAATCTTATTGACTATTGAGTGTGCGTGCACCGAGTAGCGTACCGCGTCAGTCATCCCAAACTGTTTGCATAAAACTTTATATTTAAAAAATGATAATTAAAAATAATCAAAATCACTTCTCCAAATAATCTAAATATCTCTTGAAGAGAATTTGCCACTGAGCTTGCATTTCGAGCTCAGACTCGCGCTGGCGCAGATTCTCAGTCATAAATTGTCTTGCTAAATTAAGCCACTGCTCATTTTGATTGTGCATATTTTGTAATGCAACATCCACTCTTGACGCTTGATTTGTTCGTCGCCGTTGCATAGTCGATTGTTGGCGCACCAGACGCCGACGAGGCCGTGGAATAGTCGCCGCATGATGCAAAGTGGGAGTTACGTTTATGTCTTCATTCACAACCGTAATCTGCCCACTTGAACATGATTGATTTTCTGTAACATAAAATAATTAATGTCATTTTATTCAGTTTTATTTTTCAATTTAAGTTTTTCCAACTGGGTCAATAAAGCCACCTTTCATCCACTGTTTCATGTGTACTATTTTAATAATTTTATTATAATAAATCACTTGTAAACTTAATATTGTTTAATATTTGAATTTTATCTTACACAATTTATTTATTTGTTTAATCTTTTTTGCACAACTAAAAAAAGTACAAATGGCGGACGTAATGCCACGTGGCATCTTTTGCAAGTCAACCATTGGGTTAAACAGAGATTACATGGTGGTGCAATCTTATATAAATACACTACACTAATTTAAATAAATAGAAAAAATGACATAATATTGATAAACCTTAACTATTTCCATATAATCACAATGATTGTTGATCAAATTAAGTAGTAATTGAAACTCCTTTTGTTTACTAATTAGTTAAAAATGTACATATTTGGGAATCATAAAAACATTTTGAATTACACAAATAAAATCAAACACTTACGGCTCTCAACTGCAGAATTTGTAGGTGGGGTCTTGGGTGATGGGGATATAATATCCTCTGCTGCTGCTGGCTCTGATCGGTGGACCAACTGCAAGATTTTAGGTTCATTATGTCAGTATATTCATAAATTGTCATCAATTTTAAATACCATGAATATTTGTATTAAAATTTGTAAGAAAATAACATATGTTTCATGCAGTTACCTCGGCATCCCCAACTTCTTCAATAGCCAGACCTGTAACAGCTTGAGTGCCAATAATATTAAGGACTCGCTGCTCCAGGTCTGTGAGGATCAAGCGGCATGCGGGCCCTCCACCAGTCCCAACAGCAGAGCGGTGGATTTTTGCAGCCTTTTTTTTTGTATTATTTTTAAGGTCACTCCACACCTATCATGCAAAGCAATGTGTTTGTTATGGACCTGGATTTTTATAATATTCAGTACATAATTGACTTTTATTGTGTAAATGCAAATGCATATGCAAATATCTCTGTCAATGCAATGTATCAAATAGAATCAGTTGAATTGATTACTTACTTTCTTCCACTTCTCCACATTCCTTCTGCTCCCAGTTACATCCAAATTGAGAGCAGCCGCCAGTTCGGACCATTTATTTATTACACGAAGCCTGCCATGGGCACCTTCGGTAGGTTTATTTAAATCTCCATTTCTGAAAACGGAGCAAAAAAAAACTTTCACTTCAAAATATAATATTCGATGTATCACAAAATGCCGTTTCCATTTTACTTCCTTTTAAAAACTTACCTTTCCATAAAATCGACCATTAGCTCAAACTGCGATGCGCTGGTGCGATTCATTTTTGAGTTACCGAACGAGTGATTTAGAAATAAAAATGCCGCTAATGCATAAAAAAACAGCAAAAACAAACGCTTGTAACCTAACCTCAAATCCACTCAAACCGGTGTGGCCACTTTTTTAATGCATATCTGCAAAAATTTTGGAAAATATCTACTAAAACAATCTTAAAACAAAATTTGTCTATATTTTATTTGTGTGATAAAATCTACAGAGGATGTAATAAATTCAATCGTTTTATGTTTTAATTGTTTTATTGAACATTGTGTATTTGTATCTTTTTTGTGAGCGTATAAAGTTTCAATGACCTACTAAAAGCTTTCATTATTTTGCGTTGTTATCCCTTATATCTACGTTATTAGTGAAATTCCCTAAAAGCTACAAGAATTCATAATGAAATTTCGAACTAAATGCTTAATTTCTATACTTTAAATCTACTAAAAAAGTAAAAATATACCAAAAGTGGTATCACCGAATTTTAGTGAAACGTCGAGTTATGAATGAATGCTACGTGTCTCTTTTTGGCACATATACAGTGAAAGAGATAGAGAATAAGCAATATGAAGTTCGTTCAATCGAGTGATCGTGAGCTCGATATGGTGAAGACGCGCGTTCGAATTGTAAACTCATACTACCAATTGACTCGATGACGATCAACGTTATCGTTTACTCGACGACGATCACTCGATCGGTTTTGAGAAAACTCATACTAGGGGTACTGAACGCATTGCGAGAGTGTAAACACCTCGACGAGCTCACGCGCTCTATCGCGAGACACGAGCCGAGTCGCGAGCCGAGCCTCGAGACGCGAGTGTAAATCAGGTATCAAAATGTCCCTATAATTGAAAAAATCTTCATAAGATAAACGAAATAACATTTCGAACTTATTGATGAACTGCAGATTAACTTATTTGATTCTACGATAAAACAAACTGTATTAGGCGAATTGCCTATCCTAAATTTTTACGTCGCCTTTGACAATATTATTTGGGCTATGTTATATGGTATTAGGATCAAGTATTATTACAAGGGAGACTCTGTACCAGGGTCGTCTGCTTAGGTACCTCCGTCTTACCTATTTCTTCCGCAAAGCAGCAGTGCTTGCATTGCTGTGTTCCGGTTCGAAGGGTATGATATGGCAGTGAAATTACTGGGTACTGTGACTTTACATCTTGGGTCACAAGTTGGCAACGTACACTATGGTTCTTGTGGGGGTTGCAGTTTTGCTGCGAATCTCACAAGAGCCACATGTATTATAGGTGACTGTTACCACTTACCATCAGGTGGGCAGTTTGCTTGTTTGCCAACTTTCTGTAATAAAAAAAAGCAGCATCCACTAATCACTAAAATGCGAGTCCTTTATCAAAGATGTTAAGAGCCTGCGACTACGTAATCGACCTGATTGAAGATTGGCAATTCAAAGGGATGGGATTCTAATAGCCGTAGTCTTGTGGCAGGTGCGGATTGGATTGAAGTCGTTCGATTTGTTTTATAAAGTCTATCCTTTAGTACTCGTATAAAACTTAACGTATAGTAGGTAATTTGCCAAGTTACCAATGTAGTTTAGGAATTTAGAGATTAATCAAACATAAAGTACTAACAATATTATAATGTTGTAAACAAAAGATGGCAAATATTTTTTCTTTATATTATTAGGAATAGTTTTATGAAAACTACAAAAATATTAGATAACATACATCAATAGCAATAGATTATGTACCTACATTTGGCAGAACGGTTAATGTTTTGTGTTTCCAACTTTTCGTTTATTTTAATTAACGCTCAAAGTATTTGAAAGTAATTTTCGATCGATTTTTGTATTTGCTTGTGCTCTTATAAAAACGCAGTAAATATTTTTCTATATAGTTATAAATTACCCTTAAATGTATGTAAATATAGATCTACTCGTATATACACGGTTATTTTTTTATCACCCTGGAAAATGTTAGAGACGCTTCAGGACACATCCATTAATATATAAAAAAAATCTCTAAAAATGCTGCTTTTAACTAGTGCAGCATTCTTTGGATTTTTTAGAAAATTAATATAAAATTAAGTCAGTGAGTTATTTTTCTTATTCATATTTAAATCATTCTAATACCATGCCGTGAAGCGTCCCTTAAATTTTCCAAGGTGATAAAAAAATAACCGTATATATAATAAAATGTGCCATCTTTTTAAAATATATAACATCGAATTAACCGAATTTTACTCATCAAAGATGAATAAGAAGCTTTTGCCCATACAAAAGTCATTTACTGAATTGGTTGTCAAAATCATTTTTGTATTTGTATTATCATGACGTATTTTATGCTGTTGTGTACAGTTTTTGGAAGCAAAAACACCACGTTTGTTTATTATTCGTGTGCGTGCGATCCGCCAAAAGCGTTCACACGTTTTATTCCGAGGTTGTACATTTTTAAAACATCGCTATTTATAAAACAATGTTATGTTTTAAGATGTAAGTGTAAACATTCTTGGGAGTTCGTTGCTCTTGTTACACAGTGAGTAATGTCTTATAGGTGTTAAACTTGTATTTATAACTGACCTTATTTATTTATTTATTAGTTAAATAACGAGTATATTTTTTGGTGCAACACATTTGTCACTATGAGAGTGAATATGAAATCAGAGCATTGTTCCCACTTTTCCTAATCTTTTGAGAATGTTAAGAAAATACACATACACCGTCTGTTTAGTTTTATTTTTGTGGCCCTAATTGTATCTTCACTTTAAAAGATCATTGCAAAATACAAATAACCACACCGTAATTTCTGTGCAAACAAATTCTAAAGGAAAGCTTATTTTAATTACTTATAAAAGCTTTCATATCGCCTGTTGAAACAGTCGGAAACCGGTTTATTTTCCCGATAGATTCAATGCGCATTCGGGAAAATTTTACCGATTCGAAAAAGCGCTGGTCAAATAACCACTTGTTTGAACGGATGTGAAAATATGCACAAACAAAACAAAAATATGCTTCCGTTCTCCATCGGTATGCTCTTCAAGCTAAAGTTTGCCAATCTGTATGGAATGATTAATTAACCGAGTAATAACACTGCTTTCTGGTTATTGTGGTTTTCTTTTGTCTTTTATTACTGAGATAATAAAAACGAAAACATACCGGGCTAAATTAAATTAAAAGACTATCAGTAAGCCGTTACGCTAAAAGAAAAGATTTTTCTTTTGTTAAATTTTATTATTTCAATGAGCCGCCAAAACATAGAAATCGTGTCACACTAAAACAACGTACACTGTGAAGAACCACATTGCCAACTTGTCTTGTGGGGGTGGCAGTTTTGCTGCGAATCTTATAGGAACCGCATGTATTATAATAGGTGACTGATGCCACATACCATCAGGTGGGCAGTTTGCTTATTTGCCAGCTTAGTTGCAATAAAAAAAGCCTCAGATCACTAGTGTTTGCCAAAAGTTTACTGAAATTTTAAGGTCCCTTTACCACCTAAAGAATTTCCTACTGACTGACAATTACAAATGCTTGTACAGATTTTAAACTATCCTATCATAGATTATGGTGATGTGTGCTATTTCGAACTGTGTATCTTCTCAATAAACTAGACCGACTTCTTAACAACTGGATTCGATTCGTCTTTAATTTAATCCAGATTCCCCTACTGGCCGTTATAAATTGTGCCTGCGTTCCGACAGCGCTTAAATTGTTACTTATACGAGAGCGTAGGGACATGAGAGCCTTATTGACTCTGCACTCTTTACTCAATAACCACGATACCCCTATACCTCAATACGGATTTTCAGTACCTATGCACCTCCCATAATAGGACTCTTCGTTCATTCTCTAATGGTCTCCTCAAATGTCACCATTCTGATACTGTTCATACCTCCTTTTATGTTCAGTCTATTCTTAACGACAAATCTCGTTTCTAAGCTCATTTCTTTATAGACAATTTAATGATAAAAATACAATTTACAACATGACCAAAACAACATTAAAAGCGCATCTACAAAAAACATTACTCCAAGAAGATTATAGAACTACGGAAATGATGTTGTGGTCAGATAATTAAGTGCCCAAACAAGCACACACATACATAAGTTCACGCATAGGAACACACACGCATACGCACGCACACACACACACACACATACACACCACAAACAAGAGCATTACTTTTTTAATATTTCCACTAGAGATTACTTTTTAATATTTCCACTAGAATTGCTTTATTTACTACTAGCTGTGCCCGCGAACTACGTTTCGCCATCAAAATACTTAACACAGTGTTTAGTTTTTTCCTCCATTTTATTCCATAATGATTCAACTTTATTCTGCCTTTCTTGAGCATCGGCCATTACGAAATTAGGACAATTTTCGTAGGTTCGTAATGCTCTTCTTCTAACAGTCCACAAAATTAAATACATTACATATTACTATAAACACTAAGTATAATTATTGTTTTAGAGACATTATTGATATTAATAAATTCTTCTTCAGTAGAAAGAACTACACAGTTGCAAGAATAATCTTTATCGTATTCATGTTTCGAATTAAAATAAACAATTGTTAATAAATTAGAACTGTATACGAATAAAGTTTAGATTTTTATAATGGGTGTTGGTAACACAAACAAAATATATTTTTTGGATATGACAACTTGGCCAATTTTGACTGGTCGTACAGTAAGCTCCTTGTCAAGCTATACTGTTTGACCTTTGAACCGTTCTTATGTCGCTCGTAATACTGGCGGTTTTCGTAGAGTTAATGTATAGCATGAATGGGGGGGTTACTGTACTGTTTTCCGTATTCGATATCCGATCACGGAATACAGACACGGAGTTTCGTGAACGTAGCGCAGACGTTCGTTTCTTCTCATTCGGGATTTCTATCATTCTACCTAAACGTACGTACAGAACGTGTTCCGTTCGTAATAAAAACGAACGTGTGCGGCAGTCAATGAGTATTTTGTATAGATTTGATGCATTCGGATGCCCGCATTCAGAAAACGAATGCGAAAAAACGTATTTATGCGGTTAGCCTTAAAATGTATTGAGACTTCCGTTTTTGTAACGTGTACTGTGCGATATAGTGTTGCTGGCATAGTTCGGTTAGCAAACTCGCCGTGATGACTAACATCCAACACACAAACTTGGTTATCGTTAGTTAGTTCACGATCGTTGCATTATCACGATCTCGAAGGACACTAAACACAGGTAACATCTAACATCGAACATCCAATAGGCCCCGAAGCGGTTCTCAAACTTTTTTGGTGACGGAACCCTTTTGGAAAGCGAAATACTTGACGGAACCCTAAAATAAAATAATAGTTTTTAAAAGTGTATTCTTTATTAATAAGCATAATAAAAGTACGACCAGAGAGGGTGTTTTGATTTTTCAAAATTATTGCGGAACCCTAGGGTTCCGCGGAACACACTTAGAGCATGGCTGCTCTAGGTACCCTTCAGGGCCTACTTTCATTTAATACCCCTATTGCTGGGTTTGAAAAGCAACTGTTATCCGTCTTTTTTGAGCGGCGGCCATGTTGAATTTACGTCAATGTTGCTACGTTCATAGTGCTCTACTGATCAAGGCCTTTCATTTGATACCCATATTGCTGGGCTTAGAAACGAACTTTTTTTTTGTTTTTTTTTTGAGCAGCGGTCATATTGAATTTTGTGCTATTTTCCTAGGTTCATAGTGCTCTCCTCTTCAAGGCCTTTCATTTGATACTTATATTGCTAGATTTGGAAACGATTTTTTATCCACCTTTTTTGAGCGGTGGCCATGTCGAATTTACGTCAATATTCCTAGGTCCATAGTGCTATACTCTTGAAGACCTTTCATTTGATACCTATATTGCTAGATTAGAAAACGAACTTTTATCCACCTTTATTGAGCGGCGGCTATGTTGAATTTATTTATGTGTTGCTAGGTTCATAGTACTCTACTCATCAAGGCCTTTCATTTGAGACCCATATTGCTGGGTTTGGAAACGAACTATTATTCATTTTTTGAGCGGCGGCCATGTTGAATTTATAGCAATTTTCCTAAGTTCATAATGCTCTACTCTTTTAGGCTTTTCATTTGATACCCATATTGCTAGGTTAGGAAACTAACTTTTATCCACCTTTTTTGAGCGGCGGCCATTTTGATTTTATGTCAATGTTGCTAGGTTCATAGTGCTCTACTCATCAATGCCTTTCATTTGATACCCATATTGCTGGGTTTGGAAACGAACTTTTATCCGTTTTATTTGAGCGGCGGCCATGTTGAATTTAGGGCGATTTTCCTATGTTTATAGTGCTCTACTCATCAAGGCCTTTCATTTGATATGCATATCGCTGGGTTTGAAAACGAACGTAATCGGCAGTCATGTCAAATTAAGTCAACGTGGCTAGGTTCAATGTGTTCTACTCTTTAGGTTCTTCGTTCGATATCCATGTTCCTTGGGTGGATCCAAAAAAATGTGATCCGTCATTTTAGACATTAGGATCAAGAGTCCCGTCCCTCTACGCGTAACCCAGAACATTGCAGTCAGATATTTTTTTTAATTATCAATATTAATCTATTACTTTTAATAGTTTTAAATGGATGAAAGAGTTTGATTCCTTAGTCCTAATGTAAAAACATATAACACCTTTCAAAATACCTTGAAAAGAGTATCTTCATTTTTCAACATTTCAAATATTTCAAAAATTGTACCGATTTTGTGAAAATTAGTCAAGAATTAAACCAATCTACAAATTTTATGGTCACTCGATAAGTATTATCATAAAAAATGCTTTATACATTGGTTGTATGGCTTGATCTTTTTGCCTTACCACCACGGTACGACATAAGAAAAAGACAATTTGGTTGGCGAAATCCAGTTGGGCACAGCCATTAACAGAAAATATTAAATTTTATTTGTACTATGTGAAACACTTCATTCCTGCCTTTCAATTTTCGAAATCCAATTACTTAAGATCAGGCTGTATGACGTAGTTCCATTGCCTTTCCTTCGTGGAAGAAAATACCTTCTCTCTGTACTTGTCAAAATAATTTCACGTGCGCCATGTTGTTTTTCTACCTAAAGCCAATTCGAAAATTTTATATGGTATTTTTTCACTAAAAATAAAAAGTGAATTTAAACAAACGAAATTATGTCTAAATGTTCTTCCGGAAAATTCTAAGCATTGTGGTGTAAGCCATATCAAATTCTGTCCAGTAGTTTCGGAGATCTTTCCGGACAAACACAAACAAACAAACAAACAAACAAACAAACAAACAAACAAACCAACAAACAAACAATTTAAAAAAAACTATTCTATCGTGTTCTGCTAATGATTTTAAGGCGACCTGTGTATTTTTTTCTTAATATTTCGCAATTACAGATTTTTGTACCCCTACGATTTTATTATATATAGAGATTACTTAAATTAAGAATTACTTACCTGTACCCTCACTCTAAGTCTGCATACTATACCTGTTTTACTGCACCTGTTGATGGGTGGGAGGGTTGACTGCCTGTAATACAGGATTATTCCTAGTATAGGGGCAGCCCGCCGTAATCAATGACAACTGTTTTTTTTAAATAATAAGCTATGCTTGATCATTGTTAAGTTACGCCTCTGTTCGTTGAGCAGTATTAGGCAAAAAACAAAAGGCAAAAACAACTCAGGAATAGGCTTAAATTATTCTTGAATTTTTGTAAAATATTTTAAATAATGTATTGGGATTTTATTTAATTTTATATATATCAATAAATAACTATCTTAAAATGTTTTTTTTTTCGGTACATCTACCATATTATTTCTTTACATCACCCAAAGGTTGACAAGCAGAAAATACCACAGACATTAAGTCAGCCTCTGTATATAAATAATTGTACATAAAGTGTTAATAAATAAATGAAATAAAAATAATTTAAAAAACAAGATATCAACACAATAATAATTTATGTCTTTCGCTTTAATGTTTTTAGATACGCTTTAATCTTTACTGAATTTTACATCTAAAATTATTTATTTCAATTTCTATAATTTATTTGAATCTTGTATACTAACATTTGTCCTTGAAATAGCCAATACCTTTTTATTTAACATTAATTAACCGATAAACAGTTATTGTAATCGGATTTTGTTTGGTCGCAGTACATGCGGTTTTGCGATGGCACTGTTGTCTGTACTAAATGCGATTTTCTGCAGTCGGGGCACGTTGTGATCGATTGTACGAGTAAGAAGCCGAAACCACCGGAAGGATGCTCGCAGGTGCGTGAGTTGCATCACATCGCGAACGCAGTCAAACTCGAGATTAGTATATCAATAAAGTCATAAAACAGTTCGTGGCTGGACAAAAAATAGTTTGTCACTTATCTTATTGTTGTGCTTACCTATGTTTTACAAAAATGCCATAGAACTGTACTTACTATGTTTCTTTTTTGGCTTATTTCAATAAAAAACGCAAAAGTGGGCTAAATCGCAGTTGTCTTGTACATGAGACATAAATTTGATTTTATCACTTGTTTGTATGAAATGTATAATTACAACCTAAATGATCTCAGAATTGTAGCAAACATAAAGACTTGAGACTATATATAAGTTATCAAGATTATTGAATAATAATAATCCTCTGTTCTAAGTTCCCCAAGTGTTCAAAAGTACGACGTGAATCGATGAAAGCTGCCAGACGTGCGTGACTATTGGAATCCGACAAAATAATTCCAGACTTTGTTTGCAACATATTGACAAGTCAGACATTATTGCCAGTACAACTGGCCGTTGGTATCGACCGGTCGTCGATGCACTCCTTATTCATAAATGAAAATGACGACAGACGATTGGTTGCTGGATATGTTTTCAATTTAGCTGTGTCAATGCTCGAAACAAATGCACTTATTAGGATACCTTACCCTAACAGCAAAATAAAAACAGATAACGTTATCTTTCAGCCCTTTTGACAATTGTTTTCTAACAATTCCACAGAACATAGTAACAGTTTTGAAATTGTTTATTGTGTTTTGTAATCTCTAGAGTAAGTGGAAAAATGTTTGTAATAATACAATTTTTTCTCTACTTTGTGATTTGGCAGGACAGCAGTCGAGTCATTTTAGTTTACTAAATTATTAATTTATTACTTTAAGCACACAAAATTAATATAAACCACAAAGTATCGATACTTTTGTCTTTTGTCGTGTCTCTACTTGTCGGATGAGCGATCGGGCCGTCGAGCACCCAATAAGCTAATAATAATTATGTCGGGCCGACAGCCGTACACACGTTCCAATTTGGTTGAGGTCGGACGGTTGGCTCCAACCAAATCGGATCGTCTGTTACGGCTATTAATTTACAGAGAAAGAAGAAAATGAAGTTAATAGAAATATAAAATACTGGGTTTACAAAATAATTTAAAAAGCAGTTGACGGAAAAATACCTACCTTACCTATAACTTGTCCGAAATTTTCTTGTTCGACTTACATTTGATCGACGTCTTTTTAGGATTCCGTAGTAAGCAAGGAACCCTTATAGTTTCGCCATGTCTGTCTGTCTGTCTGTCTGTCTGACCGCGGTTTTACTCAGAGACTATTAATACTAGAAAGCTGTAATTTAGTATGAATATGTATTCATGCCAAAAAAGTGGTAGAAAAGCATATTGAAAAAAGTTATAGGGTAGCTCCCATACAAGTAAAGTGGGAGTATTTTTTTTTTCTCGACTAACCCATCGTGTGGGGTATTGTTGAATAAGGTCTTTAAAAAATAACGTAAGGTTCAGAACACCATATTTCGATTTAGGGATCCGTTTCTAAAATATTTCTAAAATTTTTGTTAGAGTCGTCGGTAAGTGTCGTCCCCCCCCCCCCCTATCTGCTAAACGGTTATATATGGACACGTGAAAAAAATTACAACAGTAGTATATATAACGAGGTTTAAAAGAAAACTATCAGAGTTGAGTACTAAGTATAAACTAAAAAGTTATAGACGAGCAACTTATAAAAATATGTACTCGGAAAAGTAAAATTTCATTGTAAATCAGTACTGAATATAAATTTGCCAACCACGTGAATTTAAGGAAATATAAAATCGTTGCAGCTTTAATAATAATCCCTTATTTAATAGCAACGTGTTGTGAGGTGTGAGTGTGAACTCAAAGTTGGCATTTGCAACTACGGAACCCTACACAGCGCGTGGCCCGAAACGCACTTGGCCGGTTTTTTACTATAATGTATTGTTTGCCATATTTTAAGACCATCGAAATATCATTTGTCATACCGATTCATCCGAACAGGTGTAAAATCTCATTTGTCATCCGAACAGGTGTAAAATCAACTTTTTTTTTTTTCATTCCTACTTGTATTTGCAGACATCCTGATCATATTCAGGATGTATGCACATACAAGGTTAATATGTTTCCTTTAAATTAGAATGTGTTGCTTTGTTTTGACGTCAATAAGTGCCTGTAAAGGCCTATGTTGAATAAAGATTATTGAATTTTGAATTGAATTTTGATTTTCAAGAATTTTTGTTACTACTGACCGAAGTCTCTTTTGAACGTTTTTCAATTGCCAGATGATTTATTTGACATATTTCACAATAACAACATTTTACCGAAAATTATAAGGTTAATACTTGGCTGGTTAGGTTTTTTATTTTTCTTTAATGTAGAAAATTGGCAAACAAGCAAACTGCCCACCTGATGGTAAGTGGTAACAGTCACCTATAATACATGCGGCTATTGTGAGATTCGCAGCAAAACTGCAACCCCCACAAGAACCACAGTGTACGTTGCCAACTTGTGACACCAGATGTGAAGTCACAGTACCCAGTAATTTCACTGGCATATCTTACCCTTCAAACCGGAACACAGCAATGCAAGCACTGCTGCTTTGCGGCAGAAATACGTAAAACGGAGGTAGGTACCTAAGCAGACGACCCTGGTACAGAGTCTCCCTCCAGTAACGGAGTAGGTTACGGAGGTTTGATTTGTGCAACCGGGTGGCCTTAGTTATTGCAGTCTTCTCATTGAAGAAACGCTGCAGTAGATTTTGTTCGGGTTTCGACTGTTGAACCACGAAAAGAAAATTTTTGCTTCAGTACTCAGAAAAGAGCTTCTTCGATTAAGCCCTCGGTAGGTTATGCAATTACCTACGTTGGTCTGATGCAATTTGTAAAGTAAGTGTCATTTCTTTTATGTTTTTGAGATTTGAGATTCTGGGTAAATTTTATGGGATGATAATAATATTTTTAGAGAATAGTGATTGAAAATTTAAATAAAAAAAACACATTTAAAAAAATAATAAACAGTATCACAAAAACCTTAAGTATAAAGAGACACGTTTCGGTACCTAAGCCAGGGAGAAATTATTAATATATTTTTGTATTTTTTTTTTAATATTTTTTATTTAAAAGAGTGTGTAAATCTCAAGTTGTATTTAAATAGGTGTTTTAATTTGAATTTGACAATGTTTTTATTTAAATTTATGATTTTATTTATTTTTTTTAAATTTTATTTTAACTGACATTTATTAATGACAATTTATATATGATATGTGTATTATTTTTTTATGACATTTAATTTTAATTTAATTGGTTATTTTTCTTTGCAATTTTGTGTTTTAATATGGTTATATTTATTTATGACATTTAATTTTGTTTAATGATTTTTGTTTGTAATTTTCTGATATGATATGATATGGGTCTATGTAACCTGAAATAAATGAATTTGAATTTGAATTGCAATAAAGGAATAAAAATGTCTTCTGACATTCTTTGGTGGTTTAATTTAATATATTTGTTTTGGTTAACCTAAAACTGTGTTAATGTTTATTTTAAGTACCAATTTAATTAAAATATTAGATAACAGTATCAAAAGGAACTCATGTATGCTCTCATAATTGTGAACTGAGCTATTTTGTTTATAAATGTACCTATTTCAGTTTTTTAAAATTGTAGACGGAACGTAAGTAACATAAATCAAACAATACAGTGTTCCAAGTGCAACTAGCCGGTTTTATTTTTAACGTCTCTTCTGTCCTACAATTTTTGTTACTATTAGGCCGGGAAATGGTTACAATACAATCGTTAACTTATGGACTTGGTTCTTTCCAATTCAGGCTTACAGTTATATTTGAAAATATTATATTAATATATTTAAATATCACTTGCTCAAAAGGTATAAATTTTGAGTGTTCTATGTCCCCGTTTATCGAAATGAATACCTATACGTAAGATAAAAATATTCCGCTTGCTTGGCCAAACATCTATGGGAAAACAAACAAATGACATTTATTCATTCACCGTGAGATTCTTTATTCGAATGCATTCCACTTGAAATTCGGTGGCGTAAAGAATAGTAAACTCGACGAAAAAAAGTAAGGTAGTATTAGATGTTTACCTATCAAACTGCCGTTTAGTACCTACACAAAAAGTATTTTATTTGTGTTAACCAATTAGCACACATGTCATCGATGCATCTTTGATAGAGCAGAACTAATTTTTCAATGGCTTTCTTGAAGACGGCAGATATACGGGACAACAAAACCCTGCATTAATGTATTCCTGTTTGAAGGGTAAGATATGGCAGTGAAATTACTGGGTACCGTGACTTTACATCTTACGTCACAAGTTGGCAATGTTCACATGTGTTTCTTGTGGGAGTTGCAGATTTACTGCGAATCTAACAAGAACCACGTCATGTACTATAGGTGACCGTTACCACTTACCGTCAGATGGTAATTATGCTTGTTTGCCAATTTCGTTGCATAAAAAAGGCATTTGAACTGTCTCTAGGTAGTTTTCGAAACGTTTTTCCTGCCAAATAGTGGTCCAGATTTTGGAAACAAAAGAAGTTTGCTCGTGCAGGGTCTAGTGAGTACGGCGAATGCCGCAAAACTTTCAACTCTAGTTCTTGTACCTTAAAGCGAGGTTTTCCAGGAAATCTATACACGTGCATGACGACTGCTTTATTGCAAGGCAATATAGTTGATAATTGCATAGCTTGTAATGTCGCTTATGTGCTGTAACCGAACCAAAACGTTACTTTTTAAAGGTTTTAATCGATTTTTGGTACAAAATAAAATATGTATTTTTGCAATATTCTGGACAATAAAAATTGGTAAAACTTTTATGTCATTTTATTGTATTTTCTGATTCACATATTAAAGAGAGTGATCTTAGGATTTTTTCTATCGAGCGAAATAGAATTAATCACTTTTCTGTCTTTAAGAATCTATACTATATAAAGCTTATGTTCGGTAGGTCTGAGAATAGGTCATAAACTATTTTTTACCCCTAGTTGATTATTATGACGAAACGTATTTCGCCGGCACAGCTAGTGTTTAGTTAAAATGTTCAACAATATGATATACGAATTAGAGAATAGTATGTTTTATAAATGTGGCGGTACAGTAAATTATTTTTTTTCCAAAAATTGTTGTTGAATGGGCTTACTCTTGATCCCAATTCAACTTTGAGGCAAGGATGAGATCTACGGTGGGACGAGTTTGCCCAGAAAGTGCCTATTCACCCTTGCTTTGAATATTTCCGGGTTTTATGAGCTCGGGAATTTAGACGCCGGCAGAATATTCCAAATGGCAAGTGACAATGCGGATCATAGCACCTTGCCAATTTGACGCAAATGGACTTATATTGTTTTGATACTAACGTTGAAGGCTGCTGCTAACTCAGCCGAAGTTTGGGTATGTTGAAGTTTGGCGATAGTGAGCTAACACTATCGTCTTTAATTTCTCGTTGTTGACTTTAGTTTGCAGGCCACCACTGGCCTAATTTTTCACATCAACATTTTCATGTCGGAAGCGTTTAAATCAATTGTTTTGTTTGTAGTGTTCACTATATACTCGTTGTTTATGTTGTAAGCCGTTTGTGCCGCATTGCTATTGCGACGGAACATTTATTTCATAATTGCTTACTCGTATTTTTATCGTTTTCATTCTTATAAAAAGATCCAAATGTAGTAAAAACGAAACATTAATAATCAATAAATAAATGACTGAATTAGAAAATAAAATGTCATATTTTTTATCTTATATTCCTTAGAACAAATCCAAGATATTATCTATCAATAACGTAATAGAAGTATGTTTTATATAAAAAAATACCCAATTTTAAAATTAAATTACCCACGTAAAAATATGAAAATCGATCTTTTATGGATTGCATTTGCGAAGCGCAATAATTAACATTAGTGCTCTTCTATACGCCAAGATAAAACGCCGAGCCTTCGTATTTTTTTTCTATCATTTCTATGCATGAACTGTTTACACTACTTCCCTTAAACGGGAATAAATTCTAGTGCACAGTAGACACGACTCTGCAAACATTTCAGAAATATTCATAGATCCGGCGAAAATGTGTTCATATCTAGAAAATACACATATTCTTGTCTAGATTTATCTTAGTGGGAGCCCAAAAGCAAACTTAGTTGCCGGCCAATAGATTGAATTGCGTGTTATGTTCCTTTTTCTTAGTTGGCAGAGATTTTAGGTTAAATTTCCAGAGCTTACGGAATTCTTATTCAGAGAAATGCAATTGTTCCAATAAAAATTCTAATAGCGAAGGTAATAAACTTAATATCATAACTTTTCAAATCATATACACATGATACATTTATTTCGAATAAAATTTATACAATAAATATTTAACTAAGAAATAGTGACTGGCAATGTCCACGTGTTTTCATTTCAGCCCTTTAAGAGTGAAATTTCAGGTCTAGTTTAATTGTTTAATTTATAAAAATAGTTATTGTTCAAGATACTCAAAATTATGTTCGTGTGCCTCTTTTTTCTTCCCTTTAGCTTTTAGTGTTTTATTTTACGTAAACGGTAATATACTTCCTTAATACGTCCACTGCGTTAAAAAAGAACATCTTTCAGCTACTTACCTATCTATCGTACTTTGGTACTATGCGTGCCAGCACGTTTCAACCTGGGGCCCTACCATGAAATAGAGACATCGCTCTTGCTGCGTATAGCGACATCTCGCTCTCAGATAAGTTTTATTATTGTTTTGAGCGATCACGGTTAGGGGGCTGATAAGTCTAGTTAAAATGGGCGAGCCTAGACTATGTGTATCCAGCAGAGGTATAATCTAGATATTTTGTAGGTATTTAATATTCTTTTTTATTTTGTTACTTGATCACTTAAATTTTAACCTTTTTTCAGAGACCAGGGTGGAAAAGTGACGTTGCTCTACGCTAACGCTAGATAGTAATAAATATCTAGGACTATAGTTTGTTTATTTCTCACATTCTCATTTAGGGAATCTAGATACAAAGCCATTGTAATGTTTTGTGAAATATGTTATATATACAATTTGAGTTTCTTTCTCTATTTACAATTTCAATTTGAATGAGATTCCTTAAATGCGAAGTGTGAAAGTGAGAAAAAAATCAAACAAAAATGTCATGCGATTCAATCGATGCTGTACCAAAATGTAATGTATGTAGTGATGGGACAGAATAAAGGCTTATTTCAAATTCCCCATAATATCCAAATTCCCAGAAAAAACCCATATTCGTAGGACGAAAATTGCCCTGTTTTCGCTACAGGGTACCTATTGCCCCGATACACGTGAATGTCGGATGAAGTCGTACAAAAGGTTACAAAGAGTCTTTCGAACTCCTTCAATTATATATCTGAATATAGGTACACAACGTCGGGGGCTTTAGTAGTCGATAGATCATGGGGACATTTGTGGGATTTTGTTTTTTTATTCGTAGATTGGTATTCTGATTTCAATTATGGGTTAGGTATAGTAGCAAATTGAATTTGGCAAAGTATTTTCCAGTTTGCTTTAAAGTTTCGATAAAAAAATATGTAATTGCTCTTCGACGACTTTTTAACGTTCTAGTTGTCTGTAGCACCACTCGCAGAAGAATAGGTCCTGTTTGATTCGCAGGTCAAAGCAAATACATATTTGTAAAGATGCACGTGACTTCAATATAGAAGTGTGATGTTGTCTGTTACCTATAACTTATAATATTTTTAAATTTTCTGTGTTTTTTGAAGTCGGTTTTTATTTTTTGTATTTTCAGCTTTTTATTAAAATTAGGTGCAAGGTCAGGTCGAGTCCAAAGGATTACGAGTTAAGGATCCTTTTATCATCAGCTCGGTTCTATGACTACCAGCCGCAAATAAGTGAATATCTTCGGAACAAACAAGAAACACGTTGGACGTACCTATAAAATTTAAGGGGTTCCTTCGATTTTCTTAGGATCCCGTCACCAGATCCTGACTTTGATGACCTTTGGACCACCCCTAGGAGGATACTCTATCGAATACAGAAAGAATTTTGAAAATCGGTCCAAAATTGGCGGAGTAATCGCGTAACATACACACACAAAAAAATCATTGAGAATCGAATTGAGAACCCTCTTCCTTTTTTGATGTCGTTTAACAAATCAATAAGCCGTGTACGACTTCAAAACTTTTTTTACCTAATACTTGGAATATATTAAATACTATGTAAAAGTAATAATTATCACAAACAAGCAACGGAACAGCTGTAATGAAGGAACTCATTAAGGTAAAACAAATTTACAGTGAACCTTGCTTTACCTTAATGAGATTTTATATCATAGAAGTTTTAACCCCTATTTCATCAGCCCCAAGTATAATTCCGCAATTAAAATTACTTTTTCGCTATATCAATTTAACATAAAATGCTTCAGCGATATTTAGAGTTTAGTTTCTTTTTTAGTCACTTAATTTATTTCAACAATAATCATCCACTATAGCGTCTTACCTAAATAGTAATTAAGAATAGAATACAACCATGTAAGCTGTGATTGGATTCTCTCTGAGATTCTCTTTTTATCGGCGTTAACGACAAACTGACCGGCCCCGTTGCATGCTCGGCGCCTAAGCCTCTCTATCGTTACATCATTTCGCACAATAGACTTGTTCTAGATTGTGATAAGGCATGATTGCCAAGTCCGTCTCAAGCTCCGCTCTCGCCAGGTGCGATGCAAAGATAAACGAGTGATAGTATCGGTATATCAACTAACTTTTGTCATTTCTACATACGTAGCCTAAATAGCGTATTGCAAAAAATATGCAACACATAATACATAGTTGCTAATATGGTATGTATTCGATCCTACTGACTTAGGTTCCGTACGAATCTTATTTTTAACACACACAAATCTCCAAAAGTCTCCAAATATTTCTGCCCCCGTAGCATGAACACCGAAACACGATATGATAAAACGATATGAACTGTCAAAATATATTGGATATAATGGCCACATCGAGATTTTAACGACATTAATATATAAATAATGCCCAAAATAACAATACCAATATCCAAAACAAACTCAAAAACATCAAGTTAACTAAATAATCCAACTTTCTTTACAGCTTACGAGTATATCGATATATCGTGTTTCGGTGTTCATGCTAGGGGGGATGGTTGTAAAATCCGTAACACCAACGAAAGCTAGGAGCCAGGAAATGTTTAAGCGATGAGACCACATAGATATATTCGATGATATTTTAATTATGTGATAAATTTTTAATATTACAGAAAATGGCTTGGAATCTATCAATAAATGTTTCTTTAAATAAATTAACAATGTATTCCTAAAGAAGTAAAGTACCACTAAAATCAAATAAGTTACTGATAAAAATGTGGTACCCAAGACATGCGGTTAAGCGAGCTCCAAATTAATTTAATGTAAAAGTCATATAGGGCACGTATAGAATTCGTAATTAAGTCTAACTTGGTATTTTCACGTAGCCTGCCTCCAGTGTGTTGGCGTCACTGGAGCCAGTCCACCCACTCAGCTCGACCTTCCATTCCCTTTCACATAGGAGCAGACACCCGTTCGATGGTTTTAAGGTTTAGTAAACCACAATAAACGTAAAAATTCATCACTGTATACGTAGCTTGTTCAACCGAGTTGTATTTAAAGTTGAAAAAAGGCAAGAAGTAATAATTAATACATACTATTCCTCTGTGAATGTTTTCGTGTAAATGCATCATATGCTAGCCATAGATGCTAGCTACTCGTATTAACTTTAATTTACAAATCTAATCTTCTAATTCTCGTGTCACAGTGTTTGTTACGAAACTCCTCCGAAACGGCTTGACCGATCTTTATGAATTTTTTTGTGTATATTGAGTAGGTCTGAGAATAGGTCGTAAACTATTTTTTATTATGGCGAAACGTAGTTCGCCCGCACAGCTATTAATACAATGTACTCGTAATTTTAACGGAAAATGTCGGTACACTTCGAGATTGTTTGTAAAAGTTTATTTTATAGATAAACTAGCCGCTCGGTTAATTCTCTTGACAGATGACAAATTAGGCAGATGATTGATCTAAACAAACATTATATTGTGTGACTAGCTGTGCCCGCGACTTCGTCCGCATGGTATAGTAACTTTTGGCAGCATTTAGATTTTTATAGCCTATGTTATACCTTATATAATTAGCTATCTATTAGTGAAAGTCCCGTCAAAATCGGTCCAGCCGTTCCGGAGATTAGCGGGAAAAACAGACAGACTGACAGACAGACAGACAGACAAAAAAAAATAAATTGTGTTTTTGTTATTGGTACCCGATATACATTCATACCGATTTAGTAAAAACTTGTTATTTTGACATTACAAACAGACATTTCAATTTTATTTATTTGTATAGATGATTATAAAATTTCTGACGTAAAATAAAAAATCAATAACAGTTTAACAAGTTGTGAGAGTCTCTTCTTTTTTATCAGGCATCACTGTTATGAAATAGGTTTACTCAATTTAAAGGATAAAATATTGTAAAGTACCTACACTGGCATACTAATCTTAAAGTAAAAATCTTAAGGTAAGCTTATAAGGATAATAATTTTGTAAATATCAATCACAATCAAATAAAAAATATCAATCACATTTCTAATTACAGCACTTAAGATAGCAAACACAAGATATAACTGCGTTATTTAATATATTATTAAATTGTGGTAACAAGAGTTGATTGCTAACAATGAGCCATCCAGTAGATTGTGCGGTAGTAGGGTGTTAGCGCATACTCAAGATTATATAACACACTTGTCTGGAGTGTTCCTATAACAATTCCTAGTAGAGTACCTACTACATAGTTCATTTGTGATAGCCGGCAACAAGTTGCACTAAAAACTCCGATATTGATATCATAAAGTCATAGACCTACAAAGGCTGTAAAGATAAACTGGATCAGTCTCAGATTACAATATTATCACAATATCATAACTGTTTCAATGCTGTGACGGATTTAAAAAGCATAAAGTCCCCGCCCACAACCACATCTCTGCGAGGAGATGGCGAAACATGCCCCTTTTTAGGGATCCGTGCTGAAAAGGCAAAAACGGAAACCCTATTCCTAAGACTCCGCTGTCTGTTTATCTGTCGGTCTGTCACCAGGCTGTATCTCATTGAACCGTGATAGCTAGACAGTTGAAATTTGCACAGATGATGTATTTCTGTTGCCGCTATAACAACAAATACTAAAAACAGAATAAAATAAATATTTAAGTGGTGGCTCCCATAGGTACAACAAACGTGATTTTTTGCCGTTTTTTGCTCGATATTAATAACGGCAACAGGTAGGCGATTGAAATACTCATAGAATATTTAGTTTATATTCACTTTAAAAATAAGTAATTAAAATAAAATAAATACTTAAGGGGCTCCCATACAACAAACGTGATTTTTTTGCCGTTTTGTCTAATGTTGCATAGATAATAGTACGGAACCCTTCGTGCGCGAGTCGGACTCGCACTTGGCCGGTTTTTTAAGTTCACTAAGACCGCTCATTGGGTATAGAACTGTGGTCTGCCAGCGGAGATTTCGCTCGTGTCCCCATCCAGGTAAACCACCTTCCGAAACCTCTCCACCCCCGATAGTGTTCGGGATCGGGAAGGCATTTCATCGAATCTCCGTCTGGTCAGTGCGATGAAGCAGCCCGATTCCTACACATCTAAAAAGAGATCCATGTCATATGTGTGTGTGTGTGACATATATGTACAGTTGTGTATCATATATGGGTTATGATGAAAACATGAGCGTATATCTATGAGCGATGTTTGATGACCAATGTAAATTATTATCTTTCAGATTGTGAACAGATGGAAAGCACTTCGTCTGCTCATGACATAATAGGGCAAAGTAGCAAAACATTGCCTGTTACCGCCAAGCACCCATTGATAATAGTTGTTTTGTGAAGATCCATTATTAATCTGCAATAGCTGGAAAGTCTTTTACCTGAAAATGTATGGAGAGTTTTCCCCTAGTACTGGGCTTATGCGTCGCTCTTGCAATATTAACCTCTGAGGGTATAAATGAGCAAACTACGAAATATATATTATTGGCTATAGTTTTAATGTACCCTATTATGGCATATTCACTAATTCTTTGATATTATCTAGAATTATGTCCTGATCTTCTAATGCCTGTTCACATAGAGACTATGAACAAACACGTAGCGTTATCTACAGGCGTACAGTACATCTCCATAACACGGTCAACGCCCTTGGATATTGTAAGTAAACATTACCAATACCCATTATAGATTGAAAACAGCAACAAGAAAGGTAATACAAGTCAGAAAATTGTTAATTATTGTCTAATATTATTTATTTATAAAACAAGCGAACGGTTTATTTAATATATAAAACTGGCCAAGTATCTGTCGGGCCCCGCGCAGTGTAGGGTTCCGTAGTTGCAAATGCCAACTTTGAGTTCACACTCACACCTCACAACACGTTGCTATTAAACAAGGCATTATTATTAAAGCTGCAATGATTTTATATTTATTTAACTTCACGTGGTTCGAAAATTTATATTCAGTACTGATTTTCAATGAAATTTTACTTTCCGGAGTACATTTTATAAGTTGGTCGTCTATAGCTTTTTAGTTTGTACTTAGTACTCAACTCTGATAGTTTCCCTTTAAACTTCGTTATATATACTACTGTCGTATTTTTTTACGTGTCCATATATAACCGTTTAGCAGATAGAGGGGAGGGGGGGACACTTACCTCTCACAAAAATTTGCACTTTAAAACCAAATATTTCAGAAACGGATCCCTAAATCGAAAAATTGTGTTCTGAACCTTACATTATTTTTCAAGACAAACCTTACATTATTTTTAACCCATTGTGTGGGGTATTGTTGAATAGCAACAATACCCCACACGATGGGTTAGCCGAGAAAAATAATTTACTCCCACTTATGGGAGCTAAACTAAAAAATTTTTTTTTTCAATATCTTTTTCTTCCACTTTTTTGGCATGAATAATACACACACCCATACCAAATTACAGCTTTCTAGTACTAATAGTCTCTGAGTAAAACCGCAGACCGACAGACAGACAGACATGGCGAAACTATAAGGGTTCCTTGTTTACCACTACGGAACCCTAAATATCTCGTGTCACAGTGTTTGTTATCGAACTTCTCCGAAACGGCTTGACTGATTTTCATATTTTTTGTGAATATATTTTGCAGGTCTGAGAATAGGACGTAGGCTATTTTTTTATACCTATAGGTGATAAGGGTGGTCCTCCCCAGATTATTTTTGATAATTATTATGGCAAGACGTAGTTCGCAGGCACAGCTAGTTTAATATAAATAAAAACTACTTACCCTTTACTTACTATTTTTAAGCTATCCTCAAAAAAGGACATTGACTTGGCTTCATATACTTGACCATATAAGCATTTCCAAACAAAGCTTAGGTCACAATGAATACAGAAAATACCTACTCAAATAGAACAAAATATCCATGACGTATGTACGTACATTAAATTTGTTGCTACGCCAATCCGAGAAATCGTATTTTAAAAAGTGCTATATTGCATTTTCTATCACTTGCACTTGCTCTTTGAAAAATAATTTAATTGGTTTTTGATATCTTTATTTATATGTATTTTATATTTTTCAAACTAATATTTTATGTTTAAAATGATTGCAACTCATGTGGCCTTTTAAAAAGTAGAGTTACACTAGGACGTAGGCAATACCTCTTGCGACGTCCGCAGAGGGTCATAGCAACCCGAGCCGTGCGAGGTTATCGCACGGTTAGCCACGGCGCGGCCTGCGTTCTTGCGGGCCAAACGCCGTGGGATGTCGATGCACGTGTACATACAGAGGTGTATCGACATCGGGTTGCCGTTAGAGAACGGGGGGGACGATCCGCTCCTGAGGAAGTGGAGCGGGTTCGTACCCAGGCGCAGAGGGAGGCTCTGCGACGATGGGGTGAGGCACTCGCCTCCCCAGCTGCCGGCCACCGGACGATCGAAGCTATACGTCCGGTGTTGGAGGAGTGGGTAGGGCGCCGGCAGGGCAGTCTCTCGTTCCGCATGGTGCAGGTACTGACCGGACATGGTTTCGGTCACTACCTGCACCGAGTCGCGCGTCGGGAGGAAACGCCGCAGTGTCATCACTGCGACGCTCCCAACGACACAGCCGAGCACACCCTGTTGGTGTGCCCGGTCTGGCGACGTCAGCGTAGTGAACTCAACGCTGCGCTGGGAGGCGGAGACCTCTCGCTACCGAGCATGGTCGTGGCCATGCTCCGAGGCGAGGCGGAATGGGGGGCTGTCGCCTCCTTTTGCGATGACGTCATCTCGCAGAAGGAGGCCGCGGAGAGGGAGCGGGAGAATGATCCTCAAGCCGCTCCCATCCGCCGTAGACGGACAGGTAGGCGAAGGCGGGCATTCGCACAAGCGATGCCCGTCTAATGACCCTGCCGTGGAGGCCTGCGTGCACGGTTGTACGCACGCCGTAAGGCCCTCCGTCTGGGGATTGCCCGTGTGTTCTCGGGCAATCCTCCCTTGGCGATAGCCCGACCAGCTATTGGTCGGGCTTGCCCGGGCGCGTGGGTAGTGGAGTCGCAGTGTGGACCTTACCTAGCGCGCCCATAAGGGCAGGGAAAACACCGGGGGGTTTTAGTGGGTAGACCTGGCACTCTGCCGGGAGAGCCCCACACACGCTCGCCGTCTAGCCAACGGCGGGTACGGTGCGGTTACGCATTTCCCCCAGAGAAAAAAAAAAAAAAAAAGGACGTAGGCAATACATAATGCTCTATGTCTTCTCGATTGTATTTTTCCAGAAAATATACGAAAATTGACCATTCCCCCAACACCCAACAACCCTCCCCCCCCCCCGTATCTCTGAAACTACAAAACCTAAAATTTTGAAAAAAAAACAGAAATTAGTTTTCTACTTATAGATTATAGGAAAACCTATAAGAAACCCATGATATTAAAATAACATGGTAAATCACTCAATATAGGTAACATCGTAGGGAACCCTCTTCACGCGAGTTCAACTTGCACTTGGCCGGTTTTTTTAATACAATTCACACAAAAACAATATACCAGAAATGTAGATATAAAACAATTGAAGCATTTCTTATACTAATTAATAGAAACATTTTCATAATTTACAAAACACTTTTTGTTTCTTCGTTATTTTTTGATTTGACTGTTGTTCTCTGTCGAATATGAAAATTAAAAAAGTTTAACCTTGTGTAGGTAGGTATATTTTTAAAAATTAAAACAGGTGCAATGATTATTGGTATTTCATATGACGTATAATTCATTTTATAAGTGAAACAAAAACTACTTTCTCTTAAAAGACGTGGATCCAGTCTATTGAAAAATCTATTATGTCTATAATCTAAAACTATTTAATAATTATTATGCCTATAAAACCCGGTTTTAAGCCTTTCTTGGATAAATACTAGTATTCAAAACTATTTGTATCGAAAAGAATTTATGAATTTAAACCAGTAAAAAGAACTAAGCTAGTTTTTACTACAAAGTATAGCCTTAATTACAAATAAGGATAAGCCGAGATTGCTCGGTAGGGATTATAGATTGTACGTTAATGAATCAATGTAAGCTACCTTTAATAAACACTTAGTTTTCTTGAGCATAGAATTAAATAGGCTACAATAACACTGTGGGTATAATCAAGTATTTCACGCTCGCGGGCATATTGCAAGCACACCGGGCCCTGCGCCTGCCTATAAATAGTAGTGTAAGTACGTAAAAATAGACATTCTACGAACTTCCGTTTCGAGGGGAAACTACCATATTCGAAGTTTTTGCATACCAGTGCCGTGCTTGAATTTCCAAACTTCGGTTTTGTCGCCGGCAATCTATATTTACATCACAGTGTGGCACTCAAAATTCCTTGTTGAGTTACTCAACTGAAAATGTTTATATATAAACTTTAGTTTAGCCTTAGCCACTGACTAATAACACGAGTACAAAATAAATTCAATTTCAAACAATTGAATGAAGTTTATTTAGATTCTTTTTTTTAACTCAAAAATCTTTATTCAATTTAGACACCGACAGACACTTAAAGATATCAAACAAAATACAAAAAATTAATTAACCAAAAATTGAAATAATTCAACTGTATTACAACAGGCGAAGCCAAATTGGTTTTTCTGTATTTTGATTAAATATGAGAATAACGTTTCTTGAGTAATATGAATTATTAGTAATTATTCTATAAATAAATTCATACTAAAGCTTTAACAGTGGTTTATTGACATTTTGTGAATAAAGACGTCTGGTTTCAAAAATGATTGAGTACCTATTGTTAATCAAATACTACATACTATAGGATATGTAAGCTAGCATTTAAAGTTATATTATTAGTTAAAAGTAAGTAACTAACAATATAACTTTAATAGTTAAGTATGTAACAACAAAAGACCTTTAAAATATATTATATAGAATAAAAAGTTGAACATAAGAATACGAAAAATCATTAGTTACCATGAGTATTTGGTTAAATTATAACGATACAATATGTTAGGAAGTTACCAGAAATGATGCCCACTAAACCCGCTTAATATATCATATCTTTTGAACAACAAATTTATACATAATCATTGCTCGCACAGATTTATTGAATGTCACATATAAATATTCTAAGAATGAAATAAAGGTTTGATTCTAGGTACAAAAATATCGTTCTGCGATATATTCTAGCCTTTTCCACATGATCACACCATGACCTTTCCTGATAGGTATACCAGTCTGAATGGCCGCATCGCTCTAATGGAATACTGCGATTTCAGTCAATTAGATAAAGGAGCAGGACGCCGTGCAAGTTTAATTTGATGAATAATTGAATACATCTACCGTAGCTCATATATCACTGTGCTAAGATATTTCCGGTTCAGATAGCACACACAAAGTAAATAATTTATGATTGAGTGCATTTCAATAGGGTGAAAATATGTTGAGAAATTATATTAGTAATAGGCTGTGTCTATTCGGAGCTGGGTCCTAATAGAAATCGATTGCTATTCGGACCCGGAGAATGAGAACATGCAGTTCTCATTCAGTTTTTGTTTTCATTCTGTGTGTGGTCACAATATCTAACCTTTTTTTTTGGGTGGGGGAACCTCTTTACGATTCTACAAGGGACTGAAAAGCTGACAAGGCCGCCCCATAGATATGCCATTGGACTCGGGTATAAACCTCGTACCTGGCTAAACCACCCTCCAGTAACTTTCACTACCATAGAGCCACATTCGGGATCGGCGCTTGCCATTCCCCGAACGCACAATATCTAACCTAACCTACAGTTTTCAGTTTGATCCTATAAGATTTTTCGACATAAATTCAATACCGGGTCCGAATAGCAATCGACGTCTATAGGGACCCGGGTCCCTATAGAAGTCGATTGCTATTCGGACCTGGGTGGGAAAAAATGGCGACAGGGTGGCTTTTACGTAATAATCGATTTTTGCGAGCGAGATGATACTGCATCTTTTATGCTCCGCTCGCTCCGCTGTGTGTGGTCATAATGTCTAACCTATCTGTTTTCAGTTTACCCATAAGTTATTTTTGATTGCGCTTTTATCGGATCCGAATAGCAATCAATTTCTATTGGGACTCGGGTCCGAATAACCACTCCGTTAGTGATAATGCAATAATAATAGTCGCTTAAGTCTATTACTAAAAGATTAATTAGGTAATCTCACTACATTTTCTCTAAACTTTATACATAATATATTAGAAAACTGATTTCTGGTCCTACAAGGGCTTCACGAGCTCTATCAAACAAAAAAAATCAATACCGAGAACTGGATCTATCAAAAAATATTAGTTAATCAGTTTATTAGGTATTTTACCTCACAAGTGTGTTGAAAAATGTCGTACGATATATTGGTTATAACTCACGTGGCGGAATTTCAGCCCGAGCTGAAGGCAAGGGCGTAATAGAGCTGAGTGTGTAATGTACTATTTCATTACTCATACTCTGAAAGTAGGTCTGAAGTTGCCTGAGGAGCGGGTTGAAAGTAATACTTTTCAGCCCTAGGGAGAATCACTTTCAACTGACAGCTGTTGTCAAATTTTAAATAAGAAACTAGTTCTTTTTTCAGATTTTTATTGAACCATGTTCCGATTTTCTATACAGCCACTCAATTACAGCGCGGTGTAAAATTGAAATAACATAATAATTGAAATAACGTTAAGTACCTATTTAAAGAATATAGTTTTAAATGACTTTTTTATAATTTATTTTCAACTATTTCTTTAAAATAACAGATTTGGGCAAAATATTTAACATTTTTTAAATTATGAAAATAAAGATAATGGCTGTGAATGTGTGCCGACCACAGAAAAAAAAACAAAATTAGCGGGAAAACGGCAATGCGATCTTCATTTGTTTTTTCAATTTGTAAGAGTTTTGTTAATTCTTCCATATAGCAGAGATTTGTATTAACTGTTAATTATATTTGTATAACATTGTGTTGATTAGAATAAACAGTAGGTATGAGTTCAAACTTTATCTAATTCAGATATGGAGTTAACCCCTGATTTCATAACAGAAAACAAAAGCGGGCTAAGGCAAAAGTTGTTGATTTATGTAAAAAAAATCACGTTTTTTCTTTAGCTAATTCATTGTTTTATTTTTACTTTCCTTGTATTCGTAATGAAAAGCACAGTGTTTACCTCGGGTTAAAGACTTATTTAGTCCCTCGAACTATTGGTGCCCTCGCTGCGCTCGGGCGCCAAACACCGTCTAGGGACTAAATAAGTTACTTTCACCCCTGGGGTAACAATGTACTATAAAATAATGTACTATTAAAACACCAATAAGCATGCAGTGACGTCACTTCATAGAGAACTCGTACTTTTTATTTTTTTATTTATTATTTAGTAGATATTATTATGTCAGTTCAACTGTTTGGTTTGCCTGTTTAACTGAGTAATTTTTTTGCTTGCTTTTATTATAAAAAAAACACTTATTACTTTGGCAAACAATGCACAATATGAGCAGACTCACTCTAAAGTTTAGAGTGAGTCTGCTCATATTGTAGGAAGGCTTAGAGTCTAAACCTTCCTAACAATATGCAGCTGATGCGTTGGTTTTTATAAAGGAAAATTCTTTTTTTTAGTATAGATTCAAAGGGCAATTAAGCATATTTGTTTTGTAGAGTCAAAGGCTGTTTAATAGAGTGCAGACAGATGACAAGCTACCTTTTTAGCTAACTTCAAAGAAAGAGTTTCTATGTTCGATAGTTTCTTTGGTCATGCAAGTATATTCACAGATTTGCGAAATTTTTCGGTACTCGAAAGGGTACATTCCTGAGATATCTGACGATATTATCAGGTGATCGGATCCGTAGGATAATCGAAGGAAGACTTAAAATTTAATAGGCATAGTGGATTGTTAACGTCAGTGTACTTCTTTCACTGCTATAAATACCCGAAAGATGCTCATACAGTCGTGTCTTGACGCCGCAATAACTGTCAAATGAAAGCGATCGGAGGGCCTCTATTTTTGAGTTATGTATCTGGCGTCGAGCGCTTGTCGAGCGCTCGTCGATCGTTGTTTGCGATCGATTTCTTCTGACTTTCGATTCGTTTTAGTTAAAAAATAATAGGATAATAATACGACGAAAATCAATATGATTTAGATTTTTGTCGAAAACGAAACGAAACAACAGAAATCGAGTACAGACGATACTCGACATGCCTCGACGTGCGCTCGACGTCAGACGAAAGATTCAAAAATGGAGCCCCAAGTGACAGATTTGAAGTTACACAATAAACACCCTGATTCGATCGAGCGACTGATACACAATCCTACGGATCGGGAGTGCATTGCACCAACTCGCTAACGGTGAACAGCTGTGACTAGTATAAATACCCCGCACCATTCGTATTATGGTGCCAAATATAGTAAACATTTGTATGTATACGGGCGCGCTCTTCAAGAATAGACAATAATGAGTCAACTTGGTGTCCCGCACGGCGCACGCCGGAAAGGACTTCCGTCGCACGCGACGATAACGATTCGTGTCGTGTACACGACAGCCCACCTTCTGCCGTGGACGCTCCGCAATGAAGCTCATGTGCACTGGCGAGCAAAAATAAATAGTCACTAGTTGAAGTTACTCGAAGAAAAAATAAATAAAGTGCGCGTTCTTTCGAATTGCTCTTTTGTTTCAGTCAAGGCGGCCTCGACAATATAGCATAGTAGATTGTCATACGAGCGGCTGCAATGACCCATTATAAAGCGAGGAAGTAAATAGAAACGAGTTTTTAGCACACTCAAATTTCTATACTTTGGTACTTTGGTATATTCATCTAAATCGGTTCAGCGAATTAAGCGTGAAGAGGTAACAGAGGGACAGATATACACACTTTCGCATTTAGAAAATAGGGGTTCGTTAAAGTATGAAATTGCTGTTTTGTATGAAGATTTTAAGAGCATTGCTTATTTCATACTAACGTTTTTCTTAGTTATTTAATAACCACAAAGCACACTTTATGAAACTTTAGAGACTGGTCAATAGACTTTAAAGTAAATAATAACATAATTTTGAAGACAAGAAAATTAGTTCTCACAAAGTTATCGTCAATAATGTACAACATTCTGACGAATAAAATAGGGGATATTTTTTAGGATTCTTTTTAACATATTATTAAACTAATTCTGAGATTAAATTATAACCAAAACGTGCACTCTAGGGTCAAGAAGTAATAAAAAAATATATTTTTATTACTTTTTTTTATTATAAACAGCTCAATAATAGTTATTTGTTATACATGAGTGCAAAGTTGCTTTTTAACCGCGTGCTCAACTTTGATGACCGAGCAAGCGAAGGATTCTAAAATTGAATCACCAACGCAGCGAGTGATTCAAAAATTAGAATCCTGAGCTTTAGCGAGGGAATCAAAAGAGCACAAGGTCAAAAATCTTTGTACTCGAGTGTAACACGTAACTTTTCATCCCTTAGCGAGGAAATAAACAAAAGTACCTACACCAAGGAGGTTCAGAGTCTGAGTTTTTAACAAATTTAACAAAAGTTGTATGATAAATTCGGCACCATGGAGATGGAAGTAAATAGATTTAATGATGTTTTGAAATCACATACCTAGTGCACGCGATGTTCTAAATTCAAATTTACTTTAACCTCAAGCGGATAAAAACGGCTATGACCGATAATAAAACGAATGATAAACAATTTCGATAGTGTAAATAGGTTTCATATCCCCTTAATCTGTAGAATAGTTCAATAACAGCTCAGTGCATAATATGTCGCGCAGTTTTAATTAATAAGCTTGGTATAATTTATATTTATGGCAATTTTCGTTCACTACTTTACAAAAGATTAAATATTCTTGCTAATCCGTATTAAGTGCGTGTGTTACCAATTCATTATCATGATCAAGCAGATACCGAAGCAACCAGTCCCCAGGCGTTGCTAATTTACTGTCATTGACAGCGGGGAACGTCGCGGCTTATGATGAATATTAAATAAAGAACTACGTACGTGTAAACTCTATTGCAGCTAGCAAAAAAGTGAAGATCAAAACAGAGTTATTTTAGAGTCAGAGTGCAAAATTTACGTATACAGGATTATTTGTAAAACACCTGCAACCTCGCAGGATTAGATAGTTAACATCATAAACGACTTTTGATAATTCGCTTAATTTTACTTTCATACAAAAAAATAATAATTTAATATACCTCTAGAATGTTTGTAACTCTACGCGCACAGCGCACAAGCGTAGCGTCGTCTTCCGTCGTCGTTTATAAATGAAACATAGACTTAGCAATGTCACGACAGAGCAATAAAAACTTAAAAATTGATGTTTGTTCAATTTATTGTTATCTTAAAACTCGTAAAACAAACGTTTTAGTTAATAATAAACATATATGCTTTTTGATTCACGTGGTTTTTATTAAAAAAAAATAGAAAATATTCACTGAAAAATATCCACACCATTGCAAGTAGTCATGATTACCTTATTTGCGCTTACGTCACACCTCGGACACTCGATACAACGTTCGCAAATCAATTACCTATTACTACTACTACAGCAAATGACGTTTGTACACGCGCAAATGTGTGCGTGGAATCTAGTAGGGCTGAGTGCGCGGTGAGGTGCGCGGTTATCAATCGAAATGACGCGAGAAGTGCAGCAACTGCCTTCTCTTTTACCCGCATACCGCTATCTCTGTTATCGGCCGGCGCTCGCGTCTACTCGGTGAACGTGAAGTTTCGCCGCGCCCGAGCGATCGCGCGCGCCCTTGTTTATGTGTCAGTGATGTCTACAATAAAGTGCCGGGTGGGGTGGGGTATTTGAAAAGAGTGCGAGGAGGTGAGTGGCTGTTCTGTACGTAGTACTATTATCTGTTCTGTGCTTACGTTGTGTGTGCCTGCAGCCCTGCACCGCACGCTGACCGGAGGCTACCCGCAGTTCTCCGACCTACATTAAGACCTTATTCAGGCTTCGCATGAACGTAAAGAAAGCGTTGCGTTAAATCTCGGCGTTACCGCTTCTAAAACGTTCGTTATAAGATAATATGATACTCAACGCCCAGCGTTGAAAATTCAACACTGCTCCATATCGCATCGATCGAAAACCGTCGCGTTTCAAAAGCGCTGTCGTATGAGCATTGGGAATACATTATTTTGTTCTATGGAAATGCTTTTTAAAGTACTTAAGAAAGGCACTCGTGCGAACGAGCTCTTACTTCTTAGCATAGAGTGTCAATTTTGTACTCGATGAAATAATAAACACGTTATTTTTCAAGAAACAATAGGTAAGTTTATATTATTAATGATTCTAATTGCATAGTAGAAAGATGCCCACTGTCTTCTGTACAGCAAATGTACCTACTACATTTCTGTAGTAATTTTTCTCCACATGTGCTTCTCAATTTTTAAAAACTCATGTTTTTTTAACTATTTATTTTTAAGCAAATTACTGAATATGGGGAGAGGTACAGTAAGCTCCTTATCAAGCTATACTGTTTGACCTTTGGACCGTCCTTATGTCGTTCGTAATAGTGGCGGTTTTCGTAGTGCAAATGTATAGCTTGAATGGGAGCTTACTGTACGTACAGAAAGGGTAGCGCTGTAGCGCATATGGTGAGGTTAATAATAATAGAAATACCGACAGCAATAACACAAATCGTGGCCGTAAGTGATATTTTATAGTACAGAAACACAATTGCTTGTTTACGTTCTGATAATAATTATGCAGTTATTATGTTAATTATTAATTGATTGCGGAACCTTGTCCAGTTGGTGTGATGGAGTCAAAACAAATAATAGGTAATATTCTCTTTAATAGGGACTAGTAGTTGTCCAGCGTATATTTATTTTTTTATGAAATCTATACTAATATCTAATTATAAAGAAGATTTGTGTGTTTTGTTTGTTATAAATAAACTCGAAATCTCCTGCATTTATTTAATAAATTATTTCTCCATTAGAATGCTAATATTATCACTGTGTAACATATGCTATCGAACTGTTTTCCTACGGGAACATAAAGAACTCTCACGAAAAAAACTAAAGTAACGCGGACAAATCTGCGAGCGGAATGCTTACCGAAACTAAATATTAAATAAACTTACAAAAAAGTTAAGATTCATAGTTTTCTTTTCGACAGTTTTAGAACATAGAGTTAAATGTGTACGCGCGCTTATTTTATTTATTTTACAACGATTTTTTTTCTAATTTGAATGTTATTTTAATAGAAAATAAATATTATTATCCATCAACTTAAGATTCGCGGGAAAACGCTCAGTCACGTGATATTTGTTATCTGTACCGTCACATTACAAAAAAGAAACAAATATGAACTGCAGTGATAATTATTTTAGTCAGCATATTATTTTCAAAAAATAAGGAATTTTAACAAATTTTAATCGAAAATACACATTTCGTAATCACTATCCACCTTTTAGCTATCTATCATATTTGCCATATTAGGCATATTGTGACAACTGCCAAATAGCTATAATAAATGAGAAGGCCCTGATACAGGTACTATTTCAATTTGTGATCACTTCAAATGAACAGTACAGTTGTGTAGGTCTAAGCCTTGTGTCGAGTGACATTTTACATTTCAAATGATTTATATGTTAGATATTACAGAAAATTAGAAATCGGTGTCCAGTTGTAACGAAGGAAAAGCGAAAGTAAGAAACCTTGTTATCGAAAAAGTGTGACATTACAATTCTTCAAATGTGTTCTTTCACAAAACATTTGGTAAGGGTCTCATCATAACTTCTTCAATTTTCAATTACAGGTTTGGTCGCATACGAGTTTTATTTTCTCTTTAAAAGCTCAAATCCGCAAATGAACACGTTCAATAGCGAAAACTATGTTTAGCATCAAGTCAACAATTAAGGAAAATCTCCGACAATTCATATAAAGAATAGCTAGGACTCGGTGGGTACATATTGAGAACGCGACTAAGTGGTCAACTTTCAAAGGCTACCATTATATAGGTACTTTAACCCCTAATGTACTTACGTAGGTAAGTACGCAAAACGAAGTGGCAAGTTGTCAATATTTATTTGCACCATAAGCAAGGATATTAACTATTTAAATCTCATCGCGAGCCCATCAATCATGCCGGGTTGACGTTTTAACTCGCGTTTAATGTACGATTTCCGGCGCTGTGTGCGCAGACGCATTGCGTGATTGCCAGCGCGGGTCCGCCGTTGACCTTTCATTGTTCGGATATCGATAAGTGAGGCGTCGTGTCATGCCTCACTACTAATGTATGATCAAGACGCTGACACTTCAATTCTGGTGGCAAATTGTGCGACCGTATTTCGTCTTAACTACCACCCACCGTCGCAAAGTTAAAGAAGTAGACTTCTCTGCAGAGTGTGCTACATAATCGTAATTTGGAGCCATAACACTCTGGGCACATTAATCTTTTTGTGTGCAGTTACTACCACTATTATTTTCACCAATGTGAGTACATTTATCGACATCCATATAGTTTTAAGAATCCATTAATATTATAAGCTTATTTTGTAATGCTAAACTATTATGGTCATTATATTGGTAGTACTTATCATTTTAAGTATGACTGAGAGAGCATGAGGGGAATTGTAAAACAACATCCGCGAATAAGCCGAAATATTTAAAGAAAAAAAAAATGCAAAGTTAGAACTGAAACAATCACAACTTTATACATTCTTTACTCTTTTAAAAAAAAAAGTATAATTGAACTCAAAATTAATCGAGTGAATGGCTCGAATTTCTGAAAAAAAAAAGAATAATTATAACAAACACTACCTTATTCATTATCTTGCAAAATAATATACATATTTAAAAAAATAATAAAATTTACAAAGATTTTTAGAATTTAATATTTCCAAATTAACAAAAGGTTTTTTTTATCAGGGATTTCCTGTAACTAAGATCACTATAGGTATGGGGCTTAACTTAACATGAACTTTGTATCAGTTATTAGTTTTAAGAGTTTCTGTAAAACATTAATAGAATGGAGTTCAAAGGGAAATATAATTCAACCTATTTGTATTTTATTACAACATATCGAATCTAATGAAACATTACGAGTATAATGTTGTATCTCAGACGCCATCGCTCACTCTTCAGCTCGCCACTCAGAGCGAAGTGTCGGCGGAGTGTTTTCCATTTCATTCTTATCCATAGCCCTACCTGACGTGTACATTTTCTTACTTTACCGAGTTAGGTGCTATAAAGTTCTGTTTTTTAACAAATTAAATGCGTTAATTAATTTCATGAAATATGTTCAAGACGAAAATACATAATTTTTTGTTGCTTTAATTATGCTACCAAATTACAGGCCCTATGTTACTTGTAGAATTAAAATCAAAATCAAAAGTACTTTATTGCATAGGCCCTTGCGGCCACTTAAAATCGTCAATTTTACAAAATTAATGAAACATGAGAAATAAAAATCAAAATAACCCGTGCGCTAGTGGCAAGTACATTCCGACCCGATTCCGAATGTAGGGGCTAACATGAGAAGTATCGGGCAAGAAACTCATGTGCCAAAACTCTTTTAAAATCGCCAAATGTCTTACAAATTAAGAATATTACAAAACTATTTAGAGAACGAGCAATTCGTTTCTTTTACCGCCACGCTGCCTTATCATTCAAAAAATCTTTAACACTGTAATAAGCCTTTTTGCATAACTGAGCTATAATTAAATTTTTAAATTTATTTAGTGACAAGTCATGCATGTTACATTCGTATACAGTACGAATTCGCATAAAGTTACCTAATAACGAATTTAAATAGGTCATTGATAGATTTTGGCATCAATTATACGACAAAAGCCGTTGTCCAATCGCCAGTTAGGCACTATAGAACAATGCTGTAGTTGGCGGCTATCAGCCGCTTGCACAATTTGCAAACCCATTATGCGTGGCAGGTGCGTTATTGAGCGAGCATGACTTTGTCCCTTGCCTAGCACATAAATGTCTGACCAAAACGTTACAATTTACGAGGAGATTGGTTGCAAGTACTTCCTATAATAAATTTCTGATTTTGATCAACATACAAAAAGCTTCAAAAAGGTAAAATTTAAAAAAATATTTTTCAAAAAATAAAAACCGACTTCAAAAACACTGAAAATTTAACAATAATATAAAAATAGGTACAGATAACATCACACTATATTCTATATTGAAGTCGGTGCCAAACGATGATCTCCTAGAAGATCTTAAAATTTGCCTAAGTGTGTAATACCTAAGTATTCTTATATTATTTTTAACTTTTCAGTATTTTAGAAGTCTGTTCTGTTCAGGTCCAAAAGTTAAGGATCCTTCCATCATCAGCTCGGTTCATGACTATCAGACGCAAATACGTGAATAGCTTCGGAAAGAAAAAAAGACATGAAACACGTTGGACGTAAAAATTTAAGGGTTTCCCCTTGATTTTCATATGACCCCATTATCAGATTCTGACTTCGGTAACCTTGGGACCACCCTAGGAGTTTACTCTATCGAATACAAACATAATTATGAAAATCGGTCTATAATTGGCGATATAATCACGCAACATACACACAAAACACGTTGACATACCTATAAAATTTAAGGGTTTCACTCGATTTTTATAGGTTCCCATCATTAGATTCTGACTTTGGTGACTTTGGGGCCACCACAAGAGTATATTCCATCGAATTTAAGAAGACCTTGTCCTTTCAAACGAAATGATGAGACGAAAAAAGATATTTTTTTTTAAATAGCTGCGAATCCGAAAATATAATAATTTATGACATAAAAGTTTTGCAGTAAGAATCCATTTTTTATTTTGCAAACTTGTTTTTTTTTAAAATCGATTCCTTCCTACGTAGTAAAAAGTAACGTTTTCGTTCGAACAAAGCGCGTAAGCGACATTAAAAGTTATGAAATTACCAACTATATTACCTTGCAATAAAGCAACCGCCTTGCATACGTAGATTACCTGGGAAACCTCGCCTTAAATTCATTCAATTCAAAAACACTGAACAGTGAAAAATAATATTGGAACACTATAAAAATACAAACAGTCATACATATTTATATTGAAGTATGTAGTTGTCAATTAATGATCTATTGAAAAGTCTTAAATGTGAGAAAATAAAGTAAGTTGAAATTTGGCACCGAATTCAGTATAAACATGTGATGATTGCCTGTATTCTAATAACATTTTTGACTTTTTACTGTTTCTTTGAAGTTGGTTTTTATTTCTTGTGAGATAATTATGTCATATTTATTATCAAAGACAGTTTTGTCGCTAAACAAGAATCATGACGTTGGGACACTCTTACGTTTTTTGTCCAAGACGGATACTTAAGCATTTCGTTCATAAAGCTTGATATTAAGAGATAGTCCTTACAATATTCAATTAATCCATACTAATATTATAAATGCGAAAGTAACTCTGTCTGTATGTCTGTTTGTCTGTCGCGCTTTCACGCCAAAACTACTGAACCGATTAAGATAGAATTTGGTATATACATAGTTTGAGTCCCAGGAAAGGAAATAGGATAAATTTCATCGCTGAAATCACCCCTTAAGGAGAAGAAAAGGGGGTGGAAGTTTGTATGGGGAATGAATAACCGCTGAACCGATTTAGACAAAGTCGCGGGCAAAAGCTAGTAGCTTATAAATTTGCAATAGATCTTGAAATTCACTGAACTTTAAAAGCTGCTTAGTGAATAGCGTTCGCGTCGCGAAGGACTCACAACGTAGGCGACGTTATTGGGTCGAGCGGTGACGTTAATGACACTACAATCCCGCTTTTCCATTTAAGCGTCACCATCTTTTCACGCTAACATCAAAATGTTAACCAAAGACATTATAAGAGTAGACCAACAATGCAAACGAAATGTATGAAGTCCCCTTCAACCAATTTTGATATGACAATAGCTAAATAAATAAGCATAATTAAGACTCATCGGTAATAAATAATGTTACAATGTGATTTAGTTTTTATTACTGTTCGTTTTTTACACTACAAAACGAAGTTATTTGGGCATGTTTAAGTATTTTTATAACTTGACGCGCGCTCGACAGTCGAATGCAGTACAAATACAGTATGAGTAGCGGCCGCCTGACCGCTGTTGTGGTTGAAGGGGGTTTCTTAGAGGCCGCGCGTATTGTCGGTCTATCTCTTAAAATGTCTTTGATGTTAACCATGTTTTGCGTTTTTTACAAGAAATGTTAACATTTTTAACCGTGCTATTTTTCACAAAGGGAACCTAACCTAAAAATCAAGATATTGTTTAAATGGAACACATTACGTTAACATACGATGCTAGCCCTGCTAGCGTCAAAAGCTAATGAAATGATGGAACATAAATGGAACGCGCCTGCGAACCATGTAGAAATGATTATTGACGAGCTATTCGGTTCAGTTTGCTATTATTTATGTCGTATCACCCTAACTTGGCCTATAATCATGTAAATAAATAGGCATCGTTAGAGATAATATCTACTTAACACGATTTTGAATTTGGTTTTAATAATGATTTCGTACGTATTGAGTTTCTTATTTCATTGATATAATTTGATATTATATGTATAGTATATGTATACACAATGCGGAGGCTGTACAGAAATATGTACCTAGTCCGCCATTTGTGCAGTGGTCTTTTTGGTTTATTAATTACTAGCTGTGCCCGCGAACTACGTTTCGCCATATATTTTTTCCAGTTTTTTCAACATTTTTCATTGATGCTCAGCTCCTATTAATCGTAGCGTGATGCTATTTAGCCTAAAGCCTTACTCGATAAATGGACTATCCAACATAAAAATAATTTTTCAATTTGAATCAATAGGTTCTGAGATTAGCGCGTTCAACCAACCAAACAAACAAACTCTTCAGCTTTATAATATTAGTATAATAGATACACAATTCATGTCATCTAATCAAAACTAATTGTACTTATATACCAAATTTCAGCTCTATCGGACACAGGTAAGTAGGTCAAATTTAACTTGCAAGATTTGACCCAAATATACCTAAATACATTGCAAAGTTAAATATAAGCTAGTAAAAGGATTTTGGAATGCTCAAAAAATAAGAAAGTATGCGCAATAAGTAATATCCTTAACATTATCTTTTATATCCTCATGAAAGAAGTGCGCAACATACTCGTACCGTTTAACACATCGAATCGACGCGACATCACCGACGCACAATGATTTTTGAGATAATATATGACTAATATGACGTACACATATTTTCTGTTGATTGACAATTGTGTGATAGGCGTCATTACGGTGTTATTGACAGATAATTGTGGCAGATTCAGCAGCCGGGTTTGTAAAACAAGCCTAATCTAAGTCCGATTCAATCCGAGCAGTGTGCCGTGCGCCCGGACGGAAGTTTGATGCGGCACTCCCCCCTCGCCTGCCTTGCGCCCAATCCCATCTCCCCCGAGGTCAATGAACGCCTTAAACAGTGGATTTCTAATACGCATATTGGGCATAGATCAAGTAAATACGGTAAGTAGGCACGTGCCCACTTATTAGTAGCCGCTTAGCGCGATTAGATTTGAGGTATGTTACACTTTGAAAGACATGGATTAAGGTTGTTTTTTGGTTTATGTTTTCATTGAGAGAATTTTGCTAATCGTTTTAATATAAATTTATTGAAATTAGTTAACCGATTCTCCTTAATCATAGTTTTCATTATTTGTACCTTTGTTCAAAGACGAATATTTGATTCGCTACTAACAACTTAATACCTACCTACATCGTTTTCGAAAATGAATAGGTACCTACCTACTTAAGTTATTTTATCATTAAGCTTGGGAGTCTCAAAGTATACCAAAACCTTGGGGTCATAGCTACGAGTATATCTAATTCAAAACAGATTTTAAATTCGTCGTTTTATTATAATGACAAAGTACCTAAGCGAGAACGATATTTAAGTTGCTGACAGTATTCCACTTTCATGGTTAAATTGCCCAAGCTATTTCCTAAGAAGTCATACAGCACACAGCTTTACTGTATTCTTACTACATTTACCCGAACGGATCAATAATAATCAGTTTATTATGTTGTAGATAAATTTACAGCAACAACAGCAGGGAACTTAAGTATAATGTTTACGCAACCTATATATTTTGTTTGTTTAGCAAAGTACCTAAATAAGCTGTTTCATAATAAGTTATGTAATATGGTCGAGAAGCACGGCGTGATGCTGTTCAGGAGAGTATCGGTCAGGAAAGTAAGGCAATGTTCGCTGCAAACTGAAACCTGATGGGTGGCCAAAATAAAAAAAACGTTTCTTATATACTCGTACGTTCACTTTTATTGCGGTATATAGTATTGATCTTGTGCTAAATCTTATTTTGCTTATGAAAGGGAAATAATACGAGTATATTACTAGATTTTGACAAGATGGAAAATTTCCGAATTTAGGCCTAAGTAAATTAAAAGAACATATTTACCTTCTTATAAAATAAAAAATAGCTATATCAAATAGGTACTTATTTTTTATTCTTATACAAGTTTGGTTGTTTGTATGTTTAATTATTATTATGTTAAATAAAATGTTAAATTAAGAGCGGCTTAAAGTAGCTACAAGTTATTACCTATATCAAAGATCACAATAATTTGGTCTTTTTGAGTGTTAGGGGGCACACCCCATCGCTCAGGGGTAGGGCAGTGACTCATCGAAATGTCAGCTGTAATAAATTCACTTTCCGACAAATCATTCGTGTGTAGGAGCGCTCCGGTTGCTGCACACTGCTTGCGTGCAATATGACATGTATCCATAATTTAAAGTAGGAGGAGATTGGACATAATAATAAGTGTAGAACCAATAAGTGATTTGGACTAACATTTGAAATGATCCCAGTTGCATTTAGGAATACTTTGGACAATTTAGTAAGGATAATTGGATAATTTATAGTAAGAATAATTATTATAGCAATTGTTCATTGATAAAAAGCAGTATAGTATGTACAGAGGTAGGCACTAGATACAAATACATTAACAAATTACAAAATTATAAATGTTCATAGGTTTGTATCCATTAACTGAGAGCATATTATACCTATTCATTCAACACACAAACATTTGCCCTGAGATCCAAATTCCAAATTCGATTTTAATATTTTTTTTAATTTTTTTTATTATTATTTGTTTCTCTGTATCTACAATAATTTGTGTGTGTGTGTATGTGTTTATAATAATTTTACCGGAGGGAGACTCTGTACCAGGGTCGCCTCTTAGCTATTTTTGCCGCCAAGCAGCAATGCTTGCATTGCTGTGTTAGGGTTTGAAGGGTAAGATATGGCACTGAAATTACTGGGTACCGTGACTTGACATTTTACGTCACGAGATGGCAACATACACTGTGGTTCTTGTGGGGGTTGCAGATTTGCTGTAAATCTCACAAGAACCCCATGTACTATAGCTGACTATTATCATCAGATGACCATCAGATGAGCAGTATGCTTGTTTGCCAACTTAGTTGTATAAAAAAATAATAACGTGAACCAAAGATCTGGTGAAGGTCGCGGAAAATCGTTTCGAAATCGATTTGGAGCTCCTCGGTGGAAGCAGGAAGGCTGGAGGAAGGTGGAAGTTTGAAATAACAATGAACATCTCTTGATGAGAACGATAATAATTATGTACAAATACGGTTGCATTGATAAATTAGTGTTTAAGTCCATCAATTCGTCATTGTGATATATATCCAAGCAATATAGGTACTATATCCAAAAATTAAAATCAGTACATAAGTTTATCGAAAACCAATAAACTGTCGAAAGAACGGTAGCGAATACGATCAATAAATCATAATGACGGAGCTGTCAAACACCATTTTCGCCTATTTGACCGATAAGAAACGCGATAGAATGGATTGAGATAAATTACTAATGTATTCCGCATGTCGTACATGTAGGTAAGTGGGGGGGTACGTCGTCGTCGCGGTCGCGGTCACAGCCAATGTCAATACATAACGAGCAACTCGATAGTTGAGTATCATATATTCATACACTGGCAAGAAAGAATGAGTAGTCACTCAACAAGTCCAATGAATTTCGACTAAACAATGCATAATTATGTTGCTGAAATGCTACGCTTATTGCTTGCATGCATATATGGGCTCCTTATGGAATGTTATAGATGTATCTAGAAATCTCGTGCCGCAGTGTGTATTATCGAATTTCTCCGAATCGGCTTGACCGATTTTATGTTTTTTTCCTGAATTTTTTGAATTTTTTTTGACCATAATAATAGGTATTATGGTATATTGCCATATGGTAGGGAAGTTCTAGACCTTCATCTCACTCATCAAGTGAGATGAAGGTCTAGAACTTACTAGGTTCACCTGGACTCCTCAACAGCTAAGAAAATAGTTATCTTACCTCTAATTAATTGTTCGAACACAACAATGTTGTTGCATTGTTATTTTGGCGACAAATTGGGGTAAGATTGTGTTCGGTAACCAGGCAGCCTCAGAAGGCTTATTACCACCGTATAGTTTAATTATGCACTTATGTATTTAGAAAAATCAATAAAAAAAACTAGCTAAGCCGAAAAATTTCTGCCCCTATGGGGAATCAAGCCCCGAACCTCCTGATCAACGCCCGGTAGTTTAAAGTATTAGACCACGGAGGCGGATAGAATTATAGTTGGCGGATGTAATTATAACGTGAAAATACAAGGTAAATAAAAATGGCCAAATGATCAATTTGGAATCGAGTTGTTAAATTTAAAGCTTTTAATTAAGAAATAAAAAAGCTATGATTAAATTTGCTTTGCTGTGGAACGAATTTTTCTTCCCTTTTTTTTTATACCAGCTTTTCGCTCGCGACTTCGCCCGCGTTATTTTTTTTTTTCGTGGGATTTTTTTCCCGTAGGAAAAAAAATATGTCCTTCCTCTGGTCTCGAACTATCGGTTCAGTAGTTTCGGAGCCTATTCAATACAAACAAACAATCAAATCCTCTTTATAATATTAGTATAGATTTGTTGTTTCTTTTTTCTTTTTTTTTTTGTATATGTCTTTAATGGTTTTAACTGTTTTTTTTTAATTTCGTAAGTGGAAACAAGTGAATAGTTTATTATTGGCGCAGTACTGTGTGCGAGTGACTAGTAATGTTCGATCGTCAGTGTAAATCATACATCTTTTCACGCACGATGAATTGTTTCCTATTGCATTAGAGTACGGCGGCGGCGCCAGATTCACTTTAACAATTACTTCAAGGTGATTTTGCAAAATACTGCAATTGATTGACTATCAAGATTCCAAATCAATTTATTTCTACTTATCTAAAAGATGTTTGTTAAACATTAAAATTATGTAGATCGTAGCTTAGATGAGTACTTAAAGATATAAAAGTGTCGTAGGGAAAACGAACTTAGGGAATAGGAGGGGTACAAAATGCCTACTCGTACTTAAATTCTCGTTAATTTTTAATACGACTTTAAATAAGAGTTAAATTTTTATGTCAGGACCAGGTTTTTTACCATTGACACTCTACAAAGAGCTCTCGATTCTTCAAAAACAGTGAATCAAACGCTTTTTATTTCACTGAGTGAATAAAAAAGAATTGAATTTGGAACATGCGCGAATATACGGATTATAGTAAGAAAAAAGGAAAAAGTGCAAAGAGGTTGCACACTCTCGCTATAAAAACGTATTAAAAACCACCAAAACGTAAAAACTAAGTTTCAAAAACTGTTCTTATTTTACAATTAATTTCTAGTTCTTTTGTTTTCTATGGTTCTTTTATGTACCCATAAAAAAAATTTGCTTCATAATCAAAGTAATTATTTTCTCGCAGTCAATAATAAAAAGTAGAGTACCTAACACGTGAAAAAAAATCATCTCGGCTCTTGTATCCCTTGATCCGCTCAGGATTCTACTTTAGAATCCTTTGCTCCTCTCGGGATACATCATACAACTTGGTGCCTCGAAAAGAATTCACCTTTTTTGATTTTTGGGTAATCTACTATTATGCGCGCAGTCATTTATTTTAATACAATTGAGTAAAGGTGGTCCTTTTTATAACTGTAACTACTGTAACTATATTTTCGAAAAGTTACTTATTATTTGCTATATTTTGTTGCATATAGAGTATATTTTTTGTAATTATATAATTTTGAACGTTTTGATATACGAGAATTGCATGCAGTACATGCAGTACTCGTACATGCAAAATTGTCATCTAACATTTCCGGAAGTCGATTTATAAATTGGATGAAAACAACTCTCACACGTCGAAAGTGACGTACCTAGTATATTCCGTCTGGAGCACGGTAATGGTGTATACTATTACCGTGTCTGGAGTCTTGGATACTTCACGGGTGCGGCATGGGACGGTTCTTCTAACAATTGGTTACGTCATTGCGCAGTCATATTTTCACTAACACTTGTTCACTGCGCTGTTTTCCACATATCATTCAGTATTCACTTTACTTTCGATTGAGGAGAAGAAGCAAAAGGAAAAACCTATTGCTTCTTCTCTTCCTCTTTCTTTCCTCGAACTTGCTCTTAACTAAACTAACTTACGATGCTTAGTTATCTCCTTTTGTACCCTGATGAGTTTTCTGGACTTCGAAGCAAATGCCGTAATTAATTTGGTCAACTGACTTTTTCCAGAAATTAATTTTACTCAATACTTCTCTTTTAATCAATTTTTCTCTTACTGCAATGTTCTAATAAATTCTTGTAATTAAAAAAGCTGAAAGCGCAGAGGCTGGGACGCGGTTTGAACCATAGTGCGCTATGAGCAATCGGTTCGTTTACGTGTCCCTTCGAAATTGTTCATTTCTTGTTCAAATTATGTGAAGTAAACTGTCAATTGCTCAATTGCTAGCGGTCGCTACAGTACTTTCTGCTCTTAATCAAAAACTACTATTCCATTTTTATTAGTTTATGTTTGAGAAGTTTTTGCGCAATTAGTGCTCCGTAGCTAAAGTAACGAGTTTTCCTGTAATTACTGCAACTGTGTCAACACACTGGAGTCGTTGCAAACTGCGAATCGTAACACCTGACGGCGCTTTCCAGCTACGAGTACATGAAGTTTGTATCTTCGCTTTAAGTTATGTTAAAGGAAGACTCCATCGTTCTAAAGCTGCTGTTAATAATGATTTCGTTGCAAATAATAAGGGGTTAAAGTGTGAAATTATCGTTTTTTTCGTTTGTTTATATAACTTTATAACTTCTCTAATTGAAGTAGCTCTTAAATAAAAACAATATTTTTTTATTACTTTTTGACCCTAGAGTGCATGTTTTGGTTTCAATTTATTCTCAGAATAAGTTTAATAATATATTAGAAAGAATCTCTAAAATTACCCCCTATTTTTTTCGTCTGAATGTTGAACACTATTGACGATAACTTTGTGAAAACTAATTTTCTTGTTTTCAAAATTATGTTATTACTTAGTTTAAAGTCTATTGACCAGTCTCTAAAAGTTTCATAATGTTTGCTTTATTGGTTATTAAATAACTAAGAAAAACGATAGTATGAAATAAGCAATGTTCTTAAATAATCTTCATACAAAACAGCAATTTCATACTTTAACCCCTAATATTTGTATTTCAAAACTTACCTTACAAGCTTGAAGACTGAGATATGTATTTAAATATTAACCTACAAATAGAGCACTATTACTAGGTACGCTAGTTTTTATTAAGTAATGGACATTATTAATCCCTACCTACTTTGTTAATTAGGTGCAATGCCTTAAAAAAATGTTGTACGGATTAGTTTTGATCAAAACTTAAATTAAAACCAGCTTGTAATAGCAGATTTTTCTACTTCGACTTTATAAAGATCTTATGCGAAAGATAATCACCTGGATAAATATCATTTTAAGTTATTATGTAACATTCTTTCTTTCTTTCAAGAATTTATTCAGTGGTAATTAAGAAACATAGACATATTTTCATATTAGCAGGGTAGCGTCTACATTATGAAGTCGTAAACAATAATACAAATTAAGCATTCGTACAGTTAGAAAGAAACTAATAAAATAAATTAAAACTGTGAAGCTCTATTTCGAAAGTTGAAAGTTGCGGAGAAAACCATTTGTCTAATTGCTAAAAGCGGAGACGCGGAAACCGCACAAAGCATTGCCTCTCCTGGCGCAAGTTTCGGAAAATTTGCCCAAGCCCAACATTAGACAGAACTTTAGTTAAGCCTTTCAGCATATTCGCATATTTGGTTATTGATTGAAAGGGATAGCCGGGAAATGTCCGACTGTCGCCAAAGTCATGTTGGTGGGCAGATAATCGGATTGACTGGTGTTAGTTAGTCGTCAAAGAGAATTATTATTGGTCTGCGGATATTCAATCAGAACTCTAGCTTAGACTAATTGAGCTTCTAGGATTAAAGCATTCGAATCCCTATTTGAACAGGCATAAAAAACACTTAAATATAGCTTGGTAAAATGATCTATTGGCAAATGACTTTATGGAGTTGATTGTGGAAGCACATTAATAAAGACGTTCGGTAGTTTCAACAAAAATTCACGAAGAAATACGACAGTGTCGAACACTGTCGTATTTCTTCATGAATGTATTTAAAATCTGATAGCTACGAGTAACTTTCGTGAGCCTTATCATTTTGGCGCGGCCTTAGATATATAATTTTTGATAAAAGTGTAAAAATAACAATATTTGTACGTTTGCACCGAAAAGTGGCAGTGTCTTGAATTAAAACTTAAGAGATATTTAGACAGTTTATAGCTTTTTTTAGTTGAATGGGTTAACAATTCAATTGTCATGTCATATTTTAGTACTTGTCTACGAATTCATTTAAGAACCATACTCATGAACTGAAAGAGTGCTCAAAAGAGCAAAAAACTGCTTGAATCGAATACTTTGTAGACCAACAGAATTCAACAATCAATTAGAGATCCTCAGTAGTCGATTGGCAATATCGATATTAATAAATGAGTGGGTAGTTTACAGGTTGCAAGAACGTTTTGTGACCTAATGTAGGTCGTTCGTGCTCATATTGATTGCAGAAATTACCAGAAATAGCTTTCAATACAGCAACAATAGAAACAATTCATATTTTCCCACTTTGACGTGCCTAACATAACACCTATGGGGCAGGAAATTGCGTATTGCCAATTAAACTGAATTCTTAGATCGAGCCGTGAGCGGTGCACCTTAAACGCAAGATTATAGCCGCGTGGGTGAACATCGTGCTGCTCACTCAAACCTCTGGCGAAACATTAACGCAGCTCGCTGAGAAACGGCACAGATCCTGCAAGACCAGTATGGAACTTCATTTAGACTAAATTTGTCAATAAATTTCGACAAATTAAAATACTTACATATATTTGTTTGAGTATAGTGATCGACCGATGATTCAACTGAGTTTGTTCCAATCTGCGGTAATTCTGCAATTGTAATTCTTTATTTTACAATCTACTTTATAGTATATTAAACAATATAATTAATCTTACTTTATTATTGTACTTAGTATCTACGTCTTATCAAAAATTTAAGATTTTGGTAAAAATTTAGGCAATATCTGTTTATCGACCGTTAGTAAAACATTGTTTTGAGTCAATAAATGGAAATCTGTAAAACATACACACACATTATCCGTAAAAGAGAAAAGAGAGTCAGAGAATATACCTAACATTTCATTTCGTACTGAGGTCCTCGGCATGCAGAATGGCTTCGGGAGCGAGACTGCGAAGGTGCGACCCCAATACTCTCTTCCTGACCTTCACTCAAGATGAGAAAGAAGTGCACAAGAGGGATGAATTCGGCACTGGAGTTAAGTCTAGGCTGCTCACGATCCATGAAGTTCAGGGGCTAACGTACGATCACGTGGTTGTGCTCAGAGGAGCGGAACCAAAGAATCTAGTCCACGACAGCGTTCCTCATGCGGTGGTCGTCATAACAAGGTACACGGTGACCTGCACCTATTACTACCGGGAGCTGAAGGAGGAAGACGCCATTAGACGCCTCGTTGCCTTTTCCAGAACGGCAACAGTTTCGAGGTCGATAACGGATGTATATAATGTATATGCGTGTGTGTAAATTATATATTAACATATAGGATAGTTACTTTTTCAACTCACCCTAGATATATAGTAGTCAGACTTATTAACTTATAAATAGATCAAAAAGAAAATACAGTGTAATATGGGCACGGACAACGAGTCTGTGGTGATATAATTATTTAAAAAAACATTTCATTTCAACATAATAAATTTCTAATAATTACCTATTTGTTGTAGTTTCAGATAATTTTATAACGAAGAAAATTAATTAAGTATTCCATCAGATTCCAAAAAAAGCGAATAATAATATCATCAGTAGATATATTCCCTAGCTATGGACAAAGCTCTGCCTATTGTTTTGCTAAGATAACGCTGACATGACATCTGCAATACGACGTACCGCCAGCATGCGATACCGCGCTTTCGCGCTTTCAGTCTAAGCCGGTTTTTTTTATCTACTATAATAGTAATAAATACGTCACCTTCAGTCAGATTAAAAATATTCTCTTTGCACTAGTACAGGCGTGTTTATTTATTTATATTAATAAATAAATTTCAAGCTAGAAGTGGTTTCACGTGATGAATGTATTCACGCACTATCCCCTTATTTGTAAATTAAAATTATGATTTTCCCGCAAACCTCTCCAGTACAAACAGTATCGAGCAAGTAATTCATGTTGCTTGCATATTCATAGTAGTTTCTATAGTGAAAGTCGCATTAAAGGTGCTTACTTAGACTAATGCTAGAAAAGTCGCTAAGCGCATTGATTAAATAAATACGTTACATACACGTTGTTTAGATTTCCTTACTTATTTTCTTCACGAAAAAGAAAACAATTGATGATATTTTATGTGAATGATACTGATACTTTATAACAAAACGTAGATGTCTTGAAACAACTAAGAATTTAATTTACTAATTGGCTTTTATCTTATCTACGAGTATCAGTGAGTGATGATACAGTAGAAAGTAGCAACAAACTTACCCGAAGATATTAATCATAAACCTATGACGAGAACGTTATAATGCTGGAAGCACGATTGTTATACGTTTTGTAATACATAGGTTAACTATTAGATATTTGGCATCAAATCGAATCAGATATTTGAAATAAAAAAAACCAACCAAGGTACCTGATACCTAAGCCTAAACTAAGCCGAAACATTCTTCAGATCACTAATAATTAGAAGTGTAGAAGAGAGAGAGAGAGAATTAGAGAGAGGTTAACAACAGAGCTTTAAAGATTATTTAAATAATTACCCTTATGATTTTTATTAAAGGAATATCAGCTCAACATTTGCCATCAGATTCTAGTACACATATAATCGCTTTTATTTATTTGGTATACGGCCAGTTTACTAACATAAAAATATTCTTCTTTATACAATTTCTTGAGTTCAACTTATTTCTTACCCTAATAGATTTCAGGCTCTGAGACATAAAAAATGAGATATGCAATACGTTTTGTATCTTCCAAAAATTAAGGTGTGAAAAGCCGAAACTTTGAAAACTAAAAAATTTCAAGTGGTCACGTTTGTCCATGAGTTAGTGGAATCACCTTAAGTATACGTAGTTTTTAACAAGAAACCAGCATTTGTATGTTGTTGTTTTCAGAATACAAAGCACCCCAACCTCGTTTCGTCCAAGTTCCGCAGGTCAAGCCCACTTAGGTATTCCAGCGCAGTAGTATTTCTCACGCAAATTAAAAACCCACAACGAGAACTCAACTTAGGCAGTTTTTTGTAATAAAAAAGCTTTTGTTAGAGAATGATTAATTTGAAATAAGGAAATTAATCCAAGCTATCTTAGGAGACTTTATTAAGTAAAAAATATCATTTTGTATATTTCTTCAGTGGTTCAAATACGTTCCCACCGAGGGGCTCAAACCTACCCTAGGTTAGAGTGTTTAGGACTTATTCAACCACGCTGGCCTAGTGCGGATTAGTCGACATCACACACACCTTTGAATTTCCTCGCAGATGTATGCAGGTTGCCTCACGATGTTTTCCTTCACCATAGGAGCGTCGGCAAATGTACATATAAAATTCAAAAAACGAAAAACACATTGGTACGTGGCACGATCGACCCACGAACCTCGCGATCCAGTGGCCAGTCCCGAGTCCACAGCGCCACCGACGCCTATCATTTGATGTACCTTTATTGTCATACAAGACATTCAGTGTAGAGATTTTGGAAATAGATCATTTATGTATTAAAACATGTTTCAATTAACCGTACTTACCTAAGAAAGTCGTGCGTTTATCAGCATTAGTAATTTTTCTCAGAAAGGCAAAACAGCCCCATTAAAACTGGCAACTAATTTTAAGAGGAAGCTCTATCGTTAGTGTATTGATTACACAGTTAAGGCAATTCAGCTGTTTTATTCATAAGCAAACATTCCTATTGCCGTCACAACAAAACAATGCACGGGTGCAGAAATTTGTCTTGCATAATTGTTTGCTGGAATTTGATGGCAGCATTTGCGTTTGGAGAATTAAAACTTTTCATATCTCAAATGTACTACCCTAACAGAACAACATCAAATCTTTTTACCTATCGATAAAGTTGTACTTATGAATTTCCCAAACTGTGACAGTAGTGTGGAACCTGAGAGCAAATAATATACCTACCTACATATCTAGAACACAATCAATATTCACAGCATCACAATTCAATTGTTAGTTAAAAAATTACACGAGCATACATAAGTGTAAGTTAAAGCATGAAATCACGGATATGTAAAAATTTATAACTATTAAAATATAAAAATACATTTATTTAATAAAAGTGTTTACTATCATTGTTTTTTCATTTCTGTCGCCCATGGGAAGGTAATTAATGCTTCTGGGAATCTCGACTCGACAAATTGTGTAAAGTCATTTGGTATTGGGACTTGATTTTTTAAATCTTATAAAATTTGTCTAAATCAGGGAAAAAAGTCTGGGTTGATTCGGCGCTGTTTCGCTACGAGTTACGCCATCTTTGTCGGAGTTCTGTACAGAAAAGATCTGTAGTTAATGCTTGACTTGTCTGAGGAAGCTGTAGTGAATAACACCATGAAGTGACAATCAGCTACCATTATTTTTCTATCGCTAAGTTTCACTTTTGGGAATTGTTGCGGCGTTTGACTCGGAGGCAGCCATTGTGTTGTTTTCTTGCGCTTTTCATTCCCTCAAAATGTCTTCATTTCTGCCCCGATTAATAAGGGAAAGTGCGCTTCTCTCTGCAGAATATTCAAATCACGGTGCACCCATTTTTGGAGCTTTTTTATTTCACCGATTTAATAAAAATAACTAATCATTGGTGGGTGTGCTAACATCAAACCATGACGCTAATTCATATATAATATAATTTCATATATGGATCGGTTTCTACCATCGCATTCAATTCATTGTTATTTACCTTAGTGGCTGGTCTTCCTCGGGGTTCATTCTTTAAGTCGAAGTGTCCAAAGTGATTAAAAGCAATAATGCACTGTGCGTATAATAGCTGTATCTTCTCCAAACATAGCATACTTACATTTTTATTAGGTATGTTTATCTTTAACTTACTTAAAAGTCCAACGAAAAAACAATTGAAAGACAAACAATTCATATATAGAATGTACTTATACTCATTCTAATTTTAATCTAAATAAAAAAAAATTGAAGTTGCCAGTTCGTTTAACATACTTAAACCATATTCATGCGGAATACGTGCTAAACAAACTACTTGTGCAAGATAAATTTAAATAAAAGTTATTTGCAGCTGTTGTGATATTGTTTAAGATATTACGATTTTAAATGAAATCATACTCATCTACTGAATGTTGCTGAGAATATTTAACGATTTTTGGTCGAACCCTTTGATTAATGGTATTTAATGACTACAAATAAACACAGGCTCAGGGTGATTGTGTAACTCATCGACTGATCGACAATCGATATCAAATTGGATAGCATAATAAAGAAAAGCGGAATTATGTTCAGTATTGGTTGATTGATTCGAGAAATACGCCAAGACGACGTTACCAAATGTAAAACATAATAAAAATCAGTTTCAATTAAATAGAATTATCAAATCAAAGCGATGAGAGATTGTCGATGAGTTACAAAATTACCCCACAGATCTGGCGGGTGATTTTGTAACTCATCGGCAATCGGCCATCGTATAAATTTGATAATTCTGTTTGATTTGAAACCGATTTTTAATATGTTTAACATTCTGTAACATCTTTGTCTGAGTGTTCTTGGTGTATTTGTTGAATAAACCAACCAATACTTAAAGCTAATACACATAATTTCGCTTCTTTTCACTAAGTGATTCAGTTTGATATTGATTGCCGATCAATCGATGAGTTACAAAATCACCACTCTGATTAGTCAACTGAAAAGTAAACCGAGCAGTTGACGCTGCGCATTTGGCAATTAAGTAATTGTCGAAATGTTCATTCATTCAGCACAAAAGTCATTTAACATTAAACGTAAGTACCTATTTTATGTTACTTAATTAAACATTTGCTAACGAGATTTTTTTCTTGAGGAAAGACGTTGTATTTGGAATGTTTTTACATAGTTTAATTGGTTCAGAAAAACTCTTACTGGCGTCCTCAGAATACCCTGCTAAAACTTCGTCAGTTTGATAAATGGTTTAGGAACACATGGAGAACGAACATATTATAATGATTATTTTTTATTAATTTATATACATGTATACAGGGTTAATTTTGAAGTACCGGCAACCTCGCAGGATTAGATAGCTAGCATCATTAACTACAACATTTGTTCTACGACTTTTGATAATTCGTTAGATTTTACTTTCATACAAAAATAAATATTCATCTAATATATACCTCTAGAATGTTTGTAACTCTACGCGCATGGCGCGCGTTTAGCCTATTTAGTAATCTGTGGTTTAGCGTTGTCTTCCGTCGTCGTTTATAAACGAAACATAGAAATTGTTGATAAGAGTAGGGACGACATCCACTCTCCTACCTGCCCGCCCCTTGCCGGCCCAAAAGATGCTTTTTCACGCCTCTTTTGAAAGAACCCATGTTGTAGGATGGAGGAAACACGTGCGCAGGTAGAGAATTCCAAGTGTGGGATGAACGACAGAAGAAGGAATCTTGGAATTTCTTGGTACGGTGTGAAAAGGAGGACACAGTGTACAGATGACTCCGAAGGCCCTTACGCGTGTTTCTGTTAAGGAATGGAGAGGGAGGGATAAGGTTAAAGAACTCCTCAGAGCATTCCCCATGGAACATTCGGTAAAAGGCGCTAAGAGAGGCGATGTCACGACGAAGTTGTAGAGGCTCGAGGGTGTTAGTTGCCTCTACATCGCCAATTATGCGAATAGCGCGACGCTGCAATCTGTCCAGAGCATCGAGGAGGTACTGAGCGGAGCCGTCCCAAAGGTGCGAGCAATATTCCACGCAAGACCTAACCTGAGTTTTATACAACAAGCATAGTTGGTCCGGCGCAAAATACCTACGCACCTTGTTCAGGACACCGAGTTTCCGTGAGGCAGTAGTTATGACGGATTCGATGTAGTCTCTGGGGTTCAGATCGCAGCGAATGATCATTCCGAGCAAGGTGATGTTGCTCTGTGTGTGAAGGGTTGTGCCCTGGAGAGAAGGAAGGGGGAGGAAAGGTGACCTTTTCGCCGAGAACGCGCACACCTGTGTTTTCTTAGCATTGAACTCAACAAGATTGTTGGAGCCCCATTCGGAGACGAGGTCCAGCGTCCTGTTGAGCTCAATGATAAGATTCTGCCTTTCCCTACCAATATCACCGCGAGCAGCCCCTGAGCTTCCGTGATATCCCCCATGCACTGTACTGTCATCTGCATAGCAATGTATAGCTCCCAAGGAAAGCATATCATTGATATGCAGAAGAAACAATGTGGGGGATAGAACGGAGCCTTGCGGAACTCCAGCGTTCACTGCCACGAACCGCGAAGCGCAGCCGTCAACGACAACGCGAATTCTACGCTCGTGGAGGAAGCTGGCAATCCATGTACAGAACTGCGCGGGTAATCCGTATGCCGGAAGCTTGGAAAGAAGAGCCTTGTGCCAGACTCTATCAAAAGCTTTGGCGATGTCGAGACTAATAGCCACCGATTCGCCGCGCTTATCGATAGATTCACCCCATTTGTGCAAAAGGAACGCTAGAAGGTCACCTGTTGACCGTTTAGGACGAAACCCATACTGTCGGTCATTAAGTAACGAGTGACCTTCCAGGTAATGGATCAGCTGGGTATTAAGGATCCTCTCCATGATTTTACACAAAATGGAAGTGACGGCTATAGGACGACAGTTAGCCGGATCAGAACGATCTCCCTTTTTGGGAAACGGCTAGACATTGGCCTCTTTCCAAGATTTCGGCACACAACCAGCAGAGAAAGACAGACGGTATAGACGCGTAAGGACCGGAGTCAACTCCGCTGCACACTTCTTAAGAACAATCGCAGGAATGCCGTCTGGGCCACTTGCTTTTCGAGTATCGATCGACTGGAGCTCCGCCCGCACATCACGCTGTCTGATACGGATATCGGGCATGGCGCTGCCACAATGGGACAGTTTCGGAGGTTGTGTACCACAGTCATCGACACGGGAATGAGCCGCGAAGAGTTTTGACAGGAGGTCGGCTTTCTCCTGCGGCTGATGAGCAAGTGAGTCATCGGCATGTCTCAGCGGTGGCAGCGAGGGTTGGCAGAAGTTTGATTGCACAGCTTTGGCCAGGCGCCAAAAAGAACGGCTACCCGTAGGGTGCGATAGCAGTTCCTGGCCCACTTGTGCAATGCGCTGAGCATCCGCTCTAATGTAAGCCCTCTTACACAGCTTGGTGGCATTATTGTAGGCTGTTTTCAGTAGGCTTGTATTGGGATCCTTAGATGCTCGGCCTCTGATCCAAGCGCGGTAAGCCAGCTGTTTGTTTTCAACAGCAGAGGCGCACTCGCGATTGAACCAGAGGTTACGTCTGCCTCTACTGACGAGATTGGAATGCGGAATATAATATTCCATTCCTAGTATGATCTCGTCAGCAACAGAGGCAGCGCAGGAGTCCGGATCCAACCTATTGAAACAGCGCTGCTCAATGTTATCATAATTATTGGAATGTTCAATGTTATCTTAAAACTCGTAAAACAAACGTTGTAGTTAATGAATTGTTAGCTATCTAATCCTACGAGGTTGCCGGTACCTCAAAATTTACCCTGTATACTTACATGGTATTTGGTACATACCATCACAAGCCGAAACCTACCCATGTTGAAGATGTCAAATTATAGTTTGTCAACGACAGACAAGCTATCTGTACTTCAATATCACTACAGTAAATACATAAAAAACTTTTTGTTTTATACTTGTTATTGTGAAAATTATTGTGTTTTTACTTCATTATAAAGATTACAAATTTTTTTGGAAGAAATGTGTACAATGTATATGTGGAGGAGATGCACGATTTATTCAATTTCGTAGAAATTTTTGCGGATCATTTATTGGTTAGTAGGTTGATACGAATATCTTCCACTATTTGACAAGGCAACATAATACCCTAGAGAAATTTATTAGATATTTGGACACGTGAAAGGCAATTGCTTTCATAATGGATGTTTCAACCAATCATTCAAGTATGTCTCCTTTGTTACAATGAATAGAGTTGATTTTGCTAAACTGTGTCTGTGATTTTGTTATTTACAAGAGTTCTTTTATCTTAAGTGTATCATACTTCAATATTTTTCATTATTATAAGCACATAATCATGTTTGTTTAAGCGTTAACCGGATCTTGCTCATAAATAATTACTTATTTCGTTTAATAACTAAGGCAGGTGAGTACTTCTATATTCCTTTGATTACTTGACCTATGAACATGAATTTTGGCAAGAAAATAGTTTATGAATAGAACATGTCAGCTAAGAGACTGATTTTACGACACTCAACCCTCGTGGAGGTAAAAGAGGGGTTGCAAGTTTGTATCGAAATCCGTAATTATTCAAGCAATAAGCATGAAAAATTGTATTTAAGCTCATTGTTGTGTATTAAACCTTAGTAATTAAAATCTATGTAAAATTATCTATGATGTACAAAAAAGAAAGAGAATAATGAATGAAGTTTGAATTCGGAAAAAAATGTTGTGTTCCAATTAACGTATTTCACAATTTAATTGATTTATGTATATAATATTCATAAAATAGTGGCGACCGTGACAGTGAATAATTAAAAATGGAACCATTAAAACGAAAACGGACCCAGTTTCGAAGGGAATTTACAATTGCAGTGGATGCTCTGGACAGAGTCCTGCAGAATAATGAAGACCCGGCTGAAACATACTCGACGTTTTCGGATTGCGCTGACCTTCTGTTTTCATGCGAATCTACATTGCGAGACGTATGGTGTGAAACAGAAAATTTTGACGAAGCGGAGTATCAAGCCGACCAAGACAAAGCTCTATAGTATCAGGTACTCTCAGCTGAAAAATAAGGTTAGCTGTGCAAAACACAACAACGATACCGATTCACATTCAAGTAAGACCACCATTAAGTCTCATACATACGAACGCAAATTATCGTTGCCGAAACTAGAGCTACCGAAGTTTGATTGAGAGGCAAAGAAATGGCTTTTATGTTTGGGTCAATTTGAGAAGATTGACCAGAGCCCAAACATAGACAACACTGATAAATTTCAGTACCTTTTGCAACCGATGCTTCCAAAGTCTAGCGCTAGACAACTCGTCGAAAGTTATCCACCATGTGGCGAGAACTACACAAAAGCGTTGGACGTCTTAAAATCACGATTTGCACGTGAAGATGTACTTATCGAGACTTATGTTAGAGGTTTAATTGCATTGATGTATGACAAAGGACAACCAAGTACACAAGGCTTATCAACATTATACAACAGCTTGCAAATGCATCTTCAAGCTCTCGATACTTTAGGGGTTACCAAGGACAAATACGCTTCAATATTATTACCTATGGTGGAATCTGCCCTACCAGAAAATGTGCATCGTGCTTGGAATCGGTGCAGATCACAGAAAGACTGCAATCTCAGTAACCTTGTCGAATGTCTAAGACACGAGGTAGAGTCAGAGGAACGCATAATTCTCGCTCGTCAAGGAGTAGCCAGTACATCAGCGTCAGAGTCAAGAGACCCAACTTGTTGTTTTGTGGCGGAAGTGAAAAGCAACAAAAGCAAAGGCCCCTCTTCTTGCGTATGGTGTGACAAGGACAGTCACTGCAGCGTTGAATGTCACAAAGCAGCAAAAATGACCATTAGTGACAGAATAGAACACATCAAGAAGAAAGAGGCCTGCCTTATATGCCTTAAACAAAATCACATGGCGATGAGGTGTAAAAGTAATCCAAGGTGTCTATTTTACAAAAAGCGGCATTGTACACTCATGTGTCCAAGCGTGAACGAAGGAACCGACAACCGACAATCAAAATAGCGAGAGCAAAGATATACCCTGTCAAAATATGCTATGCGAAGTTCAGTCAACAACGCTTTTTCAAACACTGGTAGTTCAGATCTGTTACAATAACCAATGCATTTTATCTAGAGCACTTATAGACTCAGGAGCGCGAGAATAAGAAAGAAATGAGCGCGTTTTTAAGCGTTTTTTTTTATTTCTCTCTTTAGAAAAGTGAAATAGGAGTTGAAATTTTATTTTTTGTTTGAGTATCATACACTACTTAACGTATTTAAATGGAAATTTTTTAAAATGCTTTTGCTTTATAGTTTGAATTATTTTAATTACCTACGCGAAAATAAAGATTTCCCACATAAAAAAAATCAGAATAACGCGGGTGAAGCTGCGAGTAGAAAGTTATTATTGTATAATTTGTAATAAATATGTATGCAACTCATCATCATCATCATTTCAGCCAAGAGATGCCCACTGTTGGACATAGGCTTCCCCTCAAAGATCTCCGTACCGATCGGTACTGCGCCTCCCGCATGTATGCAAATGAAAATTTAAAAATTTGAAATATTCATGTATAGATGAATATTTAAAATATGCATACATATTGTATTATTTAAGTAAATCTTCTCAGAAATTATAAAAAACATTGTGTAAATAAATAAATCGGCAAAAGTATGGCATTCAGTTCCTACAATCCAAGCAATCTTTTTTTTTTGGAACCTATACTGTTAGCCGTAAATGACTGTTACAGCTTCACCTTAATTTTAGGAAGACGAGAACTCAGGTGAGGTGCGTCACCTCGGGGTGTCCCGCTCTCTGTCTGATCTAAGTAGAGTCACCAGGCGGTTATAGCCGATGCGGGGAGCGACTGCAACGCGAGCGCGCCTCTAAAGCTCAGACGCTTAAGTTCGCCGTGTCGTGTAGTGGAACCAAGAAATCTTTAGCAATCTCTTAAGATATAAAAAAGCCGTGTGGTGTCGTGGGATACCCGAAAGGAACGAAGTCCTTTATGCTATTCAACTAATATTTTATTCATCATCATCATCATCACAGCCCATATACGTCCCCACCGAGGGGCTCGAGCCTACCCTATATTAGGGTGATTAGGCCTTAGTCAACCACGCTGGCCCAGTGCGGATTGGTCGACTTCACATACATCATTGAATTTCTTCGCAGATGTATGCAGGTTGCCTCACGATGTTTTCCTTCACCGTAGGAGCGTCAGACATATGTACATATGAAATTCGAAACGAAAAACACATTGGTACATGGCCGGTCTCGAACCCCGACCCCCCGATTGGAAGGCAAGTGCCGAGTCCACTGCGCCACCGACGCTCTTATATACGCTTTAATATTTTATTAAACTTATTATATTTAAAGTTTAATTTTCTTTTAATGAATATATTTTTTTTCCTTTTTTAGGATCAATATGGCTTTCATTCCAAAAAATATCAATCGATCCTACAGAAAATTCTCTAAAAATCACGATCTCTCGAAAAAGTATCTCGATCTACGATGAGTTGTTTTTGAGTGAGTTATTTAATTACGCTTTTTAACGTTAATGTTTGACGTTAACGTTCCTCAATGCATTGTTTTCGAGCTATTCAATAACGTTTTAACGTTACCATTTTTTGTCGGCACACCCTGTATCTACAAACTACAACGTCCCATAAGGAAATCCGTTCTTAAAAGTAATATTAATAATTAATGTTTATTGTAGAAAAATGAGCTTTGTTTGGGTTATTCAAGCATGAACATCTACTAGTAACTTTAAAAATGTAATCGGACTATAGTACTTACCAATTGACAAAAAAATCCTCAACTTAAACTCAGGACCTCGTGTTAATCGCGCAAGTAACATGACTTCGGGTAGGGCTTATATTTTTTTTAATATGAAGCAGCACATTGCAGCTAATAACAAGCTTATTGTGCTATATAGAAAGAAAGAAAGAAAAACTTTATTGGCCATAGTAGATAATACAGATGTTTACAAAAACAGTAAGGAATGACCAAATGGTCTACATATACTGTACGTGTCAAATCTATACAAATGCAGAATTTAAACACGAAGAAACACTAAGGGAGATTGTGTGTGACCTTACTAAATATACACAATCTAACTCATTTAGTTAAATATTGAACAAACATGAAGATTACTGGAACGAGGTCATTTAATTGATTATTGTCCACTTATCAGGAGTAATGGATTGTTATTGTTCAAGAGCCAATTGCTACTTATTTCATCAAAAAAATATTATACAGGTAGTCTGAACAACTAAACAATACCTAAACAGATAAATGAGCAAAAAAACGCATTGTATGGTTTTATGAAACCACGATGCAAGTGAAACTTTTCGGATCGTATGCATTTAACTAAACCTTTTTGGAAAATTATTCGATTTAATGTATGAAAATCGCGTTTTTAATCTTAACTTAATACTTTTTTTCTGAAAAGCAAGAAAAAACAAACTTATAAAAAAATCAAAAAAACTACTCTATGAAAAAATAACGCTCTACACCAGGATCGATCCACTGCCACTCGGATTTAAAGTCGAAGATCTACCACTTAGACTTAGACCAATCCTGACCTTAAAGTAGTGAAATTAAAAATCTCATGTTCTTGTAGCAGTGTGACATGCGATAGATGGTCGCCTAAATTTGAAATGTAAAAAAAGTTCCCTTCGGAGCATAATGTACAATTTTCACTTTAAAAAATTGTAGATATAATCATCTAGTCTCTTCGCTCAATAATATTAGCTGCCTACGATGCCGCATCTCGAACATACCAATGGCACTATGTTCCAAAAATTGGAACTTAAAAAAATACAACGATGTAAGATTTCCTTATTCTGATATGTGGGCTTCTCTCTCTTATTTATCACTTTTATTATCCAGTACCCACCCACCCACTAAGGCCCATTAGGGTGCCAAACTGGTCAGGAAACTGCGAATACAAGAAGAGGCTCTCACATTTTAGCCGACGCATCTTACACCGGGTTTTTAGTTTAAATTATACATAAACCGCCGATGGGATTTATGCACAGACTTTTCTGCTCCGTTTAGAAGGTGGTAAGTATTCTGAACCTGCTTTGAGAGCTTCCTTCACAATCCCCAAGTTCATTGTGTAGGATAGGATCCTCATCCTCATGTATAGTTATATGTGTAGGATAGGATCCTAATCTGTAGGATGTTGGCTTAAAGCAATTTTATGCATTTCTAAACACCGCTTAACTTTTTTCGTACGCGAATTCTTGAATACTTTCGCAAATACTTGCGGCCATAGGCGTATATACGGGGTGAGAAACTAGTAAGCTCCAATAAATAAAAATCGGTTTCACATAAAATAAAGAGGTTCCGAAACACTGCGGAATAAAATTCATTATACCTATGTGTGTTTTTGTTTGTGTTCTCGGTGACCGGTGAAAGGGTAAGCAATAAGTAAACCAAATTAAGTAATTTAAATTGAGCAATTAGGATTTTGTGAACTTAGAATAAATATTCATTTATTTATGTAATATGTGTAAAATAGGTCACCACATCATGCATTTTATAATACTATGTTTGAATAAAAAGTTACAGTGAAAACAAATTCTGCACGTACTTTATACACGAATATTTATTTTGATTACAGTATATTTTATTTAGTCTTTTCCATTTTAAGAATTTTTACTATATAAAGAAGCTAAAAGACAACAAGCACAAATTTCGTTGTTTTATAGCGTAATTCGTAATAACGATTATTAAAATAATAGCAAAAACCATAGTGGAACTATAAATTTGTAATCATAAATATTAAGATTTAAAATAGAACAGAAAGTATAGTAGAAAAATTGGGGGTTTTATAATAACGTTTTAGTATTATAATTGGCATATTCTTATTGAATCAGACGCAGTGGTTTCAAAATATATGTAGAGTTACATTTTAACAGGCATCATTAAATCCTTATACGAAATCTTATTTATTTTAACTATTCCAAACCGATTTCCCTTATCTTGTATAATAATTTATTGTACGTACACAACCATAATTCATTAAAATTATTCATAAACATTTATTAACTCAACCTTGTACAACAAAAATACACAAAAGTCTTGAAAACTGTTTTATAAACATTCAGCTGAAAGCAAGTGTATCTCCACATATACGTATATTTGTTTGTTATGAACCTAATTAGATAAGGAGTTTATTGTAAGTTTATCAGTTTTTGGAAATACTTTCACTTACGTTTAGCATATTCTGGGAGTATTCACATATACCCCTGGGTATAGATTTTCCGCTCGTGTTTTAAAAATCGCGTGATTTAAAAAAGTCAAAACAATACCAACTTACCCGCACACCGGCTATCTCATTGTAGTATACTTGGTAGCCTCTTCAGCAACAGTTTCGATCAAACCAGTCCACACACAATATTCAAAATTGGTTTCAAAGGTATATTGATATTAAAAATTTGGCAATCACAAAACAATATTCACAGAAAATTAAGTCTTTATTTTTAAAACGAAGGAACGAATATTCCACCGACGATCATAATAAGCCGCGCCGAATACGTGCTCTGTACTGAACCGTTCCTACCGCCAACTCCGAGACTGTTCGAAATTCGAATGAGCCGGCTGCATGCCGGTTCGACGGTGTACCTCGTTTGTGTTCGGAAGCATTGGTAGATATCTAAGCTTGTATTGTGTGTAGGCGGAAACGCTCCAAGTCCAGTGACACTGTCTACTAACGCCATCTAGAATTGCGCACTTGAAACTCTGGCAACTGTGCTTTCCTCAAGCAAAATTTTCCACTTTTCATGCCGATGAAAATTGTTGTTGACAAGTTGTAATAACGATGTTCTCAAGAGGTCGCTAAGAGACAGGTCGATTTGATTTGTATGATATTCCACTTCAGCTTCTAGACGTTCCTACTAGTACGAAATGGTTAACTTTATCTTTTTTTCTACTTTTAATGTCGAACATTATAGAGGTAAAAAAGGTAGAGTCAATCTACGACGTAAACTTCCTCGTACCTCGTACCTGACTATGCATTATTTGGTATTGTTGGCTACAGAAATGATCGATATTCGATAAGGTATTGAAATATTTTTTATTACTATAATGTTTATTCATAGTCATCAAAACAATATTAAAGCAATATTGAATATATTGGAGCGAATTCCGAACGAACGAGCTCAAATTTAAAAAAATAATATTATTTGGGTAGTTATTAAAAATCTTTGAAAATCTATAATATTGTTTATCTATAATTTCTTAAGAGGCCTGAAGAAATTATATAATATTAAAGATATATAATTATATAATTATATAATATTAATAACTTTGTTCTTATTACAGTAAATTTAGCTCTACATTTGCTATCAGATTCTGGTACGTATACTGTTTAATATTCACCTATACGTGAATATTAAAAAGAAAAATAAAATGAAATCAGTGTTTGCAAGGGTATTTCTATTGTCCATTTATTATATTTAATTATATAAAATGAGTTCATCGAGCGATACCCTCCGGACCCAAAAACTTAAGAAGCAGGAAATTCAAATAGCACCAAAAGCTATTATTGAAAACAATTTACCACAGAAATCGAGGAACATAATAGTTACTCAAAAACTTTAAAAAAATATATGCAATGGAAATATGAAAAGAAATCTGCAGATCTATTACCGAATTCATGGTTTTCAATTGATATCATTATGAAGTCATAGTGCAAAACGAAAATTAAGATTTTCGGTTAGAGTTTTGATCATTCGTTCATTATATAACGATGATATCATTAAAATTATGCCATGGTGATGATACGAGGGTAAATTAAAAAAAAAACAAAATAAAACAAATATTTTTATTTTTCGACGTAATCTCCGTCTAGTTCTATGCATTTTAACCGACTTCAAAAAAGGAGGAGGTTCTCAATTCGATGCGTATGTTTTTTTGTGTGTATGTTACGCGATTACGCCGCCAATTGTGGACAGATTTTAAATATATTTTTTTTGTGTCCGATAGAGTATACTCCAAGAGTGGTCCCATAGTCACCAAAGTTGGGATCTGATGATGAGATCCTATAAAAATCGTGGAAAGCCCTTAAATATTTAGGTGTATTCAACATGTTTTGTGTGTATGTTACGCGATTACTCCGCCAATTGTGGACCGATTTTCAAAATTATTTTTGTATTCGATAGACTATACACCTGGGGTGGTCTCAAGGTTACCAAAGTCAGGATCTGATGATGGGATGGGATGGGAAATCGGGGGAAGCTCTAATTTAATACCAGCTTTCTAGGAGATCATCGTTTGGCACCGACTTCAATATAGAAGTGTGATGTTGTCTGTGCCTATTCTTATAATTATTTTTAACTTTTGAAGTCGGCTTTTATTTTTTGTAAAATATTTTTTCCACCTACATTTCTGCCTCTCTATCATTCTCTATATCTTACACCTGTTGATACAAAAAAGATAATTTTATAAAACATTGCTTTGTTTTTCAGAATAATTTTGTTATATTGATTTTTTACAAATGTCAGATTGAAGAATTGAACTCTGCAGACAATAACAAATAGTTTAAAACGTTTGCATAGATATTGAAGAAGTTAACTTTAGAAGCAATTAATCTTATGTAGGTAATCTAACCAAATAATAGTTTTTAATTCTGATAAATATGTTAGGTCAATAAGAATGTTGTCCATGAATTAGTGATATTATTCATATAAATGATTTAAATTAGAGTTTGAAACAGCATTACAAAAGGAATGGGTATGTTTGAGATTATATTCATCAAACTTTCACATTCTCTTAAACAATTGTATCAGAGTTTAATGTTCCAATCCAATTGGTTCCAAAAGCTAAACCTTCTATGCCGTTCTTAAAAAACAGATTCTTCAAGATCTTCAAAAAATTATTTGCAGTACTTTCGATCTCTTCATTCGATTGAAATTTTTTGCGAAAATTTCGATTGAAAAACAAGCATTTAATGACCGCACGCTGCTCTATTTTCACAATTTTTAAAAAATGCTACACTTCAACTCACATAACTTGTTATAATTTAAAAACCACAAACGCTACCGAAATACAATTTTGCACGTTGACAACCAGATAACAAGTGAACATCATGACAGAAGAGTGCTTTAGTTGTTATTCTGAGAGAAATACAATACAATTTTGCACGTCGTTGACAACCAGATAACAAGTAAACATCATGACAGAAGAAAATTCAAAATAAAATGAGTATTTATGTGCGATCCCACGAACTTTTCGATCCACTCTCGTATCATTGGAGATCAATGTCAAATGAAGCATTTCGTGTCTTCTTTTATCTCAAAATTAATATCATGTCATACGATGAAAGATCCACCCCCCCCCCAGCATGTTGTTAAGTGTCAAGGTAGCCCATTAGTCTGGCCATAAATACTGTTACACTTAAAAATAAAAAAATATTACATTTGAATTTCGAATCTGTCATTTTTATACGGTTGTTCATTGTGTTTTCTCATTTTGGCGCCAATACATTTTATAATATTTTGCGATATTAAAATGGAGTGGGGTGATAAAGAGAACCGAATCGCTGTGATTGCATTACACAAAGTAGGTATGGAGCCAAATGCAATTTTTAAAACTCTCCATACCCTTGGTATTAGTAAAATGTTTGTGTACCGGGCTATTAGTAGGTACAATGAGACTTCCTCTGTTTGTGATAGAAAAAGATCTGGCCGTCCACGTAGTGTTCGTACGAAAAAGGTGGTCAAAGCAGCAAGGGAAAGAATTCGAAGAAATCCTGTCCGAAAGCAAAAGATTTTATCTCGGGAAATGAAGATAGCACCTAGAACCATGTCACGTATTTTAAAAGATGACTTAGGACTTGCAGCCTATAAGAGACGCACTGGTCACTTCTTAACTGATAATTTAAAGAAGAATAGGGTGGTAAAATCGAAACAACTACTGAAGCGGTACGCAAAGGGAGGTCACAGAAAAATTTTGTTTACGGATGAGAAAATTTTTACAATAGAGCAACATTTTAACAAACAAAATGACCGTATTTATGCTCAAAGCTCTAAGGAAGCTTCCCAATTAGTCGACAGAGTGCAACATGGACATTATCCGAGTTCAGTGATGGTTTGGTGGGGTGTTACCTATGAAGGAGTGACTGAGCCATATTTTTGTGAAAAGGGTATCAAAACATCGGCACAAGTATATCAAGATACCATTCTTGAGAAGGTAGTTAAGCCCCTTAACATCACCATGTTCAATAACCAAGTATGGTCCTTCCAGCAAGACTCGGCTCCGGGTCATAAAGCTCGTTCCACGCAGTCTTGGTTAGAAGCGAACGTTTCGGACTTCATCAGAGCTGAAGACTGGCCGTCGTCTAGTCCCGATCTTAATCCACTAGACTATGATTTATGATCAATTTTAGAGAGTACAGCTTGCTCTAAACGCCATGATAATTTGGAGTCCCTAAAACAGTCTATACGATTGGCAGTGAAGTATTTTCCCATGGAAAGAGTGCGTGCTTCTATTGATAACTGGCCTCAACGTTTAAAGGACTGTATTGCAGCCAATGGAGACCACTTCGAATAAGCTTTATATATTTTTAATTGTTTTATATTTATGTACTAAACTAACATAGTGTAAAAGTAATAAATGTTTTAAGCAGTTAAAAAAAATGTTTTTTCTATCTTACAATATTTATGGCAAGACTAGGTATATATATATACCGGGTGTAACGGAATACCGAAATAATATTTTAAGGTTGTTGATTTACAAAAAAATGTTTTATGACTATTCTTTGTATTTTTATTATATGCCTACTTTCGATTTAATACGCTTAACAATTATAATAAAAATACAAAGAATAGTCATAAAACATTTTTTTTGTTAATCAACAACTTTTAATATTATTGCGGTATTCTGTTACACCCGGTATATTTTGACAGTTCATATCGATTTATCATTTCATTATATCGTGTTTCGGTGTTCATGCTACGGGGGCAGAATAGGCCTGCAGAATCGCTGTCTGTAAACGTTTTCTTACCTTATTTCGGTGAAATACTAATAAAATATTTTCGTATTTTTTTACTGATTTTATTTAGCTGCATGTTTGAAAAAAGCCCAAAACATATACAAGCCTTGGCCACAACTGAGCACTGAGGGCTGCAGCAGTTGTACAATTTCTCAAATATGCTAATAAACGACCATACACCACCTTCTTTGGGATAAATCGTAATTTCAGTACTGGGCCCAACATCGGCCATTTCTTATCTGTTGGATGGAGCAGCCGGCAATGTAATTTGGAATAAAAATGGAACGACCTTCTTTAAACTTGTTCTTGCTTAAGCTTGTGCTTGTTGTTAATAGGAGGAGTAAAAAAAGGAATCGGTTTTTGCGCCCAGCGTTACTATATTTATGCCTATTGTTGTTCATATAATATATTTAATTATTTAAAACTAGCTTTTAAATCCTATTTTTATTGATTCCCATTACAACCCCCCCCCCCTTTATACCCTTAACCCCCTAAAGGGGTGATTTCTGCGATAAAAGCTATCCTATGTCTTTTCCTGGGACTCAAACTATGTTTAGACAAAATTTCATCTAAATCGGTTCAGTAGTTTTGGCGTGAAAGCGCGACAGACAGACACGCAGAGTTACTTTCGCATTTATAATATTAGTATGAGTATGGATGACTTCATCGAGTGATAAATATATTTTGATACTGCAAGAAATTATAGAGATATTGATGCACCAAAAGATATTATTGAAAACCAATCTAACACCAAAGTCGAAGGACATATTATAGTACTTACTTACATGAAAACATATAATATACAATCAAAAAATGAATAGAAGTCTATCGCTGTCTGGAAACCTTTATTTTGGCTTATTTCGATAAAATATCTACAACAGTAAAACCAAATTTTTTTTTGGGTAATGTTTTCAATCTTAGAACGATTGCTAATTGTGTTTGAGTTGAATGAAACATGTTTCATTATATAACATAGTTGATATTTAGCAGCATGTATGAGAACAGAACTATTAATACAAGCCTTGGCGACAACAGAACATTGCTGGACTCTGTGATGTGTGCCTCGGCTGCGCCTCGAGCCGCACTTGCGGGCCGCGCATCAGTAATGTGCGCATCAGTCATTTCTCAAACATGCTACGATTTACGACCATTTTGGAATAAATAGTAAATTGTGTACTGGGCAAGGCACTGGCCAGCAATTTTTTATCTGGCGTGCTTGAGAGGCCGGCAATGGAGTCAAACTCCATTGCCATTGCCGGCTGCTCCAAATGAAACTAATTTCTTTAAGGCCGGCCTGTACACCTATATACAAATAAATAAAATTGAAGTGTCTGTTTGTAATGTCAAAATAACAAGTTTTTACTAAATGGGTATGAATGTATATAGCCCAAGTAGCAAAAAAGTCCTATAATAAAAATTATAGGACTATCAAGACTTATACAACTCTTATACCAGCACTGGCAACGACTTCTATTCTTATAATAGCATTCGATAAGCTTTGATATACTCAAGATTACTTGTTTTAAAAACTACGGCTTATAGTACACTACAGGATTAAGTTATAAATCTTGTTATACTCAAGATAACTTGATCTTATGAGTAAGGTTTATAGTTCACTACAAAACTAAGTTTAAAGACTGTTATAGGACGTATGTGCATGTAGCAAGACTAATAGTCTTTGTAAAATTTCTGATTCTGTAGTAGCATTTAGTTAGAGTACTAGATTTTATTACATACTTAGGGGAGACCTTAATAAGATTGTGAATATAATAGACTTGATCAGAACTATTATAAAAGTAAATGTAAAATGGAGGCGGATAGTTCTTATTACAATTGAAATAAGCGCTTTTATGCTTATAATAGTCCTAACACGCTCTCAGGCGAGAACTTTTTTAAATATGGCGAATATTAGATAAATTATATTTTTATAAATTTATTTATACAATTGTGTAACGTTCGATTTATAGAGGCGCATTAAAAATAGTATAAAAATAGCATATATATCAACATTGAATATTACTTCCCAATGATTTCACACCCTATACCTATCTATTGACATTCTCACAAACTATGCTGTCATGAATGGTAATATTAAAAGTTATGTTAAATGAATCCTGTACTTATTTAAATTTCAATTTCAATGATCGCTCATGATGATAAAAATAAACGCATATGACAAGTTTTAGAAAATATACTTATAACCAATAACGAAGTATATTACTAGGACATTTTAAACAACATTTGTTTAGTAAAGAGCTTATATGAGACGCTTATAGAAGTTATCATACTTATAAAGATTGTGTGTCTATAATTATTAGACTCATTATACTTCTCTAATGCTATTACAAGTACATTATGGAAGTTAATAACATTCTGTAAGTTGATTATACGATTATTATAAAAGCAAAATGCTCCTATAAGTGTGCCCAAATCCAGGGTTGTAACAAACTATAAATATCTTATAAGCTTGTCTTATAGATAATCATAAGCACATAATTTGCTAGTTGGGAGGGTACCAATAACAAAAACACAATTTAAACATTTTTTGTCTGTCTGTCTGTTTATTCCCGCTAATCTCCGGAACGGCTGGACCGATTTTTACGGGACTTTCACTAATAGATTGCTAATTTAATAAGGTATAACATAGACTACTTTTCATCAACCTCAACAAAAGTTACTATTTCACGCAGACGAAGTCGCGGGCACAGCTAGTGATAAATAAACAGGTAACTCACTTAAGTTTTAACTTAAATTTTGAACCGGCACAACAAAATAAATGATCTATTCATAATTAGAAAGAAATTATTTTTTTTTGCTCGCGGCTTTACTATTTTTATGCCTGTTGTTGTACTCATCATCATTATCAACAGCTCATATACGTCCCCACTGAGGGGCTCGAGCCTACCCTAAACTAGGGCGATTAGGCCTTAGTCAACCACGCTGGCCAAGTACGGGATGGTCGACTTCACACATAACCTGTAAAGAAATTCTTTCTTCACAAGTATGCATGTTTCCTCACGATGTTTTCCTGCACCGTAAAAGCGTCAACTAAAAAATGTACGTATGAATTCAAAATTTAAAAAACCGGCCAAATGCGAGTCGTACTCGCCCATGAAGGGTTCCGTAGGATTTATGACGTATTAAAAAAACTACTTACTAGATCTCGTTCAAACCAATTTTCGGTGGAAGTTTGCATGGTAATGTACATCAAATATTTTTTTTAGTTTTATCATTCTCTTATTTTAGAAGTTACAGGGGGGGGGGGGACACATTTTACCACTTTGGATGTGTCTCTCGCGCAAACTATTCAGTTTTAAAAAAAAATATTAGAAACCTCAATATGATTTTTGAAGACTTATCCATAGATAAACACGGGTTGATGAAAAAAAAAGATTTTGAGTTTCAGTTCTATGTATGGGGAACCCCCAAAATTTATTTCTTTTTTCTATTTTTGTGTGAAAATCTTAATGCGGTTCACAGAATACATCTACTTACCAAGTTTCAATAGAGTTCTTATAGTTTCGGAGAAAAGTGGCTGTGACATACGGACGGACAGACAGACAGACAGACATGACGAATCTATAAGGGTTCCGTTTTTTGCCATTTGGCTACGGAATCCTAAAATGACTTATGTATGCAGTTTGCTTTACCCCTAATATCAGCACATAACGTTGACATACAATCAATAAGTCATAATTTTAACAGAGATTAAAATCTTAATTTAGAAGTATACCAACCAGCAATAATTCATGCTATATTCTGCTTTTAAATTATGTAAAAAATTGTATACATTGTATTATATTGTATGCTAGTAATAAAACTTTGTTAGGTAATATATAAAAATGATTTGGTTATTATATTCTAGGGGATTGTATTAAAAATACACATATTACCAAATAATATCAACAAATTTATTTAAAAAATCCATAAAGAGTAATAGTGCTTTCTACGTACCTAGTTGTTTCCATTTAATTTTCTTCATAATGATCACAGCTGTCCCGACAGACGTCGTTCTGTCGAAATACGTGAAATGCCAAACGCGCGAAGTTTAGTCGTATAGTTTTTTCAAATTTTCTCACTATTTTTAATAATTTTTATTTCCGTACAAAACTTCTACAAAGTATAAGAAAACCTAAATAAAGATGAATGAAATCGTAAAAGTCATACTCAAGTCTTGGCGTGACCAAGGGAAATAGAGATTCTTTTTTAGCTGTGCCTACTACGTTTCGCCATAACATTTGTCAAAAAAAATATCACTCAGGGGTATAGAAAATAGCCTTTTCTTAGACCTACCAAATATACACAAAAAAAAATTATTAAAATCGGTCAAGCTGTTTCGGAGTAGTTAGGTTACAAACACTGTGACACGAGATTTTTATATATTAGATACCTAATTAGATATAATATAGATTTATGTAACGTAATGTACGGATGAACAACTGCTTGTTTCACTTTTATAAGTATGGCTATTAATTTATTATCTATCCCGAAACATTAACTTATTGACGATACTGCATATGTCCAAAAGCTGTATTCAGCGTCATCTGTTGAACAATGTTATAGTTACGTACGAGATCTTAAGAGTGCTTCTCGCTTTTCAAAGCTTAGACCAAAACTTGATTTATATACAAATTTATAGCCAATAACAACGATATTTTCTAGAAAATTAATAGGTTCAACATCGCGTAGATTATTTCAATAGTAGTACAAACTCAAGATACTCATGAATATTGAATTTTGTTGTAATTTTGTTTCTACGCGCATTAAGCATGCTTCGTGCATTGGTACCTAACTGATACTATAAAAGTCAGATAGATGGAAGTAGTCTTTGTTATGGAGCTTTGGGACATGATTTAAAATGTAATTTCCTTAAAAAAAATATTTTATTTTGTAACTTTTTTATGTGGAAAATATTCTAAGTGGGTACTTGACCATGAGGGTTCATGACATCGGTTACATATTTTATTAACCCATAAATTAATCTCTCTATTTTTCACTTATTTTGGGAACAAAAACGACCAATTGTTTTTTTGCGAAAATATGCGTCATAAACGGTCATATCTTTTGATAGCGTTGACTTAGTAATCGTTGACTAAGTATGATTTTTTTCACAGCTGAAAGAAACCGTAGACCCGAGTATTCGATATAAATTCAGTTTTCTATTTATACGCGTTCCCGAGAAAAGGATAGATGGACAGACTGACAGACAGACATTATATGAGAAGCTTCTAATTTCATGAAACAACTATAAAATTAGTTTGATAAGAAATTACTGTAAATTCAACATAGATTTTTACAGCCGCATAATTATTTTGAATACTTACGCACATAAAAAACATGCATATTATCAAAACTTCATAATAATGAGAAAATGGTTGCCAGCAAGAGATTGCTGTAACAGTGTAAAGAGTATAGTAATGCTGTTATTTGTAACCTAGAAATGAAAACGTAGAAAATTGTCTAAATCACGAAAAAATGGTACTTAGTCCGTTGGAGCAAGATTTGTCGAATACGGAGGATGACGTATGGTTTCTAACTGCAGCTCCTGTAGAGTTACAATGGTTTCTCGTGCAGTGTGAGATCTTGCGTTATCATGGCTGTTTCTTTGCTAGTTTCGCCGTCATTGTTCAAAGTTCGGCACAGTAAACATACTGCTGTTATTGCTTGACCAGACCTGAGAAAGTTATAGTGAATAACACCTTGAATAGACTAAACAGTTACCATTACCTTTTTATTGGTAGGCTTTGCTTTAGGGCACTGTTGCGGCGTTTGACCAGCCATTGCATTTTTCGCTTTCGGTTATCGTACAGGAATCCACTGTCTTTTCGTCACATGTCACAATTCTATTTAATATTCCTTCACTTTTGTATCGATTCAACGCAAGTTTCAACATGCGATTCTTTCTGCAGATCAGTCAAACCATGAGGCACCCATTTTTATATTTTTTATCTTATTTATTTGATACAAATCAGTCATTATTATTGGTAAGGTAACGGTAAACCATGCCGCTAATTCCTGGCTAGATTGACTCGGATCGGCTTCCATCATCTTCTTCAATTCATCGTTATTTACCTGCGTGGGCGGTCTTCTACGTGGTTCGTTCTTCAAGTCGCGTTTCCATAACGAAATAGTTTAAATCAAAAACGCACGGTTCGTTCATTAGCAATATATCTCCAACCAAACACAACATTGATATTGCAAGCCGTTTCTGCCGTGTTAGTTCGGCTTCGAAACTCGTATTCAAAGATTATTCCGATTTTCGAAGTGTCCGTGTTTCCTGTCTAAGCTGAATAAAGAAATAATTGAAAGAGGAAAATCCAATGTTGCACATTTTTTAAAACAAGAATCTCATAGGTATCATGTGAAAAAAGTTTCACTTGAAAATCTCACATCAATTCACATCACATCATCATGAAGGTTTTATGTCAATTCAAAGTATCTATTACTATAAAATCTATTTCATACTTTAAACCCTATTACTTCTTAAGTGACATTTGATATTTGGCGGTTTCAATTCCGGTTCATCTACGAGTATATGTGATAGTTTAACAATCAATGAATATAATCAGTTGTCTCAATCAAAATAAAATGTTTTTGCTCAATTTTTTTCTATCTACGGTATTTAGGTACGATAATATGCAGGTGGCATTGCTGAGGGTCGGCCTGTATAGTACATGGTTACGCAAATGTTAGCAAGACTAGTCATTCTTTTCAATACCGATCTGAAAATAGTTCACAATAATAAAGAACGATCTAACAAAAATATAGATACCTATAGGTAGTATCATATTCTGGCGCACAATAACGTCAGGAGTTTGGGTATGAAACGACGATGATCTGTGAACTTGCTTTAATAGTTTTCTCAGGAATAATTCGTAACATCTCTCTCGTTCACATCCTCCTCTAGATAATAATAATAATGATGGTATTCCTTGTTAACCAATTAGCTTTTAATTGATCTCAGTAAGTAACTAGAGGCTTCAATTTAACGATAAATTCTTTGAAACGACTTCTCCCGCGTTTTTTTGTTTTCCCGTGGGAATTTTGTATTTTCCCGTAAGAAAAATAATTTTGTAGCTTATGTTACTCAGGGATAATTTAGCATTCTAGTGGTGATAGAATTTTTCAAATCGGTTTAGTAGTTTCGGAGCCTATTCAATACAGACACAAATCTTTCCTCTTTATAATATTAGTATAGATTTCTTTATCCTTTTTTATGAAATGACATAGAAAAGAAGATGTAATTAAATATATAATTTTATTATTCAGTCCCTATGTTAAAACTTTTGTACGATTCAAGACTTGTGTAAAGATCCTAAATTAGTGCAAAATTTAGAGCATGTATAACATGTCCAATAAACTATTTTCTTTCTGTCTTCTTTTTTAAATGTAACATATTTAGTCTTTTATGATAGAAATGTCATTAGGATGAATTACATATGAATGGTACTTATGGCTTTACCTACATAATGCATTTAGAATAAAATCTACAAGAAGTAATAAAAAATACATTTTATTATTTGTTTCAGGCAATGATTGAGCTGCCCACCTTCCACGACTACCCTAGAGTGGCCTGACAGCAAGGGCTGTTCCTGCAATCATAGTTGCCCCCATCTTGATATTACCCTCGTGTTCGGGACTGTCCGGGATGATCCGGAGAATTGGGGTTGCCGATTCTGAATGGCCCTGACTATGGACAAGATGGAAAGTATCACATAAACATATCAACTAGCAATGGCCGGATTTGGAGCGGGGCACCTCGTTAAACGAAGGCAATGGTTGAGATCGTCGCTTTTGAGCAGCCACAGCTAGGCGACAATGATTCAGATAGGGAGGAATCGTTATTTCATTATAAGTACATCTTATTATAATTAACCTCGCGTAGATACATAAGCCGTAGTCACCGAAATCTAAAACTAAGAGTCAATACATATGTGTTTACACGCAATTAATCAGAACCGATTGTTGTTTTATTGAAGTCAAGTCATAAATTTTATTTTTTATTACACAAAGAGTTGCTGACGATTCGGTGACCGAATTGACACAATATTAATTTCAAGATTTTTTTAACTGACTATTCGAACACCAAGAAGAAAACCTGTATTATACAGTCAGTAAAAAACTTCCAACGCTACCTTAATTGTAGAAATCCGTCCTCCGCCCAGTCTCTACCTCTAGTTGTAAAAAACAGATTTTAACGAAATCAGCCGTTCTTCATCATCACAGCCCATATACCCCACCGAGGGGCTCGAGCCTACCCTATATTAGGGTGATTAGGCCTTAGTCAACCACGCTGGCCCAGTGCGGATTGGTCGACGTCACATACATCATTGAATTTCTTCGCAGATGTATGCAGGTTGCCTCACGATGTTTTCCTTCACCGTAGGAGCGTCAGACAAATGTACATATGAAATTCGAAACGAAAAACACATTGGTACATGGCGGGTCTCGAACCCCGACCCCCCGATTGGAAGGCAAGTGCCGAGTTCACTGCGCCACCGACGCTCAAGCCACAGCCGTTCTTAATGAATAATATTACAAACCCATTATTAGATGGACACGCGCCTTAGTAGTCGAGTAATAAGGACATGCTCAAATGCAGAACCGAGCGAAAAAGCGCTAATAGATTAGTCGCAAAGAAAAGTCTCTATCTTTCTTTTTTATAAAAGTGTAACTTTTTTTACATCGTCACAAATTTTTACGTCCATCTACGGCATGTCGCATTACACGAAAACATGAGGTATTTAATTCCATAAAGTCACATAGGACAGGATTAGTACGCAATTAAAGGCGAATAAACAAAGATAATTAGATTAGATTAATCACCAAATCCAAATAAAGAAAAGAAAGAAAGAAAAATTTTTATTTTGCCACCACACGACAAAAACAAAAAATAAACAGAAAACAATACAACAAATAGGTACAAAATTTATTTTGGTGTTAGTCGTCGTGTGATGCCAAAACTGTGCTCAGCTCAGTATAAGCAGCAAGCGACGGGCTTGCTACACTGGTATTCTGCTGAGCACAGCAGTGACATCTAGCACAGGATTACTTTCACACAATACCCGGCCAACACACAGCCGTATAATTTATACGTCTGTGGGCCAACATCACCAAATAAAGATGCTTCTATAAAATTAAAAAAATCACGAAAAAACAAACATTTGTTCTCTTTTTACAATTAGTCTGTGATTAACATAATCATTTCGAATCAATCATAGGTTTATCATGGTTCATTACATGCATTCAATTCTTACACAACAAAACGAAAGTACTGTAAGTTTACAATGTTTTCACATATTGGTCGTTAACAATAAGAAAGATAAACCAAAATAAGATCATTTCCACCGCCGTCGCTAAGTGTTCCACATAATAAAGGTTAGAGGATTCGTCATATTGTAATCAAAAAATCTTTTGCAACTCTAAAAGATGTCTCTTTAAAACTTTATTAAAAGTGTAACGTGTTTTCAGAGTGCGAATGGGTGGCGGCAAGTTATTCCAACACTTTGAGGCGGCGTAAATCTCATGATTATTTCACTAGTCTTGTTCCACCCAATTGTCCAACTTTTTCTTTCAGTTCAGTTTTTGAGGACTTTGTGGCGAAGGGTATCAGGGTATTGTCTATAAAGCTGTCGGTAGCGATGGGCTTAGCCTGGATGTTTGAAAATGTTGTTGATATTCTTACTCACATAATTAACTTTTCCTTAATGAACAAAATAATTCCGGCTTCCTGGAAGAAAGCGATGTTCCCATTCCTAAATCTCTTAACCCTAAATCATTGTCTGAATATAGTCCCATTTCCATATTGCCACGTAGCTCACCAACAACTTTATTCCGTTCTCTTCACTAATTAATTATTATGTCCTGTCCAATCTGGTTTCCGTCCTTTTCATCGCATGAGTATTGCGTTGCTGAATATAACAGAAGATATATGCTTCACGCATTGGATAACACTAAACTCAATGCACTGGTTTAGTTAGATTTTAGCTCCATGGATCACGACGTACTCCTTGATACTCTTCGCTGTGTCAATATTTCCCTCTCTACCATACAATGGTTCCATCCTTCTTAACTGGGCGCCAACAGTGTGTAAAATATAATGATGCAGCATCAATTTGGACTAGTTTGTCTACTAGCGTCCTACAGGATGGATTACTTTCTCAGCTCCTTTTTACAATTTTCATTGATCGCATTTCAACAGTAATATCTTGCAAGTTCCATTTTTATGCTGGTGACCTGCAAATATACTGTCACTTTGATCCACCGAATATTAGTGTATCCATCGAATATTTTTTAGCGTATATAAATGAAAATCTCAGAGCAAAACAGGAATGGGCAAAATCGTTTGGACTCCTTGTGAACTCTGCTAAATCTCACACCATACTTGTAGGCAGTGGTAATCAGGGGTCCCAGCTTAATTTAAATTTTGTCCCCCCTACCCCATTTTATGGGATATCTATAGGATGTTGATTTTTATACAAAACTAGCTTTTGCCCGCAACTTCGTCCGCGTGGATATCCTTTTTTATTGATTCCCTTTACAAAGTTCGGGGATAAAAACTATTCTTTATCCTTTCCCATAACCCAAACTATCTCCATACCAAATTTAATCTAAATCGGTTCAGCGGTTATTGATTCCCCATACAAACTTCCAACCCTACTTTTCTTCCCCTTAAGGGGTGATTTTTGCGATAAAAGCCATCCTATGTTCGTTTCCTGGTTCTAAGCTACCTCCCCACCAATTTTCAACCAAAAATCAGTTCAGCGATTCTTGAGTTATAAATAGTGTAACTAACACGACTTTCTTTTATATATACATAAATATACGTTTTAAATTATTTTTGCTTTATTAACGTGTATGTAATGTAATAAAATATGGTAACTAGCTGTGATACATGTTTACAAAGCTATTTATTACCGATAGATGCCGCCTTAAAGCCACCCTTAAATAGTTTTGCTAACGCTTTTTCCTACATTATTTTATTTTAAAACTTTTTTATCTGGCTGTACTAAACAGCTATAATAAATGGTCTGTGACCCCTTTGCCAACTTTCATGGTTTGCCTACCTTTTAAATATTTAATTAAAACTCCTATTTTGGGTAATTTTTTATACGTTCATACTGATAGTTCCAAATCGCCATCTTTCCCAGTTAACCAACTTTATGACCTTTTGTTATCATCTACTTTACTTTGCCAAAAAATGCATTGTTTCCATTATTATATCCCATATCGCCATCAATTTGTACAATCGATAACAAAAGTGGTTTATTTTAACATGTTTCATTACAGTGACATGTGATTTCTTTGGAATAATTATGACCTCTTTAACTGATAATCAAATAATACAAAATGGCGAAGCGATATTATGTTTTTTTTTTTTTGTATATTCGTTAGGTCTGAGAATAGGTCTTAAACTATTTTTTATACCCCCAGAGCTGATAAGGGTTTTTTTGACAATTTATGTTTAAAATGTCATTCATAGGCGTAGGTATAAAAATTCGATGATTCATTTCTTGTCTAGATTAAATACTTTAATTTGCCTAGTGTATAGATAGTAGAACCAAAAAGTCATAAATAATATAAGAATACATACAAAATCACAGTTATAAATTGAAGTTGGTGCCAAATTTTAAGTAACTATATTAATTGTTATTTTCATTTTTAAGTCTTTCCAGGTGATCATTGCTTGGCACCGACTTCAATATAAAACTGTGATTTTGTGTGTATTCTTATATTATTTATGATTTTTTTGTGTTTTTGAAGTCGGTTTTATTTATTTGTAATCATTTTTATTTTTAGTTTAGTTTATAATACGTATGCGTTTTAGAATTTGAGCGAAGGCAAACACCAGAATAACTTAAAATAAAACGTCTTTCGCTCTAAAAAGTAATGAAAGAATTATTCCCGAACTCCTAAGCTACCAGAAACCTTCCATCATCAGCTCAGTAACATGATATGATGACTACCAGGTGTAAATACCTAAATATCTTCAGCAAAAACATGAAACACGTTGGACGTGCCTATGGAATTTAAGGGTTTCCCTCGATTTCATGGATCACATCATCAGATCATGACATGATGACAATGGGACCACCTCGGAAGTATACTTTTTCGATTACAATAAGAATTTTGAAAATCGGTCCACAAATGGCGGAGTAATCGGTGAACATACATTTTAAAAAATTAATACAGCCGAACATAGAACCAACTCCTTTTTCGAAATCGGTTAATATAAGAGGATTGTGAATTTATGAATGAGTAAATTTTCATACAAAAAGCGATAACGCTTTTCTTTCTCTTGACATACATAGTCCAATTTTCATTATTTTTGGAAATGTTGTAGATATAATGAATATCTAGGTTTGTACGTTTTGATTTTGAAGTTATATTACTCAGAATATAAAATATTACCATCTAAATATCCATATTTTAGACTTAAAAACTACCTCGAGCATTTCATATTTTCTGACTAAATTATATTGAATTAAAGAAAAAGCAAAACGTATAAACATAGATCAAGGTATACTGAATCTAATGAGATCAAAAATGTCTAATTTAGTGAAGGTTTAGGGGTAAAACAGTTATCGCCCGAAACAATATTTCAATAAGAAACGTAGGCACTTGCCTCGGACTTTCAACTCTAAGCGGTGTGCAACAAAATGCATTTTTGAAAATGCATACTCGAGCCATAAATTGGAACTTCACAGTTCTCTTAAAAATAGTTCTTTGCTCACTTGGTAAACAATCTACTATTTCGTTAATCAGTGAGTGTACCTATACCTATTTCAAATGAAAATTTTATATATTTGGGAAAAAATGATGTATAATATTTTGAAAATATGACAGAATACTACATGAGATATTATAAACTGTTGAGAAAACCTAAGTACACTTTTTCTCATCATCATCATCATTATAGCCAAGAGACGCCCATTGTTGAATAAAGACCTCCCCCAGAGATCACCAAACCGATCGATTCCGCGCCTCCCGCATCCAGCGGCTTCCCGCGACCTTCGCCAGATAGTCGATCCACCTTATGGGAGGTCTATCAATCCTGCATCTCCCAGTACACAACCGCTACTCGAGGACCTTCTACTGATCTTATCATTTCTGAATATTATACTCCACGGTAAAGTAAACTAGTTTAAGAATAGATAGCTTATGATGATGAATTGTGGGTGCGACTTACTTGCGCGTTTTGCAATGGTTGCAGACAAGTCCAAGTTAGGCTGAGTAGTTTTACATTAATATAGTGAAAAAGTACTTTCGATAAAACGCATCAAATATCACGCTTCTATTAAAACGATAGCTAACTATCGTTTTAATAAACGATCGTGATGCATGCCAGTAGCGTTACCCTCTTTTTGACGGAATATCGAAGAGAGCTTTGAAGCGATTGTGAGATGATAATAATGATGATAATAAAGATGGTAGAATTATAACCAGTAATCTTTCATATCCAATAAACTAAATTTGATTGTACTTAACGGTAACTTAGGTAGAGCGAAAATTTATTAAAGTACAGAAAAGACTTGGTCACAACCATTAAAATCAAAGCATTAAATTACTGAAAGGCCGTAATTTAAATATAAGAGATGCCATGACAAAAACAGTATAAGTTAATTAAAATTTGCAAAATTTGAATAGTACTCTTCATTTTACGATTATTAAAAGACTTAAACGTACATATTCAATATAATATTACAAAAAATAGCATACTAATAATATCGGATATGCCCATTTTAAAGCGTTGCCAAGTTCCGTACTTATTTGCAATTAGTAATCCATGGACACGTTTTAGTTACAAGCGTATCGTAGCTGCGTTAGATTGAACTCGAATACTAATTACACGACATTGGCAGTTCCGGAAAACATTTGCAACTTTATCAGCTGGACGACACTACTTAAGTATTTAAATAAAATGTTCATGTTTCACTGGAAAATGGTGTTAAAACTTACTATAAATTCGTTGTTCTTCACGCACCAAAGTATCATTTCATTTATTTCAACATACATTTACTATTAGACTACTAACTATTTCCACGTACTACATTGCGCTTTCATCATCACAGCTCATATACGTCCCCACCGAGAGGCTTGAGCCTTTTTTGTAGGGGTAATCTCTTTACGATTCGACAAGGGACTGAAAATTGACATGGCCGCCCCTTAGATATGCCACTGAACTCGGGTATAAACCCCATACCTGGCTAAATAACCCTTCAATAACAGGTCCAACGGTGAGCTATTACTGACCCAAGCGCTGAGACTAAAGCCTAGGGAGGGGTCACCAAGCTACCATAATGTGACCCCCCAGACGGGCGACCAGGGAGGAAAACGTAATGTCTCCCGGCCGGTTGTCGGCCGTCCGGACCACTTTCGTCCCTGGCTGCTTATAGTTGTTGGTGATGCGCGCCCAAGAACTCCTACCCAACCGCCTGCGAAGGGCTCGAGCCTACCCTCAGTTAGGGTGTTTAAGCCTTAGTCAACGACGCTGGCCCGGTGCGGATTGGTCGACTTCACATACAATACACCGTTTAATTTCTTCGCAGATGTATGTAGGTTGCCTTACGATGTTTTCCTTCACCGTAGGAGCGTTGGACAAATGCACATATGGAAACGAAAAACATACTGGTACATAGTGGTATCGAAACCCGGATCCCCCGATTGGAAGGCGAGTGCCGAGTCCACAGCTCAATGCTGCAGTTTCCCTATTTTTGGAAAGGGATGTCTCAGCTTCCTGTGGAAATTTTTATATTCCTTTCTCAGTGGACACCTACATAAACCAACGAACCTCTATTACGAAATTTTATACTTCTAGCTCCAGTAGTTAGAGCTCTACGTTAACACCTCAGTCAGTCAGTCACCAAAGCCTTTTATAGAATACAGATTTTTTATTATAATTTTGTCATATATATTCCACAGAGATAGTCTTCCTCCAATCATTAAATTGGTATTTTATGAGGCAATACTTAAACATTTTGAATTTTGATCTGCAATTAGTGATCTCTTAAAGCAATTTCTTGTGGTCTATATGATAATGGATATAATGTGAATTTTTATTCGCTATAAGGACAATATTATAATCGTAACAGATCTATCATAATATTGTGATGGGTGTGTGTAGAACGTCATTAATGTGAGTGGGTGATTGATATCAACGCATCGCGGTCACAATAAACGTGACAGATCAAACTTGTGGCTGTTTTATTTATATAACACCTTTTTAGTTGTCGTAACGTATGTATAGAAAAACAAATGAAGTTAGGTCTGTCAGAGATGCCACTCAGAGAAAGTTTATTCGGCCGTAATTATTTACTTTTGTAAACATGGACCTACAAAAAATACGGACGTAGTGTGGCGTTAAACAAATGTGAAGCATGCAAGGTACGACAATTTCATGTGTTTGTACACGACCTACGCTCACACAGATATTCCAGGTAAGACAAAAAGCTATCATTTTTCAAAGAACAAGACACGCACACATACAAATGTGCTGCCATTTGCATGCTTCACTCGTGATTCAAAAACGCTCCGTCCGTCTTTTGTTCAGGGGGTTACCAACTCATTTTCGAAAGACATTTTTGCGAAGTCCATTTTCTACTACGCCATATCATCGAAGAGCTATTTAACCGACGTGATATTTGATCGATGGGCCATTTCATCGAATGGCCACATGCACGAACTCCCATATCAACGATTGTACATTTCTTCAAGTGCCACATGTTCGAAGGTCAAATAAACACTATTTTTTAATTCAACATGTTTAACTTATGAATAACCAATAATTATCGTTTATGGAAAAATCTCTTGCAGCCATTCGCAGCAGGTCCGTGGTTGTAAAAGTAATATTCTGTTGTAAAAGATTCACTCTTCAGAACCTTCTGCATTTGCTGATACCACAGTAACAGATGTAGTGCCATATACTACTCGATACCGCAGACGCGTTAGGTTTAAAGACTCTTCTGTGCTTAAAAAGTATTTTTCATTACTCATACTCGGAAAGTAAGTTTGACGTTATTGAATAATAAAGAAGAATATATTTTTTTGAATGGCTTTATTATAATTAACTTTCAACTATTTCTTTGAAATAACATAGATTTAGGCAAAATATTCACTATTTTTTCACTGATGAAAATGAAAAATAATGACTGATTGGCTGGCCGGCCACAGAATAAAAAAAAACAAAATAGGCAGGAAAGCGGCAAACCGACCTTCATTTGTTTTTTCGAGTTGTAGAGTTTTGTTTATACTTCCGTATAGTTTGTAACTGCGTCGTAGTTGTTATTCATCCACAAGAAAATTCCAAAAACTCAAATATTATTATAATCAAATACATTTTATTTTTAGATTTTATCAGATCTTAGTAAAATATTTGAAAAAATATGTCTAATCAGTTAACTGCCCCCCTACCATGAACATTTATAGCAAGATTTAAACAATATTAAAACAGAGACACCGCTCTTGCTGCGTATAGCGCCATCCCGCTCTCAGCGCTGTTCTAATATTGTTTTGGGTGATCATGGTTAGGGGGCTAGTCATTTTTCAAGTAACAACATATTACATATGAATCAGTTAGATTTTACTAAAGGTCGTTGCACTACAGATGCTGGAGTTGCACTTCTTAAACACATTTTTGCTGCTTGGGAGCGTAAACAGGATGTGATTGGTATATTTTGTGACCTATTACGGCTTTTGACTGCGTTGGTCACCAGACTCTTTTAAATAAACTCAAATATTATGGTGTCTCTGAAGAAGCAATTAGACTTATTGAGTCTTATTTGTCCAGTAGAGTCCAGAAAGTTGTCATTAACAAATCTAAGTCTGCTGGTGCACCCATAATTATGGGCGTGCCTCAAGACTCGATATTGGGACCTTTGCTTTTCTTAATTTACATTAACGACCTCCCACACTTCACTAATAGTTTGTGCGATACGGTGCTATTTGCAGATGATACTTCTTTAATATTTAAGGTTGAAAGAGGAAACGGAAATACTGACGTTATAAATAGTACTCTCTCTAAAGTATTGCATTGGTTCACCATAAATAATTTATCATTAAATTCAAGTAAAACTAAATGTATTCAATTCTCATTGCCAAATGTAAGAAAAGTTGATACTACTGTGCAAATGAACAACCAAATTGTTGAATTCGTCGATTCTACAAAATTTTTGGGTATTACTCTAGATTCTAGATTGCAGTGGGATCCACATATTGAGTCCTTGGCAAACAGACTTAGTTCTGCAGCATATGCAGTAAAAAAATAAGACAACTTACTGATGTTGAAACGGCAAGATTGATTTACTTTAGTTATTTTTATAGTGTCATGTCATTATGGAATACTTCTGTGGGGATCGGCTGCTAGTATAGTAAGTATTTTTGTACTTAAAAAAAGAGCGGTTCGCGCTATTTATAATTTACAAGCAAGTGACTCTCTTAGAGATTTATTTAGAGAAATTAACATATTGACTTTAGCAGGACAGTACATTTATGGACATTTGATTTATGTCTATAAAAATTATAATACGTTTGAAACCAATTTCAACTTCACCATTGAAACACAAGAAATAAAAATAAACTTGCCGTTCCAACGTACAGGCTCCAAAAAACTAGAGGCTCATTTATGGGGAAATGTATAACTTTTTACAACAAAATCCCACAAAGTGAAACTGACTTGCCTTTTGATAACTTAAAAGCGCATGTAAAAAGACTATGATGAGTAAAGAATATTATAAAGTCTACGATTATTTACATGATTCCAATTTCTGGTGTTAATTTGAAGAAATTATTAGTTATAAATTAGTTGTAAATGTAAATAATCGTGTTGTTTTGTATAACTATTCATTAAGAAGTATTGGTAGCGACGTAGTAAGAAGAGAACTAACAAATCTAAATTTGTTATGGAAGTTGAGCTCAAATTTTTGCTTTGAGGTTAGCTTCCAATCGACGACTCTGTAACAATACAGGGAGAAAAAAAAGCCCTTGCTGGTTTTCTTGCTGGTTCTTTCCAGTACAAGGTCTCCCGCCGTAGACTTGTGAACCATTAGCGTAGCTTCCTTGACTTTCAAAAGAGATTGCAAAATCCAAGTTGAATAAAATATTTTGATTTTTTTAGAGCAAAGGTATTTTTTACAAAATATTTTGTCCTTGCTCTACTACACATCATATCATCATCTTCTTCTAATATATAAAATTCTCGTGTCACAGTGTTTGTTACCAAACTTCTTCTAAACGGCTTGACCGATCTTTATGAATTGTTTTGTGTATGTTCGGTGGGTCTGAGAATAGGTAGTAAACTATTTGTTATTATGGCGAAACGTAGTTCGCCGGCACAGCTAGTCAAACAATATAATACTCTACTCGCATTGATTGTTCGGCTTTTGTTGATATTAGTTGTGCCTCGCGATCGCGCGTGCGTAAGTGAAAAGTGCAACGCATCATAACATCACGTTGCTGCCAGGCGGCTGACCTGCAATGACCTAGTTACGCACTGATTCTTTCCAGTGGCGGCAACAATTATTATTAAGATGATACCCGAACTATTAATAATATAAGTTGAGAATAAAAAAGTAATCTTTTATCTTCTTCTTCTAATATATATAATTCTCGTATAGCTTGTCCGATCTTTATGATTTTTTTGTGAATGTTCGGTAGATCTGAGAATAGGTCGTAAACTATTTTTTTACCCCTAGGTAATTATTGTGGCGAAACGTAGTTCGCGGGCACAGCTATTTATGAATAATAAAAATTAATTTTGAAAACGATGAAACTGAAACGGAGCACTATCTATGGGTAAACATGAGGAGCGAAAATACTGGCAAGCGTCGTAAAAGACCTCCAGTATAAAAATGAAATTCTACAACAGCAACTGCAAAGCTTGCCAGAGCCTCATCTAAAGCAGGAACTGACAACACAAAGACGACGTCTCCTTGTGTTGAACATTACGCTGATGATGAGGAACTAGCTCGGGAGACGGTGGATTAGGATGCAAAACCTGAACGCTTCACCATCACTCTCAGGGAGATACACACATCGAAGCTAAAGTAAAACTCATGAAAGTGTCTCCGCTTATCGCAGTGGTTGGTATCAACAAAACTATCAAGATTGTTTTCGTTTAAAACCACTCTAAAAATAGACTCACGATGAGCCAAGAGCTAAAATGCGTGTTTTTAAAACGTAGGTACTGTAAATCACCACATCCTGCCAATCGCAGAGGATGCAGGATAGCCAAAAAAATGTAATCACTAAAGAACAAGGCCACAAAAACCAAACTCTGTCGCCAAAACGCTATACTTAGCACTTCTGAAAAGCAGGTAAAAAGTGCCTGAAACACCTGCACCACGCGATTCTGCCAAAAATGTCTTATTTGCTCAGGTACTAAATAAAACACCAAAAACGAAATCTCCGGAAACTCCTGAAAAAACGTATGCACCCTTTCGATGAGAGGCTGAAGAAATCAGAACATAGCTCTTAAAGTGCTACCTCAAACAAATCCTAATAATGGATAGCACCACCATAAAGATTTTAATCTGGAACGTTAATGGGTTACTAAATCATGTAAATGAATTCTCTTCACCCAGGCAATAGAGCTCATACTGACAGTGCTGTATGTTGTAGTTAAATAAAAACTTGACACCATGAACATTTCAAATTAAAGCCGTTGCAATAGAAATCGAAACAAAGAGATCATCCTTAATAGTTTCTTTATTTTATTATCCACCTCGCCACAATTTGAAGAAATACGACTACAAAATATACTTAAAAACTACCTTTGGAGATAGATTTGTAATTGGAGGAAACTTCAACGCTCAAAACTCTCATTGGCTCTGTATCTTAGTGGTAAGGTCACGAAGTTGGAGTTGAAGAAGGTACTATCTATAGCGATCCAGGATTCCTATAGGAAAAAATCTATTCTGTGGTGTGGCACGAAATAAAATATAACTCTTTCTTACGCTCTTGAAAAGTTAATACAATGAATCACCTATTGATTAATTAAATCATTATTTTGCAAATCATAACTATTAACGCGGCCAAAGGGTGATGAGGCACGGGAGTCATATTACGAGGAAAGTACAGACCTAAATGTGAATGAAAATAGATCTCTAGTGTCCAGAGAAACACCTAGGAAAGTATGCATGAATTGTATGAAGAAGGATAATAACATTTTACATGCTATGAATGTTGGATAGAAACGAATAGAAGAAAAGTCATGTTACCTATCCCATTTAACAGTGGGATGAGATAAGGACAGGAGAATGTGATTTGCAGAAATATTATTATGTGTGAGGGACCAATTTTTTTTACATATGACATAGAAGCTCTTGGCTTTCTAGCGATAAGGCAGAAGATGGAAGCGTGTTTTGCCTGGACTCCTCAACAACTGAGGAACTGGCTATCTTACCTCTAACTGTGGGAACATAATAAAGTTATTATGGCTACAGACTTAGGTAAGACGGTAGTAGCTTTGGATTTCCTTTAGATATGTCGCTTGTAATGCCTCAGGCATTAAGTCTGCCTTTGTACCAAAATTATGTACATAAAGAATAAATAAATAAATAATAACGGTGCTTTTCGCAATGCAAGTGTAAAACTTGACGTGTTACTAGATACTACTGAAGCAAACCAGCATCCCAATTCTCAATTGAAAAGTGATCAACGGGAATATTATTTATATAATCATAAGGTCCGTTGACTCAAAAGTGTTCATTGTTATTAAGCTTATCCTATAACCTTTATGTCTAAATAATTAGGTAATTGACATAATTCATGTGCACGTTATCTTTCATTGCGATACTAAAGTAGGTAACAAAAGTGTTGTTTCACGCCAGAGCATCACCAACGCAACCACTGTGTCTGCGGCCGCTCGTTATAAATGTTACCAGAACAATATACTAAACAATAAAATTAATAGATTAATCGTATAAAAAACTTTATTAAGAAACTTTTATTTTTTTATAAATAAAGTTAAATAAAACCCATCAATTTATTGCATGACACAACTATTTATAATAATGAACATAGTCATGAATGCTTGATTATTTTATAAAAACATTATGAAAGGGGTATAAAAATAGTATGGAATCTATTTTCAAGCCTACCAAATATACACAAAGAATTTTCATTCCTCATGCTCGGAAAGGAGCGTTTCCTTGATCTGAGTATTGGGAGGAAAACGCTAGTTCCCACCAGCGGGCGGGAAATTCTCATACTATTTACTTCCCTCCTTAGGGCGGAAAGTAAAATTTTAAAAATAGAACTGAATTAGGTTACGTACATACAATCTTTGGTACAATGATAATAAAAGTATTTGGCTGAATGGCCAGTAACAGGTAACGCGATGTGTTCCAAATTTAAAAATACCTGTGAAAAAGATAATTTTGGCGGGAGGGGAATCTGTTACGCTGTACCGAAATCTTGATTGTGTGATTTAGGTATTTAAGAAAAACAATGAATTCAAGCGATTCTGAAATTTCGGCTCCAGATTCAGTCACGAACGAAGCAAATACAATACTCGAAATTTTTTTGCCAAAAATTTCAAAGGAAAGATATTTAAATACATATTTCGACTTTATGAAGTGGCGAGATGCAAGGAATATAAAATCATTTTCTGAAAATGTATTTCTTATATACTTTAATGAACTATCTCATAAAGTGCAGGCGTCTACGCTATGGAGCAGATATTCAATGCTTAAAAGTACACTAAGTGTAAAACACGATGTCGATATGTCATGTTAGGAGTATTTTTATTAATAAATTTTATTAGAAAAGCTATTTTTTATTTTCCTTGCATTCGAAATGAAAAGTAGAGTGCTACACACGGGTAAAAGGAATCAAACCCTACTCGGACTATAGCCGCCCTCGCTGCGCTCGGGCGTCTAACAACCTCGTAGGGATTGATTCCTTTCCACCCTTATAAAGCAATCTACTATTAATAAAAATTGGTTAAGCTGTTTTGGAGGAGTTCGATAACAAACACTGTGACACGAGATTTTTATTGTATACTACTGGCTGTGCCCGCGGCTACGTTTCGCCATAATGCCATAATAATTGTCCAGAAAAATCCTTATCACGCAGGGGTGTAAAAAATTGTTTACGACCTATTATCAGCCTACCGAATATACACAAACAAATCTCTGTAACGCGTAAGACGGGCTAATTTTCGCCGTTCGCGCTTTACGTTACGTTGCGTTAAGTGATGAAGATTATAGTCACCTGCCGCATGAAGCCGGTTGCTTTGCAATGAAAGTTAGATGTTTGTATCTATTATTCCGACGAACACCGACGATGACGGTCGGTGCGGCTTAAGTCACCTCACATTAGTCAACTTGTACTTTACTTTCGATCGATTTTCAACATTTTCCACACCTCTCGTTCAAAAAACCGGTTGTTGTTAGAGATGAGAGTAACGACTGTTTCCAAATAATGAATAACAGTGCTGTGTTATTTCCATATAGCTGTTATTGTAAACTGCTGTTCGTTATCCTGTTATACTGCTGTTTTGCACAATGAACAACAGCGTATTCACACTGTTACCAACATCGAAATACTTCCAAATAGGAGCGATCGGGGCTCTTATTCTCGGCATGTTTAATATTTAAAAATACTTAACACTAACTATAAAACAATTATTATTTACACTTACGCTAACTTTTAATTACGCACTTACACACTGAAATAATTAAATCGTAACAAAAAATAATCACAATTTCTCTAATTGGATCTGTTGCTGAACTGAACAGAACAGAATTGAACGAACAATAAAATTTTAAACAGCAATCTCATTCAAAACAGCAGTATAACGAATAATTATTATTCACCTGTTATTTCAAATCGTCGCGATCATCAAACATTTTAAAGTGAACTTTACGTCAATGTGAGAAAGCACAAAAATTAGTGATTTGCGATTATCGTGTCGTGACGTGACTCGTGCAGTTTATATTGCTATCTCCCGTACACACCTATTGCGCTCTCGCTCTTTGCTTCACATTCGCGTTGCGTTATCGGCAACAGCGCGGTGGGTGGAACGTCAGTCATTGCGCTACAACGCTACAACATCAACAGCAGTTTATAATGATAGCAGGATAATCCGTTGCTCAATAATGTGTTATTCGTTACGATCATATAATGCATTATATTATCTGCTATCGTAATAACGACCATCTCTAGTTGTTGTGGCATGCCAGAGTGGGGATAAAATGTAATTTTTATCTTATCTATTCGAAAAGAGCTATTAACCAAAGAGCCTCTTAAACAGGGACTAAAATAGTTTTTTTTCCCTGAGAGACTAAAAGTGATTTGAAATTAGAATGTGGATACTGTCAGTAAAATTCCAATTACCAATGGAAGTTTTTTTATATTTTATTAACAACATGAAAATTAAAATCAAACAGTATGCTTAGCTTATAAAAAAAATAATGTGTGATAGACTTTAACAATGGAACTAATAGTTTTACATAATAACTTTTGCACGTCAAAAAAACTACGCCATTGGTTCACAAGTCTACGGCGGGAGACCTTGTACTGGAAAGAACCAGCAAGAAAACCAGCAAGGGCTATTTTTTCTCCCTGTATTGTTACAGAGTCGTTAATTGAAAGCTGACCTCAAAACAAAAGTTTGAGCTCAACTTCCATTACAAGTCTAGATGTTACAGTTCTCTTCTTACTGTGTCGTTCGTTACCAAATACAAAAAAATATTTGTTTACATAAATAGTTAATACACAAAAACTCGATTCCTTATCTTCAAATTGACACCGTCATAGGCATCATTCAAATATTATAATTACCTTTTCATTACTCATACACTGAAAGTAGGGCTGAAATTGCCTGTGGAGCGGGTTGAAAGTAAAACTTTTCAGCCCTAGGGAGAATCACTTTTAAATGACAGCTGTTGTTAAATTTTAAAAAATAAACTAGTTCTATTTTCATGTTCCGACGTTCTATACAGCCACTCAAAATTACAGCACGGTGTAAAATTGAAATAACATAATGTTAAGTATTAAAAGAATATATTTTTAAATGACTTTATTATAATTTACTTTCAACTATTTCTTTAAAATAACTTAGATTTGGACAAAATATTTACCATTTTTTCTTTGATGAAAATGAAAAATAATGGCTGAATAGCAGGCCGGCTACTAAAAAAAAAAACAAAATAAGCAATCCGATCTTCATTTGTTTTTCGAGTTTTTTAGTTTTGTTTATTCTTCCGTATAGCAGAGATTTCATACATAAGAGAAGAGGTAAAAGCAGAAGTTGTTGATTTTTAAAATAAAATTCACTCATATGTTCTTTAGCTGATTCATGTTTTTATTTCTACTTTCCTTGTATTCGTAATGAAAAGCACAGTGTTTACCTCGGGTTAAAGACTTATTTAGTCCCTCGAACTATAGGCGCCCTCTCTACGCTCGGGCGCCAAACCCCGTCTCGGGAAACAAGTTACTTTCACCCCTGGGGTAACAATATACTATTTCATACCACCTGCCTTTTCATACCAAAACTTTGCCGCCAACGCCATTATTTGTATTTCAAAATTATAATATCTTGTTACTTACGTTAATTAAGTGCTTAGTGAAATGTGTTTTGTGGCATCAATACAGTCTTTTTAACCGACTTCGAAAGAGGAGGGTTCTATCTATGTTCGACTGTATCTATTTTTTTATGTATGTTCACCGATTACTCCGCCATTTGTGGACGAATTTTCAAAATTCCCTTGTAATCGAAAGAGTATACTCTCGTGGTGGTCCCATTGTCACCATGTCATGATCTGATGATAGGGTCTCATGAAAATCGAGGGAAACCCTTGAATTTCATAGGCATGTCACCGTATGTTCACCGATTACTCCGCCATTTGTGGACCAATTTTCAAAATTCCTTTTGTAATCGAAGGAGTATACTCCCGAGGTAGTCTCATTGCCACCATGTCATGATCTGATGATAGGGTCTCATGAAAATCGAGGGAAACCTTTGAATTTCATAGGCATGTCACCGTATGTTCACCGATTACTCCTCCATTTGTGTACCGATTTTCAAAGTTCTTTTTGTAATCGAAAGAGTATACTCCCCAGGTGGTCCCATTGTCACCATATCATGATCTGATGATAGGATCCCGTGAAAATCAAGGGAAACCCTTGAATTTCATAGGCACGTCCAACGTGTTTCATGTTTTTAACCAACTTCAAAAAAAGAGGAGGTTCTCAATTCGATGCGTAAGTTTTTTTTGTGTGTATGTTACGCGATTACGCCGCCAGTTGTGGATCGATTTTCAAAATTCTTTTTGTGTTCGATAGAGTATACTCCAAGGGTGGTTTCATGGTTATCAAAGTCAGGATCTAATGATGGGATCCCATGAAAATCGAGGAAAATCCTTAAATTTTAAGGTGTTTCCAACGTGTTTCGTGAGTATGTTACGCGATTACTCCGCTAATTAAAATAATTTATTGTTCTCACCACAAGCATATATGTATATTACATTTAATCTATTTGAATAGTTACTTACTACGCTGGTGGGAGACTGGAGTCCAAATTAGGCAGAAATCTGCCTGTATCTTAGATCACCAGGCCCCGCACCTCGGACATGATGACAAAACTTAAATAATTGTTATCTTACAATAAAGCAAAATAGTTTAGAATACAAATAAGGTACTTCATTCTTGAAGTGAAAAGAAATCCTTTACAGTTATTTTACAATCATGAATTACATACATTATATGGTCTTCTAGTGACTACATCAATCTGTTTGTAAAACAACAAAGAGTGCTGTCACAAGATATTCGATAAGATGTACAGTTGTCTTACTGTCAAGACTTCCGCCTGTCTATACAGTTGGAAAAAGCCTATGCTTGGAAAGACAAACTTTAAGACAATTTTAATCAGTCTTTGAGCTCGTTCCAGCTGGATAAGGTTAGTCTTGGTTGCACCTCCCCATGATGAAATGCAGTACGATAATATCTCTCTCTCTCTCTCATTAGCCTATTTCTACCCTTCGGGTGTAGGCCTCCTACAAACTACGCCACTCATCGCGATCTTGTGCGACCTGAAGCCACTTTTTGCCAGCTGTCCTTTTGATGTCATCATCCCAACGCATCTGCGGTCTTCCTGGGGGACGCTTTTGACCCCATGGTCACCACTCGAGCAATTGCTTGCTCCATGAATCGGTCTTGCGTGCCACATGACCCGCCCATTCCCACTTTAGTTTGGCAACGATAATATAGACTGTACTAAAGCTGTATAAACGTTACTTACAGTATGTATGTACTTTGTCTTATCCGTGTTGAGCGTAAGCGAGTTAAGAGCAAGCCATTGACAAACTATGTTGAAACCCTGTTGTGCTATTTTGTATGTTTCTGGCCAAGTATCACCGTAAATGTAAGTGTTGTGTCATCGGCATAAGATAAGATATTACTTTGCTGTTTTTTAAATTCAGATTTAGCAAATCGTTGATGTGACATAGGAACAATGTAGGGCCAACTATGCTGCCTTGAGGAATTCCAAATTCTATCGGGAGCTCAGTACTTTGCTCACCGATTTTAACGCATTGATATCCAATTGCAGATCACGAATACCTAGATACTCCAGTTTTCTTACAAGCAATGAAATTGCAATAGTATCAAATGCTTTCCTGAGATCTTGAAAAATTGTTAAGCATTTTTTGTTATTATCTAGCTTTCTAACCAAAAAATCTAAATTGTGGACCGATTTTCAAAATTCTTTTTGTATTCGATAGAGTATACTCCTAGAGTGGTCCCAAGGTCACCAAACTCAGGATCTGATGATGGGGTCCCATGAAAATCGCAAATTTAATACCAGCTCACCTTCGGTGAACTGGTATTAAATTAGGGTTTCTTTCACTAAAAAGATTTCATTCACTAAAAAGATAAAAATAAAAAATATTTTACAAAAAATAAAAACCGACTTCAAAAACACTGAACAGTTAAAAATAATATAAGAATAGGTACAGACGACATCACACTTCTATATTGAAGTCGGTGCCAAATTTTAAGACTTTCTAGTAGATCATCGTTTGGCACCGACTTCAATATAGAAGTGTGATGTTGTCTCTACCTATTCTTATATTATTTTTAACTTTCCCGTGTTTTTGAAGTCGGTTTTTTTGCTTAAGACGTTCAGGTATTTGCATCTGGTAGTCATCAATCATGTTACTGAGCTGATGATGGAAGGTTTCTGGTAGGTTAGAAGTTCGGGTATTCTTTCAGTACTATTTAGAGTGAAAGACGTTTTATTTTTAGAAGTCTATTCAGTGTATTATTGATAAAGTTAAAAAACGCAAGTAAATGTTTTTTTTTATTTGGGGTCAATAGGTTGTCGACTATTTGAGATTTATTTCGACAGTTGTGATAGTAATTAATTGGTGTTATAAAAGTAAATATGCCACGAAGTTAAGAAATAAAAGAAATTTATTTGATAACATTTTATTGTTAACAATTTAACATTCGTCCTGCGTGCTACTAAAGGTCATTAACGGGGTCCAGCAGCTGATCGTATCGTATCGTAAATCGATGAGTAGACTAAGTTCATACTTGTTATATTATAATCAATATGTTTAAAGTTTTTATAATGTTTATAAGCTTAACTTAAGATAAGATTATTGCGTGACGTGTTTGTGCTTGAGAATAACATTTTCTTGTATTTTATGGCTTTCATGATAATGTGATAATTTTAACCATAGTTATAGTGATAGAATGATAATGTGTCAGTGTTTATGATGAAAATTACCACCTAAGTAATTGGTTATAGAGCCCTGAGTTTTTATTGTCTCGCAGATGGTATGAAAACTAGAGTATTCACCTCTGGAATAAAGCAGTGTCTTCGTCATAGGCGACTTGAACCCCGAGGGTAACAAGGGACTCTAGAGTTAACTCCCGAGCACAGCGAGGGAGTTATAATTTAACTCCTGAGCGAAGCGAGTACTCATAAGATTCTTTTTTACATGCGCCTTAAACTTATGAAATGGCAAATTGTAGCACCTTGTGGATGTTTATTATAAAATGTCACATTTCGACCCCTAGGCCACTAATGCCCGGTTTCTTTATTCAAAAAACGATCCGTTTTTGCTACGGTCTTCGGTCAGTTATATTTTGACATAGGTATTTTCCATAGAATAAATGTCAAAAATGATCCCTTTTTGCTACGGTCTTCAGTCAGTTATATTTTGACATATTTTTCATAGAATAAATTTCAAAAACGATATGTTTTTGCTACGCGAGGTCAGTTATATTTTGACATATTTTCCGTAGAATAAATGTCAAAAACGATCCGTTTTTACTACGGTCTTCAGTCAGTTATATTTTGACATATTATTTTCCATAGAATAAATTTCAAAAACGATCCGTTTTTGCTACGGTCTTCGGTCAGTTATATTTTGACATATTTTCCGTAAAATAAATTTGAAAAACGACCCGTTTTTGCTACGGTCTTCAGTCAGTTATATTTTGACATATTATTTTCCATAGAATAAATGTCAAAAACGATCCGTTTTTGCTACGGTCTTCGGTCAGTTATATTTTGACATATTGTCCATTAAATAAATATCAAAATTAACTGTACGTAGCAGAAACGAATCGTATTTTGAATATAGAAACCGAGCATAAGAAACCTCACGTTTTGATTGGATGATAGTGCATGACATATACTTTATTTTAGGCCTATTTAGATCAAACCCTTATATCATGTCAAAAGTTTTTAACCACTACCTTCTTCCACCACCTAGGTTTAAAAACATACATTCTATAAAATTATGCTTTGTAAATACTTGTTAATCTGGATTTTTGACGCTGAGTATGAAAATGCTGATACTTAGTACCCTAAGTCCTAGATCTAGGGTCATCTCACTACTAGGGAATTAGGGTCAGAGAATATACCGGGTGATCAATCTAAATGGGTCAGTAGGGAGAAATCAGAAACTATGAGAGATAGCGAAATCTGTTCTTAGGAACCATGGCGTCAATTTTAGATTTAATAATAATAATGGCATTCAAATTTTTTTAACTCAAGGCCTCAGGATGACAAATATTTAAGTAAATTTAATGATAATCGTAATCTCTGTGTCAAAACGCAACTTTTGATACCTCTTGCGTAGCCATAGCTTAAAAAAATTCCCCATACATGGACGGGACAGCCTAGCTGTTTAGGTCTTAGTCAGCCCAGCTGGAGTGTGGAGTGGTCGACTTCTCATACAGCTTTGATTTTTTTTTGCAGACCTATGCAGGTTGCCTCTCAATGTTTTCCTTCACCATAGGAGCATCGGACACATGTACATATGAAATTCGAAAAACGAAAAACAATTGGTATGTGGCAGGATTTAACCCAGAATTTTCCTAATAGGAAGGCCAGTGCCGATTCCATAACGCCACCGACTCCACAGTATAACTGGGTTTTACACAAACACACATGCCCTATAATTTCTCCCGTACAGTTGGCAAGTCTCTGCTAAGATTGTCCGCCGTGCCCTTGCAATTTATTGCAACACCAGTTCTTAGCCAGCATTACTCACATTTGAATGCCTGAGTTTCATTAGCAAAGTGACTGTAATAAAAATAATGAAAGAAAACATTATTCCAATACGGCGATTATAAAGTAAGTTTAATTTAAATTATTCTTCCAAACAGCCAGTACAAATTTGAGATGAGAATAACGGTCGCATAATAACATTCGATTCTTCTAAACTGGAAAAACAACTTCTGTCGACATTATGAAAGGGTTTTTGACCCCTTGACCGTATTTGTTTATGTAGAACTTGTTCTGTAGATAAAACTTGAATCAAGCAACAAACAAATACCTATATATTTGTAACGTTAAATGTTAAATATCGAGATCCGTCTTCAGTACTGGGGTCGGTTATTTATTAATGAAAATTGTATTCTAAGCCGGTGTGTTCTTGAGTAAATCAATAGTATCCCTCCGATATTATAACACACAAACTAGGGCAACCCGAATGCTTTATGAACCATTGAGATCTCTCAAAATACCCAAGTAATCTTAGAAAAGATCGATATCTATAGTTATTTCACTTGACAAGGTTGCTTGCATTCTTTTTTCTTAAAGAAGGGGAAGCTTTTGGACCTCATTTCACCTAATAGTAGGTAAGCGGAGATAACATGTTTTTTTGTAACTTTTTCATAGTTATTGTTACTTTACCACATATCGCAAGCCCAGCACTAAAAAAGATGATTTAAATATAACTGAAACCTGAACTAGACAAAAGTCATAAGCTAATTTTTCCGCAGTCGTTCTGCAGAAAAAATGTATGGAAATGACATTAGCAGGTGATAACCTCACGCTATTTTTTCCGTACCTAATGTCATCTCCATACATTTTTTCTGTGGAATGACTGCGGAAAAATTAACGTGTGGCTTTTGTCTAAAGGTTATTTTATTGTACACAGTAAGACACAGATAAGACAGTACAAACAACATTTGGGAACAAAAAGGTTTGGCTTATCTCTTGCGAAATCTCTTCCTGCCAATCTACAATTGTAAAAGAAGTTGGCCAAGATTTATATGGGCGTTTGCCCTGAAAAAATTAAGATGTACACACAGAATAAGTACATCATTAGATAGACTCTCTATTTAGAGCCATAAAATTTACTGTCATAAAATCATATTCCATAATTTTGATTGAAATAATCGTCAAGACGCCTAATAATTCGGAAGCAGAATGTTACTAAGCAAAAAGCTGGGCGTCCTGAACATAACAAATCAGTACTTCACTCCAAGTCAGCGGCTAATGCTCTATAAAGCACAAATTTGGCTGCATGGGCTGCTTCCAAATATCAGCTCGACCCTTTTGACTCCTTGCAAAGGCGTGCATTCCGCATCGTCGGTGATCCCAATATGACGGCCTCAATGGAGACGCTGGAGGAAAGGAGAGGCTTTGGTTCTCTCTGCGTGCTCTATCGGCTCTTTAACGAAGAGTGCTTTGAGGAACTGTTTGCAATGGTGCCCTCTTCGCATTTTTACCACCGCACCACCCGTCGTCGCAGTAGCGTTCATCCATATTACCTGGAACCGATCTCGTCTAGCACAGTTCGGTTTCAGCATTTATTCCTTCCACGTTGGTATAGGCTCTGGAATGAACTCCCAGCTGCGATAATAATAATAATAATAATAAATCATTTTATTTGCAAAAATATGGTTACAGAGATGATATAAGAAGCTAATAATCCAACATATTTTGTCATTTTTCGACGTGCAAATACTTATTCTAATGTGAAACATTATGATTAGTCCCATTAAATGCAAAACTTTTATAATTTATCATTTGGGTACAATAATTAATCCAAGTCAAAATTGTGATTACATATTAACAAAAATGTCAAATAAACAAAGTTATAAATGTCAATTTTAAAAGTGTTCGCTATAAATGTCAACTCAGTTTAAATTTTCAATAAATGTCATTGCTTAATTTACTTTATTAATATGTCAATTAATTTACGTACAATTTACACAGTTATACACAGCTCAGAGTAGATAAAGAAAATAATAATTACAAAAATATTAAATTGATATAGGTAAGTAACATTTATATTATTGAATCATTTAAGTATTCGTTAATTGAGTAATACATTTTGTTTAAAAGATGATTGAAGAATTTATTCTTAAATTTACTTAATGTCAATTGCTTAATATGTTCGGGTATTTTATTATAAATTCTTATTGCCATACAGTATACATTTTTTGAAAATATTTTTAATGGTTGTACCGGAACATATAATAAATTGTTATTTCTAGTCTTTTTACTGTTAAATACACTATTCTTTTGAAATAGAGCTCCATTCTTTTTTACGAATACTGCCATTTCAAATATATATAGGCAAGGAAGTGGAAGAATATTAAGTGCCTCAAATAGTGGTTTGCAGCTATCTAATCTATCGATGTTTCTTGAGCGCTACGATATGTCCTACTTCAAACGATGCCTAAGAAGAGTACTTCTTTCTAGTAGGTAGGCAGTGACCGAACTGTTCTTCTGGTATAGCAGATGTCCATGGGCGGTGGTTACCACTTAACATCAGGTTCGTCACTGGCTCGTCTGCCACCGTTAGCAATAAAAAAAAGCATTATATTGTGGGGCAGAAAATCGTTTGTCATAAGTACATATTAAAATCCATAAACTCGAAACGCAGAACAACTTGACACATTATTTTCCAAAATATAATTAATGTTCAGCATACTCGTATTAATCACAACTCATAATATGTTTATGCAGAATTTCTCAGGGCATAAAATTGCACGTACAAGCATGCAGCATGTAAGCAAGCATGCAATATGCAAGCAAGCATGCACCATGCAAGCAAGCATGCACCATGCAAGCAAGCATGCACATGCATGGTTTCTGTCACGGCTCCGGCGGTCCCACGCGAGCTTATCGTCGCAGATGGTTTTCACTCACCACCGCAGCTTCGACTTGCCTCAGCCGCGGCGACGAGCGCCAAAACTATGCCCAATTCTACCAAGTTAAGTTATTCTAATGAGTTACAGCCGAATCGAAACTGAACCGTTGCGGTCGACCAATCGGAGCGCTTATATCGCCATTCGACTGTTCGATGACGTGATAATGTGGCGTTCTGATTGGTCGAACGCAACGGTTCAGTTTCGATTCGACAATTATTTATTAGTAGAATTGAGCCTCATCCTCAGCTCGCATGGAACCACCTCACCTCGTTTGAATTACACTCTAGGAATAGGATAAACAAAATTGGTGATTTGTGCACACTTCATCTGATTGCCAATGGAGTATCTGACGGCAACATACTAAAGTTATTGAACTTTAAAGTTCCTGCTCGGTCAATACGTAAACCGCAATTGTTTTCTATACCTACAACTGACAATAATGTTTCAAAAAATAACCCAATGTATAGAATGTGTACGTTCTATAATGAAATCTGTGCAAATGTAGATCTTTTTAATAGCAGTGTTCACTCTTTTAAAAGATCTCTCTTAATGTTATAATTTAAAAAATCATCGCATGTTATATTGTTAAATTCCTTTTATTTTATTATTATTATCAATTAATTTAGTAACCTTTTTTCCATTATTTTATGGATGTGTCACGTATTAATTTCATGTATCTAATTAAATGTTGTGCGCAATTTTAAATGGGCGCAGACATGCATTGTGTTATTGTTAGTTTATTTATTGTAAATAATTTTTTGTCTGTTGTCTGTAATTGTGCCATTAAAAAAAAAAAATTTTTAAATTGAAGTCCGTTTTGCAGCGATTCGTTTCCGTCACTAGTAGCATGAATGAATAACTTTGTCAAATACAAAATCAGTAAACATATACTATAAAAAAATATTATCAAATGAAAATATAGACTATTTGAGTATTAAAATAATATACTAAATATTTTTATTAAATTTAAGTAAAACAGAGTAAACATTAGGTACTCGTATATCCAATGAACGTTATATCCTTTTAAATTAGATCATTTGTTATTATAAGAAATGACACGCACCCGATAAATTACTTCAGATTTTTATGCCCAAAAATATTAGTAATATTATTAATAATTGCACAAAAAATTATAGTATACCTAACATTTTAGGACTACTTTATAATAATAATATGTCCAAAGTTATTAAGGATTCCATTAATTATGCTTAATAATGTTATGCCTTTGGATAACTATGCCTTATACAAATTATGCAAAGAAAAATTTATGAGTCGTTAATATTATGCTTTACGATGATTATGCTTAATGATTTATGCCAAGCGTCTTTATGACAAACAACATTATGCCAAATGAAAGGTCCCCCTTTAGATAATCTTCCAGGTCTAGAATATAAAAATATAAAACTTCTACAAGTTTTGGCTTTTTTGCAAGAGTTGTTAACATAATTAGTATACAATGACACCAGTTCTAAAAGTTTGATTTTTTTACAAGTTAATGTAGACGATACCAATAAAAAATAAGCGTTTTACTATTCTTTATAAAGGTAAAACTGAATACAAAAAAGTAAATAATAAGCGATATCACAGTTTCAATTCTAAAGATATGTTTTTTATATGACATATTATCATACACATTGACATATGCAATGGATAACGAATTTTTAGTGTCGCTTTTAACCGATCAACTGCCAAACCACAATTAGATAACACATCTCATCTTGATAAAAAGTCTTATCAAGCAATCAAACAAATCGAAATCTCAACCAAATAAACAACAAAACTTAAGAGGTAAAGAGAGGTACGTGAGATTCACCATAAAAACAGATCACAGCTTAGAAAGAATAAAAATGACAAATTGTCATTTCCGGCTAGTGCTTGCATTACCTCTCATCTCCAGGCGGTCGCATGCGACCGGTGTGACGACAAGCTATGAATTTTTTTTATAAATACACTCGAAAAATATTCGAGTGTATTCACAAAAGAAATATATTTCAAAAAAGCATATTTTCCATTCTGTAAAAAGCAATGTAATAATTTTTAAATTATTACATAGCATAAAGCCACACCACCGGTCTCATGAGACCGGTTGGGGGCTGACAGGTTTTTGTCTATGATTATAATTAGGGGAGTTATACGCAATCGATTATATAAAAAAGGAAAAAATATATATGACGTTATGGATTTTTAATATTCTCTGTTATCTGTAATTCCTTTTTAAAATGAGTTTCAGCGTAAAAATCTCATACTCAAAAAACAAAACAAAAATGTTGTAGAACGATGGTGGGTGGTATTATTTCTTATAATGAATGAAAACTCATTTGGGTTAAAAATATAACATATATATCTTAGTCTTTCGTAGTTCATCATCACACAACTCATATACGTCCCCACCGAGGGGCTCGAGCCTACCCTATGTTAGGGTGATTACGCCTTAGTCAACCACGCTGGCCCAGTGCGGATTGGTCGACTTCACATACACCTTTTGAATTTCTTCGCAGATGTATGCAGGTTGCCTCACGATGTTAGATGTCACGATGTCACGATGTAGTTCGCATTCAATTAAATAATAATTATGGCAATATGCAATTGATTATAATTTAACGAATGAAAAAAGTACAAATAAATAACTCCAAATCTTGTCCACGGCCTCTCCCCATAAAAATTATAATATTTAATTTTATTTAAACTATCAAAAGTACCAACCTAAAACTGTTCTAAAATAGTTTTTTCTTAAATTTGATTGATATGACAAGTCATTAAAGTTGACACTTTCTTTTCGGTAAAATAAATATTAAAATTTCTATAGGGAGTTATGAAAAACGTTGTACTATAAAAACAAATCGCACATAGAAATTTTCGAAAAAAACAAAACCAATAAATATCTCTGAAACCGTGATATTTTCACTAAGGTCAAAATTTGTGGTAAGGGAGGCCATCTATAGTTATAGGTTTATCCATTGTTTTTGGGACACCCTGTATATTGTTACCGACTCTGAGATTATCGACATAAAACCTTATCTAATGACAAAGTTTGTCAGTATGTTTTATTAGATCAATGTCATTTATTATATATATATATATATATATATATATCCCTTTGGGCACTTTGTGGCTCCAACGTGCCGTATAGGTAGTAATTTGTTGATCCATTTTCACTTGTTGATCCGGGTGTCTTTTGTTGATCCAATGCCAGCTAACCATAAATATGTAGCTCCGTTCGGAGCCACAAGTGTCACGATGACTAATAATAATAATTAAGGGATTTTTATGCAAATCTACCTTTTTGGCGTATGAGCAGTTGTTGATCCAATTCAAATGGGCCAATCAGGGCGCAGCATTTGCCAAGGGCTTCCTCATTGGCACGTTTGGGCTACTATATTACTGGCTATAGTAACTTAATAATGTCTAGCTAGTATTTCAAATTCTCCTCAAAGTAGTAGCAAAGTAGTAGTAGAGAATCTTGTCTTAAAAAAAGGAAAACTCACAAAGAAATCAGTCTGGAGTAACGTGACTCCAGATCAAACCTCAATACTTGTTATTTTTTGGACGGGACTCTTTCCTTTTGTAACAACGTTACTGAGCGAGTGAAGGGATAGTACACAAAAGTGCAACAGCCACAGCGGAGTGGAGCGAGTGAACTAGAAGATGATGCTCGAGTGAGTAGTGAACTAGCGAAATATGTATGACGCATTGGCTACAACGGAGTGCAGCAAGTGGTATACGAGGCAGCGATCGACTAGTGGAGTGCAGCGAGCGAATTACCAGTGGAAGACGCATCGTTTACAGAAAATGCCATGAGAAAAGAACCAGAGGATGGTGACGCAATAACCACAGCAGAATGGAGCGATTGGTAAACTAAGGACTAAGGACAAAATAACGACTACAGCGAAGTGCAACGAGTGAAAACTGGTTCATCACTCAATCCACTCCGCTTTAGTTGTTGCGTTGTCATGTTGCTTTTTCACTTGCTCCACCTTGTTGTAGCTGTTGCTTTGCCATTCAGTTGTTCTTCATTCACAGCACTTTGCTGTAGTCGCTGCATCGGCCTCCATTGGTTTACTTGTCTCTCCTCTCCACTTGCTGTTGCATTGTCATTCTCTGAACGACATGATACACTGAATAACAACGCAATAGCTACAGAAGAGTAAAGTAAGTGGTGAACTAGTGGACGACGACGCAGCGGTTACAATGAACTAGAATGAATGAAGAACCAACAATTACAAAGGAGTGAAATAATGAACAGCATACGACGACGACGCAGTACCTATAAATGTATGTAGCCATGAAAGTGCTTGTGTTTATTTTGTTGATTTCGAAAAAAAAACTTTATGTTGATCGAAAGAGATTTTATTTTCGTTTTCGAAAAATAATAAAGTAATAATTGTAGTGTTGATGTTTATAATAGAAAAAGACAATAGTAACTCGCAAAGAGTCATTCATAATCATCTCATAAATGTAAGTAGATGCTAGACGAAAGGGGCTTTTCATAATATCTAACCAACAAAGCTGTTTATTGAAAAAAAAAACAAAGGAACATTATGGCGCGTGAAAAATTATTATTGTTCGTTATTCGTCATTGAACTTAAAAAGTAAAATTGTGTTTTTGATTTCCGCGCATTGTTTGAGAAAAGTACTATACAAGCCTTGGCCACAACTAGGCATTGATGGACTCACGTATGTGTGCCTCGGCTACGCCTCGGCCCACATTTGCACGTTCGTCCATCAATGCCTCAATTGCCGGCCGCTGCAGTAATGTACTATTAATGTCATTAGTACATGCGTGGATTTTAACCTGCAACCTTTGGAATGAAATGCATACGTACCCCGAACCACTATGCCAGCTAAATTCTGACGTCCCCAAACAAATATACTAGTTTTGTTAAAACCATTAGGTACCTAACAAAATTATAAGGGTTTATTAAGTTTAGTACCACATGCGACTAGTAACTCGTATGGGAAAAGTGCGACTGTATGTGGGAATGTTAGTAAGTACGTGTACGTGCGTGATTTGACCGTATACTGGTTAGTATGATGCTATTGTCATCGGCAGCAGCGCGGGCGTTGAGACTAGAGGATTCAATCCCGGGCCTTTTTTTCTAATCCCGGGATTGAACTTATATTGGGAACAGCAATAAAAAAGTTAGTAATCAATGTCAAAATCCGATAAAACTTAAATTGCCAAAATAAAAATTATTTTCGTTTGGCAATTTATGTTTTAAATAAAAACGATTTAATAAGATTATACATCAAACTTCGACGAACCACGCATTTCAACAATACATGAGACCTATAAAATTGCAAATTAAGTTGTGAAAAAAAAATTACTCAGTAAGACATTAAGGTAAGTCAACAAAAACTTAAAAACTACAGAGATCAATATTATGTTAACCAGTACCTTTTTTAAATAAAGTTGACCTGACAGTAACTACTTTATATTTGTATTCACTAATAATTATTTAAGTATTTGAATTGCAAAAAAATTTACGATTCTTTAAAGATTTGCTTAAGAATCGATATAAGATTTGTTTCTAATCTTGTTTTAGTTTTTGCACATAATAAGTGCAGAGGCTGCAAAAGCGTCTTCAGGCTCGATGGAAATAGAAGGAACACTTCGTGCTTGGAGAAATTCTTCAATTAATTTCAGGATTAAATATAAGAAATCAATTTCAATCCTATCCTGAAAATCCCGGGATTTGTCAAATTTAATTCCAAAATTTTCGGGATCCCGAGATTCGTTATCCTGGGATCAAATCCTTTAGTTGAGACACGAGACTCGCGCGCGCATCAGTTGAATGGTGGGCGCACGTTCACATAATAAATATGCGCTAATTCGCCACTAAAGTGACTTTCTGTTATTATCCCTTTGGGATGGTTCAAAATTATGTTTGGAATTAATGTTAGTGCTTCTATTTGCCAGATTTAACATTAAATACGTATTTTAGGGAGTAATTATTTTTTTTCATTGTACCTTGTAAAGCTTTTAGAAGCACCGAGAGCCGGAACTCGAAAAAGATCTCTGAATAACCAGAAGCCTTATAGATACTAACATGCTTTTAATATACCTAGGTAGGACGCAACATTCACAATTTATGTATTTTAAGTCACACACGTAAATGTCTCTTAATCCAAACCCAAACTTTGCTTTATATTAGAAACCATGACTTGACAGACTTTCGACAAAACAGGTAGGGTCCTTAATTTTTCTGCAACTTTGGTCTGGATACCTTTTTTTTTAGGAGGGAAAATCCTTCTTACGGATTCGACAAGGGGCCGACTGACGAGGACACCCCAAGGATATGCCGGACTCGGGTAAAAGACCTCATACTCGGCTAAAAACCCTCCAGATACTTCTACCTCCGTAGAGACACAATCGGGATCGGCGTAAGCCATTCCCCGATTGTGCCCCCTGGAGGGTTGCCTGGCGCAAGCTCCAGGATTTACCCCTACGGGGGGGGGGGGGGTCGACAAGTATCTCCAAATTCGACTCCCCAGGCGGCCAAGCTATGGGTGAAAAGTGTCTCCCAACCGGTAGTCAGCCGGCCGGGCCGTTTCAGTCCCCAGCTTGCTAGGGGAGTTGTTGGTTGCGCGCGTCCAGGAATGCTCGCCTCCTCCTCCCCAACCGCCTGCGCTTTGGTCTGGATACCTAGTTCAACTAAAAATATTAAAATATTTTAGAATAGTTGGAACGACGTGTATACAGGATTATATAGCAATGTGTTAACAGTCAAGTGGGCTTTTTCAAAATAGGGTAAGGTAATGTACCTCTTTAACTTAACTTAATTTCCATCTTCATGCATTTTTAACGAAGTTTAAATTGCCAACAATGTACCAACAGCAGATTTAATTCACAAATGTAAGTGACAGCCCTTCAAACTTAATTGAATTGGGCAGTTAATTCACTGTATTTTATTATGATTTGTTAATACATGCAAATAATTGCTAAGGGAGCATATATTATTATCAGTTTAAAAAAATGCCAGCTTGAAAGCGATAACAAACTGTAAAGTCCCCGTCACGAGAAGCTATAAATTTAGTAAAAACCCATTCAAGGATTCACAACCTTATTTCGAACAGATAGAAATAACAAGTTTAAAAATGACAACCAATAGAACCTATTCCGCTAAAAAAATTCAAACTATGACGCTGGAACGAAACGCAAACTACCTAATTAGAAATTGCGGCCGCTAAAGTTTACGTTCCATGTGTCTAACGCGTTCCAGTACCTACCACAAATCATTAGAAAACAGCGCTTTAAATCGCTAAAATATAACGCGACTAAGTGAAATTATTTTTGTAATACACGTAGGTACGTTACTTTGAGTAGATTGAATTTCGAATTGTTTGAATTGTGGCTACGTAACTTGGTGTAAGTTCTTTACTTTAAAAATTATAGCTTCTCGTGCCGGGACTTCAGATAGAAAAACTTTTTAACAAAAAATTGAACCGCCGAAAAAACTAAAAAGTAGTAAAAAGCAAAAACACTGAAAACATCACACTTCTATATTGAAGTCGGTGCCAAATTTTAACACTTTCTAGGAGATCATCGTATGGCACCGACTTCAATATAGAAGTGTGATGTTGTCTGTACCTATTCTTATATTATTTTTAACTTTTCAGTGTTTTTGCTTTTTACTACTTTTTAGTTTTTTCGGCGGTTCAATTTTTTGTTAAAAAGTTTTCATTTTATATTTTTTGTGACTTTCATCTATTAATTTAACAATTAGTGAGTGAATCATCAATTATCTCCCGGTTTTGTACCTTTAGGGTTGGAATTGTTTTTTCAAATTTATATTGGACCACCCTTTCCAATAGAAAAATAATCATCAAAATCGGATCACTCTGTAAAAAGTAATGCGTGGTCATTGATCACAATTAGTAAGTAAATTAACAATAATTTCCTGTTTTCCTACCCTTAGGGTAGGATTTCTTTTTTCAAATTTAAATGAGACCGCCCTCGGGGTGTACCCTTTCCAATAAAAAAAGAATCATCAAAATCGGTGTTCTCTGTAAAAACTTAGGCGTGATCATACATTTAAAAAAAATATACGCGTCGAATTGAGTACCTCCTCCGTTTTTTCGTCGGTAAAAAATCACTTAACTAGGTACTAAATATAAAATACATACCTTGACCTTCATTTTTGTCTTCATTCATTCTTCATTCAAAAACAAATTCAAATGATGACTTTAAAATAATGTCGACGTAAGCACAGTTCAACTAGCGCATTCAAATTGAGATACAAAAATTAAAAAATTAAAAAACCCCCGAAAAAAAACCTCCAAAAAGTAAAACCCTTATTAATATATATCTATTTATTTAATTACTTACTGACCGAATACGTAGAGCGTTACTGGATATATTAATTGCGGTTCCCTGACGTGACGACTAAAGGGCCAATCAACATATTTTATTTTTTACTTTTTGGAGGTTTTTTGTCGGGGGTGTTTTAAATGTTTAATTTAATTTTTATTCCATACTTTTTAAACGGCCTAACATATTATTTTATAAAGTGCACGTGATCCGCTTTGATTTGAGACCCCACTCGAGTATATTTGCAGACACACAGACAGACAGACACGTCAAACTTATAACACCCCTCTTTTTGCGTCGGGAGTTAAAAATGGCGCAGCAAAGACCGAGGCTTAAAGGGCGCGGGGTGCGGTGTACGGTGCTCCCCCCGTGCCTCCACCGTTACAACCGAGGCGGATCTTACAATGTATGGAGCATTGCGAATATAAAATATCTAGATTAGGTATAATAAATTCATAATTGATCGACCGTTACGGTATCGGTACCTATTCGGATCAAAACAAGTATTACTGGAAGTACGAGTATATAAATTGATCAACACACGTTATTGATTTTTTAAATATATTCGGAGCCAAAAAGTCTTCGTGCATTTAAAAAATTTAGCCGTTACGGATCCACTATTGCATGAAATTGTTGAAAAAATATATATCGAATATAGGTTCTATTGACGAATACATTTGGCAACATCGCATAATAGAATGCTACGTTGCCATTTCGCCCAAGAAATACGCAACTGGATTCAAGTTATTCGGTGCAAAAGGCGGAGTCAGCAATGTACGGGGTCGTGGCTGGATCAACTAAGTGTGCAAAGAGGTGTTTATAAACACCTCTTTGCAATGTACGGGGTCGTGGCTGGATCAACTAAGTGTGCAAAGAGGTGTTTATAAACACCTCTTTGCACACTTAGTTGATCCAGCCACGACCCCGTACATTGCTGACTCCGCCTTTTGCACCGAATAACTTGAATCCAGTTGCGTATTTCTTGGGATTGGGATATAGTGGATCCGTAACGGCTAAATTTTTTAAATGCACGAAGACTTTTTGGCTCCGAATATATTTAAAAAATCAATAACTTGTGTTGATCAATTTATATACTCGTACTTCCAGTAATACTTGTTTTGATCCGAATAAAAGCAGGAAAAAAGCAAAATGTGTCATTCTAGACATTTGACATTTGGTAAAGAAAAAGCACTAGTGCGTAATGGTGGTCATTCCGGACGCTAAACAGCCCTGCAATATACAACTTTTTGAGCAACTGTATTAAAGTGTCTTTTCGTATTCCACGCCATGCGAAATAACGAAAAAAATGGTGTAAGATGATGAGAAGGGAAAATGTATCTCCATTATCGGTTGTATTTTGTTGTAAACATCATTTTAACGTGTGCTATATTTATGTACAGCTTAGTGTGATTTAGCTATTGAGCAGTAGATGATTCGGTCTAAAACTAACCTAACTTGTACAAAAGTTCATTAAAAACTTATCTAAAGAGCTTACTTATTCCTATTGCGGTTTTACGAAATTTTGATTTTTTTATTACAACAAAGTTAGCAAGTTAGTTTCAGTTTCGATTCGGCTATAACTTATTAGCAGAATTGAGCCGTTGATCTGAAACAAACAAGCACTTAAATACTGAATGAAATTTTTTTATGTAAATCGCAATATAGTAAGTATTTATATCATTTTGACAAAAAGTATATAAACATATCATACTTGAGTGAGCTTCAATAATATGTGGAACAATTTTAATGACAAATGGTTATGTAGGTACTTAAGTAAAGGTTATGTTTTGCTGTAAGTATTATTTAAACATTTATGAATAAAAATCTATTTTCTGGATTTAAATATACCATTTAACATAAAAATTACCTTGCTGCTTTCAGTCCTTTGATCACTGCGCTCGTAAAATCAAGATTTGATGCAAAATATGCTGACATAATAAATGCATCTATTTTCGGTAGATTATCCGATTGTGCATTGACAAAACCAGTTTCTGTCATCGTCCTAGATTAATTACAAATATATATACACAAGTAATTACACAGAAATACAGTTTTAAACAATTTTTCTCACAAACTCTACTAACACATGAATAAAGACGCCTATAAATCCATTGAAGCATTGACGTGAATGACCACTGACGTCACATTCCGTTTCGACCAATGGTGGCGCGTTTTGTAAGTTTGAATTTCTCTCCCATAATTTTCACTTTTTATATAATATTTTTTGGGTTTAAATAACAACTAAATAAAAAATACCTTTTAATTATAATGTAAAAGACAATAAAGAATCTAGAAAAAATATTTGACACAAATTTAAATTTTATGCATATTCCCTATTATCATGCAGAGTTATAATAATTAAGTGTTATTTTTTTCTTCTTTATTCTGATCAGTTTGGTGGTAAACCTTTGTGCTAATAAGTGTTGTGTTGATTTAAGTGTGTGTATATTTTTCTTGCTTTTGCTGCAGTTTTTTTTATTGACGACACGGTTAGAGCAGAGGTCGAGTGATCGCCTACTGCGTAACGGGTCGCGGGTTCGATTCCCGTACGGGACAAATATTTTGTACGCCTACAGAAATTTGTTGCGGTCTGGGAGTACGTATAATGTGCATGTGAGATTCTATGTTTGTAACTGCACCCACGACACAGGAGAAAAATTGTAGTGTCGAGCGACGATTTTTTAAAAGAATTGTTTTAATAATTGTGTGTGTTTTTTATAACGGTAGATCATCAGTGGGTAAGTGTGCCAGGAGCCGAACATGGACAGTGTCGTGGTGAATGGACACCCCAAAAGTTGCGAGGCCTTCTTCGCGTATGGTGAATAATGGCTGCAATCATCATCATCATCATCATCACAGCTCATATACGTCCCCATCAAGGGGTTCGAGCCTACCCTATGTTAGGGTGATTAGGCCTTAGTCAACCACGCTGGCCCAGTGCGGATTGGTCGACTTCACATACACCATTGAATTTCTTCGCAGATGTATGCAGGTTGCCTCAAGATGTCTTCCTTCACCGTGAGGAGCGTCAGACAAATGTACATATGAAATTCGAAACGAAAAACACATTGGTACATGGTGGGTCTCGCACGCCGACCTCCCGATTGGAAGGCAAGTGCCGAGTCCACAGCGCCACCGACTGCGTCTGCCAATGGCTGCAATGGCGAGCTGCAACTCATCGTCTGTTGACGTCATGCTAACAGTGCCTCTATGATGTGCAGAAGGGTGTACAATGCCACTGTGGACTGTGTTCACGCCCTTGCTGCTTGTTTTACCGCAGGAGGGCGTATTATGCATAACAGTGCCTATGTTATGTCCTTGCTGCTGCAGGGAAGATATTATGCTTACCAATCGCGTGTCGAGATATTAAAATCAAATAGTCCGCTTGAGCCGCTTGTGGAAGTCTTGTACACAATACTAGTATGTTCTTGACGAAATATGCTGGCGTTCTTAGCGAAAATTGTCTGACATCAAGCTTTCAACCTAGCTCACTTTAGGAACGTTCGTGTAAATTGTGATGACTGAATATTAATCGCGAGACCCATTTTCCTAGTTTACTAAAGATAATACGACACGGCTGAAGGAGTGCACCATTATGCACCGTTCATGTCATATTACAGCGAAACTTAATTTTTCCTCTTAAGCATAAACGCGGCGCTTCTAAGCTAGATATCATAACTGACATTTAGGGCAGGCCTTTAGGGTCAGGCCCCGTCTAAGCGTGTGAACGTCATTCGTCTTTGGTCGTGTAGCGCTACCGCTGTACACAAAATTTAATATAAGCTTTTGAGAACCTTTTTATAAGCTTTTATTTAATTTGCTTGTCCCGGTGTCTGTAATAAAATCTTACAAGTTAAATTTGACCCACTTCCCGGTTTCCGATTGAGTTGAAATTTTACATGCATATGTAAGTATATCGCGTGACAATGCAATATTATGATGGCATGGAGCTGATCTAATGCTGTAGCTGGCAGTTGGCCATAGGAACTCGGCGATAAAACGACACAACCTCATCGAGTTTAGGCTCATTTGATTCGTATTGACTAAAAGCTTGTATTTAAAAAGTTTTTTAAAATAATTATAACATAGAATATCATTCACGATCATATAGTTTATGTTACATATCCAATCCAAACCGGGTTACCTTTTATTGAAAAGTCAGATCCACAGTTGTGACTGAGTGAACAAATCTATGTAAAAATTCAAGATTATAGTTTTGTCAAATTCAATTATTTCCATGAAAATTAGAATTCGTGAATATAATTTATCTCATTAATGAAAAATGGGCTTGAACACTATTAGAACTACACAGTACTGTATAAAAATACACCACCGGAGTATAGCTGTAGCAGTTATTAAGTTTTTATTTTGTTGATACGTGGAATGCTTTTTATTCTTAGGCTAAATGATCTAAGTTTTTATTCGGAATATTCTATGATTCAAAATAAACATTATAATGACAATGCCTTATATTGATCTCTAAAAAATGTATTTTAAGAATGACTCTTGATTGAAAGAAATGTAACCTTGTTTGTAGGTATACTTCTCATTGGCAGGCGAAGGCGGGCATTCGCACCGCGATGCCCGTCTAGTGACCCTGCCCTGGAGGTCCACCGTAAGTAGTGTTGCCCAAATGCAAGAACAAGACGAGACTTAGCCAGTCTTGGTCTTGGTCTTGCGCCAATACACCTGGTCTTGGTCTTGGTCTTGGTCTTGCGCTCCCAGTCTTGGTCTTGGTCTTGGTCTTGCAGCAAGAGTCTTGCAAGTCTTGCAATTACCTATTAGTCTATTACTATTTATTAAAGTTTACTTTAAATCTTAGAAAAACGTATTAGAATTGGAACATTGTGAGCTTGAATTAACATAGCCATAGTAAAGATCAAGCAGATTAATAAATAACTGAAGATTTGATAAGAAATTCGAAAAATCAACTGACCTATATGTCGTTTTCCATGGAAGTAACTGTTTCTTAATAAACATTTATGATTTATAAGCTTACATTTGCTAAAACATGTAAAAAAACAAATTAATTACAATAACTTGACTGTATTTTAAAGAACAATACTTATCTGTCTACAAAGAGATTGAACCCTCAACTTATAAGAAATTTAATAAAAGAGTTTTACGATTTATCATTTATTTGAATAAAAAATAAAATACAACACAAATCAACAGCTTTATCATTAGGTTATGATACTTTATATCAATTCTTTTGACCAAGAATTAATACAAAGTAACCATCTGGCTGACTCATCACTTAACCTATTTCTATGTTTTCTAATTACTAATGATGCTTTTGAAAATAACCTCTCAGCAGGTACTGAAGTTGCAGGTATTGAGAGAAAATCACGGGCCATTTTCGATAAAATTGGATACTCTGTCTCATGCGTCCTCCACCAATCTAAAATGTCTTCCGAGCTGGCAGTTCTTGGTTTTCTCAGGTACTCCTCCAACTCGTCTATCACTAAGCCTTGAAGACAAGATCCAGATGACGTCGAGGGACATTCATAGAGTTTATCAAAGTCTATTACGTCTTCATCTTCATCACATACCTTATTTTCTTTTTCTGGTAATTCCAGAGATTTGTTCAGTGAGTGTAGACTTTTATATTCTTCATAAAGTTCATTGAACTTGCGCAGACTTTCTGTTTTAAGTTGCTTCCCCCACATTGTCAGGTCAAAAGTCTGAGCCTTATGCCTTGGGTCTAAAATTAAAGAAGTACAATAAATCCAGTTGCTCTTCTTGTAATGTTTAAGCATTTTGTCTCGAGCTGCTTGGAAAGCTAGAATGAGCCTTTCATCCACTTCAGATCGATTAGGTTTCTCATCTAACTGTTTTACCATGGATTCAATTTTATCTAGCAAGAGATTGAATGATACAATGACTAGCGGTAATGTAACATATTTGTCTCCACCAAGTTTTGTACTTAAAAGTTTAAAGTTTATTAGAAATTTATGTAATTTTTCGAGTACCTGCCATTCATTAGCTGTGATTTGAAAATCATTTAATTCGGTGACAGAACTGCACAATATGTCAATGCCCGCTCTCACTTTTAAACCAAATCCAATCATATCATGTGTGGAATTCCATCTCGTTGGACAGTCAAGAATGGCATTTAGATTTGATGGCACGCCAGCTGCTTCACAAGCAGACTGAAACTTCTTCTTCACTATCTCACTTCTTTTTATTTTACTGGAAATACTGCGTAACTTTGTTACAGATGTACGCGAGTCAGCAATATTTGGTGCAGATTCTTCATCTTCCTCATCCTCAGTTTCGTCTGCATAGTCTTCGTACTGCTGATCTTGCGCGTTAGTGTCAGACTCACAGTGTAATGCTAAGGTCTTTAATAAATCTTGTACACCAAGGTTTAAAATGTGAGCAAAGCACCGGAAATGTTGATTGTCTGAATCAAAGTGTGGCGGCAGCTGTTTGCCCAGTTCATACATAAATTTGGTATTTGCAGTTGCGTTGTCGACCGTGATACCTTGTAATTTATCAATTATGCCATATTCCAATAAACATTCATGGAAAATCGTTGCAATATCTTCCCCAGTATGTCGACCGCGTGATGGTATAAAATCAAGAACTACAGATTGATACTTCCATGCGTTGTCTATATAATGAATAGTAACCCCGTAGTAACTCCTACCAGCAATTGACGTCCACCCATCAATGGTAAAAGACATTTTAGATGATAATTGTTGAAGTCGTTCCTTGAGATTCAATTGGAGCTCTTCAAATCGCTCTTTGACTTTCCTTCTAAGTGTAGACCTTTTAGGAAACACCATATTAGGGCAAATACGTCGAAAATATACTTGTGTAGCTTCGTCATCGAAAAATGAGAAGGGAAGATATTTTTTCACCACCCAATCAACTGTAGCTGTCGTGATGTTGTCACTGCTGTTTTCCGACTGAAGCAAAACAATAAATCTTGTGTTATTATTTAAAACATACTAGGTTTGAGCGTATAAGAGGAGGAGGTTTGTTGTTGTTAAATCGAGAAAATCGTTAAATTGATATTTGTTATATTAAGGTTGCACTGTACTGTAATTTACCAAAATAAAGTACTTAGTTGTTACTGGCCGATTAAATGAAAATATGGGTGTTTATAAAAAATATTTAAGACGATAATTACATACTTAATATGTCGCACCCCTAGATGAAAACACCACTAACTCAAAAATACTTACGTAAGTTAATGGCGTTTTTGAAAGTATCGCATGAATAGCTACGCGGAGTTAAAATTCTTTTAACTGTTAAAAAAATATTCTTACCTGTCCACTTCTTCCAGCGGTTACTAAAAAGCTTGTGATATCTCCACTTAATTTTGGTTTAACAGGAAGAAATATTTCTGATTCCTTTTTGTGGAAAGATATTAGATGTTTCCTTAAGCCTGAAGTGTTTCTGTTCTTCATTTTTATTTCAATCTTTTTATGTTGGCACAATTTACAGAAGGCAGTTTGGGATGCATGAATTATTTCGAAAAACTCCTCAAATTTGCTTTTGGGTCTTTTAGATCTGTGACTCAAACTCTCGTTACTCGGACTAGAATAATTTGAATCTTCGTCACTCATATTAAATTGTACACGTGATACGTTTTTAGAAAACAACGAGAATTAGTAAAAACAATTATTAAGTTAGACTCGAAGCACAGCTCAATTGGAAATGACTGGAATTAAAATAATTCCTTTATTTATAGTACGCAAATAGTGTCAAATGTTATGATTTCGGCGTGGCGGCAACGATTGTTTTAGATTTTAAAAGAAGCCGCCGGCGCGTGTATCATAACCATGTACTTCCGAAAAGCGGCAAATTTCTTTGAGAAGTAAGTACAAAACCTTTGATGCCGCATTATCAAAGTGCCGATGGTTAAAACATAACTATGCATGCACTCAGTTTGATTTTAATAGATATTTTTTTATTCGCTATGTTTATGGTATTAGTCGTAATGCGCATAGGTCCAGTTTTTCATATTCTTTGATACAGTTTTTTGCGTCTCATAGAATTCCTAAGCGTACCTACCTATACACCGAACTGTTACACCTAACTACTCAGTGAAATAGCGCTAAGTCCTAGCTGCAAGACGCAAGAGTCTTGCAGGCTATGTCTTGTTCTTGCTCAAGTCTTGCACGGTCAGTCTTGGTCTTGGTCTTGCTAAAAATACGCGGTCTTGTTCTTGGTCTTGGTCTTGCAAAAACGCAAGAACAAGACCAAGACTGAATTTGGGCAACACTAACCGTAAGGCCCTCCGTCTGAGGATTGCCCTGGTGTTTTCGAGCAATCCCCCTTTGGCGATAGCCCGACCAGTCGGGTCGGGCTGGCCCGGCACGTGAGTAGTGGTGTCGCTTTATGGACCCTACCACACGCGCCCTAAAGGGCGGGGAGAACACCGGGGGGTTTTAGTGGGTAGGCCTGGCACTCTGCCGGGAGAGCCCCACACACGCCCACCGTCGAACCAACGGCGCGTAAGGTGCGGTCACGTATTTCCTCCCAAAAAAAAAATATTTCTCATCAAATCATTGAATTACACCTTCCATCTTATTGCAATGGACTTAAGTTAAACTTAAGTAAGTTGACGCTGTCTCTATCTATGCATATTAACAAGAGTGAAAGCGCACTAGGCTTAAACCAAGACTAACATTAGACCAGATTACTCTTGAACCGAATCCGATCAATCGGCATTGAGATTGTAATTTTTCGTACGCTTATTTTTGCGCATTGGCTCCAAATTGACCCCGTATTGTGTGGATTTTGAGTGAACCAAACTCAGTATTATAACATTTTCTCAAAATACGGATCCAATTTGGCGCTAGTATTGTTACTTAAGCGTATGAAAAATCACAATCCCAATGACGATCTATCGGAAATGGTTCAAGCGTAACCCTACAGGTTTAAACTAGGTTTTGTAACAAGACAATGTTACTTCTCAACTTTGTTTTATATTAACAACGATTTATTAATATTAACATAATGAAGTACAAATTATTATTGTTGTAATGACGAGGAATTGACAAATTTAAGATCGATTAATTACAAAATGAATAGACCTTTCCATTACTGCATTGTAGTCGATTGCTGTCTATAGAGTTTATTTAATTGTAAAACGTTTCAAAAAATAACATTTAACAAAAATTTTATATTTGTGCGAATTTGTACATATGACTGTGAACAAAACATTTCCAACTAACAAAAATAAATAAATAAACTGGAGTTAACAACATATTAGAATGTATATGCAGCTAAAAATGGCACTGCTCTGTCTAGATAGATATTTTTTTTCATCCACGGATGAAAATCCAAGCGCACTATGAGACCAGACTATTGTTTTATTAACCTGTTTCGGTCAATGCACCGTCATTGGCATTTGTTGTATTTTTTACATGCCATACTGAGGGTGCTGTGACCTGTTGTGGGTGGCATACAATTCCATCACCTAATAATATGCCGAAAAATATGCCTCATATTATAAGAGTTGTCAATGTCATATGTCATATTATGTCAATTTAATTCTTATATTTTTAATAAATACTTCATTTGATAAAGCATATTGATGTTGACTTGGGATATTATAAGAGTGTATAATCAAGTTACAGAAAATACGAAAATTATTTTGAATAAAGTGAATATAATCACAGAGAAAACATATATGAATTTTGCTCTGGTGCAACCTAAATGAATTTATGTAATCGCAAAACATCTAAATTATTTGTGTCACTGCAGTAGCCCGCAGAAAACTATTTTTGAAAAAATATGTTTTATTACGTACTTCTAGCTTTTCGCTCGCAGCTTCGCCTGCGTTATTTTTGTTTTTCCGTGGGAAAAATAATTTTGTAGCCTATGTTCATCAAGGATAATGTGGGATTCTGAATGTGAAAGAATTTTTAAAATCAGTCCAGTGGTTTCTGAGTTTTTTCGTTACATATTTCGGCGCTCTATCGAAATGACTATCGAAAACCAAAGCCTTACGTATAAAAATAAGTTTCCTTCTAACTAAAATACACTAGATTTACAAACATTATTAAACCCAAAAGCAAATTTTGAGAATCTACCGGCGTCGGTACAAAAAGAGAACATTAAATGAATAGTTACACAAAAACAATATTGTTTCCTACATGCGACAAAATATTTAAAATCATAAAGTACCTAGCTATAACATTACAAATGTTAACTAACAATAAAATACCTTAATATGTAATATTGGTACAAAAATGCGGCCAGTGAACAATTTAAACAAAACAAATTACTTACTGCTATTACAGACACCACGCTGATGCGTGGGAACTTAAAAATACTATGATAATACCATGCTTTTACAATCGTATATCCTAAGGCCTAAATCTAACATATTATTTAACATTATATACATAAGTTATCGAAAGGGCATACGTGGGACATACTCACCACACATACAAATCTTGGGACATACATACATACAAGTCTTTCCTCTTTATAATAATAGTGTAGATATTCCCAAACAAGATCTTACGCGATAAAGCTTATAAACAGCGCTGGTGCAGCGACAATATTTAAAATATAAAAAATGTCACCCCAAAGTAGGATTCTCTCCTGTGTCGTGGGTGCAGTTACAAACATAGAATATCACATCACATACGCCCAGACCGGAACAAATTTCTGTAGGTCATACAAAATATTCGTCCCGTACGGGAATCGAACCCGCGACCCGTTGCGCAGTAAGCGATCACTCGACCCTTGCTCTAACCGTGTCGTCAATAAAAAAAACTGCAGCAAAAGTAAGTAAAATATTATTTCATACGAGTATATATTTACCAATAGACTGCTTACACAGACTAAAATCTAAGCGTATTGAGATGCCAGCGACGAGACTCCCACTACTAAACTTAGGCCTCCCCAGCGATCTGGACCAATCGTCAGTCCACCTTGGGATACCTACTCCATTACGCGGCCACCACTTGAGAACCTTTCCGCCTTAACGGCGTCATCCCTGCGAACCATTTATCCTACCCACTGCCACTTAAGATTTGCAATTCTTCGGGCTATGTGGGTGACACTTGTTCTCCTAAAGCTTTCATCTTTTCTGATGCAATCATGTAGTGAAACCCCGGAGAAGTTGAAGTCAGTACGGATGATCGATGATCATGAGTTGAAATTTGAAACTGACTTCATATAAAATATGTGTATATTTATATTATTTTTGTCTTTTTTGTCGGTTTCTAAAAAGGAGAAGGTTCTCAATTCGTTGCGTATGTTCTTTGTTTGTGCGTGTATGTTACGCGACTACGCCGCCAATAAATTGTAGTCCGATTTTCAAAATTCTTTTTGTATTCGATAAAGTTTACTCCTGTGGTAGTCCGTCAAGGTCACCAAAGTTAGGATCTGATGATGAAATCCCATAAAAATCGAGGGAAACTAAAATTTTATAGGTATGTCCAACATGTTTTGTGTGTATGTTCCGCGATTACTCCGCCAATTGTGGACCGAATGTCAAAATTCTTTTTGTATTCGATAGAGTATACTCCTGGGGTAGTTCTAAAGTTAGCAAAGTCAGAATCTGATGATGAAATCCCATGAAAATCGAAGGAAACCCTCAAGTTTTATAGATAGGTCCAACGTGTTTCATGTTTTTTTACGAAGCTATTCACGTATTTGCGTCTGGTAGTCATGAACCAAGTTGATGATGGAAAGATCCCTAACTTTTGGACTTGACCTGATCTGACCTGACCTTGGCCCTGTATTAAATTCACTAAATAGATAAAATTAAAAAATATTTTACTTAAAAATTCTAATTATTAAATATAAGACACACTTCTCCTCCATATTTACTTTATTACAGGCGTGAAAGTTTGATTATTTTATTTTATTTATTTTATTTTATTATGTACACGTGACAGATTATAATTAATTACAAACATTATTGAAGAAAACGCTAGTATGTCGCTATAAATTTATATTATTTTACAGAAAAATCTTATATAAAACGATGACTTTCGAGTTGTTATTTCAAACTGTCTCCATAGAAATGTCACAAGTCACTATATAAAAATATTTGATGAAAACGAAACTAAAAAGAGCTTTCAACATCTCCCAAACCGAAAAGAGAAAAAAAAATAATTTTTAACATATTTCCAGTGAAAACAAACGTTATATTGGCCTCACAAGTAATCCACCGTCTTTCATCTTCAGCTCGGCCACTCGTGGCCATTCATCTACCCCTTTAATAAGTCTCTGGATTCTTCCGAGCGGCCAGGTTACTCGTTTTGTTGCCATGTCAACTAGCACTAAATCACCTTCCTTGAGAATGCGAGAGGCCCTCCGCCCATGATGAACTAAATTGGCCAAATACTCTTTAGAAAAACGCTCTTTCAAACTATTTCTTAATCTCTGAAGATATTTGGCCCTGGATCCAAGCTCCTTGGCTTCAATAACATCTAAATCCGCCATACCCGGTGATGGTAACTCTTGAAGATAGAAGGCCGGCGTCAAAGGCATTAGCGTGTCTGTTTCGCCAACGTAAGTAAGTGGTCGTGAATTGATGACCGCTTCTGTATCATGTACTATAGTTGTCAGTTCCACATAGCTGAGTCGCGCTCTACCTAACACACGTCGTAAAATTCCTTTGATGATTCTCACAATTCTCTCCCACCAGCCTCCCCACCATGCTGCAGATGGTGGATTGAAAATCCATTTTATTTGTTTCGTCGCCGTCTCAGTCTCTATCTTTTGCCAATCCAGCTTCTTGAATAAATTACTAGCGCCAACAAAGTTAGAACCATTATCTATACCTATAAAATGCTTTGTCCTGAATGACTGACTGACTGACTGACTGACGGATCCACGCACAGCCTAAACCGCTGATCGTAGAGACTTGAAACTTGGAGTGTGTGTTCTTTGTATGACGTAGGCGTCCGTTAAGAAAGGATTTGCCGAAATTCTACCACTAAGGGGGTGAAAATGGGGGGAAAAAATTCTATGGGTCATCGTGATTCCGTTTTCGAATCTACTTCAAATTTTGCATAAACTTTCTTTAACAGAATTAATGGAAGACGTGTTTCGTATTTTATTGAAATTCATCCCCAAACGGGGTGAGATGGGGGTGATAAACTGATAAAATGTCAAAATTGACATTGATGCCGTTTTCATGGTTTTTCGGGTCGTAGATTACGAAAATAACATCGATTTCAACACCACATACCATCATCCCTGGATGGGATGCAAATGGGGTTGAAGTAGTTCATTTTAAATAAATAGAAAAATACCATATAAAATTTTAGGACAATTCTTATGTAGAAAATCAACATGGCGCACAAATTATTTTGACAAGTCTGTCACATATATGTATAGTGCAAATAAAAATTTAATATTTTCTGTTAATGGCTGTGCCCATCTGGATTTCGCCAACCAAGAAAGTTAGAAGTTTAAATTGTCTTTTTCTTATGTCGTTCCGTGGTGGTAAGGTAAAAGGATCAAGCCAGACAACCAATGTATAAAGCATTTTTTATGACAATATCACGTCACAATAAAATTTGTAGGTTGGTTTAATTCTTGACAAATTTTCACAAATTTTCACAAAATAGGTACAATTTTTGAAATATTTAAATATTGATTAGTGAAGATACCCTTTTCAAGGGTAAAGGGGTTTGGAAGGTGTTATATGTTTTTACATTATGACTAAGGAATCAAAATCTTTCATCCATTTAAACCTATTAAAAGTAATAGATGAATATTGATAATAAAAAAAAATATCTGACTGCAATGATTCTGGGTTACGCGTAGAGGGACGCGATGGGACTCTTGATCCTAATGTGTAAAATGACGGATCATATTTTTTTGGATCCACCCAAGGAACATGGATATCGAACGAAGGACCTAAATAGTAGAACACATTGAACCTAGCCACGTTGACTTAATTCGACATGACTGCCGATAAAGTTCGTTTCCAAACCCAGCAAAATGGATATGAAAATATGAAAGGCCTTGATGAGTAGAATACTATGTACCTAGCAACATTGACATAAATTTAACATAGCCTTTGCTCAAAAAAGGTGGATAAAAATTCGTTTTCAAACCCAGCAATATGGGTATCAAATGAAAAGCCTTGAAGAGTAGAGCATTAGGTACCTAGGAAAATCGACCTAAATTCAACATGGCCGCCGTTTAAAAAAAAAGGATAAAAGTTCGTTCTCAAACCCAGCAATATGGGTATCAAATGAAAGGCCTTGATGAGTAGAGCACTATGAACCTACCAACATTGACATAAATTCTACATAGCCGCTGCTCAAAAAAGGTGGATAAAAATTTGTTTTCAAACCTAGCAATATGGGTATCAACTGAAAGGCCTCAAAGAGTAGAGCATTATGAACTTAGGAAAATTACCCTAAATTAAACATGGCCACCACTCAAAAAAATGGATAAAAGTTTGTTTTCAAACCCAGAAATATGGGTATCAAATAAAAGGCCTTGATGAGTAGAGCACTATGAACCTAGCAACATTGACATAAATTCAACATAGCAGCTGCTCAAAAAACGTTGATAAAAATTCGTTTCCAAACTTATCAATATGGGTATCGAATGAAAAGCCTCAAAGAGTAGAGCATTATGAACTTAGGAAAATTGCCCTAAATTAAACATGGCCGCCGCTCAAAAAAATGGATAAAAATTCGTTTTCTAACCCAGCAATATGGGTATCAAATGAAAGGCCTTGAAGAGAGCATTAGGTGCCTAGGAAAATCGACCTAAATTCAACATGGCCACCGCTCAAAAAAAGGATAAAATTTGTTAAACCTAGCAATATGGGTGTCAAATGAAAGGCCTTGAAGAGTAGAGCATTAGGAACCTAGAAAAATAGACCTAAATTCAACATGGCCGCCGCTCAAAAAAAAGGATAAAAGTTTGTTAAACCTTGCAATATGGGTGTCATATGAAAGTCCTTGATGAGTAGAGCACTATGAACCTAGCAACATTGACATGAATTTAACATAGCCGCTGCTCAAAAAAGGTGGATAAAAGTTAATTTCTTAACATAGCCGCTGCTCAAAAAAGGTGGATAAAAGTTCATTTCCAAACCCAGCAATATGGGTATCAAATGAAAGGCCTTGATGAGTAGAGAAGAGTACTATGTTTCTAGCAATATTGACGTAAATTCGACATGGCCACCGCTCAAAAAAGGTGGATTAAAGTTAATTTCCGAACCTAGCAATATAGGTATTAAATGAAAGGCCTTGAAGAGTAGAGCACTATGAACCTAGGAAAATTGCACAAAATTAAATATGGCCGCCACTCAAAAAACAGATTAAAGTTCGTTTCCAAACCCAGCAATATGGGTATCAAATGAAAGGCCTTGATCAGTATAGCACTATGAACGTAGCAACATTGACGTAAATTCAACATGGCCGCCGCTCAAAAAAGGCGGATAAAAGTTTCTTTTCAAACCCAGCAATATAGGTATTAAATGAAAGTAGGTCCTGAAGAGTACCTAGAGCATTACGAACCTACGAAAATTGTCCTAATTTCGAAATGGCCGCTGCTTAAGAAAGGCAGAATAAAGTTGAATCATTATGGAATAAAATGGAGGAAAAACTAAACACTGTGTTAAGCATTTTGGCGATGGCGAAACGTAGTTCGCGGGCACAGCTAGTCAGTGTATATGGTGTGCATACGTCCCCTGCGCGCTACAAACCGCCGTAAAGCCATAAGAAAAGCCTCCGTACTTAACGACTCTACTAGCTCAAGATGAACTGCCCTAAATACTGCACATGTAAATAAAACTATGTACAACTTTTCACCTGACTTTAAAAATAATGGACCCGCTAAATCAATGCCCGTAGTTTCGAATACTGCTGCTTTGATGTCTATTCGTTTTATTGGCAACGGTGCGAAAGGTGATTCCGCTGGTTTTGCGGTAAATCTTTTGCACGAGGTACAACTGGTAATGACTTTTTTCGCCAACCTCCTAACACCACTAATCCAAAACCTCTGTCGCAGATTAACTATCATAGTTTGTACCCCAGCATGAAGTAGAACGCGATGACAATGCCATACCAAAAGTTCCACTATAAAATGCTTCTTAGGCAACAATATCGGTTCGATAAAATCTTCGCTTTCTTCTAATAATTGCAATTTAGTATTTACGCGAATCATACCTTCAGTATCAGTAAAACATTGAATGTTCTTATCTGTAAATAAATTTCCTTTGTATGTTTCTTGCTGTATTATTTTTAATAACCTTTTTTCTGCTCTGTTATACTCATCATAGTTTACGTATTTATTACTAATTCTATTAGACTGTTTTTTACAATTTTTATAAAATCTTATAACATAGGCTAATATTCGTACTATTTTTGTGTAACTACTAAACTTTCTAAATATATTTGTACAATTTTCTTGAGTAACTTCTATATTTACATCAATCACGGTTTTAACTTCAATCTGGTTTTCATTACAAATCGCTCCGATTGTAGTATCTGGCCAAGATTCTTTACTTTCTTTTAACCACGGCGGTCCATTCCACCATTTTGATTTAGCAAGCATTTCCGGATCACAGCCTCTACATACTAAATCGGCTGGATTAAGAGAGCCTGGAATATGGTGCCATTCATCCCACTTGGTAGTGGTCCTTATTTCGTCAACTCTATTCTTAACAAAGCTGTCCCATTGTGCATCCTTTTGTATCCACGTTATAACCACGCTAGAATCTGACCAGTAGTACATATCACAATCCAGTGCTAACGAAGACTTGACGAAATTACCCATTCTGGTTCCAATCACTGCTGCCAGTAACTCCATACGCGGAATTGTGACGTCTTGTTTAGTTGGCGCTACTCTTGCCTTAGCTAATATCAACTGTACATCGACTTTACCTTCATATTCTGTCCTTAAAAATATACAAGCAGCGTACGCTGCAATGCTCGCATCACAGAAAATATGTACACCTCGGTCACAATGCTCTATATCAGCGAAAGTTAATCGTCGTGGAACCAAACCACTCTCGAAGCATACTCAAACCGTTAGCCCAAGCCTCAAAGTCCTTAGTAAGCTCATCCGACAATTCATCATCCCAATTGCACTTTTCTTTCCATGCTCTTTGCAGGATAATCTTAGGAATCAAAGAAGCAGGCGCTATATATCCTATGGGGTCAAAGAGACTGTGTGCAATTGACAATAAAAGGCGTTTCGTAATTTTTCCTTTCCTTATCTTCTTTAAATTATCCATATTACAGCTTAACTCATCCGCAATAGTGTTCCATTGAACCCCTAATACTGAAACAATATTCAATTCTGGATTTAAGCTCTTTATAGGTTGTGTTATCCAGCCACGTAAGTTAAACCTTCCTATCTCCATTATCTCACGCGCTTCCGTCACAAAGTTTTGCACTTCTTCTTCTTTTAAGCTAGTCACACAATTATCTGTGTAAAAACATTCCAGCAACCGATCAGCTGTTCTCTTCATCGGACCATCATAGTTCTCTAGGTGATATTTTATCGTACCCGCTAGTAAAAAGGGACTACAGGTCAAACCAAACACTACTCTGCAGTGCCGAAACGTAATAACTTCCTTCTGGCTATCGTTATTCCACCATAGGAATTTAAGGTACTTTCTGTCCCTCTCTACCAAAGACATTTGCAAAAATGCTTTTGCAATATCGGCTGAAACACCTACTGCACGCATACGAAAGCGAATTAGCAATTTTGGTATCAATTCGATCAAATTCACTCCCTTATCTAGGCAAGCATTCAATGAATATGTGCTGCTTTTACTTTTGGCAGAGGAATCAAAAACTGGCCTTATCTTCGTGGTTAAGCTAGCTTCTTTTATGACGGCATGGTGAGCTAAATAGTGACCTATTCCATCATAATGATCAACTCTTTCTATTATACCTAATATAAGTCTCTATTAGATGATAAAACATTTTGGTCATGTTTCCAAGGTAAAGAAACTTCGTATCTCCCGTTTTGATTTATAGAAAGATTCCTTCTGAAATTCTCCAGTATTTCTTCAGTACTTTGGTTTTCTGGTACATCGTGGATCCCAATAGCTTCTAGATCCCACAAATCGGTCAAAGTTGCTGCTTCTTGTTTTTGAAAGTAAAGCTGAAACCATATTTACATTAGTATCTACATTTGTACAATACACGTTTGTGTCTTTGCCCTGTATTGTCCACCCTAGCTTTGTTTTTATGGCGAGTAAGCCGTCCTCAAGCATCACAAACGTATCCGACATAACATAACTCGCAAAATCTGCCCCTATTAGTAGTCCAATATCTCTAATGCTACCACAATCTGTCACATGAATGTCGCGACATTTTAATCTGTTTTGCAAATTACGATTAACTGACGGAAGCGTACCGCATATCTTCGGTTCATCCAGAACACACATCTTAAGCTTAAATAAACCGTCTAGGCTCTCCACGCAGATGTTGTATAGTTTATGTTTTCGTAATTTCTTTTCTATACCTCCAAAAACCTGATGAACTAAAGCTTGCTCACCTGTGGCTTGCAGTCCAAGCTTGTCCGCGAGATGCTCCAGTATATAGGACCGCTGTGCCCCTGTATCAATTAAGGCTCGTACCGGCGTTTTCACGTTGTTTCTGCCTATTATATTGACAACAAGAGTTTGCAACATCGTGACAGTATTGGCCTGCAAAGAAGGTAGTACTGCTACTAGGTTGATTAAGCTCATTCTTGTTGTCCTCTTTTTTATCTTCTTTACATAAGTCAGGACACATGACCGTATTATGACGTCGCGAACAAATCGGGCATTTTACAAAAATTTTGCACACTTTAGCATGATGTCCAATACGTAGACATATAGGGCAACCCCTTTTCTTTTTTATTAATGCTTTTCTATCTTCATAGGTTAACTTATATAGCTTAGAACATTCAGCGCTTGAATGGGTCGACTTATCACACCATATACACAAACGATTACTAACTTTATTTTCACCCGCTAATAAACAAGAAGCCGTTGGCTCAGTATTGCTAGACGACCACTCATTTTTAAACGATGTTTTCGCTATGAATATTCGTTCATTACTCTCTACTTCTTTTTGAACAAAGGCTAATAATTGAGTAAGTAATTTACCTGGATCTGCTGTGCCCTCGGAACTCATGGAACGGTACCTCTCGTAGGCCTTCAACGTCTCCTCAGGTAGAGCGGACTCAATCACCGGCACGAGAATGGCGGCGTACTTGTCTGATGTCACTCCCAGCGTCTCTAGTGCTCGAAACTGCGTCGTAAGTCTGTCGTACAACGTAGTCAGGGATAAATGTTGACTCTTCTTCGCCTGTGACAAAACAAGACTTAATAAATCGCGAACATATACATCAATCAATACATTGTCTCTTGCGAAACGGTCTTTCAGTTGATCAACCGCTTTTTTGTAGTTCTCCGCTGATGGCGGGAAACTCTTCACTAAAATCCGAGCGGGTGTGTTTTCCTCCATTGATTTCAACAAATATTGAAACTTGTCGTAGTCGTCGATGTAAGGGTCGTTGTGTATCTTTTGAAACTGTCCCCAAAAGCAGATCCAACTACGAATGTTACCATCAAATCTAGTTTTGGCAGATTAAAATTACGTCTGTAGGTAATGGTATTCTGTTTATTGCTAGAGTTACTTACTGACTCAAAATCTGTCAATACGCTAGTGGCTACATTGCTTTTGCTACATACGAATTTTGGGTCTTGCTGATAGGCATCTCTGTCAACTTTCCTTTTTATAGCAATCCATTTTATCCGGTATGTATCACTTTCTTCAGACTCGTCATCAATCTCGATTTCTTCTGCGCCGTTTTTTACTAAATAATCAAAAATTTTCAGGTCCAAATTAAACATTGCCTGCACTCGCGGCTCCATCACTTCTGTAACTGCCGCCATGCCATCAGCATCAATATTTTCGGATTCCAGCATCAACAAAATTTCATTAATTTTCCTAGTAAAAATTCGGCGTAAACTTGCGCGCTCACGTTTCAATTCTTCCATTTTTATAATCACGGTCGCCACTTGAAGAAAACGCTAGTATGTCGCTATAAATTTATATTATTTTACAGAAAAATCTTATATAAAACGATGACTTTCGAGTTGTTATTTCAAACTGTCTCCATAGAAATGTCACAAGTCACTATATAAAAATATTTGATGAAAACGAAACTAAAAAGAGTTTTCAACAATTATAATAAGTTAACAAAGACAATGAGATCTGAATTATAATCCATTAGTATGTGCACTATAAAAACACAATAAGGTAAGACGCATTCGATGAATATAAAACTAAATTGATAATAATGCAAACCCTAACCTAAAAATTAATTACATATACATACTACATATCTACCTTTGGACTCTAGTAGAGGATTTGTCGGAGTTTTTTGCAATATGTTGCATATTTTGGAGTAAATATATCCAGATCTAAGTTATCCCGCGAAATGTCATTATAGAGACGAGCCATCCTAACTAGAGGATTGTAAAATGAGGTATTATATTTTCTGTAAACATGTAATGCAAAAAGGCCCGTCTTATTGGATCTACGCGCACTATATTTTATATTAAACGAGATTAGAGAAAGCAGATCTGGAGCATCGATCACAGAATGAATAAGTTTGTATAAATAACAAAGATCAAAATATTTTCTGCGTTTTTCTAATGTTTGTACATTAAATTTATATAGTCGGGCATCGTAGTTAAGATTATTACGTCCCGGTTGCTGACGGTAAACCAGCATACGTAAGCACTTTCTCTGTACTCTTTCTATTAAATCTATATTTACTTTATAGTGCGGAGTCCAGACAGGACTGCCGTATTCCAAGATGCTTCTTACAAGAGTATAATATAAATAAAGTAGGGAACGCGCCTGTGTAAAACCTTTACTTGACCTAAAAATAAATCCTAAAAGTTGATTGGCTTTTGTTGCTATGTATTGATAATGTGCCCGGAATGTCAGCTTACTGTCAAATAGAATGCCTAAATCTTTGACCACATTGGACCTTTGAATTGTCTGATCATCAATTTTGTAGTCATTAACGATCTGATTGTGTTTATTAGTAAAAGTTATAATTAAGCATTTGTTTATATTCAGATACATACGGTTAAGTGTACACCATTTCAAAATAGTATTTAAGTCTTTTTGCAAAGTGTTACAGTTGCTGGTGGAGGAAATAGATTTAAAAATGTTTAGATCATCCGCATATAACAGACATTCGCATGATAAACGTTCTATAAGATCGTTAAAAAAACTAGGAATAATAGAGGGCCCAAATGCGATCCTTGCGGTACTCCAGAAGATACTTCGAGTGGAGTTGAGACAAACCCTTTAAGGGCGACTAGCTGACTCCTTTTACTAAGATAAGAGGTAATCCAACGATGCAAATTGCCATTAATACCATAAGAAGCTAGCTTTCGACAAAGTAGTCCATGATTAACTTTGTCGAAAGCTTTAGAGAAATCAGTATAGATGGCGTCAACCTGACCACCCGTGGCGAAACTTTTACAAAAGTAGTTCTTGAACACTAAAAGGTTAGACACAGTTGACCTACCCCTGATGAAACCGTGCTGTTTAATGGATAGAATGGGCTTAAAGTGGTTATATAATTGAATGTAAAATCTCTAATTCAAAGAGTTTTGCGAAACAACATAAAATACTTATAGGTCTGTAATTCGATTGTTTTTTACCGACTTCAAAAAAGGAGTAGGTTCTCAATTCGATGAGTGTTTTTTTTTGTGTGTATGTTACGCGATTACGCCGCCAATTGAAGACCGATTTTCAAAATTCTTTTGGGTGAATTTCATTTCAACAAATGCCATTTTTTATCATATCGGTGAACTTTTTCATTTATATTTTTTTAATATATTTTTCAGGTTTGATGTAATATTTAGGATATTAAATATCCCCAAATTTAATATCATCGACGTATCATTTAAGACTAAGTATTTTTCTGTACACCGATATGATAACTTTATCCACCGAAATGATATACATATCCAGCGATATGGTAATCTATCCAGCTTTGAACATCAAAAAGGAAATAGTTAGTAGGTAGGTACCTATATATTTTTACAAGGGTGACTTAGAACTGAAGACCTGGACTGAGGGTCTTATCTAAGTACATCACATCCAACGAGAACTGAGTTCTTAGAAAACCAATTAAAATATATTTTTTGAAATTATATACCTATTTTATTATATTTACTTTCTTCTTTTATTATATTTACTATAGGTAGGTACTTAGAATTAAAAGTGTGGAAGTAACAGCAGTGGGAATATATAAGGCTGATAATGATGATGATGAATGTTTTCTGAATGATGATGAATGAATCCACCGATGTGACAAAACTATGCGTTGATCATGAATCAAAACACCGATATTAGATATAAGACACCGATTGATTTTTTCTTATCATTTTGGTGTAAATTATCACATCGGTGGTAATAAAGACCACCGATTACAGCGATATGAGAACAGCGACATGAAAAATAACACACTTTTTAGAAAATTAGAAAAAATGCATAATATCTAGGATACATTCAATAACAGTCAATGAAGCTAATTCACTTACTCCCTTTGTTAGAACCAAACAACAATAATAAAACTACTTATTACACTAGTAAAAAGCAACCACCGATAATATAAAATAATTGTCCGGGAGCCATCCGGGAGCAACTAAAATGGCGTACCTTATGTTATTGGCGGGAATATGCAACGATTTGACACATGTCCATCCTGACTACGCACTAGCACACATAGCGAGGCAAATAAAAGTGGGGTTCAGGTTGAAATTACTTTTGTCCAGCGATATGAGAACATTTTGCAGGACAAGTACGTTTGTGCCTCTCAGTAATAATAATCTTTTATTATATAATAAAATATGATATATATTAATAATAAAACTAATATTCTATGAAATAGAATAAGTTATATCCTCAACTTACTTATTTTAATTAGTATATAAGCTTTTTTGTTTGTAAAAAAAGTAGAGGGACAGCACCGATTTGAAAAAAATAGAGGTTTATGTATTTATTTCTACCTTTATATATAGTCCTAGGCAAATTATATTTTTGCCACAACCCAATAACTACCTATTGAATACTAAAAATAATAATTCAGAACATAATTTCTTTTTTTAACCGACTTCAAAAAAGGAGGAGGCTCTCAATTCGATGCGTATGTTTTTTTTTGTGTGTATGTTACGCGATTACGCTGCCAGTTGTGGACCGATTTTCAAAATTCTTTTTGTATTCGATAGAGTATACTCCAAGGGTGGTCCCATGGTCACCAAAGTTAGGATCTGATGATGAAATCCCATGAAAATAGAGGAAAACCCTTAAATTTAAGGTGTTTCAACGTGTTTTGTGTGTATGTTACGCGATTACTCCGCCAATTGTAACCCGTTTTTCAAAATTCTTTTTGTATTCGATAGAGTATACTCCTGAGGTGGTCACAAGGTCACCAAAGTCAGGATTTGATCATGGGATCCCTAAAAATCTAGGGGTACGCTAATTTACTAAAATAAATGTATCATCGTACACAGTACACAGCGTATCGTAAGGCGCAAAGGCCAGCCAACGACTGGCCGCAGAACACAATACATGATGCTTTTGTGCCGCGCCCCCGCCCCCCTCATTCCCTTGTGGCCCAACTGCGTCTCAGCTCAGGTAGTCAGTTCCGAGAATGGCATTCTTTTTAATAAAAAAAACTTTTTTGCTTTGTCGCTGCCACTAAGAGTGAGAGTCATGCTTACAACCCATACACAAAAGTAATTAAACTTAAATTACATTTAAAAAAATTAAAACTTTATACATCTTAGCTTTACTGTCGTCATTTTTGTTTAAATAATAAACTGTTTAACGTTCAGAATGATAAAATGTAAAAAAAAATATCAGATTTCAATCATTTTTCTCTTTTCTGTCTCTGAAGACTGATTTTAGCGAAAGTAGCTCATTAAATGCTACTTTTTTTAATGATTATTAAAGCCGACAGTCTGGCAAAGTTTTTGGACTTAATTAGGAACCATGGAATCACCTGTTAGGATTTTATTAATTTAATGTTGAAATTTTAAGTCATAATTTACTAAAAGTAAATTTTTAATTTGTACTAACAATTTTATAACTTTCATGAAAGTTACAAAGCTGATTATTTTAAGCATAAAAGTATAACTGATGGAGATTCAGTTGCGAAAACAATATCTCAAAATAGTCTTGTACTTTTTTTTTGAAATTTTTTAAGTTATCAGGTCGTAAATTCTCAAAAGTTCAGTGAAAAATTCATAACTCGAAAACTACAAAAAATCGCGGAACATACAAGGGGGTGATTCGGATAGCTCAAGAGGTGCTCTAACTCTGGCCTTCCGCTTGACACTATTTTTTGACACCCTGTATAGTAATTCTGATTACATATTTTCATTAGCAAGAGGATTGATAACAAGTAACCCTCGTCCTGTTATTTACTAATGATCTTGTCATTAACAATGAAATTAACAGTTATTGGATTTAATATTTACAAGAAAACTAAACATATCATTAGCAAAGTATAGAGAGAGACATTAATATTTGAGGAGAATCACAAGGATATTTACGTAATTGATAAATAATACATTCGTATGTTTATATTATTAAGGTTCTTCTCAGTTACATAATTATGGTGTTCAAAAAGCATTCGAACTTGCTAATGCACAAACTAAATCAAGAAAACATAAAAATATTCGCATGTGTGGAGGCTGTATGAGCAAAAGTTTCCTTTGCCTCTTTTAAAATACTATCTTAACAAGTATTAATAAGCCAACTGTTAAATCCGGTTAGATGTGTGAGATATCTGAATGCTGATGAGTTCGCACCTCTGATTTAAGCTTTCGGTGTTTACTTTTTCAACACACTTGCTCGTAAAGTGGATCTAATTTTAGATAACTGAAGCAGCTCATAAAACACGCGTGTACTATAGCCGCGGCACGCATCACAGAGTCCGGCAATGCTGCACTTACCGGCCGCGCCAGTAATCTTCTTCTCTTATTATCTTCTTCTTCTTCTTATATATAAAAATGAAACGCTGTGTGTTTGTCTCGCTAAAACTCTGAAACTGCTCGACAGATTCTTACGAAATTTTCTGTGTATGTTTGAATAGGTCCAAGGAAGGTTTAAACGTAAAGTTGGACCCGGTAGGTGGCGCTGGAATCGGGCAGGAAGCGGAACCTACCTACTCGTACTTCACAGCGAACCTACTAAGTTTATTTATATTATTTCTTTATGTTTTTACGGTGGATTTTAATTTATAACAATATAACTTGACACTTAAATAAAGTCTTCTTAGGTTTTCTGACAGCTATATTTTTGCACTTGTTATATATTAGAATTTTATAAAGGGTAGTAATAAAAAATATAATACTCATATCATTATTTCTTAAGCTGTTTTCATTATTATCTTGTTTGTTTATTTAACTTAAACATATTTTTAAAGTCTAAATCATAATAGTTTCTGGAGTTATCAAGACAAATCCTTAATTATCCCAATTTTCCTGAATATCTACGATCCCGTTTCCTCCATCTGCCTAGTTGTCGCCCCAAGCGAGCATGTGTCTTAAGTACACTTGCGCTTCCACCCTCAAACAGCAAATTTTTCCATGCTGCCCAACTGTGGAACAGACTGCCAGTTGATATACATGAAAGTCGAACTATCACATCTTTCAAATCAAAAGTAAAAGATCATCTCCTTTCGAACTCCTCATAAAAGTGGCTATATTTATTAGTATATATATTCTTCTTATACGTTTATAATTATAAATAGTTTTGTAATGTGTACACTCCTTCCCGCAATTTTAAACCTCTCTTACACCTGCTAGGGTTGGCTAGTAGAGACCTCTTTAAGGGTTCTCTATTTTGTCTCATAATTTTTTTATCCATAATCTAACGTGTCATAATGTTTTTTGACATAATCATCATATGTCCGAATGATAAGCACCCCCAACTTAATTTCTCATAATATCACTTGCCCGAAAACCAAAATCTCTAAATATAATATGACCTAATTTTTTTTTCTATAAATATCACAATCTATAATATTTGAAATTCCTAAAAACCTTTTCTATAATAGTCATAAGTCCTAACGTAATATCTCGTTATATAACGTGCCGTTTAAAAACAGTCACTTGATGTCATGCAAGCAAGCATGCAGCATGCAAGCAAGCTAGCATGCAAGCAAGCTAGCATGCAAGCAAGCAGCATGCAGCATGTATGGCTTCTGTCACGGCTCCGGCGCTGCGGGGCTCCGGGCGGTCCCACGCGACCTTATCGTCGCAGATGGTTTTCGCCCACCACATATATGGTGTTTTAAATACATCGTGAATTGGTTATTTCTCTGTACCTTTTCAATTGTAATTTCCATGTGGTTTCATTTCATAAAATACGATGCATAATTTATACACTCTAAATTGTGTATCGTATTTTTAAAATAATGTTTAGACTATTTAAAGAAAAAAGGAAAACAAATTACATTATAATAATCATTTATTATTGAATAACAAGCAATAACTAAACAATGTTTGCGACGCAGTCTTGTTCCCGCCATTTTCTGTTAATACGAGTATAGAGAGGCTACGGCTTTGCCATAGTCAGTTTTGCTGTGAACAGTTTTTAAGTAACATCGATCTTCGGGAACAAGTTTGTCTTGCTGCTAGGCTGCTACTATACCAAGCTTAGTATTCCTTCGAATATTCTATTTCCCTGTCTCATCAGCAAATTTGAATATTGTTTGTAAAAGTGTAACTCGTTAATTTCTTTATTTAATTACTAATAACTCGTTCTTTGGTTTTAATATGACTTATTACTTTTGTTTGTTATGTTTAATCATTTATTATTTTATTTCCATGTAATATGTACACCTTTGTAACTTTTATTTAAAAAGAGCAACCCCCGAGTTTCTCGCTAGCTCTTCTCGGGAAGTCTGCATTCCGAGCTAGTGGTCGAGTCATTTTTAATAAAAAATAATAATTCAATTTGTATTGTCGTTTGTAATTGTATTACCTCATTAAATTGATTAGACTAAAATTGCATTGAAAGGCCTTTTATTACCTTAGGCCACTATCTTTTCTAACATCAGAAGTGGGATCACCACAATAACATATTTTCTTTTTTTTTCATATGGAGCATACAAATCTACATGGGCTGCTAACTACTATCAATGACACATCATCCATCAATTTTGGAAGTTTGGACAAGATTTCTGTTGTCGTAATTAAGCTAAGTTTGCTAAGCAGGTAAGGCCTTTAAAGGCTATCCTTTAAATTGGTACTAATCCTGTCCACCTTATAACGACGAAGGTACTTGGAAAATTTTTAATAATAATAATAATAATAATAATATTTTATTTGCCAGAATATTGTAACAATTGGTGTTCTTAAGATATAATTCCACATATTCTACTGGTAGTCACTTCAGTGTGCAAATACAATTATAAATTTTTATGTCAATGAAAATTTAAATGGAGAAATACATGAGAAATGTCAGCAATAAGAAATTATATCAATATTATCAGAGAATGTCAAAACCAAATTATGTAATTACAACAATGTCAACAATTAAAACAGGACATGATCAGAAACAATGTCAACATAAATCTAAGATATGTCATTCAAGTATTCCTTAACTGAATAGTACATTTTGTTCTTTAAGAATGTTAAAAGTGCTCTGTGAAATTTTGTATACGTCAGATCTTTTATATCATTAGGTAGTTTATTATATACCCGTATTGCCATGCAGTAACAGTTATTAGAAAATATTTTCAATCTCTGAGAAGGAACAAACAAATCGTTTACTCTACGTCCTCTGTAATGTTGGTCACTATTTAGTAAGAACAACTGCAAGTGTTTTTTTACAAAAATACATATTTCTGCTATATACAAGCATGGGAGTGGCAAGATATTTAGCATTTGAAATAAAGGCTTACAGCTATCCAAATTACTTGCACCACACATAGACCTCACACATTTCTTTTGTATTATAAATGCTCGAGGCATTTCAACAGAGTTACCCCACAATACTAGACCATAGCGCAACGAGGAAGATACATATCCGTGATATGCTATGATTGCTGCTTCTCTTGATGCTACTTGGCTTATTCTTTTTAAGGCAAATACAAATCGGTCTAATTTTTTTACTAGATTGTCTATATGTGTTTTCCAGACACAGTGTTGGTCAATTGTTAAACCCAAAAATTTTGTCTGATTTACTTCTTTAATTTTTTCATTATTAAATTGTATGCCAAGTTTAGATTCACTATTATTTTTGGTTTTAAATTTAATGAATTTCGTTTTATCTATGTTTATATTTAAATTGTTATTTTTCAACCACTTAAGTACTTGTCCGAAATTGTAATTAGCAATATCCTTGATCTTATTAATATTATCAGATTTAATCAGCAAAGTCACATCATCGGCGAATAATATACATGGCTGATCTATAATATCCGGCAAATCATTAATAAAGAATAAGAATAGTAACGGAGCCATTATGCTACCTTGCGGCACACCGCATCTATTGTATGTGTATTGAGAATGATAGGTTTTCTTTAGATTGTTCTTAGTGGCAGATACTTCTACACGTTGCTGTCGGTCTTTTAGATAACTATCTATCCACTGTAAGGCTGCTCCTCTTATTCCATATCTATTTAGTTTGATTAGCATCAAATCGTGAGATACATAGTCGAACGCTTTACTCATATCCAAGAATATTGCTAGAGTGTGTATTTTTGAATCAAGAGATTGTGTTATTTGTTTGATAAGTTGAAAGCAAGCAACAGTAGTAGATGAGCTTTTTCTGAATCCGTATTGTTCTGATTTTAGTAATTTACATGAACTGACAAATGAATTTAGTTTATCGGCCATTGCCCGCTCAAAAATTTTCGACAATACTGGTATTAAAGCAATAGGTCTATAATTTTCAGCATTGTCATGGCTTCCTTTTTTGTGTAATGGTTTTACTATTGTAAATTTCAATTTAGATGGAAAATGACCTTCTGAAAAAGACAGATTAATAATATATGTCAATGGCGCAGTTATGAATGGGGCACTTTTTTTTAATATATCTGTTCTAAGGCCATCATAACCGGTAGAATGTGTGTTTTTTAATTTTTTTATAATATTATATACGTCTTTTTCAATCAATGGTGTCAAAAATATAGTCTTGGAATTGTTTGGAATGTCATTCGCATTATTAGTAGGAACGTTTCCGCTTGTCAAGTTTATAAAATGTTTATTAAGCTCTTCGCAGATCTCAGTCATATTATTAATACACTTATTATTTACTTTAAATTTTTTAGGCCATGGAGTCAGCTCAGCACTCTGTACACTATTTTTAATTATGTCCCATGTAGTTCTACATTTATTTTTTGATTTTACTATATATGTTGTGTTTATATTTTTTTGTGCCTGTAGAATACATTTTTTTAAAATTTTAGAGTATGATTGGTATCTCTTTCTGTGTTGTCTTTTATTAGTCAGTTTAAATCTATAATTAAGATAAAGTTGCCTTTTTTTTATGCAACATCGTTTTATGCCTTTGGTGTACATTCCTTCTGTATTTCAATCTCGAAAACCTAAATGATTTACTGATTTTATCTAAGAGATAAGATGTGAGGATTTAACATAGTTTGAACTAACATTATAAGTACAGTCAGCAGCACGTTGAGCTTTACATTTGCATTACGAAAGCCGCCGCTATTACGAGCGACATAAGGGCGGTCTTAAGGTCAACATGTGGTGCCTTGCGTGTTGCTGTGTGTACCTTCTGCAGTATAATAAATAATACGGGTTGTAAAAGAACAAATAATAAAAGTACAATTTTAAGTAATGTATTTTTAATTGAAAGGCATGTGCATTTTTTATTCCTGAATTCGCTTTCTGAACCCTTGTATTACAAAATTAACCATTACGGGACCTTAACAAGATGCTGTTCGGGCATACGCCATACAGTGTTTCAACTTTTAAGGCATTTCTGGGCATTTATAATCCAGATTTACTGAATTTTATTCATCAAACAATAAACTCTTCGCCTATGTATATTTGCTTAACATTTAGTCTAACCGTCTTTGCGAGAGTTTAAATTCCCCACCATTAATAATTTTGCTCAAACGATTTTTTTTATTTCGAGATTTAACAATAGAGAACCAAATGATTGCCACTATCCACTTTGCGGTAACTTCAATCCTGAAAGTTCCTTCTAGTATCATCAAATATACCTCAACCACTTAAGCTGTATTGATCACCAAACGAATCAATGTGTCAGTCTGGCCGAATGAATTATTTCTCTGAATACCACCATCCACTCGACTTACGACAGTTTGTAGTTTGTGTGGCAGAATCAGCAGCCACCCATCTCCCACAAATTTACCCTTTTGTTTGATAATGCTACAATACTCATTCTAATTTACTATATGAAAGTGATTCTATTCCCTCGGCGGTCGGTGTACAACAAGGTAACCCTCTCGGCCCTGCCCTTTTCAGTCACGGTATCCATCCTGTGATTTCATCTTTGAAGTCCGAGCTTAATGTCTGGTATCTTGATGACGGTACCCTTGGAGGCAAAGTTGATAGTGTTAAAAGCGATTTATTAAAATTAGTACAAAAATTCAAAGAAATTGGTTTAGAGATAAACATTAGTAAATGTGAAATTTTTATATCTGACAAATTTTCACCTCAAGAAAAACAATTAATATTAAATTATTTTTTATCGGTAGCACCCGGTATCAAATACGTTTCTAAAGATCAGCTCAGCCTCCTTGGAGCCCCTCTTTTTGATGTAAATGTTAAACAAATTTTAGAATCAAAAATCAATATTTTCAAAGACCATTCATCAAAATTATCTATTTTAAAATCTCATGTCGCATTCACCATTCTTAAGTTTTGCCTACTTGTCCCAAAAATGCACATGCATTATACGGTCAAGCCCTGTTTGGAAATCTCTTTGTCTTTTAGAAGAAATCGATACCTCACTGGCTACACGAAATGCCATCTAAAAACTTAGGAACACTACTAGACGATCTTAGTTTCGAAGAATCGCAGTTGGTCTTCGTCTTGGATCTCCGATTTGCTTTCCACACTCCTGCCCCTGCGAAAGGGAAGTGGATTGTTTCGGACAGCATGGCCTTCCTGCCGATTGAACGCAAGCAGGCTGCCGCGGCACCCTAAACGATATTAGCAAAAGGTCTCTAGCCACCATTGACATTCCAAGTGTTCTTGAACCACCTGGAATTATACGCGATGATGAAAAGAGACCTGATGGTTTGACCCTAATACCCTGGGAGCGCGGCCTTTCACTTATTTTGGACGCCACATGTAGGGATACTCTTGCCGCCTGCCCACCCCAATGTCACCTCGTCGAGAGCTGGAGCTTGAAAATCAAACCCAAAATTATTGCATCTACTGGTGACAAGATGGCTGGTTCTTTCCTCGCCCAAAAAATCAGCATCGTGATTCAGAGAGGTAATGCAGCCAGTATTCTTGCCATCATGACCCCGGATGAGGCCTCTTCGACCTCCTTCCTGGACCCTTTACACCTATTACTAATTATAGAACTAGAGTTGATTTAAATTATAAGTACCTTTTATAAAATTACAATTGTTAAGGTTAAGCATAAATCGTTAAATTTTCTTATTTGCTGGTTTATAGAAAAATTATATAATTACCAGCGAAAACAGAGAAATAGGGACTTGAGCGTCATATCTCTATTTATTCGAAGAAATACATTGCAAGTAACATTTTATTCGATAAAATAAACCTATTCGTTGAATTGAGAATTATTCAGTTCAGCTTAACAAGATGCATTTGTGAACGCCAATTCCCTGCCACATAAGTCTTAGGCAAAATCACTGGAGACGCCAATATGAATACGGAAAATTGGATTAAAGTCAATTCGCGATTTCGTTGGGGAATCAGTTATGCCATTGTTTTGCTATATATGCTTTTATCTCTCGGTTTTCATGTTTGTTTTAGTGTGAACATGGATTCGGGAAATTTGGTATCTATGCAGTGATTTTTATATATCTGTGTAAATTCATAATGTTTGAAATGTCAGAACAAAAACTAGCATGATCCTCCTATACAGAATTTAAGAAAACCTTTTATGTATTCGTCGGTCAAGCCGTTTGGGGAGAGTTAAATAACAGACACTGTGATACGAGACTTTTATATGTAAGATAATGTTCAACCTACTATCATTATTCAATCATTGTTTTGAAAATATGCAGACATATTTTATTAGTTTATATTTTGTGTGCGTTTTCACAACGTTCATTCAGTCTTTACACTACAGCGTGCGTTAATCAACGTCAAAATAATATTTATTCAATTCTCTTTTACTGCAATTTTATCGCGACCACCTAATAGTAATCAGATACTGTTTGTTTCTTTTATCGGATCCCCGATCTAGTGGTCGTATCTTTGGGCAGCTGTTTCCACACCTGTTCCTGCCTCACTACCATTTCAAGGCCGCATCGGTTTGTTCCGGGCTACTTAAGACTAAGTCACCTGTTGCGGTTTTCTCCGGTACACGTCTGCCATCCATGTCACGTTTCAGCATTTCTGCCTCCTGTAGGCAGACAAACGATATATTGTAAGCAATTCTCTTTCATTTCTCTCTTCTTGAACACTGGCCGTGTTTCGCTCAGTTGGATTCTATCAATGACAAATACAAATTGTTAGAATCATAAAAATACTAAATAAACCTTTCAAAATATTATGAAAGCCTTTCAAAATGATGAGCAACTTATTATGCTATATGAGGCGCGTCAATGTTGCCTAGTGGATACCAATAGCACAAATGTGGGCAATTCTTAGATCACTCCAAAAATGCCAAAGAAATCTGGGCAATACTTTATACTTAACTCACTCCAAAAGTGCCAAAAAGAATATCGATAAATCCAAGTGTTGCAGTCATTGTACGAAAACGCCACTATGTGGACTGACATAGTGGCGTTTCCGTAAAATGACTGCCTTTAGGACCAAAATTCGAAACCAATACGACTTCAGCGAGACGTGAGACAAGACGACGTTATATTGCCTAAACAATTTACAGCTATGTTGGAGGATGTGTTTAAGCTTTTGGACTGGAGAGGACTCGGTATCAACATAAGCGGTAAATACATGACTTACTTCGTTTTACTGATGATAGTGTATAGTTATGGCTGAGACCGTGAAAGATTTAGGCACAATGTTCGAAGGCCTCTGTAGAGTTTCCCAACAAGTAGGTCTAAAAATAACATGGATAATACTAAAATCATGACGAATTCCCATATTCCCACCCCTATCAATAGTCCAGCTCGGTGAGCCCAACTTCCCAAAAGAAGTAAATCGACGAACCCCACTCGGCTGGACAGCGTTCGGGAATCTACGCAGCAAACTCTCCGCCCATGTACCTACCGCAGTCTTAAGACGAAAGTCATCAATTCGTACGTGTTGCCAATGATAACCTTCGAAACTGATACGAGGTGCTTATAATGGTTTTCATAAGCTTATGGCTTATGCCCGGGGTTTCTCTACGCAATCGCATCAGAAATTAAGGGATCCGTAGAATAACAAGAGTCCCCGACATTATAGCCCAAAGAATTGCAAACCTAAATTGACAATGGGCAGGACATATAGCTCGCAGTTTCTAAGGTGGGGTCCACGTACCGGGACACGCAGTGTTGAAAAGCCCCCCTCAAAGTGGACCGACGATCTGGTGACGGTCGCGGGAAGCCGCTGGATGCGGAAGGTGCAGGACCGATCGGTTTTGAGATCGCTGAAGGGGGCCTATGTACAACATTAGGCGTCTCTTCCCTGAAATGATAATGATGAATAATGTAATATTAATTATTATTTCAATATTAATAATGAATTTCAAACAAATTAGTAGTCATCATTTATATACATCACCATTGACACCGAGATTGATAAATAGACCATATGTTGCAGAATTAAGTCAATTGATATACGCCTTAATAATAAAACAATATGTCCTAATTTCACAAAATATCAACGAGATAAACTTTATTTTCACAAACCTTATTTCGTGAATACACGTACAATTACGAAACAATAATACACTGACGATGAAAAATAAGTAGTCCACCGCTTTCCATCTCACGAAAATTTCATACAGAATTGTTATAAGAAACTCATTTGTATTGCAACGTCCTTGGGTTATGAAAAAGAGAAAAACATTCAGTTCCAAAATTGTTCTTTTACGTCGATTAGTATTTTTAGTTTTCGTCCATGTATATTTATATTGTTTTTTTTTATTTGTATAAATACGTAACGTCAATGAATCGCAATGATTTTTTTATTATTTCATCAAATTATCTCGTGTACCATTAAATTTATGTACTACCTATGTTTGCTCATCAGTATACCTATTCGAAGAAATTGACTTTACTTTTGTAGGCACTATATATGGATTCACCAATATCAGTGTGTAATTAATATTCGCACTGCAAGGGTCGCTACGTTAATATGATCTCATAAGCTCTATAAATGCACCACTTAATAGAAAATTGTGTATCAAACGGATAACAGTATAGTTCATAGTATTTCGTTAGTTAGGTAATTAATTGCATATCGTTTTCTTATCTGTGTTACGTAATTGACACTTTTGTCGGCTAAACTTTTGTCTTCGTGTCTAATGATGCTTAAAATATTTTAGTAATTATCTTTGAATTAAAAAAAATGTCCATAGATAAAAAAAATCCTAAGCAATCATTAGGTTAAAATCATATCACATCACTGTAAACCATATGATTTCCACACTGTTTAATAAAGGTGGATTTGTATAGGGTTTGTTACGAGTTTCCTTCTCTTGGCAGACGTGTTACTACGGTAAATCTCTTAGTCTTACATACAGGGTGTCTCAAAAACAATGGATAAACCTTTAACTGTTGATAGGTTTCGTCGAAACCTCTCTAATCTCAAATTTTGACTTTAGTAAAAATATCTCGGTTTTCAAGATATTTGATAGTTTATGATTTTTTTTAAAAATGCCACTTTTGGTTGGTTTTTAATGTGCCATTTTTACAAATACGGACTTTTTCTGATTCAGTTTTTTTAGCTTCTAACGGAATAGTTCAGCTATCAATAACAGTGGTTAAAATTGAGCTAGCTAATCACGAAGTGCTTGGAAAAAACAATGTTCCAAAAAAAATTTAACAAGAAATTATTTTTCTTCGTGTTTGGTCAGCTACCATGTAAAAAAAATGTATGACGCTCATCGTGCCCATTATCTTAAAAAAATGCTTAGTTATTCTAGTTTCAAAAAAGGTATGATAAACTTATGCTTAATGTATCTCTTAAATTTTATTACTGCTTGAATAGCAAATGGTATGAAATTTTAAAAAGATTTTTTTCGGAATAGTTATTAATTCTTAGTTTGATTAAAGAATTTGAAATAAAACAACATGAAATTTTAATTTTTTATTGAATTTACAATAAATGTTCGAATTGGCGTCCTTGCGCTCTGATACACGCCCTACATCTTTTTATAAAAGAAAGTTTGATGCGGCGCGCGTAACCAGACGTTTTTATGTGTGCAGCTGCATTTTGTATGCGAGTACGCAACTCTGTTATTGAGGATACTGGCCTCGCGTAGACAAGGTCTTTCAGACATCCCCAATAAAAAAAAAATCCAAGGGATTTAGATCCGGCGATCTGGGCGGCCATAAAATAGGGCCGAGCCGGCCTATCCACCTTTGTGGGAAGTGTTGATTTAAATAATTTCTTACTACTATTGCGTAGTGAGCTGGGCACCCATCATTTTGAAGCCACATTCTCCGCCTCACTTCTAAATTGACATCTTCTAGCATGCCGGGTAAATCATTTTGTAAAAAATTAAGGTAAATTTCACTATTCAGTGTAGCTGGAAGTTCATATGGCCCGATCACCTGTCCGTCAATAATCCCAGTCCACAAGTTAACTTTAAATTGAACTTGGGACCGATCTTCCCTCATCAAATGTGGATTTTCAACTTGCCAGCTATGTAGATTGTGGATGTTGAAATATCCATCTCTCCGGCATGAGGATTCATCCGTCCATAAAATTTTATTGAAAAATTGCGGGTCCTCCCTTATTTTATTTAACATGATTCTGCAGAATGCAATCCTGCGCGGATAGTCAGCAGGCTGTAGAGTTTGGACCCTTTGAATATGGAAAGGATGCAAAAGGTATTTTTTCAATATGCGATGCACTTTGCTTCTATTAATGCCGGTTCGACGTGCAATTCCACGCACAGAACGTGTTGAATCTTCTTCTATTTCGTCGAGGACTACTACTTCTTCATCGTCGTTTCTTTCTGGTCTTCCTGGCCCTGCACCACCAATGCCTCTTCCTGGAAGCCTCCCTTCGCAGTACGAATTATGTACCCGAGCAAAAACTCGATAGTCCGGGTGACGTGCGTTGGGGTACCTAATACAAAAAATGACGTTATTAAATTTACTAATTCATTTAATTTTAAAATCTAATTAAACACGGCGTGTGACTATTTTTAGAAGGATAACATAATGTAAGACCCATCCTGATACGTTTAATTAAAGTTGCAATAAATGTGTGTGATTAAAAAAAAAATAAGATTGATTGAATTAAAGAGAAAATAAATAATCTTACCTCTCTGCGTACAGACGAGCAGCAGCGTTAGCATTTCCTCGACATTCGCCATAAACGAAATGCATGTTTGCATATTCGCGCGACGTGTACTGATGTCTAGGCATGTTCAGTGTTATGTATTGGTTGTCAGTTAGGTTTCACAGCACAAACAATATCCAAATCGTAAAGCTAGCCAAGTCCATATGATCACCAGTTGTCAATAGGTTTCACAGCACAAACAATATCCGAATCGCAAAGCTAGTCAAGTCCAAAATCACAGCAAAATGTCGTTTAAAATCATCGAAGCTCTATCGAATCTCTCGAATACAGAAAACACGCGTGGGTCACAACCGGAGTTCAGAAGGACACTAACAATCGTAACAAAGAACCCAATGATCAGACGCAGGTAAAAAAAGTCCTTCCAGGAAATTCGATAGCAGGTTAGGTTGCAAATGCTTATGACTCATGTGCTGTTAATGATAAGGCTCCTTTTTGATTGCGCATAGTGGATGAGACATGTGGCAGGCAGGGGCCATAAAAAAACACGTTTCTCAACTCTGTGACTCGCAAACGAATGTTTACAAATAAGCTTTATGTGCTTATTAGTGGAAAAAAAACCTTTTTTTTTCAAATTTTCATTTTATTTGCTATTGAACCAGTCAGAAAGTCAAGAAAGCATAAACTTAATACTGGAAAACTAAATTAACCGAATAAAATTAATCCGAAAAATAATTAATCCGACAAACAATCTTTTTAAAATTTTCATACCATTTGCTATTCAAGCAGTAATAAAAGTTCAGAGATACATTAAGCATAAGTTTATCATACCTTTTTTGAAACTAGAATAACTAAGCATTTTTTTAAGATAATGGGCAGGATGAGCGTCATACATTTTTTTACATGGTAGCAGACCAAACACGAAGAAAAATAATTTCTTGTTAAATTTTTTTTGGAACATTGTTTTTTCCAAGCACTTCGTGATTAGCTTGCTCAATTTTAACCACTGTTATTGATAGCTGAACTATTCCGTTAGAAGCTAAAAAAACCTGAATCAGAAAAAGTCCGTATTTGTAAAAATGGCACATTAAAAACCAACCAAAAGTGGCATTTTTAAAAAAAATCATAAACTATCAAATATATTGAAAACCGAGATATTTTTACTAAAGTCAAAATTTGAGATAAGAGAGGTCTCGACGAAACCTATCAACAGTTAAAGGTTTATCCATTGTTTCTGAGACACCCTGTATATCTCAATCCCACTCATGAAATTGCCAATATATGCTTTGTGAAAATTTTCGAATCATTTTATCATTGCTTAAATGAATTTTGCACTAACCTACTTGCAACTACAACCTATAGGCGTTCTTGACCTAAGACTAAGTTTTAAATGACAATGTTCGAACGGAAGGCGGCTGGCCGACACGGGTCACCAATGAGTACTTTCCTGGAGATGTTGGACGGGAAAACAAGCCCTCCGAGAAGGGGAAACATATAAAAGTGAATGTTCCGTGGGCGCGCGACTCAGTCGCACCGCGGTCGACTTCGCAACAGCGACACAGGTGAGCGCTCGCGGCGTCAGTCCCGAAAGTATCGAGGCTGCGATTTGATAATAAGCATCGGCGATCCCGCCGAAGCACAGGCTAGCCAGCGTGACTCCCCGACTGACCGTCGCCGCCGACGCCCGCGCCGCGCTGACCGCATGCCGCCCGCTTAGCCGATCGCAAAACAAATCGCTATCCCGGGTTCAATGAGGTATGTCGTTCACATTAATTTTCAAATAATTTTAATTTAACTTGTGCAATATCTGTTGCGATATTTCTGCTTTAACGACGACCATAAGTACCCATGTAATAGACACTCATTGTTATTGTTTCGAAAATTTTAAAAACTTTCTTCATCCGCGCCTTGCATTAAGTAAGACTTGTATAAAATTTGTGCTGATGGAATTTAGCGAAAATACGACTTATATTTTTTAAATGCGAACAAAATCTCCGCTTCCGCTACAATACGACGAGATCGACAATATTGATTGCGCGTCTTAATTAAAAATAAGATACAGTCGATTGACGTTAGATGTGATATAACAAGCGAACATCAAAAGTTTTTATGTAATTGATAAAGTTTATTATGGAGTACTCTATTTGGCGCCCTTCTGAGAGTGATAACGTGTTTGTTGTAAATTTTCTCGCAAAGTACACAGACGTGAAACATTGTTTCTTAAGGGGATAAGAAAATATGTGTGTACCTGTTATTTATCTCAATACATAAATGCGGCTATATATCTTCGCCCACTTTCTCAGTGTTTTGCGTAATCTGTTTTAACTTGAAGGAAAACGAAACAAAAAAAATATTACTTTAAGTTACATATTACGCATTTTAGTCGCTATAAAAGCTTGTTTCTAAATTATTCCAAACACAAATCTAACCTTCTTTATTTTTGTTAATGTTTTAAAATGCTCTACGTAATAAATGACGTAAATTTTTAAAATATTCTGACTAAACTACTGCGTTTGTAGCATATAATTTTTTGTTATTAATAATAGATTAATATACGTCTCTACCTCAGTGTAAAATAGTCATTTTTTTGAATTTATATTCGGAATTCAATTTTTGCTTATGTTTTAAAATGCTCTACGTAATGAATGACGTAAAATTTGAAAATATGCTGACTAAACTAATGCGTTTGTAGCATATATTTTTTTGTTATTACTAATAGAGTAATATACGTCTCTACCTTAGTGTAAAAATAGATTTTTGCATATTTTATATTCGGAATTCAAAATCACAATATACTTGTGAGACGTATCGAAGAAACAAGTTTCGTGATCCATCATGATCAGGGATATTGTTCAATTCAGGGATCCGTTTAGCTAGGCAATGTTAATGAAATAACTGATAATGGGCATATAATATGCGCTAAAACGTGCTAAATAAGTATTCGCTAGAACGCACAAAAAGCGCACATAAAATTGTGACGAATCAGTCAGTTTTGTTTAATACATTAGTGTTACCGCGCAAATTAAGTCCTTTTATGCAAATATTTAATTTCCATAAATGATTACTTATTATTACACTTATGGAGGACTTGAAAACAAGAGATTTGGATCTGGTCATTTTATTGTTGAGTCATTTTGCAAACAATAATCAGAAAGTATGAAACTTATAATCTACAGAATACTCCAAAATGTTTGCATGCATTCAAAACCTGTCCAAAGTTCAGTTAACTTTGATCTTTATCATTAATGTTAGAGTTGCTCTTAAAGGGGCTAATTAAAATGAACCTACCGCCAGAATATACTCATACTAAGTTTTGTCATATTTAAACTTGGTAAAATATTTGATATAATCATTTTTGTGGTCAAATTTAAAGCAAAACAGCGTATCATAATGATACAGCATAATTTTAGTTAATTATAGAAAATTCAGTGCAGGGCGATTTTTTTATATTTTCAATGTAATAGGATAAAATGTGAGCGCATCTTAGAGTTTCTCCCTTGATATCTACCTCGCGGGTGTCAGTTTTTTTTAAGATACAAACCATTATGGGCAATTGTAGAGACCCCTGAATTTGTTGTAACTCTAATTGAATTACAACAACAAACTTTATAATTAATTTAACATTCCAATCTCATTTACTGCTTCACTTCCTATAATAAATACTAACCACCCCCACCGGCTATTAGATTGCTAGTCCTATGTCTTATTCCCCTTACTAACCCACAAAGTAACTTAAAAATATTTTTATGTGCTTTGTCCGCAGGTAGCCCAACCGAGTAACTAGCTTGAGTAAATAGTCAACTTCATTTTCCTACATTACGTGTCTTTTTCGAACTCGACATTGGCGGAATTGCCGCATACGTAGTGACAAAAGCCATTATCACTAAAAAAAAATATTACCAAACTTTTTAGTATAAACCAGTGTAGTGACAGTATTTTTTTGTATGGCTACCTTACTGGTATTCACATCTTCATTTTTATGAAAGTATTTAAAATACTGTCTCTCACATTTCCACGATCTTTCAAAAATGAAAACTACGTTTTTCGATAAGACTTATTGATTATAATACTGATTGTTTAATTTATGGGCGTTATTTCTGGACGATATTACATTAGCTACATCAAAGCTTATGTAATATATGTGCTCCATATTGAAATTCGCATGCGGAATTGGCCCCTGACATGGCCAAAGCTATAAAAATACGAACAGATCTATTCAATGGAGATGTTTATTTCCATTTCACCACTTGAGTCGTCCTTGCACGTATATTGCAAACTGCCGGTTATGCCTGCCTCGCTAATGCCTCTATTAGATCATAAAAATGTCTATATTTTCAGAGAGCAATTCCATCATCGTAAAATGGTTGGTTGCTCGCAGTAAAAGCAAAGGCGTCCTAATGAGCAATGCATTGGTAGTGGCTCTCGTTAGGATATTTTTGCTGGAATAAAAATCATGCTTGAAATCGTGAACTTTTTTTAGTTAATTTAAAATTTTAATTTACGGCTGATTTCCTTTAATTACAAGTTATTCGAAAAAAATATAATTAAAATTCCTTAATAAGAATGTTGTAGGTTCAATTAATAATCTTGATAAGTTGAAGAGAACGATGCAAAAACAATGCTTCATTATGTACGAGTATTATTGTAATAACCATTTCTTACGTTGTTGATAAGGCATTATTAGGATTTGTAAAGAGTTTGTAAAATAAGACACCATTTTCTTGATAGGAAGATTTAAACAGGTACAATTCATGTTTTTATATGTTGTGCATACTCCGTAACAAAATTGTACCTAAGGAGATTACTGACTATCACGGAATCTCAAAAACTACTTGATCTGTAAAGATGAAATTTGGCATGCATATAGCTGAGTAAGGCTTTCGGGGAACTCCTTATTTAAAGGGGTAATATAGGAAGTGAAAGTCTATTTATGATTGAACGGGGAGGGGGATGAAACTGGTAAAAGTTAATTGAGGACTAAGTACATAATAATATAGTACGCTTACAAAAATAATATTGCAAAAGCAAGTTAATTTCTTAGGAATCCCCTTCCTCCTCCATAAATGGGTGAGATTGGTGATTTTCTGATTATATTCATTAAAATTTCTGTCATTGAGAATTTTTGTTTATTTTTTACTTGCGTAAATGTGAACTGCACGTCTAATCTTGGTCAGTCATTTTCAATGCAATATAACCTACTTCAATATGTATTAACCTTACTTCATTTTATTACTTTAACAGGAGTTGTAACCACCGCAATAATGATCAAACATGTAACTAACCATTAATAGTGTCAGATAAAAATAAGATGCATAATATCTGCAGTACCTACATCTATTGTCATGTCATATAATTTACCAAAGGACCTTGTAATACATTACCACCTTTGTCTCGTTCATTTATATGCAGATCAATTGTCACGTTAGTATAGAAACTTTCATGCTGTTATCGTAATAATCGTAACTAAGCATATTTTGACATTTTGTTCCATTTAATGTTGTTTAATCAATAATATTCTCTAAGGCTGGGGCTTGCAGAAAAAAATGTATATTTATCTATCGGCAGGTTTTTATTAAACGTTGAACATGTAGATAATTTATTTTAGTGTTATGATGCTAAACGTCATGAAAGCAGGGGCCTAATTCCGCTAATCTTAACGTCGTTGTCGTGTCTTGATAGCGTTTTAATAAAACTGATTTTGTCGCTTTTATACGCATTTCCTGGTGCTATTTATACGTACTCCAATGTCTTGATAAGTCAATGGTGACAAATTTTTAAGTTAATAATCGGTTAACTAACAATAACTGTCTCAAAAAGCGATGCTATTGAAGCGTTATTGACACGCCACAAATGCGTTAACGCTAGCAGAAAAAGGGCCCGGGTATAGTGCACGAGTACCACGCTGATTGGCATCAATAGAATTTGTTTTAACTATATTTTTAAAATGTATGTGTTTAAAAACTGAAAAGCCTTTCAAATATATTATTTTCTGAAAGCTTCCTGGAACGGACAAAGTAATCGAACGATTTTCACATACTGACTGACAGGCAGTATATAATTGACAAAACAAAATTCGCTTCAATACCCCTATATGCACGTGGTCAATCTTTTTATTATTTGCATATGGCTATCTTAAATTTAATATTGACTTCCTTCTTGGTTCAAGCACGTTGAAGGCTCGCATTAGAACCAATCTTCATTTAATTTTCGGTCACCCCTAACGTTGACGTTCACCTGGACTAATAAAATTTGTCAGAAATAGCCCCTAAGAATTGTGAGATTTTAACGTTATGTATGTATTTATTCCACACGCCAGTTAGCAATAATTGCACTACAGTCTTGCAATGTAACGTCGCAGTATAACCAGTTATTTTTATTCTGCGTTGAATCTCCCTTGCACTTCCCTCACTCATCGTGTTTAGTCAACTAATAATCATAGAGCAGGAGCCACTCTTTTTACAAGGTACTCAGTAACTTATATCCTTTAACCATGCACGTGGTCAATCTTTTTATTATTTGCATATGGCTATCTTAAATTTAATATTGACTTCCTTCTTGGTTCAAGCACGTTGAAGGCTCGCGTTAGAACCAATCTTCATTTAATTTTCGGTCACCCCTAACGTTGACGTTCACCTGGACTAATAAAATTTGTCAGAAATAGCCCCTAAGAATTGTGAGATTTTAACGTTATGTATGTATTTATTCCACACGCCAGTTAGCAATAATTGCACTGCAGTCTTGCAATGTAACGTCGCAGTATAACCAGTTATTTTTATTCTGCGTTGAATCTCCCTTGCACTTCCCTCACTCATCGTGTTTAGTCAACTAATAATCATAGAGCAGGAGCCACGCTTTTTACAAGGTACTCAGTAACTTATATCCTTTAACCATGAGAAATAATCTTTTTATTGAAGTTAAATTTTAGCCTTACTTTTAGGAGTATTTTATATAATAATATTAATAATGACATCAGCCATATTTGGAAACATCTATTTAGTTTCTCAATGGGTAAGCACCATTAACCAATGACAGGTTTTGTATAATTATGCTTAAATATAGGAAATAATTCATTATCTACTGATTGTGCATTAAATGCGCTGTCATTATTATCACTTTAATAATTGTGATAGTAAATTAACAGATTCTCGTTTTATGAATTTAAAATTTTATAGTAGTTATCATTGCAACTGATTCCTTCTAAGCGATATACTCAATATTCGGAGATGATTATTAGTTAACTAATACAAAACACATTAAAACATGAATTAAATCAATAATAGGAAAGCGGACTTTTTTTAAATGTCCTGACATTGTAGATTATTAAAAATATTGGAGACATATTTTTTATATAATCAAAATCTTTGGACGATATTTTGATTTGAAATAGCGCACTAGGTGAAACATACTGACATGCAAGCAAGCTAGCAAGTCCATCACTCCATATTTTTTAAATATTTCCTCAAACCAAAAAATATGACTGATATTTTTTATTATCTTCATACTCAGTCCGCACCCCAATCGAATTAATAAATATAAAAACACGCCCCGGTTCCACCACTACTTCAAACCTAAACTGGGCACGGGTTTCTCCCTATACTGGAATGAATTGGCCTACCATATTACACTGGCCAAATGGGTTGGTGACAGGTTCACCGGGGAATAGCCGCAGGTAGACCCGCCCCTTGATTGTGTAATAAAAATCTGTCGCGATCGCTTTCGATTTTTAAAGTCAAAGTGCATCCATCGCTATTTTTTATCGAATAGTCGACACAGAGTCTTGTATTGACGCCGCAATGATTGGCAAATTCAAAGCGATCGTAATAGATTTTTTCTTAGACTACAACCCCCAGAGCCCTACGGCCCCAAGCCGCCTCCTCGACGTAGCCCATCGGCATTGTAACGGATTATACCGCTTATAAAAGGTTTTTATTGCGAGTCTTACAACTTTTGGCTCACATACGTTTACCTTATTATTGTAAACTTCTGTAATAGTCGACTCTTACGACAACCACGGAATGAAATCAAGGGCAACAATTTTATTCAAAATCCGCCACCGCACGGATCGCGGATCCACTGGAAAATATTCAAAATCAGAGATTCGTTTTAACAAGGAAATTTCCAAAGAATTCTAAATTCTTCATATTTGATAGGTATTCTTTAATCGAAATTCATTGAAAAAATAACTAAAATTTCGCATCTATATTTACAAGAACTATCACGTGTACACGGAGGAAATAAATAATAAATACGACAATGCAAAATAAATTGATCAAATTTACATTCTAATAAGCTATAAACTAATATAAATTATGGCAAATATAAAAAGCGTGTTATAGTTTGCTTTGATCTGGTCGAGTACTTGAACACACTTTAACGTCATAGCACCTCTTGAACATCACAGCCCCGCTGTCTGATACAATTCAATAATACTACATTCACTAGACATCGAACTGTATACTAGATTTATGGTCCGTTTGAGGGAATCGCGAGCGTGATGTATTACGACCAGACTATATTTGTTTTACGGTGGTCGAGATAAGTTGATTTAGCTGGCTAAAAGCTCTCTCAAACCAAATAAAACTTGTATCTACAATTCTTAAGTTACTACCCACCTATACATTATTTACCTTTTATGCGTTCACTATATCATAGTTTAGCCGTAGACTCCGCCTGAATGATTTTACTATACAACGTAACATGCAAAAACGTAACTCGTAAAAGTAAGATATCCGTAGTATATTATTATGCCTCTATACCGTATCCAGTTACATCGGTCGTTTCATCGACCATTGCTGACTGATTCGGTCATCAGTTTGTCGATGATGACTTATGACTTTACAATAATCCAAATTTGAGTGATGTAAAACGCTAAAGTGCATGAATGAGTCACATTGATTGAACACTGGATCAGAATCAGAATGATGATGGACGGATAAGGACACGAGACAAGATGGAGAAGCTTGCGCATATTGGGTATTTGCACAAGTTACATAGAACATGTAAACAAACGAGCGGGTCCTCAGCAGATACCGCCATGAATTATACAAGTAGCTTGTGCAGGCTAACTGCGCCGTGTAGAAGCACCCTAAGTGCAAATTTCTTAAACACGCTTGTTTTCTGTCAACTCTACAAAGGGATTCAGAATTAAAACAACTAGACATTTACAATCTCGTCATACTAATAATATAAATATCTCATTATTATAATAGAATGTACAATAACATAGGCCACATATACTCGTAGAAGCGTAGATATACATATTTCATTCAACTATTTACATTTTAAAATGTTATCGTTACTAGCTGACCCGCAACAATTATTGTTATTACTACTGTCAATTCTAAATCAAAGCGAAATATTAAGATAACTTTATTTCATTTCGAATACGGCGTGAGCGAACAGGGTCTCGAACGTGAATTTTTACGTTGTGGAATTTAGTTACGAATTATTGTGTATGTATTATAATGGACTGTATATTCACATATCTGAAGTGTAAAGCTCCAGCAATATCAAAAACTTTCATTATGCGTTTCTCGTGGTCAGATCACGTGGTCGAAGCTAGAGTATCTGGGGGCCTGGATAAAGTGATAATTCGAAAACGATAAAGAAGTTCGATAAAAAAAATGTGTGAGATTCATATAAGCCATCGCTAAATAACGTGGCGAATCAATCAAAGTCGTCAATATGGTAGTAATGATGGTAGTTATACTGAATCGCAACGAATATTTTTACGTAACTGTCATAATATAGGTACTACTCAAAACAACTCATTTTTCATCAAAATGGAAAGAAAATATTTAGTTTAATCATTTATTTTACCATTTCTTTTTCATTTCTTAGTATAGAGTACTTAGATAACTAATGTTGTTTTCTTACAGAAATAACAATTTGACACAGCGATCGATAATCCTTACGTTGGTTAGGAATTTGTTTTCGTTATCTCAGAGACGATGACGAATTTAGTTATCGTTTCGCTGTGAAACGAATACCACTTGTCTAAGCCCCCAAATCTGTCCACAAAGTCAAAATGTTTTTTAACATTATATCATTATTTCAAGATCCATCACCATCACCCAAACCGATTATTTAATGTCTGTCGAATGCAATCTTATCATGCTCTGAGAGATATTATCGCGACGCTAAACACAGAAGCGACTAAAGTTAGCTTTTGAATTTCTAGAGTCCATGCATTTTTCCAGCTCTATCATTTCGAGCACATTATGTAAATCTTCGTCTGCCCCATATTTCATAGAGAAGCAAATTGTAGAGTGTTAAACCCAATTATTGTGACCACGTAATTGTAGTTGTGCCCTGACAATATGAATGTCTTCACACACAAATTGTACACATCCTTTTTACGTATTGCAAATCCAGTGTTATCTTAATGCGGTTGCTGGAAAAAAGGAAAATTGTATAATAACTGTTTTCCTGGTGATATGATACATATTACATGGAATTATGTAATTATTGGTGGCTGACTTTGTATAGTCACGAACAGTAATAACTGGCACATTGTGGAAAGTCGCCACTTGTTAATATATATTTTTTTCTTTTTTTTTCCTCCAACACAGTACCAACTTCTTTTTTATATTTTATATTATCAATTCAGTGAAGAAAGTAAAAAAATGCAATGTTTTGTACCTGGTTGTTTACACACCACATTTATACATTGTATTAAAACAGTGTAAGTTATTTATCATGTTTAAAATATATAAAAGGCACACCAAGCTACACATGTAATGCTCTTCTAAGTTGGAACAATACGTACCGTACGTATTATAATTTTGATTGTTGAAGTTTGATATCACAGTTGAAAATTCTTATGAGTTAGTGTTTTACCGCAATGTTAATAAAGAATATTAGATACAAAATGTCACAGTTATTAATCAAGTATTTTACCCTTTTGATCTGACGTGCGAACGTTACACATGTCATAATAACTAACACGAATAGTTTTTTCAATTGAACTTATGTATTTTTTAATTTGACTCGTGCTGTGTCTGAGGTTATACTATCTACTCGCCAATGCCCTTTAGTTAATTGTTTATAATAACAGACGCGTCCTTGTTTTGGACATTAGTAAAAATTCATTAAAGTAAAGCGAAATTTATGATAATTTTATGATAAAAATGACATCACGCAAACTTTTATACCTGGCTTCATATATAACCGTCACATTACCACGAATTATACTGAGGTGGAGACACCTGTGACTGTGTAGTTAATTATCAAAGATTATTTTATAAGCTTTATTAATATAGTCACGGAAAAAACTAGTGAATTAATAACTCAAATCACGAGAAATGAGCAGCCCCATAATAATATTAACGCATGCAACCCTGATATCTAGAGATCATATATTCATGTTTTATGAGTAGTATTGTTGAAAATCACGCTATCATGAATGTCGACACTTCACTAAAATTTTCTTAACCGACTATGCCATTTTTTTTTCTTATTCATTGCATCAGTAACAGCAGTAGGTTATTTGTATTCATTAGCTATTACTCTTAGATGCTGGTTAAAGTCCCTTCCTTATATTACACAAAATTCCGATTTGGTAACACCGTTAATTTACAAGATATGAGACAAGAGAGCACCAGAGAAAATCTCCTTTTTACAGTGGTCTTAGCAAATGTCTCCATTCCACCTGATGGTTGTAACGTTGCACGTTCATAAGATTAATTTATTGACCTTATTCGTGGAAGACCAATTGCGAAGATAGCTAGTGCAGGGGAGCGAATACACGTTGTACTAGTCACCCTCACCTTGCCGACCTGCAAGGTGCTTCTTCACGCCTCTTTTAAAGGACCCGGAATTGTAAGATGTGCTGTCAGAGAGTTTAATTTTTTGAAAGTGCAATATAAAAGTGAGTTGCCAAATTTCTTAGTTCGCGTTGGAATGGTAGTCACATTAAGAAGGTGACAAGGCTGGCCAGCACGTGTAGTCCTTAAAAGGAAAGTAGAAGATGAGATGGGGACAAAACCTTTTCAGAACACTCGCCGTGGTAAAGGCACCGTGTTTACGAGTAAGTAACGCAACATGACAACGTAATTGCAAAGGTTCCAGGCCACCTCTACATTTACATAGAAGGGTAATTTTATCTCGCCTAAGCTATTAGAGACTGGCAATAAGAATTGATTAAGATGCACCTCATTATAACTCGTAAACGTACAAGGTACTTTTTGCTTACAAGCTTACAAAGTAGGAAACGAAACTTAAGTAAGGTAGGAAACCGCTCGTTTGAAAATATCCCCATCAATTAGTGATATTAGAAAACGCCTCCAGCTCACGAGAGTCGTGTTGCTGCTTGGAGTTTTCCATACGCGTAAAACCGGATAGGACTAGTCTTAGGAACAGACCGTTTCCGAATAGAGATGCTTCAGAAAGATCTGACGATTTAAGTACGGGTCCTTTATTTAGAACCCTTGTATAATTTTCCTAACGAAACTTATCAAGTAAAATGTGGGTAAGTTAAAGTACCCTTGTATTTTTATGCAGCTTTCAAAAGTTTATCCTATGCAAATAATCACGTTCCATTAATTGGTCGCATAGTTCTTCAAACAGTAACACAAGAAGAGGAAGAAAAAAACAGTTAACACGCATTTAAGCATTGTTCATACAATACCTGTTCATATTTTAGCGAAAAGCTACATATATTTTGTTTCGCTCTTTGGGGATTTTTATAAAGTAAATATTTGTGACGCTTTAAACGAAAATACAGATATGTTCGTTGTTTGTAATAATTAATAATTCAATAAAAACTGTATTACCTAATTGCATTAGTAATGACACGCGTATTTAAAAACAAAGAATACAGATCACCGACATGTAAATGAATATTTTATTTATTGAAGGCTCATATCAAAAATCTCTGCTTTGTAATATTTGTCAAGCAAATCTGTAACAACATAATAATGTAGCTTCTGTTAATTTTTTCTCATTGAAACCAAGCGTCTTTTGGCGAGTATTTAGATACTGATAGTTGGTCAACTCTAGGAAATAGTTACTCATAAATGTATTAAATATAACTAATGACAAAGTCTAAGTCTAGCTAAAGTTGGTTCAAATTTAATTGTGCAGCACTCCACTGTAGATTTGGCTATACACATGTTCAAGTAGGTAATATATTTATTTTAAAACATGCAGAAAAAATCTATTTGCTTTTGAGATCTCTATAAATATGTAAATTCAGCAGTTGCTCATGAATAAAATTTACTTTATTTTAAAGCTAAGAAAAAATCATAGGCCGTCTTTGGCGTTGCATGTCCGGAATCCAGTACTCGATACCGTTACTCTTCTATACCATATCTTATGTATGTCAGACCCTCTTTAGTCACTCTACCTCCCTGTGCCCAGCGGATTGACGTAGAAGATAAAGTGTAAATGGCAATCTACCTGCCAATGGCAAATTTCTAACGAAGGGCATAGGGTATACACTTATGTCACATCTTTCCCCCCTTTTTGAAACGAAAATAAGGCAATCACAATTTTACTAGAAATTCATTAATTCGGCGATGATAAATTCGATACGTAAATTATAATAGTTAAGTTTTTTTAAACAAGTCATAGTTCTTGTTGTTATCAAACTGTTAAAATTAATTCAATAAGTAATATTGTCAGTTGGCTCAAGCACAAGCCAAGCGGGCTGCGTGTCCAATGCATCCCGCCGTACCATTGTTTGCCGAAATAAGTGGATATTGCAACCTACTTGCATAGTGCGATGACCGAAAAACACGATTCCTTCAAGGATCATCAGAGTACTTCCTCTTAACTTAAACTAAGATCAATGATTTGGTGTCAATGTCAATAGTCATTTAAAAAAATATTTTTTAAATCTTCTATTGTTTTTATTTTACCTGCTACAAGCAAATGATATTTCAGAAGTGTTCTCTCTCTTAGAAGATCATTTCTTACAAATAGGTTTATCTTTCTAAAGACCTTGAAAGACAAGTTAGTCAACAAAAATCTCCAAGGGTTTGATCAGGTGTGAAATTTGATATAAAATTTTCGGATGAATCATATACTTATAATATCACATCATGACTTGGAATATCCTTATTGCTTAACATTTTTATCGATAACCTAGTTTTGACTGACGTACAGTACGCATACCATCTACATACTCCTTCTGCTTTGATCTCGTCATCACGTGGTACAATGTAACAGAATATGTAGTAAAATTGTAATTCATTTTGTTTCTTTACAGTGGCGACGCAGAGTATATCTCCACGAACTTCAATATGAGGAACAACGTAAAGTGAGTATAAAATTATAAAATTATTAATTAGTGAGTATAAAGTGATAAAAGGTAGCCTATACTGTTTTCCATGTCAAAGGCTACATGCATACCAAATTTCATCCAAATCCGTTCAGCCGTTTTTGCGTGATTGAGTAACAAACATCCAAACATCCACACTTTCACATTATAACATTATAGTAGGATAGGATAGTAGGATAATAATCGGGTCCATATTGGCTCACATAATATTCTAAATCCTATTCTTTGTCTTACTACCGATTTGTGTTCATAATAATCACTCTTCATAATTTAATTTTTCATACTTTTTTTATTCATACATTTTTATTACTACCAACGGAGCTCATAACAGTTAGTGATCATATTTGTTTTATTAATACTGTTACTACCAAGAACCATTTTAAATACATATTTTTTTTTCTGATCTTTTTTCTTCATGACATTCAATGATCATATTGCTTTAATTAATAATGTTGTTACTAAGAACGTTTCCGCGAGCAATAAGTATGCATAAAGTCGAGAATACACATAAAGTCGTTTCTGGCGCTTCGCCGGCCGATGCCGCGGCACGCTCGCTTCGCTCGCTCGGCTCGCGCGCTTGGTTCATGTTCAAACCTACGCTCGTCGCTTCGCTCCTCGCTACCTATTTTTGACCCGCCTACAGTTTCTACATCGCCAAAATATCATGTATTGTTATATGAATATTATAGTTATTTATTCGAATGATTATGAGTTTCGATCATTAGTATAGAAAAATATATGAAAACAAATATTAGTAAAAACTAAGTGTATGATTAATGATATTATGAATTTCAATGATTATGTTTTGAAATATGTAGTTATTAAATTTTTTATGAAGAATGATCATTATGGTTTTAAATGGTATGAGAAATATATTCGGACCTCCAATGATAGGAATTGAAAAGTTATATAAGAAAATGCGCACCCATAATAATCAATAATGATGGTACTAGGGATACAATTTCGTATCCTTGGTACCATAAAAAAATCACCATTAAATAAATCGGTTTCTCTATGATATCGAAAGAAAAGAAAAATCCTCAACAACTTCTATGAAGCACTGCACACTAGAATTCTTTTCAGGATTAGTACAACGTTGAATGTAAAATTGTTTCATGAAAGAACACCGGTATCGCTTGCATGCGTACAGCACTCGTATAGGTACATATTACGTGATGTTGCAAAATATTACTATCTCCATTGAGCGGAACTGATCAGGTTTCAATTTAATCACGCTCATAAGCCTGCTAACGTGTAATCCCGTACTTTCTTAGATTAATTTCAACTTTATGGCTTGAGGATTATTACATGTCGAGTTCTGCCTCCGATCTTATCCGTGTATAGTCACCGCGCTAGATTTGTATGGCATCTCCAATATTTGTTATGATTGCAATTGCCTAGGCGGGCAGTGACTATAGATGTTATATAAATTCAAATCAATGTCCATTTCAGCAGCTTACTGTAAGAAATGTTTCCTCAGTATAAAAAATACCAAGTGACGGATATACACGGTTATTTTTTTATCACCCTGAAAAATTTAAGGGTCGCTTCACGACATAGTATTAGAATGATTTAAATATCAATAAAAAAATAACTCGCTTACTTAATTTTATATTAATTTTCAAAAAAAAAAACAAAAAATGCTGCATTAGTCGAGAGCAGCATTTTTTGAGATTTTTTTTTATTTTTTATTTCATTTTTTTAATTTTTTATATAATAGTGGATGTGTCCTGAAGCGTCCCTAAAAAATTTCAGGGTAGTAAAAAAATAACCGTGTATAAGCTTTACTAAATAACTCGCAATTGTGGACCTATTTTCAAAACTCTTTCAGTATTCGGTAGAGTACCTATACTCCTGTGGTGGTCCCATTGTCACCAAAGTCGAGATCTGATGATGAGATTCGGGAAAATCGAGAGAAACCCTTTAATTTTATGGGAGCCTACGTCCGTGTTTTTTTTCCGAAGCTATTCAGGTATTTGCGTCTGATAGCCATGAACCCTGCTGATGATGAAAGGATTCTTAAACTTTTAGGACTTAGAAGTTATATATGTTATTAAAACAAAAAACACGTGTTGACCCTTTGTCGTAATCTTTCAAGTTAGCTGGTTAGCTGGTATTAAATTCACAAAAAAAAAACCGACGACACGTTTAGCGCAGAGGTCGAGTGATCACCTACTGCGCAACGGGTTGCGGGTTCGATTCCCGTACGGGACAAATGTTTTGTATGGCCTACAGAAGTTTGTTCCGGTCTGGGCGTATGTGCATGTGATATTCTATGTTTGTAACTGCACCCACGACTCAGGAGAAAATCCTAGTGTGGGGCGACGTTATTTTTAAAAAGAAAGAAAGAAAGAAAAGATATAGAAATGTAATATTGTCTGTATAGTTATAATATTATTTTTAACTTTTAAGAGTGTTGATGTCGGTTTTTATTATTTGTAATTTTTTTTAAACAAAGTCTTTTAAATGAAATAACTTGAACTTAGATAACAATAGTTAACTCCAATTATGAATAAATATTATATTTAAAAATTTTTTAAATTTATATTTCCCGGTGGATATAGGCGAAAATAATATTTATTTATATATATCCCTCTACTCTCACTTAATGCCATCTGAAGTAATATTTTAAGTATGAAAGAAGACATGTAAAACAAAACTTCGCAAATAAACAAAGTAGGCCTAGGGGCATTTTAGTAACTGTCAGTAGAAATGTCAATTATAAAGGAAAATCGACTTTTTTATGTCATGGGGATAACCTGAGTTTCAACCTTAGTCTGGCCAACTACATTTGTAGCCGACTTTCTATTTACTGGTTAAAATATTATTTATCAAAGTAAAGTGGAATGTATAAATAAACAAATCTTATTTTGTATAAGTATTCATACAATCAAATTAGCGGCGTGGCATCGTTTTCTAATTATGATACTTGTACACTCTATATCACCAGAGGAAGACTCTGTACCAGGGTCGCCTGCTTGTGTACCTACCTCCGTCCAACCTATTTCTACCGCAAAGCAGCAGTGTTTGCATTGCTGTGTTCCTGAGTTTGTGAAGGGTAAGATAATGGCAGTGAAATTACTGGGTACCGAGACTTTACATCTGATGTCACAAGTGGCAACGTCCACTGTGGTTCTTGCGGGGATTGCAGATTTGCTGCGAATCTCACAAGAGTCACATGTACATACTATAGGTAACTGATACAACTTACTAGCAGGTGGGCAGTATGCTTGTTTGCCATCTTAGTTACATAAAAAAACCTAATGAATACACTTAGGTATACTTTACTGTTTTATTGGAAACATATCAACAATAGGGATGTATACCTACAGTCTGTTTTAGTAACAGAAGTATCCTGGCGTAGACTTTATTTTGTAAACCATCAAGCCCGTTCCCATCAGAATCATATCATAATATTTAGCATTGACAGTAGCTATAGTTTTCCTATTTTGAAATTCCGCCTTTAAGTTAAAGCTACGTAGTAATGTAAAAGTAACAAAATTATAGTCATAACTTTACATTAATAATATGATTCTCTATTTACTTTACACCAACATTATTGTTATGGAAGTTGAGTTCAAATTTTTGCCTTGAGGTCAGCTTCCAATTGATGACTCTGTAACATTACAGGGAGAAAAAAATAGCCCTTGCTGGTTTTCTTGCTGGTTCTTTCCAGTACAAGGTCTCCCGCCGTAGACTTGATTTAAAAAGAGATTGTAAAATCCAAGTTGAATAAAATATTTTGATTTTGATTACAATACTACGATGTTAAATTTTATTATATTTTATTTCTATTTTTGACATGTACGTGTAGAGTCTGGCTAGCGAAACATGATACTGACAAATATTTAGTTTAACTATTGAAAATGAAGAATCCTATTAAAATTGCAGCGAGGAAGCTAATATTTAACATAATTGATAAATATAAACTAAAAAAAGAACAAATTAAAAAAAATCTAAGAAAAACAACAATGTTTCCATGATTTTCGAAGGCCAGTGGTTGGCACAACAAATTATTTCGATCGTGTTACATTTGAAATTGAGTATTTGGAATCTAATTTTGATTACGATTCGTAGAGAAAATACACGCTTAGAACGGAACGTTTCAATTGGATACAATGATTAGAAAAAGGTTAAATTCGAATTCCAAGATTTCATTACAAATTGTTAATCGACCTATTAAAAGCGTGTTTATAAAAGAACTATGGCCGATTTCACCAACCATAACTTAGCTTAGGAAGCCCCTAAGATGTATGCTGTCACTTTTTGTCTTAAATGAAAAGAATGAGACAGCATGCCACTTAAGAGTACCCTAAGCTAAGAAGAAGTTGGTGAAAATGGTCTCTTAAATTATAAATCTTTAATCAGTACTTTTATTTTTGTTTGATATTTTTTTATTTAAACAATTATTTATTAAAAGGACCAAAATGTATTTTTGGTACTTTACACTATTTAAAGAAATACCAGCGTTGTAATTTTTTGAATTTGCCGCCATTTTTCTATATCATGTTTCGCTGGCCAGACTCTACTTGTTTTGATACCCCTCTTCAGTATTATATTAATTATTATTATTATTAATTCCTCTAACAGAGTCCCAAAACGGAGTCAGCTTATAAAATAAAACCAAATATTCGTTGATTTCATGTGAGATAATAATCTCATTATGCATTTTAATTTGGGTTGGATTAGTTCACGGTTCTGGCGTTCGCGTATGCTTGAATAACTTGTATATTTTTATGCGGCGATAACGTGTCTAAGTAAAACAAAAAAAAACATCAGTCGGAATTGATTGTCAGCACCAAATAGCGTAACGACCGTTGATAATTATGGGAACCTCTGAAGATGCGGCTTAACATCACGAGTGCGCCGAGTCATCGCCAAGGCCTTATCAGTGAGGTGAACGCAAATGTTAAACGCCAACGGCACCGGGTTACCAAAACCTTTAAGTTAATAACAAGACTCTAGCCCACAAGTGAAGTTTATGTGCCATCGACAAAAAAAAAGTCCTCTTTCCTCCTTTGGTTTTACATAATGAACACCATATTCCTAACTCTACATCTCTACTGTAAGTCTACATCCTACGCAGTGTTGGTTACATTATTGTAACAAAGTCATCATTCGTTCATACTGATGGAGAAACTATATAAAACACCGAATTTTCACAATTAGAGTTTACGTATTTTTCACGCCACTCACCAAGAAAACATGATTACAAGGGAAAAACAATGTTCAACATTAGCTTGCTAAATAACGTATAAGAGAAAAAGGTAAGTGCCAATTATTTGATCGGTCGTTCGAAAACAAATAAAAATAGCTAAACAACGCGTTTCTTGCAACAGTTTACGGCCTTTGAATTTAATCAATCAATTAAATCTCAGCCGTCGAAGGTAAAGCAACAATTGAATAAGAAATCACACATTTTCTACGACCGTCATTCAGAATTGACATGAACACGCACAACGTACACACAGCAATACGCTAGGCTTTACATGTTAACCTTGAGACCGCCCTTATGTCGCTCGTAATAGCGCTTTCTTTCGTAATGCAAATGTAGAGCTTGACGTGTTGCTAACTGTACCTATAAAATAAAATCATGCGTTTGGGTCGCCAGTTCATATACAGGACTTCCCTTCAGCGATGCTACTTGGAAAGTACCATATATTATCATAGATAGAAAAAGCATTGCACACCTGTAGTGAGTTTGGCAGTACCTTAAGTAAATTTATCAATTTTAAAATACAAGCTACCTTATAAGGTTTTGAGAATGTCATATTCGTGAACGGTTGATTCTGTGATAAGTTATGATGTAGTTTTGGTTCATATGGAAGAACATATAAAAAATATATGCACTGAAAATAAAATTATCAAAACGCATTCTAAATAGAAATTATAGGAAAAAAATACTTATTACCAAAAAAATATTCAAACACTGTAAAGTAATAAGTATCTATACTAATATTATAAAGAGGAAAGATTTGATTGTTTGTTTGTTTGTATTGAATAGGCTTCGAAATTACTGAACCGATTTTGATGAAAGTTGGTATAGGGATAGTTCGAGACCAGTGGAAGGACATAGCGTAGCTAATTTTCCTGCGGGAAAAAAAATCCCACGGGAAAACAAAAATAACGCGGGCGAAGTCGCGAGCGGAAAGCTAGTATACAATAAAACTAAAATCATAATTCTTAATGATGAAGTTAAAATAATATAAGAAACTTAAAAAGGTCTCGTATCTGGCGGGTTGCGAAATTTTAATTACCTTAATACTTATGTCTTACCTGGGTATAAAACCGTGCACGGAACTGGCATGGGACAATACATTTTATTTAAAGTGCTCAATAGCCTCCCCGAGAATCTATACCAATTATCATCTTGATTTTACGTAACAAAATCCTGTTCGTATTAAATAATACTCGTATTATTTAGAAGTACTTTGATCGACCCATGTAAACTAATAAGGTTTATGGCACATTATCACAGTGAAATAACATGTATAAAACTATTGTGATAGAAATAAATTTAAAAAAATTACTAAAAGAAGACTTCATTTTGATTTAAAAAACAATTTTGATTGCATTTAAAGATTTTTAAAATTATTCGTTTGTCTGTAATGAAACAAGGACTGAGGACGGCGAACAAGTAGCTTTGTTTTAAAATTCATAATAGAATGTCAACAAGTATTTTTGGATATACAAAACTATAACTAGAAATACTCGTAAAGGGGTTTATTCACCACTCCCCCTATATCCAAAATCACTAAAAGGCTTTGAGATACTTAAGCAATCTCTTCCAGTCAAAAAGTTTTTTTGCCTTGGCAAGGCTTTTGTAAAAATATCCGCCAGTTGTTTTGATGACTTTACATATTCAACAGAATAACACTTCTGGCAGTATAGATCACGAACAAAGTTATATCTAGTGTCTATATGCTTCGTTTTAAAATGAAACTGCGGATTTTTAATGAGCTTGATCACAGAACACAGAAAGAGGTTAGAAGGGCACAACTATGACTAAATGCTCATACTTGTGGCCCCGCAACGCGAACGCGTTGTTTAATCACTGACGGACAACTACAGTGAGTGTATCGTGAAGCGCGGCGCTATAAATATAAAAAAATGCCTTCTTGTGCTATAATTACTTGTAAAACAAGAAGTCAGGTGTCAAGTGTAGCTAAAGAAGGAATTTCTTTTCATCGGTAAGTAGTAAATTAATCATAATGACCATATTCCATAGATCATAATGTCAAAATCCACCAAAACTGATCATAACGATAAGTTACATAATATTTTTCTAAAAAATATACATTACCGGCAATGTACGCCCGCGATTCTTGCCATATTACTTAGAGCGCGTAATGTAGTACACTGCTTTCGGTAGTGACGCATTTGGCTTAATTGGCATTAACGCAGTAGTCGCAGTACAAGGGATAGTGCCGTGCTAATCAAAAAACGCACGCATTACATTATATCGATAAATGTATATTTTAAAATATTTGTATAAAGTAAAAATAACATATTATTTGTCACTTAAAATGACATAATAATAATCATTACTTATCGATAATACAGAATGTTTGGCGAAGCTAACACCTACCCTTTCTAACATCCTATTCATATAAGTACGGCGATGTAATCAAAGATTAAAATTGTAAAATTAATTTCAATTTTCACGATACAATTAGTTCGATTAGTAAAAAAATTATGGGAAAATTCTAAACTAATTTTACAACTTAGAATTTTTAATATCACCATAATATTTATATGACTATTTTAGCATAGGTAGGTGGCCATGCAAGACATGAAGATTTGAGTACTTTAAAAAACACAAATTTACAGGTAAATATTTACTTTACAAATATTTACTTCTCCATCCAACTAAAATATCCTAACAACTAAACTACCGCACGTCCGTTTGTCAGATTATCCATTCTAGTTTATGCTTTCAGACCGGTGCATTATAGTATTATAGTTTTTCTTTTATTTTACGTCTAACCTACAACATTTTTGAGCTAAAAAGCTTTAATTTTGTTACATAGAAACAAAATATTACTTGAATATTATTAATTATAAACGTATAATGAAAGTAATAATAATTTTTTGGTTTTCTAAATATTTCAAATGGTTAAATTGCTGGCAATATTTAATATCGATAGCTATTAATCGATGTCAATCACTAAAATAATGTTATTTGTACACGCGGCTCTGGACGTCAGTGAATTTCTATGAATGAGGAGCCCAGTGAGCGTTGTGATTGGTTCAGCCCGATTTCGCGCGACTTTGCATGGGCGGTGCAAGGAAAAGAAGTGGGAGCAAAACTGGCGACAGCGGTTCCCGTACAAACGGTGCATGATTGCCTTTCTAACCTCTTTCTGTGTTCTGTGAGCTTGATCGCGGTCTGGTTATCAATATAGAAAGTAGGCATAATTTTTTCACCTCTAATCTCTCTATACAGATTCGACATCCAGATAGTCGTTTGAACAGCCAGGCTGGACGCAACAAATTCGGCTTCAGTAGTTGATAGCAATACGCATCGCTGTATCTTAGATCATAGCTCATCCATGACACTGCTCCCATGGCTGAGGACGGCGAACAAGTGACTTTATTTTAAAATTTATAATAGAATGTCAACAAGTATTTTTGGATATTAAAAACTATAACCGGCAACAAAGAGGTTTATTCAACAGCCTCAATCAGGAAGTTAACCCATAAAGCAGATTTTTTATACATATTGATCACCACCACAGCTCATAATATACATCCCCACCGAGAGGGTCGAGCCTACCCAAGTTAGGCTGTTTGTGCTATAATCAACCGGCCCAGTGCGGAATGGTCGACCTTTGAACCTCTTCGCAGATATATGCAGGTTGCCTCACGATGATTTCCGTCACCCTTACAGCTTGGGACAAATGTACAAATAAAATTCGAAGAACGAAAAGCACATTGGTACGTGGCACAATCGAACTGCGCACCTCCCGATTACAAGGCCAGTGCGGAGTCCAGAGCGCTACTGGCGCTCATTAATAGAGCCAATCTTGATTAGGAAATCATTATAAACGTACTTGTAATAAAAGTTATTTTAGAAAAAATTATTTGTAGTGAATTTAATTACATTCAGGTCCAAGGTCAGGTCAGATCAGGTCAAGTCCAAAAGTCAAAGATTCTTCCATCATCTCCTCATCTCCTCCTTTTTTAAAATAAGAAATGAAATTTAAACTACTGACGTCACTAAAGAGTAGTTTCAAATCATAACCTTTTTATACATCGTATTTGGTACATTATATCAAACCGAAACCTACCCATATTAACATAGTCATCATTGATTTACTACCAAACGTTTGGTAGTAAATCAATGATAGTCATATAAAAGTAATGGCGTCATTGAAAATTCTAAATTGTAAAATTAATTTTGCAATCCCCCACACCAATAGTTAGGTCAGTGAAAAAAATTGTATGTGGAATCATAAAATTAATTTAACAATTTTGAATTTTTAATGACGCCATATCTTTTTATGACTGCTTACATGGGTAGGTTTCGGCTTGATAGGGCATTGAACAAAAACCTTTAACACGTATCTAAGTATACAAATGTCGTTAGAGGTAATCGACACGAACACATCGAAAAGATCAGAGGTCCCATTTTCGAATCATTCGTATGGCGTTGAGGGCTGGTCGAGCGTAGTTTGCACTCGATTCCTATTAATTTGGGTTTTGTGTTTGATAAAAATCAATCGAGTAATGATGCCTTAAATCAATATTAATGATAATTAATCAGTAGAAATCGAAACGAGCGCTCGACATAACACAAATGGCTCATAAATAGAGCCCGAGGTCGACATTGTTTTTATTTGTAAAACAAGAATAGATAACCCGTTTTACCCCTTTTTTCCATTGTTAGTAGGTATTGTAGCGCTCCGGGATCCTTTGGACGGGGTTCCTATGTCAAAATTCCTTTTTCTACTTCTGCATTTGTATTTTGTTGTAACGCGAAAGTATACCACAGACTAATCTAGTATTCTTATTTTAAATCCTTATGACATGATCGCCATAGACAAAGCGCAGCCTAGCAAGGAATCGTCATAATACTTTGTCTAGCTAGTCCCATCATGAATTTGGTCACTGTTACATTTTTATGATCATCCTAAAGTTTTAGAGGTCATTTAAGTTATTAGATAAATGTCCCCTTTTAATTTTATTTTTCCATTTTAATAGATAATTTTCTTTGCCATGGGACACCTTGTATAACTATCTATACTAATATTATAAAGAGGAAAGATTTGATTGTTTGTTTGTATTGAATAGGCTTCGAAACTACTGAACCGATTTTGATGAAAGTTGTTATATAAGGACATAGGGTAATTTTCCTACAGGAAAAAAAATTCCACGGGAAAAAAATAATGCGGGCGAAGTCGCGATCGGAAAGCTAGTTGTACGTATATATTGCATAAGTCTGACTGGATGTTTTGCGATGTATGTGTTTTTTTTTTCTAATCAGCGATTTGCCAAAAAATATTAAAACTGAAATTCCCGACTCTATTGCAATTCCCCACAAAACAAAATTCTTAAACATAAAATACATAATTGAATAAAATTCTACAGGATACAATAAATAATTAATCTATATTCATATTATAAAGCTGAAGAGTTTGTTTGTTTGTTTGTTTGGTTGAACGCGCTAATCTCAGGAACTACTGATTCATATTAAAAAATTCTTTTTGTGTTCTATAGTACATTTATTGAGGAAGGCCTTAGGCTAAATAACATCACGTTACGACTCATAGAAGCTGAGCATCAATGTTGTACAAACGGGAAAAAATATATGGCGAAACGTAGTTCGCGGGCGCAGCTAGTATACTATATGGTGGAGTAGAACTTCTAATGATTTTCTTTTAAAAAACCGGCCAAGTGCGAATTGAACTCACGCACCTAGAGTTCCGTACAAACTTATCTAAGTACATAAGTTCTAACTACATATTTACGGTTTTCAGATTTTTTTCATTAACATAAACTTTCAGAGATTGTTTTTTCCAAATTTTATGATTCAAGATCAACGCCTAGTACCCTATAAGTTTTCATTCCCTAGTACAATCGTAAAAAATTTGAAAATATGCGACATCAACGGCCATACCTTTGATCGTGTTGACTAAAAAGTTTGTTTTTTTCACAGCTGAAAGAGACTGTAAACTCGAATATTAAATATAAATATTCAGTTTGATATTGTTACATGTTCCTGAGAAAAAGGATCCAAGTGTTCCATTTTTTGTTTTGTTGTGTTCCTTTTTTTAGGTATGGAACCCTAAAAATTTACAATTTATAACTCATAGAGGAAAATATATTTGCATTAAAGTCATTATTACGGATTCAATATCGATTGTAAATATTTATAAATACTTACAAGCAAATAAATAAATAGGTATATATTATAATTAGCTATGCCCGCGAACTACGTTTCGCCAGTGAAAAAAACTAATATCGCTATTAAATATGGGAGTTATAATATGGTATTTTTTGATGCCAAATCATTAAAAAAATTGTCAAAAAAAACTAGAAACCCTAAAAAATGCCTACGACCTATTCGGTTTTCTCAGTCCCGCTAAATATACATAAAAAAATCATAAAAATCGTTCTTTTGATAACAAACACTTATCTTGCTAACAAACATATTCACATTACAGATTTTCCATCTGTGATCTTTCCTTTGTTTACCAAAAATATGCATTCCTACCAACTAAAGTTTAATTATAGTTTTATTATTTAAGCTGGGCATCTATATTAAACAGTCGTAAGCAATGTTTGATTCCCATTAGTCATATAAAAATGGAATGAAAACATGAAGGTTTAGTATTTGTCTTAAAAGTTCTTAAAAAGGCTGTTATACTGCCGAAACGTCCTTCATTTCCTTGCCTAGTGATAAATCGCGAATAATATTTGATACCATTAACATGCCATATTATCGCGGAACGACTGTTCGTTCTTGCATTTTCTTTACTTATCCAAAGATACGATGGCAAAACGAGTCCTACAAACTGGACTTTAGAATGACATAAGGTTTACAATGCTGTGAAAATACATCGTCATAAACAGGGTGCAATACTAGACGGCTTACGTGGGAATCTTGAGTGTCAAAAGTAATTAGATATTTATTTCCAAAACTAATAAGACATTCAAGCGTGTACAGTCGAAAAATCAGCTATGTTGCCGTAGATATATATGATTTAACTCTGTATTTTGTTTCATTCAACAGCAATGTACGCAAGAGTATACTCGTATTATATAAGAAGTTGCAGACGGCGTGAAGATCCCGAGCGAGGTCTTATCACCTTGAACGGTATTTGCTGGTGTCTAATCAAACATCTGACAACTAGCTTAATGAATAATGCATCGCAAATCATGTTTCACTGCTACGACAAAATGATGTGTGTGGTTCGTTCAACTCGAACTTTATGTACATATAACGGTACATTCCCCTACAATAGTCCTGTTGGATCCAGTCCTGCCGCATACCGTTGCGGCACCGGTTTAAAAGGCCACTCTTTAATTTCACGACAGCTTATCGACAACTTAAAACTCATTGTTCACGTGTTGGGCGTGTTCCAAACATTGTTTGCCAAGTTCATTGCACCTCTGATTTATCGTTGTCCAAAAATATTTGGAATCCGGACCCCAGGACGTTTGGTGATTCGCAACCAAAAGTAAAAGTGATCGCTTGGATTTATTATTCAAACGAGCTTTGGTGAGCAGTTCAAAGACTCCGTAAGACAATGAACTTGGCAAGAACTGGTTTTGATAATGCAAGAAATGCTCACCTCTATTGGTGCCACTTGTGATTAATTATGTAGTTGCATAACGAGCTACTTAGGTAATTCGTCACGTAAGTAGTGCAGCCGTAGCAGTATCTAAACGAGTTCCCCTATTCTCAATAGATTATTTAGTTAAACCATAATATGGTTTAACTAAATAATCTATATGTAATACTATTCGAAACGCGTTAACCTTAATGATTTAACACACAAATGTAAGTCTATGAACTATTTATTTTTTAAATATTGTTTATATCGAAATCGGAAGCAAATGTATGTTGTAATTTAAGATTACACCGACAAAGTGCTTAGTACTAAAACAACAAGCTTGTAACCTGTACTGTTACCGAGTCTTATGTATGAGAGATTATGACAGCCATCCTATTGTCAGCAAATACACCAATTACATTATCCCACTCTATCCCATTATATTCACACAGTTATCAATTATTTTCCGTGAAGCTACTTTGAGTCGTTTGACACTGAGATCAGTTAGATCAGACCAAAATAGTAAGTAAGTATTTAAATTATTGTATGAGAAGTTGCTAAATAGCTCCGTTTTGTCATTTGTTGTTCCGGTGCACTGTATTTTTTACAATTATTGTACACAATAAATTACAAACAAGAAACAGCACAAAAAATGTGTGTAAAAAGGTATGGCTTATCTCCTGCAAATCTCTTTTTACGAGAATTTTAACAAAGAGTTACAAACTCGCTATGTTTACATATCGACGTAAGAAAACGTAAATGCTGCAAGTACCGAAAACCAAATTTTACACCAGAGCCAAAAAACCATTTGAAAATCGGAAAAAATGTAAAACTTTTAAACTATTCGTAATAGAAAGATAATTTTTTGTACACAATTTCGCTAAAATAGTATAAATGCAAAGCAATACTCAATTTAGTTCTAAAGTTATGAGAAACAGGAGTTTTCACTACTTACAGCAATAGACTTTTCATTTGCTAACCTTAAGAATGCTGTAAGTAGTACATAAATAGTTTTCTATGGATTAGTTTATTTTTTTACATTTCCAGAAGTATAAAATGATGTATTTCAAGAATTGTCATAACTAAGTAGCACAAAAGAGATGTACAGCTAAGTAAGGAATAGTTTTGATACCAAAATAAGGATTTAAGCAAAGATCACACTAGATGAGTTATAAAATAAAACGCTGTTAGTGTTTAATTTGTTCATTTATATCGATAAAAGCTAATGTTTGTACCAATGAATGTAAATGAGATCAAGCTTAATCATAGAAAAAATAACTAAGTATTAATTTTATTAACAATAAGAAGACAATGATTCTTCTTCTTTTTCTTCTGGAATCAAACCTCTTAAGTGACTCAATCCTAGAAACTTAATCATGCTTATGAACTGCTTCAGTTCCTATGAGGCTATAATATTCCTCTCAATCAACTATAAGGTATGGCTATAATATCAAAAACGTTTTATCCTTAATTTAGTCCTCTTCGTCTGTATCTGGTAAGCAATCAACTGTCTTGCTATTAGGTATGCTTCATAACCAAATATTCTTGAGTACAACTACTGCGTGGGTATAACTTTCTTTTCTTATAACTTTTTTTAATCGGTGCAGAATACAAGTTGAGTCTTGGTTCTTTGTTGCAAATATTTCCAAGCTTAATCTCTATATATTGAGCATCTGGCAAAAATTTATGATTCAAGGGTGGGTACTAAATTTGACATAATTTTGGTCTTGTCCATGTTGATATTAAGACCCACTTTTTGGGAAAATCTACAGAGGTCTTTCAGCATTGTGTCTAGATCTTTCACGGTCTCAGCTATGACTACGATATCATCAGCAAATCGAAGTGAGATATTACGTTTTCCTCCCTGGTCGCCCGTTTGGGGGGTCACATCGTGGTAACTAGGTGACCCCTCCCGAGGTGCTAGTCCCAGCTCGTTGCGTCAGTATCATAACGCACCGCCTGTCTCCAGGGGGTGCGTTATGATACTGCGATACTGCGTGCGAATGGCTAGTCCGATCCCAAGCGTGCCTCCTCCACTGGGGGTGGAGAAGTTACTGGAGGGTGGTTTAACCAGGTATGGGATTTTACCCGAGTCCAATGTATATCCAAGGCTTTGTTAGGTTTTTCGTCCCTTGTAGAATCGTAAAGAGATTCCCCCGTCCTAAAAAAAGGAGATGCAGTGTTGGTAACCTCCTACAAAGTGGACCGATGATCTGGGGAGGATCGCAGATGTCCTTGGATGCGGTCGGCTCAGGACCAAATGGTTTGAAGATCCTTGTGAATGCATTTGTCCAGCAATTGACGGCTCTTGGCTGATGCAATGATTTATTATTAATTTATGTAATATTCAAAGCAATAAACAACTACTTTATTAGTCAATGCAGTATTATAATAATATTTTATATACCTAATATCATCATATCAATTACTAAAATTATAATTAAAAATTCAAACAGGGTTGTGACTTTTACATCACATTCGCTTCTAATTAATAATAAATATTGTTCACGGAGGGGAGAAAGAGAGTATTACCAGTGAGGGCGTAGTTTGAGCCTTCATACACACACATGAGTTAGGGATCGCACTTTCTTCAATGTGATACACTACATATACCTACTACACCTAGAAATATAATAAAAAAAAACAAAATATCATTTTATTGAATTTATATTCAAATTGTAACAGTTATTCAAACTCACATTTGCCAGCACTATTTAGACGGAATAAACGCTTGGGCGCATTCCTGATTGCGCGGTGGAATGTTAGCACATTTTGGCGCCATTGCCTGCCATTACATAGTTTTAGTTACGTCGAATAATCGATGGGTGCTTTGTTTATTACTCAGAAATTTTTATATTACGCAAATATGTCAGACAACAGCCATATAGAGGATAAATAATTTAACAACTCCCGATATTTTGGTGATGGCAACTAAAACTCTAAAAATTAATCTAAATATCTATATTATTATCTAGTATATCTGGATTATACTGCCCATGTACGAGTATTTCATGAATGTAAAGTAGTATATGACAGTGCAAATTACCAGTTATTAACCCTTTCTATGACATAGTTTCATACATTACTATTATAAATTATTGAATATTATGTGTATTGAATTGTCTATAGTGAAATGGTTTTGACATTCTACTATTGACTTTTTGTTCCTTCTTGAATTACATCCTTTTGTTTTTATTATGGTTGATGGAATATTAATGTAATATCATCACTTAATAGTTCAATATGGTTATTTAACTCTGATAGTAAGGTTTCTATATGATTTGTTTGTAAATTCATATAGGCATCATTAAACACCAACGTCGTTAATTAATTTCGTGCAGCTTTATAATTTTGCTGCTCTTATAAGAGCTCAGAATCCCAATAGGTATATGTCGTTAATGTTATCCTACATAATTATGATGTAACTTAGTTATTTCCAGCCTTAATTTCCAGCATTTATCCTACCAGTTCCATTTTAAAGTTAACATTATGAGTCGTACTCGTATACCGTCTACCAAGTTACCCCTAAAATTTTCCGGGGTGATCAAAAATAACCGTGTAAGTATACATTTTTCCGAGGCTCCTGTGGAGAAGAAAAACATCGTGAGGCAAGCTGCATGCATCTGCAAGGAAATCAGTAGGTGTATGTGAAATTGTGAAGTCGACCAATCCGCACTGGGCCAACGTAGTTAATTAAGGCCTAAACACTCCATCTTAGGGCATAGGCTCAAACGGGGACATAAATGAGTTGTGATGATGAATCACCTATTTACTATATTGAAACAAAAAAATACTTAAGAGTTCATTATTTTGTTAGCAGTTTAGCAAATTACTAATATTTTACCCAGAAAAAATACAAACAAATCTTCATTACTTATATACAAATAAAGAGTTATCTTGCATCCTTCATAGGCTTTTATAGTATGTATTTCTCCAATAGCATTTAATTATAATATATCACAATACTACAATATTTTCTTCAAGTTTTAATGATTTATTTTGTAAATTAACAGATGTACAATTAAGTCCGACGTCAAAGCAAGTTAATAAGGCAAATTCTAGCTACATTATTAGCACTATCAAGATAACGCAGTCGGTGTTGCATATCTCATTAGAGACCTGAGATACTTATTTGCATTTGCTGGTGTTTTGCCACAACTTAATGCCGTTTTAAGGTAGGTAGGTACAGCAAAACAACACACGGCAAATATCTCAAATTCAAAATCTTTTATTCAAATTGGATTACTGATCATGTTTGCACGTCAATGAAGCTACGCCATTGGTTCACAAGTATACGGCGGGAGACCTTGTACTGGAAAGAACCAGCAAGAAAACCAGCAGCTTCTTTTTACATACGACAGAGAAGCTCTTCGCTTTTATCTCACCTGATGGTAAGTGACGATAAGGCCGAAGGTGGAAACACATTGTTATTGTGGCGACAAACTTAGGTAAGACGATGGCAGCTATAGGCAGGCGGGCTCAGAGCCAAACCAAAAAAAAAATTCTGCCCCCATAGAGAATCGAGCCCCGGGACCTCCCGATCAACATTCGTTGGTCTCAACCACAAGTCCACGGAGGCGGTTATCGTAATAAAATGTAAAATGAAAAGATTAATGCAAGAGCACCTTTATTAATAAGCCGAACTCCCTAAGAGTTCCCTATTAGTCTCCCTATTATTAGACTCCCTATTAGACGAAATAATAACATTATCATTCATTTATTTCCTATATAGCCACATGACAGGTTGAGATCGACGATCATTTTAGGGTTCCGCAGGCTTGGTACCGATCTTTAGAGACGGTCGCAATTGCTGCGATTGTACAATTATTGCTGACTAGCTGTGCCCACGAACTACGTTTCGCCATATATTTTTTCCCATTTTTGCAACATTTTTCAATGATGTTCAGCTCCTATTAGTCGTAGCGTTATGTTATGTTATAAAGCCTTCCTCGATCAATGGGCTATCCAATACAAAAAGGTTTTTTCAATTTGAATCAGTAGTTCCTGAGATTAGTGCGTTCAAACAAACAAACAAACAAACTCTTCAGCTTTATAATATTAAAATAAAAAATAATATAGACTAGCTTTCCGCTCGCGACTTCACCCGCGTTATTTTTGTTTTCCCGTGGGAATTAATATTTTCCCGTAGGAAAATTACCCTATGTCCTTCCCCTGGTCTTGAACTATCCCTATACCAACTTTCATCAAAATAGGTTCAGTAGTTTCGAAGCCTATTCAATACAAACAAACAAACAATCAAATCTTTCCTCTTTATAATATTAGTATTAGTATAGATAAATCGTAAATTTGTATTATCTCACGTTGGATTGCGCTACGACAGCGCCACATGAGAGCGACTGACGAACTAAAAGCGCACGTTAACGCTCAGCCCCCCTAGCACGTCCACCAAAACACAATATGATAAAGCGGTTTATCGCGGTGAACTGTCAAAACACAATAGGGTTGCGTCGTATTTTGACAGTTCACCGCGATAAATCGCTTTATCATATCGTGTTTTGGTGGACGTGCTAGGGGGGCAGGTACATACAACCACCGATTGTTTAATTTGTTTGTTGACCGCGAGCTCGCGATGCCATTATACAATTAGCAACTGGTTGCTTTTTTCTGTAATAAGCCCGCCGTACCTCAAGAGGAAAAACGAGACCCCTATAAGATCATTTCGTTGTCCGTCTGTCTGTCTGTTAAGGCCCATTTTGCTCAGAATCGCGTAGAGAAATTAAACTAAAATACACACGGTTATTTGATTATCGCCCTGGAAAATTTTAGGGACGCTTCAGGACACATCCGTTATTATATTAAAAATAAAAAAAACTCTGAAAATGTTGCTCTCAACTAGTGCAGCATTTTTTGGATATTTTAGAAAATTTATATAAAATTAAGTAAGCGAGTTATTTTTTTTATTCATATTTAAATCATTTTAATACCATGTCGTGAAGCGTCCCTTAAATTTTCCCCGAAAAAAATAACCGTGTATATCAAATACTCGGGTCTATAAGTCTCTTTCAGCTGTGAAAAAATCAGACTTACAGGCAACGCAATCAAAAGATATAACCGTTTATGTCGCCTATTCTGCGATTTCACAGGGGTATCAAAACATATACATACGGTCCTTTCCGCTAACCTAGAATCATTCATTTTGGCAAGAAGAAAAATGCAAAATCTGAAAGCCGTAAATATGTAAGTATCTAGTTGCATTAATTTGCACGGAACCTTCAGTACTTGAGTTCAACTCGCACTTGGCCGGTGTCTTGTTTTTAACAATTGTGTAGATAGATTATAGTTGAAATAAGGAGTTGAAATGTATATACTCAAGCAATGATTGATAGGTTAAAAATTTAGGACTTCGATTTCGTTTAATTTGAATGTGTTAGATTTAAAGCGCAGGTCACATTGCCAGCGGGCTAGTAAGCGAGCGAGCGAGCTGGCGGGCGATCGGGGAGGGTAGGCTAGCGAGCGATCGAACGAACGGGCGAACATCGTTTCGCCTCTTTTCATACTTTGGTTCACACCGCGAACTACAGAGCTAACTTCGCTTCGCTGGAATCATTGGATATTTCGTTCGCTTCGTTCGCATCGCTGGCGTAGCTTAGCTCTGTAGTTCGAGGTGTGAACCAAAGTTTGAAAAGAGGTGAAACGACGCTGGCTCGGTTCGCTCGCCCGCCCGCCCTCTGGCAATGTGGCCTGCGCTTAAATTTGCAAGAAGCCGCCAAAAAATATTCATAATTATTATTATCAATCGTGATATTTTTCAATGCCATGGCTTTCAAAATATCCACGAAATATTTTAAAAACGGCTCTGGCTCATTTTTGTACGATACTGTGAGTACTACCTTTTCATTTTCATTACACTGCGAAGTGAGCTAGGTATCCAGAATTCTAGCGTTTTTTTATCAATTATACTAGCTGACATCCAAGAGTTTTATATTTGAAGGCGCATACATATAATTAAATTTGACAAAAGAAAAATATTTTCACAAAGGAACTCGTTAACTTAACCCCCTGTTTGTCTTATGTTTCAATTAATTAATTTAATTAAAATTCAATTAAGAATTCCTGAAAGCGACGTAGCGACATTGAGTGAAATATTTACACAGTATACCTTGATCTCAAAATAGGTAATGTTCTCTGTACCTAATACTAATAAAAAAAATTCTCGTGATCTTTTACTAAGTACTTTTAGCGTTTACAGAAGACTTAAATTTAAATGAAGATGCATTATTTTATTTTGTAGTAAACATGATGTCCTTAAATTATATATAATATAGACTTTAATATCTATACTATACTTTTACTCCGGTATATAGCGGTATACCTTGGGGATACTAGTAGGTCAAATCGGTGAGACTGCGGGCTCTTCGTCGTTTTTTAAACAAATAAATGATGTAATTTACTATGATAAAACTTACCATAATGAAACATAAAAAACTGGTGTATGCTCTAACTTTCATGTAGACAAACTTGTTTTTTCTATGCCCGTAAAATTAACATTAGAATCGCTTACAGAAAATTCTATTTTTATATCAATTCATTCTCTGCTAATACACATATGCATTAATTTTTACAAACATTGTAGTTGTTTCAAGCAGTTTGTTTCAGACAATAAAATTGATATTTAACTTTTATCGAATGAATAGCATTCTATTTTTACTTTTGATATTATTTTCCTTATACAAATTTAACTACTGTTATATTTACCTACCTATGTGCAATGTTAATTTTGGCCATATGTTCTAACAAGTATGGTATTTTATTTGACGATTAACTTAATTGATCATTGATGATTGTAACTTTGATTTACTTGTTTTAACACGAGATCGATTACTTAAAATCTATACCACAAATAAGCGTAAAAAGGTTTTTCCATATATTCACAGAGCAATAAATTCAAAACAAACATACAAATTAAGGTATCCATTAAGTTAGAACGTGCCCCGTCACGGTAACTATTAGAAATTGAGTTTATACTTGCACCAGGATCTTTTACACGTCGAATTTCAATTCCAGCTGCTCGCTAAGTCAGTGTTGTTTGTTCTTAGGCTTTAGACACCATTAATTCTGCTTTCTTTTATTGCCCGCTACCTTGATGTCAATCGGAGACTACATAGGACTGTTTCAAGTTCCAGCGAATTCTTTACAGAATCACAGAATGGCCTTTAATCACAATCATTATAAATATAATGTACTATAAAAATAATCATATTTGTTTTTATGCAATTAGTTTTAAAATTCTAAAAAAAAATATATACATCGAATTGAGATCCTCCTCCATTTTGAAGTCGGTTGAAATATGCTATCACAAAATTGTCTAACAAAAGTTGGTGTAAGTGGACCTCAGACTAAGTACACCAATGGACGCGCAATGTACTAATATGTCTCAAATAAATTTGCGTCCAGTTCAGTCCGCCATTACAAAGCACCGTGTTTGTTGTTGTGCTAAAATATCAGTCAGTGAGCATTATTTCTGAGTGAATTTTACAGTTCTATGTATTTTATTGATTTTTTAAATTAATTGTATAAAGAAAAACATAATAAGTGTGGAATCTTGGATGCGGCGTCCCAAGTTTTTTCCGCCATCTTAGAGCACCAACACAAATTTTGGCACGCTTTTTTCGTAGGTATTTCATGTCTATTGGTATCTATAGTCTAAGAAGTGGACGCAGACACCCCACGTGTACCTATACCTACCCTGTTCATTTTGTTCATTTTCATTCATGTTTTGGACGGCAAGTTTGAGTCAGTAGAGTTAACATCGTAAATGATGTTAAATTTGATTATCACGCTGTATTGATAAATGGTTTAGGATACATAATTATTTCGTAGTCATAATAATACATTTATTTTTTAACGGTGTTCTTTAATGATATCTAATACTTGCATAGAATAATACATAAGGATCGGCATCGATAACCTATAAGCGTATTTTAAGGTAAATATAAGAAAATGACCATCTCACCTAGCTTACTGCAACATCTCGTCCACTGTTTATCCATGGGCCGTTTGTCAAGTTTTAAAAACTTTTATTTTTATGTTTTGTTCGTTTGCGCTGTAGTTACGCGAGGGCTTTGCGTGATGATGCCGCGTGATCCGCTGTCAACGATGACAAAGGTAACGTGATCAGATTTCGACTTTAACAAAGCCAATAACGAGGTTCAACAACAGCTTAGCGCTGTTAACCTCGCTGAGCCCTCGGAACCTCCAATTTGTATACTTACATCACACTGCAAAGCGAAAGCAATGAAAAGTGGAAGAACTTATAAAATACCTAAACAATAGGAGTTGACTAGAACACCATTTTATATAGGTATCTTCTTCTATATAATAAAATGGATCGCTAAATGTGTTATTGAGCGCAAAACTCTAGCACGGCTCGACCGATTCGGTTAATTTTTTTAAGTACCTTTTTTGTTGGATTGCGGAAAAGATTACCTACAATCAAAAACAAGAGCTTTTAACAAAATGACGTCTGTTGGAACAGCTGGTATTAAATGATGATTTATCAATAAGTAAATTAGTTACTTAACGCTAAATTCGAGAACAGGTGCTGGGTCGATTATTTTCGACATATCAAATTAATGAATCGTCTCAAGATTTTGAGGGTTAAGAAGAAATTGTCATTAAAACAAAATTTTGTAATTATTCCAATTGTTTGCCAGAGCAAGTTAAGGTTACAAAATTATGACTTTTAACTCCATTTATTCCCAAATATATTAATTAAGCCATTTCAATGTTTATGGCAAGCTCCGAGAGAAGGAAAACTTGAGAAAAAATCCGTAAACAAGGAAGAATGTTCCTGGAAACACAACATAGATTAATGTCGTGAATTTACAAAGTGTAGTTTGTGTTTCTCTATACTATAAGCGTCAGCAATAAGACGAAGCAGTTCAAAGGTCGTTAAAGTTGGCGAACTGAGAATTTTTTCTTTCTTATTATAATTTGTTAATATTCGCTTATAGAGTAAACGAAACTGAAACTACTCAGGTAAGTAGGTAGGTATACTAAAACTTTATATATTCGAGTATTATAATGGACATTGTTCTGCGTCCATACATTGTTCGCCCGAATACCATGCAGCAGGGAAAAAAATACTTCTTGTAAGTATAATGTATTAATAAGCCATTAGTAAATAATGAACGTCCATATCAATTACTACTTACAAGCGTCTAAATCGAATAATAGACCAAAATGAATCAGATTTTGAGTTTATTAAAATATTAATAATTGCAATCAAATGGAGTACTTAAGATAGTAAAGAACAAGAAATCATGAAATAATAAAGCAAGTCAAAAAAAAAGCTAACAAGCGGAAGGGCGTGAAAATTGATAACATTTGAAATCGATAATAGCAAATAACGATACTTTATAAGAAAGTCTTTTTATAAAAAATATTTTTAAGCTCTGTTATGTAGCAACTTGATAGCTTCGAAAAGTCTTGTATAACCAGCTTATTTTACAAATTGTTATGATAAACGCAATTGAAACATATAAATAAATCTCCATACCTACAAACTATCGAGTCCAAACTATTCGATCCAGCAACGGAGTAACAATAACCAATTCGCATATTATACCTTTTATTTTATACAACTAAGTTGGCAAACAAGCATACTGTCAACCTGATGGTAGGTAAGTGGTAACATCACCTATAAGTAAGTGGTAACATCACCTATAAGTACATGGCTCTTGTGAGTTCGCAGCAAATCTGCAACCCTCACAAGAACCACAGTGTACGATGCCAACTTGTGACATAAGATGTAAAGTCACGGTACCCAGTAATTTCACAACAACGCAAGCAGCTGATTTGCAGCAGAAATAGGTAAGACGGAGAGAGGTACCCAAGCAGGCGATGCTAGTACAGAGTCTCCCTCTGGATTTTCGACATCATCCTTTGTCATATGTATATGTACCTATATAATCTTAAACTTTGAACTTAGATGGAATGACTACATATATTTTTTTATCTTTTGTGCCCTGTACGAAAAGACTACATTAAATTGTAGATATTTAAGCGACCTCTCTTGATGGCATTTTGTGGCATCATCAAACCATCAAGCGGCAATCACGAATAAAAATTAATGAAAAAATAAGAATCAATAAAAGAAGGTGATGGCACCTTCGTTTATTAATTCTCATTTTATAGTATGGGGTCTTCTACCCGAGTCCGGCATATCCTTGGGGTGGCCCCGTCAGTCGGCCCCTTGTCGAATCCGTAAGAAGGATTTCCCCTCCTAAAAAAAAAGGATTTATAGGTGCTTAACTGTCACACAGATCAGGATTTTTTTAAATATAGCATATCATAATCGCTCTTTCATCTTAGTGAGCTATAGTGTTCTGATTATTGAGCTTTATAAATCATGTGTGTATGTGGAATGTGTCATTTATATGACACATTCCACATACACGATAAAGTGTTTTCTGCGATAGTGAGCAAAACGTAAACTGTTGAATTCGCTTCACCTATAACCAATTGACTTAATTAGCTGTGCCCGCGCCTTCGTTCGCGTGGTTGTCGGAAAATGACAACATGTCCTACATTTTTTCCCGCTTTTGCAATATTTTTCATTGATGCTCAGCTCCATTAGTCGTAGTGTGATATTAGCCGATAGCTTCCTCGATAAATGGACTATCCAAGACAAAAAGATATTTTCAGTTTGAATCAGTAGTTCCTGAGATTAGCTCGTTAAACCAAACAAACAATGAAACAAACTCTTCAGCTTTATAATACTAGTATAGTATAGGTTTAGACTTACTCCTACAAACACATCAATGGCAATCAAATGAATAATAATGTAATGTCTGTCTAATTAACGAAACCAGAGTAGGCATTTAGATTCGAATCCTAAGAAAATAAAATGTTCCTAACGTTATGAGATATGAAATATTCCTAACCAAAATTCAAGAATATAAATCAGTTTTTGGTACATACTTATATAAAGTATTTATAATTTGTATAACGTCACATATTTCGTTAGGTAAGAAAAAATAATACAAAATAACTCATACGAATAAATGCAAAGTGATGTAGTAGCGTATGTAAGCGATGTGAATGCAAAATAATAAAATGAAAACTTAAAGTTTTCTTAATACGAGTATGTAGTAACACAGCAAATGCAAATTTATAGACCCACCGTATGAGCGCACATCAAAAATACGTGCAAAGTTTGCGGGAATATAAAGTGTGTACGTTCGGTTCAGAAGTTACGCGAGTTTCACTTCGATTACCGCCAACTAATCTGTCTTGATCGATCATACCTCGAAGGCGCCATGCCGCTGAACCGCTGAACGCTTTGCTTAAAATGGCAATAATATATACTTACACTTAAATAGCATCATACCGAATTTTTCAAATATCGAATAAGTTTGAAAAGTTTCATAAACATTGAACTTTAATTAAAATAATAATACATGCACGACGTACACAAGTAGACTTGGATTTGGCAATCCTTTTTCATAATACCTTAATACCGATGAAAATTTGTGCTAACTTCTTCTTATCTTCTTATTTTTTTAAAATAAATCGCTGTGTGTTAGTTTCACAAAAACTCTTAACTTAAATGGCTCGAACGATTCTCACGAAATTTTCTGTGTCTTTGAAGAGGCCCATAAGAAGGGTTTATACGTACACCGTACCCCGTAGCAAGCCTCCGTCACCACACGCTTTGGTATAGGAGCATTGAAGCTGTAACACACCCACGCAATAGAGTATGTTATTAGTAATTCTGAAGCCTCGTATCGCTACGAGCTCGAGCGGGTTGTTGCTGATGGTAACTAAGTAAGAGCGTGCAAGAAAGCGCGCGAAACGTATTGCTATACACTGTGAATATATGCATTAATTAATCCTAAGAGCGCGGCAGCCCTGCTGATTTTGCACTCTCACACTCGTATCTAGTCAAGTCAAAGTAATAACTTGAGTAAAAGTCGTTACTTAAATTGTGAATTTTATACAATAAACGAGAATTTGAATGAACTGAAGAAAGTTATGCTTATCAGCTAGTGCAGGTTGATGCATTTAAACGATTGCAAACACGCCTGGGAGCAACGGGCTTAACTAGCCTTTTGAAAGACGGAGGAGCTCGAGATACCAAGTTTTTGGTCACCCATCTCGTGACGGACCATTGCGAAAGCGTAATCGCCATTATCACAGGCCGGTAGCGCGAACTACTGCGCCACCGAAAGCAATAATAAGACATTTTTTTTATTGTGACAGTACTTATTGTATAAAAATCGCAACTTAAGTAACGAGTTTTACTCAACTAATCACTTTGATTTGACTAGATACGAGTGTGAGAGTGCAAAATCAGCAGGGCTGCCGCGCTCTGAGGATTAATTAATGCATATATTCACAGTGTATAGCAATACGTTTCGCGCGCTTTCTTGCGCGCTCTTACTTAGTTACCATCAGCAACAACCCGCTCGAGCTCGTAGCGATACGAGGCTTCAGAATTACTAATAACATACTCTATTGCGTGGGTGTGTTACAGCTTGAATGCTCAAAGTTTAGGTATTTAAAAATATCGTCTATTTTCATGATCAAACGAGTGCAGCTTCTATACATAGTAGGTACTATTATCTATTCGGTGCCCGTAGGTGGCTCTGTAATTGAGCAGAACAACGACTGTCAGGTCCTCTAGTAAAATATACAATATTTCATTGTTTATTATAAAATGATTTAATTGATTTGTTTTTATCAAAAACGAAATAAAGACCAACGAAAAAATGCTACGACAAAACCTTAATACTTTTGCCGCGTGTGCGAAAGTGCGAAGCAAGTTCGTGACGTACAATACAATATCCGAACAGGTGTAAAGTCAACTTTTTTTTATTCCTACTTATATTTGCAGGCATCTTGAGTGTATTCAGAATGTATGCATATACAAAGTAATATGTTTTCTTTAAATTAGAATGTTTTGCTTTGTTTTGACGTCAATAAGTGCCTGTAAAGGCCTATTTAATTTTCAATTCAATACACTTGATAATCAGAATAGATTTCGATGAGGAAATACTGTCGTTAGCTTTGTGTATCCGAAGACGCAGGAAACGAAAATGAAAGATTCGACGAATTTGGGAGGATCTATTGACTACTTTTATGCTATGAGTATTTTGCAAACGAATCAAAAATAATAATACAAAAATTCGTATGAGATTTTGTACGAGATTGTACAAAATGGCGTCCATGGCTCTAGTAGCCACTCCTCCACTTTGAAAACGCTCCTAATCTGCCAGTGTGACAAGGCACTAATGTATTCACTATGAAAACGTATAAGGACAAAATAAAACAACTTTTGAAAGAGACTAGTATTTGATTCATGCAAATAATACCAAATATAATAAAATCTTCGGGAGAAATGAAAAATCAAAGTTTAACAATTACTCAACAATCAACTACACTAATATTAACAAGACAAGACATACTACCTAGAGGTATATGATTAATTGATGATAATGAACACGGCAGACAGTCAAGCCATGAACTTAATAATACTCAGACCGATAAAAAAATTCCTATGAGGAAAAAAGCAGGGACCTAATCTACAAATAAAACAAAGCACATGATCACTTTCTTTGTGTTCACCGAAAAACCGTAACACTTTCTGACCCACATTAATACTTATTCAGCAATAGTAAATTAGTTTTGTTTATTATGCATTTCTTTGTTCGTGAATTTGCAAATAGAATGGAAACGATAACGGTCACTTTTTTGAGAAATTGAGGACAGCAGTGTGGACAGAAGAAGATAACCGAACAGCTCATGGTCTGGAAAGTTGTACATCGATTTAAATACTCGCTAAGGCGCAGCAACAGATCTCAGCCGGTCGAAATTGTCATTTGTCATACTGTATCCATCATTAACGTAACCAGTTGGACATAACCATGGACTTAATAATAAATCCATGGACATAACAGTTGTACCAAGGGCCGGTAGCGCAAATCGCGATGGCGCCCGTGGTAAAAAATGACCGAAAAGAAAGAGAGTCAAAACGCAAAAAGGGGACCATATGAGAATCCTTCCTTTTGAGAATCTGTCCTTATGCGAACAAACGCAAAAATGATATATTATGGCTACAAGCAAGATTAAGCACATTTTATAAATTATACGATTCAAATTAAAATGATCATATTTTTAGACATCCATAATAGATACTGATATTTAAATGCCTGTGCATAATATAATATATACCCCCTTTTGAAGTTTGTATTAAACTCTTCGTCCATTTAGTTATTTGATAATGATGATGGCCTACTCGTGGGTCGGAAAATAATATACTTATCATTTTTAGGGTTCTGTACCCGAAGAGTGCCATTGATTTCCGTTCGTTCGCGAGCTAACAACGAGCTATCACATGAACCGTTAGGTAGAGAGTAAAGACTATAATTTTATTTCAAAATGAACGTATTGAAAATTAAAAAAACGTGTTTATTTTTCTAACCTATATTATTATAAGTTATTACATCTGTAGTACGACTCTTGTACGACAGTGCAGTACCCTTCGTATATGAGTGCGACTTCTGCCCTTGACCCATTTATTTTATTCCGATGGGTTAAGTTCTCAAAATAAATGTTTGCATAAAAAGTAAAAGTAAACCTGCTTGTTTATATAAAACCACTTTATTAAGACCTACTTGAAAAAACACTAATTACAGTGCAATATACAATACAATTAAATTGTTGAGTTTTGTACAATTAAGAAGATTAAGGTATCAACGGTTATCGGCACCTTTTTTTTTAATAAACTGTGCAACTAGTATGGAATTTGTTTTGAGAACAACTGCTACTAGTGCTGCTATAGATTATTTCTCTCCGCCCTCTACTCCGCTTAACTTCCGTGGGTAATTCATACGGATTTTTTGTCGGATGGACTAACTATCCAATCCTTCTAAATCTATTTTTTAAAACATGTCTATTTTAAATTCTCACAGTGTTAGGAAACCAGAGAGTTGTACAACGTATAGAAATTATTCCTAATTCCGGATCTCTATAATGAAGATCAATAGATGCCTGTGGCTTGGGCACCATAATCAATTAACGTATAACCTTAAAAGAGGTGGTAAATTTATGCTGGTAATGTATTCGTATTTCCGAATAAACGAAACTGAGGCATCAATTTGAGACCTCACGTTTTATTGTTTGATAAGGAAAAGGAATATCCATATAAACACTACTCATATTTTTTAATGTCTGATTTATTTACCTACAATTTGTAAAATCGAATATTATAAACTGAATACCACCATGATTAAAAATTCGAAGAGTACCTAATAAAAATACGTTAATTCTGCGTCCAAAGTACCTAAGTAAAGTATGTGTAAAATTTCTGTCATAGAGCAACACGATATTCGAATCAGATATTTATTATTGTGTTTATTATCTGCCTCGAGTTGGATCGACTCCAGAAAACTTTTTACTCGAATCGATTACGAGTATTTGTTTACGCGACTAATTCGATCAGTTCGGATAGTTTCACGGTCACTTGCAACTATTCAAAGTCAAGGAAACCTTCTACGTTTTTATATTTACCAATTCGACTTTATTGTTATTAACTTTGGTAGTTTGTTAATCGGATTATTGTAGCGATCTTATTCGAATTTCCGTTTTACCCATCAAAATACGCTTTACATTTTAATAGACATAAATCTATTTTATCCATTTAGTGAAAACGTTTATCATAATGATTTTATGACATACGTTTTCACTAAATGGATAAAGGCCGCCGAATGTTTAGTTACTCGCACATGTATCTGAATGAAATAGCTCGTTGGTTTTATCATTGTTTAAAAAAAAAGTTAGAAATTCACCATACCGTAACTATTTCTTTATAATAAAAAATTGCACTTATTTTTGACTTAAATAAAAAAATTATGTTCATATTAAATAAAACATAAATCCAGATTAATGAGATTAGTAGATCCGTGTCCAAACAACCATTTGACTACAGCAACAGAGTGTAGAGCCTCCTGAAAATGTGTTCTGACTCTGATACATTGTACTCTAACGGTTCCTTTTTAATTTTGCTGTATTCAAACCGTCGCCGTCGCTTAATACACGTGCTGAAATATCATTCTAAACGAGTGTTGGGACGAGAGAATTACTTTCTGAACTTGCATTAAAAATACTATACGTATGCGCTTTTAGTATTGCAAAAGGCTATTAAAATATTATTAAATAGTACTGTTGGCACCAGGCTGATATTTGCATAAAAAAATATAAATGTCACTTTTGAAAATATTGCCAAGTTTGTAAACAACGTTGATTTTCTGGTACTTTATGTTTTCTTCTCGGATTTTGACCGGCTTTGTTATTCTACTATTGTGTATTCTGTACATATCCAAATAGCAACAAAACCCATTTAATTTCTGTTAAATGCTTTTAAAAATATACACTTCTGGACACATCTATTGGCCCACCTTGCATTTTCAGTTTCGTTTAGTCCTAGCTAAAAATTTATATTAGGTCGAGCAAAAAGTTTTTATGCAGTTTTGAACCTGGCACATTCATAATTTTATTCAATAGTATTTTTTTGAATTTCGAACACAGAATTTAAAGAAACAAAAGACAATTTGGAGCCTGTTCGTTGATATCAAACAATCGAATACTAAGAAAACCTGATTTTATTGGTTTACTTGGATTTAATTCTTGAAAGTGTGATTTTTCTCTTTGGTTTTGCAACAAACATTACTTATTCTTAACATTAAGGTGAGGTTCTATCAATAATCTATGGATACTTCGCCTGAAGTTGCAACTTATCCAGGCCGGACACAGCCAAAGAAATGTGAGTGCTCGACTTAATTTAAGTCGATCTGCGCGGTCCGAAATGTTTATCGGAGGTACCTAGAGACTGGCGGCTTTGTTCGTCGCCAAGGAAGGCCACGATCTCGGGTCACAACTGAAAGGCAGGATCGATTCATCGTGATGACCAGCTTGAGAAATCGTCACCTTACCTCCATTGAGATACAAAACCAACTTAGCGACTTCCACGGAGTATCTGTGAGCGCTCGAACTGTTCGGAGAAGGTTAAAAGAACGCGATATGGTACCACACAAGCCAGCTAATGGCCCCAAACGTGCCCAAACTAACGCGAGCCCACCGAACAGCGCGTCTTTATTTCGCGCGCACTCATTTAAATTGGACTCAGCAGCATTGGAGCCGTGTACTCTTTTCTGATGAGTGTAAAATTGCGTTACATGGCAATGATGGAAGGAAGAAGGTCTACCGACGTAAGGGAGAGCGTTTTGCATAATGCTGCTTTGAAGAGAGGGTTGCTTATGGCGGTGGCTCATGGACTGTCTGGGGCGGTATATCCGCGAGCGGCAAAACTCAACTTGAGGTTGTTACGGGACCACGGCTGCCAACATTAAATGCTGAAAGGTACATTCGTGAGTACTTAGAATCTCACGTGATGCCATACGTGGACCATGTGGGCCCAAATTTCCTTTTTATGCATGATATTGCAAGGGCCCATACGGCCGGCATCGTCAGGGAATATCTTCGGGATGTGAACATCACAGTTATGGACTGGTCAGCCAGAAGCCCAGACATGAACCCGATTGAGCACATGTGGGACGAGCTAAAAAGACGTGTTAGGGCTCGTCAGCCAGTTGCCCTGACGATGCAGGAGTTGAAAACTGCCATAGAAGAGGAATGGGAGATGATCCCTCAAAATTTCATAGAGCGGTTGATAAACTCTATGCTTATCGTATGACAGCTGTCGTAGATGCCAATGGAGGCAATACGCATTATTTAATTAAACCATTATTTGATAAAACATGTTTTTTTTTTCAAAAATCAACCGCCTTCATCAAGGCGCATACCCGACTTGTTAGGCGTAGCTCCATGTCGTGTGGTATTCTGAATTCAAATTTAAAACAATACGATCGAAAAAGATGGTAAAATGTATCAGGTTTAAAACTGCATCAATAGTTTTTGTTCAATCTAGCCATCATATTTAGGTAGGGGCCATCGAAACCTAAACTCTAAGGTGGGCCAATAGATGTGTCCAGAAGTGTATAATTATTAGTGATTGACAACATACAGATGATATGACATAGAGACATACCTACTGATGCAACTAAAAACATAGCAGTGTTTATTTATTAAATTTTCAATAATAATTGAATTTAAATATAATGCTTTAAGTTAAATTCTTGCGAATTCGACCCTATTTAATCTATTGATAGGTATGCATTTTTATTCTTTGTCTCGATAGATACTACAATTTGTACATAACAAATTCTTTCAGTTTCACAAGGACTTTTAGCAGAATTATTGCTGCAGTATTTATTACGGTCACACTGAAACGGGTGTACTATGAAGGGTAACACGATCTTTGTTCCACCCCTTCAACACTTAATTTAGGCCGCTTTTCACCAAAACTCAAATAAGTAATGTTAAGAACCCATGAGAATGGCGCAAGCAGGGCTCCCCTCGAATTCTTTTCGGTTAGCACCAGAAAATTGTAGCCGGTACAAGAAAATTGAGTTACCAAAATAAATTGAAAATTTCGTAGCAATTTTCCCCTTCGAAGAATAAACATTTTCTAGTTTTCCCTACTTGTAGGGCATAGATATATTTTTCAGTTGCCATCCAAATTTGTGTCGTAGTCAGTTTTGTAATGGAAATAATTTATGTGTAAGTATATTGCTAGCATTGTTGAAGCCTCGCGATTTAGTATTGAGACGAACCAATAGTCACACGTCTGGAAAGAAAAGTAATTACCGTTCAAAGCGCTTTATATCCGGAAGTATTTGACTTCGACGTTAATTATCCTTATATTTCAAAATAGTGCTCCGTTTGCTCTTAAGCCTTCTTTACTTGCTTTTTGTGATTCATATAATAGCACTATACAAATTAAATTTAATAAGTTCCGAATTTAAAGTTATTACTAATATTATAAAAAATTTTGTCAACAGTCTCATCTTCAAAGATTTAACTTTTTCCTTATTTTTTTTTAAAAAAAACCTCGCCCCACTCTAGGATTTTCTCCTGTGTGACACACAAACATGCACATACGCCCAGACTTGAACAATTTTTTGTAGGCCATACAAAATATTTGTCCCGTACGGGAATCGAACCCGCGACCTGTTGCGCAGTAGGCGATCACTGGACCTCTGTGCTAACCGTGTCGACAATATCACACTATGAATTGTAAACCCTCCGGACCGACCATACCCCTAGCACTATCCCTGTAGGTAGGGGGGGACTTAACCATACCACCATAGAGATGTGACCTAATACATGAATATAAAATTCCTCGCACAAGTTCATGTAGTTTTCAAATATTTCAATGCGAAATCAATTAGAAAACATTGTGAACGTGAAAATTTGTCGAAGCTTTGATCGTATGTTTTTAACTTGAAAACTGTTTTATTTGCCCAATCTTAAGAATAAACACAAAACCACCACCAACAGCATTATTTCCAACATCAACTTTTTTCAGTTCTATGAAATTATTGATCGACGTTTTGTTTTTGTTATGCAGACCATCCTTCTGGGGTCAGCGTACCAAGCTGGAGAAGCGGCTGATGCTGATCGCCGGAGTGGCCACGCTCCTGGCGATTGCCTTCTTGGCCGCATTCATTGCGAGCCTCCTCATGAATAACTCCGCTGACGTCAACAGTAAGCCTTCACGCTAGCACGCACACGAAACACCCTTGGTTTGAGTAAGTTTTTGAGCTTGAACAATGGTGTCGTCTCGTTTCGCGAGATTTTACAAGTTGACTCGTTTCTTACTAATAGGTTTATGCTAACGCTTATGTAGTCGTCTCATTTCTTACCTATAGTATAATTTTTATCGCCATACCTATAAAACGAAACGATATGTACAATAATCTTGCTCGAAAGCTTCAAAAGGTGCTTTACTAATTCCGAAATATTAACTTGTTTGTTTTAGAATAAAATATTATATACAGTAGGTACGTCAAGATAAATAATAGGCATCGGAAAACATCGAAAAAAACAATCGTCTATCTTATCAAGACAATTGACAAAAAGTAGTTTGGCCCTAAAAATTATTAACAATCACAAGAGCAGCTCTACATACTCGTATATCATTATACTGCCTATACATGTGTCGTTCATCTTCGGAAACAAGAACTTAGCCTATGCCTATTATTTATCTTGAAGTAAGTACTGTAATTCTTATTTATATTAAAGTCAAACTTCTAAAAAGTAGATGCACTAATAATGATAGCTCAACACTAAAATCTGGATACACCGACAAATTTTATCATTGAAAACACTATCTAATTACCCGATAGGTTTTAAGGGCGTATCGGGCTCTTAAATTTTTGCTTAAAGTGCCCCATAGCCCTAGTCAAGCAAGACGGCCTTTGGTAATAAGTCGATAAAATTTTATCTTTTTAATCCCGTGGATAGGTGGTTGACATATATAGGTATACATATATCTCTTATCTTCTTCTTCTATATATATAAAAATCTCGCTGTTTGTCCCGAATTAACTCCGAAACTACTTAACCGAATTTGACGATTTGGTCCAACTTAAAAGATAGGATAGTTTTAACTCAATTATTAACCTCAATATTTATTATTGCAAATTAAATTTATGCCAATGTTAGTTAATTTATCGACCCAGCACTTGGTTTTATATAGGTTGAATTACTTTCCAGTAGGTAGATGACGCTGTATTTCGATTTCTTTAAACTACAGTGTAGTTCACGTATTCTATGGAGCGGAGAGCTGGACCTTCAAGAAATAAAACGAGCAGCAACTGCATACAAACGAAATGAAAATGCTCAAGGGCTCTATTTTGAATCATTCGTCCGGCATCGGGCACTTCAAGCGTCACCTGTGCTCGATTCCTATTGATTTTCGTTACTCTTGCGATGAAAATCAATAGAATACTACGACGAAGATCAATATTGTTTTGATTTTCGTCGAAAACAAAACATAAATGAGTAGAAATCGAACACTGACGAGCGCTCGATGCCGCAAGAATGATTCAAAAATAGGGCCCTCCATGGGCAGAAGGAGTAGCCCGAATGAACAAGGTGCGAAATGAGTTCATCAGGGGATCGTTCAAGGTAGCACCGATTGCGGAAAGTGAAAGAGAGCCGTTTACGCTTGTATGGTCATATGCAAAGACGTGGGGATGACCACCTCGTTAAAAAGGTCGTAAGTATCCCTAACCGTCCACGACGAAGAGGAAGGCTGACCGCCATCTGGTGGTCAAGTGTGCAGAGAGAGATCCAGAATGAGAACCTATCTGGCGCAGTCGTACAAGGAAGAAGAAAGACAGTATATTCCACGTAACCTTATGTTAATGACATATGTATTTATAACTTAATTGTAGTATATCGTTTTGTATCAAAACGTTTTTATGTTATTCGGTGAATATTAATGTGACTACTTTAGGAAGTATAACATTGATCGAACGTAGTAGTAGCCGTGTCAGCTGGTTATTAATAAATGCTAAGATTTCTATTAATTTAATCAACACAAGTTACAAGTGTGAAAGAACAATCAAAATAATCAACATTACATAAAAATAGATTGCTGATGTGCTCAGCTGCTCTCAATTAGTTGAGCAATCTAGTTGAGCAGTGCAGTGTGGGGCAAAGAAGAGGTAATATTAGCGGGGACCTTTCATTTGGCATAATGTTGTTTATCATAAAGGCGCTTGGCATAAATCACTAAGCATAACAATCGAAAAGCATAACATTAACGTCACATAATTTTTTCTTTGCATAATTTGTATAAGTCACAATTATCCAAAGGCATAATTTCATGAAGCATAATTCATGAAATCCCTAATTTCTTTTGACATAATATTGGTAGTCCTAAAATGTTTTGCCATAATTTTAAGTGTCATAATTAATGATATCCCTAATATTTTGGGGCAATTTCTTATAATTAGAAATGATTTTATTTTATGGGATATCACGTTCATTAGATACAATGTTTACTCTCTGTTTTACTAAACTTTTTATAATAACATTTCATATATTATTTTATTCAAATATGATACTCGAATATTCTATATTTTCATTTGATATATTTTTTCATAGTATATATTGATTTTTTATTTGACAAAGTAATTCATTCATGCTACTAGTGACAGAAACGAATCGCTGCAAAACCGACTCCACGTAGTCTTGTTTGTCCTACCCCTAGAGTGTAATTCAAACCCGCGTAGGCGCGGAGGGGCGAGGCGGCCCGCGAGCTGAGGAGCAGGTGGTTTTAACGCTCGCCGCCGCGGCTGAGGATGGCCAGCAATCCGAAGCTGCGGTGGTGAGCCAAAACCATCTGCGACGATAAGCTCGCGTGGGACCGCCGGAGCCCCGCAGCGTCGGAGCCGTGACAGAAACCATGCATGTGCATGCTTGCTTGCAAGGTGCATGCTTGCTTGCGTGGTACATGCTTGCTTGCACTGTGCATACTTGCTTGCATGTTGCATGCTTGCTTGCATGTTGCATGCTTGCTTGCATGTTGCATGCTTGCTTGCATGTTGCATGCTTGCTTGCATGCATACTGCATGCTTGCTTACATTGCTGCATGCTTGCGCGCCTTTTATGCCTAGAGAAATTCTGCGTAATTGTATTGTTCGTTGTGATTAATATGCTAAACATTAATTATGCTTTGAAAAATTATGCGTCAAGTTGTTCTGTGTTTCGAGTTTATGGGTTTTAATACTTATGACAAATGATTTTCTGCCACACAATATTATGCTTATTATGCTATTATATATGTATATGCTATTATATATATATGCTATTCTGCTTCCTGATTATTATGCGTCTTGACGATTATTACAATCGACATTATGAAATATGATTTTATGACAATAATTTTTATGCCTAGAAATAGAGAGCCAATATTAGCAAATTGCACGACACCAGTTTGTGCAGAGGAGCTCGGCACGCTATAGCTTTCATATGAAATGGGGTTTGGTGGCAGTAAGTAGTTTCGAGTGTCTTCAAAAAAGGAAAACGTTTATCATTAAACATTATTTCATGTAGGTAGTTACTCAATCATTCTGCCACGGGATTAAGTAAGATGTACAAAAATTAAAAAATCGAGACACTAATAATGGATTTGTTTCTGAATTTAAATAAACTAGAGTAAATTTGTCTTTTATCTACATATTTCGCTTAGTTTATTTTTTTTTTGTTAAATTACTTTATATCTGTACTAATATTATGAGGTTTGTTTGATTGTTTGTTTGGTTGAACGCGCTAATCTCAGGAACTACTGATTCAAAGTGAAAAATTATTTTTGTGTTGGATAGTCCATTTATCGAGGAAGGCTATTATAGGCTAACATCACGCTACGACAAATAGGAGCTGAGCATCAATGAAAAATGTCTCAAAAACGGGAAAAAATGTACGACATCTTGATATTTTCCGACATCCACGCGAACGAAGTCGCGGGCACAGCTAGTATGTATATAAAGTAAATTTAAATGGTTCATGTTTAATTAAGTCTTGGATTAGAATATCACTCCTATGGGAATAAGGTAGATAAATATCTATACTTATAAGTATAACAATCTCGTGTTACAGTGTTTGTTATCGTTATCGAACCTGTCCGAAAGGTATGACCGATTTTTATGATTTTTTTTGTGTATATTTGGTAGATCTGAGTATAAGGTCGTAGGCTATTTTTATACCCCTACCTAGATGATAAGGGTTGTTGCTGTTCCTAGCAACATATCCCCAACAATTATTTTTGCATTGAATACGTTTAATTATAATCTGTTAAGATAAGACGATTTTAGAAAGACACATTTTTAAAGAAAAATCCTCATTATGTAATTCTAAACATGAAGAAATTATAAGAAATTTCTTCATCATAGGGCTTATAAAGTAATTACCTAATTCTGTTATATTATTATTATATTTTAATATAAAAATTAATTCTATCACCTTATTTACTTACCCTATATAATAAATGAACCTTTGCAGTACGTTTCTATTTTTCACTAACCTTTATTAGGTAACAATATTGATGTCGAAATGTGTATTACTTCCCTTTTTTTTTAATATTTTTTTGATAACACACGTAAAAATATGTGTTTTTTTGTCATTTGTCATAATTAACTATTTACTCCACGTCGCAAAAGTGTAAATGAAATAAAAGTTTACGTTACAAACTAAATATTGAACATTGTAACAAAATTAACTTTCGTAACGTACACAGCGCACAAGCAAAGATACCTTTCGCAAGACTCACAATGCAAAATTATGAACAAACTTTTCTTATTGGTATGTACGATAGAAACACCGAATCCATTGTGCCTTTAGAATGTGTAATTAGAGAAAATGCAGTTTTTATTCACGAAGTGCCGGCTATGTGGATTTTATATTGATACAATTTATAAGCTACACACAAAAGTCATACTTTTATAAAAATTTATCAATGTATTTTGAAAAAATCTATCCCAGTATAGCTCTCAGCATTGGACGCATTATGAAACGATTGTTACCTATATTATTTTGTCATCTGCGACTACATTAGCCCGATATTACAAACTAGTAGTTCCTGAGATTAGCGCGTTCAAGCAAACAAACAAACAAACAAACTCTTCAGCTTTATAATATTAGTATAGATATTCGCATTGTCGCGACGAGTCTATAACAATTGACAATATTCCATTTTTACCAACTCGAGAAAAGAGGAAGTTCTATGTTCAAATGTATCTAACTTTTTTGTATGTTTATCGATTACTCCGCCAATTGTGAACCGGCTTTCAAAATCATTTTTGTATTTGAAAGAGGAATTTATATTACCAAAGTGAACATATTGTCACCAAGTTAGGGTCTGGTAATGGGAACCCAGAAAAATCCTTCAATTTCATAGCACGTCCAATGTGTTCCATATTTTTACTGAAGCTATATGTATATGCGTCTGTTAGCTATCATCTTAAGGATTCTGCCATCATGCTGTGGTCTTGATGGATCCTTGACTTTTAGGAGTTAGGTGTTAGTTTTTTTTTTTAATATAAGAAATAGGCACATATTGACTTTTAGTTGTGTTCTTTTAAGTTACTTCGGTGAACTGATGATAGTAAGTATAACTCCTTATCAGTAAGGAGTTAGGGAATAATTACTCAAGTAGGTAATTGCTTAGACCATCAGTCTGTCAAGTTATGTTGTATTTGATGAGGTTCGTGTTACTTATACAGAGATACGAGTACTGAACAATTTTATCAATCGAACATAGAACTTAAACCTCTTTTTTATTTATCATTTCATTTAGATTATTGTAAATACTTATAATTAGGTATTTACAATGAACTTATGTATTCGTTGCGTTTCGCACAATGCTCTTTCGTTGTGCGGTTTCTTGAGCAATTTGTTTGGCTTATTGTTACTAAATAAATATTATGTATTTCGTATAAAGATTTACACAAACAAAACTATTTTTTTATTATATCGACTACAAAAAAGACATAATGCAAAAACTAGAACTTTATGCTTGTTAGTGATAAATAAACTTAATTTTTAAGGCATTTGATTCAATAATGAGCTGAAAACTTGATCTTGATCTGTTTGAAGTCTGGGGCTGTGCACTTCACGCGACTTCAATCGCAAACACCTGGTGTAGTACCTACTCGTATAGCATGTGGCCATGTGGAGGGGGCGAACGTGCCATACGTACAGTCAAGGAATTTAATTTGCAACCCGACTAAGGTTGAATATTGTAGAGCACTATGGCACCATAAGAGCTACGAATGCTATTAGAAAGACTTTGCATACACTGTTTACACGTAACTAAGCATCATCTGACATGTCTATTGGAATTTGCATTCAACCTTAATGCATTGCACGAGATGGATTGGGAATTAAATTCCTTGGCCGTACATAGGCTATCCAAAATAATACCTATAGGAGTATACAGCTTGGCACCGTCTTCACACAGGATCAGATCAAGTTTTCTGCTTCTTAATTTTCATATGAAGTATTTTTCATGGGGGAATAATAAAACGATCGAATAAAAAATACGTAGCGACTGATGATGAGATACTTTTTTAATAACTTGAGCGGTATGAATTTAAGTAAGCGAAAAATTAACTAAACTGACGACGAATATTAATCTTCTTTCTTCTTCTTCTTATATATAAAAATGAAACGCTGTGTGTTAGTCTCGCAAAAACTTTTAAACGGCTTGACCGATTCTTACTTACTCGTTTAAATACTACGCTTTTTCATGTGTTTGGATAAAAGCCATAAAACAGTCTAAATTTAATTATTTTTAATTATTCATTATGAAATTCCTAGCAGAATTACTTACCTTTGATAAGACAGAATATTAATAAGAATTTCGTTTTAAAACTATTAATCAACAAGAACAAGCATGAAGCAAATAGATTTAATAACGTTCAAACAATTTCTTGTAGGTAGCTTAGAGCGAGAATCGTAAAATGGTTGTGCAATCACTATACAGAAACCAAATATTTAGTTCCATATTTTCTGTGTACTGAGTCCTGAGTCTGTTTTTAGGTACATCCCGTACCTAAAAACAGACTCAGGAGACAGGAAAACTATTATGTCCATGAAACAGAAACTTTATTTTCTTTATTAAAAAATAATGAGTTTAAATAATGTAAGCTAAAACAAAAAAACATAAATTTGCTTTCATTTTCTATTGTTAAATATTTGTTAGGTATTATAGAAATTTTGAAAGACAGGGAGAGAGGTGAGTTAGCTTGATACTAAAAAAGTTCGACAAACTTGACAACGCATTATTTACTGTGTAGTAACTTAAATAAAAAATATATTTATCATTTTTTTTTTAATCTATACAAGTATTTTTTTAGTTACTGAAAAAATTTTGTGTGCTTTTTCAGACAAGCATGGATCATTCGAAATCGCAAAAAAAATCAGCTATTCCATACAAATGTTCAACATTCACTAGATGTATGCAACAGCTGATTTTTTTTGCGTTTTCAAAGTTGGCCCTATAGTGAAAGCGGTGCTTACCCGTGTTACTACCGTTGGTACTACTGGTAGTACCACGGGTAATTTTTTTTGCCCGTGGTACTACCGGACACGTGAGTAGTAGATTTGTTTTACCCCTGGTACTATTCATTATTTTTTGACAATAAAAGAACACCATGTGGGTAATTATAATTTTAAATACCTATTTTTATAATTAAAAAACCTGAGGAATACCACTAATTAAGCTATTTTAATACATTTGCTCAAAAAGTGTTTACGAGTATCATGCAGAATCTTATTCTTTTCGGCACTAGTGCTTTTTATTTTCCTTCTGGTTATTATAAATTACACGGTTATTTTAAAATTAGTACTAAAATGTTGTGTGCTTGTTCAGTCAAGCAAACTGAACAACTTTTACTGTGAGATCAACTTTAAAACGCAAAAAAAAAACAGCTGTTGATGTATGGAACAGCTGATTTTTTTTGCGATTTCAAGTTGGGCCCATAGTGAAAGTTGTTCAGTTTGCTTGTCTGAACAAGCACACAAAATTTTTGTACTAATTAAAAAATAACCGTGTATATCGATGTCCCTTTTCTTTGAACAGAAAGTTCAGACCATGATCCTAATTTGAAAATCACTGAAATTTTCTCCCGGAAAATTCATTTTTTTTTCGATTTTTTTTTCATAATTTCGTGCTGTAGGTAATATACCTAAGTTTACGTTAACAAATCATATTCTGTCAAAAAACCATTATAAATACACAAAAAAATATTTTTGCAATGTAAATCGTATAATGTTTCCATCATACTGCACGCGGAATCAGTTGTTTGGGTCATCGAACGTCAACGCACCGGTGTGAGCGGAACAAAAATAATGCCGGCGCGCCATACATTGCGTAACATAAATAAAAAAAAATGAAAACCCCTTTTTTTCGCTTTAAAAGCTTATCCGGGAAAAATAAACATCGGTAAACAAATATTAACATTGGTCTGAACTCGCTGTTAAAAGAAAAGGGACACCGTCCCTTATACCCGGTATAATTATTAAAAATGTTAATCACCCACATGATGTTCTTTTATTGTCAAAAAATAATGAGTAGTACCAGGGATAAAACAAATCTCCCGTGGTACTACCAGACACGAAGTAGTACCACGGGCAAAAAAAATTACCCGTGGTACTACCACGTGGTACTTTCACTCAGTGCTTACGGGTAAGCACTGAGTGAAAGTTGTTCAGTTTGCTTGTCTGAACAAGCACACAATTTTTTTTGTAACTAAAAATAACCTTGTATAACTAGATGATGATCTCGGACTTATATTTTCTATCATAACTTAACACCTCCCAAAAGGAGACGCAATTTATAATCGGTTATTGACGAACCACCCTTCGACCTATTTACCTGTTACCTTAAACAAATACTAATATGAAGCTTTTTCTTATATTTAATTAAATATCTTTCTTATCAAAACATAAATTATTATTTTCTTCTGTTTTGCTTTTATTTATATGTATTTAAATGGGGACATAGTCCGATACTTCATCCCATTCCCATGTTACATGGGACATAGTAGGCAGGGAAAAGCTCCTCTCTGGCTCTTAAAAATAGAAATGGACCGTATTTAAGCAAAAAACGGATCCAGAACGAAAGTAATTGACGACCCCTGCTATGGGTATAATACGTAGGTATATCAGAAATATATCAGACCCTGAAAATAGTTTGAATACCTAGTAGCTTCGGTGTCCATTTCAAATAGATTATTTTTTAACAGAGATAAATTGAATGAAAAATTCTATAAACAATATATCTAAACGTAATTTCATTAAAAATATCTATCTACACTTTAAATGAACAATTTTACAAGTTGAGGTTTTAGTTGCAATTTGAGGTGTACCTAGTTGTTTCAAAAATGCCAAGAAAACATTTTGAAGTGTGCTACCACCCTTATCATCTAAAGGTATAAAAATAACCTGCGACCTATTATTCTCAGAACTAGCAACTATACACAAAAAATAATAATAAAAATCGGTCAGGCGATTTGGTAGGAGCTTGATAACAAACACTGTGACACGAGATTTTAATATATTAGATGAATTTTAGGTGTATGTTAATTCCGTTGCATGTCGCAGTACTCTGCTCATTTCAACACGCAGTGTGTTTAACACAATTTAGGTTAGCCATAAATGGCCATAATGGAGCAGTAGTGAAATATTTAGTAGAACCTGATGTGATTTCTGCGCACTTCGCACTAAATTTCCGCCCGTAGATGGATCGGAAGTGGCTTCCGCGCGTCCGCAGGCAGACGTCAACATATCGCAGATAGCATTAGGGATATATTAGGTTGGGGAAAAAGTCTTTTCGCATTATAGTATGTATAAACTTGTAATAAAATCTCTTTGGCTATACTATTTGTATCTGGCTGGTTTTGGTATCATTGAAAGTTTAAATTTTAAAGAACATAATTCCAAATTCAAATTAGGAAAATGTGTGATTTTCATTTGTTTTTCGTACCGCCAAGATGAGTGAATCTAATGAAGAAATTGGATACATTTTAAAATTTTACTACAAAAAAGGTAAAAATGCAACGCAAGCCGCGAAAAAAATTTGCGATGTTTATGGACCTAGTGCAGTGTCTGTGAGAGTAGCACAAATTTGGTTTAAGCGTTTTCAATCCGGAAATTTTGATGTCAAAGATGCACGTCGCTCTGGTCGCCCTATTACAGATAAAATGGATGCCATTTTTGAAAAAGTGGAGCAAGATCGGCATGTCAGTAGTTACGACGTAGCTGAAGAACTGGGAATTGACCACAAAACAGTTTTGGCGCATTTGAAAAAAACTGGGTACACAAAAAAGCTCGACATTTGGGTACCTCACGAGCTCACTGAAAGAAACCTAATGAACCGTGTACTCATTTGTGATTCTTTATTACGACGTAATGAAACCGAACCATTTTTGAAGAAGCTGATAACTGGTGATGAAAAGTGGATCACGTACGACAAGAACGTGCGAAAAAGGTCGTGGTCAAAGGCCGGTCAGGCTTCACAGACTGTGGCGAAACACGGGTTAACTCGCAACAAGGTGATGCTGTGTGTGTGGTGGGATTGGAAGGGCATTATTCATTATGAGCTGTTACCACCAGGCAGGACCATCGATTCTGAACTCTACTGCAAACAACTGATGAGATTAAAGCAAGAAGTTGAGAGAAAGCGGCCGGAATTAATCAACAGAAGGGGTGTGGTTTTTCATCATGATAACGCTAGACCTCACACATCTTTAGCCACTCAGCAAAAATTAAGAGAGTTTGGCTGGGAGGTGTTAATGCATCCGCCGTATAGTCCTGACCTTGCACCTTCAGATTTCCACCTGTTTCGGTCTCTTCAGAATTCTTTAGGCAGTGTCAGGTTAACATCACGAGAGGACTGCCAAAACCACTTGTCGCGGTATTTTGACCAGAAGTCCCAAAATTTCTATAGCAATGGGATCATGTCCCTACCTACAAGATGGCAAAAAGTTATCGAACAAAATGGTACCTACATACTTTAGTTAAATGTAAATAAACTAAATTAAAAAATGTTTTGAATTTTCTTAAAAAATGCGAAGAAACTTTTTCCCCAACCTATTATATAAATACAAACACTCCGCGTCGACAAGTTAAAGTTTTATCACAGCTATACGTTTCGTCTACTGCTATTTTAATATTCATATTACTAATGTAATTATTTATAATTGGACGATATCACTCATTAATTTTATTTGTATATTTATTTACAAATACATTTTACGTTGCAAATTATAAAAAAGAAATATCAAACTGACCTACTTTTTCTACCAAGTTATTATTTACCAGTGAAACATGAAAGTACATCATAAAGGAAAAAAGCATGTATATCAATGTAGTAAAAATATCATTTTTTTCTGAGTTTGTTAGGGGTATTACAAATTGTCAATGAAAGCTTATTCTTTATTGTTTTCAAAATATATTAATCCTTAAAAATATAAATATTTATTACTGTAAAATGATGTGAATGTTTGGGTAAAATAAGTATAACACTCATAATTATATTCCATTACTGATATACTGATATATTCCAAAATATTGTGTTGGAGTAAGAAGCTCTATATTACAATTCCATATCGCAACACCTGCTGAAATAGTCTATAAATCAGAATAAATGTTATTTTTTAATGAATAGGTGCGATTTAGAATCGCGCACTGAGGGTTCCGCACAAAATAACCCAAGTATAGTATAGGTAAGTCCCTAAATATATACATATTTACGGTTTCTTTCCTAACATGTGCTGTAAGACCTTGCTTCTTGACAAATTTCATGATACTAGGTCAACGGGAAGTGCCCTACAGGTTTGGATTTCCTTGTGAAATCGCAAAATTTCACAAGCGAGGATATTCAACTCAACTGAAACCAACCGTATACCCGAGTATTTAATATAACTTACAGTTTGATATCTCTACGAATTCCCGTAATAAGAATATTGACAGACAGACGGACAACTAAGTATTCTCATTAGGGTTCCGTTTTCCATAAGAGATACGGAACCCTGAATAGAACGGAAAAGTCAAATAGGTATAGTCTTAGGTACTGTTTTATGTTTTCTATTTGTCACCAGGTGTGTTTACAGTAATAATTTAGTAACTTCTTAAACACGAATTTAAAGTCTTATTTGAAACGTAGTGATTAATCTTCTCTCTGCAATGGTCTTATTAGAATTAGAACTATTGACAAAATAAAGCTTACATGATTAAACCTACACGACTAAAGTTTCCAAATATTTTCATGAATTGTTTTAAAACTCTAATAAAATTTATTGATATTCGATAAAAATTAAAAAGTGCACCCAAGTATTAATTTACGAAGGAGCCCTTGACGTAACCTAACGTGAAGTAAGTTTCCATTTCAACACTAAATTTAACGTTGTTTTTGGATAAATCATAACTACAGACCAATCTTTGTTATGACCTACGTCTGTGTAGATCACAGGTAAGATTGAAATTTGCACTTCGCTGATTTACATCTAGCGGAAACCGCCTCGAACCAATTTACCGATTTGAAATTAAATTAGAAAAAGTGTGACTTTATCGCAACAATACGCTGGGAAATGTACGATAAGAGACATTGGCTATTACTAAACGTTAGATCACCTTCTGATGAAACCGACACGCTCTGGCAGCCACACTCGTGTTAGCCTGAACATTGGAATATAACAAAAGATACAGGCCCATTTTCTCTTTACATTGGGTAAGCACTGACCACGATTGGGAAACAACAATTGTTACCTATAACCAATTCAGTGTAGTTGTAAATATCCTTGCTTTCAACAAAGAGACACTTTCTGGTGTACCTACGTTTGTCAAAAATTCGTAATGCCGGACAGTGTTGTATTGTTTTTATAGATTTTTCTGACAATTAAATGAATCCATCTTAATCGCTTTGTAAATTATAAAATATGGTACTAGTAGTACGACTCCTCACATTTCTGATTTGTATATTTAATAACAGCGCAAAAATACTTGTGATTTTGTAATATAGATACTTCAACCGCTAACTGCTGCTAAGTCTTGTATTTTTAAACAATAAGCAATATGAGATATTAATTAGAGTGATAGGTAATTTACGCCACACGTAGGATACAACCCGCTACCCAGTGGTTATACCGACCACCGTAATTGTTGTCCATTAGAGGTACTGCTGTAAGTAAAGTGGCCGTTTCGCGATCGACTTCCGCACGACATGAGGGAGTAATTGTTACGACAAATGCTGTACACCTTTCAGAATAGGGATGATGACTGAATTCTAATTTTCACGCCTCGTCATGAAATATTAAAATACCGTAGAAAAAGATACAATCCTGTGAAATTAGAATTAAAATCGGCTTAGAAATACATTAGATACAAGCATTTTAAGTTGTTAATTTGGAAGCGATTAGATAGAGAGATCCGACATCAACCGTGACGTCATTGTTTAGTACGGCCTTATAAATTCCATGTAAATTGCCGTTTTGCTAGAAAGAGACGGAGAAAAATCTTTAATACCTTATATCTTGTTTGTTTCTTTAGTTATTCGAAAACAGATTTTTTCTTTTAGTTTATTATATGCACGAGGTTCTATTAAAGCAAAAAAAAAAATTTTGTCATCTAGCCTATTCACACAATTAGGTGATTAATTACAAAAATTTGCATCAATGTCCTGTACTACAATACAGGTACCCATTGCACTATGAACAAGGACTAAGTTTAGACCATGTTTTGTAATAAAACGAATAAAGTTTAATTTTGTGTTCCCAAAGAAAGAATTTGATTCCTTAGTCTAGATACGAGTACCTATTTAAAAAAGCTGCAGTCGAACATAGAACCTCCTACTTTCTTGAAGTTGGTTATGCAACTTTAAACTTGTATATTTTACACAGTAACATGACGATATGAGAGCAGCTTCAATCGAAATTCATAAAACAAAAAAAAACATAAGAGACCCGAAATGGCGAAAATGCTTATTACAACATAACTTTAATGACGTTTAATCGACTTACAATATATCAAAACTTAGTACAGCGCGGTGTAAATATTTGTTGAAATACCTACCTACATCTGATGCCCACCGATTAATTAACGAAAACATCAAATTCCATTACTTCGGTTAATTTGACGTAACTGTTACGAATCCGTGATCCAAACGGGCTCGTTATACAGGCAAATGTGTTATATAACTGCTGAAACTGCAGTCCAGTACCGATAGTCACGATTGACTTAAGTACTCGTATGTACGGCAAGTTAATTTCTATAGGAACATAGCGGCGATAATGCGAGTATAGTGTTAATCACAAAATGAACATTAGTAGCGTTGTTAGAATTGTGATGATATACATAATATCAAAATTCTTACGTTTTAAACATTATTATCACTTAGATACATTAAAAATTGATTTAAATATATGATGGAAATAATGTCCTACGTATAATTTAAATCCTAATTCAATAATTAATATTAATTATCGTTATCAATCAATAACAAGATTGTAAATAAAATTATGAGTGAAATTAATTTCTTTGAATGTAAAATGTTTTTTATATCTTAGCTATGCTAGCAAATTTAATTTTACTAAAATTAAATAAATCTATTGTTTTTATATCTTACCTATTTTGGCATATTATTATTTAATGTAAAGTACTTATTAGCATTATACATTACTGATTTGAAATTTCAATATGCAACAAATCAATAGGCTTTGTGGGTGAATTATAACATTGTAGCTTTTCGCTGGCAGCTTCGCCCGCGTTGTTGTCGTATTCCCCTGGGACTTTTATATTTTCCCGTAGGAAATCTAATTGTGTAGGAAAAGGTTAATGTAGGATTATAAATGTGTAAGAATTTTTCAAATCGGTCCAGTAGTTTCGGAGCCTATTTTATTTAAACAAACAATCAAATGTTTCCATTTTATAATCTTGTCATATATAACAATCTCGTGTCAGTGTTTGTTATCGAACTCCCCCGAAGTATTAAGTATATAATAATATTATGACTTATATTCTTAAAATGTATGTAGAAAATTATTTTTTCATACCCTGAATTGAATTGAACCCTTATCAAAAGCATAAAATATTTATTTCACAACATTTAAATATTTTAAGTACCTTTAGTATAATATGTATATCTACTTACTATCAATAGTAAATTTAAATTTACAAAACTGTTATATATAATTCCGATTTATCCTGGCACTAAAATACCACTTTCAAGAGTATACACGGTGTTTCATAATAACCAATAAATAAATCAATGCGTTATCTAAAACGAATTATTAAAATGTGTTTACATGTAATGTCATTCAACCCAAAATTTTCATGTATATCGTATCATCATCATGTCTATGATTTACATGAAAATTTTGGGTTGAATGACATTACGGGTAAACACAATTTAATAATTAGTTTTAGATAACGCATTGATTATTTATTGGTTATTATGAAACACCGTGTATAGGTACATAATGGTTGGGGAAAAAGTTTCTTCGCATTTTTTAAGAAAATTCAAAACATTTTTTAATATAGTTTATTTACATTTAACTAAAGTATGTAGGTACCATTTTGTTCGATAACTTTTTGCCATCTTGTAGGTAGGGACATGACCCCATTGCTATAGAAATTTTGGGACTTCTGGTCAAAATACCGCGACAAGTGGTTTTGGCAGTCCTCTCGTGATGTTAACCTGACACTGCCTAAAGAATTCTGAAGAGACCGAAACAGGTGGAAATCTGAAGGTGCAAGGTCAGGACTATACGGCGGATGCATTAACACCTCCCAGCCAAACTCTCTTAATTTTTGCTGAGTGGCTAAAGATGTGTGAGGTCTAGCGTTATCATGATGAAAAACCACACCCCTTCTGTTGATTAATTCCGGCCGCTTTCTCTCAACTTCTTGCTTTAATCTCATCAGTTGTTCGCAGTAGAGTTCAGAATCGATGGTCCTGCCTGGTGGTAACAGCTCATAATGAATAATGCCCTTCCAATCCCACCACACACACAGCATCACCTTGTTGCGAGTTAACCCGGGTTTCGCCACAGTCTGTGAAGCCTGACCGGCCTTTGACCACTACCTTTTTCGCACGTTCTTGTCGTACGTGATCCACTTTTCATCACCAGTTATCAGCTTCTTCAAAAATGGTTCGGTTTCATTACGTCGTAATAAAGAATCACAAATGAGTACACGGTTCATTAGGTTTCTTTCAGTGAGCTCGTGAGGTACCCAAATGTCGAGCTTTTTTGTGTACCCAGTTTTTTTCAAATGCGCCAAAACTGTTTTGTGGTCAATTCCCAGTTCTTCAGCTACGTCGTAACTACTGACATGCCGATCTTGCTCCACTTTTTCAAAAATGGCATCCATTTTATCTGTAATAGGGCGACCAGAGCGACGTGCATCTTTGACATCAAAATTTCCGGATTGAAAACGCTTAAACCAAATTTGTGCTACTCTCACAGACACTGCACTAGGTCCATAAACATCGCAAATTTTTTTCGCGGCTTGCGTTGCATTTTTACCTTTTTTGTAGTAAAATTTTAAAATGTATCGAATTTCTTCATTAGATTCACTCATCTTGGCGGTACGAAAAACAAATGAAAATCACACATTTTCCTAATTTGAATTTGGAATTATGTTCTTTAAAATTTAAACTTTCAATGATACCAAAACCAGCCAGATACAAATAGTATAGCCAAAGAGATTTTATTACAAGTTTATACATACTATAATGCGAAAAGACTTTTTCCCCAACCTAATACATAGATAGACCCGTTAGTATATTTAGAGACACATCCGTAAAGGCAACCTTTAATAAAACCGAATCAACTAATATATGCGTCTCAATTTTTATTCCTTAAAATATTGAATACATCTTATACGAGTAGAGGGATATTAGATTATTTTTTTAACCTCTAAATTAACTCTCGAAGTAAATTTCACTCTTGGCAAGTTTCCGAGAGGCTTTAATATGCACTTTAATTACTACGTGCATACTCTTCAGAGTGGCAATTAACGAGCACTTCATTTAAGAGAAATATTTTAAGTTAATAAGTCGTATAATGGACAAGATTTCATAATTATTGTCGTATAATTTATTTTGGTATTTTGAAATAAGATATAAGTATAAGGGACGTGTATTTTTTATTTTTTCATAATTTTTATTTCAAGTCCTCTTAGAACTAATTAAATTGTTGGTTGGCTGCCTGCAGGATTAAATTATATGATTTTATCGAAATGAATGAAAAATGTAATGTTGACGATTATTATCTGTGGATTTAACACAAGGACAGAAGCTGCTAACAAAGTGACATAAGTGACTCTTTTTTAAATCAACGCAAAGGTAAACTGGTTGGAAATCCTTCATATTGATGATCGAGGTTTATTCGAATATTTCGTTAAGTAACTATTTTAAAAATCCGAATAAATACTTAAGAATTGAAAAACTTCGGAATGCTAACATGTTAAAAATGTACATTTTTCCTTTATTTATGTTAACCCTTTGATATACTTACATGAGGTTACAGGGCTCATTATTCTTTTATAAAATTGGAGTCATTAAAAACATAAACTTTATCTCCAGCACACAATTTTAATTATGTGTTAATTACTATGATCGTAATTAAGATTAAGAGAAGTGCAGAGAAAGGACTTTTTTTTATGAACCTACACTGTGTTCTTAGTGAACCTGTTGGACTACTTTATTCAATTTATTGACAATGAAGTATAGAAATCATTACAAATACATCTGCCTAATAAAACTCAATTACTATCCCACCTACGTGATAGTATTAATCCATTGAAGTGCCCGTAAAATGCTACTTAGCCACCTATTTTACTCACATTTTCTTAAACACCGTTCTATCCACTTATCAACTGCCACATCACCCATTCATTTGCATGTGTCTGCATTTTAGACATGCCACAGACTAGTGAACTGAGACTTTCTTCATCCATGCCGCCAGCCGTCAAAAGCAAGGGAGGCGACGCCAAGATTTGCAGCTCCCCAGGGTGTATACACACGGGTAAGTGGCTATACCAGCCTCTAAATATGTACGTACCTGCTGGATTTGACTTATTAATGAACCGCGCGGAATTGGCATCAAGTTGCCAGCTTCCTTGTTCATAATGAGAAAATTAAGTAAATCGATCCTCGCTTAACTTAAACGCAATAAGGTATCGATTAAATCTTGATATAAATTACCAAACGCTACGAGTACGAACATTCGGCAATTACAAACTTCGCTTGTACTGAGTGTAGTAAATTGCCGGATTGATAAAGACGGTTACTTTAAATTAATATTTTTTTTTATGTTTGCAAATGTTGGCATCCCAAAAAAAAAGCTTTGCAACTAAGTAATGGTCACAGCTTAATTTTTTATATGTAAGGGGTTCGAAAGTCACAGCTATATTTTATTATGATTCAATGAACAAACAACAGCAAAAAATCCCAATACACATACTAGTTTACTAAAATTGCATAAAATTGCTAACTGTTGTATCTGAGCGAAGCTTGCTTTCATCTTCTGCCTTATCATCACTGTCTTAAAAGTAAAATGAAGACATTTTTATACTTCAGACACTTTTAATCTTCTAACGTCAGAGCAAGTGCTGCATGGTTGCTAATATTGCTATTCATTGGCACACTGATGGGGAGTACCCTCGACAAGGTTCCTTAGCTCATGTAAGTCGGAACTGCAGAAGATTCAGACGGGATTCTCCCTCTCAAAAGACTCTTATATCCCAGTGAAGCGTCAAATAATCTCTTCTAAACTCTTCTCTTCTTCTTGTAGCTATAAAATGGGTTAGCAACATATGTATTTCCCTCATGATGGTAATAGACAGTTATAACTCGAGACACTCATGTTACTAACACAATAGTAATAATACCCCCCCCCCCCCCTCACCCCATTTTGAACCTGTTTGCTGATGCCATAATGCGCAGGAACATGACATGTCGTTGTTTCTCCAGTCTTATATTAAGGTCCCAAACCTGCTACTCATGACAGCAATAAACCTCTAAATATCTCATTAAGTAAGTACTTACACTTTAAACTCTATAGTATTATGAATGTTCGCAGCCTCAAAACTACTCACAAACATGGACGAAAAGGTGGACCCCTGTGATGACTTCTACGACTTCGCGTGTGGTTCATTTGTGAAAAGCACCCGCATCCCTGAAGACAAGACGTCGGTCAACACGTTCTCGATCATCACGGATCAGCTCCAGGAGCAAATACGGGCTCTCCTGGATGAACCCATAACATCCAATGAGCCTCGCCCGTTCGCCCTTGCCAAGACACTGTACCAGGCTTGCATGAATAGAAGTGAGTAATTAATATACCTACATATATGCCACCTTATAAATTGCGAGTGATTTGGGAGTCTTGTTGGTAACCAAACTAACAAACTAGTTACGATAGGTGGACACACACTATAACGCCTTAATTTTAATGTAGACAGGTACTATATCAGTATATACTATAGCTTAGCAAACATTTTTAAGTTGTTCGCAGTTATAATAAACTAGCTGCCTGCCCCGGTCCCGCACGGTATACTACTATCTAATGGTACCACAGAAAACAAACGTAAAAAACCTATTACAATACAACAGTGTAAGAAACCATAGATTTGGAGTAGCAGTAGAAGATCCATTTTTATTTATATAGAAAATAGATACAATAAGTATTGTCTGTATTGGATGGCCGCCACATTTATTTATGAAGACATTATACTTTAAAGTGTTTGCTGAAGTTATTGTCGAATGTAGTAAAATAGTTCCGAAAGTGGACGTCAATACATTCAGTGTTATTATTTTCAAATAATATTACCACAACACGGCGATTTCTCAGTTTCTCTACGATTAAATGAGCAAATCGTATCATATAGTAGCCTTGCGAGTGTAATGAATTCATTATAAGTTTCTTAACGCGACAATACTACGTGTTAGGCTTGTTCGGTCCTGTCTAATTAGCAAAGTTAGTTAACTAGCTCAGCTTCCCGGTAACTTAATACCGCCTCATTGATACTTCCCAACTAGTGCGGCATGCAGACAATAAGTAAAAACGACACGAAGTTACAGCCAACATAAGTTTCCAAATGTCACTGAGCTAGGCCACTGCGCCTGCTCTACTTCTCCTAATACCCCGACTTCCCGGTGTCAACGTCTTTGAATATTGCATAGTCGCTAATTAAAACGTACCTGCCGCCTAGTTTGACCCATTTCCTAGTCTTTGCCATTGACAGGATCGACATTAACTACAAACTTAGCGCTTCAGTTAAGCTTGCAACAAGAAACTTCGATACTCTGCTTGAAATGACAGCTCGCGTGGTTTCGGAAAACTTGTGATAGCCTCAAAGTTGGAATTTATGATTAGATTGTACATGTTTGAGCTTGGAGCTTTATGAACAAATGTAGTCAGTTTTGAGTATTTCTTACATCGGGTTTTACCTTTTCAATTTAAAATGAATTTATGTAGTCAAAATAAAAAGTTTTACTATCTTGAATCAACATGGGCTTAGTTTAAGAAGCGTTGGATAAATTACATTTTGGTATTCACATTTTTGAAGTGCGGCTTCGCCCACGTTATTATTGTTTTCCAGTGGGAATTTATATTTTCCCGTAGGAAAAAGAATTTTGTAGCCTATTTAAGCCTGGATAATGAATTTCATAGAAATTGGGGCAGATTTTAAATATTTTCCATAGAAACTTTCAACCCCTATTTTGCACCCTAAGGGGGTGAATTCCAATAAGCCATGAAATACGTGTTCTATGAAATATTTTTAAGAATGAATGAGTGAATCTCAAGTTTTATCAAAATCTTTGCTAATTTAAAGATTTTCCCATACAAACTTGCAACCCCTATTTCATCCCTTTAGGGTTACATTTTTTTAAATCCCTTCTTAGTGTGCGTTCGCATTTTGAATGAAAACAACTCTCCAAATTTCACGTTTCTACCATTAGCGGTTACGGCTGTGCGTGCGTCTATAGTTGGGAACATCTCCTTTTATATACACAGTTATTTTTTATCACCCTGGAAAATTTTAGGGACGCTTCAGGACACATCCATTATTATATAAAAAAATGAAATAAAAATATATAAAATAAATAAAAAATCTCTAAAAATGATGCTCTCTACTAGTGCAGCATTTTTTGTATTTTTTTAAAAAATAATATAAAATTAAGTGAGTTATTTTTTTTATTTATATTTAAATCATTCTTTTACCATGTCGTGAAGCGTCCCTTAAATTTTCCAGGGTGATAAAAAAATAACCGTGTATATAGATAGATAAATGAGAAGCAATGAGAAAATGTTACAGAAAGCTTGTAAGACGTACCTATTTGCGATTCTTAGCCTGCATTATAGGAATTGCGTATATGATAGAGAAAAGAACAATTATGATGATGATTGAAGAATTACCTGCTGTATAAAATATAACAGGAAACAGCAAAGCAAACACTCAGTTTCGAAAATACATGTTTTTTTAAAATTACAATTTGAAGGCAATATCGATATTATTTGACTAATTCTATAATAATCTAATATATATAAAATTCTCGTGACACAGTGTTTGTAACCGAATTCCTCCGAAACGGCATTATTATGAAATTTTTTAGGTATATTCGTTAGGTCTGAAAATAGGTCGTAAACTATTTTTTATACCCCTGAGTGATATTTATTTTGGGATAACTATTATGGCGTAATGTAGTTCGCGGTCACAGCTAGTCTTCTTCTTCTTCTTCTAATATATAAAATTCTCGTGTCACAGTGTTTGTTACCGAACACCTCCGAAACGGCTTGACCGATCTTTATCAATTTTTTTGTGTATATTCAGTAGGTCTGAGAATAGGTCGTAAACTATTTTTTATTATGGTGAAACGTAGTTCACCGGCACAGCTAGTCTAATATATAAAATTCTCGAGTCACAGTGTTTGTTACCAAACTCCTCCGAAACGGCTTGACCGATCTTTATGAATTTTTTGTGTATATTCGGTAGGTCTGAGAATAGGTCGAAAACTATATTTTTTTATTATGGCGAAACGTAGTACGCGGGTACAGCTAGTCTAATATATAAAAATCTCGTGTCACGTGATAAGTCAGAAAAGAAAAGCCAGCACCAAAATTTGTAATTTATAGACCTCTTAAAAATATCGATTTGGATCTTTTTTATTCGGAGGTTAATGATTTCGATTGGAACAGTGTATTAGGCGATGCTCTCGATTCTATGGTGGGCACATTTACTGCCAATATTTTGCGTTTATACGATCGTCATGCACCCTATAAAAGACTTCTTATAAATGAAAAGTCTCAACCTTCGATCACTTATAGTGATAGGGAAATTATTAAAACAAGGGACATAGCACACAGTCGACGTCTATCTTCTAGGTCAGAGGCTCACATTAAGTACTACCAAACCCTTAAAAGTATTGTTTCGACAGCTCTTTATACTGAGAAGAGTATCATGTCAATTGCAATATCGGAAATCAGCGCATTTTATGGAAAGAATTCAAGCGTAACGTAGTTAATTTTAAACAAAATTTCCGTCTAACTTACAGGATCCAAAGGACGATGCCCACGTATGGAGACTTGCACCACTTACAAATTTCCATGGACAGAATCATCAGCTCTGGCTCATTTTAAACGTTTTTCGTCTTTAAATACAAAACAAGTATTTTTTTTTATTAAAGCTGCAGTTTACTAGATATTCATAAAAACTGTTCCTAACCGACATATATTATAGTTACAAGACAAGAAACTAGTTATGCTGAACTTTCGATCATTAAAAATCAGTTACAATAATACTTACTATCAATATACCAATTGATATCCAGTATTATCAACAATAAGGAATCAAATGTGCAACAAAAATCGCAAAGAACGCAACGTGACAAGCAACGAAGGGAACTGCGACTCATTTTAGGCGCGTTCCACCTACTCGTAGGTACAGATTTGCAACATATTCAACATCATCGCTATTCATTAATTTTTTATAGGATAAATGCTCTAAGGTTTATTTATTTATTTATTTATTTATTTAATATATAAACAACAATAACAAATATATATACAGGACAACAATAAATATATATATATAAGAAAAAAAAATAAATAGGTATATATGATATAAATATATATGAATAGTAAATATTAACCTAAAAATAGTAGAATATACGTATTATATATATAAATAACTAAAAGATCAAAATATTTATCTACTTTCCTTAATCTTTCCCAGTTAGCTTATTCACTTTAAGTAAATGTTTTTTGAAATTGGTTTTGCTCATGTTGAAAATATCAATGTGTTTGAATTTATAGTTATATGTTCTAGGTAAGCGGGTCATTACTGCATTCTTAGTGTAGTTGGTGCGGTGGTTAGGTATTTGAAACAGAGGAGTGTGTCTGGTTCGATATTTAGGTGTACAAAAGACTATATCTGAAAGTAGGTTAGGCGTGTCCAAATTATAGTTTAGGATATCATACAGAAAGAACATATCAAGCACATCACGACGACTCTCAAGTGCTAGGAGATCATAATGAAGACAGTCATCTAAGTAATTTTGGCGACGTTTACGGTTCTTATAATTCAAGTGCCTGATAAATACTTTCTGAATTTTTTCCAGTCTTTTTATATATTTTGTATATTGAGGGGACCAGATTGGACTCGCGTACTCTAATATACTACGACAGTAAGCATAGTAAACAGATTTAATAGTCTGTATGTTATTAAATGGCTTACAAACTCTCATAACGAATCCTAAATTTCGATATGCTTTGTTCATAATATAGTCAATGTGTGTTGAGAACGTCATTTTGGAATCTAACATAACACCTAAGTCTTTCACTGAAGAAACCCTCTCAATAATTTTCCCATGTAAGTTGTATGGAAAAGTAATTAATTGTTTTTTACGCGTAAAACTGATGCATTGACATTTATCAATGTTGACTGTGATATTGTTTGCCCTATAATATTCAGTTAGTGTATTCAGATCACACTGTATAAGTTCACAGTCCGCGAGTGATTTTACCTTCATGAAAATTTTTTTGTCATCTGCATAGAGCAAGTGATTAGTATATTTAAAACATTGATAAATGTCAAATATATACGCGCAATAAAACAAAGGCCCGAGATGGGATCCTTGTGGGACACCAGATGGAACCGTGGCATAGTCGGATTTATAACCACCCATAACGACGGCTTGTGATCGATTCGAAAGGTAAGACTTGATCCATCTTAGTAAATCTCCACGTATACCAAGTTGGAACAGCTTGTTGAGCAGGATGACGTGATCCACACGATCGAAGGCTTTTTCAAAATCAGTGTAGATCACGTCAACCTGTCCGCCACTCTCCATACCGTACAGGACATAATTGCAAAATTCTGCTAAGTTTGTGACAGTTGACTTCTTTTTCAAAAAACCATGCTGATGGCGCGTAATATGACCTGTTACTGTCGAGTAAATATTGTTATATACAATTTTCTCAAGCATCTTACTCATGGTGTTTAGAATTGAAATGGGTCGATAGTTGTTTATCTCTGTTTTGGATCCCTTTTTATGAATAGGGACAATGTAGGCCATCTTCCATTCTGTAGGACAAATACCATTTTTCATCGACATGTTAAACAGAACACATAGGGGATAGGCTAATACCTCCGCACAGCTACGGAGAAAAACTGGTGGAATACCATCACTACCAGGTCCTTTATTTACATCAAGTGTCTTGAGCATTACTTTAACTTGGTCTTTAGTGATAGTTATATTGGTTATGACATCCAAACCATCATCCTCGAGCAAATCTCCGTCTAATGTGACACTATTATCAGCATTATGACTGTGAGTGAACATCTTTTTAAAAAAATCATTAAATGTAGAACATATAGTTGTACCATCCACCATTGTTTGACCTTCATAGGTAAATTGCTTAGGGTAGTGAGATCCGCCTCTTTTCGATTTAACATAAGACCAAAAAGCCTTGGGGTTTTTATTAATATTATTTTGAATATTAACTATGTACTTATTATAGCACTGCTGTTGAATCAAGTGTTCCCGTTTTCTTAGCATAACAAACGTGTCGTAATCACGTTGGTTACCGAAGAACTTCCACTTTTTATGCACTTTAGCCTTTTCGCGAATTAATTTTATTAGAGCTGAATTATACCATGTAGGATATTTCTTTCGACTAGGGCTGGTCTTTGATAAAGGAATAAATTTATTGAAACATTCGTTTAGTATATTATAGAATCGATTTAAAGCAATTTCCATTGTTGCATTATTTAACAACAGGTCCCAGTCAACTTCACTCAGGTGTTGTTTAATATTTTCGTAGTTACAAGTATAGAAATTGCGGCGAGGCTCGGACAGTTCCACAAAAGGCAAAACAAACAAGTCAGAAAAGTGAAAATGCAAAGGTGGATGATGTTTGTCTTCATTTAATACAAGGGACGTAGATTTTTCGACTACAGAATTTTCGGTGCAATATATAAGGTCAAGACACCGTCCATTGTTGTTCAGGATGTTATTATATTGTTTGAGACCTAAATACGTCATACACTCAGCAAATTTTATCGCTGCTTCCTGTATACCCAATCCGACATTATTCAGCAGCCTGTATTGTCCATCATGCCATTTAAAACATGGTAGATTAAAATCACCTGTCAACAAATAAGCATCATTCGGATATTTTTGGGTTAATGAAGTTAAAAACGATGTTATTTCTTCTAATTGCGTTGGAATATTGTTTGTGTCAGGGGGTAGATATGCCAAAATAATATGCAGCCGTTTCCTCGTTTCCAAGGAACGCGCTGGGATAGTAACGCAGAGTAAATCTAAGTTAGTGTTTGATGGAAAACTATAATCAATTTTAGCACAATATTTACTACAAATACAAGCCATGACGCCACCACCCGACTTTTTCTTTGTTTTAGATAAATTACGATCGACGCGAAATACATCATATCTACTGTCACATAGTTCAGCGTTTAGAATATCATCCTGTAGCCATGTCTCCGTAAACAGTAAAATATCATATTCGTTGCGTAGTATACCGTTGCGTAGTTCCGAGCATTTAGTCCTGAGACCACGTACATTTTGATAGAAAACGCTGAGTTTTTCTTTTGTAATTTTACCTTTTTTTATACACGTATTTTTATGTTGAACTCTTCGATTAATATAAGGTCATAAAATAAATGTACGAAGTAATAGACAATGCTACATGATGTGATATGTTTCTTGATTCCCCCTATAAGTAATTGAAATGTTACGGCAACACTGATTTGTATATACGTATTTATTAATTTGTGTATACCTATTTGGCATGCTTTTTTTTTTTTGAGCATCGTATAAGATAAGATATCGGTAAGATTCCCTTTGTGTATCAAATGAAAGGCCTTTATCAGTAGAGCACTATGAACGTAGCAACATTGACGTAAATTTAACATGGCCGCCGCTCAAAAAAGACTGATAACAGTTGCTTTTCAAACCCAGCAATAGGGGTATTAAATGAAAGTAGGCCCTGAAGGGTACCTAGAGCAGTCATGCTCTAAGTGTGTTCCGCGGAAACCTAGGGCTCCACAATACCCCTATAAGGCTTCCGCAATAATTTAGAAAAATCAAAACACCCTCTTTGGTCGTACTTTTATTATTCTTATTAATAAAGAATACACTTTTAAAAACTATTGTTTTATTTTAGGGTTCCGTCAAATATTTCGCTTTCCAAAAGGGTTCCGTCACCAAAAAAGTTTGAGAACCGCTTCGGGGCCTTCGGTTTAGGTACAATGGTAGAAATCCCGAATGAGAAGAAACGAACGTCTGCGCTACGTTCACGAAACTCCGTGTCTGTATTCCGTGATCGGATATCGAATACGGAAAACGTATTTGTACAGTAAACCCCCCCCCCCCCATTCATGCTATACATTAACTCTACGAAAACCGCCAGTATTACGAGCAACATAAGAATGGTTCAAAGGTCAAACAGTATAGCTTGACAAGGAGCTTACTGTACGACCAGTCAAAATTGACCAAGTTGTCATATCCAAAAAATATATTTTGTTGGTGTTACCAACACCCATTATAAAATCTAAACTTTATTCGTATACAGTTGTAATTTATTAATAATTGTTTATTTTAATTCAAAACATGAATACGATAAAGATTATTCTTGCAACTGTGTAGTTCTTTCTACTGAAGAAGAATTTATTAATATCAATAATGTCTCTAAAACAATAATAATACTTAGTGTTTATAGTAATATGTAATGTGTTTAATTTTGTGGACTGTTAGAAAAAGAGCATTACGAACCTTCGAAAATTGTCCTAATTTCGAAATGGCCGATGCTCAAGAAAGGCAGAATAAAGTTGAATCATTATGGAATAAAATAGAGGAAAAAACTAAACACTGTGTTAAGTATTTTGATAGCGAAACGTAGTTCGCGGGCACAGCTAGTACATAAATAAATTTGGATTCCTTAATATGGCTTCACGATGAACTGTGTATTTTGCCACGCTACTGTTTGGGGTTATAAAGAACCAAACGCCAGTTTACTTATATGAAAAGTTAACATTCTCAAGTCGTAAACGCCTTTCTACACTCCTCATAATTAAGCAGTATAGGACAACTGCCTTTTGTAGCAGTTTTCGCTATGCTGCCACGAAATGTTGGAACAACTTGCCCCCTCCCATTTAAAATTCAACATCAATTCGATTATTTCTAAAATCACTTTCCAAACATTAATTATATCTCCAAAAATTGTATCCGTATGTAGTCGTCTTGTGGTGCTTCTTTATTATTATTATTTATTATGATATTTATTGTATTATTTTTCCACATAACTTGTTTAGATAATTATTATACCTACCCATATTTATACCAAACTTTGTTGAAGCACTTCGCGTAGTTGAGACTCGAACAGCTTGTGGTTTGACGGTTAGTGCGCAGCGCTCTCTTGATTGGCGCTACGGAAGTCCAGCGCTGTGACCTCCCAGGTTGCAGCAGATGCTGAGTGGCGACCATTTGGTTATAATACCGGTTGTAGTGTTTGGTAATCCGATTATTCTGTGACTTTCGGCTCTGTAACAAATAAATTTCATTTCATTTCATAAGGGAGAAACTTCCCCATAGCTAGTATTTTTATATATATTCCGTGTAGACAATTTTGTTAGCAATTATATTTTTGGTTTTGCATTCAAAAATGAAATATAAGAGCGCTCTAATAAAATATAACTGATATTGTGGCTAATGTGATTAACGAATAAAGTCGATATAGACTTAGAGCCACACAAATTAATTGACGTCAATATCGATGTCGAACTGTAAGGGTAATACAGCGACTTGGCGACAAAATCAAATGATGGCTAATATGGGATTTGGAGCCATAGACCTATTAAAACCCATTGTACCTTGTCCTACCTACATATTTGTAAATATATACCCAATACTAGTGTCGAATCTTTTTTCGTTATATGAAATGAATAGATAGATACATTTATTTGAATTTACTCGTACTTACCTGTAGCATTGCATGCAATGTTTTGCACATGCCGTTCCAATGTACAGGCTCCATAAAACTAGTGGCTCGTTCTTGAGGAAATGTGTAGTTTTTTGATGTTTCCATGGATGTTTTCCAATTGCCATTTCTTAAATTTAAAGTTCACGTCCATAAGTAATAATTTTCAAGTTCATGACCTCTCTGTAATAATTTTAATACTTACAGATACTTAATCTGAATTATTTAAGTGAGCGCACGATATGGATCTTTTCATGTTTGTTAACGACATCATTTATTGTAAATGTTTTTTAAAATGTTTTCATGTAGGTATGCGGAAAAAAAACCAATATTGTAAGAGTCGATTTGAAAGAGGAGACAAAAACCTTTAAGTTTTGACCTTAACTTGACATTTTAGTGTGTTCTTCTCGTGCAGGCTCTCCCAATTTCCAAGTAGGTATACTAACAGTCAACTTTTTTTACTATTTTCCATTGTGTTTACAAATATCTTGATTAAGTTTGGTATGTATTCACATGCAAGGTCAAATATGTTTCATTGACTATTAGAATTTTCAGTAAAGGTCTAAAGCAGGGGTTCCCAACCTTTTACCCTATGCATCTCACCCAGCATTAAGCGAACATACTACGCCCCCCCTAGGGACCGAAATGGGGAGAAAATAAGAAAATGAAACAAATGATAAAAATTTTGTCGTGTTTAGTTTTATTCAAAAGTAGGTAATCGACGAAGAAAAGTAAAACATAATATGTTTAATTATTTTTCAAACTTTGAAACTACCTCGGTGTTTACTTTTTCAAATACATAAAAGCTTACGTCACCTCTTATATTATCATCTCAGCCTATTGCTGGGGCTGGGCATATACCACTAAGGAGGGGTTTGTGCCATCCCCCACCATGCTGCGGGTTTGAGGAGGGCGCCAGAACCGCGGCCATTGATCGCTAGCTAATGAATTCAAGGGAATATTGAAAATGCAAGACATTCACTTAACATTTGCATTGCATATTTAACATAATTATTTTGAATTATAACATTGCTTGTATGGATAAAAAAAAACAAAACAATAATTTCTAAGATTGTAGTCTTATGTGGTTTAACACTTTTTTGATAAATTATATAGAACCGAAATGATAAAGTATCATGATTTGTTAGGTAGTTTACAGACTTCCTGGTGTAATTACAACAATTAAGTGTTGTCACAAAAGCAACTGTAACCGCAATAGGAGTGAAAGTAACTGATGTTTCTCTTCCGCGGTTTGCACAGTGGTGACGCAATTGACAGGTGACCGGACACTGACAAATGTCAAACATTTGTATTACGTGGTGTCTGGTTGCGATTCTAAGCTCCCCGAGTGCTTCAGCGTGATTTGTTCGAGAAGCATAAAGAAAGAAACGTGTGATTCTTATTGCAGCTGATATCGCAGCGCAGCCTCATTGTAATCCATCTCGTTTGTTATCGGAGGGAGACTCTGTACCAGGGGCGTCTGCTTAGGTACCTCAGTTGTACCTATTTCTGCCGCAAGGAGCAGTGCTTGCATTGCTGCGTTCCGGTTTGAAGGGTGAGATAAGACAGTGAAATTACTGGGTACCGTGACTCTACATCTGATGTCACAAGTTGGCAACGTACACTGTGGTTCTTGTACATTATAGGTGACTGTTAGCACTTACCATCAGGTGGGCAGTTTGCTTGTTTGTCAACTTAGTTGCAATATAAAATATATATATCAACGAGTTCTTTGAAAATCAAACTACGCTAGATGTACTTATATCTAGTTCTCAGCTATTATCAAACACAGCTAGTCTTCAAGTAGCTGATAATTAAAATATTTATCGTAACACCCATAGCTTTTAATTTTTGGTTAAGGCTGATAATAATGAAAATACTGATAGTCTATTGCTTACTGTAAAATCATCAACTGCCCCCGTGGTCTAGTGGCTTAGACCACCGGATGTTGATTGGGAAGTCTAGGGTTTGATTCCTCTTGGGGGCGGAAGTTTTTCTGCTCAGTTTGGTTCGTAGGGCTTCTGAGCCCGCCTGGCTAGCTGCCACCGCCTTAAGTTAAGCCTCAGATAAGTTAGTCGCTATAATAACAATGTTAATAGCATTGTTGTGTTTCGGTAGTTAACTGTAAGATAGTCAGTTTCTAAGTTGTTGAGGAGTCCAGGGGGTATATTATGACGTCTTAATTCCAACCAGTTTTCTGAATTGTTATAATGCCATTTCTTTCTCTTTGTATAGTGAGTGAGGGCACTGATAGCAATTCAGAAAACTTTCTGGAATTAAGATGTCAAATACGCCCTGGTAAAGCTCGCTTCCACCTTCGGCCTTATCGTCACCTACCATTATGTGAGATGAACGCCAAGAGCTTCCCTGTCTTATGTAAAAAAAAAACATTTTCGCACCGTAGATAGGTATGTATTAAATCACCTTGGTGCAACGACGGTCAAAATATGGATGACATTCAAATGTTTGTTAACAACAATACGCATATCATAATGCAGCACTTTCCTACCATGCCATTTGTATCTTAATTGATGCAACAACTAGGCTTAGGTACCAACTTTAAAATTCCCATTTGCGGAAAACAATGAGTTTTAAATGATTGTACGTGTGATTTGCATGGCGCCACGCGTGACTAGCTTGGTAATTTATAAAAAGCAGGATTATTTTTGTGTCCTACACGCACTCTGAGTGGAAAGTGTCGTTAACACCCTCAGAATCGGAACGTTCCGCATATAGCGGGATGGTTGGCAGCCCTAGCAACAATATCCGAAGCACGCAGATTATCCTAGTCTCTTTTGTTAATTTGAATTTATGCAACATTCAACCATTTTCGAATCCAGGATTTCTGTACTCATCTTCATGTTTTATCCACCACAGCCGCAATCGAAGCTCGCGGAATCCAGCCCCTTTTGGACATGCTTCGTCGACTCGGAGGCTGGCCAGTGCTCGACGGCAACTCGTGGAACGACCGCGCCTTCTCCTGGGAGCAGTCCGTTTACAAGTTCCGCAGAGCCGGTTACTCCGTGGACTACTTCCTCGATTTCTCCATCAGCGTTGACGTGAAGAACTCCACCAAGCGAATCATCGATGTAAGCTTCTTACTTCACCACAGTCGGCCGACTCAGTGCACCTTAATAGCTCTTAATTTTATACCAAAGGTAACTCGATGTTTTTTAAATACAGACTTTATTCATCATAATAAAATCACATCTAGTTACCTTGGTTGCAGAAGCGAGTCATTATTGGCGAGTTCTTTTTTTAATGCGAGTTTTACCTTTTTTGTTGTGTATTGAATGCCAACTTAACCAACAGCTGGATCAAGCTTCGCTCGGTCTCAGCCGAGAGTACCTGAACCGCGGATTCAGCGATAAGTTGGTGCAGGCCTACTATGAATATATGGTTGATATCGCCACCTTGCTGGGAGCTGACAGGAGTCGAGCCGAAGTAGAACTGAAGGATTCCCTGCAATTCGAAATGAAACTTGCCAATGTAAGCTTTAGAATAACCCTATTCCTTTAAAATTATAATAAATAACACATTTCCTGGATTGACTAGGTATTAAGGCACTGACTTAATAAGTACCTACATTACTTTTTGCTCATAGATGTGATTAAAATACAACATCGAAGTGTTTTTTACTAACGAAGCTTTGAGTACCTAACGTTCAAGTAAATCAGTAGCCCATAATAAAAATCTGTAATAGTACTTCGCATTATAGTAAGCGCACCTAACTAGGCCCCCCTGTTTAACAATAACAGCTTTATGAGGCCGCAAAGAAGTGATTTTTTACGAGTTTTGTAGACTTTTATGTAAAATGAATCACTGTGAGGGCCGCGAATAGGTACGTGTTATATAGGCCGTTGCGATGCTCTTAAACAATCTGGTCAAGGTCCGACTTGTTCCGCGAGTGGCATCACTGGTGCTGCGCCTGAACCTCAATCGAAAGTCATCGAGAATAAAGACCAATTCGCACGTGATCCATATATATGCGAATCAATAATCAGCCAATAGATGGCAATAACGCGGTGACAACATGTTTGATAGCGGCTTTATTATATCATTGGTAATCGTTAATATCAATTTTATGTGACAGGCGCGCGTGACGGCTGATGAGCTACTTACGTGTCCTTAAATACCAACAGTCTACTTTGAAATGTACGAGTAACAAAACTGATTTTTGCGTAATTTCACTGAAAGCATTTGCTGCTTTGCCTTTTTCGAAGAGATCCCATGTTATTCTAAATTAAAAGGCTCGTATAATATTCTCTCATAAGACAAGGAATATAAAGGGAGGGCATTATCATTGCGCACTTATATATATACTTAAGAACGAGTAGGTACCTATTATTTGCATGGATAACCTCGTTTGACATAACTTCCATATAAGTAGTTATCCTTTGTAAACACGATGCTAAATAACCATTAATTATAATAAACATGGTTATTATAAGTAAAAATGCTTATAATTGTTGTGCTTTCTTCAAGCAACAGAGAAAAGAATCAATCGATATTAAATATAGCATAGACCTCACACTCGAGGCGGCTTGCGTAGCACTTACCACACATCACACATTGTATTTGTCATTTGAAAAAAAATATTGACACAGAACTTAGAACCACAAATTAAATAGACAGAACCTTAAATCCGTTGTTTTATTTGCGGCATAATTAAACTAAATCGGATTGATTCAACTCTAACCATACAGAATCTTCTATAGGTTTATATTTTTGTAGATAATGCTCATTTACTTTTACGTTTCTCTTAAAGTATGACTTTACTCTTATTACTAGTTACCAGTGCTTCACGAAGGAGTTGCTATTTAATGTGAAAGTCATTGATTTATAATAAAAAAATATAAATATACCTACCTACATTCTTGGCATCGACTAAAAAGTTTTTTTTATTTACACATCCTAATTATTTTTAATGTTGTCTCCTATCTTCTATGATTTTGTGTACTTATTACCACCCTTTTTTGCCCAGTTAAAAAGATGTTAAATCTTCCGCAGTGGAAGTGAAGCCCGACTGCGGTTATGTGGCACTCTTTCCTAATGGGACTTATCCACAAAAAACTGAGGGGTTCCGTCAAATCGCATTCCCGATACACAAAAGGAACTTTTCGCAATTGCTTTTTGTGTCGAGTGCGATGCTGTCCAGACACACCGGGCCCCCCTTCATGGTATGAGGTGTCTGCAGAACGCCTTCAGACACTCCCTCAACGGGCGTGTGTGTGTGCATTAGTGCGGGCGACGGGAACCCCACTCGTTCGTTCGTTCTCTTTTTGCGCAGAAACTTCCTCGGAGAAAGAGTCCACCGTCTCCCAACACGTCTCAACGCTGACCATATGTTCCACAACGGCCGGCAGTGAAGGTTTAGTCCGATATTGGCGACAAGGGCAGCCCACTTCGGGCAATGCTCGAGGGTGTGCTGCGCATCGTCCTCGCTGCCCTGTTTATAACCACCTGCACAGAAGTTGACTTGGATTTAAAAATCATTAATTTGAAATGATCACAGACCAGACTAGCTAGTGGCTAGTCTAGCCACTAGCTACGACTAGTCTACTAGTCGTCATAATCCAGGCAACATAATCAAAAGAAAATATTTTTTTCTGTTTTAGATTTCCTTGCCTCTAGAGAAACGTCGTAATGCCACAAGCTTGTACAACCCAATGACCATCGCAGAATTACAACAAAAATTCCCCAGGTAAGCAGCAATCGATTTGCAAAATAGAAATATATGCAAGTAAAGTTCATCCTTTAAATATTTTGTTTTTTTTTTGTACGTAAGGTTACTCTTCCTATCGCGAACTGCTTTAAGTAACATCTTAAAATAAGCAGTTCTTATTCTCGTCTATCCTCTTATGTGTCTGTATTTTTCTTTTACTGTATTCTATGTGTGTGCATAAGTAAATAAAAAAAGACACTTTCCGTACAGTTTTATTCAAAATACACACAATCATCTTTACTCGGGCCACATTCCCTTAACGACCGATTTCAATATCCTATCGATCTCTGGATTTGTTTACTATAGATAGAATTTTGACGTATTTTGTATGGAGCTAATAACATATACCTATCGCTAGTAACCAAATCCACAGATAGATAGAACACTGAAATCGTACGAAAGCCAAAGTAACCCAGCATTACACCGAAGATATCCCGGACGTCGGTCGGCTTGTACGAGATTAGTGTGACTCATAAAGAGCTGACGAACGAATATAACAAAAAGGCACTGGGTGAGAATTAATGCAGAGCTTTTTAAGCGGGTGGACTATCAATCTGGAAAACTGTTTATAGATTATTTTACTCCGTCATACTCAATAGCAAAACGCTTAAAGAATGGTACGAGGGCAGGGTGGCACTTTTCTTTAAAAAGGGTGAGCAGAGAATTACAGACCCATAACGCTCATTAGTCATTAACAAGGTGTTCGACGACTTCCAGTCCTCGAAAAGGTTACAAAACCATAGACCACATTTATACGCTGCGGCATATACAGAAGATCGAAGAGTATAACTTGCCATTTTCCTTGTCGTTTGTAATCTATGAGAAAGCCTTCAATTGGCTAGATGACAAAAAATTTTTTTTGCTTTAATAAAAGCTTATTCATATAAATAAACAGAAAGAAAAAATCGGTTTTCGAATAACTATAAAAACAACCAAGATATAAAGTATTAAAGATTTTTCTCCATCTCCTTCTAGCAAAACGGCAATTTACAAGGAGTCTATATGGCCGTACTCAACAATGACGTCACAGTTGATGTCGGATCTCTCTGTCTAATCGCCTTCAAATTAACAACTTAAAATGCTTGTATCTAATGTATTTCTACGCCGATTTTAATTCTAATTTCACAGGACTGTATCTTTTTCCACGGTTTTTTAATATTTAATGACGAGACGTAAAAAATTGAATTCATTCATCATCCCAATTCTTTCGAAGCCCGGGCCCTGCTTCGGTCACTCTATAGGTGCCAAATAGGCTATCAGTACATCCAAGTAGGTAATCAGTCATTGTAATAATGTCACCATGTCAGATCACCTTTAGGACCAAAACCCAAAAACTACTACTTCAACGATGTGTGAGATAGGGTGACCTTTTATCACCGAAATTGTTCACAGCTGCCTTGGAGGATGTGCTTAAACTTTTGAACTGGAGAGGGCTCGGCATCAACATAATAGTGAGTAGGCCATGACTAACCTTCGATCGAAGAGTATAACTTGCCACATTGCTTGTCGTTTGTGATCTATGAGAAAGCCTTCAATTATTTCGAAGCCCGGGCCCCGCTTCGGTCACTCTAGAGGTGCCAAATAGGCTATCAGTACATCCAAGTAATCAGTCATTGTAATAATGTCACCATGTCAGTTCACCTTCAGGACCAAAACCCAAAACCTACTACTTCAACGATGTGTGAGACAGGGTGACCTTTTATCGCCGAAATTATTCACAGCTACCTTGGAGGATGTGCTTAAACTTTTGAACTAGAGAGGGCTCGGCATCAACATAATAGTGAGTAGGCCATGACTAACCTTCGTTTTGCTGGCGATATTGTATAGCTAAGACCATCATAGTCATAGCTAAGACTATGGAAGACCTGAGGACAATAATGTAGTTTTCCAACAAGTGGGTCTTTAAATGAAAATGGACAAGGCAAACATTCTGCCTAAGGATCCACTCGTGTGAAGGTTGAAAACTCTAAGCTGGAGGTTGTTCACGAGTATGTTTACCTGGGGCAAATAGTCCGGATCGGATTGGAGGTCAATCGACGAATCGAACTCGAGTGGGCAGCGTATCGGAAACTACGCACCATCTACTGCAGTGTGTCAAGACGAAAGTCTTCAATTCGAGCGTTCCACTTCCAATGCAACTCATAGGAAGGCGCAGTCTTTACTCAGAATTTCTCTACGCGATCGAATCAGATGATGAGATCCGTAAAAGAACTAGAGTCATCAACAAAGCTCAAAGAATTACGTGGCAGTGGGCAGGACACATCGCTCGCAGAACTGACGACCGTTGGGATGGACAGGTCCTCGAGTGGCGACCGCGTACTGGAAGACTTAGCGTTGGTAGACCCCTCGAAAAGAGGTAAATCGACGAACTCAACTCGGCTGGGCAACTTTGAGAAAACTTGGCAGCATATTCTCGACCCATCTGCAGCAGTACCAAGATGGATCCTATTTATTATGATTTTTTTGTGTATATTCGATAGGTCTGAGAATAGGTCGTAAACTTTTTTTATACCCCTAGATGATAAGAGTTATTTGGACAATTATTATGGCGTACTTCGCGGGCACAGCCATTTACTCTATAGGATGTGGCTCTTATATTGAATACCCACACACAATGCATTTCCAATTCAAACTTTTCGATACAGTATTACGCCAAATAGCCTAGCTGCTATATTTAATTTGCTAAAATACCTCTTAAATTTTTTTTGTTTGTTTCTTTATCCTCACGTTATCGTCGCTTCTTTCAGGGTGCCATGGCTGGAATACATCAACAATCTTTTGGCGCCTCACGTTAAAGTCGGCCTTGATGAGGTCACCATAGTTAGCGTGCCGAAGTACATCTCCGATCTTGAGGTATGCATGTTGTAAAAAGATAGGAGTTTTCCTGTTTCTTTTTGTAGCGTTTAAGATTTGCGACTAACATTCGATGTTATGTGGTAATCAATAAGGAAATATTGAGCAAGCTCTGTAGCAAGTAATAAAAGTGATAACAGTCCATAAAAATTCTACACGCTTTTTTTCGATTATATTAATGAAGAAGCATAAAACTTTTCTATTTAATTATCAATTGGATTAAACTTTGATTTATTAAGTACTTACAACATCCAAATAAGTACTATGTTACGTTTTAAAAAATTTATTTAATTAATGAACACCGGTAAACTTCAATATCCATGCCAACAAATTGTTACGGCAGTATACCCAAAATTCATTTGCAAATCGTTCTCGTCATTATGTGAACACTGTATAACTGTTTTAATGCGTTTACGTTTATTAGTACTGTTTGTTCCACGCTATAAAACTGAGGACTGAGATTTATTACGAACTGAAGTATAAACATTATATCCGCTACTTTTTAGTACGCAAATATTGTTAACGACAACTTATGTGGTATAACTTGATTAGCCATGATTGCATATTATAAAACTTAGGTTTACCTACTTGCAATACTTAGCCAAGAAAAAACAATTTGTAGATAGGTATGTAGATACTATCGCAATATTATGATACATATTCTGGAAACGATGATTTTTTTCGCTACGTGATGGTTTTAGTGGGTGGCACACTGCCGAGAGCCTTACACATGCTCGCCGTCTAGCCTACGACGGGTACCTACAGTGCGGTTACGCATTTCCCCCCGAAAAAAAGGACTGCTAAATAAATGTATCTAAACGTCGGTTGTAAGTTGCTAACCCAAAATTACGCCGCCAGTAAGTACTAACGTAGGTACCGCTCCACATATAATTGTAATTTACACCGCCCTATATTCGCGCGCAATGTAGTTTGCTATGCGTGGTGGTGATTTTGTAACTCATCGATTGATCGGCAATCGTTATCAAACTGGGTAACTTAATGAAGAAAAGCGGAATTATGTTCATTAGCTAAGTACGTACCTATAAGTAATTATTCGTTTATTTATTCAACAAATCTACCAAGATCACTCGGACGACGACGTTACAGAATGTTAAACATATTAAAAATCTGTTATAATCAAACGAAATTATCAGATCGCTGATGAGTTACAAAATAACCCGTCTGATCCTTATTTTATAAAGAAAATATACTTAGTTATTAAATTTCCTATCGTAGGTATTATTGGCTAATACCCCGGCTCGCGTGCAAGCAAATTACGTGATGTGGCGGGTCGCCGGCGCCTCGGTGTCGTACCTCACGGACGAGCTGCGCAGGCGGCAGCTGGCCTACGTCACCGCGCTCTCTGGAAAGACGGAGCGCGAGAGCCGCTGGAAAGAGTGTGCCGATACTGCGAGCGTTAGGTAAGAATGCCAAAAAAATATTACAAACACCGATAAGCAGTATCTTTCCCGATGATAAAAAAGAAGAACCATTATCTGAGACGGCCGGAAAATAACACATATAGGGACCTAATGGTAGGATTAGTAGGATCACGATGGTCTGCTGAATTGGTTTTGTACGATCAAGGATAATGATTCTGGGGTTCATCTTCAGGAACTTCGTGGCGCATTGGAGCGTGCGCTCAGCGAACGATTCCTATAGTTAAGCAACGTTGGCTGTGGTCGGTCTTATGATGGGTGATCAAAATAAGAGACACGTCGAGCTCCTTTGTGTTTCGGAAGGCACGTTAAACAGTGGGTCCTGGGGCCCAATTCAGCTAATAAGCTACAGCTGAATCGCAACTGAATCGTTGCCATCGACCAATCAGAACGCCACATTATCACGTCATCGAGCAGTTGAAAGACAATATAAGCGCTCCGATTGGTCGACCGCAACGATTCAGTTGCGATTCAGCTGTAGCTTATTAGCTGAATTGGGCCCCTGCGCCTGATCTCGCCCCGGTCGTGTCGGCTAACCGTCCCATCGGACTATACGAGTGACGGAACAGAGAGTGCATTTGCGTTTAGGCAGTCACTTGTACTCTATAATATCTCCCGCACAGATGGCTATTAGTCTCCTTTGAAATTGGCCGTCGTGACTGAATATCGGTTAGGAGAACATTAACTTAAATTAAATTATTTATTTCCAAAAAAGTTTACAACTTAGATGCCGATAGTCCCCAAACTAGGTAATCCTGTCTCTTGGGGACTTATGTCTCTTGGGGACTAACATTAGATCTCCAAAACCCACAGAGGAGCTCTACACTTCACTGTCCACTAGCCATTGACGGATAGGGTTAGCAACCAGTATTCCAGCATTTGAAACAGGATCAAGTCAAGAGAAGCACAAATTCAAACGATAAATTAGCTTGCTATTATTTACCCATCAGCAATTGTTTGGTGAAATTCACACGCGACTATACATATAGCACCAACTTATTATGTAAATACTATATAAAGTCTTCTATTTCAGCATGTCCATCGCTGTCGGTGCTCTTTACATCAGGAAATTCTTCAACGAGAACTCAAAGGCTAACGCATTAGAAATGGTCAATGACATAAGGTAGGTAAAAGTGTAGACAAACTTATTCCGAAATTATGTAGTACTCTATCTATATTCTTACATATATTAAGTCTCTCTAAAATTGCTATTAAAATTTTATAGTATGTATAATCGTATAACTATCCGATAATTCACTGAACATCCACACTTAAAATCTCTTAAGTATGTTTACTTTTCTGAGCTAACCGAACTGCGATGCTAATAATGTTCGATTGGTGTTAATTATACCTTTTTCGACAAAGGTATTATTATTTGTCGAGCCAGATTCGGTCAAAGTCACTTTTGTAGATTTGTCAAATGATACTTTAAATAGAATAATATTTTCACATAAACACCTAAGTATATCATAATCCGGTTTTTGGTTCCGTCCCCTAATTGGTATCAGTAGTGCTTCATGCCTTAGAGACAAAACTCGGAAGACGATACTAGTCGAAATCTCAAGCCAAAGTTTCAAATGCATTATTTATTACCGGGTACTGTAGTTCTGTCTCTGGCAATTTCAAACCAATGACATAAATAGATATTGTGAATACAATGTAATTAGTCATAGGTACCTACATAAAAAACGTGAAACTAAAATTACTCATTGAAATTTGAAAAAAATTACAAATTATATATGAATTACTCAACTGTAGGAACCCTAAAAATTTAAGGAATTCCGACCGCTTCAACAAGCGCTACAACAATCATATAACAGGAATACACACGTATTCCTAAGATGGGTGTCATACCTTGTAATTAAAGTCGATATTTTTATTTTGTAAATTAATGCTATTTAAATCTGTTAAATTGGCTAAGTTTAGAATATAATAGTCGTAATATAGTAGAATTTGTAACCAACAGACAGCAGTTCCGCAAGACTCTGAACGAAGTAGACTGGATGGACGAGAAGACACGCCAGGCTGCCCTCGAGAAAGCGGATGCCATGGCCTCCCACATCGCCTACCCCAGCGAGATGCTCGACAACAACAAACTCACTGAATTCTACGATGGGGTATGTCCACATAATTATTTAAAATTTCTTTATTTTTACTGTCAGGTTTACTTGAATTCCTCGACCGCTGAGTAACAAGTGTCGCAACAACGTCCCAACAAACAGGCGCTCATATCAGAGCTAAAAGAGAGGTATTAAGATGCTGATTGCAACTTATAGTTAAAATAGAGCGATAAAACTAGAGTTTTAAGCATGCTATAACTCTACTTTACCTCCTAAACTATACGTACTAATGTTTCATAAAGTGCCAATATTGTGAAGTGAGATACGAAGGACCCTGCAGACTGCAGTGAAGATAAGTTAACTGTGAATATTATATACTTTCTTAATAAATAACTTATGGGCCTTCGAAATGACGACACGTTTAGCGCAGAGGTCGAGTGATCGACTACTGCGCAACGGGTCGCGGGTTCGATTCCCGTACGGGACAAATGTTTTGTATGGCCTACAGAAATTTGTTCCGGTCTGGGCGTATGTGCATGTGGTATTCTATGTTTGTAACTGCACCCACGACACAGGAGAAAATACTAGTGTGGGGCGATGTAAAAAAAATATTAGCTATTTAATAATATGTAATATTATTGTATAAGTATAGGGAAACGTAGGATAGATTATGTGAATAAAAACAAAAACATTTTTATTCTAGTTTTGTATAATTTGAAGTATATTGAATCGGTATATTCTAAAATCGAACTTTAATAAACCTGCGTTCAAAACAATATTTTTGTTTATTTTACTTCAATTTAAGGTTATTTATTTTTGATAAAAATGGCATTATAGGCTATGAAGCTATTTGGGCATATTCTAACTCTTTTAGATAGAGTGCAATCATAATTAGAGGTCTTCAATATCTAACACATTTATAAAAGTTAAATTTTTATCTTCAAGAGTTATTATAAATTTAATAAGCACCCCAATATATCTAAGGCCGTTAGAATTTACTACTATGTAGCTTTTGGTGATTTATGAGAAATTGTTATCGTGAGTATAGAACTTTAACAGTTATTAGTGTCCCTTTATTTCCGTAATAGATTTTAAGATATAAAATCGTCTAAAGCTATAAAATAAGAGTCTTTACCGTTATAATGGCGGCAATACTCGCTACTCTAACTCTTAAAACTTTGATATGAAACTCTAATGGCCGATTTCACCAACCATAACTTAGCTTAGGAAGCCCCTAAGACGTATGCTGTCACTTTTTGTCTTTAATGAAAAGAATGTGACAGCATGCTACCTAAGAGTCACCTAAGCTAAGAAGAGGTTGGTGAAAATGGCCATTAGCATTCTTATAGATATCTATAATAGCTTAAAGTAGGTAATACGATAGGTTGTAAACTCTTTTAAATCACCATGAGGTCAAATCGCAGCTACTATAGCGTTCTTGTTCCTCTTTAGGTTATAAAATAAGAGTTACCTATCGCTTAAATATTTGTTGGGGTATCCACCCTCACACTGAGCCTTCGCACCAGGGGGGGGGATAGGCAAGTGGCAATAGTTTCAAAGCGAAACAATAACTAAATTTGTTATCGTCTCTGAGAAAACGAAAATAAATTCCTAGCCAACGTAAGGATTTAAGATAATAACATACTTATTAGTTAAATAAGTACCTACTCAAAACTGAGATATAGAAAAGAAATGGAAAAATTAATTCTTAAAATTAATATTTTTATTTAATTTGAATGAAAAATGAGTTGTTTTGAGTAGTAGGAGTATACCTATGAAAGTTACGAAAAAGCAAATTGCTACTTTATCGATTCGTTGGAAATAAAGACTACCAACTTACATATCAATGACTTCGATCGATTCGCCACGTTGTTTAGCGATGGCATAATGTCAATCCCATACATTTTGTTCTTATCGAACTTCGTTATCGTTTTTGAATTGTCAGTTTGTCTAGGCCCCCAGTAGTGTTAAGGTAGGGAAATTATTGCCACTCTCAGCATTATACCTACCCGGTGCGTAAAGCAAAATATTAACAAATAATATAATAATAATATAATTATGTAAGTACCTAATGTTTAATCCACTTCATTTGTATCTAAAAATGTTTCACTACATCTGAAAATACGGTTGTTTTCATTTACATTTGTAAAAAAATCTATGTCGTTGTGACCTACTTTACATACCTAATTACCTATGTGAGAAAACAAAAAATTAAACGGTTGAAGTTAATCAGTTTCGAAAATCAATTAAACATGCAAAATTTATGTTTCCATACACCAATTAGGTTGACTGGGAGAAATCTCTTTTAAAGATAATTCCACTATTGTGCGTGTTTAACTACGCCAAAACAACCTACCATAACCGTAATACCTACCTAGTACTGTTTGTTTTCTTTAAAAACTTTGTTTTGCCGGTCCTAAGCCCGTAAAGTAGAAAGGTGAAATTGTGATCAACTCAGTGATGACTTTGAATCGGCGACGTTGTTGCCAGTTCGCGTTCATTCAATGTTTTGCCTACAACTTCACTCAGTGTCCATACCAGTGCAGTATTTTTTGGATATTTTAGATAATAAATATCTAATTAAACAGGTGAGTAAATTTTATTATTAATGGTTAAATAATTCTTCTACCGTGTCCTGAAGCCACCCTTAAAATAACCAGGGTGAAAAAAAAATAACCGTGTATATACTTATTTGTTTTTTGTGTCTAGGTAAATATTTGCATATATGTAGTATGGGCCCTATCACATTAAATATTAAATGTTCATAACCTATGAGAAACATGCACATACTCGCAATAATAACAAAGATAATTACTATTAGCAATTTAAGTAAAAAAATTGATCGAGATTAAAGTCATAGGCGTACAATAATTTTATGGTACCGTCGTAGTACTATTATATCTTCTGTGGTACCGTACGTCAAAGGAATAAACCCTTATGGGATCGCTTCGTTGCCTGTTGTCCGTCTGTATGTCTGTCCGTCAAGGGCCTTTTCTACGATCTCTTTCAGCTGTGAAAAAATCCGCGAACAAGAGATTATATGACCAAACGTAAAGGGTACTTCCCGTTGACATAAGAAACAAGGTCTTATAGCACATGTTAAGTATTTTTTTTAAATATATAGTTAGGAACTTATATACCTACTTAGATAAATTTTTACCGAACCCTCTGTGCGCGAGTGCAACTCGCACTTGACCGGTTTTTAGGGTTTCGTACCTCGAAAGGAAAAAACGGAACCCTTATAGGATCACTTTGTTGTCCGTCCGTCCCTCTGTCTGTCTGTCAAAACCCTTTTTTCTCAGGAACACGTGGAGGTATCAAGCTGAAATTTATATCAAATACTCAGGTCTACTGTCCCTTGGAGCTGTGAAAAAATCCAAATTCTAAGCCAACGCAATCAAAAGATACAGCTGTTTAAGCCGCAAATTTTCGACACTCGCAAGGGAATCAAAAACTACAGGGTACTTCCCGTGAATTCAGAATCTTGAAATTTGGTACGAAGTAACGTCTTATAGCACAGATAAAGGAAAAATTGCGAAAACCGTAAATTTTTACTGTTATACCTACAGGTTTGTACGGAACCCTCGGTGCGCGAGTCCGACTCGCACTTGACCGGTTTTGTTATCTACCTAGCTGACGGATAAAAAATTGTGACAACCCCTACAATGTTAATGTTATAAGTAAATGGTCACGTTAAATACTGTCTGAGATCTAAAAGAAAAACAATTCGTCAGTTTATAAGTGCTCAGCAGATAATGCCCTTTTTCAGTTGGAAATGTCACCGGACAAGTTGATGGAGTCCGTCCTGAACCTGACGCTGTTCGGCACGGAGTACCTGTTCGGCAAGCTGCGCGAGCCAGTCAACAAGACCGACTGGATAACTCACGGCCGGCCCGCCGTCGTCAACGCCTTCTACTCCTCCATCGAAAACAGCATTCGTAAGTTTACTACCTACTTCATGACAATCTTTCTGGAGCTTTCTTGTGCGTCTACCTACTCTATGTAGAGAGAATATCTGTCAGGGTAGTTGTCGCTTTTGTCAACATCACCGAATGAATACATCTGTAGGTACCGGTTTTCCATCTAAGCATCACCATTTTTTCACACTAACATCGAAAGTTGACCATGTTTTGCGTTTCTTATAAGAAGTGTTAACATTTTTACCCGCGCTATTTTTCACAAAGGGAATCTTACCCAAAAAATCAAGATATTGTTTAAGTCGAACGCATTACGTTAACATACGATGTTAGAGTAATGCGTTCGACTTAGACACTGCTATAGTGTCAAAAGCTAACAAAACGCAATGATGCTAAAAAATTTGAAAATGGAACTTCGTCTTAGATGGAATGCGCCTTGTATTTATAAAAGGTTTTGATGAGTGGTCTCACTGATTTTATTGTAGAGCCTATGCTATTGGAGATATGAGCATAATATTTGTTACAGAGGTTCGTTGGGATAGGCACTCACTTGGGAAGGATATTTTTAAATTCCTACAGGAAGCTGAGAAATCCCTTACATCTAAAATATAAAGAAACAACTGTTGAGATTCATTGAAGCGAAACGTAGTTCGCGGGTACAGATAGTTCGGGTACCTTCTAGCGTTCCTTTAACACAAATGGGGCGAATCTATCGATAAGCGCGGCGAGACGTTGGCTATTAGTCTCGACATCGCCAAAGCTTTTGATAGAGCCTGGCACAAGGCTCTCCTTTCCAAGCTTCCGGCATACGGATTACCCGCGCAGTTCTGAACGTGGATTGTCAGCTTCCTGCACGAGCGTAGAATTTGCGTTGTCGTTGACGGCTGCGCTTCGCCGTTCGTGGCAGTGAACGCTGGAGTTCCACAAGGCTCCGTTCTATCCCCAACATTGTTTCTTCTGCATATCAATGACATGCTTTCCTTGGAAAGTATACATTGCTATGCAGACGACAGTACAGTGCATAGGGGATATCACGGAAGCTCAGGGGCTGCTCGTGGTGATATTGGTAGGGAGAGGCAGAATCTTATCATTGAGCTCAACAGGACGCTGGACCTCGTCTCCGAATGGGGTTTCAACAATCTTGTTAAGTTCAATGCTAAGAAATTATAGATTTGCGCGTTCTCGATGAAAAGGTCACCTTTCCTCCCCCTTCCTTCTCTCCGGGGCACAACCTTTACACGAAAAGCAACATCACTTTGTTCGAAATAAACATTCGCTGCGATCTGAACCCCAGAGACTACATCGAATCCGTTCCATCCTACTGCCTCACGGAAACTCGGTGTCCTGAACAAGGTGCGTAGGTTTTTTGCACCGGACCAACTATGCCTGTTGTTTAAAACGCAGGTTAGGTCTTGCGTGGAATATTCGCATAATTGGCAATGTAGAGGCAACTATAACAGTCTTCAGCCTCTACAACTTCGTCGTGACATCGCCTCTCTTAGCGCCTTTTACCGAATGTTCCATGGGGAATGCTCTGAGGAGCTCTTTAACCTTATCCCTCCCTCTCCATTCCTTAACAGAAACACGCGTAAGGGCCTTCGGAGTCATGCTTACACTGTATCCTCCTGTTCACACCGTACCAAGAAATTCTAAGATTCCTTCATCTGTCGTTCATCCCACACTTGGAATTATCTACCTGCGCACGTGTTTTCTTCATCCTACATCATGGGTTCCTTCAAAAGTGGCGTGAAAAAGCATATTTTAGGCCGGCAAGGGGCGAGCAGATAGGATAGTGGATGTTATCATAATCCATCACATAGTTTGGTATCAATCTTTTTACCAGTCATTGAAATCATTTATCTCATCATCAAACATTACACATATCATCATTTATTTCATCATGAAACATACAACTATTTCTATATTGTATTATATTATACAGGATTCTCCTGTTATCATGTGTTTAGATTTGTATGACTAGTTTCATTGACCAGTTACCCAATTGATACAACTTAAGTAAACAAAAACTGTAAATTATTTATTATTAGCTTTCCGCTCGCATAAGGCAAAAGCTTTAAAATGTCGCGTTAAAATTCGTTAGTGGGTTACTCAAACAAAAAATAAAATTTCAACCGCTAGGTATTTCACATTTTTAGAAGTTTCAAAATTGCTTTTAAAATGTTCATTAATTCATTTCTAAATTCTCACTATATACTTAACTTTGTAAAATCTATGACATATCCTATCCACCCTATCCACCTTCCTGCTAAATGTTATGTTCATAAGTCAAATAGTTAGTTTTTTTTACAAATTTCGTGACTACTTTTAACGTGATAAGAATAACTATTTTTAACTCGATAACAATATGAACATTAACTTTGAAAAACACACCGGCGATTGTTACATTTCCTTACGATCTACTTATTTACAGAGTTCCCTGCCGGCATTCTTCAAGGCGCATTTTTCTCTGCCAAGCGACCAGCTTACATGAACTACGGTGCCATCGGATTTGTCATCGGCCACGAAATTACGCATGGTTTTGACGACCAGGTAAATAACAAACCCAATATTTAAATATACAGACTTATGGCCTTACAAATAAAAACTTATACCGAGGATAATCCTCGGAATAATTTATTCTGTGTTTTGTCTTGTTTTAGCACATGTCAGATGTAATATGTAAAAATAAGACAAAACACGGAATAACTATTCCGAGGTTATTCCGAGGTATAAGTTTTTTATTTGTAAGGCCGTTAGAATGTAGAGACTTTGATACTCGTACTAAGGAAAAGAAAATCCATTAGATGTTAAATTTTGGCAGTTCTTTTATTCGAAATTTCGAAAGCTACGTATTTCAGGCAACATTACCTATGAATAATTTAATTAAAAATAAAATGAATAAATTAATTAGGGTATTTATCTTTCCTTTTCAAACATTTCTCGTCCTTTTTAACCGACTTCAAAAAAGGAGGTTCTCAATTCGATGCATGTTTTTTTTGTGTACATTTGTGTATTACGCCGCCAATTGTGGAGCGATTTTCATTTTTTTGTATTCGATAGAGTATACTCCAAGGGTGGTCCCAAGGTCACCAACATTAGAATCTGATGATGGGATCCCATAAAAATCGAGGAAAACCCTTCAATATTTAGGTGTCCAACGTGTTTTGTGTGTATGTTACGCGATTACTCCGCCAATTGTGGACCGATTTTCAAAATTCTTTTTGTATTTGATAGAGTATACTCCTGGGGTGGTCCCAAAAGGTCATCAAAGTCAGGATCTGATGTTAGTATCCCATGAAAATCTAGCGAAACGAGTCGGTGCCAAACGATGATCTAGAAAGTCTTAAAATTTGGCACCGACTTCAATATAGAAATGTGATGTTGCCTGTACTTATTCTTATATTATTTTTAACTTTTCAGTGTTTTTGAACTCGGTTTTTATTTTTTGTAAAATATTTTTTTAGAAGATGCATTTGATAAATAATTTGCAATTCGAATGTTACTGCTTTTTATTAATTAAGACAAGAAAAATAATGCATCTAAACCTATTTTCAGGGTCGCCAATTCGATAAGAACGGCAATCTTGTGGACTGGTGGCAAGAGATGACCAAGCAGAAGTACCTGGAGAAAGCGAAGTGCATTATCGACCAATACTCTAACTATACCGTCAAGGAGGTCGGAATGAAGGTTCGTATATGTTTCACGAAATGATTATGCAGGTGTGAAAACATTGATTCTTAATCTGAAAACAAAGAGCTAACGCTGCGTATTATAATTTTAAAAACATCATTGCATGTATGTGGTAATATACCTTTATCTCTGGCGACCTGCCCCATTTGCGGCAAAAATTTCTGGCCGCATTTAAGAGGTGTTCCTTTTTAATAACATTGTTTTTAATAATATCAATACAGTTAAATGGCGTCAACACTCAAGGTGAAAACATTGCGGATAACGGCGGCATCAAGGAGGCTTACTACGCATACCAGGCGTGGACCCAGCGCCACGGGGAAGAGACCAGGCTGCCGGGACTGGAGAAGTACACACCCAAACAGGTAACAAAAGAACGACTATCTGAATGACTTCATCTTTCTTTTAAGAGAATATAAGTACTTCCCGATTGCTCCCATTATCGCCAAGGTCAGGATCTGATGATGGGATCCCAGGAAAATCGAGGGAGACCGTTAAATTTTAAACGTGTTTCCTGTTTTTCTTAAGCTTTCTGGTATTTCCATCTGGTCATTGTAAATCATGTTACCGATCTGATGATGGGAGGATCCTTGCTTTTAGGAGTTAGAGATTAGTTTTGTCAATACAATAGGCACGTATTGACCCTCAGTTGTATTCTTTCAAGTTCCTTCGGTGAGTATCTGGTATTAAATTCACTAAAATATTAAAAAAAGACAAAAATAATAACCGACTTCAAAAACAAGAAGTCAAAAATAATACAAGAATACCAACATCGCATTTTTTATTTTAAAGTCTATAGTTTAACTGATGATCATCCGCACCGACTTCAAAAAAAAAAGATTGACACTTTTGTATTATTTTCGACTATTTTATGTTTGAAGTAGGTTTTTATATTTTGTTAAATATTTTTTTATATATTTGTGACTGCGATTTCTTTATAAAAGCCAATTAGATTTCTGACTACATTATACATTATTAAACTTTGGTTTCATAAGGTAAAAGGCAATCGATATAATTGAAATTTTGCTCGGGTCGGCTCATGAAGCAAATACAAAGAGATGTTATAAGCATCTAGGTCCAGCTCCTATCACCAGAGTCCTGACGTCATGCATTTTTAGTTTTAGCTACTAAACGCCAGAGGCGCTGACATTAGTCGATCTTTTTATCTGTCGGATTAGTACGTCGTACGCTCTTCTTTTATTTTAGTTTTAAATTACCTAAATACAAAATGAAATGTTGTATTCTATCGTGCAAAAGTTACACAGACGACAGAAACAAAGTGAACGAAAAAAAAATCTCTTTCCATTTGTAAGTACATTAAACAAGCATTATTAATTTATTACTTGACGTATTGCTTCTAGAATGCTCGACGCTACATGGACGCTTCTGTCAATGTCCCGATAAAGCACAAAAGGCCCTCTAGTGGCGAGTAAAAATACTAACGAAAACGTAGGATGTATTAAGGGCGAAAACAAAACACGTGAATTAATATAAACAGTTTTAACGATTTTTATTTTTAGATTATATTGACACAGCACCTAATAAATTATCTTTCTCCTACGAATGTATCTTTTAACATAATTATCTTTCTCCTACGAATGTATCTTTTACTGCCACCTAGTAATGTATAGCGGGGGGATTACTCTCTGTCACACCATTTTGTCACACCAGTGTGACACAGGAGAATTTTTTTCCTGACAGTCACACTACCTTTTTTTTTTTTTTTTTGGTAGGGGGAAAATGCTTTTACGCATTCCTCGTGGTCGAGCCAAACCACGAGGATATGTGGGACTCCCCGGGCCGAACTCGGCCCGGTCCTACCCACTAAAAACCCCCCGCAGCTTCTCCGTCCGTCACAAGACAGGGGGAAGGGGACAACAGCGAGGCCTTGTTCCCGCTGACCCCCTGCCCGTGAATGCGCCCGTTTCCGGACTCCCGCTACGCCTAGGGCGTGTAGCTCAGCTGCTTTGTCAGCGGCGCTGGTGTTGTGCGCCACTCTTCACCCCGAAATATCCCAGCACTAGGTGCCCTGGGGTTGGTTACCACTTATATCGCGGGGATCCCCTCCCGCGGCCGCCTCCTCTTGTATGATGGGGGCCCCGACTACGTCCTCGGTCACCTCCATCTCCGTCCCTCCGGAGGTTTCGGGTGGCCTATTTGGCGCTGCCCTCCTCCTTCTCCTATTGATTTTTGCCTTGGGGGCAGAGCAGGTCTTACCCCCAAGGCGGTGGTCCACCGGTTTCCCAGCCGCCGTACATAATGGGCATTTAGGCTTCGACGAGCACGTCGACGACCTGTGCCCTGCATCCCCGCACCGGTAGCAGAGTGCGCTCCGGTCCACCTCCGCCCTGCAATCTACTCACAGGTGCCCCGACTTGAAGCACCTGAAGCACCTCATTTCACGGGGCTGGAGGAGCTTCACCTTAGCGGCGGACCATCCCACCAGCAACCTCTTGGCGGAGGCTATCTTCTTGGCCGCTTCCACCGGGCAGCACATCCACGCCGTGCCCATGGTGTAGCGGCCCTGGCGGATCTCCCCCACCCGGACCTCCTCAACTTGGCACTCGCCGGTCTTTGCGAGTGCCTCTTTTAGCTCTTCCGGCTGGACGGATTCGTCCAGTCCGGAAACCAACATCTCCACAATCTTGGTGGGAACGGTGACCCGCGCGACAGTCGAGTCGACTACCCTTTTAAGGGCGACGGCAAGGTTGACCGCGCTTGCGTCTTTCTCGTCGCCCGTGACGAGGATTACGGCCGCCCCAGTCAAAGACCTACGGAACTGGACACCCTCTATGTTCAGCTCCGCGAGGTTTACCTTGGCTCTGGCGGCCGCAATCACCCCGGCATATGAATGGCCTTTCTCCTCGGCATCTGGCTGCAGTGACAGCACCACTGCCGCCGTTTTCTGCGAACGCAGTTTAGGCTGCCGAGGAGGAGCCTTCTTCTTCTTGGGAGGAGGAGGCTGCTTCGGCATTGTGGTGGCTGCTGGTATGCCATCCCCTCTCTGTCGCTTCCGCCGGCCGCGCTTCACCACCATGGTCCAGGCCTCCTCCGTGTCGGATGGGGCCGCTGGAAGTATGCATGGCTCCCTCGCTACGGTATTTTCCACAGCAGGTTTCCTCCTTCGAGGCGGTTTGCGCCTGCTCGGAGAAGCCGCGAGCGCAGAGGGAGCGCTTTTCGTAGCGTGCTTGCGAGCTGTGGGCGCAGCGGGTGCATTCGTCGTTAGGACGGCCGCGGGAGAGATGTTCTTCTCGGCTCGTCTCTCGTGGTTCAGGGAGGGGCGCAGGCGCGGCTCGGGGTTCAGCCTAGGCTCTAACCCCTCGAGCCTGGCATTGAGTCGCGCAACCATGCGCCCCATCAACCTGTTTTCTAGCTCTTCGATGTTATGAAGAGCTAGTGTCTCGTCCGGGTTCGTTGAGGGGGGATGTGGTGGTAGACTCCTCCCCTGAAGGTCTCTCATCTTCGCCTCTAGTTCGGCGATCCTGGCCTTCTGGGCCTTGAGGTCGGCTTCTAAACGGCGGTTCGCCTGCAGCAGGCGCTCCGTCTCGTCCGAGACAGTGCGCGCCGCTAGCGTCCTCGCGTTTTCCCGAAGGCTCGCTGCCGCCTTCTTCAGCTTGTTGACGAAGGTTCCTTTTAAATTAGAGGACCTTTCCGCAACGAAGATAATAACTTCAATTGCCCGACCCATACGCTCGGTGACAGTGAGCGTAGGGTCGTCGCTTCCGCTCTCCTCCAGAGGGGATAGCACAACTGACGTCGGTGTTGGTGCGGGAGCTGTGCGTCGTGTGCTCCGGGGCTCCATTGGCATAGCCAAGAGTTCCCTCTCCGCCTGCAGTTGTAGTTCCAGGCGCTCCTGCCTAAGGTACTCCGCCTTTGCTTTGGCCAGCCCCACGTACTCACCAGTGGTTGGTGGGCGGCCTCTTCCTCTCTTCCCTTTGGGCTTCGATGTTCGAAGGGAAGGCAGCGGAACATCTTCAGATCGTCGCTGTCTCCTGCATCTTCACGGCCCCTCTTCCGACGAGCGGAGTGGGTGTTAGTTCCGCTGTCGGTACTCATCATAGATGAGGTTTCGGACAAACAGTCCGATTCCCCAGAGATAGGAAAAATATCCGGCGCGTTGTAATCCAACATCACGTCAGATATCCCTACCCTTCTTCTCCCTCCTTTTCGTCCGGTCGCATTTTTACCCCTCGACGACCCGGGAACCGCCGTCGGGGGTTGGAACTCTCCTGCCGCCTCGGTCACATGGATGGAATTTCCACCAGCCGGCCCGGATACCGGTGGTGGCCCGCTCTTAACGGGTTCGCATTCTTTAGGAAGGGTGGAACTCGGGTTAGCCAGCCCCAGATACGCCTGGCTGCCCGCAGCCGCCTCGCGCGGTCCTACGGGGGGGACTGATACCCCCTGGGGACTTTTGTCGTTCTTGCCGAGTTCCATTATGACTGCATTTTGGGATGCACTCCCTTTGCCCGCTTGGGACTGGTCTCCCACCAGTCACGCACCCCCTCGGCACGGAGACGCCACCTTGGGGTTGGGGTAATTTTTTATTGTGGTTGTCTTCCACGCGGCCCGACGCGCAATGCACCGGACCCCCGGCCCGCTCAATGCGGGAAACGGATTGCCCGACGGCAGATCCCACTGGATCCACCGCCGCGCGGGTGAGCCGAAGCTCGGGAGAATCCCCGACAGGCGTGAAGCGCCATGGCGAAAAACGTCGCCTCTACCCTGCTACCTCCAAAGGTAGCCGCAAAAATCAGGCTCCGGCGAAAGCCACACCTCCTCTTAAGACAAGAAAAGGGGACTTCGCCCTTCCCCGCATGAAGCGGGCGGCCACACGAAGTGGCCCGCCGGGTTGAACCCGGCCATCCCACGCCCCCCCTCCATGGGGGGCCTCTCGTCCGACTATTAGCCCGCGGCAGAGAATCTGCCGGGTTACCCAGGGTGCACCACTAGGAGGTTGTCTGACATCGCACCCCACAGTCACACTACCTGGCTTAGCCTGGTGTGACAGGCAGTAACTAATAGAATTATTAAGACTAAGAGTCACACTATTTACTCGTATGGTTAAACAAAAATAATAGTACAAACAAATCATTATATATTACTCAAACAAAACGGAAAATGTTATTAAGTCTTAACGTAAGTATACTATAATATTTAACGTAGTCCAGACGAGTTCGTTTCCTCAGACACTCCAACTTATTTTTATTATAAAAGAATGTAAATAATTATTATTAAATTTTCGCCGATTTTATTTATGAAGATTTTTCCATATTTTTAACTGACTTGAAAAAAGGAGGAGGTTAACAATTCGATACGTATGTTTATTATTTTGTGTGTATGCTACGCGATTACGCCGCCAATTCTGTATTCGATAGAGTATACTCCTGGGGTGGTCCCATTGTCACCAAAGTCAGGCTCTGATGATAGGATCTTAGGAAAATGAAGGGAAACCCATAAATTTTATAGGTATGTCCAACGTGTTTCATGTTTCTTCCCAGACTATTCAAGTATTTACGTCTGGTAGTCATGAACCGCGCTGATGATGGAACGATCCTTTAAGGAGTTAGAGGGTTTTTTGAATACAACAGGCACGTATTGACACTTTGTCTAATACTTCAACTATCGATACGATACGATGATCTCCTAGAAAGTCAAAATTTGGCACTGACTTCAATATAGAAATGTGATATTGTCTATTTTGAGAGACGATAACTTAGCATTCCATGGATTCACCGTGCGGGTGCCGGGTCCATTATTTTTAACTTTTCAGTGTTTTTGAAGTCACTTTTTACTTTTGTTTTGTTGCATTTCTTGCAAATTTGAAACTCTAGCTAGTCGTTCGCCTGCAAGTATGATATTGCCGCTTCCCGAAAAAATCTTCATAAAAACTGTAGCTGTAGTTGTATAAGACGCATTTCATTATTAATTATAAAACCGTCCTTATTCTTTTCTCGGGGTTGATAATTCTCCCAGAAATGTAAAGTGCCCCCTAATACCATAAGATGTTTTGCAAGGTAAAGTTAAAACCTTCTTATGATTTCTCTCGTAAAAGCATTTGCTTGAAATGATCGTGTATGGAAATCCGGAATATCTTGGAACCATCGAATTTGAGAAACTACCTTTGAGTAGGAGCGGCTGAGTTTCACTTTCTGTTGAGTTACTAAGCAGGATGCCCACTTAATGGTTAGTGGCTATACCTAGTGGTTCCTGAAAGACTTGCATATCTATTACCCCTACAAGTAGGTACATGACGATTCTGGTACTGATTCTCCCTCTGGTAAAAAAAAAGGTTATTCAAAAGGACGACACGGTTCATAGAAATAGTATCAGTAGGTACAGGAAAAAAAATTGGTAGTAACGCTAATATTTCACTCGCTCGCACGCTCACTTTAGCTGCCGTGCGCAGGCTGCAGACTGGACGATCTAACTTACTCTTAATGAGATCGATCCACTCACTCTCTCGTGTGATGTCACACAATTTTTATAGAATTTTTAACGGTCCACCTAAGTGAAGGGTCCAGAGACGTGAACGTTTAAAGAAGGTGGACATTCCGGTTAGTGGACGCTTAGGGAAACCCACGTGTTGAACTGACTGGAACTAACGGTAATAGGATCTAACGGGTCCAAGGGTGTTGAATAAGTTAACAATACTTGTCCTTGTCGTCAAAATATGATAGTGTGACTGTGAGGAATAAAATTCTTCTCTGTCACACTGGTGTGACTGTCAGGACAAAAATTCTTCTGTGTCACACTGGTGTGACAGAATGGTGTGACAGAGAGTAATCCCCCGTATAGCGGAACTTTTATGTTAACGTCAATAATGCTGGCATTTTAGTCTGTACTAGCACTGCTGCCACCTAGTAATGTATAGCGGAACTTTTATGTTAACGTCAATAATGCTGGCATTTTAGTAATTCTACTCGCTACAAGGTGACAGTGGCGTCGCGCAGCCTCCCCCCGCACCCTGATTTCCGGCTTCACTTGATTTCATACGGAAAACGCGATAGGGCACCTCCTCTTTGTATTTGCTTCATGGGTCGGCTGAATCCTCAGTAGCCTAGTTTTCACGGCGTCAATACGGCACGTCGAAGACGCAGGTTCGAATCCTGCACGAGCTGTAATTTGCTTGTATTGATTTTGATGTAGCTACCAAGCGTAAAGAACTTCCGGTGAAGGCGCCAGCGAACGTTATATACGTTTGAATGTTATAAGCTTTCTTAAAGATATTTTTTCACCAAAAGTCAAGGGAATCGCAAAAGGCACGGAAATAGATTGTGGAAATTAATCGATTCTCTTGTCGTTATTATCGTCAATTTATACTCGCCAGACTGTATACACGGTATTTCAAAATAACCAATAAATAATAATCAATTCTTTATCGAAAGCTCATTATTAAAATGGCCCATCTCTAGCTGTTTATACGTAATGTCATTCAACCCAAAATCGACATGTAAATAGTCAATTTTGGGTTGAATGACATCAAGTATAAACAGCTGGAGATGGGACATTTTAATAATGAGTTTTCAATAAAGAGTTGATTTATTTGTTGGTTACTAGCTGTGCCCGCGACTTCGTCGGCGTGGAAAAGTAACTCTTGGCAAAAAGTTGCCTATGTTATTATACCTTATATAATTAGCTATCGATTAGTGAAAGTCCCGTCAAAATCGGTCCAGCCGTTCCGGAGATTAGCGGGAACAAAGAGACAGACAACTTTTTTTAAAATTGTGTTTTTGTTATTGGTACCCGATATACATTTATTCTGAAACACCGTGTACAGTTATTTCGGCAATTCGCAGTTGTTCTGGCTGAGCGCGGCGAACACGTGGTGCGCGGTGTATCGCAACGAGGCAATCAAGCTGCGCATCACGACCGGCTTCCACGCGCCCGGCCGCTTCCGCGTGGTCGGCCCCATGTCCAACATGGAGGAGTTCGCCGCCGACTTCCACTGCCCCGCCGGCTCGCCCATGAACCCCTCCAACAAGTGCAAAGTGTGGTAGCTGACGTGTCAGGCAGCTGACTAAGGGGAAGCGATGGTAAATGTTACTGAATAGATAAAGGTTTGGAGAAAGCGGACTATAGATGTTGGAGTGACATACTCACGTACGCCGATGTCTGACTGGCTCGTAGTAGATTGTTTACCGAAGTATGTGAACAGTCAATTGCAGTAATAAAACATAGAGGGAAAAAATTTACAGTTTACTTTCGAAGTGAATGAGTACTCTACTTTTCGTTACTCGTGCGAGGAAATTATGTAAGTACTTATACTTAGAAGTTCGTTGTGTAAATAATGTTCACTAAAAAATATAAAATAATAATTGTAGCATAGAGCTTGCAGGGAGCCTCGTTCGATTTTGAAATATCTTACATCCCATGGGATGTAAGTTCGATTCAATTTCGAATTCGAAATTCGGATATAAATTCGTGATTTAGAGCGTGAGTGATGAAAAGGCTAATAAACTACTTGGGTACTATTGGCTCCTGCGTTATCAAAACATTTTGTAGCCTTAAGTTCTGATTGGTTGAAATTTATTTGTATATGTACTTACTAAAGCTTCTATGATTTAAGTCGGATGATTTTTAGTATGCTACCACATCCTACTGACCTCTATAGCCTCTTTGTCTGTTCCGTGGTAAATATAAACAGACATTTATAGCGTAACATTTTTCTTGGCGGTCGTTATTCATTTTGATTACTGTGATCCAGAAACTTTATAACGCTTATGCATAGTACATTTTATGTATACCTACACCGTCGTTTCCCGTTGGTCTTTTAGAAGCGTCGAAATTTTGTGAAAGTATTATTTAGAAAGTGTCAGAATCTAAACCGATAACTTAAAGTTTTGATTGTAAATTATAAGGTAAAATAGTACGAGCTTACTACAAATGAATTCCGATTCCAAAAGTTGCGAAAGACTCAAGTTCGGATTCAACTGATATACCAAAAGGTCTAGCGGAAAAAAAAAGTTTCACTTTAACAATATATTTTTTTAAATAGTTAGTACCAATGTACAGGACTACACAACAATATCACTTAATAATTCCGCCAAAATATCGTTAGCTATAATATGTTTGACTTTTCACTAACACATCAGAACATATCATTGTTAGAGCAGTTGACCTATACCCTAATTTTAATGAAACGAATGAAAATTTATCCAAGATAAAATCAAGGGAAACAACTGACTTTGCAGTTGAAATATTAAAACGGCACCAGCACATTAAATTAAACTCGGTAGGAAGATAATGTAAAATGCAGACAGTATTCAATGAACTTCACAAATAGACAATCCTCTTAGTACCGTTATTGATTTAGCTATTTAATTTATAGTGGCATGCGTCCTTTTCTTCTTATAATTGATAACTTAAATTATATAGGCTTAGAAACATGGGAAATAGTGCAACTTTTAGCAGATCTCGTGAAATATGCAAAAGATACACATTTTCAATATAGAATAGATGTTAAGATAAAATTTGATATCGACATACTTAGTTCACTTTATTTGTACCTTTGCAATTAATTACACACATGGCAACTTCTTTCTCTTTCACTGTTATAGGTAGGCATATAGTTATATTGTATAAAAATTATTGCAATATAAGTGTAAATATTTACCTCAATACGCCTGTCGTATTTAGGCCACATCTTTGGCATGTGGACATATGAATATTAAAATATATTAGTACGAATAGTATATATATATTTATAATTATAGATAAATGTTAGGGTAGGTAATTACATGTTGTAGACTTTTAAATGAGAGAATCACCTAAAATTGCCACCATTATTTAGTGGCTGCGTTTCTGAGCAACAATTTAGGATTAAAATTTATTATACTTAGATCAAGTCAGTTAATGTTCAATGTTTAGATGTCAATGAATAATTCGATGTTGTTGTATCTTGTAGATAAAAATAGATGTTGTTTATTTATTCATAGTTTTGTAAACATTTTGCAAATCTTAAATTAGGTTCCTTAGATGAGATGTTAATCAAGGCATAAAGCATTCGTTTAATTTTGTGCATCACATTAAAAGCGTACGATTGAATGTGTTTTGAGTTTTATTTTAACGTTATGTACTTGCTTAACATTCAACAAATTCGACATGAAAGCACGGCTCAGCAAAAGGTAACCTGTAATCCATTTCAATGAGTAATAATTATGCGTTATTTGTATCTACAAGAATGCCTATTTTGATCTCATCAATTTGGCTCGTAGGCGTAAGTGCGATAACAAAAATTCTCCTTTTCGAATCATTCACTTTCTAAGTGCAGTGATTAACATCTGATTTATGATAGTGAATTTTTTAAGCCTTACTTATTTTATTTAATTAGTTTCTAAGGCGCACTTTATCATGTGTTAATCTGTAAACTGTGTCCAATCACACATACTTTTGTGTGATGTAGAAACAGTGATAATTTAATTTTAGACTAAGTAACCTTTATAGTTAAGTACCTATAGCTAACACTTTTGGATACAATCGTATTGTTGTAAATCTTTAAAACACCAATATAAAACAATATTTCTAAAAATAATTTTGTTTTAATGTACAAGCCTGCCAGTTGTAAGCTAAAAATTGGCATTTGTCAATGTGAGGTAGCGTGGCCGAGCGGTCTAAGGCGCTGGTTTAAGGCACCAGTCTCTTCGGAGGCGTGGGTTCGAATCCCACCGCTGCCATGTTTTTGTTGCAGAAATTCGACATATTTTTTTACATTTATTTTTTATTCTATTGCTTGGTTTAACTTTAAAAAAAAAACATTGTTCCAGATTTTAGTTCATTTACAGCTGATAATGAAAATATTTAAATTTAATTGTTGACAAAAAAAATCATTAAGGACCCGGTCTCGTAATAATCGGTGTTCTAGCAGAATTATCAGAGAAGTAATATTTTTTTTAGTTATTGAAAATGCAATGAAGGAAATACATTTTATGTTAATTTAGAGTGTAGGACTTCCAAGTTTCCATAATACATTTTATTATTTACTTTAATGCTATTTTTAATGTCTTTTTAAGGCTTTAAACATATCCATATATACATTCCACGCGTTTAAGGATTCATTCAAGCACTCGTCACGTAAAAAATATGACCAAAACATGAAATATATTCAGTAAACATTTATTCTCAAATCTTCAATGATGATCTTTACTGGTTACTTTTTTCGAAATGTTTTAGTTTCCTTATAGATTTAAAGCGGTTTAAATAGTTCTAATTTTATGAATTTTACCACTTTTAAAATATTACATTTTCTATAAGAAATCATCCTTTAGTGTAATCAAACTTTAACCACTTAGAAACGAGCTATTATTAAGGCAAATAATTAAAAAACTATATTTATAAAATCATTATAGGTAAATTTTATAGAATGAAAACTTATCGAGAGTTTACGCTGCGAAATCGTAGCAGAACTAAGGGATATTTCGACGCGGAAACTCTCGATAAGTTTTGATTGTTGAAAATTTACCGACTTATAATGATTTTATAAATACAGTTTTTTATTATTTGCTTTAATAATAGCTCATTTCTAAGTGGTTAAAGTTTGATTACGCTTAAGGATGATTTCTTATAGAAAAAGTAATATTTAAACAGTGGTGAAATTTATAAAATTTATTACATGTGACAAGTGCATGAATATGTCCTTAAACGCGTGGAATGTAAATATGGGTATGTTTAAAGCCTTAAAAAGACATTAAAAATAGCATTTAAGTAAATAGTAAAATGTGTAATGAAAGCATCAAGTCCTACACTCTAAATTAACGTAAAATGTATTTTCTTCATTGCATTTTTGATAACTAAAAAAAACTTTACTTCTCTGAAAATTCTGCTAGAACGCCGATTATTCCGAGATCGGGCCCTTAAGTACTTATTGTGGACATATTCATGCACTTGTCACATGTAAAAAAAACAAACCTGCTCAGTAGTACTTTGATTTTTGTACATAATTATTTTTAATTTATAATATAATACAAATTAAAAATTAATTACTAATACCGTCATCATCTGCACTTTTCGCTTTTGAGAACATTAAATTAACATAATTAAAAGTATTAAGATGCAAGAAATAACACGTTATTCATTCGTGTTCGTTTATTTGTTCCAAAAATAACATAGAATAAGAAACATGCTATATAAGTATGATAATAATACGTTGAACGGACTACACAACATATGCATTGACGTCGTATTCAAAATATTCAGTCAAACTTTACAATCAAGCTTATTATTTGACTACATTTAAAAAAAGTATTCTGTACAAGCGATAATACTATGCTGTGGAGTTAAAGCTGCCGCGACCGTGGACAACATTTCATTATTCATAAACTTTATGAGGCTGAGACAATAAAAAAACTAAATAAAGAACTGTATTCCCACTAGTTCACTTTCAGATGTTACCCTTGTTGGTTTGAGTAGTTTATTTATCTATAGCTAGCTGGCCCAACAGACATCTTTCCATAAAAAACAACTTGTTATATATATACGTATTTTACATTGGTACAGCCTGAACAGTCCGTAATCCAACAAAAATTTGGAATATTATTAGCATTGTTATTATGGCGACAAACTTAGGTAAGATGGCGATAGCTTGCCAGTCGGGCTCAGAAGCCCTACCACCAAGCTAAATACCAAATGTTAATTGGCAACAATTATCTATAAAATGTGCAGTTCTTGATTAATCCAGAATTGAATAATAGTGCAATCTCCACAATGATTGCAGTACACGATGACAAGTTGTGATATAAGATGACTATTTCACAGTTTTTATTTGATTTTATTTTTTAAGAACTAATTATTGGTTATTATTCTGAAATAAATACTTTAAAAATTGCATCATTTAAGTAGCGCACTTCAATATTGAAAGGTTTCAACAATCGTGAACATTAATAAATTTAAGTACCAATACTTATATACATTTGTAAAAAAAATACAGTTATTGTTACTAATGATATGACAAACTATTGATAAACATGGAAAACACGTAACCATACCTCTACTATGTTCAATATCTAATATATAAAAATCTCGTGTCAAAGTGTTTGTTATCGAAGCCCTTCCAAACGGCTTTACCGATTTTTGTGAAATTTTTTGTGTATATTTGGTAGGTCTGATAATAGGTCGTAGGCTATTATTATACCCTTAGGTGATAAGGGTGGCCCTCTCTGGTATTTTTTACTATTATTATGGCGGAACGTTGTTCGCGGGCACAACTAGTATTTATAATACGAGTAGTTTTCAATATTATAGTTACGGATACATCACCGTTATATCCGTTTAGAAGATAGATATTACGATATCTTCTCAAACCAGATGCACTGCACATTTCTAAACAGGAAATAATATAAGAAAATTTAGCAAATCACGTAAGGTTTAATGTACTTGACTAACTTAATTTTAACGCTAAAAAACATGACAATAGTTGGATTTCGCATAAATTTATATACATAAATTTATATACAATTATCGTATATGCCTCATATACATATACGTAAGTAGGTATACGGATTGTATAATCCTAATGGGCAACTGGAAGTTCTAGTGGGAATAAAGGAATTTCACAACCACAAATATTAATACGATTACAGTTTTTCATTATTTGAAAGGTTCTAATTTGTCGCATACTTATTAACTCTTCGTCGAGATGATCAGATGAGAATAACAACGTTTTTAGAAGAGTTTGCCTACACTTATTGAAGTCAGAATATTTTAATCACTAGAGGGTCGAAAAGTAAACAAAGAGATTTTTTTGTGTAGGTACATTTTAAAATGACGTCCTTTTTCTTATTGTATTATTAATAATAATTGTTTCTTAATCAATAAAACATATTTAAGCTAATTACAATTGATGAACAATTTCTTCAGATTTGCATGACTCATTTAAGTTTAGATGTACTCAATTAAGTATAAAATACGTTCACTTTAGTATTAAAAAAATCACCATGCGTTATCAGTATCACATATTAGGCATATGTATAGAGTTAATTTGACTATCCACTGAATATATGTATCTCCGTGAACTAATTAAATCTTTAAAAATTTGTAATTTTGATTTTTATAAAGATATTTATATTTCAACTTAAGAATAAAATAACAAATTATCGCATTTTTTAAAATACCTATATAAAATACTGTTTTTCCCCAATTCAAACATACTGTTTCCGGTTTTACACGACGCTTAGAAAACTTTACGCAATTCAATTTGCGCGAACTAACTTCAATATAATACTTGCGATTATTTACAAATGTTTTATAAGCCTAACAGGACCTTTTTAAAATAAATATAATGACTAAGAAATATATTTCAAGGTTTTGCCCATCTAGGACTAGATAAAACGGTACATTTTTAATCATGCGAAACTAAGCGCATAATATTTTCAGTATTATATGGCATAATCATGATTTACAATAAAGCATAATGAAAAGAACACATCATGACAAAAATGTGCAAGCTAATCTTTGATCAAAAGCTAAGTATACTGCTTTGGCAAAAATGCTACTATTACAAGAACGATGAAATATTAACCAACAGTATGTTGTATGTACTTGACTATTTTTTAGAAATTTGTTAATTATACACTTTTAAACTTTCGCGTTGCATCTTAAATTACTAAATATTTACCGGATTCAAACGCATTTTGTACCTTATTTGACTTCGACGTTTCGGCCAGGTTTCACCGGTCGTGATCACGGGCTGACTGGCAAAACACGTATTAATCCCGTAAATGTTTTGTAATTTGTTCATTATTCACACTTACAAAATACTGATAGTAAGTATTTCGGCGCACAAGGTTATAAAGTTAATGTTTTTCGGATTAAGTCAATCATGGACACTTACAAACAATCACAATGGAAGATGCTAGCTATTATCTAGTAGTAGTCGTAGTAAATGTAAACGTCAGCAGCACAGTTGCAAACATGAGTATTCAATCTCAGAACCCCTCGTGTAAAACGTTTGTTTATTTCAGAGTACCTACTTAAAATAATTTACAAATAAATATATTGCACAAATAATCAGACCTGCCGAGATTTAAGTTTGGATAACAAATCAATCTCTCAATTATTTTAAATAACACTAAAATATTTTACAGCTTTCCAGATATATATTATGTGTGGTTATTGCAATAATGATCAAATTATAGAATTTTAATTATACAATGTAAGTACTTACAAATCGCAATCCGGTCGTAGAATCGATCATAACACTTATAGTTATAAATTTATAAGAAACTAGTATTTGATAAGAAAGTTGGATTACAGGTCAGCCAGTCAGATTAGCATGACCACCAAAACACGACATGATAAAGCTAAACATATAAGAAAATCTTCTACATCACTTTATTCGAAAGCTTAGAGAATTAAGCTCAACAAGTATGCAACTAAATAATTTAATTCATGTAATAAAAATATTCTATTAACATAATTAATAGCAACGACCCCTACGTATGAAATTTGTACTGTCCGCATAAAGCACGCACATTAATACGAGTATTAATATGCCATAAATATAATATTTCCACTATGATATGAAGCTCATAAGCGGCTGGATAATTACAAAATGGCAGCTGCTTTAAATAAAGTCTAAACACGTATCCAAAACATATTGCACTGATCGTGTCACTCGGACGTTACAAAATTAATCTTCTGTTTCATTTGTTGAAATTTATTTTGATATAGAATGATAAAAGTTAAAATATTATATAGCTAACTTAAATAGTAAGTATTTAAATATGTATTACACAAAACGCCATATAATTACCTACAGAGAAACATAACACGGAGTTGAAAAGTACGGTATATAAAAAGTTTATCATCATATTCACATCAAAATATACATGTCATCTACCCAAACATTTGCAGTTTGTATTTTTATAAAGTAGTATCACATTCAACCATAGAAATACTCTAAATAACTGAAGGTGTCACTGAAGGTGAACACATATTGTGAGATTGGATGTATTAAATTTCCAATGTTACAAATGTATGATTTCTGTGAATTACTTATACACAATTTTATCGCTGTTAATAAGTATATAATATTCGCTGCGGGTCGAAATTAGAGCCCACGCACACTGTAGTTTAGTCAGGTTTATTTATCAGTTAGGAAACGTATGTAGATGTATACATTAAACCTTCGGACTTTGCGAGTGAAGGAACGGAGACTGCACTTCTATTTACGCAATCACTTGTGCGCTATCCCGTGCAGATAGCAGTTAGTCCTTGTGAAGATTGGGTGTCGTTACGAGTTAGGAGGTCTGTACAATGATCCGATATCGGCCAACGAATAATTTCTATCTTGCCTAAGCGAATGATCACGTTTAATTGACGAAAAACTATCGGCCGACTGGGTTGATTCTGCAAGGGGGTTTCACGGAAAGTTCGTCATCAATTTCATCAATATACAGTGCCTTAGGAACGTGCGCTCTATGTTGACGCGAGAGCTACAAACGCAGCCACACAAATTACATATGCAGTATGAACTGTAAACTGTTTTGTACGAATGAAAACTACATAATTATATACGGTACGAGTACAAAGTAAAAAAAAATCGGAATAGCCCCTCAGATCATTGTTAGATTTGATAAAAATTATTTTTTTTTGTGACTACAATCGTTCGAATTTGATCTCGTCTGCGCAGTCACCGCCACGCCAACCCGACTTTAAGGCTCCCCAAGAAGAGGCAATTTTGGCGCCAAGTAACTGATTTTTAAATGATGATGAAAATCAGTAGAACGCGACGATAAAATTTTATATATAAAAATATAATTTCAATCAGTAAAATCTAACGCAGAAGACTCTCGGCGAACACTCAACGCCTGACAAATGGTTCAAATATAGAGCCCCTGGAATCACTCGTAAAGCAGCGTACTCAATTAGAGGTGTAACGCGTAACGTAATCTGATACAGTAGCATGCTGCGAGCCGTTCGCCCGCGGAGCACACTGCGGTGCTCGCAGCGACCCGCCCCGCGCCGCTCGGCGGTTTTTGCGCGAACACGAAGGCGCTCGCATCGTGCTCGTGAACGGCACGTACACACTTGTAGATTGCTATAGTATCAGTGTAGTAACTATTATCTAATCTGTGGTATCAGTTACATTACGTGCTACACCTCTAAATGAGTAAGCGGCTTCCACTGAGTCGAAAAGCGTCGATATATCACCATTCCTCGACAGGGTGTAAGTTGTACGCGCTATGAGCCTGACCGGATCAACGTATAATTATTGTAAAATCTACAGTGAGCGCGTGCTCTCTATCGAACCTTACCATGACTAATCAAAATGTATTTTGTACAATGAAGAACGAAATACAAAATTATAAAACAATTCATAACCGGCCCCCTTTATTGGGAAACTCAACATGTGCGAATCACGATCGCTTCCAAGATGATGTAATGCCACCACCCAAGGAATTTCATAAGGAATTTTTAAAATAAGTATCAGGAAGAGTTGCCATTAACGAGTTGTTACCGTCTAAATCTTTAAGTCATGTGTAATTGGCTGAGATATTAGTGTGGCAACAGGAAAAATTCCACAACAGAGATCTTATTCGATCTTAAAATAAGTCCCTTTCCCTTATTTAAACTTTTATAATTTTATATTTATTTAGTATTATAGTCTGGCCAGCGAAACATGATACTGAAATTGGCGGCAAATTTTAAAAAATCAAACGCTGGTATTACTGTAAATAGCGAGGAAAGTACATTTTGATACTTTTGATAAATAAATGTTTAAATAAAAAATATGTAACAAAAATGAAAGTACTAATTTAGGGTTAATAATTTAAGGTCCTTTTATAAACACGCTTTTAATAGGTCGATTACCAATTTGTAATGAACACTTGAAATTCGAATTTAACCTTTTTTCTAATCATTGTATAGAATTTAAACTTTGGATATATATGTAATTTGCACGACAATGCAACAATCTGGTACCATTGAGCTGCTGGTGCACCCAAAGTAGGCTTCCTGTGGGGGAATTCGTCGATGATGAAAAACACGAACACGAAATTTGGTATGATGCTTTAATTGTGACAGTCTGCTCTAAGCGTGTTTTTTCTTACTTACATTTACGAATCAATCAAAATCAAATTCCAAAAACTAAATTTCGAATGTAACACGATCAAAATAATTTGGTGTACTAACCACTGGCCTCCGAAAAAGAATGTAAACATTGTTGTATTTCTTAGATTTTTTCATATTTGTTCTTTTCTCAGTTTATATTTATCAATTATATTAAATATTACCTTCCTAGATGTAATTTTAATAGGATTCTTCATTTTCAGTGGTTTAAAATCACAAAAACAATAATGATGTTTACCAAACTGACAAGTCATGTATTGACATTTGATAAATATTAAGTGTGGCCATCTAAAGAAAAGTAAATATTGGTCAGTATCATGTTTCGCTAGCCAGACTTTACCTATGTCCACATTTTAAGATATTTTTCTATTGTTTGCTTTGAAACTTGGAGCGAATCTTTAATTTATGTAGTAAACAAATGCTTTGATAGAAAGAAAATCGTCACAGAGTTATGTTTTGTGAATATTGTGTAGTGTAGTATAGTATACTGACAATTGGAAAGCGATTTTTGGTGTTAAGTTACACAATAAGAGGACAAGGCAAAATTTTGAAACTAAATCACAGACCAACATTAAAAACCACAACACTTTTTAATTCAGTATATATTTTCTAATGCAGAATAATGAAATGTTGTCTGCATCTAACAAGATAAAAACGCCATTTTTCAATGCCACGCCCAGTCGACCACGCGACTCCTACCAATAACATTTTAACAATACTGCAAATATGACATCATATTCATCAGTAAATGACTCTGGAACTGTGCGCCTAAACTAAACAAACATTCAGTAGACCAAGAATATCGATTGATCATTTAATTTCCATAAAACAAGGTCATTATTTCATAATGTTTGTAACACAAACCTAAGCTATATTTACCTGAGATCACAAATCGTGTTTGAAATATTTTTGATGTAAAGCGAGTAAGACTGGAGTTGTTAAACAATCTTGGCGACTTAGCAAAATATATTATTTATTTTATTTATTTATATTGACAACCTCCTTGTGCCCGTATTAGGTAAAAAGATTTTCTAATGGAATTCGCTGTAGTGTTACTTATTCGTCTAAACTCGGTGGGTTGTCGTCAATGAACACCACGTGGGATTTTAAATATATAAGAAAAGCCAATAAACGATCGTTCTCGGGTTCTGATCCCCTGTAATTGAAAAAAATTAATACATATAAAAAATGAAAAAATGTAATTCGGTTCATTGTAACCTAAGGAATGAAATTGTTAATACTCTGTTACAAATCCAATTTATCCGAAATGTAAACAAATATTTGATCATTGATATTTTCCTATAAAAAAAAAACTAAACACACGATTGAAAAAACTTCAAGGCTTCTGCATTATATTTCAATCATTGAATCGCTAAATCTTAAATTAAGGCGCAATTCCACATGAAAAATACACAATTTTCGAGTAGGTATATGCCACGTTTCCTTAAATTATCGATTTTACGAACAGTACAGTGGGTAATTTTTAACCCTACGGACTTATTAATCCTATACACAGAAATGAATAAATTTGTGCGTCACATTGCGTGATTCGTAATGAATGACATAACCCTTTATTGAAAAATAGACAGGTTCTCATTTGGACAGAATTTTTCATACGAGGGTCACACACATAAATACTAATTTTATTTTTATATTTCTACTGTTATGATATTCACTTGTTATCTAGTTATCAACGTGCAAAACTGTATTTCGGTAGCGTTTGTGGTTTTTAAATTATAACATAGTAGAGGATCCGAACTAGAAACGACCTTCACCCATCTGTTAAATGGATGAAAAGTATTTTATATCAAATTTAATATATTAGAAAATATATCTCGAGTGGGTTGTCTAGCAAATTCCTGCCCACACTATGATTAATAAGAAATTGAAAGATGACTTTTTATTAAATATTGCACTCATGACGTTAAACGAATAAATTGAATACCAACCGAAAGTATGAAGCCTATAGAATACACAAACGTTGGGTTGTCTATTTTTGTCCTGGCCTTACTACTGGGTTGCCATGTACGAGGGCGGGTCAATAAGTCCATGACTTTTTGAATGAAACACAGGCTTTTAGATAAAAATTATTTTATTTTTCAACGTAGTCTCCTTTGAGATCTGCACACTTAGCCCAACGTTTCTCCAGTTTTTTATCCCTTCCGAAAAATATGATTTGTCGAGGTCTTCAAAATAGGCATTTGTTTGTGAGATGACTTCGTCATTGGAGGCAAATCTCTTTCCGCCGAGCCATTTCTTCAAGTTTGGAAACAAGAAATAGTCACACGGGGCTAGATCGGGTAAATAAGCTGGATGAGGGAGCCATTCGTAGCCCAATTCATGGATTTTTACCATGGAAACCGCACATGTGTGCACCCGTGCATTATCCTGGTGGAAAAGGACTTTTTTCTTGGCCAAGTGCGGTCGCTTTTTTTTCAATGCCTCATCGAATCGACCCAATAAGTTGCTGTAATATTCACCATTGATTGTTTTTCCTTTTTGAATGTAGTCAATGTGGATAATACCGCGTGCATCCCAAAAAGCAGTCGCCATGACTTTATTGGCTGACAAACCCACCTTTGCCTTCTTTGGCGCCGATTCACCCCGATAAACCCACTGTTTTGACCCCTTCAGCCATATTAATAACTGATTGTTTGATAACTGGTTACTTAAAAAGAAATTTTTTCACTGTTTCGTAACTAGTTATTTAAGGAGAAAACTTTTCCACATTCTTAACTAATGTAAAATTAACCAGCTTCGAAAATATACTTTTTTTTCACTGTTTCATAACTGGTTATCAAAGATACTATTAAAATTGTTTTATTTTTGGTTTATACATTTTCAAGAAATATTTAAGTGCTTAACAGGAATCATAACTGTCCTAATTGAAATAAGTAATAAACCCTTTGATTAGTAGTTCAGTTATTAGTACCACTACCAGCGCGCCCGGGCAAGCCTGACCAAGTTGGTCGAGCCAAGGGGGGATTGCCTGAGAACACCAGGGCAATCCCCAGACGGAGGGCGGGGCCAACCGTGCACGCAGGCCTCCACGTCAGGGTCACTAGACGGGCATTGCTTGTGCGAATGCCCGCCTTCGCCTGCCTATCCGTCTGCGACGGAGGGGAGCAGCTTGGGGATCTTCCTCCCGCTCCCTCTCCGCAGCCTCCTTCTGCGAGATGACGTCCTCGCAGAAGGAGGCGACAGCCTCCCATTCCGCCTCGCCGCGGAGCATGGCCACGACCATGCTCAGCAGCGAGAGGTCTCCGCCTCCCAGCACAGCGTTAAGCTCGCTGCACTGGTCGGTTATTAGTACCTACGGATGACCGAACTGACGAGACTTTCGACTTAAGAGTACTATTGTCTATTCTGTGACTTTCTTGTCGTATGTGAAAAAAGAGAATAACCATCTGCGCGTGAGATAGTAATATAGCTGAAAAGGTATTATATTATAGTGCACAAAAATCTGCGCAATCAAGTTGCTTCTTTGTTTCTTTTCTCGCATTTCGGTTAATCAACACGACCTTGAGCATGATCAGATACAAGAGCAGGATCCACTGTTACCATGCGTTCCGAAGCACGGAGGAGGGAGAGGTGTTGGTTTCTATCTTAGGCCTGACATAGGCCGATGTTGCTTAAATTTAGCAGTTGTAAGCTGAGCGCCAAAGCCACTGTACCACCGAGTTACCTTTTAAATAGTCGACCAACGGTGCCGGTGCTAGGATTCAAACATGCCTACTTCGTTAGACGGACGTCTAGGCTACCGTTTGTAGCGAAAACAAAGGCAGCTACAAAAAAAATATTTACATACTTTTTCATTACTAACTACTATCTTAGGCCTGACATAGGCCGATGTTGCTTAAATTTAGCAGTTGTAAGCTGAGCGCCAAAGCCACTGTACCACCGAGTTACCTTTTAAATAGTCGACCAACGGTGCCGGTGCTAGGATTCAAACATGCCTACTTCGTTAGACGGACGTCTAGGCTACCGTTTGTAGCGAAAACAAAGGCAGCTACAAAAAAAATATTTACATACTTTTTCATTACTAACTAGTTACCAAAAATTACTAAAATGGAAATAATTTTCTTCTCTGATAACTAGTTATGAAACAGTGAAAAACAACGTCTCTTTTGGAAGCTGGTTATCTCACACTAGTTACGAATGCAGAAAAATATTCTCCTTAAATAACTAGTTACGAAACAGTGAAAAAATTTCTCTTTAGGTAACCAGTTATCAAACAGTCAGTTATCAATGTGGCTTTCGGAAAGCTTTCTCATACCCAAATGATCATTTAAAATTGAAACCACTGAGCCATGTGAGATGCCTATGGCTTCCACAATCTCTCTCACTTTTAATCGCCGATCGGCTAAAACCATATCGTGGATTTTTTAATTGTTTCGGATGTGGCGACCTCAACTGGGCGTCCAGAACGTTCGGCATCTTCCGTGCTTGTACGGCCACATCGGAATTCAGTAAACCACTTTTTACCTTGGAAATGGATGGTACAGAGTCCCCATAATATTTATCAAGCTTAGCCTTGGTATGCGTAATGGATTTTTTCCGCAAAAACTAATGCTTAAGGGCACGTCTCGTAATAATCGATGTTCTAGCAGAATTATCCGAGAAGTAATATATTTTTTTAAGTTATTAAAAATGCAATGAAGGAAATACATTTTACGTTAATTTAGAGTGTAGGACTTGAAGTTTACTATTTACTTAAATGCTATTTTTAATGTCTTTTTAAGGCTTTAAACATACCTATATTTACATTCCACGCGTTTAAGGACATATCTATGCACGCGTCACGTAAAAAATATGACCAAAACATGAAATATATTCAGTATACATTTATTCTCAAATCTTCAACAATTATATTTACAGGTTACTTTTTTTCGAAATGTTTTAGTTTCCTTATTTAAGATGGTTTAAATAGTTCAAATTTTATGAATTTCACCACTGTTTAAATATTACTTTTTCTATAAGAAGTCATCCTTAAGCGTAATCAAACTTTAACCACTTAGAAACGAGCTATTATTAAAGCAAATAATAAAAAACTGTATTTATAAAATCATTATAGGTAAATTTTATACAATCAAAACTTATCGAGAGTTTCCGCGTCTAAATTTCCCTCAGTTCTGCTACGATTTCGCAGCGCATCGATAACAGTTATCTTCACCTATTTGTTTAATACATAAATATTATATCAACATGAGCGTAATTTAATTGCGAATACGATGATATAGGGTTGTCTATAAAAAATCTGTCCAGAATGAGGGTTGTCGAGTTTTGAAAGGTGAAAATTTTATGCAATACATCTGCGAAGAAATTTAATGGTGTATGTGAAGTCGACCAATCCGCACTGGGCCAGTGTTGTTGACTAAGGACTAATCACCCTAACATAGGGTAGGCTCGAGCCCCTCGGTGGGGACGTATATGAGCTATGATGACGAAGTGAGTTCAAATATAGCATTTTAAGAAATTTGAGCAACGTGCGGTCATTAAATACTTGTTAAAAGAAATAATATCGAAAGAAATTCACGATGACATGGAAACAACATTAGGGGAATCTGCTCTGTCGTATAGTATGGTGAAAAAGTAGATTGCAGAATTCAAACGAGGACGAGAGAACATCGAAGATGACCCTCGCCCTGGAAGGCCTACGAGTACATCTTGTACGACTAAAGAAAACATCGATAAAGTGATGAAGTGTGATAAAGTGTGATCTTGTAATGGCAGAGCGAAGATTGACTATTAGGGAGATTGCTGACATTTCAGGAATCTCGTATGAACGAATACAAAACATTTTAGTCAATGAACTAGGATTTTCTAAAGTTTCTGCTCGGTGGGTCCCCAGATCGCTTTCAGTTGAGGAAAAACGAATACGATTTCACACGACTGTTTGCAGATGATTGAAGCTGATCGCAAAAATTTTTTTTCACAGATTTGTAAAAATGGATGAAACTTCGGTTCATCACTCTACTCCGGAATCAAAACAACAATCTAAGCAATGGAAAAAAGGGATAAACCAGTACCAAAGAAAGCGAAGAAAATTTTGTGGGCTGGCAAGGGGATGGCTTCAGTTTTTTGGGATGCTAAAGGTGTCATCATGGTGGAATATCTTGAAAAATAAAACAAAGTCTGACCGTTTTGTTACAGAACATTGTCTAAACTTAGTCTTATTTTAAACCAGGAGGCCTATTCCCTAACTACGGTTGGTAACTAGAACTGTCATTTTTAAAAGACACTTTTTATCAATTACTATAGTGTATTCAAGATAAGAAGGAAGGAATATACATAGAGACAGCGTCAACTTAGTTCAGCAGGCCTATTCTCTAACTTCGGTTGCTAACTAGGACTGTCATTTTTGAAAGAATCTTAACATCTATTACTGCTATCATGAATGCCGCCGTAACACATAAGATCACTAAACTATAGTCTATTCAAGATAAGAAGGTTTCGGTGACAGGTCGAAGTGTTCCGTTTCATGCATACTAGATTCCGTGATTAATAATATTATGTTTTAAAAATATAACTTATCTCTTCAGGTTATTTTTATCAAATATGCAATAATTAATTCCACATTAAATAAAAATAAGAATATCAGTCGAGTGAAATATAATTATAATTCTAAAAAAATATTTGTTTAAAGTTAACAAATAAAATATTTGTGTAAAGTATAAGTTCCGATTCACGATTCAAATACATACAAAATTAATAAAAACAGTTCAGAATTATAAATAATAATATTAAACTGGACTGCTATTCATGTTTCTATTTAATGTGGAATTAATTGTTGCATTGTTGATAAAAATAACCGAAGAAGATGTTATATGTTTAAAACATATTATTTTTAATCATGGAAACTAGTATGCATGAAACGGAACACTTCGACCTGTCACCGAAACCTTCTTATCTTGAATAGACTATAGTGATCTTATGTGTTACGGCGGCATTCATGATAGCAGTAATAGATGTTAAGATTCTTTCAAAAATGACAGTCCTAGTTAGCAACCGAAGTTAGAGAAAAGGCCTGCTGAACTAAGTTGACGCTGTCTCTATGTATATTAACATACGAGTAAGTGAAAGCGCACTAGGTAAGCCAAGACTAACTTTAGACCAGGTTTTGTAATAAGACCGTGAGTATTATTGCACCCTTCAAAGTGTTGTTTCACCAAGACAATGCTCGCGTTCACACGTCTGTCAAATCCATGGCTCAAATTCTCAATTGTGGTTTAGAATTACTGCGTCATCCATGGCTCAAATTCTCAATTGTGGTTTAGAATTACTGCGTCATCCTGCTTATTCACCGGATTTGGCACCTTCGGACTTCCACTTATTTCCAAACTTAAAAAAACACCCCTGCGGTCAACAATTTCAATCGAATGAAGAGGTAGAAAGCGCCGCAAATCATTATTTTGAAGCTTTTGAAGGATCGTTTTTACGTCGGAAAATAAAAATATTTTTGTTCATTTTTTATTTTTTCTTAACTCGGCCGCGAACTTTTCTATCCACCCTCGTACATTCCTGCCCCCCTAGCACGTCCACTAAAACACGATATGATAAAGCGGTTTATCGCGGTGAACTGTCAAAATACAATAGGGTTTCGTCGTATTTTGACAGTTCACCGCGATAAATCGCTTTATCATATCGTGTTTTGGTGGACGTGCTACGGGGACTGGATGTACAATTCATGAACACTGAAAACTGAAGCGCATTCGTATAAATTCACCGAACATTCGTATTCGCGATAACCGTGTCCAAATGGTGCGCACATGTCGGGTACAATTTAAAATAGTTCATAACATCATATTAATTCAAAAAATCTGTGTATTCTAAAGGTGGTTTTTGAATAAGATTATCAAAGCTAATTGCAGTATAACATTTTAAACTGAAAAAAGATACAACACTATATAACTGAAACGTTTTATTATCTCGTCTTATTCTAATATTTCTCGTATAATAATTAATAATGCACAGTTTGCTTACAGTGTCAGCTTTGTTATTAATGTTAAAAAATGATTTTAGCGCTTGTTAAATGCGCTCATAATTGTTTTCATGATAAGTGATTCGATTTGGTAAATCGATTCATTTAATTCTCGATAAAAGATGAGTCAATTTAATTAATGGATTTACCATTGTGTAACAACACTAAAATACCTATTCATATTTATTTACATTTTAAACCAATTTAAAAGAGACAGACCTTACATCCCTAATCACTTTGCGTCCTTGTACAACGTTTTACGGTGTACACAGTGCTATCAAATTACTTTTTTGTAAACTTAACTGAAGAACTAGTAAAAGAAAAATAAGTTAGTTAAGCACTAACGAAAATTGTATAAAAGTAGAAAGGCATATCTATAATATATATAAATAAAGCTAAAAAGCTCCAAATCTTTAAATATTTCTACTCCTAATCTAATAGTTCAACTAATTAATTTAACTGAAATCAACTTACGTTTGCCCATAACTAAACAGTCTATGGTTGGGTCGCGTGACTTTTTTGTTTGCATTTCAGACAAATTGGATCGATATGGGAGAAAGATTCCTTCACTGTTAACGAAATTTAAATTACAGTTTCCAAAATAATTAAAAAAAATATAATTTCAGTGTATTACTTATCACTAATAAAAAAAAATTATCACAATAAAAATAATATGGATAATAAAGTCAAGTTTTTTAGTTATTTGTAAAATCATTTGAAAATTCACACGTTTTGTTTAAAGTTAGAATTCAAAATCGTCATAAATCTAACGACAATATTAGCAGTGTGTATTTTGTATAAAAATATATCACATATACTTACTCAATATCGATTTCTATCGCTAGCACAGTATGATGTGGCTTGCCTTCTTCATCGAACCAACTGTAACAAAAAAAATCATTGACTATTATTAGAGAATTTTGGCAAGAATATTTTTTTCCATTATATTAAATACAACAAAACGTAGTATTGGCGCCATTACTTAGTAGATCATCGCGTATGCGCTAGAGACTAAGTAACATTTGTAATCAAACCTTTTATGTAATTTCATAAAAATTGCGCGACATTTATATGAGTTCGATTAAAAAAAGGTGATGGAATCTCTTTGGTGACATTAACTTCTTGGATATGACCTGCATTGTAATATATATTTTTTTTTTTATGGATGGCCCGGCAAATGACCTCCTCCCGCCTGATGTTAAGCGGTGAAAGAGGCCCAAATGAGTTGACAGATAGAGTAGGGACGACATCCACTCTCCTACCTGCCCGCCCCTTGCCGGCCCAAAAGATGCTTTTTCACGCCTCTTTTGAAGGAACCCATGTTGTAGGATGGGGGAAACACGTGCGCAGGTAGAGAATTCCAAGTGTGGGATGAACGACAGAAGATGGAATCTTGGAATTTCTTGGTACGGTGTGAAAAGGAGGACACAGTGTACGGATGACTCCGAAGGCCCTTGCGCGTGTTTCTGTTAAGGAATGGAGAGGGAGGGATAAGGTTAAAGAGCTCCTCAGAGCATTCCCCATGGAACATTCGGTAAAAGGCGCTAAGAGAGGCGATGTCACGACGAAGTTGTAGAGGCTCGAGGGTGTTAGTTGCCTCTACATCGCCAATTATGCGAATAGCGCGACGCTGCAATCTGTCCAGAGCATCGAGGAGGTACTGAGCGGAGCCGTCCCAAAGGTGCGAGCAATATTCCACGCAAGACCTAACCTGAGTTTTATACAACAAGCATAGTTGTTCCGGCGCAAAATACCTACGCACCTTGTTCAGGACACCGAGTTTCCGTGAGGCAGTAGTTATGACGGATTCGATGTAGTCTCTGGGGTTCAGATCGCACCGAATGTTCATTCCGAGCAAGGTGATGTTGCTCTGTGTGTGAAGGGTTGTGCCCTGAAGAGAAGGAAGGGGGAGGAAAGGTGACCTTTTCGCCGAGAACACGCACACCTGTGTTTTCTTAGCATTGAACTCAACAAGATTGTTGGAGCCCCATTCGGAGACGAGGTCCAGCGTCCTGTTGAGCTCAATGATAAGATTCTGCCTTTCCCTACCAATATCACCACGAGCAGCCCCGTGATATCCCCCATGCACTGTACTGTCGTCCGCATAGTAATGTATAGCTCCCAAGGAAAGCATATCATTGATATGCAGAAGAAACAATGTGGGGGATAGAACGGAGCCTTGCGGAACACCAGCGTTCACTGCCACGAACCGCGAAGCGCAGCCGTCAACGACAACGCGAATTCTACGCTCGTGGAGGAAGCTGGCAATCCACGTACAGAACTGCGCGGGTAATCCGTATGCCGGAAGCTTGGAAAGAAGAGCCTTGTGCCAGACTCTATCAAAAGCTTTGGCGATGTCGAGACTAATAGCCACCGATTCGCCGCGCTTATCGATAGATTCACCCCATTTGTGCAAAAGGAACGCTAGAAGGTCACCTGTTGACCGTTTAGGACGAAACCCATACTGTCGGTCATTAAGTAACGAGTGACCTTCCAGGTAACGGATCAGCTGTGTATTAAGGATCCTCTCCATGATTTTACACAAAATGGAAGTGACGGCTATAGGACGATAGTTAGCCGGATCAGAACGATCTCCCTTTTTGGGAACCGGCTGGACATTGGCCTCTTTCCAAGATTTCGGCACACAACCAGCAGAGAACGACAGACGGTATAGACGCGTAAGGACCGGAGTCAACTCCGCTGCACACTTCTTAAGAACAATCGCAGGAATGCCGTCTGGTCCACTTGCTTTTCGAGTATCGATCGACTGGAGCTCCGCCCGCACATCACGCTGTCTGATACGGATATCGGGCATGGTGTTGCCACAATGGGACAGTTTCGGAGGTTGTGTACCACAGTCATCGACACGGGAATGAGCCGCAAAGAGTTTTGCCAGGAGGTCGGCTTTCTCCTGCGGCTGATGAGCAAGTGAGCCATCGGCAAGTCTCAGCGGTGGCAGCGAGGGTTCGCAGAAGTTTGATTGCACAGCTTTGGCCAGGCGCCAAAAAGAACGGCTACCCGTAGGGTGCGATAGCAGTTCCTGGCCCACTTGTGCAATGCGCTGAGCATCCGCTCTAATGTAAGCCCTCTTACATAACTTGGTGGCATTATTGTAGGCTGTTTTCAGTAGGCTTGTATTGGGATCCTTAGATGCTCGGCCTCTGATCCAAGCGCGGTAAGCCAGCTGTTTGTTTTCAACAGCAGAGGCGCACTCGCGATTGAACCAGAGGTTACGTCTGCCTCTACTGACGAGATTGGAATGCGGAATATAATATTCCATTCCTAGTATGATCTCGTCAGCAACAGAGGTAGCGCAGGAGTCCGGATCCATCCTATTGAAACAGCGCTGCAATAATCTTGAGAAAAAGTATTAGAATGTGATTCTATTTTTCAATTTAGGTATAGTGTTTATAAAGTATGCCAATATAAACTCGTCGTGAATTTTATAATTTGCATATAACGATGCGAGAGTAGATAAATGTAATTATTGTTGTAAATAAATAGGTTATTAAAAATTGTTATTATCGTGCCTATTTAAAATGAGGCACTTAGTTCCGCGTAGACTCAAGTAAGTTGAAAACATCGATTTTACAGATATACCCAGTTTATTTTATGAACCATTATTATTGCCATTTGATAGAGCTTCTTTGAAGAGCTTTCAGGATCAGTAAGGCTAGCACGAACGTTTGCGTCAAAGTATTCGTATTGTCATCGTTAATTTTTGTATGAGAATTTTAGTTCCAAATACGCCCTGTAGGGCGCTGTACAATTCTCATACTACGTTATTTCACGATGCTAGCCCTACAGTTTTCTAACGTCTTATATAATTTAGAAATATCGAGTGATCAGTGGCGTAACTATAGCTATCTGATCCATCTGAGGCCCGTGGAAAAGTCTTTGGATGGGGTCAATCAATTTCACCTCCCAGTAAAATTGATTGACATCTTATTGTTTTGAATGTGTTGAAATCTTAACAATTAGTTTGAATTAGTATATGGTCTTTAGTTGTGTCTCACTTTAATTGATTTTAAGCACTCAATAAGTACTTGGGCACAAAATTTTGTTAACAATTTATGAGCTAGCGGCCTTTTTAGCCGGGGCTCTCTCGGGTGGGGGCCCGTGGCAATTTACCATCCTTGCCGCCCTATAGTTACACTACTGAGAGTGAGATAACTTATCATTTCTACCCAGTATATTGCAATTTATTTGTTTATCAAGAGCCTATTAATTACTATATGCCTTTATTTAAGTTTTAGTAATTATTTTATGAGACAAAAAGTTTACATAATCTTCTAATATTTTTTGTTATAAAATAAAAGCTTTTTACATGTCCGCCAACGGTGGGTTGTGGCATGGGGCCGCGGCTAGGCAGCGAGGACGACGCACCAGGCCCTCGTCAGGGACGGCTTGCGCACAACTCAGGGTTGAACGCACCACGTGCCAAAAACCTCGCTGCGCTGCGCCCACTCCGTCTATGCGTTCTATGCGTACCCAGCCTGCAACAAATCAAATACAAATTTTAAACTCTATTTAAAAAAACCGGCACTCCATTTTTTTCTCTGTCTTAAATAACCTACAAGAAAGAGGTGTTATCAATTTCGCTGTATAATTTATCAAGTTTTTTGCAGTATTCTGGCATTAAACAAAAGAAAACTAATGATTGTTACAAAAGGAGCCATTTTTCTTCCATATATCTTCGATACAAAATAATTCCTTTAAACCACTTGTACCACATTAAATTATGATTTAAACATTTGACTGGCAACATAGCATATAAAGCGTATCAGCGTAGTGTATTCCCCAAACTTGTTTAGTAAAGGTTTTCCAACTATTACAATAATGAAAATAGGGGTTTTACTTAATTATAACAAAAATTATAATAAAACTCGTAATAAGTCCATGTTTCAAAGCATTATAAATCTTGTTTATAAGTGTCACATAGTCTGTGTTATGGTGTTGATTTTGCCAAATAATACCCAATAAAAAAGTAATAAAAAGTGAAAAGTGATTAGGATGTGTATTGTATTTCAAGTAAAATGTAGTGATTATATTCACTTTGATTTCATGTAACCCAAAACAAATTCGTTAATACCTTTGGCCAATTGTAAACAATAAACTCTACTAACAGTGTTTTATCCAAAACTTGAGTTTAGCAATAATGGTTGTGATTGCTACCGCTTGCCATAGTCTAAAAAAGTGAAGTGTATAGTATTGACGTCTCAAATTTACAATTACTGGTGATTTGTAAGAGCGTCGGTGGCACTGTGGCCTCGGCACTGGACTGTGCTCCGAGTAGAATCGGGAGACCCGCGATCGATCCTGCCATGTACCAATATGTGTTTTTCGTTTCACGAATTTCATATGTACATTTATCTGACACTCCTACGGCGAAGGAAAACATAGTTAGGAAACCTGCATTCACCTGCGAAGTAATTCAAAGGTGTATGTGAAGTCAACCAATCCGCACTGGGCCAGCGTGGTTTGACTAAGGCCTAATCGCCCTAACTAGTTAGGGTAGGCTCGAGTCCCTCACTCTGTGGGGACGTATATAAGCTGTGATGATGATGATAATGTAAGCGATCGCGGTAGATGTTGGCACACACACACACACGTAACAAACTCCACATTTTTAATTAGAAGAATTTCCACTTCTTTAAATACCTATAATTTGAAGAAGATTGGAAGTGAAATATTATCAAGCAACCATTACAATGACTGATTGTCAATGTCAAAGTCAAACCTTGACATCAATAACCAATCACGTTTCGTTTCATGCAGATTCGCATTCCCTTATCATTATTTTATTTTATTTTTCTGCAAAATCTATTGAGTTTGAAAAATGTTCGCTCTTGGGTAATTTTTAAAACATTATAATCTTTCATTTCATAAAGCTACGGACAGACGTGCTCAAAAAAAAGCATGCTCATAAGCTTGCTTAAAATTAGCATGCTCTGCAACTGTCCACATGTGCCAGCAATAAGCATGCTTGTTTTAAGCACGCTCATAAATAAGCATGCTTAAAGCAAACTTACGGACAGACGTACTTATTTGGCGCCAGGCTCTCCAAAATGGATGTAAATAGATATAGTGACAGTGCTATCCGCACATAACTCAATATAATAATCATATTGCTCCGGACCGCTTCGAACTGTTGATTTTTCTTACTTCGGCATGATACACAGATCTTAGATTTTTAATCTTAGTTTTAATTGTTTTCATTGTTAAACTTGAATCATTCATGTCCTTTAATAAAGCCTCATAAGCATTATTTCGTGCAATATTATTTTTATATAAGGGTGAACGTGTGTTCCACAGACATTCGTAACATCGATAATATGTCACAAAAAGCAGTTTTTTCTTCTCCTCAACGCGACATATTGAGGGTTTATCACGTACCTTTTATTTATTTGGTTTATTTCGTTTGATGATTGTCGCAGCAAGTGTCGCGGACCGAGATCAAAGCGATAATAGCATGCTTATAAACAAACCTGTTCAGACGCGCTCAGAGCACGCCCCCTTCCACCCGCGCCTCAGGTAGCATGCTCGAAAATCAAACGTCGGTTGATTTTTCAGCATGCTCTAAATAAGCATGCTCATTACTAGCAATGTTAGTACACACGTGCTACTAATGAGCACTTGCTCAATAAAAGCATGCTTTCGTGCTAGTAATGAGCACGTCTGTCCGTAGCTTAATATGTACCTTGGTACATGATTTGGGCATAATAATATACTCAAGACCTACTTTTTTATGGCGCCAATTGCTAAAACTGTAAGGTACTTGCTTATTACAAAAATTTCAAATATTTTTGATAACTTATACAAATTATTTTATTTTATGTTTATATTCAACACCACTTTCTGATATGGATGGATGCAAGAAGGGCTGGTAAAATTATAGCGCTCTTCATCTTGATCGCAAAGTTACGTATATCAGCGGCTAAAATGTGAGCTGTTCAATTGTCCAGGGGACATAGTAACAGTAGCAAGAGGCCGGTTCAGTTAAAAGAAAACCTGCAGGTTCGGAAAGAAAGCGATGCACAGAGCCACGAGGGGACTGCTTTTTAGCGATTTCGATGTTGCAGAATCGTAAAGCGTCAAGTGAGAATTTAAGGAAAAGCCTTGGAGTAAAAGTCAGCTTGTAGGTCCTAAATTACTCCGTGAGCATCGAGTTGCAAGACTTAAGTTTCCTCGAAATTGTGCATCGATGTTTGTTTTATAAATATTGTTTTCCGATGATGCTAGAAACTCTATATGGTATTGATAAGGTTCGCACGGGCGAGTACTGTGAAAACCAGAAGACCGCTTTAAGAACGTGGTGTTTCGAAGATATAACTCTTTAACACGACACAACCCCATCGAGTTTGGGCTCGTTTGATACGTATTGATGAGTACTAAAAGCTTGTATGAAAAATGTTTTTTTACATAATTTATCTTGTTTTACAATAGACAGTCAGCCAATAAATGGTCTACCGTCCTCAAGTTAAAAAGTTTGCGTTGTCACGATATTTTGTTTATACTTATGCAAATTTTGCCAAAAATGGTAATCTCTCCACTAATCCGAACTCACATTTTTCATTATATTCGGTTGAGATACTGCTAGTAGTATTGTATTTTTTTACGAATATAAATAACATTAAAAAAAACGTATATTATGTTCGATTAATAAAATTAATGTTTACCTGCTAATGGCGGTTGTGCATTTGGTTGACAACTACTACAATAGCACCTAACTTGACCCCAGGATACTGCCTGTCTCAATTCAGGATATGGCAACGCCAGAAAATTCCAGTATTTTAGCACCAAATGTAAATGTTCGCAGCCTTCTCCTGACGCCTCCCATTCAGACTCTAAGCTGTTGCCCTCCAAACCTTCTTGGTCAAAACAGAGAATTCGATTGAGATAATTTAAATTCTCCACAGATAACGGCTCAGCCCAAAAATCATCTCTCCTAGTAGACTCATCTAATGATGAAGACTGTTCCTCAGTTAGATCTGGCAAGTTGCCTGTCTCAAGAGTCAGCGCATCCATGATTTCATTATCTAAATTATCAACATCATTTGCCTCAGGATATCTATCATTATGTTGTATATTGGTATCACAGAAATTTTCATGAGCCGCTACATCACTGGAGTCCCCAACTCTAGATTCTATACTATATGATGGCCTTAACATTTGTTTCCCTTCACACTCAAGAGTATTTTCATCAGCCAGTTGACAGAAGCTTTGTGTGGAATGACTCTTTGGTATCGAGCGAGTAGCAACGTCGACACTCTCTGATGAAATGGAAGTTTCCGAAAAAATCAAACTTTGGTGAAGCGAGAGGCGAACAGTCCCCCATTTATCACAACTAACCTCGTCCTTGGTTTTAAATTCTGCATCATGATCATTTGTAAATAACTGAGGATTTGGGTCAGAGCTTGGCCCAGGTTGCACTACAATAGGTTCGAAATCTTCCTCCAAAAGGTTATCTTGGCTGTATGCCTTAAGTTTTCGTTTTCCACAAATGTCAATAAATGGAATAGTATCATAGTTCCTTCTACAATTCTCGTCTTCATTAGTTTCGAGTTCGGCCAGTGACTCCTCTCTTAAATTTTCAGCTATGATTGGAAGATCAAGAGATGTCCCACTCACAACAACATATGGGTGTAGCAGTACTGATACCTGAAAATAAATACATCAATTAATATAATTTTAACAAAATAAACTTTGATTTTGTAACTTTTTCGTTAATAAAAACCTACTTGTTGAACGTTTCCATAAAGATCTATCATTGGAAACACATGGCTGTATGTTCTGGGAACGGAACCAATAACCCCAACCACATTTCCATCTATATCGATAACTAGTTCGCTGTTGAACCGAAAATGTATTGTCAGCACAGACTGTTCAGAAAGATCCTCCAAGGCCGACGCAAGGTGAGTTTTTTTCTGTAACATTTATTAATACAAAACATTAATTAATACTAAACAAACATCATAAAATACTAAACATTCCTCCTGAATCATTTCTGGTGAGGCGATCAATCTCAACCCAGACTAACTATATGCATAGGATATTTCATAGTGAATCCTCAGTACTTTTTGGCAAGCTTGTTTAAGCTGGAATGACGCGCGACGCGCCCTACTACCGTACCTACGCATTCAAGCAAATTTTAAATGTGAACGCACTACAGATAAAAATAATTCAGTTGCACTACATCACAAATGAAACTAGTAGGAATTGTTTTTTTTTTTGCTGATTTTTGACACCTCCGGCATAAATTTAAGGGTTTTCCTCGAATTTCCTGGGATCCCATCATCAGATCCTGACAATGGGGTCACTTCAGGAGTGTTCTCTATTGAATACAAAAGAATTTTGAGAATCGGTCCACAATTGGATGTTTGTTGGGCAGAGGCACTAACAAAGTAACGTAAATAAAGTGTTTCTATCTATGTGTTCATCAAACTAGAATACTTATAACAAAATTAACGGCATAAACCAAACACAAGCTCACATATATTCCATTATCGTGTAACAGATCACTGGAGACGACCCACACAGGTGGCTCGAGGTGCATTGCGCTCTGCGGCAAGGTGTCCGTAGGGAGGATGCCTACTGCCCCTATCGCAACGCTCCCAGACCACTCTCCAGCCACTCTGTCCACGCGGAACTGCAAACAAACATATTAAGAAGTTCAATAGATTACTCGATTTTTGTACGGCTACCGCCCAACTCATAGCGATGCGTGATGGCGATAGCGAGTGCCTCGCTATCGTTTTAATTTCACGAGTTTGCTATGATACGGGGCGGCCCTACCGCCTTATTCACTCGCTATTGTTTTAACTCTCTAATCTTGTGATTTTGTACCACATGTAGGGTCACGGATTGAATTAAAACAAAGAGGCAAATTGCTATTTATAGCCCATCTACGTAAAACTTGGAGTGACTACCAGCCACTTTATCTTGGAAGCATATGATTTACAAATCATAAAGTAGGATTAGGTACTTTTACAGTCTTATAACAAAACATGGTCTAAACTTAGTCTTGGTTTAAACCTCACGCTGTCTCTATCTATGCATATTAACAAAAGTGAAAGCGCATGAGGTTTAAGCCAAGACTAAACTTAGACTAGTAGGGTTACTCTTGAACCATTTCCGATGGATGGTCATTGGGATTGTTATTTTTCATACGCTTAAGTAACAACACTAGCGCCAAATTGAATGCGTATTTTGAAAAAAATAATAATACTGAGTTTGGTTCACCCAAAATCCGCACAATACGGGGTCAATTTGGAGCCAATGCCCAAAAATAAGCGTACGAAAAATCACAATCTCAATGCCAATCGATCGGATTCAGTTCAAGAGTAACCCTACAGGTTTTGTAATAAACCCGTTATGTGTAAAGTACAAAGTATTAGCCCAAGAGCTACCGAACACTCCCGGTAACGGTTCGCCTGTAAGGCTAGAAAGGAGGTCGCCAATAGACCATACATTTTAGCCCATGTGTGTACCTTGAGGTACAAGTGTATCAAAATGTAGATAAAAATACGAGAATTCCGAAAAACATATCATTTCCTTTATTTATTTAGATGAAATTAGGTAGTAAATAAATAAAAGTGTAAATTACTCGTTACATATTTCTGTCATATGGCAACATTGAGTGTTCAATTGCGTTTAGTTACGGCTACTGCAAATCCACAGTGTTTACAAAATATAATATTTTAGTTAATTTTTGCTAAGCATGATGTATCGTCACAGATTAGATAGTAGTTACTTATATTGTGCACTTATATCAAAAAACATAACTTAGGGGCCGTACCCGTGAGGTTTCCACTATATTGCGAAAACGAGAAGTTTAACAGGTCTTGAAACGCTAGCAAGTGATCTTCGCACATCACGAGAATTCAAACGGGTTCTGTCAGTTTACAGTTAAAACGAAGAGTTCAGTGTTTTGCAACGCGAACTTGCTTTATTTTACAACTGCACAAAACTTTACTTATAATTTGCAAACTTTAACTTTGACTCATACGAGATCAGCTAGCCACAGACAAAACAATCAACTGCCAATGTCAGGTAAAATTCAACCCTGACTGGGGGCCGTGAGATATTTACTCCAGTCAGGCGAAACTCACTCTGCGTTTACTTTCATGAAAGCGTTCAGAAATACGAGCAGAGTAATAGATTGGTTACCCTCGGTTTCACTTGGGTGGTTCTCAAACGCTATCGGGCGATTTTCACTCTACCCCGACTAAGAATTACTCGTTCTCGAACGTACTCCTAATGGGATTACAACAAAAGTAAGAATATAATAATACGAGGGTGGATTGAAAAGTTCGTGGCCTAGTCAAGAAAACAAAATTAAAAATGAACTGAAAGTAATCTCCGTCTAGCTCTCTGCATTTTGCCATCTACGTTCCGAAGCTCCTATGCTACTCTTTTGGACCTATAACTTAGGATTACACCACAAAAGGGTTGAACGTCGTGTAAAGGTTTTAGCGGTGACTACTCGTTGTAGAAAAGCTTTTGGTAACATGTTCTTGCCCTATTAGCTTAAATAGCCAAATCATCCTATTAGCTGTTGATGTAAAGGTTTACATAACCATTTTATAAAGCCAGGTACTATAAAAACCTCAAATATAGAAAGTACTGAGCAATATTACTGTGTAACGGTGCTTGAAATCACTACTAGGTATCTAATTTGCGCTTTAAGGTTTCACTCATAACCGCAATAAATATTGCGTTTTAGCAGTGATGGACACTCAACAATACAAGGATTTTATGATATTGTGGTTCTACAAATCACTGCTAATGATACTTTAATAGTTAAAACGACGCTGAAATAGAACGGTTTTTGCGTTATAATCGATTTTTGACATTTTTATAGCACTTAAAAGTGTTTTAATTGTTTTTGAATCCCTATTATAATCTCATTGCGGCAGTCGTCACTACGACTCTTTTATATGGCTGAAGCTTTCTATAATGGTTTTGGTTGTTCTTTTAAAACTCACAGCGCATGTAGCTGACTTTTTATATCCTCTAAAGGTTAATAATGCACATACAAGTTTGTGTCACTCGGCTAAAGTCTTATGGAACCCTAATTTTACAATGACGGCGGCAAAAACTTTGTCACGAGTGCTATACTTAGTCGATAAGAGCCACGGATTTACTTCTTAGCTGTAGAAACTAAGTTGAATTTAATTTTATATTACTAAAAAAAATATATTTTATTCAAAACTCAATAAGCGCGCGCGTAAAACTCAATAATATTAGGGCGCGTTAAAAATACTCAGTAAACCTAATACTATTCTATCGGTAAAACTTTGATCGCACATGATTTTTGCGGTATTGATCGAATTATTCAATGTCTAAATATGATAAAAACTTATCACGATACAATTCCTTAATAAAGTAGGTTTATTTTTCTTTTCTTTGAGTGTAGTTCACACAGCCAAATTACTTTACGGAGAAAATGATTAAGAATTGTATAGTATAAGAATCTCGGACTCTACTATAGAATTAAAAAGCGCTATAATGGAATCACGAACGCTACTACGGTACAAAAAGACACTTTAATAGCGTTACTGTGCCCCGTATGTCAGTAAATTGTCTATCGAGTCATAATTACATGAACTTTATAGACCTAAAATGTCACAACTAAAACTGTTCCACTAAATGGAGATATAACTGCGCCAAATCGATGTTACTCAACCTTCTTTGGTCTTTTATAGGGCCAAAGGTGGTGTTTGAGATAGGTCCTATGGACTGCTATAGAACAAGAAAATGTTACTTGGGCGGGACGGGGCAGTAATTCAAACCTTCAATCACGCATTTGAACCATGGATTCAACAGACGTGTAAAGGCGAGCATTGTCTTGGTGAAACAACACTTCTCAGAAATCCGGGGCGTTTTTCTTTAATTTTTTCACTTAAACTACGTAGAAGGGTGCAATAATACTCAGACTTTATTGTTTTTGTTTTGTCAAGATACCCTAATAACAGGCCCTTTTTTATTTAATAATTATATCACCACAGACTCTTGGTCCGCGCCTTTATTATACTGTATTTTCTTTTTGATCTATTTATTAGGTAAATATAAAATCCGCCTACTCTACTCTTATATCTAGGGTGCGTTGCGCAACAGCTAAAATATAATTATCCTACATGTTTTAATATAATTTACACACACACACATACACGCATATACATTATATATATACAGGGAGTAACTGAACACCCCAATATCATTTAAGGAGCATATAAGTTAGATACTAAATGGACCTTCGGTGCTTGTCTGAGACCCCAATACTTTCTGAGTTATTTGATTTTAAACTGAATGCAAAAACTTTCAAGTGACAACCATAAATCAGCTCTTAACATAAAATAAATTTAAACACAAAATGACACGTGACAGACGTGAGCGTAGTATTCCTCGTACGTTTACGTAGGGCTGTCGGCACTTAATACCAAAAAATAATTTATTTAGTTTGTATGGGAAAAAAGTAGGTTTGTTAGCCTTTATATTTTTTTCTACAGAATCTCTACCTACTTCTGATGGATACATACCCTTAAATCTTATTGGGGTGTCCAGTTACACCCGGTATATATAATATACTAGCTTCTGCCCGTGACTTCGTCTGCGTGGACTTTAGAATTGGGTCTAAAGCTTCGCTCGTTAACAATTTTTAATCTTCCCACAGGAACTATTTCAGAAATCATTCTGGAATATAAAGTACATGTCCTTTTCCATAGAAATGCATACCAAATTTCAAAGCTGTCTGCCCGCGGCTTAGCTCGTAAACAATTTTCAATTTTCCCTCAGGAACTACTTCAGGAATCGGGATAAAAGGTAGCCCTACGTTCATTTCCATGTCAAAGGCTACTTGTATGCAAAATTTCATCCAAATCCGTTCAGCCTTTGTTGCGTGATTAAGTAACAAACATCCAAACATCCACACTTTCACATTTATAATATTATTATATTATAATTATAATCTACAGGGTAATTTTTAAACCATCAACAACCTCCCAGGGGCTGATTCTAGTTGCAACAACTTTTTGTATGGGACCAACATCGAAATCGCAAAAAAAAATCCACTTTCCCATACTAAAGTCTCGATCAGTTAACCTAGTTTGTACGGAGAAGTGTTTTTTTTTTGCGATTTCGATGTTGGTCCCATACAAAAAGTTGTTGCATCTGAGCACTAGAATCAGCCCCTGGGAGGTTGTTGATGGTTTAAAAATTACCCTATATATGTCGGAGGAAGTGACGAGCCGAGTTGATTATTATAATCCAAATAACCTCCATAAACCTTAGCATTAATTCTAAATTAATTTAATTATTTTTCTGTTATGTAAAAACTTATTCATTAAATAAAAGTTACGAATATTGCGTTAACAGAGCAGAGGCAGCCTCGAGCGGGGTCGAGGCGCCATCTAGTCTATATTGTAGGAAATGGAGAATTGCCGCGTGGGCTTTATAAGGAGAATGTTTGACCGAGGCAGTTCAGTTGTTAGCTTACTGTTGCACAGTGAAGTTAGATCGGTGTCTCGAAACTGCTGCTCAGATTCCATTACTTTTTTTAAAATTATTATTTGAAGTAGACTTGTACCTATTTTATTGGGGTTGTGTAATAAATAATAACAGTGTTAAAATTTTATTAAATAATTGTGAGAAGAGTGATTGTTGTGTTTGTTCTCGCACTTAACCCTAATGACGCCCACTAAGCCCGAGAATATTAATGAAGAAGGCATGGAAAATAGGCTTTCTCCGACATATACAGGATGGATTTTTGAGATGGGATTTAAAGGGCAGGTACAATAACCGTTATAGTTACAAGAAAACATAGTTAGGCAACCATACATAACTTTTTAAGATATTCTGATCTGCATTCACAGATTTTGGAAAAAAGTTACAGTCAACAAAAAAAATGCTGAGATAGCAAAAAAAAAATTTGTATGCCTATTGATCCTATCTCATGTAGGGATCAAAAGACTCTATGGGACCATTTAAGGTATGAGTACTAGAAACGACAGAAATCACCAAAAACATTTCCCATACATTTTGTACGGAAAGTCCTCGGATCTTATTTCTTACGGTGATCTCTCTATGAATCCTATTTCTTACTTTTAAGGAAAACTGTAATTTAAATAAATACTAAATTAAATCATTTAGACATGTAATAAATATATTGACTTCGACGTCCGGAAACAGTAAGTCAATATATTTATTGTTTACCGCGAAATAGACACGAGTTAATTGTATTTAAAATGTGTACAAATCGCGGAAGTCTAAAAACGTTGATATATACAGGATGTAAAAATACGTATACCGAAGCCCGCGTCTACGCATTCAGACCATTAAATAAAGCAATATAACGAAAAATCAATGATGTGAAACGAAATTATTTTTTAGGCTTAAAAAAACGACAATAAATACTACGCAATGTAACGCGTGCCCGCGCCTGGTTTGCGCGTCCGGATATCGCGTCGGTATTAGTGAGTCAGTATGAGTGCGTGTAAAGCAAGACGAGTTTCCCGCGCAAGAGATTCCTTTTCAGTCATAAATTTTGTTAAGAAATACTGATCCTTTTCGTAGATATTTCTTTGGACGAAAATTATCAAAATATATTTCGAACAGATTTGTATAAAAATATCGAAAAAAATTTAACTTTAACCTTGAATTTCTTGGCAACTATTAGTTTCACAACCATGGTCTAGACGACAAAAACTATAGTGATGATGGAAGTAATACGTGGGTTTCGGCTTCGGTACCGGTCTTTTTACACCCTGTATATTCATATACACCCATACATACACACCTGCACAAATACGTATTACATTCCTATTGCATTATATACTTTACATATTGTTGATTTTTTGTTATTCTACATTACATTATATTAAAACATTAAAATATATTATACAGGATGGATTTTTGAGATGGGATTTAAAGGGCAGGTACATTAACCATTATAGTTACAATAAAACATTGTTAGGCAACCATCCATAACTTTTTAAGATATTCTGATCTGCATTCACAGATTTTGGAAAAAGTTACAGTCAACAAAAAAAATGCTGAGATAGCAAAAAAAAATTTTTATGCCTATCGATCCTCTTTTATGTAGGGATCAAAAGACTCTATGGGGCCATTTAAGGTATGAGTACTAGAAATGACAGAAATCGCCAAAATCTTTTCCCATACATTTTGTACGGAAAATCCTCAGCTCCTATTTCATACGGTGATCTCTCTACGAATCCTATTTTTTACTTTTAAGGCGACTAGAGACCTGAAATGGTGGTTTTTGGAGGCGAACTACTCTTAAACTAGCCGTTAAAAAATTCTACAAAAAATATATGTTACGCTTTGATATGTGCCCTATAAACTGTACATTTGAAAAGTTTTAAGTATATTAAATAGTATGCAAAAAAATTTTTTGACATGAGTCTGTTTTCAAATTTAATTTCCGAACTGCTCCTAAACTACAAATGATATGTTTATGGTTGTTGATAGACCTAAATGTAAATTAATTACTCTTGAAACTGTACATTTTTTATTTTAAAATAATTATTAGTTTTTACAAAAATATTATTTTATCACTTGCACAGCAAGCCGTCGTGAACGGGCGACGAGAATCAGTGTAGCGCTGACATTCAAGGAGGAAGGCTGCGCGCTGCGCTGCCGCCATCCACTTGTTACGCGAAATCGTAAAATCGATTGCTAGGGTGCTTACACTTCTCACATGTGATAAGGAATACGATACGCGCTTCTTTAGTGCAAGACGTGTAATTTACTTCTTGTGTGCGAAATGACGCTTTTTGTGATTATAAGAACAATTTAGTCTAAGGTAGTCTAGAAGTATGCGAATTAGAGATCCTGAATATAATAGAATAATCTATAAAAAAATAATAGTGACTTTACATCTGATTTCACAAATTGGCAACGTACACTGTGGTTCTTTTTTGTGGGTTGCAGTTTTGCTGCGAATATTATAGGTAACTGTTGCCACTTACCAACAGGTGGGCAGTTTACTTGTTTGCTAACTTATAGCAATAAAAAAAAGTTGCGTCGAAGAGAAGGTGTTTACGCCACTTAACATCATCTATGGGACAGCAAAACATTATCTGTGGATCGCAACTGGCAACACTACCCTAGAAGGCGGAACTGGTCGTTCACTTCAAATTTAAACGTCTTCGGAGAAGCAACCAATACTTAACTCGACTGTAAAATTCTAAAACGATTGTAAACGGAGAAATAAATTAATTGTAATTTAGAAATTAAACGCTTCATTGAAAAGGAACCCTCCTGCCTAAACATTTGGTCCATCGAGACGGATTTTGAAGATTGAAGCAGCTAAACGAAGATCACTTCATCACCGCAGTAACGGTCAGGTCTTTGTTCCTTTTCTTATCCTATCCTAAACGATTGTGTGCTAAAATCGTGTTAAATTTCAGTATCGTCTTGGATCGTGTTCGTGGTCGTGTTGCTGTGTCTGGAATATTCAAATTTCCAGCCAAAAAAGCCGTTACTTAAACGTGAGTACTCTTAACTTTTCTAAAAGACCGCTAAAATGATGGATAGTGATAGCATTAAAGTGTCTGTTCTTTCGCATTCTCCTAATAAAAGAAAGCCAGTAGATGATCTCAGGAAAGTGAGGGGTACTTTGAAGGGCAGATTAACTCAATTCAAAAAATACGTTGAGTCATTTTCGAGTGCTAATTTGACTAAAATTCAAATTGCGGAGATGAAACTACGTATACAGACAGCTAATGACGTGTTCCAGAGATTTCATTTAGTGCAAAGTGATATCGAACTTTATTCTTCGGAAAGCGATATAGCTTGTAATTTAGAATACGTAGAATCGGTTGAATCTGATTATTTCACTAGTATGGCCGTAGCAAATTGTCTTATTGCTAGCGAAAGCAATGATGAACCTGCTCAATATTTAAAAAATACCGTTACTTCAAACGTTAAACTGCCTGAAATTAAATTGCCAAGTTTTGACGGATCATTCGATCAATGGCTTGAATTTAAAAATTCATACGTTACAATGATTCACGGGCGATCCGACCTTAACAATATTCAAAAATTTCATTATCTTAGATCATCACTACACGGAAACGCTCGACAAGTAATTAGTGCTTTAGAGTTCACATCGGCTAATTACATTCATGCATGGGAGCTACTTGAGAATAGATATCATAACACTAGACTACTAATCAGTAACCACGTAAAAGCGTTATTTAATATTGTGCCAATAAAACAAGAATCACCTTTACTCATTAGAAAACTAATCGATACCATATTGCGTAATTTACGGGCGCTTAAAACGTTAGACGAACCTACTCAGTCATGGGACACTTTAGTTATTTATTTAATTGTCACTAAGCTAGACGCCGTAACGGAACGTGAGTGGGAAACGTACAAAGGATCGTTATCTATACAACAATCATACTCTAAAATTAAATTGGAAGATCTGCTTTCATTTCTCAAAAACAGAGCAGACATGCTAGAAATGATTAACGTATCTAGCACTAAGTCAAAAGATAGGCCAGTGTTTCACGAAAATAAAGGTCACAATTTGAACAAAACCACAAATAACGTTCATAGTTTTGTTTCTACAAATAACGAAGGTAACACTAAGTCGAAATCTTCCAATTTAAATAAGAGCGTACGCACTTGCACTTTATGTAATCACAATCACGCACTGTACACATGTATCAGTTTTCTTAATTTATCCGTGAGTGAAAGGCTGAAATTCGTTGAGAGTAAAGGATTGTGTAAAAATTGTTTACGCATAGGGCATGAAGCTAGTGTTTGTCTATTCGGGCCATGTAAACAATATTCTCGCAAGCATAATAGTTTGCTTCATTTCTTCGATAACACTGCGTGTACGCCGCCGCTGCCGGTCGAACCCGTAGCAAGTCCGAGTGGGGTGCACCAACCATATACGTCATCGCTGCATACGTTATCACTGTCCGCCAAAGCAAATAATTCTACTCGCGGAAACGAGACGTTCGGAGGGAACCGACCGCCGTCGCCCGTATTATTGTGTACTGCGTTAGTAGAGGTGGCAGACAATAAACATGAATACCACACAGCGCGGGCGCTGCTTGATTGCGGCAGCCAGCACTGTTTCGTTTCAAGCGAATTATGTAAACGTCTTAATACGTATTTTATACAGTCCACTGTTTCTATATCGGGTGTAGGTCAAACTATAACCCAAGCAAATCAATTAGGCGAAATACTTATACGTTCTAAACATTGCAATTTTAATACGAAACTCGAATGTTTTGTTTTGCCGCGTATAACAAGCAGTTTACCGGCAGTGAACTTCGACGCGAAATTACTAAGCATTCCAGATAATATTGAACTCGCTGACCCTACTTTCAATGTCTCGTCTCAGATTGACTTGTTAATAGGTGCCGACAAATTCTGGGATCTAATAGATACGAATTTTATACGTTTGCCTTCGGGTCCTTATTTACGCGAATCTAAGTTAGGGTGGCTATTGTCGGGGCCTATTTACACAAAGAATTTGCGCATTAATAATCAAATTCAGTGTAATTTTTCCCAAAATATAGACTTAGACACTCAGCTTAGAAGGTTTTGGGAGCTAGAAAGCATTCCAAACCCAGTTCAAACAAATGTCTTAACAAAGGATGAGAGCTTTTGTGAGAATTTGTTTTTAAATACCACTAAACGTGAAAAAGATGGTAGATTTTCAGTTCGCATACCCTTAAAGGAGAATGAAAACTCACTTGGGGATTCTTATACGATGGCTAAAACTAGATTTCTATCACTTGAACGAAAATTTGAACGCTCACAAGAGTATAAACGAAAATATTGCGAATTTATGCAAGAGTACATAGATTTAGGGCATATGGTGAAAATCGAACCACCAATTCAGCCTCATTATTATCTTCCTCATCATGGCTTAGTGAGGGAAAGCAGCAGCACTACAAAATTGCGCGTAGTGTTCGAGCTCAAATAAATCACTTAACGACATCCAGCTACCTGGTCCAGCGTTGCAAAACGACATTTTCTCAATTCTCTTGAGGTTTAGACAATACAAATATGTCGCTTGTGCGGACGTTGAGAAGATGTTTCGCCAAGTGAGCATACAACCTGATCAGAGAAAATTACAGTTGATACTTTGGCGCGATAATCCTACTAGTTCGTTAGACACGTATCAGTTAAAAACTGTCACCTACGGAACCGCATCAGCACCTTATTTAAGTATGCGGTGCTTACGTCAGCTAGCAGCTGAATGTGGAGACGACGTCATATCTCGCACCATCAACGATGACTTTTTCGTGGATGACCTGATAACGGGCCATGACGATCAAGCCGCTTTGATCGAAATTTGCGAAAAAACATCAAAGGTTTTAAAGAGCGGTGGGTTTCCATTACGTAAGTGGACATTTAATTCGGATGTAGGTAACAGAAGTGATACGTAACAATACTTTATAGGTGAGCATACACAAAATAAAACGCTAGGTTTGGGTTGGTTGAGTGATTCGGATCAATGGTACTTTACTACCGAGGTAGAAAATAATTATAATACAAGTACGTTAACTAAACGTGTAATGCTTTCCGTAATATCACAAATCTATGACCCGTTAGGTCTCATCTCACCAGCGGTTATAATACCTAAAATATTATTACAAAAGCTGTGGATTACATATCCACAGCTTTTATATGTTCGGTGCTACCGCAAACGTATGTTCGGTGCTACCGCAAACGAACAGCTCAGCACATTATATTTCCACAATTTTCATGTACGTAGTACGTAACACACAACCAATGTGACCGCGCGTGCGCAATAACCATTTACCAATTAAACTTAATTGAAGTATTAAAAGTGCGTTATTTACATAATATTAAAAAGTGGGATTTATAGGAAACCATACCACCTATAGAACCTCTTTTTACATGGTCCTTCGAGCAATAAGGACCTCGCGACGCGAATTTCTGAAATAACAGTGTCGTTGTATCGCGGGCCTTAAAACCAGTGACATAGTGACCAGTTTTGAATACTACCAAGGATTTCAGTGAGGAATTTGTAAGGAGAAACCAAGGTCAGATCTAACCATTATTATTATTATATTAATTCTTGTTCATATTTACCATGGAGAATCTTTATAAAAATCAAATTGAAATTTACGACTCTTTGAAAAAACTTTTGACCAACATTAAAAAAGATGGTAAAGATCGGAAGAACAAAGACTACTGCAGGCGTAGATTAGATTTATTAGAAAGTCATTGGTGTGATTACCAGGAAAACCATAGAAAGCTCTGTGCATATGCTGAATTTAATCATATTTATTTTACCGAACATTATTTTGATACAGCTGAGGAGTTATATAATACTATTAGAGATTTACTCAATAAATTGTTACAACAGTTTATGTCCGAACAACCAGAAGGTAAGCCAATAAAGCAGTACCAGCAGGTCATTAGCCACGGTCAAGCAGGTGAAGAAGAACTACCACGACCAGGGCCGTCCGGCAAGCAGAAAAAAGGTCAGCAACCATGTTTATCTTCAGCTGGGGGTTACAGTAAGCTCGATGAAATGATGAGAAAAATAGATTGGGACACTACTGTTCCTCCAAGTATCGCTAAGGAATGGGATAGTTTTATAAAATCCTTACACGTATTGCCTACGTTGCGCATTCCCCGTGGAGTGTTGAGTGATAATCCAGAACAAATTGAACTTCATATATTCACTGACGCGTCGCAAACAGCCTACGGTGCCTGTGCATACGTTCGTACATTTAATAGTAACGATATCAATAGCGTATCAGTGCATTTATTGTGTGCAAAAAGTAAAGTTGCGCCATTAAAGCCTACTAGTATTCCCCGCTTAGAACTTTGTGCAGCATTAGTTGAGGCAAAGCTATACGAAAAAATAAAAAAATCGTTACGTTTAAATTTTACAAAACCATTTTTCTGGTCAGATTCGACTATAGTTATCGGTTGGCTACGAATGTCACCTCATGCGCTCAAAACATTTGTACAGAACCGTGTGGTAGAAATTAATGAACTGACTGGTGACTCAGTTTGGTTACACGTTAGCAGTGAGAACAATCCAGCCGATTTAGTATCCCGCGGACAGTATCTCGACTCGTTAATAAACAACAAGCTGTGGTGGCACGGTCCAACGTTTTTGCATAGTCTCGAATCATTAAATACGGAATTTACAATTCCAGATCAATTACCCGAATTAAAGTCAAATACAATTATTAATTTAACTAGTTCATGTACAGAAAATAATTTAATTCAATTCGATAAATATTCGTCATATAATAAATTATTAAGGACATTCGCATACGCTTTGCGTTTCATTCACAATGTGCGTACGCGCAACAAGCAAAGCTGGCAAACCGGTTCTTTATCAGTAAGTGAGCTCAACGCGGCGAAATGTTTGTTAGTACGGCATACGCAAATACAATCATTCCCGGATGTTTATGATTGCTTGAGTAAAGGTAACTCACTAAAAACAATTAAAAGTAAACGAATATCTGGACTAAACGTATTTATCGACTCTAATAATATTATAAGAGTTGGGGGACGATTGAAAAACTGCACAGAATTTTCATTTAATAAAAAACATCCAATACTTTTGTGTAGTAAGCATCCATTTACGAAGTTGTTGATCAGGCACGAACACCTACGTTTATTACACGCCAGCCCTCAGCTGCTTTTAGCTTCTATTCGTGAATGTTGGTGGCCGCTGAGCGCCCGAAATTTGGTAAGGAGGATCGTTCGTGAATGCGTAACGTGTACGCGAATGAGAGGTAAAACTCTCGTACCTATTATGGGAGATTTACCTAAGGATCGACTTGATGCTGGGTTCTCGTTTCAAAGAACCGGAGTCGACTATGCCGGTCCGGTATATATTTTAAATAAAAAGGGCAGAGGTTCTCGTCTAACTAAAGCCTACATATGTGTATTTGTATGTTTTTTAACTAAAGCTGTGCACCTGGAACTCGTTACTAGTCTGTCTTCTAAAGATTACATATTAAGTTTAAAACGGTTTATAAGTCGAAGGGGTAAACCTGATATTATCTACTCAGATAATGGCAAAAATTTTGTTGGTGCGGAAAAGGAATTGCCATTATTTTTTGAAAATAATTCAAATGATATTGTGGATTACGCAGCAAACAATAGCATTAAATTTAAATTCATTCCACCATACTCTCCTCATTTTGGCGGACTTTGGGAAAGTGGGGTACGATCGTGTAAGTATCACCTTAGACGTATCGTTGGTAACGCTAGGTTAACCTACGAGGAATACAGCACGATCTTGGCACAAATCGAAGCCATACTAAATTCTCGTCCGCTTTCTCCCCTTTCCTCAGATCCCTCAGATCTTAATCCCTTGACACCAGCTCACTTCCTTATAGGCCGATCGATGACTGCGCCTGCAAGTACGGATCTCACCACTGTCTCCGCTGCATCTTTATCACGCTACGACAGAATCGAGCAGCTGCGTCAGCACTTCTGGCAGCGTTGGTCTAAGGAGTATGTCGCAGAGCTTCAGACGAGAACAAAATGGAAGACGGAGGGAGAAGACATTGCTATTGATAGTCTTGTACTGGTCAAGGAGGACGGTGTACCACCATTCAAATGGAAGATGGGGCGTATAGTACGCGTTTATCCTGGGAGTCATGGAGTACGAAGAGTTGCAGATATACGCACTTCTACTGGAATCATTCGTCGGGCATTTTCTAAGATTTGTCCACTACTGCAGCAACAAGATTGAAGTAAGCGATTAACTCGTTGGAAGATGGATCTTCCAAGGCCGGGGCCATGTTTACGCCACTTAACATCATCTATGGGACAGCAAAACATTATCTGTGGATCGCAACTGGCAACACTACCCTAGAAGGCGGAACTGGTCGTTCACTTCAAATTTAAACGTCTTCGGAGAAGCAACCAATACTTAACTCGACTGTAAAATTCTAAAACGATTGTAAACGGAGAAATAAATTAATTGTAATTTAGAAATTAAACGCTTCATTGAAAAGGAACCCTCCTGCCTAAACAGAAGGCATAATCAAGACGAAAATACACCTATTGAAAAAAATCAGGAAATGAGAAATAAAGCCACTGAAGAAATAAATAAACAAAAAACCGGCCAAGTGCGAGTCGGACTCACCCATGAAGGGTTCCGTAGCAGCAAGTAACATAGTAACATAATATAAAAGTTCTTGTAGTTCGTTGTAACTTTGATCGTGTTTTAATAATTGTGTATTTTTTTAAATTAGGTTATTGATAAGTAAACATTATAATTAGGTACCTAAATGATGGGATTTTTATTATTAGAAAATAATGGTTCACGGTATATGCATAAGGTTTATGAAATTAAATGTTTTTTATTTTTTTATTTGAGTTGATTGAATAAAAGGTAAATTGCAGTTTACGATTTTTGACGTATTAAAAAAAAACTACTTACTAGATCTCGTTCAAACCAATTTTCGGTGGAAGTTTGCATGGTAAAGTACATCGCATATTTTTGGTAGTTTTATCATTTTATTATTTTAGAAGTTACGGGGGGGGGGGGGGGGCACTTTTTACCACTTTGGAAGTGTCTCTCGCGTAAACTATTCAGTTTAGAAAAAATGATGTTAGAAACCTCAATATTATTTTTGAAGACCTATCCATAGATACCCCACACGTATGGGTTTGATAAAAAAAATGTTTGAATTTCAGTTCTAAGTATGGGGAACCCTTAAAATTTATTGTTCTTTTTATTTTTCTGTGAAAATCTTAATGCGGTTCACAGAATACATCTACTTACCAAGTTTCAGCAATATAGTTCTTATAGTTTTGGAAAAAAGTGACTGTGACATACGGACGGGCAGTGAGACAGACAGACATGACGAATCCATAAGGGTTCCGTTTTTTTCCATTTGGCTACGGAACCCTAAAAAGCGAAGGGTAGAAAACGAAGAGACAAAAAGTCACAATACCGAATTTGTTAGTCCTTTACGTGAAAGGTTTTACGGAATTTTAATATTTGTGGATAATTAAATGAATAAAGTATTTTTTTATTATTGAATTTTTCTTTCATGGACATACAGAAAGACAGGCATTTTCATTACTTTTATGAGAAAATCGTGAGTTGAGCCGAAACCTACCCGTGTTAACAAGATCATAAAAAAATGGCGGCATTGAAAAATCGAAATTGTAAAATTAATTTTGAAATCCCGCATACAAATAGGTCTACCTATACAATTTCGAATTTTCAATGACGCCATATCTTTACATGACTACGTTAACATAGGTAGGTTTCGGGTTGATAGGGTATTGACCAAACACGGTGTATAATATAGTTCAAGCTCACGATTTTGTCATAAAACTAATGATGTTTGTCTGTCTGTCTCTTTGTATGTCAATGAACACCTTGCTAAATATACATTTGACTGCCCTCTTGGCTAAGCTGGGTTCGATTCATCAGCATGACCATTTTATTATTCAAACTGACTGACTGAACAACTTGAATGAAGTTACATTTTTCATAACTATACCTGTAACACATCAATAATGTGCTATTTTTACTCAGGATTGCATACATATAAATAAAAAAAACAAGATAACCTTGTATCTACATAGGTCACACTAAGTTTCCGAAATTGGTCACATAAACAATACTAGCTGTGTCCGCGAACTACGTTTCGCCATATATTTTTTTCCCGTTTTTACAAAATTTTTCATTGATGCTCAGCTCCTATTAGTCATAGCGCGCTGTTGTTGATGCCTTCCTCGATAAAAGGGCTATCCAACACAAAAATATTTTTTCCATTTGAATCAGTAGTTCTTGAGATTAGCGCGTTCAACTAAACAAACAAACTCTTCAGTTTTATAATATTAGTAAGTATAGATTTAAAAAGTTATTACTACATTTGAAAATTGAACGCTTTAGCTGAAGAATACAATTTGCTTCATTTGACTGTCAATTGTTTTCACATTGTGGCGTCATTTTAAAAATTGCGTGATTACAATAAAATGAATTATCTCGGGAAATTGGCATGATTTTTTACGATTTTGTGTAATTTGACAGCTCAGCAGAGCCTCGCTCGGCTTCAATCTGCTTTAGGTGAAGAAGCAACATGCAAGACGACTTTTAATAGCTGTTTGCAGAATTCAAACGCGTTCGGACTGGACTGGACTTCAAACTGGACACGTGACTACTGTTGCTTAAGAAAATTGTCGTACCATGACTGGTGCACGACTATTTGTTTACCGGAAATTATTTATAAGCTCCGTGAAAATAACGCTCAACGCCGTATCATCTTGCACCACGACAATGCAAGTTCCCACACGGCCAGACAGACAAATGAGTTTTTGAAGGCGAAAAACGTACAACTTATGATGAGTCATCCTGCATACGGTCCTGGGGGCCAATCGCGCTACAGTTCTAACGGACCGCTGAGGTTCAACTCCAATCCAGTTCTAATTACAATTCAACTTTGGACAAAATTGGTAACGCGCTAATTTCTACATGAGAGTTGAACCGCAAGCGAAGCTGGATCTAATTTGGAGCTCTAGAGATAACAGAGAGAAAGAGAACAGAAAAACACTCAACATTGATAAAAGCTAAACTTCAATCCAAAAAGGAGCGCCGCATGAACTTTGTATTTTGACAGCAGTTTCGTACCAATATCAATCGGGTTGCGTTTCAATCTCCTGTCAAAACATTACCGCGATACGAACGATCATAAAAGTTGTAGTTTAGTCGTAGTTAAATTCCAATTCAACTACATTTATTTATCGCTATTAGTCTCCTGGCCTGGCACCATGTGACTTTTTTCTGTTCCCAAAAATCAAGAACCAATTACGCAATCAACGATTTTCATCACCAGAAGAGGCTGCATTTAAAAAAAAACATGTTTGATCATTAGTAGTATTTTTTATTACTCATTCCGGAAACTTTTAGTGCGCCCCACGTATTATTGCATTGCATAGTCCCAAAAAATATAACACCGACGTACACCCTACTATTGATATTTAGATGCGAGGTAACGGCGGGTGGCGCGGCGCGAACACTAGGCCACGCCCGTACGCTCAAGGCCATTGACGGCTATAGGGCCCTTAAGAGAAACTGTTAGGTTTATTTTCAACAAGATGGCGCTCCACCACATAACAGCCGCCGTACGCGTTCTAATTTGAACAGACAATTCAGGACACAGTGGATAGGGACACATGGTCCAATAAAGTGGCCACCTTGCAGCCCCGATCTAACGCCACTAGATTTTTTTATGGGGCTACCTAAAAAACGAAATCTACAAAAAGAAATACGACAGTGTTCAGGAACTGAAAGATGCATTGACGAGGACTTTAAATAACATCCATCCAAGAAAATTATTAGCTGCTACGTCCTCAGTACAAAAGCGAGTAAACTTATTGTATTCGTGAAGACGGCGAATATTTTGAGCAATTTATTTTATAGATAGATTAGATATTTTTGCGTTTGTTTAAAAATACATGTTTCAATGATTTAGGATTCATAGAGAGATCACCTTAAGAAATAGGATCCGAGGATTTTCCGTACAAAATGTATGGGAAATGTTTTTGGCGATTTCTGTCGTTTCTAGTACTCATACCTTAAATAGTCCCATAGAGTTTTTTGATCCCTACATGAAATAGGATCGATAGGCATAAAAAAATGTTTTGCTATCTCAGCATTTTTTTTGTTGACTAACTTTTTTCCAAAATCTGTGAATGCAGATCAGAATATCTTAAAAAGTTATGGATGGTTGCCTAACAATGTTTTCTTGTAACTATAACGGTTAATGTACCTGCCCTTTAAATCCCATCTCAAAAATCCATCCTGTATCTGCTTTTTTTATTATTAATTGCATGTATTCATTCTATATTCTAATACGTGTTCTTAACTATTTACTTAATTATGTCTATATGTATGTAGCATTTTTTTAAAACTTATGACTTAGCTTAGGTTAACGCTAGTGGGACTACCGCAAGAGGGATTTGGGGTGATGTGGTTCGTTTCCGCACCTAAGTCGCTGCGCATATCTGGGCTCTGACAGCCATTTTCTTGTTATAATCGACGACGTCGTAATCCGTTGCCTTGCTGGAAAAGGCAAACGAGGCGTGTAATGGCGTCATCCACTGCGTGAAAGACGCAGTCGTGGACTGGGTTCTTTGGTTCCGCTCTTCTGAGCACAACCACGTGGTCGTACGTTAGCTCCTGAGCTTCATGAATCGTGAGCCGCATAGACTTTACTCCAGAGTCGAATCCATCTATCTTGTGCGCTTCTTGTCTTGAGTGAAGGTCAGGAAGAGAGTATTGGGGTCGCACCCTCGCAGTCTCGCTCCCGAAGCCATTCTGCATGTCAAGGACCTCAGTACTTGCCGGGATGTATAAATACTCTCGTAGATGTCTTGGAGGGCGTACACCACATCCATCTGACTTCGATGTGTACAGAGGAACTTTTCGGTAATGGACATAACGACGGAAGGACTTACGTAACGCATTTCAAATAGGTCGTTTCTGTCGATGAAGGGGATCTGGTTACTGTCTGCCATGAGAACCAATTCCTTTGACCCGGTCAGCCTTAATGTCATAACGGCAAAATGGACCAGAAGAGCCTCATCTGCCAAAAGGCGCTTTGAAGCTCTCGCCACATTGATCAGGACTGAGGCAATTGTTCTTATTTTCCACTTTGCGACCGCCCCTAGACGATTCGTCACTTCGTCCGACAGCTCCTTTGTCGTTTCGAGTATGCTGGTGATGATCAAGTCTTCCTTAATTTTGAAGTTTTTAAGGAACCATGTGGTCTTCCCACACCCTGGCACCCTAGCCATCCACCAACTTACCCCATAGCTCTGAGATTCAAGTACCGGTTACGTGTTTCGCCGTTTCCAGAATCCCGTCCTCCAGCATGAAGGAAGTGCGTTTGGCAATCACCACCACTGGGTCTTCGACCGGTGCATAGAATGTTAAGGCACCTCTTTGTTGTCGCTTCTTGATCCACCAGTACCATTCCCGACGTGGCACTGTATGTCGCCATCTGTCTCTTTGTTATGGGGTGATTCCCTGCCAGCACACAGCCCTCGCCTCGGATATTGACCAAACACGGTGTATAATATAGTTCAAGCTCACGATTTTGTCATAAAACTAATGATGTTTGTCTGTCTGTCTCTTTGTATGTCAATGAACACCTTGCTAAATATACATTTGACTGCCCTCTTGGCTAAGCTGGGTTCGATTCATCAGCATGACCATTTTATTATTCAAACTGACTGACTGAACAACTTGAATGAAGTTACATTTTTCATAACTATACCTGTAACACATCAATAATGTGCTATTTTTACTCAGGATTGCATACATATAAATAAAAAAAACAAGATAACCTTGTATCTACATAGGTCACACTAAGTTTCCGAAATTGGTCACATAAACAATACTAGCTGTGTCCGCGAGCTACGTTTCGCCATATATTTTTTTCCCGTTTTTACAAAAATTTTCATTGATGCTCAGCTCCTATTAGTCATAGCGCGCTGTTGTTGATGCCTTCCTCGATAAAAGGGCTATCCAACACAAAAATATTTTTTCCATTTGAATCAGTAGTTCTTGAGATTAGCGCGTTCAACTAAACAAACAAACTCTTCAGTTTTATAATATTAGTAAGTATAGATTTAAAAAGTTATTACTACTAGACCACAGCCCTCGCCTCATCTAGAAGCTCCCGCAGCAACAATTTTGCTTGAAATGCTTTAAGTATCCTGCTGCAGGCGGTGTGTTTTACATGCAGCGTCGCCCGTAGTGCCTCCACATACTCCAGGTAGGCGTTGACTAGGTCGGCTCAGTCTCGGTCTGATATTAGTCTTGGCGGCGGTCTCACCTTACCTGTTCGGGACTCTTTTCTCTATTACGTTTTATTTGTTTTTATGTTGAGCTATCTGTCTGTCTTAATAAAACCACATCTTGTAATAACGTATTTTTATTCAAGATATTTTAGAATATAATAAATCAGCAACCGATTTAGAAAATCCACTGTTTTTATCCCCAACACTACCCATATCAGCCAGCGTGGTCTTTGTGGTAAGCCCTCCCTACAAATCTCATTTTTGGGGTCCGTGTTCTTGGTTGTCACGAGAAATCTCCCTCAGTCAATCTTAGATCTGCCATTAAAGATCACACACTTTATCGATATTTTCTTTAGTCATCCAAGTTGTAGGCCTTCCAGAGCGAGGGTTTTCTTCGATATTCTCTGGTCCGCGTTTGAATTCTGCAGCCCACATTTTTACCATACTATACGACGAAGCAGATTCCCCTAATGTTGTTTCCATGTCACCGTGAATCTCTTTCGGTGTTATTTTTATTTAATCAGGTATGTATTTAATGAGCGCATGTTGCTCAATTATCTTAATTTTCTAAAAATGCTACACTTGAACTCACTTATCTTGTTGTAATTAAAAAATCACAAACGCTACCGAAATACAATTTGAACATTGACAACCAGCTAACAAGTGAATGATGTTCAGAATAACTAGAAAAAAAAGGAGTATTTATGAACTTTTCAATCCACCCTTGTATTGTAACTTCCAATTCAAATCAACAGTCGTTGTGAAAGTAAAAAAAAAACACAAAAAGTCAAAATACGACAACAGTAACAAATAGAAATCTTATTAGTTCACTCATTGATAGCTGTCAATTTGACATTGATTGACAATTTTTTGAGTACCTACCTATCAAAGATTAATTGTTATAGATAAAGCAATACTTCAACCACAGATTATATTTGCTTTAAAAGCATATATACACGGTTATTTTTTTATCACCCTGGAAAATTTATGGGACGCTTCACGACATGGTATTAGAATGTTTTATATATGAATAAAAAAATAACTCGCTTACTTAATTTTATATTAATTTTCAAAAAAATGCTGCACTAGTTGAAAGCAGGATTTTTAGCGTTTTTTTTTATATTTTTTATTTCATTTTTTTATTTTTGATATAATAAGGGATGTATGAAGCATCCCTGAAATTTTCCAGGGTGATAAAAAAATAACAGTGTATAGTGTGTATCAAAAACTCGCCTGTCCGGTAATTTTGCCCACAGACTCGGCCACAGCATCGTGTGGCAGAGTCTGCTAGTTTATAGTATAAAGTATTTTCTACAGCTCGCTTAGCCCCTCGCAAGTCTAGCAGAGTGATTTGTTAGTACAATATAGCAGTATTTTGCTGTACACAATGCTAATTACTACGTTCAACGCTTTGAAGCAGTAAATTGTGTACATATTTATTGCAAATCGCTGTTAATGTAGCAATTAAAATAAACACCAAAGAATAAAAATATCGTTCTATAGTTACTGTATGAAATATCGCTTAGGCTCTCACAGAAACCCATTACAGACATAAATCTCTTTTAAAACAAACATGTTTTCTATAACTCACATAGCAATAAAATAATAGATGCAAAAGTTAAAGATTATGAACTTAAATTTAATGAAAACATCAATTCGTTACACAACTAATATCTATTTAACGAGCATTTAAAATATAAAACGTCGATAAAGTGAAAGTTTAAAAATAAAATATTATTTCTGAATACTCTATGTGTAGTCAATATGTCTAAAGAATATAATATTTCTCATCGGTCGAAGTCATTAAGTTTTAACCGCTAGTGAGTCTAACGATTTACATTTAAACGCGCGATGCTTATCGTGTTTCAATGTTATATAACGTAAAATTATTAACACGACTATTTAAGACCTACGGCAGAATAGGCTTAGATCCTTTTGCTGTCCTGAATGATGAATTTGTAAAATACTATAAAATTTTTACCTTATATGATGGTGTCAAATTAAACTGAATTGGAAATATAAATATGCAAATCATTATATTTAGACGCATATCTACTATTATTCTTCAAGGTTCATACAAATTGTCAATAACCCTGTTCCCATAAATTATTGAAAAGAAAAACACATATTATACAACAATATTCGACCTGAATATAATATATTATGTAACACTCGCAATGAAATATCACTTGTTAAAATTATATAATAATCGTAAAAATTCTTAAGTAGATTTTAATTATAGTTTTCCTTTGTCATTATTTCGCAATTGTCGTTGAAACACCAATAAGTACACGCTAATAAGCATGAGCAATAATATTTACATTTTCCTAATCAAATATTTATAAGTACCGCGGATCCTGTTTCATTGAAACTATTGGTCATTGAGCGTCGGTAGCGCACGTGGACTCGGCACTAGCTAATCGGGAGGTCCGGGGTTCGATCCCAACATGTACCAATGAGTTTCTCGTTTTTCGAATTTCATGTGTACATTTATTCGACGCTCCTACGTTGAAGGAAAATGAGGCAATCTGCATACATCTGCGAAGAAATTCAAAGGTGCGTGTGAAGTCGACCAATCCACACTGGACCAGCGTGGTTGACTAAAGCACAGAAGATATAATAGTACTCCGTACAGAAGGGCCACTCACCTCCCTGCACTCATTTCAAATACCTCACCCCACCCAGCACTTTATTGTAGACATCACTGACACATAAACAAGGGCGCGCGCGTTCGCTCGGGCGCGGCGACACTTCACGTTCACCGAGTAGACGCGAGCGCCGGCCGATAACAGAGATAGCGCTATGCGGGTAAAAGAGAAGGCAGTCGCTGCACTTCTCGCGTCACTCAGCCCTACTAGATTCCACGCACACGTTTGCGCGTGTACAAACGTCATCACGTGTCATCGAGTAGGGTAGACTCGAGCCCCTCGGTGGGGACGTATACGAGCGGTGATGATGATGATTGTTATAAAGCCTCAAATCATATCGCTTTTGCAAATACAACAGTGTTTTTATTAAAATATTGTTTTCATTAATTGTTTTCTTTGAGTTTTTATTTTGCCTATTTATATAACTTTTATCCTCACAACTACCAAGTTTCTATTTTTACGAGAAGTATAATGTGTTTCATTAATTGGCTTATGTTTGGGTAATTCTGTAAAAATTATTATTACATGTATAATGTGTGCTGTTGAAACAATGTTTAAATAAATAAATAAATGTTTATAAATTTATCTGTAGTATGTTGATTTGATTATTTTCAAGTTAATAACATTAATTAATTACATTTCAAGCGTCGCTACAGTATTTTTATTCGCAATAGACGCACTAAAATCATTTTTATAAATGTCACTCGATCCTGGCAATAGGTAACTATGAATAATTGTAGCTAAACAAATTTATCTTTAACAAGCCGATTAGGGTAACAGTAATTATATACGCTTTTGTTAAATTTCTTCTTTAAGCATAGCTCATATATTCTTTACTTAAAAGAACTCGCTATCAAAGCTGTTGTATAATAAGTTATTGTAAAGAAATAAATCGCTTTCAGCAAAAACTATCGTATGCATTTTGAATAATGATCATTGGTTTGATGCAGGATTTTTTATTAATAGAAGAATTAGTCACTTAAAATGGAGAGCGAGCCTGTTATCACTATTGTAATAACTTCAGACTCCAAGCTGCAACTGACAATTTCCTCAATCAGAAAAAACTCAATAAACTTTTGTGAAACGTTATAAATTAACAATTGACTACATAAACTCAGCACGCTTTCAACAAAAGACGTCAATTAGGAGACCTTGAGTTCACACGGACCTCGACAAAATAGTAGTCGAATACGTAATTCGAGAGATTGCATGTCCAAAACTTAACTCGTCAAATACGCAATTCGACATTTACGCCACTTTACAGATTCGCAAATTGTCAAATAGTGCTTGTCAGATATTTATAAAGAAACGCCGCTTTCCGCTACTCAAGTATCCTACTTAACTTTAACAGTAGATGATGCCAAATCCGAAAAAAAAACAGGGAGCTAAACGAGTACTTAAGCTCGTCATAGCAAATTAATCAAATAAATAAAATTAAGTGCAAACTGTGTATTGTTCGCGTGATTACTAAAATATTATAGAAAATACTTATACCTAGTCGTGTAAATATAAAATGATGTAAATTTTCGAGATGCGTATCTGACGAGTTGCAAATCGCATAAGTACATGACAAGTTCCGAATTCTGGCGAAATGCTTACTTGCATCCTTGCGTTTTTGATTGTTTTGTTTCTCTAGTAAGTCAGTGTGATGTAACGATTTATATTGACTTCAATTTATATATAATATAATAAATAGCTAGTCAGTCATGCCTATAAAATGTACTCACTGTAATTTATAGCATTAGCGCATTCTTCATATCTATATTTTTAATTCGCGCGACTGATTCATAAATACTAATCGCTATTGAAGGATTTCAAATCCAGTAATTTTGACAAGCATATAAAAAGCAGATAAAGAAAGAATGAAAAAAAATCGCAATGCATATTAGATGGCAGTTAGAACAAAAAGAGCTTTTGTGACATATATATTATTTAAATTACAACAAATAGATTGAATAAATAGCAAAATAGTTTACCAACCCTAAAATTGTGTCCCCTTCTCAATGGCTGACTGACTATCGCGATCCCATCCTTGTATCCTGTTGTGCGTACAGCAACGGTATCTAAAAATACAAATTCTTAAATATATTTAATTACGAATGAGATCACTAACGTTAATGATTCCAACATAATATGATTGAGTATTACATTAGTATATTACATTGGTTTTTCTTTTATTGTAAAAATGGTAGGTATTTTTGCGGCGTTTCTACAAAAAGTTTTTAAGCGCTGTCCTAAAGTTAAACAATGTTTAAACATAATGTTGTCTCTCTCTATCATTTTTAAACAAATGAAACAGCATAAGGTTGATGTTAAACTGAAGACAGCCTAATTTTTTTTTGTAAAAACACCGTTTACCTTTTCCCTTGTTTATACTATGTCAATATATTTAATAGAAAACTAGTTCTATTCAGAGTAAAATAAAAGCCTCCTCCAGCCCTTTCTATTGTAATCAATAGAAAGGGCTGGAGGCTTGGTTTCTGGATTTTGTTCAAACTTTTCTATGACTTTTTATTCCCTCTTCGATAGCTGGTGGTTTTAAAGAATTTCAAAGTCTTAAGTTTCAAGTCTTTTACAATAAAAGTTTCTCAGACTAATTCACAGTCTTTTTTAATTTCTAAAAATCGTTATGGCTTTTGGTGGAATGGTGTGTTACTTATATTTGCTTACGTCAAATCTATTTCATTCTTTGTTTGCTGATCTGACGATATCCAAGTGCATTTGCGAGTTTCCTTTTTCTTGAAGTAAGTATTGATTATTGTACATTAGGCTGTCCCGTCCATGTATGGGGAATTTTTTTTAACTATAGCTACGCATGAGGTTTCAAAAGTTGCGTTTTGACACAGAGATTACGATTATCATTAAATTTAATTAAATATTTCTCATCTTGAGGCCTCTACCGGTCCTTGAAGTTTCTCAAATTTGCAATTTTTAGGGGTTCCTAACATTAACTATAAATCATACAAAATTTTGAGCTACGGCTACGCAAGAGGTATCAAAAATTGCGTTTTGACACAAAGTTTATAATTATTAATAAGTTTAATTAAAAACGGAACTGGTTTTTGTGTCGGTATCGCTTTTAGTGGATTTTTAATGCCCTTATCCTCCTGCTATGACCCTGCAGATATAGTAAGTTCTTTTTTTTTCTGTTTTTTTTTCACGGTTACACCCAGTTTATTTACTTTTTATTTCTTCAACTTGTTTTCTTAGCTCTTTTGTTTTTGTTAAAATATCTTTTTTTTTTTGTTAGGTAGATTTGTTGCTGCTTAGGATTTGAGGATTTACTACATTGAAGTTAAAGCAACCAAAATTAAACATTTTTCTATAATTGTTTTTTCCCTATTCTGTATTACATGTTATCTATTTTATTTTTATTTCTATTTTTATGCCCATAGTTAATAAGACTTCAGTAATAAAATCAATGAGTTGTTTTATTGTCAGGAATTTATTTTATTCTGCCCTATTAATTCCAATTGTTTGTCTCTTTTTCCAATCTATTAATTTTTGTGTTTGTTTTGTGTATTGTTTTTCAATTCTCGGTTTTCTGTTCATATAAGTGACAGTTTATCTTCAAACAATAGGCTAGATGACAATTTTTTTTTGTTTTAATAGAAGCTCATTCATATAATAAACAGAAAGAAAAAATCGGTTTTCGAATAACTATAAAAACAACCAAAATATAAGGTATTAAAGATTTTTTCTATCTCTTTCTAGCAAAACGGCAATTTACAAGGAGTTTATATGGCCGTACTCAACGATGACGTCACGGTTGATGTCGGATCTCTCTGTCTAATCGCCTTCAAATTAACAACTTAAAATACTTGTATCTAATGTATTTCTAAGCCGATTTTAATTCTAATTTCACAGGACTGCATCTTTTTCCACGGTATTTTAATATTTAATGACGAGACGTAAAAATTTGAATTCAGTCATCATCCCAATTGCTCAAATTTGGTTGTTATTTCTGTTTGCTTTTACATTTCAGTTTTTATTACTTCGAATTGTAACTCAAGTTCAATATAAATTTTTTGACTTGATAGTGCAGTGAGTGGAAATTTAGAATTTTATCTTGTACTGTTTGATATTTTTAACACTTTCTCTAAGGCTAATTTATTGTTTTACAATTTTGATTTCAAATGACTAATTATTTGGTGTTGCTGTCTGTACCAAACACTGGAACCGGAAAATGTTACTCAACTACGAGTATAAAGTTACATGGATTTAATTTTATGAAAACTAAAAACATGTAAAGTATATCAAAATAAAACATGTAATGTAACGTAAAATATAATGTATGTTGACGTTCTTATGTTATGCCATTCATATGCATAATTATCAATACATTACACGATACTTTACATTGCAAAACACAAAACTTTGTGTACTGTTTACCGTTAGATTTGTTTACCTGAACTACAAAGCTTAACGTTTTTTCCATTAACGTAATGGAACGTATACGGCAAAGGACGTCGAGTTCGTCTGGTCTCCGTGGTCACCAAGACTGCGGTCGAGCCAGTACTGGATTCACTTGTGTGATTTATATCCACATTATTAATTTTTGTGTGAATCTCTACCGCACTGATATCTATATCGTTGGATTTTGAATAGCTAACAGGTTCATCGGGCGACGGCTCGCAGGTGACGAATTCGGTAGGTACTTCACACGGGAAAACTGCAACTACCTGCCCGTTGTTGGGCTGTATCGCACCTGTACTGTTGCAGATAATATTGGAATTGTTCAACGGTCGACGAACGATTTTCGCACATTCGTCGTTTGGAACTGAAAGTAAAAGAAGTCAAAATTATATTTTTTTTTCGAACACTCATCGAAAACAGAATCACTGACAGAAATATTGTGATTGTGATTGACTAGGTATTTCAAATATTGTAGTGATTTAAAAAAAAGGAAAAATCATAGTCGGGTAGTAACTATTATCTAATCTGTGGTTGGGGTACGTTCAAAAAAGCGTAATTCTTACTCGGGGTAGAATGAATTTCACCCGATAGCGTACGAAAACCACTCGAGTAAAACCAAGGGTAACCGATCTATTACTCTGCTCGTATTTCCAAACGCTTACGTGAAAGTAAACGCAGTGTAATTTTTGCCTGACAGGAGTGAATTTCTCGCGGCCTCCAGTCAACGTTAAATTTTACCTGACATTGACAGTTGGTGTTTCTGTGATCTGTGGCTAGCTAATTTCGTTTTTAAGACGAATGGTCTAAGGACGAAGTTAAAGTTTTCAAATGAAAAGTAAAGCTTTGTGCAGTTATAAAGTAAAGCAATTTCGCATTGCAAAGCCATTGTTTTTGTTGTTTTTGACAAGGGAGTCTTCTTTTCGTTTTAAACTGACACAGGACCCGTTTGAAAACTCCTGAATTACGAAAATCACTTGCTAGCGTTTCAAAACCATTAAAACTTTTCTTTCTCGCAATATATCATAAGGGATTTCTATGGCCCCTTGGTCATAGGTATTTCACATTGAATAGTTATTTCGGGAAGTGTTGTGACTTTAAAATCTTATGATTTTGCAGGATGTCAAGTACTTACTTGTCGACTGTGGTAGTAGATTGGCTAGATTACCCCTTGCAACTGCTTGAATTTTTGTTACGTGACCGACAATTTCCATAATAGCATACACTTTCTGTAATATAAGAAAGGAGAATGAACTTACATTATGAAACTAATTTTAAGTCATATTAAATTAGTTAATAATTCGACATATTAAAATAACTCATTTCTCTTAATCTAAGTTTGCACACTTTCGATGCATCTGCCAGCACAGTGGTAGTTTTTCAATGCCTTCTTGAAGAAATCAAGTGTAGTGCAAGAAACACTTTAAAGGTCTTCTCCTCTTCTCTTGCCTCTTGGGTATGGAACTTTTTCCTGCCAAGAAGTTGCCTAATTTTGGCAAAAGTAGAAGTCTGTCGACGAAAGGAGTACGACGGATGACGCAAATCTTTCAACCCTAGTTAGAGACCGTCCATTATGCCGTGTGAAGTTATGCGATATCGTACAAGAGCAACGGGGAAGAGCGATTAACCCAAGCTTGTCGAAGATTTGCGACCTTCTCCACAATGCGGTTCAAAATCCAATAGTTTCCGAGTCTACATAGCACCGCAAGGTCTACAGACATATTGTGAACCAATGGCGTAGCTTCTCTGACGTTCAAAAGCGATTGTAAAGTCCTAATTCAATAAAGGATATTGAATTTGAATACCTCAATACGTTCGTCGCGCTGGCGATGGTTCAGTTTGTGCGGAAACCACTTTACAAGCTTTTTTTACCATGCCAATTTGACGTAAATGGAATCACGCTTTGCTAGCGTCATAGCTGCTGCTAGCTCATTCGTAGATTGAGTATAGTGAGTATAGCTTGCACTAATTCGTTGTTGTTGACTTTAGTTTTCGGGCGATCACGGGGAATAATTTTGCCGAGGGGCATGTCATCCATGCTTATCCTACTATAATTTTCTATAACGGAAGCGTTCAAACCGATAACACGTCATTAATGTTGCGAGCCGTTTGAACCATATTACTACCGTGACGGAGCTCGTGTTACATAATTATACGAATTTCCGCGTGTCCATACTAATGATCGTAAGGTACAATAATAAAGTTAAAACAAAACACTAATCTATGAAGAAATTACTAATTGTATATGAAAGGAGAATTCCATATTTTTTAAATAAAATTAATCTTAATTTAGAATTTAAGGCCGGCCATATATTAATTACATTTCAAATAGCCAGTATCGTAAAAAGGCAACTTCTTAGGTAAAGAGCTGTTATCTTCACGCTATAATAATACTAACAATCTAAGTCATAATAACACTCATAACTAAAGTAGATATAACTATTATCGTATATATATGTATACTTGCGTACGGTTAGTGTTCCTTTGGTAACATAATAATAGGCAAGAAGACTATTTCTTTTTGTCCGACATTAAAATAATAGGCTATTAAGATATTTTACATAATTTTCTATTTGTGACGTAGCGAGCCCCCACTCCTTTAAATCGCTTTATCTCAGTAGACGTGTTATTTCGATAAAGCAAAAAATACATGTCTGATACCTTTCTATTATCTAACAACCATATTCGAGTAAAAAGGAACATAATAGTCTAAATGTCTTAACTCATCTAAAATATATTGGATAAGTTACTCACATCTGGAACCTTTTCGAATGCCGTTTCTAAAAGCTCTGAGTTATAGTAGATAAGCACGCGCGAATCATTGGTCTTCTTGAGCCCGATACGATCACCGGGCCGTAGCCACTCGAAAGATGGTACAATTGTGTGCACATCTTGTGGACGACTGCCAGGCCTTGAGTATTTTATATATTTACCTTAAAATTTACGAAAAACAATTCGTCAATAAAAAGTCAATTTATGTAAAAAGTACTTAAACATAAAATGTCTTATCCCTGCACATAGGATCAGCCAAGGCAGTTCTATAATTCTCCTTACATAAAACTTACCGTCCACATACGCGGTGTAGTGAGGCATAAAAGACACAGATGGCGGGAAATTCCGATTGACGTGAGCGTTAAGAATATTAGCGTCAGTGACACCCATGCGAAAGCTACCCGCAAATCCAAATTTACACTCCACTATTTTTATCTGCAATGATAACGTCCATCTAATTTATTTGTACAATCCATAGGTAGCTGCAATGACTAAATATTAAAAATGTGGATTAAAAAATAGGTGGTAATAAAACTTCTAGAGTTGTAAGTGATTGACAGTTATATAATTTCCTAAAATGGAAATAAATGAATGGTTATTACCTCAAAAATCTCCCCAACAGCGAGGTGTGCGGAGCTAAAAACCACAGCGCCCATGGGGTCAGGCGTGAGACGCCGCGCATATGAATAATCATGCATTAGACAGATGTTATAACCACAATATTCCGAGAAACTCCTGTAAGTCATAACAGAAGAACATTGTGTATCATAGAAAGTAAAAAATAAATAAACTTCCTAATCATCTTGTACCGATGATAGGGAAGATGCAAATGTAATGTTTATGTACGATTTGTGAATAAAATGTTATAAAAACGTAAAATAAGAATGATGGCAACGTTTTTATTTTAATTCATACTATTTTTCATGAATAATTGCAAAATGAAAATACACGAAACGGAACGCATCTTAATCTACCAATCAGCGACTAGTGACGTCACTCGTGTCCTGTCAGATGTAAAGGTAAACATTATTTTGACGAAAATATTTACTTTTCTGTAAAAAAATGGTTGATAGTTTTATAAAAATAGACTCCAGAAACCTACCAACAGTTAGTGTCGACATGGTAGTAACTTTTTTGTTGAAAGTGTCGAGTTTTTGAGTGTAGAAATGAAAGGAACTAAACTACTAGGTTAAGTATTAAATCACAGTTAAGCTTTCGTATTTCATTTAGGAGGTTATATAAAGAAGGTTATCGTGTTACAGACATTTAATTCAACTTTAAATCAGATGGTCCAGTTAAAAACAATTTATTTAGGAACTTCTTTGAAGTTGATGGACACATTGGTATAAACCATGACTCCACACGCATTTTTTTCAGAGCAATAATAACACTGAACATTGGTCTGATTATAAAATGTTCATGGATAGCCCATTAAAATAACTAATTCGAAACTAATGGAAACTTTCCCGGTGATATTTTAATTGAATGTTAGCGACGAATGAGTGACAGACAGCAGTGACGTCATCAGAACTGTGGGGCCGTTTTAGGGCGAAATTTGAAACTGTCAGTTTCAGACTGCTTTTTACTGCAATAAATTTTATTATTTTCATTTTTAACATACTTGTGATGTATTCTACATGGGATTATTTACGATAAATGCAAAAATAAAAATACTGCATGTTCCCTATTGTACCAGATAATAGAATCCTTCGCTCCATTCGTGATTCAACATAGCGCCCTCGGCGTAAAAATACATATTATTTTGCTCCATTATAATGATACAATCTCCTATTACATATATGCTCAGGTTACGCTACGCCCCACGATTTTATTTTCGCGTATGATCAATGCTCTTGACTGATGAGGAGAGTGATGTGATGGCTGGTGCCTAGAACCTACCTAATTATTTTGTAGCTTTTAGTATATTATTTACATCATCGTTATCATTATTTAATGCAACCGTTTAACTTAAAAAATTCATTTATTTAAGTTTTTCGATTTCAATGATATACTTACTGTATTCTTAAATACAAACCTTATCATTTGATAACCATATTGATGGATTTGCAAAAAATGTAATCCGTAATTTTGTGGTGGCGGCCATCTTAATTTTACAGTGATACGAACACACATAGTTGTATTGTTATCAGTATTAAAGGTGTACACAAAATTACAAATCAATCAGTCAACGGGAAAGGGGTAAAATTTGACCCAAAAACAGTTGCTAAAGTTTGTGAGGATAAATGGTTGTCATTCTAGTATGTCGAAAGCTACTTTTCATTCCGAAACGTCCCATGGAATTGGTATGCGTATCAGTCTGGGAGATGTAGCTAGTTTAGTTAGTGCATTAACTCACCAATACGGAGGAGGCGGCGAACAAATAGGCCTCGGGTTACTGAGCATAGAGTTATCGGAGTTGGTGCAGCCATTATAATTGAAAGTCCGTTCTTCATTTTGCAATATTGTCACCTAAATTATAAAAATTATCAAGTTACATCAAATATTGCATATCAAATATTACACAAATTTATAACATAGATTTTATAGATTAACATAGATAGAAATTTAACTGAGAATATAATGGAAGAATACGATTCTACCGACCTGCGTGCATTGACCGTATAGATCCACAACTGCGTATATGTTTAAATGCGGCACATACCACGCTCTGCCCATGTCCATGCCGTCTAGATAATAGTGCAAACTCCGATCGGCGTGCCACATCATACCTACAATATGGATAGTTGTATGCTCTTTTATAACATGAAATATGGTGATGCATCCATCACCATAGTAACTCATTATTGTTCATTAAAAAAAAAGTTTATTATAATTTCTTCAAATGCGAGTATTTAAGTGAGCTAAATAAAATCGACAGAATTACTTGTTCATACAGGTATTACGGCTTTTTTTTTAAATAAATGGTAATATTAAATTAACGTTACCACTCGAAAGATCATGCCACACAGAAGTATAAATACTAAATATTTTTTTAAGAACAGTAATAAATAATTAAATGGAAAATAGATGGCTTATATTTTGTCTTTCATTTTGACAACTTTAGCTGATGTGAAATCCATCTTGATCATTTCATAAAACCCGAACATTCATGACGAAGTTGAAGAAAAATACGAGTATCTTCCTAATCTATCAAAATTCGACCCTAAAAGTGTAAATAAATAAAAGTGTAGCTATCAAGAACGTTTTCAGAAATGACGCACCCACTCTGCTGCCGACTGTCAATGTGTCCAGATCCAAAGGGTAACCACTACGAACACACTCTCCGTCCTTCATCATGGCGGCGCCGCTAAGGATATAAGTGTCCCAGTTTAGGTCAGTGGCAGTGCCGGCCACAGCGCCCACCCCGCCGTTAATATCCAAATCATCTGGCCGAATTGCGGTCACGCCTATACAAAATGAATTGAAATCAGGTTTAGTTCAATTATAAACAAGCTTAGTTTGTCGTAATGAAGATAGGCAAAACATATAGTTTTCAAAAAATCTAATACATGTCAAAAAATACGTTCAAAGTTCTTTATCCGAAAGTATTAGCAATACATATTTTTGCCGTTTAATGTTGATAGCGAACCTTCAGTATCCATCAAATTATATTTTAATAGATCACCTATCAGAAAATGTCTAACAAAGGAAAAATATTTTTGTATTAAAAATGCTTTGTTTTTTTACAAAACAGATTCTTTTAAGGACCAATTTACTTGACACTGGCCTTCTAATCGGGAAGTCCGGGGTTCGATTCTAGCATGTACCAATGTGTTTTTCGTTTTCTAATTTCATATTTACATTTGATGTTCCTACGGCGAAGGAAAAAATCGTGAAGCAACCTGCATACACCTGAGAAGAAATTCAAAGGTGTATGTGAAAACGGCCAATCCGTACTGGGCCAGCGTGGTTGACTAAGGCCTAAACACCCTAACTTAGGATAGGTTCGAACCCCTCGGTGGGGAGATACATCAGCATTGGTGAAGCACCAATATAAAAATTGATATGTACACGGCACAAGTAGTTTGCGCAAGCAAAAGAGCGGGCTGCACACGGGTAACTCGCGGTGATATCTGCTAAGGTAGTTGAACCCGTTCGCCCGTTACATGATGCACGTGTCTTGAGTAAGTGCCCAATATGCGCAAGCTACTTACGCCAAACAAGCGCCCTAATGAGATTTATCATTATCCATTATCTACATTGCGGAAGTTTCGTACATAACCGAGTTACATTACCAGCGATGTACAAGGAAAAAATATTCTTCGTACAAAACTAGGTAGTGTAAGAAACATTTGTTCTTTGTACATTACCAATCGTATTGCCCAGTAATGTACAAAGACGAAAATATTCTTCTTACATTACTCGGTTTTGTTCAAAGAAATCGTTCCTTGTGCAAAACCTAGCAGGTACTAGTGTATCTAACTTCGTATATTGTTTGCCACATAGGTAGATATAGGTAGAGATAGACAAGGTAGGAGACGTGAACTAATATCGGATTTTATCTCTAAGGGCTAAAATGAGGGGTGGAGGTTTGTAAAGAACTTTATTATTTTTGGATTAAGACATATGAAAATAAAACATACCAATCTCTAAGCTGCCTATCCAGCAGTCGACCATTTTGTCTATGCGTAGCTCGAACATGTCGCATTCACGCAATGGCCGTGAGCTGAAGAGGACGGCGTCGTTGAACTCCGAATAAACCGTACCCCGGTACGCCGTTAGCCTGTTGCGGCTGAGATGCGCGTTGCGGCCGTGAACGCGGTGAAAGCACATCTCTCTAATATAGCACCGTCCGAAGTAAATTTCATTAATTTTACATTTTATTAGTAATCAATACAATAAAGAATGTGTTTAATAAATTAGGGATTTAAATATGAAGTTACCGTTTTATCCTACTGGCCCGTTTGGAATTTAATTTAATCTGCATATTAATTCCATACTTAAACTCGTAACATAATCTATTCTCAAATCAATATCAAACTGAACCAGATCTATTTCAGACGGTAATGTTCAATTTATGGAAATAAACTTCAAATTAACAACCGCAATTATTTATTTATTAAAAAGGCTATTAATTGGTTTAAAAAAGGCTGTTTACAGAATTTGTAATCTTAAAAAAATATGAAGTTATGAAAAGTATCACAATAAAAAAACTTACGGATATATAGTGGCGTTGGATTCAGTAGAGAGTGGGGACTCAGGTGAAAATGGTGGTGGCATGTAGTAATCAACTATGGTCGCCTGTGCTACTCGCCCATACAAATCTATCAATAATATAAAAATTTATGTTAATAAAAATATCAGGAAATAAAAACTTCATTGCTCTTTCGCAAATGCGTTACAAACACGTTATCCATTAGACAACGTCAAAAATTACTAGATTTGACCTATAACCACAGATTAGATAATAGTTACTACGTAACAGATACATCACTCCCATAGAAACGCTCGATTCGCTGTAATAATAATAGCCAAAACCGACTGACAAAAGTCGCTGCAAGAAGAAAAGGTCTCTATGAACGGGCGCCGAGGATCGAGATTTCCGCGTACACCGCGTGATTGCGTCATCGAGCGAAAACTTAAGGGTTGTACAAAGAACATAAACAAAATGGCCAAAGTAAAACTTTAATGTTATTATTTTATTGATATACGTAGGAATTTAATGAAATAAAGTGCGAAGAAAGCCCCTGACTCAAATGTGCTTTAATTTTATAAAATAATAATAATAATAGTACTTTATTTGCAAGAATATGGTAAAATACATGATTGGTGTTAAATTATACACATTATTCCTCATAATCTACTTCTAAATAGGCAGTGCGCAAATATTTATAAATTTAAAATAGTACATGTCAAAAAATAAGACAATAGAATATTATTTTATCGTCATTTAAAAATTTTAAAAAAATACAAATTATTATAAAATTACCAATCCCGCCCGAGGCGATATTTTTTTTTATTGATTTTATTCATTTGTCAAATTACGAATGATTAAAAAAATACGAAATACGAATTACTATGAAAAATACTTGACCGATATTTTTTTATGTTTGAACTAACGGTTATTCAGTTTTACTAAAATAAAATTAAAATTTTTGAAAAATAAAATTTTCGGTAAAAATATTCGATTTAGGTATAAAAATCCCGATTGTAGTTATGAAAAGAAAATTATAAATAATAAAAATAATTGATAAAAAACAAAACGAAATTAAAAACCAAATTAATATAATAAACAAAAAAGCAATAAAATAAACAAAAAAAAACAAAATAAAAAACAAAATAAAAAACAAATTTAAAAAAAAACAAGTTACAAGATTTTATAATAATAATAAAACTCTCGCGTGCGGCGCGTCGGGTGGCGGCGGCCCTGTGCCGGTCGGCGCGCCGGCGCGCTACTTAGCGGTAGGTATTTATAACGCTGCATTGCGCGAGTGACGGGGGCCTGCTATAACCTTACCCAGAAACCAACGGGAAAGTACGATTTGGACTGTTGTTTGCAACTGAATATCTTTGACTTTGATAATTAACACAGTTGTATCAATAATTCGAAAGGCATCTCTGAACCCAACGGGGAAGTACTTCTCCGCGAGTTGGTTCCGCCATACTTTATTTCAAACTTTAATATAATTAAAAAGGTCGTACCAATAATTCCAAAGACATGTTCAGGTATGTTAAACGCAGCTGGGCCTTGGTCGACCCCGTTGACATAAAAATGCAAGATCCCCATGTCTTTGCGCATCACTCCAACCGTGTCTCCCTCCTATTCATGAAAAATTACAAATTTATGATGACTATAGTGTTGATATGGTCCACACTCAATTTAAGCTATAGCTCTATTCAAGGTTAATGCATGCATACTCAACATGTACCTACCATGACTATATACTATGGCTTTTTGTTAGGCTAGTTGTTGACTCACTGTCTCACCATTTTGTCACATCAGTGTGAAATGTGATAATTATAACCGGTACATCTTAATGTTAACGAAGTTCAGAATTATTCAATAATATGTTTATGAACAAAATTAAAATCAATTTTAAAAAGCTTAAGAAGCTACACTCCATTGGTTGCAATTATAGACATGTCAAGTCGACGATCTATGTACTTAAGGTGAACGCACATATCAGCACGCGTCGGCGCGCCGCATTATATGACGTCATCAGCATGCGTCCCTCAATAGCCGGATACCTACCGATTTTTTAAAATTCGGCGCGTACGGAGCGGATCAAAAGTGCGAGGTTTCATATTATTTTATACAACAAATTCCAAAATGTGGCGCGTGATATGATGACAAATGTGCGTTCAGCTTTATAGACATATAGTCGAAGATTCTTTTGGACGTCATCTTTGTTTTTTTTTTCGTCTGTCATGTTGTTTTTATAATAATATGTTGGAATATCAAGTTAAGATCAAAGTTCTATGCAAATTAAATTTCTTTCTTACTTAATCTTTCTTACTTAATAAGTACACAAATTGTGATACATTTTAGTTAAATACGTAAATTGCGTGAAAAGGCGAGCTTATCTCTTAAAGAGATCTCTACAAGCCAACCCTAGCTGGTGTATCGAGGTTTTAAAACTTAAGGCAAATATTACAAAAACAAAATATAATTAACAAGACAACTCACCACTAATCTGTTCAGGTTTCTGACATACTGCGGAATGATGATGGACCCATCCCGAATAATGTCTTCCCCAGTCATAGCCCAGGTGCCGGATCTAAAGTACGAACCAAAAACAAAATACAAATGAATACTCTTTTGCGTACAATCATAATATAAACAAGTTAGTCAAAATTTATTAAAAGAATGACAAATAAATGAATTGTAATTTACAAATGAACGTTACAACATTTAAACTCAATAACTCACTTAGCATTGCTCATTTTGAATGGAAACTTTATATCGTTTGAAGAGTGCTGCGTGACGCCGATTTCAATGCTTCCGGCCCACTTGGGTATGACTAGATCAAGCCTAACTTGGAATAGTTCACCGGTTTTTAGTGTTCGGTTCGTCATCACTATCCCGTTGTTGAAGTATTCGAAAGCACTGAAAATAACGAATATTGGACAGAAAATTTTATAAAAAATATTTTTTAACTTACTAAATATTCAAATATGGCGCTCACTGACAGGATATCGAGGATATTTCAAATTAATTAATTATCAGTTTGAAATATTCGTTCATATATTTAAAAGTAAGTTCAGTTAATGACACGGTTAGCGCAGAGGTCGAGTGATCGCCTACTGCGCAACGGGTTGCGGGTTCGATTCCCGCACGGGACAGATGTTTTGTATGGCCTACAGAAATTTGTTCCGGTCTGGGCGTATGTGCATGTGATATTCTATGTTTGTAACTGCACCCACGATACAGGAGAAAATCCTAGTGTGGGGCGACGTTTTTTAAAAAAGAAGAAAAAGAAGAATGATTTTACTAACTTACTTACCTACTTAATTTACGAGCAGTATTTCTTGTAGGTTCTATTTTTTAAATCTGACTAAACAGTGATTAATAGATCAGTTATAGTAGGGAGATCCTATCAGTTAGCGATATAATAAAAATAAATCATCAAGATACTTACTTAGGCCTATGAGCAGTCTTACCATCGTTAATAATAATAACATTCGAGTCACGCAGCGTATGAAATAAAAGAGTATGTTCGTCTAGGGCTGGTCTCCGAAGTCGACCTAGTGAATATATAAAAAACATTTAAAACTGTTTCACATTATATGAAGTAGCTCAATTATACATCAATATTGAAATAATATAAAGAACATAACAAATATTCTTACAAAAATTAGGGATCTGGTACGGGGTGGAAGGTACTGACGGTGGGTTTATATTGCTATCTACCTCTTCACAGGGGTCGACGATTGTCACCTGCAATAGAATATTTACATTAGATATAGAATATTTATACTATTCAGATTTGTACGAGTAAGTTAAAAAAACCGGTTTTACATAAACAACCATACAAACAACATGCACATTAATTTATATTGTGTGCTACATTCAAGTTTTATAATATCACAAAATGTACAATACAGTACATTAGATAAAGGCAAAGGGAATAGACAACAATACGGACCTTTACCGTCATCCCGTACAAATCGACGACCCCCCACACTTGCGGCTCTACCTTATCTGTAGCCACACCTTGATCAACTCCATTTATAAAGTAATGAAGTTTTCCGTTGCGTTTTCTCATCATTCCAACCGTGTCACCTTCCTATGATTACAGTTAAAAACACAACTTAGGATATTTAATGTAAATAAATAATATGCATATAGACCAATGTGTTTTCAAATTTTGAATTCATATGTACGTTTATTCGACGCTTTTACGGTGAAGGAAAACATCGTGAGGAAACCTGCACACACCTGTGAAGAAAGAATTTCTTTACAGGTTGTGTGTGAAGTCGACCAACCCGCACTTGGCCAGCGTGGTTGACTAAGGCCTAATCGCCCTAGTTTAGGGTAGGCTCGAGCCCCTCGGTGGGGACGTATATGAGCTGTTGATGATGATATAGATATTTATTTTATACTAGTGGGCCCGGGGCAGACGTTGTCCTGCCCGATTCCAGCGCCACCTACCGGGTCCAACTTTACGTTAACCTTCCCTGGAGCCATTCAAACACACACCGAAAGCTTCGTATGAATCTGTCGAGCCGTTTTTGAGTTTTAGTGAGACTAACACACAGCGTTTCATTTTTATATATAAGAAAGAAGAAGAAGATTTATCAAAACGAAAACAAAAGAAAACGTTGTAAATAACACGACTGCCTCTCAGAGGATCCCCTCAAAGCAGCAATCGCACTATTTACAGGAGCGCGTTCAGAGCCTCTGTGTGTAGTTGTTTCTTAACTCGCTCAGAGGCGTTGAACGCAGTGCAGCAACCAAATCTTTTATCTCCCTCTTTCACATGAATTTTTATTTCTCTATCTTTCTATCAGATGACATTTTAGATTATGGCCCCCAATATCATCCAATCACATGAGAGTATTTCAGTAATAAACGTCGGAGCGTTTTACAACCATCAAATTCGACGGTTGTTCGATTGTAACTCGCGCTGACACTATAAGGTCTTGAACGGGCCGGTTGTTTCAATCGTGCGTCACGCGCGAAGCCATTGAACGGGGTTAGAGCGAAAAGTTGTACTTCGCGCGAAGGCTCTGAACGCGCTCCAGAGTCAGAGCCTTCGTGCGTCGTCAGCCATCAGAGACGTTTCCATTCCCAAACTTTTTGACAACACCTTGACAGCTGTCAGATATCAAGACATAAATGGGAGCGGTTACGATTTTGAATAAGTTAAAACATTAGTAAACAGTGTTCGTAATTAAAGCCCGTGAGGAGCAATCGCTCTATTTACAATATTTAACCAAATCAAAAAGTTACCGTTATTATTCATTTTGACAACACCTTGACAGCTGACAGATGTCAAAACATATGGGAACGCTAACGATTTGGTTTTGATGGTGCGATTGTCCCTCAGATCAATTAGCTGCACCAATAGCTTTCCTACTATCAGGTACAAGGTCTCCTCCCTCCTGGTGAGATTTGTAGTCTTTATGACGACTTTTATTATATAAAAAAACTAGCTGACCCGGTTAACTTCGTATTACCTTAACAGATGACAGATCTCTTTGAATTTCTTGACTTTCTCTACCAACTATAATATGCATGTATTATATTATAAACCTTCCTCTTGAATCATTCTATTACTTACTGAAAACTGCATTAAAATGCGTTGCGTAGTTCAAATGATCTAAACGTACAGACAGCGAGAGCGACTTTGATTTATACTATGTAAAGAAGATTATGACATTCCAGATGAAAAAAAGACGAAAGACTGTCATTTATATTGTTACCCGTAATTCATCCAGGTTGAAATTCCTGTACTCCATGCAGGTGCCGTGACCATTAAGCAACACTTTACATCCAGACATCATAATAGTCCCCGTGTCCATATTGGTCATTGTTGACGGGAACCGGATCGTTGCTGGGTTGTGCGTGGTTACACCCACCTAGGGTCAAAATATATGAAATAAATCTTTACATTCACATTTTTTTTATATTGCATAAGTTGTCAAACAAGCAAACTGCCCACTTGATGGTAAGTGGTAACAGTCATCTATAATACATGTGGCTCCTGTGAGATTCGCAGCAAAACTGCAACCCCCACAAGAACCACAGTCAGTGCACGTTGCCAACTTGTGACATCAGATGTAAAGTCACGCTACATGGTAATTTCACTTTATTTGTTATGGATTGTTTCAATCATACAACATACTTGAGTTTACAATGTTTAATGTTGAATTAACGTGTATGCATCTTATAATAAAATACCTAATTACGTTATTTCATATTTTTGCTCATATTTATTAATATTTATGCAACAGCTGTATCTTTGTCGCAGCCTAAAAAATATTCATGATATTATTATGTACCTCAATACTACCACTCCATTTATCCACGAGTCTATCTATTCGTATTTCAAACAACTCATTGTCTGCGATGGGACGGTGTGTCATCACAACACCGTTGTTATAGTCGTCCAACGGCCTTGCACGTTCAGCTGACCTGGAATTATGAAGTCCACACTTTTAAAATAACAATAAATAATATTTTTTTATTATAAAATGTTAAATATTCTTTCTGTACAATATCTTGTATATACTTGCTTCTAGTAGTGTAGTTTTGAAATGTACAAACGTAATGTTTGCGTTCGCATTAAGACGTTTTAATTCTCGATTTTATTTCCTTACCGATAACGCAAAGCAATGTTTGCACATTTTCAAACTTACACTAGAGTACTGTCCCTTGCGCGTTATCGAATCCAAAACACCATGCCCTCTCCACAAGAGTACAGACAAAGATCATAGATGATCTTATACGATTGTAGGAACGCAGTATGAAGTTATTTGACTGCAACCTTTTTTGAGGTGCACTTCTTCGATTGGACTAAGTACCAAGGATAATAATGGAAATAGCATATTTACGTTTCATGATTTACTTACTTATTATTGTTCGACAGCTTGACTAAGATCCCACACCTCGGATGAAATCGCAAACGATCTTGCAAGGCTGGAACAATTGAGAATTTCCAATTGATCACATGACTATCTGACTACAGTTGCTTGTAAATAAAAACCCTTGCTAAATCATAATTGTAAATATAATCAGAGAAAAACTGAACCATTTAAAGGTTATGAATATTAACCAGTATGATGATAGACTATTATTCTATAATCTATATTATAATAAATATAAAAGCACATGTTACAAAACTCACAAAGTTTGTCTGAAAACAACCCTTGATCACTACTGAATTCGTTTCACACAAACATTAAAAGAAGTAATGTGATGGATGATATATTCTTAATTCGCCAAGTTATACGCTATGTTGGAAAATATTCTATTTCAATTCAATTGGAAAATGTCTATAGCACATGTAATAGCAAGGACGACGGAGAATAAAATGTTACACAACTCACCAAGGGAGCAAGCACCATCGGAAGTCATTGGAATGTATATGGTGTCTTTTGGATCCGAGGTCGCCGCTGCCATGTCTAGCTCGCTTGATGTCAGCGTGTCGTCGTTGTTCGGGTCTTCTTCAATCTGTAACGGATAAAAACAATATTCCGTATCAATCACAAAAGTATCCCATGCAAAAGCAACCGTATCTTGCACTCATAAAATCAATATTCAATCTGAGTAGCATGTGTCAAAAAATAGCAAATAATTATTGCGGTGTTTCTCAAAGCGTGGTTTATGCCATCCACCAGGCGCTCTAAAGTCCCAGCAAAACAGAAACAATATAAAGCTCAATGTTAGTTTCACAAAAAAAGGACATTTGAATGTAAATCTTAAGTGGATGAGATATTTGGGTATCGTACCATAAAAATCTTTAAAATACACTCGATTATTGATTCGAAACACATAAATTTCTCCCGGGAATGTGATGCTCCATGACAAACTTAGCAATACATAATTGCACTTAACCATAAATGCGTCTGATCACTTCACTCGCAAAATACTTTATTGACATTATCAACCGATTCAGCGTAAATAATAAAAACGACACTGCAATGTAGGTCACACGCGCATTTAAAAAGAGCGTATCCAGCAACATATGACCAACTAAGCGTCAAAATTTATCGAAAAATTGCATAGGTACTACTCGTTATTGAATCAAAACACATGTTGCGTATGTAGGTATTGCTACTACATATATCGGTGTAATTATTGAAAACATCGATTTGGTGATCATAATTATACGAAAATGTTAAAACATATATTAATTATGGACCTTCACAACAATTTATAGTTATCATATTCTGTAGATATAAACCTCAATATTATATTTCGTTAACCATCGACTGTAATTATTGAAAATCACACATCTTAGTATGACAATAATGATCTGTATGCTGTAATTTCATTGAAAAAAGCATACAAAAATAACAATAGTTTGTGCGAGACTAACACACAGCGTTTCATTTTTATATATAAAAAAAAAGAAGAAAATATAAGAAGAAGATGTCGAAAGATTAAAAAATATCTGTAAAGTTTGTAAAATGCTGTTTACCTTACGCATTTACTTAAATTTTCTCTAAGGCGATGCAAAAGTAAAGTATTTTCTTTGGGGATAAAGCAATCTTAGTCTTGGATGAGCTTAAACTTCTTGCTTCATTTAGGAGTCTTAAATCCTATTTAACACCCTCGCTGGACAAGAGAGTTAACGAGTCCTTCATTGCTCTCGCGATTCAAGTTTACACCTTATTAATTTACTGTCTCTAACTTTATGAATTATGATAAGAAATATTTCAACATTTACATGCTTTACATAAATACCTATGTAATAAAATTTTATTGTTGATTGACGTGAATAGCACTGTTTCAACAAAAAATCCTTGATAATCAGTCATGTTATTGAATGAAAGAATTACCTAGATGATTGATTGGTACATAGCTAATGGGTGTTTATTATTAGGTCCTTACATATGAAATTGACGTTTTGCCGTACTGGCCACTTTGATCTCAAATATCTCCTCTATGGTTAGGAATTCCAAATTCAAATTTATATAGCTTTTTACTCATGTATTTGTGTTTCGAAAATTATAATTCACTTGTTTTTTCCTCAATTGTTTTTTTTTTCTTTGTGTCACTCAGTTTACAAAATGAAAAAAAAGAAAATACAGTGCGTTTTTGGTCCCAACGTTTTCGTTCTGGAAATTAAGACCCGCAGAACAAGCCCCGTGGACGGCCGGAGACCAAAGTTGATAATGAAGAATTGAAGGCTATTTTGGAAGCGGATCCATCGCAAACCACGAGTTAGCTGCAGGCTGTGGTGTTAGTGATAAAACTGTTTTAATCCACTTGGAGCAAATTGAGAAGGTGAAAAAGCTTGAAAGGTGGGTACCTCACGAATTGAGTGAAGCAAATCAACAAACGCGCGTTGACTGCTGCGTTGCATTACTCAACCGGCACAATAATGAAGGGATTTTAAATAGAATCATTACTTGTGATGAAAAGTGGGTCCTGTACGATAATCGGAAGCGCTCATCGCAATGGCTGAACCCTGCCGTACCAGACAAACCATGCCACTCCAAAAAAGTTGAAAACAAAACAATTAAGGAAAAAACAAGAGAATTATAATTTTCAAAACACAAATACATGAGTAAATAGCTGTATGAATTTGAATTTGGAATTCCTAACCATAGAGGAGATATTTGAGATCAAAGTGGCCAGTACGGCAAAACGCCAATTTCATATGTAAGGACCTAATATAAATAAAAAAAAATAATTATATCTTAATTGGTTTTTGAAATAATGTCATTCATAAAAAATCTAACTAGTTACTGTGTTACAAGGGCAGATTGAAAAATTCGCGGCCTAGTCAAGAAAACAAAATAAAAATGAATAAAAATATTTTTATTTTGCCACGTAATCTGCATCTAGCTCTCTGGATTATTTTTACCTACATTGCAAAGCTTCTATGCCACTCTTCAACATCTTGCCAACAAAAATATTCTTCAAGATCTTCAAAAAACTATATTTAGTACCTTCGACCTCTTCATTCGATTAAAATCTTTGCCTGCTTTTTTAAGTATTGAAATAGGTGGAAGTTCGAAGGTACCAAATCTGGTGAATAAGCAGGAAGAGTATGTTATTCAAAACCACAATCACGAGTTTGAGTCATGGATGCGACAGACGTGTGAACGCGAGCATTGTCTTGGTGAAACAACTTTTCCTTCTCAGCAACCCAGAGCGTTTTCCTTTAATTTTTTCACGTAAATGACTAAAAAGGGCGCAATAATACTCAGAGTTCATTATTTTTTCTTTTTCAAGATAGTCCACCATGATGACACCCTTGGCATCCCAAAAAACTGATGCCTTCACCTTGCCAGCCGAGAAAATTGTCTTCGCTTTCTTTGGTGTTGGTTCATCCCTTTTTTCCATTGCTTAGATTGTTGTTTTGATTCTGGAATATAGTGATGAACCCAAGTTTCATTCATTGTCACAAATTTGTAAAAAAAATTAGTCCAATCAGTCACGTGAAATCGTGAGTCATATTCGTTTTTGCTTAACTGAAAGCAATCTGGGGACCCACCGAGCAGAAGCCTTAGAAAATCCTAGTTCATTGACTATGATGTTTTGTATTCGTTTATACGTGATGCCTGTAAAGTCAGCAATCTCCCCGATAGTCAATCTTCGGTCTGCCATTACAAGATCACATACATTATCGATGTTTTCTTTAGTCGTCCGAGTTGTAGGCCTTCCAGAGCGAGAGTCGTCGTCGATGTTCTCTTGTCCTCGTTTGAATTCCGCTTTTTCCGAAGCCCACTTTTTCACCATAGTATACGACGGACGATTCCCCTAATATTGTTTCCATGTCATGGTGAATCTCTTTCGGTATTAATTTTTTTTAACAAGTATTTTATGACAGCATGTTGCTCAAGAACTCACTTATCTTGTTATAACTTAACAACCACAGATGCCAATGCTACCGAAATACAATTTTGAACATTGACAACCAGATAACAAGTGAACATCATGACAATAGAAAAATAAAAATAAAATGGTCTCGCGCCCACTCATAACCAAAAATCTCATAACCAATACGTAAAGGTCCCACTCCTAACTGCTGATGTAAGAAGACGAAACTCATAACCAACACAACTACACAATTATGTACAGTCGCTTTAATAATTATTAACAACATTAACAAAAAAGGGTGAATAATATTTTAAATCAAAGTAAAAAGCTTGGTATAAAAGAGGTGTAAAGAGGCATCTTGCAGGTCGGCAAGGTGAGGGTGGCTATTGCGGTGTGTAATCTCTCTACCGCATTAAAATTAGACAGCACAAACAATACAGAATACAAAATGTATTTTTTTTTACAAAAAATGAAACCGACTTCAAAAACACCAAAAAGTTATAAATAATATAAGAATACAAACAACATCACACTTTTATATTGAAGTTCGTGCCAAATTTGAACTAGTAGGTACTTATATTTTTTAAGATTTTCCAGATTATTTATGACTTTTTGGTGTTTTTGAAGTCGGTTTTATTTTTTGTAAGAGAATTCTTTTCAATCTTTTTAGTTAATTTAAAATACCAAAACCTTATCCTAAAAGTAACAAATACTTTTCTGAAAACCGCATCAAAATCGATTCAGCCAAACGCGAGATAATCGCGGACAAACATACATACAAACATACAGGTCAAACTGAGAACCTCCTTTTTTAACCAACTTTGAAAAAGGAAGAGGTTCTATGTTCGACTGTATCTATTTTTTTGAAGTCCGTTAAAAAGGATCTGATTATTTCATAAATTAAATTTCTTCCAGCAGACCTGCGAAAGGAGAAATTGTAATAAATTAGAATTTGCGTGTATAGCAGCTTATAAGGCTATCAAATAGTAAAAAAAATAAAAAAATAGACCCATACTATATAACATACTTACTAAATAAAAAATATGCAGATATACCTATCACACAAATAATATAAATATTATTAAATTTTTATATATAATAATTAGGTTTTGGATAGATAGTATTCTCATATGCGGCGCTTGAAAGATTAGATGAGATGTAGCTATCAGGACAAACTAATTCTCAATCACTTCTCAATATTGTTATTTTTGTTAAGATTTGTTTAGCGCTTACCCGTGGTACTACAGTTGGTGTTACTGTTAGTATAAAACAACGGGTGTTGCCCGATCCCGGATTTGATGACAGGAGCCTAATCGAGAACTATACCCCCTCAAACGAAAAAGAATTTTCCAAATCGATTATAAATGACAGAGTTATGAGGTAGCAAACGTAAAAAAGAACAATGGAAATGATAAAGTCCCCCTTTTTGTTAAGGCGGTTAAAAAATGAAATGACTCGCAATTGAAAGTTGCGTTAAAGTTGCTTTTAAAATAGTTTTATTAAAGCGTTCCTTAATTTCTTCAAAATAATATAAATATTAAAACCGATAGTTACCCACATGGTGTTCTTTGATTGTCAAAGACAATAAGTAGTACTACAGGCAAAATTAATCACCCGTAGTACTACCGGACACGTGAGTAGTACCACGGGTATGCACTGGATTTTTTTTGTATTGCGTCTTGAAATTGCCGTACTAAATATTTATTTTTAGTATGAAATAATAAGACAAAAAGTACTTACTTTAAAATTAGTATGCAAGTATATAATAGTAAGCAAGCACTATTGGTCTCAAATGTACTTCAAAGTAGTTCACAGTTTAGTTATTTGCTTTTTTTATGTTCGGTTATGAGTTACTCCTCTAAATTAAATATTTTATAAGTTTAAAATATATTTCATAACCATGGTTATGAGTGGGTCCTCAAGACAGTTATGAGTGGCCACATTTTATTCCAGTTATGAGTTTCTGGTTATGAGTGGGCGCGAGACCAATAAAATGAGTACCTATTTATGTGTGACCCCGCGAACTTCTCAATCCACCCTCGTAGAATCATAAACATAGAACTTTATTTTTTACTATGATATTTAGGATTTTTTACCGAGTTACTAAGCCATTTTTAAATATTCTTTTCATTTATGTTTTTTCGTTTCTTTTTGGGCCTATACAAATTTTTGCGGAAAAGTCTATTCATTCCACATCATTTCTTCATAGGGCAATCTTAAACATCAATCTCTTTGTAAGAATTCGTGAACTGGGCCTTGCCTTAAGAGCCATTACCTGATCTAAGCTGGTCTCCATTATAGGCCTCATGCTATTAGAGTGAGTGATGGAGACTTGTACGCATTGTCCATAAAGATCGATAACAGCAAACACTCGGGCAGGGAGGTCTCTTGCAGCAACACCTATACATCTGCCATTAATGTAGAACATTAGTTCCGCCTGTTGAACAAAAAACTGCATTAGCAATTTTAATTGCAAAATTACATAATTTGCAATGCAATGTTAATTACATAATATACAAGTTTATTTTTTAGTTATGAAAAAAATTTTGTGTGCTTGTTCAGTCAAGCAAACTGAAAAACTTTCACTATGGGACCAACTTCGAAATCGCAAAAAAAAATCAACTGTTCCATACAAATCTTCAACATTCACTGAACCTAAATGTATGGAACCTAAATGTTTGTGCCATAGTGAAAGTCTATAGGCTTTGACAAAAAATATTAAATTCAACAAATTAAAGGACTGACAGTAAGTATGTATGTATGTTAGTAACCTGAATATTCAGCTGAGAATTGTGTCATGAAATAAAGTATCTCATTTGATAAATATAGATTGGCCATACCCAGGCCTCATAACTTTGACTTTGATATTACTTATGGATTTCTTTTAGTTTTACTTGTTTCACCAAGAATTTAATAACAGCGCGATGCTCAACTTAGATCAAGATTTTCGCGTCAATTTTCTAAATGTTGTCTTGGATAATATCATAAGAAAACCTACCAACATTACCAATAAAAATTGACATATCGAGAATACTTTGACTTCCCTTGTTTTGAACATTATGAAATTATTTACCTTATTAGTCCTCATAACACCCAAACAGTCACCTTCACGAAGTGTATCAAGCTCTGGCCCATATGAGTTGACTAGAGTGACACCATCTTTGACAATAGAACTTCCAGACATAATCTAAAATGTTAATTTATAATTAATGAACATTTTATGTCTAGGCAGTCATAAAAACATCATATTTCAGTACATTAATTAAGGCTGGTCTAAACTATACATTTAATTTACAAATACGTACTCTAAAAGAGTCACCACTTTTTAAGCTTTAACAAGCAAACAACAGTTTCATAACAACAATTCAGTTGCTATTAAGTATTACAACCCACTAGTACTTCTACAAATACTGTTTTTGATCTGTCCTGATTATAATATTTTAAAGATACATTTTTCTTGATAATGGTCGTAATTGCCTAAATGTACATTAATACTAAGTTGGCAATGCCCATGTGTCGCTTTGTATCGTATCTCAGTTGATTCATATACGCTTCAATACAGGGGCAAAATTGAAGAAAGTTTCTTCTAAAAATCGAGAGAAAATTCTTTATTCCACACCATATAAAAAGATGCAATGAACAATTTCGGCAAGATTTTTTCGGGAATAAACAAACAAAACTATATAACCATTATAATAAAGTATACATCACATATATTATATCCAATAAAACACTGTTGATTTGTAATAAAATGTATTGAGCTAAGGAGCAAATATTTTGTAGTGCATCCTTATTAATTATAAACAGTGTGGTGCTGCATAAAGTGCACATACGGGGAGGGGGCTAAAGGGGATCATTTTAGTGATAAAAAACAGGAAAAAAAATCTCACATTTCTTTTGTATTTTTAGGGGTAATTTTTTTCCTTAAGTTGCGAATCTGACATACATAAACCATTATAACTCTTGAATGAATAGACAAATATCAATGAACTTTATGCAGTGCCACACCATATATACCCACATACTTCACTAACATTATTTGACAATAAGGTTTATACGAGTTATATGGTACTGCCTATGCCGACCACTGCCAGATACAAGATATGTCATAGGCCTTTTATGATGATTTCAAAGAAAAGAGTTTATTCCACAGTTGAATAAAACAAAATATTAAAACATACAAAATAATGTAAGATTACACACTACAACATTTTGAATTGATATTGACATAGAAATATTCCATCAATAATAAGTATGGCTCATACAATTTAAAGTTACAAAAAAATTGCAAAATTCACTACATTTATCCTCTAGCAAAGCGAGAAGTGAAGGTAATAGATAAAGACAAAAAGACAATAAAAGTTTTTTCTCACAGATAGCACCTTATTAAAGCACATATTGCTCTTACCTATGTACAAGATGATTTTCATTGGCACTATTATTTAACTTGATTATATACAGGGTAAATTTTGTGGTAACGGCAACCTCGCAGGATTAGATAGCTAACATCATTAACTACAACATTTTACGAGTTTTAAAATAACACAATACATTGAACAAATTCAAATTCAAAAATCTTTATTCAACACAGGCCTTTACAGGCACTTATTGACGTTAAAACAAAGCAAAACAATCTACTTTAAAGAAATCTAACCTTGTATGCATACATCCTGAATATAAAAGTTTTAAGTCAACTCACAGTATTATATACTTATTTAATGCCTTAGTTCGCAGTAACCTCGAATACGGGACAGTCATTCGGTCGCCCTTCTATGAAGTGCATTCCAAATCTATTGAATCGGTGCAGGAAAGACTTCTGAAATGTTTGTCACACCGTAGGGGTCTCTCTCATAAATTGAATTCCTATAGTAAGAGGCTGGATCATTTCGGGATACAAACACTAAAAACGAGACGAATACAGAATGATCTGATTTACCTTTTCAAAATTATTCACTCATACATAGATTCTCCCACATTACTCTCACTCATCAACATCAATACATGTCACAGAACTTGAAAACCACAGTTGTTCTTTTTACAAGTATTTCGTAACAATACGTCTTTTTTTAACCCTGTGGTTCGTATGTGTCGCTTATACAATGAAATTTCACAAAACAATGACGATTTGGATATTTTTACACAAAAACTACTATCATTTAAAAATAAAATTCTGTCGCTCAGTAAAAAAGATAAAAATTAAAATACATAATATAAAGATGTCAAGTTAAAAATGTAAAATGATAAACTTAAAACTATGTACAAGTTCCGTGTGTTGTTACTAATTGTGGTGTATACTTTTTGTATGATGCATGTTGTAGGTTATGGTTAGCTTTCCAATGAATAAGATTTTATAAATGTTTTTATAACTGTAACCTGTTATGTATCTTGAATAAATAAATAAATATACTCAAGATGTCTGCAAATACAAGTAGGAATGAAAAGAAAAAGTTACTCTACACCTGTTCGGAAATTGGGAGAGCCTTCTCGAGAAGAACAGGCAAAACACGAGAAAGGTCTAAATTTTTTATCTCCTCTTTTAAATCACCATTTACAATTTGGTTTGTTACATAGTCGTCAATTGGAAGCTGACCTCAAAGCAAAAGTTTGAGCTCAACTTCCATTACAAGAATAGATGTTAATTCACATTATAAGCTATCTGAAATTTGTGAACTTAGCTTATAAATTGCTCTCACTGAACGTTTCTTTGAAACAAAATGCAGTACATTATTAAGTATATTGTTACAAAAATCAATTTTCAAAATTTTATTGCACTGTCGTGACATTGATAACTCTATGTTTCATTTATAAACAACGACGGAAGACAACGCTACGCTCGCGCTTTGAGCGCGTAGAGTTACGAACATTCTAGAAGTATATTAAATGAATATTTATTTTTGTATGAAAGTAAAATCTAACGAATTATCAAAAGTCGTAGAACAAACGTTGTAGTTAATGATGCTAGCTATTTAATCCTGCGAGGTTGCCAGTACCTCAAAATTTATCCTGTATAATGCCAGCTAGAAGTTAGGTTATAAAGGAAATTCAAGTCCTATAAATGCTTGGCAGTCAATAGGCTAAAACTTAAATGAAATGAATGCAACGATGCAACGAATACGAATATGAATATTTGTATTCACCAAATAGTAGATTTTCACCGAATATTTGTAATCGCAGAATAAAATTATTATGAATATTTAAAATGATCTATTTAAGCTGAATTTTTTGCAAATTACGGTTTGGCTAAACACTGTGTATCTGAACACACTATATTAGAATGTACAAACAGAAAAAACCGGCCAAGTGCGAGTCAGACTCGCCCATGAAGGGTTCCGTAACAGCAATAGCAACATAATATAAAAGTTCTTGTAGTTCGTTGTAATTTTGATTGATGTTTTAATAATAGTGTATTTTTTTTAAATTAAGTTATTGATAAGTAAACATTATAATTAGGTACCTAAATGATGGGATTTTTATTATTAGAAAATAATGGTTAATGTTTTATGCATAAGGTTTATGTTTATGAAATTATATGCTTTTTTTTAATTTTTATATTTGAGTTGATTGAATTTACGATTTACGACGTATTAAAAAAAACTACTTACTAGATCTCGTTCAAACCAATTTTCGGTGAAAGTTTGCATGGTAATGTACATCATATATTTTTTTTTAGTTTTATCATTCTCTTATTTTAGAAGTTACAGGGTACACACACACATTTTACTACTTTGGAAATGTCTCTCGCGCAAACTATTCAGTTTAGAAAAAAAATCTATTAGAAACCTCAATATCATTTTTGAAACCTATCCATAGATCCCCACACGTATAGCATTGATGAAAAAAAAATTGAGTTTCAGTTTTAAATATGGGGATTCTCCAAAATGTATTGTTTTTATTTTCTATTTTTGTGTGAAAATCTTAATGTGGTTCACAGAATCTACTTACCAAGTTTCAACAGTATAGTTCTTATAGTTTCTGAAAAAAGTGGCTGTGACATACGGACGGACAGACAGACAGACAGACATGACGAATCCATAAGGGTTCCGTTTTTTGCCATTTGGCAACGGAACCCTAAAAAGAAACCACTTAACACCTGAGAAATTACAAATATTGTGCTTTTTGAACAATAATTTAATTATTAAATCTCTTAGTAAAAAGGAACAGTACGGACAATTCAGCAAGGTAATAAATAACAATACTTATACACCATTTATTACCTTACTGAATATTCATATTCACTGAATTGCAGCTTTCATAATCATGTTCATATTCATTAAAGTAGTATTCATTGCATCACTACTACTTATCAATGATACAACTATTAAATAATCATGGATAGTAAAAGCTTATTTACCCAAGCAGTGTTGCGGAGTTTAGTTGCTGTTGCTGGTAACTCCATGTACTCAGGGTCCATTGTGGTAACACCAATTTCCAGAGATCCATTCCAGACATTTACCTATACAGAAACATTATTTGATTTTTTCAATAGGTAGGTATTTTGAGTATAATTATTAATTATAATATGATTTTAAAAAAATACATTATTACAATAGTTCAGAGTTGATTTCAGAGATGTTTGCAATTACTTTAATAGGGCATGTGACAACATCCATTAACATATGCAGGCCTCTGAGAAGCACATTAGTAGCAGATATATCAGTTGCATATACAAAATAGCAACCAGTTTAACTAAATGAAGTATTAATTTTTTTCTATAAAATCCAAAAAGACTGAATATGAATAAAATGTTAGTCCAAAGCCAATAGAAAATGGATCTTACTAGTAATCACCCCTACGATTGTGTAACTCAAAATCTATCACAATAATTTTTAGTTTTGGCAGTCTCATATAGACCGCGCAATGGTTGCATACATATTATCCACATCTGTGTAATGTAATACATTATAAACATTTATTAAAAAAATATTTGCATTTAAAATTATCCATGAGCTTATCTGATTCTATCATTTCAGTTCTAGCATTCCTTGCTTCCAGATATATACTTCTTCATGTAATTAATGCATACTTTCTTGGGTCTTCCACTTCCTGTATTTTCAACGACATTCATATTTAATACATTTCTGAGTAATATGATTATCATTGCTCCTAATCACATGACCATATCATGCAACCTATTACTTCTTACCTTCATTCTCAGTGACAACACATGTAAACTTCCTCTTGTACATTAATTCCTAATCTTTTCCATTCTAGTTACACACCATACATTCATCTTAACATTCTCACCTCTGCCACATAAATTCTGACTCATTTATTGCTGATCCATATAAAACGACAGCTCGTATGATTGACTTATAATTAAAGAACATTCAAACAGGTGGGTAGACTAGACAAACACTAGTGATAAATGCATGACATCTGTTTACTGAGATAAACAGGAAACATATTTAACTTAAATTTATGGAATTAACAATAAGTACTAACATTATTTCAAAATATTTTAAAAAGTGCCTTACCTTTCTATCTATACAGACTTCGAATAAAACATCATCTCTTAGTGGTTCTGCGCTTAAGATTAGCCCGTGATTAAATTCAACAAAATTACGTACAGCTGTAGAATTATCATTTAATAAAGTGACTCTGTCACCGCACCTTCGATGAAATCTCATTGTTTTGTTAATGAAGCAATGTACGTGGTCCTAAATGTTTACAACCAATATTATTTGAATTATAAACATTATTGTTACTGCTACACTACACCTCACCAATATTTACACAAGCAGCGAGTATCCTTATGGTGATGTTTCATTATCATAATATTCACACATACATTTTTGTATGATCATTTCTATTCCCTAAAAAAACAATAAATTATTTGATAATTCATTCATAACACAATGTGAGTGATTAGAGAAGAAATACATAAAATGTACCTCTAACGCATTTATTTAGCTTAAAATTATTAGCAAGCTCTACATCTTTTTTTTATCAATGAACAATGAACATTTTTTTTTTTTTTAATTTTGTTTATCCCATTTGGGAAAGGCAAAGGCGTCAACCATACAGCCTAGTCTGTATGCAATAAACTATTGTTATTCATTCTTCTTTTGAATTCACAAATCGCCAAACGTAGAGGTTACATATTCATAAATTGCTTCAAAGCATTTTTCAATGGAAAGAAGTTTTTGTAAAGAGCGCGGTAGATCTTGCTGGTGTTTCATTATTTTGGAAATTTCTTCTAATAAAATGTTTCTTTGCAGGGCAAAAATTGGACATTCGTAAAAAAGGTGATGCAGAGATTGAGGTAAGGTGGTGTTGCACCAGTTGCACGATGGGGAAGAAGTCATGCCTAGCCGGTACAAATGGTCATTGAATCGACCGTGCCCAATTCGCAAACGGCAAATAATAGTAAAAAATCTTCTGTTTATGTAATTGTGTCTATTGAACCAGGGTTGTTTTATTTTATTATTTATTTCTCGATACCACTTCCCTTTTATGAGCAAAGTACTATTCCAGTGTTCTTCCCATAGCTTCAATATTTCTTTCTTGATTAGAGCTGTACAATCAGTATATGAAATTGATATGTTTTTTATAGGTACGTCTAGAGTGTTCATAGTTTTGGCCAGTTTATCTACTTCCTCGTTTCCATATACACCGATATGAGCTGGAGTCCAAAATAATATAATGTCTATTTGATAATTTATTTTTAAATGATGTATCTGATCTCGGATATTATATATTAAATGATTTGTGACTGATGAAAAGGAAGGATTTCTCAAAGCCATCAACACACTCATGCTGTCAGTAATAATAATCCATTTTTTGTATTGGCTGAACTGTTGAATGTAGTTAAGAGCTACAATTATAGCATTCGCCTCAGCAGAAAATATGCTGGCATTTTGGCACATTTTAAAACTATGTCCAGTTTTACTACCTGCATCATACATAGCTACTGCAACACTTACATTCGTCTTTGAACCATCTGTATAAATTGATCGATAATCATTATAAGCCTGTAGACTTTCGTAAACATCATATTTATCTTTAAAATCTTTATGTAGGACAATATGAATGTCACAGAATTTACTAGCATATGAGCCACTATAACAATGTAAAGTAGTACTACAAAATATATTACATTGTTCTTTTAAACTTATAAAATGTGAGAAATTCTTTGAAAGAAAAGTGTAGTGGAACATACATTTAATTTATTTAAAAGATCATTATTCGAACGTGATAAGAGTTTAAAAAGAAATTTAAGTTTTAAAAATTCAAAGCGAATAACCATTGGTGGTAAATGACATTCGACCTGCATAGAATTTATTGGGGAAGTGTTCATAGCACCTAGTATTAATCGTAAGTTCTTATTCTGTATTTTATCAATAATATCTATGTATTTTGGATCGGAAGCGTAACAAAAGAAAGCATACTCAAAATGACTTCTGACCAAAGCTTTATAAAGCATTAACACAATTTTAGGATCAGCACCCCATTTCAATCCAGTAACGGACCTAATTACATTAGTGGCTTTTAAAGCTCTGCTCACCAAGCAATCAACATATAAATCCCACGTAAGATTTTCGTGAAAAATAACACCCAAGAATTTAACTGAATTATCAATAGGCAAAGTATGATTGCTGTATGTAATATTAATTAGAGGTAGAGAACTGTATTTTGGGCAAAATATTACAACTTTACTTTTTAAAAGGCTAACATTTAAATCAAGTTCTGAGAAGTAATCTGCCAGCTTCACTAGATTATTATTTAATGTTAATTGAATATCTAATACATTAGTACCTTACAATAAATGACAAGGTCATCAGCAAACTGAAGATTGTTGACTAAATTATTATTAAGAATGGAATTTAGTTTTCTTATATACAAAATATACAGAATAGGACTCAAGATGCCTCCTTGACATACACCTTTGCTCGAAAATCTAGGGCCTAAAAATTTATTATCTATTTTGACATACACTTTTCTATCCGTGAGAAAAGCATATATCCAATAAGCAATTTTTACAGGTAAGAAAGATAATAGAGATTCAAACAAAATACCATGATTAACGTTATTAAATGCACCTTCTATATCAAAAAACACTGCTATTGTATACTCCATATTCTTTTGAGCTGTAGTGACGTCCAAAAAAAAATGTGCTAAGCTTTCTTGAGCCGAAAGTCCTCGCCTAAACCCAAACTGGTTTAAAGGTAAAATTGAGTTCTTTTCTATGAAGAATTCCAATCTTTGTTTGATTAGCTGTTCAAATAATTTACCAGCACAAGACGTTAAAGCGATAGGACGATAAGAATCGGGATGAGATGCAATTTTTCCAGGTTTTAAAATAGGAACCAAGCAGTCCATTTTCCAATTAGGAGGAATTGTGCAATCTTGCCATAAAATATTATAAATTTGTAAAAGCTTATAAAGATTGTCAGTGTTAAGTAGCTGAAACATCTTGTACGATAAACTATCTAATCCACAAGCAGTGTTTTTTCTAGATTTCAGAGCTGCAGTTAATTCGTCAAAAGAAAATGGATCAGTGAGGAATGACTGATTATCTGGTAAACTATTGTCCTTCACAATTGGCCTGTTATTTTGCACAAAGTCAGGCGTGTATTTACGTAAAAAATCACTGACCCACGAAAAATCACTATTTTGCTTTTTATATGTTTTATGTGTAAGTTTTCTCATGTTACCCCATACTACTGAAACTGGTGTCAATCGATTTAATTTTGTACAGAATTCTATCCAACTACTTAGTCTTTCTCTCTTAATGGTAAGTTTTTTAGCAGCTTGTAATCTTTTGAAATTAATATATTTTTCTTGAGAAGGATTATTCTTAAAATCAAGATAGGCTTGCTTGCTTTCCTGGACAGCTTTAGCGCAATTACTATTCCACCAAGGAACTGTTCGATATTTTGATTTTAAGTTTTGAGTAGCAATGTTACGTGATTCGGACCGAGAGGTACGAGAGGGAATTGACTTTTGTGCAGCTGTCAAAATGATTTGACAAAAAGAGTTGTATGAATCTATTGGATTACTAATAGGGTTACATTGAAAATTATCTAAATCCTTATTAACAATTGAAGAATACAACTTCCAATCAACTAATCTATGATTAATGCGATTGTTAAAATCATTTTCATCCTGAAAATTGTTTTGAGAGTTAAAACATTGTGAACTACTATTGAATGTAATCTTAGTAAATGTTGGCAAATGATAACTGCCCAATGGATCGTCGTGTACTGACCATTCGCAGCGAAGAGCTAATGAAGGAGATACCATAGTCAAGTCCAAACCATTGGGTCTCCAAGAATGAGAACCGACAGTTGTGACCTGACCATCATTCAACAGGACTAAATTGCATTCATCTAAACACTCAAGAATATCCTTACCTCTGGAATCCGATAACGGACATCCCCAAATTGAGTGATGAGCATTGAAGTCACCAGCTATAATCGTCGGCCTATGGAGAGAATTCAAGAAATGTTTAAACTTATTTTTAGAGAAACTGGGAATACAATTTGTTGGACAATATATACTGGCTATTGAAATAGTGTTCTGATTTAGTTCTAAATGTATTACAATTGTTTGAAGAGAGTTGTCAAAATAAGATGTTATTTTTGATATTTTAATGATGTATGGATTAAAATAGCAACACCATTATGCTTGTTGCCACAGTCATTACGTTCAATATGATAACCTTTGATTTTAAACTGCTTCTGAGGCTTTAGCCATGTTTCACATATAATTGCGATATGAATAAAATGGTCATAAAGAAATTTCGTAAAAATAAGTTGATTGCTTAATAAGCTTTGAGCATTCCACTGTACGATATTCAATTGATTGGGGGTGAATTGTGGGGATTTGATTGCTTACCAAAAGTATTTTTTAAGACCTCTAAAACACTTTTAGAATTTATAGAAGTATTTTGAGTATTATGCAAAGAAACACATTTAGTTATGGTTTCAACTAATAATGAGAGACACTTGCTGTCAGTATTGAGCAGTGTAAACAAATCTACATTATTTTTTGTCTTACTTTCTAATTTGGGAAAATTTAAAGGATTTGTAATATCTGCATAAGAAGCAGGCTTATATTTATTTCTATTTTCAATGATTTTCTGTTTTTTAACTGGGCATATTGGAGACACACTAGTATGATTGCCATCACAATGAATGCAAGTAGCTTTTTCGATAGAAACTGTACAAGTCTTATAGTTATGATTTTCTTTACATATACTACATTTTTCAGAATTTTTACAATATTTTGCCAAATGTCCATATCTCAAACATTTGTAACATTGCTTAACTGGTGGTATATATTGAGACACATCATGTCTCCAGCCACCAATATCTATATGATTTGGCAAAATGGAAGTGGCAAATGTCACTATTACTGTAGTTGTAGGTTGTAATATAAAACCCTCAGTCACATTTATTTTTTTCATTATTCTTTTTATTGTTATTATTTTTTTTGTACTTGTTATCATAGTAAATATTCTCTTGTTTGATATAATGGTAGATACATTTCTTATAACTCCGGACACCTCAGTTGTAGCAGCAGGAATACTGGCTTTGAATTTGTATTCTTTCAAGAAGGTATTATTATTTAAAAAGGCATTCACCAAGTCTGGTTTTTCAAAATAAATACCTATCTTAAACTTATTGATATTTCTTAAAAATTTGACGCCTTTGTTAAAGCGCTTTAAACAAGTTGACAAAGAAAGAAGATCTCTTGTTCCAATTGGTTTCTGGATGTCTGATGACTCAACAAAAACCACAAATTCAGTGCCGCTAATTTCTTCCGGATATCTGCGTATATAGTCAGTAACATAATAAGGCTTGTACCTATCTGCATTGCTTATTTCTTCATCACTGTCCGAAGAGGACATATCCGTTTCTACCAACCTTACCTCATCTGTCTCCCTATCTGCATCACCAGACTCCGGTTCATCCTCCTTTTTTTTTCTTTTTCTCGAACTCCGCTTCCCCATATCTGCTTATAATATTATTTAATGCCTATATGTTATATACCTCTTTTGTTTGTGTTTTATAAAGTAACTGACTACAATTAAAAAATTACAAATAAAATATTTTAAAGAGCCCGCCTTTACTATGTGAAGTTCCCGCGCTTTCTCCCGAACGAAAAAAAAAAAGGAACAATGAACAGTCACCTTGACATTTTTTTTTTTTTTTTTTTTTTCTCCCTGTAAGGGGAAGGCAAAGGAAACTTAGTCCATACAGCCTAGTCTTTAGTATTTGGATTATATTAATAATATCTCGTTTTGAAATTAATTATTATTACATTTGTTACTATTCCTTTTTTTTTTAATATTCATACATTATTTTTTTTATTTTTTTTATATTATATTTGTTTTTTTTTTTACCCCTTTTGATGAGGAACTTAAAATTACTAGTAGTAAACAAACTGAAAACAACTCATAAAAAGTTACTTTCATTTTATTTGCTTTGAATTTGAAACTATAACCATAAGAATAACTAACAATACGAGTATTATTAGTTATTCTTATGCTATAATACCCATAAATAAAAATTGTCGCTAAAACATCCGTCAATTGTTTTTGACGTATCAATCAAATCAAACCAATCCAAAAAACATGGAAACATAACCTTCAACGAACTTGCCAAAAGAAAATTTTATAAACTTTCAGTAAACTTTTACAAAACTTAATAAGATTTTATCAAAAATAAATTTACACAAGATGAAGAAAAAATGGACGCTAAAAGTCGCGAAAACCAAATCTATAAACAACGCCTAAATTTATCGAACAGTGTTCATAATGAATTTATACAAGGGAAGATAAGTTTCAGTAGGTATTCATGAGAAGGGATTGCACCAAAGAGTAGTTTGATTGCACACTCCGCGGAACTGACTCACTTGAACCATACAAACGACTGAGCTCATCCAATAGCACAAGGCGCTGAATGCTATAAGATGAACAGGAGAATATGATGTGAGCTATCGTCTGTTCTTCATGGGAAGAACAGAAATTACACGTACTACTATTAATAATATTTAACCTTGAAAGATGAAAATTGTGGCGGCAATGACCAAAGCGAAGGCGATTTATACACGAATAAAACTTTCTACATATGTACATGGAGCTACGACAAAACCACGGGTTATAGTTAATTGGTACGTTAAGTGAAGCGTACCATAATCCTTTATTTTCGACTTCATTTACATTAATTCTATGATTATTATATTTTTCTACTAATCTTTGCGTTAAAAGAGGAGTACAATCTGTAAAAGGTAATGACACACTTGTCTCTACTTGAGCCATTGAATCAGGAAGAGTACAAATACGTTTAGCCAAAAAGTCAGCCTTTTCATTTCCATAGATTCCCACATGAGATGGAACCCACACAAAAATTATGTTTATTTTGTATTTATTAACAATTTCAAAATAAAGTTCTTTAATAGTATGAATTATGTAATTTGTTGAAGCTTTTAGTTTACTATTTTATAGATTTTTTAAAACGCTCATACTATCACTTACAATAACCCAGTGCACACATTCTTGTTTGTGATTATTTATGTGTCTCATAGCTCCCAATATAGCAACAGCTTCAGCTGTAAAAATGGAGGCATGACAGTTGATTTTTTTGCTTAACCCAGTTTTTGCACCTGCATCGAATAGAGCAAAGGACACATTCGTGTCAGTCTTTGAGCCATCTGTATACAAGAACTTATAATGTGAATACTCGGCAAACATGCAATATGCATCCTCTTTTGTCTTAATATTGTCTTTTATTATTATTTTTATTGCAGGAAATTTGCTGGAATATGAACCTTCATAACAAGGAAGAATAAATTATCTATGTACATTCAAGGAATCTAAATAAGTAATAAATGAAGTGAAATTCTGAAGAAGATAAAAAGATCCAGTCTGGGAAGAAGAAAGAGATGAAGAACAAGACATCAAGTTGGACAAAAGATGATGATTTTTTAAACTGTACATTTTAGATATAAATCTTTCTTTTAAGTACATAAATCTAATTTTTATTGAAGGTAAATTACATTCTACTTGCATAGATATGATAGGTGTACTTTTAAAAGCTCCGGTGATCAATCTCATAGATTTATTCTGAATTTTCTCTAAAATATCAGTAAGTTTAAGATCAGCAGCAAAGCATAAAAAGCCATACTCAAAGTGACTACGAACAATTGATTTAAATAGAAGCAACAATATTTTTGGATCTGCTCCCCAATTCGTTGACGTAAGGGATTTTAAAATGTTGTATGCTTTATTAGCTTTAGTTGAAACTTCTTGAATGTACTTTTTCCAAGAAAGATTGCTAGTAAATATGATGCCTAAAAATTTTGCTTCCAGTGACGTGGGTATAGCAATACCATTATAATAGATAGGTGTCATGTTGAATGTTCTCTTACCAAATACAACTAATTTTGATTTAGAGGGATTGATTTGAAGATTTAAATAATTGAAATAGGATTTTAACTTTTTTAAAGAGTTGTTAATTGCATTTGATGCTATAGCTAAATTATCGCCAGATATATACACAACCAGGTCATCAGCAAACTGTAGATTTTTGACATCACTTCCCAAAATCAAATTTAAACGCCTTATATACAGTGTAAATAACAAAGGTGATAAGATTCCACCTTGACAAACTCCAGTATATGACAATCTAGGACCAATCAAACTATTATCATGCTTAACATAAATTTTCCTTCCTAACAAAAAATTGTTAAGCCAATTTATTATTTTATGGGGGATACCAATCAATAGTAGTTCTTCACAGAGCACATTAATATTAACACTGTTAAATGCACCTGCTACATCAAAAAATACAGCCAAAAGGAATTTTTTATTCTTTATAGAATTATGAATATCTAAATGAAGTTGACTAATGCTCTCCCGAGCTGATATTACTTTTCTAAAACCAAACTGATTTGATGGCAACAATTTGTTCTGTTCAATATAAAACTCTAACCTTTGTTTTAAAAGTTGCTCAAATATTTTTCCTATGCAAGATGTTAATGCAATAGGACGGTAAGAGTCAGGGATACCTTTTGGTTTATTAGGTTTCAAAATTGGAACCAAACAATCAGTTTTCCAGCTGTCAGGTATTATGTTGTGGGCCCAAAGATAATTTAAAATATTGAGAAATATATTAAAGCAGTGAGAGTTCAACTTTTTAATCAAGGCGTAAGAGATTCCATCAAGACCAGTAGCTGTATCTTTACGTGACATAACTGCAGATTTTAACTCTTCTAGTGAGAATGGTTGCAAAAAGTAATTCGAACTTGAATTTGTCTGATTACTGCTGTATGATACATTATCATAATTATTAGCAAAATCTGGAGAATATTTTTGAAGAAAATCCAAAACCCAATTGTTATCACTAGTACTGTTGCATGAAATATATGACTTGTTGAATTTACGCATATATTTCCAAATTAAAGATATAGGTGTGGTGCGGTTAAAGGAGTTGCATAAAGTGGCCCAACTATTAGCTCTTTCTGTTTTTAAAGTTCGTTTTTTTACAGCCTGCAATCTCTTGAATTCTATAAAGTTGCTGTCAGATGGGTTGTGCTTAAAATTGATGTAAGCCATTTTACTCTGATAAACTGCATCAGAACACTTTTGATTCCACCATGGTAATGGTGATCTCCTATGATTCAGAGTGCGACGAGGAGAGAATATTTGAGATGCATTATTTCGTTTATTATAGGGTGAAGGAATACAGCTTTCAGTGGCAGATATAATATATTTACAAAATGCACTGTATGCTTCTAGTGGTGAGTAATCATCATATTTAAAATTAGATAATAAGGACTGTACAGTATTTACATATTTATTCCAATCTATTAACTTATATTTAGGAGAATGTGGCAAGGGCTTGCTATTCGATTGAAATCTATGTTCATGTATATCATTATTTACTAGAACCTTTATGATAACAGGTAGATGATAGCTACCAAGAGGATCATCGTGTACTGACCAATCACATGAAAGGGCTAATGATGAAGAAACAATTGATAAGTCAAGAGCATTAGCACGCCATGACATGGATCCAACAGTGGTTACTTGTCCATCGTTTAACAAAACTAATTCGTTATTATCCACGACTTCTAAAATATCTCTACCACGAGGAGAATCAGAATTACAACCCCATGAAGTATGATGGGCGTTGAAATCACCCCCAATCACCATTGGAGGGGGGATGGAGTTAACTAAGTTATCAAATTTACTTTTATCAAACCTAGAACCGGAGTATGTTGGGCAATAACAACTAATAATGCTAATATCTTTATTATTGTAAGTTATACGTACACAAATGTTTTGTATTGAGTCATCAAAATAAGTTGTAATTTTTTTGTAATCAATAGAGTTGTGAATCAAAATTGCAACACCATTGTGGTTGTTACCACAGTCGTTCCTTTCTATTTTGTATTGTTTTATATTAAGAGTTTGAGTAGGCTTCAACCAAGTTTCAGACAAAAGAACTACATGTATTTTGTGTTCAAATAAGAAGTGTTCTAACATTAATCTATTGCAGAGTATACTTTGGGCGTTCCAATGAATAATATTAAGTGTAATATCCATTATGAAGAAGGACTAAATATCTTTTCTAAAGTATTATTTAATGAGACACGAATAGTATTTGAGTTTATAGGCGTTTTTTGATCTTTGTTATTTATAATAATTTGTGTTATAGCATTTGCCAGTAAATTAATAAAGCGGTCAGATTTCGTCAAATTTTTCATCTGGGTTTCAAAATTTTTTGCGTTTAATTGTGGGAAAGCTTTTTCGTTTAACAAGTCCGAATATTTTGCTGTACGTGATTTAATTCTATTTTCTTCAGTTTTTTGTTTTTTAATTGGGCATTGATTCGAAATTGCTATGTGATCGCCACCACAGTTGGCGCATTTAGCATTATTAGGCGCTATTTTGCAAGATTTGAAATTGTGGTTTTCAGTGCAAATCGAACATATTTCTGAATTTCGACAAAATTTGGCAATGTGACCAAACTTCATACACCGTAAACACTGTTTGACTGGAGGAACGTATACGCTTACCTCGTGCCTCCAAGAGTCCAGGTATACATACTGTGGCAATTCTGTCGATGCGAACGTGACTGCGACTGTCGGAGTTGGCTGGAACGAGACTGCACCATCCTCATTACGTACACGACGCATGAAGCGCCTCACCTGAATTATATTCCTTGAACTTCCAATAAGAGTCGATATATTCTTATTCGATAAGTCAATTAGTACTGACGTTATAACACCAGTGACCTCGGTGTCACTAGCTGGAATCGTTGCTTTCAAGGAAAGCTCTTCCAGCAATTTCTTATTTTGTAAGAAAACATTTGCATTGTTGGATAAGTCAAATGTAATACCTATCTTAAACTTATTGATAGATTTTAGGTGGAGTATGCCAGTAACGCAATGCTTGCGTATGGCATGTGACAGAGCTAGCCTATCTTTGTCATTAAATTGGCGCTCGTCTTTGTGTGATGCGAAAACAATAAATTCTGACTTTGCAGTATTCTCGGGGTACTTCCTAGTATATCCTGGGACTTTATAAATCTCATATTTTCTGCTGTTACTGTTTTCAGCAGCCTCCGAGTCTGAAGAAGATTCTCCAGGAGACGAGCACTTGTCTGGTGGGGGTTCTTTTTTTCGCTTCTTAGTAGCTCCCATATTTAACAAAAACTGTACACTATACTATTTATATTTACAATTAAGATGATATATATACAGTTACAACTATTATAATAAAATGAAATACGAAATGAAAATGTTTTACAGAAAGTATAAAATTTGGGCGCCTTTCACGTTCAAAGTTCCCGCCGAAGTCCATTTTTTTTTGTTTACTTTTCCCTTTTAGGGAAGACAAAGGAAGCTAAGTCCATACAGCCTTGTCTTAAATATAGTAATTTCGTGGTAATTTAAAATAAACAATACGAGCAAATACAACATCGATACGATACAACAAAGTTACGACTACCGACCTAATGTTTACATAGAACAAAACAGCTAGTGTTTAAATATCACTAATGAAAGAAACAATAAAATTATAAATTGACTTATAACAATCTGGATTACTAAGTTCTAGAAGAACAAGAAAAGTATAGATAGACCATAAATAGACCAACACCACACCAACCTCAGAAGAATAACTGATTGTTCTGAGACACCAACACATAAATATTAGACACGTTCCATATAAGCTAAGATTTGTAGCATTTTCAACATTTTAAAACATCATTGCGTTTCATCAGCTTTGGGCGTTTTCGCTTCTTAAGATTATGCGTTCCATTTCAGAGTAAGATTTTTTTGTGATATGCTTGGTGAACATTGTCAATATTTTACTTTGGTTACCTTCAGATGTATGCACGAAAAAATGGTGCTGTTTAAGTCTCTGATAAAGTAACCTAGGTACTAGGTTACTTTATCAGAAGTTAAGTAGACAAGAGTTGTGATAGACAAGACTACAAGAGTTCACAAGGGTACGTTTGAAAACGAGTATTTACTCAGAGTAGAGTGAATTTCACTCGATAGCGTTCGAGAACCACCTGAGTGAAACCGAGGGTAGCCGACCAATTACTCCTCCCCTAATTCTGAACGCTTTCATGAAAGTAAACGCAGAGTAATTTTCGCCTGACAGAAGTGAATTTCAATTCAATTTTTTATGATAAGAAGAAGCTTCTGTCAGAATTCAGGAATTTTTTGAGTCGAAGTTAAAGTTTACAAATGTGAGGTAAAGCTTTGTGCAGTTGTAAAATAAAGCAAGTTCGGGTTATAAAACACAAAAACTCTTCTTTTAATTTTTAAGAATCGGTTTTAAAACTCGTGAATTGCGAAAAATACTGAAAACCAGTTAATCTTCTCTTTCTCGAATATATCTATGCTTTTCTTTTGTCTACCGAGTGAAAACCACGGGTTTTCGAACGATCCCCAAGAGTTAATCTAAGCCGGCGTATGCTAGACGTTCAATATTTATCACGATATTTGGATCATGATCTAGAATCGCGATATTTATTGATCGTATAGTCTATGATATAGATGGATCGTTATACGGATCACAGAATTTCTAGATATTTTGAAATCCAACTCCTTGATATGAATATCGCGATATTTATTAATCGTGTAGCCTTGTCATCAATATTTATCTTGATACCCCGTTTTCCATTTAATCGTCACCATTTTTTCACGCTAACATTAAATGTTAACCATGTTTTGCTCTTGTTCTAAGAAATGTTAACATTTTTAGTCGCGCTTTTTTTCACAAAGAAAACCTAACCTTAAAATGGAACCCATTACGTTAACATAGCCGTGCTAGCGTCAAAATCTAATGAAACGCGATTATTAAAATGCAAATCTGCGCTTAAGTGGAACACGCCCTAAGTATATTTTCCGTATCTACACATCCACAGATTAGAGAGATACTGACAGTGATTATGTACTCTGTGATACTGACGCGATCCGTATTGATCGTGTAGGGTCGACTGAAATCCAGCAATAAATATTGAAATGGAATTTGAAAATATTGTATTAAATATTGAACGTCTAACATACTCCTAAGAATCTAAGTACCTGCATGATAAATAAAAATAAGAAGTAGATAGCGGGTGCGGTTCATAATCAGATATCAGTGCAAACGTTTGCATGTATGCAAACAACCCGTTCAAATCGGTAGTACTGCTCACGGACGTAAGCACTCAGATCAATTTTGAACCGAGCTTTTTATCTGTGAGTCTATCAAGTTGACAGTTAATGTAATATGAAGAGAAAAATTGGAGAGAGACGTATTGTGCCTCCAGTATCTTTACAGAGCACGTCTCTATTGTAGATAACCTAATGAAAAAATAAATTCGAACGAACTAAAATAAAAATAAAACTGATGTTGACTTTGACATTGACAATTCTGGAGACAGTGCACTAGGTACCTCTTTTCTGTTAGCACTGTCAGCATCAATCGGTGACGTTCTCAATTACGTCATACCACTTATAAAATGCGCACATGAGCAATTTTGGACCGATTGTTTGCGTGCAAGCAAATAGCGCACACGAGCGCTGATATCAAATTATGAACCGCACTCATAATAATTGAGGAACTTGTCTACAAGGCTGTGTCTATTCGGACCCGGGTCCTTATAAAAGTCGATTGCTATTTGGACCCCGAGCATGAAACATGCAGTTTCTTCAGTTTCAATTTCAGTGTGTGGTCGTAGTTATAACCATTTTTTTAGGCGGGGAATCTCTTTACGATTCCAGCGAACTGAAGCTGACAAAGGTGTCCATTAGGTATGCCGTAGGACTTGAATAATAACCCCATACCCGGCTAAACCACCTTCCGGTACCTCTCCGCCCCCGGTGGAGGCACGGTCGTGATCGAACTAGCCATTCCCCGAGCGCACCCCCTGGGAACAGGCCAGGGGGTTTAAATGGGCTGGGACTAGAATCGCCAAGTTAGGAATCACCAGGTTACCAGGTTGAGACCCCCCAGATAGACGACTAGGTCGGAAAACGTAATATCTCCTAACCGATTGTCGGTCGGCCAGGCCTATTTCCTTCCTGGCTGCTAAGGGTGTTTGCTGCGCGCCTCAGAAGGTACAATTCTGCAAGATCACATCTTCGCAGAAAGAGGCGGCAGCCTCTCACGCCGTCGTGCTGGCTAGAGTCGTGTGCAAAATGCTGGCCAGCGCGACAGCGTAGAGGCCGTGTCGTCGGGAGCATCGCAGTGGTGGCACTGCGGCGTTCATCTTCACCATCCGGTAGGTAAGATTGCTGCCGGCGATCAACCCAATCTCAATACATTGAACAAAAATCAATTTCAAGTTTTTATTGCACTGTCGTGACATTGTCAGTTTCATTTATAAACAACGACGGAAGACAACGCTACGCTACGCTCGCGCGCTGTGCGCGTAGAGCTACAAACATTCTAGAGGTGTATTAAACGAATATATATTTTTGTATGAAAGTAAAATCTTACGAATTATCAAAAGTCATAGAAAAAACGTTGTAGTTAATGATGCTAGCTATCTAATCCTGCGAGGTTGCCGGTACCTCAAAATTTACCCTGTGTAGTAGTATAGATGCCTAACCTATATAAAATTTTAAACTGACTGACTGGGTAATATATCAACGCACAGCCCAAACCGATGGACCTAGATACCTTATGCAGTGTAGGCATCCACTATGAAATGATTTTTGGAAATTCCATCCCTTAGGGGGTAAAATAGGAGATGAATGTTTGTATGAAAGTCCGTCAGTTTTGAAGTTAGGATCTTAAAACTTTGAAACACACACCTTTATATAGGATATTTACTATACACACATATTTATATATCATCATAATCACAGCTGATATACGTCCCAATCGAGGGGCACGAGCCTACCCTAACTAGCTAGGGCGATTAGGCCTTAGTCAAACCACGCCGGCCAAGTGCGAATTTACCCGTGGACCCACCAGTGGGACATTTTGGTGGGACCACGGGTAATAGGTACGTCGACTTTTACATACACTTTTGAATTAATTCGTAGGCGTTAATGCAGGTTTCCTCACGAAGTTTTCCTTCACCGTAGGAGTGTCAGATAATGTACGTACATATGAAATTCGTGAAACTGGCAGGATCGATAGCAGACCTCCCGGTTCTACTCGACACACAGACCAGTGCCGAGACCACAGCGCCATATATTGTCATATTGTTACCAACTCCAAGAATATGCTGTTACCGACTCTGAGACTGCTGTTATCGACTCGGAGACTATGCTATCATGCATGGCTAACAGTGGTGGCGCTAGACCACATGTGGACGTCGGCGACATTAAGTTCGCGAGGCCTATTTTACTTCGCCCTCGGCGCTTCGTCCCTTTTAAATACTTACTTAATTGTTACAAATTTTGACGCATACAAATACTCGAAGGCATTGATCGAAAAGCAAAAAAAAAATTCTATGTTCTCGGTAAAAACACTAGCGCAGGTTTAAAACTAGGTAAGTATTCACTTTTCTCTTTCCGTTTCTATGGAGAAATAGTTCACCTATACGAGTATGTTAGTACGGGTCGGTCTCAAGATGTCCAGATAGCATTAAGACTACACTAAAGTAATCTTAGGTACCTATTTCTTGGTTAATATTATGAGTATTTACTACTTGTAAAAGCTATAGCTATTGATTTTGAGAAAAAAATTTTGAAACTTGACGAAACTTGTAAAAATTTTTTGCGAGGCCCCCTCAGGCGCGAGGCCGTCGGCGGTGGCCGACGTCGCCGACGCCTAGCGCCGCCACTGATGGCTAAAGCACTGGACAAGACTCTTGGAGGAGCCGCACCGACACCGTGGGCTCACTTTTCGTTTCTCTGCGGCGACGAGTACTCGGTTATCACGGAATTATCGCGCAGTTATACTAATTAGTAGTGCTATTTTGGTCTTCTTTATTTTTATCAGTAATTAAATAATTGTGTGGGTAGTGTGACCACTAGTTTCTTTTATAAAAAAATAACCTAGCCTCTGTAATTTAAGAATATATACTTACTTATTACTTATACTGATGAGGATGACGAATTTGAAAGAGTCGAATTATAACGAATAGGTACAAAAATTGGTAGGTAGTCATAGGCACTGAGGATACAAAACTCTCAGAATTTATCCCACTATGATACTTAAAACCTAAACACAAATTGCCTAATAACGTTTGGCCTAAAACACATATCACCTAAAAACGAAATGCCTAATAACGTTTGGCCTCAAACACATTATATCAACTAAAAACGAAATACCTAATAATTGTAATTATATGTATATGTAGAAACTGTAGGCAGGTCAAAAATAGGTAGCGAGGAGCGAAGCGACGAGCGTAGGTTTGAACATGAACCAAGCGCGTGAGCCGAGCGAGCGAAGCGAGCGTGCCGCGGCAGCGGCCGGCGAAGCGCCAGAAACGGCTTTATATGTATTCTCGATTTGCTTTCAGGGTGAGATTATTTTAGCCGTGTAAACGTTATTAGTTATTCCGTTTTTAGGTGATATGTGTTTTAGACCAAACGTTATTAGGCTAAACGTTATTAGGCATTTCGTTTTTTGGTGATATGTGTTTTAGGCCAAACATTATTGGGCAATTTGTGTTTAGGTTTTAAGTATCATATTCAATTTATCCACCCGTTTGGAGATGCGAGGATGAGAGCACCAGATGGTTTTTTTTATGGGATAGGGGGCAAGCGAGAAGACGTATCACCTGATGGTAAGTAATTACCGTCGCTCATGGACACCCGCAACCCCAGAGGAGTTACAAGTGCGTTGCCGGCCTTTGAGGTGGGAATACGCTCTTTTTTTGAAAGTTTGAAGGTTGTATCGGTCCGGAAATACCGCAGGCGACAATTCGTTCCAAAGTTTTACTGTGCGAGGCAGGAAACTTCGAGAGAAACGCACAGTTGTGGACTGCCAACTATCTATGTGATGGGCATGGATTTTTTGCCGCGTGGACCGATGGCGGAAAGAGGCGGCAGGTATAAGTCCGAACAATTCCTCCGAGCATTCCCCGTAATAAATACGATAGAAGATGCATAGCGAAGCGATTTCTCTACGCAGCGCCAAGGTATCAAGCCGATTTGAAATTTCCTGGCAGTCGACGATTCGAGTCGAAATACTGTCACGATCTATTGAGCACACGAAGCTTCTTAGAAGCTAAATTTGCTTTACCCTCTAAGTGGGCACGGAACTGGACTTCGCTCGATATGTCGACACCAAGGATCCCAATATTGGCTGAGGCAATTAGGGGAATGCCCTGAAAGCGAGGAGATACGACAAATGGCATTTTCTTTGCGGTGAACGCGCAAACCTGTGTCTTTGAGGGGTTGAAATGGACTAAATTAAGTCGACCCCAGTTAGAGACTTTCTCTAATGAAGTTTCAATTTCAGACATAAGTTTATTCCGGTACTCAATGACGTTTTCCCGAGAAAAGTTCACACGGCCGTTATAGAAGGTGTCTTTTGTGCTGTCGTCTGCCTAACAATGAATGCTGCTGATTTGCAGCATATCATTGATATGCAGAAGAAATAGTGTAGGTGAAAGCACACATCCTTGGGGGACACCAGCATTTACAGCCAGTGAGTCTGAGCATTCACCGTCAAAGGGGTTATAACGATCGGCCTGTAGTTGGACGGATTCGAGCGGTCACCTTTCTTTAGGGATCGGATGCACTAAAGCTGTCTTCCATGAGGTTGGGACTACGCCAGATGAATAAGAGAGCTGAAATAGTCGCGTTAAAACCGGTGCCAACACTTCACTTCACTTTTCCCAAGCCTTTCCTGATGACATTAAAAAAATAATCCTGTCCATCAAGTCCACAGCCGTAGGCTGTGACAGCTTAAGCCGCCAAATGATAATCCCTATCCTTAATCATGTCCTACCAATTATAACTCACATTGTAAATTTCTCCCTGATGTCTGGTATCTGAAGAAAAGTGCCACCACACCCCCGTGCCATGCTTTAGGCGTAATGCCCTCGAGTATGATGGAGTTAAATAGCCTCTGCAGCGCTTTCCGGACTGGTAGTCCACCCGCTTTCAAAAGCTCAGCTGTAACTCCATCATCACCCGGTGCCTTGTTGTTTTTTAGCTGTTTGAGAGCCACACTAATCTCGTACAGGCTGACGTCCGGGATGTCTTCGGTGTAATGCCGGATCAATTTGGCTCTAGGGTCTGTAGCCTGAATGACAGGTGCCTGCGATGTTGTGTAAAGCTGTCCATAAAAGCGTTCAATCTCAGCCATAAGTTCAGGTCGAGACGTGACGACTCTGCCGTCCTCTGTCTTCAGCTTCGTCAGCAGACTCTGACCGAGTGACAGATATCTTGCTAACACTTTGGAGCCCTTGTTCCGCTCGATGGCTCCCTTAATACGTTCTGTATTAAATCGGCGTATGTCGCGAGTCAGAGACTTCGAGATCTGTTTGTTGAGTCGCCGACGAGCATCTTCAGAGGACTGCAGACCCATCCCACGTCTTTCTTCCATCAGCTTAATTGTCGGCTCTGAGATCTTGCTCCTTTGCTTGGTACGGCTGGGTTTGAAAAACTTCGAACCCACCGTAAGGACAGTTTCCACAAACCTGTCATTATATGTGTCCACATCCGTGCAATCCTCCAGGCAAGCGAACCGATTCTGTAATTCGAGTTGAAAGCGCTCGGTGTTTTGGATCTGGATGGCTCCAGGACGGAGCGTTGACTTCATCAGTCGATACCTCTCCGCTTTTACATTAAGATTCAATGCGCCTCTCACCATTCGGTGATCGCTTCCCGTGTTGAACGTATTGATCACTGAGACGTCATTGAATAAGCGAGTCTTAGTCGACATGATGAAGTCAATCTCATTTTTTGTCACGCCATCCGGACTTTTCCAGGTCCATTTTCGATGCAGCCGTTTTTTGAAGAAAGAGTTCATCATATAGAGTCCCTCTCTCTCCATGTAATCGGCTAGCATTTGACCACGGTAATTCCGGATTCCAGCTCCAAATTGCCCCACTTTCAACTCACTATCGCCGCGCTTGCCTAGCTTTGCGTTGAAGTCTCCCATGACAACGGTGTAATGAGTCTTGGAAGCATGTATTGCCCGAGAAATGTCCTCATACATAGCTTCCACTTCCTCGTCGGAGTGTTTCGAGGTCGGAGCGTATACCTGTATGACCTTCAGCGAATACCGTTTGGTAATTCTGAGTATAAGGTACGCCACCCTATTCGACACACTTCCGATCTGTACAACGTTGTTCACAAGAGACTTGTGGACGATAAATCCGACACCACCTTGGGACAGGTCTTCGCCCTCCCGGAAATAGAGCAGGTTGCCGGATTTGAGAACCATCGTGTCCTCACCCTCTCTTCGGACTTCGGACAGTCCCACTATACTCCAGCGAATCCTGCTCAACTCCCTCTCGAGCTCCAGCAGCTTCTCCTCGGTCCGCAGTGTGCGCGCGTTATATGTGGCCAGGGCCAAGGTCGTCTGACGGGGGATCTCCGCCGCCCGGGGATTCTTTGCACCCCAGGTCCCAGTACCGCGCCGACGTCCGTCACCGCCGGCACAGCCTCCAGAACCGCCGGGCACTTGGGGCCTTTGTTTAATGTTTGGGTTCATGGGGGGTTTTGGGCCATCTCCCACCACGCTGGCCCAGTGCGGGTTGGTGGGGAGCGCCAGAGCCTCGTCCGTTATAGAGCAGGGTGCACCGCGTGCAGGTGAGGTTGGCTTGGGTCCCGATAGGTGGTATTTGGGACCCCTTGCACCCCTTCTTTCTTCAAAAAGGGCGACAGGGCCCAGTTGAAGAACTACAGACCCATCACGCTCCTGAGTCATGTATACAAGCTGTTCTCGAGAGTCATCACGAATCGTCTCGCGCGCAGGTTTGACGACTTCCAGCCTCCCGAACAAGCCGGATTCCGTAAAGGCTATAGTACCATAGACCACATTCATACGCTGCGGCAGGTTATACAGAAGATCGAGGAGTATAATCTGCCACTATGCTTGGCGTTTGTGGACTATGAGAAAGCCTTCGATTCTGTCGAGACCTGGGCCGTGCTTAGGTCACTCCAGAGGTGCCAAATAGACTACCGGTACATCCAAGTGTTGAAGTCATTGTACGGAAACGCCACTATGTCAGTCCGCCTTCAGGACCAGAACTCGAAACCAATACGACTTCAGCGAGGTGTGAGACAAGGTGACGTTATATCGCCGAAGCTGTTCACAGCTGCGCTGGAGGATGTATTTAAGCGTTTGGACTGGAGAGGACTCGGCATCAACATAAACGGCGAGTACATGACTCACCTTCGTTTTGCCGATGATATCGTGGTCATGGCTGAGACCGTGGAAGATCTAGGCACAATGCTCGAAGACCTCTGTAGAGTTTCCCAACAAGTGGGTCTTAAAATGAACATGGACAAGACCAAAATTATGGTGAATTCCCATGTAGTACCCACTCCTGTGAAGGTTGGCGGCTCTACACTGGAAGTTGTTGACGAATATGTTTACCTGGGACAAATAGTCCAGCTCGGTAAGTCCAACTTCCAGAAAGAGGTAAATCGACGAATCCAACTCGGCTGGGCCGCGTTCGGGAAGCTACGCAGCATATTCTCGGCCAATCTACCGCAGTGCCTTAAGACGAAAGTCTTCAATTCGTGCGTGTTGCCAGTGATGACGTACGGAACTGAGACGTGGCCGTTTACAATGAGTCTCATCAGAAGGCTCAATGTCACTCAAAGGGCAATGGAGAGGGCTATGCTCGGGGTTTCTCTACGCGATCGCATCAGAAATGAAGAGATCCGTAGAAGAACTAGAGTCGCCGACATAGCCCAAAGAATTGCAAACCTTAAGTGGCAGTGGGCAGGACACATAGCTCGCAGGACTGACGGCCGTTGGGGCGGAAAGGTCCTCGAGTGGCGGCCGCGCACCGGGAGACGCAGCGTTGGTAGGCCCCCCACAAGGTGGACCGACGATCTGGTGAAGGTCGCGGGAAGCCGCTGGATGCGGGAGGCGCAGGACCGATCGGTTTGGAGATCCCTGGGGGAGGCCTATGTTCAGCAGTGGGCGTCTCTTGGCTGAAATGATGATGATGTCTGGTATCTTCCCTTCCTTGTGGCTTAAGGCTTATGTACGTCCTCTCCCGAAAACATCAAGTCCTTCTCAACTCAATTTCCGACCGATTTCCATTCTCCCTTTCCTCTCCAAAGTACTCGAAGCCTGTGTCCATAAACATTATCTAAATTCATTTTTGATAGTACTCTTTTGAGCGAGTATCAATCAGGTTTTAGGCCCGGGCACAGCACTACATCTGCCCTCCTGAAAGTGAACAGTGATGTCAGAACGGGAATTGAAGCCACGAAGGTCACCGTCTTAGTGCTAATTGATTTCTCTAATGCTTTTAATGCTGTTAATCACGATATCCTTCTGACTATTTTATCTAGTCTTGTGGTCTCTAGCGAGGCGGTGGCATGGTTTTCATCTTATCTTCGTGAACGCCAGCAGTCGGTTGTGAACGATGATTCATCATCATCTTGGCGCAATCTAAGCTCTGGCGTTCCCCAAGGCGGCATTTTCTCTCCTCTCTTATTTTCAATTTTTATAAATTTCGTCACTCACAAACTTCGCTGCTCGTATCACCTGTACGCTGACGACTTGCAACTCTACTGTCAGGCTAAGGTTGAGTATTTGAATGAAGCCATTGCCAATATAAATTTAGATTTGCAATCAATAAAAACATGGTCTGAACAGTTTGGTATTGCGGTCAATCCGTCTAAATGTCAAGCCCTTATTGTGGGAAATTCGAGAATTATACCCAGAGTTGACATCGCTAACTTAAATCAAATTATGTATGATGGTAATGTTATTCATATTGGCAGTGACGTAAAAGACCTCGGCTTGCATATCGACTCAACTCTGACCTGGCAGACACATGTTACCAATAGCTGCAAGAAGGTAACAGGAATATTGCGTTCACTTTATAGGCTCAAGAATTTACTACCACCTAAAACGAAGGCGATGCTCGTCCAGACCTTGATTTTCCCGTTAATCGACTATGGCGATGTGTGCTATCTCGACCTGAATGCAAATCTCTTAAATAAACTTGACCGACTTCTGAATAACTGCATTTGGTTCGTTTTCAACCTTCGTAAGTATGATCATGTATCTACTCATCGCCGTCTTCTGAGATGGATGCCCATTCGACAACGGAGAAAGATGAGGGCGATAACTACCCTTTTTTCTCTGCTTCATTCCCCACATTCTCCCTCATATTTAAAATCCCATTTCCAGTACTTATGTACTTCCCACGATAGGAATCTTCGATCTTCTTTCAATCGATTGCTGAAGTGTCCTTCTCATCACTCGGGTGTTTTTCATTCTTCGTTCTTTGTGCTGGTTTCGGGATTCTCTCCTGGAACACTCTTCCTCCCGATTTAAGAATGTCTGATTGAAGTCTGTATGCATTCAAGAGGAGACTTCGTATTTTTCTGTCAGTTGACTACCATTGACCTACACATGACATTACTATTTTTTCCATTCTTTTATTACTGCAGATTTAATTATCTTACTATTCGGCGATATATATATTTATTATATAATTTAATAATATGTATTTGTATATATAGTATAGTGTATTTATTATTTTATATTGATAGTATGTGTATTTTTTTTATAATAGTGTTCATCGAATTTATTAGTCACATTAATTCTATACATCTAGCTCATGATTCTCAGATTCACCCTAAGGTCGACTGGCAGAAAATGCCTTTGGTATTAAGTCCGCCTTGTACACCATTGTACTAATGAATAAATAAATAATAATAATATCTAGGGTGATTAGTGCTTGACGCACTGAGCTTTGGTGGAACCGAATATCCGGCATAAAGCTCGTGCACAGTGGTATGGTCGGTGGTTCCTGTCCCCCGTCATCCAAGGTCGAGTAGGATGCAAAGAGTTTCCCTAAAAGATCGGCTTTCTCTTTAGCATCATGGGCTAACGAAGTGTTATCCTTGTGCAGTGGTGGAAAAGATGGCATGCAGAAATTTCCCTGAATAGCTTTGGCGAGAGACCAGAACGCACGAGACCCCGAAGGAAGACGCTCTAGCCTCTCGCCAATTCTACTGATGTACTCCGACTTCGCTCTTGCAATATCCCTTTTGAAGGATCTGGAGGCATAGTTATACTGCTTTTTTAAAGCGCTGGTATTTCCATCCCGAGACGTCACCGCGTTTACCCAGGCTTGATAGGTTTCCTGCCTCCAGCGAGAAGCCTTTTTTGAGGATTGACCAAACCACGGTTGGAATCTGCCACCAATGAGGATAACTGAGGATGGAATTAAAATTTCCATACCTTGCAACACCACATCGGCAACAGACTCAGCGGCGGAGTTGGGATCATCCGGCATAAAGCAAACCTGCCTCCAAGGATGCATAAAAGGAGCGCATCCCATCCCAGTCTGCTGACTTGTAGTGCCACACACGGTGACTACGTGCAACTCGAGGTCGTTGCAAGCACGTGAGTGGCACCGAACTCCTAATGAGGCAGTGATCTGAGGAGCCAAGAGGGGCGCCGACAGATATGAGGTAGCCGTCGGGATGAGAAGTCAGCAGAAGATCCAACAGTGAAGGTTCCTGGCTCTCCACATCGGTAATTCGCGTGAGCGTAGTAACCAATTGTGTCAAGCCATATGCAAGAGCGAAGGCGTGAACAGATCTCCCCGCATGATCGGTCTGGCTTGAACCGAGCCATTTCGGTGTGGTGAGCGTTAAAATCGCCAAGTATCACGATCTCTGCGAGTGGGATCTGCTGCTGCACAAAGTCTGCAGCCATTTGAACGTGCTCGATAGTGTTGCCCAAATTCAGTCTTGGTCTTGCAGTCTTGGTCTTGTTCTTGCGTTTTTGCAAGACCAAGACCAAGAACAAGACCGCGTATTTTTAGCAAGACCAAGACCAAGACTGACCGTGCAAGACTTGAGCAAGAACAAGACATAGCCTGCAAGACTCTTGCGTCTTGCAGCTAGGACTTAGCGCTATTTCACTGAGTAGTTAGGTGTAACAGTTCGGTGTATAGGTAGGTACGCTTAGGAATTCTATGAGACGCAAAAAACTGTATCAAAGAATATGAAAAACTGGACCTATGCGCATTACGACTAATACCATAAACATAGCGAATAAAAAAATATCTATTAAAATCAAACTGAGTGCATGCATAGTTATGTTTTAACCATCGGCACTTTGATAATGCGGCATCAAAGGTTTTGTACTTACTTCTCAAAGAAATTTGCCGCTTTTCGGAAGTACATGGTTATGATACACGCGCCGGCGGCTTCTTTTGAAATCTAAAACAATCGTTGCCGCCACCACAAATTATATTACTGTTACAGATAGGAATCAACCCCTCTAGCGGCCGTTTCGTAGTGAAATGACAGCTCCGTAATGATAGTGCTGCAAAACTATCGACTGCTTATTATCGACATACTGAAAATTATCGATATAAATTTACAGCCCTAATCTACTTTTTTAATTCTGATAATATTTTAGGTTATTAAAAATCAAAACAACGAAATGCGATTATCTTTTTATTGAATTTAACATACAATATGACAAAAACGTACACAATGGAACTTATTAGAACCCACAATTCTCCGCCATGCAACGCTGTGCTTACTCTGCGATTCTGAAAAGATAAATAAGCATTTGTATAAAGTGTGACGACTCTAAAATGAAAAACAGTGAAAAACCTAGTAAAAATAAATAACCTGCCTCTCCATCTGATCTTAGTCTCTCCACTTCTCAATATCTGTACACCTGTTGATACAAAAAAGATAATTATATAAGACATTACTTTGTTTTTGAAAATAATTTTGTTTTATTGATTATTTACAAAACTTCAGATTGAAGAATTGAACTCTGCAGACAATGGCAAATAGTTTAAAACGTTTGAATACATTTTGAAGAAGTTAACATTAAAAGCAATTAATTTTATAGTAGGTAATCTAACCAAACAAATCAATCTAGTTTTTAATTTTGATGAATATGTTAAGGTCAATAAGAAATGTTTTCCATAAATTAATGATATTCATTCATATAAATGATTTTAATTAGAGTTTGAAAAAGCATTTAAAAGGAATGGCATACCCATTCCTTTTGTAATGCTTTTAAAATTATGTTTATCAAACTTTCACATTCTCTTAAATAATTGTGTCAGAGTTAAATGTTCCAAATTGGTTCACTAAACTCAAATAAAACTAGATTTATTAAATTCTCATGGCCAAATGTAAGGAAAGTGGATACAATCGAATCGTTGAACTCATCAATTGTAGTTACAAAATTTTTGGGTATTACACTTGATGCACGTTTGTGGGATCAACATAGTCCTTCGCGAACAGACCTAGTTCTGTTGTATATGTAGTAAAACAATTCAAGCATGTTACTATGTTGATACGGCAAGATAAATTTACTTAGTTATTTTCAGTGTCATGTAATTGGCTATTACTGCTGGGTTTCGGCTGCTAGTATAGAAAGTATTTTTGGACTTCAGTTGGTGCTATTTATAATTCACAAGCAAAGGTTTCTCTAAGAAATATTTTTAACTAAATTAATATATTGATTTAAGCTGAACAGTCTAATTATGAAAATTTGATTTGTCTATAAAAATTATAAAACCTTTGGTACCAATTTTCGATTTCATAATCTAAACACAAGAAATAGAAAGCCACTGTGAACAAGTGTGTATTGATCTGCTCATCACGTTCTAGTCATTTTCTGATATAACCATAAAAAGTAGGTGTTATAATAGCAACGTAACATCCCATTTTTTTTTTCGTCGTGACTATTGTGATTTTCAAAGCTTATTTACTCGCAAACTATAAGACTTGAGAGAAAATTGACATGAATAAAAAGTGTTAATTTTAAAGCTATTCTATATGATACAACCATAAAAATTAGGTGTCCTAATATCAAGGCAACATCCCAAAATATCCCATCCAGTTAAATATAATTATTTATAATTCTGATAAAATATTTGTTTAAGTATTTATTTGAGTCATGAATCGGAACTTATACTTTACACAAACATTTTATTTTTAAACTTTAGAATTATAATTTTATTTAATTAGGCTGATATTCTTGTTTTTATTTAATGTGGAATTAATTATTACATTTTTGATAAAAATAACCTAAGGAGATAAATTATTTTTTTCATCACGGAAATTAGTATGCATGAAACGGAAAAAATCGATTTGTCAAGGGAACTTTCTTATCTTGAATGTACTATATTTAATTTTATCACTGATTAGCCTTTCAGAAACAAGGGGTTAATAAGCAAACATATTTATGTCAAAAACAAATTAATCACCTTTTGACAGCCCACTTTCTGTTATTCATGTCCTGTTCATTGCTTGTGCAGTGGCTTATGTTCTTAGCATATTAATAAAATTGATAAAATGAAATTCAGGTCCATGGTGAGTAACCAAAGCTTCTAACATATCGAGCTTCTCTATGCTTCCGAAGTCACCTTGCGCCCAGACATGTGCACCATCAGAAGATCAATTTTAGCAGAGCTTTGCTACTCTTTTTGAGAAGAAGTGTTTTTCATTTTCATTCAATCTAAAAAAAAATTACATGTAATTTTGAACAACAACATAGTGTAGGTTATTTAATGGAAAACATAATATTAAATTAATTTTAAACTATTGTTTATTTAATGAAAAAAATATTACACAACTTTGCTCACCTATCATTATTGGATTTTTAAGTATTCCTGAATTTATTTCACTTGGAGGAAGTTATTTATTGCATACTCAACTCAAGATATTCATCTTCAAGTATTTGTGTTTCAAAATAACACTAGTTTTTCTGTGTTCATAAGTTGTTTTTATCGATTTCAAAATTGATGTGCATCCAGAAATGTAACCTCTGTTGAAGCCGATGGTCTGTAAAATATTTTAGTGGATTCATAACAATATAAAGTTCGCTCGTTTTTTAGTATGGGAAAGTTCAACTTCATACATTTTGGTAAATAACTATTAGGCCAAAGATGAAAGCGTTCTTCACCTGGATTTGCCTACAAGAGAGTTGCTGGATGTCTGATTATCAGAGTAACAAGTTGTACTCTGCACAAGTTGTACTGTCACCATGGTGATCTGATAAACTTAAGTAAGATTATGGTAGCTAACCAGGTGGGCTCAGCTATATTAGCATGAAATAGTATGAAACAATGAAAGGTCAAAAAGTTATTAAGTTTAGAAAATCACAAGCAAACAAACCGATAAAACTGCCGAATCCCTTCGTACACACAGGTACTGTTATTGAATCAAGAACAGTGAGTGTCAAAAATCTTAAAAAACATGCTTAAAACACATAAAATCTGAAGATAAATTAGAGATTTAAACAAACCAACAATGTAATAATGAAAAATGAAATGCAAATGTGTGCGTTCTACTTCTATGATGAAATGACACGACACGACACACACACATGCACCCAAAAGCAAAATGGCGTCAAAAAAAATGGCGGAGACTGTCTCAGAGCCGCTCCACTAACGACCCGCTAGTTATAGGGGTGATTCCAACGCCTGAGTTGCGTTCCGAGGGTCAGAGTAATGCAACCGAGAGTGTTTTTCACACTCGCTCCGAGGTTCAGAACGGGTCGGTTGCTATCTTTTTTTTTAGTTTGTATCTTGCCGATCAAGATCAAGCAAAGGGCAAAATATTACTAATCCTTACTATGAAATTAACAGTAAATATCCATTTTTCTGCTTAAAAATAATTACAACACATAGAAATCACTATATTTCCCTAGTATTAGGCTTAAAAGAGTTCAAAGTAGTGTTATTTAATAAAATAATAAATAATTAGCGTATTTTTGACATCGACATTGACATAAAATCTGTCAGAGTGTTTTTACCCTACGCTCGAGTTGGTTGTTTGGTTGCATCACTCGAAGCTTCTGAACGGGCACAGAGTGTACTAACCGCCTGTTAGAGCGTTTTTTACCCGGAGGCTCTGAACGGGTTGGTTGCTGTCAGAGTGCACTCGGAGTGCACTCGAGCGTAGGTTCTGAGCTGCGTTCAGAACCTACGCTCGAGTGCACTCCGAGTGCACTCTGACAGCAACCGACCCGTTCAGAACCTCGGGGTAAAAAACGCTCTGACAGGCGGTTAGTACACTCTGTGCCCGTTCAGAAGCTTCGAGTGATGCAACCAAACAACCAACTCGAGCGTAGGGTGAAAAACACTCTGACAGATTTTATGTCAAAGTCGATGTCAAAAATACGTTAATTATTTATTATTTTATTAAATAACACTACTTTGAACTCTTTTAAGTCTAATACAAGGGAAATATAGTGATTTCTATGTGTTGTAATTATTTTTAAGCAGAAAAATGGATATTGACTGTTAATTTCATAGTAAGGATTAGTAATATTTAGCCCTTTGCTTGATCTTGATCGGCAAGATACAAACTAAAAAAAAAGATAGCAACCGACCCGTTCTGAACCTCGGAGCGAGTGTGAAAATCACTCTCGGTTGCATTACTCTGACCCTCGGAACGCAACTCTGAACGCAGCTCAGGCCGCCACGCCGAAATCATAACATTTGACACTATTTGCGTACTATAAATAAAGGAATTATTTTAATTCCAGTCATTTCCAATTGAGCTGTGCTTCGAGTCTAACTTAATAATTGTTTTTACTAATTCTCGTTGTTTTCTAAAAACGTATCACGTGTACAATTTAATATGAGTGACGAAGATTCAAATTATTCTAGTCCGAGTAACGAGAGTTTGAGTCACAGATCTAAAAGACCCAAAAGCAAATTTGAGGAGTTTTTCGAAATAATTCATGCATCCCAAACTGCCTTCTGTAAATTGTGCCAACATAAAAAGATTGAAATAAAAATGAAGAACAGAAACACTTCAGGCTTAAGGAAACATCTAATATCTTTCCACAAAAAGGAATCAGAAATATTTCTTCCTGTTAAACCAAAATTAAGTGGAGATATCACAAGCTTTTTAGTAACCGCTGGAAGAAGTGGACAGGTAAGAATATTTTTTTAACAGTTAAAAGAATTTTAACTCCGCGTAGCTATTCATGCGATACTTTCAAAAACGCCATTAACTTACGTAAGTATTTTTGAGTTAGTGGTGTTTTCATCTAGGGGTGCGACATATTAAGTATGTAATTATCGTCTTAAATATTTTTTATAAACACCCATATTTTCATTTAATCGGCCAGTAACAACTAAGTACTTTATTTTGGTAAATTACAGTACAGTGCAACCTTAATATAACAAATATCAATTTAACGATTTTCTCGATTTAACAACAACAAACCTCCTCCTCTTATACGCTCAAACCTAGTATGTTTTAAATAATAACACAAGATTTATTGTTTTGCTTCAGTCGGAAAACAGCAGTGACAACATCACGACAGCTACAGTTGATTGGGTGGTGAAAAAATATCTTCCCTTCTCATTTTTCGATGACGAAGCTACACAAGTATATTTTCGACGTATTTGCCCTAATATGGTGTTTCCTAAAAGGTCTACACTTAGAAGGAAAGTCAAAGAGCGATTTGAAGAGCTCCAATTGAATCTCAAGGAACGACTTCAACAATTATCATCTAAAATGTCTTTTACCATTGATGGGTGTACGTCAATTGCTGGTAGGAGTTACTACGGGGTTACTATTCATTATATAGACAACGCATGGAAGTATCAATCTGTAGTTCTTGATTTTATACCATCACGCGGTCGACATACTGGGGAAGATATTGCAACGATTTTCCATGAATGTTTATTGGAATATGGCATAATTGATAAATTAAAAGGTATCACGGTCGACAACGCAACTGCAAATACCAAATTTATGTATGAACTGGGTAAACAGCTGCCGCCACACTTTGATTCAGACAATCAACATTTCCGGTGCTTTGCTCACATTTTAAACCTTGGTGTACAAGATTTATTAAAGACCTTAGCATTACACTGTGAGTCTGACACTAACGCGCAAGATCAGCAGTACGAAGACTATGCAGACGAAACTGAGGATGAGGAAGATGAAGAATCTGCACCAAATATTGCTGACTCGCGTACATCTGTAACAAAGTTACGCAGTATTTCCAGTAAAATAAAAAGAAGTGAGATAGTGAAGAAGAAGTTTCAGTCTGCTTGTGAAGCAGCTGGCGTGCCATCAAATCTAAATGCCATTCTTGACTGTCCAACGAGATGGAATTCCACACATGATATGATTGGATTTGGTTTAAAAGTGAGAGCGGGCATTGACATATTGTGCAGTTCTGTCACCGAATTAAATGATTTTCAAATCACAGCTAATGAATGGCAGGTACTCGAAAAATTACATAAATTTCTAATAAACTTTAAACTTTTAAGTACAAAACTTGGTGGAGACAAATATGTTACATTACCGCTAGTCATTGTATCATTCAATCTCTTGCTAGATAAAATTGAATCCATGGTAAAACAGTTAGATGAGAAACCTAATCGATCTGAAGTGGATGAAAGGCTCATTCTAGCTTTCCAAGCAGCTCGAGACAAAATGCTTAAACATTACAAGAAGAGCAACTGGATTTATTGTACTTCTTTAATTTTAGACCCAAGGCATAAGGCTCAGACTTTTGACCTGACAATGTGGGGGAAGCAATTTAAAACAGAAAGTCTGCGCAAGTTCAATGAACTTTATGAAGAATATAAAAGTCTACACTCACTGAACAAATCTCTGGAATTACCAGAAAAAGAAAATAAAGTATGTGATGAAGATGAAGACGTAATAGACTTTGATAAACTCTATGAATGTCCCTCGACGTCATCTGGATCTTGTCTTCAAGGCTTAGTGATAGACGAGTTGGAGGAGTACCTGAGAAAACCAAGAACTGCCAGCTCGGAAGACATTTTAGATTGGTGGAGGACGCATGAGACAGAGTATCCAATTTTATCGAAAATGGCCCGTGATTTTCTCTCAATACCTGCAACTTCAGTACCTGCTGAGAGGTTATTTTCAAAAGCATCATTAGTAATTAGAAAACATAGAAATAGGTTAAGTGATGAGTCAGCCAGATGGTTACTTTGTATTAAAGCTGTTGATTTGTGTTGTATTTTATTTTTTATTCAAATAAATGATAAATCGTAAAACTCTTTTATTAAATTTCTTATAAGTTGAGGGTTCAATCTCTTTGTAGACAGATAAGTATTGTTCTTTAAAATACAGTCAAGTTATTGTAATTAATTTGTTTTTTTACATGTTTTAGCAAATGTAAGCTTATAAATCATAAATGTTTATTAAGAAACAGTTACTTCCATGGAAAACGACATATAGGTCAGTTGATTTTTCGAATTTCTTATCAAATCTTCAGTTATTTATTAATCTGCTTGATCTTTACTATGGCTATGTTAATTCAAGCTCACAATGTTCCAATTCTAATACGTTTTTCTAAGATTTAAAGTAAACTTTAATAAATAGTAATAGACTAATAGGTAATTGCAAGACTTGCAAGACTCTTGCTGCAAGACCAAGACCAAGACCAAGACTGGGAGCGCAAGACCAAGACCAAGACCAAGACCAGGTGTATTGGCGCAAGACCAAGACCAAGACTGGCTAAGTCTCGTCTTGTTCTTGCATTTGGGCAACACTAGTGCTCGAAGAGTCGGTCGGTTTCGGTATCACCGCTATGGGACCTATAGAGGCACGAATAGACGCGGGGATGGTCGTCGCTGTCTACACGGAGCCATAAGGTGGAGAGATCCTTATTTTCAAGGTGACCGAGGCGCCGAGAACCCCCCCAAATACGAGGGGCGGCCTAGGCGTCCACGCCCAGGTATATTGCGTCCTGAAAATGGACGTCCAGAGAGGGATTTTCCAACGCTAGCGCAGTTGGTCATAGTCATAGGGGGGGGTAGGGGAGTTATGGGTCTCCGGTACCCTCACCTCACTCGACCAAACACAACGCAAGCGTTATTTCACGCCAGTCTTCTGTGAGGCTGTGGTATCACTCCGGTCGAGCCGGCCCATTCGTGCCGAAGCATGACTCTCCCACGGGGAAAACGGGGATGGTGTTCCAACCTTCAAGCGAAGACTTATGTTCTTCTGTGGAGAATATCAATGCCCATTCTGTAATCAAATGATTTTATTTAAGTACAGTATTGACTTCTTTGTTGTTGATATATTATGTATATTAATTTTGTATTGGGATTCATCATACCCAAATCATACGCAATTACGCATCGCCTTAACAAGAAGTACACAGTCAATCATGACCCACTGTGTACCTATTGAATCAGACCTACTCTTGACTTGACCATGGACCGAAATTAATACAAACTAGAATTAACCACTTCATCATCATCATCATCACAGCTCATATACGTCCCCACCGAGGGGTTCGAGCCTACCCTATGTTAGGGTGATTAACCACTTAAAAACAAATAATTAGCCAATTAATTATGTGACAATTATTGCAGGGTATTAACTAAGAGGTAAGTATTAAATCGTATGTTACAATATACTAATACAATTTTTTCGATATCTATTTTAAGTAAGTAGGTAAGAATGAAGAAAACTTCAACTGACATTTTAAAATATTTCACCAACGTAATTCGGGCGTAAAATATTCACTGGCAAGCACAGCCGCGCAGAAACTAGCCGAGGGCGTAGTACTATTATCTATTCTGTGCCGAGGGGGTCTTGCGTGCAGAGAAGCATCTGTGCGCGCACAAGCCGCAACGCTAGGTACTTATTCTGGTTTTGTCAATGTGTGCCTGACCCAGGGCTACGTTCCAAAACATCACCCGGAGTGAGTAGGTGGTGGGGGGAGAGTGGCCGGTTAGGGTGGTCGGAGTGTTGGTTGTTTTAGAACGGCAAGAGTGTTGTCTGCTTTGTTTACATAACCAAATATACAAAAATAAGAAAATATAAAATTCATCGGCGCGTCCGTTCGCTTTAATGCATGGATTACATTCCTCTGTTTCATCTACGAAAATGCTAAAACTAACAGAATATGAATTCTGTTAAATCGCGGCCTAACCTAGCTTCAGCGGAAATGAAGGCCAATTTTACAATCGTGTCAATTACGATACCTATAGTCTTTGGAATTTAAAATTAACTTAGTGTCGACGTTACGAAGCGCATCCTCGCTCTCCGAGATGCACAAATTGTGTGTGAATATAAAATATTTGTAATCACAATCACACACAACTTTAAAATCCACACAATTTCCCGCCAAATCCAATCGAGTGAAATTACACCTTGCTATAATAAGCGGGTGAGATTCTACTCGATCGAGTGCACTCCGTAGCGTTTTAGGACACGCCACTCCAACACTCTCGAGTGCACCCGAAATGTTTTAGGACATACTTCGGGTGACCGAGTGCACTCGGGTGATGTTTTGGAACGTAGCCCTGGGGGGGTCAGCTTTCTAATTGACCAATGCCAACAATGGCACGATTTGCAAAAAAGGGAAGGCGCTCTACGAAAGAATGAGATAATCGAATTTTTTTTACATGCCAGGATTCAATACGGACTTACCATTCTGGTAGGTTTTGTTATATATATGATAACTGAAAAGTAATTTGAAAAATAGAAATCACGGGCCATGAATTTTCAACATCACGATTCTTACAATATTGTCTAATTTCAGACAAGCGAACCTTTCGTTAACAATTTGTTAATGAAAGGTTCAACCAAATTAACATCAAATTATGGTAGGAATTATATTTTATGTAATGGCATCTAGCTTTCTTATCATTTGAACTGATTTGAACGCTGTTTTTTTCTGTGTTCTTTTCTGTTTATTTTGTGTCTTTGTCGGTTTATTTTGTGTTTATTTTTAAATTGTGAGTGTCCTTTGCGAAATTGACGCATTTTGCTGTGAATTCATTAATTACAATCTAAGAGATAGAGACTTTCGTAAGCGAAATGGACGCTTTCGTGTTATTACCTCAGATTACGATATAGAAACTCAATACTTTTGTGTGATATTGACGCTTTTTGTGTTGTTTTTCCACCATGGTTGGAAAAGGAAGTGTAAAGTGCGCAAAATGCGGTGTAACGTCAAAGAAAATTATCTACTTTTTTGACCTTTCACAGGTTTCCACTCCCGTCGATTTATGGATCTCTGAAGTAAGTGTATTATTTTGTACTTATTTACACTTACTAGTTAGAACTACGTCTATAAAATAGTGTAGCCTCGAAATCATAATACCTACATTAATTCTGATAACCTCAAATTACCAAAAATATGACAGATTTCCCATATCATAAAACATCTAAACAGATCCCTATATAGATTTATGGATATATAGTTTATACGGTTTTGTCGGCTTTTAAATAATACATAAATTTCCTTTTCAGAGCCAGAGTTTGGGCAATGTTTTGCTATCCCAATGATGATTGGACTTCAGATGAATCATTGCTGAAGCTGTATAAACAGCATAAGATGCTATGCAGAAATCATTTTGATGATTCATCATTTACTAGCAGTGCCAAAACAAGATTGAATAAGTTCGCCATTCCAGCAGAAGCTCAAAATATTTTGTCCCAATTACAAGATGAACATCCACCTAAAGAAGCACAAAAAGCTCAAGTAGGTAAATTTGGTATTTAATAACAGTTTGATTTTGTTAAGTGAAATAGTCAAACTTATCAACTAAAATAGAGAACACCAATCTTTATTAAACACGAAGTTCTGTATACATGTAATTGCGATCCACAAATTGGCCATGGTCCGAATTGAATATGGTGATATTTGCATGCACTGTTTGCATGCAATCATTTCGGACCACTTTAATAGCACGATCGTGTGCACGTCTGTCAATGTCATTAATTAAAAAGTCTTGTTTGACTTAACATTAGTGAAACATTTCATGGCAAAATCTTAAAAGTTTTTACAGTCAGTTAATTAAGTTTTATCAACTCAAAAGTTAATAAATATTAAGTGACATATTTTATTCCAAATCGTCTTAACATCAAAATTTGAATTTGACATTTGCACACACAGTGCACTACCTTGTTTTCGTGAGCACTGATAGCACCGCTTCGTGACATCACTCATGACGTGACATTGCTTTCGTAAGGCACACGTCGGTTCAATTCGGACCGGATTGTTTGCACGCTATCGGTGCCAATTGTGCATAATAGCTCAATTTGGACCACGGGGATTGATAGTTTTTCTAAAGAATTCCATTTTTACCTGGCCTAGAATTCACTAGTCAGTTGGATTGGATAAAATATTTTTGTTTATTAAACCTGTTTTATAGAAAATAATATTTCTTAGAAACAATGTCAATTAATAAGCATAAAATGTTACAGTTCCAGGAGACCACACAAATGGAAGTTACGGCCAGTACTTCTCAGTGTTCTATATCTTTAGAGCACTCAAGTGAATATAACCTTCAGAGCCATTTGACCAAGGTAATTCAATTATTAATAATTCTCAAGGTTAGATTAATCTTCACTTCACTTCTTTATGTATATGGCAATCGGCCGTAAACACAACCATTACTGCCAAACTCAAGTTTTGGATAATATACTTGTTTATGAATTTACTTTTAAAATATGGCTGAAAGTATAAGAGATTGTTTTGAGTTACCTGAAAAAGGACAAAAAAAGACCTCACAATAACGTTACAACAGGGTTTTAACATTTAATGTATATGATATAGGATTTGTTGGACAATTAAATATAATCTTGGAGTGTATGAGAGTTAATATTAGAAGGCAATTTAAAAACAAGACTACAATTATATTGATTTCTCTGTAATATCTATTATCAAATTACCAGAATATTAATTCGTTTTTATAATCTTATATTATAGGTGAAGCTAAATGGAGTCACAAGAACTTTTTGATATAGAAAAAAAGAAGTTTTTGCTCCAGCATTGACCCAGCAACTCCTTCAACCAAATAGCAAACAGAAAATGAAAGTTCAGCTAGCTGCTCAAGTCTTAAGTCACTCTCTCGCGTCAGGATTATTTGTTAAAGTAGCTCAATGCTTCCCGTATGATTCCCAAAACCTTATCATGACGTCGCGAGTTATGACCCTTTTCTAAAAGAACTTTGCATCCCATCAGTATGTGCCTAGCTGTTCCTGATGCTTCACCCCATGTATAACATGTTTTCTTTTCTGTGGCTATTCCCCATCTTGCTAAAATTACATTGGTCTGGGAGAGACATCTGAATGGCGTTAAAATACAATTTCAGAATTGCAGGCTGGTCACCTGCAATTCATAGAGTAGGGTTTGCCGCTTTAGAACCCGTGGAATGCAGAATTCACCTAATTGTTGTGCCAGAAGTTAACTAGTACGAATTGGTATATTGGCCAGTCTGTCTTCCAGAATCTTATTTATTACAGCAAGTTAACTACTGTTATACTAATGTATCTTAAAATAAGGTTAGCTGCTGAATTTTACTGGCTATAAAATAAACTAAGATAGTAATGCCTTTGTTCTAGTGTACTACCAATATCAATGTTTTTTTGTTGAAAATAACACAAATCCAACATGGCGGCACTGTTGCCAATACTCCATTAAATATCATAGGTCAGAATGTCATTTCATATTATATGAAAAATTCCTTTTAACATTTGAAATCTTTTGTTTACTTTCAGATGAATTACCACAAGATGCCTCAGCGACTGCAACACTGATCTCAAATTTGAACCAGTTATTCGACGATATGAATGGTGACACGCCAGACAGAAAAAGAGGAAAAAAATACCTTACCAAATGTCTTCAAGCAGCCCTCATTTAGATTTTTTAATAAAATGATAGTTTTTTTCACGGAAATGAAATTTTTAGAGGCAAGAAGTAAGCCCCCTTCACAAGATGGCTGGTTGAGGACGATGAATGGGAATCAAGCGCATATTTAATAATTTAAACAAATATAATATTGACAAAGTGGCCAAAGGCTCAATTAAGATCCCCTCGAAAACTGTTTTGGTTGCATTTGAAGTAACTGTGGATGTAATCCAAACTTGACTTCAATTCAATATATTGCAACATTGAAAACTAGCATAATAACAAATCTAGTTATTAATAATAAAAACAGAAACTGAAACATGGATGATAATATTGATATACTAAATAATTTCAAAGTGTTTCTTCATAAAGGGTGTGCACAACGAACAATTGATGCAGATGTTTTTATTGAAGGTGTAGAGAGTTAGATATACCTCAGTGTTCTGGAGAAATGCAAATATGTGCATATGTGTGCGGCTTTATAGCTGAAAATATAGATAACAATTGCGAACATTGTAAAAAAAATATGCTTGCTGATCCAAACACTGAGGTTTCTCATTTATTTATTATTACATCCTTTAAAGAATATGACGACATAAGATGCAGTTTGAAATACATCCAGCCCAGTTTCTGTGAAATGGTTGAAAATGCTGCAAATTTTAATACTTATTTAAAAGAAAATGTGCATGTAAAGGCACTTTAACAAAATTTATTACAAATATGCGATAATTTAAATAAAGATTGGCTGAAGGGTGTGAAGAACATTTTAAAATTAATTTGAAAAAAATGTATGTAAATTTTTTTTAAATGGCTTTATTATAACTTACTTTCAACTATTTCTTTTAAAAAATGGTAAATGTTTTGCCCAAATCTATTATATTCTAATATAGTATATTGAGAGTACAGTTGCTATATGCCTGAAACAGTTTTGTATTATTAAAAATCGAGGTTTTGTTGAGGATGCTTCTAAAAACCCCGTATCGAGAGAAATAAATATTCTGAAACATATTTATAAGCTTGTATTATTTGGCATTGCTACGAAATTCCCTATTCCTACTAAGATTTGGCGTTTTTATATATTTTTTGGTACCTGCAGAACCCGGAATCGAAAATTCTATGACTTAGCTGATACCGGAATTTCAATAGGCGTATGTAACAATTAATTAAATCAATCATTTAATTGATTGTTTTTTACGCCTATTGAAATTCCGGTATCAGCTAAGTCATAGAATTTTCGTAAAGCAAAAATCAAAAACACTTTGTATCTCCCGCGTACAAAAAGTTTCCGATGGCATAAACGGGAGCGCTAGTGAGCTCGATGTAAGCATTTTTGAAGTATGAAGTTGCCGTTCTTCCCTTTAGGGTATTTGTGTTCTGTGGCCTGACCCACTGTACCCAACTGATCCACCGTTTATCCGGTAACCCTATTTAATGCTTTCTTTGCAGTGAGTAGCTTGAATCGTGAATTATGATGGTGGGCAATTTAAACCGCAACCGTAGCATTTCGTCCTGCCAATTTTGCCCGCTCTAAAATATGTACTAGGGTAGGGTTGTCACTTTTTCATTTCACATTTTCTAAGAGAAGGTATGATCAAAGATTTCGAATTAATTATATAATAAGTTTATTTGAATTTTTATATAAGTACATACAGGGTATTAAGTGGTGTCCCATTTCTTTTAACAGTGAGTTCAGATCATGATCCTAATTTGAAAATCACAGAAATTATCTACCGGAAAATGCATAAATTTTCCGATTTTATTTCCTAAATTTTCTAGTATAATATAACTAAGTTAACGTTTACAAATCATATTCTGTCCATACTAAAAATACACAAACAATAAACTTCGCAATGTGAATCGTATAACATTTCCATCATACTGCGCGCGGAATCAGCTTTTTGGGTCATTGAACGTCAACGCACAGGTGTGAGCGGGACAAAAATGATGCCATATAGGTATTACGTAACATGAATAAAAATTAAAAAGAAAAACTCCTTTTTTATATATTACTACACATTAAATTGTATGTCTAATGACCGAAATAATAATTAACAATCTGAAAGAGACAAAACATTTTCTTATTTTATTCTAATCATCATCATCTACTATTGTATTTTTTTTTTGGGAAACGTGTACATATTAAACACCTCGAATTCGAGAGCGAAAATCAAGAAGACCTCTGGGTTCACAGAAGTATCGAAATTAATTTTTGTTACCAATGACTAGACAAAAGTTTTTTAATTTAACTTATAAGTACCTACTACCTAACTGTATTTAAGAAAATTACCGCTAAAATGATTTATTATTTTCAAACATTATTAAAGATGTTTTGACAACTCTAACACTTACAAGTAGGTTGTATGAAAACAGTTGTAAATTAGCGGGTAAATTTGCCTACATCTTTCTAGACGAATCTATGACTATTTGCTAATTGGTTTTATTGTTTTTAGGCTAATCTTGCCCAAAACTCAATGTGGTTCTTATACATTCGAATGCTCTAAGAGCTTAGTTTACCAAATAAGCGACTTGGGCAAAATATATGGATGAAAGTGAATGTAATTTGGCTCGCCATGAAAATGTCAAATTGCTCAGAGTTAAAGAATAAGGACTATTTCCTTCATCATCATCATCAACAGCTCATATATGTCCCCACCGAGGGGCTCGAGCCTACCCTAAACTAGGGCGATTAGCCCTTAGACAACCACGCTGGCCAAGTGCGGGTTGGTCGACTTCAAACACAACCTGTAAAGAAATTCTTTCTTCACAGGTGTGTGCTGGTTTCCTCACGATGTTTTCCTTCACCGTAAACGCGTCGAATAAACGTACATATGGATTCAAAATTTGAAAACACATTGGTACGTGGCGGGGTTCGAACCGCTACCTCCCGATTGGAAGGCGACAGCCTTACGCACTACGCCATCGACGCTTCGCTATTTCCTTATTGTAACACAATTCTGTGATTAGATATTTTTGCATAAAAAGTAACTATATCAAACCTTACATTTTTTACTTACGAAGAATATATTGAAAAAGAAAGTGGGCAAATTGGACGGTTTCACGATACCTTATATACCTACAGTGTAGGTATACACAAAGAAAGGATTTTAGGAAATTCCACCCCATCATCATCATCATCACAGCTCATATACGTCCCCACCGAGGGGTTCGAGCCTACCCTATTTTAGGGTGATTAGGCATTAGTCAACCACGCTGGCCCAGTGCCGATTGGTCGACTTCACATACATCATTGAATTTCTTCGCAGATGTATGCAGGTTGCCTCGCGATGTTTTCCTTCACCGTAGGAGCGTCAGACAAATGTACATATGAAATTCGAAACGAAAAACACATTAGTACATGGCGGGTCTCGAACCCCGACCCCCGATTGGAAGGTAAGTGCCGAGTCCACAGCGCCACCGACGCTCTTCCATCCCTAAGGGGGTAAAATAGGAGTTGAAATTTTGTATGAAAGTCCGTCAGTTTTGAAGTGTAGATCCTTTAATTTTGTGTTTAAGCTGCTGATTGAGAAATAATTATGACGTGTAAAACGAGATTTTGAAAAATTCTTTCGAAGGTGAAGAAATCTATAGGATATACTCGTATATAAAAGGAGAAGTTCCAATCTATAGACGTACGCACAGCCGTAACCGCTAATGGTAAAAACGTGAAATTTTGACAGTCGTTTTAGTTCAAAATGCGGACGCACACTAAGAAGGGATTTAAAAAAAATAACCCTAACAAGATGAAATAGGGGTTGCAAGTTTGTATGGATTTTTTTAAAAATTATAAACAATTTTGACAAAACTTGTGATTCATGCTCTTAAAAATATTTCATTGAACACGTGTTACGTATTTTATTGAAATTCACCACCTTAGGGTGCAAAATAGGGGTTGAAAGATTTTATGAGAAATACTTAAAATCTGCTCCAATTTTTATGAAATTTATTATTCGAGATCATAAATATAAATTACAGTCTTCTATATAGGTTACAAAATAATTTTACGGGAAAATATAAAACTTCTACGGGTAAACAATAATAACGCGGGCGAAGTCGCGGGCGGAAAGCTAGTTACTATATAAAGAATAGGATAGGAATAATTTATTGACATACACACCGACGCAGATCACTTCAATGTTGCAGAGCTAGTTGCAGATGGTGTTACTGGCTTATTATTAAAGTAATTGAGGTGAACACCAACAGAAATAAATCATATAATTATTAAAAAATAATATAATTATTTATTATTAGCTACTTTGCTTTTTTCAATCCCTGTTCCTATTTAGTTTGTATGTAAAAGTATTATTTTTTATCTATCTAAAATTTTTTGTTATTTATTTTTAAGTTAACAAGGGGGCTGTTCTTGTTTAAACAATTGTAAATATCATTATAAATGTTTGGTGTTTTTTTTTCATAAAAGAATCCATTTTACATTAATTCACAACTCAAATGAAAATCATTTTAATTCAGTATAACACTCATCTTAAAAAAAAAAAATTTCTTTAGATACTTTCATAACAAATAACAAAAAGTCATTTTCTTTAGACAGGTAAATGTACGATAGACACTTTCATAACAAATAACAGCTCAGTCCTATAAGGTATAGGGATACCAAGTAAGTGACTACACTATAAATTTCAAAGAAATACAGAAATAATTTACGAAACTTATCTACTAAAATATTATAAAGAAAGAAGATTACTATGTTTGTATTTTTGTTTGTAATGAATAAACTCAAAAACTACTAACACTGATTTTAAAAATTCTTTGTGTAATAGAATGCTACATTATCACTGAGTAATATAGGCTATAAAATTATATTTCCTAGGGAAAACAAAATAACACCCACACGGAAAATGAAAATAACGAAGGCAAAGTTGCGAGCGGAAAGGTAAGAATATAAGCAACGCAAAACCTTACGAACGGAACGATAGAATAATGATCTCGAGCTCTCGCGCCGAGTCAGCGCGCTACTGTCGTAGTGTGCGTGAGAATTTGCGCATGTTGTATTTGTGCTGTAAACGCCAGACCGGGGCAGAGCCACAATATAGAGTATCGTTCTCTATATTGTGGCAGAGCGGTGTGAAACAGATAGCATTTTAGAAAATACCTACTCGCGCCGCGCACGGTTACTTCACAATCGTCTTAAGTGGATCTGCCAGAGGAGGAACAGTATTCGTGCCGCGTAGGTATACCACGTATCCCAAATGACCTTCCGTTTGAATTCAAAAGATTGCAGTTCCCAATCAAGGTGTGTTTTGCCATGACTATTAATAAATTACAGGGCCAATTACACTGAAATTTACTGGGGACGATTTGAGGCAAGACTGTTTCTCCCATGACCAGTTTAACGCAGCTCGCTCACGTGTGAGCTCTCCAACCGGTCTGCCCCCTAACCATGATCGCCCAAAACAATATTAAAACCGCGCTGAGAGTGGGATGGCGCTATACGCAGCAAGAGCGGTGTCTCTGTTTCAATATTGTTTTAACCATGCTATAAGCGATCATGGTTAGGCCCCTGGTTGTTTGAGAGTTAAGTGCCCTCTTCTGATTTAGTTAAAAACTCTCTCTCTCTCTCATTAGCCTGTTTCTCTCATTAACCCTTCGGGTAGGCCTCCTTTAAACTACGCCACTCGTCGCGATCTTGTGCGACCTGAAGTTACTTTTTGCCAGCTGTCCTTTTGATGTCATCATCCCAACGCATTTGGGGTCTTCCTGGGGGACGATTGCAATTTTAATTCAATTCTAATCTAATTTTTTACAAACATGATACGTCATGTCAAAAAATACAAGACTGGTGCAACATTACAAAAAACTTGAAATATCATACTTTGATTAATAAGATTGCAGCAAGATTGACACAAACCTACTTTTTCCTATTTGTCGCATCAAGTTTGCTGCAAGCTTACATGCTATCTAGGTAGTGAGTCGCTGGATTTAGGGATTAAACGTTTTATCGAATAATGAAGCGATATGCTTTGGCCGGTTTTCTTTATTTACTAAAATCGAGCCCAAAGCCACCGTGACCATAGCCAAGACAAGACCAATTATTTTATGTTAAGATGGCGCCATGAATGAGAAGAATGCAATGAAAGCGGAGCTAGAGGTGACACTCTTGCATTCTGATGGTGGCAGCCGAAGTGAAATGAAGAAAGCCAGTACAGAGTATGACGGAGCTTAATCTTAACAAATGTTGGAACTACACATTTTTTACATTTTTGTTTTCTAAATACCTAGGTAGGTACTTACTACAAAGTTTTTATTTTAAGTCACAATTTTTTTCAGCAATGCAAACAATGAACTAGGTGCATACCTTTAAATGGGCGAAAAATGTACCTACCTATAGATAATACTCGTAATGGTATACCTAGGTATACTTGGATTGAATAAAAAAGTATTTTTGTTTTACCTTTTCCCTACAAAACGCTCGTAATTCCATATGTAAGTATGTTTTATAAAAAATGTTCAGTTATCCATAGTATATATCCAATACTTAGCTAAACTTATTAATATCAGTGCAAAGTTTCAAATACAAGTTTTTGTGTCTAAAAAGCAAAAATAGATTTTCGTTTAATCACCTTAGTTATAGAACATAATACCATCATTACTCATTTTTGCAAAAGCCCTTGCACATTATATAATAAACTCGCACAAACTATTTAAGCTTAAATTAACAAACTGCAGTACCAAACACACCTCCATTCTAAAACTTTAACACTGTTCATAATAATTTAAGCCGAAGAGCCAATTTAAAAGAAAATTGATCTACTACGTAGCCACTGTTGCGAAGGAACAAAGTAAAGTCCGTACCTCGTTAAATTTGTAAATTATTCACAAAGGCGAAGCCTTTATGCTTGTTCTGTCTTATAGATATTTACGAATAGCAAATTCCTGGACCTAGCGAAAGCTAAATAACTAGAGAGAAAAGTTAGGCACTAAGACGCTACTTTCCCGTTTTCAAACAATTTCGATTAACTGTACCGCAACGAAAATAAAACATAGGAGGTCTAAAATTTATAAATTAATTACGTATATGATATTGTTGAACATTTTATATAAACATTCTTAAAGACGGAGACATGATTAATAATATTTCACTCCAAAGAAAGAAAATCCAAAGATCGCTCTATTCAATAGGTAGTTTAAAACAGCTGTGAATCAGAAAATACAATATGTATACGAGTACTTAGTAAACGACAAAAAAGCTTTACCAATAGACGTCCATTTTTCGCTTATTGTCTAGAAAATAGCAAAAATACATTTTTTACTTTAACTGTATTTCTTTGCAATAAAGCAGTCGGAAAGGATTGTGAGGCTGTAAATTTTCATACAAAAAGCGATAACGCTTTTCTCCCACTAAGCATAGTCCAATTTTCATAATTTTTGGAAATGTTGTAGATATAATGAAGATCTAGGTTTGTACGTTTTGATTTTGAAGAAATATTGCTCAGAATATAAATTATTAGCATCTAAATATCTATATTTTAGACTTAAAAACTACCTTGAGCATTTTTATCTTTTTTTGACTAAATTTTACTGAATTACGAAAAAAGCAAAACGTACAAACATCGTTTAAGGTATACTGAATAGAATGAGACCAAAAGTGTCTAATTTCGTTAATTTCGTTTCGGTTTAGGGGGGTAAAACAGTTATCGCCCGAAACAATATTTCAAACAGGAATAGGGTAGTTGACTCATATCAAAATTTATTAAAATATTGTTTATTTCTAACAGTATTTGGCATAAGGTTCCACAATATACCGATTTTAATAAATAACAATGAATGATTACTGTAAAATTTCAATTTGAAAATGCTAGAAATAATCTTTTTTTATCTAACGCCGTAAACGCTTTGATATCCTGTGGTCAGGGCTGTGACGTCACTCATATAGTAAACAAAGAAATGTCAAATTTGATTGAACAACTCGTCGATTTGCACTATTCTTTCCTAAAACTGGCAAAAAATCGTCCAAATCTCCGTTATTATATGTGTAAATATCGTAAATTATTTGTATTAATAGCAAAATCAACCATTGATGTTAGATTTGTGAGAGCAGATAGTACAAATCTTCCGAAAATCGACAGATTGATGATCAGGAGACTCTTTGTGTATCGCTCTAAACAATATAAGTACAGTTTCAATACTGTTATAATGAAGAACAGGTTACAAGTGTACTTGTCAAGATTGTCACGCGGCAGAAGAGAGTTGCAAACATGCATTTTTGGTGTGGTTGCACCATCACAGTGAGGAGCTATTTTGTACAGCAGTTTAGCTATTCTATCTCTCAAAAGTCAAATAAACACAAAGTATTTACTTCAAGAGAAATGTTGAAAAGAAAACATCAGGATCATGTGTCAAATACCAGTGTAGTACTGCAAGAATTGGTAAATGAACATAAAAGAGAAAGATTGGCAGTTGTGCATTTGTCAAGCATGAAGAAAATTACTGGGAGGAAAAATATATATACATTCACAGACACAGATTGTGACATATTTCTTAAAAAATAAAAGACCTCTTCAATGAAGAAAGAATAAAGTGCATAGAAAACTAAACCACGAATCATCAATACAGAAGTGCTCTTTAGTTGAAGCTTCGTTATAAACAATAACAGCTTCCATGTGCTATAAAGTCAGCCAGTGCATAACACACGATGGCTCTTTTGTTGGGAAATCTTGCAGACACCTACGAGTATAATGAAATGTGGATAAAAGTTGAAAGATGAAGATTTGGGTTGCAATTTGCAAAATGTGACCTCATTTCTGATTAATACCCTGTAATAGTCTATTCAACAAACGGTATCCATAAAATTAGATTAATACAAAATTGTCATGCTCTTTTACTGAAGAAAATGTTAATTATCAAAGACGGAAAACTGTGAACAGTAGTATGCTTAACTCAAGTATAGATGCAGATGTTTTGTGCTAAAGCAAAACTTATATACTTTTGTGTTGCTAGTATGTAATTTTGAAAACACTCAAAAGGTGACAATATTAGCTATAATAGGTATTTATTCTAACAATCTGTATGTCAAAAAACTTATTGATCAAATAGTGCCATTTTGGAAACTACTACATTTTTCCTAAATCATATGAAAGTATTACTTCATAATAAATCACTTTACTATTATTTTGACTTTTATTACCTGCGACCTTAAGGCAATATTATATACAAATTAATAAATTTGATCTAACTCTATTCAACCTATTTGTACTTTTGGAACATATATATTTGAGTAACAATGATAAATATGAGCAACAAACCTATAAAATATTATAAATCTTTTAAGGTGTAACGGAAAAATAAAACACATGTATTTCAAATTAAAATATTTTGATTCAACTTAAACCTTTACAAGTCATTATTGTGAAATAAACATACAACATTTTTTAGTGAAGAACATAATGACTAATGTAGTACAAAAATTTATTATGTCATCTTTAGATGTTAGTTATGTATAAAGTAAAGAAAAAAATTCTTTATATTATTTATTTAATAAGAAGGTCTTGTAAATTAGGAAGAGCACAGGCTGACAACACAGCAATCACATTTAATATATTTGTATACGGCTTTAAAATGGATAACTTGCATATTCTTGCGTAAGCTGTTCTGAAATTTACCAGCCATGGTGGCCAGCAGGTTTAATCAGTGAAGATATAACATCTTTCAGTTTTACCAAACTGGACCTATTTACTTCTATGGTGCTTTGGTATATGAATACTTGAGTTATTTTGTTTACATAATGTTGTTCTAGTTGACGGGTCACATTTTGATGTTGTGGCTGAGCATGCACTGCTTTGTATTATGTTGCACAACTTTTACTGCCTTATCAATCTCGTTGTCAAGAGGAGAACAGGTTAGTACACAATAGTTCCCATTAAGTAACCACTGAAAGCAACAAATTTTAATTAGGTACTCAGTAAATTCAAGTAAAAGTTATTTAGATAAATATATTCATTATGAAACTTTGATATTTTTGTTTGTATTACATACTTTTTAATTAATATTCAATTACATCATTATTCAATTGGACATAAGTACATATTCTTTTCTTTGAAACATCATCTAGAGTCAGTGTATAACTTAGATTAAATCAAAAAGGTGTGAATGGTCAAGTTTTCTCTCAGTTTTCTGGTCAAGTTAAAATTTGGTTGGTCGGCTGCAGTCAGTTTTCCTTCTAACTGAAAGATAAAAATTTAATTAATGATTTTACATACAACCTAAAAACTTCTATTTTGTTTAAGTTGAAACTGAAGTACCTACACAGATTGAGTTATTCAGTTATAGTACTTACATTAATGTGATTTTCGCAAAAATACATTTGAGTTTCAGTGGATAGTTACAGGATTTCTTTAAGCGAGTGTTAACCAAATATTTCGCATGTCTATATCACTGGGTACGTCTAATCCACAGCTTTCCTGGAGTCTTTGAAGAGGTATTTCTATATTCCTATTCTATTGTCCCGTTCCATATACAGTTTTACTATATTTTGTGATATTTAATAGTTTTTGTGAGGTTATTTCGCCCCCGTGCTTTGTTTACTATAAGACTGACGTCATTGCCACAGATAATCAACAGACTATCATGGCTGACCGTGTTTTCGGTCCAAAATTAAAAATCTTAATTTAAAATAGATTTTTTGCACTTTTTAGCCATCGAAAAAAATTATATTCATGTGCTATGGTCTAATACAACAATTATGAACATTTTAAGCCCTACTTTAAAAAAGGGTCAACTAGCCTATTGTAGGCAATTTCGACCAGTTCTTGCAACTCTCTCTATCGCACGATACGGGTCGGGGGCAGGGGTATATTGGGGCATAATCTACTAGTGATGTGACATAATGTTATCGTAGTTATTGTCGACTAGGGAGGAGAAAGTAATATCGATATATCGATCAATACTGAAAGGTATTACTCAAGTCTACACAAATACCTTCTACATCAAAAAGTAAATGTCTTTTCGAATACGTTTATTGATTTTAGTGTTTTATTTTAAGGATCTTATTTCAATACAAACCTAATAATTCCCAAAATCAAATAAGAAAATAAATTGTAAGTAAGTATGTAGTTGTTTGATAACCGACTTCGAAAAAATGAGGTTACTCAATTCGACCGTATACCTATATGCTTTTTTTATGTTTGTTCCCGGATACCTTCGTCGTTTATGAACCGATTTTGATGATTCTTTTTGTATTCGATAGGATACTCCAAGGCTGGTCCCATGGTCATCAAAGTTAGGATCTGATAATGGGATCCCATAAAAATCGAGAAAAACCATTAAATTTTTACGTGTCCAACGTGTTTTGTATATATGTTACGCGATTACTCCGCCAATTGTTGACCGATTTTCAAAATTATTTTTGTATTCGATAGAGTATGGTGATGATGGGATCCCATGAAAATCGAGGGAAACCCTAATTTAATACTAGGGTATTATATTAGGGTTTCTTTCACTAAAAAGACTTCATTCACTAAAAAGTTAAAAATAAAAAATATTTTCCAAAAAATAAAAACCGACTTCAAAAACACTGAAAAGTTACCGGCACCGACTTCAATATAAAAGTGTGATGTTGTCTGTACCTATTCTTATAATTATTTTTAACTTTTCAGTGTTTTTGAAGTCGGTTTTTATTTTTTATAATAGATATGTGCCACAAAGACACACAGTCAAAAGAAATTCGTTTTTTGTTTCTTGTGATAGGTATTTGTTATGCATTGTATGTTCGTTATCGTATTCTAAGTTGCTCACAAACTATTTTTCGTATAACCAAGTTGGAGCAGCTAAAAAACGTGTAACAAACTATATGCAAGTAGCGTTATTTTCAATATTATTTTATTTGTACTCGCGTTATGCAATCTACGAATGTATAACAAATACAAACGACAAAGTAAATAATATATGTAGGTTAGGCAGGGTAGGCATATATTTGGAGAAGGCACCCTTCGTACGGTTTTGACGTTTTTTTTTTCATTTTAACAATATAATTTAAAGCACCTGATTACATATAATCCTACTAATAGTTTTTTTTTCATACGACAGGGAAGCTCTTGGCCTTATATCGGAACACAGCAATGCTATTAACATGTTATTATGGCGACAAACTTAGGTAAGACGGTGGTAGCTAGCCAGGTGGGCTTAGAAGCCCTACCACCAACCAAACCGATCAGAAAAGCTTCTGTCCCCAATGGGAATCGAACCCGGACCTCCCGATCAATACCCGGTGGCCTCAACCACTAGACCACGGAGGTGGAAAAAAATAAATTCTAAAACTATTAGTATAACTAGTTATTTACTTAATAAAACGCCTGCGTTTTTTAATTGTGGATGTCAGTCCAGTCTACTTTTTTAATGTCATCTAGCCACCTTTTCCTTTGGTATTCCGGGCTTTTCGAGGAATCTTGGGTTTGAGGATCAATTATGGAAACTCATAGAGGGATCAGTCACAGAGCCCTGTTGTTAACCCTGATTCCACCGACGCACATTATTTTTGTTTTGCTGCTGACTAATTTCAAAGATGGATGGAGATGGAGCTAGTTGCAGATGACGTTACGTTTGGCTTATTAATAAAGAAATTGAGGTGAACATCACCAACAAAAATAATCATATAATTATTAAAAAATATTATTCATCATCTAAGCCTTTTCTTCTACCATGGCGGTATCGGCCTCCTTCAACTTTCTCCATTCCGTTCTATTTTGAGCTACTCTAATCCAGTTTGTGCCCACCATCTTGACGATGTCGTTCTTCTACCGCATCTGTGGTCTCCCGTTGGGTCTTTTACGGTTCCATGGCCTCCACTCTAAGATAGTTCTGCACCACGAGTCCGGCTTTCTGGCTATATGTCCAGCCCATTGCCACTTGAGCTTTGCTACGTGGTGTGTAATGTCCGAGACCTGACGCCGTTTTCGGAACCAACTATTCGTTTTCGTGTCCCGGAGTGTTACTCCTACCAATTTTCTTACCATTGCTCTTTGTGCCACCTTTAGTTTGTGGACGATGGCCTTAGTTGTTATCCATATCTCGGCTTCATAAGTAAGCACTGGTAGGACACACTAGTTGAAGATCCGCGCTTTCTGTTTTATGCTAATGCTCATATTAAAAGCAAAGCCAAGTTCTGCAAAAGCTGCCCAGCCCAATCAAAAAAATATTATTATTATTTATTATTACTTTTTATTTTTGTATCCCTGTTCCTATTTAGTTTGTATGTAAAGTATTATTATATGTTTAATGTTTTATTTTCAGAAAAGATTCACATCTGAAATGCAAGTTATTTTAATTCAGTATAACACTCATCTTAAAAAATGGCATTTTCCTTAGACAGGTAAATATAGGATACATACTTTCCTGACAAAAAGTCCTCACCCTCAATCCTATAAGTTACCTATAGGGATACCAAATAAGTGCCTTCACAATAAATTTCAATACAGAAATGTAAATAAATTCTGTATTCCGAACCTCATCTACTAAAATATTATGAAGAAAGAAGATTAAGTACGTTTGTATTTTTGTTTGTAATGAATAAACTCAAACACTACCAGACTGATTTAAAAAATTCTTTGGCTAATAGAATGCTACATTATCACTGAGTAATATAGGCTATAAAATTATTTTTCTGTGTGAAAACATAAAATTCCCACACGAAAAATGAAAGTAACGATGGCGAAGTTGCGAGCGGAAAGGGAGTCAGAAATATAAGCAACGCAAAACATTATGTACGAACGATAGAATAATAATTTCGAGCTCTCGCGCCGGCCGCCGCCGCCGAGTATCGTGGCCGAGTCGCGCGCTGCTGTGTCGTAGTGTGCGTGAAAATTTGCGCATGTTGTATTTGTGGTGTAAACGCCAGACCGGAGGCCGAGCGATGTGAAACAGATAGCATTTTAGAAAATACCTACTCGCGCCGCGCACGATTACTTCACAATCCTCTTAAGGGCCGGGCCGGATGGGTCGGTCAATGTCGCCGCGAACGATAGCGCAAAGGGAATCCTATACTATCAACGCACACGGAGGGCAAAATGTAATAAGTTTTTTAGATAAAGGTATACCTATGTATAATTTGTAAGGTTTTTAAGTAATAGTTTTTTTTATGTTGAACTTTATACATATTTTGATTTAACGTTAAATATTATAAGTAATAAAAAATATTAGTGATTCATAAATAAAACATATCTGATTTAAGCAATAGTATTTATTTGATCTTCGTACACGTGGCACTTGAAGAATTGTATACAATCAGAGATATAAATCTCTGTATACAATCAGTAATCGCTGAACCGTAGTCACGCTACGAGGTCCTACAAACAGCGTTACGGATATAACAGCAACTAAGCTTGATGTAGCTCTAGTCACAACCTTATTCAGTTAAAATTTAAACTTTATTTAATCGGCTCCAATTTCAATGAAATTTATTATCCGAGCTCCTAAATATAAATAACAGTCTTCTATAACATAGACTACAAAATTATTTTTCCTAAGGGAAAATATAAAATTCCCACGGGAAAACAATAATAACGCGGGCGAAGCCGCGAACAGAAAGCTACTCGTAGTTATTGATAAAATTAAAAAACGTAACTAAATGTCTAGCTAGCTGCTTCAGCTTTTTTATTTTTTATTTGGGGTCAATAGGCTGTCGACTATTTGAGATTTATTTCGACGGTTGTGTATAGTAATTAATTGGTGTTATAAAAGTAAATATGCCACGAAATTGAGAAATTTATTTGATAACTTTATTTTGTTAACAATTTTAACATTCGTTCTGCGTGCTACTAAAGGTCATTGACAGGGTCCAGCAGCTGATCGTATCGTATCGTAAATCAGCTTCATTATAAAAATATTATAATTTACATGTTTTAAGTTTTTATAATGTTTTAAGCTTAACAAAAAATAAAATTATTGCGTGACGTGTTCGTGCTTGAGAATAATATTTTTTTTTGTATTTTATGGTTTTCATGATAGTGTAATAGTTTTAACCATAGAGTGATAGTGATAATGATAATGTGACAGCGTTAATGGTGAAAATTACCACATAATTAGGTAATTGTTAATAGGGCCCTGAGTTTTTATTGTCTCGCAGATGGTATGAAAAGTAGAATAGGTATGTGTGGCTGACCCGTTAAATATTAACGGTTACTGTTTCATCACTGAATTCAATTAACTATTTTACATTAACTTCTCATTGTAAGTAAGTACATACTCGTAAAACATAAAAAGTAACGAAACCTCGCGCATTTTGGACTCCAGGCTCCTAGACTATTTACCCAAATAAAGAGTTCTTTCGCTCTTTGGATTGAGGCGTCGACAAACTCTGAATCTTTGAAGAATGTATCGACAAACTACCACCTATTATTGTCAGTAAGCAGATTTTTGCTAGGTTGTTTCGTTTTCGAGATTCATGTGGCCCGGCTGGGGTAACGTTATTCCAGTCGGGCCACACATATCTTGGAAATGCGCATGTCTCAAACTGTGGAACTTGTTCGACAAACTTCTACAAACCACCGCTTCACTATTCCAGCAAACAGTTTTTCTCTACGTCGTCGCTTTGTTTTCGAGATCCATGTAGCTAGCTCAGTTGCAGCAACTTTGCTGCAGGTGAGCTCTGAAATAGTGGATCTACAAACTCTGAAACTTGTCCGACAAACTCTGACAAACTGCCGCCTATCTATATCAGCAAGCGGATTTTCGCTTGGTTTTGGAGATCTGTGTGGCCCGGCTGGGGTAACGTTACCCGAGCCGGGCCACACAGATCTCTGAAACGCGCAAGCGACAATCTCCGAAACTTGCCGACAAACTCTGACAAACTCTAGTCATTATAGCGACATACTCAAATAATCTATTTTTCAGTTTTCTTTTGTGGCCCGGCTGGGGATCTGTTTTGGAGATCTGTGTGGCCCGGCTGGGGTAACGTTACCCCAGCCGGGCCACACAGATCTCTGAATCGCGCAAGCGACAAACTTCGAAACTTGCCGATAAACTCTGACAAACTCTAGACATTATAGCGACATACTCAAATAATCTATTTTTCAGTTTTTTTGTGGCCCGGCTGGGGTCAGCCACACAGTAGGTGTGGTTCACCTTTGGAATAAAGCAGTGCTTTCGTCTTAGGTGACTTGAACCCCTCGCTTCACTTAGGACTCTAAAGTCCATTCACTTAGATACGGTCGCCTTTGTACTGCGCCGCCTAGGCACTTGGCGGCTTTTATAAAAGGAAAACAAAGGATGCCGCGTGGGGCGCACACCCGCTAGTGAATATGGCAATTTTCATCTAAGCGCCCGCCAGGTTGTGTTTGTTGACTCTGTTACGTATACCGAAAATGGTTTTTCGTACTTGGAAGGACAGTGAAATGCCTCAAGATGAAACTTTATGTGAACTAACAATAAAAAAAAACGGGAGTTTTGGTAAACTTGTAAACAATTTATAAGGAATATTCCTCAATATTGTGTTGAAATTAATATGTGTCTGCACATAGACACTTCAAAAATGGTGGGGATACCAAGAATCAATAAAAACGGGGCCATCAACACCAAAAAATCGATATTTTATTTTAGATAGATGATGATGATGTTGGATCTTATATAATAAATTATACAAGTGGTAATGAATAGTTTCTAATTTTACTCTGCTAACGTGTACCTACTCCAATTTTTTATTTTTGCTACCTTAGTTATGTGTAATATTTATATTCGATTATATAATTTTATATTTTATTACAATGACCACAATTATGTGTACACCCGTACTGACACTATCTAAGCGAATGGACTATACATAACTTCCTCGCTTCGCTCATCAGGAGTTAAATTTTAACTCCCATATTCAATATGGCGGCCATGACTATAGAGACTGCTTTAATACCTCGGTGCATAATCTACTATTATGCCATTGCGGTAGAATTCTAGAGGCCTGAACTCAACAGTGTGAAGGCATTTTGTATTCATATTCGGGAAGAATTTTTTTTACCATTACAAGGGAGTAATAGAGTGCAATGGAATAGGGCCGTTTCCTAAAATTTAAAATGAAATAAGCGAATGGTTGTTAGACGATTTAAGCCCAAAATAATACTACTAAATGTGAATTCTTTCCGTGTGGACACGCAGCATTACCTTCCTTCTCCATTTTCAGGGAAGTGCTACCAGGTCTTAGGCAACTTGATCCAAACAACTTTTCACTTTTAGGATCTCCCATCTTTCCAGTTGCTATTCCCGAGGCTTTGGAAGTGCGTAGAAATATGCTCCTCACCACTTACGAACGCCTTAAAGACCTTCCGCCCACGTTGCTTTACTTTTATTACGAATGTGTTTTTCGATTCCCAAAATTACATACTTGTTGCGTACTTCTCCTACTTGGCTTTTCCCCGACGAAATTTTGTTTTTTGACGAAAGCCTCAAATTTTGTGTTGAATCCATCTTAAATATCAGAATGGATGAAAATCAATGGATTCAAGCATCATTACCGATCCGTCTTGGTGGTTTGGGACTCAGACGAGCTCAGGACGTAGGCCTTCCAGCTTTTCTTGCATCAGGTCACGGGGTCACTAATCTGGTCACTAACATTCTTTCAGTAAATGGTGTCCAGTATAGTATACCTTTCGTGGCGGCAGCAAGAATGGCCTGGACCTCCCTTAATGTAGATGCAGATCTACCTGAAAATTTCGTTATCCAACGTTTGTGGGACGATGTTGGAGCTAAATCCTTGCATGACCGACTTCTGGAAAACGCTTCCGATTCGGTTAGCCTAGCGAGGCTAAAAGGAGTCTCAAGACGTGAGTCTGGCGCATGGCTTCACGCTTTACCATCACCACATCTAGGTACACTTTTAGATGACGACTCCCTGCGTGTAGCTGTGGCGCTGCGTTTAGGCTGTAAGATCTGCGAACCACATCAATGCATTTGCAATAAGACTAGACTCCTTAGGACTTCACGCTTTAAGCTGTTCCCGTTGCACTGGTAGATTCCCGCGGCATCACGCACTTAATGATATTATTAGGCGAGCGTTAGTTTCGGCCAATATTCCATCTATCCTGGAACCACCGGGCCTTAGCCGTTCAGACGGTAAAAGGCCTGAAGGTCTAACTCTGGTTCCATGGCACAGGGGAAAATGCCTAATCTGGGACGCAACATGCGTGAGTACTTTCGCAGCAAGTCATCTGGGGCACACCGCTCGTGAAGCTGCGTCGGCTGCGGAAACTGCAGCGAAAAAGAAACACACAAAGTATGCTATTTTAGACAGCTATATTTTTATACCTTTCGCTGTGGAGACCGTAGGCAGCTGGGGTAAAGAGGCAATTGAATTTATTAGTGAGGTAGGCCGTCGCCTCCGTGATCGGGTATGGACCACCGCTCCGGTTCGTTTCTGGTACAAAGGATTGCCATTGCTATACAAAGGGGCAATGCTGCAAGTATCCTTAGTTCTTTTGCGCCAGGAGCGAATAGGGGTGGTTTGCTCGAATAATTTAATTTTTTTAGCTTTATTTTTTTTATTAAGTATGTGTTTTGATTTAATTAAGTATACCATTTATGCTTAAAATTATTACAATAATATATAAGTTTAGGAATTGTATTTGTGATATTTAATCACAAAATAAAACTAAAAGAATATTTAGTGAAAACTGAAAGTAACAATATATTTCCACAAAAGGTAATAATACGTATTGTCAAATAAACCGAAGCATGACATTGACTGGAAATTTTTAAATAGTTAATACCAAAAAAGTTTCATCATCATCATCATCATCACAGCCCATATACGTCCCCACCGAGGGGCTCGAGCCTACCCTATATTAGGGTGATTAGGCCTTAGTCAACCACGCTGGTCCAGTGCGGATTGGTCGACTTCACATACATCATTGAATTTCTTCGCAGATGTATGCAGGTTGCCTCACGATGTTTTCCTTCACCGTAGGAGCGTCAGACAAATGTACATATGAAATTCGAAACGAAAAACACATTGGTACATGGCGGGTCTCGAACCCCGACCCCCCGATTGGAAGGCAAGTGCCAAGTCCACTGCGCCACCGACGCTCTTTGTGTCTTACCTTCTTGAGAGTGTAGAGTGTAGAAAACTTAAGGGTTGTACAAAGAACATAAACAAAATGGCCAAAGTAAAACTTTAATGTTATTATTTTATTGATATACGTAGGAATTTAATGAAATAAAGTGCGAGGAAAGCCCCTGACTCAAATGTGCTTTAATTTTATAAAATAATAATAATAATAGTACTTTATTTGCAAGAATATGGTAAAATACATGATTGGTGTTAAATTATACACATTATTCCTCATAATCTACTTCTAAATAGGCAGTGCGCAAATATTTATAAATTTAAAATAGTACATGTCAAAAAATAAGACAATAGAATATTATTTTATCGTCATTAATACATTTAAAAATTATAAAAAAATACAAATTATTATAAAATTACCAATCCCGCCCGAGGCGAAATTTTTTTTTCATTGATTTTATTCATTTGTCAAATTACAAATGATTTAAAAAATACGAAATACGAATTACTATGAAAAATACATGACCGATATTTTTTTTATGTTTGAACTCACGGTTATTCAGTTTTACTAAAATAAAATTAAAATTTTTGAAAAATAAAATTTTCGGAAAAATATTCGATTTAGGTATAAAAATCCCGATTGTAGTTATGAAAAGAAAATTATAAATAAAAAAAATAATTGATAAAAAACAAAACGAAATTAAAAACCAAATTAATATAATAAACAAAAAAAAACAAAATAAAAAAGAAATGTATAAAAAAAACAAGTTACAAGATTTTATAATAATAATAAAACTCTCGCGTGCGGCGCGTCGGGTGGCGGCGGCCCTCTGCCGGTCGGCGCGCCGGCGCGCTACTTAGAGGTAGGTATTTATAACGCTGCATTGCGCGAGTGACGGGGGCCTGGTTTAACCATAAGAATAAACAAGTATAGAAGCGAAACTCCCGGCCGTCGAGCGCTCAAGGCCACGTTATTCACCTACCGTTTGATTTCCGTTGAACGGAATCGCCAGTCAAGGCGCGCACCGCATCCCGCACGTACGTGACTCCTTCCCGCGCGCCGCTATCTACCTAGTCGCCGCGATGCCGACTTATTGTTGCGTTTATGGGTGCAAAAATAATGCCATAATAACCCCAAATTTAAAGTTTTACAATTTGCCCGAAGATAAAGAAAGGTAAGTACAAAGGTATATCTACTTGTTTTATTCAATCCTCTCTAAGCAACTGCGAAGATGACTTGGATATATTTCTTTTGAGCAAAGACGACGGCACAGAACCTTTTTTTGCAAACCATATGACATCGGAGATTTCGCCGCTTGCTGTTCCGACATGCGATTACAGGTCTGAGGGCCTATTACCGATCTCATGGTTTTGCAAATGATATCATATGATATCATAGTGCAAGACGAAAAATACGATTTCCGGTCAGATTTTTAATCATTTGTTTATTATTTAATGATGACATCATTGAAATTATGCCATAGTGATGATATCATTGGAGATCAGTAATACGAAATGCAGTATTTCATGACTTCTTTTTCTCAAATTTATACCATGTCATACGATGAAAGATCCATAATTGGCCCTCAGATTTGCCTACACAAAACGCACTTTCCTACGTTTGTGGGTATCTACTCAAAAAATGCTCGCTTAAACATGAATGCCCAGCTTTCAATAAATACAGAGATTACAAGGGAGAAAATACAGAAAATTCTCAACTATTTATTCATTTTAAAGCATTCAATCGGACAAAAATTTTCGGAAGTTTAACTGTTCCTCCGGCACATTTTGTAAACTATATTGAGAAACTCGAGAATATATTCGTAAATAGCTTCAAAAATTTTATTTTTACCGATGGTGCTGGTGCGATCTTGCTAGATACAATGAAAAAAATTGTGTTTCAGGTACCTTGTGAATATTTTCCTATTGATTACCTGATTAAGCTTTTTATAAGAATGCGTAGGTATTTACTACGCGCTGAAGTTTAATAACCGAAACTTCAAATCATCTACAAAAACGCCATCTTTTATAAATATCAGACATTTGTAAATATTTCTGTTGAATTGAAACCTTTTAAATAAAAATGATTGAATATTTTAAAATTATTTTTATTATACCTACCCTAGATACAGATACAGTTTTATTCGTAATATTCATTACATGTCAAAGCTAATACAATATAATGTATCGAGTTTCTAAAGCTGTCATTGTAGTGCAATTTTGAAACTCTGTATGGGATTTTTTTTTGTCAAGTCGGGAATAATTTGAATTATGAGAAACTTTGGTACTGCTATATAGGTATATTTTTATCGACCTTTGTTACTGTTCCATATAAAATTTAAATACAATCAATACTTGATTAAAATTATGAAACAACAGATTTTTTTTCAAGTGAAAATGTTGGTCTGATAGTAAAAAGTGAGCTTAGGTTTTATCCATTAGTACATTCATAACTTCAGCTCTTGGACTATAAACGTAGGTACGATACCTAAATTACAAACCATTTTTGTACATCGAAATTCGAAACATTTTAATGATTTTGTTCTCTAAGTTGTAGGGATTAAGCTCAATTAATCAAAAATAGGCAGGTTCTTATAACTATGGAATCAAAAAAACTAAAAATGTGGGTACTATTGCTAAAGATAGTCGCTCGCTCGCTACACTTGAAGTACAAAATCAATAAGACTCGGTGTATACTCAGTTTCTCATTTAATGTAAAATATGGAGGTACCTATATAAAAAATATTGTAGTGGTCACCATACGTCCATGTGGTGACCCTAGCGGCGCCCGCAGACTACTGCGGGGCGTTACAGGAGGAAGGGCGCTGTAGGTATGCAAATAGCGGCATTTGGTGCACCCACAAAGGAGATTCGCTTCTATACTTGTTTATTCTTATGGTTTAACCCTCATTGTTCAAAGTTCTGTACAGTACAGATCTGCTGTTATTCATCATCATCATCATCACAGCTCATATACGTCCCCAACGAGGGGCACGAGTCTACCCTAACTAGGTTAGTTAGGGCCAACCACGCTGGCCCAGTGCGGATTGGTTGACTTCACATACACCTTTGAATTACTTTGCAGGTGTATGCAGGTTTCCTCACGATGTTTTACTTCACCGTAGGAGCGTCAGATAAATGTACATATGAAATTCGTGAAACGAAAAACACATTGGTACATGGCAGGATCGATCGCGGGCCTCCCGATTCTACTCGGGGCACAGTCCATTGCCGAGGCCATAGCGCCACCAACATTATTATATTGCTTTACAGGATCTAAGGGAAATGTTCATTCATTGCGTTATTGTGTTTGTTTACGATTATTATCAAAAAATCCCCGGTTCAACAAAGTAAGCACGTTTCAACGCGCAGTTTTTTTTGTAGATCGGTCAAATTATAGGACACACGCGGTTTTAACTCAATATTTTATGTTGTTTATGATAATTTAAACGTTTTTATTAATAAGCCTGCAGCGACCTAAAATAAATTACCTACATTAATAAAAGAAATAATTTAATGTAGGTACCTACTACAAAACCGTAAAATAAAAATCATAGCAAGTCTTTCTAGTTCCTCTTCACTAACAACAGATTCATAATACTTATATCCCAGAAATACTTTTGCGGTAAGTTAATCCTAGTATCTATGTCTGTATGAATGAGTCTCAGATATTTGACCATCAAGGAAACCGACGTGGCTAATTAGCCTTAGGTATCTGAAACAAGATGTTGCATGCTGAATTTTTTGCATTCAATTAGAAGTTGCATCATTCACGTTTAACGCTATTCTGAGATATAATTACGCACGAGATTTGTAGCCTCCTGTCGTCGCTGGCAGTAACCTGTGGGAATCGAGTAATCGGTATCTCGCCTTAGATCTACGCGCATAACCTTAAATAGGTACGTACGCTAAGCAAAATTGCTTTTGCAATTTTGCTACAAATGGGCAGTCATTTATAGGATTCTATTTTCAAATCTACACAACAATCCCAACTACCAAAATAATCCTGGAACGCAATTTTTTAATGCTCCAAGGACTTATAAAGCTCCTATGATGGCTTTGGTATTTGCTACTGCACTTTTAATAGCATAAATGAGTGCTCTTTTTACTTAAGTATAGTATTTATATTTTTTTCTGGTTTTACATTAGCTTAAAATTGAGGATTAAGAGGATTTCATATTGGCGTTTGAAAAATAATAAATCACTAAGATTATAACAGCACTCATCAGGATAAAATATTCTCTATATAGATTTATCGTAAGCCGTTATAAACCTAGACATATTTATTATTGGCATTTCACTGTAGTGTTATTGTCTAAGTAGTATCAAACAATCCTGGTTAAATCTCTTAAATTTAAAAGTTCACATTTGCTTGAAACAACCAATATAGACGAAAACACGCTTTATACAGTTTCGCAACCTATTATAGGATTTGACATCATGCAGCCATTAAGATTGCAACGGAACCCTAATTGGTAACAATATGGCGAATCTTCTTCGGTTCTGACACTCTCCAATATAGAATCAATTATACTTACGAGTATAATGACACTATATCACACTAGGAAATCATCACCGAAAAAATGGCAGCCCTTCATAGTATTTTCTTGAAAAATTAATAAATACTAAAATGTAAACAAGTCAATTTCAAGAAGCGCTTTAAAATTTTATTTAAAATCATGATAAATTTCACAGTAAATTTACATTCCCCTACGAATAAATAACAATGATCAATTGCACTAACCTTGTCTTAGCTAAGACAATCCTAAAAAGAATGCCGACACTTCTTGTCTTTAATGAAAAGAATGTGACAGCATGCCACTTAAGATCGTCCTAAGCTAAGACAAGGTTAGTGCAATTGGCCATTAGACTAACAACAATAAGATTTTGATTTTCTACCATGCTGGGCAATAATAAATTCTTATTAAGATAGCTAAATACTACTGAACCCTTATTCAAGTTGTTTAAAAAATTTTTGACAGAGCACAATACAGCGCGATATACTTCGACTGTTCACAAAATATATGAGCTTATAGAAGTATATATTGCGAGGCGCGTATTATCCTCACTTTTGACTATAACTTACTGATATTGAGATTTGCAGGAGTAAGTGCATTGACGTAATTCTATTGCAGGTGCCATATAGGCGTAAACGGCATTTAAGAGGTCTATTATAAATACGCTATAAGTAAAAGTAGACTTATAAAGTGGGCATTTTCCGGACTTATATGCGAATATAATTCTCATATAAATAGTTATATAGTCTTAGAGCAATGATGCTCCTGGAATATTTTAAAAACTACTTTTTGCTGGTTGGGATGCTATCGAGGTTTCTAGTTTACTTAAATAAGACGGTGGTTGCCAGAAAATGGGCTCAGAAGTCCTTCCAGCAATCACAACAACAAGAAAATCTTTTGTAATCTGATCAGATGGTTTCGGCCGCGTACGAAACTGAGGCTTCGTAACCAGTTAAAGTTGACTAGGTTAATAAATTAATCTTTAACATTAGACGAAACGAATCAATCAATAGCTATAGCTAATAAATTTTTCTTCATGAAGTTATCCAACTCGTTTGCGATTACGAATTATTCGACGAGCTACAAAATTACCACCTGTGAATAGAATTTGTACCCACACAGAAAAAAAACACTTCATAAAAGATCGAAAAATCATCAATAATTTTACAATAAGAGACACTGCTTGGTTATGGACTGATACGCACGAAAATGAGTTTAATAACTTAAAACAACGTATCAGCTCAGCACCTGTCTTAACATATTTCGATCAGAATAAACAATTAAATCTCTCAGTCGATAGTTCTAAAGATGCAATGGGATATCATGCATGACAAAAACCCCATAGCATATGCGTCAGCCTCTCTTACTAAAGCTCAGCAAAACTACTCACAAATTGAGAAAGAGTTGATAGCTATTTTATTTGGATGCTCCAAATTTCACCAGTATGTCTATGGCAATAAAGTGTTAGAGACAGATCATAAGCCTATTGTCAATATTTTTAATAAATCATTGTATGACATACCGCCACGTCTACAAAGGATAATACTGAGGTTACAGCTATATGGTCTTTATGTCACATACAAACCAGGAAAATATTTATATGTCGCAGATACTTTGTCTCGAGCTGCTCTTCCTGAAAATGCATTGACAGACTTGGACAAAGACATTGATCTTCATGTGAACTTGTTAGTTTCAAATTTGTCACTTAGTCCTAAAAATGTGTGTGAAATCGAAGAAGCTACTTCTTTATGTCATGTCATAAACATACTAAAGTTCTATTGAGAAAATGGGTGGCCTAATAGTAATAAAAAACTAGAGCCAGAAATAAAACCCTATTTTTCAGTCAAAGACGACATACACTGTACCAGTAGTATAGTGTTTATGTCTAATAGAGTGATTATACCACAAAAACTACGAAGAAAGTATTTATCTTTGCTTCATGTTGGTCATCAAGGTGTGAATTCATGTCAGAGATTAGCCAGAGGTTCAATTTATTGGCCTAATATAAATAGTGACATACAGAATTATACACGGTTATTTTTTTATCACCCTGGAAAATTTAAGGGACGCTTCACGACATGGTATTAGAATGATTTATTATATAAATAAAAAAATAACCCCCCCTCCTTAATTTTATATTAATTTTTAAAAAAATACAAAAAATGCTGCACTAGTTGAGAGCAGCATTTTTAGAGATTTTTTTATTTTTTTAAATATTTTTTTTAAAATTTTTATTTCATTTTTTTTATCTATACTATATATAGCTGGAAGCGTCCCTAAAATTTTCCAGGGTGATAAAAAAATAACCGTGTATAGGTAACTGTGAAATTTGTCTCACATACAGAAAGAATAATTCTAATGAGAGTCTTCTACCTCATGATTTCAAGTTCTTACCGTGGAACAAAGTTGCTATTGATTTCTTTGATTTCAATAGAACTACGTATCTGATTGTTGTAGACTATTTTACAAAGTACGTTGAGGTAGCACGCTGCTCGAGAAACACAAGTGAGATAGTCATTACTCATCTTAAATCAATTTTCGCAAGACATGGACATTAGCTAAGACATATTCCAGCCACATTGATGTCAGATAATGGTCCTCCGATGAATTCTAAAATTTTTCAAGACTTTACTAGAGAGTGGAATATAGAACATATCACCTCTAGTCCGTATCATAGTAGGTCAAATGGCTTTGTTGAACGTACAGTAGGCACAATAAAAAACATGTTAAAAAGGTGTCAGGCAGATAATTCTGATCCGTACTTAGCATTATTACACTACAGGAATACTGCTAAAGATAGTCAATACTCGCCATCAGAGTTGTTAATGTCTAGGTCATTACGTACTAAGCTGCCAGCTGTCGAAATACAATTAAAACCTAAAATGTGCGATTATAGTCCTTTAAGTGAGTACCATTATGATAGAGTTGCAAATATGACTGATTATTTTAATAGAAATGTTAAAGATTTAAAACCACTGAACACTGGCAGTCAAGTTATGTTCAAAAAACACCCAGATTCACCTTGGGTTCCTGGTATTGTTGAGAATGTTTGTTCTGAACCGAGGTCATATGTAGTTAAAAGTGCTGATGGTATGTACAGGCGAAACAGGCATCATATTTTAGAACGACCTATGTTTATTGATCCTTCGTCTGAACATAGTCCATGTAATCCGGTTAGTTCGGATGTTGGAAAGGGTTCAAAAGAATCTATGACAGGATTAGACCCTAGTAAAAAACATACCCGGTCGGGTCGTGAAGTTAAAAAACCTAGTTATTATTATGATGAATTTTACTAAGTGTAGCGTGTTTTATATTGTCATGTAATATTTTCATATGTTATCTGTCATGTAATGAAGTTGTGTTTGTCTAAATTTTATCTGATAATGTCAAATGTCAGATATTGTTTTCACTCACTCTTCTTCCAAATCGCGCGCTGCGCTGCGAGCGGACGTGTCGCCGCGTATTTCCTAATAAAACGGTGAAAGTGCAACCAATAAAGTTACTACTACCTGAGTTATAAAGTGCGATTATCATAACAAGTAAGGCATCAAACCAAATATCCGTGCAATATTATTCAAATTTTACCTGCATTACCGCTAATTATATTGTACACATAACAAAAATAATACGAAAATGTCAACGCAGCGCACCCCACCACAGACGCCTATTACAAGTGATATTAATGTGAATGCCGCAACACTGCGTCATTGTGAATCGGAGTCGAATGTGTCAACGGCAAGTGAGGGCACTCGTAAAACTAAACGTAATGTAAACAAGCGCCTGCGACGCGAAAGTAATGAGCGAGTACAGAAATCGCCAGCCACAGATGAAGTTATACAATCTCTTTTTACGACGCAAAACACAAAATTAGATACGATCATGAGTTTTATGCAAGACATGAAATCCCAAATAAGCAGTGTACAGACTTCGCTAGAATTTGTCATGTAAATATGATGAGCTTCTACAGCGTTATAACTGTTTAGAGGAGGAGCGCAAAATTGAGAAAAAACATATACAATCCTTAGAAAATAAAATTGAATTTCTTGAGCAAACAACACGTACAACATGTGTTGAAATAAAAAACGTTCCCACTAAAAATGGTGAAACGAAGCTTGATTTATTAAATCTTTTAAAGGCGGTAGGCGGAATCATGAAAATGCCTATAGAACAACATGATGTTAAAAATGTTTACCGAATTTCGACGTCAGTGCCGGAAAATAAGCCAATAATTGCAGAGATGAGCACGATTTTCAAAAAAGACGATATTATATCGGCAGTCAAGCAATTTAATAAGACCCATAAAGAAAACAAGCTTAATACGACCTATCTGTCCATAAATAAACCTCCTAAGCCAATATACATAACAGATAGCTTGACTTTTAAAAATAAAAAACTACATGCCATGGCTAGGGAGTTTGCTAAATCTCACGCTTACAAATACTGCTGGACATCGCGTGGAACGGTTTATCTGCGTAAGGACGACGGCAGCCCGGCCCACCGTATTGTCTCGGAGTCTGTCTTCAAACAACTACAAAAGTGACTATGCTTGCGGCACTCCACAATTCATTTATATTATTGTTACCCTGAGATTTTATTAGTAAGCCATTTCCTATTGGTTTTATTAGTTTTAAAAATGTATTCAATAGATAAAAACTTTAATGAAGATTGGCAACAAGCCATACAATGTTGGTACCGTAATCAGACGAAGTGTATGGTGATAAAAATACCACGTATTTCTTTATCTTTAGTAACGTAACAAAAAAGGTAATCACATCATATTTCTACAACTGGTAAATAAAAAGATATTCGCATTTGAAAATTATTATGGTATGAACATGAGTACAGAGATAACAAAACGTTATTAATAGTTAACAAAACGTTTCAAATGTCAGAACATGAGATTGAATTTGACATTGACATTACGAGTTACAGTTATTGTTATTATCTCAGAAGAATAACTAAAGCATAGAAACCTAGCAAAAATAGCTACTGAACTTAATATATTTGACTCACTTTGACATTAGGCGCTGCTAATAGAAGTTAGACAGAGACACGTATATGCAAGATGTTTCGAAATTTTGTAGGTCGTCACTAATTCTCGCTTGTCAGTTCTTCTCCCAGTGATGTCGTGCTCATCACTCACCTAGTTTCAACGTCGATAATTATATTATGTAGGTATTTAATAGATCCCTAATACCATAGACGAAGAATAATATCCTTGCTAATACTAAAATGTCTTTATTACGAGAAATATAACATAAATAATTAAGGGTAGATTTTCTTATGTAACTTATCCAGCTAATAGCTGCTGTGTCTCTTTGGTATGGTCAGGCTGGCCGTTTATGAGACTAAAAGCGGGAAGTGCGAGTCGGACTCGCCCACCGAGGGTCCCGTATAAAATTGTAGGTTATACTTTAAATAGAGACTAAATTTTTTATGTTTTAATTACAAATGTGGAGTTTGAGATTTTCCCTGACTCGTAGTGTAAGACTATATAACTTCACAAATTTCATAGTTCATAGCTAGCTAGATCAACGAAAAGTACCCTATACATTTTGATGCCCGTGAGAATGTCGAAATATACGTTTTTGGCGACATAAACGGCTGTACCTTTTTTTGTTAACTTAGAAGTTTGATTTTTTCACATCTTCAAGGGACTAGAACTTGTTAGTGTAGAACTGAGTAATTATATGGTTTTAATTTCAACTCGATACCTTCACGCGTTTCCAAGATAGTCTTGACAGACAAACGGACAATAAAGTGATCCTATAATAGTTCAGTGTTTCTTTTGAGGTACGGAACCCTAAAACCCTAAAGGTAAAAAACCCTATTTAAGTGACGAGTATTTCCCGTTATCTAAAATGTTGGAATTTTTCTATTGCAGAGATTCACAAATTCTATAGGAAGGAAATCGAAGACACACTGCTTTTATTTCATCGCTTAGATTTAATTCATTTTTTATCGCATCGCTTAGAGGTACTTGAGGTTAATCTCATATTTAATTTACTTACCCGAAAATTTAACCCTCATGGATTTTGAACCTTGGATAAATTCGTGAATGCTAAAACTACTATTTGTACATATGCTTGAAAATTAAACTAAAAACATTAACATTTGACCATAATTTATTGTTAAGACATTTTTCGATAGATTTATTACGCTTGATGTGCGGCCGGGCTTAGTTAGAATGTAAATTTTCCAAAGGCGGCGTTTTGATATTTTACCTTTTTGACTCTTTCTGTTCTTTTCTTGATCTAATATTTTAATTCTTAGAAAAAAGTCATCTGAACTGGTTGTTCTTGGCATCCGTGTCAAGGATTCCTTAAAGAAATAGTTAAGAAGTTATATACGTTTTTATTTTCATAAATAATATTTTAGTTTAAAGATTTCCTTTCATTAAATAACTTGACTTACGTCATGACGTCTCCATTTCATAGTTTTACTACTAAGTACATACAAAATTAATCTGATGGAAAATATCTGGAGCAAATTTGACTATGCTTTCTTGGACTCCAATTTCGTCTGACAATACACTTTATCCATATGTTTTTTATACATTGTCTTTAGGAAATCTGTAAAATAAAAATATCGACAAAATTTTACAACACTACGCATGATCAAGAAAACCTCAAAGTAATTTTCTAAAAATCGCTAAAACATAAAAGTGAAGTTAATATTACGTATTATTTTTCTACAAAATGATTCAGCGATATTTCATATGTATATAAGTGTACTTATTAGCTCCCATTCAAGTAACAATATGAGAAAACATGCCAATTTAAGGTCAATAAATTTTGATTGTTTTCCTTTCGCGACGAATGAGACTTGCAGCCCCAAACTACACAAGACATTGTGTTACGGAGTGCACAAACACACACTATTTGTAAATACCTAAAGAATTCTTGCTTTCTAATCACTTAAATATTAATAAAATATCATCAAAATATTACTAGCCACGGGACGCACAAACAAATATTATACGAACAATTCAAATAGTTCAAACTCGGATTGTCTATCTTCGATACAAGGTACTATAGAATTTAGCCGTGTTATATATTTTTAACCAATTTTAATTTTTAACCAAAATGACAATTCAATCAATTCATATACTGACCACCTTGTGATATGCCAAAAGACAAATATTACTCATCTCTTACATTTACACAGTTTTGTGCCGTATGTTAGAAAGAGACAAATAGCACACAATTAATTCTTGTTTTAATCTTCCTTCTATGCTGTAGTGATTGTTCTGAGGTTATTATGGATTGAGGAAGGATTTTTTTTAACTAACGACTTTTAGCGCGCTGCCATCGATATCATCGCCATTCGGAACGCATCCCCACGACACGACTGACACTGACTGTGAATGTGACGTTGGCATTCACAGTTGACAGTGGTAACAGTCGGTCATGTGACATATCGATAGGTTTATCGATTATAATTAGATTTCTTTAGACATCTTATTTAACTAAAACCTAAATACCAAACCAAGAAAATTAATATTCTTTATATAACTACAAGTAATATATAACTGTCATTAATCGATCAATTATATGAAAATGAGTGGATTAATTAATAATCGATATTTCTGCAACGAATTGAATAGTTGCTCTTGTTTTGTTTACCTTCGCGTTTTAATATTGCATGTCAGTTAGATGCGTTTTGTTATCAATATTCACTGAAATAATGAAATCAATTTTTCTTTCTTTACAAAAGTTATAGAAATTCATTAATTAAAGAAAAATAGGTAAACTAGTATCGTTAACATAATATCCAAAATTCAGTATCCTACATTTCATATTTTGATGGGTACCAGGCCTGCCAATCTTCTTTCTATCTGGCCCGTATGTAATGGCCAAACTTTACTCATTAGTTTTGGATAACACAATGACATTTGTCATACAAATTTTGTCCAAATATCAATACATAAAGCAATATATTGTAATACACAATTATACACATTACACACATACACATACACATAACTTAACTATACACACCTTACCAATCGCTACTCATATTTCACACTCTAATCTCCAGTCAAATCAACACTTAAGAATACACACTGGTATGTTACTAAGCACACAAAATACACAATCATACCGACACTCGGAGTCTAGTAAACATTACGACCTAATTATCTGCACCAATAATTCAATCACACAAACAATGGAATCTTATTTTAGACATAGTTTATTGAAAAGAAATGAAATTCGATTTAGTCAATAACGCAATTACAAAAGACGTAGATCTGTTGGGAAAAATACCTTGCACGTATGTAGACATGACTACAGCCGCCAAAACTATTCTTAATTATAAAGACAACGATTCACTATGTATTGTATCACTTAATATCCGAAGTATTTATTGCAATTTGAATAGATTTTTATTGTTTTTAACCGAACTTGATCATGAAGTATTTGTCATTGTTTTATCAGAATGTTGGACAAACGTAAATACGGCAGTGCCATCCATAGATGGATATACAACCTACGCTAGTCAACAACATTTCAATAAAAATGATGGGGTCGTTGTATATGTAAAGTCACATCTCCCTGGAGTCTCCTGTTCTGAGGTAAAAGTGGATGATGGTAACTGTATGCTGCTAAAAATATCAAATGGTGTCTCAGTGGTCTGTACTTATCGTCCTCCAAGTTTTAGAAACCCCACTAAATACATACATTCGTTGAATAACCTACTCGAAACGATTACATCTTTTGTCCTTACGGGGATGTCAATATTAATATTTTACCTGGAGATATAAACGATACTGCTGGGCTTTATCTAAATATTATGGCATTTCATGGTCTTCGGCAAGGCATTGATATACCAACTAGGCAGAAAACGTTGCTCGATCACTTCATGGTTAAAACACAACACCATTGTCAAACGCTTGTGTTCGATGAGTTTACAGATCATTCACCAATCCTACTTACCATCAACCAATCAGTAAATAGCAAGCAAATATTACCTATTTTAAAATCTTCTACAGATTACGATGCGGTTAGGAAAGATCTGTTAGAAATAGACTGGACCAACTTTTATAACTTTTCAGACGTTAATATAGCAACGGATTTTCTAATTACTCAATTACAAAATACTATAAACAAGAATACAACAATATCTTTCCTACCTTCAAAACTCAAGCCATTAAAGCCATGGATCACTATTGACATAATTAGATCAATCAGGACAAGAGATAAGCTATTCAAAAAAGTTACATCATCGCCTAACAACATACATTTACAGCTAGAATACACAAAATATAGAAATACTTGTAATAGATTGATCAAACATGCTAAAAAAGAATATTATAAAAACGAACTTAAAAAATCAGCAGGCAACAATAAGAACACTTGGAAGATAGTTAAGGAACTGTGCAATTTAACCAAGTCGAAAGACCCTAAGGGCGACCTATTAACGATAAAAGAAACCCCAACAGAGTCACTAAACGAAATAAATAGATATTTCACGTCAGTGGGGAAAGACCTAGCGAAATGCACCCTTAATAAGTTAGGGTTAAGTGAAAGAGATTTGGTTAACAGAGCCAAAAGTACTAATGTCCCATTACATTCAATGACACTGGCACCTACTGATCCGTTTGAGGTCAGTAAATTAATTCATAAACTCGATTCAAAAAGTGCATCTGGAGGAGATAAAATCACCACAACTTTTCTAAAACAGTTTAGTAAAATATTGACAGAACCTATTGTTTTCATATGTAATCTGAGCTTCGAAAATGGAGAATTCCCACGATCCTTCAAAACTGCCATAGTTTGTCCTATTTATAAAACGGGTGAACGCGACAAACCTACAAATTATGGGCCAATATAACTTTTATCTACATTGTCCAAGATATTAGAAAAAATCATGCATAGAAGACTAGTCAACTATTTGGACAAAATAAATAGTATAGCCATTAATCAGTACGGGTTTCGGGCTGGGAAATGCACAGAGGATGCTGTGCTTAAACTTACTTCCCTGATAACCTCTTATCTAGACAAGGGTGAGTGCTGTGTGGGATTATTTTTGGACCTTCAGAAAGCCTTCGACACAGTATTAATACTTATACTGCTTGCTCGTCTCGAAAATCTTGGCATCAGGGGAGTAGTTAACAAGTGGTTTGAAGACTATTTGACTAATAGAAGGCAGAGTGTAAAAGTCAATGACCATCTAAGTACACATGCCCAATGCATATATGGAGTGCCGCAAGGCAGCACGTTAGGGCCAACATTATTCCTTGTGTATATTAATAGCCTGTGCGAAATAAATATCTCTAGCGCCGATACTTTAATGTTTGCCGATGATACCGTAGTCTTATTCCATGGTAAAAACTGGAATCAGGTTAGGGAAAAGACTGAAGAGGGATTACATGAGGTAACAGCATGGCTCGAAGACAGTCTATTAACTATAAATGCGAAAAAAACTAAGTGTATGTGTTTCAGTAAATCTAAGGCCAGTTCACCAAAAACAGAGTTCAATATTATTCTCCACACTTTCCCCTGTAACCGGAATGGCAACTCGCTCTGCAACTGTCAATGTATATCTCGTGTCCCCACAATCAAATATCTTGGCGTTATAGTCGATGATACACTCCAGGGGGCAAAACATATATCGGACGTATCGGCTAGAGCACGAAAACTTATCTTCGCATTCAAAATGTTACGATCAGTTGCTGACCAGAAATTACTGATAACTACCTATAAATCTCTCTGTCAATGTGTTTTAACCTATTGTATCTGTGTCTGGGGTAATGCCGCTAAATCGCACTTGATAGTACTCGAAAGAGCACAAAGAGCAGTACTTAAAGTAGCACTAAGTCTTCCTCTTCGCTACCCAACAACTCTTCTATACCAGCAAGCTAAAGTGCTTCCAGTTCGAAAATTATTTATTTTCAAACACTGCATAGATTTTATAGAAAAATAGTACCATATGCACCTAAATTTCAAAAGAGAGTACCTAAGTATAGCATACTAGCTGCAAGTTCAGTTTTTACTAACCGTCATTTCGACTACACAGCTCCACGCCTCTACAACAAAATCCTTATTATGGAAAAAAAATCATTGATTTCAACATTCTATGTTTTAAGAAATTTATACTAAAATGGCTAGAACAGTTTGATTATAATAACACTGAAAAATTACTGCAATCGACGATTTAGAATTTCGTCATTTTTTTTTAGATACAGTACTTAGACATACACTGCATACACTCATGTGAAAGCACACACACGCACACACACACACACACACACACACACACACACACGCACACCATACAAGCATACACACGCACACACACGCACGAAACATTTAATTTATAATGTAAATGATAAAGTATAACTATTGTAATAAAAAAATAAGTTAAGCCGTGTAAAATGTAAATTGAGTTATTAAGCAGAGGAGCCTGCTTCCCATATCACAGGGAAACCTTCTATGGGAGCAGTTGTACTTTGCACTAATTAATTTCGTACTGAATAAAGATTTTTAATGTTTAATGTTAATGTTTTGTTTATGCAGTCAAGTTTGTGGTAACTATTTTTAAACTTAAAAAGTTTAACTATAAAAATGTATTAGATAGTTAGCATTGTGTTAAATTTTTTTTTCTTTCGTTTAGAGGGAGATGTTACGATATTAGTCTATAGTCGGTTGTCTAGGATACGCCGGTTGTTATAAATATGTCATTGAATAATAAAATATCTTTACAATAATTCTTAATGTTTTCTGTTTCTCCATTCACACCTTAATAAGTCAATCATAATATTCAACACAAAATCTCCTTTTTAAGTCGGTTAAATATACAGTGAAAGGGTAATTGACGATCTATTCATTACGCTGTAAAGAGCTCTAGCTGATGTCTTAATTATTCTATAACACAAAGTGACGCTTAAGATAAAATTTGCAAGCGAACGATAGTAGAAAAAGTCTCCCGAGAAGCAAATGCAGCAAAGAAAATGCTTAAGATACTTCAAACGCCTTACAAGTTTCTTCTGAGAAGCTCTATCACATTCAAGTTATTTTAATCATCCACCCATCAATGCGCATTGATTGAACTTCCGAGAATTAATTTATAATCTTATTAATGTCTTGAAGCGCTACGCTGGTGACAGCGGATAGTTTATTCAATTTGTGGACTGTGCAATAAAGCTTAAAGAAAATATTAAGAGGAAATACTGCACCACGTCTCGTTACAAAGATTGCTGGGGGTAAAGCTAATTGAAATAGTTGTGTGGATTCTGGGTCTTTATATCTGTATCTGGGTTGCTTGTAGAAATTGTTCTGTTATGATGAAAAGAAATCTAGACATTTGAAAAAAATGTACTTTCTTGCCTGGTTCACGAGTACTTGCCTGGTTTCTCTTTGGTCTAAATACCTCTGGAATTGATTCTTCGACCCTCGGTTACCAATCTACTATTTCGTTACTCATACTCGGAAAGTAGGTGGGTGTTAACACTTTGTGATAATGGGATAAATTTCATTCGACTAACTGTTCCACTCACACCGACAGGCATTTCTATATTATTAAAAAAATCTTTGTGAAATATAATATTGTAATGTTGGCATTTTAAAAGAGGAGACAAAAAAATACAAGACCTTCCGAGTTTCTTGCCTGTTCTTCTCGAGAAGGCTTTCCCAATTTCCGAACAGGTGTAGTCTTTTTTTTTATTTGACTTGTATTTGCACACATCTTAATAATGGTTGGGGTGTGTGTACATACAAGGATTAAATAATTTAGTTAATTAGATTCTTGGTTGAAGATTTTTATGTTTTTTTTTGACGTCAATAAGTGCCTGTAAAGGTCTAATATTGAATAAAGATTTTAGAGTTTTTTTGAGTTTTTGGTGTGAAGTTGCCTGAGGGGCGGGTTGAAAGTAATACTTTTCAGCCCTAGGGAGAATCGCTTTCAACTGACAGCTGTCAAAATTATTAAAAAACTAGTTCGATTTTCACATTATTTTCTATTGAGCCATGCTCCAATATTCTATACAGCCAGTCAATAACAGCGCGATGTAAAATTGAAATAACAGAAAGTTAAGTACATAACATAAAAAAATTAATGAATTTATTATTCGTATAATTTACTTTCAACTATTTTTTTAAAATAACAGATTTGGGCAGAATATTGACCATTTTTTTAGTGATGAAAATAAAAATTATGGGCTGAAGAGCTAGCCGGCCACAGACAAAAAAAAACAAAATAGGCGGGAAAGCGGCAATCCGATCTTCATTTGTTTTTTCGAGTTGTAAAGTTTACTTCCGATTTCCATTAACACATGAGTTCATCTAATTCAGATATGGATTTAACTCCTGATTTCATAAGAGAAGAAGCTTAAGCAGAAGTTGTTGATTTACCTATGTAAAATGAAATTCACTTTCGATGCGTAATGTTTCTTTTTTGTGCTTATGTTACGCGATTACGCCGCCAATTGTGAACCGATTTTCAACATTCTTTTTGTATTCGATAGAGTATACTCCAAGTGTACTCCCGTGGTCACCAAAGTTAGGATCTGATGATGGGATCTTATGAAATTCGAGGAAAACCCTTAAATTTTCAAGTGTGTCCAACGTGTTTTTTGTGTATGTTACGCGGCTACTCCGCCAATTGTGAACCGATTTTCAAATTTTTTTTTGTATTTGATAGAGTATACTCCTGGAGTGGTCTCAAGTCAGGATCTGATGATGGAATCCCATGAAAATCGAGAGAAACGCTAATTTTTAGGGTTTATTTTACTAAAACGATTTTATTCACTAGAAAGTTAAAAATAAAAAATTATTACAAAAAATAAAAACCGACTTAAAAACACTGAAAAGTTAAAAATAATATAAGAATAGGTAAGTACAGACAACATCACACTTCTACAATATTGAAGTCGGTGACAAATTTTAAGACTTTCTAGGAGATCATCGTTTGGCACCGACTTCAATATAGAACTGTGATGTTGCCTGTACCTATTCTTATATTATTCTAAAATTTTCAGTGTTTTTGAAGTCGGTTTTTATTTTTTGTAAAATATTTTTTATTTCTTTAGCTAATTCATGTTTTTATTTTTACTTTCCTCGTATTCGTAATGAAAAGCACAGTGCTTTCCTTGGGTTAAATACTTATTAAGTCCTAGGGTAACAATGTACTATTATTTCCACGGACAGTTATATGTATTTTCCGTTTATACGAGTACCTACTCTAATAAATATTATTCAACCCATGGACCTACAAAAAAATACGGACGTAGTGTGGCATTAAACACATGTGAAGCATGTAAGGTAAGACAATTTCATGTGTTTGTATGCGACCTACACTGACACAGGTGTATCAGGTAAGGCAAACAGCTGTAATTTTTCTAAAAACAAGACATGCACACATACAGACAGGGCCCTCTTACCCATTGGGCACAATGGGCACGTGCCCAGGGCCCCGCGATGGACTGGGGCCCCCTAGACCCTACTCGATTACCAAACGATAACCGATAGCTACTCTATTTTGCATTATACATAGGTACTTTATAATATATATATACTACTCAAAACAAAATAAGAGCCACCTGTAAATTGCATGATAAACAAACTATCATTAAGTATTCATTTCTTTGCTGATATTAATCTGTTTTTGTTTTAAGATCCCGAACGTTTTTGACGACAAATAAATTAAGTGCGTACCTAATATAAATAAGCAATAAGAATCTATTGAAAATCAATAAAATAATAGGTGGCTCTTATTTTCTTTTGAATAGAATGATACAGTAAAGAATATTGGCCACTTTGGACCTGATGGTGTCTAGAATTGAAACTTATTTTATTATCAAGGTGATTTTATAATGTATTTGTTACTGTAAAAGCCCGCATATCGGCAAATCTTAGGTTTTGCCGGTAAATCCTAGGATTTACCAACATGAGCTGGTAAATGTCAGGATTTTAAAAAGAATAGATAATTTTTCGGGCTTTTACCATTAGAATTTTGGATATGCTAGGTTTTACCAATGACGGTTGGTAAATATTTCGGAATAAATTTCGGAATGAAACAATGTGTATTTCTATAATTTTTTTTTCAATTTTATTATTAGTAAGCAGCTTACAAATTGTTAATTATCGTTATGATAATACATTTGTAATCAAACACAAAAAAATATTTTGTTACAAATGCCTACGTTGGCTTGTGGTAAGTTATTAATTGTTTATCTTATTATTTGGTATTTTATAAATTAATTAAAATATTTGACAAATATAAATAGTTCAACGTTTTATGTGTCTTAAGGGAAAACACTAAGGTCAGGAGAATTCAAACATAGGATTTTATAAAATGCAAGTATTGCTGTCGCGCTGTGCCCCCAAACAAACGAGTGCGATAGTGACAACTGAAAATTACACAAAATAGATGTTTCGTTGTCCCCTATTTTCTTCTCTAAAACTTGAACGATTTAATTACTTTTTGCATTAAAGGAAAGGTTTTGGTTATGTTTCTGTGTTTCATCTTTTTTCATAAAATCTCATCTGTTTGCTGGTTCTTTGAATACAGCAGAAAATTCGCCAATTTTAAGGTATTTTGAAGGATTAAATCGCCTTTAATAATTAAATTAATAAAAAAAGGAAAAGGTAAGACCATGTGCATAGCTTTGTTTTGTAAAAATAGAGCAACTATTGCAACTATCGAGGAAGGAAACAGGGGACTAAGTAAACAGCCAGTATGATTTCCTCTTAAGAATATTTTCTACATTCACCGCGTCTTGGTGGTAAGTTCCAGGATTTACCGGGTGTATAATGGTAAAAGTCCGAAATAAACAATGATCACAGAACAGTTCGGACTTTTACCATTAAGAGTTGGTAAATCTTAGGTTTTACCAGAAAATGTTAGGATTAACCGTAGTTTGGGCTTTTACAGTAACATATACATAAAATACGTTGAAAATACCTATAAAATGTAAGAGTTTCCCTAGATTTTTATGGGATCCTATCGTCAGATCCTGACTTTGGTGATCTTGGGACCACCCCAGAAGTAGACTCTATCGAATACAAAAATAATTTTGAAAATCGGTCCACAATTAGCGGCGTTTTCGCAAAACATACACACAAAAAAAAACAACATACGGGTTGAATTGATAACCTCCTTTTTTGAAGTCGGTTAAATAGTGCTTTATTATGGTCAAAGGGGGCCCATTATCCTAATGTGCCCAGGGCCTCTAATAGGTGAAAGACGACCCTGCATACAGATGTGCTGTCATTTGCTTGCTTCACCCTTGATTCAACAACGCTCCGTCCGACTTTTTTTCAGGTCCGTGATTCAACATAAAACGTCAAATTAGGGCTAAAATTCCCTTAAAACATCATCTTCGTAATACCTCCCGCCGACCGCAGACTTTTAATATTCTATCTACCTGTGAATTTAGCGATATTATAGGTATAAATTAAGTATTTGACATTAGCTTCATACAAAATACGTCAAAATTGTATCTCCAGTTATTAAATCCACAGATAGATAGGATATAAAACCGGCCGTTAGCGGTGCATCACAGCCGATTCAGGGATTTTAAGAGTTACATATCATAGAAAATAAATATACCAAATATTATGAGATACCAGCTCACCCGCGGAACTTCGTACCGCCATCAGGGGGGTTTCACTCCGCAGCTTAGGTACGTTTGGCCGGCGCGGCGGACCCACCGGGCAGTAGTGGCAAAAGCTTGCCGCTCGGCTCGCACGCTGGCTGTGTCGCACGTAATACTTAATAGGCTAGATGACTAAAATTTTTTTTTGCTTTAATAGAAGCTCATTTATAAACAGAAAGAAAAAATCGGTTTAGGAATAACTATAAAAACAACCAAGATATAAGGTAATAAAGATTTTTCTCCATCTCTTTCTAGCAAAACGGCAATTTACAAGGAGTTTATATGGCCGTACTCAACAATGACGTCGCGGTTGATGTCGGATCTCTCTGTCTAATTGCCTTCAAATTAACTAACAACTTAAAATGCTTGTATCTAATGTATTTTTAAGCCGATTTTAATTCTAATTTAACAGAACTGCATCTGTTTCCACGGTATTTTAATATTCAATGACGAAACGTAAAAATTAGAATTCAGTCATCATCCCAATTGAGGTCATTTTTTAACGATAACTGCATATCGGTGAGCGGGAAGGGAACCCTGCGCTCTTACCGCCAAATCGGTATCGGGTCAGCGACGCGTAACAGAATAGGAACACTCATGTCATGCAATAAATTTAAATTTCCCGTGCAGTCAGATGAAGGTCGTAAGAGGAGGTAAATTTTCATACCTAAACTTGGCTTTTCTTCGAGAGTGATCCTTCTATACTTTAGTACTATTATTTATTCTGTGCCGCCATATTATATTGACCTGAGGTTTTTATGCTTTAGTTGTTGTTCTGAGGGAAAGATGTAATTTTTCCTCAATTTTTCTTTGCACCATGTGACACACTTGTCAAAATAATTTCACGTGCGCCATGTTGATTTTCTACTTGTTTACTTATTACTTTGTGTATGTGGTACATACGCATTGTTCGAAAATTAAAAAATTCTAAGCATTGTGGTGTAAACCATATCAAATTATGTCCAGTAGTTTCAAAGATCTTTCCGGACAAATAGACAATTTTTTTAAAACTATTATATCGTGTTATGCAATGATTTTAAGGCGACCTGTGTATTTTTTTCTTAATATTTCGCAATTACAGATTTTTGTACCCCTACCGTTTTATCTATTTATTACGGAGAAGTTCCCATCTATAGACTCACGCACAGCCGTAACCGCTAACATGGTAGAAACGTGACATTTGGACAGTTGTTTTAATTCAAAATGCGGACCCCATGGACTTAATAATCAAAACAGGACTGAGCTCTCTGCCCAGAAAAACGAGCCGAGAGGGATAGCCAGAAGAGAGGCCGTTTGTCCCTTTTTTATAGGGTGTACATAATTTTCTCGTATTGAAAAGAACAATTTAAATATGACAATATTAGGATGAAAATCCATATGACAACAAATAATAACTACAATATTTGTTTTAGATAAATATTTTTTTCTAGTTTTTAAAGGCGGTCTCGAACCCGGACCTCCCGATTGGAAGGCAAGTGCCTAGTCCACAGCGCCATCGACGCTCTTCAGAAGTTCAGAGGCAGCATGCCAACTGCAAATCATAACGACTTTGCAGCATTTTACCTAAACCTTATATTGATTAGAAAAGAAATTCCTACCTTGCAATATGATTATGCAAAATTTTATCTTAACCTTATATTGACTAGGAAGGATAATGCCTACCTTGCAATATTATTATGACTTTACAACATTTGATCTAAACCTTATACTACCTACTACCTAGGAAGCAAAATGCCTATATTCTATTTAACAGTATTTTAATTATTTGATAAGCAGGTCAATTATGGATCTTTCATCGTATGACATGGTATAAATTTGTGACAAAGAAGTCATGAAATGCTGCATTTTGTATTACCGATCTCCAATGATATCATCACTATGGCATAATTTCATCATTAAATAATGAACAAATGATCAAAAATCTAACCGGAAATCGTATTTTTCGTTTTGCACTATGATATCATTTGCAAAACCATGAGATCGGTAATAGGCCCTCAGGATCTTTATACTAATCGTGAAATGAAAGCTTCCTAAAAAAAGTTTTTTTTTGTGTGAGATGGTCTAACAGGGACCCCAAATCCTGACATGATAATGATATTGTCATTTATTTTTCTATATATACTTTTTTAGTGGACGGCACTGACCAAGTAGACGTAAAACCAAGAAGTTCCAACGTAAATAACGTAATTGAAAATAAAAAATAGCCTAATTAATGCAGTGGCATTTTGTTTAGTGCAAATGTTGAACTATAGACGAATTCCTATTTACAAATAATTATTTTTTAGGTATTTTGCTTGATAGACATCTGTATACGATTAGATCTGTATACGATTTACAGCATAGGTAAATCGTATACAGATTTGACAGCCTTGCCCCCGTAGCATGAACAAACATAGCACCCCGTAGTATGAACCGTAGCGAAACACGATATGATAAAACGAGAAATCGATATGAAGTGTCAAATATATTGGATATAATGGCTACCTTAAAATTTTATCGACATTAATATTATAAACAATGTCCAAAATAATAATACCAATATCCAAAACAAACTCAAAAATTAGAAGATAACTAAAAAATCCAACTTTTTTAACAGTTTATATCGATATACCGTTTTATCATATCGTGTTTCGGTGGTCAGACTAGGGGGGCTGCAGACATTTATGTTAGGCATTTTGCTTAAGAGGAATTAAAACTTACACATTCTCAACAGAGAGGGAAAAATTTACGATATCGCATTCGCTTATAAAGCTCTTCGAAATATTGCTTCTGTAAAGTCCTCTTATTTGAAATATTAACTGCATACAACAGGCTTTTCGTCACATTCGCCGGAATTACTTTTAGCCACATTTGCTCAAACTATTTTTTGGTATACTTACTTACTGGAACTGTAAATGCATAGCTTTCACTGAAAGAACTTAATTATGGACACCCTAAAACTATTCAAAATCAAAGCCCGAAATGACGTGCTAATGACATTGTCAAATTCACTCAAACGTAATTTTCACTATTGTTGCCAGTGCTCTAACCTTAAAGACTACAATTGTCACTTTTTGGGATATTTAAATTCATCATCATCATCACAGCTCATACACGTCACCACCGAGGGGCTCGAGCCTACCTTATTTATATGAAATATTTAAATTAAATAACCTTGTTTTTAATCATCTTTCTATAAATAATTGATGGTTACCATATTTAAAGTAATTGAATAGTTGAATTTTAAAAAATAGCTATCTTTGTTTGTAGAAACGAAACTTTTTTTTCACACACACCCGCCATTGGCTTGACGGCGGATGTGTGTGAGGCTCTCCCGGCAGAGCGCCGGGCACTACTCTTTAAAAACTAACCTAGTAATTTCGATGATTTTTCTTCCAAATGGCAATGTCAGAAAGGGACAAACGGCCTCCCTTCTGGCTATCCCTCTCGGCTCGTTTTTGCCTCTATCATGTTGGTGGCCTAAATTGAGTCATAAGCGTATGTGATATGGTGTATTTTTGCATACGTCATTTTTGATGATATTGAATTTAGTGCGATTTTCCTAGGTTCATAGTGTTCTACTCTTTAAGGCCTTTCATGTTATGCCCGTATTCATAGGTTTGGAAACGAACTCAAATCCACCTTTTTTCAGCGGTGGCCATGACGAATTTACGTCAATATTGCTAGGTTCATAGTACTCTACTCACCAAGGCCTTTCATTGGATACCCATAGTGCTGGGTTTGGAAATGAACTTTTATTCGCCTTTTTAGAGCGGCGGCTATGTTGAATTTCCATCAATGTTGCTAGTTTCCTAGTGCTCTACTTTTCAAGACCTTTCATTTTATATCCATATTGCTGGGCTTGGAAACGAACTTTTATCCGTTTTTTTTTAACAACGGTCATCATGAATTTAGGGCGATTTTCTAAAGTTTATAGTGCTCTACTCTCGAAGGCCTTTCATTTTATACCCATATTGCTGGGTTTGGAAACGAACTTTTATCCATTTTTTTATTTGAGCGGCGGCCATGTTGAATTAAGGGCTATTTTTCTATGTTCATAATGCTCTACGCTTCCAGGCCTTTCATTTGATACCCATATTGCTGGGTTTGGAAACGAACTTTTATCGGCAGTCATGTCGAATTAGGTTAACGTGGCTAGGTTCAATGTGTTTTATTCTTTAGGTCCTTCGTTCGATATCCATATTCCTTGAGTGGATCCAAAAAAATGTGGACTCCAACTCCCTCTATGCGTAACCCAGAATCATTGCAGTCAGATATTTTTTTATTATTATCAATATTAATCAATTATTTTTAATAGTTTTAAATAGATGAAAGAGTTTGATTCCTTAGTCATAATATAATTAAAAACATATAACACCTTTCAAAATACCTTGAAAAGGGTATCCTCACTTTTCAACATTTCAAATATTTCAAAAATTGTGCCGATTTTGTGAAAATTGGTCAAGAATTAAACCAACCTACATAATTTATATTTGTGACGTGACAATGTTATAAAAAATGCTTTATACATTGGTTGTATGGCTTGATCTTTTTGCCTTACCACCACGGCACTACATAAGAAAAAGACAATTTAAACTTCTTGGTTGGCGAAATCCAGACGGACGGGGGACAGCCATTAACAAAATAGTAGTTTATGAAATAGTCACATAATAGAATAGTCTTAAAACACTAGTGTGTGTTTAAAATTCGAGGCTTGCCGAGAATTTTAATGGTACCACACGAGTCCTTGGTCGGGCTTCGTCAATCGAACTGTATTTTATTGGAATTTGAGTTACATTAAAGTACTGGTTTTGTATGGCGAACCTGTATTATAATGTAATTTGTAAAAGGCCAAGGGCTTTAAGTTATGCCTTTAAAATATTAGTGTTGAGTTCTTAATATTAGAATTAGAACATGAGTGTAGATAAAAGATTTTTTTTTGCACTATGCGACAGACTTGTCAAAATAATTTCACGTGCGCCATGTTGATTTTCTACTTAACATCGATTTAATATGGTATTTTTCACAAAAATAAAAAGTGAATTTAAACAAATGAAATTATGCCTAAATGTTCTTCCGGAAAACTCTAAGCATTGTGGTGTAAGCCATATCAAATTCTGTCCAGTAGTTTCGGAGATCTTTCCGGACAAACAGACAAACAAACAAACAAATAAACAAACAAACAATCAATTTTTTAAAAACTATTCTATCATGTTCTGCTAATGATTTTAAGGCGACCTGTGCGTTTTTTTTCTTCATCGTCATCATCACAGCTCATATCGTCCCCACCGAGGGGTTCGAGCCTACCCTATGTTAGGGTGATTAGGCCTTAGTCAACCACGCTGGCCCAGTGCGGATTGGTCGACTTCACATACATCATTGAATTTCTTCGCAGATGTATGCAGGTTGCCTCACGATGTTTTCCTTCACCGTAGGAGCGTCAGATAAATGTACATATGAAATTCGAAACGAAAAACACATTGGTACATGGCGGGTCTCGAACCCCGACCCCCCGATTGGAAGGGAAGTGCCGAAACCACAGCGCCACCGACGCTCTTTTTTTCTTAATATTTCGCAATTACAGATTTTTGTACCCCTACGATTTTATTATATATAGAGATTAAGTAAGTAGTAATACAGTTTATATTTCACTAACAAAAGTACAATATATTGATTTAATAAGTACTTACAACAAAAAATACTACTTTTTAATAAATGTATAAATAAGTAATTTAAATTCTTAAAACACCCCAATTCGGTATTTGTTCGGTATTTTTAATTATGCATAAAGTATCAACCTTCACCACAATGGAGTAACAAAACATCAACTTGCCGGGAGCAGAAACCAAATTCCAACCAAAATTTTGCTGTAGTAAATTTAATTTCGCATTGAACCTGAAGCCAGACGTATATTGCACTTCCAGTAACAACATTTTGTTAATGGGTCGGTAAGTGATATTGACGCTAGTTCTGAAAGCCATTTTGGTGGCTCACTTAACTCATTTAACATGCTTCACAGTCACTAGTACGTACAGCATGTTTAAGTACTTACACTTTACCTGATATAATATTGATTGATATGTTCAGCTATCTCAAGCACATGCCTATATATTATACTGTGCGAGCCAGCATACCTTAAGTAAATGTAATTCTTTGTTATTTTATAAGTGTTAGGTACACCTTTGTTTTAAATTATTAATATTAGTTTTCTCTTATAGGTACATGACCATGACGAACCTAGGTACTGTAGTGACGCATCACGCAACCTTCTTAGATAAAAAGATGTATTAGGTTTGTTTCAAAATAAGAGAAGCTGTGACTTGACGTTGGCCGTCATGCCGATCTATTGTAAATTTTTGATATATTCTGGTAGTCATTAAATATAATTAATTATTGCTTTGGATAAAAATGGCTAGCAAATTCGATGGAATAGATGGGGATGTAAACGAATTCATAGCGGAATTCGAAGTTTTGGCGTCTATGAGCGGTTGGAGCGGAGTGACGAACAAAAAAAGATAATTATTGCCGGATATTTACAAGGAGCAGCAAGGTATTTTTATGAAGAGGTAAAGTTAGAATGTGCTACATATGAGGATTTTATTATAAAATTAAAGGCAGAGTTTCCCCCAACAGCAGATTATCTTAGTCTTTTTTTGGCAAGAAGCAGCAAGGTGAGGAATTGTTGGAATATTTTTATGCTTTGAAGGATTTAGAGAGGAAGGCGAAGGTTGTGGAGAACACTGTTTTTATTGAAAGGTTTTTGAAATCTATTAATGACAGAGAAGGAGCCAGACTGAGTACAAAAATATACAAGGATAAACAAGGTTTAAAGGACACTATTATCCAATTTGTGAGAACTTATTTTAGAAATTAAACACCAGACGACAAATAATATTAATAACGTGTATTGGATACAGTACATCAAGATCAAAGCAAGGTAACAAACGATTATTTAATTAGTAGTAGTCGGAGGCGAAATAAAAAGGAATGTGTCATGGCCGCAAGCGCTTATATAGAGGAGCTGCGTGTCATAGAGCAAGGGTCAGCTTTCTTCTTCCATAGTCAACAGCAAAAGGGATTGCGTTTACATCCAACATCCTCCCCTAAATGCAGCCCCATTGCAGCAGTGCATCGTTCATGTGTCATCTTTGGTGTTGCCTTGGTCAGCGAGTCAGCAGTCATCATTGTGGTATCAACATACTCAATGGACAGCTCCCCACTTGAAATTCTGTCACGGATGAAACGATGCCTTACATCAATATGTTTGCTGCGTGCCTGAAAACTTTCATTAGTGGTTAATTTTATACAGCTTTGATTATCACAAAATATTTTTAGTGAACATGAATTTTCTTCAGGCCACAATTCGACATGAAGCTGCCTTAACCATAAGGCTTCTTGAGCGGCTGAAGACAATGCCATATATTCAGCTTCAGTCGTAGATAATGCTATTGTTGGTTGCCGCTTAGATTGCCATGAAATTGCTGAACCCTGAAACAAAAAGACATAGCCAGTACATGACCGTCGATCTTCAGAGCTTGAGGCCCAGTCAGCATCACAATAGCCAGTTATTCCTTCTTCATTAGCTTTGTAACATAACTTCATGTTGATTGTGCCTTTTAAATAGCGCATGATTCTCTTCAGAGCTTGCCAGTGTTGCAACTCAGGTGCATTATTATATTTACTCAACTTATTAACAGCATAAGTTATATCAGGTCGTGTGCCTTGACATATATAAATTAAACAGCCAATTGCTTCATGGTATGGAACATTTTGTAAAATATCTCCTGTATTTTCAAATACAAGACCAGATTCCATAGGACTACTTGCAGGCTTACATTCAAACATATTAAATCTTCGTAAAACTTTCTCAATATACTTCGACTGATCTATACATAGTTGATTATGTGAATAGGTTATATGAAAACCAACACAGTAGTGTGCTTTACCAAGCTCTTGCATTTTAAATGTTTCTAATAACTTCTTTTTGATGAATTCAGACTCTATCTCATTTGTATAGAATAATAGCAAGTCATCGAGATATACAGACAATATAAATATATTATTCTTGTCAATCTTGAAATAAATGCAAGGATCAATCATAGATCTCTTCAAGCCAATATTATTAAGAGCAGTATTTAATTTTTTATTACATGTTCTGCTTGCTTGTTTTAGCCCATAAATAGATTTTTTGAGCTTACATACTTGTTCACCCTGTTCATACATTGGTGGCTGAGTCATGTATAGTTCACAGTCTATATCACCCTGTAGAAAAGCTGAAACAGCGTCCATTTGTTCAATTCTCATATTGTGCTTTACAGCTAGGCCAATCAAGTATCGTAAAGAAGCGAGGCGTACTACTGGTGCATATACATCTTGATAATCAATTCCCTTCTGTTGTTTATAACCTTTGATGACTAGTCGGGCTTTATGTTTTGATATGTTACCATCAGCATCCAACTTTGTTTTGTACACCCACTTACAAGGTATAGCCTGTTTTCCTTGTGGGAGATCGCTTAGACTCCATGTTTCATTTTCCATTAGAGATTTATACTCAGAATCCATTGCTTGTTTCCACTTGTCAGATTTGTCACATGAGATAGCTTCTTCGAGACTGTCAGGATCCTTTTCTAGTAATGGTGAAATTTTATGTACTGACTGACAAAGATATGTAGTTTGATTTCGATTCCTCGGTCTCAATTCCATATTGTGAGTTGTCTCTATTTTGACAGTATTTTTGGGTACATATTCGTCATCCTTAGAACAATCCTCATATTCTGAATTTTCATTCAATGTTTTGCTTGTCTCATTTAATGACATGCTAGTGTCATTTTCATCACTCTCTAATTCTAGAGTGCTCTCGGTGTGATCAGTCTCGTAGTGCATATATTCAGTATCATTATTTTCATCTGCCAATGGCACAATAATATAATTTTTACTTACATCTTCTAAGAATGTAACATTTCTACTCTTAAAAATGAGCTTTTTTTGTTCATCATACAACCTATAGCCTTTTGTTTCATTACAGTAGCCAATAAATATAACTTTCTGTGCTTTACTGTCCCATTTTCTTCTCTTTTCTTTTGGAATATGTACCATAGCTTTACATCCGAATATTCTCATATTTGTTATGTCAGGTTTCTTGCCACACCACATTTCTTCAGGTGTTTTGAATTTCAAAGCTTTGGTTGGGGACCTGTTAATGATATATGCAGCTGTTGCAACTGCTTCTCCCCAAAATGGCTTTGGTAAACTGGAATTCAAAAGAATACATTTAGCACGTTCAACTATAGTACGATTCATTCGTTCTGTTAAACCGTTTTGTTCGGGCGTATAAGGATTGGTTGTTTGATGTAAAATGCCTGAATCTTTTATGATTTTTTCAAATTCTGTATTTATATACTCTTTGCCATTGTCAGTTCTAATTATTTTTATCTTTTTATTTAGCTGATTTTCGACAAAGCATTTAAATTCTTTAAATTTATCTAATGCTTCAGCTTTAGACTTTAAGAAATACACATAAACTTTACGAGAGTAATCATCGATAAACGTTATAAAATATTTTGCACCACCGAGAGACTTATTCTCCATGGGCCCACATATTAGGTTGGGGAAAAAGTCTTTTCGCATTATAGTATGTATAAACTTGTAATAAAATCTCTTTGGCTATACTATTTGTATCTGGCTGGTTTTGGTATCATTGAAAGTTTAAATTTTAAAGAACATAATTCCAAATTCAAATTAGGAAAATGTGTGATTTTCATTTGTTTTTCGTACCGCCAAGATGAGTGAATCTAATGAAGAAATTCGATACATTTTAAAATGTTACTACAAAAAAGGTAAAAATGCAACGCAAGCCGCGAAAAAATTTTGCGATGTTTATGGACCTAGTGCAGTGTCTGTGAGAGTAGCACAAATTTGGTTTAAGCGTTTTCAATCCGGAAATTTTGATGTCAAAGATGCACGTCGCTCTGGTCGCCCTATTACAGATAAAATGGATGCCATTTTTGAAAAAGTGGAGCAAGATCGGTATGTCAGTAGTTACGACGTAGCTGAAGAACTGGGAATTGACCACAAAACAGTTTTGGCGCATTTGAAAAAAACTGGGTACACAAAAAAGCTCGACATTTGGGTACCTCACGAGCTCACTGAAAGAATTTATTCATTATGAGCATTATTGCAGGCATTATTGAATGAAGGCATTATTCATTATGAGCTGTTACCACTAGGCAGGACCATCGATTCTGAACTCTAGTGCGAACAACTGATGAGATTAAAGCAAGAAGTTGAGAGAAAGCGGCCAGAATTAATCAACAGAAGGGGTGTGGTTTTTCATCATGATAACGCTAGACCTCACACATCTTTAGCCACTCAGCAAAAAATAAGAGAGTTTGGCTGGGAGGTGATAATGCATCCGCCGTATAGTCCTGACCTTGCACCTTCAGATTTCCACCTGTTTCGGTCTCTTCAGAATTCTTTAGGCAGTGTCAGGTTAACATCACGAGAGGACTGCCAAAACCACTTGTCGCGGTATTTTGACCAGAAGTCCCAAAATTTCTATAGCAATGGGATCATGTCCCTACCTACAAGATGGGAAAAAGTTATCGAACAAAATGGTACCTACATACTTTAGTTAAATGTAAATAAACTATATTAAAAAATGTTTTGAATTTTCTTAAAAAATGCGAAGAAACTTTTTCCCCAACCTATTATATCTGAGTGGATTAACCCCAATAGCTCAGTAGCTCTTGTGCCAATATTTTTAAACGGTAACCTTGATTGTTTTCCCTCTAGACATGTATTACAAATAATTTTATTTTTCATATTTAACTGTGAAAAATTTGCTCCTACAGTAACATCATTTATCTTTGCAAGATCCTTAAATTTTAAGTGCCCATATCTTTGATGCCATGTGAAACAAGGTGTATGTAATGCGTAAGCACTATCTTTAACCACATACATATTATTTTGACAATGGGCAGTCAAAACTAGCTTATTGTTTTGATAAACATTGCATCCATCATTTGTAAAATCTAATCGACAGCCATTTTTAATCATTTGACTCACTGAGAGCAAATTAGTAGCAAGATTTGGAACATATAAAACATTTCTGACCTTGATTTTTGATGTCTTGTTATTGTATTGCACTTTTATGTTGATACTTCCACATCCTTCCACTTCCAATTGTTTGTTGTCTGCAGTCTTGATTATGTGTATGGATGCTGGTTGGCAATCATACATCCAGTTCTTATTTCTGGTCATATGCATGCTGGCACCAGAGTCGATGTACCAGCAGACATCCTTAGTGGCGGCTGAAGCGGAGAATGCAGCTACAAAACCAGAATTATCATTAGTATTATTATATTTACTATTATTCCTTTTTTTGCTATAACATTGTGTACTAAAATGACCATATTTATTGCAAGCAAAACAACGGGGACCTTTGCTCTGAGGTGGCTTTGGAAAATGTTTTGTCGATTTCGGAGATTTTACATAAAATGCTGATGAATCTGCCATTTTTACATCTTGGAGTAATTTAGTTTTTACCGAGTCAGCACATATCTGCACACCAGAACTTTCTATCGCCATAATCATTGGTTTGTATGTGTCTGGTAGGCCGGCAAGTAACAATGTGCCTAACCATTCATCATCTACCCTGAAACCTATATTTCTAAGTTTGTGTGCAGAACTCATTACCTTATTAATGTATTCTTCAATATTGCTACAGCTATCGAGATTAGTAGTAATAAGGTCTCGTAGTAATCCTACCTTTCTAGTGAGGCCTGAGTCATCAAAGGCTCTTTGTAAGCTCTTTGGCCGACTTTGCTTCTTCAATGTGAACATAATTAATTGGGTTTACCAACAATATGATCTTGGATTTCGCCTTTACATCCTTCTTTGCATCCACCGTACACTCGGAAGGAGGGTCCACACATTCCCACAGCTCCTCATGTTCCAAATAAGTTTTTACAGCAAATTTCCATGTGTTGAAATTCTCCCGGCCCGTCAACTTTTCAATGTTAGCCATTGTGCTAATTGATGCCATGATATTCGGTTTGCTGAAAACTGAAAATGTTAAAACCGCGTGCCGCGTTACTGGCCGGCGCAATTTCGAATCCGTTTGAATCCAGAAAACTTTCACTATTTTTTGACTTTTTACTTTGTGAATCCTATCGGGCGTCTGGGCCCATAACCTGTGAGAACTTATTTTAGAAATTAAACACCAGACGACAAATAATATTAATAACGTGTATTGGATACAGTACATCAAGATCAAAGCAAGGCAACAAACGATTATTTAATTAGTAGTGGTCGGAGGCGAAATAAAAAGGAATGTGTCATGGCCGCAAGCGCTTATATCATAGATATAGAATGGAATAGATGGGCTATAAAAGCCGTCAAACATGAGGAAAAGAGATAAACTTATACACATTGCCAAAGGAAAGAAGAAGACGGCATCTTTTTTTTTGTCTTTGTCACCGTATATAGGTGAAGCTGGTAGTGGGGATTGTTTATCACCAGCGTCTGGTGCTAAACAAATACGTGGATGAAATTTGTTGTGTGAAGTATAGCTCACTGTGCAATTATTTAACAGTTTAATTAGTGTAATTGTGAACTATTTCAACATTTAAATCTTGGTGCACTGCTCCGCTTTAGGTTGTAATAGTTATAGTGCTAGAAAACAGAAAAATATAACCTTTACAGGTAAGACCTAAATTGTGTCAATATTAAGCGCCAAAACTATTTTTTAAATTATAAATACAAGTTATATTGCAATATTTTATCCTTCTACTATGGTTCTCAATCATATTATGGGATTAAACATGAAATTTCAAACTAATAATAAGGTTACTATTAACCTAATAAGTTAAGAATGTCGCCATTCAATAAGGTCACCTATACAACCAACGCGTATAACATTTTACCGGGTTATAATGATACCAGTCGCTACGACAATTTTTCCTTGATTCGTAGGTAATTTGTTACGTTAAAGGGAACTCACATATTAGTTTCTGTGTTACATTAATATTGACATATTTAAGTATAAAATTTTGAGCATTTTAGATAACAAAGGTAATTCTTTTGAAGTGAAACTTTCTATTTGCTTGTTTGTCTGTATTTAACAGATTTCCTTCGGAGATAATTACTCGAAACAGTTGGGTTAAAGCTACTGGTCGATTGAATTGGCAGCCAACCAAGCATACCCGAATGTGTTCTAAGCATTTTGAACAACAGTGGATTCAGAAAAACAAAAAAGGCACTTTTCTTGGGAGTGGTGCTATTCCTAACTTTTTTTACAAGTCAGTAACTTATACATATTATATCTACAAAGTAAATACCCTATCAAGCCGAAACCTATATTTATTTTTCACAGACCCAACTATTTGTATAAGGGATTTCAAAATTAATTTTATAGTTTTGGATTAATGACACCAAATTTTTTATAAGAGTATGTTAACATGGGTAGGTACCAAATTCTTTTCTACTATTTTGAAATGGCCAAAAATATTATTAATGGTTTGATTTTGGACATTTCCTATTTATATAACAAGTCTGACCATTAGTACAGATACAGTTTACAAATTTCTTAATTATTATTTTTAATGTTGTAAAATTAGCACCTGCTTTTATTTTTAACCTGTATACATATTGTTTCAGGACGCATCGTTGTTGGGTTTCGGTTCAAATTTGAATACGCCCCGAAAGAGAAAAATGCGGCTTCAAATGCTGCGTTTGAAACAATCATCGAGGACATCAAGTAAAAAACTACGGGCAGTGCGTGAATCGCTTAGACGATTGGGAAAAAAAGTAGCCAAACCTGAAAATGTGTTAAGTGATTTGAAGTGTAAGTTAATGATGCAAAATGAGCGGTTGGACATTTTAGATACTGTAGGAGAAACCAATAGAGATTTTCTGAAAATATTATTAAGTACATACATTCCCTTTTGCACCAATGCTTAGAAAAATTGTTAAATAAATTTTTTACTGAAGAGTTTACGCATAATCACTACCCGCTTTTGATGAAATGTATTTGTAAAAAATATTTAAATACGCGAATTCATTGCTAATACGCTGTATTCGATGACAATAACGGAGTTATTGAAATCTAATTTTAGAAAATGTTTATTTAAAATTTTATATTTATACATTTTCTAAATCTTCACATATATTTAGTAAATGTATAAATATTGGATTTTAAATAAATTGCAGAGATAAAGAAAAAACAATGATATTGCCCGCTGTATTCTTAATCGAGCGTCGATCTTCGCAAGGTACCTAGCTGGCAAAAGCTGGAAGTGAGTGGTCGCGGATCGTACTCAGTGGCGAGCACTTGGAGAGGCCTATGTCCAGCAGTGGACGCGTGTGGGCTGATGATGATTCCTAATATTTTTTCTTATATTTGTAAAGATGTTTACATAATAGCTTAAATAATTAAGTAAAATGTTTTAAAACTAAATATACTCGAGTAAATCCGAAAAGTGTAGTTTTATTTAAAAGTGTAAATAACTTTAGACTGCGAAGGTTGAATGAAGAATACAATAAAAAAATTCGCAACTTCCTCCCACTTTTATTTTTTGAGACATATTGTTGAGCGAAGGGCGCTCATTAAAATGTCTCAATAAAAATACGTAGATCAACCAACCTTTTTACCACTATAAACATAAAGTAGGGTAAAACTTAAAGCAACACTGGTATACCCATCTACTTTAGGCAGGTATGACGTCATCTATGTCTGTCCCTTACGGGTATACGGTCACGTCCTATCTATTCATTCTTTATTTAAGGCTTATATAGAGGAGCTGCGTGTCATAGAGCAAGGGTCAGCTTTCTTCTTCCATAGTCAACAGCAAAAGGGATTGCGTTTACATCCAACACAATTGAATAAAATTTACGGTGCGCCATGCACTGTTACATTCAAACTTGAGGAGGATCAGGGACGTATCGCTTCACGTGGCCAGCCCGCAAGAGCAGAGGATTCTCGGGTTGCTGGGTCTTATGGAAGAACGTTGCAAGGCACCTACACCAGAGGTGATGGGAGATACATGAGATCACCTTACACTAATGTATCACATTATAATTTAAAGAACCGACGCTATTCGACTCAAAGTTTTGAAGGAGAGTAGCACCCAAACGAGAGTGGGCGACCGATGAGACAGTAAGGGGAGCATCGGTGCCGTCCAGAAAAGGAACATCCTCTACACATCAGAACCATGGTCAGTGTTCACCTTTTATTTTAGTTGAAATTGGCGATAAAACGGGTGTGGCATTACTTGACTCAGGAGCGTCATCTTGTATGTCTGAGAAATATTTGCTTACTTTAGGTAAAACATATCGCGCTTTGAATGATTCACGTAAGATTAAAGCCATTGATGGTAATCATTTAACTGTATTGGGTACAGTCGAATTGAATATTTTAATAAATAAATATCTGTATGTTTGTAACTTTTTCGTAATTAAGGATATCGCTCAAGACATTGTTTTAAGTCAGGATTTTTTTTATAAAAACTGCGTAGTGTAAATTTTTTTTCAAAATATAATGTCACTTGGTGGTAAAAATATTGTAAAGTTTTGTTCTGAAAAAGATATCGCGATTGGTGTTTCAAATAGCAATTCTATTTCGTGCGAGAGAGAGGATATAGTTTTAAGGAAAGGGCATTATTTGTACTTCTCAAATTTAGTTGAAGTTAACGATAAATATTTATATTCAAGCAACTCGTCTGTATCAGATTTCAATATTAACCCTTCCTTACCTGGGAATGAAAAGAACAGTTTGCATAGTTTGTTAATTGGTTTTAAAGATCGATTCGCGTTTGACAATAATAACATGGGGCGATGTAATTTAGTGGACGTAAAAATTGAGACAATTGACGATATTCCGATTCATAGCCCACCGTACAGGGTTTCTCCGATGCAACGTAAAGTTATTCAAGAACAGATTCAACTTATGTTACAGAATGATGTCATACGAGAATCAAAGAGTTCTTATGCTTCTCCGGTTGTTTTAGTTCAGAAACCTGATCAAAATTGGCGGTTCTGTGTCGACTATAGGAAGTTGAACAAAAAGGTGAAAACTGATAGTTACCCTTTACCAATTATAGATGACATTATTGTTGACATTATTCATTATTTGTCTGCAGCTAAATACTTCGCAGAGTTAGACCTTAATTCAGGGTATTGGCAATTATGTTTATCAGAGGAAGATAAACAAAAAACTGCTTTCATTTCCACGTCTGGATTGTTTGAATTCAATGTCTTACCTTTTGGGTTTTTTTTTAATTAGGCTTACAAAACTGGAAACAATCAATTGGTACACATGTAAACATTTGCATATCATACTGAACATTATTCAGATTGATCCATCTTGATGTAAGCACAGCATGCTTTAAATTACCTGATAACTACCTTATCCGGCAAGCTAAATATATAATTATACTAAATATTGGACATTTCACTAACATTACAAATTGCTTTTCTTATATTATGTTTCGCTGAGATCAGAGAACCGTTGAAAATGTCAAAGAGGAAGCGTATAGAGTTGTAGGAACTACACATGCGATACAACGGAGAGTGCTGACCAAGACGTGACTTATAGAAGGGAAGGGTAAATGTCATTCGGTTTTGGACCCGGCTAGCCAATCTAGGCACTGCAGACGTGCTAAAATACTAGGTGAAAGAACATGATTATTAATTATTTTAAAAAGAAACAAAATATCACAGAATTTTCTACGGATATGTTATGGAGTAGTGGACACACCGTGACTCGTAAGAAGTAAGGTGATAGCACTTTCTGTCCGCGTAGCTTAGGTAGTAAAGGAAACGCTTCTGTACACGTTCCAATCTATCTGAGTGGACCTGGTAGCAGGGGCTCCATACATTGCTGCAATACTCTAATATACTACGCACGAGACTATTGAAGATTAGAATAGTAAGGTAGGGATCTTTTAAAATTTTCATTTGGCGTGTGATGAAGCCACTAAGCTTAGAAGCTTTTTTAATTACTGAATCAATGTGTTGTCTAAAGCTCAAAGTACTATCTATAATCACTCCCAAATCTCTTATAGAAGATACTTCCGCTAAAGGTTGGTTTTCGATTAGATAAGATGTTTTAATTTTATTTTTTTTACGTGTAAATTGAATATAAAAACATTTGTTTGAATTTAACATCATACCGTTTTTGCAACACCAATCCTGAATCCTATCGAGATCGTATTATAGGGCTTGTATATCCGCATTATTTTTTATTTCACGATAAATTTTTATGTCGTCAGCAAACATTTTAAATTCAGAATTTATGCATGTAGAAATATCGTTGATGAATATTATGAAAAACAGCGGACCTAGGTGAGATCCTTGTGGGACTCCGGAGGGTACCAATTTCGATGACGATTTATATCCATACAATGACACTAATTGGGATCTATTTCGCAAATACGACTCACACCATCTAAGTAATGAACCATGTATGCCGAAACCTTTAAGCTTAAGAAGCAAGATGTCATGGTTTACCAGATCAAAAGCTTTCTTGAAATCTGTATATATTGCATGTACTTCACCTTGACCATCTAATGCGTCATATATGTAACTGACATAATCTACTAAATTTGAAGTAGTTGATTTTTTAGGCTGAAATCCATGCTGATTTGGGTGAATGAAGTTCTTTACGTGACTGTACATTTTTTTCTGAATAACAGATTCAAAGATTTTGCCAACTATCGAGAGGATGGATATTGGCCTGTAGTTGGATATGTCGTTCAGTTCTCCGGACTTATGTACCGGTGTGAGATGAGCTACTTTCCAAGCATCAGGGAATATACCCGACTTCAAAGAAGTGTTATATAACCGACATAGCGGTTTATACAAATACTTAGCACAGTTCTTTAAAAAAATAGGTGGTAACAAATCTGGTCCAGCACCCTTGTTACAATCCAAAGTTGAAAGGTGTTCGAGAACTTCATCTTCTGATATTGTGAAATTACTCATTGGGAGAATGTTAGCATCAAATTGGGACTCGTCACTAAAAAGAGATGATCCAGCAGCACCAAGTGTATCGTATACAGTTTGAAAAAAATTTGAAAACATATCACATATTTTTTGGCCACCAGTACCGGTCTCACCTCCTAGAACCATATCATTGGGAATAGAACTCCGATTTCCATTACTTTTGCCATTTACGAATTGCCAAAAGTATTTTGGTTTATTACGTAAATACAACTTAGCTTCCTCCTTAAATTTTGTGTAAGATTCCTTAATTAAAATATTACAACGATCCCTCAACATGTTGTAAGTTAGCTTATCCATTGGATTTTGATATTTTTTATATCTAGAGTGGTACTTGGCTTTTTCCTTTAGAGCCTTTATTACAGACCTATTAAACCAAACAGGGTACTTGGTATCGCGCTGGGTATGCCAGCATAGCCTGGGTTAAAGACGAGTCAAGCTGTTTTTCAAAGAACCATGGATACAGTCTTGGCAGGTCTAAAATACAAAAATGTCATAGTGTACGTGGATAATGTTGCAGTGAAAAACGCAGAATATTTGTTAAAATATATATAATTTGGAAAGTCCTTTTGGACAAACATACACGAGCTATAAAAGATAAATTAGAAGTGTCATATAAACAGTTATGTCAGATTTAAAATATATAAATAAATAGGCAAAAAAAACTGCCTGTGTCCTTATTAAAAGCAGTAAGTTTCTACGCCTCCCCGTAATAAGGACACTATGTATGCGACTATAACATAGTGAAAAATAAACCCTACAGCACATAACACAATGTGTATGAAGAATATACAAACTAAACCTAAAAGACTCTAACAATAAACACATACAAAAAACAAAACATACATACACACAAGCGGTATAAACCTAACATTTTGTTTTACATTTTAAAACATAACATAAACACAATCTTACAAATAACATCTATACTAAACCTAACAATTTAATACATTTCTGATTTTTGAGATTCGGAAGGGGTTTAGTAAGAACATCAGCAGGCATTTGCGTTGTGGGAATGTAATGTAATGAGATGTGTAAGTCGTCTAAACAAGTGCGTATGAAATGGTAGCGAATGTCTATGTGTTTGGATCTGGAGTGATAACTGTTACTGTGAGATAGCTTTAGAGCGCTTTGGTTGTCACAGTACAACTTCACATGTGTGTCTGCGATAGTGAGCTTATTCACTATGGACCGGATGTATATCGCTTCTTTACATGCATCGCTGAGAGACATGTATTCAGCTTCGGTTGTCGATAGAGCGACCGTACGCTGTTTACGTGATTCCCATGATTATCCACTCAACGTAAAAACGTATCCGGTGTATGATCTTCGGTCTACTAGACAAGATCCATAATCGGCGTCAGCATAGCCTACTAAGTCAAGGCAGGGATTCTGACTGACATGAAATTTTATTTTAATTGATTTTGTCGCTTTGAGGTAACGAACGACTCTCTTAGCGGCTCGCCAATGCACCTCCCCGTAATGTGTGTTGAACTGGCTAAGAAGTGACACAGCGTGAGCGACATCAGGTCTTGTGCCAATTGCAACATACATTAAGGAGCCAATGAGCTGCTGATAGGGAAGATCAGGGCGTTCGTCCTCTTTGGTTGGCAAAATCAATTTCAGTCCTGGCTCTAGCGGTGTCGACACAGTAATAGCATCAGTAAGACCAAACTTTGAAATAAGTTTATCAATATAACTGGTTTGATCTAGTGTGATCATGTCGTTGGTTTGTGTGACCCGCATACCAAGACAGTCTTTTAATGGGCCTAAGTCTTTGACGACGAATTTCTTTTGAATTTGGCTTTTAAAGTCATTTTTCATACTATTGCTGTTGCTGAAAAGAAAAAAGTCGTCTACGAACACTGCCACAATTAAAAGATCAGTATCTACACGTTTGAAATAAATGCAGTGCTCCGTCTCTAGTTGTGTCATAGAAAGACACGCCATGGCTTCACAAACTTCGGGATCAATTAGCCGATAGCCTTTAGAATGCTCAGCGTACCCAACAAATAATAATTTTTGGGTTTTGGAGTCAAGCTTCTTACGCTTTTCATAAGGCATGAGCATAAATATGTACTTCGCAACCGAATACTCTTAAATGAGAAAGATTTATCTTGGCACCTGTCCAAACTTCTTCCGGAATCCGGTTGTTAAGCGCAGTCGTGGGAGAATGATTTTTGAGATAAATAGCTGTATTCACAGCTTCTCCCCAATAAGCTCGCGAAAGACCGCCACCATACAGCATTGACCTTGCTTTCTCTACAACAGTACGATTAACACGTTCAGACAAACCGTTTTGTTGTGGATTGTATGGAATAGAAGTTTGGTGAATAATACCATTCTGTCGCAAAAAATGAGACATTTGATGGTTAACATATTCCCCGCCGCAATCAGAACGCAAGATTTTAATTTTAAGGCCGGTTTGGTTTTCCACCAAACTTTTAAACTCGACAAACTTATTAAAAACTTCGTTTTTATGCTTTAATAAATAGCCGAAGGTTTGCGTGAGAAGTTGTCAGTAAAAGTTAATAAATATAGAGCACCGCTAAAGGAATGTGTACTCATTGGTCCACAGAGGTCAGTGTGCACAAGCTCTAACTTATTACTAGACTCCTTTTTTGAAGGCGGGTAAGGTCTTTTAGCTAATTTGCCTTGTATGCATGGCACACAGGGCTTTGATAATCTATCTATGAAGTCTATGCCTACATTTTTATTCTTCAATATGTTGACGGCTTTGATGTTTAAATGTCCAAGACGCCGATGCCATAGCAACGCTGTTTGTAAACGGTTCGTGTAGTTCGCTTGATGGCGTATGTCAAACTTATATAAATTGTTGTAGTTTGTAGCAGTTGCTACAATTTTGCCAGAAACTTTACAACTTTCTTTATGCAGAATTGTTGCACCACGCTGTGAAAATACTACCACAAAACCATTACCCACTAAACTACTTACAGACACTAAGTTTGACGATAAATTTGGTACATATAAAACATCGGAAAGACTTAAATTACTACTATGGCAAATTATTATTACATTTTTATTACATTAATTAAATTATTACAGGCAAATGGACAGTACCTGATCCTTCAGACAGAATCTGGTCATTGTTGGCCATGATCAGCGGCTTGTAGTCTTCAGATAATCCAGCTAGCATTATAACTCCGACAAACTCATCGTTTAATCCAGCATTAATCTCGAGTAGCTTCTCTTGTAAATCCCTAATTGAATGAATATGTCTCCATATCACCAAATTCTGTCAACTTAGTATTAAAAAGCTGCCTTAGTAAATTAAGTTTTCTATCTAGACTTCTATCAGCGTACTGCGACTGTAGCTTGCTCCAGGTTTCTTTAGCTGTCCTGGCAGACTTGACTGTCGAGTAAATGCGCGGAGATACGCTCAGACAGATTTTTGCCCGTGTTTGTTCATCTAATCTATTAAAATCTGATCGTTCATTTGCAAATGCATCTGGACGCTCGACGCAGTTCCACAAGCCGCAGTCAATTAGGAACATTTTCATGCCGAAGCTCCAGGATCCGTAGCTGGAACGTCCTTCCAACTTGGGAATGGGAGGAACACCGCTGACAATGACCGCTGGTCCAATTTGAGCACAAACATGATGGCGGTCACCCTTTGCTCTAGGGTTATCTTCAGCTAATGATGGTTCACTCATTTTTAATATTTAAACGAACGATTATTTAACTTTGAGAATAATAGGACTCTGGGCCCATAACCTGCAGTGAAAAACGCAGAATATTTGTTAAAATATATATAATTTGGAAAGTCCTTTTGGACAAACATACACGAGCTATAAAAGATAAATTAGAAGTGACATATAAACAGCTATGTCAAATTTAAAATATATAAATAAATAGACATAAAAAACTGCCAGTGTCCTTATTAAAAGCAGTAAGTTTCTACAAATGTGATTGTCTATGGTAGGCATTTTGCCGATTTCCTTAACGCTTTACAAGAAGTTTTTGTACGGCTGAAAAATGCTAACCTCACACTTAAGCCAAGTAAGTGCAGTTTTGGTTATAAGTTGACAGTGTTGGGGTATGAGATATCAAGTGAGGGTGTTTTGCCAGACAAGAAGAAGATTGAAGCTATAGAATCAGTTAAGGCTCCTACGTGCACAAAAGAGGTGAAGTCAGTGTTAGGATTATTCTCCTATTATCGGAAATTTGTAGATAATTTCGCTAAAATAGCATTACCATTATGTAAATTATTGAGAAAAGATGTAAAATTTCTTTGGTTGCAGGAACATCAGGTGGCTTTTGATTTATTGAAACAGCGCATGTGTTATCCGCCGATTTTAAATTATTATTCCAACGAAGAAGGCATAATAACACGTTTACATGCCAGTAACGAGGCGTTGGGAGCATGTTTTATGCAGGGGACCAAAGAGATGAAACCGGTGTCGTATGCTTCAAGAAAACTGAGTGACGCAGAAAAGAAGTATTCCACGACTGAGAAGGAGTGTCTGGTCTAGTTTGGGCATTGAATCTTTTTAAGCATTATTTATGGGGTATGAAATTCGAGGTTGCTACAGATCATAAGGCATTATGTTGGTTAAGGGAGAAAAGAGATATGAATGGTCGATTGGCTAGGTGGGCGTTGTGTATACAAGGCTACGACTTCGGTATTGTTCATTATATGGGGAAGCAAAATGTTATTGCTGATTTTTTGAGTAGGAATCCTTTAAATATTGACGTTCCGGCTATGGAGGATGGTTTGCAGGTTTACAGTATTGAGCGGGATTTGGTTGTGAATCAACAGAGAACGGATGAATTTTGTAATTCATGGGAGCAAGCAGTACGTCAACGTGAACAGGATCGGGAGCAAACGCTACAGCGTAGTTTCAAGGGTTACTTTATTGATCAAGGTATTTTATATAGGAAGGTTAGAAATATGGATGGCTATCGCGATTTGCTGGTTGTTCCGAAGTGTTTATTTGTAGAGGTAATGAAAGAATTACATGACAAGCCTTGGTCTGGCGGTCACTTAGGATTGTCAAAGACTTTGGCGAAATTCAGGGACAGATATTATATGAAAAATTCGGCAAAGGAAATAGAAAAGTATATAGCAAGTTGTCTACTTTGTCAACAGCGTAAGAAGGTTAATTGTATTGCTGAGTTACAACCGATATCGATAAACAGTTTACTGGAGAAAGTTGGGATAGATATTGTTGGTCCATTGAGAAAATCTGTGAGTGGCTGTAAGTATATCATTGTAAGCTTAGAATATGTATCGAAATATGCTATATGCAAGGCTATTCCAAGATGTACAGCAATAGAAATTCAAAAATTTCTGGTAGAGGAAATTTTTTGCAGATTTGGTGAGGTGAAAGAGGTCATCTCAGATAGAGGATCGGTTTTTAGGTCTCGCATAGTCAAGGAAACAGTAACTTATTTTGGGGCTGTATCCCGTTTCTCTTTTGCATTTCATCCTCAAACCAATGGTTTAGTGGAAAGATTTAATAGAACTTTATTGCAAATGTTATCCATGTATGTTTCAAATAATCAACGGGGTTGGTGTATTTTTTTGCCGTTAGTTTGTCACGCATATAATACTAGTTGCCAGTCATCTACTAGAGTTACGCCTTATAAACTTATTTTTGGTAGGGAACCTCAGTTTCAAGCTGACTTAATGTTGAATCGCAATAGTGTCAATATCTCCAATGATCTTGGTGAAAGGGTTAATATTTTAAATAGTTTAACTCAAAAAGCGATAACAAATATTCGTCGCGCACAAATAAAACAAAAGCAATATTATGATAGGAAAGTGAAGAGTAATGTATATCGTGAAGGAGATTTGGTAATAGTTTATACGCCCAGAAGGCTGGTAAATAGGTGTATAAAATTATCGCGGTTGTATCTATTAAAACACATAATCAAACTTCAGCCATTTTATTTGCAGAGCTCGAACCTACCTCTCTTATAAGTATCCGACCAACACACCAAACATATAAACCGTTTCTATAGATACGGAAGAGTACCACTAAAATACGTAAGGTGGCAGCACCTTGTTACATAACGGTCATAGCTAAACAGTTTAAACTCAACACAGCCCCTCAAGTTTATAACGAAAGAAACTGAAGTTATACAACTTGCAAAGTAATAAACAGAATTAAAATATTAACACATTAGTTTATAAAAGAAACGTTTGTACAAATATGTAGAAGGAGGAGGATTTATACTATTGAAACTAACTTCGTCATTCATACTAGCAGCTGTTTATTAATAAAAAGCGGAAAGTATAATAATTCACAGTAATAACAAATAAAATCAATATAATTACAATAGCAAATCGAATATATAAATCAATCAAAACAACAATTTATGAGAGATGCGCTCACTTTGAGCTCCGAATGAACAATGCGCCATGCTTGCTGCAAGCGGCTCTTTTATTGTCCGGTCGGAGCTCGAAGTGCGCCACTGTAGCATGGCGTGGTGTTCTGTCGGTAAAGCATCGTCGAACATCCGTTACTTGCTTACGCCGAAAAACACGTGTAGCGTGGCGTGATGTATCGGTCGGTAAATCAGCGTTGATATCCGTTGCTTGCGACGGAAAACAAGTGCAGCGCGGCGTGATGCATCGGTCGGTAAATCAGCGCCGATACGGCCATTCTGCGACTAGGCGCGTCCCTGCGCCTATTTTGTAATAGTTTTATCTGAAAACGTAAAAAGATTTTTGTTATTTTATTCACATAGCTAGACTCCATATGATTTGAAATATACTAAGGTCTTGCCTAATTTGACCGCAATATAATGACACTTAATTAAACAAGTTCAAAATCATATCACCTCATAGCCTCAGCGCTAATATTGGTACACACATAACTCAAAATTATACCATAGAGCCTCAATTGCTCATATCGGTATCACACAAGATAAATCACGCAACACCACCACCACACAAATTTTTATACTTAACTTATTAATAATCGCATTAGTAGCTATCATTTATTATCTATAGTTTATGTTATGATTCTTTATTCATTGCCGATACGGCTATATTACTCTGAATGCCAAAATTGGGTGCACTTCTCAAGTGTTCATGACAAACTTTCCTGAAACGACCACGGCCATTAACTCGGCGTACTTCATATCTGTCGTGTGGTAATACTTTTTTAACTTCAAATGGTCCATCATATTTAAGACTTAATTTTGTACCCAATCGTGGTGGTTCTCTTAGAAGAACATATTCGCCTTTTTCGAATCGTTTCACCATAGCTTTACCCTTATTGTATCTTGCTTTGTCTTTTTCAGCCTTCTCGGTCATTCTTCCTAATACAGCTTCTTTTAAGGATTCTGGATCAACCCGTTCGTTATTTTCACCTATTATGTTTAGCAATTCTGGAGGTACACTACCTCTTTTTCCAGTCAATAATTCAATTGGTGTTTGTTGAGTAGTCTTTGAGATGGTACAGTTAAGAGCAAGTTGAAGAGTCCCAAGTGATTTAGCCCAATGAGTTTTTTGTGTATGCTTGATTATTGTCAATCCATTTTTTATTATTCTCATAATTCTTTCAACTTGTCCATTTCCTCTGCTAGTATATCCTGCGCACTGATGCAATTCAATACCGTATTGGGCACAGTATGTTTTATAATGAGAAACAAATGCACCGTCACCATCAACTATTATGCGTTTCGGTGCACCAAAGAGAAATACGACTTCTTGCAAATGTTTCAATGCATTAGCTTGGGTTTTACTCTTGGCGTGTTGTAAAATAACAAACTTAGTGAAGGCGTCAATTGCTACGAAGACGTATTCCTTTTGGGTGGCAGTTCCACTAAGTTTACCTGATATATCAATATGAATAGTGTGGAAGGGTTCTGGAACCTTTTCAATTGGGTGTAGTCGACTCTGTGTTGCTCCAGATGGACCTTTCATTGTTTTGCATACCACACAATGTTCTACAAAATATCTTACCGTAGATGACATTTTAGGAAACCAGAAGTTTTCTCTTAGTTTTGCCAAAGTCTTTTCCCTAAATGGTAAGTATTTATTAGACTCCACTGGTATGATTTTGGAACAACTTTAGTTAGTTTCGTCTTACCATTTGATTCAGTTTTGTGGTATAAAATATTATCCTTGAGATCGTATTCTGGGCAAAGTTGTGCGTTTTTGTGAAAGTCGTTTATGATGTTGGATATTTCTTTATCGCGGCGTTGTTCTACCATTAGCCAGTCATCTTTTGTCGATAAGTTCATGACAATCTTGAGAGGATTTCTGCTAAAAAAGTCTGCATGTTGCATTTTTTCGCCTTTTCTATACTCAACTTCGAATTCAAAATTTTGCAAGAAGGCCCACCACCTGTGAATCCTAGGAAGCAATTCCTGTTTATAACGGGATGCTTTTACTGCATTACAGTCGGTTACCACAGTAAAGTTTCTTCCGTATAAGAAATGATGAAAGTGTTTTATTGCTCGTACTATGGCCAATGTTTCGAGCTCATAGCTATGATATTTAGATTCGGCTGACGTTGTTCTCATACTAAAATAGCCAATAACATGACGAACTCCTTCTTTTATTTGTATTAATACAGCTCCAAGTCCCATTGCACTAGCATCAGTGTGTAGTTCTGTCAAAAGTCCTTCTCGAAATATGGTTAGCAAGGGTGCTGATGTCAAGTAATTTATAATTTTACAACGTATGGCTTCGTTCGTGTAGTCCACTCCCATTTGGTGTTTAATTTGGTTAGATTGTATAGAGGAATCATTTCTGAGGAGAATTTGGGTATAAAACGTCGAAAATACCCAGCTAGACCATTGAATTGTCTCAGTTTCTTCACGTTTGTTGGTGGAGGAGATCTGGCCAAAGCCTCGACTTTAGATGGACTAGGCCTCACCTTACCATTACTCACTATAAATCCGAGATATTCTATAGACGTTTTCATAAAGGAGCATTTTTTCATATTTATAATGAAACCTGCCTTCGTCAGTGCCTTTAGTACCTTCTCCAGTTTTGAGAGACCTTCAGGAATTGTGATACTAGGTATCAAAACGTCATCCATATAAACTAGAGCAACTTTTTCTTTTAAGTCTCCCAAGGCTTTATTTATTGCTCTTTGGTAAACTGATGGAGCGTTGGTTAGTCCAAACGGCATTGTTAAATATTCATATTGTCCATCTGGGGTAATAAATGCTGTCTTCTCTATAGATTCAGGTGAAATGGGTATTTGATGAAATCCCGCAGCCATATCTAAGCTTGTAAAGTATTTGGCATCAGATAGTTGATCTAGCTGTTCAGAAATCAATGGCAGGGGATAATGGTCACGTACGGTATTAGCGTTCAAGTCCCTATAATCTACACATAATCTGTCCTCACCATTTTTCTTTTTAACCATTATAATCGGACTAGCAAAAGGAGAGCTACTTTCTCGAATAATGTTATTATTTTTTAGTTCTTCAATTATTTTCCGAACTTTGTCACGTTCAACTGGGGTTAGTCTATAGGGTCGGCGGTTTACTACCTTATCTGGATTTTTGAGTCGAATCGTAAGTTGTCCTGTCGTTATTCTAGATCCCGGTATACCTTCCGAAAATGAACTGTTGTACTTGTCTAGCAAAGTAAGTAACTTTTCCAATTCTTCTTTACTTGTTATGTCTGTGTTAATAGCGGTGGAGGACAGCTGATATATTTCTACATTCTTTTGCAAACTGTTTCTACGAAATGTGATACTATCTCCTGTAAGAATAACTTCAATGCCTGGAATACTCAACACATCTTTTCCAATAATAATGTCAGAGGGTAACTCATGATCTAAAACAACATGAAGGATTACTTCAACATTAACTTCCTGTATATTACAGATGGTAGTTATTTGACTGAATGATATTGTAGGTACTGGTCCGATACCTTTCAGGTGAGTCGTTTTTGTTGTTCTCGTTCCAGGAAGAGATAAAGCAATTGATTCCTTTACTAGAGAACAATCTGCACCGCTATCAAATAGAGCCTGAAATACTTTATTACTAATTGTGATAAAGATTGTATTTGAGACATTCTCACCTTTATTGCACAAGTTAACAATCCTTTCGGAGTTTCGTCTTTCAGCATTAAGCCTCTTGAAACAAGTCTCGTAATTGTGTCCAGAAGCACAGCAGTATGAGCACTCCTTTTTCTCCTTGGTTTGTGTTACGTTGGGTAATACTTGTTTCCTTAGTGTCACTGCATTACGTTTGCACCATTGGGCTTTGTGACCCGATTCTCCACACACGAAACAGTCCACACTTGGCCTATTGTTTTCCACTCTATTTCTTTTGATGGGTCCATACTCTCTTGCTGCCGTAAGCTTGCGCTTTCGCATTGTCTTTGCAATTGCAATTAATTCCGGCACTGAATTGGACTTACTATTAAGAAGCTCAGTACGGAGATTGTCGTCCTGAATGCTCCCAATAACAAATTCTACGGCATCTTGCTCCGTTGGGCTTGGCTTCACAATTTTCTTAAACATCTTCCATATATTAGATATGTATTCCGAAATATCATGAGCATCGTCTAAAGTATACCGTCGAAACTTAAGAACGTGTGAAAAGTACCTTGATTCCGGTTCAAATGTTTGTATCATGTCTTCTTTCATTTCAGCCCACGTGGTTGTCCTTAGTAAGCAGTCATCGGCCCATAGTTGCGCTCTTCCCTTGAGTACACCGGCTGCTTTGAGTCTTACTTCATGATCCTTCAATTGATATTCTTCCTGCGTTCTTGTTATGAGTTCAACCCATTCTTTCACATCTGTTCCTTTATCTGGGTCAAAGCTGGGAAAATAAATATCAGATATTCGAACTGAGTGTGACTTTTCCGGGTGAAACATTTTTAGCATTTCCGAAAGAGTAGCTTGATTGTCTTGAGATAGCTGACTCATCATTTCGCGCATTGTGTCCTTAAATGTATTTGCTAAAAACGCCATGGTTGTACTGCTTGAACTGGTCGATGGAATTTGGCGTTGATTCGTCCCCTCTTCCGATGTAGAAGGAGGAGGATTTATACTATTGAAACCAACTTCGTCATTCATACTAGCAGCTGTTTATTAATAAAAAGCGGAAAGTATAATAATTCACAGTAATAACAAATAAAATCAATATAATTACAATAGCAAATCGAATATATAAATCAATCAAAACAACAATTTATGAGAGATGCGCTCACTTTGAGCTCCGAATGAACAATGCGCCATGCTTGCTGCAAGCGGCTCTTTTATTGTCCGGTCGGAGCTCGAAGTGCGCCACTGTAGCATGGCGTGGTGTTCTGTCGGTAAAGCATCGTCGAACATCCGTTACTTGCTTACGCCGAAAAACACGTGTAGCGTGGCGTGATGTATCGGTCGGTAAATCAGCGTTGATATCCGTTGCTTGCGACGGAAAACAAGTGCAGCGCGGCGTGATGCATCGGTCGGTAAATCAGCGCCGATAAATATGGCCCTACGAACTATGTCTCGGGATTAGCTTGCATCATTATGATACAGCACTTAACATAACACAAAAAGTACAAACAAAAATTATTCATTTACTTATATACATCTAAATGAGATTCAACTTATTCATGAAATAGATATGTTTGACAGTTGGCAGTGACTTAGTAAATATATCAGACACATTCTCATCAGTAGGTACATATGAAATAGATATGAGCTTCTTATTAACGATGTCTTTAATATAATGGTATTTAATTGCTACATGTTTCGAAGCTTTATTATTTATTTGGTGTTGTGGACTGTATGTTTTAGGTCGGCAAATTCTTAACGCTCCGTTCAGGGGTTCGGGGCTGGTTCAGGTACTGGTAGGCACTGGTACTAGTACAAGTCACTTTTAATTAAAACGCAAACTGGTTCACTATGCAATACTGAGCACACACATAATTTATTTGCAACTTACATTTCTTATAAGCCCCCGTTTAGGGTCAAAAGTAGCGCGGGGTATAACACGTAACAATATGTAAATTCCTTATACTACTAAATCTAAGGGTCGCAAGTAGCGCGGGGTATAAGCGCGTACTATGCGTATCGCTATCCCTCTCGCACGCGTGTTTGTCGTCCCTTACAGTTCTCCCCCCGGTGTAGACTCTGTCTCTAAGCCTCTTCAACCGCTAGGACGACTAGCTTCGACGTCGGGCGGCGGAAGGTCCCTCCTTTGGTCCGAACGTCTGCACTGCGGACACGTCCATCGGGTCCCGTGTAGACTCGTTCGACTACTCCTCTCGGCCATACATTGCGCGGTAGTGATGAGTCGACGACCACCACTAGGTCGTTCACTTGCAATGGTCGTTCTGGTGCAGCGGCGGCTTGGCGGGGTGCGAGCGTTGGTAGGTACTCGCGCACCCACCTCTTCCAGAACTCATCGACGAGCGCTTGGCATGCTCTCCACGTTCTTCGATCAGCCAGATGACAGGGCCCAGTGCTCGGTAGTCCCGTTGATGATCCCAACAAAAAATGGTTCGGTGTAAGAGCCTCAGGATCCGCAGGGTCGACGGATACGTGAGTTAGGGGTCTTGCGTTGACCGCGTGTTCGACTTCGGCGAGTACTGTTTGTAGTACTTCTTCTCTGGGCGCTTTCTGATTCAGCACCGTCGTCAGTGCCGTCTTTACTGAGCGCACCAGCCTCTCCCATGCTCCTCCTTGGTTCGGTGCGCCTGGCGGGATGAAGCGCCAGGTCATCCGATGAAGGTGGCCCAGTTCCCGTAGAGCCGAGGTCCATTCTGCGTAGGCAGCTCGTAGTTCGGCGTCAGCTCCGCGGAAGTTGGTGGCGTTGTCGCTGATCATAAGTGACGGCCACCCGCGTTTCGCAGCCATTCTTCTCATTGCCATGATGGCGGAGTCAGTTGACAGCGAACTCACTATTTCCAGATGAATTGCGCGTGTTGTGAGACAGGTGAATAGGGCCACCCATCTCTTTTCGTGTCTTCTCCCGATGGTCACTATCAATGGCCCGAAGTAATCGACACCGCAGTTAGTGAAAGGTCGATGGTAGGGGTCCAAACGAGCTCGTGGTAAGTCTCCAAAGACAGGCACTCTCGGTTGCGTCTCTCTGAGGCGGCATAAGGCGCAGCTATTAGCTATAGCTCGCACAGTAGGTCTCAGGTTCAATATCCAGTATCTCTGGCGTAGGTCATTTACTACACGCTCTCGATTTCCGTGACCGGCGTACTCGTGCTCTCTCTTCACTAACAGGCGCGTGTAAGGATGACGCCCGTCTAGTATGGCCGGTTCTTTCACGTCGTATGACACGTTGGCTGCCTTTATTCGCCCGTTCAGTCGTATAATGCCATCCTTGATCACCGGGTCTAGCTTGTAAAGTCGGCTTGACTTAGGTATCGGTTTCGCTTTCTCTAGCAACTCGTATTCTTCATGAAAGCTGTCTAGCTGGCTCTCTCTTATCCAGCGTCTCTCTGCCTCCTGTAGATGTCGTACTTCTACCCTTTCGGTTTTCCCTCTGCACTTGTCGATGAATGCTAATACGACAGCTGTTGCCCTGATCAACCTCTCGTGTGAGGAAAAGCGGTCGATCTGAGGCAAACCAGTTTCGGCTCGTTTGATCGTGAGCGTTACGGTTTCTTCGTCTATCGCTTCATTACAGTTTATCTCCGTAGGCCAATTCTCCTCCGGCGCATATAAGAATTCGGGTCCCGTGAACCATCTATCTTCCACGGAGACGGTCTTGTGGGTCAATCTTGTTGCGTCGTCAGCCACGTTATGCTCTGTTGGTATCTAACGCCACTGTTTAGCTTCTGTGCGTTCGCAAATCTCTCCTAGACGATGCGCGACAAACGTAGTGTAGCGACGTGCGTCGTTTCTTATCCACTGTAATACTGTTCGTGAATCGCTCCAGTATGTCACTCGTTCGGGTTGACATCTATGTCCTGTGATCACGGCGTGGGCTAGGCGGGTGCCTATCACGGCTGCTTGCAGCTCTAACCGCGGAATGCTCTGCGTCTTCAGGGGTGCGACTCTGGCTTTGGCGGCGGCCAATCTCACATCTGTGACCCCGTCGTCTCTCTCTATCCTCCAGTATGCGGCTGCGGCATATGCCTGCTCACTGGCATCGCAGAAAACGTGGAGCTCTCTCGTCGCGTTCTCTGTGGCTCCGTACCATCGCGGCAAGCGAAGTTGAGCGATGTTTCCCCTCAGTTCTTGTAGCCATCTTCGGAATGTTTCGGCTTCTTCTTCGGGTAATCGTTCGTCCCACTTGAGACTCTTCCGCCACAGGCTTTGCAGCGTAATCTTCGCTCGTATGGTGAAGTGACTCAGTAGGCCTAATAGGTCGTAGACTGACATCACAATGCTCAACGCTTCTCTTTTAGTCGGTGATCGATCTCCGTTTAGTATCTCTGTCGGTACTCTCGGCAGCACAGTGTTGAAGGCCAACTCGTCAGTCTGGGCGTCCCACAGAAGTCCCAGTGTCTTCCCTGGTGCCGATGCTAATTCCGTCGTGGCTCGCGTTCTCCGATCTTCAGGGATATCTGCCAATGCGTCTTCTTCATTTGAGTTCCATCCTCGTAGGTTAAAATTAGCTTGCGCATGGACGTATGATACTTCACTGATGGTCTTTCTGGCGGTCTCTATGTCGTCGTAACTCTCTACTAGATCATCCATGTAGTGGTTCGTGGTAATCGATTGAAACGCAGCAGGATGCGTTTGCGCGTGGTCTTGTGCGTTCCGATCTCGCACGCTGTGGGCCAGGAACGGCGAGCTGGTGGCGCCAAAGATCAGTGACGTCATCTTGTAAGTTCTCGGTGATTCGCTCGCGTTGTCACGCCACAGGAACAATTGGGCTTCCTGGTCTTCAGGTCTGACTTTGATCCTCAAGAACATCTCTTCTATATCTGCCGTCACCGCCACTCGCCCTTCTCAGAATCGAAACATGATGCCCTGTAGTGACTGCAACAGGTCAGGCCCTTCTAGCAGAAGGTCGTTGAGGCTTGTACCGTGCGACTTGGCGGCCGCGTCGAACACCAGCCGAAGTTTTCCTGGTTTGTTCGGGTTGAAAACCGGAAAATGCGGTAAATACCATTTTCTCTTACTGGTTTCCTCATCTTGCTCACATATCTCTGCATAGCCCTTGGCTAAGAGATCTTCTATGGCTTTCGTGTATCGCTGTGCGAAGGCCGGTTCTCGTTCCATTCTGCTTTCTACTGCCTGCAATCTTCTTAGTGCCATATTATAACTCGGCGGCGTGGTCATGTCGTCAACACGCCATGGCAATCCCACTTCAAATTGACAGTTCCTTTTCTTCACTGTTTTCTCGAATATGTCAATGGCGCGCTTCTCCGCTTCGTTCGGCTTGCTTTGAACGGCCACTCCCAGTGAATCTATCTTGAAGTGATCTTCCATCAACTTGTCTAAGTTGTCGTCGGGTGTGTACACGTGAAGTACGGACCCTTCGTCTCGTCTGAACATACAGCTCGGTGCTGTCCCATGGATGGTCCATCCCAATTCGGTCAGTGAGGCTGCGGGTTCTCTTTTCTTGCCCATCCTTAGTTCACGGGACACTATCAGGTGCCAGTGGTCTGCCCCGATGAGCAACTGTGGTCTAGCGCCCTCGTGACAAACATCTTCCGGTCGTAGATCTTTTAAGTGTTCGCACCTGAGGAAGGCAGCTGGTATCGTTTGCTTGTGTAGCACCAGCTGTGGGATCGTGTGCAACTTGATTGCATGGAATTCTTCCATTCTTTCTCCTTTGATCTCTAGGTCAATAAGTCTGCTCAACGTTCGTTTCTGGCTGGCGGCTACCCCGTTGATTCGTAGGGGCTGTGCTTCTCCGTCAGCTCCCAGCTTCTTTGCCAGATCTTCTTCTATGAGGGATATTGTTGAGCCTTCATCCAGTAGGGCGAAAGTGTGTGCATCTCCCTCTGGTCCGGCAATATGAACAGGAACTACTTTCAGTAGCACTGTACCTCGATCGTTTTTGTCTTCTGCTGCTATGGACATCACGGTCTCACTGGATCTCGCGTTCGTCGCTTCCGTGAGTCTCTCGCTTGTTGTTGGCGTTGCCGGCTCGGCGTGCAGCAATGCGTGGTGCGGCCGACGGCAATCGTTCACGCCACATGCCTTGGCTCTACAATTAAATCTTCGGTGTCGGCCCGTGATACATTTGAAGCAGAGTCCCGCCGACTTCACTATCTGCCACCGCTCGTCTGTGTTCATCTTCTTGAAGCTCCTGCAGTGAGGTAGCGTATGATTTTCTTCGCAGCCAACGCACTTGTACCCTTTGGGTGATACTGTGATGGTATAAACATCTTCTCTGCCTTTCTTTCTGAGTGGAACGATGATTGGCTTCAAGTTTCGGTTAGTGATCGATGTCTTCAGAGTTGAAGTTGCGTTTTGCGGCGCATAGGTGAAGCGAAGCGCCAGATCGGCTTCACGCATCAGAAATTGTGACAGTAAAACAATCTCCGGCTCCATAGAATGTTCTGTACTTAGGGCGTAGTCGCACCATCGAGCTCGCAGGTGTGGACTCAGCTTCTCGGTCACCTCGCGTGTCAGCATGGGATGTCGTAGGTACCCTTGCCGATCCACGCTCTTCAGTACGCAGACGATGTTCTGTAGTCGAATGGCGAAAGTGTTCAGCTCGTTGGTCGAAGTACCGATTCGTGGTAGTCGCTTGATGTCTTCCATTGCTTGGTCAATGATGAATTCCGGTCGTCCGAAGCATTGCTCAAGAGTGCGCATGACTTGGTTCGGGTCGCCGGCGGTGTGTAACAGCGCCGCAACGGCTTCACGCGCTTCCCCTCGTAGACAATTGCGTAGTCTAGCCATGTACTCGGTCGGTGTGAAATTGTACACGGCAGTGGATTCCTTCATCGCAGCCTTGAATGGTAACCACTCGCTGATGGCGCCACTGAACGTCGGAAGTTCGGTGACTTGTCGTGGCACTGGTCGGTTCCTCGCCATTTTCTCAATAGCTTCTGCCAGTTGTTCGATTCCCCTATTCCTGGTTCTGGTGGGTGTTGGCGATCGCGTATGATGTCGATTGCTTTCTTCAAATCTCACGGGTTCAGCTTCACGGCGTCGCATTGTTTGAGCGTTCGGTTCCCCCCGTTCGTTCCCTGGGGTGCGCGTGACTTGCGCTGGAACGGCGCCCTCTTCTTTATATCCCGTAGAGGTATGTCTCGGCGTCGTTGACTCCCCCCGTATATCGCTGGGTTGAGCTTGTTGAAGCCAATCGTCGACTCGTCCTGTGACGTCGACTATGCTCTTGGGTGCTTCATCTTCTTCTTCATCTCGAATGTTTTCAACTTGCACAGCTAGCCTTTTCTTAATTAGATCAGCTTCTATCTGGAGCTCCTTTCTTCTTATTTCTGCCAGACGTTCCTCGGCTTCTATGTGTGCGTTACGGATGCGGGCGATCGCACTACTCTTCGATTGTTGCGAAGTGCGTGACCGCGTCGGCGATGGTCGTCGTGGTTCAGCAGCCAGGTTCGTGGTGAGTGCAAGGTCCGCTTTGGTTCGTAGCGGCACTGCCTCGCTCGTTCTCTCACTATCCCCTTGACTACGGACGATGTTCTCGCTTCGTTCCTCCGTAATTCTTGCTTGTGCTGTTATCGCCGATGGTGATCGCGGTGGATTATGGAAAATTCGGATGCCAATCGGGCGTTCGTCCGCTTCTTCCTGACTTCTTGTTCGCACCATCTTGATACAGCGTTCTTGTACTGACTCGTACTAATTTACACGTTCCACGTTCCGGAATTACTTCTATCTATCCGGCGCTGCGACCAGCAAAGTTCACAATTCTGCTCCGACGGAACAACGAATGTTCTCAATCCGGCGCTCGACCAGCAAATCCTCGCAATCCGTGTCGAAGGACCAGCAAATGTTGTGGACTGTATGTTTTAGGTCGGCAAATTCTTAACGCTCCGTTCAGGGGTTCGGGGCTGGTTCAGGTACTGGTAGGCACTGGTACTAGTACAAGTCACTTTTAATTAAAACGCAAACTGGTTCACTATGCAATACTGAGCACACACATAATTTATTTGCAACTTACATTTCTTATAAGCCCCCGTTTAGGGTCACAAGTAGCGCGGGGTATAACACGTAACAATATGCAAATTCCTTATACTACTAAATCTAAGGGTCGCAAGTAGCGCGGGGTATAAGCGCGTACTATGCGTATCGCTATCCCTCTCGCACGCGTGTTTGTCGTCCCTTACATTTGGTTTTGTATTAACTTTATAGTACTTTGGTTGTCAATAAATAACACAGTTGGAATATTTGTTTTATTGTTTGAGAAATCTGTAAGTATACCCTTAATATGCATAAGTTCGCTTACCGTGTGAGCACCCGCTATAAACTCGGCTTCAGCAGTCGACAAAGCTGTGCATGTTTGCTTTCGAGAGAACCATGTAATTATATTATTACCATGATATATCACACAGCCACTGGTGCTCTTGCGGTCTGTCTTGTCTGCAGCCCAATCAGCATCCGAATAAGCCCTTAGCATAGGATCATTGGATCTTACATATAGCAGCCCCTTTTCAGATGTTCCTTTAAGGTAACGTAATACTTGCTTACCTGCTTTCCATAAATCCTCTGTAGGTCGATCCAAAAATCTGCTTAAGTAAGAGACTGCATAAGTAATGTCAGGTCGACTGTTTGTTGATATGTAAAGTAATGAGCCAACTAATTCTTTAAAAGGAACATTTATTACCTCTGAATCAGTATTAGCGCTGTAGTTTACTTCCATTGGGGTAGACACTTTCTTGCTATCTTGCATATTAAACTTTTCTAACATTTTATATATCATCCCACTCTGTTTGATTTCTAATCTGCCTTTCTTCCTTGTTATTTCCAATCCTAAGTAGTTCCTCACTTCTACTAATTCTCTAACTTTGAATTCCTCCTTCAGTTTGCATAATATCTCCTTGTCATCTCCAAGAATCAAGATGTCATCGACATAAAGTAAAAGCCAAATATTTCCCTTCCGGTAAAGGCAAGAGTCGTATTTTGACTGAACATATCCTATCCTTGTCATGTAATCGTGAAACCTACTGTTCCAGCATCTAGGCGCTTCCTTCAAACCATATAATGCTTTCTTCAATCTGAGCACCTTTCCTTCTTTTATTTCTAATCCTTGTGGACATTTAATGTACATTTCCTTATCTAAAATTCCGTTTAAAAATGCCGTTGGCACGTCTAGTTGTATTAACGGTTTATCTACTTGAACAGCAATACTCAATATTAATCTAATTGTTGATTGTCTAGCTACTGGGGAATAGTTATCATATGAGCTGTTTTGTTGAAATCCTTTCGCTACAAGTCGCGCTTTCTTTGTACCGTCTTGTTTTGTACGGAAAATCCATTTCGTATCTATAGCTTTACACTCATCAGGTAGTGTCGCTTCTTCCCACGTTTCTAATTTCTTCTGTGAATTTAATTCTTTTTTGATTGCTATTTGCCATTCTTCGTGTTTTACAGCTTCATCAAAGTCTTGCGGATCCCCTGATAGTAAACAGTATGCTGCATAATTTAAGTCATAGTCTTCTAATTCTTTTGGTTTTCGTACTTGTCTTCCTGACCGAGTCTTACATTCTTCTATACCCTGTATATTTTCATCACCTTGATTTTCTTGGACATTGCTTTCATATTTATCTGCATCTTCTTTTTCTTTTGTTTCATTACCTTCATCATTACATATTGGTTTCTCTATTTCTAGCTCATCTTCATAATATTTGTACAGTTCTTTATTTTCCTCTCGATTTACTTCACTGTATGTAATTTGCGACTCGTCAAATCTTATGTCTCTCGCTATAGTAATTTGATTCGTTTCTGGATTCCAGACACGATATCCATTTGGCGCATAACCCGTAAAAATCATTGTTCTAGGTCTCTTTTCAAGTTTGTCTTGTTTGGGTAAAATGTGAACCCAAACTTTAGATCCGAACACTCTCAGTCTTTCTAAATCACGATTTCCAAACAACTTTTCAGCAGGTGTCTTAAAACTAATAGCAGAGGACGGGCATCTATTTAACTGATAAACAGAACACCTCACTGCCTCACCCCATAAGAACTTTGGCAACTTGGTTTCAATAAGTAAGGTCCTTGCACGGTTGTAGATCGTTCTGTTCATTCTCTCTGCTACTCCGTTGGATTGTGGACTGTACGGGACTGTATACTGTAGAATAATCCCATTACTTTTGCAGAATGTATCTATGGTCTCATTCTTGAACTCACCTCCATTGTCACATTTAATCTTCTTTACCTTATTTCCTGTCTGTCGCTCCATCCTTTTTATATATTCTATTAATTTTTCAGTTGCTTCATACTTCCGTTTAAGTAGGTACACCTGAGTGAAATGTGTGTAATCGTCTATAATAGTTTGATAGTATACCTCACCGTTAATTGTAGGAGCACTGACCGGACCAGAGATGTCAGTGTGAATCAGCTCACCAATATATCGAGAACGTGGCTTAGGAGTAGGATAAAATGGTAGCCTAGTAGACTTATCTTGCATACACGGTTCACACGACGTCTCACTGCATGGCAGCCTCATTATGCGCAAATGCTTTCTATTTGCATGACCTAGTCGTTAATGCCATAAATTGTCATTATTAGTTATCAAACATTCTGCTAAATTTAATTGCATGGGTATGATATACAGGTTTCCTAACAGATTTCCAAATAATTTCTGTGTTTTGTTCGTAATGTATACATTTTCTTTATTAAATTGCACATTAAAACCCTTTTCTAACAACTTTCTTACTGACAGCAAGTTATGTGACAGATTAGGTACAATCAACCCCTCAATATTTACATATAAATTTCTAAATGTCAAACGTAATGTACCTCTTTTATTACTCGTTAAATATTGACCATTTGCTACAAATACCTTAATAGCCTTATCTAACTTCACTATATTTGTCATATTTTGTTCATATTCTGACCTTAACAGATGTTCAGTAGCCCCAGAGTCAACAATAAATTGTACATACTCGCTAACACTATGAGTATTATGACACTGTTCGCCTTCGCTGAGCGCTGTGAATGACACTATGTCATGGTGATCATCATCTGTCTGTGCAATATTGCTAGAGTACCTCTCATGTTGTCGCATGCCTCGTCGATTTGAATAACTTCTGAATCTAGATGGGCCTTGACCACCTCTTGATGATCTTGACGACGACCGTCCTCGATGTGAATAGCGATGAGTGAAGGTATTAGTCCTCTTGTCACAGTTCTTAATCATGTGTCCATGCTTGCCGCATCCGTAGCACACTATAAATGCCTCTTCATTGGTAGTTGGACTCTGACATAATTTTAGTTCTGCGTCCAGCAATCTCGCCTTTATGGTTTCTATTTCAATGGACTTATCAGTAATCATGGTTTCTATTGCTGTGATCACATTATCATACGATGGCGGTAGCGATGATAGTAAGTAGCAAGCCTGGTCCATTTTATCTACCTCTGCCCCGATTGCGTTTAGTTCGCCCAACAGCGAGTCGAATTTCAGAAAATAATCTTGTAGTTTTTCAGTTGGACCACACTTCAACATTATAAGTTGTCTTTTCAGTCGTAACTTGTTGCATACACTTTTTCGTTCAAAGATGTCTTCCAATTTGCACATCATGTCGGCTGCCGTTTTACAATTTTTGACAATTTCGATATATTTGTCGCTTAAACATTGTACAATTATCGATCTAGCTTTTGCGTCGCCTGATTTGATCGTCGAAGTCTCATCTTGATTTTGATTTACGCTGCTTAGTACCCCTTTTTCTTCTAAAATAAGCTTGACTCGAAATTTCCAATTGCCGAAGTTGCAACTCTCACTTAATATCGGATAATGTTCTTGCGCCATTGCTTACAATAAATGCACTTTTTCCTTCTATTACTTTATTTTTCCTTGATATGGCGCAGTGGAAGCGTATTAAAACACATAATCAAACTTCAGCCATTTTATTTGCAGAGCTCGAACCTACCTCTCTTATAAGTATCCGACCAACACACCAAACATATAAACCGTTTCTATAGATACGGAAGAGTACCACTAAAATACGTAAGGTGGCAGCACCTTGTTACATAACGGTCATAGCTAAACAGTTTAAACTCAACAGTATCGTGGTCCATTTAGGGTTGTTCGTCGGATTGGTAATGTGAATTATTTAGTCAAGAAGTTAGGGGTTAGTAGTAGAGGTAAAGATGTTATTCATGTAAACAGATTAAAGAAATTTAATATGCGTATGGTTTAGTTACCAGAAGAGTTTTTTTTATGTATCGGGATATCTTTTGAGTTCTTTTCGTATAATTTTTTATATGCTCATGTGGGTGATAATTATATTAATTTGTATTGTTTTTAAGCTAGAGTAACAAGGGGATTTAAAGTGTAAAGTTTAGATATTGGGAAGGATGGTAGGTTACATGGGATCGCAAGTTGGTTATGGGATTTGTAGTAGCGTAAGATAAGAATTCACAATGGGTCATAGACTCGTGAAGATTATAGTTTTGTCATTATATTAGTCTTATAGAGGGGAAATCTAAGTCTTTTGTATTGGGGGGTTAGAAAAATGATTTGTTGTTCAGTTGGGACAGGAATAGTGTGGGTTAGGATGTTTGCGCGGAGTGTATATTTGCGGAGATAAAATTGTGTTTCTTTTGGATAAACAAAATTTTATTTTAATGGGAAGGGGGAGAGTGTAGTGATGCATCACGCAACCTTCTTAGATAAAAAGATGTATTAGGTTTGTTTCAAAATAAGAGAAGCTTTGACTTGACGTTGGGTGATTACGAATAGGTGATTACGATATGGATTCCACCGGAGTCGGGTTCTGCGAATGGGATACATCTTCCTGGCTCCGGGTTCCTTCGGGGAGAGAAGAACTATAGGTACGCAGCGCGTACATTGTTGTCTTGCGCTGCGTGGGGCTGCTTTTTATCATCTAATAAATAAAATTCTCGTCTAATATATAAAATTCTCGTGGCACAGTGTTTGTTAACAAACCCCTCCGAAACGGCTTCACCGATCTTCATGAATTTTTTTGTGTATGTTCGGCAGGTCTGAGAATAGCTCGTAAACTATTTTTATATTCCTAGGTAATTATTATTATGGCAAAACGTAGTTCCAAAATGACGGATCTTTATGTAATTTTTTGTAGGTTTGAGAATAGGTCCTAGGCTATTTTTATACCCCTAGGTGATAAGGATGGATTTTTTTTTCGAATATTATTATGGCGAAACGTAATTGTATCTGCCTCGCACAGTTAAACTTTGAATAAATTGTCGCCTGAGGTATTTCCGGACCGATACGACCTTCAAAATCTCACGAAAAGAGCGTATTCCTACCTTAAACGCCGACAACGCATTTGTAACTTCTCTGGGGTTGCGGGTGTCCATGGGCGACGGTAATCACTTACCATCAAGTGATACTCGTACGTTTGCTCGTTTGCCCCCTATCCCATAAAAAAAATCGCGGCTACAGTGTGGATATATTATATTAAACCATTACCCGTACGATACTGGGGCGGATCGCAAGTTATACATAGATAGATAGATAGAGTGGTTCGAGAAGAAGGTTTATAATAACCTTCCTCTCGAACCACTCTATATTTATTGCTGAAATGAAAATTGCATTAAAATCCGTTGCGTAGTTTAAAAGATATAAGCGTACAGATAGCGGGAGCGTTTTTGTTTTATACTATGTAAAGAAGATATTCATATTTAACAAGATATACATATTATAATCATTACTAATATTATAAACGCGAAAGTTTGCATGTATGGATGTTTGTTACTCTTTCACGCAAAAACTACTAAATGGATTTGGATGAAATTTTGCTTTATTCGCAGAATACGAGATTCTCAAAATACCAGATAGCTTGAAGGATCACGATAGAGATTGAAGTTCGCGGGCACAGCTAGTTTCTAAACTAATGTATTAATATTTTAGCATAATGAGATCGAGTAACGTCTGTGTACGTGTAGGTGATGTGTGTGGGCTGTGTTGAGAGATTTCCTGTATGTGAATATGACCAACTTAATGCAATTTTCAGATATATACTCAAAAATATAACTGATCCATCAATGTTGTGCAGGCGGGAATAAGGGTTAAGTTAAGAGTGAAGTTAACTAGTCCTTCTAAAATACTAAAGAAAACTCCGCACTGTAACGGTAAACTCACAATAACCATTCTTTTATCAAGTTTCTTTTATTAAATTAATTTGAGGAATTGAAAACAAAATACTTACATTAAAATATTCCTAGTTATTATATACCCTTTCGCCAATGTTATATTTAAATCTAATTCATCCTCGACGCAACAAACTAATGCAAAAAATGAAATGCCGTACTACCTGTGCGAAGCCGAGGTGGGTCGCTAGAGATTAATGATTATGTGATCATATTATATTTTTTAGGGTTTCGTAACTCGAAAGGAAAAAAACGGAATCCTTATAGTATCACTTTGTTGTCCGTCTATCAGTCATGACCTTTTTTCTCAGAAACACGAAGAGATATCGAATACTCGGGTCTACGGTCTCTTTCAGGTGTGAACAAAATCGTCCTGACTTCCTATCAAAAGATAAGAAGAACGCCAAAAGAACGCCACATAAAGAATTCCGTGGACCTGAATCTTAAAATTTTGCAAGAAGCAATTGCTTGCAGCACATATTAAGAAGTAAAAACTGTAAATACAATGTGTAAGTTTGGATGAAACCCTGTGTGCGCCAGTCTAACTTGCACTCGGCCTGTGAATAGAGCGTTTGTTATATACTGACTGTGCCCGCAATTTCATTCGCGTGCATGTCGGAAAATAACATTATGTCGTAAATTTTTCCCGTTTTTGCAACATTATTCATTGATGCTCAGCTCCTATTAGTCGTAGTGTGATGTTTTATAGCCTATAGCCTTCGTCGATAAAAGGACTATCCAACACAAAAACACAAAATAAAAAGAAACAAAAAAAAATACACAAGCAAAGGAATGCTGACTCTTCGTATGGGACAACGTATACCGCTCGTGTGATTCAGGAGTGTTACTTGTGTCCTTTGGATGGAATATTTTTCCCACTCACCCTTATTTCCCGAATAACACTTAGATTTTCACCTTTTTACAAAATTGTAAGTATTTTTCGGTGGGTAATATTTTTTCCATGTTAAGGAGGCAAAGGAGCCAGCAAAGAAGTGGCTTCTGGAGGTGAAGCTAAACGTATTCGATATAAAAACGTTTTTCAGATATGCCTACTATACTCGTAATAAAATGTCGAGCTTTACCTTATTATCATTTAAGTCAAGTTAAGGTTTTGAAAGTGGAAACGACGTCAGGTTTTTCCTTTAAAAGCCGCAAATGTCTTACGAATACTTCTGTTATACAGCTTCAGCATATGAATTGATAAATTTAAATAGGCAGCCTTTATTTAACTTGGTAGCAAATTAATACATTAACATACACAAATAATAATAAGAAATATATAAAAATAACTTTTTAGCCACTTTGGATTTCCTTTAAAAGCTTCTGCTTTATATTGAAAATCGTTTTTACTGCGGGAAAATTCAGATATCCGATGGGAGTAAACGAACCTTCGAGCAAAAAGCTAGTTCTCTAAATCAATATTTTAATAAATGTAAATCTGCATGAATTCGTCTGAATTCAATGAGTTTCAACAATAGCTTAACCTATCGGATAGGTATTTTAGGTTCAATAACGTGACGTTAATTCAAAGACATCCTATCTATTTATAGGATGTCTGTGCGTAAATTAATCTACCTAGACAGCTTTAGAGGCTAACTTTAATTTTCCACGGCTCTTTATTTCTAGGCATAAAAATTATTGTCATAAAATCATATTCCATAATTTCGATTGTAATAATCGTCAAGACGCATAATAATCAGGAAGCAGAATAGTAATAAGCATAATATTGTGTGGCAGAAAATCATTTGTCATAAGTATTAAAACCCATAAACTCGAAACACAGAACAACTTGAAGCATAATTTTTCAAAGCATAATTAATGTTTAGCATATTAATCACAACGAACAATACAATTACGCAGAATTTCTCTAGGCATAAAAGGCGCGCAAGTATGCAGCAATGTAAGGAAACATGCAGTATGCATGCAAGCAAGCATGCAACATGCAAGCCAGCATGCAACATGCAAGCAAGCATGCAACATGCAAGCAAGCATGCAACATGCAAGCAAGTATGCACAGTGCAAGCAAGCATGTACCACGCAAGCAAGCATGCACCTTGCAAGCAAGCATGCACATGCATGGTTTCTGTCACGGCTCCGACGCTGCGGGTCTCCGGCGGTCCCACGAGAGCTTAACGTCACAGATGGTTTTCGCTCACCGCCGCGGCTGAGGATGGCCGGCGAAGCCGGCCAGCAATCCGAAGCTAAAAGCGTTAAAGGCTAGGCGAGCGTTAAAACCACCTGCTCCTCAGCTCGCGGGCCGCCTCGCCCCTCCGCGCCTACGCGGGTTTGAATTACACTCTAGGGGTAGGGCAAACAAGACTACGTGGAGTCGGTTTCGCAGCGATTCGTTTCTGTCACTAGTAGCATGAATGAATTACTTTGTCAAATAAAAAATCTATATATACTATGAAAAAAATATATCAAATGAAAAAATAGAATATTCGAGTATCATATTTGAATAAAATAATATATGAAATGTTATTATAAAAAGTTTAGTAAAACTGAGAGAAAACATTGTATCTAATGAACGTGATATCCCTTAAAATAAAATCATTTCTAATTATAAGAAATGCCCCAAAATATTAGGGATATCATTAATTATGACACTTAAAATTATGGCAAAACATTTTAGGACTACCAATATTATGTCAAAAGAAATTAGGGATTTCATTAATTATGCTTCATGAAATTATGCCTTTGGATAATTGTGCCTTATACAAATTATGCAAAGAAAAAATTATGTGATGTTAATGTTATGCTTTTCGATTATTATGCTTAGTGATTTATGCCAAGCGCCTTTATGACAAACAACATTATGCCAAATGAAAGGTCCCCAATTTTCCACATGTGGCAGTGTAGAAAAATAAAAACAATTATGTTTACAGCAGTCATACAATAATTATTCTATGGTTATCTTGGATCGCCTAGTTTTTGTTTCCGTTCTATCCGTATATTCCGTATATTATATCGTCTGTGTAAAGCTGGTCAATTTTTGCATTAATTAATTTGAAGGTTATTTTTAAAAATTGATTAGTTTTTAATGTCAAGGCACTGTATACTCTACAAGCGTCCGATTCATGCTAGGGCTGCAGGATTATTACAAGATATATTCTTGCAAACATCCTCTAATGATTATATATATATTCTTTATTGTACACAAATTTACATGAAAAGGTGTTACAAAGAAGAAAAATGTACAAGGGTGAGCTTATATCTATAAGAGATTTCTACCAGCCAACCCTAGCGGGTGTACTAAAACTCTGATTGCGGGAACAAAATAAAATATAATTTGTGCACCAAAACCAAATAAAACATAAAAAATAAATTAATTTTACACATACACACACGCACGCCCATCCACCCACACACGTACACACACACATGAACACTCGCGCACACACACACACACTCGCGCGCACACACACACACATACTATTAACAGTTAGTTAATAAGTGCTCTTTCAGTTTCTGTTTGAAAATACCAACTGACGTGCTTTCCCGGACAGCAGCTGGCAATCTATTCCACATCTGAGCTGCACGGACGGTGAATGAGTTAAAAAAGAATTTTGTATTGGATGGAGGTAGGACAAGAGTGTTTGTTACACAGGAACGTACTATAGGTCGGGAAGAAGGAGGTAAGTGATTAAATCGTGAACGTAAATATTCGGGAAACTTCGGATCATGCAGGATTTTATAGGTGAGGACAAGGATGTGCATATCTCTGCGGTGTCGAACTGGCAACCATTTTAATTGTGATCGATAATGAGATACATGATCAAACTTTCTGAGACCAAAAATAAAACGGATTGCCAGATTCTGAAGTCTTTCTAGTTTGTCGAGCAATGCTACAGTCACATCCAAGTAGCACACGTCAGCGTAGTCGAGAATGGGCAATAAGAGAGAATGTGCAAGCATAATTTTAGTTTTGAAAGGCAGAAAGAACTGGAGTCGCTTGAGAGAATGATAAGTGAAATGCATTCGACGACTTATATCATTGACATGAGCCGCCCAAGATAGCGTTTTATCAATAATGAGACCTAGATTTTTACTCTTATTTGCGTACGGCAAAGCAACACCATCAAAGTAAATCTGTGGAAGTAAAGTAAAGTTGATTTTGCCATACAGCTTCTGGCTACCAATAATCATGGCTTGCGACTTGTTCGGATTGACTTTGAGTGCAAAAGAATGAGCCCACGATTTCAATGTCAAGAGATCTTCATTTACGACATGAATGGTATCAGAGATGTCACCTAAGCTACAGTGCCTATAAATCTGTAAATCATCTGCATACAGGTGGTAGGGAGACGATACGATACTCGTGAGTTTATTTATAAAAATAGAAAATAGTAAAGGAGAAAGCACACCGCCTTGGGGAACACCAGCAGCGAGCCTGCACCAATCCGAAGACTGATCATCAAACTTAACACACTGCCGGCGGTCACGAAGATAATTTGAGAACCAGGGTATCACTGAGGTTGGTATGTTAATTGTACGCAAGATGGCAAGAAGGATGTCATGATCAACAGTATTGAAAGCGTTACTAAAATCAAGTAACACAATAATAGTAAACAGCTTATTATCCATAGCATGCCGAATATCGTCCGTGATATTTAATAGAGCAGTTACTGTGCTGTGACACGGTCGAAATCCAGATTGAAATGGACTTAAAATATTGTTTTGAAAGAGGAAAGCAGAAAGCTGCTTATGCACGATATTTTTGAGGACTTTTGATAGGAAAGGAAGGATGGAGATAGGACGGTAGTCGGAACAATTCGTGGGATTGGAGGATTTTGGAATGGGAATCGCATGAGCAAGTTTCCAGTGATATGGGAAGACATTATTCTTCAGTGAGAAATTTAATATATGGGTGACGATAGGAATAATGTCATCCAAGATGGGGATCATCATATCCCGGCCGATGCCATCACCACCCATGGCCCTGGATGAAATGGAAAGGATTGTCTTTTTAACATCCGCCTCAGCAACATTCCGAAATGAAAAAGATTCATAGTCCGGTGGGGTTTCAAGTGAGAGTTGTGCGAGTGTTGACGCCTTGGTATTAGCATTCGTTATAATAGATTTATTTGAGAAATGTTCATTTAAAGAGTTAAGGTCGATATTACAACAAGAACTGTCCGTTTTATACCCCACACCTAAAGACCTTAGAAATTTCCAAACTCGTGAAGTTGGTAACTCTTCTATAGTTGAATGAATATAGCGGCGCTTAGCATCCTTACACAACCTGTTGCAGAGATTGCGCAAGTTTTTATATGTAGTTAAGTTCTCCTCATTGTTGTGTAACTTCAACTTACGCTTGACCCTATCCCTATATTTCATTTGAATTTTAATGGAGTCGGTAAGCCAAGGTGCAGGTAGATGCTTAATACGTACCGGTCTGATCGGTGCATGTGTATCAAACAACTTTGTGAGCAGTGTATTAAAGATGCAAACTTTTTCATCAATAGAACAAGCGTCAAATACTGAACCCCAGTCCATTTCATCAAAATCTTCCCTCAAGCGATCAATATTCATACCTCTAAAATTACGCTGAAATATTACTTTGGTTTTACGTTTAGGAGGACGAACCTTATAAGATAGGTATAAGAGATCATGGTAGGAAAAGGAAGAGGTCCACTGACCATGAGAAGAGACTAAATCAGGGTTTGAAACGATTTGCACATCTAAGAGCGAAGCTTTATTGTTCGGAGAATGATGGGTAGCAGATAATGGGAGTAGGTCGTAATTGACGGAAGATGTAATGGACATCAGCTTATGCGATCTACTGTCAGCTTTAAGTAAACAGGTGTTGAGGTCACCCATCAAAACGACATGTTCATATGTGGAACTTAATGACTCTAAGGTACTTTCAAAGGAATCAAAATAATTTACCTTATCATTCGGGCTATAAACTACTCCGACCAGGATTTTAGCATGGTGCACTAGAAGTTCTAAGAAGAGGAAAGTACATACGCAGCCATGTAGAGCAGCATAATAATAATAGCTCGTGTAGTCTATACAAACAAATACTGAAGCAATGAAAATGAATCAATTGGAATTATAGCAATTTAGGCAAGGCACTATTGGGCATGCAGATATATGGCGTTTGTTAAATATAGTGAAATTGGTCAACATTTATAAACAATTATTCAACCGCCACCAGAAAATTTGCCTGTAATTTTTCCAATTCGTGCATACAAGTGATCTTGACCTTACTCTTATCCGGTTGCATGATAACAATAACCCCATCAGATGTCCAACAATTGCGCATACCAAAATGCCTCCGTGCCGCAACAAACACAAGTTGTCATGGTTTAGGAACTCCGACAGTGATATCTTAGTGCCTTTAAGTTGAGTCTTTGCAAGCCAGGCAGTTGAGCGTTGTCTCAAATTAACGAAGCGCACTAATACAGGTCTTGGCTGTCCGTCTCTCACAGAACCAAGGCGGTGACAGGCCTCAACACTATCAGGACACATAGCAGGCAGTTTCATATTATTGTTTAAAACATTGATGACTTTGTGTTTAATATTCTCACCTGGATCTTCTGGCAATCCATGGAATAAAAGCACAGGACGTCTCGAGTGTGTCTCCAGTTTATCTATAGTGTTATTAAAGAGCTCCACTTGCTCTTTTAAGGTTTGGAAGGCCTTGGTCACAAACGTCTTGAATTGTAAGTAATCGGAAGATAAAGCCTTAACTGTTTGAAGTTGTGATAAGGGCGTTGAAGAAGTTTCCTGTTTTTTGAGCGCCATTTCAAACTCACCCATCCTCGTGTTAATTACAGAAGCCAAGTTCATCAAGTTCTTATTGACTTGTGTTGCATCCATTATAGTCTTGTTTTAATGAGATGCAGTGTTGAAATTTATATTTGCCAACAATTGCAGGTAATGTTCTAGTTCATTGATAAACTAATTTTGAAAAATCAATCTATTTTACTCAATTTATAAATTAATTAAACGAGGATCAATATTTAAAAAAAAATGATTGAGTTTAAAGAGAATTTGTGATTCAATTATGAACAGCAATCGCCGATAATAAAATTTTGATGCTACTTTTGAAAGATTACAAAATTTAAACACCTCACTAGGTATTTGGAACAATAAATGAAATGCGAACATCTCCTTTTCTTCCTATTTGGAGAATGGATAGAATGAATAGAAGGATTTTTTATCGAACGAAACCCTATCCAAATTCAACCCAGACTTGCACAATTTTCGTGGCGTAATAAATAACTAATGGTTGACACTATTTAACTACTTATAGCAATAAATATTCTCGAGTCTGAAACAAATTACAGTTCTTCGTGTTTATAACTCAAACATTTGTCGCAGTCTGTGATTTCAACACAATATCAAATCATACAAGTTCTCTTTCTTATGTAGAAGACGGGCCGCCAAGACTGAGATTAGGTAAGTACCTATATTTTTTCGTGCCGTGTTTATATGGAACGGTGTTGGGAAATTATGGTGATGCGGTTTATGATTCAGTTTAACTGTTGTACAGAACTGCTATAGGTATATTACACCAAAAATATATGAATTTCTATATTATTTACATATATTTCGATACACTTCATAGCAAACACATTAACCGCATTTTCATTATGAAGTGTGAAACGAGAAGAGACTCATGATAAAAGAGCACATATAAGTTTTACTTCACAGTTATTACGACAATAAATTCTGATTTGACACTGACTACAGAAAAACCGATATAGACTGCTATCGTTTTCCGACTACCAGATGGGATCACTATACAATCCACATAAATCAGTTACAGTCTATTGCAAACTGTTTTCATTTGGTGCACTAGGAAATCGTTCTACGAAATGAATATTATTACTTTGTACTTGTGTAAAGCTCTTTGTTAATCACAAAATAAAAACCGACTTCAAAAACATTATTTTTTGTAAAATATTTTTTATTTTTAACTTTTTAGTGAATGAAATCTTTTTAGTGAAAGAAACCCTCGATTTTCATGGGATCCCATCATCAAATCCTGACTTTGGTGACCTTGGGACCACCCTAGGAGTATACTCTATTGAATACAAAAAAAAATTTGAAAATCCACAATTGGCGGAGTAATCGCGTAACATACACACAAAACACGTTGGAAACACATTAAAAAAAAATAAGGGTTTTCCTCGATTTTCATGGGATCCCATCATCAGATCCTGACTTTGGTGACCATGGGACCACCCTTGGAGTAGGATACTCTATCGAACACAAAAAGAATTTTGAAAATCGGTCCACAACTGGCGGCGTAATCGCGTAACATACACACAAAAAAAAACATACGCATCGAATTGAGAACCTCCTCCTTTTTTGAAGTCGGTTAAAAATAGTATCAAGCTATAAAAATGTTATTTTTACATCACCAGCTTAAAAAGTTATTCTTTTTCTTCAAAATCCGTATGGAAAAGTTTATTTTAACTGGGAATATGGATTCAAACTTTGTGGTCAAAATCTATTTTGTTCAAAAAAGAAAAATCTACATGCTAAAATGACAACATGATCCAATCGAATCACGACAGAATTTTAATTTTATGTAATTTTCTTTGCGTCATTTTGTATTAGATGTTGAATTGTTTTATGGGTGCGCATCATATATTTTCATTTCAATAAATCATTCAATCAATCATTTTGTATAGTAGCATTTAGCATAACATGCAAAATACCTAAAATCATTTTCAAATAAAACTCATGAAGTCAGTATAACGGTCATTTGATTTAATATTGTTTTATATAATCGTCATTTAATATAATTTTGTTTACTATAATTTATTCTTATATATAAATAAAATAAATATAAAACTGTAGGTTATGTTTGGTAAGACATTGTGACATCAAACTACGTGTTGCATGCATGTTGCTTACTTGTATGCTGCAAGCTTGCTTGCACGGTACATGCATGTGCAGCGGGTGTAGCCCCCTTTATCGAGGGTGGATCACTCGTTACGCTCAGGATTCTACTTTTGAACCACTCGATTTGCTCGTACTAAAAATCCTTCGCTTTCTCTGGAACCAACTTTGTAGCCATGCATAACAAATAACTATTGTATGTTTACTGTCGGGGAGTATGGCACAAGATTTCAAAAGTTTTCCTTTGCATTTTCAAAGCGTCGGGTGGAGATTTTCCGCATATTAGAGATACCGAAACTCCCAGAAGAATGTAATACAAAAGCCGCAGATAGCGGGTAACGTATGGCGAGAGCTGGGACTCAAATCGCCACATTGTAATTCATGCAAGAATTAATTCGCAACGTCTTGCTTGACTTACCGCTACAGGTAGTAAGTAAACTTTTTTTACGAATTGCGAACTTTGTTTATATCTCTATAATTTTGATACAAGTACTGTAACTATAGAGAAATAAATAGATGTCATTGTGACAAAACGCCTACACTGACTATAGGCGTTTTTAAATAATACGGCACGACATAGAATATATATAAATAAATAAATAAATAAAAATAAAATGTGTTTATTTCAGTAAATCTTTTACAAATAAGTTGCCGGGGCTTCTCAGAAAGTAATCAGAAGATACTTGTGTTGGGTAAGCCTCGCTCTTCCTACATAATTATAACAATTTAGATTTACCTACTTCACTATCCAATTAGCTAAGTTTAAACCCATACACTAAACCCATACAATAATATGAAATGGAATTGTCAGTAAAAACGAAACTTTGCTTTCGCTTAACTTCGGAACTAAATGACCTACAGACTTGAAATTTTGGATTTTAAGTACCTATGTGATTATAGCTTACTGGATGACGAAAATTTCTGCGTTCTGGTCTTATCCAGAGGTTCTCAAATAGGGGCCTGCTATTCTGCTTTCTATTTTGTAGGTAACTACTGAGAAGGGAAAGAGCAGATCCGCGGAATCCAATACTTTTCAGCTTGCGTATAAGAATGGAGACAGAGACGGTGTCAAAAGCTTTCTTGAGGTCAAGAAAGACCACCAGACATTTGTTACCTTGCTCTATTTCTTTTGTTATATAGGATGTAAGATCTGTGATAGCATCTTGCGTAGACATTCCCTTCCTAAAACCATATTGGGAGGTAGATAAAATGTTATACTTAGTCAAGTACACTGGCCTGCAAAAGTAAGTATCACACTTTTAAAACTGCAATAACTTTTAAAGTAGGCAAAATATATTTTCAAAATAAAAAGTATTAAAAAGACTAATGTATAAAAAACTATAACTTCCGAGAAACCTGACGAAATGAGCTGAAATGTTTTTTTGTTTGATATCTTTATCTTTTGTAGTTTAGGGAAGAAATTAATTTTAAAAGTGTAGTACTTATTTTTGAAGGTCAGTGTAGTTTACTATTCTTGAGTTCAAGAACTTCTCAATGATTTTGGAAATGGAGGTCAACACAGAGATAGGTCGATAGTTATTAACGTCGCCGCTATCTCCACTCTTATACACAGGTGTAACAATGGAGCGCTTAAGAAGATATGGGAAGATTCCTGTGCTAAAACACATGTTGGCAAGGTCACTGATCAAAGGGACTAGGATCTCCTTAGTTTGTTTTAGAAAAAGGGTAGGGATTCCATCCCAACCTGGTGCACTCCTAGAGTCAAGGGACATCAAAGTATTTTCTACTTCCCTAGGAGAGGTGTCCAATGAAACAAAAGAGGACAGATGATTATAGCTGTCTGTATTAGTCGATCCCGAAGGAAGGAAGCTATTTGAGATGTTCCCAGCTAGTGTTTGCCCAATGTTAATAAAATATTTGTTTACATGGTTGATTGAGGTTTGAGAACAAGATTTTATGTTAAGTAGGTCACTATTTGGGCTCTTGGGTGGCTTATAATGGGTGATTTGTACTGATGCTTTAATTTTGTCTTTATTATATTTTATTTTTAGTTTTTTTATAAGGTTTCCACAGAAAGTACGATAACGCTTATACGTTATTATTATTAAAATTTGATTTTGGGGGTTTAATTTAAGTATTAGGTAAATAGTATTCCTCAGCCTAATACACAGTAGAGCACCTGTGGTTATCCAGGGTTTGATGGTTCTTTTGTTGTTCGTGATAGTTACTTTTTTAGTGTTAGATAGGATAGCTGTCTTTACCATTTCTATTAGTGTAAAAGCGTAAGTATCAGGGTTTAAAATATATTATGAATGCCATGCCACAGATAATTCCATGCTATCGCCTGAGCTGGCAAGTGCCATGTAATAATAATTGTTTTCTCAAACATGCTCGGAAATGTAGACATTATTGTAGTAAAAAGAAGACACAAAGTTTGTAATTCTTGGCTCATGCATTACTTTACCGGCCTAGGCCAGGAAAGTAAGTATGAAAATTCATTTTTGGCCGCTGCTCCAATGTTTTTTAATTTATCTATAACTTAAATTAAGTAACTTGTCATACAGCCAATTGCTACCACATTATAAAAAATGCACTCTTCGAGCATAATACAACGTGTCTTATATCTCCCCATAAAAATTATGATATAATTTTATTTAAACTATCACAAGTGCCAACCTAAAACTGTACTAAAACTGAATTTTCAAAAATTTTACAATTAAATTGGATTGATTAAAGTTGACACATTCTTTTCGGTTAAATGAATATTATAATTTTTATGGGGAGTTATTATGAGACACGTTGTAAGTATTATGAATATGACAACAATTTTATTAAAATGTTGATATGAAATCACACGAAAATATGCTTAATTTTCATTGCGAGAGAAAAAAGTCATAATCTGCAGTATTACATTTTTTGCGTAAAATATAACTGGGCTGTATACACGGTGTTTCATAATAACCAATAAATAATCAATGCGTTATCTAAAACTAATTATTAAAATGTGTTTACACGTAATGTCATTCAACCCAAAATGTTCATGTATAAGTATCATAGTATCATCATCATGTCTATGATTTACATGAAAATTTTGGGTCTTTGGTGGATACCAACATTTTAATAATAAAATTGTCATATTCATATACATATATGCTCAAAGAGTGCATTCTTTATAATGTGGTACTTGTGGTATTTTCATACTTACTTCCTGGCCAGTAAAGTAATGCATGAGCCAAGAATTACAAACTTCGTGTCTTCTTTTTACTACAATAATGCCTACATTTCCGATTTCATTTTTTCCATTAAAACACTACAGGATGCCATAAAATTAACTGAAAATCATAAATTGTGATGTAAGTTTACAGAATTCCTATTTTGTTGGCGTGATAATACCACCGCATTAAACACGGTTTATTTAATAAATTCACAGCAGCATCTCCGATATTGATCAAAAGTTTAAATTCTGTTAATAATAGAAACGAGTTGGCTAGGGGAATATTGGAAAAATCTCGTTATTAATGCGGCAATACCGAACTGAACCGTGGAGCTATTAAACGGCAAACATTTTCTCTGTTCAGTTTTATATGGAGATATTGTAAGTGGATTTCTATTTGAACGAAAAGCTTTAATCATTTTTTGTATGCCACTATAATGTTTTTCTCATCATACACGTGACTCTTATTTATTGTATACTAGCGTCCTCGAACTTCTTTTCACCTTAATAAGGTTACACATTGTATTTAGTAGTATTTTACTTTTAGGCAATTTGACTTTAAAATGTAACAGTTAGACAGGCAAGCACAAATTTGATATTCATAATTTACTTAGGGTGCTTTATCATATAATAAATAATTATTTTTATGTTTTGTTTAGCTGTCAATTTCAAACATTGTCATGATTGTCTAAAATTCTATTGAATCTAAACTACCTACTTATCAGTATTGTCTAATTAAATATAAATTAATTTGATTAAGTACCTACATACATAATAGGCTAGATGACAAAAAAAATTTTTTTGCTTTAATAGAAGCTCATTCATATAATAAACAGAAAGAAAAAATCGGTTTTCGAATAACTATAAAAACAACCAAGATATAAGGTATTAAAGATTTTTCTCCATCTCTTTCTAGCAAAACGGCAATTTACAAGGAGTCAATATGGCCGTACTCAAATATGACGTCACGGCTGATGTCGGATCTCTCTGTCTAATCGCCTTCAAATTAACAACTTGAAATGCTTGTATCTAATGTATTTCTAAGCCGATTTCAATTCTGATTTCACAGGAGTGCATCTTTTTCCACGATATTTTAATATTTAATGACGAGACGTAAAAATTAGAATTCAGTCATCATCCCAATTCTTAATCTGCAGTGTATAAAATAAAATAAATCAACATTATTAATGTTACTGTTGGATTTGAAACGCAGCCTACCTGCTTCATCACAAAATAACGAAGGGCAACCTTATTCTACCCTCACCTTTTTCATTCCCCTAATATCCTATTCTGTGGGGGTAGTTATATACTTTCTTTGACAGAAGCTTCCGATACGTCGTGCCGTTCAGGTCAAATAAGCTATTTTTATTTTTTTCATATTGATTTGAATATACGACCTAGTCATAAAATGGATGTAGTCAATTAGACGACCTACGTCAAAATGATACGTAGTCATTTTTATGATATAGTAATTAGTGTAGTGTGGTCTTAGTGCTATCTAGATAACCAGAGACCGACCCTTATATACAACATCAGATTAATTGTCAAATTCAATGGCAGTAAAGTTTGATGTACTATATCACTATACATGAACAATATAAATACAGACGACAAGCTATCAGAATTTTAAAAAGACACAAAAAAACAAGTTTTATTTCTTTTTTCCAATTTACATCTAAAATTGAATGGAACAAAATCCAGCCTTAATGGCACCAAATGGATGGGATTAGTTAGCTAGCTGTGAGATGGTAGACGATCGAAATTTCTGTTTTTATGGGGCTTCGCAGCGTAAGTGGAAAGAGTGAGCATGGGACAAAGACAGAAGGGGGAGATACAAATGCTTCGTAAGCAGTTTTCCTTGCATTAACTTGAATGGAAATCACCTGAAGTACCTGTATCGTATCGTTACTAGTGAAGTTTACCCGAGATTTTACTAAATCATTGTACGGTCAAGGAACTTAATTCTCGATCCATTTTGTTCACATAATCGTATTACTAGTCGTATTACTAGACACTGACAATGCATTTAGGTCGAATTTTAAACTTGTCAATGTTTTTGAAGTCGATTTTAATTTTTTGTATTTTTTTTATTATAACTTCAGTTTGACTACTTTAGAAAGATAAGTATAACATTGATCCAACCAACAATGTTTCGTGCCTTCATTAGTTAAAATGATAGAATGATGAGATCTGACACACTAAAAGCTAATAGCAGTAGCTGTGGCAAAACTGACAGCATAATCTATCGTCTAATTTATTAACGCATGAATAAACTCAAACTCAAACTCAAAAATCTTTATTCAATATAGACCTTTACAGGCACTTATTGACGTCAAACAAAACATAAAAATCTTATTAAACAAGAATCTAATTTACTAATTATTTAATCCTTGTATGTACATACACCCCAACCATAATTACGATGTATGCAAATACAAGTAAAATGAAAAAAAAAAGTTGACTCTACACCTGTTCGGAAATTGGGAGAGCCTTCTCGAGAAGAACAGGCAAGAAACTCGGAAGGTCTTGTAATTTTTTTTCTCCTCTTTTAAATTGCCAACATTACAAAGATTATATTTCACAAACAGTTTTATTTCATAAAAATAATTTAGAAATGCCTGTCGGAGTGAGTGGAACAGTTACTCAAGTGAATGATATTTATCCCAATAATTATCACAAAGTGTTAATACACATTGATCGTCAATTATCACATTGTTTGTCAATTCCAAGCAGTTTTGTCTGTCATGTAATCAGACACTTTATAATATGTTTTTTTTCATAAGTACGCCCTTGATTGTAACTTTGAATTTATTCAAGCTAAGTGCTTTAAAAAACACAAAATTTTAACACTTCCGTCACTATATATAGCAGAGGTAGCATTTTTTGTGAGGCAAAATCGTCATCTGTTCCCTCGCCTAGCAGATATGACAGTTCGAAATCGACGAGATGACGATAAAGTTTGGATACATCCTGGAAAAACCGCGTTATTTAGAAAGAGCATTATAGGCATGGGTCCAAGAATTTATAACAAAATTCCAAAAAAAATCAGACAATTAAATGATAATACATTTAAGAGAATGCTAAAGAAATTATTACAAGAAAAATGCTACTATAATATCAATGAATATATTAACGACATTTTTTAATACAATTTTTTTATTTTGTTTAATAATGTGTGAATGAATTATATTTAAATTCTACTTTTGACATTATGAAATTATTGATATATTTAATAATTTTAATTGACATTGTATTGAATTGACTTGAAATTATATTAATTAATTATTTTGTTTCTATTTTGACATTAACGATTTATTATTAGTGATTTGACATCTTATTAATTTTGAGTTGATTTTAATAATTTGATGGGACTAATAAAATAATTAATTAATTCATTTATATTTTGACATTAACAATTTCATAATAATTGATTTGAGATTTGTATTTGAGCTGACAATTCATTAATCTTATTATGGTATTGATTTTAATTTCATCTCTATTTTGACATTTACAGTATCAAAATGAGTGTTTTAAATAAATTGTAACATAGTTTAAGCCATACGTATTGTGTAAACATAAATTTTGCATGCCGAAGTCGGCAAATTGTGTGTAGCCTTCATAACAACGTACGTGACATCTAATTATCTGTATTAATATGATAATTGTATCCACGATTTGAGCAAATAAATATTATGATTATGATTATTTGGTATTTTATTGTAGAAACGTACACAAAGGCCTTTGAAAGAATTATAATTTTTTTTGAGCCTAGTATTTGGTAACACTAACATATTCTTTTGCCTAGTATTCACTGAATGAATATCACTGTTTTTACAAAATAAATGAATGTTTTTATGGACATATATTACATTCTCGTAAATATATTGTGACGCAACTGTCATTATGTCGATTTCTTTAAATTTTTCTCTCAAAGAGTCTCTTATTTTTAGATTATAAATAGCTCGAATAACCCTTTTCTGCAGCACAAAAACAGTCTGAATGGCATACAGAGGACACTGGTGTAGTATCAATAATGAAAAATTAACAAACCGTTTTCCGTTAATATGGAGAATGATTCGTCAAATATTCTCCATATACTATCAGTATTAACATAGCTTTCTCCAACTTCGGTTGAGATTCGATGTAAAATACTTCGACAAAGCAACGGGCGCCCATCAGTTCATTGTAAAATTTCAATAACGTTCCCTGAATACTTTCTGGATCCAATAACTCCAGTGCTTCTGTTCAATCGACAGAGCAAAAACTATCTGAAAGTTGCTTAACAAAGTAGAGAAAGTTACTGCGGAAGTTGGACGCAAACCCATTGCCGTCATGAAAAGTATTATTGATTTACAAACAAAATTATAATGTGAAAAAACTACGTTTATGCACTATATAAAACTGGAAAACATATTTTAGTCAAAATTTGAATAATTTACATATTCATGTCGAAATACGACAACAAAAAAATATGGTAGATAATGAAGTAAACATTTGAATGCAGCATCGAGCGAGAAAAAAGCAAAGTTTATGTGTTATGAATCCGGAAGGTACACTTACAGTCGTATCTATAGTCAACTCAAAGTAAATACTTGAGTAAAAGTCGTTATTTAAGTTGTGATTTTTATACAATATACGAGAATTTGAATGAAGTGAAGAAAGTTATGCTTATCGTCTAGTGCAGGCTGATGCATTTTAACGATTGCAAATACACCTGGTAGTAACGGCTTAACTAGCCTTTTGAAAGACGGAGAAGCTCGAGATACTAAGTATTTGGTCACCCATCTCGTGACGGACCATTGCAAAAGCGTAATCGTAATTATCACAGGCCGGATACGCGGACCACTGCGTAACCGAACGCGTTCCTTGATTCGAGCCCTTGATCTTACTATTCATTCTCTTGGACCTACACATTTCCCCCACAATGGCCTTCCTTCTCTTTTGGACTTAATCATCACCTCCTCTTCAGACGTTATCTCTTCACATGGCCAATTTTGCGCTCCTGGGTTTTCAGCTCATGATCTCATCTATGTCTCATCTAAAATAAAAACACCCAAACGTAAACAAAAAATCATGATGCTAAGAAACTATTCCGCTATTGATCGTGATTTGTTGAGAGAGGATATGTTGAATGCTGACTGGAACCCTGTGCTGAATAATAGTGATGTCAATTCTAAGTTAGAGGCTTTCGATTCTATAATCCTAAGCATTTTTGATAAGCATGCCCCTCTAAGGCCTGTGAAGGTAAAGCACTATCCGGTTCCGTGGCTGTCTGAGAACATCAAACATTTGATGGCGGTCAGAGATAGGGCTCGCGTCAAGTTTCGCTTAGATCCTAGTGATATTAATCGTGAGAGGTATACTACACTTCGCAACCGATGTACCAAAGCTTGCAGAAATGCTAAGCGAAAGTACATTCACGACACTATTGATGACTGCCCTCCTCCCAGGCTTTGGAAGTTCTTAAAATCTTTGGGGGTTGGTAAGGTAGATAATGACAGCATGATCAACATTGATGTCAATACCCTAAATCAGCATTTTTCCACCTCCCCTGTTAGCCTTGTTGCTCATGTCAAAAATCGCACCCTTACTCGCCTGGACAGTAGGCCTCGCCCCGATTGTGATCCATTAGAACTGGGGGAAGTCACTGCTGCTGATGTATTAAAAATTCTTAAAGATATTAGGTCCAAGGCTATCGGCAGTGATGGCTTGGGTCTTGGTATGATAGATTTAGTTAAAGGTTTAATTGCTCCGTTTCTGGCAAATATTCTTAACTGCTCTATTTCTACAGGCACATTCCCTTCTGCTTGGAAACGGGCTCACATAATTCCGCTTCCTAAATCCTCTACTGCCTGTGTTCCATCCCAGTTCCGTCCTATATCTATTCTCCCATTACTCTCTAAAGTACTAGAGCAACACGTTTAAATGCGCCTTACCAATCATCTCCTACGTAACCACCTCCTAAGTCAGTACCAATCGGGCTTTCGTGCTGGTCATAGTACTGTTTCCGCACTTGTCAAGATCACTGACGATATTCGTCTAAATATTGAGAATAAAGAGCTCACCTTGCTTGTTCTTTTAGATTTTAGTAATGCCTTCAATACGGTCGACTTTGACATATTGCTTGGTGTGCTCAGTTCTCTTAATGTTTCTCCTCTAACTTTATTATGGTTTAAATCATATCTTACAGACCGTTTTCAGCGTGTGAAAATCGACGACAATCTCTCAGAGTGGCTTCCTCTAACATCTGGTGTACCCCAGGGTGGTGTGCTTTCACCTGTCCTTTTTTCGATTTTTATAAATGGTATTACAGAAATTCTTAAGTCATCTTTGCATCTTTATGCAGACGATTTGCAAATTTACACATCTGCACCACTGTCTAACTTCGTATACGCAGTTAATTCCATTAACTCTGACTTAAGTGCCATTGTTCAGTGGTCGCAGGATTTTGGTTTAATGATCAATCCAGAAAAATCACAAGCAATTGTCATTGGCAGTTCACATTTTGTGCGCAGGATTGAAAACATGGCGTTACCTGGCGTTAAATTTAATAATATATTAATCCCATATGCCAAAACGGTGAAGAATTTGGGTATATATATGGATCAGACTCTCTCATGGTGCTCCCAAGTTAATGAAGTAAGTCGCAAAGTTTTCGCTTCTCTTTATTCTTTAAAAAGATTGCAAAATTTTCTACCTCAGGAGACGAAGCTTTTGCTGGCGCAGTCTTTGCTTCTCCCTCTCTTGGATTACGGTGATGTTGCTTACTTAGACCCTGCTGAGGAATTATTAAATAAGCTGGAGAGGCTGCAGAATGCTTGCATTCGGTATGTCTTTGGCCTTCGCAAATTTGATCACATCTCGGAGTTTCATGCAAAATTGAACTGGCTCCCTATCCGGCTGCGTAGGAATGCTCATATATTAGCCTTTTTGTATAATGTTCTCTTCAACCCTATGTATCCACAATATCTTCGTGTTCGCTTTAAATTTTGTGCAGGTGTTGATGGTCGACTTCGTTCGAGTGAGAATATGATTTTGGCAGTACCTTCTCATTCATCGGAAACATATACCAGGTCATTCACTGTGCAGGCCACTCGCTTGTGGAACTTGCTCCCTGTTGATGACAGGCGTGCGGAGTCTGTGTCGTCCTTTAAAGTACGCCTTAAAAGGCATTGGGGTTTTGAAGGCTGAGGTGACATTATTATTATTTGTATAGATATATATTTGTGTATGTGTTAATATGTATATGTATATATATATATGTATGTGTGTGTATGTACGTATGTATTAAAATTATTTATATTATATTTTATTATAAATATGTCTAAAAGCGCTATCGCCACAGTGTTAATCCTTTACACCTTTCAAAGGTTGACTGGAATAGATCTCTTTACGGGATAAGTTCGCCTTTTGTATAAACGTGTTATATTTAGAGTGTGTTTAATGTTTTTAATGAATATATTGCTTGTTTATATAATAAAGATTCCATACAATACAATAATAAGACAATTTTTTTATTGCCACAATACTTATTGTTTAAAAATACTACTACTTTGACTTGACTATAGATACGAGTGTAACACTCGTATCTATAGTCAAGTCAAAGTAGTTACTTGAGTAAAAGTCGTTACTTAAGTTGTGATTTTTATACAATAAACGAGAATTTGAATGAATTGAAGAAAGTTATGCTTATCACCTAGTGCGGGCTGATGCATTTTCACGATTGCAAATACACCTGGGAGCAACGGCTTAAATAGCCTTTTGAAAGACGGAGAAGCTCGAGATACTAAGTATTTGGTCACCCATCTCGTGACGGACCATTGCAAAAGCGTAATCGTAATTATCACAGGCAGGACGCGCAAACTACTGTGCCTACAAACTTAATAATAAGAATTTTTTTTATTGTCATAGTACTACGAGTAATTGTATAAAAATCACAACTTAAGTAATGACTGTTACTCAAGTAATTACTTAGACTTGACTATAGATACGAGTGTTAGTGCTCTTCTCACATGTCGCATATTAGAATAAAATAGGTCAAGGTCTAGAGATGCATTTTTGAATCATTGCCGTCATAATGAATCTTGAATTAACAAATGAATCTTGAATTCGAACACGAATACAAATCACGTGCAAAATTATTTTCTACTGTTCCCAATTTTAAAGATTTGTGAATCACTCGAATTCAGTATTGTTATTAAAAACAAATTCTATATTTGAAACCGTTACACGCATAAAAAATAAAATCCGGTATGCAATAATATGGTAATAATAACTGATTAATTTAAAAAAAAACAGCGATAAATCGCATGTACTCGTAAAACAGAACATAATACGTGGCGTATATTCTACTAGTAGAAATCAAAAACGAGTTTGTAGGACCACTCGTTACAGAATTGGGATGATGACTGAATTTAAATTTTTACGTCTCGTCATTAAATATTAAAATACCGTAGGAAAAGACGCAGTCCTGTGAAATTAGAATTAAAATCGGCTTAGAAATGCCTTAGATACAAGCATTTTAAGTTGTTAATTTGAAGGCGATTAGACAGAGAGATCTGACATCAACTGTGACGTCATTGTTGAGTACGGATATTGGCTCCTTGTAAATTGCCGTTTTGCTAGAAAGAGATGGAGAAAAATCTTTAATACCTTATATCTCGGTTGTTTTTATAGTTATTCGAAAACCGATTTTTTCTTTCTGTTTATTATATGAATGAGCTTCTATTAAAGCAAAAAAAAATTCTTTGTCATCTAGCCAATTGGGATGATGACTGAATTCTAATTTTTACGTCTCGTCATTAAATATTAAAATACCGTGGAAAAAGATGCAGTCCTGTTAAATTAGAATTAAAATCGGTTCAGAAATACATTAGATACAAGCATTTTAAATTGCTAATTTGAAGGCGATTAGACAGAGAGATCCGACATCAACCGTGACGTCATTGTTGAGTACGGCCATATAAACTCCTTGTAAATTGCCGTTTTGCTAGAAAGAGATGGAGAAAAATCTTTAATACCTTATATCTTGGTTGTTTTTATAGTTATTCGAAAACCGATTTTTTCTTTCTGTTTATTATAGGTATGAATGTGCTTCTATAAAGCAAAATAAAATTTTTGACATCTAGCCTATTCACGGAATGAATATTCAAAAATAGTGAATTTGGAAATTCGTATGCGAATCTTACGATTTCAACAAACAATGAGGTCCCGTAATGGTATCGCTTTTCATAATACATAGTAACATTCCTTATTGTATTACAATAAATATGTTTTTTAAATCACCAAAATCGGTCCATCCGATGTTAAGTTATAAACCAATTTGCATCAACTGATTTTATTAAATCCGCCGCTGCCTACGGACAGGCTGTGACGTCAGTTGACACTATCCGCCGCCGCCGCGCGCCTCACTATGGGATGAAAGCGTGAGTTGCGTTTCAAAAATCTGCAACTTTTTTTCTACTACACCTACGGATACAAAATTTTGCATACAGGATCTCCAATATATAAGCTATGAAATGATACTAGAATCTTTATATATTTAATTTATTATTACACATAAAAACATACAAAATAAAAAATCGCTACTTTTCCATACAAAATTACTTTTTTCGTTTCATTGTTTGCTTATTACGAGAATATGAAGGTGATTATAAAGGAAATAATGATATAATATTGTTATTGTATCACTATTATATTATATCACTAAATGACGTGATAGTTGACTAAAATACACTATAAGGGCATGGACCTACAAGAATCTTTTATTCAGGTCTGTTTATTCGGGAGACATGTTTCCCTCAAAATGTATAAAGTTAAATATAATATTACCTTAAAGTTTATCGTTATTTGTATTCACTTTGCCCCGATGAACCAACACATCCCCATTTGCTAATGAGATGTATTTGAGAAGGTCTGTAAACACCTTTTATCATCAAAACACGGCCAATAGTATGATCCAGCAAATCTTGTAGCTTTACTTTAGCACTTGTGTATGTTACTTCAATACTCGAAGCAGGCAAATAGTACGTTTTTTTTTTTGCGTCAGATACTCGATATGTAATAATAATGACGGAAACATGACTGAGTTCTTTTCTATAAATTTTAAATCTTAAAAATGTGTACTAGCTTTTGACATCCAAATCTTAAAAATGTGTACTAGCTTTTGACAGATCCAAATCCCCGTAGAGGGCCAAAGCTTCATCTGCAGAGAAACTTTTCATATTGATGGTTTCATGAAATATTTTTCTTCATCACCTTTTTCTCGTTTGTATTAGAGCTTCGCATTATGGCAACAATCGTAGCTTTTTCCGCCCTGCCTTCGTCTCTCAATTCTTGCACATATGCGTTATTCAAACCTAATACACCGTTTAGCCATGTTGAATTTTTTGTTACAAAACGTTCGGCTTGTTTTGTTAACGCGATCTTGAAATTTCGACAACAGTTGTTTTTGTTTCCTTTACTTACATAATAGATTATGTTGCCTGGAAGATATTGCTTATTAGCAATAGCTTTCCGCTCATAGCTTCGCCCGCGTTATTTTTGTTTTCCCGTGGGAATTTCATATGTTCCCGTAGGAAAATTACCCTATGTCCTTCCCTTGGTCTCGAACTATTCCTATACCAACTTTCATCCAAATCGGTTCAGTAGTTTCGAAGCCTATTTAATACAAACAAACAAACAATTAAATCTTTCTTCTTTATAATATTAGTATATTAGTATTAGTATAGATAAGGCCGCCTGTGCTGAACATCTGTGTTGTTTTTGAAAAATTTCTGTTTCTATATCTTTGTATGCTTTTTGTGCAATAAATCATTTATTATTATTATTATTCTTTTCAGTAAGGTTGAATGTTTTCTTGTTTAGTGCTACAATCAATGAAAAAAAACTCTCTTTGTGGCAGGCAGGGAGACTTGTATCCTACCTACAGTAAACGAGTAGAGAGAGACTAACCGTTGTATGAGTCCATGCATAATGATATAGTGAATCTATTTGTGTTCTGACGTTATTCTGGCTTTAACAGTGCACAATGTGGCCAGTTCTCTTTACTTGCACCTAACCTACGGCTTCATCGCCATAAGCTGCACGCCCAGATTGAAAAATGGAAACATTCTTTGTGACGGTAACATTCATAGATAGGTTTACATATATATATGCATAAAATCACGCTTATAATTCCAAAAGGGGTCTAGCAGAGCTGTAGGTAACACTCTGTTAAAACTAGGTTTTACACTCAAAGCCACATCTGGCAGTATGGGCCATACAGTACTCCAGCCTGTCGACTACACAAAACGGGCACCAAAGCCAAATATTATCAATTTTTTAGTAAACAAATCAACTAAAACCAACGACTAGGGCCCTAATTCCGCTAATCTTAACGTCGTTGTGGCGTCGTGATAGCGTTTCAATAACACTGCTTTTGTCGCTTTTATGCGCATTTTCTGCTACAATTTATTTGTGCTACAATTTATTGATAAGTCAATAGTTACAAATGTTTTAGTTAGTAGGTATTCGGTTAACCAACAATAACTATCTCAAAAAGCGATGCTATTGAAGCGTTATTGACACGCCACAAATGCATTAACGCTAGCAGAATAAGGCCCCAGGACATATGTTACACTCAAAATCATCTCAGCAGTCCAGGGGGGCTACTGCCTAACTCATAGCGATCACTCGCTATCGCTTTCGTGACATTAGAACAACAGTTTAAATGTCACCTGTGACATAAAAACTATTGTTGTAATGTCACGATAACGATAGCGAGTGTTCGCTTTTAGGCGGTACGGCCGCGGGTACGGATAGGATAGGTTTAGGTATCAGAAATAATGAAAAATGTGTGTTTTAAAAGAGAAAATCAAAAGGGAGCGCACGCTCATAGTGTAAATAAAGAATATATTCCGCGCTACGCTGCACCCTCATTGTGTGTTTCGATCATAACATCACCACCATACTATGAAATCCAGACCGCCCAAAACTGTCACGTTGCGATCCTGAAGACAGCCCTGTGTTCATTCGTTCGTACATTTTACGAAATAGACCTACTCATTTTGTGCTCAGAATACCAACCTATACCTACCTACATCAAAAAATATCTATTTGAATGTTTTAAACATAGATAAGAACCAAAGAAATACTCAAAGGTAAATACTAGTTTATAACTTAGTGACATAACTTTAGAGGTCAATAACCTACATATTATTATTCTAATTTTAAAATATGTAGCTTTATTCACTTACCTTTAAAGTTTCCAACCACAGATTTCGGCACTGGTGTACTTTAAATGGGTAAGTAATCAGATAACCAGATTCCATAAAAATGTCAAAAATAGGAAGTTTATCCGATTGACCTTACACAAAACCGATTTCTAGTATATTACTCATTGCTCAAACTGTACTGAACCTCCTGAATACTACTACCACTATTACATTAAAAAAAACAATATAGGTATGTAATACGATTTCGCATGAAACGCTGCGCGCGGCTACTAGTCGAAAACTCGGGAGTGATAGCACGGATGCGGAGTCTGCCTAGAAAGTGTCATGTGACGTCACACGCCTGCCAGGCGGCCGCTTGACGGAGCGATCTGTTTTTTCGTTATAATTTCGTCAATTTTCATCGTAGAAAAAAAATTTTGGTACCATTTTTATTGTTTTTTAATTGTCTACAAAGCTACATTTACAGTTAAAATCGTTACGGAACCTCATTATTGGCTGCATAATTTTTGTATAAAAAATTCGACTAACTTTAAGCTGCCTCGGTTGAGGAAATAACGTCTGTGTAAGCGCTTATACAGACGATATTCAAGCGGTTTGGGCACAGTATAACTTGCTTTAATTTGGATAACCGCTGATTAATGACCACATGTACCTGAATAAATTTACAACAGGATGGATATTTTCTGAATAAATGCTGAACTATCTTTTATCCAGCAATTATGACTTCATTATTTTGTAATATTTGCCCTCAGATATTCAGTTTATATTCAGACTTCAGATGTGAATCGTAATTTTATAAAGAAAGAAAGCAAAGTAATTTTAAAAAATGACAGTTTTGCGAGTGCGATTTTGATTTCGTTGTGAATTTACAACAGTTATCGAAAACTTAACAGAAAATTTGCTTTTTATTTTACGTATGCCATGATTTACATGTAATATAGGTAACTGTTACCACTTACCATCAGGTGGGCAGTTTGCTTGTTTGCCAACTTTCTGCAATAAAAAAAAAGAAGTGAATTTTTAAACGCATGCTACTTCACTGTGAATATATATACGAGTATATAACTTTTTTGTAGAATTTTCAAGGGCCACACGATAAACTACAATTTTGTTAATAATTATCTTCGGTAAATTTACAAGTAAAATATTTTCCATACATTTTTAAAATTCCATACATTTACTAATGGTTGATCATATCAATTGCTTTCATTTTAATTTTGAAAACAATTTCTATCTCAATTAATAATAGCTTATCGAATATATTAAGCTACAATCTTTAAATACAAGTGCTCTCCAAACTAAATATTCTGTGGAAGTTGTGTTATTTACGACTGAGAGTAAACAGTGAAGTGTTTTATATTTGCGCAAACGAAATAAGAAGACGAACAAAGCTAAATTCTAGACGCAAGAGTGTTACAAAAAGTGTTCAAGATACCAAACATTGTGAATATGTGATATAAATTATATATGGGAAAATATGATTGCTGATTTTGATTTGGTATGTAGAAGGTAGTCTTGATATAATACAAGCCCAGTCTAACAGCTTCTCGTAAATATTATCACCGCTAGAGTGTGATTCATAATTAGAGCAACTTGAAATGTGTTAAAATAGCGCGGAGACAAAACATTCACTACCAGCGCAAGAAGTTCGTGGTTCGAGACCCAGCAGATGACTGATAACTTTTTTGTTAATTATTTAATTTTTTATACCTCAATTTCTTTTTATATTTAATTTATATTTTATTTAACGATTAATTATGAATTTTTTTGACAATATAACATTTCGACGTAAACGTACCCAGTCTGATACACTGAATGAAACAAAAAGTGAACTAGACACAATGGAAGAAACAAATACAAGTCTGCCTTATATATCTGATGACGAAACAGATCAGATAATAAAATTAAGAGAGCAGCTAGATGACTTAAAATCTAAACTAGATAGTGCACACAATGAAATAGAAACATTATCATTAGAAAATTTAAGCTTGTAACGTAAAAATGAAACTCTACAGAAAAATAATGAAATGTTAAAAAAAATTACAAGTAGTCCGGTTAAATCTAAACAAACGCCACAAAAAAAGGCGATATCAAGTAAATTACACCAAAACCTTTAAAAAAACAACTCAAATGCAGTCTAACAAGCCAAATAGTAATATAACAAATCGGCGGCCATCTTCCCCTAATAGTGCCAAATTAAAAGAAATAAAGATCAAAGCAATGATTCCTCAAACAAAAGATCTACCGATGGAAACATATGTATATTAAGTTGTAATAAGACAAATAAAATACATCAAATAGCACAAAAGTATATTAATCATTCAAATATCTGCCACTATCTGACACCGAATAAAAACACTGAACAAATGTTAATAAATATGAAAAATAAACTACATAATTTTACAAGGGATGATTACTGTATTATCATAATTGGCGATGAAGATTTTTAAACCACAAGAAACTATCACACTATGATACAATACATACGAGCAACATTACAACAAATAACACATACAAATATTATAATATGCTTGCCTATTTATAAGCTTGGATATCACAATAACCTCTTTAATTGGAGAGTAGAACATTTCAACAACCTTTTATACCTAGATGTCATGACCCATGAATACGCGTATATCCTGGACAGCAATCGCCAGTTACGTTATGACCATAGAACGTTTGACCAATTTTCAGGATTAATAAATAATAATGGTATGAGGAATATATGTATTAATATCCAAAACCTTATCACGGATATTGAATACAACAACTCCCTCGAAGCAATAGATGTTGAGAAAATTGAGGATAAAAATTCCAATGAAATAGAACAAATAGACTTTTTTCGAGACTAAATTTTTCTTTGTTTTACATCAGAATATAGCAGGATTACTCAATAAAGCTGACGCATTTTTGATAAATCTAAATGAACTCTTAGACAGGAATATCGATCCTGATGTCCTTGGCATCACGGAACATTTTATGACGGAAGAAGATGAACAATTTCTTAATTTACCAAATTACAAGCTAGCAGCATGTTACAGTAGGAAAAACAGAAAAAGAGGTGGAGCCTGTATTATTGTGAAAAAAGAACATAACTGTAAAGAACTATTGGAAATACGTAAATTGTCATTAAGTAATATATTTGAATGTTGTGCAGTGTTGCTTATTGACTATAATATAATAATAATTTGTATCTATAGAATTCCGGATTCAAAGTATTTACATGTATTTTTTAATAAATTAGATAGTATTTTGACATCAGTATGCAAAATAAAATGTAACAAAATATTAGTAGCCGGAGATTATAATATTGATATTTTAAAAAGCAATAATATCTCTCTAAACTTTGAATGCCTTCTATTAAACTATAATCTAAAATTAGCTCTTAAGAAACCGACAAGACTACAAAGTAATACTTGCATAGATAATTTTGCACATAACTTCAATAAGAAATGTAAAACTGAAGTGTTAGAATTTGGACTATCAGACCATACAGCGCAACTCATAAAGCTCCCAGTAAAAAAGATACCAAACATAAAATCTTGGAGAAAATCTATACGTGACTATAGCTATGAAAACATAAAAAAAATTCAATTATGTTTAAAAACTTTGACATTTTCCGAAATGTATGAGTCAAATGATGCAAATACTGCATATCAGCTATTTATTGAGGAATTTAAACTTTTTTTATGATTTGTGCTTTCCAATGAAATATATCAGAATCACAACTAAAAAGAAGCCAAAATGGATCACCAAAGGTTTAAAAATATGTAGTAAAAAGAAGAGAAACTTGTTATGGTTATACAGGAAAAAACCAACAGAAAGTAATAAAAGAAACTACAAAACCTATACTAAATTATTTAAAAGAATTATAAACTTAACAAAACGATCACAAAATTATCATAAAATTTACACATCTAACAATAAATCTAAAACTACATGGCAAATTATAAACAGATTAAAATCAAACATACCAAAAGACTATATCACAAAAATCAAAGTCAATGATAATCATATCTTAGAACCTTTACAGATAGCAAATGCCTTTAATAACCATTTTGTAGACAAAATACAACCAATAGTGAACAGTGGTATAAATGTTACCTCTCACATTAACCCAACACAACATTCTATGTTCATGGCACCATGCCTACCTCAGAATATTCACAAAATAATAAAACAACTAAAAAACACAAACAGTGTAGGCTACGCTGGTATTGCAACCAAAATAGTGAAATCAGTCAATGAATTAATATGCCATCATTTATGCCACATTGTAAACCTGACTATACAATCAGGCACATTCCCCGAAGATCTTAAAACAACAATCATCAAACCTATATTTAAAAAAGAAAACAAAGAACTGATGGAGTTCTACCGACCTATTGCCATGATATCAATATTTTCAAAAATATTGATATCATGGCTTGATATCATCATGATATCAATTTGAAAAGTTCTATGTTAATGAAATCAATTCATTCTTGGATAAAAACAATATCATATGTAATGAATAAAAAGGATTTCGTAGAAACAAATCAATAAATATGGCTATCTATGACTTTATTAATGATATAATGGACCAAGTTGATAAAAACACACCAATATGTTCTATATTTTGTGACATGACTCAGGCTTTTGACTACGTAGACCATAATATCTTAATTAGAAAACTTTTCGCATATGGAATAAGAGGCAATATTCTAAAACTAATTGAATCGTATTTCAGTAATCGACGACAAAGAACTGAAATATCTAGAGTAAATAGCCAAACAAAAACCTTAGTTGCCTACACATCATGTGAACGTGATGTAAAGTATGGTGTACCACAGGGAAGTGTTATGGCGCCATTATTGTTTATCCTTTATATAAATGACTTCCCAAGTGCAACCAAACACTCCATGACTCTGTTTGCTGATGATAGCACAGTTTCCATAAAATCAAACAATCTCTTGCTTTATGACTTAGATGTAAATAATACACTGACACAAATAATTGACTGGTTAAATAATAATAACTTAAAAATAAACTTGACTAAAACGAATATAATGCACTTTAAACAAAGAGGCTCACCCGTAGCAAACGTTAACCTAACATATAACGGTGTTGATATCAATAAAGTGGAAACAGCCAAATTCCTAGGCCTAACAATTGACCAAAAATTAGATTGGAAAAACCATATAACAGATTTAAGCAAAAAAGTTAGTAGTTTAGCCTATGTCATGTTTAAACTTTCGTCATTTGTTAACCTTGATGCATTACTTACAGCATATCACGGAATGGTTGAGTCAGTACTGAGATACGGTATTATATTTTGGGGAAATTCTACAAATAAGGAAATTGTATTCAAAATGCAGAAAAGATGTATACGAGCTATGTTTGGTCTGCAAACAACAGATTCATGCAAACCATTTTTCAAAGAATACAAAATTCTGACACTTCCGTCAATATATATAATTGAGGTAGCACTATTTGTTAAAAGAAATTTACATCTTTTTTCACTCCTGTCACATACAGGAAATCGTAGACGACGGCATGGTGACAAAATAATTATACCACTTGTAAAAAAAACTTTAATGGCCCCAAAAATCTATAATAAAGTTCCTAACGAGTTTAAATCTTTGAACATTAATATATTTCGTGCCAAACTCAAAAAAATGTTGCATGAGAAATGTTACTATAGTGTACAAGATTTTCTAAATGACAAACTTTAACCTAAATCATTAGTTTTGTATCTCATAAAAACAACTATTTGTATTATGTGACTTTGAAATAAAAATGACATTAGTAAATAATAATATAATTCGACATTTTACTATGTGACACTATTTAAATTTTAAGGTATTAACCATTGACATATGTAACCATTAATTAAATTTTTAGATCAGAGCCAACTTAATTACTGGCAGTTTGTGTGAAAACTAATCTAAATAAATATAAGTAATAATAGTAAACAAGTAGTAACATAATAGACCTTATTGTATTTGTAGTGTTTTTTTTTTGTATTATTATAAATTTGCATACTGATAATAGTAAACATGATGGACATCAATAATATTGTAACAACAACGTTTGTACTTATATCTTCAATGTATGGTACCTATGTTTTTTTACACATGTTTTTGGCAAATAAATATCTGAATCTGAATCTGAATCATAAAGTATTTTTACTTCGGGAAACGATGTGTTTAATGAATAATTTTGCATTAACTTTTATTAAAAAGAGGTTAGGTAATGGCGTGATGTTTATCTTGATTAAGAGCCGCTCGCTCAGCGTTTTTTGCATATTTCTGCATAATAGTTCATTTGTGACTACTTATTCAGATATAATATGGTCAAATATATATGAATATCACATTTTTGAAAAACAGCTGTAAACATACCCAACATGATACTTTTATACAGTTTATTAGGGATCATTTAGAGAAAATATGAGGGTCACTTTCTTTTTAACCCTCCCGTTCCCGTTTCTATGAATTTGATTAATTTTTTTTTTCAAATCTTTGTGAGTTGCCATAGTTTTGCTCATGCAGTGACGCGACACAATATTGGCTCTTTTTAAATAAAAACACTGGATTCCTTCAATAATCAGTTACTATCTGCATAAAAACCTTGAATTCATAATTATATTTTAAAGCTTTCAACTGAATATAAAGGTGTTGTGCGCTTCTATCGCTGTAAGTTAGGTAAAAGACCATACTCATTTACAATTTATGCATATAAGATCGTAAGTAGTACTGTTAAATAAACCATATTCAAATTGAAGCAAATGAGACTGCTTATAGCTGTATAGTAGCTGGAGATTCAGCATTGCTCTGTATCATCTTTAGTACGTCATTACAAGAACACATTATTAATTTAGAAAAGGTATTTCAAAGATTACGAGAATAAAATTTTAAAATACAGCTTGATAAGTAAGAGTTCTTAAAGTTAGAAACAGCATATCTAGGTCATATTATCAGTAAAGATGGCATAAAGCCCAATCCTGACAAAGTAGAAGCTATAAAAAAATATCCGTTGCCAAAAACGCCTACAGAGATTAAAAGATTTCTTGGTCTCTTAGTTTATTACAAAAAGTTTATACCAGATTTTGCTCGTTTAACAAAACCGCTTACACAATGTTTAAAGAAAGGTTCTAAAATTACACTAGATCAAAATTATACTAATTGTTTCAAAAAATGTAAATTGCTACTTACCAATGATCCTATCTTACAGTACCCGGATTTCAATAAAGATTTTATTTTAACAACTAATGCATCTAATTTAGCAATTGGAGCTGTATTGTCACAAGGCACAGTTGGTAACGACAAGCCTATAGCATTTGCATCTAGAACGTTAAATACTAATGAAATTAACTACAGTACAATAGAGAAGGAGTTATTGGCGATCGTATGGGCTACTAAGTATTTCCGTCCATATCTATTTGGCCGCAAAATTAAAATTATTACCGATCATAAGCCCTTACAATGGGTAATGAACCTTAAAGAACCCAACTCTAGACTCACTCGATGGAGATTAAAGCTTAGCGAATACGACTTTACAGTTATTTATAAGCAAGGCAAATGTAACACAAATGCTGATGCTTTATCGCGTATAGAGATTCACAATGAAGAAATTAGTTCAGTGGCAGTTAACATATCAGAGAAAGCTCCCTCTTTAGACAATTCAAATACTGTAACTGTGCATACTGATGCTGAGAATCCCATCTTGGAATTCTCCATAACAGATGAACCACTAAATAAATTTCATAGACATATTTGTTTTACTGTAGTTGGTGATATTAAAGGTAAAACCACAGTCTCTAAGCCCTTTGAAAGTCATACATGAACTGCTATTCAATTGTCCAAATCAAATCTTGAACAAGATGTAATTAACGCAGTTAAAGAGTTCGTTAATCTTAAAGTAAAGACAGGAATTATTCATCCCCCTTTGGAGATGTATTCAATAATACCTATCATTCAGAAGTATTTTAAATGTTCCGCTATGCACCTAGTTCTAACTAAAGTTCTAAATAAAGAAGTTGAAAATGTCAAAGAGTATTTACGACAGCAGGAAATAAAACAGAAATACCATGACGGTAAAACCAACCATCACTGAGTGTTATCTCGCACTATCAAAAAGATATTTCTGGCCTAAAATGAAAGAAGTGTGTCAAGCAAAATATGATCGCAATCTTGTCAAGCAACAATTCCATATAGTGCCACCCCCTAGTAAACCTTTTGAAATTTTACATTTAGATCTTTTCACAGTAGAAACTGAAAAATATCTTACCTTAGTAAACGCGTTTTCAAAATATAGTCAAAATTATCACCTAAGAGATGGTACCGCTATTAGTGTAGTACAAGCCTTATTAAAATTTTGTACTCATCATGGTGTACCTACAACCGTTGTAACAGATCGTGGAACTGAATTCATGAATCAGCTATTTTTAGAGTTTGTAAGAATCCATAAGATTCGGCATCATAAAATCTTAGCTCACGCACCTAATGAAAATGGACATTTAAGAATATTAAAGTTACAGCATCGTGGCGAATCCGTAATAAATTTAATGCCTTACGCAATATTAGCATATAATAGTTCTATACATAGCCTAACTAAATGTAGACCACTAGATTTAATAACAGGCCATTTTGATCCCCGAGATCCTATAGATATAGATATTACCGAACATTGCTACAACAATATATTATAGATCATCGTTCTAAGATGACTAAAGTATACTCTATGATACAAAGTTCGTCTCAAAACCGTGGTACCGAAATTATGGAATCTCGTAATAATAACAGAGAGCCCGAACAAACGTATAGCCCTGAACAAAACGTTTTTATTAAAAATCCTATGGCTAGCCGTCAGAAACTAGCACCACGATATACAAACGACACCGTTTTAGCCGATCTCCCTATACATATATATACAAAGAAAAAACGTGGCCCTGTAGCTAAGTCTAGATTAAAAAGAGTCCCTAATACAAGTCGCTTGTTACAGGATAATACTAACGGTTCTGCTGGAAGTAGTAGCAGCGCAAGAGATGATAATACTTGATAGTCTAGATGACGGTCCAGGCATTCTTCCTTTCAAACTAGGCCTATCCAAAATCATATCTCACTATCATTCATTCCTACAAACTATCGACATCTCTAGTATTAAATCTAAAGTTAACACAGTAACATCGCAGTTAAATGATGTTCGGCCTCAGTTAAATAATTCAACTTTGTCATTGTATTAACCACATCTTAATTATCTTAATAATAAACATAACAAAATTTTAATCATTACAAATTATTTCATTAAAATCATTACAAAATAATGAAGATAAATTAGTCGCAGAATTAAATAATCATATATGTTTAAGCAAAGAATGGATGTCAGAACATTCAGCTGTACTAGACGCGGTAGCTGTATTATTAAAAATCAAGAAAAGATTGAAAAAATACTTAATTTTATTGTGCTCGAAGAAAGTTATTTAGATAGCGAATTAATTAAATATGCCCATTTGGCTCAAATACTTTTAATATTAAGTATATTATTTTAATATTAACTCATCTATATTATATAGATGAGTTACTAGTCTATATTATATAGATGAGTTAAGTGAACAAATATTTAAAATAGAAAATCTTTTAGCTTTTTTTTTGCAAAAAGTTGGCAAACAAACAAACTGCCCACCTGATGGTAAGTGGTAACAGTCACCTATAATACATGTGGCTCTTATGAGATTCACAGCAAAACTGCAACCCCCACAAGAACCACAGTGTACGTTGCCAACTTGTGACACCAGATGTAAAGTCACAGTACCCAGTAATTTCACTGCCATATCTTACCCTTCAAACCGGAACACAGCAATGCAAGCACTGCTGCTTTGCGGCAGAAATAGGTAAGACGGAGGTACCTAAGCCGACGACCCTGGTACAGAGTCTCCCTCCAGTAAATTTCATCTTTATATTTTATACATGCATCGAGCACTCATCATGCTATGTCAAATTTAAGAACGTTAAAATATATGTTAGAAAAGTTAAGATCACTGTATAATAAAGATGTAATTATAGATTTAAATTTAAGAGAATACTATGATATACTTAAGTTAGGCTCCTATTATTATGGTAATCAAATGGTTATAGTATTTAAAGTGCCAATTGCCTCTCCTTATACCTATGATCTTTATAGATTATCTATCTATTGTTCCAAACAAAAACCACAGCATACTCATCCCATCTTCTCCTTACCTCATCATACACAAAAATCATTTTATGTATATAGAGGCAGAATGCCCGAAGTACAACTCTTGGTATCTTTGCGAGACAAATCTTAATTACAAGCCACGAGATCAAGTTGACTGCGTGCACCATCTCATCACGACACAGAAATTAGACGCTATCTGTGACCCAATTCCTGTTCATCTCAATAAAGAAGCAATGGAACAGTTGGTAAGCATTATGTTGTCTCGTTCCCGAAACCTACTGAAGTACAAAACTTTTGTGGAAAAACTACTTATTCCACTCTTCAAGGAAGCTATTTGGTTACTATACCCTCTGGATGTCACCTGCAAACGTCAGCACTTACCATTTTCAACAGCAACGACCGCACCAAGGGAAGTTCAATCAGAATTATGAACATCCCTCCACGAGAGAACATCTCGTCATTTTCAAATAAACCTGTAATTAAACTAAATTCAATTAACCTGGAAAACTTACATGCCAGCAACAAAGATATCCCTGCAACATCCTGTGGAATTAAGAACATCTTTCGAAACTAGTATATATATCATACCACCATTCCTCTTTACGTGGTAATAGCATGTATCTTTGTTCTCATCGTAACTTTATTACTTCGGAAATTTTACAAGAAACGACGACGGTGTTTACCGTTCCGCAACATACATCTCAAGAAATATATGTAGAAATTCCCAATAAAAAACGAGATGCACCTAACATCGCCTCAGCAACGTTTTCGAAAAAAATTCTTCAATAGTTGCTAATCTATGTTAGAGGTGTTATACCATTTACCTCAACCACAAGTACCTACTCAGCACCAGCCCCATTAGACACATGAAGAACGAGGCGCTGACGCTTCACAACGTAAGCCAGTGACGTGCCAGCCATCGCCTTCCAACGCGGCACCACGCAAGACTTCACTTTAGTTCTAGCACCGAACGTAGTCAGATCTATTAATTGTAATTTGTAGTAATTAAATTTATTTTAATAAAATTGTTTTTTTTTTGCATCCTTCGGCTGTAGCAATCGTAATTCACGTCATTCACGTAATTCACGTCAGCTGAAATACAAATATTTTGAAGCTTTAAATTGCCTGTTGCCTACACAAGTTGCTATTATGTGACTTAAATGTTTGTTGGGAAGTAAATTAATTTATATAATGAGACAAAAGAGGTGGCCTCTTGCTAGGAATTGAACAAAGATAAGCCTAGTTATTTACGGATTGTACAGTCGACAAAGTTGCCGGTCTACCAGTAGAGTTTTTTTGGTCAGCGATATTTGAAAAAGCAAAAGTGTTAAAACAGGTTTTAATATTATAGCTATAAACTAGAAGTATTTTAGGATTTTCATATATGATTTAAATGATTGCTTTATACCTCTTATTGTTTGAAATAAAGCTTTCCAAAAAACTCTACTGGTAGACCGCGAACTTTGTCGACTGTACATCAAAATATTCAAAGCTTTTCTGGTAAAGACTTAGAAATAAAATTATTTTTAGATTCTGAAAGCGTTGATGTACTTTGTAGAACATTGGCTATAAAACCATAAATTATTAGTAAGTTTAGATAATTGCAAGATTGTGAGTTCGTTTACTAGAAAAACTGCAATTAGAGGTGGATCCTTGATAATTATACATAACGACATACAATTTAAGGAAAGAAAAGACATTGTTTCATTCTCTATTGAACGAGCTATTGAGTTGTCTTGTGTGGAACTTGATGATTTCATTATAATATGTGTATACAGACCCCCCTCTGGAAATTATTCTGAGTTTGAGTCCGCTATGGGGAATGCCTTATGAGAATAGTATATAGAAAACCTAAAAAAAATTCTTATATGTGGAGATTTTAATATATATATCTTAGAAAAATCATAATTATCTAGTAGGTTTAATAAGTTATTTAAATCATTTCATATGGATTATGTATTTCACGAACCTATCTGCATTATAGTTACATCCGCTACTTCCTTAGACAACATCTTCTGTAACTGTAATGTGCAAGATAAGTTAATTATTAATTGTATTAACTCTGACCATAGCGGGCAACTAGCTTCATTCGAGCACCATCATGTTTGTTCTATAAGTGAGTTTACTTGTAGACTTATAACTAAACGCGGTATAGAGAAATTCAACAGAAATATTATTTATCAAACTAGCAATTTGCCCGAAGGGAACAACGCTAATAATATGTATAATAATTTATTTCATGTAGTTAAAGATGAATGTAATAATATATTAAAAGAAAAGGTTATTAAGGTCAATAACGGAAGAAAGAAATTTAGTGACTGGGCTACGCCAGGCATAAATAAAAGCTGTAGGAAACTATTTAAACTATATGCTTTAAAAGCAACCTCAAATGATTCTAATTTTATAAATTATGTTAGAAATTATTCCAAAAAAAAAGAAAGTGTGCATGTCCGCAAAACCTATGTATATAACAACCAATAAAGTTAGCTTATCAAAAAATAAAGTAAAGACCACCTGGAATATCATTAACCAGGAAACAGTTAAATCCAAAAGTTCAGTAAATTCGATTGCACTGGAAGTCAATAATAATATTACAGTTCGGACATTGTAGTTGCCAATACATTTGAAGACTTTTTCTCCCATAAACCCATAGAAACTACAAGTAGTCTCAAATCGTGCCCCAATGCAGCTGTGGCCCTCTTTCATATTCATATTCTTTTATTGCTTTCATGTTCTTACATTTTTATAAGTACTTACAAACATAAACCCTGAAAGGGCACCGCAACGACCGCAACATTGCTAGTGAGCTTATATTATTATAATGTCAATTTACAATTAAAAACTTATACAATACAAGCTCTAAATAATGACAGTATCACAGATGTCACAATTATAATATATCTAAAAAAATGTCATGTCAATAAAAAAGAATTAATTAAATTTAATTGTCAAATATGTACTTAATTAGTTATTTATTTACTCGAACAATGAGTTCGAGTAATTTTATTATTATGTTAGTTATTTTGTCCTAAGAATTCGTTTATGGAATAAAAACACATTTTGTTTTAAAGGATGTCAATTTATTTTCATTTTTTATGTCAAGATCTTGTTATAGAGTGTAGAGAAGTGCAACAAGAGCTTTACATTTTGTCATATTAACGCCGATACTATCTTAAAAACGTTCCGCATGATCAGTACAAAAAAACACTGAAGACCTTTGGGGTATTTCGACCAACATGATCAAATTATCTGTGTTAAAGGAACTTGCTCCGCAACTCGCGTTGATATTCAGTAAATATATTGGTGAAGGTATCTTCCCTGATCTTATGAAGAATAACAAGTTAACATCTTTATTTAAATCTAAAATATAAACGATCCTTCAAATTATCGACCAATTTCGATTTTACCAGCTCTTAGTAAAATATTCGAAAAAATTATGTCTAATCAATTAACTGATCATTTTATAAGAACAAATATTACATATGAATTAGTTTGTTTTTACCAAAGGTCGTTGCACTACAGATGCTGGAGTTGTACTTCTTAAACACATGTTTGTTGCTTAGGAGCATAAACAGGATGTGATTGGTATATTTTGTGACCTATCGAAGGCTTTTGACTGCGTTGGTCACCAGACTTTTTTAAATAAACTCAAATATTATGGTGTCTCTGAAGAAGCAACCAGTCTTATTGAGTCTTATTTGGCTATTAAAGTCCCGAAAATTACCATTAACAAAACTAGGTTTGCTGGTGCACCCATAACTATGGGTGTGCCTCAAGGCTCGATATTGGGACCTTTGCTTTTCTTAATTTACATTAACAACCTTCCACACTTCACTAATAGTTTGTGCGATACGGTGCTATTTGCAGATGATACTTCTTTAATATTTAAGGTATACAGAGGAAATGGAAATACTGACGTTGTAAATAGTACTCTCTCTAAAGTATTGCATTGGTTAACTATAAATAATTTATCATTAAATTCAAGTAAAACTAAATGTATTAAATTCTCATTGCCAAATGTAAGAAAGTTGTACTATTGTGCAAATGAACAATCAAATTGTTGAATTCGTTGATTCTACAAAATTTTTGGGTATTACACTTTTGGGATTGCAGTGGGATCCACATATTGAGTCCTTGACAAACAGACTTAGTTCTGCAGCATAATGCAGTAAAGAAATAAGACAACTTACTGATGTTGAAACGGCAAGATTGATTTACTTTAGTGTAATGTCATATGGAATGCCTCTGTGGAGATCGGCTGCTAGTATGGAAAGTATTTTTGTAGTTCAAAAAAGAGCGGTTCGCGCTATTTATAATTTAAGAGCCAGAGATTCTCTTTGGGTTTTATTTAGAGAAATTAACATATTGACTTTATCAGCACAGTACATTTATGAAAATTTGATTTATGTCTATAAAAATTATAATACATTTGAAACCAATTTCCAAATTCAACATTTAAACACAAGGAATAAAAATAAACTTGCCGTTCCAACGTACAGGCTCCAAAAAACGACAGGCTCTTTTTTGGGGAAATATATAACTTTTTACAACAAAGTTCCACAAAGTGTAACTGACTTGCCTTTTGATATGTTTAAAGCGCATGTAAAAAAGACTCTGATGAGTAATAGTACATTATGGTACAAGTGTGTAATGTTGGTGATTACCGCTGAGGCGCATTGAGGCTCGAGCCGTTAGGCGAGGGTCTTAAGAAGCCGAGGACGGTAACCATCAATACACACGTGTATCATACAACGTTTTTCAACACACTTCTGAATAAAACAATACTTAAATAAAAAACCATTTTACATAGTAGATAAAAAGTTTACTTAGAGAAACAATTAGTAAATGTGCAGTTAGTAAAATTATAATTAACTATTTTTGATGACATAGCGGTCTCATCAGATAGATTATTTATTGAAATACTTTCATGTTCTATTGTGATGGTTCATTATTCGTGTAGGTAGGTGAAATCCAATCATTGGACGTACTTGGTATTTCGCCAGTAGGATGCGTCTCAGAATCAAGTTTAATTCTTTTGTGATTTTTGCACAAATTTCCTTCTTGTTTTGTATGGAATCTTCTACGTATGATTCTGCTACATTGCTAGATCGCCACCCGCCATGTCGCTTCAAAGTCATTATATCAGCTCCTGAATTTGCCAGCAATGTAGCTGAAGTTCTTCTGAAACTATGTCCAGTGTATCTCTCAGCATCTACTAAACCCAAAAACTTTGCGATTTCTTTAGGCATAGAACCAAATTTGTTTATACCTATAGGCTGACAGGTACATTTACCATTCTGGTAATTTAGAAAGAAACGGTCATTTTTTGTTTTTGGCGAACGCAAACTTTCATACTTCTTAACAATATCATAGAATGGACCGTGTATGGTGAGTGACCTAGGTATTTTATTTTTCGTGATAGGTATCTTCACTAAAAGCATCTGACCATGGTTCTCTATATCTTTTACAGTTATATTTGTTAATTCTTGTATCCTACGGGCACCAGTTACACCAAATATTAAAGCAACCTGAAACAAAAGAAACAATAATTAAGGTCAACACACAACACAAGCTGCTATTAAATATTTAATTAAAATTAATTTAACTAACCTTTGTAGCCAAATATTGGTTATCTGGAGCATCTTTAATAAATTTTTCAATATCATCAGATGATAAAACCTTTGATTTTTTGCTTCTAAATCCATCAGATAGTCTCTTTAGATAAGCTGACAAATTCGAGTATGTTTTTAAGTCCACTCCATTCTTTGTTCGGACTGTACTTTTTAACATTGAGTAAATACACCACAAAGATCTAGGTTTGTACTTAGAAGATAATTCTTTAAAGTACGCCATGAACACATTTTCTGAAAAAGACTGCGTATTCTTGTTGTTCTGCCATTGTATGAAATGTTGGTACGCTAATAGATATTTTTCCTTTGAGTTTTCTGGTAGTAAACTTTCCATAACGTTCTGGGCTTCACATCTTAGATCGGGCGGTGTACAACATAAATCATTTTCTTCATAAATTGTATTTGCAGAATCTTAATTAATAACTAACTGAATAACTTCAAAAGAGAAAACGAGACGAGTTGTGACAAATGTTTCGTAATGGCGGGAAAAATTAATCAGTTTTCCTATGCGCGCGCATCGGCCATAGACTAATAAATTTCGTAATGGCGGGAAAAATTAATCAGTTTTCCTATGCGCGCGCATCGGCCATAGACTAAAAAATGAGGTTTCTTTTTTTGGGCTTTTCGCGGATAGCATTTTAGCGCAAGTGTAAGCGTAACTCAACCAATAATATTTAAAAAAAACTATTACTCACTCGTGAATAATAGTAATGAAAAAGTCACAGTTTGATTATAGGTGTCATTATGTGCCTAATTGCCATGGGATTAGAGCCACTTTATGAGGAAGTGTGTTGAAAAAGATATTATAAAATAATCAAATATTTAAATGATGCCAATGCCTGGTGTTAAATTATTCGTTATAATGTAAAAAATCGTGTTGTTGTGTATAACTATTTATTATTGTATTGGTAACGACATAGTAAGAAGAGAAGTGACAAATCTAAAGGACAATGTCGAAAATCGCCCCATCGTCAAAGTATTTTCTGAAACAAAACCAAATGAAGTAAAATAAACTAATGGTTATTGTTACATTTGATCGATTGAATAGAATTGATTGAGTTTATGTAGGTATGGACATTTATTTATTTGTATAAATAATGTTTTTCTACAATTTACAATGTTAACACACGTAAATTAACTACTCACGCGCTGTCGCTTGTGTTACTTCAACTAACCTCAAAATCTGAGTCTTTTTTATAAATAATTCGATTTCGAAGCTTGTCCGTAGTAATTGGTGTGGACGTACAGTATTTACTAATGTCTAGTTATTTGAAAAGCATTTTTTTCACTGCTGTTGGTATTGGGGCGAACAATATATGGATACCGAGCAATGTCCTTTGTAATGTAAGTTAAGCTTAAACTTTTGCTTTGAGGTCAGTTTCCAATTTGAAATTTTGCATACATATGCATATTGCCTGACAATGCAATTTTATGATGACATGGAGCTAAAAGGTGGCCATAGGAACTCGTCCAGGTTCGTTTGATTTGTAATGACGAGTACAAAAAGCTTGAATTTAAAAAAGTTTTTTATTAATAATTTCTTGTTTACGTCATAAAACATTAAATAAAATTAATGCAATATGCTCTGCTATTTTTACAATCCTTTAAATGGTTATTTAAAGGATTGTAAAAATAGTGAGCTTAACAATTAATGTTAAGAATCATCTAGCCTGCTGAGTAGAGCACTCAGTATGACTCTACAGCTTAATGAAGAACGGGACTCAGAAAAATATTTAGTCTGATATCCCGCGGAGTGTTAAAATGAAAGCTCCGAATCGATTCGACGAGATAAACATACCTATATACAAAGCTTATACAGTGATCCAGGTCAGAGATTAACAGTAAAAAAAACATACGCATCGAATTGAGAACCTCCTCCTATTTAATGTCGGTTAAGAAAGGTAAAAATTCTTAAGCCAGAAGTTTTTTAAGGGCCTATTACTAAAGAATTGTGAGGTTTACGTAAAACTATTAAATACAATTATCTCTTCATTCTCAATAAGTCAGTTTCAGCAGAGGAAGATACAAAAATGTGTTTATGTTGGTTTACATTGTTTACATTCACAAACTGTGATTATGTACTTATAGTTTACGTTCTTTAGACTTCTTCTTGTGACGACACAAACAATTCACAAAAGGTGGAATTTAATATAAATTATTTATTGTTCTTTGAGTGTGCCGACTCTATATTTAATCTATATAAATAAAAATCAATGTATTACTATGTTTGTTTGTCCTCTATGCGTTCCGAAACCATTCATCAGATTGAAACAAACTTTAGTAGGGTGTTATGGGGACACCCGTGAGGGTTCCTAGCAAAAAAAGAGAAAAAAAGGATTTACGTGGCATTGCAACGCATGCCGGGTACAGCTAGTTGTCTAGAAAAACACAAAAGTTTATGCATTAATTGCAACTTCTTGAGGCAAGAACTCCAACAATCTTCTAACCGAGATATAGTCAAAACATAGTATTTTACTAGCTCTATCAAAAATAAACATTTCAGTTTAGAAAAATCCAATCTAAAAAGGAATCTAAGATTCATTTTACGTATTAAAATATTTTCTTAAATTTATTTTCCTGTGGTTGTTTACAAAATCTTTAATGGTAAGCTTTTAGTACAATATATACAATCTGGAAAAGTTGCATGAAATGAAAATAACAATTTTCACCAAACTCGTTGGTATGATTATTTACTTTAAATTACACAGGTAGATAGATCACTTTTAGTTTTTGTTTATATCAGATATACATACATTATATTTTATTATACATAAAAAATCATCGTGTGGTTTTATGAAACTGCGATGCAAGTGAAACTTTTTTTCGGATCGTAGGCATTTAACTGGAACATGCAAAAAATTTGTCGATTAGTCGGTATCAAAATTTTTCCTTATTTTTTTTCTTCTGAAAAGAAAATTATAAATATAAAACAAAAAAGTAATAAAAAAAACAAAAAGCAAATAAAAAAACGCAATAGTAGAAAAACAAAAAATAGTGCGCAATACCAGGATCGAACCACTGTCACACTGATTTAAAGTTGAAGATCATTGATTTAGTAGTAAATCAATGTTGAAGATAGATCAAACTCGACTTATATGAAATAGTGAAATTAAAGATCTCATGTTTTTGTGTAATGCGAAATGCGATAGATGGATGAAAAAAATTAAGGCATTGTTAAAAATGTTTCACTTTAAAAATATAAAATATTTAAGGAAAGCACCAATTTGATACAGTACGACCACTTTTATAAGTCGCATCGGCAAAAATCGGCGACGCAGAGGAAAGCAACCTAACGCCGATTGAATACGAGTGCCGACACAGTTAAAATATATACATTATTGCGTACGTTAAAATTTTAAGGCACCAAAATCAGAATTTCATTCTATCTCGCTTAGAATCAGAAAATGAGATCTCTGCGCAGGTACATCAGTGTAACTTATAAACGTGGTACTACTACTAAAGTATACAAATGTATTTTCACTGTAAGTATAAAGAGGCTAACTTAGCTCACCAGAACACACCAAAACCAAACTAAACCAAATTGAGATTTTTTGTGTAAATTACAGATTCTAAATAATAACAATTGCAGATTCGTAAGAAGTTTGAATGAACTAGGAGTATGTTCGTCTTTCATCTATATATTTTTGTCCGTGTGGACACACAAGCTTGCTGGTTAAGCGGTATACGTAGAGGTTGTCTGGAGGCTTTAGAGCCTCACTAATAATGATCACTAAGCCTCCCTTTATCGCCGATATCCATAAGAGGAATAGAACTGTGTTGAATTTCAACAAAATATATGCTGAAACTACCATAATATAAACACGCACTTTATTTACGAGTAAGTTAACGAATTTTACCAATAATGCAATCTTCCAAGAAGACTTATTGAGAGAGATGCTTGTTAAAAAGTTCTTAGGTAACAACTTCTCAAGTTACGAGTAAGCAGGCAACAACACTTTTAAGAACTGCAACAGTTGGCAGTTTGCATTTCCTCACTAGTAAATATATACGTAGGTAGGTTACACTGTTGGCAAGTTGTAGGGTTGTCGGATCATGTGAAATTGTTGAGTCTTAGAAGTATTTGGCTTGGGAAACAACGAAATGGAACATGTAGAAATTTATCGTAACATGTATATTGTATAATCTGTACAATCGTAATTCCGTGAAAATGTGTTATAATAGTTACTTTCACATTTTTATACTGTTAGTCATCTGCCTAAGAATCAGGAATCAAACAGTTCTTCCCCTTTTTTTGATAGTCTTGTATTCATATAGTACTTGGCACATAAAATCAATACCGTATTACTTATACACTAATGACATTATTTACACAAAAAAAACTAAACACGTACGGCCTTATTAATAAAAATTTTACTCCTTGGATCATCCTCGGATTAGTTACTCCATGTTTTGTCTTGTTTCCGCATATGTTGGCTGTCATATGTCAAAACAAGATAAAACACAGAGTAACTAATCCGAGGATGATCCAAGGAGTAAAATGTTTATTAATACGGCTGTAAGGCTTACGCCACACATTTATTAAGTGAAGTTTTAAAACGCTGTCTAAAGTTAGACACTGTTTAAACATGATACTGTTTCATTTGCATTAAAAGGATAGATAGTGACAACATAATATTTAAACACCTATAGTGTTAAATTATTTCGATGCGTCAATTACGCATCGAAATAATTTTACCGCGAGATTTTTTTAATTTTTCATGGAGAATACGAAGATGTTAAAATCAAAATAAGTGAACATTCTTCATTATAGCTAAGGTGCTGGATGGTGTGCTTGATCGTCAACTTTGTCAATATCAAGACATATATGACGCACAATTTAGCTTTAAGCCCAAACTGTCTACAGAAAGGGCAATCATATCGCTCATGCATACTGTTCGGTACTATACGGATAGAAAAACGCCTGTCTATGCATGTTTCTTGAACCTGTCCAAGGCATTTGACCTGGTGTTATACAGCATCCTGTAGGGAGAGTTGGTGGGGTCGGGTGTGCCTAACGAGGTTGTTAATCTTTTTAAGTTTTGATATGACCATCAAACCAACCATGTGAGATGAGCTGGATCACTCTCGAATGAATACAAACTGGGGTGTGGAGTGAGACAGGGTGGGATAACATCACCAAGGCTATTCAATCCATGCTAATATTATATTACGTCCTTACATATGAAATTGGTGTTTTGTATAGGAGGAACATAAAATCGATTTATTTAATATAATATATTTATTCCATCAAAGTATGTACCATTGCTATCTATGCACTTTTGCCATCTCATAGGTAGTTCATCAATCCCTTTACTAATAAAACCATTCGGACGGGAATCAATAAATTCTTTGAAGGCGGTTTGGACTGCCCCATCGGAGTTGAATTTTTTCCCTTACAAGTTATCCAAATTTCGAAAAAATGGTAATCTGTTGGAGCTAGGTCCGGAGAGTATGGTGGATGTCTTAGACATTCCAATTGAAGCTCTCTTATTTGGTAGCCGTCTATTGTGCAGTGTATGGTCTAGCGTTATCATAAAGCAGCAGTGGCCTAGAGCGATGGACCAGCCTCGTTTGTTTAGCAGCTAGCTTTTCCATCATGGTTTGTAGTTGCTGACAATAGACATCTGCCGTAATCGTGGCCAGATTTAAGAAAGCTGTAGTGAACGACACCAGCACTAGTCCACCAAACGCTCACAAATAACTTTTTTGGAGTCAATTTTCGCTTGGGGCATGGTTTGGCTAGTTCGTCAGGGTTCAGCCATTGCGATGAGCGCTTCCGATTATCGTACAGGACCCACTTTTCATCACAAGTAATGATTCGATTTAAAATCCCTTCATTATTGTGCCGGTTGAGTAATGCAACGCAGCAGTCAACGCGCGTTTGTTGATTTGCTTTACTCAATTCGTGAGGTACCCACCTTTCAAGCTTTTCCACCTTCCCAATTTGCTTCAAGTGATTAAAACAATTTTATCACTAACAACGCAGCCTGCAGCTAACTCCGACGTGGTTTGCGATGGATCCGCTTCCACAATAGCCTTCAATTCTTCATTATCAACTTTGGTCCACGGGGCTTGTTCTGCAGGTCGAAATTTCCAGAATGAAAACGTTGGAACCAAAAACGCACCGTCTTTTGCGGCACCGGCACCGTCGCCATACACATCATTAATCCTTCGAGCCGTTTCTGCAGCACTGGTGCCACGGTGGAACTCGTACTCGTAAATAACGCGATATTTCAAGTTTTCCATTTTGTAAACGCAAAGAAAAATAAGCAATTGAGGAAAAACAAGTGAATTATAATTTTCGAAACACAAATACACGAGTAAATAGAGCTGTATAAATTTGAATTTGGAATTCCTAACCATAGAGGAGATATTTGAGATCAAAGTGGCCAGTACGGCAAAACGCCAAAACTACTGATCCGATTTAGATGAAATTTGGTATGGACATAGTTTGAGTCCCAGGAAAGGATATAGGAAAGCTTTTATTGCAGAAATCACCCCTTATGGGGGAGAAAAAGGGGGTGGAAGTTTGTATTGGGAATCAATAACCGCTAAACCGATTTAGATGAAATTTGGTATGGAGATAGTTTGAGTTGTGGGGCAGGATAAAGAATAGTTTTTATCCCTGAAACCATTCCTTAAGCGTGTATAAGGGGGGGGGGGGGGAGGGGATTTGTAAAGGAAATCAATAAAAAAGGATTTATACGCGGACGAAGTAGCGGGCAAAAGCTAGTCTATATATAAATCGGCTGCTCGTTGAGCTGAGCAACACACAGATCGGTTGTCATATTGTCTTTCAATATGACAACTGATCTGTGTGTAACAAAGGTGATCAGGCCTTAGTGAACCACGCTGGCCCAGTGCGTATTGGTCGACTTCACGTACAACATTGAATTTCTTCGCAGATGTATGCAGGTTGCCTCACGATGTTTTCCTTCACCGTAGGAGCGTCAGACAAATGTAAATATGAAATTCGAAAAATACATTGGTACATGGCGGTCACGAACCTGGACCTCACGATTGGAAGGCGAGTGCCGAGTCCACAGCGCCACCGACGCTCGGTTATGGTTTAATGGCGATCTAAATTTAAACAGATCTTGCTTTTCTAGAACGCGATTGTTAAGCTTTTTGCAGAACTAAGTCGTAATTTTAGAATATACAACAACCTAAAGAGTAACATTTTCTGTACATAAGAATTAATCACTGTAGTAGCTGAGGTCAAGTAATATTACAGCAATGTAGGGTTCAATAAAAATAAATAAGTAACTCTGTCTGTATGTCCAATGTACACTGGAAATCACGTCAACGCAGGAACTTTAGACTTTCTTTAGTCTACTTTTAGACTTTTCACTGCTGTTATGACGTACGTTACAAGCGTTGGAATGCCTAGACCTGCAAGTGACTTCAGTGTACACACGACATCATGCCAGACTTTACATATTGATTTTGAGACCGCTGTATTGTCGATCGCTATAGGTACCTACTTATTTCGAAATCTTACTTTTTAGGACCGGTAGGTATGCCGTTCAAGATTATAGCGACGTAAGATTATAATAGAAAAAGGGTAAGCTCAGGTAACCAATATGAAAAGTCGCTGGAAAAAAAAGGTTTTACTACGATGGCCTCAAAAAAACTTGTAATCGATGAAAATTCAACACCACTTAATACTTTATGTTTAAGGATTTAGCACAGAAGTTGAAACAAAAACTGTACTTAGAATAAAGTTAAATAAAATCTTGTGACTGATGGTGCCATTGCCATTATAGTTCTATGAACTTTAAATTACCTAGTATTGTAACCTTATGATGCGAAAAAATATATGTATCAAATGAAAGGTCTCGAAGAGTATAGCATTATGAACCTAGGAAAATCGCCCTAAATTCAACATGGCCACCGCTCAAAAAAAACGGATAAAAGTTAGTTTCCAAACCCTATCAATATGGGTATCAAATGAAAGGCATTGATGAGTAGAGCACTATGAACCTAGCAACATTGACATAAATTCAACAAGGCCGCCACTCAAAAAAGATGGACAAAAGTTTATTTCGAAACCTAGCAATATGGGTAACAATTGAAAGGCCTTGAAGAGTAGAGCATTCTGACCTAGGAAAGTCGACCTAGATTCAAAATGGCCGCCGCTCAAAAATAAGAATAAAAGTTCGTTTTCAAACCCAGCAATATGGGTATCAAATGAAAGGCCTTGATGAGTAGAGCACTATGAACCTAGCAACATTGACGTAAATTCAACATGGCCGCCGCTCAAAAAAGGCGGATAGAAGTTCCTTTTCAAACCCAGCAATATGGGTATTAAATGAAAGGCCCTGAAGAGTACTCGTACCTAGAGCATTACGAACCTACGAAAATTGACCTAATTTTGAAACGGCAGCTGCTCTAGAAAGGCAGAATAAAGTTGAATCATTATGGAATAAAATGGAGGAAAAAACTAAACACTGTGTTAAGAGGACTGTGAAGTGCCAATTCATGGCTCGAGTATGCACATTCAAAAATGCAGTTTGTTGCACATCGTCTAGAGTTGAAAGTCCGAGGCAAGTGCCTACATTGTATATTAAAATATTGTTTCGGGTGATAACTGTTTTACCACCCTAAACCTTTACGAAATTAGACATTTTTGGTCTCATTAGATTCAGTATACCTTAATCTATGTTTTGTAATTCAGTATACTTTAGTCAAAAAGATAAAAATGCTCGAAGTAGTTTTTAAATCTCAAATATGTATATTTAGATGCTCATAATTTATATTATGAGCAATATTATTTCAAAATCAAAACGTACAAACCTAAATCTTCGTTACCTATATCTACAACATTTCCAAAAATTATGAAAATTGGACTATGTTAAGAGGAAGAAAATTGACAGCTTCACAATCCTCTTAAGCATTTTGATGGCGAAACGTAGTTCGCGGGCACAGCTAGTTAATAATATATTTATAAATATTCTTGGTCTATGGCTCATTTTTTTATTTTACTGCGAAATAATAAATTACGATCTGTTTCATCTGATGAGCTTTACTATTCAGGAATTTTAAGACAATTTTTTAAAGTAGACTTACTATTTTGGCCACAGTTCATATTACCCAATTCTAATTGTACGGAACCCTCTTTGCTTGTAACTAATTAAACATTTCTATCTTCAGCAGTAATTGATTTATTATCATGAACTAACAAATTTGGTTGTACGGAACGTAATATGATGACAATTTTTTTGTTCCGCCAGTTCCATTTTGTTCTTATGGTTCGATGTACATCAAAGTTTTACTTAGACATTCAAAAATGATCTAGAAGCTGAATAATTCTCTATATAAACTACCATAATTAAATTAACCTGTTATAACACCGAGGGTTGTATGTACTATAGGGAAACATTTACGCTAATCGCGTCAGCTTTAGAATACTGGTGAGACTATTATAATTAAATTAACCTATTATAACACCGAGATTATAGACTCTTATGCAGGAAACAGCAGCAGCAGACTCTGTACCAGGGTCGTCTGCTTAAGTACCTCCGTCTTACCTATTTCTGCCGCAAAGCAGCAGTGCATGCATTGCTGTGTTCCGGTTTGAAGGGTAAGATATGGCAGTGAAATTACTGGGTACTGTGACTTTACATCTGGTGTCACAAGTTGGCAACGTACACTGTGGTTCTTGTGGGAGTTGCAGTTTTGCACAAGAGCCGCATGTATTATAGGTGACTGTTACCACTTACCATCAGGTGGGCAGTTTGCTTGTTTGCCAACTTTCAGCAATAAAAAAAATATTACACTCTTGTAAAGGGATTTGCTTTCAAAGAGTTTTAATCAAGCCTAATGTGACGACTTTACAAAATAGTAATCCTACACCAATATCCAAACGATAGCAATATTCAATGCTCTTGTACAGAATTTGGCAACACAAAAATATTATTTAACAGCGGTGTCGAGACAATATGCTCCTTTAGTCTTCTAGATTTTTATGCTACATACTGTATTTTAGTGTTTATTCAGAACTATGTAAAAGCCAAAAGTAATAATTTCGACTTCATACAGCTGTACACCAGCTTTACTGCACAAAAGTATACTCTTTATGCTCTAGTACTGTTAATGTACTCGTCAAAAGATATTTCTTTAGCCTAATTGTTTATTGCGTGAGGATGGATGACATGGACATAATGATGGAACGAAGGGCGCTGGCTGTTCGATGCAATATGTTGGCTCGTAGATTTGCACTGTGTACATACACAGCCAAGGTGACGCTTTTCAAAGTATACTGTCAGTCTTTTTACACGTTTAATAAAAATAATACACATATAATAAAAATTTAATCAACAATTTTCGAAGACATAGGAAACCTCATATTTTTATGTGTTTGATTATTATAATAATTAGGTAATAAATAAATATCACCTACACCCTGCCAAAAGTGTAATAGTATATAAAAAAACATTTATAAGTTGCTTAAAACTTAAAGGCCAAATTAAATAAGTGAATAAAGTGACATGATATTTTTAATAATATCCAATATACTACAAAAGATATTAATTTTATTCCTTATTATCATTATGCTAACCCTAGTTTGCAACTGACAGCGTTTCAACGCCCACCGCTCGCGGTGTTCAAGCGAACTAAGCGGGCGGCTGTGTAGTTAGGTGTTATTTATGTCCAATAAAAGCTTCAATTTACCGAGCGATGTTTCTTTTTCAGACGATAACTAACAATAGACTTTTGTGCATGTTTCACGAGTGAATTTGCATGAGTGTAACACCATTCACCGCGACCTTTTGTAGTTTTTATCGATATTTCCCTCCAGGCTATTTAAGCTCTTTTATGTTTTCACAATGAAATAAAAGTTAGAGGATTTTATTGCGACTTATGTTTTCAGAGTATAAAGCCGCAACCAAGCGGAAAAACTGTTTTGAAGAAAAAAAAAACAGTTTTTCCGCTTTCTAATTGAGACAGTAAATGAACATTCCAACCACAGATAACATAAATTCCAACAAACAGAAACAAGAAATTACGCTCGTCCTTTTTAATTAAGTGCGGGTATATTTAACTTTTGCTGTATGCCGTATGCATTGAATGATATGTCGAAGTAATCCGCTTAGATTGGAGCTTAATCAGATGGAGTGGATGTTTATTTGAGACTTACTTTGTCAGGCCGTGAAAGCTACGATGTTGGCATTTATGTCAATACTGGAGAAGCTCAGTGGGACTTAATAGTGTAGTATATAATGTAACGGGATATAATAAAAAGTAGACGTTGCAGAATCACACTGATTTAATTTCGATTTACAATCGGGCAGAGTTCCGTCTTAGAAACAGTAAAACAGAGAAGTGCTCTAAATATGAGATGGCGCGGTATTTTATAGTTTCTCCGGTAGTAAGGCGCTAGCTTGGCTTGGCTCTGATTGGCTGGCTTGGGCTGGCTGGCACATGGCTGCACGTGCTTGGCTCTGATTGGCTGGCTTGGGCTGGCTGGCACATGGCTGCACGTGCTTGGCTCTGATTGGCTGGCTTGCGATTGGCTGAGGCGGTGTGGCGCGTAACAATAACTAATGCCTATTGTGGTCCTTAGGGTTTTGTTTTTTCTAGCGTATAATTAAGTTTCAGCAAGTATGAGTTTTCATACAAGGGTTGAGTGAAATGACCCATTTGAAGTTATGTGATTATACATAGTAGATTTTGAGGTGGAATTCTAGGTGGGTGGGCAAAATACGAGTATGTGCGAAGCGATAAATAGCTAAGTGGAGTATGATTTGATTCTAGTTTTTCATATAACGATTTTCATACACGTACTGTGGTGACTTCCTTGGGTAGGTCGCGCGTCTTATGATGCCCCATCAATGACATAGTGTCATGTTTGAATGTATTTGAATATCGAATTAAGACATCACGCGATTGGCATCGATCGTCTTTTGTAGAGGGAGTCACCAAGAGACAGCTTAAGAGAAATGTTGTATTTGTATCACTATAACTGAATAAATACATAGCTAATATGAAATTATCAAGATTTTTTTTATTGCAACTATGTTGGCAAACAAACAAACTGCCCACCTGATGGTAAGTGGTAACAGTCACCTATAATACAAGTGGCTCTTGTGAGATTCGCAGCAAAACTGCAACCCCCACAAGAACCACAATGTACGTTGCCCCCTTGTGACCTATGATATAAGTACGATATAAGTACCAAGTAGTTTCACTGCCATATATCTTACCGTTCAAACCGGAACACAATAATGCAAGCACTGCTGCTTTGCGGCAGAAATAGGTAAGACGGAGGTACCCATGCAGACGATCATGTAAACAAGTATAATTTAACATAGCAATGCAGATAGCGGTATTTACGAGTACGTTTTGTGTTCATCGAGCCTAAAGGAATAGCTGGAATAGTACATTTCGTCTAATTCCGTATTTATATCTGCGTAAAAAATAAACCAAGCCACATTTTACTATTGAAATTGTGATTGTTTTTAATCATCAGCGCATCAGTGCAGTGATTGTCTTGTTTCCAAGACAATCACTGCAGTTACCATATGCCATAAAATATAGTTTTTGTATTCGAATTTATTTAGATAAATTTATATGTCACCGGTATGTGTACCTATAGATAGGTATTATTTTTGAATTACCCGTTTTTATAGCTTTTATAACAAGCTTTTATTTACTTTCCCCTGTACGTAAACTTTTTAACATGCAAGATTTCATTACAGACACCGTGTAATGAAATCTTGCAAGTTAAATTTGATCCGCTTCCCGGTTTTTGCCTAAGCTGAAATTTTGCATGCATATGTATATCGCGTGACAATGCAATATTATGATGACCTGGAACTGATCTTATGCTGCAGCTGGAAGGTGGTCATAGGAACTCCGCAATAAAACGACACAACCCCATGGAGCTTGAGCTCGTTTGATTCGTATTGACGAGTTCTTTGATCCTATATGGTAATTAATAAAAGCTTGTTTTTTAAAATGTTTTTTACTTTCACTTGTCCCCGTGTATGTAATGAAATATTGCAACTGAAAGGAGATTGTCCATTTTCCAAGGGCCAAACATATCGCTGTAAATGTTTTTGTATCCTATTGGTTTGAATTGTATAACGTAGCTAAAATTATTCTTTATTATAATCAGTAATTAGTTTTGTATATTGTACCCTGGTATTTTTTATTTTGCTATTTCTACAACATTTTTAGGTTATATATTTAATAACCTTCATGCATTAAGAATGCAGGTTTGCGCGTAAACAATATCTCCACATTTTTTATATGTGACTTTGAATTTTCTTTAAAAATACTAAATAAATTAAAAGCTGATAAATAGGTAAATCAATAAAGAAGAAAATTATCGCGCCTGAGATTTTTTTTTTCTTTATTGATTTATTCATTATTTTTCAATATCTCCATCACTAAAACTACTTATACAAAATCATATTTATTACCCATTTGTTAATAAATATGACTATTTAAATAGACTAATTTAACATTATTTCTATTTAGGATAATGCTTATTTGGGTTTTTATTTGAATTTGATATATTTTTCATTATATTTATTAATTGGCCCTTCTTGGGAAAGTCCAATATCCAGCAGTGGACGTTGTATTTAAATGAAAAGTAATTTTTAAATGAATTTGAATAATGAATTAAAGCTAACTCGAGTAATTGGTGACTAAAAAAATATGCAAGTGTGAGTATTTCATTATATCAGCCAAGAGACGCCCACTGTTGGACATAGGTCTCCGCCAAGGATCTCCATACCGATCGGTCCTGCGCCTCCCGCCTTTACTTAAGTAGGCAGACATTATAGCACACTATTCAAAAACCACTGAGCGTGCCTCTTTTAGCAGTGATTCCGAGAAATGATTCCGATCGCACCAATTGTGTTTCCGATCCCCTCCTTGCCAGACTGTCAGCCTTTTCGTTTCCATCGAAACCCATGTGACCTGGTATCCAAACTAGACGTACCGTGTTTACCTTACCCAGTTTATTTAACACTTCAATTGTATTATGCACTAGTTTGGATTCCACCTTATATGACAGAAGCGCTTTAAGAGTCGCTTGGCTGTCTCTGAGAATGTAGATGTTCAGGCCTTTGCGACTTCTGTTTAGATTCTCCTGCGCACAGGCAAAAATGGCGTACGTTTCAGCTTGAAACACAGTCGCCAATTTGCCCATACTGATCGATATTTCGGTTTTATTGCAGAATATCCCTGCTCCCGTACCAGATTTCATTTTTGATCCACTGTGTACCATATCATGCTGTTGCCCTGGGGTGGTGCCAGCCCTTTATCCCATTCCTCCCTTGTCGGAATGTATACTTCAAAGAGACGTCTAAAAATGTATTTAGGTGTCATTCTGTCGCTGATCATACTCAGCAGCAGAGTCTCTCCTTCAGGCTTAAGAGCCGTGTGTTTGGTGTGTGGCCTGTCTGCGTTCCATAGTCCCAGAGTTCTTAGCCTGTGGAGTGCTCTCGTGGCCTCTCTTTGTATAGCATAATGCAGTGGTTCGAGACTTAGGAATCTTTCCAGGGCTGCTGAGGGAGTAGTTTTGAAAGCCCCCGTTATGGCCATGCAGACCAGTGTCTGGAATTTACTTTATAGTTTCCTGCATGTGAGATTACTTCTTGGCCACCAGACGATACTGCCATAAGTTATGACCGGCAGTATCATTATGTTGGAAATCCAATAGAGTATCTTGGGTTTTAAACCCTAGGATTTACCAAAAGCGTATCGACACATATTGAAAGTCCTGATGGACTTTTCAATAGTGAGCTCAACGTGTTCCTTCCACGTTAGTTCTTTATCTAGAGTGACCCCTAGATATTTAACCTTTGTGGACCATGTTATCACATTGCCGTAAAGTTTTACGCATTTCATGTTGTTGAGCTTCCTTTTTTTCGTGAACGGTATGATCACTGTTTTATTCGGATTGATGCTAAGATGTGTACCTTTGCACCAGTGCTCAACCTTTAGTAGCGCCTCCTGCATCAGGCTGGCTACCACACTTGGCACCTTGCCGTTAACTAAGATGACAATGTCATCGGCATAGCCCACTGTGTACAGTGGGCCTTTGTTTAGTTCTTCGATCAATGAGTCTATTACTAGGCACCAAAATATTGGAGAGAAGACTCCTCCCTGCGGGCATCCTCTGGTTGTCGTGACGCTCATTGTATCGCCTAGTATACTAGCAGATATTACTCTGCTTTCTAGCATACAATTTATCCATCTTATAATGGTGTCATTGATGCCATGCACTCTTGCCGCTTTGCTGATGTAGTCAGCACAAGCCTTAAAACTCAATCGCTAAGGAGGCACCAGGATGAATGTGCCAACCAAAAAGGGATGAAACACGCCAAGCTCTTCATGGGCATGGACAATTGGCTCAAGTTTGCACTGAGCTCCAGCAGATCCCAGACTCGTTTAATACTCGGTGCTCTGACCAGACATTTTGGCACAAAGAAAATGCTAACTAGGATAGGACTTGCCGATTCCGAAATCTGCAGGGCCTGCATGGAAATGGAAGAAAGCATGGAGCATATACTATGCCACTGCGACGCTCTAGCGGGCAGGAGGTTAAGGCTGAGGGGAATTGGTTATCCAAAACCGGAAGATTATAGGGTCATGCTGCGAAAGGACATCATCAAGCTCATGGGCATGATGGACTAGACCGTTGGTGGCGATGGCTTAAGGGACTAACAGGTAGGGGAAGCACAAAAGATCCATAGTGGGTCGAAGTGCGAAGGCTCATAGCTTGAGTCACCCCACCCCAAGATAAGAGTCTGGCACAAGGCTCTTCTTTCCAAGCTTCCGGCATACGGATTACCCGCGCAGTTCTGTACGTGGATTGCCAGCTTCCTCCACGAGCGTAGAATTCGCGTTGTCGTTGACGGCTGCGCTTCGCGGTTCGTGGCAGTAAACGCTGGTGTTCCGCAAGGCTCCGTTCTATCCCCCACATTGTTTCTTCTGCATATCAATGATATGCTTTCCTTGGGAGCTATACATTGCTATGCAGACGACAGTACAGTGCATGGGGGATATCACGGAGCCTCGGGGGCTGCTCGTGGTGATATTGGTAGGGAAAGGCAGAATCTTATCATTGAGCTCAACAGGACGCTGGACCTCGTCTCCGAATGGGGCTCCAACAATCTTGTTGAGTTCAATGCTAAGAAAACACAGGTGTGCGTGTTCTCGGCGAAAAGGTCACCTTTCCTCCCCCTTCCTTCTCTTCAGGGCACAACCCTTCACACACAGAGCAACATCACCTTGCTCGGAATGAACATTCGCTGCGATCTGAACCCCAGAGACTACATCGAATCCGTCATAACTACTGCCTCACGGAAACTCGGTGTCCTGAACAAGGTGCGTAGGTATTTTGCGCCGGTAGGTATCATGCTTGTTGTATAAAACTCAGGTTAGGTCTTGCGTGGAATATTGCTCGCACCTTTGGGACGGCTCCGCTCAGTACCTCCTCGATGCTCTGGACAGATTGCAGCGTCGCGCTATTCGCATAATTGGCGATGTAGAGGCAACTAACACCCTCGAGCCTCTACAACTTCGTCGTGACATCGCCTCTCTTAGCGCCTTTTACCGAATGTTCCATGGGGAATGCTCTGAGGAGCTCTTTAACCTTATCCCTCCCTCTCCATTCCTTAACAGAAACACGCGTAAGGGCCTTCGGAGTCATCCGTACACTGTGTCCTCCTTTACACACCGTACCAAGAAATTCCAAGATTCCTTCTTCTGTCGTTCATCCCACACTTGGAATTCTCTACCTGCGCACGTGTTTCCTCCATCCTACAACATGGGTTCCTTCAAAAGAGGCGTGAAAAAGCATCTTTTGGGCCGGCAAGGGGCGGGCAGGTAGGAGAGTGGATGTCGTCCCTACTCTATCTGTCAACTCATTTGGGCCTCTTTCACCGCTTAACATCAGGCGGGAGGAGGTCATTTTCCGGGCCATCCATAAAAAAAAAAAAAAAAAAAAAAAAGATAAGATAAGCGTGGCTCTTCCACCATCATGAAGGTACGGAATAGAAAATATAAAACCAGAAGAATATAAAATGCATTTTAGTTATTAAGTTATACAAATATATGATCTAGAATTAAGGCTGGGGCAGTTACATTATTGAATATTCTCCAGCTCAAATACCATAATACAGTCATTGTATGGGCACAGCACCCTACCGTATGATTTCCCACTAAGCATGAACAATAATTAGCAAGGACACTATCTAGAGAATTTGTCCTACTCTGGTCCTTGCTAGTGAGTAGCTATGTATAACATGTCTTGCTGCTAACATGTCTAGATTTTATTCTTGCCTTAATTAAATAATTATTTCGATATAGAATTAAGGATGTAGTGCTTTTTCTCGCTGAATTGTTGAAATATTGGGGAATCTTAGTTGAAAGAAAAAAAAACAAACTTATTCCTTTAGTCCGATACAAAATGAAAAGCTTTATTGTTGTAGGTACATAATTATAATACACATATGCATATGTTAACACAATTCCTCAATGCAAAGCACTTAACTTAATGTTTAATCAATACAAGCCAAGGGCAGGATGGTTCAGGTTTGTTTGATCAATCTCGGCAGGTAAAAATCAGGTACTAATTGGGTACAAAACTACAAAATGAGGGGCAATAAAGTACACCAACAAATAGTTATAGGTTTCCTTTTTTTTTTTAAAAGAAGTTAGTAGCCTTCCCCGGAGCGGTTGTTAGTAGGGCGTACCTTCGATGCTAAGTTTCCGCGATCACGGTATATTCGAATATTCCAATTCCTTAGATTATTCTCTCTATATATGTACAATTCCACAGAATTCCTCCTTGTGTTAGGTTAGTTTGTTATGGTTTCTAGCTGTAAGGTCAAGCAGCGGAGCCCTACGGCCTCCGGTGACTGCCCTGGAGATTCATAGCACAGTGCTAGGTTAAAAATATAATTAAATATGCCTATGATCTTAGGGTCAGTGGGTCTAACACTGAGTTCTGAAGGAATCCCAGTCAATACATTTGAACCTCATGTAATAAACATAGCAAATGAATTCTAAAACGTAATTTTTAATAAATTGACAAATGGTCTTATTGGTTAGTTAATAAAAAGGACATATGGAGGGGAGAGCACCTACTTTGTGTATAATTACTGCTATTAATAAAAAGAAAACAGCTTAATTTGTGAGTTATTTGCCAAAGAAGGATGTGAAACTTAATATTGTAAAAATTTAGAATTTAACAGGAAATTCGCAAGTGTTACTCAATATATGCCTTAATCCCACTAAGATGCCGCTTACTATCAGGTTTTTTTAATGAAATAGGGGATGGAAAAGGCGAATTTTGGAAATGTAACATGTTTGATTTAATAATCAATTTACCCACAAATAAAAATAAAATTAACAAAATCTGCTTTAAATCATGAAATATAATAAGTTAATTAGATACCTTATTGATTTTTTGCACTTATTGATACAATAAATCCATTTAATTTAATGAATCGCGTGACGGCGAGTAAATATAGTATTTTTCCCCTTAGCTTTACTCTTCAAGCTGAAAACAAAAAGAACTGAATTTTGTAGTTTCACTGTGGTTTTTCAAATCAAATTCACACGGAAAACGGGAGAAATACCTATATAAATATATAAAAACTTTATGATCTTCAAATCAATAACAAATTACTTCGATCGATGTCTCACAGACTAATCATAACCTAGACGATAGACTAAACCAACGCTCCACTTGCGCGCAGATTTGCGTTTATGTGGAAGCGACGGAGCCGAGGTCCGTTTGCTGAATGTTAAGCGCCGTATTGGCGACGGAACCTCTCCTAAAACCAAATTCATTTCATGACACTCGTAAGACTCTTAACTTGCTTCAAGATGTGTCAAGTCAACATACGGATCTTTCGAAATTCTACAATATGCAATAAGTATTTCCAGCTAAAGTTATAAGTTTGGTTGAAAAACAAAACGTAATGAAAAATTAACCATAAACAAATTGTGAATGCTTTCCAAATTCTATTCGACGAAACTATAATTATATGATCTATAAGTTTAAGCGTATTTTATTAAAATATGTCTATAGAAATGATCAAAACAAACGGTCTAAATGTCAAATTCCGAATTTTGAGAAAATCAACCCACCTAAATGGAAGCACGGGATTTTGGGCGAAAAAAAACTATCTTTGTAAATAAGGCCAGGATAAACGCGAGATTTATTTTGTTTATGCAAAAATTGAATAATGACCAAAGATAATTGCAAATGTCACTGACGTGACGTGAAACGACGTTGACGTTGACACTTGACATTGATATTGTGCAATTAATTGACAAAGTTATTGTAATTATGATTTTAGTTGTGAAATTTGTGTTAAAACTACAGTGAAACCAAAGTGTTTTTGCAAAATTTGTGTTTTATGAAATTTTAAGAAAAAACGGTGTTACAGTATCCCCCCAACCACGATAGAATTCACGTAGGGAATTCGTCTGACGCCCCGTCAGCCTCAAAACCCCCTAACCAACCAAACAGAATTATCATAAATGGAATCAATTAGGTACTTATAAACTATTCCTTCGTGATAAACTCTGTACCCAATTACGCCTAACGTTATTTTTTTTTATAAGTTTATTTATTTGTATAAGATAAAAAATAAAGCTTTAAATATAAACGTGTGTAAATAAAGAATATTTAACATGCATGTACCTTAAATCTACGTAAATCCATTAATATGGTATGTTAAAGATTGTAATAAAAAAACAACATTCACCAATAAGGTGACAAAATCTAGCGCGAAACTACTGCTGCTAGCACCTACATGGTTGTAAAAAAAATATTCACCAATAAGGTGGCAAAATCTAGCGAAACCACTTCTGCTAGCACCTATATGGCTGTGATAAATAGGCAAAAAGCATTATATCCTATGCCCATCAAATTTAAGAAAGTAATAAAAAAAAACTGTAGTGTCAGGACTGACGCCGAGATGGCGTTGTTAAATAAGTATATCTTGACACTAACAGTGTATAGCAAGTAATGTCAACAACCACCGGTAGATGTCGTTATTACAGACATTTTGACTCTAATCGTCAAATAATAAGTAGAAAAAAAAACAATAAAAAGGAAATAATAAAAAAAATGAGTTGCATGGTGTCGTTGCCCCTGATCGTCGATATTGATTTTCCTACGTTTCCAGCTAGATGTAACTTCCTCCATTATAAGAATATAGCAAAGGCTTATTTCTAGAGTTGCAAACCGCTCCTGTGAGGAATTCAAAATTAATTTTGTTGATTAGAGTAGAATACATATAAAAATAATGAACAAGACACGTTTATATTTGTGATCTTGAGCTAAATGCATCTATCTAACCACATAACAGTTATAATAAGTACATACTTGTTCTTTAATTCTGGTATCAGATACTAAAGAAGTAATATCCATTTTATATAATGGTACTTATAATATATTTATAATGGTATGAACTAAGACACGTATAATATTTGTGTTTTAGATCTTTATGTACTTATGTAATGGTAATATCAATTTTGAAGATGTTAGGTATATGGAAACTTAAGTATCAAGGCAAATCAATAAAAAACGACAGGAACAGACACATGCAAAAACGCCGCCAGATGTTATATGACGCGTTATCCTACACTCGGGTTCTACGAGACGCCAGGAAGAATGGCGGGGTGGGTATTCTGTGACCGCCGCACCCGCGGTGCTTAACTGTTAAATGCTTATAAAAATATGGCTATTTTCATAAGAGTATAAAAATGAAAATTAAGTAGGTATGATGTTACTAGGTATGTAATTTAGTCACACGAAGTATCTAAATTTTTAAAATCTTTTATGTGCCACTTCCCTATGTATTTTCCGTTCTCGTCCTCGAGCTCATAGACGAGGCGGGAAAGTTTACGTATAATTTTACAACGCTCATATTTAGGGGCAAGTTTAGCAGTAAAATATTTATTAGCAGAACTCTGCTTGTACGTACGCTTCCACACAAAATCACCAACATTAAATGAGATATCTCTGCGTTTGTTGTTATAGTATTTTATATTCCTTTCATGGGCCTTACGCAACGACTCTCGGACTTTGATGAAAATGTCACCGAGGTGGCCAATATTAGACGCATGAGTATCGCGTGGTACCACAACCAACTCTTGGAGATCTACAAAATCACGGTAAATACTACCATCAGTGACAGCTTCCCTACCGTGTACTAGCATGAAAGGAGTATAAGAAGTAGACTCATTTACTGAGGTGTTCATGGCAAATTGTATTTTATGTATGTTAATATCCCACGTTCTATGATCGTTCTCAACAAACGAGGAAACTGCAGTGATTATTGTGCGGTTATAACGTTCCACCGTATTAACTTGTGGACAATATACTGGACCCAAATGTACTTGCGGAATATTGTATTTTTCATATAATGCCTGAACCTCATGACTTATAAACTGCGAGCCATTATCAGACATCACAGTCTGTGGTATTCCGTGAACCAGAAATACATGGTCTTCTAACCTTTGCGCTATAACTTTGCCCGTTGCACGCCGTATAGGAAATAATAAGCAATATTTTGTAAAACAACACACAACTACTAGTAAAAAGGTGTTTTGCTGTCGAGACATCGGCAGTGGACCAACGAGATCAATGCTGATGCACTGGAATGGTCGACAGCAGACCTTGGGTTCCCCCATAAAGCCAGGTGGCGCTAGTGAGCTATGTTTATATGAGTTACAAGTGGCACAATTTTTAATAAATTCCTCGGTATCTTTATGCATACCGGGCCAAAAATACCGTAATTTTAATCTTTTATATGTTTTTGCGACGCCTAAGTGCGCAGCAATTGGTTCAGAATGGTTACTTGTAATAATATCCTCCCTAAGCTCCTTTGGTACAACTTCCTTCCACTGGTAGTCACCACAGAGTTTGTTAGTGCTTTTTGTAAATCTAAAAAGCCTACCATCAACAATTTGAAAATTGGGACACGCGCGCGGCCTATCCGTGCAACGTTTTAATATATTGTTATACCAAGCATCGCTGGAAGTAAATGCGTCTACGGCTGCCACTGGTACAGAACGTGATAGTGCATCCGGTACGACGTTTTGAGATCCACTACGATGCTCAATAATGAAATTATAAGGCGATAGCCTACACCCCCAACGCGCTAGTCGACCTGTCGGATTCTTAAGGTTTAAAAACCACTTTAGACTAGCATGATCGGTAATAATTTTAAATTGTCGACCACCTTCAAGGTAAGGGCGGAAGTGTTCAACGACATGTACCACGGCCAATGCCTCTCGCTCTGTAGCGGAATAGTTACGTTCAGCGGGTGTTAGTGAACGGCTACAGTACGCAACAGGATGTTTTTGTCCATCTACAACCTGGGTTAAGGTACCTCCTAACCCGAAATCAGAAGCGTCACAGTGGACAGCAAAATCTTTCGAGAAGTCAGGACATACCAGAACCGGAGAAGTAGACAGTGCGAGTTTTAGGTCGTTGAACGCCTCGTCTGCCTCGGTCGTCCATTTGAAAGGGGGCGCGCTCTTACGGGTAGAAGTATGAGCATTAAGGGGACCAGCTCTATGACTAAAATTTTTTATGAAACGCCTATAATAAGATGCAGTTCCCAAGAAACGTTTGACGTCTTTCCTGCAGGTGGGAATAGGAAAGTCTACTATAGCCTTAATTTTGTCAGGATCCGTGCGCAGACCATATTCGTCAACCACATGACCCAAGAATTTCAGCTGTCTCCTGAAGAACTGGCATTTACCCATGTTGACAGTAAGGTTGGCTAGTTTAAGTCTCTCCTTTACCCTACGTAGGAGCTGGAGGTGATCCTGGAAGGCCGTTGGGCCTTCAGGAGTAAGTAAAATTAAATCATCAACATATACGAACACCTTATTGTCAAACTCGGGCCCAAAGAGGCGGTCCATCAACCGCTGCTGCGTAGCTGGAGCTGCAGTAAGTCCAAAGCACATGACCTTAAAGTGAAACAAGCCTCTGCAGGGAATAGTAAAAGCAGTTTTCTCTCTGGACTCAATAGAGTCCAAAGGAACTTGGTAATATGAAGACTTAAGGTCAATAGAAGATAAGTACTTAGCGTTTTTGAGCTGGTCCAGAATATGGCTAATATAAGGCATAGGGTAAGCGTCATGCTTTGATATGGCGTTAAGTTTTCGGCTGTCCAAGCAGAAACGTGATGACCCATCTGATTTAACCGCTAAAGTAACGGGGTTGTTCCATGCACTTCCGCTAGGCTCCACAACATCATCCTTCAGCATTTGGTCTAGGTGTTTATTTAATTCTGCCAGTTTTGCGGGTGAGACTACATAATACCGTTGTTTAATAGGTGGATGGTCACCGGTATCAATTTTATGACTCACTAAGTGTGTCCTACCTAGGCCTTTCTTTTCTGCGGAAATGTCATCAAATTGCTTTATGACGTCATTGACCAGCCTACGCTCAAGCTTAGATAAAGTTTCAAAATCGTGTAAAGCACGGCTGCCTGACATAACTGTGTACACCTGATTATTATTTTTATATAAATGTCCGCTATCTTCTAACAATGATAAAATATCTGGCGCAATATTAAATTCCTTCCAGAAATTTAAGCCAAATAACAACTCTGTAGCAACTCCAGGGACGACGTAAAATTTAATAACACGAGTTTTATTCTCTATCGATACTGGTAAAAATAAATACCCAGTTACTCGTGAAGTAGAACCATTTGCAGTTTTTATAAAGTCTAAGTCCTCAGACTTATGTAAAGTAGCGAAATCTTTAAAATATTTGTATGCTTGCCCTCCCACAATGGAGATCTGTGATCCTGAATCCAGTAATCCTCTGAATTCCAAGCCAAAAATATTAATCTTCAGATAAGCTCTGGTATCATTATAGGTGGCGTTAGTAGTAGCGTGAACCGATGTAACCTTACCTTTATGCATATGTATGTTACTAGCTTTATTTACATTATTATAGAATTTATTGTATTTCTGCCTTGATTGTTCAGAATTACAATGTTTATTATAAAAATATACTGTTTTATGCCATCGGTTCACTGCTTGGCGTTTTTTGGAATCTCTGCGGTTGAAGGTTTTGAAGAAGTGCACTTTGGACAATTATTTGCATTGAAGCCCTTTTCTCCACAACGATAACAAATAAGTACCCAAGGCGCCTTGCAATACCTCAAGCTGTGGCCATTTTTCCGACAGCGGACACAAAAAAGATTATTTTGTGTATTATTCACTGGCTGTATTGAAGAGACTTTTGGTGACGTCTTGCTAGTGCTGCTACTACTATTACTACTTTTATAACACAAATCGGGAGCCAGAGAAGATGTGGTGACCCTAGGAGGTTCACTGAAATGCACCGATCGCTCCTTTGCACCTTCTAACAACCTACATTTTTTCTTTAAATCAGTCCAAGATTCCACTGGGGCTAGAGCAAGCTGAGCAGTATAAAATGGTCTAATATTAAACATGACTATGTTCAATTTATCATCATCAGAGATTGGTTTTGATAATCGAGTAAAATAATTTTGCATAATGCTGAGGTAATTCACAATGCTTTCGTCGGGGCCCTGAGTACGACTTCTAATTTCTTGCATCAAGCGATGGTCATAATCAGATGGTAAATATTCATCGAGAAGCAAGGTCTTCAGCTCAGTCCAATTGTGAACGTCTGACTTTACTCCTCGATACCAGCATAGCGCTTCATCAGTGAAAAGTTCAGCCGCAGAACAGAAAAGCTTTGAATCTGCAAGGCCACGAGACAAGCATAACTCTTCGAGGCGTTGTAAGAAGGCTTTAATGCATGTCTTGCCATTGAAGCGTAAATTTAGTTTATGCACGGAGCAATCATTAGCTGTATTGTGTGTAGTTGCAGTGGAGTGCTCAATCGGTTGTTCAGGTGCCAAGCTACTTTGAAAATTATGACAAATATTATCTATTTTTACAAGAATGCTATCTAATCTATTATTCAGAGAAGTAATTAAAGAAGTAAGATTATTATCATCATACTCCGATAAAGACAAGCGACCAATTCTGTGGAATAAGTGGTGTGCAAGAGTTTGAATTCTATTTAACATCTTAAGTGATGACAGCTTACTTGAAGCGCTTGTGATGAGCTTCTCAAGATCATCTAATTTCTTTTGAATTACTTTTAATTCAATATTGACATCAAGATCACAAGTCAGGATTTCATCGGAAGGCAGATCTTTATTGAGAGTACGGATCTGTGCTCTCAGAGCCATCACCGTGTCAGCTGGTTTCGAACCCCTGATTTTCACCTCATATTCTAGTTCATCTTTGTTAAGTAAATTAAAACTAATTGGTCTTTGTTCCATTTTTGTAAAAATATACTACGCTCTATTCTATATGAGAAGTTAATTTTACAATATTATTTATGTTATATACTCAAACTATGAACAAAAAATCTTAAAATATATTCACCTTATTCAAATGTAACTAAAATTTGTTTTTATTTATACCTATCTGAACCAAACCTGCATAGAATTCTTATTTATCTTATAACTAGTGAGACCGGCAGACGTTCTCCTGTCCGATTCCAGCGCCACCTACTGGGTCCAGTTGTACTTTTAAACCTTCCCTGGACCTATTCAAATACACATAACATTTCGTAAGAATCGGTCGAGCCGTTTTTGAGTTTTAGCTTAACTAACACACAACGTTAAAAAAAAGAAAATTATTAAAGATACATACCGAGATGGATCAACACTATCTGAGCATTTGACCAGAATAATGGGCCATATAATGCCACAAAACCTGCTGTATATTCGGGCGCCAAATTGTCGTGCTTTTTCTCGCTGAATTGTTGAAATATTGGGGAATCTTAGTTGAAAGAAAAAAAAACAAACTTATTCCTTTAGTCCGATACAAAATGAAAAGCTTTATTGTTGTAGGTACATAATTATAATACACATATGCATATGTTAACACAATTCCTCAATGCAAAGCACTTAACTTAATGTTTAATCAATACAAGCCAAGGGCAGGATGGTTCAGGTTTGTTTGATCAATCTCGGCAGGTAAAAATCAGGTACTAATTGGGTACAAAACTACAAAATGAGGGGCAATAAAGTACACCAACAAATAGTTATAGGTTTCCTTTTTTTTTTTAAAAGAAGTTAGTAGCCTTCCCCGGAGCGGTTGTTAGTAGGGCGTACCTTCGATGCTAAGTTTCCGCGATCACGGTATATTCGAATATTCCAATTCCTTAGATTATTCTCTCTATATATGTACAATTCCACAGAATTCCTCCTTGTGTTAGGTTAGTTTGTTATGGTTTCTAGCTGTAAGGTCAAGCAGCGGAGCCCTACGGCCTCCGGTGACTGCCCTGGAGATTCATAGCACAGTGCTAGGTTAAAAATATAATTAAATATGCCTATGATCTTAGGGTCAGTGGGTCTAACACTGAGTTCTGAAGGAATCCCAGTCAATACATTTGAACCTCATGTAATAAACATAGCAAATGAATTCTAAAACGTAATTTTTAATAAATTGACAAATGGTCTTATTGGTTAGTTAATAAAAAGGACATATGGAGGGGAGAGCACCTACTTTGTGTATAATTACTGCTATTAATAAAAAGAAAACAGCTTAATTTGTGAGTTATTTGCCAAAGAAGGATGTGAAACTTAATATTGTAAAAATTTAGAATTTAACAGGAAATTCGCAAGTGTTACTCAATATATGCCTTAATCCCACTAAGATGCCGCTTACTATCAGGTTTTTTTAATGAAATAGGGGATGGAAAAGGCGAATTTTGGAAATGTAACATGTTTGATTTAATAATCAATTTACCCACAAATAAAAATAAAATTAACAAAATCTGCTTTAAATCATGAAATATAATAAGTTAATTAGATACCTTATTGATTTTTTGCACTTATTGATACAATAAATCCATTTAATTTAATGAATCGCGTGACGGCGAGTAAATATAGTATTTTTCCTCTTAGCTTTACTCTTCAAGCTGAAAACAAAAAGAACTGAATTTTGTAGTTTCACTGTGGTTTTTCAAATCAAATTCACACGGAAAACGGGAGAAATACCTATATAAATATATAAAAACTTTATGATCTTCAAATCAATAACAAATTACTTCGATCGATGTCTCACAGACTAATCATAACCTAGACGATAGACTAAACCAACGCTCCACTTGCGCGCAGATTTGCGTTTATGTGGAAGCGACGGAGCCGAGGTCCGTTTGCTGAATGTTAAGCGCCGTATTGGCGACGGAACCTCTCCTAAAACCAAATTCATTTCATGACACTCGTAAGACTCTTAACTTGCTTCAAGATGTGTCAAGTCAACATACGGATCTTTCGAAATTCTACAATATGCAATAAGTATTTCCAGCTAAAGTTATAAGTTTGGTTGAAAAACAAAACGTAATGAAAAATTAACCATAAACAAATTGTGAATGCTTTCCAAATTCTATTCGACGAAACTATAATTATATGATCTATAAGTTTAAGCGTATTTTATTAAAATATGTCTATAGAAATGATCAAAACAAACGGTCTAAATGTCAAATTCCGAATTTTGAGAAAATCAACCCACCTAAATGGAAGCACGGGATTTTGGGCGAAAAAAAACTATCTTTGTAAATAAGGCCAGGATAAACGCGAGATTTATTTTGTTTATGCAAAAATTGAATAATGACCAAAGATAATTGCAAATGTCACTGACGTGACGTGAAACGACGTTGACGTTGACACTTGACATTGATATTGTGCAATTAATTGACAAAGTTATTGTAATTATGATTTTAGTTGTGAAATTTGTGTTAAAACTACAGTGAAACCAAAGTGTTTTTGCAAAATTTGTGTTTTATGAAATTTTAAGAAAAAACGGTGTTACAAGGATAAATCCTCTACAATTTCTTCACTGATTTCAATACAGTATGTGCCATCGCTGCGAATGGGCTCCCCATAATATGACCTTGCTTGCTTTAATTGGTATGATCCTAGAGCAAATCTATGTAAATCATCAAGAGTTAATCTAGGGAAGTTATTTAAATGGGGAGCATGACTATCAATGCTTTAGAAAATCGCACGCCTCCTATTAATTAATATTTTCTCTGAATAAATTCAGATAATAAGTTATTTATATTCAAACTTGATTGAGCGATTGCCAAATACTCTGCAGCATGAGCACTATCTGGAATAGTAATATGGAACTTGTTTAATAGTGAACATGATATTTTAAAATCTATCATAAGGTGTGCTGAGGCTCTATTCTTATATTATATTCTCCCATTTACAATTTCTACTACCCATCGACATATGCTCACACATCGAGATTTATTTGCTTGTTCTGTCGTAAGCTGATGTTCATTTTCCAATAATGACTCCGGCATATGAGTTTGATATCCATAATTCTGCAATTCAACAATTGCGTCTCTAAATCCTGTTGAAAAAAAGACATCGCTTTCTCTAAAAAATGACCTTATAATACCACGCTCCTCCCCAAAAAGAGTGCTCATGATCGTAGAATCATTTTGTGTGGCTTCATATGGTCCAAAACAGTCTAAAATATAGCCATCACAGCATACAATTATGAATGGTTTTACTAGATTTGCATACTTGTGTAAGATATATGTCTCGTATAAATAACTAGCTGTGCCAGCGAACTACGTTTTGCCATACTATTTTTTCCCGTTTTTGAAACATTTTGTCATTGATGCTCAGCTCCTATTCATCGTAGCGCGATCTTATATAGCCTAAAGCCTTCCTCGATAAATGGACTATCCAACAGAAAAGGAATTTTTCAATTTGAATCAATAGTTCCTGAGATTAGCGCGTTCAAGCAAACAAACACACAAACAAACAAACTCATCAGCTTTATAATAGTATAGATTACTACTGTTTTAAACTTATTTTAAAGTCATTGGTACTAAATTATTAGCCTCATTTTGACATCTATTAAACAAACAGTGACGAAAAGTTGCTGCAACCCTTTTATATTTGCATGAATAAATTTTTCAATGTTTCATCGTTGTGGCTGCTGGTGTGGTTGACCTTGTGGAAGTGGAGGTGGCACAGGAATAATGGGTGTCCCAGAGCCTTCTAGCTGTACTATCAGAAGGCATATCCACATCTATAGCTCTATTAATATCTTGTCGTGCTTGCCTTTGTATTTCTCTTCTAGCTGCTAGCCAACACGCCATACATATTTTTTCTAAAAATGTCACCTTAAAAAAAGATAACGAATATGATAATTATTCAAAACTCATGTGACCTCTCTCAAATACACACATCACCCGTTGCATTGCGCCTTATAAATAACATCTATTCAGAGAAAAAAAATTAAAAAGTTAAATTGAAAAAACCATTCATAGCAGTACTAACTGCTTTTTGGAATTTTAAATTTATAAGTATTTTATGCAAAATATATTATTTTGTATAAAATACTAATGTCAAGAGCGTCAAAGGAAAACATCGTGAGGCAATCTGCATACTCGTACATCTGCAAAGAAATTCAATGGTGTATTTATTTGAAGTCGACCAATCCGCACTGGGCCAGCGTGGTTGAGTAAGGCCTTAGCACCCTAACTTAGGGTAGGCTCGACCCTCTCGGTGGGGACGTGTGTAAGCTGTTATAATGACTAATGTCAAAGGCAAATATTTGTTGATTGATAAAAATATTTTTCAATAAAACATAAGAGATTTTACCTGATGAGTTGGAGTCCGTCTTAAAATAATATTTATTTCTGGACAATTTAGTGGAACTCTGTGAGCTCTACGGTTCGCTATGGAAATGCCACATCTGAATCCGAGGCATACATTTCTATGACCAAAATCAGGAGCTACAATATGAGATCGAGATTGATTAGATAATCTTTCTTGAAATGATGTGAAACATTCAGAACAGAGGATATTAACAGGAGAACACTGAAAAAAAAGAGAAATATTATAATATAGCAAGATACAGAATAAAAGTTTGTTATGGTATTTTGATGTTTATTTTTATTTTATCTGTTCAAAACGCATGGACGATGTTACAATGGAATGGATATCACTAGTTGAAACAAAATCTTTATGAAACTCACTTTCTCATAATGTATCCAGAATCTTATAAGAGAAACAAAACGGTGATCTAAATCTTCAATCAAATGCCTGTGCAATGTAGGTGCTAGCAATAATGAACAATAGACACAGCGGGGGCGCCAACACGGACCTCGCCTGGCTGTTCCTTCTTCACTTTGTATTGCTGTAGTCGACATTATTAAATTATGAGTCCAGTTCTCACAAAACGCAAATAAGCTAGGAACTATGAAGCTCAACTTAGAATTTGTCCCAGGAAACTACGATTCCAATTTCTCTCACAAACACAAGCAATATCCAAGGAGGTATGAAGCTTCACTTAGAAATTGTCAGAGAAAACTAGGAGTCCAATTCTCTTACCAACACAAGCAATATCTAAGGAGCTATGAAGCTTCACTTAGAAATTGTCACAGAAAACTAAGAGCCCAATTCTCGCAGCAACACAAGCAATATCTAAGGAGCTATGAAGCTTTACTTTGAAATTGTCACAGAAAACTACGAGTCCAATTCTCTCACGCAAAAACAACATAAATAAGTAAGGAACGAACAAATTCTACTCAGAATTTTAGAAATTGCAAGAAAATAACAGACGTACGTACTCGTAGTATACACGCACGGAAGTACACCACAGATTCAGCGCAAACGCAGACTTTTATTTTGACATTTTGCGATGTTGGTATGTACTAAGATAAACAATAATAAACGATAATTTAATAATAGACATTCTACAAGCCCCCCCCCCCCCAAAAACCAGAACCACAGTGCTGTGATGCGTCAGTTATTAAAATATGTATACTTAACGCCAATATTTTTATGTATTAAAAGAAAAATTTTCCATTAACTTCTCGATAATCGTTTTAGAAATTATAATCTATATGGACAAAGCGGAAGTTGACTAAACGTAAAGCAATAAATCAATGAAATTACTGATAATTATGCGCTTCAAACTCAGGTTTCAGAAATTCTTTTCTTACATGTAGTTAAGAAAGAAATAAATATGTAATTTTAATGGTTTTTGATTTGTTAAGGCACAACATGCAAATAGGTGATATGATTTTTGGGCAATCTCCTTTGACCCTCTTCCCGGTTTCCGATTGAGCTTACGGCTCGCGTGACAATGCAATATTATGATGACATGGAGCTCATCTAATGCTGGAGCTGGAAGGTGGCCATAGGAACTCCGCAATAAAACGACACTACCCCTTCGAGTATGGGTTCGTTTGATAAACTTTATTTTTTAAATAATTTTTATATACTTAATTAGATTTATCAAGCGAACAAACTTTGTCAGGCGATGTCATTATATTATTTTCATTCAATTCTGTCAAACTGCAAATTTGCATACAGGCTGCATATAAACTTAAATTTTTACAAAACAATTCAAAATTTTACAATTTTTTTATAATTTTTGCCGCCCAGTTTGCTCGAAGCGGTAAACTTATGTCCTATCTTAGTGAAAGCTATATGCAAAACAACAACAGTTATCAAAATACAAGAAATAAGCATAACTTTTCTGAGAAACCTTTTAACTACTTTTAATAGCACTGATTGTGAAGTGATATGGTGTGAAAAGAGTAGCATTGAAAATATAATTAGGTACTATTCTAAACTATCTATTATTTGTGTTCGTTCACTCAACTTTTTCCAATTAAATGCGCAGTTTTGGCAGGAATAATAAATAGGTACATATTTTTGCAGACATTTGCAAAATCGTAATTATGAGGTGTTAAAAGATATTCGTTTCACGCAAGTTGCAATTTCGTTAAATTTTTCAATTATTTTGCAGTTGTTGGTGGATTCAAACAAAACAATATATACAATCGTTATCATTTTGGTGACGTCATATCTTAGGGAACGTAGTCAAGCCGTCACTATAAAAGGTTTCTGTTCCAGTTTTGTTCCTGTTACTTCAGGCGTACATCAAAGCTCCCATTTGGGACCATTATTGTTTAATTTATTTATTAATGACATAACCCAATGTATTCGACATAGTAATATTTTACTTTACGCAGATGACATGAAAGTCTTTAGAGAAATTAGATCGCAGTCAGATACCTTAAAACTCCAAGATGATCTGGATTCTCTTTGTAAGTACTGTGAGCTTAACCATCTATTTTTAAATATAAAAAAATGTCAGGTGATGACATTCACAAGAGGGAGGCAACCTTACTGTCACAATTATCAATAGTACTATCTTATCTCGTGTGAATGAAGTCAGAGACTTAGGCATTATTGTCGATAGCAAATTGAGCTTTAATTCGCATATAAACTCTATTGTTAATAAAGCGTATCGGATGCTGGGCTTTGTACTTAGGATGGGCAGGGAGTTTAGGAATGGTTCAACCCTAGTTTTACTATATAACTCTTTTGTTCGATCTATTCTGGAGTATGGATCTGTCATATGGGACCCACAATATCACATTTATATCAATGACATTGAATCAATTAATAACAAATTCCTAAAATACTTAAAGTATCATTGTAATAGATCTCATCAATCATTGCCTCAAGATATGTTATCCTTAGAAGCCCGTCGAAAAATAAGGGACCAAGTTTTCCTTTTTAAATTAATTCATAATTTGATTGACTCGCCTGACTTGGTAAGGGAAATTACTGTACGATGTCCCCGTGTCAATGCTCGATGTCGAGATGTATTTATTATTCCAACCACCAAAACCAAATATGCTAGAAATATATTTTTATATCGTGCATGTCTATCTTTCAATAAGCTTTTTACAGATATAGATATTTTGGACTTCAGTCTGAACATAAATAAATTTAAACATCTTGTACAACTGAAGTCTAAAATTTAATTAATATTCTGCCTTACCCATTTATGCTAAGTGAGCTTACCTAATATAAGTTTTCTAAATGACTTTGAAATATTTTTTTTTCTGATTTTAATTTTTTTTTAGATTATATTTGAATTATTTTACTGACATTGAATTTGATAGTATTTTTTTCTATATTTGGGATTATTATTTTTATTAAATTATTTGTTTGATTACTTAGTCCGTAATTTTTAACTATATGTGAACATTTTACTGGTTTATGTGCTGTTATATGTAATACTTGTGTGTGTAAATGTAACTGTTTGTGTTCCGAATAAAACAAAACAAAAATAAAATAAAATAAAATTTTCTGAATCTGATATTCTTCATAGTGTTCATTAGTTCTGCCATCTGGTGCACACATACTCGTAATTGTATTGACCAGGGTTGTTGTCGAAGTAAACATAACTCGAATTCGGGTCACACCATGTTGTAATAGGTCGAGGTGTATTATATAAAAATGCACTACTCGTTTTATTTTAGAACTGTTAATCACGTTGTTGAGGATGGCCTTTGTACATGAATTAACAGGAATTATATTTTACAATGCCAGACGTATTTATCACAATAACTTTCCAGCACGACACAAAATTAGACAGACTTCACACCGCTCATGCAGCACTCTCATTTTTTTACAGGGTACAAATCGGGGGAAAAATGGTATAGTAGACTGCTAAGACGTTGTTCCCTGTCATAAGTGAAATTGGTATTTTAACTACAATTTATAAACTAGAAATGCGGAAAAAGACCCACGACCCAACTCCAACAGTCAGGATATTTCCCCACCTAAGATTTAAGTTCAATAGCAAACGATGTGATGATACCCACTAGGCTCTCTATTTAGAGGCATAAATTTTATTGTCATAAAATCATATTCCATAATTTTTATTATAATAATCGTCAAGATGCATAATAATCAGGAAGCAGAATATTAATAAGCATAAATATTGTGTGGCAGAAAATCATTTGTCATAAGTATAAAATCAATAAACTCGAAACGTATAACAACTTGACGCATTATTTTTCAAAGCATAATTAATGTTTAGCATATTAATCACAAAGAATAATATTATGTTGATGCAGAATTTTTCAACACATAAACTTGCACATAAGCATGCAGCATATAAGCACGCATGCAACATGCAAGCAAGCATGAACCATGTAAGCAAGCATGTGCCATGCAAGCGAGCATCATAAGAATAACTAATAATACGAGTATAGAAGCGAATCTCCTTTGTGGGTGCGCCAAATGCCGCTATTTGCATACCTACAGCGCCCTTCCCCCTGTAACGCCCCGCAGTAGTCTGCGGACGCCCCGCTAGGGTCACCACTACGGGTTAACACTACAATATTTTTTATATAGGTACCTCCATATTTTACATTAAATGAGAAACTGAGCATACACCGAGTCTTATTGATTTTGTACTTCAATCAAGTGTAGCGAGCGAGCGACTATCTTTAGCAATAGTACGCACATTTTTAGTTTTTTTGATTCCGTAGTTATAAGAACCTGCCTATTTTTTATTAATTGAGCTTAATCCCTACACTTCGAGAACAAAATCATTAAAATGTTTCGAATTTCGATGTACAAAAATGGTTTGTTATTTAGGTATCGTACCTACGTTTATAGTCCAAGAGCTGAAGTTATGAATGTACTAATGGATAAAACCTAAGCTCACTTTTTACTATCAGACCAACATTTTCACTTGAAAAAAAATCAGTTGTTTCGTAATTTTAATCAAGTATTGATTGTATTTAAATTTTATATGGAACAGTGACAAAGTTCGATAAAAATATATATAGCAGTACCAAAGTTTCTCATAATTCAAATTATTCCCGACTTGACTAAAAAAATCCCATACTTACAGAGTTTGAAAATTGCACTACAATGACAGCTTTAGAAACTCGATACATTATATTGTATTAGCTTTGACATGTAATGAATATTACGAATAAAACTGTATCTGTATCTCGAGTAGGTATAATAAAAATAATTTTAAAGTACTCAATCATTTTTATTTAAAAGGTTTCAATTCAACAGAAATATTTACAAATGTCTGATATTTATAAAATATGACGTCTTTGTAGATGATTTGAAGTTTCGGTTATTAAACTTCAGCGCGTAGTAAATACGCATTCTTATAAAAAGCTTAATCAGGTAAAAACTTTAAATTTGGGGTTATTATGGCATTGTTTTTGCACCCATAAACGCAACAATAAGTCGGCATCGCGGCGATTAGGTAGATAGCGGCGATTAGGTAGATAGCGGCGCGCGGGAAGGAGTCACGTGCGTGCGGGATGCGGTGCGCGCCTTGACAGGGCTACGTTCCAAAACATCACCCGGAGTGAGTAGGTGGTGGGGGGAGAGTGGCCGGTTAGGATGGTCGGAGTGTTGGTTGTTTTAGAACGGCAAGAGTGTTGTCTGCTTTGTTTACATAACCAAATATACAAAAATAAGAAAATATAAAATTCATCGGCGCGTCCGTTCGCTTTAATGCATGGATTACATTCCTCTGTTTCATCTATGAAAATGCTAAAACTAACAGAATATGAATTCTGTTAAATCGCGGCCTAACCTAGCTTCAGCGGAAATGAAGGCCAATTTTACAATCGTGTCAATTACGATACCTATAGTCTTTGGAATTTAAAATTAACTTAGTGTCGACGTTACGAAGCGCATCCTCGCTCTCCGAGATGCACAAATTGTGTGTGAATATAAAATATTTGTAATCACAATCACACACAACTTTAAAATCCACACAATTTCCCGCCAAATCCAATCGAGTGAAATTACACCTTGCTATAATAAGCGGGTGAGATTCTACTCGATCGAGTGCACTCCGTAGCGTTTTAGGACACGCCACTCCAACACTCTCGAGTGCACCCGAAATGTTTTAGGACATACTTCGGGTGACCGAGTGCACTCGGGTGATGTTTTGGAACGTAGCCCTGGCGATTCCGTTAAACGGAAATCAAACGGTAGGTAAATAACGTGGCCTTGAGCGCTCGACGGCCGGGAGTTTCGCTTCTATACTCGTATTATTAGTTATTCTTATGCGAGCATGCACCATGCAAGCGAGCATGCACCGGCGGCGGTCCCACGCAAGCTTATCGTCGCAGATTGTTTTGACGCTCACCACCGCGGGTTCCCCATGTGCCTTGGAAAGCTGTTGATTCGATTATTATTATATCGAACACGTTGTTGTGACGATAATTTAGTTGTGCGACGACGTTTCATTCTATCGATGCTTTAATGGTGCGATGTAACGTTAGTGCAAAAAAATCTGTTTCGACAAACCTTAAAGCGATAGCTCATCCACTATCCACTGACTTACGACTTATATTTTTTCACAACCGAAAGAGATAGTAGACCCGAGTATTTGATATTTTCAATTTGATATTTCCACGAGTTCTTGAGAAAAATGTCTTGACAGACAGACAAACAGACACACAACAAAGTGATCCTATAAGGGTTCCGTTTTTCTCCTATTGAGGTACAGAACCCTAGAAAGTCAACCCAAGTAATTTAAGCTAGTTTATAATTTAAAATGAAATGATAGTGCAATGAACCAAAAAATATTAGGAAAGTAAAAAGTTCCGCGAAACTTAATAACAATGTATCTATGGTATGTAAAGGTAAAAAATGAATTGTAGATTAAATGAATACTTATTATAAGTTTTTTATGTGAAACATCAACATGTGGCGACACATGCCATGGCGACGCGTGGCCACGCTTAATGGTAGTATGTATGTACCTACGCAGTGGCAAAGGCTGAATAATTTCAAAGTATTTTAATGAATTTATGTAAATGTTTACTAAATAAATAGTCATCTTTTTCTTGGAAAATTCTTAATACTTTATTATTCATTATGACATATTTATTTCCTGTGAAATAAATATGGCATAACACTGCGCAACTAGATTATTATATCACCAATACAGTGCCAGATAGGAGTTGCATTATGACGTGATTGATTATTATGAGTAGGTCTAAGGAGTAGGTATATTAAGTAATTGCTAAGCTTCACTCGAGTGTCTGCATAGAAGCTCATTATTGGAGCACTTTTTACACATTCTTAGTTTATTCTCAGATTTAGGGTTGGTTTATTTAGCCTATCAGTTGCTCTGAATAATTATGCGTCTTAAAGGTGTGAGCTCAACTGTGAACTCAAGAGCATTGAAGCAAGTATTTTCAAACGACAGGTGATATCAGACTAGATTCACGCATAAGTAGGTACAACAAAAATACATTATTCTTGATAGGTTATTTTAAGGTGAAGGGGTGGTATTATAATTTAGTTTATTGATGCACTATTGGCTCCGAACCGATTGTCCGAGAACATCAATCCCCCAGACAGAGAAGCCTTATGCAAGCCCCCAGAAGGTACATCCTCGTACTCCTTAAAATAATATTTTTACAAGCATTTTTTGGGTTAGAAGAAGAATTTATAAAATCAGTGTACTATATAGAAAATAAAAATGTAAGTAAATGCATATACTACTCAAAAAGGTACTCATACAAACATAAAAAAAATTGTATTATTAGATTGTAGCCACAGAAAAAAAATAGAAAACCGGCACAAAACACAAAACCTCTAGAGGAACTTTAAAAACGTGAAATGCTGTTCAGTTTTACACTTGAATTCAGCGAGATTTCACTATTCCCAAGGCGTGTAGTTAGTAGCAGTAATTATGAACCTAGTTACGTTAGGGCTCGAGGTTGCTCGCACCTGTAAACTTTAAAAGACCTTTGAGCGTAGCAGCTATTTCATAATCTTTAAACGAAAGATGCTGTGTTATTTCATGGCTCATCGCCTGTCGCTGCGATAATAGTATTACGGGAAAATGTTAAATAAAACCTTAATGCATTCTTTTTTCTTACCTACGATTGTCGCTATTTATTTGTGAAGCCGCCGGAGCTTAATAGGATTTTATTAATAGCTTACTGTCGTTGAACTTAGTTGAGCTTTATGTTATTTTAGGGCGTACAAAATAAATAGATCAATATGGTTACAGTTTCTTGTGAAAATAAAAACGTTCTTGTCTGTTTCTCAATATTCTAAGAAAGTCGTTGAAGCATCTAGTTGGAAATTATTTCGAAATTTCGGCGGATATTTTATGTTAGGAAATTAAACATTTGAGTCAAATATGGCTTTCAATACTGTATATTCACTACAATAATACAATATAAATCCCGGGGTAAAAATTACCCTAAGTTTTATAGTTATGAAATAAATAATATAACCACTTTTGAACGAAACTCACGACGATTGAGGAATTGGCGGTCTTACTTCTATAATTGTCGGTGCCCAGGCGGCCTCAGAAGCCCTACCACCAACCAAACCAAGTGAACTTGGACCTCCCGATCAATACTGAATAGTATCAACCACTAGATTACGGAGGTGGTTAAAAATATGAGTAGAAATTGACCGTATATTGCAGTTTGATACAGAGCGTATATTGTTAACTAAATGAACGCGAATGATACTTTGTTTAGGCCCCCTGTACAGTTTAAAGCTAATGTGTATCCAATCCAACCAATAAAACAGATGAGAGTTAAGTTCAAATTTGAGGCTTTTGATCATATATTAGAGTAAATACCAACTCTAATATATGACCAACTTGATTCTTTGTTTAGGCCCCCTGTACAGTTTAAACTTAATGTGTATCCATTACCAATGAAACAGATGAGAGTTAAGTTTAAATACAAATTACAGGTTACAGGGGGCCTAAACAATGTATCATTGGCATTACTGGAGGGAGACTCTGTACCAGGGTCATCTGCTTAGGTACCTTCGTCTTACCTATTTCTGCCGCAAAGCAGTAGTGCTTGCATTGCTGTGTTCCAGTTTGAAGGGTAAGATATGGCAGTGAAATTACTGGGTACTGTGACTTTACATCTTGTGTCACAAGTTGGCAACATACACTGTGGTTCTTGTGGGGGTTGCAGTCTTGCTGCGAATCTCACAAGAACCACATGTATTATAGGTGACTGTCACCACTTACCATCAGGTGGGCAGTTTGCTTGTTTGCCAACTTTTTGCAATAAAAAAAAAAAACATTATACGCTCTGTATCAAACTGCAATATACAGGGTCAATTTTAATGCACCTGCAACCTCGCAGGATTATATAGCTCACATCATTAACAACAACGTGTGTTCTACGACTTTTTATAATTTGTTAGATTTTACTTTCATGCAAAAATAAATATTAATTAAATATACGCCTAGAATGTTGATAACTCTACGCGCACAGCGCGCGAGCATATTATAGTGTCGTCTTCCGTCGTCGTCGTTTATAAATAAAACATAGACTTATCAATGTCACGACAGTGCAATAAAAACTTGAAAATTGATTTTTGTTCAATTTATTAAATTACGAGTATCTTAAAACTCATAAAACAAAGGTGATGTTAGCTATCTAATCCTTCGAGGTTGCAGGTGCATTAAAATTAATCCTGTATAAGAATGTTTCATGATGTGGAATTATTTTTGAATAGTCATTTTTTCTAGGCTCCCTGGACAGATTGCATATACCGGGTTTTATTTTCTATCAGGAGCCAAATTTTGTATGCTTGTTTAGACAAGCAAAAAGAACAACTTTTACTATGGGACCAAACTAGAAATCGCGAAAAAGAAATCAACTGTTCCATACATTTAGGTTCAGTGGATGTTGAACATTTGTATGGAACAGCTGATTTTTTTTTCGCGATTTCGAGGTTGGTCCCATAGTAAAAGATCTTCATTTTGCTTGTCTGAACAAGCACACAAAATTTGGCTCCTGCTGGAAAAATAACCCGGTATATTGATTCTAACGGATGCAATCTGAACTCGCCCTAATACAAATAGGTACGTTGCGAGAATTTTTTCCTAATACTCGCTACGTCGGTAATTTACTCCAGAGAGTGATCAAATATGCAATCAATACCACATTAGGCACATGCAACGCGTGACGAAGCGAAATGTCGCTCTATCAATAAGTGCATATTTAAACGGGGATAATTCCACTTACTATATTTACAAGTGGTTACGTTCCCAAGGAGAGTTTACAGCCTTGATTATTTATTGATTGTTTTAACATTTGCTACCTGCTTTAACTATCGAGTGTAGCTAGTTAAGGTAGTCATCACGTACATATTTAATAACGCCGCTTCTGCAAATGCTCTTTAGTTTCCAAGGAAGCTTTCCAAGCCTCGCTGTGGGTTTTTATTTATTCATTGTGCACATATTCTACACAGCAAACTGGTCTTTTTTAAAGCTGTATGAACGGGCAATATATATCGCATTAATTTTACTTGCATGAAAGGTAAATGAAAGGTGTAGTTATCACCACAAAACCGTGGCTTTCACAAATTTTTGACAATCTAATATTAATTTTCACATACTATTAGATGTAGGTTCTTAGCGTGCATGTTTATGTAAATTATATTAGCAGCTTTCCGACCGCGACTTCGCTCGCGTTGGTAAGTTAATTTGTTTTTTTTTTGTATTTTCGCGTTCCCTCTAAGATATACGAAATTTTCGTAAAAAATATGAAATAATGGAGTGATTACATTTTTATACTTTGTAACACCGTTTTTTCTTAAAATTTCATAAAACACTAATTTTGCAAAAACACTTTGGTTTCACTGTAGTTTTAACACAAATTTCACAACTAAAATCATAATTACAATAACTTTGTCAATTAATTTCACAATTTCAATGTCAAGTGTCAACGTCAACGTCGTTTCACGTCACGTCAGTGACATTTGCAATTATCTTTGGTCATTATTCACTTTTTGCATAAACAAAATAAATCTCGCGTTTATCCTGGCCTTATTTACAAAGATAGTTTTTTTTCGCCCAAAATCCCGTGCTTCCATTTAGGTGGGTTGATTTTCTCAAAATTCGGAATTTGACATTTAGACCGTTTGTTTTGATCATTTCTATAGACATATTTTAATAAAATACACTTAAACTTATAGATCATATAATTATAGTTTCGTCGAATAGAATTTGGAAAGCATTCACAATTTGTTTATGGTTAATTTTTCATTACGTTTTGTTTTTCAACCAAACTTATAACTTTAGCTGGAAATACTTATTGCATATTGTAGAATTTCGAAAGATCCGTATGTTGACTTGACACATCTTGAAGCAAGTTAAGAGTCTTACGAGTGTCATGAAATGAATTTGGTTTTAGGAGAGGTTCCGTCGCCAATACGGCGCTTAACCTTCAGCAAACGGACCTCGGCTCCGTCGCTTCCACATAAACGCAAATCTGCGCGCAAGTGGAGCGTTGGTTTAGTCTATCGTCTAGGTTATGACTAGTCTGTGAGACATCGATCGAAGTAATTTGTTATTGATTTGAAGATCATAAAGTTTTTATATATTTATTTCGATATGCGAAGAAAATCCATAGGTATTTCTCTCGTTTTCCGTGTGAATTTAATTCGAAAAGCCACCCTGAATTTAACAAAGTGAGTTATTTTTGTTTTCAGCTTGAAGAGTAAAAGCTCAATCATATTTATAATCGCCGGCGCGCGATTCGGTGAATTAGTTGAATAAATCAATTATATCAATAGATAATACTCCGCCCACACTAAGGTATCTAATTAACTTATTATATTTCATGATTTAAAACAGATTTTGTTAATTTTATTTTTATTAGTGGGTATATTGATTATTAAATCAAACATATCACATTTCCAAAATTCACCTTTTTCATCCCCTATTTCATTAAAAAAACCTGATAGTAAGCGGCATTTTAGTGGGATTAATGCATATATTGAGTAACACTTGTGAATTTCATGTTAAATTCTAGATTTTCACTATATTGAGTTTCACATCATACTTTGGCAAATAACTCACAAATTAAGCTGTTTTCTTTTTATTAATAGCAGTAATTATACACAAAATAGGTGCTCTCCCCTCCGTATGTCCTTTTTGTTAACTAACCAATAAGACAATTTGTCAATTTATTAAAAATTATGTTTTAGAATTCATTTGCTATGTTTATTACATGAAGTTCAAATGTATTGACTGGGATTCCTTCAGAACTCAGTGTTAGACCCACTGACCCTAAGATCATAGGCATATTTAATTATATTTTTAACCTAACACTGTGCTATGAATCTCCAGGGCAGTTACCGGAGGCCGTAGGGCTCCGCTGCTTGACCTTACAGCTAGAAACCATAACAAACTAACCTAACACAAGGAGGAATTCTGTGGAATTGTACATATATAAGAGAGAAAAAAATAATCTAAGGAATTGGAATATTATATCTCTGACCCGTGATCGCGGAAACTTAGCATCTAGCAGAAGGTACGCTCTACTAACAACCGCTCCGGGGAAGGCTACTAATTTCTTTTATAAAAAAAAGGAAACCTATAACTATTTGTTCGTGTACTTTATTGCCCCTCATTTTGTAGTTTTGTACCCAATTTGTACCCGGTTTTTTACCTGCCGAGATTGATCAAACAGACCTGAACCATCCTGCCCTTGGCTTGTATTAATTAAACATTACGTTAAGTGCTTTGCATTGAGGGATTTTCTGTACTTCAGTAACATATGCATATGTGTATTATAATTATGTACCTACAACAATAAAGCTTTTCATTTTGTATCGGACTAAAGGAATAAGTTTGTTTTTTTTCCTTCAACTTTAAGATTTCCCTATATTACTACAATTTAGCAAGAAAAACCACTACAATTTGGCGCCCGAATATACAGCAGGTTTTGTGGCATTATATGGCCCATTATTCTGGTCAAATGCTCAGATAGTGTTGATCCATCTCGGTATGTATCTTTAATAATTTTCTTTTTTTTTAACGTTGTGTGTTAGTTAAGCTAAAACTCAAAAAAGGCTCCACCAAACTCTTGCACACCACTTATTCCACAGAATTGGTCGCTTGTCTTTATCGGAGTATGATGATAATAATCTTACTTCTTTAATTACTTCTCTGAATAATAGATTAGATAGCATTCTTGTAAAAATAGATAATATTTGTCATAATTTTAAAAGTAGCTTGGCACCTGAACAACCTATTGAGAACTCCACTGCAACTACACACAATACAGCTAATGATTGCTCCGTGCATAAACTAAATTTACGCTTCAATGGCAAGACATGCATTAAAGCCTTCTTACAACGCCTCGAAGAGTTATGCTTGTCTCGTGGCCTTGCAGATTCAAAGCTTTTCTGTTCTGCGGCTGAACTTTTCACTGATGAAGCGCTATGCTGGTATCGAGGAGTAAAGTCAGACGTTCACAATTGGACTGAGCTGAAGACCTTGCTTCTCGATGAATATTTACCATCTGATTATGACCATAGGTTGATGCAGGAAATTAGAAGTCGTACTCAGGGCCCCGATGAAAGCATTGTGAATTATCTCAGCATTATGCAAAATTATTTTTCTCGATTATCAAAACCAATCTCTGATGATGATAAATTGAACATTATCATGTTTAATATAAGACCTTTTTATACTACTCAGCTTGCTCTAGCCCCAGTGGAATCTTGGACTGATCTAAAGAAAAAATGTAGGTTATTAGAAGGTGCAAAGGAGCGATCGGTGCATTTCAGTGAACCTCCTAGGGTCACCACTTCTTCTCTGGCTCCCGATTTGTGTTACAAAAATACTAGTGGTAACAGTGGTAGCAAGGCTCCACCAAAAGTCTCTTCAATTCAGCCAGTGAATAATACACAAAATAATCTTTTTTGTGTCCGCTGTCGGAAAAATGGCCACAGCCTGAGGTATTGCAAGGCGCCTTGGGTACTTATTTGTTATCGTTGTGGAGAAAAGGGCTTCAATGCAAATAATTGTCCAAAGTGCACTTCTTCAAAACCTTCAACCGCAGAGATTCCAAAAAACGCCAAGCAGTGAACCGATGGCATAAAACAGTATATTTTTATAATAAACATTGTAATTCTGAACAATCAAGGCAGAAATACAATAAATTCTATAATAATGTAAATAAAGCTAGTAACATACATACGCATAAAGGTAAGGTTACATCGGTTCACGCTACTACTAACGCCACCTATAATGATACCAGAGCTTATCTGAAGATTAATATTTTTGGCTTGGAATTCAGAGGATTACTGGATTCAGGATCACAGATCTCCATTGTGGGAGGGCAAGCATACAAATATTTTAAAGATTTCGCTACTTTACATAAGTCTGAGGACTTAGACTTTATAAAAACTGCAAATGGTTCTACTTCACGAGTAACTGGGTATTTATTTTTACCTGTATCAATAGAGAATAAAACTCGTGTTATTAAATTTTACGTCGTCCCTGGAGTTGCTACAGAGTTGTTATTTGGCTTAAATTTCTGGAAGGAATTTAATATTGCGCCAGATATTTTATCATTGTTAGAAGATAGCGGACATTTATATAAAAATAATAATCAGGTGTACACAGTTATGTCAGGCAGCCGTGCTTTACATGATTTTGAAACTTTATCTAAGCTTGAGCGTAGGCTGGTCAATGACGTCATAAAGCAATTTGATGACATTTCAGCAGAAAAGAAAGGCCTAGGTAGGACACACTTAGTGAGTCATAAAATTGATACCGGTGACCACCCACCTATTAAACAACGGTATTATGTAGTCTCACCCGCAAATGCTAGTCTAAAGTGGTTTTTAAACCTTAAGAATCCGACAGGACGACTAGCGCGTTGGGGGTGTAGGCTATCGCCTTATAATTTCATTATTGAGCATCGTAGTGGATCTCAAAACGTCGTACCGGATGCACTATCACGTTCTGTACCAGTGGCAGCCGTAGACGCATTTACTTCCAGCGATGCTTGGTATAACAATATATTAAAACGTTGCACGGATAGGCCGCGCGCGTGTCCCAATTTTCAAATTATTGATGGTAGGCTTTTTAGATTTACAAAAAGCACTGACAAACTCTGTGGTGACTACCAGTGGAAAGAGGTTGTACCAAAGGAGCTTAGGGAGGATATTATTAAAAGTAACCATTCTGAACCAATTGCTGCGCACTTAGGCGTTGCAAAAACTTATAAAAGATTAAAATTACGGTATTTTTGGCCCGGTATGCATAAAGATACCGAGGAATTCATTAAAAATTGTGCCACTTGCAACTCATATAAACATAGCTCACTAGCGCCAGCTGGCTTTATGGGGGAACCCAAAGTTTGCTGTCGACCATTCCAGTGCATCAGCATTGATCTGGTTGGTCCACTGCCGATGTCTCGACAGCAAAATACATTTTTACTAGTAGTTGTGTGTTGTTTTACAAAATATTGTTTATTATTTCCTTTACGGCGTGCAACGGGCAAAGTTATAGCGCAAAGGTTAGAAGACCATGTATTTCTGGTTCACGGAATACCACAGACGGTGATGTCTGATAATGGCTCGCAATTTATAAGTCATGAGGTTCAGGCATTATATGAAAAATATAATATTCCGCAAGTACATTTGGGTCCAGTATATTGTCCACAAGTTAATACGGTGGAACGTTATAACCGCACAATAATCACTGCAGTTTCCTCGTTTGTTGAGAACGATCATAGAACGTGGGATATTAACATACATAAAATACAATTTGCCATGAACACCTCAGTAAATGAGTCTACTTCTTATACTCCTTTCATGCTAGTACACGGTAGGGAAGCTGTCACAGATGGTAGTATTTACCGTGATTTTAAAGATCTCCAAGAGTTGGTTGTGGTACCACGCGATACTCATGCGTCTAATATTGGCCACCTCGGTGACATTTTCATCAAAGTCCGAGAGTCATTGCGTAAGGCCCATGAAAGGAATATAAAATACTATAACAACAAACGCAGAGATATCTCTTTTAATGTTGGTGATTTTGTGTGGAAGCGTACGTACAAGCAGAGTTCTGCTAATAAATATTTTACTGCTAAACTTGCCCCTAAATATGAACGTTGTAAAATTATACGTAAGCTTTCTCGCCTCGTCTATGAGCTCGAAGACGAGAACGGAAAATACATAGGAAAGTGGCACATAAAAGATTTTAAAAATTTAGATACTTCGAGTGACTAAATTACGTACCAAGTAACATAATACCTACTTAATTTTCATTTTTATACTCTTATGAAAATAGCCATATTTTTATAAGCATTTAACATTTAAGCACCGCGGGTGCGGCGGTCACAGAATACCCACCCCGCCATTCTTCCTGGCGTCTCGTAGAACCCGAGTGTAGGATAACGCGCCATATAACATCTGGCGGCGTTTTTGCATGTGTCTGTCCCTGTCGTTTTTTATTGATTTGCCTTGATACTTAAGTTTCCATATACCTAACATCTTCAAAATTGATATTACCATTACATAAGTACATAAAGATCTAAAACACAAATATTATACGTGTCTTAGTTCATACCATTATAAATATATTATTACTACCATTATATAAAATGGATATTACTTCTTTAGTATCTGATACCAGAATTAAGGAACAAGTATGTACTTATTATAACTGTTATGTGGTTAGATAGATGCATTTAGCACAAGATCACAAATATAAACGTGTCTTGTTCATTATTTTTATATGTATTCTACTCTAATCAACAAAATTAATTTTGAATTCCTCACAGGAGCGGTTTGCAACTCTAGAAATAAGCCTTTGCTATATTCTTATAATGGAGGAAGTTACATCTAGCTGGAAACGTAGGAAAATCAATATCGACGATCAGGGGCAACGACACCATGCAACTCATTTTTTTTATTATTTCCTTTTTATTGTTTTTTTTTCTACTTATTATTTGACGATTAGAGTCAAAATGTCTGTAATAACGACATCTACCGGTGGTTGTTGACATTACTTGCTATACACTGTTAGTGTCAAGATATACTTATTTAACAACGCCATCTCGGCGTCAGTCCTGACACTACAGTTTTTTTATTACTTTCTTATATTTGATGGGCATAGGATATAATGCTTTTTGCCTATTTATCACAGCCATATAGGTGCTAGCAGAAGTGGTTTCGCTAGATTTTGCCACCTTATTGGTGAATATTTTTTTTACAACCATGTAGGTGCTAGCAGCAGTAGTTTCGCGCTAGATTTTGTCACCTTATTGGTGAATGTGGTTTTTTTTATTACAATCTTTAACATACCATATTAATGGATTTACGTAGATTTAAGGTACATGCATGTTAAATATTCTTTATTTACACACGTTGATATTTAAAGCTTTATTTTTTATCTTATACAAATAAATAAACTTATATATAAAAAAAAAATAACGTTAGGCGTAATTGGGTACAGAGTTTATCACGAATGAATAGTTTTTAATTGATTCTAATTATGATAATTTTGTTTGGTTGGTTAGGAGGTTTTGAGGCTGACGAGGCGTCAGACGAATTCCCTACGTGAATTCTATCGTGGTTGGGGGGATACTGTAACACCGTTTTTTCTTAAAATTTCATAAAACACTAATTTTGCAAAAACACTTTGGTTTCACTGTAGTTTTAACACAAATTTCACAACTAAAATCATAATTACAATAACTTTGTCAATTAATTTCACAATTTCAATGTCAAGTGTCAACGTCAACGTCGTTTCACGTCACGTCAGTGACATTTGCAATTATCTTTGGTCATTATTCACTTTTTGCATAAACAAAATAAATCTCGCGTTTATCCTGGCCTTATTTACAAAGATAGTTTTTTTTCGCCCAAAATCCCGTGCTTCCATTTAGGTGGGTTGATTTTCTCAAAATTCGGAATTTGACATTTAGACCGTTTGTTTTGATCATTTCTATAGACATATTTTAATAAAATACACTTAAACTTATAGATCATATAATTATAGTTTCGTCGAATAGAATTTGGAAAGCATTCACAATTTGTTTATGGTTAATTTTTCATTACGTTTTGTTTTTCAACCAAACTTATAACTTTAGCTGGAAATACTTATTGCATATTGTAGAATTTCGAAAGATCCGTATGTTGACTTGACACATCTTGAAGCAAGTTAAGAGTCTTACGAGTGTCATGAAATGAATTTGGTTTTAGGAGAGGTTCCGTCGCCAATACGGCGCTTAACCTTCAGCAAACGGACCTCGGCTCCGTCGCTTCCACATAAACGCAAATCTGCGCGCAAGTGGAGCGTTGGTTTAGTCTATCGTCTAGGTTATGACTAGTCTGTGAGACATCGATCGAAGTAATTTGTTATTGATTTGAAGATCATAAAGTTTTTATATATTTATTTCGATATGCGAAGAAAATCCATAGGTATTTCTCTCGTTTTCCGTGTGAATTTAATTCGAAAAGCCACCCTGAATTTAACAAAGTGAGTTATTTTTGTTTTCAGCTTGAAGAGTAAAAGCTCAATCATATTTATAATCGCCGGCGCGCGATTCGGTGAATTAGTTGAATAAATCAATTATATCAATAGATAATACTCCGCCCACACTAAGGTATCTAATTAACTTATTATATTTCATGATTTAAAACAGATTTTGTTAATTTTATTTTTATTAGTGGGTATATTGATTATTAAATCAAACATATCACATTTCCAAAATTCACCTTTTTCATCCCCTATTTCATTAAAAAAACCTGATAGTAAGCGGCATTTTAGTGGGATTAATGCATATATTGAGTAACACTTGTGAATTTCATGTTAAATTCTAGATTTTCACTATATTGAGTTTCACATCATACTTTGGCAAATAACTCACAAATTAAGCTGTTTTCTTTTTATTAATAGCAGTAATTATACACAAAATAGGTGCTCTCCCCTCCGTATGTCCTTTTTGTTAACTAACCAATAAGACAATTTGTCAATTTATTAAAAATTATGTTTTAGAATTCATTTGCTATGTTTATTACATGAAGTTCAAATGTATTGACTGGGATTCCTTCAGAACTCAGTGTTAGACCCACTGACCCTAAGATCATAGGCATATTTAATTATATTTTTAACCTAACACTGTGCTATGAATCTCCAGGGCAGTTACCGGAGGCCGTAGGGCTCCGCTGCTTGACCTTACAGCTAGAAACCATAACAAACTAACCTAACACAAGGAGGAATTCTGTGGAATTGTACATATATAAGAGAGAAAAAAATAATCTAAGGAATTGGAATATTATATCTCTGACCCGTGATCGCGGAAACTTAGCATCTAGCAGAAGGTACGCTCTACTAACAACCGCTCCGGGGAAGGCTACTAATTTCTTTTATAAAAAAAAGGAAACCTATAACTATTTGTTCGTGTACTTTATTGCCCCTCATTTTGTAGTTTTGTACCCAATTTGTACCCGGTTTTTTACCTGCCGAGATTGATCAAACAGACCTGAACCATCCTGCCCTTGGCTTGTATTAATTAAACATTACGTTAAGTGCTTTGCATTGAGGGATTTTCTGTACTTCAGTAACATATGCATATGTGTATTATAATTATGTACCTACAACAATAAAGCTTTTCATTTTGTATCGGACTAAAGGAATAAGTTTGTTTTTTTTCCTTCAACTTTAAGATTTCCCTATATTACTACAATTTAGCAAGAAAAAGCACTACAACTTCAAAAAAATAAAAAATGATGATTTCTCAAGTAAATTTTCATCTCCGCCTTACCCCCATTTACCCCTTCAGGATGGGATTCCATAGATACTACCACATTATTATCTTTCTGCGTGAATTGAGTTAGCGTATCACTATGGTCATAATGCCTAATCACCAACCCCCATATTTTCGCTATAGAAACCAATCCCCATTATCGCCCAATAAATATTCAATTTAGATTTGCAATGCATTTCTCTTACAATCTTATAAACCCGAAACCCAGATTTATTTTTGACCCTCCATATCCTCTCTCACCTAACAGGAATATTATTCCAAGAATGTTGCAATATACCGGGTGTAACTGAACACCCCAATAATATTTAAGGGGCATATAAGTTAGATACAAAATGGACCTTCGGTGCTTGTCTGAGATCTGGAATCCCTATACTTTCAGAGTTATTTGATTTTAAACTGAAAGCAAAAACTTTTAAGTGACAACCATAATCAGCTCTTAACAGAAAAGAAATTTAAACACAAAATGACACGTGACAGACGTGAGCGTAGTATTCCTCCTACGCTTACGTAAGGCTTTCGGCACTTAATACCAAAAAAATATTTATTTAGTTTGTATGACGTGAGCGTAGTATTCCTCGTACGCTTACGTAGGGTTGTCGGCACTTAATACTAAAAAATAATTTATTTAGTTTGTATGGGGAAAAAAGTAGGTTTGTTCGCCCTAATATTTTTTCTACAGCATCTCTACTTCTGATGGATACATACCCTTAAATGTTATTGGGGTATTCAGTTACACCCTGTATAACTCATTTTTGAATGGAATTAGTCTAACGATTTTCATTCGTCATAGTTCAAACAAGTAAAATAATTTTAAAAAAACCTTTTTAATACAAGCTTTTAGTACTCGTCAATACGAATCAAACGAGCCCAAACTCGATGGGGTTGTGTCATTTTATTGTGGAGTTCCTATGGCCACCTTCCAGCTCCAACATTAGCGCAACTCCATTCATTCGCCCCATTTTGCTCCTTAACAACAAAAGTAAAAGTATGTATCCACAAAGTAAAAGCACCAGCTAACACAAAAGAAACTAGTAGGCTACCTAAGTACATATTAAGCTGTCACTTCATACTAAACTGTCACTTTAAGTAGGTAATTTAAACTGCCATTCGGCATTCCTAATACGAGTAAAACGATTTAGCCTGTCATTATTCAGAAAGGACTAGTCCATGCTTTATTTGAGAATATATTCGATGTTCTTTGATCGAAGGCTCATCAAAGCCTTTGTTTAAACATTGTATTACTTGGAGCTCTTTGTAATTATATGCACTTTGTTTTGCGTCTATTTGTTTGATATAGTATTGAAAAATGAAATAGAGCCTGGTTTGGACTAGCTAGGGTGAAATAATCGGAGTGTTTCTTTTTTATATGTTTCTTAATAATAACATTAGCCCCAAAGCAATACAGCTCAAAATTGTATTAAGATATTATATTCCGATACTCATCACTTCACTTAGTCCGACTTTTTAGCGTAGGCACAGATAATATAATACTACAGTAAGGTAACCCAAATGCGCTAATGTGTTCATGTTGCCGTCCGCCTGTATGTCGGCCCGATCGCCATTTGGCCAGACCGTTCATAGACATATCAACCCCTGCTGCGCCACCTGGACTCGGTTTTCACTAGATGATATGATAGGACATGAATAACTCTTAGTTTAGCTCATTTTGAATTTTTTAGGTCCAACAAATATGGAAATAATTCATATCCATAATTCTAGCATGTACTGCCTCACCCTCAAATCTCGAGATCTCAGCCCCTGATCCAACAAGAGACTGGGTTTACACTAGATGATACGGTAGATAGTGTATGAACTCTAGCTCATTTTGAATTTTTTAAGGCCGAGGAATATGGAAACACTTATTCTAACACATACTGCCTCACCCCAGAGTCATGCCAAGTCATGTCATGCAAAATAGGTATCAAATGAAAGTATTCTCTATTCATCGGGGGGTAGGCCCCCTGACAATGAAACGATTCAAAAACGATAAAGTTTTAAAAAACAAAATGATTCCACGTCACGAAGCTCATATATATAACAAACTGACAATTGTTAGAGATAATGCTTATTTAAAAAATGATAGATTATATCTATCAATGTTCTTAAAAAAACAATTAGCTATTTCGCTAAGATTTTATTTTTTAACTTTAGCCAAAAACATGGCTATAAACTCTTTCTCTGACAATGCTTTTATTGAGCAGCCCACTCACAGTAGTCAAATTGCTCCTATTAAGCAATACTCCTGTGATAATAAAACGACTGTCAGTAATAGTACTAATGATAATTTTTACAATTCTTTAAATTAAGTAATGAGACAATAGAGACATCCTCTTGCTTATCATTAAGTAGAAAAGATACAGTAAACTTTGTAAGTGATAATGTATTGCAAAACCCATTTAATAACAAAGATAATGCAAATGTTATCAACCTGGTGCACCAGAACATTCAAGGAATGTCAGGCAAGGATCTGGAAGTGGAATTATTTTTAAACTGTAGTAATGTTGACATTTTTTGTGTAACTGAACATTGGCTTAAAAGCCATCAGTTCATATTTAATTTCAGTAATCATTTGGTTGGTAGTTTGTTCAGTCGAGAAAATGCAATTCGTGGTGGTTCTTTAATAATATTAAATAAAAAGCCGAAATTTAAGGATCGTAAGGATATTGTGAGCCTTTCGATTGAGCGAACAATAGAAATAGCCTGCGTGGAGCTGAACCAGATTATTGTACTAAGTGTATACAGGCCTCCTACAAGATTATATGACCTTTTTGAAGATACTATGGATGAAGTATTGAAAAAAGTGTGTAGTTCCACGAAACAAACCATTGTTTGTGGTGATTTTAATATTAATTTATTAGAAAATTCTAGTTTATCTATTAGGATTAAAAATCTGTTTTGGTCATATAACCTTGTTAACTTATTTTTAGAGCCAACCAGAACAACTCAATCGTCTGCTACATGCATTGACAATATTTATACAAATATTGTTCCTTTAGCAAAAAGAGTTTTTAATAATTTAGAATCTGACCATTCTGGGCAAATTGTTACCATTCCATTTAAATGTAAACGCATAGAAAAACAGAATATCACTGTTGTGCCAAAAACTGCTGGTCGCTTAGAACGGCTGAAAAATAATATTGGTATTAAATTAAATTATATAGGTTATGAAGAAAACCCAAATAAATTATATGAAAAAAAAATTCATACCTTTTGTTGTGAATTTAAAAATATTTTTGTTCCAAAGACTATATCGGTTAATGGTACTTTAGCTTTTAGTGAATGGGCTACACCAGGCATTCACAAAAGCAGAATCAAACTTTTTGAACTTTATAATGAACGTTCATTTAATACTAGCGATGAGTTTAAACTATATGTGAAAACTTATTCCAAAGTATTCAAAAAAGCATGCAGGCTTGCTAAATCTAATTATTTAAGTTCAAAAATAAAAAACAGTAATAATAAAATTAAAATGACATGGAATATTATAAATAATGAAACTGGAAAAGCGAAAACTACTAATAATCAATATTGTTTGAATATTGACGGTAAGAAGGTAACAGTTGACACAGAAGTAGCTGCAGAATTTGAAAAGTTCTTTACTGACATTCCAGTCTCAATCACAAAGTCATTGGATTCCTCCCCCGCTATTGCTGAATCTATAATGAAAGATCATGTTGAAGCTTGTGGTGATAAATTCAAATTTGTACACATTAGTGGAATGGATATAATAAAGTCCTTTAAAACTTTGAATAAGAAGAAAACTGCGGATCTGTGGGGCAAATTCCGTTGATGTTACTAAATCCGTAATTGAAACAATAGCTCCTATACTTGCTAACATTTTTAATGATTGCATTGACTGTGGTGTATTTCCTGATCTAATGAAGCGGAGTAAAATTATTCCTTTACATAAATCTGGTAGCACATCAGACCCCAGTAATTTTAGACATATCTCTGTGCTACCTACTTTTAGCAAAATTTTTGAAAAAATAATGTTGGAGCAAATGCAAAGTTATTTTAATAGGAATAATCTTCTACACTGTAAACAATTTGGTTTTAGAAGGGGTCGCTCAATAACCGATGCTGGTGTTAAGTTACTACAACATATATTTGAAGCCTGGGAAGACTCACACGATGCGTTAGGCATTTTTTGTGATTTGTCTAAGGCATTTGATTGCGTTTATCACGAAACCTTGATCAGAAAATTACACCACTATGGGTTTCGTGATACTGCACTGGATCTTCTACTCTCTTATCTAAGTGGAAGGATTCAAAAAGTAGACGTCAACGGAAAAAGGTCTCAAGGTTCCGCAGTTAAAATGGGAGTACCGCAGGGTTCGATTCTTGGTCCTTTTCTTTTTCTTATATATGTCAATGACCTCCCTGATTTTGTACAGGACAGGCATGGGATAGTATTATTTGCAGATAATACTTCACTTTTATTTAAAATTAAAAGAGGATTGCAAATGAATGACGATGTAAATAATTCTATCTCAAGAATTGTTCATTGGTTTAATGTAAACAACCTGAAGGGAAAACAAAATGTATAAAATTTGTTTTACCCAATGTGAAAGAGGTTCACACCACTGTAAAAATAAAGGATATAGGTGTTGACCTTGTGTACACCACAGTATTTCTTGGGATCACACTTGATTCTAAGCTGCAATGGGGCCCACATATTGATAAATTGTCAAAGAGACTTAGTTCTGCAGCTCACGCTGTATGGAAAATACGTCAGTTGACTGATGTTGATACAGCAAGACTTGTATATTTTTCTTACTTTCATGGTTTGATGTCATATGGCATTTTGTTGTGGGGAAATGCTGCCGACATTCAGATCGTTTTTGTGCTGCAGAAAAGGGCTATTCGAGCTAACTATAACCTTAAAATGAGAGATTCTTTGCGAGAAAAGTTTAAAGAAATTGGTATTATGACAGTAGCGTCGCAATATATTTATGAGAATCTAATATATGTTCGTAAAAATATTCATTTGTTTTGTAAAAATAGTGATATTCATTCAGTTAATACTAGACAAAGGAACATGTTAGCTTTACCAAATACCAGGCTCCAAAAATAATTCTTTTAGAGGCCTGTGTATACGTTTCTACAATAAAATACCAAGTTGTATACAAGAACTTAGCTTAAACAAATTTAAAGTTGCAATCAAAGATGTACTTATTAAAAAAGCATATTATAAAGTTTCTGATTACATGACGGGCAAAAAAGCTTGGGTTTGAACTCTCATTTCTAATATTTAACAATGCGTTTTTGTTTCAAAGAAACATTCAGTGAGAGCAATTTATAAGCTAAGTTCACGCACTTCTCTCAGAGATAGCTTATATAATGTGAATTAACACATTTCTTCTTGTAATGGAAGTTGAGCTCAAACTTTTGCTTTGAGGTCAGCTTCCAATTGACGACTCTGTAACAAAACCAAAATTGTAAATGGCGATTTAAAAGAGGACATAATAAATTTTGACCTTTCGAGTTTCTTGCCTGTTCTTCTCGAGAAGGCGCTCCCAATTTCCGAACAGGTGTAGAGTCAACTTTTTTTTTTTTCATTCCTACTTGTATTTGCAGACATCTTGAATATATTCAGGATGTATGTACATACAAGGTTAATATGATTTCTTTAAATTAGATTGTTTTGCTTTGTTTTGACGTCAATAAGTGCCTGTAAAGGCCTATGTTGAATAAAGATTTTTGAATTTTGAATATATTGCTATTCGATACAGATCCTATAACGTAGACGAAACGAATGCGGATGTTCGATTGTCTAGGCCCCTAGGCCCTTTAATTTGATACCGATAAAAGGGATTTAATTTGAAAATTAGGGCCAGGGATCCCTGACCAAGATCTTAATGGGACGGATGGCCGCGACTATGAGCACATATTATCCAAACAATTTTTGGGTCATTCTAAAACGTTACCCCAGCTACCCAGAAATTCTGCCTTAAGATGATGCACAAATGAAATCAGGACTGTCCATGTGACTGGGCATTTTTCAAAATAGTTGACCGTTACGGAAGCGGAATGTTATTTTTTTAAGTATTGATATTGTAGGTTAATTTTTTTGGATTTGCTTATTATATGAGCTTTTTGGAAATACCAAATGTTTTATATTTGAACTAGCAATTAAGCCAAAAATTTAGTTTTTCTTAACCACTCAGAGCATAGGTAGTTCCAATTAGTAACACTTTTAATGTGTCTTATTAAATAAAAGCCAAGTATTTTGTGTTAATTGTTTATTAAATTCTTATTAATCAAATCTGTAACATTCATAATAAAAGCAAAGAAAAACAATCTTAAGGATATTTTCATAAGGATTTAATGAAATTCCCTCTGATTAGTAACATTTGTTTCATAATGTACCTCAAATTATACTCTGTTATGAAAAAGGTGCAAGGTATAAAACTAAATCTCTTAGCAATTCAGGTAAAACATATCAAAATAAACAATATTAAATTCTTACATTAATCATCTTCTTATAAATTTACAAAGAAAAATAACATTTTCTAAATTAAGTCTTGCTTTAACAAATTACTAATCGGAAATCTTAGTTACTAACAGGAACATAAAGTTGAGTTCAGAATGTCAACTTTTAACTAACAATTTTAATAATCAGTCTTAAATAAAAAATCACAGTTATCAATTACAACATCGCTTATGTTAATTGTGACGACAAAGAAATCAAAATATAACTAGACCTAATCAGTCTTATGAAATAATGAAATACCAATGATTAGTTTTGAACGGCGTAATTTTTACTCTAATCCTATTTTAAACAAGGCTATAGTTTTTATTTTTAGTCCCCTGCCCCCCTAGCACATCCACCAAAACACGATATGATAAAGCGGTTTATCGCGGCGAACAGTCAAAATACAATAGGGTTTCGACGTATTTTGACAGTTCACCGCGATAAATCGCTTTATCATATCGTGTTTTGGTGGACGTGCTACGGGGGCTGGGATGATAGCACTAATGGTACTCTAGGGTATCTTTAGATACGAGTCTATTGATTATGGGCATAGTAAACACTTACCGGTAGTACTATAGCTCGTCGGCCATGCAATTACATAAAAAATAAAAATCCACTTAATGATAAAAATAACCATCATGCTGTCACTGGCAAGTGTAGTACAACATTATATTCCAAAACAAGTGTAGTGAAATACGTGTATTTCATTAAGACAATACACGTGTTTCACCAAGACAAGGAGGACAGATGTAATCAAAAAAGTCTGTCCCACTGCATTTCATGCATATGTCATATTTACAAACCATGCACTTTACTTTACTCTTGAGGTCCTTTTGACACAACTTACAGGTGATGTTAACTTTTTTAAGAGAAAACCCACTATTGTACAAAAGAGACATTCCACTTACTTTTTTAGGTGGTGGTGGGGGGTCTCCAGGATACAAAACGCGAACGCGTTTTTTCAAACATTTGGGACTTGGAATAGGTACTACTGTAGGATCACAGCTGCTGCCCTCAACATCGAAATTGGTATCAACATCAAAACTCAGATCAGTCAGATCAATTTGCTCGGTTACTAAATCAATTAAAAGAGATGGGGAAAGTAATTCGCAGTCTGACACTGAAGGCACAGTTATAACAGTTGGCTGGTCCTTAATATCAGCTCCACTACTTGTGCTAGGTTCATTAAGGTAGGTTTCTTTAACTGACAACTTATTAGCTCGAATTATTAAATCATTACTTAAAGCATCTCCTTTTTTTGAAGTCGTTTTTGAACTTGATTCATTAGGAATAAGATTGTGTAACCTAGGGCTAAAGCAGTTACATAAACCGGGCTTGTCACCACAAAAACAACTAAGCAAGCGATATTTGATGGTATTTTCAAATGTCGAAATTATTTGATGTAATTTCATCGTACCTGGCACAGCAGTAATATTAGATGGAATAATTTTACTCAAATTTTTGGAGTCGCTATTGTTTACATAAAAACATTTGACGGTTTTCATGGCGTCTAACAAAACATTATAAGCTTCCGTTGCATTAGTAATATCGCACCCGTAGGAAACTCGTCTATCTAACTGACGTTTTACGGTGCCCCCGACACCATCGGCCACGCTTTTTCCATGGCCACTTTCCGAGAACGACCACGTAGAATATTCAAGTTTTAATTTACATGTAAATAAATTAAGCAGGAAAAAATTCTTTTTTTGGCGATACTGGCTTGTAGGTCCGTCCGAAAAAAAATGAATAACGGAAATTTCAGGGTAACGTTCCTTTGCATATTTAATTACAGGTAATAAATGTGCCCAGATAGCTTCAGGTTCATGGCAATTATTATCCGAAACGGATGCAAATGTTTGACATTTATCATTAAAAAATACTGCACCAGTATGGAGAGTTATAGAGTTTTTGGATGCACCAAAATGAATTGATTGAACCTCATGGGCATACTTGCATTCATAATTCTCCGAAAAATCACATAATATTGCGATCTCATTATTTTTTAGATTCTGGACACATTTTCGATACTGTCTGTGCTGCTCTTTCCAGTTATAATAGTGCATTTTGAAGAGTAATATATTTTTTAAAAATAAAGATATTAATTCAGCGACAGTACCGACCTGTTCCTGCTTAGTTGTTTTTTTGGTTACGCATTCTTTACCAGCTTTTTGGTATTTGTGATCAATTCTTACCCATTGGTACCACTTAATACTATCATCGGCTTGATTATCGTTAAAATCCAAGCGAGGAGTTTTGCAAGCTTCACAGAGGCCGTGCATACAAATAAATGAAGTAATATCACAAGAAAAAGACTTGACAGCTTCGTCAATATTTTTGTAAGAAATGATCGATCGTAATTTTAAAGCAGTAAATAAATATTCGAAATTGCTGTGTTTTATACACATGCACGTATCTCTTGCAGAACGGGTGGGCGATATAACATAATAAGGTTTACAGCGATAAAATGTAGAAAAGCTCATTTTTCCGCCTTCTTCTACATACATACGATGAGTGTTCGAAAGGGTGTCAAGCAAATACCTTATTTGCATCTTTTGTTTGTTTTTAGTTTTACACTCTTTTCGACCAGCAGCACATCTTGATACGTCATCTCGAAGATAGAATGCTACAATACTTTCTTGAACCTGAAAAATAAAAATCGATGGTTACATTTATTTAAATCTTGTTATTAGTGAAAGGTATTTTTACCTTTTATTTAAATTGCTTAGCAGTGGAAGTCAAGTACAGGCTAAAATTAATGAATAAAACATACTTTTAATGTCCAATTGTTATTCTTCCTCCGGTTGAAAAATCTTATTTTTGTTTTCAGACCCAAAATATTCGGCAGGGTTAATCCAGATTTTTGTGAAAATTTAAAAGCTACTTTTTTCAATAATCTTTTGCCTTTAAGCGTCTTGCAATCTACATAAGTCTCCCTTACTGCATCTTTCAAGATCTCAAATTGTTTTTCAGTTTTAATTTTAGCTGCTTCCAAAACTTTTGTTTTTTGTTTTGTGCGGGTCAACTGCTTTCGGAGGCGAGCAATGACTGTATTCAAATTTTGCAAATTTTTTTCAACCCTATAATATTTAGAATAAGCCCTTTGTAATTTCTTATTAATTAAATTCAGTTTACTATTTTGCTTATTAATATTACCCGTTGGTATGGTTTCTTGATTAATGGATTCTTTCTTTTTTTCTTTCTGATTTCTTTTTTGTTTTCTCCACTGTTCCCTTTGCTTTTCTTTTTCGTTATCATCGAAATCAGCAATTTTTTTCCTTCGCTTTCCAACCATTTCTCTTTGTTTCTGTTTATATTTTTCATACCTTTCAGGATCCTCCTTTATTTTTTCTCTAAATCTCCTAGCTCGTTCAGCTCCGGTAAGTGGCATTTTTATAATTGTATTTCAATAATGTTTTAATAGGCTGAAGCTTTTTTACTTGTTACTCGCAATATTCACATTCATCGTCCGGAAAATGATCATAAATAGTAAATAATAAACAGGTATGGCACCAGAAAAAATTATGATACAAAAGTCTAAATATTTGTCGGCTACTAAAAATAACAAAATGATTCGGTATTCCGGCGTTCGTGTCAGTATAAGTCTTGCAGTTATGACATTTTTTTGCTAGTATAAAGTGTGTTCTTGTCCATGGCCAATCAGTTCTGTTAAGTAGTCTTAAATCTTTGCGAGTCAAAAATTTGTCTATATCTAAATATACTACCATATTTTTCAAGGTGTATGTATCTACTTATCTGCGCATGTTATATCGAAGATCTGCAATGCAACCCAAATAATATTTTTGAATGCACTAAACACAAAATTTTGCGATGATGCGTTGTCGTTATGACACGATTGATTGATGATTTATGATTGTCTCGTGTAGAACAGCTAAAAATAGGTAGCTGCTGGTAGGTAGGACTGCGATCTTACAGCGCGATAGAAGCGCGAGCGAAGCGAACCTGCCGCGGTATCGGCCAGCGAAGCGCCAGAACCGAAATATTTGAGGAATCATAATGACAACGCAATATCGTAAGATTTTTTAAGTCCTGCGGCTGCGGCCATTGTGATATTCAAAGCTCAATTATTCGCAAACTATAAAATTAAGAAAGGTTAACCATGAGTAAAAAGCCAACATTTTTTTAGCTGTTCTATACTTTCGTAGCTATAAAAATTGTCATATCGACAACGCAACATCAAAAACTTTCCTAAGTCCCGCGGACCTTGTGCGCCCTTTTATTTACCCCAACCGTAGTTTCGGTTTGAATATTCTTAGTAAGCACCATGCCTTTGCACAAGACAAATATAATATTCATATAATAATAATTCAATAAAAAGCCTAGATTTTATTTTAATTAATGAGGACTTGCCCTTATAATTCCAGTTAGTAACAAAATTCATTCCGGCTATATATAACGTTACTCACCTGACGTTACGAAAGTACATTTAGTTCTTTGTATCATAATATTTTATATAAAACACACTGAATCTTGTGATTTTAATGAACTTCAGTTATTCTTAGATGTTTGGTGCACAACTATAAACAATTTTCGCGTGCTAAACACTAGTATAATTTATCAAAACTCACTGTATTAACGGGAATACGTTATTGTCGACACGCCTTCTATGAAACAATGTAACGGTTTGACGAATCATAGAGGCCCAAAACGGAAAAGGAAACAATGTTAACTGACATAAAAAGGTTGCCACATCACAAAAAATTACTTCAATTGGTAGGTTTTATTTTGGAAATCGATTAAAATCGTCGTTACTAACTGGGAATTCCGGTATAAATAAAATTCTGGGACAAAATAAAATTAGATTAATTAACTAATTTTTATATAACAGCCGTTGAAAAGACATTATACAAACATAATTTCATATTGTTTTACCACAAACCAAGTGATTTTGTATAAGTTTGATGAAGATTTTCGAAGATATGACACATTTAAAGTTAGGAAGGTGCATGGGACATCGAGAAATAGGGGACCTATCGTCACATTTATCTGTTTTATTTTAAATTAAGATTTTATAATAAATTATTTTTCTGTTTTAATTTAATTTTGTTGTAATTTGCTATCAATTCGCGTATTTCATGAATATCGCACTAATAATTATTAAATAATATAATTGCACAAAGTCAGTGGACATTCTGTTTTGCCAATGGTCAAATGATTTGAAAAATGCTCGACTGCGCTTAGAGCTATTAGGCATTTTTGAGTATCTTGATACCTACTAAAAAATGTCTGATAGCTCTTGGCTTAGCTCGCGTAAATAACGTGCCTCCAAGTGGATGGTGGGTCGCTGTCAGTCAGTACGCAGCGTTGAATTATATTGTAGGTTGAAAGCCGGCAACTCTCATGTTTGAGACCTTTGTTTCCATAAAAATTGTTAGGTTTTCGTATAACTGTCAAAAAAGGAATATCGATAAGCTTTAAATGGTAATCATCAGAATAGATGAGGGTAAAAGGTAAAATAATAATGTTTTAAGATAGATTACTCCATTGAGGCGAGTCGTATAAAAATTTATCAGAATTTAATAGATTAAGTACCATATAACTTCATTATTAATAAAAACCAATATTGTCGTTTGAAAAATTTTAATAAATACGTAATCGAATTACGTTGTTGTAGAGAGTTCTATTATCTATATTTAGTACTATCTGTGCCCGTGACTTCGTTCGTGTGGATGTTCGAAAATAACAATATCATATTATTATTATTATATAGCCTAAAGCCTTCCTCGATAAATGGACTATCCAACACAAAAATAAAATTTTTCAATTCGAACCAGTAGTTCCTGAGATTAGCGCTTCAATTCAAACATATAAGATTAGCGTATCTACGAGTATAGCACGCACAGCCGTAACCGCTAATGGTAGAAATGTGAAATTTGGACAGTTATTTTAATTCAAAATGCGGACGCACACTAAGAAGGGATTTTAAATATTTCATTGGACACGTGTTTCACGGTTTATTGGAATTCACCCCCCCCCAGGGTGCAAAATAGGGGTTGAAAGTTTCTATGGAAAATATTTAAAATCTGCTCCAATTTTTATGAAATTTATTATCCGAGCTCCTAAATATAAAAAACAGTCTTATAGGCTACAAAATTATTTTTTCTATGGGAAATTATAAAATTCCCACGGGAAAACAATAATAACGCGGGCAAAGTCGCGAGCGGAAAGCTAGTTGTAGACATTTGCAGACTTCTTTGCATCCTGTGATAATATTATATACTACCACAGAGCGTAAAAATTTCAGTAAAATTTGTAGATGGGCTTGTAGTGTTCTTATTATTAAAAAATCCGAAAAGCAATATTATTATACGTATTGGTATCCGTAATATACTATACCAGGTAACTACACTGAGGATAAATTTGCTTTTTTGTTTTAGTAGGTATATTGTTGTTGTTTCGCTTTGAATATTTGATAGAGTTCGGTTTTTTATATTTTTTAATTTAATAAGCAAATAATATTTCATCCTTCAAACTGACTAACGCTAGAACAAGATATTTTACACGTACACTCAGATGTAAGTATATTCATTTACTCATAGATTGAAAAAAATAGTAGATTACCCAACAAGTGAAAAAAGGTGAATTCTTTTCCAGGCACTAAGTTGTATCCCTAGAGGAGCGAAGGATTCTAGAATAGAATCCAGAGCAGATCAAGGGATACAAGAGCCGAGATATTTTTTTTTTCACGTGATACTTCTACATTTTATCATTGACTGGGAGAAAATAATAACTCTGTGATTATGAATCAATCAATAGAAAACAAAAGAACTAGAAATTAATTGTAAAATTAGAGCAATTTTTGAAACTTAGTTATTACGTTTTGGTGGTTTTCAGTACGTTTTTATAGCGAGAGTGTGTAGCCTCTTTGCACGTTTTCTTTTTTTCTTACTATAATCCGTACATTCGCGCATGTTCCAAATACATTTTTTTATTTACTTAGTGAAACAAAGAGCGTTTTATTCACTGTTTTTGAAGAATCGCGAGGTCTTTGTCGAGTGTCAATGGTAAAAATAATTGAATCACATCGCTTAGCCATAGTTTTAAATCAGTTGTATATTTTCTTGAGTAAACCTTTTCACTTACCTATATACTTGTACAATTTTAAAATTTCATATATTTTTTTTATATTGGCGCCTAGTTGTTGCCCTTGACATTGTCTGCCTGGAATCCGGTTATATCACTTATTATCCGTTTCCAGGGAGAACTTATGAAAATTCGTCATTAAAAGTGGCCTATGTCCTTCCTCAGGGCTTAAACCACCACTGTACCGAGTTTCATCAAATCGATTCAGCAGTTTAAGTATGAAAATGTAACAGACAGATTATTAAGTAACAGAGAGTAGGGTAAAATACAGAATTTTTAATTGTTAAAAAATTATCCATGCATGCGCCACACTCGTACATTTTCAAATTGTGCCGAACATAAGTAGTTAATATAAGTTGTAGGAGTGATCAAAGTTGAGTCCTAGTACCTTATTTTGATAGATAATTATATGGACAACAAAACTCAAGGTAAATGAAAATAGGCCTAAAATAATTTTTAAGTGGAATTTGAAAATTCATGCCCACAGGTTGTATTAGGACTTACGCTTGATTCGGCGTACAAATTCACCAGCTGATCCAAAAATTAATTAGGGCTACAGTAACCATAAGCTCATTGGTGCCTAATTTGGCTGGTTTTATGGATAGGCGCCGCCGTCTCTTTTTTGAACTTGTGCGTGGTGTTGGTCAATGAAGATATAAATTGGTAATGGCCATCAGGGAAATTCTAGGCTGTCACACGATTTCCAGATAGCAATGCAAGTCTACACACTTGTGAGGTAAGTTTGAATGAAACTTTCTATTTTCCCATCAACAAGCTTATATGATGTTTGCTTTAAGCTTGCATGGTGTTTGTTTGTTTATGGGCCCAGAAACTTGCCGCTTTTTAACAATACAAGTTTGTTGGGGCAATATTGTATGCACATTGCAACATTGTATACAGCCTGAAAAAATGGGAAACTAGAAAGTTTGATTCAAACTTGCCAGACTTGCATTGCTATCTGGGTATCTTTCTAGGCGACATGCGTATTGGCGATCACAATCACTTCGCCATGGGATCTTGACGGATCGATCGTGGCGGAAGCGTGCCGGCCCAGGGTTATACTACGGGAGCCTGAGAGATTCCAGTGTTAGCTCCCGTTATTGTGGAACGTTGGCGTAAAACTATGCAGCGGTGCACTATGAGGAAACTGCAATACACGAACGATTAAAGCTAAATTCTTAATTGTCTACTTGTTTGTTTTGTATACCATCAACTTATAAAAAATAGGGTGCATGAATTGATTTCCTATCTGCTAGGCAGGGTAAAGTGTTCAGTCTTCTCTCTAGCCTCACAAGGCGTCTGCTGACTTTTTTCACTCATAACAAGCTCTGTCGACGGATCAGGGTGGAGGTTCATTTGTTTTTAAGTTTAAATATATTCCACAATATATTGAAAATTTACTTGAAATATTTTTTTTTTTTAGTACCTGACCATTTCATGTCTAGTCACCGGCCGGCCGCTAAAATAAAACGAGCGGCCGATCACTAGATAATAACAACAGTGGGTTATGACCAGCGTTATATTTGAGTATTGCTCAAATTATTACTTTCTTAATTAAATATGTCCTAAGACTCTACTCAAGATTTTTATGGTGAAAGACTAACACTGTAGGTAATGCAAAAAAATATAATAGTATACAATTAAAAAACTGTCCTTCCACTCTGACCAACTAAACTAACCAACTGAAACGGATCAACTATTTTTTTCTCAACGTTTACTCAATCCAACTTTTTAGTTGGTCTGATAGGAATATTTTGTTAATTCAAATTTATCCTCATCCACATAAAACACAGGTATAGTGCAAACTTTTTATTTTTTAATAATAATATTTTAACTTGAAAATATTAAATTAGAATAGAAGCAATACATGTGATACAATACGTAATAGCGTTTCAAATCAAAGCTATACATATAAGAAGAACAAACTACATTTTAACAATAAAACAGAGATACTGTAGTCTAACATTTTTTAAATGTAGATAGTGGCCGGACACTGATACTATAGCTCTCCAGCTGCTCAGTATCGTTGTAGTTACGTTACTAGGTAGTACTAACAATAATCCGGAGTCTCATAGAAGACCCATAGTATTTATTCCGATTATTTTGACGGTCGAATTCTGGACATAAGGTTGACTCATTGATTTACTACCAAACGTTGGGTAGTAAATCAATGGGTTGACTCGACATTAAAGAGACATTACTAATACAGGTTATACTATAACATCACAGTAAGCTCATATGCAATAAAACGCAATAAATCCGTTGAATGATAAAAGCCAATGTCCGGCCGGGTAGGCGGAACACTCCTCGCCACGAACAGCCTCCGATTTTTTAATAAAACAACTACGGTACAATTTAACGCATATTTTAGTTGAAAAATACGTATTTAGGCATATACTTTCTTGTGTCATAAAATTGAAATCAATTTTAATTAAATCATTAAAATTATAGAATTCTTCACATAAATTTGCCGCTCCATTTTGAAACATTAAAAATGAATCTCGATATCTTTACTGTCATCGGGAGAGAGATCTAGCGAGTCCTTGAAGCATACACTTTTTTTACAGTTGACAGGGAAACTCTTTGCCTTCATCTCACGTGATGGTAAGTGACGATAAGGCCGAAGGTGGAAGCCAGCTTCACCTGGACTCCTCAACAACTGAGGAGCTGGCTATCTTACCGCTAATTGTCGAAACACAACATTGTTATTATGGCGACAAACATAAGCAACACGGTGGTAGCTAGCCAGGTGGGATCAGAAGCCCTACCACCAAATAAACCGAGCAGAAAAACCTGTGCCCCCATGAGGAATCGAACCCCGGACCTCCCAATCAACACCCGGTGGTCTAAGCTACTAGACCACGGAGGCCACTGCAAGTATTGTCCAACGCAGGCAATAAATAGCTCATCGTATTAGTTGAAAACGACTTATCGCAACCGAATATAGTCAAAACCGTGGCTATAGCTGCGATACGTTATGAATGAGATGTAACCTGTTTCTATGAGGAAAATCTCTCAGAAATAGTCAGTGGAGCGGGCGCATAATGATAACCCTCAAGAGGACCTTGTCGCCAGCGGCGAGTAGGCTGGAGACAGTTACCAGAGTGACGCCCTCATCACTTGAACCATTGACTCCAGTGTCGAGAGAATGTCTGCAATTGTTTTTTTACTATATTAATATGGTAGAAAAGCTCTGGGAGGCACTGCAAAGCTTCTTAATAGGCAGCATCATTATCGTCATGAGTGTGCTGAGGTCATAACAAGCGTGTTAGTGAGTTGTCTCCGCTTTCTGCACGGAAGGCCGCTTTTTGTGGTAGCTTTAAAAGCTTTTTCAGGCAGGAAAGGCTACTTCAAGCCTTTTTACACCGTTAACAAGAAGGAATATAATTATTTTTTGCCTCAGTTTGTATACAAAAAATACATTGATATAAGGTTAAAAACGGCGTATAGTAATATTTACTAAGGTATATTTTATTTTGGTGTTGATAAAAGCTCAGATACTCTATCGGTTTTAATTGAACTTGTTGTACAGTCAAGGAGTCAAACTCTATATTTTATATTGTATAATAAAATCGTAAGGGTGAAAAAATCTGTAATTGCGAAATATTAAGAAAAAAATACAAAGGTCGCCTTAAAATCATTAGCAGAACACGATAGAATAGTTTTTTTAAAATTGTTTGTTTGTTTGTCTGTTTGTCCGGAAAGATCTCCGAAACTACTGGACAGAATTTGATATGGCTTACACCACAATGCTTAGAATTTTTCGGAAGAACATTTAGGCATAATTTCTTTCTTTAAATTCACTTTTTATATTTCGTGAAAAAATAGAATGCTTATAAAATTTGCACAATGCTTAAAATCAACATGGCGCACATGAAATTATTTTGACAAGTCTGTCACATAGTGCAAGGAAAAACTTAATCTTTTCTGTTAATGGCTGTGCCCATCTGTATTTCATGTAAACCAAAAAGTTTAGGAAGTTTAAATTGTCTTTTTCTTATGTATTACCCTGGTGGTAAGGCAAAAGAATCAAGCCATACAACTAATGTATAAAGCATTTTTTATGACAATATCACGTCACAAATTAATATAAAATTTGTGGCCATTTCCCATGTGGTAAACTTCCCACTTGGTAAACCTCAAACTATACCTACAAAAAAGTTGCGTTTGGTAAACGTTTTGTTACTTCATACATTTAATCCCATTTCGAAAACATTTCAGTAAATATATGTGTTGTATCCCGTTTGGTAAACTTTTAGTTGAAATGGGTACAGTCAAGTAAAAAAAGAAAACACGAAACTGATGATTACATTGTCATATATTTTTTAAATATTTTTAATCATAGGTACAAAAGTCGGATTATGTGTATGTATTATACATAATATCCATACTTAAAATCAGAAATAAAAAGTGGCGCGTACAAATAACTTTATCTAAACTTTTAATTCTTTTACAATATAAGAAATCTACATTATTAAAATTTTAGGATAAAATAAAGCAAAATCAACTTTAAAAGAATTAAAAATAATCACAGTTCGATTTGTCTATTTCAATGACAAGTTTTATTAGTTCTTACATTTTTTTATAACACGACCTCTACATGCAAAATCAACTTTAAAATATAAAAAATTAACAATAATTACAGGTTTGGTATATTAACTTAAAAACAAAGTACAAAGTTAAAAATCAATAAAAAATTATAAAGTGATACACGATTTTCCAATAAGATTTTTGTAATCGCCGAGTAGATTGTTAATTCGTATATCATTTTGGATGGACTTTTTACTTCGTTTTGATATAATTTCTCCATTATTATAAAAGCTGAAAAAATTGTGTTATAATTAATTAAAGTAATAATGTATGTATTTATCACATGTGTCGCCTAAAAATACAGTTTATTGAAAGAAAAAACAAAAATACGTACCTTTTCAGACGATTTTCATAATTGTTAATATTTCCTGCTATCGTTTGGAAAAATAAAAGAATTGATCCTTGAGGCCTTTTTCCAATTTGCTATTGAAACTCCAATTCCAAGATTCCATGAGGTTTGTCGTGCGATGTCTTTGTGCGTAGCAGCACCAAATATTCACAATGTCTTCATTTTCCAACCACTGATCCACAAAGTAATCATTGAATTCCGTTATAGATTTTTCTTCAAAACTGTAACAAATTTAATTCGTTGAAGATTAGGAATAATACTACCTAAAAACCATATATCTAGTTTCTAACGCATAAAATCAAGTAGGTAGCGCCTTTCCAAAGCGGTGGTAGAAGAAAAATCTAGACCTAAACGCGTTTATTTCAATACAGCAAAATTCATTTACCTTTGACTCATAACGTATAGCCAGCCATCGTTTATGTCCTCCCTGGGTAAATGTGCAAGAGCCATATATAGTTTAACGTGATTGTGAGATTCTTCATGTTGTAATAAGCCAAGAGATTTTGCCTTTCTTAATAGCGCTCTGCCAAAATGAACAAAACACTCTTTGACAATTATGTTTGGAAATATCTTTTTTATTGCATTTATTTGAGCTTTTTCGAAATCTAAGGTAATAATTTCGGCTGTTCACTCTGGTAAATGAAATTTTAGTTTGAAAAACAGCCTTTCATATATAGTTTCTTCTTTATTTGTTAACACTGCGTAAAAAATGGTACAATATTCGTCCCAGTTTCTGTACTTCCTATGTCTCCGTGTACAACGTATAGTTAAAGAAACGGCTTTGGACAACATTTGAACGTTCCGTCCGCAAAGTAGTGACGGACGTCATTTAAATGTGCAATTGCACTCTTTGAAGCAAACACAATAATTCTATTTTCACCGTCAATCTCATCAAACAATCAATTGTCTTTAAAACGGTCAGGAACCACGATTTCTGTAGAGTTAGTGTGCTGAGATTTTGTGATGCCCATGTTGTCCATGTTGTCTATTTCTGCTGCTTTTAACTTTGACAAAATTTGGTAATTGGGATGATGACTGAATTCTAATTTTTATGTCACGTCATTAAATATATTAAAATACCGTGAAAAAAAGATGCAGTCCTGTGAAATTAGAATAAAAATCGGCTTAGAAATACATTAGATACAAGCATTTTAAGTTGTTAATTTGAAGGCGATTAGACAGAGAGATCCGACATCAACCGTGACGTCATTGTTGAGTACGGCCATATAAACTCCTTGTAAATTGCCGTTTTGCTAGAAAGAGATGGAGAAAAATCTTTAATACCTTATATCTTGGTTGTTTTTATAGTTATTCGAAAAACGATTTTTTCATTCTGTTTATTATATGAATGAACTTCTATTAAAGCAAAAATATTTTTTTTTGTCATCTAGCCTATTCTTGTATAATTTCGTAATCATTATCTTTCAGCTTTTTAGTACATATCCTGTATGGAGCTGGAATCGGCTTTAGATCTTCACATATAATTTGTTTACATTTTTCGATGGCTACATTCACTTCATTTTTTTCAAAATACGGAATACAAGAACTGCAGTGAACATTTTCTCTTAATACATGGCTCCTATTTAATTTGACACTGACTGTACCGTGCAAAAATAACAATACTAACATAGTTTTCGAAATGGGATTAAATGTATGAAGTATCGAAATGTTTACCAAACGCAACTTTTTTGTAGGTATAGTTTGAGGTTTACCAAGTGGGAAGTTTACCACATGGGAAATGACCAAATTTGTAGGTAGGTTTAATTCTTGACCAATTTTCACAAAATCGGTACAATTTTTGAAATGTTAAAAAGTATTTTGAAAGGTGTTATATTTTTTTACATTATGACTAAGGAATCAAACTTTTTCATCCATTTAAAACTATTAAAAGTAATTGATTGATATTGATAGTTAAAAAAAATATCTGACTGCAATGATTCTGGGTTACGCGTACGGGACTCTTGATCCCAATATCTAAAATGACGGATCACAATTTTTTAGATACACCCAAGGAACAAGGATATCGAACGAAGGACCTAAAGAGTAGAACACATTGAACCTAGCCACGTTGACCTAATTTGACATGACTGCCAATAAAAGTTCGTTTCCAAACCCAGCAATATGGATATCAAATGAAAGGCCTTGAAGAGTAGAGCATTAGGTACCTAGGAAAATCGGCCTAAATTCAACATGGCCGCCGCTCAAAAAAAAAGGATAAAAGTTTGTTTCCAAACCCATCAATATGGGTGTCAAATGAAAGGCTTTGATGAGTAAAGCACTATGAACCTAGCAACATTGACATAATTTTAACATAGCCGCTGCTCGAAAAAGGTGCATAAAAGTTCGTTTGCAAACCTAGCAATATAGGTATCAAATGAAAGGCCTTGAAGAGTACAGCATTATGACCCTAGGAAAATCACCCTTAATTCAACATGGCCACCGCTCAAAAAGGGTGGATATAAGTTCGTTTCCAAACCTAGCAATATGGGTATCAAATGAAAGGCCTTCAAGAGTAGAGCACTATGAACTTTAGAAAATCGCCCTAAATTCACCATGGCCGTTGTTAAAAAAAAAAGGCATAAAAGTTCGTTTCCAAGCCCAGCAATATGGTTATTAAATGAAAGACGTTGAAAAGTAGAGCACTAGGAATCTAGCAATATTGATGGAAATTCAACATAGCCGCCGCTCTATAAAAAAGGCGGATAAAAGTTCGTTTCCAAATCCAGCAATATGGGTATCAAATGAAAGGCATTGATGAGTAGAGCTCTATAAACCTAGGAAAATCTCACAAAATTCAACATGGCCGCCGCTGAAAAATAACAGATAAAAGTTCGTTTCCAAACCCAGCAATATGGGTGTCAAATGAAAGGCCTTGATTAGTAGAACACTATGAACGTAGCAATATTGACGTAAATTAAACATGGCCGTCGCTCAAAAAGGGCGGATAACGGTTACTTTTTAAACCCAGCAATATGGGTATTAAATGAAAGGCCCTAAAGACTACCTAGAGCTTTACGAACTTACGAAAATTGGCCTATTTTGAAATGGCCGCTGCTCAAGAAAGGCAGAATAAAGTAATACTGTGTTAAGCATTTTGATGGCGAAACGTAGTTCGCGGGCACAGCTAGTATAGAATAAAATATTATGCCTGCCTGATGATGATGTATCGAAACCGGTCGCAATAATTTAATTATAATAAAGATTCAAGTGGAACTATTGAAATTAGTGTTTTAATAACAAGATATCATGGAGTTCCATCAAGAAATTACAACACAAAACTTTAACTAATAAAATATCATTTTCACTTCTCATGCTCTTAAGTGCTTATTTGTGCAGGATGTAGGCTGCACAAAACCGAATTTTGTGCACAATTGCATTAACGTATCTACTCATACATATATGTATCTATACCTATTAAGGCAAAGAAAATGAGCCATACAGCAAAACACAATAAGAAGTTCATAGATAGAATTTGTTATTTTAATATATTTACTTTAATTTATTTGCCTTATGTGTTTTTTAAGACATAAAAAGAATTTACTTCAGTGTTCAAAACTGTATTAATTTTACTTAGAATTTTAATTAAAGAAATGTTATATTATATTATATACTATGTACTGTTTTATTTCCTCTCAATCGAAGTGAAAAGCAGAGTTTATAACTCGTCCACAAAACCATTTTATGCTCGACATTACTATCAGCCTTCGTCTTCGGCTCGGGCTGCTAAAAGTCTCGGATAAAAATGGTTCGTTTTGTGCACTTGTTGTAAAATCTACTATTACCCAAGCTCCAGGCACTTTCGGTGCTCTAGGTTCCGTGTACCTTGGGTGTAATGGTTTTGATTAATATATAAGAAAATGACAAAAGATTTAGATGGTGTGAGTTCAGTTGCTAAGCCCTCGTATAAATATTACGGTAACGATCAATGCGCCTGAATCACGATGCAAGTCCTTCCGAAAAATTGTGAACTCTTTCTGTAAATGATTATTATCAGACAGACAAAAAATTTCCCTTTCATCCAAAGAATGACATTTCATTAATGAAATAAACTTCTTGCAAGGTAAGTGATATTCGAAACATACCTATACAAAAATATATAATAATAATAATAATAATTTATTTATTTGCAAGAATACAGTATTTTCAGGTGGTACATTCATCAATTCCGATGCATTCTACCTGCAAGCAGGCGTGCAAACATTTATAAAATTCTCTATAATTATACTACATTATTAAAAGTAAACACCTATTGATAGGCTATGTCATATAAATTATAAAACATTTTATATAATATTAAATTGTCAAAAAAAATTGCTAAATAATAATTCATGTCATAGAATATTAATAACCCATGTCATTTAAAAATTAATAATAAAGTCATACATAATTTAATTTTTATATAAATTTTAACGTATTCAAACAACAATATATTAATACTTAATGGGATATTTATAAAATGTCATTGAAATATTCTTTAATGGTATAGTAACATTTTGTTTTCAGCCATGTAGTCAATATTTTCTTAAAATGTTTACTATTTTCAATAATTTTAATATCGTTAGGCAATTTATTATATATACAGATTAACATATTAAATACATTCACTTTATATGAATAAGTGTGACAAGGAGGTTGATAAATTAAATGTCTATATTGAGTTCTCGTATGCCTATCATTAACATCTACGCGTTTTTTGAAATATTCTGTGTTATTTTTAACAAAGATACAAGCTTCTTTGATATATATACAGGGCAGCTTAAGTATGCCAAACTTCTTAAATAGTGGCTTACAACTATCATCATACCAAGCATTTTGTATCATTCTTAGATATCTCTTCTGTATTCTAAAAGCTCTATCTACGTCAGATGAGTTTCCCCAAATTAAGATTCCGTAACTCAGAACGGATGAGACATAGCCATGGTATGCCATTACCGCTGCTTCTGTGGAAACTGTCTGTCTAAGTTTTTTTAAGGCGAATACGAATCTGTCGATCTTTGTACATACCATATCAACATGACTTTTCCAATTTAAGTTTTTATCAATATTCATACCCAAATACTTAAAACATTCAACTAATTCTATGGCAACATTATTTTGTGTTACTTGTATATCTAATGGTTTTGAATTGTAGGATAGAAATTGCATTATTTTAGTTTTTTCTAAGTTAATGTTAAGTTGATTAACTTGTAGCCAGTTGATTACTTCATTTAAAGTTATATTAAGTTTTGCTTCAGCAATCTCTTTATTTTTACATTGAACATTTATGGCAATATCATCAGCGAACATCACACATTCATCATCAATAACATTGGGAAAATCATTGCTAAACAATATGAATAATGGGGGTCCAAGCACGCTACCTTGTGGAACTCCCGTCTTATTTAAAATGTACTCTGACCTGTAACTGTTTTTTCGCGAAATCCTTTTCGTTTCTTGAACAACTCTGTTTATTTCTGTACACTGAAGTCTATTATTTAAATAGCTTTTAATCCAGTCATTTGCTTTTCCTCTGATGCCAAGAATATCTAGCTTGTTGAGCAATATTGAGTGACTCACAAAATCAAATGCTTTTGTCATGTCAATAAATATTGACACAACGGGAATGCGCTGATTTATGCTTTCAGAAATGCATTTTATAAGTTTAAAACAAGCAAGAGTAGTAGACTTTCCCTTCCGAAATCCACACTGTTCGTCCGACAAAATGTTATATTGATCTACAAAACTGTTTAGCCTAACCAACATAGCTTTTTCAAAAACCTTAGATAATACCGAGATTATTGTTATTGGTCTGTAATTATTGGGATCGAGCTTATCCCCTTTTTTAAAAACAGGTCGAATAACTGATAACTTTAGCTCTTCCGGGAATACACCTTCAGAAAAACTTAAATTTATAATATGTGAGAGAGGTTGGCAAATACTCTGTGCACATGCTTTCAGAACCTTTGTATTAATTTCATCATAACCTGTGGCTTTACTGTTGTTTAATTTCATAATAATGTTATAAATTTCATTTTCATTTGTGGGTTTTAAATAGATAGTATGCGGATTTTTCTTTAAGTATCTGTAGTTAGCGTTAATTAAATTACTAGGTTGCATATTTGTCATATTTATAAGATATTCGTTATATAGATTACATATGTCAATAGGGTCAGTGTATTTATTATTATTAAAAATGAGGGTATTCATGTCATTATTATGTAAATTATTTGGTTGTTTCGAAGAAATTGTATTCCAAGTGGCTTTGCACTTATTTTCACTAAATGTGATATATTTGTGATTAGTTAGTTTTTGAGCCTTAAGAATACATGCTTTGTATATTTTGTTATATTTCCTATATATTGCCTTAGCATCTTTTTTATGTTTGTTATTAAGTTTATATTTTAAAAACAATGCTCTTTTAGTTTTACTAGATTTTTTCAAACCTTTTGATAACCATTTTGATTTAAATGGACGGTTATTTATTTTAACATTTATTATTGGAAAGCATAGGTTGTAAAGCAATTGAAACATTTCATAAAATTTACTAAAAGCTAGGGCAGTAGAATCTGAATTCATCACATCTGTAAACGATAATGCTTCAATATTTTGACAGAATTTCCATATATTATCACTACTATAGTCCCTTTTGCTTTCATACCATGATCTATGTACCTTAGACTTATTTTTTTTTATTTTAATAATTTGTGCTGTTTCATGATCAGAAAGACCCAAATAAAGTATTTCAGACTGTACTTGCTTTATATTGCTTGCGATTTGGTCCAGACAAGCATTCATTCTTGTGGGTAGGTTTATATGCATTTGAAAATTATATGCTTCCAAAGTACTTGTGAGTTCACTAGTATAGGCAGTCGGCTTCAAAATATCCAAATTCCAATCACCACAGATAATAATTTTTTTACTCTTGTATTTTTCTGTAAGAAAATGTAATAATTTATTTAATTTATGTATAAAGATTCCTATGTGACTTTTGGTCTGCTCTGGTATTCTATATATACAAAAAACCATCATACCTAAACCAGTCAACTCAATACCACAGCATTCAAATAATAATATAGAAGCCACTCCTGGGGGGATTTGTACAGGTTTCGTTTCGAGAGACTTATTCACTAAGATACATGTCCCACCTCTAGAGTTAGTTCGACTAAATGCAGCAACTAATTTGTAGTTATTGAGCCTGACATTACCTTCCGAGCCCTGCTTTATGAATGTTTCGCTAAAACAAAGAATATCTACCTCCTTGCCTTTGACACTAAGCTCATTTATTGCTATTTCAATATTCTCAATTTTATTACACAGACCAGCAATATTTTGGTGCAATATGTAAAAGTCACTTAATTTTACTGTATTGTCACAACATTGTCTAAATAACTCCGAATTTTGTACATTATTATTTTGTAAATTATCAACGAAAACATTTTTTGTCCAATTTATAATTATTACAAATATTTTTAATATATTTTTTTTCATATTTTAGAAAGTCAATTTCGATGTTTATTTTATATGTAATTAATTGTGATAATGTCATTTTTTTCAAATTAAAATTCATTCTTAGGAGATTAATGTCAATAAAATTGCAATTAGAATAGTTATTAGATATCAATTTTAAGTCAGAGTTTAAGATATTATGATCCATAAAGTGATTAAAAGGAACGCTTAATAAAAGTATTTTTTTACAATGTCTATAATTATACAATGTATTGCAAATATTTGAGAACAAAATGTGTGGATTTTTGTCGTGAGAACCAGCTGATAAAATTAGTATGTCCTCACAACTCGCTATGTTAGATTGCCTATCAATGTCATAGAATATCTGCCCAGACGATGCATTTGGTTTCACAAGCCCTGAAGTAAGAAATGTTTCATCCGTATTCCTTGAAAAATGTAATTTTTGTGTCACTCCTCTCAATTGTTCGTCACCTAGGATAAATATTTTTTGATTCGTTCTACTTGTTTTAGTTGGTGATTTGACTGTTGATTCTTGCTTATGATTAAGAATTTGCTTGTTAGCACAACTATAGCTTAATATATCTTTTGATGCACTTTTATGTTGCACATTTAGGAGAGAAAAACTTTTATCATGGTTATTCTGCACCGGTGTTGTCATTTTAATTTTGTTATCCCTTTTGTTTGGTGTTATATATAAGTATACAGGACTGATTCCTGTTAGGTTTGCTCGTAGCATAGGCATAAGTGTGCCTTATCTACTTCTCATCTAAGGTTTTAATAATTAATAAATATTTAATTTATTTTAAATGAGAATCAAAAAAATTTGAATCTTTATCTATTAGGTACATATTCTATCAGGAAAACACATAAGCAAATATGAGTATTTGTTTCAATTTTTTATACACAACTGGAAACTCTTGGCATTCATATCACCTTATTGTAAAAAAAACGATAATACCCATGTTTCAACGAACACATTTCAGTTTGTACTGAACAAAAGTTTATTTCGTGCAATCAAAATGTAAAAGTAGCATAAAATGCATTGTAAGTTAAAAAAATAACATAATATCAATTCAAAGCAAATAGGTCGCTAGTTTAATAGGCGATAAATATTAATCGAGTAGTCGAAGAATTGAAGAAGAATAAAAAACTCGGAAATCTCACTAGTTTACTTCTAGGTTTTGATTGGTCAAAGGAGTAGAAATTCATTTAACCCTTCTAGATCAGCTCGATATTCAACCTTATTTTCAGTGCAATAGGAACTCTTCAGGGTCGAGCAACACGTTGTTTTCAGACCCCCGAAGTAAGCTGCAAAACGTCAGAACTGCACCGGGTGCTGTCCGTAAAACAGCATAGAGTAGCTTTTGCTATGTTGGAGCGATGTAAATCGAGTAAAGAATTTCCATGTGGGCGGGGTATCGATCGGCGCGAGCGAGCGCGCATCACAGCCTCGTTGCCTCTAGCCGCTGGAGTCAGTAAACACGAGTTGAGCCGCCAGTTAACTGGCTCCTCCGGGATGCAGCTCGCGGTTCCCTTGTTGATCCTGGCTTGCGCCGCCGTCTTCGCTTCGGGCCGCCCGAAACGTAAGTACAATCATTATTAAAACTAATACGAGTATTTTATTGCGGCAAATTTTCCGTTTTTTTTATCGCATTTGGCCCACACGTCTCTTATCATCAGTGATAACGGTCCCCGCATCGATGTTAATGTGACCGCGAATTGTATTCACCCGTCATTCACTTGTTGAAACTGTTTGCCGCGTCTTTCGCAGTTGAGTGATAAACAAGCTGCGGTCAGCACGGACTCATTGATTGATGTTTGCACCGCACTCATAGCCGCCCTGACACCTGTTACGCTTAGTTTGATTCTTCAACAGTGAACTTTCATTTGGTAAATTGTAGTTATTTTCCTACAAAAAATCTATTAGTTGTTCATTATTCAACGCATTGCAGGTATTTAGGGTTAAAATTATGTCCGTGGTTTTCTGTGCTCGATTTTTATGTCAATTGGAGTTGGAGGTTATGTGTTCAGACCCCCTAGACAAGATGCCTTTCGATAATCGCTAACGCAATCGCTAAATGGACAATGTATGAGATTTGACAATTGCGCTCGAAAGCTAAGCGACAGCTTATGTCAAATCGCATACATTTTCTTTCTAGCGATTGCGTTAGCGATTATCGAAAAACGTCTTGTCTAGGGGGGCAGTTTATTATTTTTCCAATTATAGGTACTTTACCAATATTAATGTCGCGTGTAAGGTGATAATCCGATTTGCTTAATAATTCAATTTTGATGATAATATTTTAAAATGTTATTGCACAATAACGCAAAAAGTCTTGCTGCTTCCGTCTAAATAGAAAATATTTTATATCGACTTGTCCAATATGATATCACTAGTTCTCTTGTAAAACATTATTATTTGTGAGCAATTGAATCGCGCGTACTTCCTGGCAGCTACTCTATTATAGCATGACATTTAATTCAAAACAATGGTCGGAAATTATGTGAATTTAGAATTTTTTTTAAATTTTAATTCATCATTTTATTTTCATGGAAAGAGTATTTTCTTGTAGCGCCGCTCAGAATTGTATTTATACATAGTATGTATTTACGTCTTGACAGCGCAACCAGAAAGTACCTAAATGAAATTTCCACTGTAATCGTGGAATATTATTAAAGAACGGCCCTAAATTGTTAACAAAGAAATGTTTAAAATTAACGTTTCCTCATAAAAAGTGCTTTCTTGTGGTGGAGTTAGAAACTATAAATTATAATAGACTTCTAGCAACGCCAGTAGAAAGTACAAGAAATCTGTACTGTGCAAATCAATTCGGCTTAAAACAATAGCAGATATTTGCAAAATATCTAGGCATTCAAGTAAAATTTCAAAATTTAAAATTATCACTACAAAGTACGTTCTTGTGCCACGGCTAGCAAGTCTATTGATTAAGAATCCCAAAATTTAGAATTCTATTCAACTAGCAAACTAGCAAGGGCACCAGAATACATAACAAGACTGTACCGTACCAGATTCTATTCGGTCCTAAATTAATTCATCGTTGCCAGGAAATATGGAAAGTTATAAAAAATACTCCGATATTTTTAATTTTATTTTAGGTATACCAATGATGTAAAATCTAGCATTTGTACAGGAGCAGCAATAACGTCTTCAGATCTCAATTCGAGACAATACTTCTAAATGAACAGATCGATAAAATAGATAAAAGACGGAATAAAGTTCTATAAAGTACTAACTATTTAATATAAAAAACAGTTGAAAAAAGAGGAAAGTGAAAAAAGAAAAATCGGCGAATTGCAAAAATCATTCAAAAAGATATCGGTTACTCGAGTTGACATATCGATTACTAGAGACGGTATTGAGAAAGGGAAAACAAAATTGCACCTTTGGGATACGGTTAACACGACGCACTTATCGTTGGTTTACTGCAGTGTTGATAGTGTTTACGACTAATGGTATCGATTTCCCAATAGGTGCCCAAGTGCACTTTGTCTGTTTATTGTCGAGTACTAAGAAAAGTAGATTTGCAGAACCATAAAACTGTGTTTTGTTTGAAAGCGTCAACGCAATATCTAAGTCAAAAGTGACGGGCTGTTTTACCAGTATTATTTATTAGTACGAGTAGGTATTAAGTATGTTTCAGAAAATTCTAACAAATACACGACAAACAAATTGTGGTAAAATGCACATATTATCTCACTAGATACATTTACGTCCTACTGTCGAACGCCGAGGATTTTTCTTGAATAAGGTATCTTCTTCTTATATATAAAAATGAATCGCTGGTGTGTTACTCTCGCAAAAACTGAAACGGCTTGACCGAATCTAACGAAATTTCTGCGTGTGTTTGAATAAGTCCAGGCAAGGTTTATACGTATAATTAGACCCGGTAGGTGGCTCTTTAATAGGGCGGGATAACGTCTGCCGGGCCCACTAGTCTTCTTCTTCTTCTCTCACAGTGTTTGTTACCGATTCTTGTGTCACAGTGTTTGTTACCGAACTCCTCCGAAACGGCTTGACCGATCTTTATGATTTTTTTTGTGTATGTTCGGTAGATCTGAGAATAGGTCGTAAACTATTTTTTATTACGGCGAAACGTAGTTCGCCGGCACAACTAGTCTAATATATAAAATTCTCGTGTCACAGTGTTTGTTACCAAACTCCTCCAAAACGGCTTGACCGATCTTTATGAAATTTTTGTGTATATTCAGTAGGTCTGAGAATAGGTCGTAAACTATTTTTTACCTAATTTTTATTATGGCGAAACGTAGTTCGCCGGCACAGCTAGTCTTCTAATATATAAAATTCTCGTGTCACAGTGTTTGTTACCGAACTCCTCCGAAACGGCTCGACCGATCTTTATGAAATTTTTTGTGTTTATTCAGTAGGTCTGAGAATAGGTCGTAAACTATTTTTTATTATGGCGAAACGTAGTTCGCCGGTACAGCTAGACTTCTCTAATATATAAAATTCTCGTGTCACACTGTTACCAAACTCCTCCGAAACGGATTGACCGATCTTTATGAAATTTTTTGTGTATGTTCGGTAGGTCTGAGAATAGGTCGTAAACAATTTTTTATACCCCTAGGTGATTATTTTGGCGAAACGCAGTTCGCGGGCACAGCTAGTATTTCGTTATTATACTGACCTAGCCAGCCACGTTTGAGTTGGACTTTGTTTCATTATAAAGAAAAGGTATATAAGATTCCCCCATCGAGGAAGCATGTTTTTATCACATAAATGACAGAGTCATGTTGTTAAATTAGTAATAACAATAGACAAACAATTTTTACATTAAACGGGTCAACATTTATTTATTTGTTGCATTTGTCCTAAAATTTGACTAAATCACTTTTATTAATAAGATTTAGAGTGCACTTCTACAGATTATTTGTAAGTCGATTTTAATCTCGAAGAATATCGCTCTCTCAAATGATGCTCGCGCCACGAATTTTTCTACATATAATATATAAAACGTACTTAGATATTTATAATATTCAAATACTTTAAATATTTTTTATTTTATTTTCAAATATTCAATTAAATATTAACTAAAAATACAACACTAATGAAATGTTTGCGGGCATTTTATTATTGATAATATTAATTATATAAATAAAACCTCTTAAATTATGTGATTCAACTGATCGTGCGAGTTATTATATTATATTAAGTAATAGAAAATAATGATAAGTTAATACTTCTATTTATATTATGAAGTCACAATACTTTTATATGTCGGTTGTCAACTTTCCGGTAAGCGAAAAAACTTTACAAGCAATGTATCAATCAACACTTGTGCTAGCTCTTCGTTTGTGTTTTATAAAGTGTTCACATCCATTTTACTTGTCAATCAAGGTACAATCCTTCTTGGCGAAAACTTTATTGCCAAAATATGGTTTTCTCACTGAGATAAAGTGAACAATAAATAATTTAGACATAGTGAAATATAAGCAGCGATGTCTTGGAGATCACCTGAATTTAACAGTTTCCTAAGCTCTCGCGCTGGTCGGTGTGGCACTGGCCTTCTAATCGGAAGGTCCAGGGTTCGATCCAGCCATGTACAAAAGTATTTTTCGAATTTCATATGTACAATTTGTGATGTGAAGTAGACCAATCCGCACTCGGCCAGCGTGGTTGACTAAGGCCTAATCTCCCTAAGACATACGACACAAGACATATGAGCTGTGATGATGAAGCCCTGCTTATAGCGGTTTTAGATGAAAGAAGCTAAATGGATTTTATTTTATAATATTTTCTAAATTACTTACAAACAATATTGTGTAAATTATTTCATACATTATCTCAAGTGCTCATTGTAATCGTATATTGTTTAATAGTGCGTGGTATTTTAAACAAATACATTTGCTGCTCAAATTTTAATAGAACAGTGCTGCAACGCAATGGCGAAATATACCTAATACTAAAATGCTATTAAGATTTGTGTACGCTAAGCAAACATCGAGTCAATATTCTGAATACTCATAAATGTAAATACATTAATTATGACATCGTTAACATGTAAAAAAAACTTCTCTGTAAGATAAAATAATATAGAAATTTACCATTCAAATAAGTTTTTGATGTTCTGCAAGTAGTTTAATATTTTATATTTAACTTCTTTTATTCAACGCTCTACGTTAATATACATAAAGTAAAGTACTAAACTTGAACTGTCAGTCGTTTCACGAACAATCGTCTGATGAAAATGATGAATTATGGAATGACATTAATTTTGCCCAGTGTAAATTGAGCAATTAGGACTCTATTCAAACTAGTAAGTATATTATTTTATTAGAAAATAATAATATGATCAAAGATGAGAGTCTTACTCAAGGTAATAATTTCAGATGTAGTACACTGCTATTAATGTTAAGTAATTATAGTTTTTGATTAGTCTGTTTGACCTACATTAATGTCATTATAGTGTTTCACAAAAGACTCCTTGAAAGCCATTTTAAGGGAATGAACACGAGAATTGCGTACCTACTAGTATCATTTTGGCTTTGAACAGTGAAATAATTGTAAATGAATATAAATGCGCAACAACAAATGATTGTAAACCTTATTTTAATTTCGGGTGGACCAGTCATGTAGTGCGATGTGCCGCGGTGCGATAACAGCTATAATTCTTTAAAGGCGTTATGCGAATTCCATACTTAGATATACTCGGAAATTTTTGTTCGTTTAATAGCTGTTTTACCACAGCTAAGGCACGGCCCGGCACGACGCCAGCTATGATAATGTCATGGCTGCTGGTGAGCAGAAATGTATGGAGTTATATTACACTTTTTACCTATCTCCGATTCCGGCCGGGCAGTGGGAAATCAGCCAAACCTGTGGCAAGATGATTCGGTACAAGAAACACTGTTGATTTGTAACGAGGCTAAAGAGAGCAAGTCTGAAATTGCGAAAAAAACAGTCAGGTCTTGAGCCTTTGTATGAAGCAGTCACTTCTTAATCACGATTTTTCAGTTGATACTGTTACAAATCGATAGCGTTTCATGCACCGGATTATCCTGCCACAGTTTTAAAACAAACCTTCCATGTTTACAGGCTTACTTTAAAAGTAGGAGCCAAATATTGTGTGTTTGTTCAGCCAAGCAAACTGAACAAATTTTACTATTGTTGGGACTAATCGACAAATCGCGAAAAAATCATCAGCTGTTCCATACAGCTGATTTAGTGGATGTTGAAGATTTGTATGAATAGCCGTTTCTTTTTTCACGATATCAAGATTGGTCCTATAGTGAATGTTGTTCAGTTTGCTTGTCTGAACAAGCACACATTTGTCGCCTACTTCAAAAGTAGCCTTTTATGTTAATTAATTATCATTATATTAGCTGTGGGCGACAAACTTGTTTATACCTAATATATTTATCGCTAAGCATCTCACTAACTACTTATACAGCAGGAATAAAAATGAGAAACATTATAAGCTCTGCAAAAGTAGCTGCAATAGTTTTCTATCAATAAAAATGTACGTTCAATAAAGTGTTTGCTGTACTGACTTCTCCATTGTAGTCTCAGGAAACGATATTATTTAGTTTGTAGAGTTTGCAGCAAATACGGACGAGTATAAATTGAATTGTCACGTCGATATTCTCGAGATCTCTTTTTATTAAATGCATAACATATTGTGTTTCGTTGTTATTTCTTTACAAGTCGACACTTGCAATTTCTTTATAATAGACAAAGTAAATAAATTCACTGTCAAAGTTTTATTGTTCAAATCATAAAAAAAATGCATATTGATAAAACAAACACCGCTACAAAAGCCTTTTTGGCTTTAACTGTGACGAGAATTTCTTCACATCTAAACACAGATATGAAGAAATTCTAAATAATATCAATTAGAACTGATTATCCTTAAAATAGGCTTCATAATTATTACTTATTTAAAATATTTAAGTATTCTTTACATAAAAGTCAAATATGAATGCTGTTTATGTTTTACTTATTTTACTAACGGACGCTTTCATTACTTTTTCATTAATTTTATACCAGCCGATCGACAATGTCCAGTTAAAATCCCCTTAGTCTCAACTCAACCCAAGACATTATCTCCCGAGGGATAGATAAAGTTGTACGAAACTCCATAGGGAGTAGATAAAATTCTTATGACAACTTAGCATAGATACTTAGCTTAGGAAAGCAAGGGTTTTATGCCCATACAGCCATGTCTTCCGTGTCTTTCATTTTTTAGATTGCATTGTATAGAATATTGATACCGAGACTGTTTTTACTACGTAATGAGAGTTTATTCGAGAAAGAACTTTTTACGGGATCGCATTGCGAATGTGTTCGTGTGTCAGAAAAACAAAATCTTTTTTCCGTATTTTATGGTTTTCATGATAATGTGATAATGTAACCATAGTTATATCATATATAAAAGAAAGTCATGTTAGTTACACTATTTACTCGTATAAGTCAAGAACGGCTGAACCGATTTAGCTGAAAAATTGGCAAAGAGATAGAACCAAGAGACGGACATAGGATAGCTTTTATCGCAGAAATCACCCCTTAAAGGAGAGAAAAGAGGTTGGAAGATCTTCCAATCCCCTTTTATGAACCGATTTAGATGAAATTTGGTATGAGTTGTGGTGAAGGATAACGAATAGTTTTATCCCCGAAAGCATCCCTTAAGGATGTAAAAAGGGTAGAGGGTGGGGGATTTGTAAAGAAAATCAATAAAAAAGGATTTCCACGCGGACGAAGTCGCGGGAAAAAGCTTTGATAATAATAATATGAAAGTGTTTTTCGTAAACATTACCACATAAGTACATTGTTAATAAAATATTTGATCAAATGTGCTTAACAGAAGCTTTTCGCTTTGTTTTAAGAAGTCGTGAATATACTAGCTGTGTCCGAAAATAACAATATCGTGATGTTATATAGCCTAAAGCCTTCCTGGATTAATGGACTATCCAACACAAAAATATTTTTTTAATTCGAGCTAGTAGTTTTTGACATTAGCGCGTTCAAATAAACAAGCAAACAAACTCTTCAGCTTTATAATCTAATCTTCTAATATATAAAATTCTCGTGTCACAGTGTTTGTTACCGAACTCCTCCGAAACGGCTTGACAGATCACTTCAATTTTTTTTGTGTATGTTCAGTAGGTCTGACAATAGGTCGTAAACTATTTTTTATTATGGCGAAACGTAAGTTCGCCGTTATTATGGCGAAACGTAGTTCGCCGGCACAGCTAGTCTTATATATAAAATTCTCGTGTCACGGTGTTTGTTACCGAACTCCTCCGAAACGGCTTGACCGATCATTATGACATTTTTTGTGTCCATTCAGTAGGTCTGAGAATAGGTCGTAAACTATTTTTATATTATGGCGAAACGTAGTTCGCCGGCACAGCTAGTATTAATATAGATTTCAGAACTAATTTTTACTCTTTTCTTTAATTGCAGGCTTTATTTATGAGCCCTGAGTTTTTATTGTCTCGCAGATGATATGAAAAGTAGAGTAACTATTCACCTCTGGAATAAAGCAGTATCTTCGTTTTGGGTGACGGGAGTTAAATTTTAACTCCCTCGATACGTTTGGGATAACTCTAGAGTCCCTCCTTACGCTAGGGTTCCAAAATGGTGCCCGTGACTTACATCACATTGCTTTAATTGCTTAGTACATAATATGCTATTACATATTATTAGATTAAAATTTCATGATTAAAAAGGTAGAACAGTAAATATTATACTTTCAAAATCATACCATCTATGGCTCTACTGAGAAGTGATAAATCAGATCAATATTGACATTGAACACAGCTATCTTTTCTCAACCTGACATTGATATCAGCTAGTTCAAGGCCAGACAACCCTTTGTCCGCTTATCCAACCATTCCTTTACACATAGTTACGTGCTCTACTTTGTTGCGTCGTATTTGAAAGAGGCTTAAGGTAAATTGCAAGTACTTCCGTGCATTTCAGTTTAGAGCAAGTTGTATATAAGTTTCCGCTTGCAGCTTCGCCCGCGTTATTTTTGTTTTCCGATGGGAATTTCATATTTTCCCGTAGGAAAAGTAATTTTATAGCCTGTGTTAACGTAGCGTTCTAATGATGAAAGAATTTCTCAAATCGGTCTAGTAGTTTCGGAGCCATTTAATACAAACATTCAAAAATACAAATCTTTTCCTTTTATAATCATCATCATCATCAACAGCTCATATACGTACCCACCGAGGGGCTCGAGCCTAACCTAAACTAGGGCGATTAGGCTTTAGCCAACCACGCTGGCCAAGTGCGGGTTGCTTTTTATAATATTAGTAAAGAAATGAGACGTTCAAATTGTATGCACTAAACAAATTGTATTGTGGTGCAGCAGTTAATTTGAAATTGTGCTCAAAATTTGCGCTATTCGATGTAAACAGGTGACCCTATCTCGCCACCATCAGTTAGGATTATTTGTGCACTTGAATGGCTTAAGAAACGAATTCGAAGTTCGACTGTCTCCACCAAGACAGTGATGCTTTTACCAAGTAACTATAGTTTGTACGTTTGAGAATTCCATTGACACGATCCATAACTTATTTTGAGACGATGCGGTGCGGAAATGTTACATATCCGAGGTGGTAAGCGCCAGGCAAAAATAATTATATAATTCCATTATACTATAATTTGAAATCTCTGTTTATTGACGAGTGTCACGCCACGCCAAAGCTCGGACTTATTGCTTTCACCTGAACCTTAAGAAGGCCACTTCATTAGATACCATTACAGTATGTTTATTTCGCACACGATAAAACCAAAAACTAAAAGCCGGAAAGCAATAATGTTACAAATAAAAATTTTCTTCTAAATTGTGCCTCTTGGGAAGGGTGCCCAAAAGGCTGGCGGCATTTCCCTCGTATGTTCACAACCTTTTACAGTCTCTCTTTTACAGTCGATAAGAAAGTTCCCGTGACAGGTCGATGTTTTCCGATTCATTCATACCAGTTTCCATTTCCAGAAAATGTAATCATTAATTACAGATTAAATAGAAACAAGAATATCAGTCTCACAAGTTTTTACGATAGAAGAACTGAGTTGCGAGACTTGTTTTTTTTACAATTTATGCTTTTGATGATGGCATCTGATTTCTTTTTGTAGATAGTCCTTTTTTATTATTTATACATATTCAGGTACACTGATTCATCATTGCAAATTATTATTTAATCCTATATTTATATGGGATTACAAAGTTTTTTATACAGTGCCTTAGAGTTTTGATGATCGGTCAGTCAGTCAGTGAGTGAGTGACAAATTAACAAACTTTGACTAGTTATAATTCTTAAACTACTAGTTTAAATTAAATGAAATTTGAAATATATTGAGTTTATACAATGCCTGCTTGGTTACTGAAAATTCAGGCTTCTAGTTTTATCCACAACGAAGTTATAGGGGGTCGAAAATGGCCTGAACTACTTCGAGAAAAGGATGGTACGGTCGTGCCGCTTGTTGTTGCTCGACTTGGCGGGGGCACTGCCGTGCCCCTAGATACTAATACAGTCTCTGGACTAAATAACTCTTTCACCCGAGGTAAACACTGTGCTTTTCATTGAAAATAGAAGGAAAGTAAAAATAATAACATAAATAAGCTAAAGGAAAAAATTTGTGAATTTTATTTTACATAAATCTGCTTTAGCCTCTTCTCTTATGAAATCAAGCGTTCAATCCATATATGAATGAAATGAACTCATTGTGTTAATACGTGTACAAATCTCTGCTATACGGAAGTATAAACAAAACTCTACAAATCGAAAAACCATTCCCATTCCCTAGGCGGGAATGGGAATTGTATTTTTTTCTGTGTCCGGCCAGCTATTCAGTCATTATTTTTAATTCTCATCATGCCCAAATCTGTAATTTAAAAAAAATAGTTAAAAGTAAATTATGACTTTATTAAAAAATATATTCACTAATTAATACTTAATGTTATGTTATTAAATTTTACATCGCGCTGTGATTGTGTGGCTATATAGAAAGTTAGAACATGGTTCAATAGAAATGTGAAAATAGAACTAGTTTTTTTGTTATAATTTAATAGCTATCAGTTGACAACAATTCTCCCTAGGGCTAAATAATATCACTTTCAACCCGCGTCTCAGGCAACTTCAGACCAACTTTCCGAATATGAGTAATGAAAATTAAATAGTAGATTATTTACCAAGGAACCAAATAACTATTTTTAAGGCGAGAGTGTTTTTGAATCCAAAGCGGAGCGAAGGATGCTAGAGTTGTTAATGTACTTCAATAGTGTTGTTCCGAGGTGAACACTCTACTTTTTATCACCGTCTATGAGAAAATTAGTGAAAGTTATGACTAAGAATACACATTTATTTATTTACTTACATGTATATAGTGACAATCAGACTAGAGAAAGAAAAAAGACAAACTAATAAATTGTTAACAAACCTAAATTTAATAAAACTAATAAAGAAAAGCTTAAAAAACAATAAAAAACTACCAACAAAGAAATAAGAAGATGCTACGATGCTTACAGAATAAATACTATATAAAGTTATCTTGAAAAATCTAGATCCGCCAACAAAGCCCACAAAGAATTGGATTCCATCATTACAACCGGCTCCACTAATAAGTACGAGTTACGAGTATGCTTCGAGCGGAAAACATCAGTTTTGCACAAAGCTATATAGTCAACCGGGCTCAGTAAAGTAAACCGAATAACTATCGAAAATCAAAGCAAGGAAGCTTTTCCAACTCTAGAGTTCACTGGGCCTGAAATTCTAAAACAAATAATGAAACTTAAATCAGAAAAAAACCAGGACCAGATGGGATCACTAACGAATGCATCAAGTTTGCAAGGACTCTAGTATTGATTCCAATTACTCTACAATTTAACAAAATACTTCATGAAGAAATTGTGTCATACACAGGGAATTACGTGGGGAAGGATAAAGGGTATAAAAGGGATGGGGGGTGAGGGAATTTGGAAAGGTAATCAATAAAACCGACCAAGTGCGTGTCGGGCCACGTGCAGTGTAGGGTTCCGTAGTTGCAAATGCCAACTTTGAGTTCACTCTTACACCTCACAACACGTTGCTATTAAATAAGGCATTATTATTATTAATGCTGCAATGATTTTATATTTCCTTAACTTCACGTGGTTCGTAAATTTATATTCAGTACTAATTTTCAATGAAATTTTACTTTTCCGAGTACATTTTATCAGTTGGTCGTCTATAACTTTCTAGTTTGTACTTAGTACTCAACTGTGATAGTTTTCCTTTAAACTTCGTTATATATACTACTGTTGTAATTTTTTTCACGTGTTCATATATGTATAACCGTTTAGCAGATCGAGTGACGTACTTTGAATCCCTCGCTGCGGTCAGGATTCCACTTTAGAATAAAATTCCGAGCGTAGCGAGGGATTGAGGTCCTTGGTACAAAATATTGTTCTTAACATTATTACTTACTAAAGAGATTTGTATTTGGAACGTGTCAGCTACAAATTCAAATAAAAATAATTAAATATTGAGAAAAACGCATTTTTCATTATTAGGCAAAAAATATGATTCTAAATCGACAACATATGCATATGTAATAATCCGGAAAAACATAGAGATAAAAACACAATCATTATTATGTGGTTTTATTGCTTTTCAAGCAAAAGATATACGCCGTGATGATCGATGTACTTTTGCATACGTTAAAACCAATTTTCATAGCACTTTTGCCACTCTGATTGGGGTATCTCCAAAACATGCATTTTGAATGCAATAAATCAACGGCTTCTCGCGGGTCGAAAATCGTTGACCACGTAAATTCGTAATTCTTCACACTTGGAAATAAATAGAAGATTCAGATTCAGATTCAGATATTTATTTGCCAAAAACATGTGTAAAAAAACATAGGTACTATACATTGAAGATATAAGTATAAACGTTGTTGTTACAATATTATTGATGTCCATCATGTTTACTATTGTCAGTATGCAAATTTATAATAATACAAAAAAAACTACAAATACAATAAGGTCTATTATGTTACTACTTGTTTACTATTATTACTTATATTTATTAAGATTAGTTTTCACACAAACCGCCAGTAATTAAGTTAGCTCTGATCTAAAAATTTAATTAATGGTTACATATGTCAATGATTAATACCTTAAAATTTAAATAGTGTCACATAGTAAAATGTCGAATTATATTATTATTTACTAATGTCATTTTTATTTCAAAGTCACATAATACAAATAGTTTTTTTTTGAGATACAAAACTAATGATTTAGGTTAAAGCTTGTCATTTAGAAAATCTTGTACACTATAGATACATTTCTCATGCAACATTTTTTTGAGTTTAGCACGAAATATATTAATGTTCAAAGATTTAAACTCGTTAGGAACTTTATTATAGATTTTTGGGGCCTTGCACCTTATACTTTTAAGCAATAAAGTTTTTTTTACAAGTGGTATAATTATTTTGTCACCATGCCGTCGTCTACGATTTCCTGTATGTGACAGGAGTGAAAAAAGATGTAAATTTCTTTTAACAAATAGTGCTACCTCAATTATATATATTGACAGATGTGTCAGAATTTTGTATTCTTTGAAAAATGGTTTGCATGAATCTGTTGTTTGCAGACCAAACATAGCTCGTATACATCTTTTCTGCATTTTGAATACAATTTCCTTATTTGTAGAATTTCCCCAAAATATAATACCGTATCTCAGTACTGACTCAACCATTCCATGATATGCTGTAAGTAATGCATCAAGGTTAACAGATGACGAAGTCATTGGTTGTCAAGCCAAGTCGGGACTGTACGGCGGATGACCTGTCAATTCGATATTTTGACCTTCCAAATACTGAGTGTTTTGACCGTCGTTTGAAAGCTAGCATTGTCAGGGTGAAAAATGATTCTGTGTTGCCAGTTGTTTTTCTGGCAAACAAATTGTCGCGAGTATTAAGAAAAAACCGTTTTACGATTCTCCATTTCCATCTCATCCATCTCCTTTCCATTTGCTTCAAAGTGCTTTTTGCACGAACATCTTTTGTGGAGTTAATTTCATTTTGGAACACGTTTCGTTTCAGATTCTGTATAGTGTAGATAATTATCGGTGGCTCTGTGGATTCGACTATGGCCTTCTAATAGGGAGGTCCAGGCTTCGATACTTCCATGTCCCATGTGTTTTTCATTGTTCAAATTTCATATGTACATTTATCTAACGCTCCCAACGGTGAGGTAACACATCGTGAGGCACCTGCATACATCTGCGAAGAAATTCAAAGGTGTACTTAGATGAAGTCGACTAATCCGCATTCGGCCAGCGTGGTTGACTTAGGCCTAAACGCCCTAAGTTAGGATAAGCTCGAACTTCTCGAAGGGGACGTATATAAGCTGTGATGATGATGTAAGATAAGATAACTTTGTCAGAAACATGTGTTTGCTGTATACATCGCTAAGGTTTATAAAGCTTACTTAAAGTACCAACATGTCTTACCTCTGAAGGTGTACAAAAATATTAGTTATGAGAATCTAAATTACAGTTCATTAAAAATACAAAAACTAAAATGTCAAGTAGTATAATGTCAAATAATACCTAAATAATAAAATAAAAATTCATTAAAATAATACAATAACTAAAATGTCAAGTAATACAATGTCAAATAATAAAAACATTATGAAATTAAAAAATACTAAATATGTCATGTAATAAAATAAGAAATACTACATAATCTAATTAAAATTCATAAAAATGTCAAATAATACAATTAAAATTAAGTTTCCATTTTGTCGTCAAAAAAATCTTTTACTTTATAATAACATTTCTCAATCAATTAGCATTTAATTTTTTTCTTGAACATATTAATATCACGGTCTTTATAAGAATATTGGAATTTTATTGTATATTTGAGGTCCCATACAGAATATATTTTTTCTCAAAAGAGCAGTGTAAGCCGATTGGGATTGGAGTCTATAGTTGTCACGTCTATTGCGGCTAATCATATCTGCTAGACGAGGAAACTCACGTGGATTTGTCTTTACATAGACAACCACTTCAAAATTATATAATGACGGAAGTGAAAGAATTTTATGTTGTACAAAGTAAGACTATCCGTAGTTTTCAAACCAAACATAGACCTTAAGCATCGTTTCTGAATTTTATAGGCTAAATCTATATTTGTGGAGTTGCCCCAAAATATGATGCCATATCTTAAAATTGATGCTACAAAACCGTGATAGGCAGTAATTAACGCTTCAGAGTTAATAATAGGCGCGAGTTTATATAGTGCATAAGAAGAACTACTGATCCTCTTGGTTATGTAATCGACGTGCGCTTTCCAATTTAGTCTACTGTCAATTATTAGGCCGATAAATTTTGCAGTTTCTGTATTTTCTATCACGTTATTGAGATTATCAAACTTTATGGCAGCCTTATGTTGTCTTATGTTGTCCAAATTGCATAATTTGTGTGTTGCTTAAATTTATCTTTAAATTATTATTGTTTAACCATTGTATGATTGAGGTCAAAGATTCATAAATATCAGATTCATAATTATTTAAGTTATTAGATGTAATTGTTACTGTACTATCAACTGCAAAGAGAGTCATTGGATGTTTAATTGATTTAGGTAGATCATTGATATAAATAATAAACAATAATGTCCCAAGTACACACAACTACAAGTATAGATATTATAAACAGCTTTTAACGAACCACTGTTGTATTTTTTTACATTTTCTCTCACCAATCGACACGAACCTGATTTTGATCAATTCTCAAGTTCCCAATGCGAACAATTATTTTTACAGCGAAATCTTCATCATATATCTTATGTATGATCATCGTACTTATGCCCATGGACGCCTCTATATCGCGATATGTAACATGACGGTCTTGCATTATTATTTCACGCACAACATCGATGTTTGGATACAAAAACCGATTTAGGGCGACCGTCTTCAAATTCGTCTGTGAGCATACGACGCCCACGATTAAACTCACTCAACCAGTGATACACAATGATTTTCGATAGTGCAGTGCTTCATCCCTAATAATCGAAGTGAGTTGATCGATGTGTTATTGTAGAACATTGTAGAAGCCCGTATATTGGTAAATCCTAGGTTTTGTCAAGAAATCTTAGGATTTACCAACATGAGTCGGTAAATTTTAGGATATTAAAAAGAATAGACGATTCTCGGCGTTTTACCATTACACTTTGGGATATACTAGGTTTTACCAATGACGTTTGATAATGTTGATTTTGGGAATAATATATGTATTTCTTTGTCATATTTTTTAATTTAACTGTGAGTCAGAATCTTACAAATTGTTAATTATAGTTATGATGATATATTTGTAATTATTTTTACTTATTTTTTAGTAACTTATGAACATAATTTTAAAACATATTAAAAAACGAACCAATAACGAAAACTACTTATCTTCTTACAAATGCCTACCTTGGCTTTAAATAAATTATTAAACAAATAAATTAATTAAAATATTTAATAAATCTAAAAAAAACCCACGTTTTTTGCGTCTTAGAAGGAAACACTAAAGTCGGAAAAATTAAAAAATAGGTTTTTGTAGGTGTTTGCTGTCGCGCTGTATCCCCAAACAAACGACCGCGATAGAGAAAACTGCAGCTCGGACTGAAGATGCCCATGAAAAGGATACAATATAGACGTTTAGTAGTCCCCTGTTTTCTCTTCTAAAACTTGAACGATTTAATTACTTTATGCATTAAAAATTAAGCAAAAGGCTTTGGCTATATTTATGGCTATATTCATGCATTTTGTTTTCTTGTTTTTTCATATAATCACGCCTCTATGAATACAACAGAAAACCTTGCCAGGCTTTTAGGAATGTTGAAGAATAAAACCTCCTTTAATAAAAAAAGGAATACGTAGGACCACACAAAGCTTTTTTGTAAAAAATAGAGCAGCTATTGCCATTATCGAGGAAGGAAACAGCTACTAAGTTTGTATGGAAAAACTGCCTCTTAAGAATATTTTCAAAATTTACCGCGCCTTGGTGGTTAGTTCTAGGATTTACCGGATGGTAAAAGTCCGAAATAAACAATGATCATAGAACAATTCGGACTTTTACCATTAGAGTTGATAAATCTTAGGTTTTACTGGAAAATGTTAGGATTTACCGTAGTTCGGGCTTTTACAGTAACATATGCACTGTTTTTGAGTTAACCCACGCCCAAAAACGTAATAAATTATCGCACGACAATTTTCATCCATAGTGATGATCGATATGCAACTTGTAAATTGTTGCCAAAATATAAAAATACAATTGACAGTTATGAAATAAACTGTTTTATACAGTCAATGAGTTCCATTTCCAAATGTAACTTTTTATTACTTTAAAAATATTGTTTATGTAAGTGACCAGTTTCGAATACACCAATATCAGCCCTCGTATAACAAAATCGATTGAAATGTTATCTCGCTATGTTGTTTGCAATTGTAGGTTTTACTTTTCCAATGCAAAAGTACAGGGATTCGAGCACATACAGCCACGTCTTCTGTGTAGTTTTTTAATATTTAAAATTCAACTTTTTTATTTAATATAATTATTTACTATTTAAAATTCAATGAGAATAGTTATGAATAAATGCTGTATTTCTTACGTATTTGTTTTCATTTTCTCGCAGGTGGTGCGAAAGGTATTTTCCTCGGGGATAAAGCGGTCTTAGTCTTGGGTGAGTTTAATTCCCTCGTGCACTCACGACATAACATAGATTCGTTACGCTTGCAATTCAAGTCTATACCCGTGACATAAGACACTGCTCTATCCCCTTCTTTAATAATGTACTATTATATGTCAAATATGAGAGTGTTCGATGTGCCGCGCTGGGCTGCTTACATTTAAGAAAATGTTTTCTCTCAAAACACCTCTTAGTCACGTTTCAGTAGAAATATTTGAGTAACCTAAATCAAATCGAATATTCTTAAACAGATAAATTGTGCCTGTTTATTGAGCTCCTAATGAAAAACATAAATAGACGACAAAAATTAAATGTTATTTCTTAAAATGAATTTGAATTTAGCGTCATCATAAATTATTTAATTAATAAAGTTACTATGGCTTTATTATTGCTGTATTATTTTATAATGATATTATTTTCACGTAACAAGAAAAGCTATTGTTAATTAATTATAAGCTAAATTAACGGGACCAGACTTTCAAATCTAATTTTAATCATCATCTAGCCACTACGTCGACAGACTTATCAATTTATTCTATTGATGTTTTTAATATTTGGTGCTTAGTTGGGATTCAATAATAATAATAATATAATAATAATTTTCTTTATTTGCTCTCACAAACTTACAACTAAAATTAACATTAGGTATGGTTCTGTAATTAAATAAGAATATGAGAGCCTGGTGTCCGTAAAAGGGTTAACCTGTGTGACGGAGCGCCAGGCCCTACACCCATCTAAATAATCATATTTCATGTAAGTAGCGACGTACGTTTTGAGATAGTATATATGTTTAGGGTGCGTGTGTGTTTGTGTGTGTATGCGCTCTCGCGCGTGTGTGTGGGTGGGTGTGTGTGCATGTGTGTGTGTGTATATATATGTGTGTGTGCTTGTATTTGAATATCGTTAGTATGGATGTTTAAATTGCCTACTTATATTTAGGTTATGGCTACGAAGAGGTTTTCCACCCCATCGTAGTCATAATTATCCAACCATTTTATGACAAATGCCTTAAACTCGTGTTTATTTAGATGTTTAACTTTGTTTTTCTTTAGCAGTTTATTATAAAGAAGAGGGGCGTTATAATCAAAGTGCCGTTTAGCAAACTGACTACTGCGTTTGGGTTTTGGGACGGCGTCAATTCTCTTTTTGTTAGCGGGTAATGTGGGAATAATGAAACGGTGGTATCTTATTAAGGACTGCAGAATATATAGTTTTCTAATTGATATAACTTTACAGGACTTATATAAATCGGTAGTAGCATATCTATACGGCAGACGCTTTATCACTTTAAGTAGAGCTCGTTGCGCTCTCTCTACAACAATTAAATAGGATTTGGCTGCACCACCCCAAGAGCTGATACAATATATGTACAATACAATATATATAGTATGCACTCCGCTAAAGCTTTGTATATTCTTAGTACCAACTCTGTATCAACATTATCTCTAAGATTTTTAAACACGTATATTAACTTTCTTATCCTATTAGAAACTTTGAGTATCTGTAGTTCCCATGTCAGCCTAAAATCGAGCGTGACCCCCAGATATTTAATACTGTCTACTTTATGCAGTTTCGAACAATCACATGATTTATGCTTAGAATTTTGCTTATTACAGGGAAATAGGTATATTGATTTTTAAACAAAGTGAGTCGTGAGATTTTGATGCATTTGTTTTACAAAAGGTAAGATACTTAGTTTTGTCTGTATTTAAAGATAACAAGCTACCCTCAAGCCATGAGGTGGTATTTTTTACTACGTTTTCAGCTAATTGATATACGTTTCGCCAACTGTCATCTCGAAAATAAAAGAACTGTATCATCAGCAAACATTAATATATCAGTTTTATCAAAGGTTTTTGTACAAAGTTCATTGATGTACACTAGAAACAGAGAAGGGCCAAGTGTGCTCCCCTGGGGAACACCATACGTACATTCTAAAATGTTACTTAGATATTTACTGATTTTGATTTTCTGGGTTCGATCAGACAAATAATTTTGAAACCAAAGATGTGGTGTACCTCTAATGCCACAGTTCTCCAGACGCGATAGCAATATTGGTATCGATACTGTGTCAAAAGCCTTATGGAGGTCCAAAAAGACCCCCAGACACTTATGACCCTGGTCAAGGTAGTTCACTATTTTTGTTGTTAGATCGAGCACTGCGTCATCGGTGGATCTACCACTTCGGAATCCATATTGGTTGTTTGAGAGCAGCCCGTTCGTTTCCAAATAGCTAACTAGTCTTTTATTCATTAGTTTTTCTAAAATTTTTGACAGGGTGGTCAAGAGAGAGATTGGTCTATAGTTTGAGGGTATTGATTTGTTACCTGCTTTGTGTATAGGGACCACTATCGCTGATTTAAATGCTGTTGGGAATATACCTGTGGAGAAACTTAAATTACAGATGTGAGCTATGGGCTTAGCTAACATTTGTTTACAATCTTTTATTAATTTTGTGGAAATATTATCACAGCCAGTCGCATTACTTAGTTTTATATTTATATTCCCGCAAAATTCAAATGCTTGCAAAATATTATTTTCGCCATCCAGAAATGCTTTTGTATAAAGATTTTAAAATGGCGCAAAATGAAATCTTTTTTAAGGCATGGAATAATTGCATAGAATCATTCATTATTCACAACATAATATTGTTGAGCTTACAGCTATAAAAATAGCATGATCGCTATAAAATATAAGCAACAAAAAATATAAAATTTGATTGTTAAAAGGCATATTTATTTACTCACAAAGAAAAAAAATCTAGGAGATCATCGCTTGGCACCGACTTCAATATAAAAATGTGATGTTGTGTGTTGTCTTACATTATTTTTGACTTTTGACTGTTTTTTTCATTTTTGTTTATATTATATTATTATTCATCTTTTTATTTAATTTCCTATCAAACATGACATGATGACAACCAGATGCAAATACTTGAATAACTTTGGAAATTACAATAATCTAAATCTCTATACTATAATAAAATCGTAGGGGTACAAAAATCTGTAATTGCGAAATATTAAGAAAAAAATACACAGGTCGCCTTAAAATCATTAGCAGATCACGATAGAATAGTTTTTTTTTAATTGTTTGTTTGTTTGTTTTTTTTTCCGGAAAGATCTCCGAAACTACTGGACAGAATTTGATATGGCTTACACCACAATGCTTAGAATTTTTCGGAAGAACATTTAAGCATAATTTCATTTGTTTACTTTTAGGCATAATTCACTTTTTATTTTTAGTGAAAAAATACCATAAAAAACTTTCGAACAAAGAAAATCAAGATGGCGCACGTGAAATTATTTTGGCTTTCTGTCACATAGTGCGGCTATGCCCATCGGATTTCGCCAACCAGTTTAGAAGTTTAAATTGTCTTTTTCTTATGTATACCGTGGTGGTAAGGCAAAAGTATCAAGTCATACAACCATTGTTTAAAGCATTTTTATGACAATATCACGTCACAAATATAAAATTTGTAGGTTGGTTTAACTCTTGACCAATTTTCACAAAATCGCTACAATTTTTGAAATATTTAAAATGTTGAAAAGTGAACATCCCTTTTCAATGTATTTTGAAAGGTGTTATATGTTTTTATATTATGACTAAGGAATCAAAACTCTTTCATCCATTTAAAACTATTAAAAGTAATTAATTTATATTGATAATAAAAAAAATATCTGGCTGCAATGATTCTGGGTTACGCGTAGAGGGAGTACGGGATCCTAATGTCTAAAATGACGGATCACATTTTTTTGGATCCACCCAAGGAACATGGATATCGAACGAAGGACTTAATAAAGAGTAGAACACATTGGACCTTGCCATGTTGACCTAATTCGACATGAATGCCGATAAAAGTTCGTTTCCAAACCCAGCAATATGGATATCAAATGAAAGGTCTTGATGAGTAGAGCACTATGAACCTAGCAACATTGACATAAATTCAAAATGGCCGCCGCTCAAATAAGGTGGATATAAGTTCGTTTCCAAACCTAGCAATATGGGTATCAAATTTATTTATTTATTTATTTCACAAAACAAGTAAATAAGCAATTTTAACTTTTTTTTTCAGCATCCTATAAACCAAATTTGGTTTTTCTGGGCACTGCATTCATTCAGTTCTCACACTCATTTACAATAATATTATTATTACATTATTATACATACATATTATCAACAAGACATATCTCCAACATATCACACTTTTAGATCTGTGACACAAAAATATCTTTAGTATTTGTATAGATACGCTAACAAATATAAATAGGGTACATGATATTTTTTTTATCGGGCCACCACAATCGCGCGGCCACCGCCGACCGTTCTTTAATAACAATGTCACAATGGCTGAAAACACACGGGATAAGACTTTACATTTTGTTTACTTTGCGTTTAGTATGACCGTTGCCTGAATCTCATCTCATAATTAAATTTTATTATTAATTTATAGGTTACACATATTTAATATAAGATCATAATTTTTATTGCAAATATTTTTTTTTAGTATTTCTATTTAATATTATTTTATTTAGTTAATTTTATCCAGTCATTCTAATTAATTTATTGAGTAAATATTATATTTTTAAATGAAAGGCCTTGAGAAGTAGAGCACTAGCAACATTCAATCTAGCAACATTGGTGGAAATTCAACATAGCCGCCGCTCTAAAAAGGCGGATAAAAGTTTTTTTCCAAACCCAGCAATATGGGTATCAAATGAAAGACCTTGATGAGTAGAGTACTATGAACCTAGCAATATTGACGTAAATTCGACATGGTCACCGCTCATACCATGAGCCATCCTACTCTGAACGAAATCATTCGTCGGGCTCTTGCGTCATTCATTATGGGGTGGCTCTGTTAGAGCCTACCGGCATATTGAGGGACGACGGTAAGAGACCGAATATGGGGCGGGTGCTAGTGTGGAATGTAACTTGCGAAAACACTGCCCCCGTCACATCTTTACCGAACCATGATGAGAGCAGATGCAGCAGTTAAAGCGGACGGGAAAGAGAAGCTCGGAAAATATAGCGTCCTCGGTGCTGGAAATTGTTTTGGCCCATATTATTATTTTTATATCGGAGAGTTAAAGATGCCACAGAAGACCTAAAAGCTGGCAGTTTCCTTGCGCAACGTATTAATTTTGTAGTTCACCGAAGAAACGCTGCTAGCTAGCTTTAATTCACTTTTAATTAGCAATTTTCATTAGTTTAGTATAAAAAGTTTAGAATTGTTTTTATTTTAGTTATTTTCAATTTAGGTCTACTATAATATTTTGATTATATTAATTATTGAAGTAATCTTAATAAAACTTATCAAAAAAATAATACATCACAATACGAGTATAAGTGCATTATGGTGGTTATAACACACGAGGCGTAATAGAGCCGAGTATGTATTATACGTACCAATATACGCACGTATATCATACGACAGTTTTCAACACACTTGAGAGAGGAAAAATTCCCAATAAACTGATTATTTAATTAAAAAGACAACTCACTGTTAATTTGCAAACAAAACTTAATAATTGTAGAAACTTACTGCTTTTAATAAGGACACTGGCAGTTTTTTTTACTTGTCTATTTATTTATATATTTTAAATCTGACATAACTGTTTATATGACACTTCTAATTTATCTTTTATAGCTCGTGTATGTTTGTCCAAAAGGACTTTCCAAATTATATATATTTTAACAAATATTCTGCGTTTTTCACTGCAGGTTATGGGCCCAGAGTCCTATTATTCTCAAAGTTAAATAATCGTTCGTTTAAATATTAAAAATGAGTGAACCATCATTAGCTGAAGATAACCCTAGAGCAGAGGGTGACCACCATCATGTTTGTGCTCAAATTGGACCAGCGGTCATTGCCAGCGGTGTTCCTCCCATTCCCAAGTTGGAAGGACGTTCCAACTACGGATCCTGGAGCTTTGGCATGAAAATGTTCCTAATTGAATTCGGCTTGTGGAACTGCGTCGAGCGTCCAGATGCATTTGCAAATGAACGATCAGATTTTAATAGATTAGATGAACAAACACGGGCAAAAATCTGTCTGAGCGTATCTCCGCGCATTTATTCGACAGTCAAGTCAGCCAGGACAGCTAAAGAAACCTGGAGCAAGCTACAGTCGCAGTACGCTGATAGAAGTCTAGATAGAAAACTTACTTTACTAAGGCAGCTTTTTAATACTAAGTTGACAGAATTTGGTGATATGGAGACTTATATAAATTCAATTAGGGATTTACAAGAGAAACTACTCGAGATTGATGCTGGATTAAACGATGAGTTTGTCGGAGTTATAATGCTAGCTGGATTATCTGAAGACTACAAGCCGCTGATCATGGCCTTGGAGCACTCCGGTATTCAAATTTCGTCGGACTCAGTTGCTACATGGCTATTGAAGGAGGATCAAAGAACTTGTCAAAAAGACTCTTCTAGCAATGCATTCGTTTCGGCATCTACATCTAAATCAGTAGTTCGATGTAAATATTGTAAGAAGTTTGGACACGTTATAGCTGATTGTAGGAAAAGAAAAAACAAACAGTCATCTCAACCACATTTACATAAAACTAATATAACAACAGATATAACACTTTCATCTTCTTTTCATTCATGTCCCTCAGGTCCCCATCAAAATCAGGAATGGCTCCTGGATTCTGGAGCAACATCTCATATGAGTAACCATTTTCACAGCTTCCAGAACTTCACCAAGCGGCCAAAACCAATTTACGTTGCCAATAATGACCAGATTCAATCTGAAGGATCAGGTACTGTCCATTTGCCTGTAAATAGTAGTAATTTAAGTCTTTCCGATGTTTTATATGTACCAAATTTATCGTCAAACTTAGTGTCTGTAAGTAGTTTAGTGGGTAATGGTTTTGTGGTAGTATTTTCACAGCGTGGTGCAACAATTCTGCATAAAGAAAGTTGTAAAGTTTCTGGCAAAATTGTAGCAACTGCTACATACGCCATCAAGCCAACTACACGAACTGTTTACAAACAGCGTTGCTATGGCATCGGCGTCTTGGACATTTAAATATCAAAGCTGTCAATATATTAAAAAATAAAAAGTTAGGCATAGACTTCACAGACAGACTAACAGAGCCTTGTGTGCCATGCATACAAGGCAAATTAGCAAGAAGGCCATACACTTCCTCAAGAAAGGAGTCACGTAATAAATTAGAGCTTGTCCATACCGACCTCTGTGGACCTATGAGTACACATTCTTTCGGCGGTTCTCTATATTTATTAACGTTTACCGACAACTTCTCACGCAAAACTTTCGGCTATCTTTTAAAGCACAAAAACGAAGTTTTTCATAAGTTCGTCGAATTTAGAAGTTTGGTAGAAAACCAAACCGGCCTCAAAATTAAAATCTTGCGATCTGATGGTGGCGGAGAGTACATTAACCATCAGATGTGGAATTATTTGCGTCAAAATGGAATCGTACATCAAACCTCCATTCCGTATAATCCGCAACAAAATGGATTATCTGAACGGGTTAATCGTACTGTTGTAGAAAAAGCGCGGGCAATGCTTCAGGATGCTGGTCTTTCTCGAGCCTACTGGGGAGAAGCTGTAAGTACAGCTATTTATCTAAAGAATCATTCGCCTACGACTGCGCTCAACAACCGAATCCCAGAGGAAGTTTGGATAGGTGCAAAGGTAAACCTCATTTAAGAGTTTTCGGCTGCGAAGCTCATATGCTCATTCCTAGAGAAAAGCGTAAAAAGCTTGACCCTAAAACTAAAAAATTAGTATTTGTTGGGTATGCTGAGCATTCCAAAGGTTACCGCCTAATTGATGCTAAGAGTCCAAGGACTGTCATCATCGCCAGGGATGTTATTTTTATAGAACATACATCCCCCACACTCACTCCAACTTCTTCCGGCCAACCAGTCAATGAAGATACATTCGAGAATTCCCCAATATATTCCAGCCCTTACATTGTCGATTTTCAACCGTCTACGTCATCTTCTATACCACAACCCAATTCCGCAGTTTTAGAGGACTCATCTCCTGCACCTCCACATCCATGTAATGCTGATTCAAACCAACCTGTTTCTGATAGCGTTCCAACTTTATCAGCTGAAGCAGTAACTGCTGCTTTACCTGACGCAGAATTGGAGCATCATACAGAACCAAGTGTCGTCATTACTGAGGTGAGTGAGAGACGTTATCCGTCCAGAGATCGCCGACCACCCGTTCGTTTCCCTGAAAACGACTCTCTCCATTTAATTTGTAGTCACTCTGAACCAGAGAGCTACCAAAAAGCCATGGAGGATACAAACAAAATGGAATGGGTCAAGGCAATGGAAGCGGAATACAAATGCCTTTTAAAAAATGGCACATGGGTTATAGTGGATAGACCTGTAGACAGAAAAATAATTAAAAATAAATGGGTGTTTAAAATTAAAAGGGATACCGAGGGCAAAATTATTAAGTTCAAGGCTAGACTTGTAGCAAAAGGATTTACACAAGTCTATGGTGTTGACTACGTGGAAACTTTTTGCCAGTAGCTAGACTGTCTTCAATCAGGATTCTTCTAGCCTTGTCAGCAAAGTTTAATTTAAAAATTGACCACATGGATGTGGAAACTGCCTTCCTCAATGGCGATTTAGAGGAGGAAATTTTTATGGAGCAACCTGAAGGTTACTCTTTCGAAGGCAAAAACAAAGTCTGTCTTCTTAAAAAATCGCTTTATGGCTTAAAGCAGGCTCCGCGTCAATGGAACTTAAAAGTTCACGAAGCCATGGCGTGTCTTTCAATGACACAATTGGAGACGGAGCACTGTATATACTTCAAACGTAAAGATAAAGATCTTTTAATTGTGGCAGTATTCGTAGATGACTTTTACCTCTTCAGCAATAACGAGGGTATGAAAAATGAATTCAAAAGTCAGCTACACAAAAAGTTTATTGTCAAAGACTTAGGCCCATTAAAAGACTGTCTTGGAATGCGGGTCACACAAACCAACGACATGATCACATTGGATCAAACTAGTTACATAGAAAAACTTATTTCTAAGTTTGGTCTTACCGATGCGATCCCTGTCTCGACTCCGCTAGAGCCAGGACTAAAACTGATTTTGCCGGAGAAAGAAGACGAACGTCTCGATCTTCCGTATCAGCAGCTAATCGGCTCCTTAATGTATGTTGCGATTGGCACAAGACCTGACATCGCTCACGCTGTGTCACTTCTAAGTCAGTTCAACACACATTACGGGGAGGTGCATTGGCGAGCCGCTAAAAGAGTCGTTCGTTACCTCAAAGCGACAAAATCAATTAAAATAAAATTTCATGTCAGTCAGAATCCCTGCCTTGACTTAGTAGGCTATGCTGACGCCGATTATGGATCTTGTCTGGTAGACCGAAGATCATACACCGGATACATTTTTACGTTGAGTGGAGCACCTATATCATGGGAATCACGTAAACAGCGTACGGTCGCTCTATCGACAACCGAAGCTGAATACATGTCTCTCAGCGATGCATGTAAAGAAGCGATATACATCCGGTCCATAGTGAATAAGCTCACTATCGCAGACACACAGGTCAAACTATACTGTGACAATCAAAGCGCCTTAAAGCTTTCTCACAGTAACAGTTATCACTCCAGATCCAAACACATTGACATTCGCTACCATTTCATACGCACTTGTTTAGACGATTCACACATCTCATTACATTACATTCCCACAACGCAAATGCCTGCTGATGTTCTTACTAAACCCCTTCCGAATCTCAAAAATCAGAAATGTATTAAATTGTTAGGTTTAGTATAGATGTTATTTGTAAGATTGTGTTTATGTTATGTTTTAAAATGTAAAACAAAATGTTAGGTTTATACCGCTTGTGTGTATGTATGTTTTGTTTTTTTGTATGTGTTTATTGTTAGGGTCTTTTAGGTTTAGTTTGTATATTCTTCATATACATTGTGTTGTGCTGTAGGGTTTATTTTTCACTATGTTATAGTCGCATACATAGTGTCCTTATTACGGGGAGGTGTAGAAACTTACTGCTTTTAATAAGGACACTGGCAGTTTTTTTTACTTGTCTATTTATTTATATATTTTAAATCTGACATAACTGTTTATATGACACTTCTAATTTATCTTTTATAGCTCGTGTATGTTTGTCCAAAAGGACTTTCCAAATTATATATATTTTAACAAATATTCTGCGTTTTTCACTGCAATAATGGTAAACGTTTATTAATTATATTTTAAGTATTAGAGTTAATTTATTACCAAAAATATTTATTTACTGTTTTTAATACAAAAATATTTAACTCTTCGCAGATTTAAAAATAACACTTTAACACAAATAAACGCAAATACTACATTTGCGTTAATACACACGCGTGTTTTATGAGCTGGTTTATTATGTACGAGTATGTATAGCTGGTTAAATTAGATCCACTTTAGAATTAGAGCAATTGTGTTGAAAATAAAATATTTTCATTTTTCATATACAATGTTTTTCAATTTTACTTAAGAGGATTGTGAAGCTGTAAATTTTCATACAAAAAGCGATAACGCTTTTCTCCCACTAAACATAGTCCAATTTTTAAAATTTTTGGAAATGTTGTAGATATAATAAAGATCTAGGTTTGTACGTTTTGATTTTGAAGAAATATTGCTCAGAATATAAATTATTAGCATCTAAATATCTATATTTTAGACTTAAAAACTACCTCGAGCATTTTTATCTTTTTTTGACTAAATTTTTTTTTGACTAAATTTTACGGAATTACATAAAAAGCAAAACATACAAACATAGTTTAAGGTATACTGAATCGAATGAGACCAAAAGTGTCTAATTTTGTAAAGGTTTAGGGGGGTAAAACAGTTATCGTCCGAAACAATATTTCAAACAGGAATTGTAGGCAATTTCGACCAGTTCTTGCAACTCTCTCTATCGCACGATACGGGTCGGGGGCACGGGTATAATGGGGCATAATGTAGTGATGTGACATAATGTTATCGTAGTTATTGTTGCCTAGGGAGGAGAAAGTAATATCGATATATCGATTAATACTGAAAGGTATTACTCAAGTCAGAACTATAAATCTACACAAATACATTCTACATGAAAAAGTAAATGTCTTTTCGAATACGTTTATTGATTTTAGTGTTTTATTTTAGGGATGTTATTTCAATACAAACCTTATTTAAGTGTAAGCAGCCTGTAGCCTGTTAACTAGCTGTAAATTTCCAAAATCAAAATAAGAAAATAAATTGTAAGTATATAGTTGTTTGTTATAATAGATATGTGCCACAAAGACACAAACTCAAAAGAAATTCGTTTTTTGTTTCTTGTGATAGGTTTGTGATAGGTATTTGTTATGCATTGTATATTCGTTATCGTATTCTAAGTTGCTCACAAACTATTTTTCGTATAACCAAGTTGGAGCAGCTAAAAAACGTATAACAAACTATAATATGCAAGTACCGTTATTTTCAATATTATGGAATCTACGAATGTATAAAAAACACAAACGACAAAGTAAATAATATATTATATGTAGGGTAGGCAGGGTAGGCATATATGTGGAGAAGGCACCCTTCGTACGGTTTTGACGGTTTTTTTATTTTAACATTATAATTTAAAGCAGCTGATTACATTATAATCCTACTAATAGGTATTTTTTTTCATGCGACACGAAAGCTCTTGGCCACGACAGCAATGGTATTAACATGTTATTATGGCGACAAACTTAGGTAAGACGGTGGTAGCTAGCCAGGTGGGCTCAGAAGCCCTACCACCAACCAAACCGAGCAGAAATGCTTCTGTACCCGATGGGAATCGAACCCCGGACCTCCCGATTAATACCCGGTGGCCTCAACCAAAGTCCGGAAACAAGGCATTTATAACAAAATTGCCATGTATAATAAATTGCCACCAGTAGTAACAAAACTTGATGATCCTTCATTCAAAAAAACATTAAAATGTTTTCTCGTGGAAAATCCTATGTACTCACTAAATGAATTTATGACCCTTCGATTGACTGAGCGTTTGTTTTTACCTGTTGATGAATAATTTTTTATGTACGAATTTGCCAAATTATTTTGTTTATTGATTATTTATTGTTTTACTGTATGGATATGACATTTTTTTTTATTTTTATTGTATTTAATGACATGACATGTTGTGGTGTAAATTTAGAAGACTAGATTTAGCTTATATTAATCTGTAACTACTGACTTGCCTATGTGACACAAATGTTACTCTCGGCCAATTCAAAATAAATAAACAAATAAACAAATCAACCACTAGACCAAGGAGGTGGTAAACAATTTTTCTAAAACTATTAGTATAACTAGGTACCCGAGATTAGTGTATAAAAATGAGAGGTATTTTATATTTGTTACATAATTATGACTTTCGTACGAATCTACCCCACACATGGGGTACTTTCATACAGTATTATTCCTGAATTTCTGACAGCATAGACTTTTCATCGACTGCTTGACTACACATTCTTTGGTTAATAACTTTGTACAATGTTTCTGAAAAAAGTTATTTACGCCGACGTGTAAGATCCTATGTTGCGTTTTTTAATTGTAGATATGTCTGTCCAGTCTACTTTTTTAAAGTCATCTAGCCACCTTTTCCTTAAGGAGGCCTATACCGCCATTGTAGAAGAAAGGTAGTTTGGCTTATTATTAAAGAAATTGAGGTGCACACCAACAAAAATAATCATACAATTATTAAAAAATATTATTCATTATCTAAGCCTTTTCTTCTACCATAGCGGTAGGCCTCCTTCAACTTTCTCCATTCCGTTCTATTTTGGGCTGCTCTAATCCAGTTCGTGCCCACCGCCTTGACGATGTCGTCCTTCTACCGCATCTGTGGTCTCCCGTTGGATCTTTTACGGTTCCACGGCCTCCACTCTAAGACAGTTCTGCACCACGAGTTCGACTTTTTGGCTATATGTCCAGCCCATTGCCACTCGAGCTTTGCTACGCGGTGTGTAATGTCCGAGACCTGACGCCGTTTTCGGAGCCAACTATTCGTTTTCCTGTCCCGGAGTGTTACTCCTACCAATTTCCTTACCATTGCTCTTTGTGCCACCTCTAGTTTATGGACGATGGCCTTAGTTAGACACACTGGTTGAAGATCCGCGCTTTCTGTTTTATGCTCATATTAAAAGCAAAGCCAAGTTTTGCAAAAGCTGCCAAGCCTTATCAAAAAAATATTTTTATTATTTATTATTACTTTTTATTTTTGTATCCCTGTTCCTATTTAGTTTGTATGTAAAAGTATTAATGTTTAGTGTTTTTTTTTTCAGAAAAGATTCACATCTCAAATGCAAATCATTTTAATTCAGTATAACACTCATCTTAAAAAATGGCATTTTCCTTAGACAGGTAAATGTAAGATACCTACATACTTTCATAACAAATAGTCCTCACCCTCAATCCTATAACGTAAATAAAAGGGATACCTACCAAGTAAGTGCCTTCACAATAAATTTCAATACAGAAATAATTTATACGAAATGTAAATAATTTTGTAAATTATTTCTGTATTCCGAAACTTATCTACTAAAATATTATGAAGAAAGAAGATTAAGTTCGTTTGTATTTTTGTTTGTAATGAATAAACTCAAAAACTACCAGACTGATTTTAAAAATTCTTTGGCTAATAGAATGCTACATTATCACTGACTAATATAGGCTATAAAATTATTATTCCTATGTGAAAACATAAAATTCCCACTCGAAAAATGAAAGTAACGATGGCGAAGTTGCGAGCGGTAAGGGAGTCAGAAATATAAGCAACGCAAAACATTACGAACGATAGAATAATAATCTCGAGCTCTCGCGCCGGCCGCCGCCGCCGAGTATCGTGGCCGAGTCGCGCGCTGCTGTGTCGTAGTGTGCGTGAAAATTTGCGCATGTTGTATTTGTGGTGTAAACGCCAGACCGGAGGCAGAGCGGTGTGAAACAGATATCATTTTAGAAAATACCTACTCGCGCCGCGCACGGTTACATCACAATCCTCTTAATACCGTCAATTTAGGTAGTCAAAATAATATTTTTAAAAGTATGATAAAAAAACACAATCCATACTTCATTATTTATACTTAAATTATTTTCATCATTGTATGTAACATGCAGCACAACACTTAAACGAATAAAATTTCCCAATCAAGTCTGTTTCATTAAAGTAAATTACATGTCAATACCGAATGAATGCAGCCGAAACACTGGCTTTTGTTACCCTATAACGTGATCACTTATTCATAAAATGGAGTAGGTAGTTAAACCGGATGACGTTTTAAAATGCTACAGGCATTTTGTGATTGAATTACGAGTACCATCCCGTTTAACCACGGTATGCATTTTGATAATATAGTTTTAAGAGGCCGTTCTTGCTTTGGAGTGATTTTCCCTGTTTCTTTAATTCTTTTGAATCTGTTTGACGGCAAACTAAATAAGTTACAATGTGTTATGATATGTTAAATTAAAGTTAATTTCAATGTCAAAAAAGTGGCCGTGACAAATTATCGATTTTCATTGTAATAGTTTGTTTAATTCCAAAAACCCTGAGACGTGTTTCAATTTTTTTCGGTACGCGACGCTCAGTTCAGAGTTGTTGACACGGAATTTAACATATAATATTGAATATAAAATAAACAGCGATAAAGCCGTTGAACAAATCTAAAAAGTGGCCGAGAAGTTTTTTGTACTTTTATTCAGAATTTTAAAGAAAAACTTCGTTAAAAAGGCTTTATTTTGAAGAAATTATAAGCGAATGTGTCCTCGGATTTCTAGCGCATATAACCGATTTAAAAAAATAATAAATACACACTTATTTGAAGATTGATACATGCTTGAACACTTTTAATAAAAAAAATAATAACAATTTATCTTTTATTAAAAAATAATGAAACAATTAAAGTTCTCCAAAACTCGATGGTAGGACGTATCGCTCTGCTCCGTGAGGCTCACGCTACATCTCGATATAGCTGTGCCCGCGAACTACGTTTCGCCATAATATTACTATAAAACTGTTGGATCAAACTATACGCTACCGTCCACTGCCGATCCGACATCACTGTCCTCCACCCGAGATCAGCTACACGATCGATTCACGCGCTAGAATACCTATTTTCGCCTGAGGCAATTTTATGAACGGCCTCTTAAGTGCCCTGCAAACGATTGAATTCAACTTTGTTTTTTTTACGTTATCTTCCAGCATAAGCACAAACGACTAAACTATTTATTTTTTAACGACAAAGTTGGCAAACCAACAAAAACTTATAATGGTAAGTGGCTACTTACAGCCACCTAAAATACACGTGGCTCGTGCATGATCCCCTTTTTATAGGCAGGAAAATCTTTGATGATTCCAAGAGGCTAACATGTTGAAATCTCCTTCTTTGGTATGCTTTAGAAGTCAAACCTCTGTTCTTTTTATTAATGTGGAATAATTTATTGCTATATTGAGAGGCTAAGTTGACTAGACTGCCTACTTGTGTATGTCGTAGAACTCCAGGCCCCCTAGCACGTGCACCAAAACACGATATGATAAAGCGGTTTATCGCCGTGAACTGTCAAAATACAATAGGTTTCTATCGTATTTTGACAGTTCACCGCGATAAATCGCTTTATCATATCGTGTTTTGGTGGACGTGCTACAGGGGCAGGGATGTCGTAAAACGGGGCATCAGTGATACGATACCGCTACTGCCACAGTCAACTGCAAGCTGCACTAATTAGATAGCGCATTGACATATGAAAGCACATTTATTTCCTCTCCCTCTAGCGAAAACGGACGGCAACACCATCAGGAAGATGAGACTACCCTGTCAGCGTCCAACTCACACCTCTAAAACTGGATGAATATCCTCAATTGTTCTGTGTCCGGCAACTGGATGGGCTAGTGACAAGAAGAGCCTGCCCTGCCAGTGCCCAACCCACACCTCTAAAATTAGACGAGTAGACTTGATAGTCCAGTGGCCGACAACTGGGTGGGCGAGTGTCTCTGCCAAGAATCAAGATCCTTGATTTTTCTTTTAGGTTGCCATTTAGAAAGCTAACTCTTTATGCAGTTCGAAAATTTGCCACACGCCAACCAAGGACTTAAATCTAGCTAGACTATTATCAGCTACACTTTTTCGGTAATCTATTTAAGCTTATATCAATTCCCCTATTCTATTCACCTCTTTAAAGCCAATGCGTTTTGCGGTAACTTACATTATATCGATAAATTACCTGCAGCAATCAATCGTTGCAGTGTTCAAATTTACATAAGTGTAATCAACTATGCCGGAGATATAGTCGAACATCTACACAGAAGTTCACCATAGACAGATGCCCTAATTTCTCATTCCTATAGGTAATCCGATCGGCCGCCAATCCGTCATGCCGATATAACCGGAGATAAACCAGAAAGAATGAACGTAACACTAAAATGCCATGAGAGCCGAGGTAGGTTAGGTTGGCGTGCTATGAAAAAAAATTATAGACGGACGTATGTAATCTAGTTACATAAAAAAAAGAATTTTTTGTAGCCCAGTTACAAAAAAATAAAACAAAATTCTTTGTACGTAGCTAAACTAGTTGGATAAAAAACATTGTTACAAACGCTGACGAAGGGAATCCTGCGATAGTTTTCAGCTCAAACAATACATTTAAATATTAAAGTTAAAAATTATTTAATTAATTATTAATATTATTTAATTATTTTTGTCATAGAATGTATACATGTATGTATGGGGAGGTATTTATTGTTCGTGTTTGTGTTATTGGGCATGCTTTGTGATATAGACTAGAAATATCAACACATGACTTAATTTACCCACTATGTATTTTTAACGAAAGCTAAAGTTATTTAATTGCTATATTAATCCAGAGCTTGATATTTACTCTAAAAGTATATATGCATTTTTAAATCTGTTTTCGCTTATTATCAACCACTCACAGCTGAAAGTGAAAGCTGTCTGTTATGTCAGTGAAACATTTCTGTTTGGACGCTGCCCAATGATACATAAATACCCTGTTTGTTAATTCAATTATTTTTTATTTAATACACAAATATTAATTACTGGTCGTTGAGAAATATCTATTGTTCGATTTGTTTTATTTGTCAATAAGAGTGGGTTCGTCGCGACAGCTAACGCGTATTTTATGGCGCAATAATGTAATTCTGCAGTGAAGTTGCGTTCTGTCTGCATACATCAGCATTTTGTTTTTTTATTGCTAACGCTGGCAGACGAGCCAATGGCCCACCTAATGGTAAGTGGTAACCACCGCTCATGGACATCTGCAATGCCAGAGGCATGGCTCAGTCACTGCCTACCTGGAAAGAAGTGCTCTTTGTGAGCCTCTTTTGAAGTAGGACATATCGTAGTGCTCATAAAACACCGCAGCTGGGAGCTAATTCCAGAGCCTACTACGTAGAAGGAATGAACGCTGAAACCGAACTGTGCTAGACGAGATCGGTTCCAGGTAAAATCAAAATCAAAATCAAAAGTACTTTATTTCATAGGCCCTTGCGGGCTCTTAAAATCGTCAATTTTACACATTTTACAAAATTATTAAAACATAAAAAATATTCGACTAAAATCAAGCTAACCCGTGCGCTAGTGGCAAGTACATCCGCGGAGTTGTTGCCGCGCATGTAATCGCCAAGAGCGACCCGATTCCGAATGTAGGGGCTAACATGAGAAGAATCGGGCAAGAAACTCATGTGCCAAAACTCTTTTAAAATCGCCAAATGTCTTACAAATTGTGAATATTACAAAACTATTCAGAGAACGAGCAATTCATTTCTTTTACCGCCACGCTGCCTTATCATTCAAAAAATCTTTAACACTGTAATAAGCCTTTTTGCTTAACTGAGCTTTAATTAAAATTTTAAATTTATTTACTGACAAGTCATGCATGTTACATGGCAGCGTGTTGTACATTCGTATACAGTGACCTGCAAAAGAGTTGCTTATTTTATGGAGCCTATATGTGGGCATTGCTAGCTTGTCTTTATTTCTTAAATTTAAATTATGATAGTCACTATTTTTACTGAATTTGATATCTTTATTCTTGTGTGCATACAGTAAGTTTTCATAAATATATTGTGAATGTACAGTCATAATATCAATTTCTTTGAATTTTTCTCTTAAAGACTCTCGGGAGCCCATCCCATAGATCGCCCGAACAGCCCTCTTCTGCAGTACAAAAATGCAGCCAATATCGGCGGCATTTCCCCACAGTAGTATCCCGTATGACATAATACTGTGGAAGTAGCTAAAATAATACGGATGAACCCTACTACAAGTACGTTTGGTCGTTATAATCATAACTATAATCAGCTTTTAATAAATCATTAATCGTATAAGGTATTAATCCATGTTTCATGAGAGAAGTTAAAAGTGAAGGTTTTTAGGTAAGTCACGTTAAGAAACTGTTGATTACTGACGTTTGGCCCATGAGTACTTTTTCTGCCAGCGTCAATCTTGATAGCTGTCTCGTAATAGTCTCAAATCCTATCTCATCTTCATGATTTTCTCCGCTTAAATTTCAGGTTATGTATATACAAACAACACTAGAAAAGCACACATAGGTACACTGTCCAAATGTAGGCATTGCTTATTTCTGAGCGAAAGGCTCCCGGAGCCTACAAAAATAGAAATCACAATCTAGTTTCATGCGTAAATGCAAATTAGCCAAATAAAAAAATATCAACATAAAACTTTTGATACTTTAAAAAGAGATAAAAGATATATTTTCAAAGTAAGTGTTGTTTTTGGTAAGCATTTATCATCATCATAACCGCTTATATACGTCCCCACTGAGGGGCTCAAGCCTACCCTAAGTTAGGGTTTCTAAGTACGGGTTAGGGTTTCTAGGCCTTAATCAACCACGCTAGCTCAGTGCGGATTTGTCGACTTCACATACACCTTTGAATTTCGTCGCAAATGTAGGTAGAGTCTGACACACGAAACATGAGCTTGGAAAAAAGCGGCAAATTCAAAAATTCTAGCTCTGGTAATACTGTCTACAGAAGGTAAAATACATTTTGATACTTGAAATATTCTAATATTTTTTTATTTATGTAGTAATTTAGAATGTTATATTTGTGAAAGGATTGTCTTTTTACTTGAATATAGTAGGAAAAAAGGAGTTTATACTTGGTTTAAATTAAATATTAGGTAATGTTTAGTACTGTAGTATTATATTATCTGTGGTTTCAATGAACTTCCAACAATGAACCTTTTATAAGAAATCGCTGTATTTGGATTTCATGAATGTTAAAATTACTTAATATCTGTAATATTTCGACAGAAATTAAGAAAAAAATATTATGAAATTGTTTATTACAAAGTATCAAAATCACATGTAGGTTGCCTCACGTTTTCCTTCGCCGAAGGAGCATCAGACATATGAAATACATATAGAATCATACATATGAAGTACATCAGACACATTTATGAAGTACATATGAAATTCGAAAAACGAAAAACACTTTGTTACATGGCGGTCTTGAACCCCGGACCTCCCGATTGGAAGGCAAGTGCCAAGTCTACAGCGCCACCGACACTCTTGTATAAGCATTAATGTAGTTAGTTTTTAACTTTTACTTTATTTAGGTTTAGTTTAGAGTTTTTAATTAATTTGTAAGGTTTATTTATTTTATCAACATACAATCGAATAGTGTACCTTAAACCTTAGTAATAAGCTTTAATTCGTTTCTTTATGAAACGTCAATGGCTAAAATGGAGTGTCACGCACGAATGTTCGCTGGCTTCATAAACGGATATAGCATCGGCTATAATGAGCGTCAGGGAATTAGGCAAAGGAGAATGAGTTAACGTAGATAGACAGGATAGTATGTATTGTAAAAGTCATTGCGCATACAATGTAACAATTTCTGCAGTCTATATGATTTTCCCTTTCATGTAGCAATTACATAATTTGTTACATTATCGTATGTTGAGTTTGCGACAGGTCAACATGACAATTTTATTTTGAATTAATAACTAACTATAAGCAACTACATCATCAGTGATATCGAAATCAGACTCGTGCAGCATTCAAAATAACTGCTGATTGCTATGTTGACCTGTTGCGAGCTGTAAGCTAATAAAAGACGCTAAAATACTTTTGTTTTTCAGCTGTGCGTCCGAGCGTTTTGCCAATGCCAGCACCACCAGCCCCATCGGCGTTGGAGGAATATAAAGACGTTGAGTACAAGCCTTCAGTTCGCGATCTCTATGCCAATAGCTTCATGTCCCATGTCATGATGCAGCGCCCGTTGGAATACCGCGACAGTCCGGTAGTCAAAGACGACTGGCTGAATCAGGTGCGTAATAGTAACCATAAAAGATAGTTAAGTCTGTCTGGTCGAATCCAAATCTAAAAACACTGTTTTCTTCCTTAAGTTTAGTTATCTAAACTGTTAAGTAGTAAGCTGTATGTAAGTAAATTTAAATTTTCATAACATTAAAATGAGTTAAATCGCAAAATAAACATAATTTTAACTTTAAGTTGCACAAACAAATTCATAATATTAAATAAAACTGATATTTTTTTTACAAAAAACAGCCAGTGTTGCAATTTAAACTTAACCTTAACCTATATAGCAATAGTTGGAGCTCTTAACCGAATTTCAAATATAACATCAACATCATTTGTAAATCCATACTAGTCCATACTAATACATATTATAAATGCGAAAGTAATTCTGTCTGTTTTTCGCGCTTTCACGCCAAAACTACTGAACCGATTAAAATGAAATTTGGTATAGACATAGTTTGAGTCCCAGGAAAAGACATAGGATAGCTTTTATCGCAGAAATCACCCGCTAAGGGGGAGAAAAGGGGGGTGGAAGTTTGTATAGGGAATCAATAACCGCTAAACCGATTTAGATGAAATTTGGTATGGAGATAGTTTGAGTTGTGGGGAAATCATTCCTTAAGGGTGTAAAAAAGGGGAGAGGGGTGGTAATTTTAAAGGGAATCAATAAAAAAGGATTTCCACGCGGACGAAGTCGCGGGCAAAAGCTAGTATATTTCAATATGAATTGCGTTAATTCTAACGAGTGCCAATGTGTATCAAGAATATGATTACTGTTATATAATTATTGACCTCTATATTCATATAGTGAATTAAATTGTATGCAATTATTTGTTAGTTCCAGCTACTACGGCATAAGATGGCGGCGTGAGTTAATTTATTGACAGAATATTTGGAAGTCTAGATTAGTGAATATTAATTTCAGTAGGTACATTAGGAGGTTTTGTATAACATTGATCCAATTTTATAAAAACCACTCGTTATAAACCAATGTAAACAGAGGCCGAAATAACTACTGATTTTCAAAAGTTTGCTGTATGTCCCAGGTTTGACTGTATTTTGAAGCCATTGATAGAGTGGATAGTCATCCATTTATTATACGAGGACTGCTATCTAATAATCCGGGATAAGAAAAAGAAACAAACCTCTATAATTATATTATGTGGTTTATTAAATTGCTTTTCAAAATATTCGCCATGATTATCCAATTTTCATAGCACTTTTGCCAGTCTGATTGGGTTATCGCCCAAACATGAATTTTGAATGCATCAACGGCTTCTTCGCGAGTCGAAATTATTGACCATGACCACGTAATTTATTCTTCACGCTTAAAAATAAATAGAAGTCATTGGGTGCCAAGTCGGGACCGTACGGCGGATGACTCGTCAATTCGATCTTTTGACCTTCTAAATACTGAGTTGTTTCGGCCGGCGTATGACAGCTAGCATTGTCATGGTGAAGAAAGATTCTGCGCTGCCCGTTTCTTCAAAGACTTCTGGCAAACAAATTATCGTCTACCATTCATAATTAAGCGTTTTACAATTCTCTAGTCAGGGTGGCACCTTATGTTGAGCTCCAGCTAACGCCCACAGGTAAAGAAATAATATCAGTTTCCTACGACCTGTATCACTTTTTGCTGTTTCTCTCAAGTTTGCCAGGCGAGGTATGAATGGTTTTCTCGGCGACCCGGAACTGTATCATTTTTGCGATACAGGCTACATCGTCGTCACTGCGCGTCTATACAATGAGGCCGCACGTCCTGGAGCTCGATTTTTAATCACACGTCTGATGTAGAGCGTCGTCTGTGCTCGGCTTCTACTGATTTTTGTTTTGTTTTGGAATCCTCCTTGTCGTCTCCTTGTTTTCTAGGTACCACCTCCTACGGTACCTAGAAGAGCACCATCTGATTAGCGACCGACAATACGGCTTCCGTCACTGCCGTTCAGCTGGTGAACTTTAAGTTTACCTAAGACACCGTTGGGCGGAAACTTTGGAGGCCAAAGGTGAGGCTCTCGCCGTTGGACTGGATATCGCTAAGGCGTTTGATAGGGTCTGGCATAGAGCTCTTCTCAGCAAGTTACCATCCTATGGAGTCCCCGAGGGACTCTGCAAATAAATAGCCGGCTTCTTGGATAGTAGGAGCATCAAAGCTGTCATTGACGGCTGCTGCTCTGAAACAATGTCCATAAATGCTGGCGTTCCACAAGGTTCGGTGCTGTCCCCAACCCTGTTCATTCTGCATATCAATGACATGTTGTCCATTGAGAACATACAGTGTTATGCAGAATGACAGTACGGGTGATGTACGGTATACCGATTATCTGAATGTTCCTCGGATTTAATTGAATGGAAGGCGGTTGCAACTTGTGTCTGAAGTCGAAGACTCTCTAGAGCGAGTCTCTGAATGGGGTACAAAGAACTTAGTCAAGTTCAACCCAACAAAGACACAAGTTTGCACATTCACTGCGAAAAAGGACTTCTCGCCTCAGTTCCAAGGAGTTACTCTTCCAATGTCCGATGATAATGGGATCCTCAGTGTGGAAATTTTTGTGAAAATGCAGTTTGGAAGTCATTTGGAGAACAAAGCCAAATTAGCGAGCAAAAAGCTGGGCGTCCTGAACAGAGCAAAGCGGTACTTCACTCCAAGCCAACGGCTAATGCTTTATATAGCACAAATTCGGCCGCATAGGGAGTACTGCTCGCACCTGTGGGTAGAAGCTCCTAAATACCAACTCGACCCTCTTGACTCCCGTTTTACCGGCTCTTTAATGGGGAGTGCTCTGAGTATGTTTATGCACTGGTGCCCTCTTCACCTTTTTACCACCGCCGCACCCACCATCGCAGTAGAGTTCATCCGTATTACCTGGAACTGATCTCGTCTAGCACAGTTCGGTTACAGCGTTCATTCCTTCCACGTATACGTGAAGGTTCTGGAACGAACTCCCAGCCGTGGTGTTTCCTGAGCGCGACGATAATATATCCTACTTCAAACGAGGCTTTAAAAGAGCACTTCTCTTCAGGTAGGCAGTGATTGAACTGTGGCCCTGGCACTGCAGATGTCAGAGAGTGGTGATTACCACTTTCCAGGTGGGCCACAGGCTCGTCTGCCGCCGTTAGCAATAAAAAAAATCTAGTGATTTCATCGCAATCGTAATGAAAATCAATAGAAGTCGAGCACAGATGACGCTCGATGAGCGCTGAATGCCAGACCATTGTTTAAAAAATAGTTCCACGGGCTCCCTATTGTCCTCATCGTCGTGGGAACAATACAACACCCTATGATAACTAGGCACCTTTTTATAAAGCACTTATGTATATATACAATGACTGACAAATTGATAGCAAAAAAATGTTTGGTGCTTTAAACCACGTTGTATTTTCTTATAAATTTTTTGAGTTGAAAACAGGTCAAGTGCGTGGTGGTCTCGCACACCGAGAGTTCACTACAGATTTATCTATGCTGCTGTAAGACATTGGTTGCATAATTTCATGATTCTTGTGTCATCTTAGTTGCGTTCTTCGAGTTTGCGCAAAAGCACTTTAATTTTCGTTATATATACTCCTTAAGAGTCTTTTCCTTAGGAGACAATAGCAAAATAAAATTGAATTTTAACATTTCGGATTCAATCAGGCAGTCGAATTAAGAATCATTTTTCTAATATTTACTGTCATTTCGTAGTTATTATTGTATGTATTGTGTATACTCTTAAACGTTTTAAATCATAATATGTTGTAAAAAAGGTAGCTTATAATAATTTTCTTTGCGCCTTTTATGATCAGAAGAATCCTTTATTACAAAATACTATGTACAAACTCGCTATTTTAATGTTATAGCTCATGAATGAATATAATGCATTAATTTTTATTTTTGTCACAGGAAATCGATCACATCAACCAACTTGATGATGAGACTTTGCCAACAGACGGGGATGACAAGGACGTTAAAGAGATCATTGCTATTAATCCGTTTCTTGCCAAAATATTTGATAGACCCGTAATAATTCAATCAGGGGTATTCACGGAGCCACAGTCTTTATTTGGGCGCCATAGCAATACGTTCAACGTCGTTAAACCACTTGCACCCCCAATGTTAGAAGTGGCACAGGAATATGAAGCGGATATTGCTGAAAGCGATGATAAGAATAATGATCAAAATAACATCGACGAACGCAGCTCTTTTGCTTTAACTCCCCTGGATAAAGGATACTTCGACCCTGACACTAATAAGAGGAATCAGCGTAAGATTTCATTTTTTTATTCTAACACATCACATCAATATGAAAAAGATTTAAAATTCTCAAACGAGGATCTGTTTTATAGGCCACCATTTTAGATCAATACTTTATCATCGAGAAATATTTCAAAGCATTTACTGAAAAGCGAGTTGATGCATATTAGGCTACAAGAAAGTGACGAGTATATGATACGTGTTTAAACTACACACTGTCCATCCAAAAAATATTTTATCCATAAGTTTTTATAGTGGATAATAATTTTCGAATTTATATTTTTAAATCAGCTCGGAAACGATTTTCCACCGTAGGTAACATGATAATATTTTGTAGGTTTTTAAATACCTGCATTTTTTAGATTTTAAACAAGGAGTTATAGACTCCTCATAGAACTGAATTGCACGCATCAGACATTTCAATGTAATGAAATAGATTTTTTTACAAAAAATAAAAATTGACTTCAAAAACACTGAAAAGCTAAAGATATATGAATAGGTAGAGCGGCGTCGATGGCGCAGTGCGTAAGGCTGTCGCCTTCCAATCAGGAGGTAGCGGTTCGAACCCCGCCACGTACCGATGTGCTTTCAAATTTTGAATTCATATGTACGTTTATTCGACGCATTTACGGTGAAGGAAAACATTGTGAGGAAACCTGCACACACCTGTGAAGAAAGAATTTCTTTACAGGTTGTGTGTGAAGTAGACTAACCCGCACTTGGCCAGCGTGGTTGACTAAGGCCTAAACGCCCTAGTTTAGGGTAGGCTCGAGCCCCTCGGTGGGGACGTATATGAGCTGTTGATGATGATGAGGTACAGAAAACATCACATTTCTATATTGAAGTCGGTGCCAAATTTTTAGACTTTCTAGGAGATCATCGTTTGACACCGACTTCAATATAGAAATGTGATGTTGTCAGTACCTATTCAAATATTATTTTTAACTTTTCAGTGTCTTTGAAGTTGGTTTTTATTTTTTGTAAACATTTTATTATTTATATCTTTTTAGTGAATTTATTACCAGCTTACCGAAAAAGTGAGCTGGTATTAAATTCACTTAATAATACGTGCCTATTGTATTTTAAAAACTAACCTCTAACTCCTAAAAGTTAAGGATCCTTCTATCATCAGCTCGATTCATGATTACCAGACGCAAATACGTGAATAGCTTCGGAAAAAACATGAAACACCGTTGGAAGTACCTATAACATTTAAAGGTTTCCCTCGATTTTCATGGAATCCCATTATCAAATCCTGACTTTAGTGACAATGAGACCACCCCAGGAGTATACTCTATCAAATACAGAAAGAATTTTGAACCTCCTCCTTTTTTGAACTCGATTAAAAATAGCGTGTAATTACAAAAATCTTCATGGAACCAATTGATGATGTTGAACGAGATTTATTATATAGATATGAAAAGAATGTGACATTCTCACAAAATAGTGACGTCACATCCCTCTTTTATTTCGATTCACACATATGATACAAGTTAAATTACTTATCTTAAAAAAATCAAACGAGCCCAAACTCGATGGGGCTGTGTCGTTTTATTGCGGAGTTCCTATGGCCACCTTCCAACTCCAGCATCAGATCAGCTCCATGTCATCATAATATTCATGTCATGCTCCATGTCAGGCGATATACATATGCATGTAAAATTTAAGCTCAATCGAAAATCAAGATTTCATTACAGACACCGGACTGGTAAAAGTAAATATAAAAGCTTGTAAACAAGTAAAATAATTAAAAAAAAACTTTTCTAAATACAAGCTTTTATATCATCATCATATGACATTGTCACGTGATATACAGGATGACAGGAAAAGTCGACGTATTCCTTGAAAGGGGTTATAGTACAGGTCATAAGCAACAAAAAAGCCCAATTAACCAGGGGTCAAAAACAGTTGGTTATCGAGTTACGACGGTTGTAAAATTTTTGAGATGTTTTCCGACTTGTTGTCAAAAAAAAGTTGCGCTATAGGTCAGAATTCATAATTTCATCTTTGAATAAAAATTGTCTGGAAAAGACAAAAGTACGAAGTAGAAATAAAGGAAATTACATTTTAATACACAAAAGACTGAAACATACTAAACAACAAACCAACATAAATAAAAACATTTAGTCCTGTTCAAATTGTCTGAAATTGTTACGTATGCACGCACGCAGCGTACGGCGTACCTCACTCACTGTCACACGCGTTGACAGTGATGTCTTAATGACTTCAGCAGCTGATACGATCCTCGCCCTCAAATCTTCTATGGAAGTCGCGGGTGTGGGGTAGACTAGATCTTTCATGTGACCCCAAAGATAATAGTCACAGGGCGTCAAATCAGGACTTCTCGCCACCTCTACCGATCCATCTTAGTGGATAATTTTCATCCAGCCACTGTCGTACACCACAGTAAAAGTGAGCTGGGAACCCATTATGCTGGTATACCATATTTCTTCTTGTAGCTAGCGGAACATCTTCCAAAAGCGTATTCACTTCCTCTCTTAAAAAAGTTTCGTATGTTGTGCCATTCAGGTTTTGGGGCAGGAAGAAAGATCGAATTAAATTATCGTGTACAATCCCCATCCACACATTTAGTGCGAATCTTCTCTGGTGAGCCCTTTCTTTACTATTTCTTGGGTTTTGACCTTTAGGGGTCCAAAAGTGAATATTGTGGTAATTTGTGATGCCATCGCGATTGAACGTAGCCGATTCTCGAATGCGCTGATAGGATGCACCAAACACGCTCACGTGAGGCAAACGGCGATCAGGAAATCTGATTTGGTACTCTCTTTGTGCTTCAGCGGCGTTACCATTACAAAAACCATAATAAAACAAAATATCTGCGTATTCTTTGTTTTCGAAAGCAGCCATTTTAAAATAGCGTATCGGTTTATTTGTTATCAAAAGTTTGTCCGTAATCTCAAAAGTAGTTTCAAACTTAACAAACAATTTCAATCAGGAAAACAAATGAACAATGTAGTTGAAACATTCGTAATCCTAATCAATCATGTTCCAAAACGTCCAAAACCTATGCAACCTCTGTGGTTAGGTCAATCCAAAGAGGTTGCAGCTTTTTTGGATAGCAAAGAGGTTTGCTATCCAAAAAGGATTGCAAACTTCGTTCTGCTTCAATCAGTTCAACCAAAAAGGCTGGATAATGACGTACTGCCATGATTTCTTTTAAGTTGCATGGAAATTATCTAAATAGACCATAGCCTAAGCCAATTTTGAACTGAACTTGTAGTATTATTTTGTAATTTAGTATTTTTCAGTCTTTTGTGTATTAAAATGCAATTCCCTTTATTTCTACTTCGTACTTTTGTCTTTTCCAGGCAATTTTTATTCAAAGATTGTTTATGAAATAAAATAAAATAAAAAATAAAATAAAGATGAAATTATGAATTTTGACCTACAGCGCAACTTTTTGCTAATTTCTGTAATAACTACTAATAAAAGTAAATAATATTTTTACCTTTTTTAAAAGCTTATGAAACCAGCAAGTTATTTTAGTAGTTTTTACGCCAACTGTCATACATTTTTTGTTTTCAATAATTGACGTCGATTTTCAGAAAGATAAAAAATTATTCGACGTAATTGTCAATAAAGACCTCTTATTTCCAAAATTATGTAAGTTTTTGACAACAATTTTATTTTAAATTAACTGCCCATTTTTCACCTTTCCGCAATTAATCAATTTGTCATTGTAAATGGTGTAGTATTTTTAAAAAAATATTTTTGGTAACAAGTCGGAAAAAATCTCAAAAATTTTAAAACCGTCGTAGCTCGATAACCAACTGTTTTTGACTCCTGGTTGATTGTGTTTTTTTGTTGCTTATGGCCTGTACTATAACCCCTTTCAAGGAATACGTCGACTTTTCCTGTCACCCTGTATACACTTACCTGCAATGAAATCGACCCACCTCATAGGTGTCGATTTGGAAATATCGGTATATAAAAAATAATATTATACAAACAAAAACTGTAAGTGCAATTTAAAAGTATACTTCATAAACATTAATTTAACATACTCTTAACATGGATAAGGGAAGTATTGCTGACAATCAAATTGCTGACTGGTTATGTACTCCGTGCTGACAATAGACTTATTTCTTCGGAAAACCCTCTCTCTCATTTTTCCGTTATACGCAATTTTTGCGACAGTGCAGCGTTATGAGTTAAGAGGACTGTGAAGTATCAATTCATGGCTCGAGTATGCACTTTCAAAAATGCAGTTTGTTGCACACAGCTTAGAGTTGAAGTTGAAACTCCAAGTCAAGTGCCTACATTTCATATTGAAATATTGTTTCGAACGATAACTGTTTTACCCTTTAAACCTTTACGAAATTAGACATTTTTGCTATCACTAGATTCAGTATACCTTGATCTATGTTCGTAAGTTTTGCTTATTTTGTAATTCAGTATAATTTAGTCAAAAAAGATAAAAATGCTCGAGGTAGTTTTTAAGTCTAAAATATGGATATTTATTTTATTTTTTATTTTATTTTATTTAGGGGGCTTACAGTATAAAAATACTTAACATATAAATATATAACAAGAAACCAATAACAAGCCTCCACATATAGTAATGAACTAGTATACACTATTATAATTCAATTATTTAGATTTTAAAGTATTGCTCTAATTCTAACCTATTTGTATTCTAAACAATTTTATATTAAATTCGCTAGGTAATTGGTCATCAACTTAGTTATGCTCACCAGCCTACTACAAAATAGATCTAACATATCCATATATTTTTTGCTTATTACATTAAAATCTTTAAAAACTCTTACTAGATAAGAATTACCACGATACACAGTACGCACGTGTAGAACATGAAGCAAATTCCTAGGGCGACAATGGCGGGGCGGGACATTAATATATAATTTAGACAAAAGTGAAGAGCAGTCAATTTTTGATTGGGCTATTTTCAACAGAATACGAATATCGCTAATTTTTCTGCGAGTCTCCAATGGAAGAAGATGAAATTGGGCACAGCGATGGGAATAATCAAAATATGGAATTTTGCTGAATTCTTTCAAGTCTTGATAAGTGTACCATATAATTTGGGTTTCATACTTGGCTAGCATACTCTAGGTGGCTTCTGACAAATGCGGCATACAATAAATAATAGATATAAAGAAATGTTTATGTTTTATGTTTAATATTTTAAGCGGCTTCATGCTAGTAAACATCCCACTGTTACGAATAATGAAACCAAGGGCCGAAGAAGCTTTTTTCGCTATTGTGACAATATAAAGCTCATACGTGAGCTGGCTATCAAGGTAAAGTCCAAGATCTTTAGTATTGGTTGAACGTTCTAATGGGGCGTTATTAATGGAATAGTTAAATTCAAGTGAAATGTTTTTACGCGTAAAAGTTATAACCAGACACTTGTTAATGTTAAGATCTAAATTGCTATTTTTACCGTAGGCTACAACTCTCGTAAGATCGTCCTGAAGAAGATGGACATCAGTCGCATCATTGATCTTTCTATAAATCTTCATATCGTCAGCAAATAGTAAGAAATGGGCATAATGAAAACATGAGCTGGTGTCGTTGATGAAGAGGGCAAACAGCAGAGGTCCTAACAAAGATCCATGTGAAACTCCAGAGGGAATATTAGTCCAAGAAGATGTAAACCCATTAGGCACCACTGCTTGACTTCGATTCTGAACATATGATAAGAACCATCTAAAGAGATCTCCCTTTATGCCCAACATTGAAAGCTTTTTTAATAGGATGACATGATCAACCCGATCAAATGCCTTGCTATAATCAGTATAAATAGCGTCAACCTGAGTTCCATCATCCATACACCCCGTGATAAAATCAGTAAACAAAATCAAATTGGATACAGTAGATCTACCTCTGAGGAACCCATGTTGTTGCTCACAAAAGTTACTAGAAAGACTATTGTATAACTGATTATAGATAACGCGCTCGAATACTTTTGCCTAAAGACACAGCTTAGAAATGGGTCTATAGTTTTCCACCATGTCCCTTGGGCCTTTTTTGTGAATAGGCGTGATAAATGCCGATTTCCATAAGCGTGGGACTATGCCTTCAGTCAGTGATCGTTTAAAAAGCAGTGCTACAGGGTCAGCTAAAACATGTGCACATCTTGTCAAGAACACCGCTGGAATCCCATCAGGACCCATTTAGATGTAAAAAATGTATATTCTGAGCAATATTACTTCAAAATCAAAACGTACAAACCTAGATATTCATTGTAATGTAACAACATTTCCAAAAATTATGAAAATTGGACTATGTATAGAGGAAGAAAAGCGTTATCGCTTTTTGTATGAAAATTTACAGCTTCACAATCTTCTTAATTGAATCAATGTTTATTCAAAAATTGATAATTTCTACAGATTTATTGACCCTTTAAATTAAGCTGATATACCCAAAAAAATTAGGTATTTAAAAAAATGTTTTCAGTTTGTAAAATCAATAAAACTAAATCTACCACAATAAAAACTGGTCAAATGTAAGCTTAGACTCTTGTTTAACAAACAGGGTTGAAAGATATTACTTATTGATGGTAAATTTTGATTTGTCGAACTCTGAACCAAAGCGTAAAGATGGGTCGATTTCATTACAGGTAAGTAAATGCATGCAAAATTTCAGCTCAATCAGAGACCGGGAAGTGGGCCAAATTTAACTTGCAAGATTTCATTACAGACACCGGACAGATGAAAGTAAATAAAAGCTTGTAAAAAGACGCAGATTAAAAAAAATATTAAAATTTTGCCAAAATATTTTTTTACATTTTCCTTAAAAATTAACTCACATCATTACACGTACATGTAAGCAATAAATAAATAAATTGAGAATTAAGATATACTAATTAATCATAAACTTTCATTTTATGCATGCCGGCAATGGAAATTCTTGTATAACATCAAACTTTTCTTTATCGCTAGCAGACCGTTGCGGTTACCGTTATGTGCGGCGCTATGACATTGCAGTGAATAAATGGCCATTAGCTACAATTTGTCAAGCGCCAGGTGCATCTTATTCGCAACAAACTCGATGACCTTAGAATTTCGGCCGAAGAATTGTTCCCTACTACTTCCGTGTCGAGTACGCCAGTAAAAACTGTGATGGGTTCACCTTCATCCCCTTCTAGCAAATTACCCGTCCTCCCTATCCCACGATTTGATGGCCAACCTGATAGTTGGATTAGTTTTATAGACCAATTATACCAACCAGCTATAATTTTATACCTAGTTCAGAGAAACTCACAGTCGCCCATCAATAATATATAACAGTCAACAATATATAATATTCTTACCTTTGGTAGATCAAGATAAACAACAAGAAAATTAAGTATGATTCCGTTTCAAGTACCTTAGTGTTTATACGGTCATCCCGTAGGCCGTGGTTCTGGCGTTAGGGACAGGGTGCTCGTAGCATATTAATTAATCATTTTTTTATGTACAACAGGAAACCTGTTATCCTTCACGATGACTGATGGTGAGTGAAGTGAATATTGGGCAGCATAGCAGAATTTGGTAACAGTAGTGGCTAGCCAGGCGCACTTAGAATATACTCACCATCAACTGAATCGAACTGAGAAGTTCTGCTCCATCTAGGTCAACCCAATACACACGTAGACAACAGAGGCTTTTAGTTAAAGCACTGGAATGATTATCTTATTTTTTCTGAATCGTGATTATAATTGCAGCTGACGACACTGAGATAATGCAAGATCAGCCTGAGCTTGATACCTCTAAGGAGCCTCTCGCTCAGCGCCAAATACGCCAGAATCCTAATCTGGGCAAAACTAGGAATCTGGTCGCCGAAGATTTGCCAATTTTGAGAGCTGGACTGTAAGTAAAATAACTTTATTCCAATGTATTGTTAAATTACAAATCATCATCATTTCAGCCAAGAGACGCCCACATAGGCCTCCCCAGGGATATTCAAACTGATCGGTCTGCGCCTCCCGCAACCAGCGGTTTCCCGTGACCTTCACCAGATTGTCGATCCTCCTTGTGGCCTACCAACGCTGCGTCTTCCGGTACGCAGCCACCACTCAAGGATATTTCCGCCCCAACGGCAGTAGGTCCTGCCCATTGTCACTTAAGGTTTGCAATTCTTTGTGCTGTATCGGTGACAATAGTTCTTCTCCAGATCTCATCATCTGATGCGACCGCGTAGAGAAACCTCGAGCATAGCCCTCTCTATTGCCCTTTGAGTCAAATTACAAATATTTACACAAAACGGACATTTCACCAAATACGAGTGTGTAGGTAAATGACAACCGTCAATATTTTTATTAGGTACTAGGTTAGTTTGTACAATAATTATTTGTACAAACTAGTACAGTGGCGGTATGAAAGGTTTCAAATTGATTCCTTAATTAACGTGTCGCGAAAACATTTATAAGGGGATAAATATGAAATTGCCGTTTTATACTGAGAGATTTAAAAAAAATCTAAGGCGAAATACATCCATAATCCAAGTATTAATCCAGAATAACCCTTAATCTTTAAACATTTTTGCCATCTCATGGAAAGGTCATTGCGATGGAATTCTGTTAGTTTAGAATTACCAAACTGTATCAAGGCATTTCGTTGGGTAGCAAATGTAAAAAATTGGCCAAATCGTAGAAAAAATAGTAGTCGGTTGGTGTTAGGTCTGACTAATACAAGCAAGACGGATGGTATCCTTCTGTACGTCCTGCAGCTTTAAAACAGTTCTTTGAAATACAGGGTGACAGGAAAAGTCGACGTATTCTTTGAAAGGGGTTATAGTACAGGTCATATGCAACAAAAAAAAACCAATTAACCAGGGGTCAAAAACAGTTGGTTATCGAGCTACGACGGTTTTAAAATTTTTGAGATTTTTTCCGGCTAGTTACCAAAAAAAATTTTTTTTTTAAAACTACACCATTTACAATGACAAATTGATTAATAGCGGAAAGCTGAAAAATGGGCAGTTAGGTTAAATTAAAATTGTTGTCAAAAACTTACATAATTTTGGAAATAAGAGGTCTTTATTGACAATTAAGTCGATAAATTTTTTATCTTTCTGATAATCGACGTCAATTATTGAAAAAAAAATGTATGACAGTTGGCGTAAAAACTACTAAAATAACTTACTGGTTTCATAAGCTTTTAAAAAAGGTAAAAATATTATTTATTATTATTATTTCACTAATATGGGGCTATTTGCGTCACTGCGACGAAGTAAGGCTTATTAGGCCTTACATGTGCTCCTTTAGCTGGGCACTGTCCAGGAATGATAAGATATTCCCAGCTTGGATTGTTTTTATATCGTCTGGGTCGAGAATGTGGCTCCCCAGTTGTCGGCACAGGAGGTGCATTAGTGTTTCACGCTCCTGTTCACAGAATCTGCAAGCATCAGTTTCTTTTAGTCTCATATTGAATAGATGCCTGTTCAGCTTGCAGTGCCCAGACAGAGCCCTAATCATCACGCTCAGGTCGCCCCTGTTGAGCTTCAATAGCTCGTCAGTGCGCTTACGAGAGTGTGGTTCGATTAGTGCTTTTGAATGTGTTAACCCAGGCGTTCTTTGCCAGTCCGCTTTTGCCTCTTGCAGGAGGTGGGTTTTTAAGTATTGCATAGCCTGGTTCTTTGAGATACCACAGAAAGGCTCTGGGCCAAATTGTAGTCCCTGGGCCCCAGACCTTGCTAGCTCATCGGCTTTTTACCAATGATTCCAGAATGACCCGGTACCCATTTGAGGGTGATCTTGTTTCGTTGCCCCAAGTCATTTAGTTTTTCCACACAGTCTTTTACTAGCTTCGATTTTATAACGTTGCCGTTTAGTGCTAGTAAAGCCGCCTGACTGTCCGAGTATATCACTATATTTTGTGTTATAACTGAGAGCCTGCCTGGTGCGGTTCACAGATGGATAGATATCGCCTACTGGCACTGCCTTGCTCTACACAACGATGAAATAAAACTAAGCGTTTTGTAGAGATAAATTATTAATTATAAAGCACAATAAAATCAAACTCTCACATTACAACAGAAAAAATACATAGAATGACAATGATAACAAACAAAAAACCATCCCAGGCAACACCGTCACATTAAAAATTGAAGATTGCGAAACTCAAAAAGTTAAAGAGGTTCAACTCTTGACATACTCCCGCCGTTGCAGATGATAGTCTTCATCTGCAATAACTCATTATTTATAGCTACTTAAATATATTTACACTTATAAGTCAAGCTTACGGGGCATCCTAATGGGACGGCCAAAACGGGACACCTTTGGTGTCGGTGAAACTTCAGCTAAATTCGACAGCCCAGGACCTTCGTCTGTTGTACGCAGTTCTTGCTTCTCTGATGTTGAGACCTCAAGTGGAATCAATCTTTGTAAAGCCCTTATTAGTATGCTACTAGCTGTCTTAATGCGAGCGACACGAGTGTGACTGTCAACACCCACATACATATCTAAAACCAAACCTAAAGGCCAGTTTATCCGTTTAAGATCGTCAGAACTAACCAAGACAATATCACCAACATGAATTGATTGAGTACTACCGTTAGCACCCCTTTCAACTAAGGCCGATAAATACTCAGACCTAAAGCGGCTTCTTAAGTCTTGGGTAAGCTTTTGGATATACTTCCAACGAACGCTTAACCTCTTAGTATCTAAATTATATATATAACTATTTGCACTATTATTGCTACCTAACTTATTACACAAAAAGATTGACGGGGTAAGTGGTTCTAAATTTTCCGTGTTATTGTAGTCGTACGTGATTGGGCGAGCATTGATCAGCGCCTCTGCTTCACACAACGCAGTATAAAGCTCAATTAGATTAAGCGACGCTTTACCCAGCATTCTACGTAAAATACTTTTCATTAGTCCTACCATACGCTCCCAAAATCCTCCCCACCATGGCGCTTGTGGCGGTATGAAGCGCCATTCTATTTTTTCTACGCTGGACCTAGATGCAGTTTCGTCCCAGTCAATAGTCTCTAGCACATTGCTGGCACCCCGAAAATTTGTTCCATTGTCACTGTATATTATTTAAACATTGCCTGTTCTAGCTATAAAACGTTTTAAAGCCAATAGAAAATCTTCCGTTGACAGCGATAAGGTAATTTCTAAGTGGACAGCGCTACAAACAGCACATGTAAATAGAACCACCCAACACTTCTCGCCTGTGCGGAGATACAGAGGTCCAGCCAGATCTACTCCATCTCTAGCAGAATTACGTGTGGTAATGCATTTGTACAAGGTTTTACATTATGACGTCTACAAACCACACATTCACGTACGACTTTTTTGGCTAATCTCCTAATTCCAATTATCCAGTAACTTTCTCGTAAAATATTAACGAGAGTCTGCGTACCTACATGATAATTTTTTTTTTAATTTTAATAAAATATACAATTAAATTTCATGTCATTTTGTCATAATTAACAAGTTCTTCAATAATTGACAGTTAAAATGAAATTCAACAAAGTGATATTATTTCAATAAGTTAATTCATCTGATAAAATATTAATTTAATAAAAATACAATTAAATTGAAAGTCCTATTTTGTCATTATTTCATAAATTCGTCAATCCTATAGTAACATTGCTCAACAAGCCAATTCTTTAGTTTTAGTTTGAAGGACCGCGTCGTCTCAGCACTTGTGATTTCATTCTGTACCTAGGCGGTTATAGACTGTCGGTGCCATTACATGAACTAACTTTGCCGTTTTCGTTAGCCGTCGGGGTACTGCTTTTAGTTTTTCCCTATATCTAGTCATGTAGCTGTGGCTATCACCTTGTTTACAGTATTCACCGAGGTGATTTCGCACATACATAGCGGCCTGCAAAATTACAAGCCCCGGGACTGTAATAATTCTAAGGGAACGAAAGATAGGTCGCGCTGGAGTGTCCCACGGAACTCTGGCAATCGCTCGCACCGCCCTCTTCTGCATTCTAACGGGACATACAAAACCCAAAGGATCGAAAATACTCTGTGCGATTGACAATAATATTCTTTTTGTTACTTTATCAATGTCACATTTTATTTGCGGAACCTTACAATATATCTCATCTTTTCTGGGCTCCCAAATGACGCCTAAAACCGAAACACAATTATCTTTACTATTCGAAATAATCGGACCAGTCACCCAACATCTCAAGTCGAACTTACCTTCATTCATAATTAACTTGGCCTTTTCAACAAATTCATTCATCTCTTTCTCACTATCTACACTAACCACACAATTGTCGACATAAAACGATTTTTTCAATTGCATCGCCACTTTGGTATTATATTTATTTAAGTGATGTGAAATTGTTTCTGATAGTAAAAAGGGACTAGTGATGACCCCGAACACTACACGACAATGTCTAAAAGTTTTTATGCCCTTTGCCAAATTATTGCAGTCGTGCCACCAAAGAAATTTTAGGTAATCGCGATCAGATGTATCTATAGATATCTGTAAGAATGCTTTTTTGATATCAGCAGTAATTCCGATTGCTCCTTTCCTAAACTGTATCAACAAGTTAGGAATGAGCTCGATCAGATTACCGCCTTTCTCTAAGCAATTGTTCAAAGCCAAGCCGTTTTTATCACATGTTGATGCATCAAAGACGGGTCTGATCTTGGTGGTTAAACTCGACTCTCTTACTCGACCTGATGAGGTATATAGTGACCAACTTCAATATCGTCATCAGGATCTACTTCTATGATGCCACTATCTAACCACTCATTAAAAACTGCATCATATTCACCTAATATGCCTAGCTTTATTAAACTTTTTGTAGTCAATTGAACTCTTTTTTCGGCAATATAATAATTATGAGAAAGATTGTTTAACCCATCTTTCCACGGTAATTGTATTTCGTAGCGTCCTTCGTCGTTTATTTTTATAGTCCGGTAAAAAAAATCTAAAACTTCAGCTTCGATCTTACTTTTGGCTTTTACCTCTGAACTATCCTGTATCCCTATAGTTTCTAATTTCCAGAGGTCTTCAACATCAAAGGAGCAAGAAACAACTAACCTGAACATCTCCAGAATGGTATACTCCAGCTGCTGGGCCCTGGACTGTCCAACCCAGCCTCGTTTCCATAGCTACCAAACCATTATCCACTTGTACTACGCGACCCGTTAGAATTGTACCTAAAATATCGGAGCCAATCAATAAACCAATCTCATTTACATTATTACCACAATCGGTTAAATGAATACCCTTTTGTTGTAATTGATTTAACAATTCACCCTGTCTAACCTTAGGTAAATATCCTCATATATTTTCTTGCTCTAACATGTCAATTTCTGTACAGAATTTTTGATCAAGACTAGTCATAGGTACTCTAAATACTTTATGTACGTGTTTCTTTGTTACTACGCCCCCAAATAGCGTATGGCTCATCGCCTGTTCCCTCAGTGGCCTCAGTTTGAGCTGTTCTGCAATGCTTTTCTTTATAAAGGAACGCTGAGCGCCTGAGTCTAATAAGGCTCTTACGGTCAAAACATCATTTTCCTGCACTATATTTACCATCAACGTGTAATAGTACAGTGTCTGCTTTAGAAGATGCCGACTGGTTTAACATTGCTTGATCGCTCGACTTGTGAGCTGGCTTGTCTTTAATGACATTTCCTTTATTCAAATTTTCGCACATGATAGGAAAATGCCTTCTCTCACAAGCAATACATTTAACATGTTTTCTGCACTTTTTAGCTAAGTGCCCAGCCTTAAGACAAATATAGCATGCATTCTTTTCTTTTAAATAATGCCTTCGTTCATCCAAAGACAGTTTCACGATTGATGAACATTCAGAGCTGACGTGTGATGGTTTGTCACACCAAATGCATGTTTGTATTTTTCCGACAGGTTGCTCAACTACTGTGGTACACTTTTCATCTTTTACATTTTTTGTTGTTGTTGCAAAACATGAAGCTGAGGGAACTGAACTACAATCTTTGGTAAACGCATTTCTGGCTAAATAAATTCTTTCTTCGGCTTCTACCTCAGATTTAACAAATTTTAACAATTTAGTCAGTTGACTACCGTCTTGTGTTCTCATATGTGATCTATTCCACGCTCGCAAGATATCAATCGGTAGCGCAGACTCGACCATCGGATACAAGAATGCAGCATACTTTTCCTGGGTTACTCCTAATGACTCTAGTGCTAAAATCTGTGTTGTAATCTTATCGTACAGTGATGTGATTCCTGCACTGGGAGTCCCTTTGGCTTGAGCTAGTATTAGTTGCAGTAATTCGCGTACGTAATGTTCAATTATTACGTCGTCACGGGCAAATCTCTGTTTTAACTGGTCTAGCGCTTTATGATAATTCTCCGCTGATGGGGGAAAGCTCTCTACTAATTCTCTCGCACTAGTTCCTATTTCCATACTTTGGATTAAATACTGGAATTTATCCTCTTTATCAATACTTTCATCAGAATCAATTTTTTTAAACTGGGCCCAAAATGACAACCATTTGCTGATTTCACCATTAAATTTAGGAAGCTCTAACTTTGGCAAGCGTAAATGACGAGACATGGTTATAGACTTACCGTCTCCCGAGATAACGCTACCTTCCCTCTCACTTCCTTTTGGGCCGCTTCCGATTAACTGTTCTGTAGATTCTTTTACCTTCTGCTCTAAAAAGAACCACCTGGATTCGTACTCATCTGCGCTGTCGCATTCTATTTCAATTGCTTTATCTTCATGCTGCTCAATTTCTAGCCATAAATTAAAATATTGATTCTGAACTGTAACTAGCTGATCATAATATTTCCTTAGCTTATTGAACTCTGCACATATATAGGTTGAATCCTTTTTTCCTATATATTCTTCCAGCTTATTAGCGCAAGTCGTAAACCGCCTCCGAGCTAAGGAACGATCTAATCTTAGTCTATCCATTTTATTCTCTTCCACGGTCGCCATATGTTATAACTGAGAGCCTGCCTGGTGCGGTTCACAGATGGATAGATATCGCCTACTGGCACTGCCTTGCTCTACACAATGATGAAATAAAACTAAGCGTTTTGTAGAGATAAATTATTAATTATAAAGCACAGTAAAATCAAACTCTCACATTACAACAGAAAAAATACATAGAATGACAATAAATAACAAACAAAAAACCATCCCAGGCAACCCCGTCACATTAAAAATTGAAGATTGCGAAACTCAAAAAGCTAAAGAGGTTCAACTCTTGACATTTTGGTTAACGTAGTTTCGCTGGCGGTTGGCTTGTACACATTCAATTATGGCATAAACTTCCGCCTGGAAAATAGTAGCATATTTGCTAAGGTTTACGCTTCTGCTAACCTTGGGCTTGGCAGCATATATGCCACATCCTACGTTAGGGCCCATTTTGAAGCCATCGGTGAACCACACCAGGCTTCCAACATCTGAAGGATCACTATTAGGGCGGTGAGCCCAGTCCTTCCTTTTAGTCAGTTCAACAGAAAAGTTCTTGTGGAAGCTGAATTCTGAAAGCAAGACATCTGATGTCATTGCGAGTAGTGGACATTCAAACACTTTTTGGTGCAAAGACCTCATTGTTTGAGATTTCCAGTGTTTTATGCCAGCGTTAGTCCTGTAGATGCCAGCCTTCATCTCTTTCTTAATATAGAGGTGGAGAGGTGGGAGGCTGAGAAGTGCATTTAGGGCTATAGCTGGAGTTGATCGAATAGCACCCGTTGCCATAAGGCACGCAGTGCGCTGCAAGCCTGTCAATTTCCTTATGGCAGTTACTTGCAGTGCTTTTGAACCCCATACCGTGCAGGCGTAGGTTATTGATTGATTCCCAGGTCAGTCCCTTTCGATGGTTACACCCAAGTATTTGACTTCTGAGGAAAATGGTATAGTTGTTCCATTAATAGTCAGTGCTAAGAGCTTATCCAGCTTCCTCTTCCAAGTAAATGGAACAACTATTGTTTTGGAAGGATTTCCAGTCAGATGATTTTCCGAACACCACTTAACAATCAAGTTAAGGGTTTTCTGTAAAATTAAGGATACAGTACTTTGACAAGGGCCCATAACACAGGACACTGCGTCGTCAGCATAGCTCTGTACGTTAAGATCCATTTCCGAGGATTTAACTAAAAGTTCATCTATGACAAGGGACCATAGCAGTGGCGATAATACGCCTCCTTGCGGGCAGCCCCTTGTCACTTTGAAGCTTCTAGTTATCCCATGGAGGTTTATTTTAACAATTCTCTTTTGTAGCATTGCAACTATCCACCGGGTCGTTGTGTCATCGATCCCTTTGTTCCTCAAAGCTTTGGTTAAAGAGGTAGTGGTGACGTTGTCGAATGCTCCCTCTATATCCAGAAAGGCACAGATTGCTATTTGCCTGTCCTCAAGTGCTCTTTGGATGTTGTCCGTGAGCTCCAGTAAGGCAGTCTCTGTGGATTTCCCTTTCTGATATGCGTGTTGTTTCGGATGCGAGGGTAGTTCCTTGAGGGGACCTTCCCTAATGCATCCGTCAATTAGCTTCTCCATAGTTTTAAGAAGAAGGAGGTAAGGCTTATTGGTCTGAAGGACTTTGGTTGGGAATAGTCCTTTTTTCCTGCTTTTGGTATAAAACGGACTTTGACCAATGACCATGATTCTGGTATATATCCCCATGCATAACTTGCCCGGAAGATTTTTACCAGAATTGGAGTGAGGATGTCTTTGGCTTGTTGTAATAGAGCCGGGAAAATGTCATCCTCCCACGCTGATTTAAAGGGCTTAAAGGTATTAATAGCCCAGTCTACTTTGTATGGTCTGATATTCCTTGCAGCTCTTCTCCAGTCCCCAGAGTCATAGTACTCATGTAGAGTTATTGATCCAGGGAAGTGTGTGGTCGCAAGTACGTCAACCGTCTCTTCCTCTGTCTCAGTGTAAGTACCATCTGGTTTCTTTAAAAGTCCCAGTTGGTTAGATGCTGATTTGGCTAGAACTTTGTGGATCCTCGCTCCTTGAGGAGTATTGTTTATCTCCTCGCAGAATCTTTTCCACGAGCGTCTCTTAGCTTTTCTAATTTCTTTGTTGTATTCAGTTAAGGCCATTCTGTATCGCTCCCAATCTAGGGGCGTCTTGGCCTTATTGAATAGTTTTCTTGTTTTACGCCTGAGTTCCTCGAGTTTTGGGTGCCACCAGGGTACTTTATTATCTTTTTTGGTCTTCATAGGGCAGCTCTCTATATAAGATGCGGTTATGGCTTCAGTTAGGAGATGTACCAAGTATTCGACCATCTCAGGTGTTTTAATGATTTTAGGGATATCTGTCAGATGTTTATTTAGACATGCTCTATATTGCTTCCAATTAGTGGTTTTAGGATCCTAAAAGTAAAATTAGTTGATTGATATGTCTGAACAGCGAATTTGATCATTCGATGGTTAGACATAGACGTTTCGTTGCTTACTCTCCAGTCGTTAACCATCCTGGCTAAATTGTTAGTAGCAAAAGAGATATCTAGAACTTCCTGCCTTGATCTTGTAACAAAGGTCGGTTTACAGCCTATGTTGAGGATCTGAAGACAGTTAGTAAAAAAAAATATTGTTTACTTTTATTAGTAGTTTTTACAGAAATTAGAAAAAAGTTGCGCTGTAGGTCAAAATTCATAATTTCAATTCAAATTTTGGCAATTATTTCCAAAATAATGTAAGTTGACAACAATTTTAATTTAACCTAACTGCCCATTTTGCAGCTTTCCGCAATTAATCAATTTGTCATTGTATATGATGTAGTTTTTTTTTTTATTTTTTGGTAGCAAGTCGGAAAAAATCTCAAAAATTTTAAAACCGTCGTAGCTCGATAACCAACTGTTTTTGACCCCTGGTTAATTGAGCTTTTTTTGTTGCTTTGACCTGTACAAGGAACCTCCTTCAAGGAATACGTCGACTTTTCCTGTCATCCTGTATATGAGGTCTTGCGGTAACATAGAGCGATAGTGGTGAAGATCGGATTGTTTAATATCACCATCATTGCACAGTAGCTTTCTCAGATCCGGTCAAGCAAAAACAGCAGATGTCTCCTAACTATGCAGAACTTTGAACAATGATGGCGAAATCCACAACGATCCGAGCTTCACCACTTTTACTCCAAGTTTACGCAAGACATTATACTGTTCAAAAAATCGTTTTAAAAACTGAAAGGGATAAAGTTGTAAACTATCAGTCATTTCTCGTACTAACCAGCAGGCCAATTGTGGATATTTCATCGTATGACATGGTATAAATTTGAGAAAAAGAAGTCATGAAATGCTTCATTTCGTATTACCGATCTCAAATGATATCATCACTAATTTGAATGATGTCATCATTAATTAAAGAACGAATAATCAAAAATCTGACCGGAAATCGTATTTTTCGTTTTGCACTATGATATCATATGATATCATTTGCAAAACCATGAGATCGGTTATAGGCCCTCAGATCTAACTTCACCATTAAGGAACCGGCAAACAGTCAACGTAACCTTTCTATAAGGAGGGTTCGTTTAAGGACTTTGTTTTGGCCTGGAATCAGCTATCGCGTTGTTCTCTTACGATTTTCTTAGGGATAAACTTCTCATCACATGTGACAAAGCGCCTCGAAGTCCCTTCATTTCTGTACTGGTCAAAACTCTTACGCGCTTTTCTCTTTGCAGATCATACCAAATCATAGTGCATCCATTTTTCAAATTTAGAATGTTATAATATAGGTATCAAGTAAAAAGAGTTTCTTCCTAAAATCTCACACCATGCAGGTTAATAATTTAAAAATAAAGTGGTCAGTAGGTCAAAACGGCAATTTCATAATATAAGCCCATAATAGGTAGGTATACAACTAAGTTGGGAAGCAAGCGGGCTGTCATGGTTGTTAGCGGGTACAGTCTTCTATACAACATGTGGTTGCTGTAAGATTTGCCACTCTACAACTCTAAAAAGTAACATAATGTCCGTTGCAAACTCGTGACATAAGATGTCAAGTCACAGTAGCCAGTAATTTATTCCATTTTTACCTTTTACGTCTCTTAAGTCTTTTACTCAAAAATGCATGTAATGTGGTCATTATTTTGACAACCTTGTTTGAGCAAAGTCGACCTTGCCGTTAACTTTTCATAATTGTCATTTTAATAAAATTTCTAGTTTATTAATATATTTTTTATTTAAATTACTTGCTGGTTTTATTTAGATTAGGTACTTGCATTTTTGAGTAAAGCACTATACAAGCCTTGGCCCACAATGACTGCTTCGCTGGTCACGCTATGATTGCCTCGAGCTAGCCTAGCTACGCTCTAAGCCTTCCAGCTTTGCCATCATTGCAGCCCTTGCTGTCCTCACTGTAAAGGCCTCGACCTACGGTCTCGGCCTTTATCTCAGGTCGTCCCTCGAGTGCTGCACGCTGACCACGCTGTGTCGACCTGGAGCTACGCTACGCTGCGCTGTCTGCCATCATCAGCGCGACCAGCAAAGTAGTCATTATAGACCGCGGCAGTAATGTACTATATTTGCCTATATTACTGCAGAGGCTGGGAAGTTAGGGATTGCCGGACGAGTAGAGCTTTCAAGACCGAGCGTCAGCGAGGCCTTGACAATAATTACGAGTCCGGCAATCCCATTTCCGCCGAGTTATATATAGTGCTTTTCTCAATAATTGTGAGGTTATAATGAAAGACGTAATACTGTAAAACAAATAAGTATAATATGAATAAAAGTACGAATAAAGCAATTAAATTAATTTATTATATTAGCCTAGCATTTAGTAATATTAATACCTTTTTAATTTTCAATTAGTGCAAAGGAAACAAAGCCCATACAGCCCAGTCATATTTTACTCAAAAAAATGTAAATTCTGGCTTTTTTCTCACGTAACGAAAATTAAGCATATTTTCGAATGATTTTATACTATCATTTTAATAAAATTGTTGTCATATTCATATACATACATAAGAGTACTTTTTGTATAATGTGGTAGCAATTCGCAATAATTTAAGTTATAAATAGATGAAATAAAAACATTTGAGCGGCGACCAGAAATGAATTTTCATACTTACTTTCGTAGCTTAGGCCGGTAAATGCATGAGCCAAGAATTACAAACTTCGTGTCTTCCTTTTACTACAATAATGCCTACATTTCCGAGCATGTTTGAAAAAATAATTATTTATGACCTTTCCTCAAGCAGCGTAATGACAGGCAGCTTATAAAACTCAACTGCTACAAATTACTTGTTAACAATCTGCGGATTTAAATTGCACCGGGAAATTGAAATAATAGGGCGCCCGAGGAAAGAAAATTACACTGCCGTTTTATGTAGAAAGTTTCAAGACAGGTTCTTCAAACACATGTTGTTATTTAGAATAGGTATAATCGAAGTGAATTTCGTTCAAATATATACACAATTATCTGCTTCAATATGTCGTATCTACACTGGGATGCAATGAAAACAAGTTAGTAACAAAATATCGGAGCTAACTTATGAACTTAAAAATAAACTGAACAAAAATTGCTCTTTAAAATATTAATATAGTGTTGAATACCCAATTATAAATTTACAGTTGATTCCTTTATACACAGAGACATATGCAATCATAGCACTGCTTCTTGTTATTGTTAATTACTGTTAATTTCAATACTGTTATTATTTGCAAAGATAATGAATGCAGTTTATATTAAGTTGACGGATATTTTATTGCTATTGCTAGATATGACAAATTAACTTTAGTTAGAATCAACTTAATTCGTAAGTATTCAAACAAATGACCAATGCTACTCGTACATACTTTTTTAAATATTTTATGGATAGGTCACATAATTATTCAGCTTAAAGTTTTGTGATAGCGTAGCATGTTTCAATCAGAGCTGTTGCAAATATCAGCATCAGCCATCTGGATATATCAACAGTTTTTCAATATCAGCAATAATCGAAGACTCATCATGTAGTTTTAATTAATTAAAGACAGTCAAATATAAAAAGAGCTCTCACTTGTTCCCATTATATTGTTTGGTTTAGCCGAGCAGCCCTGTTTCGGCATGAAGGGCAAGACCAGCAGTGAAATTACTGGGAACTGTAACTTGACATCTTATGTCACAAGTTGGCAATATATATTGGTATCTTGTAGGGGTTTATGAATTTGAACATTTATGAAAAAGCATGGAAAGCGACGAACTCTTTGTCAAAATCAATCATAACACAGAAAGAGATGGTAGAGCCCCAGGAAAGACGACCCACAGGCAGGAGGTTAGGACGAAGAAGGCGGAAATTTATCCATCTTCTTCCTCCTGATGGTGACCAGCAGGACTCGGGCCTGGGAAGCTCGAGTCCTCCATTGCACAGATCACTGTCAGTCGTTGATGCTCGAAATGCCTAGAAGCATCGCCGGTCTCCCTATTTCGGGGAGATGAGAGGGGCTTTCCAAAGGTGAGCAGACTCTGACGAGGTCATAAAAGTGTCCGAAAGAGTTCTCCATGACATTGTCTGAGGGCAACGCGTCCCTCACCAGCGTGTCCACTTCATCTGATGATAAGGAGGATGTGGTCATGATGGACATGCCCGCACCAGGGCGTATGATCACATAGTCGTACGTATCGTTAGGTTTTAGTCGGTACGCCGCGGTTTCTGGATGGCCTCAGTGGCCGTAGAAAGTCTGACATAACCTTTCGTTTTCCAAACCACAAGGCATGCATGAGACGTCGACCAAAAGGGGGTTTACCACTTACTTAAGATTGAAATTCCGTTTGTGTCATAAAATAAGACAGTTAATTTCCTTTACAATGTCATACTGACAGTTACTGAAGTTAGCTACGACGCGATGTTTTGTTTATTCGCGAAATGTGGTCAAAAGTGGAACATAAACTACTTTTTTGGTCGACTATACTATAGACGGCTGTAGCTATTTACCAGTCGGTGGGCAGCCTGCTTATTTGCCACTTAGTTGTATACAAAGCATTGCAGATCTTCAATAGTACAATCTTACCTGCATGCGTTTATGAAATATCAAAAATATTATTTCGGGTTACAAAATAAACTCAAAAGAGATGTAGTTAAAGTGATATAAAACATAGTCCATATAGTATTATATACAAAGGTTCTTTTATAATTAAGGTCTATTGAGAAACAGCTTTCCGCAGATCCTATAACAGCTATTATGGATAAAATTCTTTAATTCTCTACTGCAGCAATTGTAAAGTGTCTCATAATAATAAAAGAAAGAAATGTTGGATGAATAATAGACTCTGTGAAAGCTGTTGAAAACTTTCATTGATGTGCATTTCAGTTGTCATTGGAGTAAATTATGTTGGTAATTTTCTATGAATAACACACTGTATTTTTGAAGGTGTACTAAACGGCCACAGTTATCTTTAAAATGATATTTTGAAATTATACTCAGTTTCAACATCCGCTATATACGTAATAGCTATTCCTAACGTTCTATTTGAATAGCTGAGCGGGTGAAACTCAAGAAAATTACGGACTATACCTGCAAACTCTGTCATTGAAATGCATTTATCCGTTATTAGTCTTAGTTGTTAGTTCACGTAGGCTTTCATATTAAATATTGATAATGTTTCGGTAGAACCAAGGGTCGGGATTGGTTTCAGCTATAATAACATACGATTTTATTACAATTAAGAATAACTTAACTATACATGTTAACTTAACATAGGCATATAAAAGTTAAGGCGTCATTGCAAATTCAAAATTGTAAATTTATTTTCTTATTCTCCATATATTTTTTTCCCACAGCTATTTGTATTCATCGTCAAATTATTTTATAATTGCAAATTTTCAAAGACGCTATAACTTTTGTGTGATTATTTTAACATGGCTAGGTTTAGGCTTGATGGGGTAACTATCAAACACGTTGTATGTGTGTATATATATATATGGATAAAAAACTTAATAATGCACTATATTTCAAAATAATATCTTGTACATTTGAAATCGTCGCCGAGATCATAGGCATACTAAAATAGCTTTAAAAAAACTGATGCGACCCATATTTTCATTAATAAGAAATAATACAGACGAAGAAATATTTGATATTTCATTAAAGCTTGCAAAGTTACAATCACGTACTCTTAGCTTTCTAACAACTTTTGTAATCATTTATTTACCCTATAAATATGACGTTATTTATATTTTTCCCTAATTTACTGTTTATATTTAATAAAGGTTTTTCACACATGTGCATAATTATCGGTCATTATTATCGTGAGCGTTATTACGGTATGTTCTCAGTTCATTTTGTTTTAAGGTATGTTAAAATAATTAATAATAGTATTACAAATAGGTACATAAGACATGCGCCAAGTGGGAGATCATAGATAATATAGTCTAGTCTTGGACCGAGAAAATTTATTTTTATTTTATTCACAACAGAAAATAAAAAATACGTACTTAGTGCAGTACATTAATACTATTAGTATCCAGTACTAGAAATATCGGATGATAAAAACAGTTGCAAATAAACAATTGTGTGGTAAGAAATATGAACGCATCGCAATAATTCATCTAATATTATTGACTGATAAAACGCGTCTGTGTGAGAGCCTTAATTGCATTTAAAAGTTTGTTACATGATTCCCTGTTTATAATTAGCTACTTATTTGATTTTTCTCATATAAGGAATCATAAGAACAAACTACATTTATTTTCCTTATTAGAAACTACGGTTTCTATTACAGGGCGGCTAATATATACCGACCTCCCGTGTCCCTAATTCCAACGAGTTTCTCAGTATTGAGAATTAGTAACTCATCACAGAGGTGAAAATTATTATATTTTTACACTTAGAGACCACCGTAATGCGCTTAGATGCGCTAATTCGCCTTAAGCCCGTACATCGATACCATTACCCAAAACTTTAAAGCACCCCTGTTCCCTTTTCACAATCAACAGATGCACACATACTCAATAATTCATATTGGGGCGATCTTCTGAAGTACCTTGAAATTTAAGATTAGCGGTATTCATTTCAAGTACTGTCAATTTATGAACATTTTCTAGTTCTCCATGATTTTCCATAAGGATATTAATCATGTACTAACCATATATTTTCACATGAACAGTCAACCTCAAAAGATGTTTTGTATAAGCATGGTATGAATTTAATCTTGCTAAGTACTAAATTACAACGAAGTACCCACAGATGAAAATGAAGATAAACCTTCTTTTGGGATCGGCTATACATATATCTCAGACAGTGTATATTTAACGTGGAAACTGCATGATTGGTTATAATTTTTTATCACCCATACTCTTTTACTCTTTTCAAGGAAAACCATTTCAATAAGTGCCTTTTCGAGTAATGGTACGAGTAGCTACATAAAACAATCATATCAACTTAAGTCTGTCAGCGAAAACAAGCTAATTGATAAACATTTTTTTGAAATTAATTTAAATATTATGAAAAATGTGTTGATAAAAAAGGTTTTTTTTTTATTTTCGCCAGCATCGTTGAAAAGAGTATACCTACTTGATATTTGTAGTTAAAGGTTTATGATAATTTGCACTTCGAACTTTCTAATTGCCACATTTCTAACAATTAAAAGATTTAAATCATCATAACCAAATTTTACATGACGCCATGTGATGCGTCTCCAAATAAATTTATGCATATTAAAAGGATAAAGTACGATTCGTGTTACAAATCTTTAAATTCTTATGTTAAATCCGCAATGAGTACTTATATTTAAAACAATGTCTCAACAGTGTATGTATAAATTACAAAATATATGTATCATAAGTCGTACGCAAACCGAAAACGCAATCTAATAATCATGTAATTTGTGACAGAGAGTATAATTTAAAAAATCCAGGCTGTACATACTTCCAAAGCATTAAAAGAACGCAACTTAAAAGTTAACTTACCAAAGCATTAATTGTGCGTAGGTAAAGCATCGTTAAAAAAAGTAAAACATGTCAAAAGCATCGTATGCATAGCTCATTAATTTTAAAATATTCAATTTTTAAACGCTTTTGTTTCAATAGCTTCATAATTGATTTTTATTTTGATCTCAATTACTATTATCGTTTTCTATGCAACGTATGCAAAAGCAATGCTGGAAACCAATTAAAAATGCACAAGTGCACATATACATTCACATTCAATTCAAATCCCGGGCTTTCATCTCATAATTAGCTCAGCACCACTATTAATTCTCTTTGTGAAATAGCTTATGAAAAAGACCGCTATTTTATCATGTTTATTTTGTTGGCGCTTTTATCGCTTTCATTACAAACGTCTTACTGAGCAATAATTCTAGAGTACTTTGCAGCTTTTGCAAACTTGCTGCGTTTAGGGGTCATATGCACGAATCACTCATAAGAACCCAACCAATGTTTGGGTCCCCAAATTCCAAATTTATGCGCTCAAATATTTCGGAATATATTGGCAGTACATTGATGGATTTTGTCATCGTGAATAAGTCCCCGTGTAGTGCTTTGCAAAATCATATTCTGTTTCCCAGATACTAATGTTGTTATACTTTAATAGGGCTCAAAATTCCGAATCCACTAAGACGTCTCAAGGTGTGACCAAGGCATCGTCAGGAACCGGCAATATGTACGGAGTCGCCATTGTTGCGGCCAGCTGTGTGGCTGGTGCAATATTGTTGATCGGTTTTGCGATCGCATTCTGGAGGTAAGTATTTATTTTACAGAAACCAACGCTGCTAATATCCTTTTATTTTTCCATAGTTGTTTAGCTTTTTTTTTGTACTGATGTCGATATTCTTTCTCTTGTTTTGTTATTTTATAACATTATTAAAAAATATTTGGGTAATATTCTCCGCCTTTGACAATCATTATTATTCTTAACTAAAACTTTGTGGTTCGTTCCTCGTGGTCCCACTAGTTCGCTCCACTGATGGGACCACGGGGATCCACATTCCCTCGTGAATATCCTTTATCGTTCCTTATACACTCATTTATAAGATCCTCTATTCCTTATACCTACACCACTTTGGTAGATGACAGATCTAAATAGGTACAAATTTAAATAATTTAGGTCATTCTTCTTTTTAAACCACCACCGCTACGCAGTATTAAAGCGAAAAGCGAAGATAAAATTTTAATTGGGCAGGCCGTTTTAGAGTTTTAGCGAGACTAGCGAACGGCGATCCATTTTTAATGGAATATAGGTACAAGATGGCGCAAAAGTAATGTCATAATGTGAATTGGCTGACATTTTGTTAGATATAAAAAAAAATGCTCTATTTTCATGAAAAGTTTATTTGAAGATGTAAAATTGATGACATTAAGATGAAAAAATGATAATAAATGATGCTCGTTTTACAGCTTTTGAATTGTTGCTCGCAAAACAACTAGCTTCAAATTGGCGATTTCTTCTTCAATGTTAGTTTTCAAGACTTCCAGGCTCATGGTTTGTTGTGGTAATTGCGAGATTTCAAAAACCTCAAAAGAAGAAGTCTGCCACCATTAGATCTGGTTATCTGGACTGCCAGTTCAAATCTCCAAAACGGGAGATCACTCGGCTTGGAAATTGGTTTAGGCTCTCTGTATAGTGTTCTACGTAATCCAGTAACAATAACTCTACGTTCTTCAAGTGTATTTCGCTCCATGGCTTATGTCAACTAATTCTGTGTCCGTCTACAACATCTCTAGCAAACATAACAAAGCACAATGACATTTGATTCTATTTGAAAAAATTATGGCACATCCACGTTATGACATTACTTTTGCGCCACTTTGTATTAAGTTCCTCGTTATGCGTTTTTTATTGTGAATTGTCCAAAAGGGTCATCCATTAATTACGTGAAGTCTGAATTGCTGCGGGGGGCCCGGCTTCGGAAAACATCGGTATGGAATATGGATCACAATGGAGGAGGGGGGTTGCAGGTCATCTCACGTGTTTACTTTTGTGCAACCATGCCCGAGAATGCCTTACTTGAACTGAAATTTAAATTATTAGTTATGTAAAGATTGTTGTAAGCATAATATGTATACGACATATGACATTTTATTATGAGATATTTTAGCTTTTTAAAATAAATACACGTGGCGCTTCTGGACATGGTAGTAGAATGAATGAAATATTAATAAAAACATAACTCACCTAATAAATTTCATATTAATTTTCTAAAATATCAAAAAATAATGCACTAGTTAAGTGCATTTTTTGAGAATTTTTTATATATATATATAATAATGGATGTGTCATGCATCCCTTAAATTTTCCGAGGTGATAAAAAAGTAGTCCTGTATAAGGAACGAATAAATTATAAGTCATATACTTACATATAGTATATGATCCTGAATTTGTATACATATAATTCAATTTCATAAAACATGTTATTAAATTTTATAAGGACCGCAGTGTTATAATTCTTATAAAGCATTGTAAGCCTGTTCATCAGAATGGCTAGGAGGGCTAAGGCGGCGGCTGACGTGGACTACCCGGCCTACGGCGTCACCGGACCCACAGTCGACGTTTCCGGCGATAGAAAACTGGCCCACTCCGCCCACATGTACCACTACCAACACCAGAAGCAACAGATCATCGCCATGGAAAGGTAACTATTATTATAATATTAGTATGCAGTACTTAGGTATTCGCGGTTTTACTTTTTATGGCTGTGAAATTTTTATAGTCTTTTTGAAGGGTGGGCCTTATATTTTTATAGGTTACAAGCGGATACCTCTGACATGACCCAGTCATCATCATTATCACAGCTCATATACGACCCCACCGAGAGGCTCGAGCTTACCCTATGTTAGGGTGATCAGGCCTTAGTCAACCACGCTGGCCCAGTGCAGATTGGTCGACTTCAAATATACCATTGAATTTCTTCGCAGATGTATGCAGGTTGCCTCACGATGTTCTCCTTCACCGTAGGAGTGTCAGACAATGTACATAGAAATGAAATTCGAGAAAAAAAACACCTGCATCAGTTGACTTGCTTTTGACGCAGGTGTTTTTTTTTGTTTTTTAATATATTTTCAGTTGCCTAATTGTCTTTTTATGCTGGTGGTTTTTCACTTTTATAAATTTTTTTCCACTATGATTTGAGTTTTAAATTTTTTTTTCACCATTATCAGTAACTTTACCCTCAGATAAATCTAAATTGATTAAATTACGTGTGCCTGTTGGGACATGAAATTATAGATAGAAGATATTTTGGAATATTGTAAAACATGGGAAATAGTAGATTATTGCACCGAGCACAAAGTTACGCTCGGGCTCCAAATCAGGCACTCGGTGCAATAATAAATTACTTAAGGCGAGGTGCATAATCTGTTTATCTTTCAACTATTACCTATAGGAGTAGTAGATAAAAAAAAATCACGTCAAAAAATGAAAATAGCAGTTTAAGATTTTACGTATTGTAGTCGTGATATTAAAGGTAAAAGGTTTTCTATAACGCTGTCGGCTTCATTTAAAATGTTTTTCGGAGTTAATGAGTCGCTAGATGATTCCATTTTAATTCTTAATACGAAGCACTCAAAAAAAAGACAGTATCACACTTAACGATTCCAAAAATATTGTCACGCAAAATTATTAAAGTTCCCGCTAATTTACATTTTTAAATCAGAGTTGGCAGCAATCATTTTTTAAATGAGGATCAAGTAGGATAGTAACAAATAATACGTATATAAACTAAGAAAGTATCGATATCCGCTGGCTGAATAGATAACTATTCCATTGAGATTGGTAATTTCTTTGTGCGATTAAAAAAAACAAAACTGTGCAATAATGAAATTTCATACATTTTTATTGCTCTAGAGCACTAAAGTCTCGCTTTGTGCTCAGTTTTCAGTGTGATTATGATGAAATTAAAGCATAGTTGGAAAAAAATAATTATAGAATTACGCAATACGTTAAAATTTATTGTAGCACACATAGAAAAACACCGTGAGGCAACCTGCATACATCTGCGAATTAATTCAAAGGTATGTGAAGTCGACCAATCCACACTAGGCCTTGGTTGACTAAGGCCCAAACACCCTTACTTAGGGTAGGCTCGAGACCCTCGGTGGGGACGTGTATGAGCTGTTATGATGATGATGATGACACACATAAATAAGTTGTTTCTGTGGCATCTATTGAGATCATCATCATCACAGCTCATATACGTCCCCACCGAGGGGTTCGAGCCTACCCTATGTTAGGGTGATTAGGCCTTAGTCAACCACGCTGGCCCAGTGCGGATTGGTTTATTAAGATATATGTTTATATCTTTGTAATGCATGTTATTCATAAAACATCATGCTTTCAATAATAAGAAACACGCCTATCCTTTTTTTTTTTTTTTTTTTTTTTCTCAGGGGGAAATGCGTAACCGCACCGTACCCGCCGTTGGCTAGACGGCGAGCGTGTGTGGGGCTCTCCCGGCGGAGTGCCAGGCCTACCCACTAAAACCCCCCGGTGTTCTCCCTGCCCTTATGAGCGCGCTATAAATATTGATCTCAAAAATGTATTTCGAATTTGACTCATCCCCGACATTATCTATGTACTCGTTGGTACGTATGTAGGTAGACGTGAGTTTGCAATCACCTGTGCAGAGCTTGTTAGCACATCATGTTATTCTGATATTGTTTTCGACACGAAACTTTGCGCTTAACCCAACATTAGTTTTTTCATGCAGATTACCTACACGTTCGTTGAAAAAGGATGTTGTCAGAAACACTAATTAGTGGCGCCTTTTCGTACTTCTCGCCTGTAATAAACCGAGCATTATGAAGCGAAACCACAAATGAGAACTGAAAAGAAACAATTTGACCTACGGGAAATGTAATTATATTTTCGGTAATTTTAGAAGGTTAAATTGAGTTTATTCTCTTCATGCTGTACTATAAGCAATTACGTGTTGGCGTTAATGGTGAAGGCGGGCATCAAAAGTCTTTTATAATATTCGACATCATATTTGACAGTCACTTCGTTTTTTTTTCATCATATGTCGAGGCTTGCATAGCTGATAATGTCGTCTATGACGTCGAACTTTATAACAATAGGAGAGTGGACAGAACCCTCACCCCTCGGTTGTTTCAAGAGGAAGTAGCTGTGTGAGATACTATTTTTAAACTCGTATAAAACTAAGTATACGTTGTTAATTTTTTGTCAGGAACCAAATTCTGCGTACTTGTTCAGAGAAGCAAAATAGACAACTTTTACTATTCACCAATTTTGACATCGCGAAAAGAAATCAGCTGTTTCATACTAATCGTCAACATCCACTGAAACTAGATAAACAGCTGAGTTTTTTAGCGATTTCAAAATTTCTCCCACAGTAAAGGTTGTTCAATTTGCTTGTCTGAATGAAATTTTGGCTCCTGCTTAAAAGTATCCCTGTTTAGGTAAATATTTGCTGCCTCATCCTACATCCACCAAAAGTGTCTGATGACATATCGTTAAGTTATAACACAGATATTTCAAATTTTTGCAGCCAACTGTTTATGTGATGACTATAATTGGATTAGTATTAATATTAAAAGGAATGTAATGTGTTTGCAACACTCTCAGAGAGTACAAAAATTCTGCAAGAAAAATAGGTAATTTGAGCATTGAGTTATAATGTAAAATATAACTAAGTGCATTAAAGGCCAATTTTGATGCCGGAGTTCAACGATACGAGGTAAATGAGTTGATTTTATTACTCTGCGAAGACATCTGCGAAGAAATTCAATAGTCTATGTGAAGTCGACCAACCCGCACAAGGCCCAATCACCCTAACATACTGTCACGTACGGGCAAAAAAAAGGGAAAAGAGGTAGGAGCTAAAGAAAAGAACACGGTATTACAGTTGAAAGTTATCTATTTACAAAAAACAGAGGTTAGAAGGGAAGCCACGAATTAGGAGGGTGGACTCGAGCCCCTCGGTGAGGACATTTATATGAGCTGTGATGATGAATATACTTATTGCTCATTTAGCGTTACAAAGGTGAAGTCCACTAAAGGCCATTGATTAATAGGACTTTTTGCACTTTCATGTCCACTTTAATTCATGATTCAGAAATTCATTGTAAAGATCCGTTGATAGATCCTTTTACACTCCTTATCTCTAATCCATAATTAAGGATTCTTAATAGAAATGGTGATTGTTCAAAGTTTTTGACTATAGAACAATTTCAGTACTCCCCGCATGCTCTCCGCAAATATAAATATCCATACTACATACTAATATTATAAATGGGAAAGTGTGTGTGTGTGTGTTTGTTTGTCCGTCTTTCATGGCAAAACGGAGCGACTGATTGAAGTGATTTTTAAGTGGAGATAGTTGAACGGATGGAGAGTGACATAGGCTACTTTTTGTCTCTTTCTAACCCCCCACTTCCCTAAAATGGGGGGTGGAAGTTTGTATGGAGCATTCCGCAATTTTCAAGGTAGAAAGCTAAAAATTGGTATGCGAACTATTTGTGACTAACAAAAAAATCGTGCATCATTTTTTTTTGGAACTCTGCCCCCAAACCCGTTAAAAGAGGGGGTGAAATTTTATATGGGACTTTTTGCAGTTTTCAAGGTAGGAAGCTAAAAATCGGTACATAGACTCTTTGTTACCAACGAAAAATACCGGCCTTATTTTTTTTTTGTAATCTTCAGTGTTACCCCGAATTTAACGCGAGCGAAGCCGCGGGCAAAAGGTAGTATGTTTATAAAGAGAGGTTATTAATAGCACCAGTGCACCAGTGACAGAACATTACTAGATATTGATCTAGCTTTGAACTCCCAAGAGACCATTGATGTGTAGGTACTCTAATGATCTTTGATGTCAAACCCAACCAACCCAGCTTAGCCTTTGACCGAAGCACTTCAGTAATTAGACACACAATGGAATCGCAAACGAAAACAAAGCTTGCGAAACAAGAATATGAACATGAAATGAAATATCTGTATTTTGTCGGTATGAAGGCACACATCTGAAAGCGTCAACATGTACCTTTGTTATGCCCTTTTCACGTGCATTTATTAATTAAAATTGATTCTCCAGTAGAGCAATACTCGGAGCGAGGATCTCATTGATATCGTTATGTTACAACCTTTATTTATTTGAAAGCTGCAGAAAAATTGAACTCCATCAGAACTGGATAACGAGGAATCATAAATTGCAATATGGAATATTTTTCTGCTATTCTTTGCTTTTTTGCTCGTTATGGAGTCCTCGTTGGTAAATAAATATGATATGTGCCTTTTGCTATTTTGTTTTGAGCATTTTTTATCAATAAAATCTAGTTTTCTCTTTTCAGCGAATAGAATCACGCTACAAAGAAAATTCATTTTCTTTGTAGCGTGTTGTATAATAATCTCTGAAAAAGAAATGGCGCTTTCATTTCTCATGTTGTCCTAAAATTAAATTTACAGTGAGAAATAGTTTGCTTGCTTTAATAGCACATAGCACAAAACTCAAACACAAACGGTACGGTTTGGGGAAATGCTTCACCAGAAACATAACGTACCTATCACAATATATTTTTTTAATTAATAATTATTATTTGGAGGAGTGTGGTTATAGATCTGTAGTCGCACTGTTTTCATTATAACACACGCGTGTTTTGTAAGCTCCTTTATCTTATCTAAAACCGTTGAAATTGGATCCACCTTACGAGCAAGTGTGTTGAAATAGTACATTGCGATGGGGGCGCGTTGTGGCGGACGTAACTCATGAGGCGGAATTTCAGCTCGAGCCGAAGGCGAGGGCGAAATGAAGCCGAGTGTGTGTAGCCAGTATGCGCGCGTGTAACGTGGGACGTTTTTCGGCACACTTGTTAGGAAAAATATCTAATAGTCAGAATTTCGAATTTTTTACTAAATTGTACAAATCATTGTTAAGTTGTAGATAAAACCTTAAATGTCTGTTTATGTTATTAAGTAATAGAGTTTTCATACCACCTGCTCGATAATGTTCAATTGGATCCCCCTTAACTTCAACGTAAAGCAAGACATTATATCCCAAGGGATATAAATTTGTATGAAACTTAAAAGGGATTAAAGTGTTTTAAATATGGAACATAAAATTCGTATGAAAATTTAGCATAGATGCTAGCTTAGGAAGGCAAAGGTTCTACGCCCATATAGCGGTAGCGTGCATCCACTAGAGACAAAGACATTCTACCTGTGTAAGTAATGATTTTATAAAATCTAAATACATAATTTCTTTACCAAAATTATAAAATATTTATCTACATAATACTGCAAGCTAAAATAAACAATTACATTTCACTTTATTTTTTATTGATAAATACTTTTTATGCAAAAAGCGCCATTTTTTAACGGCCACCATTAACTATCGATAAAAACGAATAAAAAGTAGAGTAAAGCAAGAACACTAACGCTGCCAGCGGATAAACAGCATTTGGAAAAATAACGCGGCATATTAAAAAATAAAGAATGTTTCTACAATTTGTTCCATAATTTGCACCAACAGTATTCCGTTGTATTGTTTTCATAGCTAAAACTTAGCCGCCAACGCCATTACGTATTTCAAAATTGTAATATTATCTTGTTGCTTACGTTAATAAAGTGCTTAGTGGAATGTGTTTTGTGGCATCAATAATACAGTCTTTTTAGAAGTTTATTCAGTATTTTATTGATAAAGTTAAAAAACGTAAGTAAATGTCCAGGTGCTTCAGCTTTTTTTTTATTTGGGGTCAATAGGCTGTCGACTATTTGAGATTTATTTCGATAGTTGTGTGTAGTAATTAATTGCTGTTTCAAAAGTAAATATACAACTAAGTTGAAAAATAAAAGATTTTTATTTGATACCATTTTATTATTAACAAATTAACATTCGTCCTGCGTGCTACTAAAGGTCATTGACAGGGTCCAGCAGCTGATCGTATCGTATTGTAAATCGATGGGTAGACTAAGTTCATACTTGTTATATTATTATTAAATATGTTTTAAGTTTTTGTAATGTTTTAAGCTTTACTTAAGATATAATTATTGCGTGACGTGACTGACGTGTTCGTGATTGAGAAAAATAAATCTTGTTTTTTTTTGTATTTTATGGTTTTCATGATAATATCATAATTTTAACGATAGTTATAGTAATAGTGATAATGTGACAGTGTTTATGATGAAAATTACCACCTAAGTAATTGGTTATAAGTGAGTTTTTATTGTCTCGCAGATGGTATGAAAAGTAGAGTATTCACTTCTGGAATAAAGTAGCGTCTTCGTCTTAGGCGACTTGAACCCCTCGTTTCACTTAGGACTCTACATAACTCCCTCGCTTCGCTCAGGAGTTAAATTTTAACTCCCTCGCTACGCTCGCTCTTTACGCTCGGGGTTCAATACGGCGCCCGTGACGTTAGACACTGCTTTAATCCCTTGGTGCATAATCTACTATTATTTTGTAACAAAAATATTTCCCTATTGTTTTATTGGTCTAATTTAATGTCACCCTTTAGTTTTCTCTAACACTTTTCGATAGAGAACGTATCCACTTTCCTATATTCCTTAAATTATTATTATAATGATTATACTATTAGGTCTAGTTTTAATAAGGATATTATAATGTTTTGCCGGTAGATATATAAATTCCGATTACGGGAGCTTTGCCGACAAACTGAACCTTCAGTTTGGCAGACAATAAAATAAGGAGCATTGTAATTTTATATATGAAATAAATAAATAATAATAATTTAGAAGGTTTGAACAGTATTCTCGAACTATTGACTCAAATGTCTTAACTGTAATGGGTATGTTTACCCGAATTAAACACTACTTTTTTTATTTCGAATATGAGAAAAGTAAAACAAGGTTAATAATTCAAAAATGTATTTGTGTTCGATTGGCTATGGCTTTGCTGAAAAAAAGGCGGGATCTTTTTTTGACGCACAATATTTAAGCGCTTTAATGTCGGGCCACCTTGAGAGAGCGCGCGCCAACACGCTGTGGGAAGGGTACCATCCGTGGCGGCCCGAGGTGGCCCGATCTCTCCCGTACGTATCCGCTGTGTGTCGGTAACTTCAAAGGCTTCAAGGCGAGCTTACCCGTGGCCAGGGAAGCTATAACGGGCCGTTGGAAGTCACGCGGCCCAAGGTGGCGCAAGCTCGCCTTCACGGATTCAAGAGCCGTAGGATGCCGCCTTTACAGAACGAAATTTTTAATATGTATTTGTGACTTCAATTAGTTTTTAATGAAATTCTTCAATAAATTTAAAAGAAAGAATAAGATATTAGCATATCTTATTTGTTCATTAAGTTTTCACCAAGTTTATTTACTTATTAGTATCTATGTATGGCTGTATAGGTTTTTTGTCATTGCCCAAAATTCAAATTCAATAGGTATCGTTTATTCAAATTGGATTTAACATAATCACTTTTGCACGTCAAGGATGCTTGCTACGCCATTGGTTCACAAGTCTACGGCGGGAGACCTAGTACTGGAAAGAACCAGCAAGGGCAATTTTTCTCCCTGTATTGATACAGAGTCCTCAATTGAAAGCTGAACTCAAAGCAAAAGTCTGGGCTTAACTTCCATTACAACTGACACATCTAATTTTGTCAGTTCACATTATACTCGTACATTTACGCAATATCAAACTTTATTGACATATCAATTAAAAGAAATAGTCAGGTGTAGAGCAGACCTCGTGTCCAATCCAAACAGTTTTATCATACGATCAATCTTTGATTATACTAATCTCTTTAAACCTGTCTCCGAGAAAAGTGTGTTATTAAACGAAGCTTATAAAATACTCTCATAATGCGTTTTGTTAAAAAAAAACGCGTTATGAGATAAAAAATTTGAAATTTAAATAGTAATGCTATTTATTTTAGCATTTTAGCATTAGTTCCCGACAATTATTTCATTTAAGTATACCAATTCTCTTGAATTTCGATCCATCTTGAATTTGAATTAGCAATTAAAATGGCGACGTAAGTTTACGACTAAACTCGATGAGCCAAATAAACGATCTAACCGGAATATTCCAATGGTTCGTTCCGTATATTCAATGGTTAAATTATCCAGTGTCAACGTGGCTAGCTTTGTTGGCTATTATAATAAGTCTGATAGCCTTTTCATTTTGAATTCCAATTTAATCCTCTAGTTGTCTACATTATTAATTCATCAGTCACAAGTACTGCCTGACGTTATCGATGACAGCAGATTATAGGCTGAAATAATTATATATTTACCATTAATGTGAATATCGTTTTAGTTTTCACTTGCTTACTAAGAGGTACTCACTTTATATACGTTTGGGCATAAAACACAGTCTTCTAAATTCAGTCTGTGTTCAAAACGTTTGGAGTAAGGTTACGAATTACGAAATAGATTATTGTTGGCTGTGCTATATTGATATCTACTGTACCCGAGGAAGACTGCATGTCAAAAGGGTGCCAACTACCTGCCGAGGTGCCTCTGGCGACCAATCGACGTCGGAACGCCGCGCTCGAGCATGTCAACAATGAATTTCTATTTATGTGAGGTATAATTTTGCTTGCTCAGCATATAAACAGTGAATTTTCATACACTATTTCCGCCCATATCTTCTAATCTAATATATAAAATTCTCGTGTCACAGTGTTTGTTACCAAACTCCTCCGAAACGGCTTGACCGATATTTTTTTTTTGTGTATATTCAGTGGGTCTGAGAATAGGTTATAAACTATTTTTATTATGGCGAAACGTAGTTCGCCGGCATAGCTAGTATTTGTATAATAGTAAGCCGGATATTGTGCCTCTTTAAAAAAAAACCTTCTAAGTTAACTACTTTTCGAGCAAGTGTTGTATAAAATTTTGTTAATACACCTGCTATCGTAAAACATTGGTACCAAACTCATTTCTTAACAACAACTTCATTGCCTGAGTTAACGTTTTTTTTTGTCTAGGAATGGCATGGAACACCGCGCTGGCTCCGTGTCTGATCCCGAATCCGAGGAAGAAAACGAAGAAGGCGACTACACCGTTTACGAATGCCCTGGATTCGCTACCGTGCGTAAAATTAAATAATTTTAGTATAGTTTTGTTTTTTGCATATATAAAGGTATATATGTATATACAATACAAGGCCGGATTTAGCATAGGGCCATGAGGGACCTGCCTGACCCATAGCGGCTAATTTTTTAGGGGCGGCAAAGCATTAAAAATCTGAAAAATGTGATACATACACATTTGTGATCTACCTATCAATACCTACAATTTGATATCGCAAGCAATATTAAGAAATTACAGCAAACTTTTGTCAATTAAAAATTGTTTTGCATACTTTTAAAGTGTAATATTTTATTTAAAGAAAATCATCTCTCCTTTGTAATTTGAATCATAAAAGTTTGAGTCTTTATCAGTAATGTAACGAATACGAACGAATATTTGTATGCCCCGAATAGAAGATATTTGCGGAATATTCGCAATCGCCGAATATCAACGCGAATACCTATTAAAAATTATCTCTTTATACCTAACGTAACGCAAAATACGGTTTGACTGTGCACCGTGTATCCGAATTCCGAACGCACCTACACACTCTATTACCTGTTACACGCTCTACGCACTATAAATTACATGTTACACACACAACGCACTGTAGTGGAAGCCACACAGAGAAAAGAAATCGCGTAACACCTGAGAAGTTACAAATTGTATTGTGCTTTTTGAAGAAAAACTTGTCAGTGGTAAATTTTAATTATTAAATCTCTTAGTAAAAAAAGAACTGTGGGAATAATTCAGTAAGGTAATAAAATAAATAATAATATACACCATTCATTACAGATTTGATATTCGTGTTCGTATTTTCGTATTTGTTAAAGTAGTATTCGTTGCATCACTGTTCTTTACAACATACTGTAGTGGTTACATTTCATTTTTGTTTATCATGCATGATTCAGAATCAAGGTGGGTACACTAATGTAGGACTGTCAGTCGACACAGGATCAAAAATTAATAAGGATATTTAGTTTTCATTTCTACGTTTTTTTAACTAATGCATTCTCCGATTGTATGATTTATTTTTAATTTTGACCAACTTCTGCTGTCCGTTTTTTCTTCCGATACAATGAAACTATAATCCTTACATAAAACTGAGTTGAAGCGAATTGTTTTTTTTACAGCTTGAGACATTTTTAGGAACAACTTACACTTTATTTGAAAATTGCCCGAATATGCCAAAAGTGATTTTCATAAAATAGACCTTGTGGTTACTGAAACAGTCCCCTTGCATCACCTATGGTTATGGCTTTCCTCATACTGTCCCATTAAAGTTTATATTATCACCCTTGTTCTGGATACTTATTTATGAAAATTAATTAGAAAGGAAAAAAATGTGTTTAGCAATATTTAAAAATTATTAGTATCTCCAATCCTGTTCTTGTTTCTGTAATTCTTCGTAATTATTTCTTTAAGTTATATAATTACTGTTAATCACACACAATACACCGATATGTCATGCTCATTCTAGCTTTAAGTCAATCTATAATCAATTCACACGTCCCTTTGACACGTTTCAGCAAGTCTAATAGGTGACTTGCTATCCAAGTTTTAAAAGGACTGAAATTCTTCTATTACTGACTCTTCTGTTAATAAAATTGTCTGGTCTAAAAACATTTATAGCATCGTCGATTTCCGCTGTGGCTTAAAACAGCACTGTCAATCTGATTTCCGCTGTGGCTTAAAACAGCACTGTCAATCTGAATTCTATCTGTCTCTATAAAGTAGTGTTACTAGATTTTCTACTCACGATGTATATTTCTAATTTGCCTGGACTGCTTTTAGTTCAGTAGCTGAAATTTGTCGATAATTCAATTTTACCTTCAAATACTAAATCTGAAGCCTATATAGGTCATGGAAACAGTTAGCCTATTCAATTCACTAACCGTAGAGATCAATTTCAAGCTGCATACGACCACTTTGATCATACGAGTGGGGTAAAGGCTTAACTGTAACTACATAATAGCCTACATAAAGGCACGGTCGACGCAAAGGTTGAGATTAATCGCTGTTGAGTGATTGACGATATATGTATTTGCTTTTGCTAGACAAAAGGGCTTTATTACGCTGTCTAGGTTTACCGACATTGTGCACGTACATATAGTCAACACTTACGAGTAGTTCTTTTTATTGTTTTATAATAGTGTAGAAGTAGGATCAATTTGGACCGCGGAAATTGATTCTGTACCTAAAATGAGTACAGCTACACTCGTTTTTTCCGCAAAAAATTTAAAAAAAAAAAAATTAAAGCGACTTCGATAAACTCATCAGATTTTAAATCTCCTTAACAGAAAAATATACGATAAAAACTTTTTTTTGACTTATAATAAATACTCTGTATATTTAATAGTAGATTATTAAACTAGGAGATAAAGCAGTGACTTATGTCGCGGGTGTAACTTTGAATTGCGAGCGTAATGAAGGACTCTATGCTTAACTCCACAGTGCAGCGAGGGTCTAAATAATGAAATCCTGAACGTACCGAGGAATTTAAGACTAGAGTCCTGAGTGTAGCGAGGGATTTAGGCGCACCAAAGACTTAGACTGCTTTATCCCCGATTATAATACTTTTCTTTTCGCACCACCTGCAAGAAAATAAAAACAAATACGTAAGAAATACTGCATTTATTCAAAATTATATTAATGTACGTAATATTAAATTATTATATTAATTTAAAAAAGTCATGAAACTTCTGTATTAAGATCTATACAGAATCTATACAGAAGAAATGGCTGTAATGCTTAAATCCGTTTGCTTTTTAAACTTGGAAAACTAAAACCTACTTACAAATGTACACAACACAAACTAATAAGTGAACAAGTTACACAACATGGCTATATTAAGTTTTTGTTTGATATTTTTATATTTTAGTATCTTAACGGATTCAGATTATTTTATTAGATTATATCAGATTATCAGATTATATCATTATTTTATTCCCTTAAATTTAAATACTTTTTGCGTTCCAAATAAAAATTAATTCAATAACTTGGAAAGTAATTAAATTCAGTACAATATTCTAATCATATTTTTAGAGGCTTGAAATGATTTATAAAGTCACTCAATGCCTCTAAAAAGTTGGGTTTTACATGACCTAGAATATGTCGCATTCAGCAGGTGGTGCAAAATCATATTAGTTGGTACTTAAAAAAATAAGAAATATAAAACAGGATTCTACTGGGCCTAACAAGTGATATATATAACAGATATAATATATTTAACCACGGATATACATTACCAGTACAACGGGGACTTGCAAATGGCAGTTATCCAATCCGCATTAAAGATTTTTCAATCATATCAGTAAACTTCTCAGAACAACAACTAAAGCAGTTAGCAGTGCCTTAGTTATTGTTCTGAGCTTTTGTCCGAGAAATAAATATGACAATCTGTCCGACAACAATATCTGACAATAGAAAAGTCGGTCCTAAGTCTGTAAATAAAACTTATTGAAGGAAACGCAGCTGTCTCGCTAGAACTATACTGCAAAAGGCTTATTTACGCAGCTTTCGCAATAAAGGCAACTTCTGCCAATCCAACATGTAAGATGTTAATAATTTATTTGAAATAATTGCATGACGATATTGTTCTTTAAATTGAACTTAAGAATTTAACTGAATTTCTTATGTTGATTGTTAAATAAATTACAATTGGAGATTTATTTATTTTTATTATTGTTAGATGATAAATATTTGCCGAAATGATATATAAAATAATATATAAAGTTAACTAAACCTTGAGATTAAAAAATAAGTTATCTTGTTTGTTCAATTTTATTTATACTTACTAATAAAAACAACAAAAAAGAATACGAGAATTATCTTGTGCGTGGAGTGGGCAGCTGAATGGGCGCTGGATATTACTAGCTTAGACCGTAAAGGAAGATCCAGGTCAAACCTTCGCGAATATTTTAGTGGCTCGTTGTTTATCTTGTACCTACCTATATGTTGATTTAAGTTCATGTTCTACGTCACCAATCATATAAACATTTTTTTTTTACATACGACAGGTAAGCTCTTGGCCTTCATCTCACCTCATGGTAGGTGACGATAAGGCCGAAGGTGGAAGCGAACTTTTCCTGGACTCCTCAACATCTGAAGAACTGGCTATCTTACCTCTAATTGTCGGAACACAACAATGCTATAAACATTGCTATTATGGTAAGACGGTGGTAGCCAGTCGGGCTCAGAAGCTCTACCACCAACCACACGGAGCAGAAAAATTTCTGCCCGCAGTGGGAATCGAACCTCGGACCTCCCGATCAACATCCGGTGGTGTCAACCACTGGACCACGGAGGCGGTAACTATGTTATTTTATAGTATTACACCAGTAATATAAAGATCGAGTTGCCTTTTGATACTTGCGTTTCTTTTTTCAATTTCACATTGCCACAAAAATGAGACAAAAGCCAAATTAAAGTACTATCGCGAGCACTTCCGCCTGACCATTTAAAAATTTATTCGCTTGAATCGTGCGGAAGCGCCGGGCTACGCCCCCTTAAGTTTTGGCCTATTAGAAAAGAAATACTCTTTCTCTCTCTAATCGGCGTTGGGGGGTTCCTCGGCGGCTCGGCGGCAGGCCGAAGAAGAATCTTTTATTTCATTATTCCATGTCTACTCGAGGTCGACGGGGTGGGGCTAGAGAGCGCTAGTGCAAACGAAAATGAGCGTAGCGGTGATCAGGCGGAACTGCGCGCGATAGTACCTAGCAATGAAATATTCGCCTCCGAAATAGATTTTATAATTAATTAGTAACAGGTTTGTTTTACTTTACAGTATGCTCACTTTGTAATCTCAGACACATCATACTAAAACTTATAATCAGTGTAATTTGTAGAATGCGTATTTATTTATCTGATTGGTTAAACAGACCGGCGATATGGAGGTGAAGAACCCGCTGTTCTCTGAAGACCCGACCCCGGCTACCCCTGGCAAGTGCGAGATAGTGAAGCCTCAGCCAAAAGAATAACTGCCCCTGTTATCGCCACCGCAAGCCTTGCCGCCCTGGCGACTGATTATCATGGTCCTTTTCAAGATTATAACTTTTCCGTTCTTTTTTTAACAATGCCATCAGAGAAATGCACTTACCAACGTAGTTTCGTTACTACCTATATTGAAATAAGCAACAAAAGCATTACCAATGACAATTTAAATGATGACATGTGCACGTGAAACTATGAGATTGTTACTTTATTTATATTTTGATTTGATTTAAGATTTACTTTTAATTAAGTAACAGGACGTTATTTTAATTTAAGATATTTTAAGCGATTCCACTATAAGTCTACATGAAAGTGATGAGGTCTGATTGCTTTCTTGGATAAATACCAAAGAATTCTAGTCATTTAATATTACTATTTTATTACATTTATTTGTTACCTATATAAAATAAATACATAGGACCAAGTTAACTAATAGAGCGGTAAGAGTTTTGGAAAAAAACACTTACATGATAACAATCCAAAATGACTGGGCCAATACAACCAGTGCTCGACGACTTGCAGGTGTTGCGGCAGTATATGGACATTACACGGACAATCGGACGGGACGGACGGTTTCATATTTACACAGTAGAGTGATCACCAGGACTGTTCAACACACAATTTAGCATTTCTTGCACTACTAGCCGAAACTATGACGGAATAGATTTGTAAAACGGTTTTGATTATATTACGAGTATTATTAGTATACCGAAGCAAAATAAAAAATACCAAAAAAAGATTTCGATATTATTGTTTGTAACGTATGTACCTAAGTAGTGGTTTTAAACTTTATTGTGTACCTTTGCACCAGTATTGATACCATTACTCAATATGGAAATTTCTGCTTCAATATTCAAATAGCTAGAATTTTAGATAGAACATTCATAACAATTAAGTACCTATCTTAAAATGTTTAGAATAGTGACATTATTAAGGTAAGAGTACATATTCACATTGCCTAATAGATAGATCGTTTGAAATTGTTATAGATATTGCTACGATATAATAACATAGTAATTTTAATATTGTCGATACAATATGTCTTGGTATCTTTATGAATTTCGTTCTATGAGTTGTTAAAGTTTGACTTTGTTAATATTTGTGAATATATTCAAAAGAGGTTTTCTAAGAAGCGCAAGATTGGGAATGTGTACGAAGAAAACCAGGTTCTTATAATAATCATGCGTTGTTTTATAAAACAACATCAAAATAGCAAAGTTCGAACTACTAAAGTCGGCTAGACAAGAGAGTTTTATTCCTGTTAATGGTTTTATTTTGTTCCGATTGAATGAGCAAACAATACAATGCACTCACTTTGGTTGCATAGACGTTAGAGGTTCATATTATTAAGCAGCCAATTCTGTGTTTTAGTACATTTATAAATGGATTAAATTTTAGTTTACAGTATTGTGTGTGGCTTTCAGTGTTTCTATAGTAATTGTTAGTCATATTCTCTATTAATGAGGTAAGGCTTATCGGTGATTAAGAAGTGTATAACAGTATGAATATATACAATACTTATTCAGGTTTCAAGTATGTAAGGTAGTGACACTTTGAGGTTTTAAACAAGGTATAATAATTAGTTTTTCAACGTTAAAATATCATAAACGATATATCCACTCATATAAGTGACATAATTCAGTATTCATAGCAAATAAGAAAAAGCGTTCAGTAGAAAATAGTAATATAATAATAAATAATCAATTCGATGGTGTTTACATAGTATTTCTCTTTAGGGTTTTGCCCAGCCTAAGCTTTTAAATCTATACATCTTAATGTTGGACTGTAGGTTTAACAAATATAATAGGATTTGTGGATTTTGCTGTTCAATCATGTTAAAATTAAAATAGTAAATTAATAGTACTAAACGTAAAAGGATATGAAAATTGGATTTCGATTTCAAAATACACTGCCATTATACAATGACTGAATATTCAGATTACGAGTAGGTATCTATCAGGCAAAGGTCAGATGGCCTCGCGGCAGTACAAGAAGCTTAAAATCTGTTGAACCTATCCGTTATAAGCGTAAACATACCTACAGAACAAGGTGCAACCGCTCCGTTTTCTGTGTATAGGTACTGATATTCTATGAATCAATGCTATCTATACAATGTCTATGACTGTCTACGTCTAGATAGAGTCTGGCTAGTAAAAGCTGAACCTAGCAAAACGCGGGAAATTTTTGAAAAACTAGGGAAGGCAATTCCGAGTATAGAAGAAAAAATCGGAATAATACTTAGGTATTTATTAATATTAAGTTTCAATGAACTTCCAGCAATGATCCTTCTGTAAAAAATCGCGGTATTTGGATTTAATGTAAATTAAAATGACTTAATTTCTGTCTTATTTCGTTTCGAACGGTTTCTTCAGAAATTAAGAAAAAATATTATGAAATGTTGAACATCAAGAAAATATATCAATAGGTGGCTACATAAAACTGTTAAAAATCAAAATATATTTAAAAATATTTTATTTACTGTAATAAAAATCAGTTTCCATTCAACACCCGTATCTGATTGATCTGAGCTCTTGGACTTACTGATTTGTTATGAAAAACTTTTTTTATAATTTCTTCTAGTTCTGCTGCTGACACAGATATGTTCTTGTTTGCAACCTTGTGCTTGCCTAAACTCCATCTGACATCTAAGTATAGGATAAAGATCACAATTGTATGGAGAAATTCCCAACACCTCATGACCACGCTCGTTTTCCTCATTTGGCTCAGGTTTGTGCTCCTGTACCAAAACCGAAAGTTAAATTACAATTAACGAGTTTATTACAAAGTACTAAAATCACCAAGTTCAACTAAACTATTAGTGTTTGCAACTTGAAACATTGTCAGTTTCAGCTTTCATTAGCCAGACTCCAAACCACACTGGCAGCGTGGCCATTTGAACCCAGCCTAACGGACATTGAATAAACAATTTTACAAACGGCAGCGTATATCTTTTAAAAAACTTTTTAGAAATGTAAAGAATACAATTTCACTTTTATGCATTTGTGGTAAAATTTCTTTAGTAAACATCTAATTCGACAACTTACATTCGCAACGCAAGTACCATGCATTTGACCAATTTTGATTAGTACCTAACCTACCCTTCTGAATTAAAGTATTTAAATTATTAACGTAATACATATCTTCAACAATTTATGCCGTCACTTAAAAAAACATATTTTAGATTTTACCTATACAAATTTATTAACTAGCCTTTGCTATAGCCTGTAATGAGTCTGAAATAGGGAGTTAATATTGTTATTGTTTATAATATTGCTCACATTACATCCCGAAATAAATGAAGCCTTTGATCGTGTCCAGTTCACATTGGAAACAAATTATTTTGAATCCTGATTAAATGTAACGACACAATCAAAAGAAAGTGAACTAATTGTCGCTAGTGCCACTAATTTTGACGCTGGACATCAATTAAACTTTGTGTCAATTAAACTCCGGCGCGAGGTTATTAAGTGTTATGGAGCAGTTTAAAATTAGTGAAGATTAAATAACTCTTATGGCCAATTTCAATAACCTTGTCTAGGCTTAGGACAATCTTAAGTGGCATGCTGGTTTTCATTAAAGACAAAATGTGACAGCATACTACTTAGGACTGTCCTAAGCTAAGACAAGGTTACTGAAATTAGCCGTTAATATAAACACAATTAAGATCGACATTTGTTTGTATCAATATCCATATGCAATCCGAAGCTGATCAATTCCCATGCTAAGTTTATTGCTTAAAAAACAAAATGAGAGAACATTCAAAAAACGATAACCTAAAACAGGATGTCGATTCTGTAAAATTCGAACAATAGCTCGCATCTCACTTCGATATTCACGCTCACTTCGCATAAGATACAAGATACCCTTACATAGTCATTATCACGAGTTAGTTGCGATAAAATTCTAATAAATACCTCAGAAGTAGTTTTTTTTATCACCTTCAGAAATAATTTTAAATGTATTTTTAAACTATGATAATAAATTTTGCCTGTTTTCACTCACAAAATAGCAACGTTTTATTTGACACTTTGTTTCGAGTTCGTGTGCGAAGTGAGCTTCGAAGTGATAAAGGAATTCCCTTTACGGAATGCCACTTCATACGTCATCCCATACTTATAATGTCAAAATCTCACGGTCACTCTAGTTCCACTCGCTACCACGCTCGCAAGTGTAGCGCTGTAGCACAGATTACTCGAATTTTGAGAATGCCAATCTAAGAACTCACTGCGGAATCAGATTCGAAGTCTAAAGTGAGGTTTTACAGAATCACACTACTGCTTGTGGAATTAATTATTCCAGATTGTTACGCTACATTGGATAGCCTCGCCCTGATTTGCTTTAACCAACCGAACACTGCGTCCACTCCTAGTGGGATCGACTACAACAAAGGTAATAACGACTCCGAGTGTTCCGTGGCCATTAAAACCACAGTTAGGGCGGAATTCGGCGTTCGCTTCGAGTTGCACCTTTAATAATACAGACGTGTTTGCTTGCCGCGTCAAAGGCTGCAGCGAGAATGTTCACGTAATTACAAACTAAATTGTTTCGAAGAGCGATACAGTCGGTTTTTAACGATTTCCTTTGTAGCAAAAATTTACGTCAGTGTTGAACACATTTCAGTACGTACACCAAAATCATTTAACACATTTGCCTAGCTGCGTTTAAAGATTATGTGACCATTATTGTTAAAACTAAAAGTCGCACTATTTAATTTATATAGAATCTATGTTATTTAGAAGGATATAGATATATATACAAGGTTATTTTTTAATTATGACAAAAGTTGTGTGTGCTTGTTCAGACAAGCAAACTCAACAACTTTCACTATGGCACCAACTTTGAAATCGCAAAAAAAAATCAGCTGTTCCATACATTTAGGTTCAGTGAATGTTGAACATTTGTATGGAACAGCTGATTTTTTTGCGATTTCGAAGTTGGTCCCATAGTGAAAGTTGTTCAGTTTGCTTGTCTGAACAAGCACCCAAAATTTTTGTCATAACTAAAAAATAAACTTGTATATCTTTATTATCAAAATTATGAACTATCTTCTATGGTACTACCTACTAGGCAAGTTAGACTTGTCTGTAATATTTTTTGAGTAATTTATGTATTGTATAGTATTATCATATTGATTTGTGAAAAATCTACGGTTTTCAAAATTTATTGTAGTAAATATAATTAAAATAAACTTACTTTTGAATGACTTAGGAAACAACTGTAACTTTCGGAAAAAAAAAACAATACTCACACTAAGATATTACGTCAATTGATGTTTACTGCCACAATAAATATAGTATAACAATAATGTAACCTAATATACACATAAAAAATAATAAGGGAATAAAATGGATACACGCACAAGCAAATAGTTTACATAAATGGCGATGTAGAAGTCAAATATGCCTATAATTAGCACTTAAATTCACATAATAGATAATATTACAATGTACCACTAAACCTACACTCAAAATAGCATATAAGTACGTACCTATATGTATTTCATTTAGACAACTATAATGTTATATATACATTTCAAATTTCATAAGTATTGCTTGAACTATCGAAGAAAATCTGAAAATATATACCTTTCTATGTCAAAATTACTCTTTAGTTGGACTGATCAATTATAATATATATTACATGACATATATGTATACAAAGCAAGTGTATTATTTTATTTCTCTCCAAATTCCATTTCACCAATCCATATCCATGTGTCCTATAGTTAAAAGCAAGTTTATTTACAAAACGGTCAATGAAACTGGAAGGATTCCTTTTTACGAGGCGGAATGCTTAGCAAATTACCAGGCCTCCATTACTATGTGCACAGGCACAAGATAAATACCTACCTTTCCGCACACACTGACGGCCTTATTAATAAAAATTTTACTCCTTGGATCGTCCTCGGATTAGTTACTCCGTGTTTTGTCTTGTTTCCGCACATGCCAGATGTCATGTGTCAAAACAAGACAAAACACGGAGTAAGTACCGTAGTAAAGATTTGTTTATTTGTATTGAAACTACTGAACCAATTTTGATGAAAGTTGGTACAGGGATAGTTCCACACCAGAGGTAGGACATAATAGGGTAATTTTGCTACAGGAAAAAAAATCCCACGGGAAAACAAAAATAACTCGGGCGAAGTCGCGAGCGGAAAGCTAGTACAATATAATAAAAACGCATTTGTTTTTGCGAAGCTCAAATAAATTAACACCTTTTGATTATATTTCGTCTTGTCCCATTAGATAAGGGCGCCGCGCCGCGGCGTCGCGCCCGCGCCGCGAACCCTGCATTGTTTTTGAAGTGTAGTTTTTTGTATTTACCGAGTCCCCGAATACAAATATATGCAATCTGTTAATCCATTGTACGATGCAAAAACTCAAAGTAGTTTTTGCTGGAAGTACTTTGAAAACCGTATTTTGACTAATAGCAATCCAAAATAATCAAGTTGAACAGAAACCTGCGACTGCACTACCGGCGCAATGCTTGACTCCCTAATACTAGTTGTTAAAATTGCAATATCTACCAGTCCAATCTCCCACCACTGCGTAAAACTGATGGTAATCTGGCTCATAGTGCAAAAGATAAAGCCATTCTCGCGGCACATCTCTTTGTCTCAAACACGATCTTGGACGTCGGAAGAGCTATCCCACCATCAATCAAACGGTGTGAAAGCTTTGTGCCAGAAATCCACAAAGCGTGCGGTAAGGCGAGAGCTAGAAATTCTTGACGTCTATGAGTCGAGTGGGCTGGATGGCATCCTCGTAGTGGTGCTGAAGACGTTGCACCCCAGAGTTGGCCCCAATCCTCACGCGCCTCTACTGTCTCTTCTTTAAATCCCACTGGGTTCATCTTCCTGGTAGATAGCTCTTGTCCACCTGATCCCCAAGTCACACCCGTCAAACTACAGGCCCATAGCAGTAACATCCTTTCTCTGCAAGACATTAGAGCGTGTTATTGACGGCAAACTACCTATTAAAATACCTAGAGGACCACCACCTGATAAGCGCCCGCTAGTACGGTTTCCGTCAAAATCGGCTGGAAACTGTGGTGCTAGTGACCCTCTAGTGTATTTAATACACCGTTGGGCGGAGGACATAGAGAACAACGGAGAAGCTGTCAGATTCGATATCGCCAAGTTAGAATAGAGCTCTTCTAGTGAAGTTGTCTTCAAAAGAAATCCCCAAAAAATTTCGCTAATGGGTTGCCAGCTTTCTGGATGGTCACAGCATTAAAGTGATTGAGATCCCCCGATACAAAAACCATTAACGCTGGTGTCTCACAAAGCTCTGTGCTGTCCTCGACTTTCTTAATTCTGCATATCAATGACTTGTTCTCTAGAGAGCACATTCATAGATATGGATAACTGCACGGGTGATGCAGCATTCAGAAAGTCTCCTGGAGCTCCGTTTTGGAAAAACGATTACAACTTGTGTCTAAAGATGAGGATTATTTTGGGGTGGGCCTCAGAATGAGGGAGATTGAATTAAGTTAAGTTCAACCCCACACAGACACAAGTCTGCGCTTTCACTGCCGAGAAGGACCCTTTTACTATGGCGCTTAAGTTCCAAGGATTACCCCTTCAAATCTTTGAGAATATCGGGATTCTCGGTGTCGATATCTTGAGCAAAGTCCAATTCGGGAGTTTGGAAGGCAAGGCTAAATTATCTAACAAAAAGCTGGGTATTCTGAACAAATCAAAGCGGTACTACACGCCACATCAACGTCTTGTGCGTTACAAAGCTCAAGTTCATTCCGCATGTGCAGTACTGCTCACATCTCTGGTCAGGAGCACCAAAGTTCCAATTAGAACTATTTGACATTGGCATTGTAAATGCCGCGGTGCAAAACCTTCAGGGCCCTATGCCGTATACCCCAAGATGAAATCAATACCCCCGTATCTCGGCTTGGAGAAGCAAAGTGCCTCCCGCTTCCCCATCAATGGCGCATAATATACGAACAATAAACTTGCATCCACCACCATCTCCAGTACCGTGGTCGATGTGACCCTTCTGACCGAAGCCCCAACGAACTTGATGGGGATGTCTTCTGGAATTTCCTTCTGATCTTCATGTTTGCAAGTTTGGCAGGAGAAAATTCCAGTCGATTACGGGCCCCTCAGTCACCGACGAGTTGCAGAGGCCGAAGGTTATTTACGGGTAGTGGGAAAATGTCGAGATGGTTAAGTCGTCTACCTCAGGTAATATCACCAAACAAAACCTAAAAATTCCACGCCGCCGGCGCCGCGCCGCCGCCGACCAAAATTGTCCAGAACGCCGCCGCCGCCATTGTTCAAGGCGGCGCCCATGTCTATGTCCCATTATGTATTTGTACTAACAGATTTTATCGTCGTCCGTAAGTTTTTGAGGTAAGGTTTGATAGAGATATTTCTTCGCTGTGATCCGACTCTATCGATCACTATTATAAAAATACAGGATATTAATTTTCTACATTTGGCGGGTTCTATTCCGGTTCAAACGGGTGATTGTCTTTTTTTTCTCTTTATTAAAAATAAATGGTAACAATAATTAACATAAAAAACATCGCCCCAGCGAAAACCCCGTATGGGTTTATATGTGGCGCGATGGAATTCGCACACTCACTCAAACACAACAGAAAAGGAAAAAAGAAATGTTAATGCACCAGATCACACTTGTTACTGCCACAGATAATAAGAATAAAGTCGCCCTCTGCAGCTCCTTTCATTGCCATTCAACATTTTTTTTATAAACTCCTCCGGAAGGGTATTTAGTATACTCGGCAACATGAATCCCCACGTCCTCTCCCCATAGTAATTTGTACATTTGGGGGTCTCAAACATAACTTTGAGTGCAGTTGTATTTGTTGTTGTATATAAAATAATGTAACCGTTCAACAAAGTTATATCCACAGTATCTAGGGTACTTTCCCTCCACGTGGCATCTCCGTGGAACGCCTTGTCTCTCAGAATAGATAACAGTACCTACTACGTACAGAAGTTGCACTGCTTTGATCTTGAAGAAAGGCGACATTTTAATGATTCTGATGGGTTAAGAATATGCTATATGAATTCTGATGGGTCAAGAATATGCTGCGTAGGTAGCTTCCCGATCGTTGCCCATACAAGTTGGATTCGTAGACTAACTCTTTCTGCAAGTTGGACTTCCTGTATAGAACCTTCATAGGAGTGGGAACTACATGAAACCCATCACGCTCCTGAGTCACGTATACAAGCTGTTCGGCGTCACGAATCGCTTCGCGCACAGGTTTGACGACTTCCAGCCTCCCGAAAAAGCCGGATTCCGCAAAGACTATAGTAGCATAAACCACATTCATACGCTGCGGCAGGTTATACCAAGCCCAAGGAGTACTTATAGTCTGCCACTATGCTTGACGTTCTTGGAGTATGATAAAGCCTTCGATTCTGTTGAGACCTGGGCTGTGCTTAAGTCGCTCTACAGGTGCCAAATAGACTATCGGTATATGCAAGTATTGCAGTCATACTACGAAAACACCACCATGTCAGTCCGCCTTCAAGACCAAAACTCGAAACCAATACGACTTCAGCTCGGTGTGAGACAGGGCGACGTTATATCGCCGAAACTGTTCTGCGTTGGAGGATGTATTTAAGCTTTTGGACTGGAGGGGACTCGGCATCAACATAAACGGCGAGTTCATGACTCACCTATTCATTTTGCTGATGATATCGTGGTCATGGCTGAGACCACAGAAGATTTTGGCACAATGCTCGAAGACCTCTGTAGAGTTTCCCAACAAGTGGGTCTTAAAATAAACATGGACAAGACTAAAATTATGTCGTATCCTCATATAATACCCACTCCACTGAATGTTAGAGGTTCTACACTGGACGTTGTTGACAAATACATTTACTTGGGGTAAATCGTCCAGCTCGGTAAGTTCAACTTCCAGAAAGAGGTAAATCAACGACCTCAACTCGAGTGGGCAGCGTTCGGGAAGCTACGCAGTATATTCTCGGCCCACCTACCGATCTTCAATTTGTGCGTGTTGCCACTGATAACGTATGCAATTGAGACGTGGCCGCTTGCAATGAGAAAGCCCAAAGTCACTCAAAGGGCTATGCTCGGGGTTTCTCTACGCGATCATATCAGGAATGGTGAGATCTGTAGAAGAACTAGAGTTACCAACATAGCCTAAAGAATTCCAAACCTTAAGTAGGAGTGGGCAGGACACAAGGCTCACAGGATTGACGGTCGTTGGGGCGGAAAGGTCCTCGAGGGGTAGCCGCATACCGAAGGTGGAACGACGATTGGGGGCCTTATCATGATCGCTTATAGCAAAGTTAAAACAATATTGAAATAGAGACACAGCTATATCGCGCCATCTCGCTTTCAATGCGGCTTTAATATTATTTTAAGCGATCATGGTTAGGAGGCTAGTGAATATCGCTGTCTTTTATGAGAAATGTTTTTACTACAAACTACGTCCATTCACACTCGTTTTGGGACTAGCATAATAGGTACTGTGCGCCTCAGTGCCGGGGACAGCAGAAAAGTAACTAATATGAAAGACTTAAGCATAGGCGGGGCCTTTGAGACCCCACGTCCACAGTTAAAGGTTAACTAACTTTGAATATCCAAGTTGAATCACACCTTAAGGTAACCACGGGTTAGCGTATTAAAACATTAATATATAAACATATCTTATAAATCAATACCTATATTGGTTAACAATAAGAATATTTTTGTAACTGTTTTCGTTTTAAGCAAGGCGACAGAAAAAAATACTTTACTTTTAGGATACAGGACACATATTATATCTTTTAAGATCAAAGATATTATGTGTCCTGTATCCTAAAAGTAAAATATTTTTTCTGTCGCCTTGCTTATCTATTACGTGAGTGAAGATCGGCATCGTAAATTATGTTAGACATGGCTCTGGCTCGGTCTTTACTATTGTATTTAACGCGTCTGACGTCAAAGAAATCAAGGCTAGCACAAGCAGGGCTATGCCTATAACGTTAGCAGCCACTTACGTACTCGCGGAGGGTGCTTCACTAATCTGCTGACTGCGGCTGCACTACGGGGCTCTCAAAGACAATATGTCGGCTCGGATATTTCTGCGCCCATCAATCATAAAGAATGGATTTGCCTCAATATTAATTTTTCAGGCAACGTTTTATATGCTATTAGTGTAGTGATCTTATAATCCAATATTATCCTAATATTTTTCTGTCTAGTAATGAAGTTTTGTTTGCAAAACAGCAAATTATTTTTGGTGATTTCAGAGTTGGTCCTGTCCAGAAAGTTTAGTTTCATAGTCTGCAGCTATTTATAAATTATCACAACTTTTTGGAACACCTTATATATTTTCAAAGCTTGACGTGGTGTCGCCTGTACTTGGTTGTGTATCTAAGAACTAATACGAATTGACGATTATTTAGTTGTGTGTGAACGATATTCATAATGACACAACTTGTTGTGCAAACAAATACTTGAATATGCGTACAACCCGAAGCGAAGCGAATATTTGAAGCATTACGCCCCCCAACCCGTGGCTAAACGCGCCTTACAGCAAAAACTCCTAAAAAACTTGATAATACCTACCTAAGTATTATTTTCAAGTATGCGAATACTATTATCCATTGTGTGGTACCGTAAACCATGCGTGCTACGAAACCATATAGAAGCATAATATGTTAGTATTAAGGGTGATATTGTTTGTTAACACAAATAAATTAAAAAGACATTTCATTTTATTTATTTATTTATTGAACGCCAACATAATATACATTGTGTTATACTAAAGGATTAAAATGTAATAAAATGACTTATTTCTAAATGCTATTACAATTATAGGCGAAGACTACATGCAATATTTGAAAAAAAAATGGACAAACATAAAGCATCTCTTATTAAAATGTCGATTTGAATTAATAACAATTAATAAAAAGTTAAGTAAATACCTACAATTGATTAAAAATTAAAACAAAATTAGATGATTACATAATAAAGCTATTACATATCACAGTGAGTTGATAGAATTCTTAAATTTATTAATATTGCAAGCAAAGAGATCAACAGATTCATGCTTTGATATATGGTGGAATTGACGAATCATTCTCTTAAGTGGTGCATTGTGACCTAGATTAGAATTGCTGCCTGACGTTTTGAGCAAGTTAAATGAAGAGGATCTAGGCAATTTAAGTGGTAATGAGAAGTCAAGTGACGAGAGAAGTTCAGGTGAATCAATTATACCATTGGCCAGTTTAAATAAGAATGAGAGATCAAGCAAGCGTCTACGATCAGCTAGGGAGCTAATATTGAAATATTTTAAGCGCTCAGAATAGCTGTTTACCTTTTTACCTAAATGACATGAAAAAGCGAGGTGCCATAAAAACCGCTTCTGTACACTTTCTATCCGCTTTGAATACACCTCATAAAATGGATTCCACACCACACTACAGTATTCTAAGACGCTACGGACTAATGCGTTGAATAAAATAATTTTAGTTTTGGGGTATTTAAATTCTTTGCTATTACGCAGTACAAAACCTAAATATTTGAATGCCTTTGCGCACATGTTCTCGATATGAACATTCATTCTAAGTTTATAGTCCAGTGTCACACCTAAATCTTGGACATGATCTACTTTAGCTAGAGTGTTGTTATTGATTTTATAGTCGTAAGAGGATCGCTCAACTTTTCTCGAAAATTTTATCGATAAACATTTGCTAGCATTCAGATCAATCTTGTTTTCATGGCACCATGCCACTAAGCGGTTAAGATCTTCCTGTAAAAGTACCGAATCGGTTATAGAGTCAACGGGTTTGAAAAACTTTAAATCGTCAGCAAACAAGTAGTATTTGCTATTTTTGAAGCAACTACCAATGTCGTTGATAAAAATATTAAAAAACAATGGCCCCAAATGCGAGCCCTGTGGGACGCCAGAAAGTGCAGCAAATGGATCAGACAAGTACCCACCAACCGTCACCATACTTTTCCGCTGCGACAAGTAAGACTCGCACCAAGTGAGAAGTGGTTCAGTGATCCCATTAGCAGAAAGCTTACGTAATAGTATACGGTGATTAACGCGATCAAACGCTTTACTAAAATCTGTGTAGACAGCGTCAACAGAAGATCGCTTATCTAATATCATACTCAGATTGTGGACAAATGACACCAGGTTTGTGGCTGTAGATCTGCGGCTTATGAAGCCATGCTGATTATGATCGATGATTTGAGTGACGTGCCATGACAAAATCGGGTATATAAGTTGCTCGAAAACCTTCGCGAACACAGGAAGAATAGAGATTGGTCGGTAGTTTTTCACGAGGTCTCTAGCATCGCCCTTATGAAGAGGGACAACCAGTGCAGTCTTCCAGGCAGACGGGAATATGCCGGTGTCTAAAGACTTATTGAAAATCAGTCGCAGGGGTCTCACTAATGCAGGCGTACACTTCGCAACAAAAACTGCAGGAATACCGTCGGCACCGGCACCTTTATTTATTACAAGTCTTTTTAAAACTTTACGTACCTGATCGTCTTTGAACTTAATTGATGATAGGTAACCGTAAGTTGGGTTAGCAACTGGATTGTCGGAAGTTACTCTACTTCTTTAAGTGTTACTACTTAAAGAAGTAGAGTAAGCAGCAGAAAAGTTTTTAGCAAACAAGTTGCATATATCCTTGCCATTAGAAGCGGTATCACTGTCATAAGACATCTGAGCAGGATAGTGGTTCTGTTTCATCTTTTTGTGCTTAGTGAAGGACCAAAAAAGTTTCGGATTTGATTTTAAACTCTCCTCAAGTCGCGCTATATACGCTATGTTTTTGTTAAACTACTTTATTGTAATCTTGAACTAGGAAAAAAGCCGCGTCCTGCGGCTTTATTTCTACGCTATTACTATAAAATACTAAATGCCATACCATTTTATGACGATGCATTCAATGACGCCACTTTCAATAAAACACCCCCGTAATAAAAGATAGATTGACAACAGTTTGACATATTCGTTTATAACATAGCCTAGAAACCAAAAATATTTTTTTTATTTTGTTATCTCCTCTAGGTATTGATACTCGTAACTTTCTGTTTTATTGTATCAAAGACGATCAAAAGTACAAAATCAAAAGTACAATAAGTACCTTCAAGTTTCTAAAAGGTGGACTTTCGAACACAGTAAACCTATGCAAACAGAAATTGTTTGTTCAAAACGACCTATCGCTGTTTTTCGTGATAATTTAAATGCTGGTCAAGAGTATTCTGTAGACTATTTACAGTCTTATGTTGTATCAAAATTTTCCAGTAGTTAGTTACTAGAAGATTGACAACATTTCAAGAAAATACAGCACGAAAGTGACAAAACCGTTTGGGGTTTCGTCATGCTGAATATATATTTTTTTTAAATTATATGTATATTAAACATGCAGCGTAAATTGAAGTAGGTATGTATTTACACCCTCTTGACTTTAATACATGAATGTAAAATTACAAAAGAACTGAACCACTAAGCTAGTGGGAATAGAGAGAATATTTTAGATACTTCCCGATAAACTTTGATTTAAGAGACGAGCTCCAGGAGAATTTGAAATTCAGTAGTCCGCCTAATCTTAAGCAAAGTTCCCAAATAAACAGTCTGCTTGAGCCGCGAGTCGATACTAAGAACTACGAGTATAACATAAGGCCTTTAAGTAGCTTATAAACACGTCTGGAAACAGGCAGCCAACTTAGTTTATTACCCTAAAGAGACCGTGAACTACCGCAGCGTGCACAGATTTTTATCTAATACCAACTTCTCACGTAGGAAAGAAATTTATACTTTGATCTAAATAGATCTAGTTCTATTAACATTTTTTGAGGAACTACTTTTTAGCGTGACCCAAATTTTGTTTAGTAACGCTTATGTGCCTCATGTTTCCGTCTGTACGTCCGCTCCATCGAGACCACGGCCCCTAAGCCACTAAGAGATTTCGGGCTTCCACTAGATGATAAGGCATGCATGACCTCTATCTTTTATTTGCACGTGTACTACAAGCATGAATCTTTTTGGACCACGAGTCATAAGCAAATTACTCGTGGTCCAACTACATAGTTGTACATTTGGCTTGACCACAAGTCCGGAGCCCATATTTCAATAAAACAACACTTTCCAAATTTACTCGCATATGTTTAGTTTTCGATACTTTAATTCTTTTACAACATTTTTTAAAACATTTTAATTTTGCTGAAAAGCGTCTAAATGTCTTGCTAAATAATTAAAATGCTGGCATTTCGATGCTTTTCAGCATTCGCGGTTACAAGAATTAAAGTGTCCAACCAAAACCATATACATATATGCAAGTAAATCTGGAAAGTGTTATCTCATTTGAATGCATGGCCTCTAGCCCATTTCATTTCCAACCCTTAGGTATGAATTAAATGAAAGGGCTTTAAGAGTAGAACACATGCAACTAGCAATACTGCCCTAAATTCAACATGAGTGCCATTCAACAATCAAATCAACAAGCAAAATAGAGAATAAAAGGGGTTAAAGAATTACGTGAATAAGGAATTACATAAAATAACTATAAGTATTACAATAATTATTATTTACTTGGTATAATATAAAAAATAGTGGAAGGCACTCTTTTATTCAATATTCTTCCTACATCTAGGGTAGCGTTAGTGGAGCAAGGTTGGACCGGCCGCATTGCCTTATCTCGAAGCTCTTAAGTATATGTCCAACCATGAAGATATTTTATTATGTATGTGTGACATAATACATAAGGTCACCTTTTCTCTCTACAGAGAATTTATTGATTAGTTAATTCCAAAATTTAGTATTACACTCAAATGGAAAAAATAGAGGTGAAGTGAACCCCTACATTGAATTATGCGATATCGTACCCGAAGTGTCTCCTCACGTCGATACCCGCAGCCTGACTGCTCAGTGAGTAATGGATGCCTAATAGTGGCGATATTCACTAACATCTATTCAAAAGATCCATTGATGGATATTTTTAAACTTTTGGTTAAATAATACATCCAAATATTGCAGTCGTACGAAAACGTCATAAATGTCAGTCCGCTCTTCAGGATCAAAGCTCGAAACCAGTACGACTTTAGCGCGGTGCAGTTTTGACGTCAAAAAGTGCCTATAAAGGCCTATGTGGAATAAAGATATTTGAATTTGTGAGACAGGGCGACGTTATATCGCCGAAAGTGTTCACGCTGCGTTGGAGGATGTATTTAAACGTTTGGACTGGAGAGGACTCGGCATCATCATAAACGGTGAGTACATGCCTCACCTTCGTTTTGCTGATGACATGACATCGTAGTCATGGCTGAGTCCGTGGAAGATCTAGGCACAATGCTCGAAGGCCTCTGTAGAATTTCCCAACAAGTGAATTAATATAATTTTCAATTTGTCTTGTGTTTTTTTACCTCAAAACTCATGAAACCAGATAAAATAAATCGGTTATTATTAAAACGCATCGAATTATTTTTATTGCTTGGCAGAATGAGATATGTCTATATGGTATGTGTACCTAAAGAGGGTATTATACCATCCTAAATTTAGGATCCGATATTTAATCGTTCCTGAATTCAGAGAAGTCTAATCGCATTTAGGATAGGTAGCATCCGATTTAGGATGCTGATTTAGGAGAAGGATGGTTTCCGATGATCTAAATACTAAATCGGATACTAAATCGAATAGAAGTAATCACATTTCCGATTTAGGACGCTCATCACGCTCAGACGCCGCTCGCCTACCGTCGTGAGCGCACCGTTTGTTTCTTGCTTCATCTATTGCGTGCGCACGCAAAACAAAATGATTACAGAAAAGGAGGTGATTCAAAATATCTTGGAATTATATAAGGACATTCCTTATCTTTGGAACAAAAGTGATCCAAACTATATGAATAAAAATATCAGAAACGACGGGTACAGTGTGTTACTAGGTTCTTACACACCCATAATGTTCATACTTGCTAGCTTTTGACCCAATCTATACTAATATTATAAAGAGGAAAGATTTGATTGTTTCGAGACCAGGGGAAGGACATAGCGTATTTTTCCTACGGGAAAATATAAAATTCCCACGGGAAAACAAAAATAACGCGGGCGAAGTCGCGAGCGGAAAGCTAGTAACAAATATTCCTTCACCCATCCAACGACACGGTTAGCGCAGGGGTCGGAGTGATCGCCTACTGTGCAACGGGTCGTGGGTTCGATTCCCGCTCGGGACAGATATTTTGTATGGCCTACAGAAATTTGTTCCGGTCTGGGCGTATGTGCATGTGATATTCTATGTTTGTAACTGCACCCACGACACAGGAGAAAATCCTAGTGTGGGGCGGTTTTATAAAAAAAATAACAAATCTCGTTCTTTTTTCTTTTTTTTATAGTATGGAGCCATTGATTTACTACCAAGCGTTTGGTAGGGTAGGGCTATGGCAATACCAACTTTCTCGTTTTTCGTTAGACTTAGCATTTTGTTATACTTTTCACTCGACACGTCCGTCACTTGTCGCTCTTCCATTAAGTCTGATTCAGAGCCCTGAATCAGTGAACGTGTAATCAGGAGCTGCAGCGACTGAATTTAGTGTCCTAAATCGGACACTGAATATCGGATCCTGAATTTAGGATGGTCTAATACCCACTTAAGCCATCGCCATATAAAAAATATAAAAAAAGTTTACTGGCGGGAATTGACTATTAATTAAGTACTTTAATTTTTCAACATTGTGTTACATATTTGAATTAAAGTGAATTTTAAATTAAAATTATACTTTAAATTTAAATTTAAATAGCACTGGGTAAAATCGTCTCGGGCTACATTGACTCATTTTATGCCCTTGTTGTACAATCTACTATTTGAATAAATGCTGTATTTCGTACGCTTTTATGTTCTCGCAGGTGGTGCGAAAGGCAGACTATTTTCCTTGGGGATAAAGCAGTCTTAGTCTTGGGTGAGCATAAATCCCTCGGTACGCTCATGATTTAATTATTTAACACCTGCGCTGCATTCTGGAGGTAAGTTCATCGTCATCCTCGTGATTCAAGTCTAACCCATGACCATGACATAAGACATTGCTAACTGGGTGAACCAAAGGAAGTTTTTTCCCCGTGGTACACATAGGTGGACTACGCAGGTGAATTACAGGCAATAACCCTAATAATCATGTTCTATTTAACAAAATGATTTGATAAAACTCAAAATCATTACTTTTCTTATTAATCAAAGATGAACACCTAATCATAATTATTGCGAAAAATCTGCAAGTTTTTAACCAGAGCTGCGATTTTATTTCTCATCGGCAATCAGATAGCGCACAGATTTCACAGGATTTAACAGAAAAACATACCAAGGGTCCCCTACAATAAGTATCATCAAGTAAATTGATAGGGCGATTTCCACGTAGATACCGGACTGGGGGATCGATCTGTCCCCACCACCATGTAACTCAAAACTGCTGAGTGTGAAAACCAGAGATGCGAGGTAGGGAGACGCGGATCGATCCACAGTCCGATATCTATAGCCTGTCAAGTATGACAGGCTGCAGGTTCTAGAAATTTGGGAAGTACATACTTTGCAAGGGCAAAGGATTGAAATATCATTTGAAATTTCAAAAAAAAATATCATATACAATATGCGGAAAGTAATAAATAGTACTTCGGAAGAAGTTTTATGTGACAGCTTTTCAACTTCAAATAGAAAGTTGATGTTGAGTAGTAGAAATAAGATTGAACTGACAAGCTCTAATTAGTTATTGATTTTAATTTGTTACATCTTGTTAAATGGTCATACTTACGGTTCGAAAGATATCAGCTCCCTGAAAATAGAAATAGCACAGTCCCGCGTTGCCAATTTGGTTTTGTGCATGGAGCCTTTCGAAAAAATAAAACAGACTCATTTGATTTCTCAAATGGTTGCAACCCTGTTCCAACTCTGCAAACTCCAGATTTAATTTGCAGCGCTCATGTTACATTGCAAGCGGCAGCAGACACTTTCATTTCAGTCAGTGGCCAGATATAACATAAATTACTAATAACTGTTAATAACTGTTTATATTTGTAACTTGCATTTTCTTTGAAATGTTGATAAATTGTTATTAACAGAAAAGACTGCTTAACTCAGTACAAAAAACCGACATCAAAAACACCAAAAAGTCATAAATAATATAGGAATACATCATCATCATCATCATCACAGCTCATATACGTCCCCACCGAGGGGTTCGAACCTACCCTATGTTAGGGTGATTAGGCCTTAGTCAACCACTCTGGCCCAGTGCGGATTGGTTGACTTCACATACATCATTGAATTTCTTCGCAGATGTATGCAGGTTGCCTCACGATGTTTTCCTTCACCGTACGAGCGTCAGACAAATGTACTCGTACATATGAAATTCGAAACGAAAAACACATTGGTACATGGCGGGTCTCGAACCCCGACCTCCCGATTGGAAGGCAAGTGCCGAGTCCACAGCGCCACCGACGCTCCCAGCGCAGCGATATAGGAATACATACAACATTTATTTAGTATTTAATTTAGACTTTGTTTAGTTTTAATGTGTACAAACAATAATATAGGCTGTATGTATATTAAATACAACATTTATATTGAAGCCGGTGCCAAATTTTAAGTAACTATATTAATTGTTTTTATATTTTTAGTGTCTGAAGATGAAAGTCTTCAATTCGTGCGTGTTGCCAGTGATGAAGTACGGAACTGAGACGTGGCCGCTTACAATAGGTCTCATTAAAAGACTCAAGGTCACTCAAAGGGCAATGGAGAAGGTTATGCTCGGGATTTCTCTACACAATCGCATCAGAAATTATGAGATCCGTAGAAGAACTAGACTTACCGACATACCGACATAGCCCAAAGAATTGCCAACCCTAAGTGGTAACTAGAGTTACCGACATAGCCTATAGAATTGCCAACCCTAAGTGGTAATGGGCAGGACACATAGCTCGCAGGACATCGGCCGTTGAGGCGGGAAGGTTCTCGAGTGACGGCCGCGTACCGGGAGACGTAGCGTTGGTAGGCCCCCCACAAAGTCAGCCTACGATCTGGTGAAGGTTGCGGGAAACCGCTAGATGCGGGAAGCGCAAGACCGATCTGTTTGGAAATCCTTGGGGGAGGCCTATGTCCAACAGTGAGCGTCTCTTTGCTGAAATGATGATATTTTTAAGACTTTCATGGTATTTATCTTATATCATTTTGCTTGGCACCGACTTCAATATAAAACTGTGATGTTGTATGTTTTCTTATATTATTTATGACTTTTTGGTGTTTTTGAAATCGGTTTATTTTTTTGTAAAATAATTCAATCTTTTTAGTTAAGTTAATACGTGAGTAGTTATTAGAATTTGAGCCAAGGCAAACACCAGAATAACTTGAAACAAAACATCTTTCACTATAAACAGTTTCGAAAGAATTATTTCTCCGAATCTTCCAATAACCTAACATAAATATAAAAAAAAAACAAAAAATACGTATGAAAATACACAGAAAAAACATACGCGTCGAATTGAGAACCTCCTCCTTTATGAAGTCGGTTAAAAAATAGATACAGTCGAACATAGAACCTCCTTCTTTTTCGAAGTCGGTTAAAAAAGAATTCAATGCAGTTGAAATTTTGTTAGGGCTGATGATGAGTGCTCGGTGTTCCAATTGGTCAAGGCTAGGCGGGAAAAAACAATAATTGTTGAAGACGTTTAGTGAAACGCGTATTGTCAGTGTATTAATATTTTAACATTATACTTAAAATTATTGGTAAATAGTGTACCTACATTGAAAAATTAATAGATCAATACTAGAAAAAAATTGTAATTACATCCAGCGGAGCCCAGCGTCGATGCATCAGTGGCGAAGTGGACTCGACACTGGCCCTCTAATCGGGAGGTTCGGGGTTCGATCCTCTCATATTATTATGTATTTTTCGTTTTTCAAATTTCGGTGGAGACGTATATGAGCTGTGATGATAATGATGATGATCCCAGTGAACTAGGCTCATAAAAACAGTGGCAATACTTCGTTGTTCAATGTAAGGAATTCATCAACAAGGTTTAATCGATCGTTTTAATAGAAACTACTAAAATCGCCTCATCTATCCAGCGGAGTTCTTGGTTGTGTAATGTGTTGTGCTCGTAACATAAAAATAATATTGATTTCATTTACTTCTAATTTAAGTATTCATATGGCTATTAAATTAAAGGAATTTTTAATGGAACAAGAGATATTCAACAAAAGAGTTTATATTTTCTGCAGGGCCCTTTGTAATTAGAATAATTATACGAAGGCCGAATCTAACAAACATTCGTGCTCGAGTTACAGTTGTTACTAAAATAAGTATCTCACGGACTTTAATTAAAGTTTGGCTTTGAATAAAACCTGTGAATGAAATTATTCGATACGATTACTTACTTAATAACATTTATACGGCTGGTTAAATTAGAAGTAAATAAATCAAATTTCACTCGATAGCGTTCAAGAACAACGGGAGAAAATCCGAGGGTAACTGTCGTAACTGATATATTACTCTGCTTGTATTTCTGAACGCTTGCGTAAAAATAAATGCATAATAATTTTCGCCTGACAGGAGTGAATTTCTCGAAGCCCCCAGTCAGCGTTAACATGGCGTTAACAGTTTTACCTGACATTGACAGTTGATTGTTTTGTGATCCGTGGCTAGCTGATTTTATTTTATTATCATCACAAGCTTTTATTTACATTCACTTGTCCGGTGTCTGAATTTGACCCATTTCCTGGTATGCGATTGAGCTGGAATTTTGCATGCCTAAGTATATCGCGTGACAATGCAATATTATGACGATATGGAGCTGATCTAATGCTGGAGCTGGAAGGTGGCCATAGGAACTCCGAAAATGACATAACCCTATCGAGTTTGGGCTCGTTTGATTCGTATTAACGAGTACTAAAAGCTTGCATTTAAAAAAGTTTTTCTTTTATAATTTTACTTGTTTAAGTCGAAGTTAAAGTTTACAAATGATAAGTAAAGTTTGATATGAGCTTAATGCAGTTAAAAAATATTTTAAATAAACCTTTTTTAATATAAGCTTTAATGCTCGTCAATACGAATCAAACAAGCCCAAACTCAATGGGGTTGTGTTGTTTTATTGCGGAGTTCCTATGACCATCTTCCAGCTACAGCATTAGATCAGCTTCATGTCATCATAATATTGAATTGTCATGCGAGATGTACAATGCATGCAACATTTCAGCTTAATCGGAAACCGGGAAGTAGGTAGGTCAAATTTTACTTGCGAGATTTCATTACAGACACCGGGACAGGTAAAAGTAAATAAAAGCCTGCAAAAAGTCTGTAAAAAGCTTCTAAATAAAGCAAATTCGCGTTGCAAAGAACTCTTTTTTTCGTTTTTAACTGACAGAACCCGTTCGAAAACTCTTGAATTGCGTTTAGCGTTTCAAAATCAGTTAAACTTTTTTACCGAGTGAAAACCTCACGGGATTTCGAACGGCTCCTTAATAGTTTACATTGTTGCAAAAGTGGCGAATTAGGCAATGGCAGGTCAAGTACGAGAAGGCCGAACCGCAGGGAGGACTTCCACTCCAAATAGTCATGAGGGGCCTAATTCTCTTAATCTAACCGTTGTTACCGTGTCTTGATAGCGTTTCAGAAAAACTATTTGTGTCACTTTTGTACGCTTTTTTTGGTGCAATTTATTCGTAGTTATATTCGACCAAGAAAGTGGTTTACCAATTTTGAACGAATTTCGCGTACTTATAGACAAAACATCATTGGGGTGGTTGAGGTAACCTTAGTAACTGTTAGTATGTTATTGCAAAGGAAAATTGACTGTATTGTTTTATGACGAAAACTGAATTTTAACCTTTAGGTGGTAAATCTTCTGCGTTTAGGACATATTGAGTTGAGGACATTTTACGTTTAAGACATTTTGCGTTTAGGACATTTCGCGTTTAGGACATAACGCGTTGATGAATTAGGGCATTCTGCGTCGAGTTCACTGACTATACTACAAGTTCTTGATGTCAAAAGTGACAAATGTTATAGTTAGTTATCGGTAAACCAACAATAATCAATGCATTGAAGCAATACATTTACGCTAGGATAATAAGGCAGCAGCATGATAAGATCTAGTGGCGTAAAATGAAAGCGCACGTAAAACCTACGAAAGAGATTAGGTTTTCCAAATTGAGTGTCTACGTGGAAATGTGATATTCAACTTCCTTATTTCATGATGTCTTGAGTGATTCCCTGAAGTCCTAAGCTTATTCTTTTATTTGATTCCAATCTTTTGTACTGGCGAAGCATAGTGCAGACTAGAGGACATTAAGTGCTGGTTTTTAGTTAGGCGAAATGTACTTTTAAATTCTGTTGCGTTCACCCTTAACAAGTCAGCTGTTTTTATTGATCCAAGTCTGCTACTTGTTTCCCTGTGCAATAATGTATGTTACATTTTTATTGACATTTATTAACAAAATATCTCGGGTAAAAATATTTTCTTTCCTGGTTCACGAGTACCTACTTGCCTGGTTTCTCTTTGGTCAGTCACAGCACTCTAAATTAATATTTAAGCAAGATAATAATGTAATGCATTTCGTTCGATTTTCGAAATTACTTTGAAACAATTTCGCAACAGAAAATATGTATACTAACCCGTAACCGCAAACGAAACTTGCACAGATTTAACTGTAGAATTTCACGCTCGCCATGCTGTTTTACTTCGTTCACGTTCCGTTAAAGGGAATATAATCTCTTTCGCAACCCTATGTGTAAAAGTTACTTTGTGTGATAGGCATTTTCTGTTGGCTGAAATATGGGCGGATTACTCTCTGTTACATCGTTAAACTTCAAAGTATAATTGTACTTTTATATTTTCATTACTACCCGGACGAAGTCGCGGGCAACATCTAGTTTTTTATAAAATCTAACTATTTATAATAATGTCTCTGTCAAAATGATAAAATATGTACGTATAATACTACAACCTGAAATAAACAATAACACTATACTTTTTTTGATAATCACTTTTTATGCTAATCTTTTGAAGGCCGCCATTAATCTTCTTCTTCTATTTTTATAGATAAAAATGAATCGCTGTGTGTTAGTCTCGCTAAAACTCAAAAATGGCTCGATTGATTCTTATGAAATTTTCTGTGTGTGTTTGAATAGGTCCAAGGAAGGTTTAAATGGCGCTGCAATCGGCCAGGACAACATTAAAAAGCAAGGCAAAGCAAGGACACTGGCGCTACTGGCGGCGGATAGATAGCGAACTAAAAGCTCTTATTTGGTAAAATTACGTGGCATATTTCAAAATAAGCAATGTTTCTACAATTTGTTCCATAATGTGCACCAACTGTATTTCATTTCATATTGTTTTCATCACTTAAGCTTTTGCCGCGAACGCCATATCTATTTCAAAATTGTTGCATCTTTCTGCTTACGGTAACTTAGTGCTTAGTGAAATGTGTTTTGTGGCATCAATACAGTCTTCTTAACTTTATTCAGTGTATTATTGATAAACTTAAAAATGTAAGTAAATAATGCTTCAAATTTTTTTTATATAGGTTCAATAGGCCGTCGACTATTAATTATGAGATTTATAAGGACAGTTATGAAAAGTACTTAATTAATTGGTGTTATAAAAATAAATATGCCACGAAGTTGATAAATTATAAGAGATTTACTTGATAACATTTGTTAACAATTCAACATTCATCCTGCGTGCTTCTAAAGGTCGTTGACAGGGCCCAACAGCTGATCGTATCGTATCGTAAATAGACGGGTAGACATAATCTTTCTTATACTTATATAAAAATGAAACGCTGTGTGTTTATCTCTCAAAAACTCTGAACCGATTATGACGAAACTTTCTGTGCGTGTTTGAATAGGTCTAAGGAAGGTTTAAACGTAAAGTTGGACCCAGTAGGTGGCGCTGTAATCGCCGGACAGGACAACGTCTGCCGGGCCCAATAGTCTTCTTATATATAAAAATGAAACGCTGTGTGTTTGTCTCGCAAAAACTCTGAAATCAATAAATTTTATGCATCCTACAAGCTTAAAATCAACAGATTCTCTGTTATAAGTGAATAAATGTGTCAATCTATCCATACTATACGTCAAGCGGTACAAAGTTCCTGGCTCAGTTAGTTTGACATAACATGTTCTCATCATACTTTCGCTCTGTCTATGAACCATCCACCTTAAATACAGAGAGCTGGATGCCACGTGAAGCTTGTGCTGATAACTCTGTGAATATATCAGACATACACATTGAAACTAATGCTATATACAATGAGCTAAAAACAATAGACACAACCAAAGGTCCAGGACCTGATGGTATACCTGCAATATTTCTTAAGGCCACGGCCGAGGTATTGGTGGAACCACTTAGCATTTTATACAATAAATGCTTACAAGATGGAGTTTTACCATCATCCTGGAAACATGTCTATATAACTCCTGTATTCAAAAGTGGTGACAGACATAACGTTGAAAATTATCGGCCCATATCAATAATATCAACCTTAGCAAAGCTGTTTGAAAAAATAGTGCATAAAACAATCTATCCACAACTACACAATGTTATTATTTCTGAGCAGCATGGATTTGTTAAGCGCCGTTCTACTACTACTAACCTAATGATGTTCACCAATTACTTGTTTGAAAATATGGATCGGCGCTTACAAACAGATGCTATTTACACAGATTTTCATAAATGTTTTGATAAAGTAGACCATGAAATGCTATTAAATAAATTAGCCTTTAACGGAATACGTGGTAACTTACTAAGATGGTTTTCATCTTATATTACCAAAAGTGTCATCTGGTGTGCCGCAGGGATCTATATTGGGGCCATTGTTATTTATCCTGTTCATTAATGATATCAAGTCCTGTTTCTTGAATTGCAAGTTTCTTATGTATGCTGATGACCTGAAAGTCTACAAAACTATCAAAAATGTTATGGATATTGACCTTTTTCAGCAAGATTTAGATAGATTTTCAAACTATTGTATAAAAAATAAGCTAAGACTTAGTGTTCATAAATGTTTAACAATAACTTTTACTAAAAATAGGAACATAATTGGTAATAACTACAAACTTCTTAATGTTTATTTAAAATCAGTACAGCAGGTAAGGGATCTGGGTATCATTTTGGATTCTAAATTGCACTTCGACCAGCACGTTGCAGCAATTAAAGATAAGGCTTTAAGGATGTACGGTTTTGTCATGAGGGCTTCATGTGATTTTAAACGTCCCTCTACTTTACTATTTCTTTATAAAACCCTTATTCGCTCTCAATTAGAATATGCCGTGCCTATATGGAACCCCATATTTAACAAATACACCGAATCACTGGATAGGATACAACGTAAATTTTTGCGAAATATTTTCTATAGATGCCATCGACAGAGGCAATCATATGCACAGCTGTTAACTGAATTCAATGTTATGAGTTTGTACTGCAGGCGAAAGCTTCTTAGTATTATGTCCTTATACAAAATTTGTAACAATGCATTTGATTGCACTGAGCTGACCAACAAACTATGTTATCTGGTGCCTCGGAGTGTTTACCGGCGGGCTGTGTGTGTTCCCAGATTGTTTTATGTTCCAGTATGTAGGACTCATGCTGGAGAGCGTGCACCGCTTCGTCGCCTCACTAACATATTTAACATTGACTTTTAAAATTTAGAAATTTTTGCATTATCGGAACTGAAATTTAAAAAAATTGTCTGCGAAACATTGAAAACTTTATCTACCTAAATAGTCTATTGAGTAACGGAATATTAATCTGCGTATTTATTCTTAAGCTACAATTTTTTTTTGTTTGTTTTAGCTGTTTTGTATGTTTAAGCTACAATTTCTATTGTCGAGTAATACTTCTATCAAACTAACCTGTGGATAGCGGTGTTGGTTGCACAATAATTAACCTAGTTTTAAGGACGGTGTAAATATTACATATTGTAGCAACTGTTTGTTATCCCAAATAAATAAAATAAAATAAAAATAAATCAAAAACTAAATTCGTAGCCTTGATATAATTGAACCTTTGCTTTCGATTCCATATGGAATCGAATATGGAATCGAAAGCAAAGGTGCAATTATATCAAGGCTACGAATTTAGTTTTTGATTTATGTCAAACTAACTGAGCCAGGAACTTTGTACCGCTTGACGTATAGTATGGATAGATTAACACCATGGATTTGAGATGGATTTATTTGTTTGATTAATAAGTCCATGATTGACACTATAACGAATAGTATGTTTAAAGCATTTTTTGATTAATAAATCCATGGTTTGAAGTTACCAACTGCTTTCAACAACTGAATGTCATTCATTCTGGCAATGTTTTGTCAATATATTGAAGATCTCTTGATAAATCAATGGATCTCTCACAGTCTTTTGTTTCCTCCACCCACTTACTTTTCATATTATGAGATTTTTCTTTTATACAGAACTTGTCCTGAAAATAACGAACACAAAAAAAGAATTGCCTTTTGCCACAAAAAAAAATTGGTGCAGTCGGAAGTTATGCACGTCATACATTTCGACGATTCATTTTATTTATACCAAAATAATGTATTGGTGTTTGACTTAGACCATTTTCGTATGTCTGCCAAAATAAACAACTTCTGTATCTATATATGTATCAAACGATTTCTAATACTAAGCTGGGCGCCGTGAACATTAATATTTCAGATCCTATATCACAGTGAGACTTAGAAGATATTCCTGTTTTAGCTCAAGCCCTACATTCCTATTGGCCAAGCTAAAATTGCAAATCCTACTACATACTCGTACTTACCAATTAAGAAGACGCAACATTAGCAGGACGTTTCTGAATTCAGGTTGTAATTCGATCTCAAACTCAGAAATCTTTATATCCAATAAGTATAGACCTTTACAGACACTTATTGGCGTCAAACAAATTACAAGAATCTAATTAACCAAAAAAATAATTAATTGCAACAAATCAAGATAAGTAATGAATTATTTAAACCTTGTATGTACATAATACATCAATCTGGTGATTGCCGAAATTAAACATGAACTGGTGGCTTTTAAGTCAATGTTCAGTTACACAAAAAACGTCTACTTTTCTACAGTTCATGAATTATTGAATTTCCAGATCTTTGCCCATAATTTCTTGTATGTTCTGGTGCACTAGGTTGATGAAATTTACATTTTTCATATATCCAAGTGGGCTTTCCAATACATTATCAAGAACAGAGTTTCCAGTTCCTTTACTATTCAATGATATGCAAGAGGATATCTCTGTGGTCTCTGTTGTGTTTAAAGGTTTATGAACTAATACATCAGTACTATTATTGACAGTCATTCTATAGCTACAGTTTTGTTCAATAGGAGCAGTTTGAGTAGCCAAGTTCTTGGCTGATATAATTATAAAAATAATATGATAGCGATTTCGCTATTCGTCTCTTATAATAATTTGATAGATAATATTAATAGATATTATCTATCAAATTATTATAACAGACTCATTTGTCAAATACAATTTCTTTTAATATAGCCAGCATTTGCTTCTTAATTTGTTTTTTTGGCATTTCATATTGTTTAGTTATAAAGCATAATGATTTTTTTATTTTTCAATTTGTTTTTCCAAAACATCTGTGTCAGACTTGTATTTAGATTCAGCAATATTTAATTGTGTTGAATACACATCTAATTTCTTGATTAAATTTCATCTCTCCTTATATAAACTAACATTTTGAAAATGAAATGAAATGACCTACGCCGCTATACTAATTTCTGTGTTTTCTAATATATTTTTTAATTTTAATATATTTTTTATTTTTATTATAAAGGATAGGGTTGAAAGTACTACTTTTCAGCCATTAAGAGAATCGTTTTCAACTGACAGCTGTCAAATTATGAAAAAGAAACTAAGTTCTACTTCCACATTTGTATTGAACCATGTTCCAACTTTCTATACGATTTGACGACACGATTAGCGCAGAGCGCAACAACCTACTGCGCAACGGGTCGCGGGTTCGATTCCCGTACGGGACAAATGTTTTGTATGGCCTACAGAAATTTGATCCGGTCTGGGCGTATGTGCATGTGATATTCTATGTTTGTAACTGCACCCACGACACAGGAGAAAATCCTAGTGTGGGGCGACGTTTTAAAAAAAAATACACCCACTCAATTACAGCGCGAAATAACATAAAGTATTAATTATTATCATCATCATCATATCAGCCAAGAGACGCCGACTGTTGGACATAGGCCTCCCCCAAGGATCTCCATACATCGGTCCTGCACCTCCCGCATCCAGCGGCTTCCCGCGACCTGCACCAAATCGTCGGTCCGCCTTGTGGGGGGCCTACCAACACTGCGTCTCCCGGTACGCAGCCGCCACTCGAGGACCTTTCCGCCCCAACGGCCGTCAGACCTACGAGCGATGTGTCTCGCTCACTGCTACTTAAGGTTTGCAATTAATTATACATATTTTTAAATGACTTTGAAAGAAATGAATTTTTATTTCAGACAACAAGAGCCATAGGTACAAATTACAGGTTATAGATAAACAAGTTAGATTTCTAGCGGCACAAAACTTTATAAGATGCCTCATAATGGCGCAGTCATATTTTCTTCGCAATGACTCTTAGAATACTGTTGGCACTGCCCCGTCTTCTATGTTGTAGCGACGCTGCTTTCTTGCGCATTATCGCATCAAAGCCATCAGTGCGAGCTTCGCAGAACACAAGCGTTGTGTGTTTTAACCTGCCTACTGCATCGCGCAAACCTCCGAACCAGCATATTCTCACTTAGGTCTTGTGTAGCGTCGGTGACGCTGTGGCCTCGGCATTGGACTGTGCTCCGAGTAGAATTGGGAGGTCCGCGATCAATCCTGCCATGTACCAATGTGTTTTTCATTTCACGAATTTTTTCACACTTTCCATCCACATGGCATCCAAATTGTGTGCTGCTGAGTCTCAGAAGTAACTCATTTATCTAAAGATTAAACAATCGTGGTGAGCTAAGCCCACCTTGCCTCACGTTTCAACCTATAAGGCTCAGAAAGCTTGTCTACCCACTTTACAAAGTTAGTCTGATATTTGTTCCAATAGCGACAGATAGCCAAGAGTTCTCGGCGTAAATTATTGTCTGCAATTTTCTCCCCCCCATCGAAAAGTTATACCTACGCCTATATGTGTGATATGACCCCAAGTCTAGGGCGCTTGACAGAACCAAGAAACAGCAATAGACAGGAGTCTTGTGATCATTTACTTTCAACTATTTCGGAATTCCGATCTTCATTTTAGATTATTCGAGTTGTAGAGTTTTGTTTATATTTCCGTATAGCAGAATTAAATCACTTAAGCTTTTTTTGTGTTTTAGCGAGACTAACGAATGGCGAAGAAGACTAGTGAGCTCGGCAGATTAAAGCGCCATATACCGGGCTCAATTGTACGTATAAGCCTTACCTGGACTTATTCACACATAAAAAGTTTCGTAAGTATCGGTCAAACCGTTTAAAAGTTTTTGCGAGACTAACACACAACGTTTCATTTTTATATATAAGAAGAAGAAGAATAGTGGGCCCGGCAAACGTTGTCCTGCCTGATTAGGGTAGCTACACACATTAGCGGGTCGGCAAAGTCGGTTCGGCAGCATTTGTCGAACAACAAAGCCGACCCGAAATAATTACTGCACTTGTTCGGCTTGTGCCGATTGTGTAGTTCATTCGAGTCGACAAATCATCCGATTCGGTATTACTTCTGGAACGAAAAAGCCGACCCGTAGCAACTACTACATAAGTTCGGCACATTCTAAGCTGAATTAAAATTTATGCCGAGCGGGTTGTGATTCCCCAACACTCAACTACATATTCGGCTTTGCCGGTAACTGCCGGCCCGCTAATGCTGCCCACCTAGTGAAAGCCGAACGGCCTTTTCTCGAAAATACATTTAGATATATCCGATTTTACCGCCCGGCTGTGCCGGCCCGCTTATGTGTGTAGCTACCCTTACAGTGCCACCTGCTGGGTCCAATTGCACGTATAAACCTTTCCTGGACCTATTCAAATACACACAGAGAGTTTCGTAAAAATCGTTCGAACCGTTTTAGCGAGACTAACGGACGGCGATTCATTTTTTATATAATAAGAAAGAAGATTATCTGACCTGGTGAACATCGTATTACCTTGACATTTACAATCCTAAAGTGTACCATCATTTTCCATACAGGATTGTCATTATTACTTTACACTAATTCTAAGCTTTTTTTTGACATTCTACTACACTTACGAACAAAAGAAAAAAATCAATATTCATATCCGTCACGCCGTTATGGAGTTTTAGCAAGGCTAATGAACGGCGATTCATTTTTAATATATAGGAGAAGAAGAAGATTACTTGACAACTTATATTCATGTTTGAAATATCAAGTCAACCTCAATATTAATACTAAGGACAATGTGTTTTACGGTTACTTTACTGACTGATACTAAGTTACTTTAATGACTTTAATGAGAATAAATTCCCATTCCACTGCTGTAATTAATTCCGTAACTAGGTCACTTGAAACAAGAACGAGCAAATGATTTATCAAATTCAATGAGCTATCAAAATACTGACATGAAATCAAATCAGACTTTTGCAGTAGGTACTCGAGGATGTTGCCCTAGTTTCTCGTTATATTTATGAAATTAGGTCAATGTCAGTGTTGCCAGCCGTGGCCGTGAGGTGCCGTGAGGCTCATAGTGGGGCTTATATATAGCCAGTCTACAAGGGGAGTAAGATTATCCTGAAGAGCGCAATAAAAAATTCTTAAGCGCGACATCCAGTCAGTACCTCGCTGAACGTATCGGTGAGAAGACTTGAATTTACATTCCACTGAGGCCATGCAACATTATAGCTACGTAAATTTTTATTTTATATAACTGATGATTATATCTTTATTACTTCATTTTATGCTTTCTGTTTTGTTAATAAGTTAATATTATTATGATTTAAAACTCTTTAAATTTGACGCAATCTTAATTACTTATAATAGCGGTTTCAATACCATATTCAATTAAACATTTACTAAGATGTAAGAATTTCACTTCATTTTAAAGAATTTTAGATCACCCAGTCCACATAATTCCAATAATTATATATACGACCACTGATGTTTTACATTATTATCACACACACACACGCAGACACGACATGTTTGTAAATGTTAAAAATACATTTATCGACTTATGTGTGGCCATTTTATTTTAGTTAATGCGTAATACTCGTAGATATCCTGTAGAAACATTATTTATGTCATCATCACAGCTCATATACGTCCCACCGAGGGGTTCGAGCCTACCCTATGTTAGGGTGATTAGGCCTTAGTCAACCACGCTGGCCCAGTGCGGATTGGTCGACTTCACATACACCATAGAATTTCTTCGCAGATGTATGCAGGTTGCCTCACAATGTTTTCCTTCACCGTAGGAGCGTCAGACAATTGTACATATGAAATTCGAAACGAAAAACACATTGGTACATGGCGGGTCTCGAACCCCGACCTCCCGATTGGAAGGCAAGTGCCGAGTCCACAGCGCCAAAGACGAGTTATTTATGTAATAAAATAAAATTTCTAAATATAGTGAAGAAATGCTGATTATTTGATAAAATAACCTTAGACAAAAATACACGAGCTATTTAATTTTCAGCCTTATTCATAAAAATATTTTTGTCATATTTAAATTAAGCAGTGTCTCTGTCAATTTCAATCTGATTACAAAAAAAGTGACATCGAAAGTGATACCAACATTGCTTAACTTAAACATTGTTTAAATATTTTTTATGAATAGTCCATTAGTGTAGAAGTTATTCCATTAGTCCATTAGTGTAGTCCATTAGTGTATAAGGACATTAGTGTAGAAGTGTCAAAAACATTTATCGTCTATAAAAATAGCTGAAGAGTTTCTTTATTTCTTGGGTTGAACACGCTAATCTCTGGAACTGATTCAAATTGAAAAATTATTTTTGTTTTAAATAGTCCATTTATCTAGAAAGGCAAGACATCCACGCGAACGAAGACGCGGGTACAGCTAGTGTCCGTTTAAATTCATTAGCAATAAACAAGTATATAAGATGTCATAAGTTTTAACACCTCCCTGTAATAAAGATGCCATATTGTATAAAACATATAAAAATAGTACTTTTCATTTTTTAAATGACCTTATTATAATTTACTTTCAACTATTTTTTTAATAACACAGTTTTGCGGAAAATATAAACCATTTCTTCAATGATGAAAATGAAAAAATTATGGCTGAATAGCTGGCCGGCCACAGAAAAAAAAAAACAAAATAAGCGGGATAGCGGCAATTCGATCTTCATTTGTTTTTTAGAGTTCTTATTGTTTATTCTTCCATAAAGATTTCATACACAAGACAAGAGGCAAAAGCAGAAGTTGTTGATTTAATAAAATTAATTTCACTCATATGTTCTTTTGCCGATTCATGTTTTTATTTTTACTTTCCTTGTATTCGTAATAAAAAGCACAGTGTTTACCTCGGGTTAAAGACTTATTTAGTCCCTCGAACTATAGGCGCCCTCTGTACGCTCGGGCGCCAAACCCCGTCTCGGGACTAAATAAGTTACTTTCACCCCTAGGGTAACAATGTACGACAGTCGCGGCTTAGCTGTCATAGTAAGCGCGCGCATCCCCTGCCGATTTGTTTTGCTGTGTCGTTTCGATTCCGATTGTCTTCACTTTGTTATTGTTTGACTAGGTTGTTTTTGTAATATTTGTTGTTGTCTCGTATATTGCATAGGTAATTTGTGTGTTTGAAGTCAAAACACAAATTATTTTAACATTTTGTTGTTGGTACATATAAGTTTTGGTATAGGTTCATTTCTTTTTACATTTCATTGTCGTTTTTGTGTTGTTTTTTCAGTGTGCGGGGCGTTGCCCCGGCATCAGTAGTTTATTTTTCCATTTGGTTAAATTCAGTGTCGTTACGTTAGTTATTGTGTGTATAAAATAGGTAGGTTAGGTTAGTTACTAAATTAGAGGTTAGTCTAATTTTTTCGTTGTTTTTTTTTTTTTTGTTTCTGGGAAGGCAAAGAGTACTGTGCCCATACAGCCAGTTCTTTGGTCGGTCAGTTTTTTTTTTTTTTTCTCTGTTTTCTTTTTATATGCTTACCGTGAATCCGGGAACTTGTCCCCGGTAATTATTACAAAAGGTTTTGTTGGGCTGAAGACAGATTTTTGCTCTGTTTTCGCCGACAGAATCTTTGCTGGGCTGGGCCCACGATTGGACCATGTCCGACTCGGACATTATGTCCGAGACGGATGGTGCAGATGAGGGGGGGCCTGTTAGGACTCCACTCACGCAAACGACGAAGAACCGCTCGCCGGTCAATTGCAGTGCAGCGAAGGTAGTGGATGGGGTGGTATCCCCGGTTTTGTCGTTGGCTAATGTCGGGAGCGCAGCGCCCCGTAGGAGCTGTGATAACGCCGGGAAATCTCGTCCCACCTATAGGGTTCTTACGGACGAGAAATCAGGATTGTCTGAGGCGGAGGTCCCGCCACCGCGGGCTAGTGGAAGGAAGAGGCCAAGTTATAGCCGCTTCTTCCAGGATCCCTTGGTGACGGATCTAGAAATTACAACCGAGGCGGAGGAGGTGGTAATGGCGCCCTACGCTCCCAAGGTCGCCCGGACTAAAAGGGGCAGAGGAGGCCTAGTACATGGTGTCGGACTCTCCCAAGCCAGGCGGGAGTTTCAACTGCTCGAGGCCGATACGGAGTCAGAGTCTGACCAGGAGCCGCTGGTTTCAGAGGCCCCCGAAAAAAAAAAGGGAAAAGGCAAGGGCAAGCGCTCTCCTGAGCCCACTGCCAAGCTCCTCTGCGGCAAGGCCGAGGAGAGCGTAAAAGCGCTACTAGGAGTAACACGTAAGTCCCGGAACTTAAAGGGGACTTACGTGCAAGAAATCAAGGACGCTTCCGACTCGCTCCTAGAGATTGTCCGCACCCTGGCGTCTAGGAAAACCTCCGAGGAGGTGCGTCGGCTTCAAGCCGACAACAAGAGACTCCAGAGTCAGCTGGACGTTATGGAGGGTGAGATGAAGGCCCTTCGTCGGGCCTTCTCAGAGCGGGGGCTTGAGCGCCCTAGGGGCCGTGGTGTGGTTGCGGCCCCCACGATTGTGGAGGACGCCGAACCGGAGGCCGTCGACTCCGAGGGCGAAAATTTAGAGGAGCTTCTGGAGGAGGAACTGCCGGCGGTCCAACCGGCCAGGGCCGCACCCGCTGAGGGAATCTCTAAGAGGGAATTCTTGGAGAGTATTGAATTCCTTCAGCGGGAGTTGCTGGCCCAAGTAGGAACAATGGTTTCGGCCCGACTAGAGGGCCTCGAAGTAGATGGGCGCCTAATGCCGGCCCCAATTCGCAGGCCACCGTTGGCGTCAGATTGCGCGAGGCAGCCGCAGCCGCAGCCCCAACCGCAGCGGCCAGTGAAAACGGCGGTGGTCAATACCACTCTTGCCCCACCGGCCAATATGCCGAAAGAGGCAAGAGTAGTAAAAAAGAAGTCTGCGGCGGTCCCTTCTACCTCTGGGGTTGCGGTAATCACGGCAGCGGTCGAGGATCCCTGGACTGTTGTCGCCAAGCGGGGCCGGAAAAAGCCGGCAGTGGACGAGACGGTGCCCAAAAGGACCACCGTGGCGCAGAAGGTGCCAAAGCTGCCCAAGACACCGCGTTCCCTAGCGGTGGTGCTGGCCCTCAAACCGGAAGCGGTGGCGAAGGGTCTCACCTATAGTGAGGCCATCGCCAAGGCCAAAGCTTCCGTCAGCCTCGGCGCCCTAGGCATAGGGCCCGCCAAGTTCCGGACAGGGATTACCGGCGCTCGAATAATAGAGCTTCCGAAGGAGACATCCCCGTCCCAGGCTGACACGCTGGCGGAGAAGTTAGGGGAAGCCCTGGGGGACGCGGCAAAAGTTACGCGTCCCGTCAAAACAGCGGACATTCGGGTCGTTGGCATCGACGACTCGGTGACCGCCGAGGAGCTGGGCCAAATTTTGGCGCGAGCCGGAGAGTGCCCGGCCCACCACATAAAAGTGGGCCGTGTGCATACGGGAGTGCGGGGTGTCGGGGCGGCTTTCGCCTCCGTACCCGTGGAGGCGGCGAAGCGCTTGGCTGCTGCCGGGCGCCTTGAAGTTGGATGGAGTTCTGCCTCCATCCAACTTCTGGAACAAAAGCCCATGCGGTGCTTCCGCTGCATGGGCATGGGGCATCCCATACAGCGGTGCCCCTCCGCCAAGGACCGCAGCGGACTTTGTTTCCGCTGCGGATCTGAAGGGCACAAAGCGATGGACTGCACAGCGCCGCTAAACTGCGCCGTCTGTGCAGATGCGAAGCAATCGGCCACCCACCGCATGGGGGGTATTAATTGTAACCCCCCGCTGGTCAGGGGCCGTTTGGCCCCGGTTAAAGTGACCGTAGCCCCGAGGAATCCGGCACCGGCACCACAGGAAGCACCGGCCGCGGCAATGACCCAGGAGGAGCCCATGGAAACCAGTAATGTTTAGTGGTCCCATAAAGCTCCTCCAGGCAAATATAAACCATTGCGCCGCGGCACAGGACCTCCTATGTCAAACCGCGGCGCAGTGGGGTGTGGGTTTGGCGATTGTGACGGAACCGTATTACGTTCCGCCGCAGTCGCCTAACTGGTTGGTAGCGGCGGATGGTTCCGCCGCCTTAATGCGGGCGGCGCGTGGCACAGCCCCCTCTCTTATTTTAAGAGAGAGGGGTACTGGCTACGTTGCCGCCATGTGGGGGGGAATATTGGTTGTTTCAACCTATTTCTCCCCCAATCGCAGCCGGGCGGACTTCACAGTCTTCCTGGCTGCGCTAGAGGGGGTCGTCCGCAGGACGGCCCCGGTACCGGTGCTAGTTGCGGGGGACTTCAATGCGTGGTCAACCGCATGGGGGTCCTCCCGCAATAGTGCGAGGGGTGGAGATCTGGAGTCCTGGGTTCTGTCTCTGGGGCTCCAGATTTTGAATAGGGGCTCCACCCCTACCTGCGTCCGGGTGCAAGGCACGTCCGTGGTGGATGTGACCTTCGCTACCCCCTCCCTCGCCCGTCGAATCAACGACTGGCGAGTGGAGGAAGATGTGGAAACTCTATCGGACCACCTGTACGTCCGATACGAGGTTTCCGTGGCATCCCAAGGGGCCCCGAACCGCAGGGGCTCCGCGGTGAGCTCGTTCCCTCGATGGGCGCTCACCAAGCTCCGCCCGGATGTGGCGGAGGAGGCGGCAATGGTGCGGGCGTGGGCAGAAGTGCCGCCACACCTTGCCGGGGATGTCAACGGCATGGCGGAGCTCTTCGCAGACGACATGAAAGTCGTCTGCCAAGCCGCCATGCCTAGGGCGCAGGCCTGCCCCGAAAGGGGGCAGGTGTACTGGTGGACGCAGGAGATTGCGGACCTGCGTACCACCAGCATGAGGGCCAGGCGCGCCTACGTGCGGTGTCGTAGGCGCGCCAGAACTACATCCGACGAGGAAGCTGAACTTCGTCGGGTGTATGCGGCAGCCAAGAAGGCCCTGCGGAACGAAATCTGCAGGGCCAAAGAGGAGTCCAGGGAGTCGTTTATACGGCTCCTGGACAACGATCCGTGGGGGCGTCCGTACCGGGTGGTGAGGGGGAAATTCAAATCTTCCGCTCCCTCTACTTCCGCTATGGACAGGGGGCTGTTGGATCGGGTGTTGGGGACTCTATTCCCCGATCCCGGTCCGTTCCAGCCCCCCAGAATGGTCCCCCTGGACATTCCTCCGGTGGAGGTGGCTGCCGCCATTCCTCCCGTGTCGAACGTGGAATTCGACACGGTGAGGGACCGGTTCCGGCGCAAAAGCAAGGCGCCGGGACCGGACGGTGTCCCTAGCAAGGTTTTGGCCCTCGCCCTGGGACACCTCGAGGAGCGGTTCCGGGCGGTGCTTGACTTATGTATCGCCTCGGGCCGCTTCCCCAGTCGATGGAAAGCGGGCAGACTCTGCCTGTTGAGGAAGGAGAGTCGCCCAGCGGATTCACCGACTGGGTATCGGCCGGTGGTGCTGCTCGACGAGGCTGGGAAGTTTTTCGAGAAGATTCTCGCTTCCCGTATCGTCGAGCACCTAGAGGACCGGGGGCCGGACTTGGCTGAAAACCAGTTCGGCTTCCGCACCGGCCGGTCCACGGTGGATGCGGTGGCCCTCCTCAAGGGGTGGACTGAGGAGGCCACAGCTCGTGGGGACACTGTTGTTGCGGTGTCTCTTGACATCCGCAACGCATTCAACAGCCTGCCCCACGAGTGCATAAAGGAGGCACTCCGCTTCCACCGGGTGCCTCCGTACCTCCGCGCCCTCGTGGAGGATTACCTGCAAGGCAGGTCCATCCTCTACGAGGGGCCGGATGGGCGCGTCCACACGTGGACAATGGCGGCGGGTGTGCCCCAGGGTTCCGTACTAGGTCCTCTGTTATGGAACCTGGGGTACAACTGGGTTCTGCGAGGCGACCTTCTGCCACGAACGAAGGTCGTCTGCTTCGCCGACGACACGCTCGTCGCGGCGAGAGCAAAAACGGGGGAGGAGGCGGCCCACCTTGCATCGGTCGGCGCCTCACTGGTCGTCCGACGCATCCGCCTCCTGGGCCTGGACGTGGCCCTCGACAAAACGAGGGCCATGTTATTCCACGCCCCCCGTCGCAGGATCCCACCGGGGCTCCGCGTCCGAGTGGAGAGGGTCCGTATACCGGTCGAGGTGCACTTTAAGTACCTCGGCCTGGTTCTGGACCCCCGATGGAGTTTCGAGGAGCATTTTAAGCTCCTCGCTCCACGGCTGTGCGCCGCTGCAGCCGCACTTGGACGGGTCCTCCCTAATGTGGGAGGTCCAGGATCGGCGTGCCGTCGACTGTATCACGGGGTAATACGGTCGATGGCACTCTATGGAGCCCCGGTATGGGCAGAGTGCCTCTCCTCCCGAACGGTGGCCCTCTTGCGACGTCCGCAGAGGGTCATAGCGACCCGGGCCGTGCGAGCTTATCGCACGGTCAGTCACGGCGCGGCCTGCGTTCTAGCGGGCCAAACGCCGTGGCATGTCGATGCACGCGTCCTCGCGGAGGTGTATCGACATCGGGTTGCTACTCGTGAACGGGGGGGACGATCCGCTCCACAGGAAGTGGAGCGGATTCGTACCCTGGCGCAGAGGGAGGCTCTGCGTCAGTGGGGTGTGGCACTCGCCTCCCCAGCTGCCGGCCACCGGACGATCGACGCGATCCGTCCGGTGTTGGAGGAGTGGGTTGGGCGCCGGCAGGGCAGCCTCACGTTCCGCATGGTGCAGGTACTGACCGGGCATGGCTGCTTCGGTCACTACCTGCACCGAGTCGCGCGTCGGGAGGAAACGCCGCGGTGTCACCACTGCGACGCTCCCGACGATACTGCCTAGCACACCTTGTTGGTGTGCCCGGCCTGGCGACCCCAGCGCAGCGAACTTAACGCTGCGCTGGGAGGCGGAGACCTCTCGCTGCCGAGCATGGTCGTGGCCATGCTCCGCGGCGAGGCGGAATGGGAGGCTGTGGCCTCCTTCTGCGAAGAAGTAATTTCGCAGAAGGAGGCTGCGGAGAGGGAGCGGGAGGAAGATCCCCAAGCCGCTCCCCTCCGCCGCAGACGGATAGGCAGGCGAAGGCGGGCATTCGCGCAAGCAATGCCCGTCTAATGACCCTGCCGTGGAGGCCTGCGTGCATGGTTGGCCCCGTGCACGCCGCCGTAAGGCCCTCCGTCTGGGGATTGCTCTGGTGTTCTCGGGCAATCCCCCCTCGGCGATAGCCCGACCGGTGGTCGGGCTTGCCCGGGCGCGCTGGTAGTGGTAGTCGCAGTGTGGACCTTACCATGCGCGCCCACACGGGCAGGGAGAACACCGGGGGGTTTTAGTGGGTCGGCCTGGAACTTCGCCGGGCCAGCCCCACACACGCCTGCCGTCTAGCCAACGGCGGGTACGGTGCGCTTACGCATTTCCCCCCGACAAAAAAAAAAAAAAAAAAAAAAAAAGGGTAACAATGTACTATTTCATTACTCATACCCTGAAAGTAGGTCTGAAGTTGCCTGCGGAGCGGGTTGAAAGTAGTACTTTTCAGCCCTAGGGAGCATCACTTTCTACTGACAGCTGCTGTCAAATTTTAAAAAGAAACAAGTTCTATTTTCACATTTTTATTGAACCATGTTCCGACTTTCTATACAACAATTACAGCGCGGTGTAAAATTGAAATAACATAATGTTAAGTATTTAAAGAATATATTTTTTAAATGACTTTATTGTAATTTATATTCTATTAATTTTCTTTAAACTATTTCTTTAAAATAACATAGGTTTGGGCAAGGGGGCAGCCGTACTGGTGGACGCAGGAGATTGCGGACCTACGTACCACCAGCATGAGGGCCAGGCGCGCCTACGTGCGGTGTCGTAGGCGCGCCAGAACTACATCCGACGAGGAAGCTGAACTTCGTCGGGTGTATGCGGCAGCCAAGAAGGCCCTGCGGAACGAAATCTGCAGGGCCAAAGAGGAGTCCAGGGAGTCGTTTATACGGCTCCTGGACAACGATCCGTGAGGGCGTCCGTACCGGGTGGTGAGGGAGAAATTCAAATCGTCCGCTCCCCCTACTTCCGCTATGGACAGGGGGCTGTTGGATCGGGTGTTGGGGACTATATTCCCCGACCCCGGTACGTTCCAGCCCCCCAGAATGGTCCCCCCGGACACTCCTCCGGTGGAGGTGGCTGCCGCCATCCCTCCCGTGTCGAACGTGGAATTCGACACGGTGAGGGACCGGTTCCGGCGCAAAAGCAAGGCGCCGGGACCGGACGGTGTCCCTAGCAAGGTTTTGGCCCTAGCCCTGGGACACCTCGAGGAGCGGTTCCGGGCGGTGCTTGACTTATGCATCGCCTCGGGCCGCTTCCCCAGTCGGTGGAAAGCGGTCAGACTCTGCCTGTTGAGGAAGGAGAGTCGCCCAGCGGATTCACCGACTGGGTATCAGCCGGTGGTGCTGCTCGACGAGGCTGAGAAGTTTTTCGAGAAGATTCTCGCTTCCCGCATCGTCGAGCACCTAGAGGACCGGGGGCCGGACTTGGCTGAAAACCAGTTCGGCTTCCGCACCGGCCGGTCCACGGTGGACGCGGTGGCCCTCCTCAAGGGGTGGACTGAGGAGGCCACAGCTCGTGGGGACACTGTTGTTGCGGTGTCTTTTGACATCCGCAACGCATTCAACAGCCTGCCCCACGAGTGTATAAAGGAGGCACTCCGCTTCCACCGGGTGCCTCCGTACCTCCGCGCCCTCGTGGAGGATTACCTGCAAGACAGATCCATCCTCTACGAGGGGCCGGATGGGCGTGTCCATACGTGGACAATAGCGGCGGGTGTGCCCCAGGGTTCCGTACTAGGTCCTCTGTTATGGAACCTGGGGTACAACTGGGTTCTGCGAGGCGACCTTCTGCCACGAACGAAGGTCGTCTGCTTCGCCAACGACACGCTCGTCGCGGCGAGAGCAAAAACGGGGGAGTAGGCGGCCCACCTTGCATCGATCGGCGCCTCACTGGTCGTCCGACGCATCCGCCTCCTGGGCCTGGACGTGGCCCTCGACAAAACGAGGGCCATGTTATTCCACGCCCCCCGTCGCAGGATCCCACCGGGGCTCCGCGTCCGAGTGGAGGGGGTCCGTATACCGGTCGAGGCGCACTTTAAGTACCTCGGCCTGGTTCTGGTCTCCCGATGGAGTTTCGAGGAGCATTTTAAGCTCCTCGCTCCACGGCTGTGCGCTGCTGCAGTCGCACTTGGACGGGTCCTCCCTAATGTGGGAGGACCAGGATCGGCGTGCCTTCGACTGTATCACGAGGTGATACGGTCGATGGCACTCTATGGAGCCCCGGTATGGGCAGAGTGCCTCTCCTCCCGAACGGTGGCCCTCTTGCGACGTCTGCAGAGGGTCATAGCGACCCGGACCGTGCGAGCTTATCGCACGGTCAGTCACGGCGCGGCCTGCGTTCTAGCAGGCCAAACGCTGTGGCATGTCTTTGCACGCGTCCTCGCGGAGGTGTATCGACATCGGGTTGCTACTCGTGAACGGGGGGGACGATCCGCTCCACAGGAAGTGGAGCGGATTCGTACCCTGGCGCAGAGGGAGGCTCTGCGTCAGTGGGGACTGGCACTCGCCTCCCCAGCTGCTGGCCACCGGACGATCGACGCGATCCGTCCGGTGTTGGAGGAGTGGGTTGGGCGCCGGCATGGCAGCCTCACGTTCCGCATGGTGCAGGTACTGACCGGGCATGGCTGCTTCGGTCACTACCTGCACCGAGTCGCGCGTCGGGAGGAAACGCCGCGGTGTCACCACTGCGACGCTTCCGACGATACTGCCGAGCACACCCTGTAGGTGTGCCCGGCCTGGCGACCCCAGCGCAGCGAACTTAACGCTGCGCTGGGAGGCGGAGACCTCTCGCTGCTGAGCATGGTCTTGGCCATGCTCCGCGGCGAGGCGGAATGGGAGGCTGTGGCCTCCTTCTGCGAAGAAGTAATCTCGCAGAAGGAGGCTGCGGAGAGGGAGCGGGAGGAAGATCCCCAAGCCGCTCCCCTCCGCCGCAGACGGATAGGCAGGCGAAGGCGGGCATTCGCGCAAGCAATGCCCGTCTAATGACCCTGCCGTGGAGGCCTGCGTGCATGGTTGGCCCCGTGCACGCCGCCGTAAGGCCCTCCGTCTGGGGATTGCTCTGGTGTTCTAGAGCAATCCCCCCTTGGCGATAGCCCGACCAACTTGGTCGGGCTTGCCCTGGCGCGCTGGTAGTGGTAGTCGCAGTGTGGACCTTACTATGCGCGCCGACAAGGGCAGGGAGAACACCGGGGGGTTTTAGTGGGTCGGCCTGGAACTCTGCCGGGCCAGCCCCACACACGCCTGCCGTCTAGCCAACGGCGGGTACGGTGGTTACGCATTTCCCTCCGAAAAAAAAAAAAAGGTTTGGGAAAAATATTTACCATTTTTTAAATTATGAAAATGAAAAATTATGGCTGAATAGCTGGCCGGCCATAGAAAAAAAAACGAAATAACCGGGAAAGCGGCAGAGCGATCTTCATTTGTTTTTTGCCATTTGTAGAGTTTTGTTAATACTTCCATATAGCAGAGATTTGTATTAACTGTTAATTATATTTGTATAGCATCGTGTTAATAATGAGTTCATCTAATTCAGGTATGTAAAATAAAATGTACACGTCCTTTCTTTAGCTAATTCATTGTTTTCTTTTTACTTTCCTTGTATTCCTCATGAAAAGCACAGTGTTTACCTCGGGTTAAAGACTTATTTAGTCCCTCGAACTATTGGTGCCCTCGCTACGCTCAGGCGCCAATCACCGTCTCGGGCCTAAATAAGTTACTTTTACCCCTAGCTAGGGTAACAACTAAATCTGTGGTAACAATGTACTATAAATGCATATCGTACACGCTGTATGTATGTCACCGTAAAATTGTAAATACCGTGAGATGATAAATCTATCTCGCGAGATTGTAAACTGTCGAAAGATTGTGAAACGTTACATACTGTTTACAATTTAACGCATTATTCTACGGTAATCGTAGTCTATCGGAGTGAAACCGTCAAATTGTGAAATGGCATGCGACGAAACGCACCTAGCGCGCTGATTGGCTGAACATCATGTGCTTTGCGCCAACATATTTGTTTGTTAATTCGTTTGTTGTCGAATGTAAACAAACAGTGCTTTGGTAAGACTAATATTTGTAGCGTAAACATGCAGATCTAAATAAATAAAATTGAAGTGTCTGTTTGTAATGTCAAAATAACAAGTTTTTACTAAATGGGTATGAATGTTTATCGGGTACCAATAACAAAAACACAATTTTTTTTTCTGTCTGTCTGTTTGTTCCTGCTAATCTCCTGAACGGCTGGACCGATTTTGACGGGACCTTCACTAATAGATTGATAATAATATAAGGTATAACAGAGGCTACTTTTTATCAACTTCAACAAAAGTTACTATTCCACGTGGACGAAGTCGCGGGCACAGCAAGTTATAAATAAAACTTGAAAAACAATCTTATTATTGGTTCAATTTTCCTAATACAGAGCCTGTAACTAACACATGGATCGTTGTGTTCAAACGTGATTTTCATGGTACGTCTTCCTAAGCACTCTTTTGAAAATATCGCCCCTGGCTTACCCTAGTAAATATAAGATCAATGATTACAACTTTATTAGTTTTGTCCTTTAAAATAAATATTTTAGTACTTAATTAACTTCATTTACCCTTAAGTTCATTTTACGCCTTTTAGTGCACTGTCTTTGCTTTTAGTATCATTTTTTTGCCGGTTCAATTTTGTCAAATAAATATTAATATATATTTAGTTAATCAAGTCTTCAATTAATGCACCCTAAAATCCTGGGAAGCTGTATTTGTTATGAATAAGTAACATACTCAATTTTCTCAATCATAATCATTGAATTAAATATATTACCTACCTATTAAAACTCACACGATAAACTTATAAATAGCCGGTTAAAATTAATTACCGACGCTTTTGCGGCGGATTTACAGCTGAAAAGCTCAAACCGAAAACTAGACGAGCTAACTACGTGGAAAGTGTAAAATATTTGCAACATCAAATATGTTCTGTTTGCTCTAGTAATGTTGTTGGTGTATAATATATATGAATATTTAAGTAACACACTATTTTAACACATGCTGTAAAGAAAGTGATATATGTACCAAGTACTACAGAATAGTGAGGTAGCGGTAGGTGCACAGTGGTACTTATTGTTGTTGTTTTTTTACCTCACACAAGAACGATTAGTATACAGACGTGTTGCTGCTGATGTTACTAAATTTTTTAGAGTACTATAACATAAATAGCGTAGAAGTATCTACATATGCGATGGAAATAAGTAATTTAAAGGTAAAAGGAGTTTTTATTATTTTCATTAAGAAAATTTTTCACGTGATAGATAGACTCTGTGCAGAAAGAAAGCCGTCGTGGGAATTGAGAGCGATCTTTGATGTTTAGCTAGGCAATACAGTAGAGCACATCTGACATTTTAATCCTATTGACCATCCTTTCAATTCACGATTGACGATTGATTCACGGTGGTTTTGGAGCACAGTAGACAAAAAGGGATTTCATGTAAAAGTTGCATCGGTTCTGTTTTTCACATTCGATTCAACTCGACAGAAGGAAAAGTAAACAGATAAAATGCTACATTCTAAATGTATAAACAATATGAATTCGAATTGAAGCTATTCAAATCAAATCACTTTATTTGCCTCAAATAAAGTACATTATAATGGTCTTATATAATTATTTTATGTCCTTGACTTAAATAAAACTATTAATAAATAGCAAACCCGGTAAAGGTCCAGAAGCCTACGTCGAAAAAATTTATCTAAAATTGGAGAATTTAACATAAAGTGCTATTAAGAAATCCTAAAAACTCTGTTATTTTGGTAAAACTGAAACGATCTACGTCACAAGTGATCGAATAAACAGTTATAATCCCTTTTATCCTCATGTTTTTGTCTAATTTGTTCAGTGTTTACATAGCATTTAATTTCGAGATTTTCTCAGCCCGTAAAAGGCGTGGTTGTGGAAATACCTACTCTCGCACTTGGCTTTTTTGACACTTGCGGTAAGAAATGAATGCACAGCATGCTTCCGTGTTTCGAAAATTTTGGAGTACAAGAAAGCGACAAGAATACACCCCTGCTTGTCTGTTCTCGAAAATTTATTTTCCGAATCCAACCCATACTAGTCAATTAACATGCTACGCATTTCTAAGATATGGAGATCATGGATTTAATATAACCACTACATACGAAAAACAAACTAGGCTCGGTTCAAAAAAAACCGTCGCGTTTTCTACCACAGTGTTTTCTATTATATTATTAAAAAAACTTTAATAGATAATGACTTAGTGCCTCCGACTGTAACTCAAAACTTTTAGTACCGCTTTCTATTTTGATATGCAATATGTATTTATCTTTGCTTCATCAAAAATAGCCGTACTAGATAGATTTTGTCTTAGACGATAAATAAAACTCCCCGCAATACTATGTAAACATATATGAATGTTAAACTTTAGACAATCTTGCTCTAAAACAGTAATTAGAAGCAGATAGGCTAGGCAAATTTTTGAAAATGAAAACATGCATTCCTTTTATCAACAAAGTTAACGCAGACTCGCTTAAAATTTCGACCCTTTTATAAAAGCTTTTACCGTATGTCTTTTTACACTTCTATTTGGTGCTCCCGTTCGATGCACAGTTTGAGCTCTAGTTAAAATCCATTAGCAAATTTGAGGATAACAACGGCAAGCACATAAATGTAGGTAGTTTTTTTGGACATGCTTTTCATGGTCTATTTTCATTTCCATATTGTTTTTTAAAGCAACAGTGTAAGCAAAGCTTTTTTTTTGGAACGAAGTTCCTAATGGTTCACTGTGGAGACCGACAGACTAGCCGATAAAATGTACGTTACAAAAAAGGATTACAAAAAGCGTTACAAACACAACGTTACATAGCTCGAACACAGCGCATCGGAGATTATTAACGTTAAAATGCGTTTTGGAAATCGAGACACAATGCGTATGAGAGATACGTAGAGAATTTTCTAGAGAATCGACTGATATTTTTGAATGAATGCCTTATCCTGTTTAAAAACTGTATTCTTTAAATATAATAAACTAGTTGTGCCCGCGAACTACGTTTCGCCTTAATTTTTTCCCGATATCTTCAACAAATATCGTTAATGTACACAGAAATAAATACAAAAACTTAACAAATTATATACTAAAACCTTTCTCGAGAATCACGCTATCGAGTGGTGAAAACTGCTTGAAAATCAGTGCAGTAGTTTTTGAGTTTATCCCGAACAGACAGACAGGCAGACGCGGCGGGGGACTTTGTTTTATAATATGTAAGGATTGCATAAAATATTTGTCGAATAATGGTACAATTTAATATTTTTTATTTAATATGAATGGCAAATAAACATACGGCCTTCATGATGATAATGCGCTTATAAGGACTATAATCTATATCTATCATGTACACTAATGGGGAGAGACCACATATGGGGAATTTGTGGGAAAATACTCAGGCATACGACTGTGTTCAAGAGTCGGTGCTCAAGGAGATCCCCCATTTTGGGCCCAACTTTACAAAAATGATTTATGTATCAAAAAATTCCTCTAATTTGATCGTTTAATATACATAAAAATTTGTCCTTACTGCAATTGCCAAAGAAAGAAAATCGCATTTTAGTTTTGGCAAACTTGTAAGTTGCTTTGTAAACGCACCCTATTAAGTTAAAATTGTTTCGTGGTAAAATAATATTATTTTCAGTATTATATTCAACATATACAGCTTATACTACATGTAGGCAACATGCAGTAGGAGATGTCCACGAGTGGGTTTTTATTAATTATGTTAACTAAAAGCAATAAATTATATACTATTGGAAACAGGATCGAAACAGCAATTCAGTCATATTAATTGTTTTTAAGTACCTCCGATTTATATTAAACTGTGGTGAAAGTTTTGAAATCAGGTGCTTTTAATCTATCCAATTTACCCGTATTAACTTCATATTATAGTCTCCGAAATACAATGTATTACTAAAATGTTAATGTATTTTCATATGAAAATCTATTTTATTCATGTTTTTAAGAAAAATCTACAAATCTTATAATCAACTGGCAGTGATTGGCTGAAGTCTCTAGTCTAATGCTTAAAATGAAAAAAAAAAGATTAGACATTTTAGTTTGACAGTTTTGACACTGACTTGACGCTGTGGCGCTTTAATATTTATTAATTAATTATTATGTTGTTCACCAATTGGGTTTAATGGAGAATATGCCCTAATAGGCAGATTGTCTAAGAAAAAAATCCATCACGATCGCCATTAATTTGATAGTCATAACGCCGTCAACATTTCACGCAACACCAACAACTTCAACACAAGACAACAACCAAACCACAACCATAGACTAGCATAAGTGTCATTGGATTTACAAATACAGATTACAAAAAAAATGTTTTTTGCAGATAACACAACTTTCGATCATGAAACAAAACTGTTGCCATAACTTAAATATACAAAAATAAAAATATTTCCAAAACGGAGGGGTATAAAGTAATGATTTTTACGGTTTTAGGACACTAAATATTAAACCTTTCAGGCATAGTTTCGTTTCTTTTAGTTAGCAAAACCCAGCCTCCATACAAAAAGAAGACATCTCCTTTTAAAAACTCATCACCATTCTTTAGTTTATTTTTTAAATAGATTGAATCGAAGCTAGCTAGCTAGTCTAGCTTACTTTGTAAACACACCTGATGCATCATTACTAAGTGCTGTACTAAATCGATTATCTTTCCAACAATTATGTTATCTATTGTTGAAAAGAACAGAAGTACAATTACCATTCTAGGGCTGATTTGGTGTCTCATTTTATCTTTTGGAAAAACAATACACTATTAACATAATATACTTTAAACATTATTTTATAAAATATTTCTTATATGGAATTAAAACTGAAAAATAATTATAAAGTATAAAATCAATACTGAATCATCGGACATCATGACATCTCTACAATATGTATCATTAAACAAAATGTCAATGTCAATTCCATTCCCTATCGTAGGTACTTGTGCGTTTAGTTTTTGTTTTGTTGTTGTTTTGTTTTTGTTGTTTTTGTTTGATTCTTTGAATGATTATTATCACTAGCCTCTCACTTCTATGTAACCTTTTTAGTTAAGTCGCTTTAAAATAGTTTCACTTTTTTATACTGATTGTCAATTGACGGGTTTGTCATTCTAGCTTTTATTATTGTGAAATACATTGGCTCTTTACATCCAATCCGAGTTTATTTCCTAAACACAATATAATAGAGCGCCCTACGCTAGAATTGGCGCCCAACTTGGGGCCGAAAGGTGAAGTTAATTATTGTGTTTTTTTTGGGATAAACTTTGAGACTTCTTCCGTTTTGTTGCTGAGTATAGTGTTGCAGTCGTGGTGGGTAGAACGGCTTGTAGGTATACTCGTGAACGGTCAGTCTTCGGTGCAGTGGTGTATGTATAAAACTGTTTCCTATATGTGTATATAATATTTCGGAACATTTCGTTACTTTTTATTGTTGAGAATTAATATTTTTCCCGTTACCATGACAACGTCTTTTTAACGAAATAGTGATATGCTGGTACTTTCGATAAACTTTTTCAAACATTTTATGTTGTGCGTGTGTCGATAATTTTATCGATTTTTTTTCCGCATTTCAACACTAAACTTTCTAAATAATATTTTGAAATCTAATTAAAGTATAACGTGGATTTCAATATGGTGTTAACGCGATCAAGAGCGAATAGCCCAAGTGCTAACTATGGACAATCTGCAACTACTACTGCTGCTGTTGTTACTTCAGCGAGCGTCACTGCCCCTGCTGTAGTTACTAGTGCACATGCTGCGCATCCGCCAGTTTTTTCGCGGACAGCTGATTTATTGCTGCAACAGAGCATGTACGCGTCTAGTTGTGGTGACTATGGTGCTGCTTCTACTACTCCTGTGTATCCACAGCTCACACATGGTACTGGCATCGCGCAGGACGCAAAGCTGCCATTCGTCGGAGCTGGTGGTGGTGGTTTCTATGCACCGCAAACACCTTCACCTGCGACAGCAACATCTACGCCTTTAGTAATTACTGACGGTCAGTTATCTCAAATTATTAACGCTTTGAGAGTTTAGCCTGCTTCACTCAACCCTGTCGGAAGTAATTTTTCTGGCTGTTCAGCTCGATTTGTTGGTACTGGCTATGTTCAATCTTTTGTCTATGCAGTACAGATTTATAAGGACTGTGTTGGTGTGTCAGATGACATAGCTCTCCGTGGTATTACTATGTTACTAAAGAATTTTGCTGCTACCTGGTGGCAAGGCATAAAGTACTCTGTTACTAATTGGGATCAAGCGATACAGCTTCTATTATATACTTACGGTGTTCGACTGCAACCGCATAAGGTGTACCGTCGTCTTTTCGAGGGGAGCAAAGAGACGAAACTACCGCTATTTTTTTATGTAAAGCTAGAGCTTGTGGTGACTGTGTCCCACGTATGCCCCTTCAATAACTCATGTATATAATGTTAAATAATATGCTAGATTTAGGCCTTAGGATATTCGATTGTAAAAACATGGTATTTGTAAGTTCCCACGCATCTGCGTCGTATCTGTAATAGCAGTAAGTAATTTGTTTTGTTTAAATTTTAATTGTTCACTGGCGGCATGTTTGTACCAGTATTACTTTATTGAGGTATTCTATTGTTAGTTAACATTTGTAATATAATAGCTAAGTACTTTTATGATTTTAAACATGTTGCCGTATGAAGGAAACAATATTGTCTTTGTGTAACTATTCATTTATTGTTCTCTTTGTGTACCGACGCCGGAACTTTCCCAAAATTAGCTTTTGGGTTTAATGATTATTATTTGTAAGTCTATTGTATCTTAGTTAGTGGGAATACTTATTTTTTATACGTAAGGCTTTGGTTTTTCTAAGGCGACCAACCTGGTATAAATATAGAGAGTTCAGACTTCAGAGAGGAGTCACGAGTCAGCATTCGTTCACAGCACAGGCCGGTCGTCTTAGCATTTTTGTAACTACATAATATAATTAATATATTGTGTGTACGAAATACAGTTACTGTGCTAATTTACTTTTTATTTTGAGTAGTAAATACCTAATCCAGCAACCCACCGCGATAGAGCGCCGAAAGTGGTGACCCCGACGTGATCCATTCGTTTTACGTGCGCTTAGGGTTGTCTGGACTCAGTTTCGTCCGCGCCGCGTCCGTGGTATAATTTCATCGGTTCCGCCGTATATACGTTCCGTGACAAATAAACTAAAATGGCACAAGAAAACCACTGCAACGGTCCCACCAAGCCGACTGCGTGGCCACAAATGGCCCAATTCGACACCACCGACCCCGAGTCGTGGCTAAAGTGCGCTGACACGTTTCTGCGTTTGGCAAACGTGACCGACCCGGTGGAAAAATGCCTATACATACTAGGCAAAATGGAGCCCCGGGCACTGAGAGAGGTGAGCGATCTAGTGGAGAAACTTTCTGTCTCAACTGAAGACGAATACGATGAGATGAAGAGAAGTTTGGCAAAGTGTAACACCATTTTTTCTTAAAATTTCATAAAACACTAATTTTGCAAAAACATTTTGGTTTCACTGTAGTTTTAACACAAATTTCACAACTAAAATCATAATTACAATAACTTTGTCAATTAATTTCACAATATCAATATCAAGTGTCAACGTCAACGTCGTTTCACGTCACGTCAGTGACATTTGCAATTATCTTTGGTCATTATTCAATTTTTGCATAAACAAAATAAATCTCGCGTTTATCCTTATTTACAAAGATAGTTTTTTTTCGCCCAAAATCCCGTGCTTCCATTTAGGTGGGTTGATTTTCTCAAAATTCGGAATTTGACATTTAGACCGTTTGTTTTGATCATTTCTATAGACATATTTTAATAAAATACACTTAAACTTATAGATCATATAATTATGGTTTCGTCGAATAGAATTTGGAAAGCATTCACAGTTTGTTTATGGTTAATTTTACATTACGTTTTGTTTTTCAACCAAACTTATAACCTTGGCTGGAAATACTTATTGCAGGTTGTAGAATTTCGAAAGATCCGTATGTTGACTCGACACATCTTGAAACAAGTTAAGAATCTTACGAGTGTTATGAAATGAATTTGGTTTCGTCGCCAATACGACGCTTAACATTCGGCAAACGGACCTCGGTTCTAGTAGCTGCATAAATGCAAATCTGTGCGTGAATGGAACGCGCCCTATCTCACCGTAGTCTGTGAACGCGTCTATGCTATGATCTCGGAACTGGATAACTAGTCTGTGAGACATCGACCGAAGTAATTTGTTATTGATTAGGTACCTATGATTTGCGAACAGCATTTTAAATCTTAATTTCTGCGAATAAAATCCATAGGTATTTCTCCCGTTTTCCGTGTGAATTTAATTTGAAAAGTACAGTAAGACTTCAAAAGTCAAGTCAGTTATTTTTGTTTTCAGCTTGAACAGTAAAAGCTCAATCATATTTTTAATCGCCGGCGCGCGATTCATTAAATTAATAGAAAGAAATAAATTTTATCAATATATAATACTCCGCCCACACTAAGGTATCTAATTAACTTATTATATTTCATGATTTAAAACAGATTTTGTTAATTTTATTTTTATTTGTGGGTAAATTGATTATTAAATCAAACATATTACATTTCCAAAATTCGCCTTTTTCATCCCCTATTTCATTAAAAAAACCTGATAGTAAGCGGCATCTTAGTGGGATTAAGGCATATATTGAGTAACACTTGCGAATTTCCTGTTAAATTCTAAATTTTCACAATATTAAGTTTCACCTCCTTCTTTGGCAAATAACTCACAGATTAAGCTGTTTTCTTTTTATTAATAGCAGTAATTATACACAAAATAGGTGCTCTCCCCTCCATATGTCCTTTTTATTAACTACCCAATAAGAAACTTTGACAATTCATTGAAAATTATGTTTGGAATTAACTTGCAATGTTTATTACATGAAATTCAGATGTATTGACTGGGATTCCTTCAGAACTCAGTGTTAGACCCACTAACCTCAAGATCATAGGCATATTTAATGATATTTTTAACCTAACACTGTGCTATGAATCTCCAGGGCAGTTCCCGGAGGCCGTAGGGCTCCGCTGCTTGACTTTAAGAGCCAGATGAACTAACCTATTATCAAGGAGGAATTCTGTGGAGCTAAATATATTAATATAAAACAGGAATATTATATCTCTGATCCGTGATCGCAGAAACTTAGCATTGAAGGTATGATCCACTAACAACCGCTCCAGGGAAGGCCACTAATTTAAAAAAAAAAGAAACCTATAACTATTTGTTCGTGTACTTTATTGCCCCCCATTTTGTAGTTTTGTACCCAATTTGTACCTGATTTTTACCTGCCGAGATTGATCAAACAAACCTGAACCATCCTACCCTTGTATTAATTAAACATTTAGTTAAGTGCTTTGCATTGAGGGAATTTTGTTAACTTCAGTAACATTATGCATAAGTGAATTACAACCATGTACCTACCAGAATAAAGCTTTTCATTTTGTATCGGACTAAAGGAATAAGTTTGTTTTTTTTCTTTCAACTTTAAGATTTCCCTATATTTCTACAATTTAGCAAGAAAAAGCACTACAAAAGCGGTTCGGATCATCGCAAACGGTCAAGTCCCAGCGACTTCTGGAAGGAGAGGAAATCGGCGACCGCACACCATCGCAATTCCTACGGCACCTAAAGTCTCTCGCCGGCACTGCAATGTCAGATGACTTATTACGCGTCATATGGACAAAAGGGCTACCTTCTGACATGCAGACAGCTGTGGTGGCTAAGAGAGATACGCCTCTCGAAACTCACGCCGAGATCGCCGACCTTGTCGCAGAAAATGTACGGCTACGTTCCGCAAAGCCATCGGCAATGATTGCGGCCTCTGCTGCCTCAAACGCTGGTGCTGAAGACAAGTCGTCTCGTAACCAGTTAGCAGCCAGGTCCGGAGATTGTACAACTTTCCACCAACAACTATTACAAGAATCGTCACGCCTGCTTGAGGGGTTAGAAGACTTGAAGCAACAGCTGTGTAGTGTTAGAACAACAGCGAGACCGTCTTCACGCTCGAGAAGTCGACCACGCTCGCGGCCTTCGTCGAAACATCGACCAGGGGACTGGATGTGTTGGTACCACCACAAATTCGGGTCGAGAGCCAACAAGTGCGTACAGCCGTGCGCGTACAAACCGCAGCAGGGAAACGGCAGCGGGAGTCATTAGCGACGAATGACATCAAGCCCCTCGATACATCACGCCGCATTTTTATTACGGACAAGGACAGCAAGGTAAGGTTCCTGATTGATACTGGCGCAGATCTATGTGTTTACCCAAAATCATTAGCTCATACGGCTCGCAAAGTTTCTGCCTATGAACTAGTGGCCGCCAATGGGACACCGATTGCCACCTACGGTACCATCGCCTTGCCTCTCAACCTCGGTCTACGACGAGATTTCCCGTGGACATTTGTAGTGGCTGATGTATCTACACCTATCATTGGCATGGACTTCTTGGCGTATTACGATTTAATGGTGGACTCAAAGAATAGAGGACTTGTAGATGCGCTCACTCGTTGTACGGTTAAAGGACACGTAGCGAGGGGTCAGCATTCTACAATAAAGACGGTGAACGGCACATCACCTTATCATGATCTACTAGCGAAGTACATTGATATAACACGCCCAGATGGAGTCGTGAAAGAGGTGAAACATAACACTGAACACCACATAGTAGTAACTCCAGGGCCTCCAGTAGCGCAAAAACCAAGGCGTCTAGCACCAGACCGTCTCGTAGCAGCTAAAAAGGAGTTTGAGACGATGATAAAACTCGGTATCGCACAACCATCCAAGAGCCCATGGGCGGCACCGTTAGTCATGGTGCAAAAGCCATCTTTGAAGTCGGATACGCCCTCGCCATTCTTCACGTCTGAGAGTGAAACTACTGTGAAGCATCGGCCATGTGGAGATTACCGACGATTGAACGAGAGAACAATACCTGACCAGTATCCAGTGCGCCACATTCAAGACTTTGCACAGTGCCTAAGTGGTAAAAAAGTGTTTTCGAAAATAGATTTAGTGCGTGCATTTAATCAAATACCCATAGCAAAGTGCGATATACCTAAAACCGCCATAACTACACCGTTCGGTTTGTTTGAGTTCAAATATATGACTTTTGGGTTACGAAACGCCGCTCAAACGTTTCAACGGTTTATGGACGAAGTGTTAAGTGAACTAGACTTTTGCTATTGTTATATTGATGACATTTTAATCGCATCTAGTGATGAATCCGAAAATTTGAAACACGTAGAGACTGTATTTAATGGGTTAAGAAAATATGGTGTTGTAATTAACCCTGCAAAGTGTATATTCGGTCAAACCGAGATCGAGTTTCTAGGATATTTGGTGTCAGCCGAAGGTACGCGACCACTCCCCGAAAGAGTCGAAGCGGTGCGTACATACCCACTGCCAGCGACAGCTAAAGAGCTACGACGATTTTTAGGTATGTTAAATTTTTATAGAAGGTTTATACCTAACGCAGCTGCAAGTCAGGCCAGCCTTAATGATCTAGTTGGTAGTAAGAAAGGTAGGACGCCCATGAAATGGACAGACGAGGCCAAACATGACTTCGATGTATGTAAGGAAAGCCTTGCCAAAGCAGCCTTATTAGTTCACCCCGAAATTGACGCAGATCTAGCTATCATTTGTGACGCTTCAGAAAAAACAATAGGTGCAGCTTTACAGCAAAAAGTAGGAAATGACTGGCAAACAATCGGGTTTTTCTCTAAAAAGTTAACGTCAACTCAACAAAAGTACTCAGCGTATGATCGCGAACTACTTGCCATCTACGCTGCAGTCAAATATTTTAGATATTATGTAGAAGCACGTCACTTTGTTATCTTTACTGATCATAAACCTATTATCTACGCGTTTAGGAAAAAAGAGCAACAGTGTTCTCCAAGACAATTTAGGTACTTAGACTTTATAGGTCAGTTTACCACGGACATACGCCACGTCAGTGGGGAAAATAATATTCCAGCTGACGCACTGTCACGAATTGAGTCAATAAATAGAAGCATTGACTGGGAATCGCTCGCGATATCTCAGAAAAACGATCCAGAGCTTAAGTCATTGATTGAAGGTAATAATTCTTCTTTACAGTTGCGACTTATTCACGTACAGGATAGTAACCAACCGATTTATTGTGATGTTTCAACTCGTGTGGTAAGACCGTATCTTACAGAACCATTTAGGAAGACTGCCTTTGATATCTTACATCATAATTCACATCCAGGAGCTAGGGCCACGACTAAACTAGTTTCAAAGCGCTTCGTATGGCCCGGAATGAACTCTAGTTGTAAACAATGGGTAAAAGCTTGCATAGAATGTCAGCGGTCTAAAGTAACCCGTCATGTCGTTACACTACCAGGATCTTTCGCACCGCCGTCTTCACGTTTCGATCACGTGCATCTTGACATAATTGTCATGCCTTACTCTGAGACATATCGCTATTGTTTAACGTGTGTAGATCGTTTTTCAAGATGGCCTGAGGCGATCCCTATCGAGAACCAAGAAGCAGAAACAGTCGCTCGCGCGTTTTATTCCAATTGGATTGCACGTTTCGGTATTCCTTTAAATATTACTACGGATCAAGGTCGACAGTTCGAATCACATCTGTTCAGAGAACTAAATGCTCTGACAGGTACGAAACATTTTAAGACCACTGCTTATCATCCGGCAGCTAACGGTATGGTGGAATGCTTCCATCGCCAGCTGAAAAGCGCGATAAAATGTCACGGTTCTAGACACACTAGTTGGACACGAATTTTACCAACTATAATGTTAGGCATTAGAGCATCGTGGAAGGAAGATCTTCAGGCTACTTCGGCAGAATTAGTATACGGACAAAGCCTACGCCTTCCAGGGGAATTCCTAGAGACTACCGTAGCGACTCCTAATCCATCGCATAGCGAGTTTGTGAAAGAGTTACGTTCGAATTTCACTCAACTCAGACCAATTCCTGGCACTCGGCATGGCCAGAAAAGCACTTTCATATACAAAGATTTAATCACATCTAGTCATGTCTTTGTTAGGGATGATACTGTCAAAGCACCGTTACAACAGCCCTACGATGGGCCGTACAAAGTAATAAGTAGAAAGAAAAAAACATTCGTACTAGATATACGTGGTCGCGAGGTCACGGTATCAGTCGATAGGCTTAAACCGGCATACTTGTTGAGGAAACCGGAACATCAACCTGATAGTAATGTATATAATAAATCAACAGACAATTTTATTCATCGGGAACCTCAGCAGGACGTAAATTTGAACCGTGACTCGGGTTCACACGCTACTGCTGGTACTTCTCCTAATGTAATTTTAGATTCATCAGACGGTTCCCAAAAGACGATTCCTCGCCGATCTGGTAGACGCGTTCGTTTTCCTGACTACTACCAGGCCGGCCTTTCTTAAGCTAGGAGTATAGTATAGTAACTAAATTGTATTGTATAGTAACGAGTATAGTAACTAAGTTGCATGAGGTTTTATGTTGTTTCGTGATCTGAATCACTGGTAGGGGGGTACTGTGGTGACTGTGTCCCACGTATGCCCCTTCAATAACTCATGTATATAATGTTAAATAATATGCTAGATTTAGGCCTTAGGATATTCGATTGTAAAAACATGGTATTTGTAAGTTCCCACGCATCTGCGTCGTATCTGTAATAGCAGTAAGTAATTTGTTTTGTTTAAATTTTAATTGTTCACTGGCGGCATGTTTGTACCAGTATTACTTTATTGAGGTATTCTATTGTTAGTTAACATTTGTAATATAATAGCTAAGTACTTTTATGATTTTAAACATGTTGCCGTATGAAGGAAACAATATTGTCTTTGTGTAACTATTCATTTATTGTTCTCTTTGTGTACCGACACCGGAACTTTCCCAAAATTAGCTTTTGGGTTTAATGATTATTATTTGTAAGTCTATTGTATCTTAGTTAGTGGGAATACTTATTTTTTATACGTAAGGCTTTGGTTTTTCTAAGGCGACCAACCTGGTATAAATATAGAGAGTTCAGACTTCAGAGAGGAGTCACGAGTCAGCATTCGTTCACAGCACAGGCCGGTCGTCTTAGCATTTTTGTAACTACATAATATAATTAATATATTGTGTGTACGAAATACAGTTACTGTGCTAATTTACTTTTTATTTTGAGTAGTAAATACCTAATCCAGCAACCCACCGCGATAGAGCGCCGAAAAGCTCTTATTAGTCAGTTGCCGCCAAATACGCTTACTGAAGAGATTCAACTTGATATGATTTATGGATTGTTACATCGCCGTATACGAGAGAAAGTTTGTCGTACTTCATTTAATTCTTTTACCGAGTTATTGTATTTATGCCGATCTGTAGAAGAAATGATTGACGAAAGATCGCTGTCTCCATCAGAACCTACAAATACTGTGAGAGTAAATACTTTTCAGCTGCTGCCATCTACAAGTGGACAAGTTACAGATCCTACTGTTCGCGATATTAATGCTCCTAAGTTTAGACTAAGATGTAAATATTGTAAAAAATTTGGACATTTGATAGATGCATGCCGACGTTTAGCTTCTAAAAATGATTGCAAAAAGAACACTCAGAGTCCTAGCAAACAACCACCACAACTTAATTGCTTTGGCTGTGGAATGCCAAGCGTAGTACGTTCCAATTATGAGACATGTAAAGTTAAGAAGACTGCGACTCCTTTTCAATCTATAGCCGCTTTGGGTTTCTGTAAATATTTTTGGTGTAAATGGTGAAGTGGTAATAGATACCGGTGCGAAACATTCTATCACTTTAACTAACAATTCCCGTAAACTAGTACTTAGTTTAAGGGAATTGTTAATAGATAATAAACAACAAATAAATATTGTAAATACTGAAATTAAATGAGCTGATGGGACTGTTAAATGTTTTGAAGCAGAGGAGTGGCAGTGGTCGTTGATGTTACTGTACATGGTTTACAATAAATATTAAAGTTTCCTTATAGCTATTGAAATGTTGTTGTTTCGTGTGTTAAAAAATTCTGCAAGTATTTATTGACAAAATCCTGACTATAAAGCAGTTAAAGATTTATAGCTGCCATTTAGCACTGCACTGTAAAAAGGATCTTTTTTTTACTTCATTAAAAGGGAAAATATAGAGTTTACTTATACATACAAAGAGCATATAATTTGGAGGTACCTAAACATAGATGAGTGATTTATAGTTTCTTTTTGATTTGTCAAGTCGGCGGTCTAGTCAAATTAGCCCCTCGGCATTAAAATAAATGGTATTGCAGAGCTTTGCAGCGTCGCGCATCGTTGCCATAATCAGTAAATTACGCTTGGTAGCGCGTAAACATCGTCACGGTAATAGTATTACCGTGACAGCGTCCCCGGTGCCAAGCAGATTGCACGCTGCTTACAGTATGCCTTCGTTATCCCGTTAAGTGAAGTGACACTAACGCAGATCTACCTACCTAAAGAAAAATAGTAACATGGTGACTGACCGACCCAGGCTCACTTTCGAAAAAAACATGCACTATTCTGCATATCTTGGTCTTTCTTCTTTATTTATCGCCGTTTGTTAGTCTTACTAAAACTCAAAAAGTGGCTGTGACATACGGACGGATAGACAGACAGACAGACATGACGAATCCATAAGGGTGCCGTTTTTCGCCATTTGGCTACGGAACCCTAAAAACGGCTTGACCCATTTGATTATTTTTTTTGCCTTAATATAGGGGTGGCTTTAAAAGAAAATAGCAAGAAAAATCCAAAGGAAAGCTAAAAATAAAACAAAGAAAGAACGGTTATTTTGTATGGAATAAATTAAATGTAAAAAACCTTTTTAAAAACAAGCTTTTATTTAAATGCGCTAAAAAGAATAAATAAACTTTTACACTAAAACTTTTACTTATAACGTCATTTCACATTTGACACAATTTATATGACATAAAAGCTTGTCGCGAGATTATGAATGGATAGGTACCTATAGAGGTTGGCTTAGTGCCGCACACTCTGCTGGAAAGATCCCACACACAACTGTTTACAAGCTATAAACAGGTAAGCTGCGCAAGGGTTATAATAATATTATACCTATTTCATCTCGTGAAAAAGTGTATATTCGGTAATGCTGTACGTACCTATAATTGCTTAAACAATAACTGTGACAAATAAAGTCTTCCTTTACCTGTTCTTTATTTACCTATAGCGAAGTATAAACAACGGACGCACCTTCACACCGAGCCTTCACACCAATAGATAGATAGATAGAAACACTTTATTTTGCACAATTTTTACAGAATACAACACAATACATACACAAACAGCAAAATAGGCGGCCCAATCGCCGTAGGCGATCTCTGCCAGGCAACCTTTATGTTGGAAAAAACATACGTTTTAGGTTGGTGGTCAGAACATAAATATATATAAAAAAATAATAATAATCTTAATATAACGAGAATTTAAAAAAATCAAATTACTAGAAAATGATAATAAATAATAATAAAATAGATATATATATATAATAAAATAAATAAATAGATAATAATAATAAAACTAATTTTTAACGACAATGACATCAATGACCGTGGGGGGGGGGGGGAGTGGTGGTGTCAGAGCTGAAGGAAATGTTGCTTTACGCTTACATTAAAAGTGGAAAGAGATTGTTTGCGCCTAATAGTGGAAGGCAGGCTATTCCAAAGACGAATAGCCTGTACAGTAAAGGACTGACCAAAAAATTCGGTGGAATGTGAGGGGAATTGTAAGAGTAAGCTATCAGAGGATCGAGTGTTCACATTGTGAGAGGAATGAAGAAATTGAAACCGTTCTTTGAGGTATAGAGGGGTCTTTGGATTAAACAATATATTGTAAAGCAGGGATAAAATATGTGCATCACGACGTTGACGTATTCTTAGCCATTTCAGTTCGGATCGATATTCTGACACATGATCATATTTCCGCAACCCAAATATGAATCTGATACACAAATTCTGCAGTCGCTCAAGCTTATCAACGAGCACTTCGTTGAGGTCACAATAGCAACAATCTGCGTAGTCAAGGATAGGGAAAAGGAGTGACTGAGCAAGAGAAACCTTAGTTGCAATAGGTAGAAAGTTGCGCAGTCTACGCATTGATCCCACTGCTGCAAACATCCTACAGCTGACCTGATTGACCTGAAGTGCCCATGACAACGTTCTGTCGAATACAACGCCCAAATTCTTAACGTTCTCACTGTAGGGTATGTCGACACCGTCAAAAATCACTGCAGGCAACGATCCCCAATCAATATTCGAAATAAAAAATGAGTTTCCTACAACAATAGCTTGCGATTTTAAAGGGTTTACATTCAAGCCATAATTTACACTCCAATTAGCTATTGCTGTAAGATTGTCATTTGTCTGCAGAATCATAGAGTTTAAGTTATCTAAAGTACCATGACAATAAATTTGAAGATCATCTGCATATAGATGGTAGGGAGAAGTAAGTATACTTGTGATCGAGTTAATAAATATCGAGAAAAGAAGCGGGGATAGCACACCACCTTGTGGCACGCCGGCTGCGATATTACTCCATTCTGATACAGAATTATTTATTAATACACGCTGCCGGCGACCATGAAGGTAACTTCGAAACCAAGCCATTACAGTTGGAGATATGTTAAGTGACTTGAGGAGAGCGAGGAATATGTCATAGTCTACAGTGTTAAATGCATTACTGAAGTCAAGCAATACAAGTAACGTAAGCTGTTTGTTTTCCATAGCAAAACGGATGTCGTCAGACCAATGTTAAGATAAGGAAATAAAAGACTTTCCTGAACTCCACACTGTCATGTTTTGAAATTTTAGTGTGAATGTGGGTCACACAACAGTGTAATCGTTGGGAATACGAAAACGGAGATTTAAAAAAAAATAGGAAAACAACACAAATTATTATGGTTGTTGGGTTTTTACTACTAATAATACACACAATTTTATTATACGAATTTAATCATACAAGCACTACAAATCTCTTTTCCAAATCTCTATTATTATCCATCCATACTAATATTATAAATGGGAAAGTGTATGTGTGTGTTTGTTTGTCCGTCTTTCACGGCAAAACGGAGCGACGAATTGACGTGATTTTTTAAGTGGAGATAATTGAAGGGATGGAGAGTGACATAGGCTACTTTTGTCTCTTTCTTACCCCCCACTTCCCTAAAATGGGGGGTGGCACTTTGTATGGAGCATTCCGTAATTTTCAATGTAGAAAGCTAAAAATTGGTATGCGGACTATTTGTGACTAACAAAATTTTTTTTTTTGGAAATCTGCCCCCAACCCCTTAAAAGAGGGGGTGAGATTTTATATGGGACTTTTCATAGTTTTCAAGGTAGGAAGCTAAAAGTCGGCACACAGACTCTTTGTTACCAACGAAAAATACCTACCATATTTTTTTTTAAATCTTCCGTGTTACCCCGAATTTAACGCGGGCAAAGCCGCGGGCAAAAGCTAGTAGACTACATACATAAACTTAATATATTATTAGACTATTTATAAACTTGTTAATATGGATTATTTATTGACTTACAGACTGCGTTCAAACTCTACAGTTATATTCCTCTTCGGACTTAAGTTATACATTTAGTAATTTTGGTACTTTTTTATAACAAAATCTAATTATCTCAGTAATAATTTTACAAATTTACTTCATCTGTTCATTAACAATATTTGAAAGCAACTACTCGTAATTAGAATCAGTACAGTCCAAAATCAAACTTAACACAAAGTCATGATAATATTTAGCAGGAGGTTTACATTTTCTTCTTAGCTTACAATTTATATTACTTGGTTTGTCATAATCAATAAAGTCATTATTTTTGCCAAACCTGTTTTTAATTTTAGTTTGTATGTCCGGGTAAGTTTGTATCAAGTCCTGTGTTTTATCCCTGTCCAACTCTTCTTCTGTTATATAATTCCCCTTTTTCCTTTGCCTTCCTTCACCTTTTTCCAATTCTGTGTTCATCATCAACAGCTCATATACGTCCCCACCGAGGGGCTCGAGCCTACCCTAAACTGTCCAAGTGCTGGTTGGTCGACTTCACACACAACCTGTAAAAAAATTCTTTCTTCACAGGTGTGTGCAGGTTTCCTCACGATGTTTTCCTTCACCGTAAAAGCATCGAATAAACGTACATATGAATTCAAAATTTGAAAACACATTGGTACGTAGCGGGGTTCGAACCGCTACCTCCCGATTGGAAGGCGACAGCCTTACGCACTACGCCATCGACGCTTTTTAGGAATTCTGTGTTATCTTATCCAATTTCTCTTAAATCTCTATCTTGGATACGTTAAAAAAAACTTGAATTTCTTCTAATAACTTTATCATCACCTGGTGATCACCTGACTGAGCAGCAACTGAGTTTCCTTTTTTTCATATGACTTCATATTGTTCTGCTGAAAACGGAGTTGTTAATTTATTTTCCTTTTTTTGTTTAACTAATACTCTGTTTCCTGGGACAATATCTGATACTTTAGCATTTAGTCTTCTACTGTGTATTCTTTAGATTGGTCTTTTTTGTATCTATCTTTATCTCTCATTTCTTCATCATCTATCTCTAAGGTTCTAACAAAATTTCAGGTATTTTGGATCTAATACTTATTCCTCTAAATACATTGCCTGGTGGCAATCCTGTAATTGAGTGAGGTGTCATAGGATAGGCAAACAAATATACAAGTAATTCCTTTTTTTCAGTCAAGCCTTTGAGCTTGAATTTCTTTTTTCAGTCAAGCCTTTGAGCTTGTGCTATTCGAAGTCTCCGCAGAACATTTCTATTCTGACGTTCTACCTCACCATTAGCTTGAGGCCATAAAGGTGTTGTATGCCTGAGTATAATGCCATTTGTCCTTAAAAATTATTTAAAATGTTCATCTCTGAAAGAGCGGTCCATTATCACAAACAACTTCTTCCATTACTCCTTCACTTGCAATTATCTTTTCTAACATTGTTATAGTATTTTCAGCAGTCTGGTTCTTTTGAAATTTCTATTTCAGAATATATATCTACTATAATACTCGACTATAAATAAGAGATAATATGTCCTGATGGTAGTGGTCCCAGATAATCAATTGCAACAATCTGCCACACTCTGCTGGGTAGTTTTATAGGCGTCATAGGTTTGGGTTGACTTTTCTATACCAACCGGCATCCTTCACATGTGTCTATCCAATATTCAATATCTTTGTACATGTTATTCCACCACACCTTGCATCTAAGCTTAGCCTTCATAGAGTTTATTACAATATGTCCTTCATGACCTAACTTCAATATTCTTCGGGTCACTGGTTAGTTTTAGTTTATCTTCTTATCACCATAAAATGTTGGATTTCTCACTACTAATAATACACACAGTTTTATTATACGAATTTAATCATACAAGCACTACAAATCTCTTTTCCGAATCTCTATTTATAGACTATATAAAAACTTGTTAATATAGATTATTTATTGACATACAGGCTGCATTCAAACTCTACAACTGTCTTACAAAATTATATCAAAAAACTATTTGATTAATTAGAACTTCGACAATTTGAATCGTTTTCGAACAACTGAAAGGCCCAAATCTCCCTGCTGAGCTTTTATGATGGGCTATTCCACTAGTTCCTACCAGCTGTCCCTCCTGGTGGGGGGGACAAGTTGATTTATTTTTCCACTCTTCCCTACCACGTCATTACTGGTTGGTCGCCATCTCCTTTATTGCAGGAACATCATACCATTTCTACCATTGTATGTACCTGTATACATTTTAGAGGTTCAGCCGCCTCCATGAATTAGTGATTTAGACATCAGGGTGCTGACTTACTGTCACATCCGATTCTGATCTGAAAATCTAACTGTTCCTTGTTGTCTAGTTACCATCAAATTGTTCGCCAGCTATCATCGTCTCAGCCATGAGGCACACACTATTGGACATAGGCCTCCCCCAAGGATCTCCAAACCGATTGGTACTCCGCTTCTCACATCAACGGCATCCTATAATGCTGCGTCTCCCGATACGCGGCCGCCACTCGATGACCTTTCCGCCCCAACGACGATCAATCCTGCGAGCTCTGTGCCCGCCGACTGCCACTTAAGGTACATAATTACTATACATATTTATAAACTACATACACAGTTTGTAACAAAAACCCTGTGAATCCTTTTAGGAGCATGTTTAGAATCAATATACGATGGTTTCTATGTATGTCGTTATTTAAAACTCTTCAATGATAACACTTAAAATAAATATATAATCATTGATATTTTAAAATTCCCCCCTTCTCAATGTAATTGATTACTGTAACTGATGAAATTACGCGTGGCAAACCCTCGAAAATTGGCTCCCGCAGCAGCCGCGCGTGATTTACACGCAGCTTTAGAAACATGTCACATATATCAGTTTTAAGAATCACCTAAAGCGGTCATTATTTGGCTAATAATATTATTTTTTTGTTAGCCTAAGGGTTCACATGGTTTTTGTTACACACAGTCTAATTGCAGATAGTTCTCCTCTGTTGTTGAATAGTATTTATGTAGTGAGAGAAGACTACGAAATCTTTGTTTACATCATTAATTGTGCAGGCTAATGGTGCAAATGAGACAGCGGGATTCCATATCGTTAAAAGGAAATGCTCTGTCCGGAAATTTACCCAAAGCTTTGGCTATGAAGCGATCAGCTGATTTTTTTACATGCCAAGAAGCTTGTATACAAGACATTTGATTTTGGTATCTCGTTTCTATCTCTCTTTCTAATACAGCAATTAATTCTCTTCTAATCCTGTTCTCGTTATAGGTAACACCCTATACAGGTGCTACATGGTCAATGAATGTTCTGGATTGCTTTGATAAAGGATAAAGATTGCTTTGATAAAGAAGGAAGGGCCGGAGGGAGACTCTGTACCAGGGTCGTGTGCATAGGTACCTCCGTCTTACCTATTTCTGCTGCAAAGCAGCAGTGCCTGCGTTGCTGTGTTCCGGTTTGAAGGCATTAAAATTACTGGGTACCGTGACTTTACATATTAAGTTACAAGTTGACAACGTACACTGTGGTTCTTGTGAGGGTTGCAGTTTTGCTACGAATCTTACAGGAACCACACACATGTATTATAGGTGACTGTTACCACTTACCATCAGGTGGGCAGTTTGCTTGTTTGCCAACTTAATTGAAATAAAAAAATGTTACTTAAGAGTTTAAAATAGAGTACCTAGATCCACGCTTCTGGCGTATAGTCAAACTCTTGTTCCACTGTCCATCTCCATTTAAAGCAACCACGTTATATAAAGCAATGTAATGTATATCTTGATTGTCCCTCTTCTCCACCAAATTTCTTTGAGCAGTTGCAAGAACTTCTAATAGAATACATAGTAGTCTTTCACCAGTTAATGTTGTTTGTATGTTACGTATAATATTTTGAACCTCTAAAGAGCAGTGGCAGAGTTTATATTACAATCAAATCATACGAATATTACTTTGTTACTTGCAATTAGCTGTAATATTACCAGGTTCTTAGCAGGTCTGCAATCTATGCTGTATCGTGTTTACACATGTTTACATCGCTGCCTACGCACTATTGCATTGCGAGTGCATTGCATTTGCATCGCAAATTCAATGTATCGCTGAAGCTAGGCTACTATCGACTGCAGAGCCTATTGATTGTACCAATATCCTTTATTGTACAAAAATAAAAACATGCTTTTGGAAGAAAAAATTAATTAATGTTTCTAAAATTTATTAATATGCTAAAGATGCACTCACACGCACTCACCTCAAAAGATGGGGCACTTTTCTTCTCAATAACTTCGTTTTTACAGTTAACCGATCCCGATATTTTGCACACAGCAAACCCAGCTGTCGGAGTACCAAGAGGAAACAGGGATTTTTACTATACCACGATTTAATTAAATTACACAAAACCAGAATATAGTTTGTTCACAACCGAGAGTAGAATCGATTCCACTAATTAAAATCATGGCTCAGATTTTATTCAAAATTAAATTTTCAACTACGCCACTTTTTTAAATTTACTTAACTCTATCGTCTTCATCTCTCACCGGGTGAGCGACAACATCGTGTTCGCAAGCGCTCGACCACAGACTTTCAAATTTGCAAGGAATATAATAAAACAGAAAATTAATCTCCATTTTTCTTCAGTTCGTAAATAAATTAATTTATTAATTTATATCATACTTTTATAACAAAAAGGGGTTGGGGTGTCTGAGGTGATGCGCTATTAAATTAACACGTATGCGTAACAAGGAATATCTACTTATATGGTTGCTCTCATCGGCATCTATATTATTATTTCCAGTTTGGCACATCGTGATATGATGGACCAAATCGTGAAATGGCGGCATTTCATGATACATATGCCTAAAAATTTCATGATCTGTCAAATTGCATGATTTCGAATCATACTATTATTTTTGTAAAGTAGTGGTATGATTCGAAGTCATGCAATCATGCTTTTTACAAGCTTTTAATGCCTTTTATTTACTTTCACGTGTCGCCCTGTCTATAATGAAATCTTGTATGTTAAATTTGACCCACTTCCCGGTCTCCGATTGAGCAGGAATTTTGCATGCATATGTATATCGCGTGACAATGCAATATTACGATGACAAGGAGCTGATCTAATGCTGGAGCTTGAAGGTGGCCATAGAAACTCCGCAATAAAACGACACAACCCCATCGAGTTTGGGCTCGTTTCATTCGTATTGACGAGTACTTTGGGACATTTTCCTCTTTTTAGAGCATAAATAAAAGCTTGTTTTTTAAAATGTTTTTTTAAAGAGATTTTATTTTCAAAAGCTTTTATTTACTTTCACCTGTCCCGTGTCTGTAATGAAATCTTGCAAGCTAAATTTGACCCACTTGCCGGTTTCCGATGGAGCATAAATTTTGCATGCATATGTATATCGCGTGACAATGCAATATTATAATGGCATGAATTTGATCTGATGCTGGAGTTGGAAGGTGGCCATAGGAACGCCTCAATAAAACGATACAACCCCATCGAGCTTGGGTTCGTTTGATTCGTATTGACAAGTACTAAAGGCTTGTATTTAAAAAAGTTTTTTCTGAATAATTTATTATTTGGGACACCGTCATTCAATAATAGTGAAGTTTAAGCAATTTTTATGTTTCCAATAACCAAACCGGCAGATTCCGGGAATATTTTGCACATGTATATGAAGAAGAGAGCCAACGTCTTTCTGTCGTCTCTACTTATAACTACTATTATTTATATACTTATAAATTTATTTTGCTTTAGAAGATCCTTTACCTTGATATTGAAACATTTAAACCTCATTTTAGTTCATTTGTAAAAAATCTCGTTCAGAGCTGGTGAACAATAACATGTTGTCCAGTTATAAGTATGTTTGTATACACACAACAAATATGATAATTATCCATACAAATAATAACTTAATAGAATTTACACGCCCACAATCGCAATCTTCAACCATGAAACTTGAAATGAAACAATTAGTCTTGAGCTACAATTTTAATAGTGATAAACATGAACATGCAACATTGTAACACTAGTTATTTAATATGAGATCAAGTTGCACAGTGAAACTTTAAGTGCCCTCTATCAAACAACCCTAGAGGTCGTATAAATAACATTCATAAGATGTATCATGAAGCTACAAGTAAATATTTCATAAATATCAATAGAACTTTGAGAAATAACATTCCTTAAGTTTAATTCCTTAAAATCTTCTAGTACAAAAAATAAACAGTCGAATCTAACAAATATCACTCCTCTTTGCCAACATCATCTTTAAATTGTAACATTTACTTATCATTATATTTATTATGATTTCATTTATTCTAATAACATGAAATTGACTAGGTTAGCTGGGGTAAATTTGGAAATGGGAATAAATGTACCTGTCAACATTTTTATATAGAAATAGTAGGACACACCAGAAATTAGTCGTTAATTATAATTATCGAATTCTTTCGACTACGGGGAACAGAACAAGCTATTAGCAAACATAAACATTAAAATGCTATATTATGTAAATAACTTTTTCGTTAAAACATAATTTATATATAGTTATATATCTCCGTTATTCACAACCATTATGGGATGACAAGTTTAAAACTAACTTCAAAACGAGACTTTTGTACCGTCCATAGATTTTGCTCTACTTAATCTAATAGTACTTTATTTTTTAACAGTTCATTGGATACACTAACAACAAATAAATTAATTATTTAAGGACAAAGCAATACAATAGATGGGAATATTTCCCTCAAAAGTCTTTTCTAACCTCAACAATATTATTGCCTAAGTAAATGTTAACCGCAGTCCAATCAGTTACCATCACCAGAAACTTTTCCGATATTTTTTATCATATGATCATGAGAACGGACCTGAAAAAAGAATCATGAGCAGTTTCTCATTCCTCTCATTTTTATTTCTTAAGCATCTGTATTACGTGGGCTATGTTGCTAATAAGAGGTTTAAGAAATGAGCCTGCCAATCATTATTTTTTGTACATTATTGTAAATGTTGCGGGTTTCTATCCTTATAAATTTATTGCGATATCAATGACCACACGCATACAATCAAATTCAGGTCCTCCTTGTCCACCTAGAAAAATAGAATTCGAGGCCGGTTTGTCGAGAACAATCAAAAGCTACTCACAAAGCTTGTTTCGAAACTTTGTTTCGAAAATCAGCGAAGGGACACTTAAATTTCTAATAAAGTGCATTTGAAGCTATCTAATGCCGTGTACGAAGATGTCATTCCTAATTTTAACATTAACAAACATTTTATGTGCATTAAAGTAAGCATTACGTAATAATTGTTGTCTATACCAGATAGATTTGGCAGCTCTAGCACACGACATTAATACAATATTTTTTCTAAACCCAGTTACTATTTACGTTTCAAGTTATAACCAACAAAAAGTTTGATTAAAAATAAGTGAAATTTAATAATATTACCCCTTAACTTCCTTATAACAAAAAACTCGCCACATGTATCTTCTGATAAATGTGTTTGATGAATTCCCAGATCCCTATACAAAATATCATTAAAAATTTTACATTTACAATAGGCACATAGGGTCAACATTTAGTATCATTGGCAATATATAAGTCTAACACTTCAATAGAACTTTTTTTTTCTTGGCATAACTACCTAATTTCCCCGAGCTTGAAAGGCAGTGATATTTCACGTCGTCAGACATGCTTATGATATAATAAATTATGCGGATTTATAGATAGTTATATATACGCACTATAATACGAGATAGTTTGTTTTGTCAAAACAATTTTGACAAATTTATATCTCACTTATTGTAAATTAACAATTGTGTGCAATTTTTTTTCCACACAACATTTTTTCTTAATTGTTTTACTATAAGTAAAACATAGAATTCATAAAAATATAACTTTCATTAGTACTCTACACTTACTCAAAAATATTGTCTGTCATAAATCAATAATTAAGTATATAGTTACTAAATTGCCTAAAATGATATTGTCATAGAAGATATAAAGTACATAGTGGTTATATAGTATAGGTACATTTATTCATTTCCCTGTGAATAGTAGACTTAAATAAAGCACTTTTCTGAATAAATCACTAAAAAGATTTAAAAATTCCGCATTTAACCCCAGCACTCTTAAACAAAACATTAAATACATCAAGGGCATAGTAGTCATTTATCTATCTTATTTGAATTTTCATGATTTCGCTACTTTAAATTACATTTAATTTACAGTGATTTAGAATATTTGTTGTTTGTACTATGTATATTCGTATTTTTTTTACATAATACTTTCTTTTCAACATAATTATATTGAATACTAGCTGTGCCCGCGAACTACGTTTCGCCATGGAAATGCTTAACACAGTGTTTAATTTTTTATGTAATGTAATATGCGAAAACTGTAATTGTACATAGTTATTAATTTATATTTAACCAAACAGATAATAATTATAGTACTGTAAGTTTTCCAAAGAAAATAAAATAAAAATAAAATAAAATAACCTCCCGCACGCGCACCCCCGCCTTGGTGACTCACTTCGCAACGGGCCGTGCAGCAGAAATCGTAATATTTTAATTTCGCCATAACTTCAAAACCAAACGTCCAATTTTAATCATTCAAAGACCAAATATTATCTACATAAACTGTACTTAGTGATGAAATAATTTATTTTGATAAGGATTCATAGCATGAGAAAAATAAATGCGTTTAAATGAAGTAAAAAAAAATTCATGATTTTTAAATAAAAAAATGGTTGTTGTGCCTCACTCGACATAGATACTCGTAGGTATACTGTGTCGCGGACTTTTTTGTAGATATTTATAAGATCTACAATTAATTAGAACATTTTATGGTTCTATCTTTTATAGTTTAGGCAGCGTACGCAAAATAAGTTACTTTTCTGGTTGATTTTTTACACCTTGTGTCCGAAAAACCCAAATATCTTACGGAACCCTATTTTTTTCTAAAATAAAATTTAGCCTATGTTACTCGTGAATAATGTAGCTTTCGAATGGTGAAAGAATTTTTAAAAACGGTCCAGTAGTTTTTGAGCCTATTCATTACAACCAAACAAACAAAGTTTTCCTCTTTATAATATTATTATTATCTACATAAACTGTACTTAGTGATGTAATAATTTATTTTGATAAGGATTAATAGCATGAGAAAAATAAATGCGTTAAAATGTAGTCCAAAAAAATTCAAGATTTTTAAATAAAAAAATGGTTGTTGTGTCTTACTCGACATAGATAGGTATAGTGTGTCGCGGACTTTTTTGTAGATATTTAAAAGATGTACAATTAATTAGAACATTCTATGGTTCTATCTTTTATAGTTTAGGCAGCGTACGCAAAATAAGTTACTTTTCTGGTTGATTTTTTACACCTTGTGTCCGAAAAACCCAAATATCTTAAGGAACCCTATTTTTTCCAAAATAAAATTTAGCCTATGTTACAGAGCTTATATCAGAGCTAGCATGATTATAATATATTGGCACACGGTTTTTATATACAAGTGCAATTATAAGCTTAAATTTTGTACCTTGTCTGCAGTATAATGAAGTACAAATTTAACATACCTACATACGAATGTATCTTGGGCTGAGAGATACCTTCTTTAAAAATAGAAGTAACACTCATAACAACACTGTTTAATGATATAGTTAGAATACTGTTTATTCTAATTATATTATTAAACATTATTTACATTATCAAACATTATTTGTAACATTATTTTCACAGGGAACACTTTTTATATATATTATTTAGGGGGCTCGCCCGTGTCCATCGACCTTTTTTAAAAATTTTACTCCTTGGATCATTCTCGGATTAGTTACTCTGTGTTTTGTCTTATTTTGACATATTACAGCCAACATGTGCGGAAACAAGATAAAATACGAAGTAAATAATCCGAGAATGATCCAAGGAGTTAAATTTTTATTAATAAGGCCGTAAGAGTTTGTCCAATGTCCATATCATAACCTCAAACAGATCAATGTGTGCAACTACACCGACAGCTTTATAAAAGAAAAATACATTTAATGGACCTCTAATAGTGTTTTTATGGAATCTTCGGTTTTCATTTAAATTCTAAGTTTATAATTTCCGAAACCTGAACCTCACCGACATTTTCTATGTGTGCTATTAGGTATACTTCGGTTAAGTTTTGATAATCTAAGAGTCAAACTTTTTATCGTTTTACATTACAAAGCTCATAATATTATAACAATGGTTAGACTTAAGCACAAAAGTGTTCTCAAAAACTTATAAATCAATATACTTACAACACAACTTTTTATTTAATGTTGTCAATATCTTTCATACTGCAACTGCAAGTAACAATATGCTACAAACATACCTACTCGGAGTTACACAATTTCGTGTTTAATCGTAAAGTGACAACATAATATAAATAATATGCTTGATGATATGTTTAACTTTTGGTTAAAACAGTATAGTATTGTGTCAGGCAGGGGTTGCAAACTTATCAAACTCATAAATTTATAATTAGTATTAGGTACAAGTTACTAATAAGGGTCACTTATTAAGTGGTATATATCAATGGTAAGATTTTAAAACCATCCAAAACTAATTCATGTTGTGATTTATTTCCTTCCAAGTTATAGAATACAATAAAAATATAGTAAAAAATATTCAGTCGCATTCTTATTTAAAAAAATCATATGAATATTATATCATGAAATTAATCAAATTTCGACGTTTAAATTAGGGTTATAGGCATTCATTCAATTTTATAAGAAATACGAGTAGGTATGTTAAGCGAAATTACTGTTTAAAACTATCACTGTCGAAAATTGTTCATTAAGTTTGTTTATTAATCCCAGTTCGAAAATACTTATACTTTGTGTAGAACAACCGACATACCTACATATTCAATTGATGAACAATTATTTATCTACATAATTATCTTATTAAAAGAGTCCTACATTTTAAGAAGTCTATCTAAGTACTTTCAGAAGTATACACAATATTTATCAATAGGTATACAATAGGTAATATATATTTACAATAGTTAATGTTGGGATTTATTAAGTGTAATAAATATTAAGAAAAGATAAAACGCTCTTGAATTTTATATAGGAGTCAAAACCGCTGCAAGCTCTAATTAAATTTGAATGCAAAATGCATTTTCAGACCAAATAAATATTTCGTAATGTTTTAAATAAATTCTGAAAACCTCTCAGAAGTATAAATTTTTATTATATTCGCTATTGATTCTAGGAACTACAAACACAATACCTTCGGGAATAATAAAGATACGATTCCAGCATATTAGGTAGGTACTCGACATTTTTCTAATCTATTCGTAATGATCTTAAGAGTTTTCCATCTGTTACGTATACCTAATCGTAGATTACCTATATCTCAGCACAAAATGCAAGTAAATAAACCAGTTCATGACTAAATCAAAACACCGCAATTGTGACGTCATTATAATCTAAACTATTTATTCTAATTTACAGTATGTCATTTCAGAAAGGCTAAAATTAAAAGTCATGCCTGCAAGCGACATTTTTACATTATCTCGAAGTAGGTAAAGGAAAATAGCAAAATGGAAGAGTCTTAATATAGAAACATCAAATATTTTCCGCCCTTATTTCTGCATTGCAAAAATTTTTTAGTGGTGCAATATATTCAAGCGAATGAGCAAGTTTAAAAATATGTGCATCGCAGAGTAGCTTATAAGTTAATATTTGTTGTGGGTTTTTCTTGAACATATTTTTATAAACTGACAACTCAGAACGCACACAGTACAAATAGTTTGAGCTTTATACTACTGAGTAGGTACTATTCGTTTTTATAATATATGCATGCAATGCTATAAGCTATCCGCGTACCTACTTCCCAAAAGTACATCATCCAAATTGTTTTATTACCAGAATGGGCATCTCGATAACATTTAAATAATACTTACGTTTTCTTTTCATTCTAATGTATATATTCGTTACCCACCGCTAAAATAAGGTTATAAATATAAACGCTTGAAATTTCTATTTTATCAAATACAATATATGGCCGCTGTGGTATTAAGTCTCTCACGTCCTTGGCTCGAGTCCTATCCAAAGAATCCATTACATAAATAGACATACTAAGAATCAAACAGTATTTTTTATAATAGGCTTAAGTAGTACTGGTTGACGTCCGACTACGTAATATCTTTCGATAATTTTACTATCGGGCTTCATTGAACACACCGCTTGTGGTATTTCTGTAGCTATGTTTTCTAATTTGATTTGGAAGTTACATATTTGCTGACAATTGCTTTTAGACATTATTGAAATATAAGGTGTTAATGCTTTTGTAATTATTTGAATATAAATAAGCTTCTGATAAGACCAAATAGCAATACTACCTCTGACAATAAAATATTGTTAAAAACAATGCAACAAAATTGCAAGAAACTACAACAAAAATCTTTTTATGAACTTCATTTCGGACAGTAACAACAAAATTAACGTAACCTCTAAAGTAAATAAATCTATCTAAAAATAAAAATGGTAAGCACAGCCATAGTGTTTGAGATAATGAAGAACACATAAATTCGGTATCGGTAAATATTAAAGTATTGCTTCTAAGTAGGATACGGAGACATCGAAATTTTAGAACTCATTAATCAAATTGAAATTGTTATTAAGTCGCTATAAACACAAAATAATAGATGTGCGCTTTAATCTAGACACAAATGCAATATATTGCCAAAATACACATTTGAATATAAAAAAACAATACAAGCAGGACTAATACCTGTCCCTCGTTCACGTTATTGTTATAAACTAATAAATAATTTCAAAATGATATGCCTTTATTGCATTAGGGAATCTAGCGTTCATTAGCGAACATATAATTTTAATTATTGTCCTAACAATTCAAAGGTCAAAATATACACAATTTGCTGAATGTAAACATCCATAAATCAATCGTGCGTCACACAAATATTTTCCCGCAAAATTATAACGCTCTAATTGCAACTGGGTATATAGGTATGACAATATTTTCCACAAGACGTAAGGAATAAAATGTTAACCTTTGAACATTCATTACTAAGTAAAACTAGAATAAACAATGGATCAAAGATACTCACATCAAAATCCTTATCATCGGTATGTCTATACGCCAGTTGTTTTAGCACATTACAGTCTTTACCATGCGAGACTCCATCATTACACACTTATACCCACAGGCGTCGGCTGACTCAGTCATCGTTGTCCAGTCCTATGAGCTCTGCTTGCAGGCGCCCTTTGGTGCGGCAGCAGACTGTCAGGCACAGTATGCGCAAAGCCAGACGAAACTGCGGGCTCATTGCAATCAAAATAATTATTTTCCAAAAGGAATTAAGAATACCAAGCCAGACCACGCCGAAATGCAGCATCGGTATTTTGATCTCCTGGCCGGCGAAATACTCGTACAGACTGACGCCGACGTATGGGGTCCAGCTCAGCCAAAATGTTGTGACGAGTATGAAACTCATGCAATGACTGGGATTCGCCAGGTTCTCAGCGAGAGCTGTGGCGTACTCCTTGTCGTGAATCGGAACGCCGCTATTCAGTTTCCGTTTCATGGAAAATATGTAAAAATAATTGTACACGATCGATATGACGCTCGGGCCGAGCACCAAGATGCCGAGGGTCGCAGTGTAGGCATAAGTGGATCCCCAATCGAGCATGCAGATGAAACTCTCTTTGTCGAAATTCGCTTCCTTTTTATAGCCAAGCAGCGGGGGGCAGCAGAGCATGGCGGCAGATATCCAAGTGAACACCATCCAACATTGACTCCGAGTACGCGTTTGTACCTGACAAGATTGACTAGTTTAAGTGTTTAAAAAATTGAGTTCAATAATAATAATTGCGGCCAAGCATCAAAAATAACTAAAATGCAATAACGAAATATATTCAAATAAAGATATCAGAGATAAATTATTTACCCATATCATGCATCTCTTAAATATATAATTGTTGAAATTATTCATGCATTAAATTTCGATTCTATTAATACTCATTTTGTTATGTTATCAAATCGAAAAATAAATTAAACATGCACAACACGCAATGAAATGAAACTAAGTGCTACGTAATGTAACGGTAAAATCAATACTCAATAAATAGAAAAAGGCGCAACCAAATCAAACGTGTGATTGACCATCGAGCAGGGGTTAATATCGAAAAAGATAACTACCGTCGCACTAACCGTCTCATATCGGAGAGGTTTCCTAACGGCGAGGTATCGGTCGACAGAGATCCACATGAACGTGTACACGGAGACGGCCCAGAGAGTCACCTCGAGATAGCCAGCGAGCCTGCAGACCAGGTCGCCGAACATCCACCGGCCGGTTATGGCTGGGTACACAGACAGCGGCACCACTAACAGACCACACATAAGGTCTGCTACCGCCAGCGACAAAAGGTAGTAGTTGATAACTTCATTGGATAGACCTGAAATAAAATAATCCAATCAATTAAAATCGAAAATTTTATGTATTAGGTGCTTTTCAGTTTGCAAATAGTTTGCATGCCTCTCTACAACATACAAATGTTCATAAAGCTTTCGTCAGGTATACAGTTCTGCTTGACTGCGAACCTGTCCTTCAGGTTCATATCGACAACTGTGTCAAAACGTTATTTTCCTAAATGGTCAACTTTTAAAGTCAAGTTCGCAAAACGACAACATCCCAAAATGACAACTTCCCTAAAAAGTATTTTTTTATTAAAGGTCAAAGTACCTATAAATTTCTCAAGACGAAAAAAATTAACTTATAGTGTTAAAAAGAAAACTGGGATACGATAACGCATGTAGGAATTTCAGATATCGCACGTCTCATCGCAAGAGCCGGCGATTTTCTTCACCATCGTACTCGTATCTACATACCTCCGACCTTATCTATTTTTCTCCCCTTAAGAACGTGACGTACATAGTATCGATAACGTAAGTAACAACTAAGCCAGCGAATAGAGTCAACTTTTTTTTCTACTTGTGTCTGTTGACATGTTAATTATGTTTAGAATGTATACACATAAGTTAAGTAATTTTCCTTCTACATAATTAGAATTTTGTTTTGTTTTGACGTGCAGAACGAAAACCAAAAGCACTACTAATGCAGAAAAGAATAGCTTTCTGCTCACGAAACACATATTAAGGAAAAGTTTATTTTTCAAGCAAATGTATTAAAATAGTACATTGTTACCTTAGGGGTAACAATGTACTATTTTAATTTAAAGTAACTTAATTAATCCCGACACGGGGTTCTGCGCTCGAGAGCGTAGCGAGGGCGCCTATAGTTCGAGGGACGAAATAAGTCTTTAACCCGAGGTAAACACTGTGCTTTTCATTACGAATACAAGGAAAGTAAATATAAAAACATGAACTAAAATGAGTAAATTTTATTTTACATAACTCAAATAAATTAATAAAATTAAACAAATGAATAAAATTTTCAACTGACAGCTGTTAAATTAAAAAAATATAGTTCTATTTTGTCATATTTGGAAATTTTTGTACGTATCATTGATTATGAGCGAGACGGCGTTTCTTGATGTCTTAATTTGTAAAAAATAAAACAACGATGATTTAATAATTTTACTTTACAAAATTTCTGGATCTAAGTCCAATAAATTAACGTATCTATCAAACGTAGGGTTCCTAATTTCCTATCCTAAGGCAGTTGTCCCACCGCTGACGATAAACGAGAAGCGAGTAGAGCTAGAAAAAAACGAGTTGGCAAGCAGCGGAAAGCGAGTGTGTAGTTCCAATAGTTTTTTCTAGCTATAAGCGAGTGTGCGAGTGAGACGGGCAATTACTCGCGCCCTCAGAAGAATAACTAAAGCATAGAAACCTAGCAAAAATAGCTACTGAACTTAATATATTTGACTCACTTTGACATTAGGCGCTGCTAATAGAAGTTAGACAGAGACACGTATATGCAAGATGTTTCGAAATTTTGTAGGTCGTCACTAATTCTCGCTTGTCAGTTCTTCTCCCAGTGATGTCGTGCTCATCACTCACATAGTTTCAACGTCGATAATTATATTATGTAGGTATTTAATAGATCCCTAATACTAAAATGTCTTTATTACGAGAAATATAACATAAATAATTAAGGGTAGATTTTCTTATGTAACTTATCCAGCTAATAGCTGCTGTGTCTCTTTGGTATGGTCAGGCTAAAAGCGGGAAGTGCGAGTCGGACTCGCCCACCGAGGGTCCCGTATAAAATTGTAGGTTATACTTTAAATAGAGACTAAATTTTTTATGATTTAATTACAAATGTGGAGTTTGAGATTTTCCCTGACTTGTAGTGTAAGACTATATAACTTCACAAATTTCATAGTTCTAGCTAGATCAACGAAAAGTACCCTATACATTTTGATGCCCGTGAGAATGTCGAAATATACGTTTTTGGCGACATAAACGGCCGTACCTTTTTTTGTTAACTTAGAAGTTTGATTTTTTTACATCTTCAAGGGACTAGAACTTGTTAGTGTAGAACTGAGTAATTATATGGTTTTAATTTCAACTCGATACCTTCACGCGTTTCCAAGATAGTCTTGACAGACAAACGGACAATAAAGTGGTCCTATAATGGTTCAGTGTTTCTTTTGAGGTACGGAACCCTAAAATTTGGACTATTTAAGTGACGGGTATTTCCCGTTATCTAAAATGTTGGAATTTTTCTATTGCAGAGATTCACAAATTCTATAGGAAGGAAATCGAAGACACACTGCTTTTATTTCATCGCTTAGATTTAATTCATTTTTTATCGCATCGCTTAGAACTACTTGAAGTTAATCTCATATTTAATTTACTTACCCGAAAATTTAACCCTCATGGATTTTGAACCTTGGATAAATTCGTGAATGCTAAAACTACTATTTGTACATATGCTTGGAAATTAAATTAAAAACATTAACATTTGAACATACTTTATTGTTAAGACATTTTTCGATAGATTTATTACGCTTGATGTGCGGCCGGGCTTAGTTAGAATGTAAATTTTCCGAAGGCGGCGTTTTAAAATTTTACCTTTTTGACTCTTTCTGTTCTTTTCTTGATCTAATATTTTAATTCTTAGAAAAAAATCATCTGAACTGGTTGTTCTTGGCATCCGTGTCAAGGATTCCTTAAAGAAATAGTTAAGAAATTAAATACGTTTTTATTTTCATAAATAATATTTTAGTTTAAAGATTTCCTTTCATTAAATAACTTGACTTACGTCATGACGTCTCCATTTCATAGTTTTACTACTAAGTACATACAAAATTAATCTGATGGAAAATATCTGGAGCAAATTTGACTATGCTTTCTTGGACTCCAATTTCGTCTGACAATACACTTTATCCATATTTTTTTATACATTGTCTTTAGGAAATCTGTAAAATAAAAATATCGACAAAATTTTACAACACTACGCATGATCAAGAAAACCTCAAAGTAATTTTCTAAAAATCGCTAAAACATAAAAGTGAAGTTAATATTACGTATTGTTTTTCTACAAAATGATTCAGCGATATTTCATATGTATATAAGTGTACTTATTAGCTCATATTCAAGTAACAATATGAGAAAACATGCCAATTTAAGGTCAATAAATTTTGATTGTTTTCCTTTCGCGACGAATGAGACTTGCAGCCCCAAACTACACAAGACATTGTGTTACGGAGTGCACAAACACACACTATTTGTAAATACCTAAAGAATTCTTGCTTTCTAATCACTTAAATATTAATAAAATATCATCAAAATATTACTAGCCACGGGACGCACAAACAAATATTATACGAACAATTCAAATAGTTCAAACTCGGATGGTCTATCTTCGATACAAGGTACTATAGAATTTAGCCGTGTTATATATTGTTAACCAATTTTAATATTTTTTACCAAAATGACAATTCAATCAATTCATATACTGTGATATTCCAAAAGACAAATATTACTCATCTCTTACATTTACACAGTTTTGTGCCGTATGTTAGAAAGAGACAAATAGCACACAATTAATTCTTGTTTTAATCTTCCTTCTATGCTGTAGTGATTGTTCTGAGCTCGCGCCACTCGCGCAGAATTGTCGCTGCCACAACTCTAATGCTATCATCGTCGTCTGAACTAGACAATAATGATAATACAAATGATTGTTTGACATTCATAATAAATAAAAATACGTGCACTTTCAGATCCGCACGGAAGAGAAATAACCACTAGTTGCTCGCTCGGCATGAGTTCTGATCGCTGAGCAAGTATCGCGAGCGAGTATTATCTTTAATGGCTGTCTTATCGCTCAGCGACGAACTAATAGAGCGAGTCCTCGCCAGCAGTGTGAACAGTCAGCGATCAACTATTTATATATGCATCTCTTTTGTTTACACGGAATTTATATCTACTGTACGTTTCTTGAGCGAGAAAATAGGCGATAGTTAGTCATTTCCTCGCCACCGGGGGGACAACTGCCTAAGATTTAATTGAAAGTAAACTATAAAACTGATTCTGTAATAAAGAAATTACAGTAAAGATTTCATTTTCATTTCAATCAAAGCTTTTTTATTTTTAACACCGCGTTTACACATTCGCGCGAATCGCGAGGCGAATAGCGAGGCGAATAACGAACTAGCTGTTTACACATGCGTGTTCGTTATTCGCCTCGCTATTCGCCTAGCAATTCGCCTCGAGATTCGCGCGAAATAGCGCGTTTACACATTCGCGCGAATCGCGAGGCGAATAACGAACACGCATGTGTAAACAGTAAGTTCGCTATTCGCCTCGCCATTCGCCTCGCGATTCGTGAGTTCGCGTCGGGAGCGGTTTTTTGGACGCGAATCAAAGGGCACTAATGGCGAACACGAACTTACTGTTTACACATTCGCATGCATTTAGTTGACTGCTAGCGCCCGACCCAACCGAACGTGTAGACAAATTAGAGTGGAGTAAAGTGCGAATTTTAGAATTCCTAGAACTTTATTATAGAGAAGAGCTCATTTGGAACCCAAAACATCGCAATCATAATTACACATAAAAAATATTTTACAAAAAATAAAAACCGACTTCAAAAACACTGAAAAGTTAAAAATAATATAAGAAATAGGTACAGACAACATCACACTTCTATATTGAAGTCGGTGCCAAACGATATCTCCTCGAAAGTCTTAAAATTTGTCACCGACTTCAATATAGAAGTGTGATGTTGTCTGTACCTATTCTTATATTATTTTAAACTTTTCAGCGTTTTTGAAGTCGGTTTTTATTTTTTGTAAAATATTTTTTATTTTTAACTTTTTAGTGAATGAAATCTTTTTAGTAAAAACAAAAACCCTAATTTAATACCAGCTCATCAGTGAGCTGATATTTCATTAGCGTTTCCATCGATTTTCATGAGATCCCATTATCAGAGAATACAAAAAGAATGTTGAAAATCAGTCCACAATTGGCGGCGTAATCGCATAACATACACACAAAAAAAACATTCGCATCGAATTAAGAACCTCCTCCCTTTTTGAAGTCGGTTAAAAATAAAAACCGACTTCAAAAACAATGAAAAGGTAAAAATAATATAAGAATAGGTACTGACAACATCACACTTCTATTTTGAAGTCGGTGTCAATTTTAAGACTTTATAAGAGATCATCGTTTCGTACCGACTTCAATATCATCATCATCATCATCATCACAGCCCATATACGTCCCCACCGAGGGGCTCGAGCCTACCCTATATTAGGGTGATTAGGCCTTAGTCAACCACGCTGGCCCAGTGCGGATTGGTCGACTTCACATACATCATTGAACTTCTTCGCAGATGTATGCAGGTTGCCTCACGATGTTTTCCTTCACCGTAGGAGCGTCAGACAAATGAAATTCGAAACGAAAAACACATTGGTACATGGCGGGTCTCGAACCCCGATCCCCCGATTGGAAGGCAAGTGCCGAGTCCACTGCGCCACCGACGCTCTGTCGCGCGCTGTATATGCAAGTATGTATGTGTATATATAAACACATTCATACACATTACTTACATAACACTTACACACACACACATATACAATATGTATATGTGAGTGTTATGTGCGTGTATGTATGTTTTTTTCTTAATATCATATTATTTGAATATAACAATTATTGTCATTTATTACATTTATTTTCTTATGCCGTCATTTACTTTCTCTCCTTAACCTAATGGTTGACTGGTAGAGAGCGATGTTTATCGCTAAGTCCGCCATATGTTTGTAACATTAAAGCTTAAATTATTAAAAACTAAAATGTAGCACGCATGCCGCCATTATTTTCACGTCCTCCGTGTTCGTGTGCTAATATCAAAATGAATCACCCGCGAATGTGTGAACAGTAGTTCGCGGTGGCACTCGTAGGTACGAATGTTTCGTCGAATGACGAGGCGAATAGCGAACACGAATGTGTAAACGCCACACGAATGTTTCGTCGAATGTTTCGTCGAATGTTTCGTCGAATATTTCGTCGAATGTTTCGTCGAATGGCGAACACGCATGTGTAAATGCGACATAAAACAAATAAACAAGAGTAAACATGGGCCGACTAGTCGCCGACTATAGTCGCTACATTACTAATTCTATATGTGGAAGCTTGTAGGTAATTGGCATTTAGATAACTATTAATGTCAACTATTTTGTAAATAATGCTGTAAGCTTTCTAAAGATAATAAAATAAAATAAAATTTACATGCATAATAAATTGAAAAATGAATAAATAAATAAAAAAATTCGTCTCGGGCGGGGATTGAATCTGCGTCTGTTGACGCCTTGACCACTCCGCTACCGAGCTCTCTTACCAGCCCTGACGAAATTTCAACTGTATTGATCTCTTTGTACTTTGTTAAGCCAAATTAGATTTTAATCACTGGGAATAATTAGGTATCAACATCCAACTTGGAAAACTTTACAATTTCTTAAAAGATTGGTGAATAAGTACTAGAGCAAACTTACTATTTTTTTATTTGAAACTTAGCATTTTCTATAAAAATGCTAAATTAAATCAATAAAGAAACAACTTAACCAATTTTTAAGAAATCTGTAAAGATTGGATGCATGCATGTTGGATGTTGATACGTAGCTATTAACAAGTAAAGCCTACTTTGGCTTAACAAAGTACAAAAGAGATCAATACAGTTGAATTTTTCGGGGCTGGTAAGAGCTCAGTGGCCGAGTGGTCAAGGCGTCAACACGATATGTTGAAGACGCTGCCTGGTTCGATCCTCGACCGAGACGTATTTTTTCTTTATTGATTTATTCATTTTTCAACTTATTTAGCATTTTTAGGAGAATGCAAAGTATTGAATATAAAATAAATAAATTTTAATTTAATTCGTATTTTATATCTATCTATCTTTATCACTGGACAAAACTCTATGGGTCTCCGAAAACTCGCATAGGCATCGTCGCAGCTTCCTAATAAGAACGTTAAAAATATGTATTCATTTACAGCTGAATAAAAATTTGCAATAAATCGTCAGAAAATATTTGCGATAATAAACGTTATAAAGAATGTAATATTTATTGTTTAGGTATTAGTTAGGCTTTGTTGTAGATGCATTTACATTATTAAAAGCAAAATGTAACTCAATAAGCAAAAGTAATAATTTACTCACTGTCACATTTGCAAACTATAAGCAACTAAGTGCAAACAAAACATATTTAATATAATATGTATTCAAAATTGGAATTTGCTTATTGACGTCACTGAATACAATTCCTCGTGTGAATTACGCCGCAATCAATACACCCAATTATGCAAACAATGCGAGGCGTATGTAAACGTTCGACACCATGAATACTGATTACTAATTACTGATTAAGTGTGATATCTATCTATGATATTATTGATAATTAATTTTTTTTTTATTGCAGAAAGTCGGCAAACAAGCAAACTGCCCACCTGATGGTAAGTGGTATCAGTCGCCTATAATACATGTAGCTCCTGTGAGATTCGCAGCAAAACTGCAACCCCCACAAGAACCACAATGTACGTTGCCAACTTGTGACACCAGATGTAAAGTCACAGTACCCAGTAATTTCACTGCCATATCTTACTCTTCAAACCGGAACACAGCAATGCAAGCACTGCTGCTTTTCGGCAGAAATAGGTAAGACGGAGGTACCTAAGCACACGACCCTAGTACAGAGTCTTCCTCCAGTCCAGATAATTAAATAATGACATATTATTGAATACCATAAATAAACGACAATTATGGATTCCATCTGCTAATTATGATTACAAAATTTAAAAAAAAATAAAACGTATTGTCACAAAATATGCAATAGGTACATGTTTAAACTCGTACACGATAAGTTAAATAGAATGAATGACCCACAAACTAATAAGTGAACAAGGAATGACCTCTACGGAACAACGATAGGTAATAGTGTTAAATTCTCAGAAGAATATAGTAATTGTTCTGACATCAGATCCCTTTCGTATAGACTTCGTTCGAGATATATAATACTCTGAACATATTAATAATAGATACTTATAGATGAAAATGAAAGAGATCGCTATTCATTAACGACCGCGACGTCCGCTCGCCCCTCTAAACGCGTTAAATATTTACAGTTTCGTAGCGACAGGTCTATTTGTCCTACAGTGAATATTTAGCGAGCCAACGTCCACAAATAAAATCTTAATCGACCAATGCACCTTTAATATCAATGCTATGCAATTCTAAAATTAGTATATAACGAGAATTAGCTGCAAGCCATAGGCAGTATATTAATACAAAGAACTTTCTTAAATTCAAGAAGGAATTCGGATCGAGAAGTACTTCAATTCAATCCAATTCAATATACTAATACAATAATCTATAGCCACTATACCTATTGGAATGATTAAGTGGCGGTGATGAGATAGCCGTAATATAACTTTTTCTCTATGTTTAATGTTTACTATAGGTACTCTATTACACGAATTCCGAAAAAAGGCAGATATTTATCTTGTTTGGGAATTACTGTATAATATTTCTGCTTTCCATTTTCAACTTTGTTTCTTATGTAGTATGTAGTCTGCTTAGAATAGAATATAAATAAATAAAGAACAATTTGATATACATCCTAGTTTGTAACTGTCGCTGTCATTCATCAGTTGAGATACAGGATCTACCTAGGTCGATTGATGGATGGTGGTGATAGAACAAATTTTAATGAAGCTGTAACTATATGTACCCATAAGAAGCACTCAATAAAGAATTAATATTAATATCCATTCAATTCGAAAAAAAAATTGGATTGGTTTGAAGATAAAGAAGGACGAATAAATATTTAGAAAGAATTAAGATAAAAAATATTTTCCAAAAAATAAAAACCGACTTCAAAAACACTGAAAAGTTAAAAATAATGTAAGAATAAGACAACTCACGCTTCTATATTGAAGTCTGTGCCAAACGATGACTCTGATTTTAACTTTTCAGTGTTTTTGAAGTCGATTTTTATTTTTTGGAAAATATTTTTTCTTTTTTTTCTTTTTAGTGAATTTAATATCACCTCACCTGCCTGACCTGACCCTGGACTTGAATTTAAAAGGTATTTAGTCAGGTCCGAGGTCAGGTCAAGTCAGGTCAAGTTCAAAAGTTAAGGATCCTTCCACCATCAGCTCGATTCATGACTACCAGACGCAAATACGTGAATACCTTAGGAAAAATCATGAAACACATTCGACGTACCTACGACGTAGGTTTTCCTCGATTTTCTTGGGATTCCATTATTAGATCCTGACTTTGGTGATTTTAGGACCATCCTAGTAGTATACTGTATCGAATACAAAAAGAATTTTGGAAATCGGCGTAATCGCGTAATATACACACACAAAAAAAAACATACGCATCGAATTGAGAACCTCCTCCTTTTTTGAAGTCAGTTAAAAATATTAAACACCTTTCAGTCCACAAAACGAAGAAACTTAATAGTCAAAAATAGGACAAAAACCGTATTTGTCTCGTACACAAAGCATACAGTAAACGTTGAAACCACAAAGCTGGTAAATAAGTTAGAGAAAGAGATACAAGAGGAACTCTTTTAATTAATAATTGCGCTTACGAGTAACGCCGGGCATGAGAGGATTAGTTCTCCGTGTTTGTTTCGCTCTGTTAACTATTGATTGATGTAAAGCTCACGGCAACTGATTCTCACACGAATACTCAGCATTATTTTATAAATCGCAGCTGCATCTCAAAGAGGATTTGTGGACGGAGCGTTTTTATTACAGTACTGTAACGTGCGTGTTTTACCGGTGAATTTATCCTCTAAAAATGTAACATCACTCCTCGCCCCATGAGGAGGAATTTACGTACTACATCATGCTGGCCAGATGGCTTAGGTAAGGGAGGGACCCCCCATTGAAAAATCAACGTACACTACATAACATTAAGTTTTCCTCCAAGTAATAAGGCTCAGGTTCTGGATCAGTGTACACTAGGAAAATTAAGACTTCAATCTAGACTTCGCTCATCGAAGAGTTATACTTACGCTTAGGACTATATTATTCTGAAGATGCAATAATAATCGACCCGCTGCAATCCTACCTAACCAGCAGGCCAATTATGGATCTTTCGTCGTATGACGGTATAAATTTGAGAAAAAGAAGTCATGAAATGCTGCATTTCGTATTACCGATCTCCAATGATATCATCACTATGGCACAATTACAATGATGTCATCATTAAAAATTGAACAAATGATCAAAAATCTGACCGGAAATCGTATTTTTCGTTTTGCACTATGATATCATATGATTCATTTGCAAAACCATGAGATCGGTAATAGGCCCTCTGGCTGCATCTTGGATTTTTGTTTGTCGTGGTTTTCATTATTTTCTACCGTCAGTCTATTGCCGGTATTGTTCTACCGTCAGTCTATTGACGCTGTAAAAATCTCATCCAAAAATGTATATCATTTACATCATAAACGCTATTATAATATTTACACTAAGTTTGTGCAATCAAAATGAATCTGAAAAATATTCAGCCATTTTTGTTGTGCCTTTTTGAATAATTGGTTAACGTGAGAATATCAAATCGTTGACGGACCTTTCGTGCATTATTTATCTGACCCGAGTCTGACCCTACCCACCCACGGCACTAACCCACCCGTCACTACGTTGATTTTATGTCACATCACATTGCCAACTGTCGCCCTTTGTCTATTTTCATTTCAAAAGAATGGTCGATTTCACTAAACATGTCTTAGCTAAGACAATCCTAAGAAGAATACTGTCACTTTTTGTCTTTAATGAATAGAATGTGACAGCATGCCTCTTAAGATCGTCCTAAGCTAAGACAAGGTTAGTGCGATTGGCCATTATCGTTCTGAGATTTTCATGTAATCGGTAGCACATTGCCTACTTTTTGCATTCACCATAGATAAAATAGGATTTTGTCGACTTTTGTATTTTTGTTGAAATCCTCTTGAAATCACATCGTAGTTTGACAACTTTTTAAAAATTTATTTTTGTCGATATCACATTTTCTATTTTGATTCAGTTACGATCAAGTTATCTTAAATCTTTTAAGGTAACAGTGCGATACGAAAGAGAAGTAGTAATACACGCTTTTTATTAATTTTAGATATCATGGCACAACTTTTATTTGTTTTTTAAAATTTATTGTTGCAGTTTTTCTTGTCATTAAAATCGATGACATGGTTCCCAATAAACAGATTTTTGTATGTCTTAGGGCCTATTTCACAATGTATAAGTTCAATAATTAAAGTGACTTATTTTCAATGTCATTCCTTCAAAATACGTCACTTTAATCGATGGTTAGTTTACTTGAAACTTTACTTGTACATTGTGAAACAGGCCCTTATACTCGTAGTTATAGATTTGCTCATACTGACCGATCTAAATGTGCCACTCTGTATAGTACAAATAGAACTACTGAAAAGTACCTATTTCCGACCGAATGCCCACTACAGACTACATACAAACCTATATATCGAGGTACAGAATGGAACCAGAGGATGGACAGAATGGAACCAGAGGAGGAAGAGGTTTGGACGCGTTTAGCAGTAGCTCGCCAGTGTCACTAGGGAGTTGCAAGCGGATGTCCGTATTTTTTGTGTTTTGTGCCTACACGCGTTAACGAAATTTAAAGAGCTGCGGATAGATGATTTTCGGAGGATAATATTACATTTATTTTTATAGGGTTATAATGAAAACTTTTCATGAATGCTCCTTTAAAAATGGTACAAAAATGGTACTAATGAATAAATTTATTGCATATTTACTTTATTGCACAAAGAGCAACTTAAAAACAACAAATTATAGAAATATAAACACAAAAGGTGGCCTTATTTCTAAATATCAATTTCTGCCAGGAAACCTTAGTGCTAAATAAAGAGAAGGATATAATGGAGCGAGAAGTGCACTACATAATACATCATCATCATCATCACAGCTCATATACGTCCCCACCGAGGGGCACGAGCCTACGCTAACTAGTTAGGGCGATTAGGCCTTTTATTTTCTTTTTTTTTGTGGGAGGGGGTAAATGCATTTACGCATTCCTCGTGGTCGAGCCAAACCACGAGGATATGTGGGACTCCCCAGACCGTACACGGCCCGGGCCTACTCACTAAAAACCCCCCCAACAGCTCCTTCGTCCGTCACAAGACAAGGGGAAGGGGACAACAGCCAGGCCTTATTCCCGCTGACCCCCTGCCTGTGACATGTTCGTAGCCGGACTCTCCTCCTGGCTCTGCTACTTTGTGGAGCGGTTCTGCGCCGCTCTACACCCCGGGACTGGTTTTTTATTGTGGTTGTCTTCCACGCGGCCCGACGCTCAGTGCGCCGGGCCCCCGGCCCGCTCAGTGCGGGTAATGGGTTGCCCGACGGCAGATCCCACTGGTTCCACCACCGCGCGGGTGAGCCGAAGCTCGGGGAACCCCTGGCAGGCGCGAAGCGCCGTGTCATGAAGTCGCCTCCACTCTGCTACCTTCAAGGTAGCCGCCCAAATCAGGCTGCCGGCGAAAGCCACATCTCTTCTTAAAATAAGAAGAGGGGACGCCCTTCGCCGCATGAAGCGGGTGGCCAAACGAAGTGGCCCGCCGGGCTAAACCTGGCCATCCCCCCCCCCCCACCCCACCCTCTATGGGGATCCTCTCGTCAGACTATTAGCCCGCGGCAGAGAATCTGCCCAGGGTGCACCGCAAGGAGGTTGTCTGACATAGCACCCCAGGGCGATTAGGCCTTAGTGAAATCACGCTAGCCCAGTGCGGATTGGTTGACTTCACATACACCTTTGAATTACTTCGCAAGTGTATGCAGGTTGTCTCACGATTTTTTCTTTCGCCGTAGTAGGAGCGTCAGATAACATTACATATAAAATTCGTGAAACGAAAAACACATTGGTACATGGCAGGATCGATCGCGGGCCTCCCCATTCTAATCGGAGCACAATCCAGTGCCGAGGCCACAGCGCCACCGACGCTCTCATATAAAACATACTAACAGTTAATATACATATACTAATATATACATAACTATTAAACATATTATTATTATACATACATATACATATTTTACAAACTATGTATAATAAATATAATATATAAATATGTCCGCTCCTGTCGCGTCTATACCGTCTGTCGTTCTCTGCTAACCAGCAGAACCAGTGCCGAAATCTTGGAAAGAGGCCAATGTCCAGCCGGTTCCCAAAAAGGGAGATCGTTCTGATCCGGCTAACTATCGCCCTATAGCCGTCACTTCCATTTTGTGTAAAATCATGGAGAGAATCCTTAATACCCAGCTGATCCGTTGCCTGGTAGGTAAATGCTTAATGACCGTCAGTATAGGTTTCGTCCTAAATGGTCAACAGGTGACCTTCTAGCGTTCCTTTTGCACAAATAGGGTGAATCTATCGATAAGCGCCGCGAGTCTGTGGCTATTAGTGTCGACATCGCCAAAGCTTTTGATAGAGTCTGGCACAAGGCTCTCCTTTCCAACCTTCCGGCATTCGGATTACCCGCGCAGTTCTGTACGTGGATTGCCAGCTTCCTCCACGAGCGTAGAATTCGCGTTGACGTTGACGACTGCACTTCGCGGTTCGTGGCAGTGAATGCTGGAGTTCCACAAGGCTCCGTTCTATCCCCAACATTGTTTCTTCTGCATATCAATGGCATGCTTTCCTTGGAAAGTATACATTGCTATGCAGACGACAGTACAGTGCATGGGGGATATCACGGAAGCTCAGGGGCTGCTCGTGGTAATTTTGGTAGGGAGAGGCAAAATCTTATCATTGAGCTTAACAGGACGCTGGACTTCGTCTCCGAATGGGGTTCCAACAATCTTGTTGAGTTCAATGCTAAGAAAACACAGGTGTGCGCGTTCTCGGCGAAAAGGTCACCTTTCCTCCCCCTTCCTTCTCTTCAGGGCACAACCTTTCACACGCAGAGCAACATCACCTTGCTGGGAATTAACATAAATAATCTGATACAGTACCTCCTCGATGCTCTGGACAGATTGCAGCGTCGCGCTATTTGAATAATTGGCGATGTAGAGGCAACTAACACCCTCGAGCCTCTATAACTTCGTCGTGACATCGCCTCTCTTAGCGCCTTTAACCAACACGAATGTTCCACGGGGAATGCTCTGAGGAGCTCTTTAACCTTATCGCTCCCTCTCCATTCCTTAACAGAAACACGCGTAAGGGCCTTCGGAGTCATCCTTACACTGTATCCTCCTTTTCGCACCGTACCAAGAAATTCCAAGATTCCTTCTTCTGTCGTTCATCCCACACTTAGAATTCTCTACCTGCGCACCTGTTTCCTCCATCCTACAACCTTCCTTCAAAAGAGGTGTGAAAAAGCATCTTTTAGGCCGGCAAGGGGCAGGTAGGATAGTGGATGTCCTCCCTCCTCTATCTGTCAACTCATTTGGGCCTCACACTGCTTAACATCAGGCGGGAGGAGGTCATTTGCCGGGCCCTCCATAAAAAAAATGTTACAAAAAGGGTATTGCAAGGACTGTAAATAATGTTTATTAGCTATACTTCAGGTCAAGGAAATATTTTTCCAATTTTATTTGAAATAAATGTTCTGAGGGTGCTCTCCTTATGGTCTCAGACAGAGAGTTTCACAGTTTAATAGCTGTCTTAGTAAAAGTTTTAGTGGTGGTGATTTTGAGCTTAACAATTTTGTATAAAACAAAAGGCATCCAATCAGGAACACCAATATAAATAAGATTCGTTTTTATTGCTTTTACTCAAAAGTACACTTTTTATTCTATGCCTAAACGTGCTATTTTATCATCAAATAAAACGACTCGGGCATTTTTGCCGTGAAACAACTCTGTCTTTTCTTTCATTAACGTGATCTTTTCAAAAACCGGGAAACCGTTTCCGAATTTCCTCATTTAAAATCGGTCTTACTTCATTAGCGCACTGCATTCAAAAATAAAAGCTCCACCGCGTATTTGAGTCTATAAAAGGTTTTTGCGGCATTCGTTAACCGTGGGTTTTTATCGTCTGCTTTTATGAAAAATTCAGAGATATGTAAAGAATTTTATGTTATTATAGGATAAATATTTTAAAGCTTTTTTGTAGGTTAAATGATGAAAAGCTTGAAATGTTTAAATAAATATATTTTTTATAGAATTGTGTTTTCTCATGTTTGTAAATACGAATAATTAAGTTTTACGGTCCACATATTCGGCATGGATGTGAAAGACAGATTTTTGGAGAAAACTATCAATCAATTCATGCGTTTGGATAGACAAGCGTTGTTCATTTCGGCAGTTGCTTTCGATTTGTTAAGACGTGTGCGACGCAAATACGCAATGGTTTCATAATTTATAGGTACTCGTACATCATGATGAAGCTGAGTTCATCGTATATTCATCGTATATGAGACCCAAAAAAAGGGTTCTTATTAGATGTTGATAAATGCTTTATGTAATTGTTGGCACACATGTAGAAGTAACAATCCATAATTCAACGTCTGGAAATGATTTCGGCCATCTTGGATTATTGCACGATACTTCGTGCAAAATAACGAAGCCGCCAATGTGACATGTAGTATTACTAATACTTGTCTTACACACTCAAGACTGCCCTTCACCTTTCCTTTAAATGTGTATGCTACTAGTATTGTCTGTGTGGTTAAGAACAAAGGCCCTTATTAACCTTTTTTTAACCTGTTTTAATTTAACTATTGTTTGTCTTTTTCTTTGTCTAACAATAGTAAATTTGACAAGATTGAAAGAAATAAAACTAACCTTAAGTCAAGTTAAAAAAACAAATCCGCACTGGGCGGGCGTGGTCGACTAAGACCTAAAACACCCTTACTTAGGGTAAAGGCTCGGGCACCTCGGTGGGGACATATATTGAGCTGTGGTGATGATGATGATGATAAATCTTTAAAAAGTTTATTAATACGGGCCTTAGAATACATGCACCGCTGCCCTTTTTTTTCCATAGATGTTGTTAGAGCTTTCACTTCAATTATTTAACACCGCAATTACACCTCTGCGATGAGATGGAAATTCGAAACAAACCGATACAAGCAAACTTCCAAATAATAAATGATTCAAAACCAAACTCAAATACTGTATCACAACCTGAAATTCTGCGAGTGTAACATGGGAACGAATAATTGCTTCACTGTAAATTATAAATGATTCCGCAAAATTAACTACTATAAAATTAAATGTCTGTAATTAATATAATGATCACGTGAATTAATGTTGTCAAAATCGACGCTCAGATCAAACAAACCAAAAACAGTAGTAAGTATAAATCATCATGTGATATGAAATAAATGATATTATGATTGGAAACAATCAGTGTTGTTATGCTATTTTATTTTAATGAAAAGTCATCTTATTTTGGTTAAACTCTCTCTATAATTGTCAATTCTATTTATTTAGAAATCCCATGACCATAATATAAGCACAACATGAATACTTACTCTATAACGACAAAAAAAAAACAAAAGTTTATTAAGATAGAGATTTCTCATTAAAAGCCTAGTATGAGCATTTTCCTTTCTTCTTGAAATCTCGCATTCTATAACGTTTTCTCAGACTCCGTTCTTTTGCTGCTGTAATCGCAAACTTAATGAGACTTTGTGTTACTTGTAATTAAGTGAAACAACTGCATATTAACAGTGTCTTTTTAAATTTGGAATAGTACCGACTCCGGCGCCATTGCAAACTTTTACCGTCAAGCCCCAGACGTATTTTCTGGGGACCGTTCATTGTTATTTGCTATCTTCTTTAATGATATTCACCTGTTTCATTTTCTGTTTAAAACTTGTTTCTTAGGGTACTTCTGAGTATGATTAAAATTATACCTTGAAGTTGTGTTGATGCCTTACTTTTGAAAAACCGACTATGTACTTATCTCATTTGTTCCTTAAGTAAAATATGTTTACATTAAAAAAAATAATCTGATACAATACCTACTCAGATTCAGACTAAATAGACTTCATTTCAAATACAAAACATAACACTTATTTTATATATCACTTATTCAATTGCCAAATATGTTTTGTTTAAAGACAGTTGTGTTACAAAAAAAAATATTTAACAAAAAATAAAAACTGACTTCAAAAACACTGAAAAGTTAAAAATAATATAAAAATAGGCACAGACAACATCATACTTCTATATTGAAGTGCTTTTGAAGTCGGTTTTTATTTTTTGTAAAATATTTTTTATTTAACTTTTTAGTGAATGAATTCTTTTTAGTAAAGGATTTCATGAGATATCTCGATTTTCATGAGATCCTATCATCAGATCCTGACTTTAGTGATCTTGAGACCACCCCAGGGTTATACTCTATCGAATACTAAAGGAATTTTGAAAATTGGTCCATAATTGGCGGAGTAATCGCGTAACATACACACAAAACACGTTGGACACACCTAAAACTCTCGATTTGGTGACCATGGGACCACCCTTGGAGTATACTAGAATGGAGTAAGGAGTGGGGGACCACTCCTTACTCCATTCTAATTTTGTAAAAAATGTGTCATGCGAATTTTACACAGAAGAGATTTTTTGACTACTTACAAAGAAAACTTACGAGCCCAATATTTTTTGTTAAGCTACCTGACGGACGTTTGCACGAAGTTGACTACTCTATTCCATCTGTCATCGTCCATCACATAGACTTATAATCATGACTGATGACGTTGAAATGTATTGCGCATCTACATATATGAGTGGACTATTCCTCCGTTTAGTGCGAACGACCTATCCACTAAATAAAAAAAGGTCTACATTGTATTCTTGGCAAGACAATCAAGGATCAGTAAAGTCACCAACGGCTATGTTTTCATTTTTAACATAGTATGAATTAGTTCATACTATGTTAAGGCATGTCCACATAGCATCAACTGATAGTATTTAAAATTGCATTCTGTATTCATCAACACACTACACCTGACACCAAATTTTATTTGAAAGAAATATAGGATTTTATGTGAAATAATTTCTAAAGTATTTAGAACGCAAGATAATAAAACAACCTAGATTACAAGGTGCGAAGCTCCTTTAGAAGCGCCGGTAACGGGCACGAGCAAAGGTTATTACTTCAAGCTAACGGCTTGCAGCCTCTTATTTGCTTTAATCTAAAATACCAAGCGTTTTGCAAGGTTTTATTTACTTTCACCTATTTTAAAAAGAAATTCTATGTCATGAGTTCATGACAGATATTTGCCGTATCAGATATTTAGTAGTTACATAACTAACTAGAGATCTTTCACTCTTTAACCACACTTTTTTCTGGTTTTTTAAAATGAAATATTTGTTGCAATAATTGACACAAATGAAATAAACTTGAAGTATTATTTTACCTTCACACATTGAAATAAGCAAGTAAGTTGTACCATCATGGTTGTGCCAATGCCATATGTAATTTAAAAGTGAACGATTAAAAACGATCTCGCACCCACTCATAATCAGAAGCTCATAACTGGAATATAATGTGGCGACTCCACTGAAACTGTCAAAAGGTTTCGTTACTTTCACTGAAGGAAGATGACAAGAAAGGAAGATTTGCATAACTTTCAATTAGAAGCGAAATTTGAGTCTACTCTAAGTTAAGGTGTTTAGGCCTTAATCAACCACGCTGGCCCATTGTGGATTGGTTGGCTTCACATACACCTTTTAATTCGAAATTCGAAAAACGAAAAACACATTGGTACGTGGCGGTCTCGAACCTCGGACCTCCCGATTGGAAAGCAAGTGATTATAATTATTAAGGTTATTATTATTACATTACAGCTTATTTTTGGTTACGCCGCGCGTAATACGCTTGTTCGTTTTTCCACATTTCCCACAGATTACACTTTATTCACGATTTTTATATTAAGTAGCTTAAAGAACCAATTAAATTAACTAAAGAATTTTTTTTTACTCTTACGTTGATCGGCTGGAAGTCGGAAATATTCGTTATAACTAGATATTGCACTTCTAAGTGTTGGAACAAAACAATGCATAAAAGTTTGAAAATATTGTTGAGTTATTCACACTACAATTAAAAAAATTCGCTAAATTTCCTAGGACCTTTTCTTTTCGTTTTACGCAATTCTTTATGAAACTGCTTTGTGGATTGTGTGAAATCGTGGTCAAGAAAGGAACCAATAAAATTGCACAACATTCCACATTCAACAAAGCCGCTTCGCTAAGCGTTGGTCTAGTATTTCGCACTATCCTGCACCTAAAGATATTACGTTCATGGTATTTCAATTTCAAATATTTCCACTAGAGAAAAGTGTTCTATTCTAATGTCTTTTCTGTATTTTTCAGAAATAACTATTATTTCGCAGATCCCATGTTACTACTTTACCAATCAAGTGAGTCTTTGTAACGCGTGAATAACAAACACCTACAAAAGTATAACCAGTATTGAGTCTTGAATACTCAAACAAAATAAAATTGTAAAGCTGCTATATCAAATAAATATCAAATCTGAGGAAACCAAAATATAAATTCGCGAGCGACACTGTCAATTCGAAACTATAGTTTCTCTCAGCTCAAGCGTTAATAAATGATTTACTTACACAATCCTCTCTGACAAAAGCCGCAGCATTGTGGCGGCAAGCTCGCACTAGAATTGTCGGTTGAATTCCAAAACAAAAGCTAAAACGACGAGATATTGCCTCAAAATTCACGTTAGAACGATATTTTCAAGCTACTCGTACGTACCTCGCATTTTGTATTGAAACGGCAAAAAAAGGTTAACCATTTTTGATTTTATGCATGTTATGGAAAGACTCAACACATATTTTGCAGTTTCATATAATTTTAATTGTTTTCTTTTAATTTTTCAAAACAGGTTTAATCGAAAACGACATAATTGCAAGCTGTTTTTCAAGTTATTTCTATTACCTGTACAGAAATTGTTCATTGATTTAGTAAGGGTTTATAAAAAATGGCTCCGAAATTTTCACATCATATTCTTAATGTTGCCAATTTCACATCTATTAAAACTAAAGTGAAAATGGAAAAAAGTTTAGTCGGTCTTTAAATGATGCTATGCATGTTTCCGAACGAAAATGCAAAAAATAAACAATTCGGATTTGTGATAATGGTTAACAAAAAATTAATATCATTAATATTATATTCGAGGTAATGTCAAAAGCAGTTGGGATATAAATTTTGTGTTTGTTTTTCGTGATATGAGTATTTCGTTCTGATAAAACCGAGATTATTTAACATACGACAGGAAAGCTCTTGGCCGTCATCTCATCTGACAGTAAGTGACGATAAGGCCGAGAGTGGAAGCGAGTTTCTTATTGTCTAAAAAAAATCTATCACGATCGCTTATAATTTGACAGCCATTGCGCCGTGAACATAAGACTCTGTGCCGACTTTCTTCTATAAAGTAGTAATGGATGGACTGAGACTGTCAAATTGTAAGCGATCGCAATAGATTTTTTCTTAGACGATAACCCCCCTGGACTTCTCAACAACTGAGGCGATTTGTTATTATGGCGACAAACTTAGGTAAGACGGTGGTAGCTAGCCAGACTGGCTCAGAAGCCCTACCACCAACCAAATCGAGCAGAAAAATTTCTGCCCCCAGTGGGAATCGAACCCCGGGCCTCCCGATCAACACCCGGTGAACTCAACCATTACACCACGGTGGCGGTTGAACTTGACATAACGTAGAAAGTAACTTTAATGTTATTCCAATTGGTCTAAAACAGCGATACTCAACCTTATTTTCATGGGGGCCTCAAACAGGTTTCAGCCATAGTGTCACGCAAGCAAAATTTATTTGTGTGTTTTTGAATGAAAAAAAGGGTCTTGCTCGGGCAACGCTCAATGCAACGCATTCTGGTAGGCTTACCTAGTTAACTATATTATTTCGGATGTGCACCCTCAGTTTTTCTGATGGTTTACAATTTTACAATTCAACATGGGCCAATCACAAGGGCCAGGCGGGCCATATGGGCCCCGAGGGCCGCAGGTTAAGTATAGCTAGTCTAACATGAAATTGTTCTATTTCCAGGGACGATTTAGAGTACCTAATTAATGAAACCAAAGTCGGTTCAATTAATTTTTATGATATATTTTTTTTATAAAAGAATACGCAGTTTTTGTAATATGAATTTAAGTTATCATGATACACGAACATAACTGAGCGAATAGGAATATTTCTAATTACGTTTCTTAATAAAAACAACTTACAAAATACAAGGTTTCAACTGCATGACAAAGACAATTTCAGGGTAGGTACACTACACTCCTTTCATACTGTGCAAGTGAACGCCAAAGTAATTCCGAAACTTTACGCGAAGGCACGTATCAGAATCTAATAGCCTCAGGCAGAGACCTGATAGTTCAAGCCGACTAGGGCTTTGCGGTCAACGCAAAAGTTTTCACTTAGTCAGACTATAGAACTACCAACAACGAGCTGTGGTTGAATACTTCCATAACTTCACATAAGCCGTAAAGTGTCGTAATTTATATTTATATTTATGTTCCAAATGCACCTTTTTTTTAAGGAGGGGAAATCCTTCTTACGTATTCGACAAGGGGCCGACTGACGAGGCCACCCCAAGGATATGCCGGACTCGGGTAAAAACCCCATACCTGGCTAAAACTCCTCCAGATACTTCTACCTCCGTAGGGACACAATCGGGATCGGCGTTAGCCATTCCCCGATTGCGTCCCCTGGATGTTCCAAATGCACCTGCGTCAACGTTGACAATTAATTGGTAGATATGTATTATCTACTTGTTCTGATTTCAAGCTTTGAAAAGGAAGGTGCCACAGTGAAACTTCTGATGCAAATAAATTCAATATACACTATCGATCTATATATATGTCACTGTAAAAGAATTGCGGTAAGTAAATCATAACACTTTCCGATAAAACTTACCAACCGCGAACTATTGTGTGATCATTGTCCATTTCGAAATTTTACCATCATGTACTCGGTAAATCTTAGAACTTACCACCAAAACGCGGTAAATGTTGGAAATATTCTTAAGGCGGCCACTTTCACGTTTTCGAACGATTTCGATTAACTGCACAAATATAAAATCTTAGTTTCCTCTTAAGGGCCTGGTCTCGTAATAATCGGTGTTCTAGCAGAATTATCAGAGAAGTAAAGTTTTTTTTAGTTATTAAAAATGCAATGAAGGAAATACATTTTACGTTACTTGAAGTTTCCATAACACATTTTACTATTTACCTTAATGCTATTTTTATGTCTTTTTAAGGCTTTAAACATACCCATATTTACATTCCACTCGTTTAAAGACATATTCATGCACTCGACACGTAAAAAATATGACCAAAACATGAAATATATTCAGTAAACATTTATTCTCAAATCTTCAACAATAATCTTTACTTTCTATTTCTTATAGAGAAAGTGATATATTAAAAGTAGTAAAATTCATAAAATTAGAACTATTAAAACCGCTTTAAATAAGCAAACTAAAACATTTCGAAAAAAGTAACCAGTAAATATCATTGTAGAAGATTTGAGAATAAATGTTTACTAAATATACGTGTATTTCATGTTTTGGTCATATTTTTAACGTGACGAGTGCATGAATGAGTCCTTAAACGCGTAGAATGTAAATATGGGTATGTTTAAAGCCTTAAAAAGGCATTAAAAATAGCATTTAAGTAAATAGTAAAATGTGTTATGGAAACTTCAAGTCCTACACTCTAATTTAACGTAAAATGTATTTCCTTCATTGCATTTTTAATAGCTAAAACAAATATTACTTCTCTGATAATTCTGCTAGAACACCGATTATAAAGAGACCGGGCCCTTAAGATGCATAAAAACATGGGATTATTTATATTCGTTAAATATTTTATTTCATTTCCTAAATATCAAATATTAAGGTAAATATTGATTCAGTTACCATAGCCAATGTAGGCGTTATGTTTGTGAAAACATAATTTTATTTTTGTTATTTTTATTTTGAAGGGGTTTTTGATTAAAAATAAAATTATGGTTTATAAGTAACTAAAAAACCATCTGTAAATATGATGGTGATAACTCATTGATTTAACGTTTGGTAGTAAATCAATGTGATAACTGATTAAAGTATTATACGATTTACAAATTCCCATGTAGTACTTTGAAATAATGATAATTACAAATGTATTATCCTAACGATAATTCACAATTTATAAGGTACAGACTGATAGATAAATTGACAAAGAAACAGATTGTTTTATTCCAAAAACCAACATTTACCAACCGTTATTGGCAAATATTAGCATGTCCCAAACTCTAATGGCAAAAGCCCGAAAAATCGTCTATTCTCTTTTATTTATTTACAATTGCGTTACATGCGACATAGTGGTTACATTTACCAACATTTACATTTACCAACTCATATTGTTAAATCCTAAGATTTACTGGCAAAACCTAAGACTATCTATATATGTATATATATAATTCGCTAACTTTTACCACAGACCATCTCTGAAATGGAAAAAAATCTATTTCACACAAAAGTTGCTAATGAGAGTGCAGGAGTGGTATTAAAAAAATCAATTTGATGGTCTGAATAAACTTATTTAACATCATCATAAATTTTTGAAGCACCAAGTATATACTACTAGTATACTATAGTGATTTTTCAGAATCGAGAAGTAGATGCACCAGATTAGCAACAAAGAAAGGAACAATTTACAGAAAACAAAGCAGGTGTCTTTCATAGCTGAAACAAAGCAACGTTGCTAAAGGCGTTTTGTTGTAGTTAACTTCATTGAAAAAGTTTATTGCCCGAGATTCACGATCACTTGGAAATGAAACTTAATATTGCATCGCAGCTTTGAATGTTACTTTTAATTAGAGAACAAGAGAGCATTGTTTAGATGAAAGACAATCTGCGTTATTTATAACGTTAAATGGTAAATAAATTTGATTAAATATTTATACAAGTTGTAAGATACGTTGAACCAAGGTATTCTTTGGATTTAACATAATAATATAAATAAACATATCAAAAAGGACGCTGATTGAGCAACATAAAAATGTTTCAAGTAAAAACTTTACATTTTACGGATAAAAGTTTAACTTTAACTCAGGAAGAAAATTTCAAAATATGTCTTATCTATGTCTAAATAAGTTTAGAAAGTTATTAATCTATACTTACTAATATTATAAAGCTGAAGTTTGTTTGTTTGCTTAAACGCGCTAATCTCAGGAACTACTGATTTAAATTGAAAAATTCTTTTGTGTTAGATAGTCCATTTATCGAGGAAGGCTATATGCTATATAACATCACGTTACGACCAATAGGCGCTGAACATCAATTAATAATGTTGCAAAAATGGGAAAAAAATATGGCGAAACGTATTTCGCGGACACAGCTATTGTGTTTATAATCCACGCAAAACGAAGACAAAAATCAAGTCGAAAATACACGTATAAATCATTGTATACCTACTTATATCGAATTACAGTAATTGACTCTCAATTATGCATGTATATTATATTGAAAACTAGCAAACTACATTGTACGAATTTAATTTATAATCTCTTTGTTCTTAGTAATTAATACCACTTCAATCACGTACGAGTATTTAAGCGGACGATCTGCAATAATCCTCTTATGCGGAACAGGGCGTCATCGGATAATATGAGCATTTATCAGATTGCGGATTGTGTGAATGAATGTATTATTATTTGTATGATTTATGAAATTGGATGGGCATTATCTGTTTAATGTTGTATAAAACGTTGTTACGATGACCAAAACTTTGTTTGGTAACGCTTTTAGCAGAATTTTATTTACTCATAACTTCTCTTTCGCTTACAATTTTCCGCTACGGGCTCGTGGCCCCACTACGATGACCCACTGGTGGGCCCACGTTTCCCGTATTTTTTTATAGAAGGGCAAATGACCCCTTTCATCTGGTGGTAAGTGGAAGTAGAGTCGAAATGCGAAGATGGCTAGTGCGGGAGAGAGGTTGCACGCCGCACTAGCCACCCTCACCTTGCCGGCCTGCAAAGTGCTTCTTCACGCCTCTTTTAGGACCCGGGATTATAGGATGGAGGAAACACATGCGCTGGCAGAGAATTCCATTTCTTAATCGTGCAACATAGAAATGAGCTACCGAATTTCTTGGTACACGTTTGAATGGTAGTCACAGTTAGACGGTGACAACGCAGGCCAGCACGTGTAGTTCTTAAATGGAAAGGAAAAGGTGGGATTATTGAAAAAAGCTCTTCAGAGCACTCGCCGTAGTATAGACGATAGAACGCGCTTAGTGACGCAATATCGCGAGGCAGCTGCAGAGGTTCAAGGTTGTTAGTCACCTCTACAATGATAAGTGTTGCGCGCCGCTGCAACCTATCCAAAGCATCGAGTAAGTACTTGGCGGATCCATCCCAGAGGTGCGAACAATATTCTACACAGAACCGTACTTGGGTTTTGTATAGCAAGCACAGTTGATCAGCTGTAAAGAATCGCCGCATTCTCTTTCACTAACAATTTTCCCGTTATTATAAAACCTAAAAATGCAAATTTTGTATTGGGATTTCAATAACGGACCTCCGGACCATTGAGTCCGCTGCATGTGCCATGAAAATATCCACAATACGAAGCCGCCACAATATATATGTAAATTCAATTTACGGCTTGTAGCAACCCGTTGAACTGGATTTTTATGCTGAGTATGGAAATGCTGATACTAGCACCCTAAGACCTAGACCTAGGATCATACCACTAGGGAAATATTTCGTTAAAATTTGGTTCAAATTTATTAAAAGGCTTGTAGTTTGTAGTGTCTCATCAAAGTTATTTATTTTGATGCTGACTGATAACATTAATTCCAGCACCCAGGGTCATTGACATTTGATTACAAATTATGACTGCATGTAGCTTACCTCGTGGTTCAAAATGACGGATAACATTTTGTGTTCAACTCCAATAATGATAAAAAGGGCCTAAAGAGTACAGCACGATGAACCTAGAAACATTCGGCGCTCAAAACTCAGATGACATTCCTTTTCAACGACAGTAATATTGGTGCCAAATGAAATAGCTTGAAGAATAGATTACTATGAATCTAGCAACATTACTCCAAATTCAATATTTCCGCCGCTCAAAAATGGCGAATTATTTAATGACGTGGCCGACCATTTTTTAAAATGGTTGTAATTCATCATCATCACAGCTCATATACGTCCCCACCGAGGGGCTCCCGAGCCTACCCAACGTTAGGGTGATTAGGCCTTAGTCAAGCACGCTGGCCCAGTGCGGATTGGTCGACTTCACATACACCATTGAATCTCTTCGCAGACATATGCAGGTTGCCTCACGATGTTTTCGTTCACCGTAGGAGCGTCAGACAAATGTACATATGAAATTAGAAACGAAAAACACATTGGTACATGGCGGGTCTTGAACCCCGACCTCCCGATTGGAAGGCAAGTGCCGAGTCCACAGCGCCACCGACGCTCAATGTAATTCATGAAATGACCAATACTCGTCTGGCGACATCAAGAAGTGGTGTGCCGGTTCAATTTATAATTAATGTTTAACCATTTCAACAACTAAACGTACGGCTATTTGGTGATATGGTCAAAAATTGGTGACCATATTGTAAAATTTTTTACCGCTAAAGGCGCTAATATCGTATCTGATATTTGGTGATGAGTCACGGCGACGGACAATTGTTTTGATAAAGAAATGATAAATAATGGGCAAAATGAAAACAAAGGGAAGTGTAATGTCGATACAACACAAAGCTTCTTGAATCAATCCTAAAATGAGCACAACGTGTGAAAACCTACGAGTTCGGAACGAATTTCACAGGTTACCAACAAATGACTGCTTATTTTCGTATGTTTACTAGCTGTGCCCGCGAACTACTTTTCGTCATAATAAATTATCAAAAAAAAATTGGAGAAGGCTACCCTCAATCACCTAGGGGTAAAAAATAGCCTACGACCTATTCTCAAACCTACCAAATATTATATATTGTATACAAAAATTCCATAAAAATCGGTCAAGACGTTTCGGAAGAGTTGGATAACAAACACTGTGACACGAGATTTTTTTATATTAGATAATAATTTTTGTTTTCATATTTGGATTTTTAATTGTTAAATAACATTATGTCAAGGTGTAAGTAATATGTGCCATTTTTAGACTTACGCTATATAATTTTTGTGAAAAAGTAGGTATGCATACTTTTGTAAAGATGTTTAATAGAAGTAATATTTCATTCAAATGTTGTAAATTATTTAGAAATTAACATATTCTTTATTTAATATTTCCGCCGCTATTTCCTGAGGCTATTTTATTCAATATGACTTGACATTTATTGAATATGACATGATTCAAAAAAGGATTGACTTTCAAAATAAGTAAGTACATAAAATATCATCAGCATCATAACAGCTCATATACGGCCCCACTGGGGTTCGAACCTACCCTATGTTAGGGTTTTTAGGCCTTAGTCAACCACGCTGGCCTAGTGCGGATTGGTCGACTTCACATACCTACACCTTTGAATTTCTTCGCAAATGTATGCAGATTGCCTCACGATGTTTTCCTTCAATGGAGCGGGAGAATGGAAATAGGATGAAAATTAGAAAAGGAGCCAGGATTAGTTTTCTTTGGAAGAGGAATAACAAAAGCATCATTCCATGCAGAGGGAAATACACCAGACGCGATGGAAGTATTAAGGATTTGGGTGATAATTGGGGTAAGGATATCTAAGATAGGGAGGCTCATTTTGCGACTAATGCAATCACTGCCTATAGCACCAGAAGTTATAAAAGTAATAGTTCTCTTGACATCACTATCCGTAAATGTCTCAATAGCGCACGGAGTGTAATCAGGTAAAGGTAACGAAGAAAGGTAATTTAAGGTATCAGCTTTACGATCACCACTAAAGGGCGAAATTGATGTAAAGTGTGAGTTTAGAAGATTAATGTCAACTTTGAAGTCACTACTGTGCATCCGAGATTTACCAACACCAAGTGATTTGAGGAATTTCCAGACTTTTGCTGGGTCTTTATTTTCTACTTCGGAAATATTAAATAAATAATATGTTAATTTCTAAACAATTAACAACATTTGAATGAAAAATTAAACATCTTTAAAAAAAGTATGCGTACTTTATCACAAAAATTATAAGTAAGCACTTAAATATAGCGGAAGTCTAAAAATGGCACATATTACTTACACCTTGACATAATGTTATTTAATAATTAAAAATCCAAATATGAAAACAAAAATTATCTAATATATAAAAATCTCGTGTTACAGTGTTTGTTTATGGAATTTTTGTATACTTGGTAATATATTTGGTAGGTTTGAGAATAGGTCGTAGGCTGTGGTTTCGGCACTTGCCTTCCAATCGGGGGGTCGGGGTTCGAGACCCGCCATGTACCAATGTGTTTTTCGTTTCGAATTTCATATGTACATTTTTCTGACGCTCCTACGGTGAAGGAAAACATCGTGAGGCAACCTGCATACATCTGCGAAGAAATTCAATGATGTATGTGAAGTCGACCAATCCGCACTGGGCCAGCGTGGTTGACTAAGGCCTAATCACCCTAACATAGGGTAGGCTCGAACCCCTCGGTGGGGACGTATATGAGCTGTGATGATGAGGTGATTGAGGGTAGCCTTCTCCAATTTTTTTTTATTTTCTACAGAGTTATGGCGTCTTTAGGCGTCTCTTATCACTGTGTTGCATCGATTTCTCGCAGTATTGTACCTTATCTGATTTTCAATGGTTGGATTGAGCCTGTTTTTGTTTTGTTCCTCTTGTTCATAAAAACACGGATATCGTCAGTAAGCTACGGAGCCGGAAGATGTTTCATTTTCATGGATCCTACAGGAGCATGGATATCATAAAGTTCAATCAGATGAGATGTTCAATCAGAGTCATGTATATCTGACCAGTACATGCCAGCAGCGTCCTCGCGAAGCTTTCCTACGTCTATTTTGGCGAAATTTTGACGAAGTATAATGCTAGGTTTAGTTCTCGGTGGGCGAACACTATATGAAAGGTAAATCAAGTCAAAAAAGCATCCGCGGAAAATTAACCATGCTTGCTTACCATGTTAGCGGAAGACACTATCATTAGGTCGGGAAGAGACGGGGAGCAATTGGGAAAATGATGTGTTTCCTGTAGAGGAAGAATATGAAGATTGTAAGAGTTTACTAAAAAGACGAGTTTTTGGGATCGGAAATCATTTTTTGCCAGACACGTATTAAAGTCACCCCTAAGAATATTATGTGGTCTTTTTTTGGTCCACTTTTTCGAGTCGTATTTTACGATCGAATTTTAATTTAACTCTTGACATTCCACCCCACAGTACTGATTTTCTTTCATACACTTTTCCCGCATATGCCGTTCGGCTATGGAACTCTTTCCCTGAGAGTATTAAGAGAGCTCGTACGCTGGAGTCCTTTAAGAATCAAGTCCGAAATCACTTCCTATCCTTAAATCTTTAGCTAAATCACTCATTCATTGTCCATATTTAGCTACTACTGCACCCATCCCCGATTTGAATTCCCTTTTTGTATTTCTCTGGTCCAAGGTTGCCTGGAAAAGATTGCATATTAACAATAAGGCCGCTTGTGTTGTATATTTGTGCTGATTTAAAAATTTTCTGTTTCTAAATTTTTGTGTGCAATTAAGGATTCATTATTATTATTATTAAAGGAGGATTATATACTTTCAGGAAAGATAATTAATAAGGCTATTTAAACGTAAATAAAAACTATTTATAGTTCTTTAGCTGTTTTTTAAGGAATTTCTATAGCTTTGTATGATTATTTTATGATTACGCTGTAATAAATATTGTTGGATTACTAATTAATTATTTAATAAACTAGCGCATCTAATTAATCAATGAAGAATAAAAATTCTGATTAGATATAATGTTGAATCTTCCATATAGCGAAATAGTTTGGCTCTTGGACTAATAGCATTCCAAGCGAGTGGTAGCTTTAATGTTTATTTTATTTTTTAATTAATTTTGACGTTTTCAAGTGTATGATTCATAGCTACTACGGAGTAAAGTTCTTTTCATATAATTTTCATTTCATTCCACTTCTATAGGCGAAAACTTTAAATTGACTTTTTATTATCTATTACATAAATCATATATTAACCTAGCTGTATTTTTTCCGAAAATTGTAAAATAAAATGAATAAAAAGTATTCGCAATGAACTAAAATAATAATCGATAAACTGTCCAGAGGTTTTTCGTTTTATGATATTTTCACATACATGTAATAATCAGCGTACCAATAACAGAATCAAAGCTGAACACATTTAAAGCGAGATTTCGAATCTCAGTCACGAATGACGTGAAAGGAAGGAAACCTTAGCAATTCCCAATACGAGGCCCGCTTGAAAGTAATAATGTGATGTCGGTTATTTATACCACATTGCACGAGGTGAAATATAACGTGGTTTTCTATGAAATTCCCATTTAGTATACAAGAAGTTAAAGTATTTTTTTTTTCATTCCACCCATTCTATCGCTGCTTTTTTGTCGGTGCAATAGTGCACAACCGAACTACTGCCACTAGAGGAATTTTGCAATGCCCTTCTTCATGATGTCAGTTGTACGGGAGGCAACAAACTCTACAAAGGCATTTTGTTCTGCTTCTTGGATATTGAAATTTTTCCCGCCAAGAAGTTTTCCAAATTTTGGAGATTACAGAAATCTGTCTGGTAAATACAGTGGATTATGCGCAACTTTCAACCCTAGTTATTGTAGCTTAGATACCGTCAGTTTTGCTATATGAAGTTGAGCGTTGGCGTGTAGGAACAGTGGCCGGAGATTTGTGCGAACATCTGTATCATTGTATCCAGTTTCTCACAACATATCCGAAGTAATCATCGCACCGTTTCGTAAGAAGCTGAGGTGTCGCAGACACAAGAACGCCAAACAGTGATCAGCATTTTTCTATGTAAAGCTTTCGTTTGGGACATAACCTAGGTGCTGTGCTGTACCAGGATCTAATTAACATGATAGCCGCTTACTATTGTTGAAGAAACAATGCGGTTCAATTGCAAATTTAACGCAAATGAACCAATATTCTTTCGATGCTAACGTCGAAAGCTGCTGCTAACTTAGTCGTCGGCAGCTCAGTCAGTTCCACCATCGCCTTCAATTCGTCTATCTTGACTTTAGTTCCGGGTCACCATGAGGTTAATTTTTCAGATTAAAATTTCCATTTCGGAAGCCTTCAAACCAATGACGGGTCGTGGTTTCATTTGTAGTGACAACTCCGTATACGTTGTTAATGTTGCGAGCCATTTACTCCGCATTGCTACCGCGACGGAACTCGTATTCCATACTAAGACGTATTTTCATCATCACAGTTAAAAAAAAAAAATTAAATGTAAAAAAACCTTTTTAAAAACAAGCTTTTATTTAAATGCGCTAAAAAGAATTAATAAACTTTTACACTAAAACTTTTACTTATAACGTCATTTCACATTTGACACAATTTTTATGACATAAAAGCTTGTCGCGAGATTTACTTTTGTAGATAAACAAGTAAATTAAATAATTTGATGTGAACAATTTTATACATTACAATTTTCAAAGTAAATACGAGTGGGTACTTAAAAGTACTCTTTAAGTGTACTTTTAAGTTACTACACACAAGTAAATCTCGCGACAAGCTTTTATGTCATATAAATTGTGTCAAATGTGAAATGACGTTATAAGTAAAAGTTTTAGTGTAAAAGTTTATTAATTCTTTTTAGCGCATTTAAATAAAAGCTTGTTTTTAAAAAGGTTTTTTTACATTTAATTTATTTTTTACTTTTTAGTTATCACACGTTTCTCACGTTTCTTAGTCTGTTCATCTCATTCAACGCATCATTGTTGCAAGGTCGTTTGCCGGAAAGTCTATACAGAATTTCAGCTCAATCGGTTTAAGATATCTACTTCAAAATTGATTTTTAGCTTTAGAAGTACGACATATTGGATTAATAGTGACATCACTTAATTTTTCAAGTTATTCTTAGCAAGACCTTTTATTTGATACCCATATTGTAGGAGTGCATTAAAAATAATTGATCCGCCATCTTGGGTATGCAGCCATCTTGGATTTAGAATGACGTCACACAGTTAACCGTGCATTTTCATCCAAACTGTGTGTATACAAAATTTCAGCTCAATGTTAAAGATATCTACTTCAAAATTGTTTTTAATCTTTAGAAGTCCGCCATATTGGATAAATAGTGACGTCACATTATTTTTCGAGTTACTCTTAGCAAGACCTTTTATTTGATACCCATATTGTAGGGGTGCATTAAAAATAATTGATCCGCCATCTTGGGTATGCCGCCATCTTGGATTTAAAATGACGTCACATAGTCAACCATGCATTGTCTTCCAAACTGAACGTGTATACAAAATTTCAGCTCAATCGGTTAAATATATCTGCTTCAAAATTGAGTTGCAAGATTCCACCCGAACATACATACATACATTGCAAGTTAAATAAAAGCTTGTAAAAAGATACAATTGTAGTGAAAACAAAACACTAATCAATAAACAAATAGCTGAAATTGTAAATAGATTTCCATATTTTTTTAATAAAATTAATTTGGTTTTAGAATTTATTACCAGCCATAAGAAATTAGATTTAAAATAGCCAGTATTGTAGAACGGCACCTTCATAGATACAGACCTTAAGACCTATTAGAAATATTCTGTTACCGTCAATCGTAAACTGTACTCTATAAAGACGTGTTTGAGGATTTGAGTAAACATTTCCATTATGGTTTTGATGGATTTAACGGCAAGGTAGGCTGATCGGATCAGTATCGACGTTTTAATGTCCAGCTTTACTATTCATTTTTTTTATAAACACACATGACAGATTACAATTTTTAAAAATATAGAGTAATAATACAATCAAAAGTATAGATCTAAATTGCAATCCAATATTATATGCTCTAAAAACATACCATTTACATATGTGTTTCCTATGTACTATTTTAAACTATCTACAACACTATCAATTTAAAAAAAAACCGGAATAATTTATTGAAATAGTTAATATACCTATAAAACCGTTCAAAGTATATTTTCTCGAAAAACCTCTTATCCTCCACTGTAAAACAAACAATTTAATAACTTAACTACTATATCTTTAACTGACTTTATGAAAAGAGAATGTTTCGGGAAGAATATATCCAATTGGCATTGCATCTCTTACCTAATCGTTATATTACCGAGCCATTATCACCAGAGGGTTGTAAAATGCGGTAATCTTATCTATATCTATATAAATAAAATGGATCTTCGAAATGTATGTACGCCCATAACTGTCGAACGACTGCACCAAATTGGATGATTCTTGGTTTTATGTATTCGTTATTGTTAGGACAAGGTTTGCGTAATATAAAAATTACAATAATTCAAACAAACATTTCAGTAATTTAGTTAAGAAACATGGCGATACAGAGTACGCCGGGTCAGCTAGTGTTTTTATAAACGTCCAACGTAAATAGATTTGTCTGGACCTACGCGCGCTGTACCTAATATTTATCGATGTGTGTGTAATAGCAGAGCTAATGAATCTATTAGAGAATGAACAGTTCTGTAAAAATAAAAAAGTTTGTACATTAAATTTGGACAGTCGCGCTTTATAATTGAGATTGTAGCGTTCTTACTGCAGACGCTAACATAACATTCGTAACTCGTAAGCACTTTCTCTGTACCCTTTCTATGAGATCCTATTATTAATATTATGTTGATATTTGTATAAGTCTGGAAATCGCAAATATTTTCTGACGCTCAACTTAACCTATACGTTCATATGATTGCACCAGAATTTAATTGAATTCCTAGAAATAAATCTTAAGTAGATTCATTGTAATTTTATACCTATCTAAATTTAAAATAAAAAACTTACATCTCTAACAGTGACAACTTTCTTACAATAAGATCCCTAAAACACACCTTGAGTGTGGTTTCGAATTTTACTTACATGAAATGATACTACCTTTGAAGTTGAGGAAGGCAGCGATGATGAGAAGGTTGGAAACGACGATAGCAAAGCCGATGACGGCTATGACGGCGGCTTGGGTTAGCGACTCGATGGACGCCAGCGGGTTGTCGGCGAAGCTCACCTCGGCGGCTGCGACAGTAGCGCGAGCTGTCAACACCCTTGCTGGCATTGTCACTAGAACAACACGTTAGTTTTTATTTTACCTATATGATTATGTATTTAATATAAAGAACTATTTATATTAGGTTTACATAAATTTCTATTCTGTGCCGCAAAGAAAACGTCAGTAACAGCAACCTCAAAATCTCCTATAATATGCATGTATGCATTTAATATATGAAATAAAAACAACTTAAGTAAAAAATATACAAAATTGTATATTGTCCAATTACTCCAATATTTGAGAAGTTCTTAAGGTTCTTGTTAGTGATCTATATGTTTTGGGAATCATTAAGTTTCATTTTTTTATACGCTAGGAGCGCTATTGCTCACAACAATGTCGCCTGATATTAACCGACGACGTGGTTGAAGATGGAGTATGATATTCTAGAAAATGCCTGTTAACTCATATCTTGAAAGATTCCACATTGTATTTTGATGGAAACACAGACGCTGGCGTCGCCAAGTTATTTCATCAGCCGCAGTGCATACAGCAATGGACGAAGCAAAGCTTTGTCCCACCCGTCGGCATAACTAGATAGATATGGATCTCACCTCACCGTGCGCCTAATACCGTAATGATAATAAAAAGGAGCAGAGGGGATTAAGATACGACAAATTTGACCAAATATAACCTGCAGACCGCCTAAAGGCGGGCAATTCTACGGCTGCATCTCAAAACATGTGGTCGCCATTATTCTTATCGTGCGCCGCTCTATTGAATCCAAGGCCACCAGCTGATGTTTTGTTGAGTCGTCTCACTAGTAAAAGCAGTAGACAATACAGGTCATACATGTGGCTGTTACAGGATCAACAGCGGTTGCCGTCACATGAGCTTTGGATTCAATGTTCCGACCGAAATTGAAATTCCACGTGAATGACGCCCAACATCTCTGTGTTCAGTGACGAATTGCAGCATATTTCGGAACAACGGGAGGGAATCGAAATTACGTCATTTCGCTGAGAAGAGATACGCCTGCGCTGACAAAAGGCAACGTTGAACCTGATCAAATTAGCAACACCCCCGTTTGCAACTGTTTTAAGGGCCAATATTAAGGCGCATAGTAAGGTCAATCATAAAAATTCACTGCAGAAAAAACCGGTTCTCTTCATAAATATTGAATAAAAAAATCTTTAAAAAAGATATGTTATTATTAAACGCATTCTTTAGAGGATGGTCTTTTTAATTTTTTGATAAAATAATTAAAACTTGGTTAAAATGTGACCCAAACATGCCTCGATTTTAAAACTTTAAACCTAATCGCGTCGTAAATATTAGGTTAAATCATATACTTTCGATTTCAATAAATAAAGTGAACAATATTCTAGAGGATGGTCTTTTTATTTTTTTTTATTTGCTTTTATTAATGTTTAATTTAAATAATTCATCTTACGCGTAAAGGTTTGCTTAAATATTCCCCTCACTCTCACTCACTCACTCCTATGTAATCAGTGCGGGACGAAAGACGCAAGGTCATTGGGAGCACTATGCGCCTTAATGCAATGCCATGCCACACCATGCAATGTCGAAGGCTACCTATCTCGCCTCTACTCTAATTGGCGTTATATAGACACGTATATATTAGGTACTTACCTATGAAATTGGCGTTTTGCCGTACTGGCCACATTGATCTCAAATATCTCCTCTATACTTAGGAATTCCAAATTAAAATTTATACATCTATTTACTCATGTATTTGTGTTTCGAAAATTATAATTCACTTGTATTTTCCTCAATTGTTTTTTTTTCTTTGCGTCGCTCAGTTTACAAAATGGAAAACTTGAAATATCGCGTTATTTACGAGTACGAGTTCAACCGTGGCACCAGTGCCGCAAAAGAAAACACTGTGCGTTTTTGGTTCCAACGTTTTCGTTCTGGAAATTTCGACCCGCAGAACAAGCCCCGTGAACGGCCGGAGACCAAAGTTGATAATGAAGAATTGAAGGCTATTGACGAAGCGGATCCATCGTAAACCACGTCCGAGTTAGCTGCAGGCTGCGGTGTTAGTGATTAAACTGCTTTAATCCACTTGAAGCAAATTGGGAAGGTGAAAAAGCTTGAAAGGTGGGTAACTCACGAATTGAATGAAGCAAATCAACAAACGCGCGTTGACTGCTGCGTTGCATTACTCAACCGGCACAATAATGAAGGGATTTTAAATCGAATCATTACATGTGATGAAAAGTGGGTCCTGTACGATAATCGGAAGCGCTCATCGCAATGGCTGAACCCTGCCGAACCAGCCAAACCATGCCCCAAGCGAAAATTAACTCCAAAAAAGTTGAAAACAAAACAATTGATTGAAAAGTCCAAAATAATTGAGGAAAAAACAAGTGAATTATAATTTTCGAAACACAAATACATGAGTAAATAGCTGTATAAATTTTAATTTGGAATTCCTAACCATAGAGGAGATATTTGAGATCAAAGTGGCCAGTACGGCATAACGCCAATTTCATATTTAAGGACCTAATATCAGCAGTTTAGCGGAGAGAACGGACCTCATCAGGAACTCCGGCATTGAAAACTATTCGATCGGACCAAGAGTCATCTAAAACCAGTTTTTCCCAGTGGTCAGCAGACCACCCGAATAGAAGTCACGGATTCAGTTGCAGAGACAAGAAGGAATCCTGTATTCCCGTACGATAGAAACTTGCTTATCGAGCTTTCATGACAAACTTGGTGAGAAAGCTACTAAATTTTTTACCTCCTTAATTTCAAACAGGTCATGTCTAATGTCTTTAACATACCAATTTTCCAAGTTCAAAAATGACGAAGTTCTGTACAAATTCACCGAGAAAGTTCCTCAAAATAATTTTACCTGACGTCTCTAACTTATATTCTAAATATCTGCTTGTAAAGACATTTATAGGTCGTGTAATTTTTGAAATTTGATGATTAGTCAGTGAATGAATAACTGAACTCCTTTTGCTTTTATCATAATGATCATTACATCAACTCATGTACGTCTCACTGCTGGACACGGATCTCCACCCACGAGGCAGAATTTGGTATGCTATACCACATAGGCCAAACGTGCTCAGTCATTCATCTAAGAGTTTGACAGCAATAAAGGTCAGAGCATTTTGCAACCATTAAATTCAATGGTTGTAACTGCTTTAGTATTTGTTCCGAGGTTGTAACGGTGATAACCAACAGGACTGAGTTCTCTGACCAAAAAACGAGCAGAGGAAGATTGTAACTTGCGCTGACAGTTTATGAACACTGACAACATCAAGTTTGTTTCTGTCTCTTAGTCTCCATCATCAACATCAAGATTCATTTTAAACATCTACAATATAAAATTTGTTAAAAATTATGGATTTTATAGAGATTTTTATTTTTAGCTGGTTTCGCGCTCACGCCCCCCTGACATGTCTTCATGCCCTCATTTTGAGAGTCCCTGGTCTAGGCCTTAAACGGCCGGTTGTTTTACCCAAAAGTTACGCTATGGGCTAGAGGGTATATGCACAGTGTTCTGTAGGTATATTTTTTTTAATTGTCCCACTTGTCAGAGGTGAAAAGGTGTTTGTGGTGAATTTGGAGCAAGAGGTACCTATTTAAAGGGGTGAAGCCAAAAGTTGTACTAAGCGCGAATGCTCTGAACGCGCCCCTGTAGACCTGTGAACCTGTCAACTCCCTTTGTCGAGTCTAACGACATCTATAGGAAGAAATGGTGCGGACACAACTCTTTCAAATCCGTCATAAACACGGACTTTTGCTTTTTCAGGAGCCAAATTTTGTGTACAGACAAACAAACTGAAAACACTTTTACTATGGGACTAATCTTGAAGTCGCGATAAAAGAATCAGCTACTCTATACAAATGTGCAACATCAAATAAATCCATATGTACAGAACAGCTCATTTTTTAAGCGATTTCAATATTGATCCAATAGTAAAAGTTGTTTGGTTTGCATGTCTAAAAGGCACTCTTTTAGCTCCTGCTGCAATTGTAACCCTATATAGATAAGTTATATAATCTAACCTAAATCTTTAATGCAAGGGGTTTGCAACACGTACATACCTACCTTACCCGTCAACCAGCAGAACAATTTCAAAAGCAATTAAACTTCAATGCCCGTAACACAAATTACTCGCGCATTCTCACTCCGTTCCGCTTGCACCTTCCTAGGGATTCAATATAGCACTTAGAACAAATGTTTATTCTGAGCAGTTAATCAAATTACATCTTAATAATGTATGCCTTTGTCCAGTATACGATTAAACTCTTTTGGAATATTAATATTAATCCGATATTTTGTCGTTTTAAATCAAACTCATCTTGTTTGTGCTTTGTTACTGAATCTCGTTATTATAATTTATATAACTCTCGCTTTACAGTCCAATTTGAACTTTGAAATTATTACAACATTGTACCTATATTTGTAAGTATTTATAGTACTATAAATTACTATACAAGGTGGTTGTTTTGCGGACGGACAGACGGACTCTATTTACACTCAAATAGAGTAAAATTTTAAAATGTGTTACATACAACGTGTACAAGCTAAAAGTTGTCTTTTCGCCAACTAGACAGACAGCTCAAATGAACTGGGTAGGTATAATGAATCCGATGCTGAATGGAGAAATAGACAACTGAAGAGAACTAGTTGCAAAATTTATTTCCGATCATTTGTCTTGTGATTATTCCTTAAAACATAGTGATTATATACCTAGGTACTCTTTGATACCTGATGTCAGCATCCAAACGCCACTTCAGGGCAGAAGAATAGAGATAATAGTCCATTATTGAATTTCCATCAAATCCAGATCGAAAATGAGTAGGTATGTACGTTGATTAGTTCATATCACAAAAACTAATACATAATTTAATTCGCCCTTTTTGTGAATAAAATATAAACCTAGGAAGCATAATTTAAACAAACAATAAGTTATGTTTTACGCAAATTTAACTCTCAGTTCTAATATGTTGGAATTATCACAAAGAGCAATCGTTTAAGATTTTCCATTAATATACAAATATAATCGAGCTTTATATATTATAGATTTTATTATGTGCGTCAACATAAACCGTGGGCATGCACTGCGGACCCACCATTGTGTTGCTGTAGTATTACAGATTAGCCTCGATACAAGTTGCTTTATGCTGACGAAGGGTACAGTAAGCTCCTTGTCAAGCTATTATACTGTTTGACCTTTGGACCGGTCTTATGTCGCTCATAACAGCGGCGGTTTTCGTAGTGCAAATATAAAGCTTGAATGGGAGCTTACATTCTCTCACAAATAGTTAACAGCCTAGAGTTCGACGCTGTGGCAGCGCTGCTATAATTTTGTATTCACTAATATTGCTTGACAACTGTTAGCGATACTAGCGCTTCGAAGACGAGCACGGCGTAAACCAGCACTAAAAGTTTGACTTTTTCTTTGTTTTGGTATTCAGCAAAAGGAAAACAGCGTCGAGCTCGACGCACTTGTGTCAAATCAAAAGTTAAAAAAAGAAATTATATTGAGTTTTCATAAGAAATACTGCAATAATAGAAAACAATGTGAGCTAGATTATCAATCATGTTATTCTTGCTCGAAGAAGCAAAGAAAAGAAAAGAGATGGCAAGCTGTGACTATAACCTATGAATGTTTGCAACATCAGGTGGTGTTTTATGACGTCTTAATTCCAGGCAGTTTTCTGAATTGTTATAATGCCATTTCTTTCTCTTTGTATAATGAGTAAAAGAAAGGCACTGACAGCAATTCAGAAAACTGACTGGAATAAAGATGTCATAATACATGCCCAGGGTGTGCTATAATAATATTTAATTGTAAATCTAGCAACGTGCTACACATTGATTTCGAGTGTTTGCTATTAACATTGTGTGAAATATACATTTAATTTAGGTACTTAAATAAATAAAAATAGTCTGTATACTCTTTATTTCATTTACTAAATTCTGCATGGCTTGGTGACTTCGTCTTAGCCAAGAGTCACTCATGTTTTATATTGAAGTCACTAAACGTGTCGGGTTCTATGCCAGCATCTGCTCAAAGTATAATCAGGTTTTTTACGAATAGGGCATATTTAGAATGAGGGATTTCGCGAATAAGTCCTAATACGACTGCAGGTCATTTCGCGAATAGGTCCAATATCTACTAAACCGTTTCTTCACTCTTCGATGGTAGAAAAAAAGAAAGAAAGAAAGAAATCATTTATTTGCTTTTGAATAGGGTACAAAAAAGGTAGCATTAGTTACAGAACCATATCACAACGTTTCACCTACTCAGCTATAGATAATAGCATGCAAATATGAAAAAATTTAAGCTATTACAAATATCAAGTACCTTCAAATGTCAAGTCATATATTATTATTATTAAAACATTGAGGTATAAATTATATTTAAAATGTCAAGAAAAGCAATTACAATAATAATGTCAAACAAATAATTAAATAGTAATAATATTTTAATAGAATTAGTTTTTAATCATTCAAGAATTCCTGGACCGAATAAAATAACTTTGCCATAAGCCAAGTAAACAACGCTGTTTTAAATTTATTCAAAGGTAATGCTTTTATATCGTCTGGAATCTTATTGTAAATTGAAATGCACATGCAGTAGCAATTTTTTTTAAACCGTGCACTTTTTGGAACCAAATCGAGGACCAACCTATTACTGTTCCTTGTATTTCTGGGATACACATCCTTGGCTGTTTTAAATTTGTTTTGATTTGTTTTCACAAACTTCGCAATTTCAAATATGTACATACAAGGTAGTGGCATAAAATGGCTTACATGACGTATCTGGTGCAATGCCACATATTGCTCTTATACATTTTTTTGTGCTACAAAAACTCTATGTATGTCTGTACTATTGCCCCAGATGACGAGTCCGTGTCGTAACACCGATTCCACATATGCGAAGTATGCTGTCAAAGCAGTTTTTCTTGTGGCTACTTTTGTTGATTTAAAGAGAGCAAAGACAAATCTATTTACTTTATTGCACACCATATTTACTTGCGATTTCCAATCAATTAAATCGTCCCGTGTCAGGCGGGACGTCCCGTTTCAGGCCTCAAATAAACAATATACAATGAACTGTTTATGTGCACGGGTGTCGCAACTAGAGTTGTCAACCGTCCCGTGTCAGGCGGGACGTCCCGTTTCCAGGGCTCAAATAAACAATATACAATGAACTGTTTATGTGCACGGGTGTCGCAACTAGAGTTGCCAACCGTCCCGCTTCAGGCGGGACGTCCCGTTTCCAGGGCTCAAATAATGCGTCCCGCAACACATCTGTGCGGGACGCTAATTGTCCCGCTTTATGGTTAAGCCAGCCCGGTTAGACAAAAATTTATCAGATAAAATAAAAACTAATCGTGATTTTGCTCAGTTGATCGGGAAAAGTGCTATAATTACTGATTAATATTCCTATGTGGTGTTATAATTATCATTTTATGATAGCAGAAAGTTTATTTTGTTAATTTAATCTTTTTATATATAAAAATGAAACGCTGTGTGTTAGTCTCGCAAAAACTCTGAAACGGCTCGAAAGATTCTTACGAAATTTTCTGTGTATGTTTGAATAGGTCCAAGGAAGGTTTAAACGTAAAGTTAGGCCGGGTAGGTGGCGCTGGAATCGGGCAGGACAACGTCTGCCGGGCCCACTAGTTCTAAATAAAACTGATTCAATTTATAATTAGTTTTTTTTTTCGTTTCTGCACATTTGTAGGCAGGTCCCGCTTTTATGGCCAAGTCCCGCATAAAAATTTCTAATGTCCCGGATAGCTGTAAATGGGAGTTGGCAACTCTAGTCGCAACTCTATTACAGTGACGAGCCTAACAGTCAAGAGATCGACGACGTCGAGTTAAATGGCGTTAGTGAATACGTATATCGTCAGCGTTGCGCTCTTCGTCGAAATGAAAGCCAGCTCGTCATCGAGCTCGACAACGATCTCGATGACGACTGTTTCTGTTAGTGAATCGCACAGCTGAGCACTCTTTATTCGTAAATAATGTATAATAATATATATGTATCTTTAAATCGCTCTCTTTGCTAATTGAAATTATGATTAATTGTTTATATTCTTGTTCTGCAATTTCTTCGACAGTCTGACATCTTACTGGCAAGGGCGAAGTCGCAAAGAAGCAGTGAGAGTATCTATTGCGAAACCTGCCTGCTGCAATCAATCTTCGGAATTGTAATCCGAGCACATTTTCCCCGTAAGGCAAACTTGGTTCTACGGTAAGTGAAACGAAAAACCTTCACCAATATTGGCTCGCTATCCGACGAACATATTGTTTTAAGCTTCACTAGATTATAACCGAAGTAAGTACCAGAAAGCTCGTTGAGTTTCAACAACGCTTGTTAGCACACTACTACACTTAACTGTTGTTTGCGTTTATTATTCATGAAAGGTATAGAACCATGTCAACTCTCACGCGATGTCATTTTAATACATTAGCGATGGACGTGTTAGGTAAATGAATGTGCTACAGTCAGTCGTGACGTTATCCCGCCATTCTGAACACATTCATTGCGTCGCACGCGAAATGAAAATACTATTCGTCGAGACACCGAAGGAAACTTACTAAACATTTTTATTTTAGAAGCTTGGTAATTGAATGTTAACAGTTAGAAAAGTAGCTTTTTGAAAATAAATCATTTTAACATATTTACGTACGTAAACGTATTTACAACACGTGGAATATGGTCTAGTGTTTTAAGACTAGACTAGATAAAGGTCGCGATATTCATTTATTGGCCTGTTAGTGGTTTAATTTTTATCTAGGCAAAGATAAATGCTAATTTCGAAGCCAACTACGAATTTTAAATACAAAATCCAAATACTAGGAAATTAAAATACACCATTGCAGTAGCTGCGATAATCTCTAATTGCGATCAATACAGCTAAGGACTATCGAAGCACGTCACGAACGACAGAATCCACTTGACTGATGGAACAGAATATAACTTTTTCTATTTCACGAGAACAATACGGAAAGGCTACCGTATGAAAGCGATAAATACATGTGACCTGGTTTTCAACAATGAGCTACCTCAGAAACATAAAGGCCACAATTTCGCAGTTTCCTGTTGCTCGTTGACATAAAAGTCACTTACACTCCCGCATCATACCACAATGAAATATGAAACTCTCTAAGTTCCGGAAAAAGAGGCTTACCTACTATTGAGATAAACCTATGTACTATTAATTTATTTGTAAGATTATTTGATTTTGTTTTTTCCTTATGATTTATTAGAATTTCTCGAATTTAACTGGATATTCTTACATCTCATTCTCATTCTTATTTCCAATAATTTTTTCTTCTTCCTTCGGTTGTCGCCACGAAGTGTTTGTTAATTTGTTGATTTAAAGTATTGAATAAGTAAAGCTCAAATTATAGATCAGTTTTTTCAATCATCCACAAAATACAGTCCACCACATTAGATTTTATAGCTTCTAATGTCGCTTACGATCGATTTTTTGGAAAACTGGGGTACAAAATAAAAATTGTACTTTTGCAATTTTCTAATTAATAAAAATGCACGTCTATTAGTAAAACTTTCATGTCATTTATTATTGTATTTTCTGATTCACAGCAGTTTTAAAATATTGAACAGAGTCATCTTTGGATTTTATTTCTATCGAGTGAAATATTATTAATCATGTTTCTGTCTTTAAGGCTCATATTAAAAATTGCGACTCAAGAATGAGATCGATCTTATGATACTGTTTTTGACAGATGTTGCATACATTAAACGTCAAAACTGCATCTTAAGATCGATCTCAACTTTGAGACGCGTTCATTAATACGAGTCAGAATGTTTAGATGAAATGTTCAAAAATGTCACATGAATTTTAGAACTGTATGTTTAATATTTGTGGCGGTACAGTCAAAAATTTTTCGAAAACGGGAAGTAGCGCCTTAAATATAGATATATATTTAATTCCAAACAATATAATAATTTGGAACACTCTTAATAAATGTAAGAAATATTTAAAATAGATTAAAACTTAGATTTTATATTATAAGTATTTTGTGATAATTATTGATCGTGTTTCCATTGACTATTGCATTAATATTGTAAAACCAATATAAAGAAATTCCAAATATTTCAAAAATATAGCAATCAAAATATTTTTTTTTAAGTTAACGAATTTCAAAATGCCAATTTTCGACAATATGATCATCAATCATCCGCGCCGATTTCAAAATAAAAAATGTGATTTTGGTATTATTATATTATTTTATCATTATGTACATTTATCTGACGCTCCTACGGTAAAGGAAAACATCGTGAGGAAACCTGCATACACCTGCGAAGTAATTCAAAGGTGTATGTGAAATCAACCAATCCGCACTGGGCTAGCGTGGTTTGACTAAGGCCTAATCACCCTTTTTTTTTACGTTGGGAAATGCATTTATGTCGGACTCTCCGCGGCCCCTGGGGGCAGAGTGCCAGCCAGAAACCGCGTCATACCGACTAAAACCCAACGATGCCCCCTCACAAACGCCTTAACACGAGAACGCTCATCACCGCCGCACCCCGTCATCTGACGAAGAGGATACGTCGGGGAGGGACGTCCCGCTGTCGGACAAGGCCATGGGAACCTCGGACACTTCCATGACCTCGTCAGCGTCAGCTCGCCTACGGCGAGCCCCTCTCGCCTCCCCAAGCTGGGAAGGCCAGCGATGCTCCTGGGCATTAGGAGCATCGACGACTAGCGGTGACCTGTGCAATGCAGGACTCGGGCTTCCCCGGCCCGGGTCCCGCTGGTCACCGTCAGGAGGAAGAAGACGGGCAAACTGCCGCCTTCTCCGCCCCAATCTCCTCCGGCGGCAGGGATCTGCCTCTGGGTCCTCCTCTCTGGCCCGTTCTGCCTCCTCCTTCTGTGTGATGACCTCCACACAGAAGGAGTTTACTGCATCCCAGAAGGCCTAATCACCCTAACATAACTAGTTAGGGTAGGCTCGTGCCCCTCGGTGGGGACGTATGTGAACTGTGATGATGATGATAATATTATTGTAATCTTTTTTTTATATTTTTTTGAAGTCGGTTTTTATTTCTTGTTAAATTTTTTTTTCCTTAATATGTGCTATTACACCTTGCTTCTTGCCAAATTTCATGATTCTAAATAGATCAAGAGGATGTACCCTATCCGTCTTATTACAAAACACGCACTAAAGATAGTCCTGGTTTAGTTGACGCTGTCTCTATCTATGTATATTGACACAAGTGAAAGCGCACTACGTTTAAACCAAGACTAACTTTAGACCAGGTTTAAACCAGGTTTTGTAATAAGACTGTATAGGTTTCGATTCCCTTGTGATATCGCCAAATTTGCGAAAATATGCGACATTAACGAACATGTCTTTTGAGATGGCCTTGGCTTACAAGTCTGATTTTTCCAGGACCTGAGTATTTGGTATAAACAGTTTGATATCTCCACGCGTTCTTAACACGCGTAGAGATATCCTGAGAAAAGGAGGTTTTGCTTGACATACAAAAAGACGAACAACGAAGGGATCCTGATAAGAGCTCCGTTATTTCCTTTCGAAGTACAGAACCATTAAAACACAAAAACTAACAAAATTCTCGTAGTTACTTAAAAGGAACCTCGCGTAATTGAAAATCTGTCATAGGTTCGACAGCTCTGAGCATTATTGAACATTTCCTGTCTAAAGTTGGATGCACTGGAAGAAATTTGACTTTTTAATAAAACCTCAAACTCTCTGCAGAATGCTAGAGTGTGTTCGGTGAAAATGTAATCAACCCACAGCTGAACTTTCAATTGGAAATAGTGAATCATTTTGTTCATTTCAGAAGGCACCTGATCCGATTTTTATTGAGTTTACTGTATTCTCCAGATAATGTGAGATAAATGAGGTAAAAAAATACTCTAAGGAAATAAATATTACTATTAATAGGCTTTTATTCAACTTGCGCATTGTATGTATGTATGTACATAATAATATGTATGTTCGGGTCAAATCTTGCGAGTTAAATTTGACCCTCTTGCCAGTGTCCGATTGAGGTCAAATTTGGAATACTAGTTCTAGTTGGAAGTTGAGCGTGCTCAACGTACTCTGGTGATGTGAAGGTGATGTATTTCAACACTACGACATTCCCGGCGCACTAGCTTTATCAGACAGCCAAATTATTATCAGTAGGTACGTAAACTGTACGTTGTACACGCGCTACTTCAAAAATACAAAAAAGGTAACCTAGATTCCAACCGATAAAAAAGTAGGAGAAGATGGAGAAAAATATGGTGCAAATTCCCTATAAAAAACGGCATTTGCGATAATGCAATGGGAAACTCGTTCTGCATACTATACATAATCTATAAATAAAATTGAAGTGTCTGTTTGTAATGTCTAAACAAGAAGTTTTTACAAAATGGGTACGAATGTATATTGGGTACCAATGACAAAAACATAATTTTAAATAATTTTGTCTGTCTGTTTGTTACCGCTAATCTCCGGAACGGCTCGACCGATTTTGACAGGACTTTCACTAATAGATAGCTAATTATATGAGGTATAAGGCTTTCTATCAAGATCTAAGAAAAAAATTGCCTACAAAAATCTAAATGCTGCCAAAAATCAACGCGGACGAAGTCGCGGGTACAGCTAGTATATAATAAATAACGTAAACAAGGCAACAAATATGTGGCAAATCATTATGTAAGCTTAAATATACAATAAATGCAATATATATAATAAAATAAAATATAATGCAATACATAAAGTAACATACCTAATATATAATAATATACTTGCATAATTATACATGTTATCATATCACACATACCTATTCATGGTTACTTTTTTGTTTGTGTAGATATTTAAAAGTATAAAAATAAGGTTAGCTTTAACAAATTATAACATCAGCGGCCCTACTGTCTAACTAATAGCGATGCACTCGCTATCGTTCTAATATCACAAGAGGTATGAAGCCACAAGATGACAATATGATAAAATGATAGCGAGTGAGTTGTATTCTATACTATAATATGACTAGCGATAGCGAGTGCATCGCTATGCGTTAGGCGATAGGGCCGCAGGTCACACAACACTTTAGCGAGTGCATCGCTATACGTTAGGCGATAGGGCCGCAGGTCACACAACACTTTACAGTACGCTTTCTACATTCATGTTTTAGTATTCGAAATAAGATCTCAAACATGAACATTTATATTGACATAAATCTTAACATACTCGTAGATAATTAAAATCAAAATGTAGAAATAGCCTGTAACATAATGACCATTATAGCATCGGTTCGGTTCATCACATTACAACTCTTTTTTTTTCTTAAAAATAACAAACCTATGGCAAAAGTGTTTCAGACAGCCAAAGTAACTATAATACACTAAACTGACACTTGAAAAACCTAATCGACACTATAGAGAACCTAAACCTAAAACTGAAATGAAATTAATGTTGGGCTTTATTTGAATGTACGTATGTATGAGTGAAGATACGTAAAATAGTGTATATAAGTACACATAACTTGGTATTAAAACACTCGCGTGATAATATTAAAACATTCACCATGGGTTATTTTTTAAACACCTCGTGTTTTAATAAATATGTAGCGCCATTGTGACACTTAAATAAACTACAATTTTGTATTAAAGCCTACATACATAATACCTGAAAGAATACAATAGGTCTATTGGATTTGACATGAATTTCACGTAACATCAAATTAAATGTGATAAAAGCAAATTAAGTTTCTATATACATATCGGGAATCAACTTTGACATAGCAGCAGCCTATTTTTGTCGTTCATTAATATCTCTACTTCGCGAACTAACGTTTTATTTCGATAACTAGCTTCAGACCACTTTCACTGTTGCACTTAACTTGCCGGGAAAATATAGCAGGTAAACAATCGTGTTAAAATAACTCTAATGATGTTAGCTCAAAATTAGAACAGATGAACATCTTGAAATTTAAAATATAGAAGCTGACGTTTACCCCAATTCATATTCAGAGTGGGAACTAATATAAAATCATGTATAAAATTCATAACATAAATGTATCGAACGGTATTCGTATATTGCTGCGTTCATAAAATATTTGCATACTTACAACGTTCTTTCAAAATGTCTTTATATCAGACTGGATTGCGATTACTACTAAAGATAATTGAAATATAGTGTACATGCTATCAAATTAATTAAATCATACTTTAATTAAGTTGTCGTCACCTCCAGTGATCGGTGTAACAGGTATTTCATTGACACAGCCCATCATAGCTGAAAATGAGCAGCTGTGCGGAAAACATCCATAACGGAAACACCGATATTATTGGAATTTCATTATTGTATAATAATAATCTTCGAAAATGATCTAGAACAAGTATTGATCAGTTGTCAATTTATTATTCTTTGGACAAGGTTTGTTGGAATTTGTAGTAAAGAAATGTTTTTTTAATTATAATTAAAGTATATCACAAAAGTTAAAGTACTTACTTATGTTTATTAAATCCGATCGAAAGCTCGCCAAGATCGACAATTCTTCATAATGAAATATTATTTTTTTCATTTATACCCTCTCATCTATAATGCCAACTTTGCAAAATGCCAACTTCTCGAAATGCCAACTTCTCGAAAATACATTCTGTTTTAGGGAAAATTTTGGCTATGTATATATTACTTATATAAAAGAAAAGAAACAGGGCTAGCCAAATAAAACCATTTAATAACATGGCTGACTGACTGAATCAGACAGTCATCATCATATCAGCCAAGAGACGCCCACTGTTGGACATAGGCCGCCCCCAAGGATCTCCATACCGATCGGTCCTGCACCTCCCGCATCCAGCGGGTGGCGCAGGCCAAAAGACCGGAAGGCCCAAGACCCCCCCGAAATGAATCAGACAGTATAGCCATTTTATTTTTTATACTGATTCATCAGGGGCCGATCGCGAATTTGTGGGGCCCTGGGCTAAAACTACTCGTGGGCCTATTAATTATTCAACTAATTGTCATTTTGTCAAGAAACTGTTTTCTATAGTGATGCAGGTAGGTATACTTTTATAGGAAAAGAAATGGAGAGCTAAAAAATATTTATTTAATGAGAGTTTGTTTTTATGTACAATAGAAACAAATTTTACTCTACATTATTATAAATCAACCTTTCGAAACGACAAGGGACAGCGGAATTCCTTGTTTCGTTTGTCGTTCGCGCACACGGGTTGATCAATCTGGGGCGGAAGTCTCGACATAGATAACGATCGTAAACTTTGCGATTTTTGTCGCTAAGTCATAACGACACTTACTTAGCGATAAATGCAAGTCTCGACATAAACGACACTTACTTAGCGATAAATGCAAGTCTCGACATAAACGACACTTACTTAGCGATAAATGCAAGTCTCGACATAAACGACACTTAATTAGCGATAAATGCAAGTCTCGACATAAAAATTATCGCAAAGCTTTTGGTTTTTGTCGGTAGTTTATCAAAAAAATCGTCAAATTAATGATTTTATAGCGAGCCTTTTTGATAGGTCGCAAAGCTTAAAATGTTCGTCGCTAACTGTAAGAAAATCAGAAAAGTGTCATAGGCTGTACTAGTTGTACAATAAAAGCGCTTGCCATTAATAACATTAACTTAACTTACTCGGTCCAATAAGTTTTTCACTATAAAATTCGAGACATCAAAGAGACGAAATAAATAAGAATACGAATCCGATGCAAATATTTTACAAAAAAAACTTGGCTGTAGGTATGTCTTGGCTATTGACTTGCATTTGCCTACAGAATAAATATCTAAAGAAAAAATCGGCGATTCGAAACTATTTTCATTCCCTCGTCTATGACTGATGCACAAGCTGTGCAAGCCAAAAAAGAAAAGAAAAATCTATTTACTTTAGAAGTTTTTGTTAACATTTTGGCGTTCCAAATTTAAATGTTATTATTACCCAAGGGAACTTCCATAGAACTTTAGCTCCCTCTGGCTATAATAGCTTACCTTAATTTGAGAATAATTGACATATAATACGTGCTTCAGATGCAGGTGGTGTATAAAATTCATATTACCACTTTGTCGGCGTGGTTAATATGTAAAACCGTTTCATAATTCAGCTTTCTAACTCTTTTGGTTTCGGAGCTAGACCGCGAACGAACGGTCAGACAGACATGGTAAAACCATAAGGGTTCCTTGTTGTTATTTTCTACGGAACTCTGAAAATTTGATTTATGCTTTCAAAAATAATAATACATTTGATACCGATTTCCAAATTTAACATTTAAACACAAGAAATAAAAATGAACTTGCCGTTTTAACGTACAGGCTCCAAAAATTTTGAGGATGAGCCTCCAATTTTAAATGGGGCAATGTATAACTTTTTACAATAAAGCTCCATAAAGTGTTACTAATAAGGCAAATTAGTAATATAAGTTGTCATAAGTTTAAAATTACATCTAAAAAAACGTTTATGAGTAAAGGTAACAATATAAAGTCAACGATTATTTGAATGAAACTAACACCAATACCTGGAGTGTGCGTTCCCCCAGCAGGAAATTGTGTCCTAGGCTAAATTAAGTTTCATGAATAATTAGAGCGTAATTTGCTATAAATGTGCGCGAAATAAAAAATTTGTGCGCATTTCCGTTTTGGAAAAAAATGAGAAAAACGAATCCTGCTGGGGTAACGTTTTTCCAGCAGGAAGATTTTAAACGAATAATCCGAGAGATAAATAATTTATATGAGCGGATAGCTTATATTTGTGCATAAATGTGCGCCAAAAATGAAATTTGTGGGCCATCGGGTTTTACAGATATTTCGTTTCCTGCTGGGGTAACGTTTTGCTGAAACTTGTTTCTTCAAAACCATCGAATGTGCGCCCATTGAATAAAGATACATGAGTAGCTTTTAATTTGTGCCTATTTGTGATATAATTTGATTTTCAAAAATATTAACAGTTTAGGAGTAATCTCGTATTGAAGAAAACTTGAAAAAAAATTATAGCGCTTAAATGAGAAAACATAGAAGCTCACTGAAAACGTTATTTGATTGGTCTTATTGTTTCGATCAAAAATAAAAAGTTTCATGAATCTGGGAATACACGTTTTTAAATAATATAACTTTAACTTTAATTGGTTATAACCTTAATTTAAACTCAAAATGCACGAAACTGATTAATGCTAAGTTAAATGGGTATGAATCAAAAATTAGTGCATGTTCCAAAATATATGTCATGAAAATTTCAGCTTCATACATTTATTAATAAAGTAGATATAAACAAAAAACCAAAATATGGGCTAAGTTTATGGTTATCCGACTAAATCCGAATGACCACCAAAAAGCGACGATTTCATACTTGTTGATGACATTCTATTCTTGACAGTATTAAACAACAGTTGTTGTCGATACAGTCGCGTTCATAACAGCAATTGAGTTTTTGAGTTTATTGTGTATATGTATCATTCATAGCAATTTTAGTACAAAATAAACTGCCGTGCTATTGTTAGATAAGTTATCCAACGGACCAAGTAAAGAGCTTTGCGGCACACTAGACATAGACTTTACTGGAGGGAGACTCTGTACTAGGGTCGTCTGCTTAGGTACCTCCGTCTTATATATTTCTGCCGCAAAGCAGCAGTGCTTGCATTGATGTGTTCCGGTTTGAAGGGTAAGATATGGCAGTGAAATTACTGGGTACTGTGACTTTACATCTGGTGTCACAAGTTGGCAACGTACACTGTGGTTCTTGTGGGGGTTGCAGTTTTGCTGCGAATCTCACAGGACCTACATGTATTATAGGCGACTGTTTCCACTTACCATCAGGTGGGTAGTTTGCTTGTTTGCCAACTTTCTGCAATAAATACGTATATATACTTAAATATATTATAAATAAATACGTCCTATATACGTATATTGCCATGCAACTGTTCAATGACACGATAATGTGGCGTTCTATTCTGATAATAGGTTACAGACGAATCGAAACTCAACCGGTGCGATTGACCAATCGGAGCGCTTATATTGCCATTCTACTGTCCGATGTTTTGTGGGTTATGTTGGCGGTCAAATAATACCACTGTATTTATGTGTAATCAACTGTATTCAATCTATTTATAAAACACAACTGTAATATATGATTGGTACAACTTATCAAAGCAATCATTCTGTGAGAGAGTGACAGGAAAAGAAGCGGCAAAAACCTCAGACCAAGTAACTCCATAGATAAACCAAATTTTTTTGTTGTCTATACTCAACACGATGACCTGATAATGTGGCGGTCTGATTGGTCGATCGCTACGGTTGTTTTGATTTAGCTGTAACTTATTAGTAGAATTGGGTCTGTGATCTGCGGCCATACCGCCTAATTCAAAGCGATCACTCGCTATCATTATCGTGACATTAGAACAATAGTTTTAATGTCACCTGTGACATTAAAACTATTGTTCTAATGTCACGATAGCGATAGCGAGTGATCGCTATGAATCATTACCTACTTCACCTAGCGCCGTAGATTGATGTTTTGATTCTATTACATTAAAAAAGCAGTTTCTAAGCATTTAAATAATTTTGCTGTTGAAAATTTTATGTTCATAATATAAAAGGATACTTTATTGGTTTCCTATCTATTTCTATAACTTGACCATGTTTGTGTTTGTTTGCCTACACTTAATAAATTTTCAATATGCCTAATATTTATTTGATATCTTTTTATTTCCACTAAAAGAGGTCTGTCTCCGCAATTGTAATATTATATAATGCTATGGTTTATATAATATTACATAATATATAATATATTCACATAATATATAATATTACATTATTAATTATCAATAGACGCACATTAAATAAGTAGGTATTTAAGTGGAATTGTTTATTTTTAATAATATAGACAATAAACTCAAAAAAAGTAAATAACTTCATTTTTCCAAAACAGTTTTATAGCCGAGTGTACACAGACGTGACGTATTTAAACTTGTTAGTGGGTAAAATTAAGAATGTCATCAACAAGTATGAAACCGTCGCTTTTTGGTGGTTTTTCGAATTTAGTCGGATAACCAAAGAATTAGCCAATTTTTTGGTTTTTGTTTATATCTCCTTTAATACAAAATATATGATGCTGAAATTTTTATGATAAATAGTTCTGAATACGCTCTAATTTTTAGTCTATACCTATGTAATTTTGGTTTAGTCACTTTCTTGCATTGCGAGTTTACAGTGACGTTATCACCGATTAAAGTTAAAGTTTAATTATTCAAAAACGCGTACATGTAGATTCTTGAAACTTTTTATGTTTGTTAGTAATAATAAGACCATTCAAAAGTCGTTTTCAGTGAGCTTCTATGCTTTCTCATTTATGCGCTAGAATTTTTTTTCGAATTTCCTTCATTACGTGATTGCTCCTAAATTGTAAATATTTTTGAAAATCAAATTATGTCACAAATAGGCACAAATTAAAAGCTACTCATGTATCTTTATTCAATGGGCGCACATTCGATGGTTTTGAAGAAACAAGTTTCAGCAAAACGTTACCCCAGCAGGAAACGAAATATCTGTAAAACCCGATGGCCCACAAATTTAATTTTTGGCGCACATTTATGCACAAATATAAGCTATCCGCTCATATAAATTATTTATCTCTCGGATTATTCGTTTAAAATCTTCCTGCTGGAAAAACGTTACCCCAGCAGGATTCGTTTTTCTCATTTTATTCCAAAACGGAAAGGCGCACAAATTTTTTATTTCGCGCACATTTATAGCAAATTACGCTCTAATTATTCATGAAACTTAATTTGGCCTAGGACACAATTTCCTGCTGGGGGAACGCACACATACCTGGAGAGCTATTTTTGAATTACGTATGCGACTTCGAAATCACCGATGTGACTAATAATCACCGATTTTCAATAATTCTTATTTTTGAATATCACTTTGTGTCTACCTTAGTCACGGATGTGATTTCATTACGAGTGCCCTCATCCACTCGTAAACAAGTCATACATAACTGTGGAAACGTTATCTGTGTTTTGTTTAGAGAACATATTGACAAGTTTGAAGTTTTTAAAATTTGTCAAATAAGTAAATAGGTATACACCGTTATTTTTTATCACCCTGGAAAATTTAAGGGACGCTTCACGACATGGTATTAGAATGATTTAAATATAAATAAAAAAAACTCACTTATTTTTTTTTTTTTTTATATAAAAAATGCTGCACTAGTTGAGTGAGAGCAGCATTTTTAGAGATTTTTTTAGTTTTATATTTATTTTTTTTATTTCATTTTTTTTAAAATATAATATTGGATGTGTCCTGAAGCGTCCCTAACATTTTCCAGAGTGATAAAAAAATAACCGTGTATAAGTTTAAATTTGTGTCACAAACAAACTTAGATCAGTATTTTCTTATATTTTGGCCTAGTTTCAATGAATTTTTAGCCGTATAATAACCGGTATATACCGAAAACGGCTACATTCTGCGTGGAACCGAACCCTTACCTTTATCTATGTTGGGAGCTCTGCGTTCGACTTTCAAAAATAGGATGTTTAGGAATTCGTGACTTCAAAGTCATCGCTGACTATTTAGTCAGCGGTGATTTCTAAATCGCATACGTAATTCAAAAATAGATCTCCTGGTGTTAGTTTGTAAATATTACTCGTCATATTGTAAACGGTTGTTGTTGTAAACACGTAACGACATTTTTTTGTTAATGGTACTTATGATTAAGCTATCAGCTTTTCTAAAGTTAAGCTAAAGTTTCCTGCAGCCATTCTTCCTATCAGTTAAAAGACGTCCCGAATACTTGTAGATGGTAGTTAAAAAAACTGGACGATTCAAATGAGCTTTTTATCAATTCATATTTGAATAAAGAATATTTTATTTAGGAACACATACGTAACAGATACATTTCTTACTTTAAATTTAATACGTACATAATATCATCATTTTAGCCAAGAGACGCCCACTGTTGGACATAGGCCTCCCCGTCCTGTGCCTCCCACATCCAGCGGCTTCCCGCGACCGTCCGTCCGTCCACCTTGTGGGGGGCCTACCAACACTGCGTCTCCTAGTACGCGGCCGCCACTCGAGGACTCGCCAACGGCCGTCAATCCTACGAGCGATGTGTCCTGCCCACTGCCACTTCAGGTTTGCAATTCTTTGGACTATGTCGGTAACTCTAGTTCTTCTACGGATCTCCTCATTTCTGATGTGATCACGTAGAGAAACCCCGAGCATAGCCCTCTCCATTGCCCTTTGAATGACTTTGAGCCTTCTATGAGACCCATTGTAAGCGGCCACGTCTCAGTTCCGTATGTCATCATTAGCAACACGCACGAATTGAAGACTTTCGTCTTGAGACACTGTGGCAGATGGGCCGAGAATATGCGTAGCTACGTAACTTCCCGAACGCTGCCCAGCCGAGTTGGATTCGTCGATTTACCTCTTTCTGGAAGTTGGACTTACCGAGCTGGACTATTTGCCTCAGGTAAACATATTCGTCGACAACTTTCAGCGTAGAGTCTCCAACATTCATAGGAGTGGGTACTATACGGGAATTCGAAATTATTTTGGTCTTGTCCATGTTCATTTTAAGACCCACTTGTTGGGAAACTCTACAGAGGCCTTTGAGCATTGTGCCTAGATCCTCCACGGTCTCAGCCTTGACTACGATATCATTAGCAAAACGAAGGTGAGTCATGTACTCGCCGTTTATGTTGATGCCGAGTCCCCTCCAGTCCAAAAGCGTAAATACATCCTCCAACGCAGCTGTGAACAGTTTCGGCGATATAACGTCACCCTGTCTCACACCGCGCTGAAGTCGTACTGATTTCGAGTTTTGGTCTTGAAGGCGGACTGACATGGTGGCGTTTTCGTACAATGACTGCAACACTTGGATGTACCGATAGTCTATTTGGCACCTCTGGAGTGATCTAAGTACGGCCCAGGTCTCGACAGAATCAAAAGCTTTCTCATAGTCCACAAACGCCAAGCATAGTGGCAGATTATACTCCTCGGTGTTCTGTATAACCTGCCGCAGCGTATGAATGTGATCTATGCTATAGCCATTCGAAATCCGGCTTGTCCGGGAAGCTGGAAGTCGTCGAACCTGCGTGCGAGACGATTCGTGATGACCCTCGAGAACAGCTTATAAACATGACTCAGGAGAGTGATGGGTCTATAGTTCTTCAACTGGGCCCTGTCGCCGTTTTTGAAGAAAAGTGCCACCATGCCCCTGTGCCATGCTTTAGGCGTTTTGCCCTAGAGTATGACGGAGTTGAATAGCATACCATACATAATATCGTCAGTGGAAAGGAGAAAATGCTAAAGCGCCATTTGGGCCAAAATGAGTTATATACATTGTTGGATAGCATTTTTTTTCTGCGTCGATCTGTCTAGGTTTCGCGTCGATCGGAGCATATTTTTGGCGCTTTAGCATTTCAAAATTTTGAAGTTTTTCATAAATCTCCTTCTTTGTTGCGACTAAAACGACGTATTTTCAGTGTTTTCTGAACTGATGGTGCTTAAGAAATTTTTTCATGTCCCACTATTTGCAATATCATGACATAGGTGATTTTTTGTTATCTTACAATTTATTGATGATGTTACTTTAGCAAAGTAACTTTTCTCAGTCTTACGTTTTATTGGTCTGTTAGTAATTTATCATTACCAGTGTTAGAAACTGATTGGCGTGTAAAAAAAAGTAATATGATTTGATTTCATTATTTATGGCGCTTTAGCATTTATTCGTTTACTGTTTGTATAAGTGCTTTATTAAGTTAGCAAAAATATCATGCTTGTGATATAATGATAGAATCCATGTTAGAAAAAAGAAGCCATATTTATAAAATTTTTCAGGATTTTAGCAATATAAACCTTGAGTGAAAATGGATTATCCGGTAGTTAAGTATTTAATAATACACACACTTTAAATACGCTTGTGATTATAAGCACCGTGATCCAACTCATCAGATTATGAAGCCAGAAGATAACATTTGTTATTTGGATGAATATGATTCAGTACTCATAGTGAAGCACCTATTCAGCACACAAGTGCTTCCAAAAGAGGCGGTAAGCCACTTTTGGAGAACAACGCATCTGACAAAATGTGTACTCAGGCAAACCATGGTTCATGGAGGCCTTCAATCTGAAGAGATATCCACTCACGACACCTCGGTTCCTATACTGCTATAGCAGTATAGGAACCGAGGTGTACCCGGTTCTATAGAACCGGGTATTGACATCTATGCTCCTGACACGTTGTCTACCCAGCTTAACTTGCATTCTGTCCTCATATAACCGGTCGAAAACATCAGTGACGTGATCAAAATGTCCTCCCAGTACGCCTCGGCTCATATGCTCTTACAAAATTGGATACAAACACAAACCCTGCTGACAAGTTGTCCACTCAAAAAATCGCGGCACCTGAGCTTCTACTGGAAGTCATTAACACACATTTTTTCTTCTTAAACCTACCATGAAAACTAACGCTATTGAGAAGATGTCCACTTAACAACTTCAGGCTTCTGAACTGTTCCAATCAGCCATACACACAAGCACTCCATATGCCTTTGCAGCATACATTACTTTTGAAGCAGGAGCCAAATTTGCTTGTTTAGACAAGCAAACTGAACAACTTTTACTATAGGACCAATCTTGAAATCGCGAAAAAAAATCAGCTGTTCCATACATTTAGCTTCATTGGATGTTCTCCCATAGTAAAAGTTGTACAGTTTGTTTGTCCAAACAGGCACAGAAAATTTAGCTCAGTTTCAGTTTGCTTTTCTGAACAAGCACACAAAATTTGGCTCCTACCTTGTATGTAGCAGCTGTATGTACTAAGTTGTTACAACCTAAAACTAAAAAAAAATCTACCTTATAAACTGAGACACCTAGTACGATGATTGACTCTCCTAGATTAATACGCACTCTTTTAGTTTGATGACGCTACGACCTGTTTTTGAAACTAGTACTACTTCCAATACTATGACTAATATATAAGACAACATATACAGCCCCTGAGTTCGTACAAGAGACTTCCCGAATTCAGTATTCGTCTAGAACAAAGGGATTGGAAATTTGTTTGTAGCAAATAAAAGAATTTTTTAAAGAAATTATTGGGATCGCAGCCGTGGTGTAGTGGTTAAGACCACCGGGTATTGATCGGGAGGTCCGGGGTTCGATTCTTCGTTATTACAATTTTGCTATTGATTAAGTAAGGTCATAAGCTTTTAACGATAATTATAGCACAGATTAGCTAATAACTACTACGATTATAGTAACCGAATAAAAGTAGTTTATTGGATTTCGCCCTGGCGTCAATAAGCTGTGATGAAAAATAAAAAATTTTCAAACATGCTCGGAAATGTAGGCATTATTGTAGTAAAAAGAAGACACAAAGTTTGTTATTCTTGGCTCATGCATTACTTTATCGGCCTAGGCCAGGAAAGTAAGTATGAAAATTCATTTTTGGCCGCTGCTCCAATGTTTTTTAATTTATCTGTAACTTGAATTATGTAACTTGTCATACAGCCAATTTCTACCACATTACAAAAAATGCACTCTTCGAGCGTGCATTCTTCAACATGTCTCATATTTCCTTTTAAAAATTATAACATTTAATTTTATTTAAACTATCAAAAGTGCCAACCTAAAACTGTTCTAAAACGGAATTTTCATAAATTTGACAGTTAAATTCGATAGATATGACAAGTTATTAAAGTTGACACATTCTTTTCGGTTAAATGAATATAATATTTTTATGGGGAGTTATTATGAGACACGTTGTATATGAATATGACAACAATTTTATTAAAATGTTGGTATAAAATCACACGAAAATATGCTTTATTTTCGTTGCGTCATAATCTGCAGTATTACATTTTTTACGTAAAATATGATTGGGCTGTATGGGTTTTGCTTCCTTTGCACTAATTGAAAATTAAAAAAATATTAGTATTACTAAATGCTAGGTTAGTATAATTAATTAATTGCTTGATTTGTGTTTTTATTCTTATTATAATAATTTGTTTCCAATTCAATTCAATTCAAAATCTTTATTGCATATCATAATGTGTAAAATAGGTGGTTCACAAATAATAAGTAAGTTCATTATGGATCCGTTGGGCACGCAATCGTTGAACAAGAGAGAGGAAGCTTATTATTATTAGGTACCTACTATTGTCTTATTTACAGTCAGTCAGATCATAAAGCTAAATTATACGAAAATCACGGCAGTTATAAATATTTGAATAAATAGACAACATTAAACAATATTTTAATATAAAAGGTTTTTATTTATATGGTATTATAATTACACTGAATTTCATAATTAATTCCAGTATTACGTCTTTCATTATTTCCTCGCAATTATTGAGAAAAGCACTATACATACCTCGGCGGGAATGGGATTGCCGGACACGTAATAAAAGCATTACTCGTCCGGCAATCCCTAACTTCCCGGCCTCTGCAGTAATGTACTATTGTGAGGGGGCATCGTTGGGTTTTAGTCGGTAGGCCGCGGTTTCTGGCTGGCACGCTATCCCCAGTGGCCGTGGAGAGTCCAACATAACCTCGCGTTTTCCCAAGCGCGAGGTATGCGCAACGCATTTCCCAACGTTAAAAAAAGAGGATGTTTATGATGATGAGTTTCTGATTTTCTTATATTTAAGTAAATTATTATTAGGTACAGTATGACATTAGCAATTATATGTAACAAAATATTATACGTATTCAAATGTTTAAATGGTATTCTTGCTGAAAACGTGTAATGAAGCTAGAGTTTAGTTATATTTGCATAAATCCTTTCTATGGGGTCTGTGTATGTAAGCAAATTTTCCTGAACAAGAACAACCTATGAAGGATATCGCTTCTTAAGCGTTTCTTCGCTAACGTATTTGTCTATTGTGACTGTAGTTTACAAATTTATCTATAACATACTTATAACTCATCAGATCACTGAGCATTTTTCGTTTTTTGCGCAAGAGTTTGTTATCACCGCTTAGCACTTTTTGATCGCTAGATACTGAAATTTAAAGGAGATTAGAAGTTTTTTCCTGAATATAATTTTATTAGCTTTTAACGATAAATATAGCACAGATTAGCTAATAACTACTACGATTATAGTAACCGAATAAAAGTAGTTTATTGGTTTTCGCCCTGGCGTCAATAAGCTGTGATGAAAAATAAAATAAAGAATTTACAATAAATAAATGCTGGCAGTAGCTACTATATCTGTAATCCTCCTTTTTTGGGGAGACCCTGCCCAGTAGTAGGCATTTCGTGGCTAGGATGTTTATGATGCGGCCTACCGCGTGCGGACCAACGCAAGGGAGGGGGCCCACAGATTGGCTCCAAGAGAGCGGGTTGCCACTATGGAAGGCGCACGTGAGGAGATGGGTATGGCAGGAGAGCCTGGGTGAGCCGGCCTCCGGAACTCTCAGGAGAACCGTTGAGGCATTGCTCCCTGTACTCAAGCTGTGGGCGGAAAGGAAGCACGGGTCGCTCACGTACCATCTGGTGCAGGTCATCAGTGGTCACGGCTGTTTTGGCCGTTACCTGCACTGGATCGGGCGTGAGCCGACCATTCAATGCCATCACTATAGTGCTGCGGAGGACTCAGCACAGCACACTCTCGAGGAGTGTCCTGACTTTTCCTCGCAGCGCAACAGTCTGGTTTAGTGTGTTGGCCCCGACCTCTCTCATCTCTGATCTCGAAGATGGTCGAGAGCGAGGAGGTCTGGGATGCAGCAAACTCCTTCTGTGTGGAGGTCATCACGCAGAAGGAGACGGCAGAACGGGCCAGAGAAGAGGACCCAGCGGCAGACCCTTGCCACCGCAGAAGGACGGGGCGGAGGAGGCAGCAGTTTGCACGCCTTCTTCCTCCTGACGGTGACCAGCGGGACCCGGGCCCGGGAAGCCCGAGTCCTGCATTGCACAGGTCGCCGCCAGTCGTCGCTGCTCCTGATGCCCAGGAGCATCGCCGGCCTTCCCGTTTTGGGGAGGTGAGAGGGGCTCGCCGTAGGCGAGCAGACGCTGACGAGGTCATGGAAGTGTCCGAAGGGGTTCCCATGGCCTTGTCCGGTGACGGGGCGTCCCTCCCCGGCGTATCCTCTTCGTCTGATGACGGGGAGGATGCGGCGGTGATGGGCGTCCTTGTGCCAAAGCGTTTGTGAGGGGGCATCGTTGGGTTTTAGTCGGTAGGCCGCGGTTTCTGGCTGGCACGCTGTCCCCAGTGGCCGCGGAGAGTCCGACATAACCTCGCGTTTTCCCAAGCGCGAGGTATGCGCAACGCATTTCCCAACGTTAAAAAAAGAGGATGTTTATGATGATGAGTTTCTGATTTTCTTATATTTAAGTAAATTATTATAAGGTACAGTATGACATTAGCAATTATATGTAACAAAATATTATACGTATTCAAATCTTTAAGTGGTATTCTTACTGAAAACGTGTAATGAAGCTAGAGTTTAGTTATATTTGCATAAATCCTTTCTATGGGGTCTGTGTATGTAAGCAAATTTTCGTGAACAATCTATGAAGGATATCGCTTCTTAAACATTTCTTCGCTAACGTATTTGTCTATTGTGACTGTAGTTTAGAAATTTATCTATAACATACTTATAACTCATCAGATCACTGAACATTTTTCGTTTTTTGCGCAAGAGTTTGCTATCACCGCTTAGCACTTTTTGATCGCTAGATACTGAAATTTAAAGGAGATTAGAAGTTTTTTCCTGAATATAATTTTATTAGTTCTCGCAATACTTTTGCTTAAGCGACAACTATTTCACGATCTAAATAAGCTACAAACTTACAGATATACAGTAAATTTAGATAAAAAATCGATAAACTAGGCACTTTTTGAAAAAAACGATTTACTTTTATAACAAGAGATATGATTTTTTTCGAAAAAATAAAACTTTATCCTTCATTTTCCACAAGTACAGTTTTGGCGCTTTAGCATTTTCTCCTTTCCACTGACGATATTATACATTTTTCTTTTCATTTAATTCGTCGTGGCGTAGTTTGTACGCAGCGGCGACCTATAGATATGTATGGGTACGTTGGCTGGTGCGCAATAACCTTTGCGAATATGGAACACCGCTTCTGAGACTCGCCTGGCACAGACAATTTACATTTTAATGCGATTGTACAGCGAACGCTGTCTTCTTCAGCAATTTCTTATTAGGATCGGACGCTAAGGGACAAAGAAGTCTTTAACGTTCAATCTACCCTAAAATATTATATAACTTTTATTATATAAAACCATATTATCTAACGAGCTGACTGGTAGATTTTTTTACATACGACAGGGAAGGCCTTCTTGACCTTCATCTCCCTTGATGGTAAGTGACGATAAGACCAAACTGTCGTCTTACCTCTTAATTGTCGAAACACAAAAATGCTATTAAAAATATTATTAAGGTGGCAATCTTAATTAACGCCATAATTATGCCATATGGCATTAAGTACAAACACACTTTTTGTAACGTGCAACGAAAAAATTTGAAAAAGAAAACAGTAGGGGTAAAAAGTGCTGTACATGCGAGATAACTAGAAAAAACTGGACCCTTCGTCTTCCTACATCTTTTTTATTCTTATATATGATTTTTTATTTCTTATATATAAAAGTGAATTGCCGCTCGTTGGTTTCACTAAAGTTGAAAACAGCTTGACCGATTTGAATATTTTTACTTTTGTTCTCTGTATAAGACAAAAAATAGAAATCATAATGAAAAGTTAAAAATTACATAATGTAATATAATATTATATAATCATATTACACAATGTAATACTTAATGGTAATTTTATATGAAAAATGACACTTCGCGTTTGTGTTAAAAATAAAAACATGAATTAGCTAAAGAAAAAATGAGTAAATTTTATTTTACACTAGCCGTGCCCGCGAACTTCGATTCGCCATAATAATCCAAAAAAAAATATCACCTAGAGGTATAAAAAATAGCCTACGATCTTTGATTATATTACGATCTATTTTCCAACCTACCAAACATACACAAAATATTCATAAAAATCGGTCAAGCCGTTTCGGAGGAATTCGATAACAAACACTGTTACACGAGATTTTTATATACTTATTAGATAAATCAACAACTTCTGCTTTAGCCTCTTCTCTTATGAAATCAGGCGTAAAATACATATCGTCGTTGAAGTTCTAACACCGCGTATGTCAAAATAGCAACTTTTACGAAGAGTGAAAAAACTGCACAATTATACATAAATATACAATTATAATGCCATTCCATTACTTACATTTTATTGGATCCATTAGGAAAAATAAAACCGTTATAATGTTAGTACGAATTTGTGATTAATGCGAAGTATTCGAAAAACGTCGTGTAGTCTTTTTTCCGCCAAAAATTACTTACGTGGTGTTAGAACTTCAATGACGATATCTGAATCAGATGAACTCTATGCGGAAGTATAAACAAAATTACAACTCGAAAAAACAAATGAAGATCGGATTGCCGCTTGCTCGCCTATTTTGTTTTTTGTTTTCTGTATCCGGCAAGCTATTCAGCCATTATTTTTCGTTTTCACCATTGAAAAAAATTGTAAATATTTTGTTCAAATCTATAAATGAATGAATGAAACTTTATTTGTATTTTAAAGATATAGTTGAAAGTAAATTGTAATAAAGTCATTTGAAAAATAAAATATATTCTTTAATTAAAACTTTATGTTATTTTAATTTTACATTGCGCTGTAATTGAGTGGCTGTATAGAAAGTGACAATGGAACATGGTTCAATAGAAATGTCAAAATAGATCTAGTATTGTCTATAATTTGACAGCTGTCAGTTAAAATGATTCTCCCAAGGGATGAAAAGTATTTACTTTCAACCCGCTCCTCAGGCATCTTCAGACCTACTTTCCGAGTATATGTAATGAAAATTATATTAAAAACTAGCTGTGCCCGCGAACTACGTTTCGCCATCAAAATACTTAACACAGTGTTTAGTTTTTTCTTCCATTTTATTCCATAATGATTCAACTTTATTCTGCCTTTCTTGAGCATCGGCTATTTCGAAATTAGGACAATTTTCGTAGGTTCGTAATGTTCTTTTTCTAACAGTCCACAAAATTAAATACATTACATATTACTATAAACACTAAGTATAATTATTGTTTTAGAGACATTATTGATATTAATAAATTCTTCTTCAGTAGAAAGAGCTACACAGTTGCAAGAATAATCTTTATCTTTTATAATGGGCGTTGGTAACACCAACAAAATATATTTTTTGGATATGACAACTTGGCCAATTTTCACGTGCAATAAGCTCCTTGTCAAGCTATACTGTTTGACCTTTGAACCGTTCTTATGTCGCACGTAATGCTGGCGGTTTTCGTAGAGTTAATGTATAGCATGAATGGGGGGGGGGGGGGGGTTACTGTACAAATACGTTTTCCGATCACGGAAACAGACACGGAGTTTCGTGAACGTAGCGCAGACGTTCGTACGTACAGAACGTGTTCCGTTCGTAATAAAAATGAACGTGTGCGGCAGTCAATGAGTATTTTGTATAGATTTGATGCATTCGGATGCCCGCATTCAAAAAAACGAATGCGAAAAAACGTATTTATGCGGTTAGCCTTAAAATGTATTGAGACTTCCGTTTTTGTAACGTGTACTGTGCGATATAGTGTTGCTGGCATAGTTCGGTTAGCAAACTCGCCGTGATGACTAACATCCAACACACAAACTTGGAGTTATCGTTAGTTAGTTCACGATCGTTGCATTATCACGGTCTCGAAGGACACTAAACACAGGTAACATCTAACATCGAACATCCAATAGGCCCCGAAGCGGTTCTCAAACTTTTTTGGTGACGGAACCCTTTTGGAAAGCGAAATACTTGACGGAACCCTAAAATAAAACAATAGTTTTTAAAAGTGTATTCTTTATTAATAAGCATAATAAAAGTACGACCAGAGAGGGTGTTTTGATTTTTCTAAATTATTGCGGAACCCTTATAGGTGTATTGTGGAGCCCTAGGGTTCCGCGGAACACACTTAGAGCATGGCTGCTCTAGGTACCCTTCAGGGCCTACTTTCATTTAATACCCCTATTGCTGGGTTTGAAAAGCAAATGTTTCTTTTTTGAGCGGCGGCCATGTTGAATTTACGTCAATGTTGCTACGTTCATAGTGCTCTACTGATCAAGGCCTTTCATTTGATACCCATATTGCTGGGCTTAGAAACGAACTTTTATCAGTTTTTTTTTAGCAGCGGCCATATTGAATTTTGTGCTATTTTCCTAGGTTCATAGTGCTCTACTCTTCAAGGCCTTTCATTTGATATCTATATTGCTAGGTTTGGAAACGAACTTTTATCCACCTTTTTTGAGCGGTGGCCATGTCGAATTTACGTCAATATTGCTAAATCCATAGTGCTCTACTCTTGAAGAACTTTCATTTGATACCTATATTGCTAGATTAAAAAACGAACTTTATCCACCTTTATTGAGCGGCGGCCATGTTGAATTTATTTATGTGTTGCTAGGTTCATAGTGCTCTACTCATCAAGGCCTTTCATTTGAGACCCATATTGCTGGGTTTGGAAACGAACTATTATCCATTTTTTGAGCGGCGGCCATGTTGAATTTATAGCAATTTTCCTAAGTTCATAATGCTCTACTCTTTTAGGCTTTTCATTTGATACCCATATTGCTCGGTTTGGAAACGAACTTTTATCCTTTTTTTTGAGCGGCGGCCATGTTGAATTTAGGTCGATTTTGCTAGGTTTCTAATGCTCTACTCTTCAAGGCCTTTCATTTGATACCCATATTGCTAGGTTTGGAAACGAACTTTTATCTATCTTTTTTGAGCGACGGCCATGTTGAATTTATGTCAATGTTGCTAGGTTCATAGTGCTCTACTTATCAAAGCATTTTATTTGATACCCATATTGCTGGGTTTGAAAACGAACTTTTATCCATTTTTTGAGCGGCGGCCATGATTAATTTATGTCAATGTTGCTAGGTTCATAGTGCTCTACTCATCAATGCCTTTCATTTGATACCCATATTGCTGGGTTTGGAAACGAACTTTTATCCGTTTTATTTGAGCGGCGGCCATGTTGAATTTAGGGCGATTTTTCTATGTTCATAGTGCTCTACTCATCAAGGCCTTTCATTTGATATGCATATCGCTGAGTTTGGAAACGAACTTTATCGGCAGTCATGTCAAATTAAGTCAACGTGGCTAGGTTCAATGTGTTCTACTCTTTAGGTTCTTCGTTCGATATCCATGTTCCTTGGGTGGATCCAAAAAAATGTGATCCGTCATTTTAGACATTAGGATCAAGAGTCCCGTCCCGTCCCTCTACGCGTAACCCAGAACATTGCAGTCAGATATTTTTTTTAAATTAGCAATATTAATCTATTCCTTTTAATAGTTTTTAATGGATGAAAGAGTTTGATTTCTTAGTCCTAATGTAAAAACATATAACATCTTTCAAAATACCTTGAAAAGAGTATCTTCATTTTTCAACATTTCAAATATTTCAAAATTTGTATCGATTTTGTGAAATATTTGTCAAGAATTAAACCAATCTACAAATTTTATGGTCACTCGATAAGTATTATCATAGAAAATGCTTTATACATTGGTTGTATGGCTTGATCTTTTTGCCTTACCACCACGGTACGACATAAGAAAAAGACAATTTGGTTGGCGAAATCCAGTTGGGCACAGCCATTAACAGAAAATATTAAATTTTAATTGTACAATGTGAAACACTTCATTCCTGCCTTTCAATTTTCGAAATCCAATTACTTAAGATCAGGCTGTATGGCGTAGTTCCATTGCCTTTCCTTCGTGGAAGAAAATACCTTCTCTCTGTACTATGTGACAGACTTGTCAAAATAATTTCACGTGCGCCATGTTGTTTTTCTACCTAAAGCCAATTCGAAAATTTTATATGGTATTTTTTCACTAAAAATAAAAAGTGAATTTAAACAAACGAAATTATGCCTAAATATTCTTCCGGAAAATTCTAAACATTGTGGTGTAAGCCATATCAAATTCTGTCCAGTAGTTTCGGAGATCTTTCCGGACAAACAGACAAACAAACAAACAAACCAACAAACAAACAATTTTTTTTAAAACTATTCTATCGTGTTCTGCTAATGATTTTAAGGCGACCTGTGTATTTTTTTTCTTAATATTTCGCAATTACAGATTTTTGTACCCCTACGATTTTATTATACACGGTTATTTTTTTATCACCCTGGTTATTTTAAGGGTGGCTTCAGGACACGGTAGAAGAATTATTTAACCATTAATAATAAAATTTACTCACCTGTTTAATTAGATATTTATCATCTAAAATATCCAAAAAATACTGCACTGGTATGGACACTGAGTGAAGTTGTAGGCAAAACATTGAATGAACGCGAACTGGCAACAACGTCGCCGATTCAAAGTCATCACTGAGTTGATCACAATTTCACTTTCCTACTTTACGGGCTTAGGACCGGCAAAACAAAGTTTTTAAAGAAAACAAACAGTACTAGGTAGGTATTACGGTTATGGTAGGTTGTTTTGGCGTAGTTAAAAAATTGGAATCAACTTTAAATACTTACCTACCTAGGAAACAATTTAAATCAACTTTAGTTCTAATAACAAAAGAGTTCTAAATTAAAGGAAGTCCTCTAACTCATACATAGTCGTGCACGTTTAAAACTATACATGACCACAACATATCACTTTGGTTAGTGTTTAACGTCTCGAAATGCAGTTTTCGCTTCCAAGTCTTACGTTTGTGGGTTCACTTTCTTACACCAAACACTTAATTTCACTTCACAAGTAAAAGTCTACGGTCTACCGGAGTAAGGTCTGTGTATTCGCGAGATGTGTTAACATGAAACTAAAATTCCGAATGCGCCCGATTGCCGCGCGTCAGGCGCGGGCGCGACATCGCGATACGTTCACACGCGCTGGGGTCAAAGGCGAACTAAAGCCGGCTGGCTCGTGCCGACAAGCGACAGCAAACAACAAAACGCCGCCGCCGGCGGCGCTCGGCGCCGGCGCCGACTGTCTCTGTCTTTCACTATTGTAGTGTCTAGTGCAATAATAACTCTTATTTCAAACGAGTTGTAGATTGATCTTGCTTGAATTAATAATGCGACGTTGCCGCATTTTCCTAAGCCCGTAGTAGTAAATGCTTTATTCATTCATAATCTTACCTTATCTTGTAGTAAACAAGAACAATGTCTATAATTTAATATTATTGGCGGATAAAATTTAAAAAATATAACCACATGTTTTTTTTATTGATATGAGTCGTCTAGCGTCTACCGAGCTGCCTCTAAAATTTTCCAGTATGATAAAAAAATAACCGTGTATATAGAGATTATGGTTATTACGAGAATGTAGAAAACATGACACTTTGCGTTCACACTTCGTTCAATTAAACAAAAGTGTACCGTCATTTTCCATACGAAATTACCAATATTATTTTTTAGTTTTCGTTTAGGATTTAATCATTCTGTGTTTTTCTTTGTTCGTTTTTCATTTTATAGCACGCCGCGCTAAAAAAATAAATTCAAACAAAGCATTAAATAAATATACAATGACCTGCAATGAAATCGATCCACCTCATAAGTGTCGATTTGGAAATATCGGTATATAAAGAATAAGATTAGACAAACAATAAAAAGCATACTCCATAAGCTTTATTTAACATACTCTAAACGTGGCTAAAAGAAGTATTGCTGACAATAGACTTATTTCTTCGGAAAACCCTGTTTCTCATTTTTCCGTTATACGCAAGCTCTGTGACTGTATAGTGTTAATTGAAACAATATTTGTTCAAAAATTGATTATTTCTACAGATTTATTGACTATTTAAATTGAGCTGATTTCCCAAAAAAAAATTGTATATTTTTTAAAATTTTGGTAAAGTTGTAAAGTTGACAGTTTGTAAAATAAATCTAAATCTGTCACAGTAAAAACTGGTCTAATGTAAGGTTAAGCTCTTGTTAAACAAACAGGCTTAAAATATATTATTTATTGATGGTAGATTTTGATTTGTCGAACTCTGAACCAAAGCGTACATACAGGTGGGTCGATTTTATCGCAGTTAAGTGTAGAGATCGGTCAAGCAGTTTTTTAAATACGATTGGCAAGCTTCCATACGTTTTCAGACCTGCATTAAAAGGTCGCGTTCTCCAATGAAAGTTATGATATCCATAGAGCACCTTTAAACTAACAAAAAAGTTAATTGTTAGTACTCTAAAAAAGTAGGGGTTCAAAAGTTATTCATTGTTGATATCGCATTAAATATTTTGATGTTAGAAATTCATTGTGTGTACCGTTGGGTAAATTGTGAGCATTATATTGTCCTTTAATTATCTTCTTAGATCACCTGTATGTGCCACTTTAATCAAATTAATAGATATCTATAAAATTAGTTTCTATTATTAAGAAATATGATTTCTTCATTTTGCATCCAGATATTTTTAGGTAGGTACCTATTTTTAGTTGTATAAGCACTATTAATTTAAAATAGCCTAACAAGTCATAAGTCGCTGAAAAATCCAACCACAAAAACTCAAAAAACAAACCGAACCACGAACGAACACAAACACAAACAAAACAAATGAAAACAGCGTGAAGAAATGTATGAATGAATTGCATCAATGTTCATGTAGCTAGAAAGCAAAAGAATCTCTGCTATACGATCAAGTCTTTAGTAGCTTTTTGTGTAGTGAAGTACGAAAGTAAGTTCTTCAGTAAAAACTAAGTGCAAATATCTCTTTACTCCGGACTTCAAAACTCACGATTTTTTTGGAGTAAATTTTATGCATTTAACTTTATCTATTTTTTAAGTTTTCAGATGGAAACGGTCTATAAAAATATGAGGTCGGATTTCGCCAGTATATTCTTTAGCAAAAGTAACTAACGAACAGCGTATACACGGTTATTTTTTGATCACTTGGAAAATTTTTGAGACGCTTCAGGACACATCAAATATTATAAAAAAAATAAACAAATGAAATAAACAATTTTTAAAAAATTCAAAAAATCTCTAAAAATGCTGCTCTCAACTAGTGCAGCATTTTTTGTATTTTTTTGAAAATTAATATAAAATTAAGTGAGTTATTTTTTTATTCACATTTAAATCATTCTAATACCATGTCGTGAAGCGTCCCTTAAATTTTCCAGGGTAATAAAAAATAACCGTGTAAATACCGGGTGTAACTGAACACCATAATATATATCTTATATACCGGTGGGGAGGAGGGGGGTGGGGCTCTTTCTCATTACAGGCCCTTCAGATCTCGGTGTTGCTCATACCCATTTTTGTTAGCATACAATTAGTGCCAAAGTGGCCAGTTAAAGCCCCCAACAAGAGTCGAATTATTTGCGTTGAGCCTGAATTCAATGAGAATTTGTTGAAGTTATTCAAGCCCACGAACCATTTGGTGTGCGCCATTACTTTCTGAGCGACCCATTCATTTTGGTGTCTTCTATTTGCTTGAAGATCTCTGATAACAGACTTGACTGAACAGTGTGCCAGACTCGCAAAAGGTTCCGGACGGACCCACAAAGTTGGTTTCCGATCCTTGTCTCGCGAGACTATTGGCCTTCCCGTTTCCATAGAAAGCCTCATATCCTGGAATTTATTTCAAATGTACTGTATTTTTCTTTGCAAGCTTATTTAGTACATTAAAGGTATTCAGAACCAGTTTAGAGTGCACTTTATATGACATTAGTCTATCGCTAAAGATATATATATTGAGTCTATTGCGCCTTTTATCAACGTTTTTTTGCGCACAGGCTAGGATTGCATACATTTCTGGTTGAAAAACTGTAGCAAGTTTGCCCATGCTGATACTAACTTCAACTCTTTTTGAATAAATTCCTGCGCCTGTACCAGTGTCCATTTTGGAACCGTCCGTGTACCAAATCATACTATTCCTATCAGGAGGCGCTAGTCCTTTATTCCAGTTCTCCTTTGTTGAGATTTGAAAATTGAATGACCTCTAAAGATGTACCTGGGTACCATCTTGTCACGGACCATTTCCAGTAGCCAATCCACTTCTTCTTTGCCAAGTGCTGTGTGTGTCGCGTGGGGTTTAAATACATTCCACAGATCCCCAATCTGTGGAGCGCTTTCATTGCTTCACTACGTATGACATCGTTCGCTTAGTGCACGCGCTAATGCGCCACAAGCTCCTCCTGCCTAAGGTAAGGCAACGTTCGCTGTGGTCAGTCCTAGGATGGATGACCAAAGTAAGAAACATCTCAAGCTCCTCCGTGCTTCGGAAGGCACGTTAAACAGTGGGTCCTGCGCCTGATCTCGCCCCATTCCTGTCGGTTAACCGTCCCATCGGACTTAGGTGAGTGAAGGAACAGCGAGTGCACTTGCGTTTGCGCAGTCACTTGTGCACTATAATATCTCATGCGCAGATGGTTAGTCTCTGTGGAGATTGGCCATCGTGACCGAATATCGGTTAGGAAGACATTACTTATGACAATGTGCAGCGGTGTGAGATCCAAAAATCTTTCCATGGCTGCCGTTGGAGTGATTTTGAATGCACTAGTGATTGCCATACAGGCAAGCCTCTGGATCTTTTTCAGTGGCGCTGTACATGTGGTTGGGTTTGTTTTTAGCCACCAGACAATACATCCATATGTAAAAATGGAAAGTACCGTGATGTTATATATCCAATAAAATATCCTCGGCTTATAAATTCTCAGGTTTTTACGAAGGAAGATCGAAGCATATTAAAGACTCTTTGTGCCTTTATTAGAGTCTGCGTGCTTCTTCTTCTACGTGCTTTCTCTACGTAAGCTCTTTATCCAGCACAACCCCCAGACATATCACCCCCTTGGACCATGGAGCATGGAGTTCTTTACCGTACAGAATGTGGTTCCTCATTTCACTGAGTTTCCTATTCCTCGTAAATGGTATATAACCATCGTTTTGTTGGGATTAATGGTTAGATGTGTTCCCTCACACCATCTCTCTACCTTGCGGAGTGCTTCCTGCAATAAGCTAGACACTACACTCGGCACTTTGCCATTAATCTAGATGGCGAAGTCATCCGCATCAAAGAGTCCTCCACTAGGCTCTACGTAGTGGTGAGAACACGCCACATTGCTTCTAACCTCTTCTTGCTCTGGCACTCAAAGACTCGCCCATGACCATTTTTATATATAAAAATATATGTATCATCATATCTAGATACCCATCCAATAGGTACCTTAACCGCTTCATACAAAAACTACCGACCAGATTAACAGTTGTAACCCATTTACCCAGTAAAGCGAACGCGAACAAACTATACAGAGGAAATTCATTTTCAGTACACGCTCAAAGGACCACGAGCACGCGAAATATTATCTGTATTTATTTTTGTAAAATTATCTGTTTTTATGTAAGCTTTGTAACAGAGTCAATTATAAAATTAATTAAACCCAGAACCTTGTCGAAACGGAATGTGACGTCAATGGTCACGTCACTAGATTTATCGGTGTCGATATTCATACTGTGTTAGTAGTGTGCTTGAGAAAAATTGTTAAAAACTGTATTCCTGTGTGATTACTTGTGAATATATATTTGTAGTCAATCTAGGACGATGGCAGAAACTGGTTTTGTCAAAGCACAATCAGATAATCTACCGAAAATAGATGCATTTATGATGTCGGAATATTTTGTATCAAATCTCGATTTTACGAGCGCAGAGATCAAAGGAGTAAAAGCTGCAAAGTACCTAATAGTTATGTTATATTGTCGATTTTCAGAAAGATAAAAAATTTATCGACTTAACCCCTTCAGACCTGAATTTTTAAAATGCAGCAGAAAAATTATTTGTGTATATTTTCTAAATATTTAGGTAACAGTTAATGCTTTTACGTAGAAAAAATGTATGATTTTTTTTAGTTTTTGAAAAGTGACATGTCCATTTAGATGGACACCAGGTCTACACTGTTGTTTGATAACAATTTTCAGGTACCTCCAAATACTAACTATTTCCTCAATAATTATAAAATAAATGAAATGTTGAATGCTGGAATTGTACAGTCCTTGAACAAAGAAGCTCTTGGAATAAAGGAAACCAGGGTTGTGTAGACCAGAAGGGAACAACGATACTATTCCCTCAACTTGATCGGTTATTATTTTTCGTAAAACTTTTAGTATTACAGCAAAAAGCGGAAATGCATAAAAAGAAAGATGTTTCCAATTCAAGGTAAATGAGTTCACCGTAATAGCTCCTGAACACGGTAATCTGGATCCTTATTTATTCCAAGAAACATACAAGTTGCATTTTTTATTGACTCTGGAGGCAAAAAGATCAATGTCAGGCTTGCAAAACGCCTTTAAAATTCGATTAAATGCATGATTTTTTAGTTCCCATTCAGTATTAGGGTGAGATTTTCTTGACTCCGCATCTGCTATTTCATTATATTATCTTTAGAGCTTATGTAACAAGCAAACACAAGTATACCTCTAGGTTCGCACCACTGCACTGTGGGACATCCATAGGTCATAAATCTTAAAAACCTGCTTTCTTGTTTTACATTTTATTCCTTGTCGTTACATTGGATAGTTGCGGTACCTTCTGAAACTATAAATAGGTCAGTAATTAGAGTGCGCCTTCATTATCTATTGTGCATTCAAAGAGAGCGCATCGCCAATCGTAAATACTGTTATCAGTGAGTCATTAAAAAGCGTGACGTCATTTGTTGTCATTGCGGGACCTGTGAGTGCTGTGTGAGTTTTTTCTGAAATGGATATCCAAGAACAGGGTATGTAATAATTAATATTTTTATTTTAATTGTATCTTAGTATATATTTTCTTTAGTATGTCATTGCTACGAGGCGACTTTTCTTGGAGTATTATATTTTAATATTCAAAGTTTGAATAAACTTTTAAATATGTTCCCACTCGCTCCGACTATGGAGGTATATTGCACCATAATCTTTAGACTTTCTTATCTTAGGAAAATTAAAACTTGGCTGCCCTTATCTGCCCTTTTGGCGATGACAAGGGTGCTACGGTTGCCAGATTATCTCGTAGCATTTGCTACGAAATTAGTTTATTTAGTCTTAGTGCTTTGTGTAGGTTTTGTGACTGAATTTTAACCGTTTTTTTTTGTTTTAGGTAATTTATATATATGCTCGTTTTCAAGAATGCATATTCTTGAAATATGGCTAACTGTCAATACCGATAATGACTCGGAAAAGTGTCGTCAAGTCCTACAAAGTTTGTTGACTACTCTGAACGACGATGCTGAGAACATTGATATTCATTATTTAGAGAAAATTGTTAATAATTTATGTAAAGCTATTGCTCGATTCTGGAAAAAATGTAATAGGGATAAAACCAAGCTTTTATATAAGAATTCCGATTGGTTTAATGTTATTGAAAAAATTCAACTTGTGAAAAACAATAAGCAATGTACTCCGTCTGAAACGTCGCCGTGTCATTCACGTGGTCGTCCTCGAAAACCTTTTACGCAATGTAGTAAAAGGACTAAACGTCGGAGAGTAGCTGATTTGTCAAAGTCTGATGATTTTACTGTGAGTGCATTGCTTGATGTTTCAGACTGTTCATTCGATTCGTGTATATCTAGAGTTAGCACTGATGATGTCTTGTCACTTGTGACTGATGCTCAGTTGACAAAACATCAGTATTTATTAATTAAAAACTTTGTTAATAGTAAGATTTCTCCTAATGTATTACCATGTTACCAACAAATTACTAAAGCGAAACAGAGATGTTACCCTTCTAATATAACTGTTTCCGAGTCTTCAGCTGAAGTTGAATTACAAAGTCTTTTTGATCACACAGCTTCTCGAATCCTTGAATCTCAAAAAGAGGTCTTAGATCAGATTCCTGATGATTGTTTGTCTAATATCTCTTTACTTGGGAAATGGGGATTCGATGGCAGCACTGGACATAGTGAATACAAACAATTTTTTTCAGATTCAACTTTAGAAGATAGTAGTTTGTTTGTAACATCTTATGTACCCCTTCAAATTATTGTAAAATTAGCTGAAGATAATTGTAAAATTTTATGGAAAAATCCTCGACCCTCTTCCACTAGGTACTGCCGTCCTATTCGATTTCAATTTTTGAAAGAAAGCACAGCAGTGTCTTTGCAAGAGGAAGCTTATTTTAAGGATAAAATTGAAAGTTTGCAACCTACTTTTATTCAGATCGACAATCGTGAATTGGTCGTTTCTCATAAGTTGCAGCTTTCAATGGTAGATGGTAAAATTTGTAGTGCTTTAAGTGAAACATCTACAAGTAGATGTTATATATGTAATGCTACCCCTAAAGAGATGAATAAAATAGACGAATGTTTACAAAAACCTGTAATAGAGAGTAGATACCAATTTGGATTATCACCACTACATTCTTGGATACGTTTCTTCGAATATTTTATTCATCTTTCATATAGATTAGACATAAAAAAATGGCAAGTTAGGCTAGATAGTGATAAACAATTGTTATCAAATAAAAAACAATATGTACAGTCCCAGTTTAGGGAACGATTAGGTTTAATAGTTGACAAGTCGCGTAGTGGTGGAAGCGGGACGTCTAACGACGGAAACACGGCCAGGAAGTTTTTTTTGGAATCAGCTGTATCTGCTGAAATTACAGGTTTGAATAAGGATCTCATAGATCGTTGTTGTGTAATATTACAAACGTTATCTTCTGGACATAAAATTAATGAATGCCAGTTTAAAGACTATGCATTACAAACAGCATACAGCCTGGTCGAGGAATATCCATGGTATAGTCTTCCTGCTTCTGTCCACAAGGTGCTCGTACATGGATCAGATATTATAAGTTATGCATTGTTATCTATAGGAGAACTTTCCGAAGAAGCTGCTGAAGCGACAAATAAGTATATCAAAATTTATAGACGAAGTCACACTCGAAAAATGTCACGTGAAGTTACCAATCAAGATTTAATACAACGACTATTATTACATTCAGATCCTTATATTACAAGTCTTCGGAAACTTCCCCCTAAAAAGAAAAATACTCTGTCACAAAGTGTAATAGAATTGTTACATGTTTAATATTGTTAGAATAAGAATAATTTATTTGTATTTTGTTAGTTGTTTTGTTTTTTTTTGTATTTAATTAATTTTAATTTATTTATTTCTATTATTTTATTATAATTAAATAATGTTATCAATGTTTTGACTCTTATTTTATTTAAAATATATGTTTTACATTCCAATTTTTAAGTGTTTGTTCATGATAAATTTAGGTAAAAGTATGTTATTGTTTATATTTGTTTTTTACTGAAGTAAACGTTTTTTATTCCGTAAATACATGTACTTCTTTCATTTTAATGTTCCTAAAACACTTTTACAACTATAAGTCACTTAAATAATACAATGTATTGATAGTAACAGGACTTTAACTATTTATGACCGCCCTTGTATGGAGCGTGTCCCTCTGTGCACTGCCACAGTTTCCTGGTTATATCAGTAAGGTGTGGAAATCGAACTCCGCCCATGCGGTTGATATACGAAATAGCAGTCGTGTTGTCAATGCGCAATAATATTAGACTTTTTAGATTTCTTTTATCCTGTGTTAAACATATATGAAATTTTTTCGTGTCTATTATAACCAAGAAATCTACAACTAGTGTTAGGAATCATACAAATCTCTTTTTTTAAAAAAACTGCACCCCGCTCTAGGATTTTCTCCTGTATCGTGGGTGCAGTTACGAACATAGAATATCACCTGCACATACGCCCAGTCCGCAACAAATTTCTGTAGGCCATACAAAATATTTGTCCCGTGCGGGAATCGAACCCGCGACTCGTTGCGCAGTAGGCGATCACTCGACCTCTGCGCTAACCGTGTCGTTCAATGGTGATAATAAATCCAAAGGACTCTAAAATATTTTTAGTTTCAGCAATATTTGCTAGACATTTTAGGTAATCCCAAAGACACAAATATAATCTAAGAAAATGGTACACATATGGCTTAAGGATCGAAGTAAGTACATTACCGGCTTAAGCAACTTTGTTAATACAAATGGTGCGGTATTAAGGCCAAAGGGAAGAACGTTAAATTCGTATAGTTTATCTTCTGATATAAACCTTAAATATTTCTTATGAGTTGGGTGGATTGAAATTAAAAAATAGGCATCTTTTAAATCTAGGGTGGCCATGAAACTGTTTTTTGAAACTAATTTCATTGTAGTTCTGTAATCTTCAATTTTAAAATGCCGTGTTGTTATGAATTTATTTATAGTTTTAAGTTTTTAAAAAAACTGTTTTTACATATTGGTTGCTTAATAATAAAATAGCTGGACAAGAACTGTTTATTTCACTTGGTTGACAAGGTGAAATAGCTCCTGAATCAATCAATTAAGTAATGGTTCCACTCTATATTATAATGATTCAGAAGCTGACAAGTTTAGGTTCCCATAATTGATGAATAGGTCTGGAAAAAGGGATCTTATAACCCTTTATCTATCCAAGAGTTGCCAATTATCGTAAAAATTACTTAAACGACCTGCTGAACGTACCGAATCTAGCGACGTGGGCCTAGGTGCTGCTGCGAGCGCGGCGGCGGTCGCAGTCGCGGCAGCTGCTGTTGTCGCGGCGAGCGCGGTGCCTGCGGCGGGGCCAGCTCCGTCCTCCGCGGTGCTCCCACCTGCCTGGACCTCGGGAGCGGAGGCTTCTGGTTTAAAGGACGATTTAAAGGTTGCTTTGGTTTTGTCGCCGCAAGCGTTTTCTTGGTTGATGAAGTAATCTTTATCTCAGCACCAGACTTCGATATCGCCTTTGCGGCTTTGAGAGTGTCGGCTAATTTTTCCCCAAATAGAAAATTGTCAATTTCAGCATTGTACAGTTGCTCCCTTATGTCATTTTACTGCTGAGCAAATAAAAAAGCGTCTTGTTTTTTGACTCGGTATGTTGTGCATCGTAACATTAAACGGCTGGCCTCGATTAACAGTTTTTAGACTCACTGGCCTCTAAGTTCTAAAGAAAATAATCTGGTCAGAGCGTCACCAATGCAAGATATAGCAGCTGCCTGCTGTATTTCTTTATGTTCTAATGCTTTATCTTTCTTAACAAGCATTTGCGATAAGGCTGCCTTTATCTCGGGGTTCAACTTTGGTGTGTTTATTTTTATACAGTTCTTGGGAATAGGATGTTTTTCTAGAAGTTCCTTTCTATTTTACTTAGTTAAACCCGTAGTCTCAATATGTCCTAGTCGCGGAGTTAAATCTTGATGAATATCAGAGCCCAGTTTTTTTTTGGAGGGTGTTTCACCCAAAAGATTTAAAATCTCTTCATCCAATTCAACACGAACTGGTTCACTGCTCACATTTGCAGGTAGTTCGGTAGAATCTAAAGGCTCTAAAGCTGTTGTTGCAGTTGCAGCCATAGAAGTGGATGGATCTGAATTGATCTTTTCTACAATCGAGACTATTTCGACCTCTGATTGCACTTCGCTTTCACCTGCAATACGTTTGTGTCGCATACAGGTAACTGTGTGTCCAAAAATACATATGACACAGAAGAATACACCTCTGTCAGATATCCATAACAGCTGCTTTATATTTTAAATGTGGCTGTATATCAACGACCAATGTTTGTGAGAATAAACCCTTTAGTGCCGTATGAAACTTTAAAAGGCAACATTCCATTAAAATGTGCACATACTTTATTAGTCATGAAGGTAACATAACATAAAAAATACACAGTACATAAAAAAATATTGTGATGGTAACATCCCGCATAAAGATGTACACTACATACAAGATACCAGTGGTAATTATTTGTGACGGTAGGTAATATCGCATATAGATATACACATCACTAAAGATTATACATCTGTTATAGATAACAGGCAGGTACTTTAATATTATTAGGTATAATATTTTGTGCCGGTAACATCCCCGTATAGATAGATGTACACTACACAATATTAAAAACCAGCGGTGGTCTTTCGTTATGAAATAATACCATATAAATATAGGAACACATTACATCACATTAAGTGATACAAATGTTAACCACTTTTAATAAATAAGTATAATATTATTTAACACCTGCGTACCTTCGTTTCCTGATAGCGTCAGAAGTGCCACCGTCGCGCGCCGGTGAGGCTGGGCACGACGAGCTACTATTGTTTGGCATTATGCGCGTACGCTAATCGCGCTTTTTTAACATCATTTCTATCTTTCTTATTTTCTTGCGTAAGTAAACACTATCTTCCTCCTTATGGCTTCATTTCGGCATAGTAACGTTTTCTAAGAAATTAAGTAGGATACGTGGTGATCGGCGAAGCTCTAAAACGCGAATGAGCGACTATATGGTTGGTGTCTCTAGGAAGGTTTGTGTACCACCATCAAAAGAAAAAATAGTGAATACCTACTTTTAACTTAGTGGATGCAAGGCGACATGATACGTGTTACTACAATTATTAACTAATCCCAAAGGACGAAGCAACGAATGTATAATATCATCCCCAATGTCCATTTTTTGATTTGATAAAGATGTGGTATAAAGTGGGTATAAACTAATAAGATGAACTGTTTTGTATACGCCCCCATTGCATTGTTATATAAACGCACTAGCTCAGGACGTGGAATTACATTACGGTATGTAGTCTCAAAAACAGTTTAGTTATGAAACAGTGCAGAACTTAAAATTACACGACTCTTTTCTGGTAGTATACAAACTTGTCTAAAAACCAAGAAATCCTAGGTATGTATGTATTGTAAGAAACACTGAATTGGTGCAAGTGGGCTATGTTTATCAAAAGGTGGTGGAGCTGACCAGAAAAATTGAGGTGTATCAAAGAGGAAATGTTTTCTGCGTATCATGTTGAGGCTTATTTGATTTTTGATGCTTTATTTAGCTGTACATATGTTATTCTTCTACGATTTATTATTTTATCATCAAAATAATGAATAGCAATTGGAGGTTCGTTTGGATGTACATCAATTACATCATCACCATCCACACGAACTACGTTTTGTGGTGTATTTTGAATTATTTCGACGTCCCTATCCTCAAAAAGTTCTGATACTGCTCTGTTTTGTCTGTTCTGTAAAGTGTTGACATTTTGACTTTTTGAGTGATCAATACCTATAAGAAGATATAAAAATTACAAAAATGCAACTCAACTTTACTTCAGAAAATATTTAGCTTGACGACTACTGAGACCTGATGTCCACTGAAATGGACACATCTTTGATGGCATATTTTTATATTATATTATCTACAAATACGTTTATGTATGATTGTTTTGTATTAATAATTACCTATATTATAAGAAAAAATATGACAGAGTAATATGCCAAATTTCAAGAAAAAAAAGTTAAATAGAAGTGAAGCCTTACCTGCCATCATTTGACTGGATGTTACGATTTACCCATATTGTTGGGGATTCTGGTTACTGTGATTAATATCCCTAACAGTTCTAATTATAATGAAATACAATATTATAAAAGTTGCAACTTTCTAAGGTTCGTAACAAAAAACGTTGCCATAACAACAAGAACACATTGCCATGTCATAAACAATATCCAAAAGTATGTATAACATTATATCTATGCAGTATTACGAACACATATAAAAATTGATTAGGTTTTGTTTGAAACAATATTCTTAGGTAATAGTGACGTACGCCTTAATGTTTACATTTAGTTTTTATTACCGGACTTTCATATTAAACGCATTGATTTACTACCAATAAATCAATGATTAAACGGGTTAGAAAATAATGTCCATTGAGATGGACACCAGGACCGAAGGGGTTAATTGTCAATAAAGACCTCTTATTTCCAAAGTTATGTAAGTTTTTGACAACAATTTTAATTTAAATTAACTGCCCATTTTTCAGCTTTCCGCAATTAATCAATTTGTCATTGTAAATGGTGTACTTTTTTTTTTTTTGTAACAAGTCGGAAAAAATCTCAAAAATTTTAAAACCGTCGTAGCTCGATAACCAACTGTTTTTGACCCCTGGTTAATTGGGCTTTTTTTGTTGCTTGACCTGTACTATAACCCCTTTCAAGGAATACGTCGACTTTTCCTGACACCCTGTATATAATGTAAACAACCAATTAAATCGTATTTTTTTTAATAATATCAACAGTTCTATGGTCTGTATTAAATTGTTGGTTTATTTATTTTGATTGTTCATTTTTTTTTTAATTTCTTGTAATAAATTTTAATAGTTGTATGCTTGAGCTTATATCAGCTACTAAGGGCAAATTCAGAAATCGATTACGATTTACTCCCAAGGGCCTAAGTGGTCATTTTAGTTCCGTTCCGTGATAGGACTATATTGAAATACTTATAGAGCATGAAAAGTGAAAAAAATTGTATTATTTCGTGTTTTTTGAATTACGAACCATAAAATATGTATAATTATATATTTTCTAACTATGCCCGCGAGCTACGTTTTGCCACAATAATTGTCAATAAATCTGGTGAGGGCCACCCTTATCACCTAGGGCTTTAAAAAATATTCCACGACCTGTTCCTAGACCTACCAAATATACACAAAAAATTTCATAAAAATCGGTCAAGCCGTTTCTGAGGAGTTCGATAACAAACACTGTGACACGAGATTTTCATATATTAGATAATACCTACTTTGTTAAAAATTACGATATACATATCAAGAAAAATAGTGAAATTCCACCCTGTCTCTATATGTATGGCGTACTATTTGCACTAATGACTCACATGGTTTGACCAATTTGCTTCGCGCCACAAATGTAAACACGCCGCCTGAAAAATAAATGTGCCTTGTGATTTGTGTTGAGTTCCAGTCGACACAGTGAACTTATATAAACCACACTACACAAAAAACATATTTTTGTGTAGAAAACCATCACTCTAACTATACACGTGTAAGTAAGTGCTGTACAGTAAGTACAGCCCTTACCTACACGTTCAAACCAATATAAGATTTAAATCTAGGTCCATTGTTTAAACATTCGTAGCTTTACGCGAACTTTGACTACGAAATGTCTACATCGATCGCTCGTAGCGCCCACAATCCGTAGCTGCGTCACAACAATATACGCCACGTTTTTGCAACGAACACAAAATTATACTAATAATATATGTATTTTAATATTTTGGTAATTGTATTTGCGTGTATTTGCGTGCATGTAGTTTTTTAGCTGGTACTATTATATATTTTTTGAACTTAATATAATATTCTATCACTTTATTTATTACCTGAGCGATGATAGCTTGACACAGTTTACTGCGCAACTCGCTATTAGAGATATGTTTCGCGTTTGACATGGACCTTTGGGTCTGGCGATTGAAATATATTTACTATATCCGCCAGTATCGGCTTTCGTCAACAAAGCTCCTCATGTTTCTAAAATATATCTCTCACATTATTAGAATAGAAAAGAACAGACACAGTAAACGCCATGTTGTGACGGGAAACTGCATTTAAGATCGGTGATGCCCATTGCGCAGCTGCAGCTATCAAGGCCAAGGTTACCAAGGACAACAGAGACTACGCAGCACCAAAAAATTGCATTTTAACACTGTGTTCTATTTTGTAGCATTCACTAAACTATATTTATAATGAAACGAAATAAACATCACACACTACGCGTAAAATATAAGTAAATATTTTTTTGATATGCATTCTATGTTGAAATTATTATTCACAAATAATTTATTTTAAAACACAACATCAAAACAATAACATTATAGATTAAAAAAACAACAAACAGTAAATAAAACATTGAAATAAATAACAACTTATCCGTAAATAGATGGGTATTATGCAGTTAATTTTATAATCAATTTATTACATTAAATCAAAAATCGCAAGAAACTCACTCGCTTTTCGCAGCACTGCTTAATGAAAAAAGTTAACTGTACTTCGCTTGAATTCTTTGAACAAGGAATACGCCACGACACTGGCGGCGCGTATTTCGTTCGCGAAGACTAGGGGCGATGTGTTGTTGCTGCGAGCGCGCGGCGACAGCGCACGCGGTAACTTCAAGTCAAGGTCAATCCGTGGGAGCTTCGCTTGCCGGGCGCTCAAGGTCAGCGCCCTCCCCTCACTTTATAATCGATACCGAATTATCAACGCTCATGTGAACACACCCTATAATTATGTATATTAGTAAACTCGATTTTTTGTTTTCTAATCAAGTCGTGATTTCCACAAAATGCATTACAATAATAAATATTTTATTTAAATATAACCCAGACAGGAAACGAAAAATGTACGGGGAGATTTTGTGTTATGACTTGCAGGCCGGTTGTGTGTTGTAAGTTTAAGTTATCACAATTTGTGATAACTTGATCTTCCGTAATTAGTTTGGTGGAAATGTAACTGGTTCACAAATCACATGTAACAGTTCAGGAATGAGCAGACCGAATTAATGAATGAATGAGCAGATCTAAATATTAAGTATGTAGTATTTTTATTATTTTAATAATGCCCAATGAGACAATGCTTTGTTGCTACGGCTGTATTTATTGACTGTCGAAATGCTTCACGATGTCATTATTTAAATTTTACATTGAGTCACTTCTTTGCTTAACTGTGGCATTGTTTTACAGCGGCTTTACGAGCATTGCTTCACCACTGTACTCTTTCACTGCCGCAATACTGAACTACAACAATGTTTCACTTTCTCATAGCTCAATGGGGACGATGACTGAATTCTAATTTTCACGTCTCGTCATAAAATATTAAAATACCGTAAAAAAAGATACAATCCTGTGAAATTTGAATTAAAATCGGCTTAGAAATACATTAGATACAAGCATTTTAAGTTGTTAATTTGGTAGCGACTAGACAGAGAGATCCGACATGAACCGTGACGTCATTGTGTAGTACGGCCATATAAACTCCATGTAAATTACCGTTTTGCTAGAAAGAGATGGAACAAAATTTTTAATACCTTATATCTTGGTTGTTGTTTTAGTTATTCGAAAACTATTTTTTCTTTCAGTTTATTATATGAATGGGCTTCTATTAAAGCAAAAAAAAATTTTTGTCATCTAACCTATTATGATACGGCTCTACTATGACGTTGCTTTACTACCGTAAGCCGAACTCCTGTTTTATTTTATTCATTGCTTCATTGCCCCACTACTACTTATATGAAAAACCAAAATCGCGCGACTTAGTTGTTATACTGATTCTCCCCCACTGCACTACCGTTTCATTTCATTAGCGCATTTCTGCACTACTAGTGAATTAACTCGCCTCCGTATTGCTTCCGGTGCTGCCGATTGGCTTCATAGCTACATGCTACACTGCTGCTATTGCTTCACTAGCAATGCTTCAATACTGATTTGTTGCATGTTATAGTGGTGTTCTGATTTATTGCGGTGTTGTTTCACTGTTATTGTCGTGCCCACTAATTGCTTACTACCGATTTGCTTCACTATCATTTGCTGCATTGCCGTTTTATTTCATTCATTGCTAATTTAGCAATGAATGAAATACTCAATCACTGCTATATAACTCATCCCTCACATTGATTCACTACCGCACTGTTCACTACCAAATTACTTCACTACTGCATGCTACACTGTAAATTTGCTTCACTGTTACATCTCTACTGCTGCTTTGTTTCGCTCCTCTGATTTGCTTTGCTGTCACATTACCCTTTTGCTTCGCTATTGTATTGTTTCTCTACTCATTTACTTCACTGCCGTAATTTGATTATCGCATGTTTAATTGCTATATTTCTCCACTGTGTAGCATCAGGATTACATTATCTTACCCCCTTATTGCTTTTCTGCCGATTTGTTCTAGAACTGCATACTACACTGCTGCTTTTGCATAATTTTACTGCCAAATTGCTTCACTATCGCATGTTACACTGGCGTTTTACTTTATTACAGCATTACATCACTGTTGTATTGCCATGCTCACTACTACCGCATTACACTACTATTACTTACTACTACCGAGTTACATTTCTTTACTGTCGCTACTGCTGAATTACTTTATTTGCGCATTGCTAATAACTATGCGTCATTGTCAATAGTTACACTGCCGTCATGCTTTACTGATGCATTCTATCTGCTTTGTCGTCACTGCTGTATGCTTCATTGTTGCATTGTTTCACACCAACATTATAACTACCAATTTGCTTTACTGCCGCATGCTGCACTGCCAGTTTGCTCCACTACTGCATCGCTGCACTACTGCTACTACTACCGGTTTGCTTAGTACAGTACATAGTACTGTTTCACTTTTGCTATTGATAGTTTAGGGAAATAGGGGAATCGATATACTTAGAGAAAACGAAATCATAGACAAGTTCAAACAACAACTTCAGAATCAATGCGATAAATGTATTATTTTACCAAATTAGGGACAATCTAATATTTTACCAGAATTAAATTAATTTTTGTGGACGAAACAACTAGATACAAGATTTAAAGCGAAATAACATCGATGAATTACATCTCTGATGCATTGCTTTAGTACCATTTTGCTTCACTACTGTGTGGCTTCACACTGCTGCGATGGTTTATTGTTACATTGTTTCTTCAATCCCATATTGTTTATTAGCCGATATCTTCTCAGCTCCATGCGACACTGCCGTCTCGCAACACTGCTGCATTGCATCAACTGTAAGGCTTCTAATATAAATGTGGTTTTAAACGATAAACAAAATATTTACACTTAGTTGCATTAATCTGTATTTATAAGAGGCTTTGGTGACTGTCTGAGGTATTAATATCGCAGAGTCCAAACTACCGGAGCTTAAAGCATGAAATTCAGTACAAGGGTTCGTTGACTTATGTAGGCGCCCACTAAGGAAGGATTTTTCAAAATTCCTTAAGGGAGCTGAAAAATCCTCATCCAAAATATAAGGAAACTATAGTGTTGAGCTGAGAGAGAAACGTAGTTCGCGGGCACAGCTAGTACGAGTACCTACATAATAAGGCTACATAAACCAACCTACATAATTATTACAATAATTAATAAAGAACAATGTTAAAGTGAAACTTTTTTTACATCGCCACAAAATTTTACGTCCATCTATTGCATGTCGCATTACAAAAAAAAATGAGATCTTCAATTTCACAGCTTCGCATATGACAGGATTAATATAAGTTTAAATTGTCTTTCTTATGTATTACCGTGGTGGTGAGGCAAAAGGATCAAGCCATACATGATACAACCAATGTATAAGGCATTTTTATGACAATATCATGTCACAAATATAAAATTTGTAAGTTGGTTTAATTTGTGACCAATTTTCGCAAAATCGGTACAGTTTATGATATATTTGAAATTTTGAAATGTGAAGATACCCTTTTCATGATATTTTGAAAGGTGTTATATGTTTTTACATTATGACTAAGGAATCAAACTCTTTCATCCATTTAAAACTATTAAAAGGTTATTGATAATTATTTAAAACTATTAATTGATTATTGATAATTTAAAAAAATATCTGACTGCAATGATTCTGGGTTACGCGTAGAGGGAGTACGGGACTTTTGATCTTACTCGTATAATGTCTAAAACGACGGATTATATTTTTTTGGATACCACCACACCCATCTGGATATCGAACAAAGGACCTAAAGAGTAGAACACATTGAACCTAGCCACGTTCACCTAATTCGACATGACTGCCAAGAAAAGTTCGTTTCCAAACTCAGCAAAATGGATATCAAATGAAAGGTCTTCATGAGTAGAGCACTATGAACCTGGCAACATTGACGTATCGGGTAAACGGATAAAACTTCGTTTCCAAACCTACCTAGCAATATAGGTATTAAATAAAAGGCCTTGAAGAGTAGAGCATTATGAACCAAGGAAAATCGCTCTAAATTCAACATGGCCGCCGCTCAAAAATAGGCGGATAAAAGTTCGTTTCGAAATCCTGCAATATGGGTATCAAACGAAGGCTTTGACGAGTAGAACATTATGAACCTAGCAGCATTAACATAAATACAACATGGCCGCCGCCCAAAAAAGATGGATAAAAGATCGTTTTCAAACCTAGCAACATGGGTATCAAATGAATGGCCTTCAAGGGCAGAGCACCATTAATCTAGGGAAATTGCCCTTAATTCAACATGGCCGCCGCTCAAAAATAGGCGGATAAAAGTTCGTTTTGAAACTCAGCAATATGGCTATCAAATGAAGGCTTTGGTGAGTAGAGCACTATGAACCTAGCAACATTAACATAAATTCAACATGGCCGCCGCTCAAAAAAAGAGATAATAGTTCGTTTCCAAACCCAGCAATATGGGTATCAAATCAAAGGCTTTGATGAATAAAGCATTATGAACCTAGCAACGTTGACATAAATTCAACATGGCCGCCGCTCAAAAAAGGTGGATAAAATTTCATTTCCAAACCTAGCAACATGGCTATCAAATGAAAGGCCTTGAGGAGTAGAGCATTATAAACCTAGGAAAGTCGCCCTAAATTCAACATGACCGCCGCTTAAAAAAAGACGAATAAAAGTTCGTTTCGAAACCCAGCAATATGGTTATCAAATGTAGGCTTTGACGAGTAGAACACTATGAACCTAGCAGCATTAACATAAATACAACATGGCCACCGTTAAAAAAAGGTGGATAAAAGATCGTTTTCAAACCTAGCAATATGGGTATGAAATGAAAGGCCTTCAAGAGTAGAGCATCATTAATATAGGTAATTTGCCCTTAATTCAACATGACCGCCGCTCAAAAAAAGGCGGATAAAAGTTCGTTTCCAAACTCAGCAATATGGGTATCAAATGAAGGCTTTGATGAGTAGAGCACTATGAACCTAGCAGCATTGACATAAATACAACATGGCCGCCGCTCAAAAGAGGTGGATAAAAGTTCGTTTCCAAACCTAGCAATATGGGTATCAAATGAAAGTCTTCAAGAGTAGAGCACTGTGAACTTTAGAAAATCGCCCTAAATTCATCATGGCCGTTGTTAAAAAAAACGGATAAAAGTTCGTTTCCAAGCCCAGCAATATGGGTATCAAATGAAAGGCCTTTAAAAGTTGAACACTAGAAATCTAGCAACGTTGATGGAAATTCAACATAGCCACCGCTCTAAAAAGGCGGATAAAAGTTCGTTTCTAAACCCAGCAATATGGGTATCAAATGAAAGGCCTTGATGAGTAGAGCACTATGAATCTAGGAAAATCACACAAAATTCAACATGGTCGCCGCTCAATAAAACGGATAAATGTTCGTTTCCAAACCCAGCAATATGGGTATCAAATGAAAGGCCTTGATCAGTAGATCTCTATGAACGTAGCAACATTGAGGTAAATTCAACATGGCCGCTGCTCAAAAAAGGCCCTGAAAAGTACCTAGAGCATTACGAACCTAGGAAAATTGTCCTCATTTCTAAATGGCCCCTGCTCAAAAAAGGCAGAATAAAGTTGAAACTGAATCGTAAAAAGTAAGACGTTTCGGTGTAACCGAAGGGGTTATTTAAAGAAAAAAATCTATCACGATCGCCTTGAAATTACTCATTGCGGCGTCAATACAAAACTCTGTGTCGACTGTTTGATTAAAAAATAGTAATGGATGCACTCTGTCTGTCAAAATTGAAAGTGATCGTGATAGATTTTTCTTACGCAATTAAGAGTCAGGTGCACATCTACATGAGAATATTAGGTCTACACGAGTGTAATGTTTTGTTTTACTGATAAGTCTTACTTATCAGTAAAATTACTGTAAGACGTAAGATTACTTTAATATTATTAATATGGGAACTTTGTTCCCAGTAATCATACTAGTAAGTCTATTGGGAAGGGAAATCCCAGTAGTACCTACGATTAGTAGCACTACTCGGTAAGACTACTAGGAACAGACCGGATTTTCTGCTAGTGATGTACTACATCTTGTCCCTTCGAGCCTCCTCCAGTTTTCGGATATGATTTTTTTATTTATCATTGTCACAAAAAGCGAAAATAGAATTCTCAATGTTGGTATTATTAGATTGCGCCATTCTCTTTAATCTGTTCTACCTGTGATTACATCATGTTCCCTCTCTTTTCCTATGCGAGAAGACTGCTGCGAGAAAATTGCTGTGGAGTATCATTACACAGCTAAGACATTTCAGAGTCTGATAGACTTTTAAAATTTACTCATTTCTACAGCTGAGGTTTGGACGCATATGACCAAAAACGCAAAAGGCCAATGGACGCATTTGGCCAGATACGCAAATTGCCAAATACGTGTATGGCCAGATCGGCTGTGCAATTTCAAAACCTAGTAAAGGACACCTCTAAAAAAACGGGTTTTTGCATTTTGTGGCTTACTAGGTTAAGAAGCATCGATTCGCATTGTTAAAATGTCTAAAAAGACATTAGAAAATGGATTTTGAAAATTAAATAACCTAGCAAGTACACAGTCGCTATGCAGAGTAATGTAAAAGACAATTTAAAAAACCAAGCAAGTAACATTGGCAACTTTTAAACCTAGCAAGTCATGCCCCTTGCTAGGTTTTAAAAGTTGTCATGTAACTTGCTAGCCCTTTGATGTTGTCCACGAGTGTAAATTTCACAAGATAATACTAGTAAGTGGCAATTAATTGAAGAGGCTGCATTATAGTTTTTACAAGGAAATTAAAGTTTTTTAAAGTGGTTTCTTCCTATATAAAATGATTTTACGGGTCAAAGATAGTGTTCACTATCCTTACGGAGCCCAATGATACTGATCTATAAGTTGCATTATTTATTATTACATAAAACTAAACAACAAGTTTTTATAATTAATTGTTAAAGAGGATTCTTCCTATATAAAATGATTTTATGTTTCAAAGATGGTGTTCACTATCTTTACGGAGCCGATTGACGCTGATCTATAAGTTGCATTATTTATTATTACATAAAACTAAACAACAAGTTTTTATAATTAATTGTTCATTACATCAAAAATATATAAGTAGTTTTTACAGTATCCGGCTTTTCGCTTGAGAATATATCTATTTTATAAGAGGGCTTGCCTATTGTCCATAACTTCAATAACATTTGAGTAAAATTAACAAAAAAAATCATCTTTTGCTAGTATTTTATATGAGAGGGGAATATAACTTAAGTTATGGTGTTAATTTAACGTCGACTATATTTTTCTACGATAATGAAAATATACCCTGCTCATTTTTGTTAGCTGCCTGCCCTAGTTATTTACGTATAGGTAACATCAAATTTACCCTCAAGCCGTTTGGTGCACTATCCTATAATAATTAAGTTATTTTTTTGCTATTGACATATAGGGATGAATTTATATGAAATCGCAAATACACGTTAATATTATACGTTTTATTTATATACGAGTAGTACCTATATTCAAAGTAGCAGACGGACTTATTACTCACTAAATATTATAGCATTCTCTGTTTCTTTAACACTTATTCATATTTTTGTGCTATTTGATTTTATAAAGGTGTATTATAATATAGTTATTGTAACCAATCGGCCTGTTTCATAAAAAATATATTCGTTTTTCAAATTCAAATTCAAAAAGTATAGATTTCAAGTCGCATTTCAATGTTGCCCTGAAGACATTCGTGTTAAATTCAGTAGTGTATATAAAATTTGTGAGCAGCAGCAAAAAAAAACATTATAATTGTTTTGACGGTCCATACAAAGATATTAAATTCCTTGTGAATTTTTTTGAGTTGTTATTGGAATTGGTAACAGTCCAAGAAGCGTGAAACCAAATAATAAAAATAATTATAATCTCAGAATTTTCTGCATCACCCAAAGGTTGAGTGGCAAATAATTCCCCAGAGCATTAAGTCCGCCTTTATACACAAACGTACACATTGATTAAATAAATAAATTACGTATAAACTGGTGCCTTTCACGCCATCAAACAGAATACAATGTTCACCGAGTTTCCCGATTTTTGGAGATTCCGACGATTTAGTTTCGGGAGACAAAATAATAGCAGAAGCAAAATTTTTATATTTTTAAGTTTTCTTAAGGGTTCTTATAGAATACTGTCATGTTTAATTTAAATTTCGATTTTATTTAGTTTATAAAATAGTTATTACACCGAAAGGTTAATCTACTATCGGCACTTGCTAGGTTTTTGAAATTGTACAATCGGCTTAAACAGAGAAAAAAAAGCAAAAAATAAATTAGTAAGTGCTATAAAACGTGATCTATTATTATTTATAATAGATCACGTTTTGCCTCATCCACCAAAAGGCGTTTTGAATCTCTCGCCCCGTTGATCACGACCGAGGCAATTGTTCTTATTTTCCCCTTTGCGACCGCGCCTAGAAGACTCGTGACTTCGTCCGACAGCTCTTTTGCCGTTTCAAGTGTGTTTATGATGATACTGATGATCAAGTCTTCCTTAATTTTGAAGGGTTTAAGGAGTCACGTGGTCTAACGTTTAAGTTAACCACATTAGTCTTTTGCGTTTTTGACCTTTCGCTTATTTGGTCATTCATATAAATATGTTTTTCATACCACCTGCTCGACAATGTTCAATTAGATCCTCCTTAACTTCAACGTAAAGCAAGACATTATATCCCAAGGGATATAATTTTGTATGAAACTCTCAAGGGATTAATGTGTTTTGAATATGGAACATAAAATTCGTATAAAAATTTAGCATAGATGCTAGCTTAGGAAGGCAAAGGTTCTACGCAAATACAGCAATAGCGTGCATCCACTAGAGACAAAGACATTCTACCTGTGTAAATAATGTTTTTATAAAATCTAAATACATAATTTCTTTACAAAAATTATAAAATATTTATCTACATAATACTGCAAGCTCAAAAAAACAATTACATTTCACTTTATTTTTTATTGATAAAATACTTTTTATGCAAAAAGCGCCATCTTTTGACGGCCACCATTAACTATCGATAAAAACGAATAAAAAGCAGAGTAAAGCAAGAACACACGCTGCCGACGGTTTTAAACAGCATTTGGAAAAAATACGCGGCATATTTAAAAATAAAGAATGTTTCTACAATTTGTTCCATAATTTGCACTCCGTTGTATTGTTTTCATAGCTAAAACTTTGCCGCCAACGCCATTACGTATTTCAAAATTGTAATATCTTGTTGCTTACGTTAATAAAGTGCTTAGTGGAATGTGTTTTGTGGCATCAACAATACAGTCTTTTTAGAAGTTTATTCAGTGTTTTATTGATAAAGTTAAAAAACGTAAGTAAATGTCCAGGTGCTTCAGCTTTTTATTTTATTTGGGGTCAATAGGCTGTCGACTATTTGAGATTTATTTCGACAGTTGTGTGTAGTAATTAATTGCTGTTTCAAAAGTAAATATGCAACGACGTTGAAAAATAAAAGAAATTTATTTGATACCATTTTATTGGTAACAAATTAAAATTCGTCCTGCGTGCTACTAAAGGTCATTGACAGGGTCCAGCAGCTGATCGTATCGTATTGTAAATCGATGGGTAGACTAAGTTCATAAGTACTTGTTATATTATTATTAAATATGTTTTAAGTTTTTGTAATGTTTTAAGCTTTACTTAAGATAAAATTATTGCGTGACGTGTTCGTGCTTGAGAAAAATAAATCTTTTTTTTATTTTATGGTTTTCATGATAATATCGTAATTTTAACCATAGTTATAGTGATAATGATAAGTGACAGTGTTTATGATGAAAATTACCACCTAAGTAATTGGTTATAGAGCCCTGAGTTTATTGTCTCGCAGAGGGTATGAAAAGTAGAGTATTCACCTCTGGAATAAAGCAGTGTCTTCGTCTTAGGCGACTTGAACCCCTCGCTTCACTTAGGACTCTACATAACTAAGTGAAGCGAGGGTCACACAACTGTCGAAATAAATCTCAAATAGTCGATAGCCTATTGACCCCAAATAAAATAAAAAGCTGAAGCACCTGGACATTTACTTACGTTTTTTAACTTTATCAATAAAACACTGAATAAACTTCTAAAAAGACTGTATTGTTGATGCCACAAAACACATTCCACTAAGCACTTTATTAACGTAAGCAACAAGATATTACAATTTTGAAATACGTAATGGCGTTGGCGGCAAAGTTTTAGCTATGAAAACAATACAACGGAATACTGCGGGCCTAGCACGGCACAAAGACAAAATCTCCCCAGGGGCCGGACAAATCTTTGTCTATTCCTTCATCTTTCTCCTATTAGCTAGCATGGCACCAGGGAAAGACTAGTTTGACTCCGGAGAAATGGTTTCTCCCAACAATGCTACCAATATACGGAAAAAAATTATAGAGAGTATAACCCAAACAAATTGAAAGAACTTGACAACACATTCATGTCACATACGCACCGGTGAGTTTTTAAATTGTAGGTATAATCATAAAGTCAAGTAATTTCATAGTTTATGGTATGTTATCAGATTCAAATTAATAACATACCTATGACACTTTCACTGCGGACCCACCATTTCAATTATTTTATTTTCGTTTATTGTATAGGCGTGTTCAAGCAAGATAAGCACGGATTGCAATACTTTTAATATCAACGTTTTTCATTACATTTTTCGTGTTGACTTTTCATGCCAATTTCGTATGTTCCATAAAAACATTTTCGCTTCGAAAAGCTACCATCAAATATACAGATTATTAGATGGGTTCTCTAATACCAATTTAATTAATAATACCACTATTTAATTTAATACTATATAGTATATCTAACACCCCTTTACAATGTTTTTTGGAGGATATAAAAAATTAATTGAAAAAGAAAAATACATAATAATATGTTATAGTTATAGCCGATTCAGATTTGTTCTACCGTTTCATTTGTAACAAGTAAAGCGCAAAAATTAAAAAAAAAACACTTGCGACATGGTAATAGATGTTAAGAACGAAAAATGTTAAGTATAAAACCTTTTGTCTGCACCTCAATAGCTCGAAGAGTAATATCTCTTCTCAAAACGTCAAAAAGGGATTAATTTTTTCTATTTTATTAGCGCCGTGCTAAGCAAATGGAGAATTTTCCACTACCAATGTCACTGAGAGATATATAAATTTAAACCTTTGCCCCCATGCTAGATACAGGGGAGTAACTGATTTTCTCTCTTGTCAAAAAGACATAAGGGGTGGAGAGAGATCTTTTCCACGCCCCGTGCTAGGCCCGCTGTTGGTGCAAATTATGGAACAAATTGTAGAAACATTCTTTATTTTTAAATATGCCGCGTAATTTTTCCAAATGCTGTTTAAAACCGCCGGCGGCGTGTGTTCTTGCTTTACTCTGCTTTTTATTCGTTTTTATCGATAGTTAATGGTGGCCGTCAAAAGATGGCGCTTTTTGCATAAAAAGTATTTTATCAATAAAAAATAAAGTGAAATGTAATTGTTTTTTTGAGCTTGCAGTATTATGTAGATAAATATTTTATAATTTTTGTAAAGAAATTATGTATTTAGATTTTATAAAAACATTATTTACACAGGTAGAATGTCTTTGTCTCTAGTGGATGCACGCTATTGCTGTATTTGCGTAGAACCTTTGCCTTCCTAAGCTAGCATCTATGCTAAATTTTTATACGAATTTTATGTTCCATATTTAAAACACATTAATCCCTTGAGAGTTTCATACAAAATTATATCCCTTGGGATATAATGTCTTGCTTTACGTTGAAGTTAAGGAGGATCTAATTGAACATTGTCGAGCAGGTGGTATGAAAAACATATTTATATGAATGACCAAAATAGCGAAAGGTCAAAAACGCAAAAGACTAATGTGGTTAACTTAAACGTTAGACCACGTGACTCCTTAAACCCTTTAAAATTAAGGAAGACTTGATCATCAGTATCATCATAAACACACTTGAAACGGCAAAAGAGCTGTCGGACGAAGTCACGAGTCTTCTAGGCGCGGTCGCAAAGGGGAAAATAAGAACAATTGCCTCGGTCGTGATCAACGGGGCGAGAGATTCAAAACGCCTTTTGGTGGATGAGGCAAAACGTGATCTATTATAAATAATAATAGATCACGTTTTATAGCACTTACTAATTTACTTTTTGCTTTTTTTTCTCTGTTTAAGCCGATTGTACAATTTCAAAAACCTAGCAAGTGCCGATAGTAGATTAACCTTTCGGTGTAATAACTATTTTATAAACTAAATAAAATCGAAATTTAAATTAAACATGACAGTATTCTATAAGAACCCTTAAGAAAACTTAAAAATATAAAAATTTTGCTTCTGCTATTATTTTGTCTCCCGAAACTAAATCGTCGGAATCTCCAAAAATCGGGAAACTCGGTGAACATTGTATTCTGTTTGATGGCGTGAAAGGCACCAGTTTATACGTAATTTATTTATTTAATCAATGTGTACGTTTGTGTATAAAGGCGGACTTAATGCTCTGGGGAATTATTTGCCACTCAACCTTTGGGTGATGCAGAAAATTCTGAGATTATAATTATTTTTATTATTTGGTTTCACGCTTCTTGGACTGTTTTTTTATGAAACAGGCCGATTGGTTACAATAACTATATTATAATACACCTTTATAAAATCAAATAGCACAAAAATATGAATAAGTGTTAAAGAAACAGAGAATGCTATAATATTTAGTGAGGAATAAGTCCGTCTGCTACTTTGAATATAGGTACTACTCGTATATAAATAACACGTATAATATTAACGTGTATTTGCGATTTCATATAAATTCATCCCTATATGTCAATAGCAAAAAAATAACTTAATTATTATAGGATAGTGCACCAAACGGCTTGAGGGTAATTTTGATGTTACCTATACGTAAATAACTAGGGCAGGCAGCTAACAAAAATGAGCAGGGTATATTTTCATTATCGTAGAAAAATATAGTCGACGTTAAATTAACACCATAACTTAAGTTATATTCCCCTCTCATATAAAATACTAGCAAAAGATGATTTTTTTTGTTAATTTTACTTAAATGTTATTGAAGTTATGGACAATAGGCAAGCCCTCTAATAAAATAGATATATTCTCAAGCGAAAAGCCGGATACTGTAAAAACTACTTATATATTTTTGATGTAATGAACAATTAATTATAAAAACTTGTTGTTTAGTTTTATGTAATAATAAATAATGCAACTTATAGATCAGCGTCAATCGGCTCCGTAAAGATAGTGAACACCATCTTTGAAACATAAAATCATTTTATATAGGAAGAATCCTCTTTAACAATTAATTATAAAAACTTGTTGTTTAGTTTTATGTAATAATAAATAATGCAACTTATAGATCAGTATCATTGGGCTCCGTAAGGATAGTGAACACTATCTTTGACCCGTAAAATCATTTTATATAGGAAGAAACCACTTTAAAAAACTTTAATTTCCTTGTAAAAACTATAATGCAGCCTCTTCAATTAATTGCCACTTACTAGTATTATCTTGTGAAATTTACACTCGTGGACAACATCAAAGGGCTAGCAAGTTACATGACAACTTTTAAAACCTAGCAAGGGGCATGACTTGCTAGGTTTAAAAGTTGCCAATGTTACTTGCTTGGTTTTTTAAATTGTCTTTTACATTACTCTGCATAGCGACTGTGTACTTGCTAGGTTATTTAATTTTCAAAATCCCTTTTCTAATGTCTTTTTAGACATTTTAACAATGCGAATCGATGCTTCTTAACCTAGTAAGCCACAAAATGCAAAAACCCGTTTTTTTAGAGGTGTCCTTTACTAGGTTTTGAAATTGCATTTGAAAATGCTTGAGAAAAATAAATCTTTTTTTATTTTATGGTTTTCATGATAATATCGTAATTTTAACCATAGTTATAGTGATAATAATAAGTGACAGTGTTTATGATGAAAATTACCACCTAAGTAATTGGTTATAGAGCCCTGAGTTTATTGTCTCGCAGAGGGTATGAAAAGTAGAGTATTCACCTCTGGAATAAAGCAGTGTCTTCGTCTTAGGCGACTTGAACCCCTCGCTTCACTTAGGACTCTACATAACTCCCTCGCTTCGCTCAGGAGTTAAAATTTTAACTCTAGTCCTTCGTTGCGCTCGGGGTTCAATATGGCGCCCGTGACGTTAGACACTGCTTTAACCCCTTAGTGCATAATCTACTATTAAAGGAGTAAAAGGTTTAATGGTATTTTGCGTTTTTGGCCTTTTGCTGATTTGGTCATTTGCGAAAATATTTTTTTTAATACGCAAAAGGCCAAATGGTTATTTGCGTTTTTGGCCAAATGCGTCGAATCCTATCAGAGGTATACAAAAGTATCAAATAGTGGTCGCACTACCAAAACAGTCGTATTTGGTCGTAAATATGTGATATTACGTTGAAAATATGACTGGGTCTCTGTGACAGGTCATATAATATTGCAAGTCCAGTCGTGTAGTTTACATAGAGTAAAACGATGAAAACTTAGTTGTATAAGCAATGATATGGAATCTACAAGTAAAAATGCAGTGGACCGTGGTACCAGAAGTTCACACGCGATAGGTAGTACACCTGCCAACGCACGGCGAAGCGCAGCTTGGTATTTAACGTCTTTGCTGTTGGTCGATGGACATTAATAATACACATGGGCGGGCGGGCGCTTAGAGGCGGTGCACAGTTGCGGATACGCCGTCGCTGGTCATTGCAGGCGGTGCTAACCAAGAGGGCGTCACAGTCTAACGGTACCGGCGTAATGGCGGTGGTAACCTCGAACTCACTGATTGCTGCAAGCCGCGTACTGGCGTTGTGAAGAACTCTTCGTCACATATGCACGCCTTTTATTTGAATCATTTTGACTGTAAACTTATATTTTTTAAATAATGAATTTAATTACTTTTCACTACTCATGCTCTGAAAGTAGGTCAGTAGTTGCCTGAGCAGCGGGTTAAAAGTAATACTTTTTAGCCCTAGGGAGAATCATTTTTAACTGACAGTTGTCAAATTATTAAAAAAAACGATCTATTTTGACATTTCTATTGAACCATGATCCAACTTTCTATACAGCCATTCAATTACAGACTTGAAATAACATAAAGTTAACTATTAATTAAAGAATATATTTTTAAATGGCTTTATTATAATTTACTTTCAACCATTTCTTTAAAATAACAAGATTTGGGGAAAAAAACTTAAGGTTGAATAGCTGGCCGGCCACAGAAAAAAAACAAAATAAGCGGGAAAGCGGCAATCCGATCTTCATATGTTTTTTCAAGTTGTAGAGTTCTGTTTATACATAAGTAAAGCAGAGATTTGTATTATATTATTATTTGTATTAACACATTGAGTTCATCTGATTCAGATATGGATTTAACGCCTAATTTCATAAGAGAAGGGGCTAAAGCAGAAATTGTTGATTTATTCAAATAAAATTCACTCATTTTTTCTTAAGTTAATTTATGTTTTTATCTTTACTTTCCTTGTATTCGTAATAAAAAGCACAGTGTTTACCTCGCGTTAAAGACTTATTTAGTCCTCGATTCGCAGCAAAACTGCAACCCCCACAAGAACCACAGTGTACGTTGCCAACTTATGTGACTTAAGATGTAAAGTGACGGTACCCAGTAATTTCAATGCCATATCTTACCCTTCAAACCGGAACACAGCAATTCAAGCAATGCTGCTTTGCGGCAGAAATAGGGAAGACGGAAGTACCCATGCACACGACCCTGGTACAGTCTCCCTCCGGTGCCTTACTTCTATTGATACTTCACCTATGTATTGCTTTTCTTCTTTAAGACTTCAATGTTGTATTGCTGTTATGCTGTATTGCTTAATTGTCGCATTGCTCGACTGTCATATTGCATCACTGTCGTATTACCATCACAAATCAAATCGATTATCCAAGATAAACATATTATTCAAATCGATGAATAATTTGAAAGACCCTAGTATAGGTAACCATTCCATGCGCATAATTAGTACGAGCATGCAGAATGTGAAGCAGGACAAATCTCTGGCGGAGATTTGCGGCCGCAGCTTTTAACTCTATTCTGTTTAGGAGCTCAGGACTATCAATCTTACCTTGTACTAGCTTTATGAGAAAGCACATGTCAGTGATTTTCCTACGCAATGAAATTTGTTTGTTCGATGCGAGCATCGGTGGCGCTGTGGCCTCGGCACTGGACTATGCCCCGAGTAGAATCGGGAGGCCCGCGATCGATCCTGACATGTACCAACGTGTTTTTCATTTCACAATTTCATAATTATGTACATTATCTGAGACCGACGCTCCTACGGTGAAGAAAAACATCGTGAGGAAACCTGCATACACCTGCGAAGTAATTCAAAGGTTATGTGAAGTTAACCAATCCGCACTGTGCAGGCGTGGTTTGACTAAGACCTCTAGGACAGGCTCGTGCCTCTCGGTGGGGACGAATATGAGCTGTGATGATGATGATGATACGACCTACATAATTCTGTATCAAAAAACATTTAGTGACTAAATGACGTATTGTCTGCATGTAATATTGACTTATGACTGCATTGCTCTACTTTGATTATTATCACTACAGTGTTCTGGCACTTGAAATTTTATTATTGCTTCTCATAAAATGAAGCATCAATTACCAATTTTCTTCACTTGTGTATTGCTACAATTCTGAAAGTACTGCTGCAATTCTTCATTTCCCCATTGGTATATGTCGTACTGCTTCACTGCTTCATTAATTTATTGCGGCATTGCTTTGTCAAGAATGTAGTATTTAAGCTAAAGGAGACGGGATCACCCTCCATAGAACCTTGGGCCTAGGGTGTAACACAATGAAAGTGGTATTATTTGAAAGGTAGTAGGACATTAAACTGTTTTTGAAAATTTGGCCAAAATTGGCAATCTCTGATCTGAGAAATTAAAGATTATAAAAAGTGGGGTTATGAATGACGAAACACAGTCAATATGGCATCATTATCTACAACTCTGTTGCCTATTGCGTTACAGCGATCTAACGCTATATTGCAATTTATACAACAATTCATGGTGTACCATGAATGTGACCAGGAACAAGATTGCCAAAGTCAATCGTGTGTAAGCGGGGTTTGGGTGTCCGGTGTGAAAGCAAAGGTCATACAAGAAAAATAAGATCACTGAAGTCCGTATTGAATAGCAAAGGTCATAGAAAAATCGAATAACAATAAGAGCACACTCAAAACTTAGCGAACGAAACGAATCAAACGAGTCGAGTGACATCTGACATTTTGTTTTACAGCGCTGACCCCAAAGTATTTAAGAAAAAGGATATGAATAATCGATTACAGATAGATATTTATTTTATGGAACTCTTCCTCATTGTTTAGGACAAGCTAGATTATAATTATTGATGTTTAATGTGCGTGAGAGTATGGCAGAAATATTATTTATAGTTCAGCCGACGTATAACTATCATCACGGGAAATAAAATGTAATCGATTACAGCATTTTATTCGATTCATTCGTTAGCAATAACTTTAAACCGGATTTTCTCTTTTCTCAGATTGCGTATAAGGCTGATTTTTCTAACATATAACTACTGTGCAATAAGAGTTAAAATAAAGAATATTTCATGTTGTTACACTTGGCCCACGATGAACCGTCTCCTTTACGTGGAAATTATTAAACACAACACCTACCATCTATCACAATACCAAGAAATTATCAACGTCAAATGTGTGTCAAAGTATCAGAATTGTCAAGCATATAAAACCATAAACGTGTAAAGAAAAACATCAACAATACATTAGTATTATCAGCCGTTAATACTAGCTGTTTTGGTAGTTTCTGCCTTTCTAATATTAAAATTAGTTTTTTCATTTAAGGCATAGTTTTATATTTCAACTAAATTTATTTAATAATTATTAATATTTTGCAATACTTATAAAAATTATACTATGCCTTAAATAGTATATTAAACTGCATAAGCAATAGCTTAAATACGTATATTCTCGTATTTTCATAAGCTTGGGTATGTTCCTTGTGCGCTCTTCCAACTTCCTTGGGTACGCTTCCCCCATAGCACCAATTCGCATGCGCGCTAGTTACCGCCCATTGTCATGGCGCTGAATTTCTTCCTCAGTACAATATTCTAAAATGTATAAAATATTTAAATGTTGAAAATGCTTAAAATTATCTATAAAACAGTACAAATTATATCCTTATAGGTAGCTACCGATCATTTTTGTATCTTCCTGTTTTTTTTTAAACAAAACTTGAAACTGCTCAGTAAAGATTCGTGTATATTGTTTCTCAAAACAAAACTTAGGTTCGCATTTAATTTTGACAGTCATGTTTCCACAGTTGTCTTATAAAGACATATGGGACAGAGTCTCATACTGTCTTTGTCTTTGCAGTTACTGTTAAATCAAAAGCGATTTGGGATAGATCGCATAGACGAAAACCCCCCTGCCCCAATTCCGCTAATAAGTCCGAACCGAAACCGAACCGAAGCGATCGACCAATCGGAGCGCAAAAACTGACTTCCAAATTTTCGATGACGTGATAATGTAGCGTTCTGATTAGTCGGAAGCAACAGTTCGGCTTCGTTTCGACTGTGGTTTATTAGTAGAATTGGCTCTCTGATCAATAGTAATGGATCGCTGCGCATGGCTTATGTATGTGCTCAGTGGCGGCGCTAAACCACATGTGGACGTCGGCGACATCAAGTTCGCGAGGCCTATTTTACTTCGCCCTCGGCCCTTTGACATTTTTAAATACTTTATTGTTACGAATTTTGACGCAAACAAAACATACGCCTGACCTGAAACTAAACAGACGCCTAGCGCCGCCACTGTATGTGCTATCCTCCAAATGTGGTGCCGAAAAATATTTTTTTATAAACCTTTTAAAATATTTAGTATACATATAGTATTTGTAGGTAGGTACCTACCTACATATGAAATTAGCGTTTGATATGGAAAAGGTAAAACGAAAAAGCATAGTATGAAATGAATTATTGTATCAATCGAAGTAGGTATATACTCGTACGTTATTATTTTAATTTAGTTTAATTGATGAAAAAGTTTGGAAGCGAGAATCAATAAATCTTTGATGGTAAGTATTGTTAAGTGGTATGTTTGATGATAAGATATTGTCCAAATTTCAAGAAAATTGGTAAACTTTTCGTTCGTTGGGGCTGGTAAGAGCTCGGCGGCTTAGTTGGTCAAGGCGTCAACATTTTTATAGAAAATGCTAAGTCACATATAAAAAATAATCAGTTGAAATTAATTTCCGTAAAGTATGGCGGGTCTCCGGGACATTCAGTCGCAGCTCCTCTAATTTAGCGACCGTCTGTCGTGAAGTATGAGGTCTAGCGTTGTCCTGAAGCATCAAGGGTCTAGAGCGATTGGCCAGTCTTGGTTATTTAACGGCTAGCTTTTCCATCATAGTTTACAATTGTTGACAATAAAGATCTGCCGTAATCGTCTGGCCAGATCGAAGCTTGTTTGAACTGAATTAAAATTATTTAGCAGTCACACTGAAATCTGCCGCTAGCTCTATCTAGCAATACATTAGTATCAACCGGTAATACTAGCTGTTTTCTGTTAAGTTTCTGCCTTTCTAATACTAAAAGCACTTTTTTACATAAGGCATAGTTTTTAATTTCAACAAAATTGATTTTTATAATTCATAATAACAATATAATAATTATACTATGCCTATTAAACTACATAATCCATGAAGTAAAATTATATATTCTCGTAATTCTCATATTTTCATAAGCTTTGGGTATATAGTTTTCATCGCTATCATCATCATTTCAGCCCACTCTTGGACACAGGCCTCCCCCGGGGATCTCCAAACCGATCAGTCCTGCGCTTCCCGCATCCAGCGGCTTCCCGCGACCTGCACCAGATCGTCGGTCCACCTTGTGGGGGCCTACCAACGCAGAGTCTCCCGGTACGCGGCCACTACTCAAGAACCTGTCTGCCCCAACGGCCGTCAGTCCTGCAAGCTATGTGCCCAGCCCACTGCCACTTAAGATTTGCAATTCTTTGGGCTATGTCGGTATCGTCGGTGACTCTAATTCTTCTACGAATCTCTTCATTTCTGATGCGATCGCGTAGAGAAACCCCGAGCATAGCCCTCTCCATTGCCCTTAAGCCTTCTGATGAGATCCATTGTAAACGGCCACGTCTCGTTGCGTACGTAATCACTGGCAATACGCACGAATTGAAGACTTTTGTCTTAAGACACTGCGGTAGATTGGTCGAGAATATGCTGCGTAGCTTCCCGAACGCTGCCCAGCCGAGTTAGATTCGTCGATTTACCTCCTTCTGGAAGTTGGACTTACCGAGCTGGACTATTTGCCCCAGGTAAACATTTTCGTCTACAACTTCCAGTGAAGAGCCGCCAACCTTCACAGGAGTGGGTACCACATGGGAATTCACCATGATTTTGGTCTTGACCATGTTCATTTTAAAACCCACTCGTTGGGAAACTCTGCAGAGCTTTTCGAGCATTGTGCCTAGATCTTCAATGGTCTCAGCCATGACTACGATATCATCGGCAAAACGAAGGTGAGTCATGTACTCGCCGTTTATGTTCATGCCGAGTCCTCTTCAGTCCAAAAGCTTAAATACATCCTCCAACGCAGCTGTGCACAGGTTCGGCGATATAACGTCACCCTGTCTCACACCGCGCTGAAGTCGTATTAGTTTTGAATCCTGGTCCTGAAGGCGAACTGACATAGTGGCGTTTTCGTACAATGACTTTAACACTTGGATATACTGGTAGTCTATTTGGTACCTCTGGAGTGACCTAAGCACGGCCCAGGTCTCGACAGAATCGAAGGTTTTCTCATATTCCACAAACGCCAAGCATAGTATATAGCTTTAGCTAAATCAAATAGTACGACATAATCCAAAATACCTACAGATTTTCCAAGGTCAAACATGACTCACGCTATTGCCGCGTACAGTCGATAAGTACGCGAGGTAATGGTAGAGCGCACAAAAATTTTGTGGACTAACTAATTAAGCTAAACGCATATTTTCATATTAATAAACCTCGCTACGCTCAGAACTCTACGCTCAGGATTTAATTATTTAACACCCTCGCTGCACTAGGGAGTTAACCATAGAGTCATTCGTTACGCTCGCGATTCAAAGTGACGGGTATAGACGTAGTTAATAATCTACTGTTACTGCTTACTGTCGAGGTTTTATGTTATAAAAATAATTCCACAAATAAATTAAAAAGTGCGTCTGAGTCGCAGTCTTTAAAAATGTTTAACACTTTTGACTAAAGCGAGTTCAAAGACAAGGTACTGCCAGAAGGAGCATGACGAAATTAAATACCAAAAAAATAGGCCTTCCGTAAAAGGCAGAGCTTACAGCAGGCCGTCGTCGGGCAGCTATGATGGCCATCACAGTCACTACCGAGTACCGACCCTTGGTACGGCGCTTTGGTGAAATTGGCTGTTTGTCACCGGCATTCGGTATCTATTATTGATAAAACCAGGCTTAATAAACGTTTAAAAGAATAGACGTTAATATTTGTACTATACCTGCTCGGAAAGCACCTTAGCACTTTTTAAAATGAGGACGGCAATTTTATCGGAGAAATATGCGGGCAGAAATAGTGTATGAAAATTTATTATTAACGTCTTAAGCGGGCAAAAAATACAATTATATGAAAATGTATTATTAACATTGATTATTAACGTGCTCGAGCGCGGCGGGGCCGGCGTCTCCTCGGCAGTTTGTTGCCCCTTTGACATAACAGTCTTCTTCCAGCACAATTCCAATTAAATAACACAGCCAATAATCCCTCCTGCATTGTCTTAAACTAATATTAATCTCCCTAGCAAAAGTATCAAATTGAATTTGACTAAGTGAACAATTTTAATATAAACTTCAATTAATAGAAATTTTATTTTAAGTATAAAGCACTATAAATCACTCGGAAGAAAATACGATTTCCAATCAAGGACGGAACCAGAATGTCATTTTGGGGAGGGGGTATTCCGAAAAGGTTAAAATGCCCTACCACTAACCAAAAAAGCTCCGAGTTGGACTCAGAGCTTTTTTGGTTAGTGGTAGGGTATTTTAGCCCGTCTGGCTAGCTACCACCGTCATACCTAAGTTTGCTGCCATAAAACTCAAAAAAACTCAAAACTCAAAAATCTTTATTCAATATAGACCTTTACAGGCACTTATTGACGTCAAAATAAAAACATAAAAATCTTCAACCAAGAATCTAATTAACTAAATTATTTAATCCTTGTATGTACACACACCCCAACCATTATTAAGATGTGTGCAAATACAAGTCAAATGAAAAAAAAAATTGACTCTACACCTGTTCGGAAATTGGGAGAGCCTTCTCAAGAAGAACAGGCAAGAAACTCGGAAGGTCTTGTATTTTTTTTGTCTCCTCTTTTAAAATGCCAACATTACAATATTATATTTCACAAACATTTTTTTAAATAATATAGAAATGCCTGTCGGTGTGAGTGGAACAGTTACTCGAATGAAATTTATCCCACTATCACAAAGTGTTAACACCCTTTAAACGTCAATTATCACATTTTTTGTCAATCCCAAGCAGTTTTATCTGTCATATAATCAGACACTTTATAATATGCTTTTTTCATAAGTGCGCCCTTGATAGCGACTTTAAATTTATTCAAGTTAAGTGCTTTAATATTATTTGGGATTTTATTGTAGAAACGTACACAAAGGCCTTTGAAAGAATTATTATTTTTTTAAGCCTAGTATTTGGTAACGCTAACATATTCTTTTGCCTAGTATTTACTGAATGAATATCACTGTTTTTACAAAACGAATGTATATTTTTATGAACATATACTATATTCTCGTAAATATATTGCGACGCGACGGTCATAATACCAATTTCTTTAAATTTTTCTCTCAAAGAGTCTCTTATTTTAAGGTTATAAATAGCACGAATAGCCCTTTTTTGCAGCACAAAAACAGTCTGAATGTCGGCAGCATTTCCCCACAGCAAAATGCCATACGACATCACACTATGAAAATAGGCAAAGTATACAAGTCTTGCTGTATCAACATCAGTCAGCTGACGTATTTTCCATACAGCGTAGGCTGCAGAACTAAGTCTCTTCGACAATTTATCAATATGTGGGCCCCACTGAAGCTTTGAATCTAAAGTAATATCAAGAAATACTACGGTATCCACAAGGTCCACATTTTTATGCTTTATGTTAACAGTGGTGTGAACCTCTTTAACATTAGGTAAAACAAATTTTATACATTTAGTTTTCCCTTCATTGAGGCACAAGTTATTCGCATTAAACCAGTAAACTATTCTTGAGATAGAACTATTTACATCGTCATAAATTTGCAATCGTCTTTTAATTTTAAACATAAGTGAAGTATCATCTGCAAATAATACAATCTCATGCCTGTCTTGTACAAAAGCAGGCAAGTCATTTATATATATTAAAAATAGAAAAGGACCAAGAATTGAACCCTGCGGAACTCCCATTTTAACCGAGGCGCCCTGGGACCTCTCCCCGTTGACGTCTACTTTCTGAATCCTCTCAGTCAAATAGGAGACGAGTAAATCCAGAACAGTGTCGCGAAATCCATAGTAGTGTAATTTCCTGATCAGGGTGTCATGATGAACGCAATCAAACGCCTTGGACAAGTCACAAAAAACGCCCAGCGCATCATGTGAGTCCTCCCAGGCCTCATATATATTTTGTATTAACTCAACACCAGCATCAGTTGTTGAGCGACCCTTTCTAAAACCAAATTGTTTACAGTGTAGAAGATTATTTCTGTTAAAAAAGTAATAACAATGTTTATAGCATTGTTGTGTTCCGGCAATAAGAAGTAAGATAGCCAGTTGCTCAATTGCTGAGGAGTCCAGGTGAAGCCCGCTTACATCTTCGGCCTTATCGTCACTTACAATCAGGTGCGATGAAGGGCAAGAGCTTCCCTGTTATCATTTTAAAATAAAGTTTTTATTACCTTGAATTTTTACAAAATAAGGTAACCGCGCTTTTTGCCACTAATGGTCTTTTGGGGGGGGGGAATGGCCCCATTATTACTCAGAATAAATTAAACGCTTCAAAATTCCAAATAATTAAAAGGCACGCGAAAGGGTAGTTCGACTGAAATTACAGCTGACTTTTGCAGGTCACTTGCAACTTGCTTGCTTCACTTCCATGAATAGCTTTTGTCACCGACGCTGAAGTTGTATCTAACTTTATTACTGGGAATGCTTCTCGGAGTGTCGCAGGAGCTACACTTAGAACATAAACTAGTGCAAAGTAACCTCGTAATGTCTGTTCAGAGCTTTCAAACTTGAAACAAACCTCATACATAACTTGAACGTTATAGTAACTTTGTTTAGACTGGTGATATCAATTCGTACTTAGAAGACGTAAAAACGTAATTGGAGGAACGTATTAATACTTATTTTTTCATATGTGACTTTGCATTTATTAACATTGAAAAAAACTTCTTTGGCTTAACAAAGAATAAAGGAGATCAAAAAAGCTAAAAATTTTGTCGGGGCTGGTAAGAGCTTGGTGGCCTAGTTAGTCAAGGCCTCAACACGGTATGTTGGAAACGCGGGTTCAAATCCCGACCTAGATGATTTTTTTTTCTTTTTTGATTATTAATTTTCAACGTATTACCTAGTCAAAGTACAGTGTACACATTTTTTAAAGAATTTTTACTTCCTCCCATCATGATGCAGACCTGTATAGGTAAATACATTATTTCATATTTGTATTGCCTGACTGACGTGACTCCATTCATTGCTGGAGATTAAGGATGCTCCAACTTACTTAAACTTGTATGTTCATGAAGTTTTTTTATTAAATAGATAGGTATTTGAAGTATCTATCTATAATATATAAAACTCAGACCCTAGCTTTGAGTTGAGCTTTTAGAGGACACTTTTATAGCAATGTAGTGGACACACCACTAGCTCCCATCGCCAATTCCTAAACCACCAATTCCATCACCAGCCTATTATGACTACGATTTTCTTAAATTTTCCCCCCTAAGCGTTCATCAGCTTCATTATAATAATAACGCTTTATAACATACACTTAGTACAATACACTAGGAAGTCCCTGATTACCGAGCTATATAGATTTATTGTCTGTATTTCAGTAGTCAGTCAGTGACCTCCTCTATACGTGTAGTTAGAGAACCACATGAGAAGCTATACAAAATAATAACAAAGTAAAATAATGCTAAACAAAACATTGTATTTGTGTGTGTGTGTGTGTGTGTGTTCGTGAGAATGTGCGTATGTGTGAAGCAAATGAAAGCAAGGATTGATTTCTATTCATGAAAGGATAATATTACCATTATTTAATTTTGGCCTCCTTTTTTGTAGAGTATTTGCTATTCAATAGGTACGACAAAATGAGGCATTCTTTTACCGATCGAAATGGCTAGTTGCCGGTGCTGTAAGCACTTAACGCGAATAACTTAATCGAATCAGGGCAAGATTGCCTTTTTCTTTTGACATGCAAAGTACCCACTTACTCGTATAAGATAAGGGGGGGGGGGGGGGCTTTAGGCTTTAAAATAATAGAGATTTTGTACTTATTAATAATTTTAAATGATATTTAGATTGTAAATTATTTGCTAACTAACGAAATACCCTATTAGCACGAAATTACTCGTATAAGATAAAGGGGGGGGGGGGGGCTTTAGGCTTTAAAATAATAGAGATTTTGTACTTATTAATAATTTTAAATGATATTTAGATTGTAAATTATTTGCTAACTAACGAAATACCCTATTAGCACGAAATTACTCGTATAAGATAAAGGGGGGGGGGGGGGGGGGGCCTTTAAATGCAAGGATTAAATAATTTAGTTAATTAGATTCTTGGTTGAACATTTTTGACGTCAATAAGTGCCTGTAAAGGTCTATATTGAATAAAGATTTTTGAGTTTGAGTTTATTATTATTATACACTTTATTGCTTAACAAGATACATTTTTTTTTAAAGTTACAAATGTAGTTTGCAAGGACGGACATATCTCTAATAGAGATCTCTTCCAGTCAACTCATAGTGTGTGTGTGTGTGTGTGTGTGCTGTATCAGAATAATGTGGTAGGTAGATGTAATTTTTTTTAATACTATGGATATACTTATAAATACATGAATATATATATAAATATACATAAAATATAGCTCGACAATTATTCCTATCGTTTAGACAGATAGTGTTGCTTCAAGCGGGATTTGAAGGTGGATAGTGTCTGGCTCCGCTGTATGACACTTGGTAAACCATTCCACAATCGGGCGGCACGACTACTAAATGATTCGTGAAAGAAATGTGTATTGCTCCTAGGAATAATCAACATCCGCGTGTCACAGCTCCGTTTAGGACGAGAAGGCGGTAGTAAGTGGAAGCGAAAGCAGAGATAGGATGGGAAATTTGGGTCTTTGAGGATTTTCTAAAGAAAGGTTAGGGTGTGTACATTACGTCGATCTCTGATAGGTAGCCATTTTAACTCGGTGCTAAAGTGGGAGATACGATCATATTTTCGTAAACCAAAGATGAAGCGTCTAAGCGATGACTAAGTTTTGAAGGCATTCGAGTTTGTTTAATAATTCCTCCGTGACATCACGGTAACAAACGTCGGCGTAGTCGAGAAGAGGTAGGAGAAGAGATTGGCAATCCTAATTTTAGTTTTGTATGGAAGGAAATATTGCAACCGCCTGAGGGAGTGAAAGGCATGGTGCATGCGCCTGCTGACATCATTTATGTGAGGCATCCACGACATAGGCATCCACTATCAGACCTAGATTTTTCGCTTTGTCGACAAATGGAATCGTTGTTCCATCATAGACAATGGGTGACAAAGCGTTTACATCAACTTTACCCCTCAATCTGCTGCTACCAATTATAATGGCTTGTGACTTTGATGGATTGACGATGAGACCAAAAGACTTCGCCCACGAGAGAATGCTAAAGAGATCTTGATTCAAGTAATTAATTGCTGTAATAGCTTGAGATGGTTCAAAATGCCTATAGATTTGGAGATCATCAGCATAAAGATGAAAGGAAGAGGAAACAACTTTAGAGACGTAGCTGATAAAAACTGAGAACAAAAGCGGAGAAAGCACCCCACCCTGAGGTACACCAGTATAAAGACAACACCAGTCTGAATTGTTATTGTTAATTTTTATACAATGTTGCCGGCCAAACTGATAGGAGTGAAACCACTGAAGAGCAGGGAAAGAGATGTTTACTGCACGAAGGGCTCCAAGGAGTACATCAAAATCTACAGAGTTAAATGCGCTACTGAAGTCTAGCAGAATAACTGCTGTAAGTTTAGTGTCGTCCATTGCTTGTCGGATATCCTCCGTTACATTCAACAGCGCACTGACTGTACCATGAGAAGGCCGGAACCCAGATTGGAAAGGACATAAAAGTGCATTAGAGGAAAGGTAGGAATATAAAATTATTTATGTGCAATGGATTCTAGTACTTTTGAAAGGATGGGTAATATGGAGATAGGACGGAAGTCGGTTAAAGCAGTCGGGTTAGGAATTTTGGGGAGAGGAATAATAGAAGCTTTCTTCCATGATGAAGGAAAAATTAATTAATAATGTGAGTGACAACCTCCACAGTATCTTTCAAGATAGGAAGAAGCATGTCAAGACTCAGACCATCATTGCCAATGGCTTTTGATGAAATGGAGCGGATACCCTTCATTACAGTTTCTTTATTTACAGAAGAAAATTTGAAAGAGGGACAGTTGGGTGGGTTAAGGCTAGAAAGATAATCAAGAGTTGAGGTTTTAGAAGATTGGTCTAATGAAATGGGAGGCTTGGAGAAGTGATTATTTAAAGAATTCAGATCAACATTTATCTGACAGTTAACTTTATGCTATCCAACTCCCAATGACTTTAAAAAGTGCCAAATATGGTTATCAGGTAAACCGTCTATTTTGTAATGTATATAACTCCGTTTTGCGTCCCTGCACAGTCGGTTACATTGGTTACGCTTCTTTTTATAGGTATCAAAATTTTTTTGTGTTGGGTTGAGTTTAAGAAGTCTCTTGGCCCTGTCACGCCTCGCCATTGCCATCTTGATATCCGACGTGAGCCATGGCGCCGGGATATGCCTGACACGTACAGGGCGTACGAGTGCAAGCACATCAAATATTTTGGTCACTTCAGTCGTGAAATACTCCACCATATAATTAACGTCATGTGAAGAGTAAACGGAAGACCAATCAATGTCTCCAATACACTTCCTCGAACGGTTGACATCCATACTCTGGAAATTATGTTGCATAATTGTTTTAGGTTTACTTTTCGGCGGTCGAACTTTAAAAGATAAATACAGAAGCTCATGATGAGAAAAGGGAGCTGCAATCTGACCATGTGTTGCTACAAAATGTGGATCAGAAACTATCATATGACCAATCAAGGAAGGCTTACAGTTTGGAAAGTAGTGCGTTGGAGATGAGAGCGGAAGTAGCTGGACATTACAGGCTGTTATGAGATTTATTAACCTGTTTGATCGCGAGTCTTTCTTCAGAAGGCATGTATTCAGGTCACCCATTATTATTACATGGTCAAAATGAGGTGACAGTTCTTTCAATATATTTTCCAATGGATGAAAATAATCTGCTTTGTCATTTGGACTATACAGAGCACCTAAGAGAATATTTTTGTGACATATGACTATTTCTACAAATATGTACTCTAGAGAGTTACAGGAAAGCGTAGATGAACACTTAATCACGCTATGTGACCTCGGACATAAATACCAACGCCAACGTTTATTATGAATGTTGGTACTGAAGATTCATGTAGAGCATGTTTCCAGCTCGGAAAGTCATTCAAGCATACCTATACTGGTCATTACCGAATTTTTGCATTGGCATAAACAGCAAGCAACCAATATACTCCAACTCGAGTTAGCTTCTGAATATGACCCAAGCTGAGGTACAGAATTACAGGTACCTACTCTCCGGAGCCAAAGCTCGAATACGACGACGCCCGATTATACGGGGACAAGTCCATCAATACGGACAGGACAATTGGGACGATGACTGAATTCTAATTTTAACGTCTCATCATTAAATATTAAAATACCGCGGAAAAAGATGCAGTCCTGTGCAACTAGAATTAAAATTGGCTTAGAAATACATTAGATACAAGCATTTTAAGTTGTTAATTTGAAGGCGATTAGACAGAGAGATCCGACATCAACCGTGACGTCATTGTTGAGTACGGCCATATAAACTCCTTGTAAATTGACGTTTTGCTAGAAAGAGATGGAGAAAAATCTTTAACACCTTATATCTTGGTTGTTTTATAGTTATTCGAAAACCGATTTTTCTTTCTGTTTATTATATGAATGAGCTTCTATTAAAGCAAAAAAAAAAGTTAGGCAGCCTCACGTGTCTTCTTTGAGGTTGTCACTATCCCTTACCTGAACCTAGCACACGTGGAGGATTTCTAACATACGACGGGAATGCTCTTGGTTTTCATCTTTCCTGACGGTAAGTGACAATAAGTCCGAACAAAGGTGGCAGCGAGCTTCATCTATTAATAAATATTATTTTTTAATTTAATAATAAGAGATCTACAAATCATTCATATACAAATGAAAATAGAACTAAAACGTATAATTCATTAAATTATTGTCAAAAAACCGCTAATCATCACACAAAAGCTTTCAAAGTGATATGGTATTAGTTCTTTAATTAAAACTTTTAAAGTTGTAAAACCCTTACGATGCCGAAATATGGGACATTTACGGTACCTAAGTACTCGGGGCATCTAATTAGATTAATGTGTGTGTATAAAAAAAAATTCACACGATGCATCTTAAGTTCTCCTTAATGACATTTAGTTATGAGAATTTTATTTACGGTGCAAGTTCCAAGAATTACGAAAGGCATCGTATCCATTAATTTCTGATAAAGTAATTAAATATTAAAGAAGTGAAGTTGTGGAGAGCGAGATTATTAACTAGCGCTCGTCGAGATCCTCTCGTAATAGAAAATTCTATTGCACTTTATTGTGAAAATGTTGAATTCGATGCGATAACTTTTTTAACGACTAGCTGGTATCGCACCTTTATTTAACCTCTATCTTCACGTTTTTATTTATGAAGGTGATTAAGTTTAAAAACGTAACAAATAGACATATATACCTACACTGAGTTTAATACGTACCCTATCAAGCTGAAAGCATATGTCATTAAAAGTAATGGCGGCATTAAAAATCAAAATTGTAATATTAATTTTGAAATCCCCATACAAATAGCGTTTCAGTCACTGCACGCTAACGCCACTATGCCAGTTCGCTTTCAAAATCGGAAACTCGAAACTACTTGCAGCTCAGCTTCGCTGTCGCCACTGAAGTAATAGCGTTGTAAATAAGACTATTTCATAATTTTGAAAATAATTGAGGATAAAGGTTTTTTTTCCAGTCTTGTTTCTGAGAAGAAATTCAGTGCTGTAGCGGAGGAGAACAGGGAGGGAGTTGGAATGCGATTTGATACATACCTACCCTTCCTTCTCTCTAGATGTTTGGTAAAAAGGTGGTCTCAGGTAAGTGAGTTTGCTGGGGCTTTTATTTAACAAGGAAAAGTTTATAGAGATGAAGAGAGGTCTGGTGAGACAGAAGGAGTAAGAGAAGAAAGAATTATGGAGAAGTGGAAATTTGTGTGTGTGCATCATATAAGATGTCTGTAGGTATGTGTTGACAGTAATCGTTGTTGTTGTAAAACATTCAATTATGTTGGTGTAATTGTTTGTTTTGTGCTATATTTGACAGTGTGACTAAAGGCCTGGAAAAGAGAGACCGTGGAATTCATGCTGTCACAACATCGCCGCCGGGTCCTGCTGCTATCCAAATATGGAGCAGTGTCTTCGGGCTGGTAGTTCTGACGCTTGGGCCAGCCAGCATTGGCCCCCGGCTCCCGCAAAAAAATCGAAGCTATATACAGCCTCCCACTCTGTGACCTTTTTTTTTTTTACAAGAGAGAAAATACAGTCTTTACGGTATTCGACAAGGGAATTGAGCTAACCTAACCTAATCGCTGCAATCATCCCCATTCCCGTGGAACGATTCCTTTGAACTGTGATGAGTACCTTGTGACCTACCTACCTGTGAACTTAGTATACCTATGCAATAAACCTGTCATTCAGGTTTATCGACTCAATAGGTATTTCTAAAGTATCAACATCCTACGGAACGTATTCTTTATTACTATCCAGAACTCTGAAGATGCACCGTTATTTTTTTTATTACACTTACTCGTAAAGGGTATTACGCAGGCGTATAGAACAGTTATTGCCGATTTAACTCCCGCGGGAGTTATGGATTCTTATAGCTCCTGAGGGAGTTATTGAGTATTGTTTTAAAAATTAAGAACCCACTGGTACGTCATTTCAGAGTAAGGAACTTAAAAATCTACCAAGGTTTATTTCCTATCTTCAAAACCTGGCTACAAACCAATTTTAGTTTACTTATATAAAACTTATACGGTACATTTAACTGAATTATATTTACATTTAAATATTATTTTAAGAGGCATTTGCAATTATTTTATTAAATGTTATTTTGAAAATCGGTACAATCTGGCTGTATTGCCTGTCAAGTTTGAAATCTAAACGCAGTTCTTAAGCAGCGATTAGACTTCACGATCCATCGGGTGTTAGGGCGTCGCATCGGGAGCTAGGGCAGTTAGAGCGTTCTGATCACACTGCACTAGATCGCCTCCCTAACTCAGTCGGCAACCGAACGTGGTGTTGGAAGGATGGCTCCTGCACTCTCCAAATATGAAAAAAATGGTATCGCCCTTGTCGCAACTGCGGGTGTAAATGTGAAAAAATAAAATAAAAAGAGAATCACTGTGTGCTTTTATAAAACTACGATGCAAGTGACACTTTTTTTCGTATGGTAGGTATTTAACTGAAAATTATTCGATTAAAAATCGCTTTTTTTATTCTTAACATATCTCTCTTTCTCTTCTGAAAAAAAAATTATAAATAAAAAACAAGTAATTAATAAAAAATAATAATAAGAAGCAAAATTGGCCTCGCGTGCCAAGAAAATGTCGTCCAAAAAAGAAAAATCTGGTTTAATTAATGTTCTGGACATGTATAAAGCTATACCACAGATAATATAATACTACAGTATACCAAATTTAATTTAGGCTATACCAAATTTATTTCTCGTCGCTAAAAATTTTAGCGTCACTGCTGATCGTTGTTTAGCACCTACACTTTTTCTAAATAATGTGTCATGTTTCTGAATATAATTATTATTATACTGTCACTTAATTTAAAATATGTTCAAATTGTGTAGAATTTATTCGTAAACAATTTTTGAAATCTTCTGGCTCTAATGAATATAAAATGTTCATATTGCATAGTTTAATTTTATTTCAATTATTTTTTATTTATTTACATCGCCTCAAATTTTTTATCTATCTATCGCATTACACAAAAATATGAGACTCATATAGGTCAGGATTGGTCTATGCATCTTCGACTTGAAATCTGTATGGCAGGGATCCTGGTGTAGAGCCTTATTTTTTCATAAAGTTATTTTTTTCATGTTTTTTTGTTTATTTTAATAATTTGTTATTTTTTTTATTTTTTTTATGAATTACTTGTTTTTTATTTATAATTTTGTTTTCAGAAGAAAAAGAGTTATGTTAAGAATAAAAAAGCGATTTTTAATCGACTAATTTTCAGTTAAATGCTTACCATACAAAAAAAAGTGTCGCTTGCATCGTAGTTTTATAAAAGCACACAGTGATTCTCTTTTTATTTTATTTTTTCACATTTACACCCGCAGTTGCGTCAAGGGCGATACCATTTTTTTCATATTTGGAGAGTGCAGGAGCCATCCTTCCAACACCACGTTCGGTTGCCTACTGAGTTAGGGAGGCGATCTAGTGCAGTGTGATCAGAACGCTCTAACTGCCCAAGCTCCCGATGCGACGCCCTAACACCCGATGGATCGTGAAGTCTAATCGCTGCTTTAGCATTAGGTATCTGTGGAGTGGAAGACTAGTGAAAAAAGTTGACAAGGGACAAGACAATCTCTTTTTGCGCGCGAGTCGAGTGCCATTTATTTGTTAGATCGTGGTTTTCGAAGCATTTTTTTTTATTTAAAAAATGCAAACTAAATATGACTTCATCATAGGAAGAATCCGAGTGAAGTAGAAGAATCTGTAGTGGCATCAACACCACCTTCAACTATTCAACGATTTACAGCCAGCGAAGTCTAAAATATTTATAGTAGGTAATTGCACAATAACCTTCAACTTCAATACATAGTTTTATATTTTTTGTCTATTTTTTTATTTCTTCGCAAACGTGATGAAAAACATTTGTGTATCACGGGCAGTAAGGGGATTACAAACTCTTCGTCTCGATAGTAATAGACACTCGTTAGTAATCCCTTTCTCACGGCCCTTGGTGCACAATGTACTATAATTAAATTGAAACTTTTACCCACGCATTCGGTAGCCACCCGGGGCGTAGCGCAAACGCACAGACCGAGCGTATTCGTGCGCCATCGCGTCATTTGAGGGTTCATAACTTTGAGCGGCCGTTTGTGCTTAAGCATTGAAGAAACTGAAATGTTCGTCCAAATTTGAACTTTTTATCGTTTATTGTAAATACGATGCCCTGATCCAATAACCTTGCGTTCTTCAAAAAGTACTAAGTCGTGTCGGACAGGACGTAATCTATTGATTGATGCGAGCCGTTTAATCGCTCCTTAACCCACCCGATCCGACTCTGGCGCTCTAGTTCCCCGCCCTCTTCAATAAGTGTTGCGTCTGAATTCGGAATCGTTTGTTCGAGGTACAGTAAGCGCCACGTCAAGCTTAACATTTGAATTACGAAAACAGCCGCTATCTCGAGCGACGTAAGAGTGGTCCAAAGGTCAAACAGTATAGCTTGACGAGGCGCTTATTGTACCTACGTACTACGTATCCAAAGTAATTGGAAGTACCTAGCTTATACGTACCTACCACTCCAAAATCTATCTAAATCATAACGCGCACAATTTTAGATTCGATACTGCTGATAAAAGAATGTCACTTTTACTTCTGACAAATCTTGTTGCTTATCAGCTTAACCAATACCTAAAGATAAACTAGGAGCTAATATCCACTTGGCAAAATTGGTTTTCGATCACGAAACGTTCTTTTTATAAAATGTTTTCTTACCAAAACGCGCCGACGAATAATTTACCTTGGGAAAAAGGCCCGTTTGCATAAAATTTCGGCAGCATAATTTCTCTATTTTATAAGGTACCTACTTAAGAATAAAAAGAAGTGTGATTGTTGACTTTTTTTTTGTTTTTTCTTTGCCTTTGATGAAAGGAGAATTTATCTTTCAATATAGCCGATTTATGAATGTTGGCGTACAGCAATATCAAAATAGTAAAAGTTATATAAAATATATAGTACGCGAACTGCCGTTTTGTGGAAAAAAGTTGCCTTGCAAAACTTTATTACGTTCGCTGAATTAGTTAGAAATGTATAAATTATACAGCAAACACAAAGAGCAGCAATATATTAAATCGTCTCTAGATAAGAAAGCGGAAAAAATACAAGAAAAATAAAATAGCAATAGGCACTGCAAACACAAACTAAAAACAGATGTAAACCGGCAATAATATTAAAAATCGCACAGGAATAGTATTAATAATAAAATACAAACAATATTTAAATTATATTTCGACTTACCTTGCGTCGTCCTAGCAATCTGCGACGAGTCGGACGATTTTCGGGATGTCGTTGCCGGTAAGATACAGGTTAGTGGGTACGCCGGCAACGAGCATTCACGGTGAGTTGGCGGCGAACCTCCGAACAAGTCCAACCGACTCACCGAGACCGCGAGAGTCTTCCGACTGTCAAAAGCCGCTGCGGGGGCACAGGCGCGCGCAACTTCAGCACGTTGTCGCACACACCCTCCGCGCGCACCGCTTAACCACCCCGCGCGGTACATCTCTCCCCCATTGATTCATCGTTAACCACATTTTCTCGTCGAAAATGAAAAAGTTAGCGAATTGGGTCGCATGCCTTCACGAAGCGTTGAAGGCATGCAACCCAATCGTTGAAAGCACTGAAAGAACCATAAAAAACGAACTGTACCGCACCATTTTAGAAGCGGCTATATCGCTTCGCATCCCCCCGCCCGCCCCCTGCGCCCTTCACGCTGCAATCCTAATACGCTCGCTCTTTAAACTTTTATTAAAAGTTAAACTTTACTCGTAGAAGTTTAACTTTTCAAATTCAAAAACATAAAGTCTTTTCTACCCAAATACTTATATTCTACACAAATACAAGAATACATGATAGAATGAGATTTAGGAGTAGCACAAGTAAGTTATTGGGGTTTGTTGCACCACGGGCAACAAACGGCAATAACTTACTTGTGCCACTCCTAAATCTCACAACAAATATAACTGTTCTTCATAAGCATTCTCCAATTTATTCTTTAACAAGTAGAATTTCCTTGCTCGTGTTCTATAGTTTCACGCAAAGTGAATTATGGAACCTACGTTCTAGAGCAAAATAATTATTTATAAGAACAATACTTTGGTCTAGCATAAATATACTCCACCAAAGTACATTAACGTTTATAATCAAATCCAATTTAACCCGGCGTCAATTTTTTACCATATGTAAAAAATATGAAGTTGCTGCGCATCTACTCGCACTTTCTCTGTTGGCTTGGAGTTAAGACATCATGATTCAAGAGTCAAAATTAAGTTTAAATTTGTTTAATTAAACTTACCTACGACAAAAGTAGGTAAATGTAACCCAACAATTCGATGCAACTTATCTGCTCAGCGCACGTCTTTTTTCGGTATGGCGGATGTGACGATGCAAGGGCGTTGACATAATGAGTTCTTCGTTATGTTTCTTAAAATATTGGTAATTCCAATTATGATAAGTATTGTTAAGTTAGGATGTTGTTCAATTATTCGTGAAATTTCAAAAGTTATATATTTTATCATAATATTTAAGAGATTTTTCGTGGCATTTCCGGATATTATTTCATTTATTGTTGTTCATCAAAATCGATATTTAAAAAAATATTTAGACTGATAAAAAAATATTGAAATACTAAAAGTCGAAGTTGAGTAGGTATAAGTCGTAGGCGTATTAAGGGAAGCAGACTAAACGTATCGTCCAAAAAGCGTGGCAACTTTACCACATGTAAACATTACTCACACACAAACAATATTAATTTAATTTTATTGTAATTTCTGGAGTTTTATTATATGATGCGTTAGAACACTTCGGGGCACAGCACTTTAAAATTGTTCTTGTCCGATTAGAAATTATTTTTATTTATAATCACTAAGAAAACATTATAACACAATGTCACGACGACGCCATTTGTCTCTTATTTTGACAAAGCTAAACATGGCGTCCACGTGGCGTCTGCCACGGCTTCGGAAATCTTCGTTTATGTGTGCGTTAGTATCGCCATAGACGAAAAACAGTAATAGCAATACATGGCGTCCACGTGGCGTCTACCACGGCTTCGGAAATCTTCGTTTATGTGTGCGTTAGTATCGCCATAGACGAAAAACAGTAATAGCAATAAGTATATTATGTCACTTTGGAGTGAAAGTAACTACGATATACATTACGTATGACAAATGTGTGAGTAAAATTATGTTAAGTCTGCTTCCCTTTATACGTCTGCGGTATAAGTAAATAAAACGTTAGTTCGACAAGAAGTTTATTGAACACGAGCTCGTGCTTGCCATAAATACATACAGTAGTTAGGTATAATACAAAGCATTCATACAATATTTTCATAATAGTCTAGTATTGTTCCAATAAAAATCTCATAAAAAGACCGAAATCCAATTTCGTGCAGCAAGGCCTAAGAAACTGCGGTACAATATTGAAATAGCTAATATACAGGTAGTGAAAATAGTATTGCTAGTGCGTCATCTAAATAACAATAGTAAAAAATTTCCTTTAAAACAATAATAAATGTTGTCAAAATTTGGAATATTACACTGACTTATTAGCAATATGTAGTACAATATGCGTATTGCTTTTGTATTATTTATTAAAAACTGAATCTGTAAAAGTGGACATCAATAAATATTTATAACGAATTTCAGTCAAGTATAATAGCCTCACATAGTCTATCTTTAGGTACACTTATACTAAACAGGGTTATATATTATCCTAATTAAAATAGCTTTGGTTACATTGTTTTTAAAACATTCTAAAGAATATCAGACATAGCTCATTAGAGTTATAGCATATAACATGTCAAAATCATTGCACAATAATATATCAATATTCTAAAATTGTGAATAAAAATAGAGCTGCAAATGTGGCATTTGAACTTATTGTGTCGACTTGTAAATATATAACATTTAAAAGTTATAATATTTCGACCATTAAATTATATATTTCAAACAGCAGACTAGATGCAGATAACTTAGAAGTTATAGATAGATAACTAAATAGAAAGTAAATAACAATTTTTAAATCGGTCTGGTCCGATCTGAGGTGCGATTTTGTAACTCGTCGATTAATCAGTAATCCTAATTGAACCCGCGATGACTCGATAATAAGGCATGGAATTGTTATTTTACTCGATTCGATTTGATCGTTATGGTCATTGATTTACTACCAAACGTAGATAGAGCAATTCATACAAAAACGCGCTTGAAATCTGTCACCTAATCGACTATACGTTTGTACTCGCTGATATATTGTTGAATATGCACGCCCGAATTAAAATTACCATAAAGATAGACCGTATTTTTCGAGTCAACCTTATACTACATTATTACGGCAACTTTTTAAAGTACAACCGTGTGAAGTTACATCATTTCATACCTAGCCACAGATCAATTGACGTTTTAGTAACTATGGAAAAGAACTGCACGAGTTGCGATTGGGCAGTTCTTCACCGGCCCACTTCTCGAACGTTCATGCGTTATCTACGTTTGGTAGTACATCAATGGTTGTGGTATTCAATGAACGAATTATAAGGATAAAGAAAATGTTATTTTTAAATAACAAATAAAACCATAATAAATAGGTACATGTTATTTTTTTATTTTCGCGTGAAAAAAAGAATGTATTTAAAATATCTTAAAATATAGAGTTAGTTATTCCAACTTAAAGAAAAACACAGATAGAATACTCAATAACCTTATTCGTATCAAATACCTAATGAGTTTAATCGTTATCGATTGATTACAAAATTCCACCAAATATCATTTTGTGTGAGGAATCAGTTATTCCGATGAGCTACAAAATCGTACCCTTGGTCTTCTCTGATGTGACCAATCTACTAATTTAATGCCTTCATTCGGGTTTCCGTCCGTCAATTATAATCCCATAAATTGGCAAGCATGGCAAAAAGGGTTTCTCCTATGTAGATAGCGCGCTAAAACCTTATCCTATGATGAAAAAATATTATTGTTTCTAATGATCTTTAAAAATAATTAGAATTAAGTTATTTTGAAAGTAACACTACCTATACGACGACGTATTACACATATATTGTCTGAAAGTGTAGCTACCGGACAATCGAATAACTAATAAGGTCGGCAACTCATTATCGCGGAATAAGTGTTAGAAAAATCAATACGGAAATTCTCATTTTGATTCCTAAGTCAATCTTAAGTGATAAATCTGAAACGTTGCTTTATCTGAGATTTTGGAAAACATAATAGGAAACATAACTGTTATTAAATTTACATGCAAATTGCAGGCGAACGAGCTTACAGCCTGAAAACCTAGCAATAGACAGTAACAGACGGCAAAGCGGCAGAGGCCAAATTAAATCATCCAAGTGATTAACGTAGCCTAGAAACGCTAACCTCAGAATTGAGGTCTCGATGTTATACTGTTCTCGAAACTAAGGAGTCCATACTAACGAATGATCTTAATTTAACTGTCTCATTTGTACAGAATGTAGTAATATATTGTGCACTACTAACAGATACCGCCGGACATAAATCTTCCTTTCTTATAAAGTATTTTTTTTATTACTCTGAAATGTCCAAACAAAGACTCAGTTAACTGATTCTCGAAATGCTAATGATTACTTCGCCTAAATGCTCCAATACAAAATTTTCATTTAGGTAAGTACCTACTTCTTTTATCACATCGCGAGCGTCTGCTTATTTTACGAAGTTTAACTAAATATTTGTGCACTCGAATCGTACTCTAACGATATTTAAAAACCTGATAGTGTTTTCATTCGTTTGTTTTAAGAAAATCCAATACCTAAACCCTTTTTTTAATTTGATCGTATCATGGCATAGCAAAAGATTTATTTAATTCTAAAATCCACCAGTGCTACTACAAAAGTTAAACATTTTTCAAAATAATGCTGTTTCGTTTATTTTAAAAGAAAAGATGGAGACAGCATCACATTTTAACAAAGTCTAACTTTAGATAGCGTTTAATAAAAACGTTTCTGAGTAGCACCATAAAAGTTTTATATCCGCCAGACAAAATCTACACAGTGACATTATGTAGCACAAGAGGATATTTTGTCTAGCAATATTGTCGTTAGTGAAAATTTTTGTGCATGCATATTACACTGAAACAAAGAACAACGTTGTGTTGTGCGTTGTGCCCCGATGATGAACATGTACGTCACATTTTGCATATCAATTGGTTCAGACCAAGTGACTTCAAAGGTTAATTGACATTTAATTGACATTGACAGCAACGCACTGCAAACCATGCAAAACATTAAAGCGGTGGCATGGCATGGCACTTTAACTCTAATTTGTATCGCGTCACTTCTGTAAGCGGCCGAGAGGAAGAAAACAGTGTCAACTACACGGACTCACAACTTAGTTTCCATGCTAGAATGGATGAGTCACTCGTGACCCAGTTCCAAAGTTCCTTTAACAATAACGATATATCCAATCCAAAAAAAGTCGGGATATCACATCAATAGAGAGCATAAACAAAAAGAAACCTTTTGATGAATAATTGAACTTCATACTTTTGAATTCACTTCAAAAAATCATTCCTAATTTACTGTGTAGTTCGTTTGTCAAAATTGGGATTTTACAAAATTAAGGTCAATAAATTGTTAGTTTTAAAAAATTACTATTTATAACATTATACATATAAGTACTAATCCCATTGATAGTCAATTTAAAAAATACAGGCTGCCCTATCCAAGTCAGATAGGTACAATTTGGTTCTGGCACTCTTCGACCGCTACCAGCCAAGCGCGCTCGCCGCATACGTTGTACACCGTGGCCCAAAATAACGTTGACAAATTTAAAAAGGAAAAAAATTAAAAATGGATCACGGCACGATGTTCTTTTATTTTTTCTTATATTTTCTCACATGTTAGTAACGTTTTGCAGTGGATCGTTTATTTAAAAATATTTAATTATTATTGTTATTTAGTGTCTTCGCAACGCAAGTCAATAATTTCCTTACACGAAGACGGAAAACGACAGTGTGAGATTGTTCGATTCCTTAGTGTAGCCGTCAACTACTGTCAAAGATTATTAAGCGATTTAATGAGCTCGGGCATGATGCAGACCGACCGCCCAGGAAGCAGAAGAAAGAGGACTGTTAGGACTCCCAGGCTCCGCAACATTATCAAGAAACGGCTTAGTCGCAATCCACGGACCAAAGTGCGAAAACTGGCTCGGGTACCGGGTGTGAGTCGTTCCACGGTGCAACGTATTATCGTTGATGACCTCAAATTGAAAACGTATAAACTGCGTAAAGTACAACTTCTTGAAGATAAAAATTAGTTCGGCTTCAAAAGATGTCGTTTGATTAGGAAGCGCGCCGCTACTGAAAAATGTAAAAACATCCTTTTTTTCAGATGAAAAACTTTTTTGCATCGAATAGGCTCATAATCATCAAAATGACAGAATATATTGTTCTAGGAGTCCTGGAGAGGCCGCAGTCATTCCTCACCGCCAAAAACCGTGATTCAGTGATGGTTTGGGGTGGTATTTGCTCTACTGGTAAAACTCCCCTTATATTTATAGACAAAGGTGTCAAAATGAATCAGGAAATCTATAAAAGAGATATTCTTGAAGCCGTAGTTCTTCCCTGGAGTCAGCAACATTTTGGTAACCAACATTGGATATTCCAGCAGGACTCTGCTCCATCTCACAAGGGCCTTAGTGTGCAGCAGTGGTGCAAAGACAATTTTCCTGGATTCATAAGCTCAAAGAGTGGCCACCCTATTCGCCTGATTTTAATTCAATGGATTATAGTTTGTGGTCAATTTTAGAGACTAGGGCCTGTGCCACTAAACATACAAGTGTTGACACTCTGAAAGCAACCCTTACGAAAGAGTGGGCAAAAATAACGTTGGAGGAGCTGCGGCATATCTACTGTGGATAAAATTTAGTAAAAGTTTGCGTCTGTGTATCAAAGCCAAAGGAGGATATTTTGAAGATAGTGTTTTTATAGTTTAATGACTGACGTTCTTATTTAAAATTTCATTTTGTAATGAACTTGAAAGTATTAAAAATTATTCCAAAAAATGTTTGTGAACGTTTTTTGGGGCCACCCTGTAATCGCAGCTGTAATCTAACGTAACCTTTTTTGAGTCGGGGGGAATCTGTTACGATGCCAAGGACCTAAGTTGACTAGAACCGTGATTCCCCAGCGGCTATACCGCTGATGTCTCCATACCCCGTTAAACCACACTCCAAAACCTCTCCGCCCCCGTAACCTACCCATTTCGGTTCAATTCACGTACCTGTACGAGTCTTAGTAAATATAGTAATTATCAAATAATGCAGTTTGTCACAAGATATTTATGCTTTGCGTTGTTTTACCAATTATCATTATTTAAAAAATAATCGTTTGTAAAATAATGTTTTGATAATGATATTGTCTTGAAATGATTTTCCAAACGAATAATTTACAGAAACAAAAGTTACTAGCTATGGCCGCGACCTATGTTTCGCCTTAAAAGTGCAAAGAAAAACTGTAAATCTACTTTCCCGCGGAAACTAATTACTTACTTTACCGGAATACTAAGTAGCTTATATGTTAATCCTTGTCGTAATCCGCCTACTCACGTAATCACTGAACTAGTAATCGAATTATATTTTATTTTGATCGAATAGAAACAATATAACATCTATTTTTTTAACAGTAAAATGTTCCGACAGCGATATCCAACATTCGCGATAAAGTCCAAACATTGCCGTTTCCAATCAAAGCATCAAAGGGCAAATAATAACATAGAAAACAATAGCCAATATTTGCCTAGTCCGTTCTGTAGCAATTTTCTACACACTGGAACTGAAGCAGCATTCTGTATATCGGACAAAGTTTGTAAGGCGGAAAAAATTGCAGCTCTATTTTTACAACGTAAACCTAATATGTACAACTTTTACAATGAAATGGAGAAATAGCTCTGATATGTGAATGAGGGTACACATTATAATCACGAGTATCACGACATGTATTATACTATATCTAAATTTCGATTACTTGAGCTTTATTTCTAACACCCATCTATAGCCATAAATACTAGCTGCGATTTATTAAATATTATAGTTATCATAAAGATATCGATATGAGAAGCTTGTTCAAATGATTGAAGTTTTTATATGTATTATATAACCTCGCTATAAACGGAATCAGAATAATTACGTAAACCTAAGCACTATTCCACACGTCAGATACTTGTTATATAGTGTATAATATTAGTACATGTAGATTCAACGATACAGCGAATACTGTATAATAAAGTCCATACACATCTATACAAGGAGCAATTCTTGCACAAGAACTCAACCCACGCAGCGGTATTTCGAGGGCGAATATAAACTACTAGTTTCAAGAAGCGTTATAGTAGAGCATCTGAATCCAGTGATATTCTACTTACTAATACAGCATATCATAACTGAATGTAATACACATAAAAATTTTAAATAAAAACACTAATTTCTACATTAATGTTTAAAAAAACCTTTAAAATTGTACTTTTTTGCGTAGCGTAATTGTGATAAACACATGAACGGCAATCGTTCGATGATCACAAATATACACTCGGGAAAATGTTTATTATGGACCAGAGCACAACCGCCAAGCCAAGAACCAATAGAAAAGGCAGTTTGTGATGCAAGTCCTAGTGTGGTATGAAAGAAATAAGAGATTATATATTTAGACAAACATTACCTATATTTGTCATTGTCCACTATTCAATGTCCCTATATTTTTCCACTTTTGAAGATATTTATGAATTGGAACTGGATATATCTTTGAATGGATTTATTTGAATTAGACATGTGCGCCGCGGGGGCTCGCCGCCACCGCCGTTCTCGAGATCGGCGTAAGATCGGCGTGAAAAAAAAGGTTTTACAACAAAACAAATTACATTCTTCTATTTTGATTTTGACTTCCGTATTAAAGATAATTAATATTTTATACATATTAGAATTTTACGAGGTGCGATCCAAAAGTTTCCGGCCTAACAAAGAAAACAAGTACAAATATTTTAAAAGAATTATATTTTTCGATATAGTCTGTTTCAATGCACTTTTCAGATCTCTTAATAAGCATTTCTATCGCCATATAAAAATACTCAGAAGTTTTGTCCTCAAAATGGGCGTAAACCGCACGGGTCACTTAACCATCTGAAGAAAATCTTCTTCCCCTTAAGTCTGCCTTAAGTTTCGAGAACAAAATAATAGTCACTTGGGGCCAGGTCGGGACTATAATGTGGGGGCGAATTTCCTCGAAGCCACATTTTGAAACAGTAGCCTTGGCCAATTGAAGGCCAGTAGCCTTGGCGCATTGTCGTGGAGAAGCCTTACACCTCTGCTAAGTTTTCCACGACGCTTCTGCTTGATCGCCTCTCGTAACTGCTCAATAAGGGTGGCGTAGTAGCTACCATTTACCGTGGTATTCCTTTCTTTTATGTCAATCAATAGTATTCCGTGACAATCCCAGAATACCGTAGCCATTATCTTTTTGGTGGATTGCGTTACCTTCGCCTTCCTAGGCGGCTTTCCACCAGGACGACGCCACTCCATCGATTCCCTTTTGGAGAGAGGATCATAGTACAAAACCATGGTTTCGTCCCCCGTAATAATTGACTCCAAAAAACTCTCTCCGTGTCTTCTATACGCGTCTAAAACTTCTTGGGAGCACGCTTTTCGCTCACTTCGCTGCAAGTTCAAAAGAAGTTTGGGCACGCACCTCGCACTAACTTTATTCATATCGGTCGGGCTGACCCCTTCCTTTGTCAGGAACTTGATCACGGAACGATATTCCAACTTAAACATTTCGAAAACTTTCAGACTTTCTAATATTCTAAACGCCGTCAAATCAAAACCACAGCCAACAGAAACCTCAAACTGTATATGTAGATCAATATATGTAGCAAGCTATACACGAATAAGCCTCGAATAAGCAGAAGAAATGACAATCAAAATGACATGTTTTTATTTTTGAATCGCTATATTTCTCCAGCCAGAAATTTTTGGACCGCACCTCGTAAGTATATAGTTTGATATTAGTTTAATATTTTTTCTTTTATAAAGTACCTTGCCTACGTAAGACAGACCGATTATGCCGCCACTTTCGGCGCAACTATTCCTTTGCTATTTGTTTTACGTAATAGACATGTCGTCCTTGCAGCCGATCGTCAACTATGGACGACACTCGCGCTACGGTTGATGTAAGCAAAATAAAAGTGAAACATTTTACTGTTAATTCGCTATTTTCTAAATCAAAGAACAGTTTTTCATGGAAATATTTTAGACAATTGATAATCGAAAAGGATGGCATACTTAAATATGTGTTTATTGAACAAGTTTTTTGTTCAAACTGGTTCAAGATAACGTTATTAAATGCTGGCAAGTACTAAAATGTTTGTCTGAACTAAAATGTTTGTCTTGTTTGATTTGTTTGATTTGAACTAAAATGTTTGTCTACTTTTGGAGCCGGCTGTACAAACAATTAATAATAATAAAAATACAACATATATAATATATTCTAATGTTATAATATAATGTAATGTAGAATAACAAAAATCTGTAATATGTAAAGTATACAATGTAATAGGAATATAATAGGTATGTATGAGTATATAGGCCTTACTAATAACCATTGTATAAGCCTGATTTAGTTAAACAGTGTTTTGTCACGTTCACTCGAATGACATTTCAAGTTCGAACAAAAGAGACAAAACACTGCTTAACTATACAAGGCTTATACAATGGTTATTAGTATGGCCCTAAATATATATATGATGTATAAGCGTGTGTGTATTATATATAAACATGTAGGATAGTTACACTTTAAGTGATGCGCAACTCACCCTAGATATAGAGTAGAGTAGTCGGACTTATTAAGTTTAAAAAAGATCAAAACGAAAATACAGCATTAAAAGGGCACGGACCACGAGTCTGTTATGATATAATTATTAAAAAAAATGCTGGCAAGACAGACAAGCAGTATTTCCGTTAGCATACAAATTAGCAAAGGATGTTTTATCAGTGCCTGCGAAAAGCACACCCAGTGAACAGGTATTTCCTATTGCCGGTTTAACTCTGACGGCAAAAAGGTCCCGTTTGCGTCCGACAAGGGTGGACAAAAATATGTTTGTAAATGTTTTCTGATGATTATTATCATTATTTCAGCCAAGAGACGCCCACTGTCTCCATACCGATCGGTCCTCCGACTCCCGCATCCAGCGGCTTCCCACGACCTTCACCAGATCGTCGATCCACCTTGTGGGAGGCCTTCCAACGCTGCGTTTCCTAGTATGCGGCCGCCACTCGAGGACCTTTCCGCCCCAACGGCCGGAAGTCTTACGAGCGATGATAGCCCAAATAACTGCAAACCTTAAGTGGCAGTAGGCAGAACACACACTAGTTCTTCTACGGATCTCATCATTTCTGATGTATCGCGTAGAGAAACACCGAGAATAGCCCTCTCCATTGCCCTTTAAGTAACCATGAGCCTTCAAATGAGACCCAAATTCATTGTAAGCGGCCATATCTCAGTTCCATACGTCATCACTAATTGAAGACTAGTCTTCAGACACTGCGGTAGATGTGCCGAGAAAATGCTGCGTAGCTTCCCAAACGCCGCCCAGCTGAATTGGATTCGTCGATTTACCTCATTCTGGAAGTTGAACTTCCAGCGTAGAGCCTCCAACATTCACAGGAGTGGGTACTACAAGAGAATTCGACATAACTTTAGTCTTGTCCATGTTCATTTTAAGACCCACTTGTTGGGAAACTTTTCAGAAGTCTTCGAGCATTCTGCCTACCTAGATCCTCCACGGTCTCAGCCATGACTACGATATCATCAGCAAAACAAAGGTGATTCATGTACTCGCCGTTTATGTTTATGCCGAGTCCCCTCCAGTCCAAAAGCTTAAATACATCCTCCAACGCATCTGTGAACGCTTTGGCGAAATAACGTCGCCCAGTTTCACACCGCGCTGAAGTCTTACTGGTTTCGAGTTTTGGTCCTGAAGGCGGACTGACATGGTAGCGTTTTCGTACAATGACTGCAACACTTGTATGTATCGATAGTCTATTTGGCACCTCTGGAATGATCTAAGCATGGCCCATATCTCCACAGAATCGAAGGCGAAGAATCATAGTCCACAAACGCCAACCATAGTGGCAGATTATACTCCTCGGTCTTATACAGAAGACCGAGGAGTATAATCTGCCACATGCCGCAGCGTATGAATGTGGTCTATGGTACTATAGCCTTTTCGGAAACCGGCTTGTGCTGAAGGTTGGAAGTCGCCAAACCTGTGTACGGTACGATTCGTGTTGACCCTCGAGAACAGCTTGTATACATGACTCAGGAGCGTGATGGGTCTAAAGTTCTTCAACTAGGCCCTGAAGAAAAGTGCCACCACGCCCCTGTGCCATGCTTTAGGCGTTTTGCCCTCCAGTATGACGGAGTTAATAGCCGCTGCAGCGCCTTCCGGACTGGTAGTCCTGCTTTTAGGAGTTCGGCTGTAACTCCATCATCACCTGGCGCCTTGTTGTTCTTAAGCTGTTTGAGAGATACACTAATCTCGTACAGGCTGACGTCCGGGAAGTCTTCGGTATAATGCTGGGTCAATTTGGCTCTATGGTCTCTGGCCTGAATAACAGGTGCCTGTGATGTTGCTTAAAGCTGTCCATAGAAGCGTTCGATCTCGACCATAAGCTCAGGTCGGGATGTAATGACTCTGCCATCCTCTGTCTTCAGCTTCGTCAGCAGACTGACCGAGTGACAAATCTCTTGCGAACACTTTGAAGCCCTTATTCCGCTTGATGGCCTCTTTAATACGTTCCGTATTAAGTCGGCGTATGTCACTTTGAGATCTGTTTGTAGAGTCACCGACGAGCATCTTCAGAACACCGCAGATTCATTCCACACCTTTTCTCCATCAGCTTAGCTGTCGGCTCCGAGATCTTACTTTTTTGCTTAGTACGGCGGGCTTGAAAAACATTGCACCCACCGTAAGGACAGCTTCCACAACCCTGTCATTATAATGATTATATCATTATAATGATGACGATTATTATACTTAATCAAAATAAATTAAAAGCCGCTGTTTTATTCAGACTATCCACGCCGAATTCACGCTGAAATTACGCCGCAGCCGCCAATTTAAGACCGGCGCCCGCCGCCATTTTGTATCGGCGCACACGTCTAATTTGAATATGGATTTATCTGAATATGTCTTTATATAATTATTGTCATTAGTAACACTTGATTAAGCTAAAGTCCACCTGAAAAGCTGCCTCGGCTTTATGACCCGATGCGTTTAATAACCTACATTCTAAGGCCTTAGTTTTATCACTGCAAAGAATAACGATTATAAGCTTACACCAAATTATCAACTAAAATGGCACAATGAACATGTTACAGTAACGGACCTCCCAAATCAGTAGCAGCGTGTTATTCATGAGCTATTTTGTAAAAACAATTCGTACTTACTAATTCATCGCTATACCTATTTATTATCACGCATCGTTTATCATTAATCATTACACACCCAAATAGCACCTGACCATATAGATTTAACGTGCGCGCCCTTCATTCAATAGAGTTAAAATTCAGTCGAAAAGTCATACTCGTAAGCGTGAGGTTATTCGTGTCACAATTTCTAAACTTATTTCCAATGAACATTATTCTCATTTCAAGTCACTCTCCGAACATTGATATGATGGAGTAGTTACCTTCGTGTGACACTCCGGCAGTCACTCTAACGAGTACATTAAGTAAAAAATTTATTAGTAATATGCACTATTAGTAACTATTCGAAATTTTGTAGCTTTCTGTCTTTTTACTTAGTGAGTGATCCTCTAACAAATACTACAAACACATGGAGTACAGGAAATGTAACAAAGCTTAATAGTAAAACGTTAAAAACTCAGCTTATACATGTTAGGCCTCTTAACCTAGAACATATACAAATTCAGATCACAACAGAACTTATTATTTACATACAGAAAAGTCATGGAATTAAACGTTCTCCTCACTTAATAACATTGAGTATTTAATTTGATTGTGATGATATGATGAGACCTTTACGAGATTACGACTTATGATCCTTTAAATGTTGCTTCGTTGGTAATAAATGGCACATACAAACACATGTATATAATAGAACAATATGGGTCAAACTAAACAAAAAATCTTGTACAAACGCTGGCCGCAGTCAATAATAATCTTCATGATCTATACAAAATAAAATCATCTATTTTATCAAAATCGAATCATAACTACTTGTAAAATTACAAAAGTTTTACAAAGTGGCCAAATTCTTTCTTTGCGAAGGATAAAAATGGTAAAAATAGCTCTTACATTTTTCGGAAATAATTTTTATGTTAAGACTTATTAAAAAAATCAAAATAAAAGCAATATTGCTACGGACACAATGTTCAAAAATAATAATGAAATAAAATATACTTAAGCACATCAACAAAGTCTCTCTCAAGTGAACTTTTTCACATAAAACTAATCAAAAATGTATTACCTACTAGATATGCTATTCGGAATTAAAAAATGCGTGATACATACTCGTAGGTACCTTATGTTCACTTTTTGCGTAAAGTTTGAACAGCTTGCAATCACACAAAAGGAGCCACGAGACCTTTTTAAAAAATCTAACAAGGATAAATAACTGACTACACGTCGTTTACCACTGCAACATGCCACTAACTGTGGGCATTCAAAACATTATATCAGAGCGGCTTTATCGAAAGTCTTTTCAAGTAATGTCTAATAACAAAGGGATGAATTTGTTTATTCACAAACAATATATTATATTATTATGCTTTTCTAGTCATTAATCGAAGAAATTTTATTCGTAATTTTCGAAACTTCTCAACTAAATGATGATATTATTCAGGACACACAATAATACATATAAAGTGAGGGTGAAGATAATCTGTGTAGGTATACCGTTCGTTAAAAATCGCTTGTCGTAAATTACAAGCTTAATTTTAATATTTCTTCGTCTCACTTGTCAGCGCGACCACGGATATATTCGGTACACGAACAAGCTCTTAACAAGTTCTTATCTTTCTTCAGTGCTATAATTACAAAACAATTCATTTATATAATATATAGAAGATATACAAAATGGGTATCTTTTCATCGTTTTGAGCACACCCATACTAGGCCAACATACGACTCAATGAGGCATTTTTCATGATAATTTAAAATTAACAATCTTCTAAATACAAGAGCCGTACCTACTTATAGTTAAGTAGGTAGGTACTAACGTAAACACAAACAAACATACAAGAAATAAATTATTTCCATTAAAATATTATAATTATAGCATAATTATACGAGCATCTTTGATTCAATAAATAAATAAATAATATATATCACCATATCGGGGATACGTATAATTAATTACGCAACGGCCCTATTCATAGTTTCGGATACATTTATAATTATTAAACAAGCGAACGCATTGTTGTTGTAAATAAAAATAAACTCAAAACAAAATAACTTATTCAAACGACATCAGGTTGGCTGGCAATGGTTTCACTATTTTGTTCGTGACTTCTTCAATTTTCCTTACCCACTCTTTAGCTGTACTCTCATGTCCAGTCCTAGGAGAAAAAAACCAGCTATGAATTCGACATATTCAAAAGGAAATGATTCTCACTTTTAATAACACACTTAAAAGCCTTGTTTGCACAGATATGTCTTTAAATAGACTCCATTATTATTTTTTTTAAACGTCGCCCCACACTAGGATTTTCTCCTGGGTCGTGGATGCAGTTACACACATAGAATATCACATGCAAATACGCCCAGACGGGAACAAATTTCTGTAGGCCATACAAAATATTTGTCCCGTACGGGAATCGAACCCGCGACCCGTTGTGCAGTAGGCGATCACTCGACCTCTGCGCTAACCGTGTGTTTACCAAATGTGACGACAATAGAGTGCTTAAACGTTACCAATATTTCTGTTGTATGCATTTAACTCTCGCGGCGTATAGTTTTATGCATATATGTGCTTATATGCATTTGCTTAAGAAAACGAAGGTTTTTGGCAAACCAAGTGATTCTAACGACTTTTTATATTTATTACGTTAGTTTCGTTTATCTAGTTTATTATCAACCAATTATCAAAATAAGCTTAGATATACATTTTTCTCATAATTATATTACCGTAGGATTACAGACTCTATCAGAAAGTATTTACCACCTTAAGATTTATAATTGTTCGCACACGTCAAATATTATACTAAGTTTTATTTCTATTTTAAACTAGCTGTGCCCGCGACTTCGTCCACGTGGAATAGTAACTCTTGGCAAAAAGTAGCCTCTGTTATACCTTATATAATTAGCTATCTATTAGTGAAAGTCCCGTCAAAATCGGTCCAGCCGTTTCGGAGATTAGCGGGAACAAACAGACAATAAAAAAAAATTTAAATTGTGTTTTTGTTATTGGTTACCTGATATACATTCATACCCATTTAGTAAAAACTTGTTATTTTGACATTACAAACAGACACTTCAATTTTAATTATTTGTATAGATATACCTACTATTTTTTGTACTTCGCGTGAGGTACAACTCTTAAACAAGCGTGACATTCAACCAATAAAAGCAAGTAAGACATTCAACTTATCAGTATACACCTCGCGTTCGTCGGATCATTTTACCACGAAACCACGGTTATACAGGGTGATCAATCCAAATGGGTCAGTAGGAAGAAGTCAGAAACTATGAGAGTTAGCGATATCTGTTCTTAGGAACCATGGCGTCGATTTTCGATTTAATAATAAAAATGGCATTAAGTTTTTTTTTACTCTCATACATAACCGAGAATCGAACCTGGTCAAAATCTCTGTAAATAATGTTATAAATTCTGCAAGTTTTTTCGTTGTTATTGTTGATGGTATGAATCATAAATCACAAGGAACACATTTTTAATGGAACCTTGTTCAAATAATTGAAAAAAAGAAACTCAAAAATAAGATAATTATTTCATTGAAGTATTATTAAATATGAAATAAATTGGCCCGCCCGCTGAATGAATATGTTCTAATTTTAAATAAACGCAATTTGTAATGCATAATATCGATGCAGATAAGATATGCATAAGTGGTATCTTCATTTATTCGATTGAATCCACCATCAACAATTACTTACTACGAAAAAACTTGCAGAATTTATAACAGATACACAGGTTTTGACCAGGTTCGATTCCCGGTATGTATGTATGAAAGTTTAAAAATTTGAATGCCATTATTATTAAATCTAAAATCGACGCCATGGTTCCTAAGAACAGATTTCGCTATCTTTCATGGTTTCTGATTTCTCCCTACTGACCCATTTAGATTGATCACCCGGTATACTATTATCATGGCAAAACGCCGTAAATTAATTAATAAAAAAATGTATAGGTACGTTAAATAATACATTTCAAGTGCCATTTATAATTTTCCAGTAGTTTATAAAACTACCTCGAAAATTGATCAACTTACGATTCTTGTAATTTTCTCAACTAACCCATCGTGTGGGGTATTGTTGAATAGGTCTTTAAAAAGTAAGGTTCAGAACACCATTTTTCGATTTAGGGATCCGTTTCTGAAATATTTGGTTTTAAAGTACACATTTTTGTGAGAGGTATGTGTCCCCCTCCTCTCTATCTGCTAAACAGTTATATATGGTCACGTGAAAAATTACAACAGTAATATATGTAACGAAGTTTAAAGGAAAACTATCAGAGTTGAGTACTAAGTACAAACTAAAAAGTTATAGACGACCAGCTTATAAAATGTACTCGGAAAAGTAAAATTTCATTGAAAATTAGTACTGAATATTAATTTACGAACCAGGTGAATGGTTCGTAAATTAATATTCAGTACTATTTTTTTGTAGTTGAGGAAATATAAAATCATTGCAGCTTTAACAATAATAATAATGCCTAATTTTCCTCACCTTTTCAAACACCCCTATGGCCTGTTAGTGAAACTAATGTTGTCCCCAATTCCAAACTATTTCAAGCAAACAATACTAATGTGCATTTTCTTACGAAAAAAAATATTTGTACTTAAATATTTTTATTACTAAGAAAATGCATATTTACGAGGGTTGTCCCAAAAATAAGGTCTCCACCGCTGCCGTTTCCGAACGCGCAGCGCTAGGTGAAATCCGGTAACACTGTCGTGTTCCTTGGTCCCCCCTCTACAATTCCCCACCCGGCGGACCTCGCTACGACGCTCAGTCTTGGCACAGCAGCCCAGGGGCGGTCGACTTTTCTATTGGCGCAATGAGACATACCTACTAGGGATACATCCAGTGTTACCTCAAAAAACATGTTTCTAAAAATCTTAAAATGGTAGTAAATAATTACATAAGATTCATAGATGTTAACCATATTTACTGATGATAAACATCTTTTAAAACATAAATTTGCGTTATTTAACTAAAGGAAATATTTTGAAGTATATTTTGTTTAAAATTATCCAGAAAGACTTGAGTTTGAAGATTATTTATTAAGGGCCCACCATCCGCGCGAGCCCGAGCTAGTTTAGGTAAATTTCTCTAGTCTCTGTTTGTGTGCGTCGCTCACGCACACAAGCGCACTCGGTCGCGCAATCGGTACGGCCGCCTAGCAAAATATCCTAGATGTTAATTTTGAATTTAAGAGGATTGTGAGGCTGTAAATTTTCATACAAAAAGCGATAACGCTTTTCTCCCACTAAACATAGTCCAATTTTCATAATTTTTGGAAATGTTGTAGATATAATGAAGATCTAGGTTTGTACGTTTTGATTTTGAAGAAATATTGCTCAGAATACAAATTATTAGCATCTAAATATCTATATTTTAGACTTAAAAACTACCTTGAGCATTTTTATCTTTTTTTGACTAAATTTTACTGAATTACGAAAAAAGCAAAACGTACAAACATCGTTTAAGGTATGCTGAATAGAATGAGACCAAAAGTGTCTAATTTCGTAAAGGTTTAGGGGGGTAAAACAGTTATCGCCCGAAACAATATTTCAAACAGGAATTGTAGGCAATTTCGACCACTTCTTGCAACTCTCTCTATCGCACGATACGGGTCGGGGGCAGGGGTATAATGGGGCAAAATCTACTAGTGATGTGACATAATGTTATCGTAGTTATTGTCGACTAGGGAGGAGAAAGTAATATCGATATATCGATCAATACTGAAAGGTATTACTCAAGTCTACACAAATACCTTCTACATCAAAAAGTAAATGTCTTTTCGAATACGTTTATTGATTTTAGTGTTTTATTTTAAGGATCTTATTTCAATACAAACCTTATTTAAGGGTAAGCAGCCTGTAGCCTGTTAACTAACTGTAAATTCCCAAAATCAAATAAGAAAATAAATTGTAAGTAAGTATGTAGTTGTTTGATAACCGACTTCGAAAAAAGGAGGTTACTCAATTCGACCGTATACCTATATGCTTTTTTTATGTTTGTTCGCGGATACCTTCGTCGTTTATGAACCGATTTTGATGATTCTTTTTGTATTCGATAGGATACTCCAAGGCTGGTCCCATGGTCATCAAAGTTAGGATCTGATAATGGGATCCCATAAAAATCGAGAAAAACCATTAAATTTTTACGTGTGTCCAACGTGTTTTGTATATTATGTTACGCGATTACTCCGCCAATTGTTGACCGATTTTCAAAATTATTTTTGTATTCGATAGAGTATGGTGATGATGGCATCCCATGAAAATCGAGGGAAACCCTAATTTCTCTCTCTCTCTCTCTCTCTCTCTCTCTGGTGCCTCTCCACTACTGGAGGTTGGCCGTCAGCTCCGCGAACTTTTCCCGGTCTTGCGCCATGCGAAAAAGCTCTTCGACGCCGGCAATATTGGTCCACTCCCGGATGTTACGTAGCCATGATTTCCTTTTACGTCCAGCGCGCCGTTTACCTTCAATTTTGCCCATTATTATTAATTGGAGGAGGCTGTACTTTTGATGACGCAACACGTGACCGAGGTACGCCATCTTCCTCTTTTTGATGGTTTGTAATAATTCTTGGACTTTACCGACACGCTGGAGTACTTTTGCATTCGAGACTTTTGGGTCCAGCTGATCCGCAGCATTCTACGATAACACCACATCTCAAAAGATTCCAAGAATTTATGCGTGTTAGCTTTAATAAGAGTCCATGCTTCACAACCGTACAATACCACGGGCCAAACGTAACACTGGAGCATTCTTACCCTGAGCTTAATAGACAATTTGCGGCTGCACAAAATTTTTTCCATCTTTTTAAGGGTGGCTCGGGCAATTTCTATTCGGGTACGAATTTCTTGTTCACTGTCCCATACTTCATTGACCCAAGCACCAAGGTACTTGTACTTCCGCACACGCTCTAGATCTAAACCTGCTATATTGAGTCTTGGGTTGAAGTTGTTATTGGATATGACCAGGTATTTAGTTTTAGACACATTCATACACAACCCTGCCCGCTCACTGCATTCATTCACTCTATCCAGCAGTATTTGCAAGTCTTGTTCAGTCGATGCTATAAGTACGGTGTCGTCGGCATAACGTAGATTATTTATCACTTTGCCGTTTACTTTGACTCCGACTTCCAGTAATTTGTAATGCATAATATCGATGCAGATAAGATATGCATAAGTGGTATCTTCATTTATTCGATTGAATCCACCATCAACAATTACTTACTACGAAAAAACTTGCAGAATTTATAACAGATACACAGGTTTTGACCAGGTTCGATTCCCGGTATGTATGTATGAAAGTTTAAAAATTTGAATGCCATTATTATTAAATCTAAAATCGACGCCATGACCATGGCGTCGATTTTAGATTTAATAATAATGGCATTCAAATTTTCTAACTTTCCCTACTACCCATACATTACCCGGGAATCGAACATGGTCAAAACGCCGTAAATTAATTAATAAAAAAATGTATAGGTACGTTAAATAATACATTTCAAGTGCCATTTATAATTTTCCAGTAGTTTATAAAACTACCTCGAAAATTGATCAACTTACGATTCTTGTAATTTTCTCAACTAACCCATCGTGTGGGGTATTGTTGAATAGGTCTTTAAAAAGTAAGGTTCAGAACACCATTTTTCGATTTAGGGATCCGTTTCTGAAATATTTGGTTTTAAAGTACACATTTTTGTGAGAGGTATGTGTCCCCCTCCTCTCTATCTGCTAAACAGTTATATATGGTCACGTGAAAAATTACAACAGTAATATATGTAACGAAGTTTAAAGGAAAACTATCAGAGTTGAGTACTAAGTACAAACTAAAAAGTTATAGACGACCAGCTTATAAAATGTACTCGGAAAAGTAAAATTTCATTGAAAATTAGTACTGAATATTAATTTACGAACCAGGTGAATGGTTCGTAAATTAATATTCAGTACTATTTTTTTGTAGTTGAGGAAATATAAAATCATTGCAGCTTTAACAATAATAATAATGCCTAATTTTCCTCACCTTTTCAAACACCCCTATGGCCTGTTAGTGAAACTAATGTTGTCCCCAATTCCAAACTATTTCAAGCAAACAATACTAATGTGCATTTTCTTACGAAAAAAAATATTTGTACTTAAATATTTTTATTACTAAGAAAATGCATATTTACGAGGGTTGTCCCAAAAATAAGGTCTCCACCGCTGCCGTTTCCGAACGCGCAGCGCTAGGTGAAATCCGGTAACACTGTCGTGTTCCTTGGTCCCCCCTCTACAATTCCCCACCCGGCGGACCTCGCTACGACGCTCAGTCTTGGCACAGCAGCCCAGGGGCGGTCGACTTTTCTATTGGCGCAATGAGACATACCTACTAGGGATACATCCAGTGTTACCTCAAAAAACATGTTTCTAAAAATCTTAAAATGGTAGTAAATAATTACATAAGATTCATAGATGTTAACCATATTTACTGATGATAAACATCTTTTAAAACATAAATTTGCGTTATTTAACTAAAGGAAATATTTTGAAGTATATTTTGTTTAAAATTATCCAGAAAGACTTGAGTTTGAAGATTATTTATTAAGGGCCCACCATCCGCGCGAGCCCGAGCTAGTTTAGGTAAATTTCTCTAGTCTCTGTTTGTGTGCGTCGCTCACGCACACAAGCGCACTCGGTCGCGCAATCGGTACGGCCGCCTAGCAAAATATCCTAGATGTTAATTTTGAATTTAAGAGGATTGTGAGGCTGTAAATTTTCATACAAAAAGCGATAACGCTTTTCTCCCACTAAACATAGTCCAATTTTCATAATTTTTGGAAATGTTGTAGATATAATGAAGATCTAGGTTTGTACGTTTTGATTTTGAAGAAATATTGCTCAGAATACAAATTATTAGCATCTAAATATCTATATTTTAGACTTAAAAACTACCTTGAGCATTTTTATCTTTTTTTGACTAAATTTTACTGAATTACGAAAAAAGCAAAACGTACAAACATCGTTTAAGGTATGCTGAATAGAATGAGACCAAAAGTGTCTAATTTCGTAAAGGTTTAGGGGGGTAAAACAGTTATCGCCCGAAACAATATTTCAAACAGGAATTGTAGGCAATTTCGACCACTTCTTGCAACTCTCTCTATCGCACGATACGGGTCGGGGGCAGGGGTATAATGGGGCAAAATCTACTAGTGATGTGACATAATGTTATCGTAGTTATTGTCGACTAGGGAGGAGAAAGTAATATCGATATATCGATCAATACTGAAAGGTATTACTCAAGTCTACACAAATACCTTCTACATCAAAAAGTAAATGTCTTTTCGAATACGTTTATTGATTTTAGTGTTTTATTTTAAGGATCTTATTTCAATACAAACCTTATTTAAGGGTAAGCAGCCTGTAGCCTGTTAACTAACTGTAAATTCCCAAAATCAAATAAGAAAATAAATTGTAAGTAAGTATGTAGTTGTTTGATAACCGACTTCGAAAAAAGGAGGTTACTCAATTCGACCGTATACCTATATGCTTTTTTTATGTTTGTTCGCGGATACCTTCGTCGTTTATGAACCGATTTTGATGATTCTTTTTGTATTCGATAGGATACTCCAAGGCTGGTCCCATGGTCATCAAAGTTAGGATCTGATAATGGGATCCCATAAAAATCGAGAAAAACCATTAAATTTTTACGTGTGTCCAACGTGTTTTGTATATTATGTTACGCGATTACTCCGCCAATTGTTGACCGATTTTCAAAATTATTTTTGTATTCGATAGAGTATGGTGATGATGGCATCCCATGAAAATCGAGGGAAACCCTAATTTCTCTCTCTCTCTCTCTCTCTCTCTCTCTGGTGCCTCTCCACTACTGGAGGTTGGCCGTCAGCTCCGCGAACTTTTCCCGGTCTTGCGCCATGCGAAAAAGCTCTTCGACGCCGGCAATATTGGTCCACTCCCGGATGTTACGTAGCCATGATTTCCTTTTACGTCCAGCGCGCCGTTTACCTTCAATTTTGCCCATTATTATTAATTGGAGGAGGCTGTACTTTTGATGACGCAACACGTGACCGAGGTACGCCATCTTCCTCTTTTTGATGGTTTGTAATAATTCTTGGACTTTACCGACACGCTGGAGTACTTTTGCATTCGAGACTTTTTGGGTCCAGCTGATCCGCAGCATTCTACGATAACACCACATCTCAAAAGATTCCAAGAATTTATGCGTGTTAGCTTTAATAAGAGTCCATGCTTCACAACCGTACAATACCACGGGCCAAACGTAACACTGGAGCATTCTTACCCTGAGCTTAATAGACAATTTGCGGCTGCACAAAATTTTTTCCATCTTTTTAAGGGTGGCTCGGGCAATTTCTATTCGGGTACGAATTTCTTGTTCACTGTCCCATACTTCATTGACCCAAGCACCAAGGTACTTGTACTTCCGCACACGCTCTAGATCTAAACCTGCTATATTGAGTCTTGGGTTGAAGTTGTTATTGGATATGACCAGGTATTTAGTTTTAGACACATTCATACACAACCCTGCCCGCTCACTGCATTCATTCACTCTATCCAGCAGTATTTGCAAGTCTTGTTCAGTCGATGCTATAAGTACGGTGTCGTCGGCATAACGTAGATTATTTATCACTTTGCCGTTTACTTTGACTCCGACTTCCAGTCCCTCTAGAGCCTCAGATATTATCGCTTCAGAGTAAAGATTGAAAAGCAGAGGCGACAAAATACATCCCTGTCTAACTCCCCGGCAGATTTGCACTGCGCCGGTCTCTGAATGTTCAACTCTCACTGTTGCTTGCTGGTTCCAATACAAGTTTTTGATGATTCTGATGTCCTTGCCATCCAGACCGGCATCACGCAAGCGCTCCAATAGAATGTCATGCTTTACGCGGTCAAATGCCTTCTCGTAATCAATGAAGCATAAGATTACATCGGTTTGCATATCCCTGCACTTTTGCACTAAAACATTAAGGGCGAACAACGCTTCGCGTGTCCCCATTCCTGATCTAAGCCCAAACTGACTCTCTCCTAATTGCTCATCACATTGCGGACGTATTCTGTTGTGAATGATGGATAAGAATACTTTGAGAACGTGACTCATAAGACTAATTGTGCGGTACTCAGTGCATTTCTTAGCTTTAGCCTTTTTTGGCAGGGTGATAAAAGTGGATTTGAGCCAGTCCTCAGGGAGGGTCCCGGAGTCGTAGATCTTATTGAAAAAATGAGTCAAGGCATCCACATAGCCATCCTCAAGGAGCATTATCACCTCGACAGGTATGTTGTCCGGACCAAGTGCTTTACCTGTTCTTGCCATTCTTAAAGCTTGCTTTACCTCTGATGTTAGTATGGGTGGGCCAGACTCATCTGTGACATAACCACTCTCACATCTGGAGAGATCGGCAAACATCTGGGTTATGTAATTGCTCCAAGCCCTTTTTCTGCTATCCAAATCTAAAAGGAGTCTTCCCTGATCATCACACAAGATATTGGAACCAGGTTTTTTGTTCAGACCAGCTAGTTCCTTTACCAGGGTAGGCAGGGTAGGTAGGAGAAGGCACCCTTCGTACGGTTTTGACGTTTTTTTTTTTCATTTTAACAATATAATTTAAAGCACCTGATTACATATAATCCTACTAATAGGTTTTTTTTTCATACGACAGGGAAGCTCTTGGCCTTATATCGGAACACAGCAATGCTATTAACATGTTATTATGGCGACAAACTTAGGTAAGACGGTGGTAGCTAGCCAGGTGGGCTTAGAAGCCCCATTTGGAGAAGGCACCCTTCGTACGGTTTTGACGTTTTTTTTTTTCATTTTAACAATATAATTTAAAGCACCTGATTACATATAATCCTACTAATAGGTTTTTTTTTCATACGACAGGGAAGCTCTTGGCCTTATATCGGAACACAGCAATGCTATTAACATGTTATTATGGCGACAAACTTAGGTAAGACGGTGGTAGCTAGCCAGGTGGGCTTAGAAGCCCTACCACCAACCAAACCGATCAGAAAAGCTTCTGTCCCCAATGGGAATCGAACCCGGACCTCCCCATCAATAACCGGTGGCCTCAACCACTAGACCACGGAGGTGGAAAAAAATAAATTCTAAAACTATTAGTATAACTAGTTATTTACTTAATAAAACGCCTGCGTTTTTTAATTGTGGATGTCAGTCCAGTCTACTTTTTTAATGTCATCTAGCCACCTTTTCCTTTGGTATTCCGGGCTTTTCGAGGAATCTTGGGTTTGAGGATCAATTATGGAAACTCATAGAGGGATCAGTCACAGAGCCCTGTTGTTAACCCTGATTCCACCGACGCACATTATTTTTGTTTTGCTGCTGACTAATTTCAAAGATGGATGGAGATGAAGCTAGTTGCAGATGATGTTACGTTTGGCTTATTAATAAAGAAATTGAGGTGAACATCACCAACAAAAATAATCATATAATTATTAAAAAATATTATTCATCATCTAAGCCTTTTCTTCTACCATGGCGGTATAGGCCTCCTTCAACTTTCTCCATTCCGTTCTATTTTGAGCTACTCTAATCCAGTTTGTGCCCACCATCTTGACGATGTCGTCCTTCTACCGCATCTGTGGTCTCCCGTTGGGTTTTTGACGGTTCCATGGCCTCCACTCTAAGATAGTTCTGCACCACGAGTCCGGCTTTCTGGCTATATGTCCAGCCCATTGCCACTTGAGCTTTGCTACGTGGTGTGTAATGTCCGAGACCTGACGCCGTTTTCGGAACCAACTATTCGTTTTCGTGTCCCGGAGTGTTACTCCTACTAATTTTCTTACCATTGCTCTTTGTGCCACCTCTAGTTTGTGGACGATGGCCTTAGTTGTTATCCATATCTCGGCTCCATAAGTAAGCACTGGTAGGACACACTAGTTGAAGATCCGCGCTTTCTGTTTTATGCTAATGCTCATATTAAAAGCAAAGCCAAGTTCTGCAAAAGCTGCCCAGCCCAATCAAAAAAATATTATTATTATTTATTATTACTTTTTATTTTTGTATCCCTGTTCCTATTTAGTTTGTATGTAAAAGTATTATTATATGTTTAATGTTTTATTTTCAGAAAAGATTCACATCTCAAATGCAAGTTATTTTAATTCAGTATAACACTCATCTTAAAAAATGGCATTTTCCTTAGACAGGTAAATATAGGATACATACTTTCCTGACAAAAAGTCCTCACCCTCAATCCTATAAGTTACCTATAGGGATACCAAATAAGTGCCTTCACAATAAATTTCAATACAGAAATGTAAATAAATTCTGTATTCCGAACCTCATCTACTAAAATATTATGAAGAAAGAAGATTAAGTACGTTTGTATTTTTGTTTGTAATGAATAAACTCAAACACTACCAGACTGATTTAAAAAATTCTTTGGCTAATAGAATGCTACATTATCACTGAGTAATATAGGCTATAAAATTATTTTTCTGTGTGAAAACATAAAATTCCCACACGAAAAATGAAAGTAACGATGGCGAAGTTGCGAGCGGAAAGGGAGTCAGAAATATAAGCAACGCAAAACATTACGAACGATAGAATAATAATTTCGAGCTCTCGCGCCGGCCGCAGCCGCCGAGTATCGTGGCCGAGTCGCGCGCTGCTGTGTCGTAGTGTGCGTGAAAATTTGCGCATGTTGTATTTGTGGTGTAAACGCCAGACCGGAGGCCGAGCGATGTGAAACAGATAGCATTTTAGAAAATACCTACTCGCGCCGCGCACGATTACTTCACAATCCTCTTAATAGGTGTTTATTATTTACTGTGTTATACTATAGTAAATACAGGGATGTGTTTGATCAACTTTTATTTTTACAAGCTTTTATTTAGCTTGCACTGTATGTATGTATGTAGATTTGACCACTTCTCGGTTTTCGAATTGGCTGAAATTTTGCACATAATAATATGTATACCGTGACAATGCAATGTTATGATAACATGGAGCTGATCTGATGAAGGAACTGGACGGTGGCCATAGGAACTCCGTAATAAAATGACGCAACCCCATCGAGTTTGGGCTCGTTTGATTCATATTGACGAGTACTTTGGTCCTATTTGTTAACCAGGGTCTGATGCTGAAGCTGGGAGGTGGCCATAGGACCTCCGCAATAAAACGACATAACCCTATCGAGTTTGGGCTCGTTTGATTCGTTATAACGAGTACTTTGGTCCTATATGGTAACCAGGGTCTGATGCTGGAGCTGGAAGGTGGCCATAGGACCTCCGCAATAAAACGACGTAACCCTATCGAGTTTGGGCTCGTTTGATTCGTAATGACGAGTACTTTGGTTCTATATGGTAACCAGGGTCTGATGCTGGAGCTGGAAGGTGGCCATAGGAACTCCGCAATAAAACGACACAACCCCATCGAGTTTGGGCTCGTTTGATTCGTATTGACGAGTACTTTGATCTTATATGGTAACCAGGGTGTGATGCTGGAACTGGAAGGTGGCCATAGGAACTCCGCAATAAAACGACACAAGCCCATCGAGTTTTGGGCTCGTTTGTTTCGTAATGACGAGTACTTTGGTCGAGTTTCGTAATGGCGGCCATGCGATTACAAAATGATAAAATATAAAATAATAGTAAAAAGATTTAAAAAAAAAGTCTCCCCACACTAGGATTTTATTTTAAAGCCCTAATAAGACGAAAATAAATTTTAGTTTATTACATGATACATCTAATATATAAAATTCTCGTGTCACAGTGTTTGTTACAGAACTCCTCCAAAACGGCTTGACCGATCTTTATGAAATGTTTTGTGTATATTCAGTAGGTCTGAGAATAGGTCGTAGGCTATTTTTTATTACGGCGAAACGTTAGTTCGCCGTTATTATAGCGAAACGTAGTTCACCGGCACAGCTAGTTTTTAATAAAATATAAAAGCTTGTCGCAAGATTTACCATTTATTTTTTTTCTTAGAATTACCAATATTTATTTATTTAAGGCTTACCAAGTAAATACATACGGGCAAGGTACTTAAACAGTTTTTTTTATGGAGGGCCTGGCAAATGACCTCCTCCCGCCTGATGTTAAGCGGTGAAAGAGGCCCAAATGAGTTGACAGATAGAGGTGGGAGGACATCCACTATCCAACCTGCCCGCCCCTTGCCGGCCTAAAAGATGTTTTTCACACCTCTTTTGAAGGAACCCATGTTGTAGGATGGAGGAAACACGTGCGCAGGTAGAGAATTCCAAGTGTGGGATGAACGACAGAAGACTTACCGGAGGGAGACTCTGTACCAAGGTCGTGTGCTTGGGTACCTCCGTCTTACCTATTTCTGCCGCAAAGCAGCAGTGCTTGCCTTGCTGTGTTCCGGTTTGAAGGGTAAGATATGGCACTGAAATTACTGGGTACCGTGACTTTACATCTTAAGTCACAAGTTGGCAACGTACACTGTGGCCCTTGTGGGGGTTGCAGTTTTACTGCGAATGTCACACGAGACACATGTATTATAGGTGACTGTTACCACTTACCATCAGGTGGGCAGTTTGCTTTTTTGCCAACTTAGTAGCAATAAAAAAAAGAAGAAGGAATCTTGGAATTTCTTGGTACGGTGTGAAAAGGAGGATACAGTGTAAGGATGACTCCGTAGACCCTTACGCGTGTTTCTGTAAAGGAATGGAGAGGGAGGGATAAGGTTAAAGAGCTCCTCAGAGCATTCCCCGTGGAACATTCGGTAAAAGGCGCTAAGAGAGGCGATGTCACATCGAAGTTGTAGAGGCTCGAGGGTGTTAGTTGCCTCTACATCGCCAATTATTCGAATAGCGCGACGCTGCAATCTGTCCAGAGCATCGAGGAGGTACTGAGCGGAGCCGGAGTGCGAGCAATATTCCACGCAAGACCTAACCTGAGTTTTATACAACAGGCATAGTTGGTCCGGCGCAAAATACCTACGCACCTTGTTCAGGACATCGAGTTTCCGTGAGGCAGCAGTTATAACGGATTCCAGTTTTTCAAAAAAGGGATCATATATGCATTTAAATTTCAGGACTGCAAAGCATTGTCATGTGTGTATGACAATGCTGTACAAAACGTTATTTATTACAAAAAAATAAATATAATAATCAAGTTAAATTGTTTTATTGTTTATCCTAATTCTCGCACAAGCTTTTATATTTTTATAAGAAAATATATCTTGTAATAAATTAAACTTTATTTTCCTCTTTTAAGGCATTATAATATAAGCTTGTTTTTAAAAAAACTTTTTTTAAACTAATTACTCAAATAACACGAAATATTTTAATGACTACCGAGTTCTTTATTGTTAGTTGTATCTACAAATTATTTTATATAATATACATATAATAATTTAGTAATAAACAAATATGAAATGAATATTTTCTTGTGCTCAACGCACTTTTTAGTGCATTGAAGCCATTCGCTAGATTGTAATAAAAAAATAAATTAAAGTTTATTTTCTTTTTTTAGGACATTAAAATAAAAGCTTGTTTTTAAAAATCTTTTGTGATAGCGGCCATCTTGTTTTAGTTTTTTTATGGTGTACTGTATTTTACGAACTTTCATTTGATACCCCATATACAGACCCATATTGTGGGGATTGTACTTAAAAATAATCTGTCAATTTGTGACGGCGGCCATCTTGTATTAGATTGTCTTTCAGAATATACTATATTCCACAATTCATTCTACAATTCAAGCTCTTTCATTTGACACCTAAATTGGGGAAGGTCGCACAAAAGAAATTGATGGGGTTGCATATGGATATTATCTAGGCTAGGCTCAAAGTACTCATCAAGAAAAATCATATAGGACCGAAGTACTCGTCAATACGAATCAAACAAGCCCAAACTCGATGGGGTTGCGTCGTTTAATTTCGGAGTTCCTTTGGCCACCTTCCAACTCCAGCATCAGACCCTGGTTACCATATAGGACCAAAGTACTCGTCAATACGAATCAAACGAGCCCAAACTCGATGGGATTGTGTCGTTTTATTGCGGAGTTCCTATGGCTACCTTCCAGCTCCAGCATCAGACCCTGGTTACCACATAGGACCAAAGTACTCGTCAATACGAATCAAACGAGCCCAAACTCGATGGGGTTGTGTCGTTTTATTGCAGAGTTCCTATGGCCACCTTCCAGTTCCAGTATCAGACCCTGGTTACCACATAGGACCAAAGTACTCGTCAATACGAATCAAACAAGCCCAAACTCGATGGGATTGTGTTGTTATATTGCGGAGTTCCTTTTGCTATCTTCCAGCTCCAGCATCAGACCCTGGTTACCATGTAGGACCAAAGTACTCGTCAATACGAATCAAACGAGCCCAAACTTGATGGGGTTGTGTCGTTTTATTGCGGAGTTCCTATGGCCACCTTCCAGTTCCAGCATCAGACCCTGGTTACCATATAGGACCAAAGTACTCGTCAATACGAATCAAACGAGCCCAAACTCGATGGGAATGAATTGTTTGATTGCGGAGTTCCTATGGCCACCTTCCAGTTCCAGCATCAGACCCTGTTTACCATATAGGACCAAAGTACTCGTCAATACGAATCAAACGAGCCCAAACTTGATGGGGTTGTGTCGTTTTATTGCGGAGTTCCTATGGCCACCTTCCAGTTCCAGCATCAGACCCTGTTTACCATATAGGATCAAAGTATTCGTCAATACGAATCAAACAAGCCCAAACGCGATGGGGTTGCGTTGTTTGATTGCGGAGTTCCTATGGCCACCTTCCAGATCCAGCATCAGACCCTGGTTACCATATAGGATCAAAGTTCTCGTCAATACGAATCAAACGAGCTCAAACTCGATGGGGCTATGTCGTTTTATTGCGGAGTTCCTATGGCCACCTTTCAGCTCCAACATCAGATCAGCTCCATGTCGTCATCATAATATATTTATACATATGCATGCAAAATTTCAGCTTAATCGGAAACCGGGAAGTGAGTCAAATTTAACTCGCAAGATTAGACCCGAACATGCAAAAGATAAATAAAAGCTTGTAAAAAGGTGAAGGTTTTTCGTACGGCAGCCACAAATAATAAAATTGTTAGTTATCAACTTCTCCGATTACTCCGTAGGACTTCGCGTCGTATACATACACAAATAATTACGTAACCGGGAGCTAGCTCAAAGCGACGTGCTCTCACTTCGAGTCTTGATTGCACACTGAATTTCGACGCGCCCGAGCCAAGTATTTGTAAGAAAATCGATAAATGTATGTAAAAAATTTCATATAAAAATCAATATACGATGATTAAAAAAAATACCACGGTGTCAGTGTTTTGCATACCCTTGTTCTATATATTTGTTAAATGAAAATACAATAGGGTTAATTAATGAAGCTAAAAATTACGAACGGTATATGTGTGTATCCCAAATTTTAAGTAAAATTGATGCTATTTTTTAACGAAATGGTATGTAAATTTGAAAAATGGTGACGGTGATTGTGTAAACACATTATTTAAGAATTTAAATTTATTTTTTCCCGGTCAGTTAACTGGAACGTTAACGTAAAATATCAAAAACGCCAACGGCCTTTTTGCTATTTTTCGCGCCATGGGCCCTTAAATGGATAATGGATGTAAAGTCAATGTTAGAACTGGCAACATACATTCACAAAAAATATGGCCGAATAGGGTAAGCGCACCGGTTCGCCGGCCACCACCCCTTTTCGGCCATTTCACAATTTATTTTGATTAATAGGTAAATTTAAGGAAAGTTCTCTTCAAATTTCGCACCATTTGATCTGGACAAACTTCGTGCTAAACACTTTGAAAGCAGAACCTCTAAAGTGTATCAATATGCTCTTAGTGGGCATTTGAAAATCAGCAGTGCAGAAATGCGTCAAATTTAAGGAAAAAAATAGCAAGTAGTTTATACTTCTATGGCAAGTTTTGGAAGTGCTATTTGTTATTTCTTGCTGAATTTTGGACTGCGTGTGTTAATACTATTCTAGTTTAATATTCAATAGCTAAATGAATCTAAAATATGATAGTTTTTAATATATTTAATGGCCGAGAAATAGGTATCTAGAAATGCATTCTGTCTGGTTTTCGGCATGGTGGCCGAAAATACGATTATTAATGGACTTATTTATTAGTGAAAATTCCGGAATCTTTCAACTTGCCGAAATTGAATTCATTTTAATTCAGTAGACCTACGTTTATACGAATTATAAACTAGTTTTCGGCCGCCATTATGTTCTCAATTTTCAAAGATATGATCTTTCAAAGTATCTATTTATAAGCGGCCGAAAACTAATACAAATTTTACCGGTTTTCGGCCGTAGGTAACAAAACACGGCCGGCACGGCACTACTAGTAAAATTTTTACCAGAATGCGGCCATAGAGAATAAAAGACGGCCGATTACTAGTAAAATTATAACCGGTATCCGGCCATAGATAATGAGACGGCCGACAACCAGACATAATTATTCATTTTTCGGCCATAGATAATTCTAAGCGGCCAGAAACTAGTAAAAAGTAATTCTAGTTTTCGGCCATAATAAAATAATAACTATTCCAATGTATAATACCTGCCCTGCGAGGATGGACTTGTCGATGGACATAATTATATCGATCGACAAAAGCATCTGTCCTTTTCACTCCTTAGGAATATCTGTCAAATTTATCGATTTTTGTCGAGTATGTCGATCTTAGCTGTCAAATTTTGTTTATCGAGAGTTTCATGCTCGCAGGGCTGATTTGGACCATATAAAGTTATAATTTCAGACCATGATACTACTTAAGTAAAATCCAAATATTTGGTACCTACTGTTTTGTTATCATCATTATCAGTTCAGCCAAGAGACGCCCACTGTTGGACATTAGCCTCCCCCAGAGATTTCCAAACCGATCGGTCCTGCGCCTCCCGTATCCAGCGGCTTTCCGCGACCTTTACCAGATCGTCGGTCCACCTTGTAGGGGGGCATACCAACTCTGAGCGGTACGCGGTATGTCAGTCAGTCGTGCCCACTGCCACTAAAGGTTTACAAATTCTTTGGGTATGTCGTTGACTCTAGTTCTTCTACCGATCACTGGCAATACGCAAGTATTGAAAACTTTCGTCTTAAGACACTGCGGCAGATTGGCCGTGGATATGCTGCGTTGCGTTGCTGTCAAGTTGGATTCATCGATTTATCTCATTCTGGAAGTTGGACTTACTGAGCTGAATTATTTACCCCAGGTTAATTTGTCAACAACTTCCAGTGTAGAGCCTCCAACTTTCACAGGAGTGGATACTACATGGGAATTCGACGTGATTTTGGTCTCGTCCATGCTCATTTTATGATCTTCCATGGTCTCAGCCATGACTACGATATCATCGGCAAAACGAAGGTGAGTCATGTACTCGACATTTATGTTGATGCCGAGTCTTTTCCAGTCCAAAAGCGTAAATACATCCTCCAACGCAGCTGTGAACAGTTTCGGTGATATAACGTTACCCTGTCTCACACCTCGTTGAAGTCGTTTTGGTTTCGAGTTTTCCTCCTAAAGGCAGACTGACAGAGTGGCGTTTTCGTACAATGACTGCAATAGTTTGATGTACTTCTGGAGTGACCTAAGCACATCCCAGATCTCGACAGAATTAAAGGCTTTCTCATAGTCTACAAAAGCAACGCTGCCACTATGGCAGATTATACTCCTCGGTGTACTGTATAACCTGCCGCAGCGTATAAATGTGGCCTATGGTAAGGTACTATAGCCTTTACGGAATCCAGCTTTTTCGCGAGGCTGGAAGTCGTCAAACCTGCGCGGGAGACGATTCGTGATGACCCTAGAGAACAGCTTGTAGACATGACTTAGAAGCGTGATGGGTCTGTAGTTCTCCAACTGGGCCCTATCGCCCTTTTCGAAGAAAAGTGCCACCACGGCCCTGTGTCATGCTTTAGGCGTTTTGCCTTCGAGTATGACGGAGTTTAATAGCCTCTGCAGCACTTTCCGGACTGGTAGTCCACACGCTTTTAAAAGCTCAGCCATAACTCCATCACCACTCGGCGCTTTGTTGTTCTTGAGCTGTTTGAGAGCCACAGTAATCTCGTACAGACTGACGTCCGGGATGTATTCGGTGAAATGCCGGATCAATTTGAACCTAACGAATCCAGAGAAAATAAGTCAAATATTTGTGTAGACTTAGAAGAAGAGGTTCTGGAAACTGTAAAAATTCTCAGCTTCAACCCTTTTCGAAAATATAATAATCCATACATAAAAAAAACAGAGAACTCCCAAGGTTTCTTATCCCAGTGCCATCTGAAGCTTGGCGGAATTACTATGAAAATAAAACACGAAGAAACAGAACAGGAAAGCAAAAAAATAAAATAAAAAGAGATACGAAGAATGTTTTACAATGGATCTCATCAGAAGGCTTAATGTCACTCAAAGGGCAATGGAGTGGGCTATGCTCGGGATTTCTCTAAGCAATCGCATCAGAAATTAAGAGATCCGTAGAAGAACTGATGTCACCGACATAGCCCAAATAATTGTAAACCTTAAGTGGCAGTGGGCAGGACACGTAGCTCGTAGGACTGACGGCCGTTGGGGCGGAAAGGTCCTCGAGTAGCGGCCGCGTACCGGTAGACGCAGCGTTGGTAGGCCCCCCACAAGGTGGACCGACGATCTGGTGAAGGTCGAGGGACGCCGCTGGATGTGGGAGTCGCAGGACCGATCAGTTTGGAGATTCCTAGGGGAGGCTATGTCCAACAGTGGGCGTTTCTTGGCTGAAATGATGATGATGATGACGAAGAATGTAACCTATTCCAAGGTGAAGAACTTGCTAAGGAAGTTATTTTGAAACTTACTTCCGTATTCAGGGTTGATGATTATTAATTTCATAATACGTATGTTTCTTTAAATAGGTAAATATTCAAAAATAATGTTTATGATTACATTAGTAGACGTGGCTTTAAAACAAAAATGTAACATTAATAAGTTTCGTTTGATTAAAAACTTGTATTGGACCTTAAATTAGACCTTAAACATAATTCAATAAGACTGAAATTCCAATTATTATTTTAGTGGCCGAAAACTAGAAGATGAATGGCCGAAAACACGTTAAAATGGCCGACAACCGGTGAAATCGCCCTTGTTTGATATATTTTTAATTATTAAATTATTCTTAAGTTATGGCATTATTTTTTTCGTCTAATTTGAAAGTGAGTTAGATTATGTAACCATTCTAGCTCTAATTAAAAACGTAGATGCACTTTTTGATAATAAGAATCGTGCCTAAACTGCAGAGTCCTGCTAACTGGTCGAAAAGGGGTACCTCTACCCTATATATGTTTAACATGTTGCTGACGCATGAATTATTTTCCTTTTGTTTCTCCATTGCGAATTTACGCAATAATATCGAAGTGTGCTTGGTTTCGAGATAACGACTTTTCTTGATAGTGACTTTTGTGTTTTTACGTGAGAAATAGACTCGTTTGGAGACAGTGACTTGTTTGGATTTTTGTGTTTATCTTGAGTTTTTATTTCGTGTTGTGACGTAGATTTAAATGCTATTCCTGAGACAGTGACTCTAAAACGTGTCAATTTAACAATAGTTTGTCAGGGAACATGCCCGATAACCTGAAGAGAAAATGCCTCAAGTGTGGAATCTCACCACAAGATGATGCAAACATTATACTATATCGCTTTCCAAAGCCAGGAACAACAAATATTCGACGGTAAGTGTTGAAATTGACTAGTTTAAATACTTCTGACATTGCCACGTCCTTTTTTTGTTATTCAACAAGCCTTGCTCGCAGTTGTCAAACGACGACGTTGAAAACTTCTCTCAAATATCCGCGAAATTATTTTATGAAACTGTCTATCCTGGCACTTGACACTAGCAGTAAACGGTTGTTATCCTCTCGAACGACCAAATGCTACAATAAAAAAAAGACAGAAAAGACCCCTGTTAAAGCGGTTGCGGTTATGTTCACAATAAAAGAGATAACAGTTCTTTCTTTGAGTTCTATTAGCCTTACTGCAAGAACATAAAATTATAATAGTCTCTAAATTCCGTAGATAGAAATGAACTTTCGCTCATAATATTTTCTTTTTCAGATATGAAATGTGGGCCAAGTATTGTTTTCCAAATGACAGTTGGTCATCTGTGGACTTCCAACGTAAATTATATGCTGAGCATAGGATTATAAGAGTATAGTATATACTATTGACTTTATTAATGTTGAAGAGAAGAGATTATTTAATTTAAATTGAGATTATCCAAACATGCTGTTCCAGATATGATTGGTTTTGACAAGGTGAATAAAAAAAGCTTTTGTATATATCCTACCCGTTTATATCTGTGTTAAAATAAATATTTCTAGCATTTTATGCATTCAATGTGTGGATGCTGAGTCCTGAGAGTGGACTCCATCCTAAGACTTGTGATAGTTATATGCCGCCTGTAGAGTGCTCTTGTTGCACATTAATAATGATTATTTAGACAGTTCAGCGGTGTGACTATGGTTCATTTATTGATTGATAATGATAAATTTTTAACATTTCAAATTGAGACAGCATACTTTATCAATAGCGCTTGCACTCCCTCCAAATGTCCGAGTCTGAACACTATGGATAAAGTCTGTATTATCAATTTCAATTGCTATGCAGGCTGTACTATAAACTACAACTCCTTACTATCATCATCATCATCATCACAGCTCATAATATACGTCCCCACTGAGGGGCTCGAGGCTACCCAAGGGTTAGGGTAGTAAGGCCTAAGTCAGCCATGCCGGCCTCGTGCGGATTGGTCGACTTCACATACACCTTTGAATTTCTTCATAAATTAATGCAGGTTGCCTCATGATGTTTTCCTTCACCATAGGAGCATCGACAAATGTACATATGAAATTCGAAAAACGAAAGACACATCGGTACATGGCAGGATTGAACCACGGACCTCCCGATTAGAAGGACAGTGCCGAGTCCACAGCACCACCAACGCATCCATACTCTACTCCTTACTGTACTATAAATTAAAAATTTGGAACTCCAGTTAGATATGAATGAGCCTTATTTAAACAATATACAATAAAAACTTGTCTAGAAGATTTTAATTAATATAGGAAAGAAAATCCTTGGTTTCTAAAAATAGTTCTATTTCTTTACAGGCATTGCCAAGTGGAGTCCCATTCAAGACTTTTATGACTGAGATAATGTAAATCCAAATGTCGTTTGCTCCTTCACTGAGGAAGGATCACCTTAACACTAATTGCAAAGAAAAGATAAAAGTTAGTTAGCTCAGGCAGCTCAGGTTTTGAGTCATTCGGTGAATGCAGGCATGTTTGCAAAAATATCCCAAGGTAAACTTACCTACATAATAATTTATATTGTTATATCAATTAATCTGAACCTGAAAATTTATAAAGATTTGATATGAATACCTAAAATTGTCTAAACTAAAATTTATAGCTCAGAGCAGAGTTCTGATTAAGAAAAGCCGTGGGTTCGATCCCCACCCCAGCCCCCATAGCATGAACACTGAAACAAAACAATTATTATAAAACAATGTTTTATCATAGTGTGTTTTGTTGATCATGCTATGGGGCAGGCCTGATTAAGTTTTTCTAGTTTAGTTTAATACCTTGAGATACTTAAACGTTTCCTACAAAGTTCATAAAAAATTAACAAACAGCAGCTGATTTTAACTGAAAGTAATATTTATAAAAATATTTCATCCAGATGTTGGAATATAAGATTTCTCATTGTGAGGGTGAATATTGGCTAACAATGCAAAATAAGGAAAACAGCTAGAAGAAATAAGTCGATTGAGTTGTAGTGTTGGACTGTCGAATGGCTCCTAGGAAAAATATTGCCTGAATTCCTAGTTTATATATTTCTATTATTTTGCCAATTTTCATTATTTAGTTTTTTTACATTTTCAGGGGAACTGCCTGCAGGTGCAATTACAACGGCGGAAATTGTCGCCGTAAACAGTGACTCCGCTGATTTGAGGAGAGGCAAACCACACTCAACAAACATAACCATGAACTCGCCGCATTTCAAACATTTTGAACTAATGAAAATTTTTTTGAGGAAGTAGAATTTGTTGGATGCCGGAGCCCACCACCTTCGAAAGATAGGTGGGTCAGGACCTTAAGAGGTATTTTGCAAATATTTAAAAATCTTAAAGAAAAACAGGATTAAATTTCTGTCAACCCGTCAGCTACAGCAGGATGCAGTGGAAAATTTATTTGGCTCAATCCAGGCAAATTGTGCAAATTGCAATCCTACTGCCTCACAATTTTATAGGTGGATTGAAAACATCTATAATTTCTAACCCACATAGAGTCAGGAGACTGAAAACAGACATTTATTATACAATAATAAATAATTTCAAGGACATGTTTTTACACCACACACAAGCCAACAAGTAAAACCCCTAGAAGCCCCGATATTATGATCAATATGCTAGCTTCAGTGGACCACACTTTTGAAGCAAGCATGACTGACTCAGCTGAAATGCAAGTTGTGCTTATTAGAAGATATCAAAGTTGACAGAAAATGTACATTCATTCGTAGAATGTAAAGAGTATGTCGACATTAAGAAGAAATTAATTTATGCATCAAGAAATGTAATTAAATGCATTGAATACTGTGCTACTCTATGCGATAATTTGTTTTTAATGTCATCATCAATATTGGATTTAAAAACATTGTTATGAAAAAACCTCTGTGAGGATATAAATTTCACCTTTTAGAAACAGTGTGAGAAATATGTCTCAATAAATGTAAAAAATATTATAAATAGTGTTTTTCAGATAACTATTAAAAGGTATTGTACATTAAAAAACCGAGAATATGTAGAATCTGCTTCAAAACTAGCATTAAGAAGAAGATGAACACAATAAAACATAAATAAAACTGTCATACTTTTATTTAATTTTTACCTTTACTATTCTGCGAATTCTGACGTGATTTATGGAAACTAGAAAATAATATGCAATGATTTATAATTAAAATCATTGCATATTATCTAGTTTCCATAAATTAAGATTACAACAAAAAAATAATATTATACTGCTTTTGAATTTTGCCGCGTAAATAGTGCGTGGGGCCACAGTAAGATGGCAGCACAGTCAAAATTTGTCTAACGTGTTTTTCTATGTACACTCGCGAGCAAAAGTTTGGAATCAGTTACTTGAAATTGGTTCCGCGTGATCTAGCTTACTAAATAAATTTTTAATAATCATAAAAATGACATCATGTTAAAGGTGCAACTGTCCACTTTAAATCGATATAAAATTAATTCATATCGAGCCCGTAATTGTGGAGTTATCCCGGATTAAGTGAAGGAGGTAGGAAAACAAAGAAATAGGGAAAAATAATGAATGAATAAAACAACAAAAATTATTAAATAAAAATTTTATTTATCTTTAAAAATAAGTGTCAATATTTTGTGTTCCCTCCCCTCACCCTAATAACTGCTCCAAAACGATTCTTCATAGACCTGATCAGCTTCTGAATTGATTCTTGTGGAATACCTTCCCACTCCTCAATCAACGCTGATTTCAGCTCATTCAGACATGAAGGAGCAGGAGTTCTGGAACGAACCTTCCTCTTCAGTTCATCCCACACGTGCTCAATGGGATTCAAGTCAGGGCTGAGCGCTGGCCAGTCCAATGTGGCAATACCGACTTCTTCGAGGTATTCCGTTGTTACACGGGCAGTGTGACAACGAGCGTTATCGTGCATAAGGAGGAAGTCATCACCGATGTATCCCGCATAGAGAACGACATGTTCCAGGAGAATATCGGAAATGTACCGGTCCGAAGTTAGACCGCCTCCTCGTCCCCCGCCAGGCACGAAAACAAGCTCAGTTTTACCACAGATAATATAATACTACAGTACAGATGCCTCATCCCATACAACGAAATGGGACCTACTTAAATCGGGCTATTCTTCGAACTATTTTATTTCACCATTTCACCGCGAGATGACGCACCAGCAAGCTCGGGCCATCGAGCCTTTGCTACATTGGGCTCAGTAGTTCTCGCACGCACTCAACAGATGGCACTTTGTGAACTGCTATGCTTATTATGCTTTGTTTAGTTCATGACTGCGTAAATAGGTCTTGTAAAACATCATACGCTAACGGCCGGCTGCAACAAGCTAAATGTGTTACAATTTGGAAAAAAATTTACGTATAAATCAATGTTATACCTAAGGGGTTGTTCCGCCATGGTTATACGATTTATGTCATACATTTTATATACGTTTGACATTTAAGATGTACTTAATTGTAAAATAAATTTGATATCATTGGAGGTATAAGTCATTTTGGTAGTGGGTACTTTCTATTATATCTGTAACTTCAAATTCAAAAAACTGGTTAAGAATAAAGCAAACTTGCAAATTTTTTGTGACCTTTTTTTATCCCGCCCAAGACGATTTTTTTCACTGATTTATTCATCATTTTTTTAATTTATTTAGTATTTTTAAAGAAAATCAAAGTCACATAATACCTATTGTATTTTGTTAAAATATGATTTAAAATTTTTATTTGACAAGATTTTTCAGTTTATGATTTTTGTTTTTTATATAAAATAAGTGTTTATTTTTATATTTATACATACTTACTTAACTATAAAAAACTAAGCAATTTAATTTCTCAGTGATATTTTATAATTTAAAATATCATTGAGAAATTTAATTCTTAATTACTTATATTTTTTATAATATAAAATTCGACTGTTTTATCAAATATCGAAATTATATAATTTACTACTATTTTTTAAACAAAATTTTATTTTTCCTTGTTCTTTCTTACCAGTTATCTAATTTTCTGTTTCATTTTAAGAATGTTGTTATTAATTCTGTGATAAAAAATCATTGAAACAAAAAATACTTAATGCGGGGTTCGAACCACAGACCTCTAGCGGTATAGCTTAATAATTTCGCAGTATTTCCGCATGAGCCATCTGTTCACTTAGATTTGATGTTGAAATTTCGAATCTATTATTTAAATTATATGACGTCTATTGTAAGTCGCACTTGCCACAATATTTGTAAATGGTAAAATCTAATAAAACACTGTACCTATAATATTTTATTTGGCAAAATTCAAAATATACCTAATCACCATTGAGATTAAAAAATAATTCAAGTAGTACCTACATTAATTTTATTTATTTTTTTATAGTCAGGAAACTTATGTCCATTAAAGTATTTACTAAACTTACAGAAATTGTGTATGAGTAGTGTATTATTGTTCCTTCTATATCTCGTTCAATCGCAGACACGATTTCACTCCATCTAGAAGGAACAATAAAACACGTGGTAGCAGCGTCTAGTAAGTAAATTATCAGATAAGATTCAATTCAGGTCTGTAATTGGTTGTAAAATATTCCGCTATTTATAACGTTTTAACGCGACAATGCAGTCATCATTTTGTTGAAGTACACGCATCACATCGGTCACATTTAAGTGCAGATATGAAATTTATCAAACAAAAACAATCACTAAAATTAGAATGTATTTGTCCTACGTCAATGAATGAACCAAAGCGTCATGGCAACTTACTACCAAATACCATTCGCTGTGTTGTTTGTGGCCCATCGAATTGTGGAAAGACCAACTTAGTAATAAGTTTATTATTACATGAAGATGGTCCACGATTTCAAAATCTGTATGTTTATTCAAAGTCTTTGTATCAGCCTAAATATACATTCTTAGAAAAAGTTATGAGTATGGTTACGAACACGACTTATAATAAATATAATCATAATAGTGAAATTTTAAGCCCTCACGAAGCTTTGCCGAACTCGATCATTATATTTGACGATGTTGCTTGTGAGAATCAAAATAGCATCCGAGACTATTTTGCTATGGGACGTCATAAAAACATTGATTGTTTTTATATTAATCAAACTTATACTAAAATACCGAAACAATTAGTACGAGATAATTCTAACTTGATTATTTTATTTAAACTAGACGACATTAACTTAAGACATGTCTATGAGGAACATGTAGGGTCTGACATGTCTTGGGCTCAATTTCGAGAAATGTGCTCAACTGTTTGGAATCAACCATTCAGCTACATTGTTATCAATAAAGACTGCGAACGGAATAAGGGATGCTATAGAAAGGCATTTGACACATTTATTATGGTGGACTAGCATTCATAAAAAGGTGTTACATAAATATGGAATCAGTTTCATTTGTGATTTCATACCGAGAGGAAATATAAACAAAATGGAACAAAATTTGAAAGAACAAATTATAAAATCTGCCGCAGCTGTGAAAAGGAAGGTTAATATGATAAAAGATGCAAAAGACGCTAGCAATATGGCATTAGAAACAATATTTAAGCCTATTGTAGAACCACTTAATGTGTTAACAAGCAAAAATAACGAAAGTCTTCATAAAAATTTGGATATTGACCAAAACCACCCAGTAAAAAAAAATAAGTACAGCGAAAGTGAGTCATCAAATTCTGTAAGTGAAGATTTCGAGGAAGCTATGAACGAAGAAGATGAAAACTCTTATGGTGATGAGGCTTATAAATTATCTAACAAAACTCTTACGATATTACCCTCTGAAGATCACGATGAGCATGAAAACTCGTTTAAATCCATTCAATCATCTCCGAGTATTGCAAAAGAATCTTTCTCATGGCCTACGTCGTGTGATCTAATAAAAGATATACCTTATGGAGTCAGAAACGAGCGAGGTAAACTTTTGCTTGGCAAAACTCGCGTTTACGATGAAGGTTGTAGACTGAGGATTGGAAATCATGATCTGGAAAAAACACCCGGTTTAAAGGAATTATTGTTTAAAAAGATACCAAATTTAGACCTTGTCACTGACGACGACTTACAAAATTATAAACAGATACTAATAGATACTAATGCTCATAAACGTAATTACGATCCTTTAAAACCAGTGAACAGTAATAAAGGATTTAAATATATACGTATTATTAAACCACTGTTTAAATACACAAGAAATATTACAAGTAGTGTGGAAAGTATTCCTCGAGGAGAAGGTATAAACCTTTTAAAAAGGGTTAAAACAGATACTGATTTGGTTTACTGGGACGATCCAAATGAGTTAGTGGAACGATTAAAATTACTACTAGCATCAAAAGAAGCTGGTAATACCGGAGTGATAAATGAAATATATGCAATAATTGAAGAACTATATGAAGCTGGCATCATAAATGTAGAATATAAAAAGCATCCATCAGGAAAATTATTCAGTCTCGTTTCAATGAAGACTGCATCAAGACGACAATGAATGTAGACAAATTTGGACATCATGTACACAAGCGTTTAAGATTATCAGAATTCATTAACACTCTCAATGATACTTTAGTAAAATCTGAAACAGGTGACTTTGATTTAAAATCAACAAAGTTGAAGGGTTTGCAATTTCCTGAAAATAACGACGAAGCAGTAAATAAAGAATACGTGGATAAATGTATTGAAGAACTAAGACAAGAAATAAAAAATAATAATAGTGATGTTAAAAGATATTTAAGTAGTTTAGAAAAGGCGACAATTGTTAGTTTGAGTGCCTTATTTTACACAAAAAAAGAAATAGATTTTATGATTCAAGCAAATTCAACTAAGGATGAGTAAGCGAGACGTAGTTAACGAACTTCACAAAGCAGCACGAAGAAATTTTTCTCGTCGATGTACATTCATAAAAGGAATTGATGATCTATGGCAAGCAGACCTTATGGATTTACAAAAATATTCACAATTCAATAAAGGCCATAAATACGTTCTAGTAGTGATTGATGGCTTATCAAAATACGTTTGGGCTAAACCTTTAAAATCAAAAACAGCAAACTGTGTTATGAATGCTATGCAAAGTATATTAACCACTTCTTCGCGTAATCCTAAAAATTTACAAACCGATTTAGGAACTGAGTTTTATAATACGAGTTTTAAAAAATTGATGGAAACGTATAAAATAAATCATTATTCTACATATTCTGCAAAAAAAGCATCCATTGTCGAACGTGTCATTAGAACAATCAAGTCTCATCTTTACAAATTATTTAGTCTTCATGGACGATATCAATGGCTTGAACATAATTTGGATGACGTGATACAAAACTATAACAACACTAAACATCGAATTACTAAATTTAAGCCTGTTGATGTTACTAAGTCAAACGAAATTTTTGTTAAGTCAAACATTGTTAAAACGCAACAACCTAAAACAAAAAAGAGATTTGCGTTTCGAATAGGTGATTATGTTCGTATAAGTAAATACAAAGGAGATTTTCGTAAGGGTTATACTCCAAATTGGTCTACAGAAATTTTCCGCATAGTAAAAGTTAATGAAACCAATCCTCAAACATATCAAATAGAAGATAAACACAAACAAATTATTTTGGGATCTTTTTACGGGTATGAATTACAAAAAACTAAAGTTCCTGATCTTTACCTTATTGAGAAAGTTTTAAAAAGAAAAGGAAACACACTATATGTAAAATGGTTAGGTCTAAATAATAAAGAGAACAGTTGGATTGACAAGAGTGAATTGGTTCAATAGTATAAATATTGCTACGCAATTCTGTATCTTCTATTCACTTTAGAATTATCAATGAAGGAAGGTGGTGGTATACTTAACACAATAATAGACAATTTACCGATTGAGTTACATTTACCTGGATATCAATTTTGTGGCCCTGGAACAAAACTTCATAAACGGTTGCTTAAAGGTGAACGAGGCATAAACAAATTAGATAATGCTTGTATGTACCACGATATAGCTTATACAAATAGAAATTTAGACGTTCGACATAAAGCTGATTTAGGACTTTTAAATATGGCGAAAAGAAGGTTAAAATCCAAGGATGCTGGAAGAGGAGAAAAGTTTGCCTCTTGGATAGTTAAAAATGCAATGAAAGCTAAACTCAAAGCAGGGAGTGGGCTCAAATCATTTATGACCGGTGTAAAAAAAATACGCTTACAATTAAAAAAACTTAAATCTAAAGACAGTCACTCTGCAATTAAATATGCCCACGCTGCTGCAAAAAAGATATTTACAAATAAAAAGGGAATACGTTTGCCGCGTCGCATTCCTATTCCAAAATGTGGAGGACTTTTACCACTTATTCCGATTTTTGCGGGATTGTCGGCTTTAGGTTCATTAGCCGGAGGAGCAGCAGGTATAGCAAAGGCTGTTAATGATTCTAAAGCTGCACAAAAAAGTCTTCAGGAATCTGAACGACACAACAGGATGATGGAAGCTGTGGCTCTTGGAAAAGGGCTGTATATAAAACCTCACAAAAAAGGAGCTGGACTGTATTTTAATCCATCAAAAAACTAAATAAGGGGCTACCCAGACGTGCACTTACCAATATTGATATATTAGAACACGCAAGTGACATTCCATTTTTTCGTGGTGTTTTCATGAGAGATACGTTACCTACGAAACCTAAAAAGATAGAATGTGCGATATTGAATTTGGATAGCTCCAAAAATCCTGGAACACATTGGGTAGCCTTCGTCAAGCAAAACAATTACGCTGAATATTTTGATAGTTTTGGTAATTTGAAACCTCCATTAGAATTAATTCAATATTTACACAACTTACCAATAAACTATAATTACGTACAACACCAAAAATTTGGTACTACTAACTGTGGTCATCTATGTTTAAAATTTTTAAGATGTTATTGGAAAAATCATTTATATAACGTGTAAAATAAATAAAATTGTCAGTATAAAAATGTCTTTCACTGTGTCTATAACTGGGAGAGGAGCCTCCTTGACAACGAACTATTCGCCAACATTGGAGTTACATGGCGACTATGAATGTGGTCTTTTATATTTTTCTACTTTTAATTCTATTCCTAATATTGATAAACGAAACAATAAATTTTATTATGGCGAAAATGAAGTCATCGAAATTCCTGAAGGGTCTTATGAACTTCAAGATATTTGTGATTACATAAAAAGTAATATTAAAAACACCGTATTAAAATTGACTTGTAACAACAATACTCTAAAGACAAATATATTTTGTTCCAAAAATGTTCACTTTAACAAAAGTGATTCACTAGGTCAAATTTTAGGGTTTCGAACTGAAACAATACATGCAAATATAAGTACTGAATCTCAGAATCCGGTCAGCATTTTATCAACAACCATCGTGAGGATTGAATGCGACGTAGTCAGCGGTTCATTTGTGAACGGAAAAGCTAGTCATATAATTTATGAATTTGTGCCTAATGTACCACCAGGATATCGGATCATTGAAATACCTAAAAATTTAATATATTTTCCAGTAAACCAAAGTTCTATAAGTGCGATTAGCATACGGTTACTAGACGCTGAAAACAAACAGGTAAATTTACGAGGTGAAGAAGTACAACTATATTTGCATTTCCGAAAAAAAAAATGATTGATTTCAATAAAAAGCAAGAGGCATCGTGTACTCGAGTCAGTTTGAAAAGATCACCTCAAAAAGACGCACCGCTTCGGCTTAGAAAGAAGTTGACTAAAAGCAATAAGGATTTTTTGAAGTTAGTGGGCTTGTTAAAATGAATATATTAAATATAACTCAACCGACGTCAATAGATAACAGCATTGAAAGTTTTGAATATCACTCGTACAAACCATATGTAACAAGTTTCAACAAGAATGATGAAATACGAATACCTATCAATCAGCAAGATTTGTATGTGCTGCCCTCACTCAGCACTTTGTATATTGAGGGCACAATTAATGTTTATAACAGCAAAAAAGAAAAGGTGTCAAGTGTGCATTTCGTAAATAATCCGGTGTTATTTCTATTTCAAGACATTCGATATGAACTAAACGGAGTGGAAATAGACAAAATAAAAAATGCAGGAATTAGCACAACTATAAAATCTTATTTATCATTAAATGAAAATGAATCCAAAAGCGCAAAAGCTTGGGGCTGGTCGACTACAGGTACAACTAGTGTTGGTGATGGCGGATTCTCTGCTTCTATACCAATGAACAAAATATTGGGTTTTGCAGAAGACTATGAAAAAGTTATAATAAACTGCAAACATGAGTTAGTATTGTTGAGAAGCAACACAAATCTGAATGCTTTGATATTAAATAAAGGTGAAATAGTGGATGATATAATAATTACTAAAATTGCTTGGCGAGTTCCGCACATTAAAGTATCAGACCGTGAAAGAATTAACTTACTAAAACATTTAGAGAGAGATCGAGCAATCACTTTAGCTTTTCGTAATTGGGACTTATATGAATATCCATTATTACCGAAAACTCGTAAACATACTTGGTCTATCAAAACATCTTCACAAATAGAGAAACCTCGATTTGTTATAATTGCCTTACAAACTAATCGGAAACATAACGCTGAATTATCAATGGCAGAGTTCGATCATTGTCATGTACGTGACATACGAGTCTTTTTAAATTCGTCATATTATCCCTATGAAGGACTGAATGTAAATTTTTCAGATGATAAATTTACTTTATTATACGAACAGTACATTAGATTTCAACAGTCTTATCACGGACGTCGACCAGAGCCGTTGATGAGTCTAAAAGAATTCAGAGACGTCGCTCCTTTATTCATCATTGATTGTTCACGTCAGCATGAAACGTTAAAAGGATCTATTGACGTTAGAGTTGAAATTGAAACAGATCAAGAAATACCTGACCAAACAGCTGCATATTGTTTGATTCTGAACGATTGCATATTTGAATATAAACCTTTAAGCAATATTGTAAGGAAAATATCATGAACAACGATACGATAATTGTAGATTTGCAAGGATTTAAAAATAATAAAAATGAGTTTTTAGTAAAAGAATTTGTTATAGCAACTCTCGAGTTTACCCATATATTTTTAATTAAACCTCCTTATCCGTTTTCTACACTAACTGATGAAGAAAAAAAACAAGTTTGTTGGATAGAAAGAAACAGAGGTTACCAATGGAGTGAAGGATATATAGACTACAGAGAATTTAACAGAATTATTAAACCTTTCTTGAAAGACAGGAAAATAATTGTAAAAGGTGAAGAAAAAGTTAAATGGGTAGAGGATTTATGTGGTCATAATAATATCATAGACATAAGTTATACAGGTATACCAAATTTAAATACGTTAAATGATTTGTATAGTAATAATATGTTCCATTGTTTAACTCATAAAAAAAGATGTGCGTTAAGAAATTCATTGTGTATTAAAAAATGGTGTTTTCTCAATGGATACACATTATATGATTTTTGAATCTAAATTTAGAGAAACAATCTTGTTTAAAAATTAATATACAACTATATTAAGAATTTTTCAAATAAAATGTCATGTGTAATAAAAGTTGTTTTTATTATGTTTGATACCCAAAAAGAAAAAAACTTAGTACTTGAAAATATTTTTTTATTAGGAAAACGTTTTAACAAAATTAAAAAGTTATCTATAAGTTATCACCACAAAGTTTTTTGGATATTTTTCTTATAACGGTTTCCGTAAGGTCCATGATTTCATCCACCGGTTCCTGCACCACATATTGAGCACTCAGCACTACGTTTTCTTCCGCATCAGCAATGTCAAAGCAGCTATTTGATGCACTTGAAGAATCGTTCACTAAGTCCAAGACCAGTATTTTAATTAATTTCACGCCTTTCTGCTCCTTAGTGATCACAAATGATTTTGTAGATTTACGAGCTCTTTTTCTTGTGATGTCCTTTCTTTGTCTTATTTTTCTCTCTCCCTGTCTTGATTCATTAGTTTGTTCTTCCCGACGTATCATGTTTTGATATTCTTGCGTGAAGCCTTCCAATGGATCTTGTGCATATTGGGAAAACAAGATATCCGACGAGTTTGACATTATCTGTAACAAGTGAATAATAATAATGAATAAGTTGATATCCATAATTACCTCAATAATCAATAATGATTAAAAAATGATATGAAAAGAGAATGATACTTACAATAATATTACAATATGGACTGCTTGTCACGAACAACGAGTTATGAATGAATATAATATCAAATAAAGTTGAGGCTTAGACTAAATTTGCTTATCTAGCATTGCATCACACTTGACCTCAATACAACACGTGGAAATATATGACATGTGTAAGTGCAGTAATTTATAGTGTAGGTATGCAATAAAAAAACACAATACTATTTTAATGCTTATTTGGCATTGCATCATATTTAGCCTTAATATAACACGCGGAAATATGTAGCATGTGTAAGTGCAGTAATTTATAGCATACTAGCTTTCCGCTCGCGACTTCGCCCGAGTTATTTTTGTTTCCTGGTCTCGAACTATCCCTATACCAACTTTTATCTAAATTGGTTCAGTAGTTTCGAATCCTATACAATACAAACAAACAAACAATCAAATCTTTCCTCTTTATAATATTAATATAGATGCAATAATAAATAAAACACATAATACTATTTTAATTGCATTTATTAACTATAAAAAATATTAACAGGTCAAAAACAATTATATTAACTAATTTAACACTATCTTAGATTAGATTTTCATGTCCCCAAGCCCAGGTTCTAATTTTATCGGATAAAATAAAACGTTTATCATCTTGATTAGATAAAGCTACTTTGTTAACACTCTGAGTAAAAATCTCATGCTTAATGCATCTAAACAAAATATTTTTTTTCCGTATTATTTTGTCGTGAAGCAGAACTGATTTATAATCATCTAATGTTAAGTCTCTTACTACATTTTTTTTCACACCTTTTGCTTTTTTAATAAATGCTGATTCCGTTTTTATACAGTACAACTTAGACCGGAGACCTACGAATTCTGTCATAATTTCACCTCCTAATTCATCTTTAAATAAGCCCGGTATCTTTTTGTTTTTTAAAGGCAGACCAAATATATTGTCACAACTATAGTTACTGGTGTCAAAGAAGCTTAAAAAGTTATCTTTCAAATCATGATAAAAATCTTTCGTTTCAATCTTATAAACAAAGCTATCAGTATCGGTGTAGCAAAGTTGTATTTTATTTCCATAGTAAGGTTTTATGACAGAATAATGGAATTGATACATATGACTTTTAGATAGTTCTAAAACAGTAAAACCAATATAAATTGGCTTATCCAAGATAACCCTTTCAGGTTTCATTTGAACCGCAACTAAATTATTGGAAAAAATAGTAGCGCTGTGAAAATTAGGTCTCGCTATTAATTTGTCCGCTGAAATGAACTTTTTTGTCTTGTTAGATTTATCACACCACTTATTAACCAAGCGAACATCGACTCTTTTTTCACTGTCTTCCAATGTTTTTCCAAACACTGAATTATTCATCAACTTAAAAAGGTCTTGCTGAAAAGTAGTTACAGCTTGTTTTCTCAGTTCTGTGTTTAAATTGATATATTTAGCCAAAAAAGGGCTTTGTTTAAAAATTAAGGCGCGATGAATTTTATTTAAAACAATACCATTATTAATGCATGTTTTCAAATAAACATAATGGATTACATACTGATATTTAGAATACAGATTAGGACAGAGTTTAGAAGTTTTACCTCCGAGTGGTACAAATTTTTCGGGACAAAAAGGATAATCGTTATGGTCATTATGTAGCTCCTCGGGATATGTTAAGTCCACTTCAAGAATATATCCGAACTCAGCATCATCTGCTACGTTCATGATATTTAACAAATCTACTTCGTATTCGCTTAAAAGTCTAAAATCTGAAACAGGTAAGTACTGACACATACTATAACCATACAAGTTATTGCAATCGATGTAAACTAGAAAAGAATCTGGTTCTGTAAAATCATATTGTGGCATATATTTATTGTTTGCACGAGCATATCGCGTTGAGCACATACAGATACCTCCCCGTATCCCTTTCTGTATAAAACGTATAATTTCTAAGTCAGTTAATAATTCTAACTGAATGCCGGTTTTAAGTAACATAGCATCGAATGAAAGACTTGGAGCTGTTAAGTAAAAAGCAGGATCTAATTGATAGTTCAATTTACAAATTTCACGGAAATTTTCAAATACATCAGTCAATAGCAATACATCGGTTTTTAGATAAAGGTCTGTGTACCCACCCATATCTTGTATTCTAAATGTAGACCAAACTTCCTGAGCATGAGTGTAATCTTTATCACTTATATCTTCATCAGTTAAAGAATTATAGAAACCTTTTTTGTGTGGAAGTTGTTTCTCGGAAAATGATTTCCAATGTGTCATATGATCATACGGATATACTCCTTTGCGTGTTAATAATTTAAATTCAGTTGCGTTTGGAAAATATTTTTTTAAATGCTTAAAATCTGTTTTATCTAACCCACTCGCTAATTTTTCCAAACTGGTTCCTAAGAATTGAAACGAATCGACAAATCGTATTTGAGCATATTTTTCATTCTTTAACTGTAAAAATTTTGTAAATGATACGTATTTTTCCTTATTTTTAGGTATGACTTTAACAGGTCCTAAACTATCGGCTAATTCTTTGATGAACAGATGACAGTCATAGCCGGATAGGTTATGGAAAAAAACGGGAACTAATTTAGGAACGCTAAACCGTAAGTTACAGTATTGATGCGCAGCACCTCGATAACTTCCAGTGAGGTGACAATGATCTCTCACTTTGTCAAAAAATAATAATTGCTTACAAATATGACAAACATCGGTACGCGCATAGGCCTCTGCGTCATATTCATCGAATTCCATCGCAATTTCTTTATCTAAGATGTCATAAATCTTTTTAACGTCAAAATACAGTTTATCAAGAAATTTTTGGACACAGTCTTTTCCTCGATACTGTACAAAAGAATTCAGACTGGTATCGTACGAGCACACTATGTGATAAGCAAAAGCTGATGGAATGTGCTGTTGACGCTGAGAAGTAAAACTTAATGAAGGGTCAGGCTCACAGCCATCGAACGGTATAAGAAGAGTTTCAAAGTCAGCATAGACCACAAAAGGAACGTCTTGCTTCCGTTCGAAATTTTTGAATTGTAGATAAGTTCCTTTCTCAGGCAGTACTGTACAAACGCCGCTGCATGTATGATTATCAAGATTAACTTCAGAAGTAAAAAATAGCAAGCAATCATCACAAAAATATAGTTTCTTATGATTTTTCGTAATTTGACTTCTTACAAGTCGAGAAAGGTTTTTTATCAAAACAAAGTGACATAGAACATTATTTTCAAGTAGAAGCAAGTTAATTTTAGTTCTGGTTTTGGATTTATATCCAGACTTATAAATGGGACCTACAACTATCTGATTATTCTTTAATGAATATACGTTTACACTTAAATGTGGATTGTTTTGTTCGAATTTCGCGATATCCGTAAACGTTACTGGGAAAGATATATCGTCGGTGTTTAGGACCTGTTCAAAGTGCGGATACGACGACGTACGGTCACCGTTCTTTTTAGCCGGGTACAAAGCGGCAACGACGCTCCACAAAAAACAATATTCATCTTTATTCCTGATGTTAATACACGCCTTTTTCTTTTTTATCGCTAGTGGTAAATCTACATAAGTTGAACCAGACCCTCTTAGAGGATCATATCTATTAATGTTAACTTCTAAGGAAACATTACTTAAAAAAGTCCAACCACTGTCACGATCCTCAAATTCTTCAACTTTGTTCTTAATAGTATTTACGAGTGTTTCAAACAACTCGTTAAAATCAAAATTGCGATGAATCGTTAAATTTTTTGTAACAAACGACTTAATGTTATTTACCTCGTTCTTAAATAAAAGAAAATCGGCAAAATATTCAAAATTTACTTTTAAACATATATGCTTATTTAGAGACATTTGCAAAAGATTATAAATTTTAGAAAATATACTATGCAAGAATGAATCGGGTAAAGAGCATCGGTACTCATCTGTAGGAGTAATTCTGTATGTAACGATGCGACCTCTAAACGCACTCGCGAGTTCGACAACACCGGCGTCGTCGTGCGCCCGCGACACTGCGCACCTGCGCTTGTGCGCGCTGCTGCGCAGGTGTCCTACCCATTGTCTGCTGCCTAATTGCATCGAACACTCTGAGCAAAAAGGCATCGTAGCAATTCAGAAAAATAAAGTATACAACTTGTTACCTAACGCTAATCTATAGTCTTTTTAGTTAATTACTTATCCACTTAACTAAATGAATGATTACCGTACCTCATTAATACCTAAGTTACGACTGTAACTTTACCTGGACGTGGGCTCAAAAAAACCGGATTAAATATAAAAACCTATTGTAAAAAATATTTTACTTGCTTAGTTAATTTATTTATTTAATATTTGTTTTATTACTATAAAATACAGGCTTATCTTTAAACAACGACTTTGACCGCTTTAAAAACTGCTGCAAGTAGTCCCACTCGGGCTGGTCTGGCTCTAGCTGCACCTTGAGTGTGACAAGCGCCTTGGTGTACCGCTGGTCGGGCGCTACGGCCAACGCCTCGTCCGTGCTGTATACGCGCGTCTCCACGTAGTAGCGACCGTCGAGCGGAGTACGCCGCAGGAGCGTGCCGTGCGCGGTCTTGTTGGCGAGGCTGCTGTCGAGTCGTTTGCCCTGCCTGACGCGTGACGCACGCTCGGCTGTAACTTCTTCGTCGTCCGACACCAACCCGAACAAATTCAACGACTCCTTTGAGCTCGACTTAGCCTTTTTCGATGAACCAGACCTGTAAAAGACAAAAGAGATTGTATTATATCCTATGTTAGGACAATCAGCAAGAACGTGAAACAACTCAACAATAATTGATATTACTATGTTGTTGTAGAACGCAATGTTCCTATCCTACGATTGACACCTGCAATCTTCGAATTTATCTAACCCACTATGATCGATAAAGAAAACAACACTTCAATACAAAAAAAAACCCACTCTATCAGTGATGAACCTAAAACGAAATTACCACTTCACTTGCATAAATAACTCATATCTTACCTGATAGTATCGCGAGAGATTGGTTTTCTCTTAGGCTTAGGCTTCTGCGCTGGCTCGAACAGTTCTTGCTCGGAGTCAGACCTGAAAAGATAAATTTAATAATATTGTTAGTCTCCTAGCTAATACTGATCAGCAACAGCATACTAACACCATTCACTCATTCATAATCATTTTAGTGTTCAATTGTTATCCACTTCAATCTAATTCATTAATATGTGTACTGTTGGCATACCCTAATAAATAAATATTGTGGTATTATCACATAAAATCTTCACTAACGATTCGAAGATTTAATAAATACTATGACGACAGCATAAATTAAACCTTACCTGATGTTATCTCGAGATGTTGGTTTTGTCTTAGGTTTGGTCTTCTGCACTGGTTGGAAGACTTCAAACTCGGAGTCAGACCTGAAAAAGTAACGCAAAATTGAGTATCGGAAAAAGACAATGCATACTTACACTGATCCTTCATTGTAAGTGTGACGATCTTTAAAACTATCTCATTGTTATTTTCTCCGTACGAAACTTGGAGGAAATAGTAATTACAACCAACTATCAGTAAACCTTTCAAAGTACTTACATAATGAACACTCACAAATAAAGTACTGTGGCTGAAGATCTGGGTGCTGGGGAGACTCCTCGACGACGACTGACGACACTGTTGCAGCTAGTTCCTTGGCTCGAAGCACTTTGAAGAACAGAATGAACCACTACTCGAAAATTTCGCATTATATAGGAACTTATTGAAAATTCATCAATTTTTACTAGGGTTGTCACAAATGTATCTGTTTTTGAAACCTGAATAAGAAAAACTACAACGAAAAATAGTGTTAACTTTAAGTCTAACACAAAGAGATCAATATGAAGTGATAGTCGATGCACTGTGCTGGTGCAAAAGTTGATGAAGGTTGATGAGCTGTTGACTGTACGTGAAAAAATTATCCTGAATGTTGTTTCAGTAAATCTACGTTAGTGAAAAACGTAATCAACTTTCATTAGAAAAAACAATTTGTATTTTTTTTAAGTAAAGTAGTTTATAAGTATTTTGTTTCTAGTTATTCCTTTTTTCTTTGTATACTAGTTTTAGTAAGACATTTCTGTGACGTCATTATTATGTCATCAATAATTAAAAATATTTGTTATTAAATAGAAAAAAACAATACAATGTATAATATTTATACATTGTTATTACAGATTTTGACTATTGTAACATTAAGCAAACAATCAATACCTATATGTTTAACAGGTCAGTACACTAGGATTGTCCTAAAACTAATTGAATACTATTACTACTAAAGTAAAATCTTACAGCAAAATCTTGTTGTCGACGTCCCACTACGACTGACTCTCTCTCGTCACTCGTGACAACCCTATCGAGAGTTGCGCGCTAGACATTTTTCGCCGTGGTGCCGTGTGCAATAACCTATTTAAATGACTTTACGTATTGACCTTTAATTTGCTCGTTAAAAACTTTCCATTCATTATTGAAATAATTCAATTTCAAAGATTTATTATTTAAACACAAATTAAACAAAACATCAATTAAATTTTATACATAAAATATATTTATTAGGGTAGTTTATTGACATAATTGTGTTTTAAACGAAAGAAATTCATTATTAGATTTTAAAATTAATGTAAATAAGATACATATATACCCACGTTTTTAACTAAGACGACATTTGTTACTAAAAAGTTTTAAAAAATGCAGTAATACCTTGTAAATGCATTTTTATAACTTTCAATGTATTTGAATTTTTTATATATTACTAGCTGTGCCGCGCGAACTACGTTTCGCCATAATAAAAAATAGTTTACGACCTATTCTCAGACCTACTGAAAATATTCAAAAAATTTCATAAAGATCGGTCAAGCCGTTTCGGAGGTGTTTGATAACAAACACTGTGACACGAGAATTTTATATATTAGATTTATGTTTCAGTGTTATTAAAACAAACCAAAAAATAAGAATGAAACATTATTAAACACGAAAACTTATTGCAATTTTAATTAAAGTACAATCAACAGCACATCAACCTACGATAAATATTTAATTGGGTCTTTGTTAATTAATATAATAATAGTTTCATTGATTGAAAATCAGTTGTTATGACCTTTAAGTTTTTGGATATGTCGAACTGCCTTTACCATTTTTTTGTCGAGGGGAACCGTACTCGCCGTTGGCTAGACGACGAGCGTGTATGGGGCTCCCAGCAGAGTGCCGGCCTAACCACTAAACCACCCCGGTATTCTCCCTGCCCTTATAGGCGCGCGTGATAGGGTCCACACTGCGACTTCCACGTAGTTAAAATGTGCATACGCTCATTATGCTGCTATTTATTTATATGCTTTATTATGTTAAACCTTATACATATTTAATTCAGACAGTAAGTAGGCATGCCTCCTACCCGGTGGATAAGTGACCTGGTTAGGGTTGAAGGAGATTCATAGGGAGGCCTATGTCTTCTGAGCAGAAGACCTAATGGCTGATGATGATGTTGATATTTGATTCTAATCGCTAGTCCATATCCACTTATTTAACTTACATATATTAATATCTAGTGAATGCTAATAAATAAAACCAAATTCAGTAAGTTGTACATATATATTAACCTTGGGCGTTAATAATTGTAATAAATAAATAATTGGGTTTAACCATTATTTCTATATAGGTTTTCAAACGAATAATTTACATTTTTATATATACTTACATATAAAATTAAGTATTTTTGCTATCATTTGGGTCCGTTTCTTTACACTTATATCAAACAAAACTGACAAGGATTATAAACATAAAATAAAAATCCTACGTCATATGGAGTACATCTTTTTGTCTATTTTTAGTGCAAGCGTAATATATATTTCATCATAACGCTTTCTGTTTGTACGCTAATACTAGAAAAACCGCTAGTATAACATTTTTCACATTTAGGAATGTCGCAAAATCATTTAAACAAAGTGTCCTCTGTCCAAAGGTTCTCCGGAAGATATCACTCTTAGCGATAAGACTGTCGAAATTGTACATTTTAGCTTTGTAAAACTTCTGTAACTGTACTACTTTCGTGGTGAGTAATAAAGAGTATCTTTCTATCATCACTTCGTAGCCCAGGGTCTGATTTGCTTGGAATGACAATCACTCCAAAACATAGTTTTGACTGAGGTTTTTACAGCCGATCTGTCTGACGCCAACTTTCTTTGGATATAATAATAATAATGTCCTCCTAACCGATATTCGGTCACGGCGGACAATCTCCACAGAGACTAGCCATCTGCGCAGGAGATATTATAGGGCACAAGTGACTGCGCAAACGCAAGTGCACTCTCTGTTCCTTCACTCGCCTAGTCCGATGGGACGGTTAACCGACACGATCGGGGTGAGATCAGGCGCAGGACCCACTGTTTAACGTGCCTTCCGAAGCACGGAGGAGCTTGAGATGTTTCTTATTTTGGTCACCCATCCTAGGACTGACCACAGCGAACGTTGCTGTGGTCAGTCAAACAAAACCGTATTTCTAGCTGCAATATTCAATTCAATTTAAAATAATTATTTTTGAAGACAAAACAAGTGTAATTAGGTCGCGGACGCCGCGGTCACACCGGACGCGGCGAGCCATACGACACTAAGAATTTGCTGACAGTAAATACTTAACTACTTAATGGCGCAACGAGCCATATGACGCTAAACATTTGCTGACAGAAAATACTTAACTACTGAAATGGTTAGATTTGAAGTAAATTATTTTGAATGATAATTTATCAAAACATAACCAGCAATCGCTGGTTCGAATCATTAGGTGATTTTGTACTTAAACACGGAATAATACGAGCGTAAACTTCTAAACTGAAAATTTACTTTTGTAACTGTAAAAATCTGCTACCACGTGTTTTATTGTTCCTTATAGATGGAGTGAAATCGTGTCTGCGATTGAACGAGATATAGAAGGAACAATAATACACTACTTGTATGTAAAGAAAAAATATTGCTGTGTTTGTAAACTACCTCTAAGTTTTTGTATTACTGACACTATGTTATGTAACCTGTCACAATTTATGACACGTCATGCTGTTGATACAATGTATATACGTGGAGCTTTATGTACCTATATGTATTGATTTGTATATTTCTATTATTCCATGTTGAGTGTATTACGTAGATATTAAGAATTTTGTTGTTGTTTATAGCTTAGTGTGTGTGTGCCATAGTGGTGCCTCTTAGAGCGTCTTCAGGGTGTCTACGGAAGACCAGCGCCGGGGAGTCTGCGACGCCTCGGCATTATGCTGAGTAGATACCCTTTCCGTGGCACATCTATTAGTGTTTTCCCTTTTTTTATTTGTTATTCTGTGTTAGTGCCATTGAATAAGCCATTTTCTTTCTTTTTTTCTTTTTTCTTTCATTAATACTCACGCTGGGCTTTAAATGTTGACCTTAAGACTGCCCTTATGTCGCTCGTAATAGCGGCGGCTTTCGTAATGCAAATGTAAAGCTTGACGTGTTGCTGACTGTACTTTACGTATTACCTATATTATCTATGACTATGTATGTACCTAACATAGTTGAATAATAGTTATGATGTTATTAAAAATTCAGATTTGTAAAATTAGTTTTGAAATCCCCCATACAAAATAGTTAGGTCAGTGAAAAAATCACTGTGGTTTTATGAAACCAACATGCAAGTGAAACTTTTTTTTCGGTTCGTAGGCATTTAACTGAAAATTTCCGAAAAATTATTTAATAGGATAAGTTCTTACTTATTAAAATCGCGTTTCTAATCCTAACCTAAATCTTTTTGTTCTTAAATAAAAATTATAAATAAAAAACAAATTGAGATATAAATAAAAGGAATTGATATACTTAATAAACAAAAAGCAATAAAGAAAAACAAAATAACAAAACAAGCAATTTTTTAAAAAAATAACTACATCAGGACAGGATCGAACCACTGCCACACAGATTTAAAAACGAAGATCTAACGAGTAGACTAATCCTGACCTATTGGAAGTGGTGAAATTTAAGATGTCATGTTTTTGTGTAATTCGACCATAATTCGACATTACACTTTCAAATTTATGGGAATTAGAAAATTAATTTTGCAATTTCGAATTTTCAATGACGCCATTACTATTATGATTATGTCAAAATACCAACATACCAAACACCTTGTAGGTAATATAATAAAATAAAATAATTCAACTCAATCTGTGACCATACGAACAAGCATACATAAGTAGTGCCATCTATGAGTGAGCAGTATGTAATCAAATAGTTAAAGCAGACATTGCGTACTACTTTGAGCTATGCTTTTGAGAGATACATTGAAGTTCAGACAATTTGTCGCTAGGAGTGCTATAAATTTGTAAAAAGAAATGTTAAACCGTTCTAGCACGACTTAAAAACGTATTTTGATACTTCCCACGTACTAAGTGATTTTTTTAAATATAATCAATAGTTTTCTGCATCTCCTTGTTGACTTTTACTAAATTCACTAAAAAGTCATTACAAAAATCGATTAAAGTAGCGCCATCTATTGATGATTTTATCGAATTATTTTACTTTTGTTCGTGATGGGTCCCCGTGGTTTTACCATCGAAGGAAATGCCGGCCCACATCATACAAGAGCCGCCCCCATAAGCCACTGTTTCAGCGACACAGCACTGTGCAAATCGCTCCCCAGGCCGCCTGTAGACCCGTCCTCTTCTGTCGCTACCGTGCAAACACATCCTGCTTTCGTCGGAGAACAGGACTTGCCTCCATTGCTCAACCTCCCAATCAAGATGGGTGCGAGCAAACTGAAGGCGTGCTTGTCGGTGAGCTGCCGTGAGTTTCGGGCCTGTGGCAGGCCTTTTTGGAGTCAGATTCGCTTGCTTGAGTCGTCGACGAACTGTTCACTCGCTGGCTGCTACCCCACGAACATCTCGGAGCTCCTGTTGGACGTCGACACCAGTCAAATGCCGATTTCGGAGAGAGGTTGACACGATAAAACGGTCATCCCTCTCCGATGTGCACCGGCGCCGTTCAGATCTTAGTCTCGGAATAAAGCCACCAGTCTCCCGACAGCGCTTATAAACTTTCGAAACACAGGATTGGCGTATGTGGAGCCGACGAGCGACAACCCGCTGGCTGAGCCCTTCTTGCAATAGGGCTACGATTTGTGCTGCTTCTGTAGGTGTTGTCTCCATTGTTGTACAAGATAAAGGGTCAAAAGTGGCGGAGATGTGTACCGGTCAACGTGTGAAAGTCGACTGATAAAGAAAATCCGATAACAGGTGCTTTTATAGGGGGTCAATAGGTCGCAACTCGTGACGTATCAAACAATTGAAACACGTCTTTTTCGATACACCTTCACTTAATGCGGAATGGCTCCATAAATACTGGCTTGTTTTTAATGAATTCGGTATCAGTTTATAAATAAAGAGTTGAACCTTTAAAATGATGTCATTTTTACGATTATTAAAAAAGTATTAACTACTCAAGATAACGCGCAACCAATTTCAAGTAACTGATTCCAAACTTTTGCTCGCGAGTGTAGTTGTCATTCTTCCCTTGGGTATATGTGTTCTGTGCAGCAGCCATCCATGATGGACGTGGTGATCGCTAGTCCCGCCAAGTGTGAAGTGCGCCCTATTATTCCATTTTTGCACCACAAAGGGACCCATCGAAATTCATCGGCAACTGACCTCTGCGTACGGCCTAAACGTTATGGACATCAAAAATGTCAGGAAGTGGTGCAGAGAATTTTCCGTGGGCCGAAGGAAGATCCGGGAGCTAATCGCCAAATTCGGATGGGACATCCTGGATCATCCTAGCTACAGCCCTGACGTTACCCCCAGAGACTATCACCTTTTCCCGGCCCTTTAAAACACCTAGCAGGGAAGCTGTGAAGAGTTTCCTACGGGAGGCGGCGGCGGAATGGTATGATGCGGGCATCAAGAAACTCGTGCACTGACTCCAAAAGTGCATCGAACGGAATGGGGACTACGTTGAAAAATAGAGGAAGGATCAGGCTTTCCGACAGTATGTTTAATTTTGGAAATAAATGTTCTTTACTATGAAAAATAAAATAGGAGACCTTATTTTGGGACAACCCTCATACAATACCAGTTTGTTACTCGTACTAACATTTAGTGTGAAGGTTGATATTGTTTTAAATTCGAAAGTTTTTTTAATATTAGGTTTAGTTACACTCAACGCGCATATCATGTCATGCTCCACGTTCAGACGGTTTCTGGCCTATGTTTCCAAAGTTACTAGTGTTCAGAATTCAAAAACCGCTCCGTCTATAAGTGTTAGCAAACGATACCAACATTTTCAGAGCTCTATCAGCAATGATAGTGTATTCTAAAGCTGTTTTTCGCGTACCTACTGTTTTTTATATATAAAATAATATTTTTTTTCTGCCCATTCATTACCTCTGTTACCCACATAGAATAGCTGTTTTACCCCCGCAGGGGTAATTACCCCCAGGTTCAGAACCAGTGTTCTAAAGTATTAAACGGGGTAAGAGCAAAAAATTATACCTTGGGCGAAAGCTCTGAACGCGCCCCAGTCGTATACCAACTAAACAAAAAAGCAATTCTTTTAGTTAAGGGCCCATTTTGAAAAATTAACAACCAAAGATAATCGATAATAATTAGGCGTTATTTAGTTTCCCGACGCCGAGCATAGTCATCTTGGAAATTAGTTATTTGAAGAATGTCAAAAAACTGTGCCTAAAGCAAAAAAAAATGGTCTCATTTAAAAGTTATAACCATAGTTCATAGCTAAATGTAGCACTTACTTGAACTTATAGTGAGTCTTGGTGTGGTGGTTTATCAGCTGGAAGGCATCAGCCGCCTCGCTGTCACACCACGTCGCTATCCACCCCTCCAGCGCAAGCACTTTACATCGCTCCGAGCGAAAGTCGCTTCGACTAGTTCTAAAACAAGCAGTTATGTATCATAACTCGTTTTTGTTTAAGTAAAGAATACATTATTGTATGTTCGATTTGCTTTTCTTCGTCTTAATAAACCGCCATGGTGTTTCGGTCTTACCTAAGTGTTACCAGCATCGCTCTGGTGTAAATGAAAGGAGCAAGTTTCGTAAATGCGTCGATAAGCTAACACAACAATTTCAATAAACTGTAATGTAAAGTCGTTTTTACGTACGAAGTAGAATACTATTGCGCACCATACCTACCGGTGCCTAATCAGCAGCCTCATCATCACATCCATCTTGTCCTTCCTTCAATAACCTCGCGACAACCCTACTTAATCCAACTTTGTCAATGTTACAATGTATAATGCTGAGTACTCTATAACGGGACACTTATGTTAATACTATGTATGATATGAATACGAGTATGTTAATATGTGTTCTGCTGGTGTTCCTTTAATAATAAATAAATAAACAAACACTGTCAGCTACGAGCCAGTTTCCATAATTTTAGCCTGCATACAAATAAATGCAGTGATACAACAACATTTAACTGCGAGTGTTGACAATACACCATTATTAATCTCATTAAATATTTTTGAATGGCGAATAAAGACAAAACTATGGGATAAATGCAGGTAAATGTGATGCAAATTGATTATGATTTATGTTGGATTATGATTCTTAAAATACCCCCAATGTATTCGTATATGTGTAATTACACATATACGAATGAATACAAAGTGAATACAAATTATGGTGACAAATTAGGGGACAAATACCTCACTTGAGAGATACCTCTTCATATAGTAGAATTAATATACACTCGCGACACGGTAATAGTTATATGTATACTATTACCGTGCTCGCGAGCAACCAAATCGGCTCAACCCCCTAACTCCACATACATACATTAATTTAGCAAAAAATACATGATATTCACAAAAACAATATGTCATTTCAAAGACTGAAATTTCAGCTATCATTATTAACAATAACCATTCATTATTTTTTATTATCGTGTCTGAACATAAATGTAGGGAAAATTGGAATTTGGTAAAAGGTGTTGATGTCTGGTATTTTTCAAATTCAATAAAATCTGGTAAAAACATTATAAATTTTATTCATTCAATACTTAGTATTACCTCTCCTAGCCCTATTACAGCTTGCAGTCGGTTCTTCATCGCCCTTATTAATTTTTTGACGGTGTCGTGAGGAATGCCATCCCACTCCTCTAATAAAGCTGCCTTCAATTCTTCAACGCTAGGAGGGGCTGGATTTCTGGCTCGTGCCTTCGTTTGAGCTCGTTCCATAAATGCTTGATGGAATTCATGTCTAGATTGAGTGCAGGTTAGTCCATTGTGCATATTTCGACCTCATAAAGAAACTGCCGAGTAATGCGTTCCGTGTGATATCGAGCATTGTCGTGCATTAAAACGAAGTCTTTGCCGACAAACTCTGCGTAGGGAAGAACATGAACCAGGAGATCTTCGGTCATATACCGATCAACTGTCAGCCCGCCTCCTTGGCCTCCTCCAGGCATGGAAACGAGCTCGGTTATTCCTTCCAAAGAGAAAACAACCCACATCGTGCAGGAACCGCCAACGTATGTAAATCTCAGTTCATCCTGTACGTCAAACTCAACACCCGATAGATGCAATGAATACGACGAACCCCCTCCCCCCTTCCCCAAAAATATTCTAAGAGTTTTTAGGCCTGCCCCGCTCCCTTCTTATTAGAATCCTGGCTACGCCCTTGGCAGCTAGCGCAAGTCGCGGGTAGCGTAATGATCAAACGTAACGTAACGTAACCCTATAAATGCGTAAATGGAGCTGTTAGTAGTTAATATTTTTAAAAACGTTGATGTTTATAGAAATCTTAAGTCTCAAGTTACTTATGCGCTGTTGTGTCGAATACGGGGTTGTGTCGAATTGGTTGCTCGCGAGTGTAGTTTCCTTGAACCGGCATAAACAAATCATCGGTGATACGTGGTGATAAATTGTGACATTTAGTATTTGAATCAACGCACAAAATGTTATCATAGAAATAACATTTTGTGTGTTAATTAAAAAGTAATACATTAATATTATATTATACCTACTACGATTATTCTATTCGTGTTTAATGATTTTCACCTTAACATAAATAGTAAAGTCTCAACTTACCCTTTAAAAGATTTCGACGCATAAAAGATAAGAATGCTTCCAGACATTTCCAGCCAATACCTCTGCCACGAGGACAGCGATATTTTCCTGCCAGCCTTTAAAATAGTTTTCCGCCTGACGAAACCTTCATAATCACATTCCATTTGATCGGGACGCGACAATTCGCTAAAATAAAAAGGTTTAGCTTAAGTACATATTGAAAGGTGTATAAGTAAGGCGTAAATATTTAAAAGGTATTTAAGAATGATAAAAAACTTTATTGGCCCTTGCATGAGAAATAAACAGAAGAATATACAATATATAAGAATGTGGCCGAAATCGCTAAAAACTTGTTACTTATTGTAAAAGAAGAAGACCATCGTGGACGACATTATGTTGATACAGAAATTACAATCGTACATAAGCTTACTAACTTGAAATATAATAGTATAACAATTAATATAACCTAAACAAGCAGCTTAAACAGACAACTGCAACGCACACTTGAAATCTATCGAATATTTTCATAAAACAAGGTTAATAACAAAATTCACTCTGGGACAAATTTAGAGGAACGATAAAAATTCACTTCTAGTTTTGATAACGCTGTGTATTTCAGCATACGAAACCATATTTAGTTTTACCAGCTTTGTAGCCATCGGATTCGCTTCAAAAAAAACATTCACCGCGGAAACCAGTTGTACGATTGTGATAAAAAAGACCACCATTAAAGATTACCGTTCTTCCCCAGGTCACAAATAGGGAAATTTTGTAATTATCCGTTATGGCCTTAGTCATGAATCCTGGATAACAATCAAACAAACGCATTGAAGGTCAATCACACATCGATATGATGTTGTTAAAGTATTGTATCTATGTAAAAAGTGTAGTGTTCCTCTAAATTTGTCCCTGAGTGTATACTGTATATATCTTCTAATATATAAAAAAAATTCTCGTGTCACAGTATTTGTAACCGAACTACTCCGAAACGGCTTGCCCGATTTTTATGATTTTTTTTGTATATGTTCGGTAGGTCTGATAATAGGTCAAACTATTAATTTTTATTATGGCGAAACGTAGTTCGCGGACACAGCTAGTAATATATAACAAAATGTACATACTTTATAAAATATTTTTTTGTTATAATTACATATCTTAAGATCAAATTAAATAGGTATTGTTTTCTTGTTTTTACACCCGTGCGAAGCCGGTGCGGGTCGCTAGTACTAAATAAAAGGAATAGTTAGTGTGACATGGTACTAAATCTGCTAAAAATGCTTATCTACTTTTGAATCCGGATGTAAGTATTCTGAACCTTACTGACAATGTTGCAAGTATCTGTTTACGCACTGACGTATAAGGGGAAGCAGACTTAACATAATTGTACTCACACATTTGTCATATCATAAGTAATGTATATCGTTTTACTTTCACTCCAAAGTAACATGATAGCTATTTCTGTATTTCGTCTATTGCGATACTAACGCACACATAAACATTTCCGAAGCCGTGGCAGACGCCATGTTTAGCTTTGTCAAAATAAGAGACAAATGGCGTCGTGACAATAAAATTAAATTAATCGAGAGTATTCGGGCAGAACCGAATAAGTGCAAAAATTAATAAAAAATTGTTACATACATCAGCATTCTTAGTTTTATCTACTTTTTTTATCTAGTAAAACCAAATAACTGCAAAAGCCCATACTACAGAATTTTTCTCTCTGTGTAAAGCAGTTGACTAGCATTTTCTCATTAAAATTTAAAAGCAGAAAGTGATATAATCTCTTATGACACAACATGAATAATAAAATACAGTAATAACAAAATAAATGCATTTACTCGCTTCACTCATAAAACCAGCTATATTTAATTCAATTTTATATTTACAGATAAATCAATACATTGGATTTTATTTGGTTCTCTCTCACTATTAAAACAAAATTATTTCTGAGTTTTATTGACAGGCAAAACAGAATAAGTGAGTTTGATATATTTTGCAAGTTACCTACAAGTAATGAAATTTGATGCTCCACTTCAGAAGCAAAAGCAGTTATTAAGCAGCATCTTTGTTAGTTCTGCTTGTTAACGTTTTAAGTCTATTTGAAGATCTGCCGCGTGCGCACGTGTTAAAGATTTTTACTTAAATACTCTGTTATAGACATTATAGTGGAGGCCAAAAACAGGATTTATTATATTTAAAAAGAACATAATACCCGAGGTAATGGAGCTTTGGTATAAAAGCTTGAAGACTGTGATTAGGGTCCCTGAAGATGTTAAAAAAGAGGGTGTGCCCCGAGGTAATGGAGCTTTGGTATAAAAGCTTGAAGACTGTGATTAGGGTCCCTGAAGATGTTAAAAAAGAGGGTGTGCTGTCTTGTGAGGAAGATGTGTGATTTTCTGTTGATTGCTTTCTCTTGATATCATTCAGTTATAATTACCATAGTATCTACACGATAAAGCAGTTCAGACTGATCAAAGCATAATAATATAATAAAAATACACTAATTGTTTTTTTTTAATATAGCAATTCCAAAATAATTACAGGTAAAAACGGATAACTTGGATCAATTTTGCATGTTGTCGTTTTAAAAAGTAGGTTACAAAATAATACTTATAAATGATCCTTTATAAATAAAGCCGACATTATTACGTTGTGTTATAAGGGATTTGCAGCTTATTTACGAATTTCAGGTAAAACGATATAAGTGCATTACCATGGCGCAAACTTTCCCTTTTTTCTTCACTTTTAATGACAATAAATAAATAAATCATTTAGTTCCAATTGTTAATACAATAACATATCGGAAACTTTTTAGATAAATAATCTAACTACAGTACTGATTATCGTGTTGATATTTTGCTTCGCCGATAAACTATAATCACTCAAAGCTTAAAATGCCCTTTTCTCATTATGATATATTCTGCACTACGTTCATACTGATCCTGTGGTATGTGCGCGAGGATTGTCTTGCATGAAGATGAAATTCGCCAACAATTGGATTCGGTGTGGAACAACAATAGGTTCCACCATCTTATTGCGGTATTTTTCGGCATTCACGTTGCCCCGTATAGAAACGAGGTTCGTTATACCGCCAACGCAAATACCGGCCCAAACCATAATTGTTCCGCCATGGTAGGGATGAATTTCCTGAGGGCAACGAAGCCGTTCATGACGTCCAGAAGCTCGACACACGCGTATTCTTCTTGAGTCCGGGTGAAAACCAAACCTGCGGATTCGTCAGAAAACAGGACATGAGCCCACTCTTCTTCCGGCCATCGCAGGTGAATACGAGCCCACTGCAAGCGCTGAGCACGATTGCCACGTCGAAGCGCTAAGACCCGTAAAGGCCTATGAGAATGCAAACCAATCTCGTGCAGTCTCCTCCTGGCAGTTTGGAGTGCTGATAGCCACTTAATGTTGAAACCTCAGGCTTTCAACGAGTTGGCGGGCGGTAGTTTCGGGCTCCCGTCTGGCAATATTCTGAATAAAACGGTCTTGTCTTTCGGTGGTTATTTGATATCTACCAGAATGTCGTTCAGCCGTGTTCCCAGTGAGCCGATAGTGTTCCCACACACTCAGGATAACCGACTGGTTGGAGTGGATGGCATCTGCAACTTCAAGTTGGGTACGTCCGGCTTCAAGCATACATTTAATTTTGAGTTAAATGCCGACGTGGCATGATGTCTGATAAACCAGTCTTTAAGTTACAAAAGAAATTTAAAACATTCGATTAAAGATTCGATATCAATTAACTCAAATTGTATCCAGAAATGAAGAAACTTAAAACAGGAATAACGTTTTGCCGCGAATTCATGCTAAAATTCTGGAATAATGATTTTGAAATTTTAAATTTAGAACATTACTCGTATTTTATCATGCTTTTATTTTGTTCTTAAATTTATTAGTGGCCTTAGTGGCCTATACTTTTTTCTAAAGAGATTTTACAAAAAAAGTTCATCTTGGTGGTTGAGTCTTTTATGGCCATTTTCACCAACCTCTTCTTAGCTTAGGTGACTCTTAGGTGGCATGCTGTCACATTCTTTGCATTAAAGACAAAAAGTGACAGAATATGTCTTAGGGGCTTCCTAAGCTATGTTATGGTTGGTGAAATCGGCCATTAGACTTTGTTGATTCTGTCATATCACGTTTTACACATGGCAGCAGGCGGAGCACGTGCTGCCAAGACTAGACTTCAGTTAAGTATTATTTCACAATTTCAGTGACATAATATTATAAAGTACATATTTAGTGAGACTGAAAATTTCTTGAAGCTCGTCATGGGACACGTGTGAGTGAGTTTTATGACAATTTCTTAGCGTACCTGTGCTCTCATTAAATGAATCGTACATTTAAGGCGCTATATCTAAAATGAATCAAACAATGGGAGGCGGGGTCTATACGTTAGCGCGGGGCGCTCCCCGTGCTCAAGTAGCTGGTCTTTATATCTGTCTTCAAAGTCGTGAATGCGCTGCGCCCGCATGCAATCAGTTCGTTTAGAAATTATTGACGTAAGCGACAAAATACAAATTATTTTATTAAAAAATAACTATAATGATAGGAAAAAAATGCTTCTGTACGATTCTGAACACTGATGATGTCCACTTATTTAAGGAACTTTTTAATGAATACCTAATACCGTTATCCTGAATTTGATTTTTTTTATTTTTAAGAGGTAATTTGAAAAAAAAAATTTGGGGGCAAAATCTTTAAATCGCGTTTCCGGTTCTTCTCGTGTCTAGCTAAAGATATAAAGAAATAAATATCTGACTTTCAGAACTGCAAGATCTTTCAGTGACCCATGACATTACATTAAACATAACCAATATTATCGATATAATAAAAAAAAACTTGTGTATAATTTGTATGCATATTTTGTCTGTGAATAAAGAGACAATGTGAAAGAACATTATACTACTTTACATAAAGAATTATATAAAAAGTATATCGGTGAATCAAGAAAAAATGTGGCTGAGTTTAAGAAAAAATTAATTCACCAAACAAGTATGTTTTCGAAAGTTAGTTCTGACAGTGAACAAAGTTCGTATGAATTTCCATTAGCCAAAAAAATTAATAACTTAGGTAATTGTTTCTACGGCCCGCCAGTCTATACAGCTATTTGTATTGGTCCGCGATTGTGTCTGGTCTGGACAGCCCTGCAGGCCAATTATGGATCTTTCATCGTATGACATGGTATAAATTTGAGAAAAAGAAGTCATGAAATGCTGCATTTCGTATTGCCGATCTCCAATGATATCATCACTATGGCATAATTTCAATTATGTCATCATTAAATAATGAACAAATGATCAAATATCTGACCGGAAATCGTCTTTTTCGTTTTGCACTATGGTTTCTTTGTTTATTAGTAATCTACTAGTATAATCAACGGATATAATTGAAAATGCAACATAAACTCTTCCGTGAATGAATTTGTAGATTCCCACGAGCAATTACACTTACGACAACTACGTCCAAAAATATAGTATCAAGAAACATGAAAATAGTTAACTACTACCTTTTATTTACAAATTCACTACTCTACAAATGATTCCACTGACTTCTCATCTATACTATAATTGTTAAACATATCGGACGAAGTTGTCGGAGTTGCACGATAAAGGAAAGTAACATAACGAATCACCGGTAAGTAAAAAAAAAAAATGTTGTTTAATATAACATTTCTTCATCCTATATCTCACTGACCCTGGCATAGGCACTGGCGTGGTCGGTTGTATGGTGGTGACGATGAAAGCATTTTGAGAAGCAAAAACAATACATATACACGACATAGACAAGTTTTGGTTTACATTAAGGGATTTACATGTCAATTTAATCAGAGCAGAGATCATTTATTTCACTACTCTTTTATTTAGTCAGCGTCATTTATTTATACTCTAAGTTTTATTAGTATTGCTATCTATACTCTTTTAAATACATACCAATGCGGCAGGGACTGCGACATTTTATCACCCCCCACTGAACCTGGCGATTCCAACAAGGTGTCGTCCAATAGGTTGACTGAACCAGCTGGCGTTTTTTCCTCAACTTTGTCATCCATATGATTCTTTCCGAAGATACTGTACAACAATCACAAAAACAAATCATTACGTAACACATATAATAACAATAAATAATTAATACCCACTACAGATTACTTACTTACACATTCAATGTTTGTTTTATTACACCTACATTAAAATTCGAATTAATACATACCTAAGGGCTAATATACAAAAAATTAATGGAAATATACTGTTGAAGTAACATTTACGCGTCCTTAATAAAACTCATACATATAACTTTTACATACTTATGCTTTTGGCCTTATAAATAAAATACACTAATCACGTCTATTTTAATAATGGCAATCACTACAACAAGCAACCACTAACAGTATTAATATGACTATAGGTACGAGTACATGTGTGTATATAAATACAGTGTGCTGCTGCACATATGAGTGCACGTACGAGGCAGGGGTCATTTTAGTGATAAAAAAATGGAATTTTAAGAGCCATTTAATTTTTTACTCTCCGTTGCGAACCACGTGCATAGACCGTTATAACTCTTGAATAAATAGACGAATATCAATGAAATAAACGCCAACGCGATCCTTAAAGATCAATAGTGCTGTCAAAACAATTTGTCAATGTTTATCATACACAATTAATGACAGTGCCACTAAACATACAAGTGTTGACGCTCTGAAAGCAACCTTTACGAAATGGTGGACAAAAATAACGTTGGAGGAGCTGCGGCATATTGTGGATAATTTTAGCAAACGTTTACGTCTGTGTATCAAAGCCAAAGGAGGATATTTTAATGATAGTATTTTTTATAGTTTAATGACTGACGTTATTTATTTTAAAAAAATTTGTCAACGTTTTTTTGGGCCATCCTGTAAAACTTCGTTATTTCTTGATAAAAAAAATACGATTATGAAATTTTTCATTAAATATAAATCAAGTCAGAATAATACCAACACGGTCTAGTCGAGAATAATCTACATCTAACTGTAGTTTTATTATTCTAAGGCTTCTATTCAATTAAGTTGAAACTTATAATAGTGTCCAATCACATGACTCAGGTAGAAAAATTTGCGAAGTTTTCGGTACTGCGGTCTCCAACACCCCGTTTCGGATAATCATAGCCATTGTTACAATGAACCTAGAGACACGATTAATGTAGTGTTTGAAAGCTGAAATGATACAGATTGTAATAAGCACTAGAATATAATACCATATAGGGGTATGTTTTGTATAAAAATTGTATTTAAATAAAAAACAGAAAATTAACGCTTTTTTCTCAATCATTTTGATATTTGTCTATTCATTCAAGAGTTATTCTATAAGGGTTAATGCACGTCAGGTTTGCAACGGAGGATAAAAAAAATTAAATGGCCCCTAAAAAATACAAAAAAGTGGGTTTTTTTTTCTATTTTTTTATCACTAAAATGACCCCCTTTTGCCCCCTGCCTCGTATGTGCACTATATGCAGAAACACACTGTATATATTGACTGATTACACGCTCTTTATTAATATAGTGACTTATACACCTTTTTGCAGAGATGTTGGGAAAATAAGTCTAAACCTTCAGTCTGATGTTAATGAAGCAGGCCAAGCTATTTATTTAAGCTATTTTTCTGCTCTACCGGATAATATTAATCACTACATGCAATTCATATACACATAACATAATATCCTATAACATATAATATCACATAACATAATATCCTAAAGCGTCAGGTTTCGGAGATTTTTACTGAAAACTGAACTCTAAACAAGAAACTACAACTTTTGATAATCCTTTCTCCAGGTAAGTATACTTCACTATGCGAATATAATTAGGTAAAATTGTTGTTTAAAGCTACTGAGACAAAATTATACCCCCCCCCCCCCCCCCCCCTAAAATACGAAATATATACAACCCAAATTTTTTAATTTTTTTTTCGAAATGTGTCTCTAAGCTATCTCAATAATTGTGCAATTACTTAGAGGTCATATCTATTAATGAAACTGTTGTGGACTGTATGTTTTAGGTCGGCAAATTCTTAACGCTCCGTTCAGGGGTTCGGGGCTGGTTCAGGTACTGGTAGGCACTGGTACTAGTACAAGTCACTTTTAATTAAAACGCAAACTGGTTCACTATGCAATACTGAGCACACACATAATTTATTTGCAACTTACATTTCTTATAAGCCCCCGTTTAGGGTCACAAGTAGCGCGGGGTATAACACGTAACAATATGCAAATTCCTTATACTACTAAATCTAAGGGTCGCAAGTAGCGCGGGGTATAAGCGCGTACTATGCGTATCGCTATCCCTCTCGCACGCGTGTTTGTCGTCCCTTACAGTTCTCCCCCCGGTGTAGACTCTGTCGAAGCCTCTTCAACCGCTAGGACGACTAGCTTCGACGTCGGGCGGCGGAAGGTCCCTCCTTTGGTCCGAACGTCTGCACTGCGGACACGTCCATCGGGTCCCGTGTAGACTCGTTCGACTACTCCTCTCGGCCATACATTGCGCGGTAGTGATGAGTCGACGACCACCACTAGGTCGTTCACTTGCAATGGTCGTTCTGGTGCAGCGGCGGCTTGGCGGGGTGCGAGCGTTGGTAGGTACTCGCGCACCCACCTCTTCCAGAACTCATCGACGAGCGCTTGGCATGCTCTCCACGTTCTTCGATCAGCCAGATGACAGGGCCCAGTGCTCAGTAGTCCCGTTGATGATCCCAACAAAAAATGGTTCGGTGTAAGAGCCTCAGGATCCGCAGGGTCGACGGATACGTGAGTTAGGGGTCTTGCGTTGACCGCGTGTTCGACTTCGGCGAGTACTGTTTGTAGTACTTCTTCTCTGGGCGCTTTCTGATTCAGCACCGTCGTCAGTGCCGTCTTTACTGAGCGCACCAGCCTCTCCCATGCTCCTCCTTGGTTCGGTGCGCCTGGCGGGATGAAGCGCCAGGTCATCCGATGAAGGTGGCCCAGTTCCCGTAGAGCCGAGGTCCATTCTGCGTAGGCAGCTCGTAGTTCGGCGTCAGCTCCGCGGAAGTTGGTGGCGTTGTCGCTGATCATAAGTGACGGCCACCCGCGTTTCGCAGCCATTCTTCTCATTGCCATGATGGCGGAGTCAGTTGACAGCGAACTCACTATTTCCAGATGAATTGCGCGTGTTGTGAGACAGGTGAATAGGGCCACCCATCTCTTTTCGTGTCTTCTCCCGATGGTCACTATCAATGGCCCGAAGTAATCGACACCGCAGTTAGTGAAAGGTCGATGGTAGGGGTCCAAACGAGCTCGTGGTAAGTCTCCAAAGACAGGCACTCTCGGTTGCGTCTTTCTGAGGCGGCATAAGGCGCAGCTATTAGCTATAGCTCGCACAGTAGGTCTCAGGTTCAATATCCAGTATCTCTGGCGTAGGTCATTTACTACACGCTCTCGATTTCCGTGACCGGCGTACTCGTGCTCTCTCTTCACTAACAGGCGCGTGTAAGGATGACGCCCGTCTAGTATGGCCGGTTCTTTCACGTCGTATGACACGTCGGCTGCCTTTATTCGCCCGTTCAGTCGTATAATGCCATCCTTGATCACCGGGTCTAGCTTGTAAAGTCGGCTTGACTTAGGTATCGGTTTCGCTTTCTCTAGCAACTCGTATTCTTCATGAAAGCTGTCTAGCTGGCTCTCTCTTATCCAGCGTCTCTCTGCCTCCTGTAGATGTCGTACTTCTACCCTTTCGGTTTTCCCTCTGCACTTGTCGATGAATGCTAATACGACAGCTGTTGCCCTGATCAACCTCTCGTGTGAGGAAAAGCGGTCGATCTGAGGCAAACTAGTTTCGGCTCGTTTGATCGTGAGCGTTACGGTTTCTTCGTCTATCGCTTCATTACAGTTTATCTCCGTAGGCCAATTCTCCTCCGGCGCATATAAGAATTCGGGTCCCGTGAACCATCTATCTTCCACGGAGACGGTCTTGTGGGTCAATCTTGTTGCGTCGTCAGCCACGTTATGCTCTGTTGGTATCCAACGCCACTGTTTAGCTTCTGTGCGTTCGCAAATCTCTCCTAGACGATGCGCGACAAACGTAGTGTAGCGACGTGCGTCGTTTCTTATCCACTGTAATACTGTTCGTGAATCGCTCCAGTATGTCACTCGTTCGGGTTGACATCTATGTCCTGTGATCACGGCGTGGGCTAGGCGGGTGCCTATCACGGCTGCTTGCAGCTCTAACCGCGGAATGCTCTGCGTCTTCAGGGGTGCGACTCTGGCTTTGGCGGCGGCCAATCTCACATCTGTGACCCCGTCGTCTCTCTCTATCCTCCAGTATGCGGCTGCGGCATATGCCTGCTCACTGGCATCGCAGAAAACGTGGAGCTCTCTCGTCGCGTTCTCTGTGGCTCCGTACCATCGCGGCAAACGAAGTTGAGCGATGTTTCCCCTCAGTTCTTGTAGCCATCTTCGGAATGTTTCGGCTTCTTCTTCGGGTAATCGTTCGTCCCACTTGAGACTCTTCCGCCACAGGCTTTGCAGCGTAATCTTCGCTCGTATGGTGAAGTGACTCAGTAGGCCTAATGGGTCGTAGACTGACATCACAATGCTCAACGCTCCTCTTTTAGTCGGTGATCGATCTCCGTTTAGTATCTCTGTCGGTACTCTCGGCAGCACAGTGTTGAAGGCCAACTCGTCAGTCTGGGCGTCCCACAGAAGTCCCAGTGTCTTCCCTGGTGCCGATGCTAATTCCGTCGTGGCTCGCGTTCTCCGATCTTCAGGGATATCTGCCAATGCGTCTTCTTCATTTGAGTTCCATCCTCGTAGGTTAAAATTAGCTTGCGCATGGACGTATGATACTTCACTGATGGTCTTTCTGGCGGTCTCTATGTCGTCGTAACTCTCTACTAGATCATCCATGTAGTGGTTCGTGGTAATCGATTGAAACGCAGCAGGATGCGTTTGCGCGTGGTCTTGTGCGTTCCGATCTCGCACGCTGTGGGCCAGGAACGGCGAGCTGGTGGCGCCAAAGATCAGTGACGTCATCTTGTAAGTTCTCGGTGATTCGCTCGCGTTGTCACGCCACAGGAACAATTGGGCTTCCTGGTCTTCAGGTCTGACTTTGATCCTCAAGAACATCTCTTCTATATCTGCCGTCACCGCCACTCGCCCTTCTCGGAATCGAAACATGATGCCCTGTAGTGACTGCAACAGGTCAGGCCCTTCTAGCAGAAGGTCGTTGAGGCTTGTACCGTGCGACTTGGCGGCCGCGTCGAACACCAGCCGAAGTTTTCCCGGTTTGTTCGGGTTGAAAACCGGAAAATGCGGTAAATACCATTTTCTCTTACTGGTTTCCTCATCTTGCTCACATATCTCTGCATAGCCCTTGGCTAAGAGATCTTCTATGGCTTTCGTGTATCGCTGTGCGAAGGCCGGTTCTCGTTCCATTCTGCTTTCTACTGCCTGCAATCTTCTTAGTGCCATATTATAACTCGGCGGCGTGGTCATGTCGTCAACACGCCATGGCAATCCCACTTCAAATTGACAGTTCCTTTTCTTCACTGTTTTCTCGAATATGTCAATGGCGCGCTTCTCCGCTTCGTTCGGCTTGCTTTGAACGGCCACTCCCAGTGAATCTATCTTGAAGTGATCTTCCATCAACTTGTCTAAGTTGTCGTCGGGTGTGTACACGTGAAGTACGGACCCTTCGTCTCGTCTGAACATACAGCTCGGTGCTGTCCCATGGATGGTCCATCCCAATTCGGTCAGTGAGGCTGCGGGTTCTCTTTTCTTGCCCATCCTTAGTTCACGGGACACTATCAGGTGCCAGTGGTCTGCCCCGATGAGCAACTGTGGTCTAGCGCCCTCGTGACAAACATCTTCCGGTCGTAGATCTTTTAAGTGTTCGCACATGAGGAAGGCAGCTGGTATCGTTTGCTTGTGTAGCACCAGCTGTGGGATCGTGTGCAACTTGATTGCATGGAATTCTTCCATTCTTTCTCCTTTGATCTCTAGGTCAATAAGTCTGCTCAACGTTCGTTTCTGGCTGGCGGCTACCCCGTTGATTCGTAGGGGCTGTGCTTCTCCGTCAGCTCCCAGCTTCTTTGCCAGATCTTCTTCTATGAGGGATATTGTTGAGCCTTCATCCAGTAGGGCGAAAGTGTGTGCATCTCCCTCTGGTCCGGCAATATGAACAGGAACTACTTTCAGTAGCACTGTACCTCGCTCGTTTTTGTCTTCTGCTGCTATGGACATCACGGTCTCACTGGATCTCGCGTTCGTCGCTTCCGTGAGTCTCTCGCTTGTTGTTGGCGTTGCCGGCTCGGCGTGCAGCAATGCGTGGTGCGGCCGACGGCAATCGTTCACGCCACATGCCTTGGCTCTACAATTAAATCTTCGGTGTCGGCCCGTGATACATTTGAAGCAGAGTCCCGCCGACTTCACTATCTGCCACCGCTCGTCTGTGTTCATCTTCTTGAAGCTCCTGCAGTGAGGTAGCGTATGATTTTCTTCGCAGCCAACGCACTTGTACCCTTTGGGTGATACTGTGGTGGTATAAACATCTTCTCTGCCTTTCTTTCTGAGTGGAACAATGATTGGCTTCAAGTTTCGGTTAGTGGTCGATGTCTTCAGAGTTGAAGTCGCGTTTTGCGGCGCATAGGTGAAACGAAGCGCCAGATCGGCTTCACGCATCAGAAATTGTGACAGTAAAACAATCTCCGGCTCCATAGAATGTTCTGTACTTAGGGCGTAGTCGCACCATCGAGCTCGCAGGTGTGGACTCAGCTTCTCGGTCACCTCGCGTGTCAGCATGGGATGTCGTAGGTACCCTTGCCGATCCACGCTCTTCAGTACGCAGACGATGTTCTGTAGTCGAATGGCGAAAGTGTTCAGCTCGTTGGTCGAAGTACCGATTCGTGGTAGTCGCTTGATGTCTTCCATTGCTTGGTCAATGATGAATTCCGGTCGTCCGAAGCATTGCTCAAGAGTGCGCATGACTTGGTTCGGGTCGCCGGCGGTGTGTAACAGCGCCGCAACGGCTTCACGCGCTTCCCCTCGTAGACAATTGCGTAGTCTAGCCATGTTCTCGGTCGGTGTGAAATTGTACACGGCAGTGGATTCCTTCATCGCAGCCTTGAATGGTAACCACTCGCTGATGGCGCCACTGAACGTCGGAAGTTCGGTGACTTGTCGTGGCACTGGTCGGTTCCTCGCCATTTTCTCAATAGCTTCTGCCAGTTGTTCGATTCCCCTATTCCTGGTTCTGGTGGGTGTTGGCGATCGCGTATGATGTCGATTGCTTTCTTCAAATCTCACGGGTTCAGCTTCACGGCGTCGCATTGTTTGAGCGTTCGGTTCCCCCCGTTCGTTCCCTGGGGTGCGCGTGACTTGCGCTGGAACGGCGCCCTCTTCTTTATATCCCGTAGAGGTATGTCTCGGCGTCGTTGACTCCCCCCGTATATCGCTGGGTTGAGCTTGTTGAAGCCAATCGTCGACTCGTCCTGTGACGTCGACTATGCTCTTGGGTGCTTCATCTTCTTCTTCATCTCGAATGTTTTCAACTTGCACAGCTAGCCTTTTCTTAATTAGATCAGCTTCTATCTGGAGCTCCTTTCTTCTTATTTCTGCCAGACGTTCCTCGGCTTCTATGTGTGCGTTACGGATGCGGGCGATCGCACTACTCTTCGATTGTTGCGAAGTGCGTGACCGCGTCGGCGATGGTCGTCGTGGTTCAGCAGCCAGGTTCGTGGTGAGTGCAAGGTCCGCTTTGGTTCGTAGCGGCACTGCCTCGCTCGTTCTCTCACTATCCCCTTGACTACGGACGATGTTCTCGCTTCGTTCCTCCGTAATTCTTGCTTGTGCTGTTATCGCCGATGGTGATCGCGGTGGATTATGGAAAATTCGGATGCCAATCGGGCGTTCGTCCGCTTCTTCCTGACTTCTTGTTCGCACCATCTTGATACAGCGTTCTTGTACTGACTCGTACTAATTTACACGTTCCACGTTCCGGAATTACTTCTATCTATCCGGCGCTGCGACCAGCAAAGTTCACAATTCTGCTCCGACGGAACAACGAATGTTCTCAATCCGGCGCTCGACCAGCAAATCCTCGCAATCCGTGTCGAAGGACCAGCAAATGTTGTGGACTGTATGTTTTAGGTCGGCAAATTCTTAACGCTCCGTTCAGGGGTTCGGGGCTGGTTCAGGTACTGGTAGGCACTGGTACTAGTACAAGTCACTTTTAATTAAAACGCAAACTGGTTCACTATGCAATACTGAGCACACACATAATTTATTTGCAACTTACATTTCTTATAAGCCCCCGTTTAGGGTCACAAGTAGCGCGGGGTATAACACGTAACAATATGCAAATTCCTTATACTACTAAATCTAAGGGTCGCAAGTAGCGCGGGGTATAAGCGCGTACTATGCGTATCGCTATCCCTCTCGCACGCGTGTTTGTCGTCCCTTACAGAAACCATCGCTTTGATCCATCCATACTTCACCTCTATCGCTCGGCCGCGACCTCAGTATTTCGCGATTACCCGCAGTGAGCATGCGCAACGTAAATTAGCTGGCAGGCAGTGCAGCGCGGGCACGATGTACGCGATTGAGTTTTCATTAAGTATAGCTTTTCAATATGCCAATAGAGAAATGCTGCATGTCTTGCAAATTCTTGTGTATATTTGGAGGGTAGTGGAATAATCCACGGACTCAGTGTTGCGTCATATTCATCATCATCATCAACATCATATCAGCCAAGAGACGCCCACTGTTGGACATAGGCCTCCCCCAAGGATCTCCATACCGATCGGTCCTGCGCCTCCCGCATCCAGCGGCTTCCCGCGACCTTCACCAGATCGTCGGTCCACCTTGTGGGGGGCCTACCAACACTGCATCTCCCGGTACGCGGCCGCCACTCGAGGACCTTTCCAACGGCCGTCAGTCCTACGAGCGATGTGTCCTGCCCACTGCCACTTAAGGTTTGCAATTCTTTAGGCTATGTCGGTAACTCTAGTTCTTCTACGGATCTCATCAATTCTGATGTGATCACGTAGAGAAACCCCGAGCATAGCCCTCTCCATTGCCCTTTGGGTGACTTTGAGCCTTCTTATGAGACCCATTGTTAGCGGCCACGTCTCAGTTCCGTATGTCATCACTGGCAACACGCACAAATTGAAGACTTTCGTCTTGAGACATTGCGGTAGATGGGCCGAGAATATGCTGCGTAGCTTTCCGAACGCTGCCCAGCCGAGTTGGATTCGTCGATTTACCTCTTTCTGGAAGTTGGAGTTATCGAGCTGGACTATTTGCCCCAGGTAAACATATTCGTCAACAACTTCCAGCGTTGAGCCTCCAACATTCACAGGAGTGGGTATTACTCGGGAATTCGACATTATTTTAGTCTTGTCCATGTTCATTTTAAGACCCACTTGTTGGGAAACTCTACAGAGGTCTTCGAGCATTGTGTCTAGATCCTCCACGGTCTCAGCCATGACAACGATATCATCAGCAAAACGAAGGTGAGTCATGTACTCGCCGTTTATGTTGATGCCGAGTCCCCTCCAGTCCAAAAGCTTAAATGCATCCTCCAACGCAGCTTCTCACTTTCTAAGCCGAAGTATCGCACAGTGCGAGTATGATTAATTATTGCAATAAGGAAATTTTGCCAGTCTTTAGCCCGGTAAAAGTATGAAGGAAAAAACTGGTAATCATTCGCCGCGCAATCGCAGCCGCCATATTGCGCTATTAACGTTTTTCAGAGTGCGAGACTGAGATAGCTCTAGTCTAGCTGTCTATCATGCTATTGATAGATAAATAAACGAACGTAACGTACTACGAGACGATGTTGTTTACAAATGTGCGCCGTAATAATAAATCAATGTAGTAATAAATCAAAATTTTTAATTGGGGGTGTAGCTCGTTTACTGTTAATACATAACTGTCCTCACTATTTTTTTTTACATACGACAGGGAAACTCTTGGCCTTCATCTCACCTGATGGTAAATGACGATAAGGCCGAAGGTGGAAGCGAGCTTCGCCTGGACTCCTCAACAACTGAGTTCATACGATATTTAAGTTTCTTGAGTACTTAATTCAAAATTCACGGTATATGTCCTCTATCCAAATATATTACGTTGATTAAACAAAGTGATTTTGAAAAAAAATCAAAACGGCGGGCGATGCCTTCACAGGATGGATGGATGATGTAATCATATTCACATAGTGAACCTGGAAAAGATAACCAAAAGTTGTGGTGTGTTCTTCAAAGTTCAGTTTCCAGTGAATAGCCTCGAAACCTGGCGCTTTAGCATATTATTATATGACATTTTTATTTGTAATAGTTTCCTCTATCTAAAAATATAACTTTTGTTGTGTACCGCAATTTTGGAAAAATCTTAATAGTGGCTGATGTTAGGGCCAAAATATTCAAACCCTTTTAACACCGCTGTTGTGGAATTTAAAGTGCATAAAAATATGCATAGAAGTGCCTAGGTATGTTACCGTCGGATTTTGATTAAATAATTTATTATTATTATTACTATGCAAACAATCCTATCATATAAGTTTGAGGAAAATAAGAGTACTATGGCCGTGGTTAAAATTGTTCTGTACTCAAAACGTGAATTATTTTTTTCTCAAATAATATTTCACTAAAATTATTCCACGTTTTAGTAAAGAACAATTGGACGGTTCCAACAAATGAACGGATATTCTGGAAAAAGGTTAAATAAACTTGTCGCATAAATAAGTTTTCCGTATTCGATTTCCGAACACGGAAACATTTAGTTGTCTAGTTTGTGCAACCATCCAGTAGATGGCGTTGCCTTTCAATTTCTTGATACTACAGTATATTCCATTATGATGTTAGTATAGCATTGATCTAACATTCATTTAATTTTGAACAAAGCACATTAACTACTGGGCCACTGCAACGCGTTGTCGGGTCAGCTGGGCTCACTAAATTCACGACGTGTATTATTAATTTAATTAAAACAAATAATAGTACTAGACGATATTTGGTTAGGTTATACGAAAAACTTTGATCTCGGACCTCGCCGCCCGTCTCCCCCTGAGTTCCCCAGCGTCGCTCTACGTAAGTTCATTCGTTTTGTAACAGTATAGGTTGTAAAACTGTCACATAGAGCAACTGTTCCATTATTTAAGTTAAATAAATTTATTAAAGTAAGTACTGATTGTCCCGTGGTAATTTTCACCGCCACAACAACAACACCATATTTTTTATAACTCATAGCAACAATTTAATTAACTTAAGATAAATCAATGAAAAAAGATTAACAATTGAAAAGATAATTTTGATATGTGGTTTAACCGTCTAAGTATAGGATGCTTTTCAGTTAATCGCGAGTTATCAATATTTTGTCTAGATATTACGCTATGCTTAGCTTATTAAATATTTAAGGTAGGTACCAAACGACATCAATAAAGCAGTGAAAGGAATTCATATAATCTATTTGATTTAGATGATTAAATTCTAAGGAATTGTTTTTGAAAAGTGAGAATACTAGTACCAATTAAAAATTTACTAATAACTAACACTACAATACAAAATGCAAAGTGCTATATGGGTAGGTAGTTCTACATATTAATTATATTACGCTCCCACGATATGGGTAATTTTGGTATTATTTATCACTGCATGTCTATGCTACAGTGTAAAGAAAGTTATGGGAAAAATTACTCTATCACGATCTATTTAAACGATGTTTCATTTTCATGGCAGAAAATTAAATAGTACATAGATAGGTACATCATCTTTTCTCAATTTGTGTGACTACCATTACCAAAATGAGAAATTGTTAGACGCTGCGGCAAGTTACAAAGTAAACCGAGGACCTGCCACTATGTTTGGCGTTTTTGGACTATGAGAAAGCCTTCGATTCTGGCGAGATCTAAACCGTGCTTCCGTCACTCCGAGTGCCAAATATAGTACTATCAGTAAATCCAATTGGTGTAGTCCGAAACCAATACGACTTCAGCGAGGTGTGAGACAGTATGACATTTTATCGTCAAAACTTGGTTCGTGTTCCGAATTGGTGTAGTCCGAAACCAATACGACTTCAGCGAGGTGTGAGACAGTATGACATTTTATCGTCAAAACTTGGTTCGTGTTCCGAGACTAACAATTAATGCTGGAGTTTCACAAAGCTCGGTTCTCTCCCCAACGCTGTTTATTCTGCATATTATATATTGATATATGGTGCCATCATATTATGTTTTATTTTGATGCTCGATAAATATTCTATCTCATAACGTAAAAAAAAATATTCTTATAAAGGTAATTTATAGATTTTAATAACCATTTCCTTAGCTTACCCATTTTAGGCCACCTTCCCCTACGTATAATGCCCACAAATGTTGGATTGTTTTTTTCTACTTGTATTGTCAATAGTTTAGTTTCTATTTTCTTCGCATTAAAGAAACCGAGGGTGGGGGCCTGGTGATTCTGTGATACAGGCGGATTTCTGCCTACTTCAGACTCCAGTCTCTCACCTACTTTTAATCTGCCCCTATGTAATTCGTAGTTCATAAGTCTGTTTATGTATGGTGTAGAGAAAAATAAAAAATTATTATTATTATTATTAATGATTGGTTGTCGATAGAGAACATTCATTGCTTTGCGGATGACAGTACGGGTGATGTGAGGTACACCAACCATCAGAATGTCTCCCGGAACTCTGTGTCGGAGAGACGGTCACAGCTTGTGTCAAAGTTGAAGACTCTTTGGGGCGGGCTTCAGAATAAGGGCATATGAATTTAGTGCAGTTCAACCCCACAAAGACGCAGGTTTGCGCATTAACTGCCAAAAAAGACCATTTTTATTAGCGCCCCAGTTTCAAGGAGTGTCCCTTAAAATTTCTGAGGGCATTAGTATCCTCGGTGTCGAGATCACGAGTAAAGTCCAATTTGGGAGCCATCTGGATAGCAAGGTCAAACTAGAAAACAAGAAGCTCGGTGTGCTTAATAGAGCGAAGCGGTACTTCACGCCCTATCAAGGCCTTGTGCTTTATAAGGCCCAAGTTCGTCCGCACGTGAAGTACTGCTCGCATCTGTGGGCAGGGGCTCCTAAATACCAGCTGGATCCATTTGACTCTCTGCAAAGGCGAACTACTCGAATCATCGGGGATGTCTATTTAACGGACTCGCTAGAGTCCTGAGCTCACGGAGGGACTTGAGCTCTCTCTGTGTGTTCTACCGTCTCTTCAACGGTGAATGCTTCGAGGAACTGTTCGACTTGGTACCAACGTCACCTTTCTATCATCGTACTACTCTACACCGTAGTGGGGTTCATCCATATTACCTGGAAGCAATGCCGTCTAGTGCAGTTCGCTTTCAGCGCTCATTTTTACTACGAATATGTCGCCTCTGGAACGAACTCTCCACTTCTGTGTTTCCCGAACGCTACGACATGTCCCTTTTTAACGGAAGTTTGAAGAGAGCACTATATTCAAAGTTGGCAGCGACTTAGCTATGTCCCTGATATTGGCGAAGCCTATGGACGGCGGTTACCGCTTACCATCTGGTGGGCCGTCTGCTCGTCTGCTACTTTTTTTCCTTGTCTTCTTCCTTCTCCCATTTTCATTTGGGGTCGGCTCTCCTTATTTTAAATCTCCACGATGTTCTATTCTGGGCCATCGCTTTGTCCAATTGGGCGTCTTTCAACTCCTTTTCCACGCTATTCCACCAGGTGGCGCTGGGTCGACCTCTACCTCTCTTTGTCTCCTGCAGACGAAGTGCCGTGTGAACTGCGTGCTCTTCGTGCCCCATTACATGGCCATACCATCTCAGCCTGGATTCCTTTACCCAGTCTATAACAGGAACCACCCCGAAGCTGCCCCTAATGTATCGGTTTCTTACTCTATCTAGCCGTGTCACACCATCAGACCATCTGAGCATTTTCATCTCATTCGTATGGAGTTTTTGTTCGTGCACCTTTTACTGTCCAACATTCTGAACCATATGTCATCGCTGGTCTTACTACGGTCTTATAGACGTGTCCTTTAGTTTTTATTGGTATCGCGTAAAACTCCGGTGAGCGATCTCCACTTCTGCCATGCCACTTGAGTTCTATGGGCAACATCAGCATCTATATTTGCATCGGCAGATAGCACTGATCCTAGGTATTTAAACTTCTTAACTTCGGGAAGTTTTACTCCATCTATGTGTATGGGTACATCAATGTCTGAGGTATTGTAATTATATTTACATTTAAGATATTCTGTTTTGGTTCTGCTTATGCGTAGTCCATAGGGTTCTAATGCGGCAACCCAACGCTCAAGAGTAGCTTGTAATTCTTGCTGTGTTTTTGCCGCAATTGCAATATCGTCCGCATATAGCAGGTACCAAGGCAACTCACACTGTATGTCCCTAGTTAGATAATCCATGACAAGGTTAAAAAGGAAAGGACTGAGCGCTGATCCATGTACCCCCACGTTTAGGTCAAACTCGCGACTCATACTTGCTAGACTTCTTACCTGAGTACTAATGTTGTTGTACAGATCTTGAATAAGGTTTATACTCGTATAATGCTCAGGAATTTGCTGTACTCGCAAAGATTGCCAGACTAGTTTGCGTGGTACACGGTCAAAAGCTTTTTCTAAATCTATAATCACCAAATGTACTTAGGTCTTCGCGATTTGTACGGTGTTTTTTAAATCAGGACTCTTATCGTGTGGATTGCATCAGTGGTCGACTTTGCTGGGGTAAATCCAAATTTGTTTGGTGTGATCTGTGTTAGTTTTATCAGAGGAGTGTTCAATATTCGCTCCCATATTTTAAGTGTATGTGATGTTAGTTTTATGGCCCTATAATTTCCGCACTGAGCAATTTCTCCCTTATTTTTGTAAAATGGTACTAAGTAGCTATGCCTCAAGGATTTCGGTATTTCTGCATTTTTTAAAACTAAATTGAACAATTTGTGTGAGCCATTCTACTCCAATCTCCCAAATGCCTTCCACAGTTCTGCTTGCAGCTCATCAGGTCCCATTGCCTTTCATTTTGTGTATTGCTTGTTTAACCTCGTCCCGTGTGATTTGGTTTATGGGCCTAGCTGCAGGTTTTATTGGAGATAGTTGCTATTGGATATTCTTCGTTTAATAACTCCTTGTAGTATTCATTCATGCCACCTATTGTTTATATCCTCATCCGTTGTGAGTAATTTTTGGTTCTTGTCCTTAATATATTTATTTATTTTAACATCCAGGGTTTGCTTATGTCTGGGTAAAGGTGTGTTGTAAACAGGGTTAGCTTATGTGCTCGTCTGCTACTTGCAGCAATAAAAAAACATTACTAACATTACGATCAGTGCAAACGGCGACACGAGGACCGAATTGAATATAGTGATATTTGTACTGTTTGCATGCAATCATTTTGGACTACTTTAATAGCACGATTGTGTGCACTTCTGCCAATTTCATTAATTTAAAGTCTTGTTTAATATAACATTAGTCGCAACATTAGATTATTATGCAAAGTAAAAGCTTAATAGCTTTTATAGTTAATTAAGATAAATGTTTACTTACATTTTTTATTTTAAATTGTATAAACGTCAAAATTTGAAATTTACGCACACACTGCACCACCTATTTTTCGTGAGCACTGATTGCACCGCTTCATGGGGTCACATTGCTTTCGTTGGCACGCATCCGTACGCTATCGGTACCAATAGTGTTGAATAGCTCAATATGGACCATAGTTTAGGAGCAACACACCGTGACGTAACGCGCTCCGATTGACGTTTGCAATCACGTGATAGTGGGCATTTTTTAAAAACATTTGTAATTAATTTTAATTAATTTATAACTCATATTTACACTTACAAATATAATTTTCAGCATTTTAATATTCCCCTCTATGGTATAAACATAAATTTTTAATTATATATTTGCGATTCATGTCAACATCCGTATTAGTCCTGTTCGGCTAAGCCAACTTCCAGAAAAAGGTAAACCGAAGAGTTCTACTCGGCTGGGCAGTGTTCGAGAAGCTACGCAGCACATACTCGGCACATTTACGGCAGTGTCTCAAGACGAAAATCTTTAATTCATGCGTGTTTCCAGCGATGACTTAAGGGACTGAGTGTACAATGGGCCTCATAACAAGGGTTAATAGTCAAAGAGCAATGAAGAGAGCATTGCTCGAGGTTTCTCTACTTGAATGATTCAGAAATGAGATCCGTAGAACTAGTCACCGATATAGCCCAAAAAATTGAGAACCTTAAGTGGAAGCGGGCAGAGCACATAGCTCGCATGACTGGCAGTCTTTGGGGCGGAAAGATCCTCGAATGGCAACCGCGTACCGGGAGACGCAGCGTTGATAGGCCCCGCACAAGGTGGGCCGCCGCTCTAATAAATATTGCGAGAAGCGCTGGTCCGATCGGTTTGGAAATCCTTGAGCGAAGGTCACTGTCTCACAGTGGGTGTCTCTTGGCTGGGATGATAAAGACAAAATATAATTAAAAGTTACTTAAACATATTTTATTGATACAGTAGTTGTATTTTATTTGTAGGTACGCGTGATATGACAACACAAAGTGTGTAACTTGCTAAGAAGTAAGATACACATGGAAACTAACACACAATAAACTTTCTTTTCGTAACAACACCTAAATGATATGATCTTCTAATTTAATTTCAATTTAAATTATAGCAGTCTCTTAAGCTGCAATAAGTGATAGGACCACGGGCAACATACTCAAATATAAACCTGTGTCGAAAGTTAGCAAAGTAATCATTATTAATTATGTATTAAGCTATACGATGATGAGTCTACAACAAATACAAACAGTGCTTTAGCAAAGGTCGACTTGCATCTGGTGTAGATAAGCTGGCAGCACAAAAGCGCGTCAAGGTTAAGCTTAGTCTTTAACATTACTCTCGCTTATACACACCACTTAGCAGAAAAAAGCAGTCACGTTAGTAATTGAGATTCACTTATAAAACACTCTAGTTCTACATTTCTTGGGAAGGTGATCCAACGCCTCCTAAAGTCAGTGTTTCCAGTAGTTGGTGACCTACGTCAGTTCTGAGTTATTTTTATATTATAACTACCTTACGTCATTAGTAGATAATACCCTCAGAATTTCTGGCTTGTTCTTCAACTGGTAAGTGTGAAGTCCGCGAGTGCGCGCGAATTGACACTTTCCGATTTTACCTGTTTCTTTTTATCGTCAACTCGCGTGCACATATACAGTTAAAAAAAAACTTTCAATAAAATCTGAACAGTCCTACGTATGTAGAACTACTCGTATATCGCTTCCTAGTTATCATTACCTAAAATAGTCATAACAGATGAACCCACGACAGTATGGGCACCAGGAAGGCAAAAACTATGAAGAGGTTTTCTCCTGGCGATCGCAACTCGTGCTCACACTCTTTGTGAATCTAGAGTGAAAAAACTCGTTATCAATTCTGCTATCCTTACGTGGAACCGGTAAATTCATTTAAGTCTGTTTTAAAATTAATCTTATTAATAAAAATATTGTGATTAGACGTACATGAATACGTCAGATTTTCACTATCAAGCGAGTTGACGACAAAAAAAAGTAAAATCAGAAGGTCCTAACGCGCTAGTTTTACACTCTCCACTTGACGAATAAGCAGGGACCGGAAAACCCGTTCATTTGCTTAAGCCGTTCGAAAGGGTAACCCATTCGTATGGTAACCCAGTGGGCTCGGTAAGTCATTCAACAGGTTTCCCAACAATAACGATAACCCGTAAAATAGGGGTTACCACCCGCAACAATAATTTACCGCTTACCAAATCTTAAAGGTTTTTAGTGTTTATGCGCTTAACCGCTTACTGTTCGGGTTAGGGTAACCCTTTCCCTCACGCACACCGAGCGATTGAAATAGCACTGCGGGCGCAATAACGCCAGAGTTCGGTCGCGACCTTCGGCAAATATGCGGTGCAAAAGCAATCTACACGCGATATACCTAAGGTCTAAAATATTTTTTACAAATTAATCAGCGTTTAGAACGGTAACCCATTCGGGGGGTTTTTGATATCGGTTAGCGGTAACCCGAATTAATGAAGTCGAAGGGATTAATGTGTAAACCGGTAAGCCGTTTGAAAGCTTACCGTAAGACAAAGGGTTTAAAAACCCAGCATTATAAAATACCCCATCAAAACCCTAAGGTTACCGGCTATAACGGTAACCGGGTCCGGTCCCTGCGAATAAGTCGAATTTCTTGATAATTCTCAAACGCTGTTTTGAATTCGATATTGTAACAAAACAAAGTTTTAAATGACGCCTTAAAATTAAATACGCTTATAACTAACTTAGTTTCTTGGATACTAACATTACTTATTAAAAAAAAAATTATTTAATAACACTTTGAAGTTTTAAAGATAAACTCAATATAATAATACTATTTCAAAGTGTAAATAGAAACTCTAAGTGATGGAATTTGCTACAACGATTCAGATAAATAGGTACTATTTACGTGAAAATAAATCAGTTATGTACGATGATGTTTGATTTTGGATTTGGATTCATATAACGGCATTACAATAGTGTGTCAAAGCTTTAAACTTATTTTACGGGTAAATAAATCTGTTAACCAAAGTAGTAGAATTCCTTTCTTGTAGTTCTGGAAACGATAATTAATATCCTTATAAACACTTATACACTCGCGAGCAACCAAATCGACTCAACCATTCACTGCGCACACATACATCAATTTTACAAAAACGACACACGGTATAATATGGATACCACACCTGAAGAAGCCGCTCAAGCTGTTGCCCTGTAGCAACAAGGGCTTAGTCAGCGAGCAGTCGCTGCCCAGCTTCAATTGAGCCAGTCTGCTGTATCCAGGGAATACAGACGATATCAAGAGACTGGTGCCTTCAATCGGGGACCAAAGTCCAGCCGCCACCGGTGCACCTGCACCAAAGAGACGATCGTTTCATAGTCTCTTTCATAGTCTCAACCTCGTTGCGCAATCGGCATTTAACGGGTGTTGACGTGCAGCAAGAACTGAGACGTGTACGAGGGGTGGCTGTCAGCGAGTGGACAGTAAGAAGACGCTTGAAGGAAGCTAATTTAACTCCAAAAAGGCCTGCGACGGGCCCTAAAGTGACTGCACGTCACCGACAAGCGCGCCTTCAGTTTACTCGAGAGCATCTTGATTGGGGCATTGCGCGATGGCGGTCAGTCCTGTTCACTGACGAGTGCAGATTGTGTCTACATGGGAGTGACAGGAGAGGCCGGGTCTACAGGCGTCCGGGCGAACGATTTTCGGTCCTGTTTCGCTGAAACAGTTGCATACGGCGGAGGTTCTTGCATGATGTGGGCTGGGATCTCCTTAGAAGGAAATACCGAGCTTGTTTTTGTGTCTGGAGGAGGCCGAGGGGGCGGACTAACGGCTGATCCGTATATCACCGACATACTGCTGACTGGACCATGTTGTTCCCTACGCAGAGTTTATTAGCGAAGACTTTGTGTTAATGCACGACAACGCCTGTTGTCACACGTCGCGTATCACTAGGCAGTTTCTTCAAGAAGTCGAAACACGCAGAATGGACTGGCCTGCGCTCGGTCCATACATGAATCCCATTGAGCAATTATGGGATGAGCTCAAAAGAGGAGTACGGGCCCTTCGAGCGTAGAAGAGCTGAAGACAGCGTTATTAGTGGAGTGGGACGGCATTCCTCAAGAGACCGTCAAAAAGTTAATTATAGGTCGACGAAAAACCAACTGCAAACTGTAATTAGAGCTGGGGAGCAATACCAAATATTGATTTAATATTTTTTTTATGTGTTTCCAACATTATTTAATTTGTAAAACACCCAACCACAACCCTTTGTCCTATTTCCCTTTCTTTACATTTTTTTCCTTCACTTACGTTCAGACATTATCAATTATAAAAAATTATGATTGGATGTCAATAATAATGACACTAAATTAAAGCTTACATCTTATGCCGGTAGCACACCTCCTCTGTGGAACTGTAGTAGCAAAACCGCTAAACGATTCTCCCGCGTTGTCGTTTGTACGGCGCGCGAGCTCTGGCGAGCTTGCCTGCTCTAACGCGGATATTTAACTATGGCGCTGTCTCTGTAGCGCGCGGATCCGCCCGATCTACTCAGACGCCGTCTACACCTCCGCGTTCGATTCGCCGTTTTGTTTTTTCCTGGCAATGCGTCGCGGTTTCGCCTTGTTAGTTTCGCGGCGCAGGTGTGCTACAAGCAATTAACTTCTTTCTTTCTTTCTTTCTAACTTTCAAATGACATATTGTTGTCAAAAATACCGCGTGTAGTTTTTATAAAATTGGTGTATGTGTGCGCAGTGAAAGGTTGAATCGATTTGGTTGTTCGCGAGTGTAGTTATAATGAGAAAAATCTAAATTACATTATTTCCGCATAGACTATATCTATATAGAATGGAGTGTACTTTTAACGAGGAGTTATACAAAAGAATATCTGTCAAAGCAGCCCGCATTATAAAAATGGAAGCAAATGGCTTCGTGCGAAAATTTCTATAGTTACTATTTAATATTAATACTTACGAAGGCGGGTCAAAAAGTTCGCGGAATGAGGGGCATGGAGGGGGGAAAGGTGACTTTTTACTACCTGCACTAGTTGTGACACTCATTAGAGTATAAATACTAAGTTTAAAAAAAATAGGTGATAATTACCTGAGCTACACATCAATCAACAAGTCAATTCGGAAGAAAATTTGCAACATGGAGAAAATTGCGTTTCGCGCAGTCATCAAGTTCCTTACCAAACAAGGAAAACCTCCCCAGACTATTTTGGAAGAGATGTCTTCTGTTTACGGGGACTCTTGCCCTGGTAAAACCATGGTTTACAAGTGGCACAACCTGTTTAAGCAAGGCAGGGATTCGATTGAAGATGATACGAGGCCAGGGCGGCCTGTCGAGGCAACCACGGCAGAAAACGTCGAAAAACTTGAAAAATCATATTGGAAGATGCCCGTTTAAAGAAGAAACAGCTTGCAGAAATGATTGGAGTATCAGCTACAACCATTTTGAACATCCTACACGACCATCTTGGCATGTCAAAGGTGTGTGCAAGATGGGTGCCGAGAATGCTCACGCCACACCAGAAGCAGCGGCGAGTTGAGTGTTGTCGCGAGTTTTTAGCGCTCTGTGGTGAACAAAACGATGAAGTTTTGAACCGAATTGTGACTGGAGATAAAACTTCGGTTCATCATTATGAGCCTGAGTCCAAACAAGACTCCATGCAGTGGCACAAAAAGGGCACACCACCTCCGAAGAAATTCAAAGTGTCTCCGTCGGCTGGAAAACTCATGGCTACTTCTGGGATTCAGAGGGAATCCTCCTTATTGATTATAAAGAAAAGGGTGTCTCTATCACTAGAGAGTACTACGCTGCACTATTAGAACGTCTGCGAGATGCTGTGAGAGAAAAAAGACGGGGAAAATTTACTAAAGTTGTGCTCCTTTTGCACGACAAGGCGCAAGTTACGATGGCTGCTGTTCAAAGAGTGGGCTTCGAAATCTTGGAACATCCTCCCTATAGCCCAGATTTAGCCCCAAGTGATTATTATTTGTTCCCAAAAATGAAAAAAGAGCTTCGAGGGAAGAAATTTTCCAGCGATGAAGAAGTGAAGAGCGCAATTTCGGCCTATTTTGACGAAAAAGAGAAATCTTTTTTTTTCGAAGGTATTAATAAATTAATTGATAGGTCTAATAAATGTATTAGAGTTAAGGGGGAATATATTGAGAAGGAAAAATAATTTTGTGTTTTATTTCTTACTTTTTACCCTCCATTCCGCCAACTTTTTGACCCACCCTCGTATTTATACAACTCAAAAGTGGCTACAGTCATCTACAGTTCAAGTGGTTCCTATAAGACTTGCAAAGCCACAAACCCTCACAAGTAAAGGACACAAATGTACCTTGCCAACTTGTAGCATAGGATGTCAAAGATTTTATGACATAAAATGTCAACGATTGCAACTCATAGGACCCAGTAATTTGACGGCAGAAATAGGTAAGATAGAGGTACCAATGCAGACGGCTCTGGTTCAGTCTCCCTCTGGGGGTACAGTGATGCTATTTTTTATTTTAATTAGTCAACTGCCCCCGAAGCGTGACCACCAAAACACGGTATGAGAAAGCGGTTTATCGCGATGAACAGTCAAAATAGGATAAAAAAATTATTGTATTTTGACAGCTCACTGCGATAAACCGTTGGTGTTAATGCTACGGGGGCTGAGTCCATGATTTTTTTCGATGAATCATTTATTATATCGATCGCAGTACTATACTATAGTAAAGTACTATGTTTTATAGTTAGAGACCATTTTATTAACTTTGTAGTTAAAGTCTTACATAATGTAAGATATTAAACGTGTGCACTGTGCACCTACGCATTAACCACATCTAACGGGTGGTGATTTATGTGGACGTTAATGTTTCATCTATTCAGAAAACACTACACATTACACTTTCATCTATTAAGATAAAATTACGCAATAGTATATTATTAAACAAGGAGATAAAGCAGTGCCTTATGACACGAGTGTAGACTTCGAAGACAGTCCTGAGTGCAGCTGGAAGCTTATAATAATATAATAACTTAAGCTCCCCAAGACTAAAACTACTTTATTCTCAAGGAAAATACACTTCGCACCACTTACAAGTAAATAAAAACAAATACAAAATTTATTCAAAATCATTTAAATTTAATTTTAAATCATAAATTCTTATATTTAATCTTTATAATACAACATTAAAATAACTGTACAAAAGGCGTACTTAATGCTACAATTTCTAAACTATTTGCGTAATGATCTAAACTTATTGTAGGTAATTGAACGCTTAATAATTAATAACTTTACTATATGAACCCAAATCAACTACCTACATCGAAAATCTCTCGTTAAATAAATGCAAAGGGTAGTTACAATTACTATATCCTCGCCATTTACAAGAAGCGCAAATAAAAGTAACCAATGTTTCACTATATTAAGTTATATCTGATTTTCCTACATCTCGCCGTATAAGAAAGGCATTTTGAACGTGCTTATTTTTATTACATGCCACATGACTCTCCTTTAATTGACCAAACAACATTCCAAAGCGTGTTAGTACGTTCCAAGATGCCTTCCCTTTCAAACAAGGTTCACCAACGAGCACAAGGCATGCTGATATGATTTTACAATCAATATACTCATATTTAAAAATAATCTACACAAAACAAGCCATTGTGTTCATCAACCATATTAAATAACTCACCCCACACCAAAATTGACCTTGTGAAAATTTCTTGGCAAGCTCGCACTACGAAACCTATTACCGATTGCAAGAGGAAAAACATACTTGGTATAATTGAAAATTTTGTATGCAGTAAAACATGATTTATATAATGAATTGTCGTGGAAATCGAATCACTATCACTAGGTAGCTTTTCATAACTATTCAAACATGATGACAAAGTTAGTTGATGGAATAGTGTTGAAAAGGGGGTTGATGCTAATAAATAAACAAAACAATATTAGATGCCTGTACACAAAAACTATCACCACATAGAAGAATAACATAATATAGCAGAATAATTATTTATTTTTCTGTAATATTAAAATCCAGCCAAAGTAGTCATTGTAATTTAAAAGTGGCTGTAATCAGAACACAATATGTAATTGAACTGTTTAAGCGTATGATAGTTCGTATAAAAGCACCCAATAATACGTTGGCATTCTGACCAGAAATGTAGTTGAAAAATTTATGAAACATATTTTTTGAAATTGCTATATTATTGTTATTAAAAATAATTGACGTAAATACAAAACGCATAATATTTTTTAATTTCTACCGAGGTTAAATTCTGGAATGTAATAAATAAGGGAGCAGTCTTAGAATAATCATAGTGTTGTAATGTCCAACACTTTGCTCATCAAATTCGAATTCAAATCCACATGTCACTGTCGTGTTGCTAGTTAAAATCTCATATTCAATATGAAAATCAAATCTTTTTTAACACAGTTGAACAAAATCTCTTTAGTGGTCCGTAGTCTTAGTACCAGAAAGCTATATTTTGGCATGGGTATATAATATTAATCACGCTGACAAAGTAGTAAAATAAAATGTTAAAAAAAACCTGTAAAGTGGAATTTAATTTTATTCTCGTCTATCTATCCCATCATTAGCTATGTGGGGTGTCGTTAGATGGGTCTTCAGAAATATTGTGAAAATACCGTGAGTTCAAACATGAAAAAAAAACATCGATCGTGTATTTTACATAATAATTCGTAATTTTTTAATCGTTTGTAATTTGACAAATGAATAAAATCAATGAAGAAAAAATTTCGCCTTGGCTGGGATTGGTAATTTTTTAATAATTAATGACGATAAAGTAATATTCTATTCTCTTATTTTTAACATAATTATGCTATTTTAAATTTTTAAATATATGCGCACTGCCAAGACTATGAGGAATAATGTAATGATTAACATCAATCATGTATTTTGCCATATTCTTGCAAATTAAGAAAGTACTATTATTATTATCATTTTATAAAATTAAAGCACATTTGAGTCAGGGGCTTTCCTTGCAATCACTTTATTTCATTATAATCCTACGCATATCAATAAAATAATAACATTAAATTTTTACTTTAACTATTTTGTTTATGTTCTTTGTACAACCCTTAAGTTCTCGCTCGATGACGCAATCACGCGGTGTACGCGGGAATCTCGACTCTCGGCGCGCGTTCATAGAGACCTTTTCTTCTTGCAGCGACTTTTGTCTGTCGGTTTTGGCTATTATTATTACAACGATTCGAGCGTTTCTATGGGAGTGATGTATCTGTTACGTAGTAACTATTATCTAATCTGTGGCCGAAGTGTGCCGAACTGAAACGACTTTAGACGATGCACGGCTTTCAACGCCGCACCGCTGTGCCGCAGGCCTATTCTCTAACTTCGGTTGCTAACTAGTACTGTTATTTTTGAAAGGAACTTATCATCCATTACTGCTATCATGAACGCTGCCGTAAGACATAAGATCACTTAACTAGTAATGATATAAAATGTCTTTCAAAAATGACAGTTCTAGTTACCAACCGTAGTTAGCGAATAGGCCTGCCACATTAATAATGATTTTATTTAAAAGGTTACTTAATGAACTTAATAAAAAACATTACTTTTGATTATCAAATAAAACCTAAAGCAACAAATATAGCGTCACAAAAATTTCTTGCAAATTTTGCTACCCGGGAGAGTCGTTAGTTGCGCTTCCTTTGTGGGTATAAAAGGGTCAATACGGGGTCAATGTGGGTCATTCGCTATTCAACCGTTGAAGAGGACACATCTGTACATTTTACTAAAGAAAAAACACCTGGAAGATAGATACCACAGCTGATGAGGCCGCTCAAGTGGTTGCACTACTGCCATCAGGGATGCGGCAGTGTGCTGTCGCCCGGCAATTGAATCTAAACCGTTTTTCGGTTCGAAGAGTATACCAGCGCTTTTTAGAGACCGGTGGCTATATCCGGAGACATGGATCCGGTAGACGTCGCTGCACTTCGGAAAGAGACGACCGGTTCGTTGTGTCGTACTCTTTGAGAAATCGCTTCTCAAACGCTGTTCAGTTGCAACAGCAGCTCCAGGCAGCTCGCAGAAGCACCGTGAGCGTCTCTACGATTAGAAGAAGACTGAAGGAGAAGAAGATAGCAGCCCACAGAGCTGCTACAGGTCCAAAATTTTCGCCCAAGCCTGCATCCAGGAGACGGTGGAATATGGAGGCGGATCCTGCATGTTCTGGGGTGGTATGTCGGCTGCCGGCAAAACCGACCTTGTCTGCGTCTCCCGGACGGGAGGTGCTCGCGGACAAGGGTCGCTAACTGCTCGCCGCTATGTCACAGAGATCCTGGAAGTGCATTTGGTACCCTTTGCCGAATTTTTTGGCGAGGGGTTCACATTTATGCACGACAACGCTCGCGCTCACACTGCAGCCATCGTGAGATATCGGATCTGAATCCGATAGAGCACCTCTGGGACGATCTTAAACGGAAGGTTCGATCTCGGGATCCAGCTCCTTCGACTCTACAGGAACTCCAAAACGCGGTAATTGAGAAATGGGTTCTTGTCCCTCAAGAAGAGCTTCTGAAGTTGGTGAGGTCCATGAGGGACCGCATGGAAGCCGTCATCAGGGCAAGGGGGGGTAACACTAGATTTTAAGTTAATTTTAAGACACTTTTTGTACATTTTTTTTTTTGTAAATCATCGATTGTTATTCAGGACTTAATTAAGGATTTTTATTATTTTTTTTTCATTTTACTGTTTTTTGTATAATTATAATTAAACATAAGTTTAAATTTAATTGTTTTTTGATACTCCTTTTTGTTACCTTTCTAATGATACCCAACACTATCCTCTAAATAAGGTTTAGGAATTTTTGAACAAGATTTTTAAAAGGTGCGATTTTTTGACGCCGAGTCTAGTTGCAAGACGTCAAACTGGTTATGCTGAACTATCGATCATAAAAAACAATTATAATAATACTATCAATATGCCTATTTTGGGTAAGATTCCCTTTGTGAAAAATAGCGTGGTTAAAAATCTTAACATTAAAATCGCATAAAAGAATGGTCGCTCCTCTAGCCGTATCGAGGGTGTCATCTGCGTAACAAAAGAGACGCACCCCCGTCGGTAATGCACCTCTGAGCAGTCAGTCATACCCAATGTTCCACAGCAGCGGCCCAAGAACGGACCCTTGTGGAACGCCGCGGAACATAGGGTGGCGTTCAATATCTCCGCCTCTCTTGGGGAAGTGAATCTCCCTCCCACTTAAATAGTCCCCTAGAATTCGGCACAGGTACGGAGGCAACCCGTGGTAATTGAGGGCCTCTGTGATTGTACTGAAGGGAAGACTATTGAATGCGTGGGCAATGTCTAAAGACACCGCCAACACTATATGGCGATTTTCCGTAGCCTCTGCTCTGCTACATGGCTTCGCAGGTCAGACAGCGCGTCGATTGTCGACCGACCACTTCGAAAACCGTATTGGACTTGTGAGATGTCCAGTCCAGCTTCAATTAGATGCTGCAAGAAACGAGATACTAATATTCTCTTTTGAAGACCTTAGTGACCTCGTCTAGCAAAACTATTTATTAATTTAAACTTTATTGCACAATAAAAACAAATGTACAATTGGCGGACCTAATGCCATATCATGGCATTCTCTACCAGTCAACCATTGGATCCAACAGAGTTCGTGCCGGTGCTTCTAACAACAAATAAGTATTAATGAAATTTTGTAGAAATATAAACATTACCTTCACATGTAGATATACAGAGTCATTTTGAATGAACCAACAACCTCCCAGGGGCTGATTCTAGTGCTCAGATGCAACAACTTTTTGTATGGGACCAACATCGATATCTCAAAAAAAAACAGTTCTCCATACAAACTAGGTTAGCTGATTAAGACTTTAGTCGTTGCATCTGATTTTTGCATCTTTAGTCGTTGTAGTTGTTGCATCTGAGCACTAGAATCAGCCCCTGGGAGGTTGTTGGTTCATTCAAAATGACCCTGTATAATTGGATTTATAATAAATATATATATATATAATATATACAATAAATGAATATAAAATAATTACAATAAATATATTTAAAAAAGTAACATACATAGACAATATCGTTAGATGATGATGAGCTAGGTACATGACTTTAAAAGTTCAAAACGTAGTGCTTTTTTAAAAACGTTTTTGCTGCTGGATCGTTTTATGTGTAGGGGTTGTTTGTTCCACAGCCTAATCGCAGTGACCCTGAAGGAATTAGACAGAAACTTAGAGCTATGGAGTGGCATCTGGAGGTGAAGATTTCCATTGGAGTGAAGCCTCTGAGAGTAGACGTTTTCGACACCACTAGAAATGAAATTGCTTTTAAGATAAGAAGGCGCATGAGGTCCTTTAAGTATGTTGAATAAGGTGCATAGGATTCGTAATTTTCTGCGCTTCCGAATAGGTAGCCACTTAAGTTTATTTCTGTAGGATGATACGAGATCGTACTTACGTAACCCGAAAATGAAGCGAATGCAGTTATTCAATAAACTGTCTTGTTTATCCAGATAGTCTTGGGTTAGATTAGTACAACACACATCCGCGTAGTCAATGAGGGGAAGCACTAAGGACTGAACAAGAAGCTTGATAGATGAGGGTAAGAAAAATTTGAAGCGATACAAGCTACGCAATATCGCCGTAGCTCGTCTGCTAACCTCCACGAAATGATCACACCAACTAAGGCTGCAATCAAGATGTAGACCCAAATTTTTAACAACATTAGAAAATGGAATAATCCTATCACTGTATTTCACAGGATCATTAAGTTGGATGTTGAGGTTGCGTAATTGATGTGTACTACCTACTACAATAGCCTGACATTTATCAGGATTAACGGCAATCCCAAACCTGGTAACCCATTCAAACACACCGTCAAGATCGCGATTCAGAGAGTGCACAGCCTGGTTAAAGTTAGATACTTCAATGTGTTTATAAATTTGAAGGTCATGGGCAAGATAAAGATTGTAAAAGCTGAGGATGGTAAGAGCTGAGGTAAAAGATGGTAAGAGCTGAGGAGTCGTTGAGTAATAAAATTAATAAATAAAGAAAAAAGGAGAGGAGAAAGTATACCGCCTTGTGGAACACCAGTACTGAGCTCGCACCAGGCAGAGCATTCCTCACCGATGCGCACAGCCTGCTGGCAACTACGAAGATATGACGTGAACCATTCCAGTACTAAGGGAGACATTCGCAAATGGGAAAGAAAAGCCAGGAGTATGTCGTGGTCCACAGTATTAAAAGCATTAGAGAAACTATGGGGCGGTATGCTGCTGGGGAATCGACAGGCCGACCAGGCTTTAATAAAAGGCAGAGGGCCCAGTTCTTCCATATTTTAGGAAACCTGCCGACGCAGAGACACGAGTTGAGCAGTTCCTTTTAAGACTCTCACCCAACTGGCTGAGTGCTAGGTGAAGGATTCTACCCGGGACCCCATCCGGTCCGGGAGCTGTTTTTTGGCTCTGAGGCGAGCCACGCATCACTAAGTTCCTCCTCTTCAATGAGTGGGCCGTATTCTGATGTTATATGTGGTGCACGGAGCGATGCCATGAGGGGAGGAATAAAATTACCATCAGAAGGAAACCATGACTCTTCGTAGAGGGTCCGGTTCCATGGTTTCCGTGAGAGGTGCGCCATGTTGCTTGAGCTGGTTTCGCACGGCTTTATATGGACGTCCCCACGGGTCCCCATCAAGGTTTTGCAGTATCTCCTCGGGAGCCGATTCTTTGGCTTTGGCAATAGCTGTCTGCAGGGCTTTTTTCGACATTCTATAGCCCTCACAGAGAGGCGTTCCTCTTCTGCTTCGTTGCGAGCTCTTCTGCGCCGGCAGCGAGTGTACGCTCTCCTTGCCTTCGGAATGCCTGCAAGGTGCAGGCATTCCGAAGATGAGCAATATCCTGGGACCACCAGTACACCTCACGGCGATCGCGCGGCAGGCGTGACATTGGCATTGACGTGTCACAGACTTCTGTGAGTACGAGTATATCGCGGAGTCGGTACGCTGCTTCGTCAATATCCGATCCATCCATAGGTGTAGAGCACCAGCTCTGGACGACAGCAGCCTCCTCAGCCATCACTTTGTCAAGCCGGCTGAGAGACCACCATAGAAAGGGGCCACCAGCTCGTCGCGAAGCAGGAGGTTGCCGGGTGGGAGTCTCGAATAGGATGTAACGATGATCCGAGACTCCACGTCAGTTACCACCCTCCAATTAGTTAATTACTACGTGCCAGTGCGGGTGTTGCGAACGAGACGTCCACAATCGAACCGCCCTGTGGTCGCACGCAAGTGAACTCTCGACCTTTATTCAAGAGGGGAAGACCCGCTGCTGCAGCCCACGCTGTGACTGCTTGTCCGCGTGCATCTGTGGCCTGGTTATCCCAGACCACTGATTTGGCGTTAAGATCGCCAAAGCAAAGGACTTGAAATGAAGCGGCCCGTCTGATGGCAGCGGACCCCCAGCACGCGTAGCACAAGGACCCCGACATAAATATGTCTATCATTAACAGTCTCTTTCTCGACACCAAACAATAGATATCTCATTCGCTACTGTTAAAAGTAACATTTCGGTGTAGAGAAACAGGCGAGAAAATACTCTCGCGATTCTTATGCTACGCGAGGTGGAAGGCCTCGGCTTATTCGGGGGCTCAACAATAATAAGTCTTGCCACCACATAGCCGATCCCCTTTCCAGAATGGAGGGGGGCTTGAAGACCGAGGATCGTCGAAAAACGACAGCAACGGAGCTGACGTCGTCAACTCGTCACCCACCCAGTTCAGCTGATTGGGAACAAAGTACGGCACTGCTAAGACTGCGGCATCTATCGACCACTCTGCCATGACTTGCTGTAGCAGATCTTGAGCTCTGGCACAGTGGCTCAAATGTCCCTGTAGAAAACTGTGATGGGAACCTGGATCCATTAAGTTTCCACTATAGTCTCCTCCTGCTCGCCTGTTGCGAGCAGGCTCTCTTTACTAGGCAGCGACCTGCTAGACACTTTACCCTTTATGTGAGGGGGGGAGCATTTGCGTCCACCCATAACGTGTCCTGCAGGCCTACGTGCTGCATGTACAAACTGCAAAATGGGGCTCTGCAGTGCATTCAAAGTGTTTATGCCCAGTTTTGCCGCACCACTCCGATCCACCTGACGGACAGCTTTGACGGACGTATCCTGCCCCTGTACATTTAAAACAGCGCATGAGACGTGACCAGCGCTCCAACCAACGTCCAGCGCTTTTATCTGAACCGAGCACCAGCCAATTAGAAGACGACCCTCCACAACTTGCTTGGCGGCAGCAATGGGGCATTGCACCATCGACACACCCGTATCGCCGGATGCGTTTCAAATCTCGCCAAGTTTGACAACATCAATGCTGCAGCCACCTTTTTTGGCGGTAGCTGCAGCCATTTCCTCTCTTGTTACAGAGTCGTCCAACCCTGAAATTCTTAGATAAACACACTTAATAGGTCGGACGACTTTGGCCACGCCTGCAAGAGCCTCCTTAAGCTTAGAAGCCAGGAAGTCTTATTTTTCACTGGCCTGGGAGCCAGGAATTTCTATTATTCTGGCGCCCATAGCAGTGTGGCGACAAGTCAATTTAGGAAATTCGAGCTCGGCAAGTTTAATGGCCTGACGAGCCCGACTAAGAATTTCGACATATGTGGCGCCCTTGTCAACAGTGGTGGGATCCAATGCTATAACCACAGCGGCTGACTTGGGAGGAGTCAATTTGCCAGAGCGCTTGGACTTTGGCTTGGTTTTCGGTTTAGCCGAAACTCAAATTTAAACTCAAAAATCTTTATTCAATATAGACCTTTACAGGCACTTATTGACGTCAAAAAAAAACATAAAAATCTTCAACCAAGAATCTAATTAACTAAATTATTTAATCCTTGTATGTACACACACCCCAACCATTATTAAGATGTGTGCAAATACAAGTCAAATGAAAAAAAAATTGACTCTACACCTGTTCGGAAATTGGGAGAGCCTTCTCGAGAAGAACAGGCAAGAAACTCGGAAGGTCTTGTATTTTTTTTTGTCTCCTCTTTTAAAATGCCAACATTACAATATTATATTTCACAAACATTTTTTTTAATAATATAGAAATGCCTGTCGGTGTGAGTGGAACAGTTACTCGAATGAAATTTATCCTATTATCACAAAGTGTTAACACCCTTTGAACGTCAATTATCACATTTTTTGTGATACGGTTGGACACGCGGTTGGAAACTGTTGGACACGCCGGCATAACCTTAATGGAGTCCACATATCTTGACCTCAGGTGCTCAGCTGAGGATTGTTCTACGGCTGAGGCGTTACGCTTCTTCTATCTCTCCCTCTTCCGCCTTTTCTTAATGGGCTCCGCAATCGACCATTCAGGCTCAACCGGAAGGTTAGACTGGGATGTCCTGGTGGCAGGTGCCTTTTCCCGGGAATCTGACGAAACCGATTTTGGAGTGGGGATCTTCGTTGCCTGCTGTTTGGATGGAGTCTTGCTCTTGGCAGCACGGTTTCTAGCCGGTCAACTGGTCGGCATCGGCGCACTATCCAATGTTGTTGGTGCCAGCTCCAAAGGACTACTAGCATCTTTGTCTGCTACAAGCGACGGCCTCAACCTCCTTTCTGGAAGGAGGCGGTCATGTATGCCCTCGAAACGGGCATTAATCATCGTCCCGATTGACCTCATAATTTTAGCTTCAAAGACCTCCAGGGCAAGGTCACTCGACCAGCTGATGGATGGGCACACTTGGTGGGCTTGGTGGGTATTCAATATTTTTTCTACCACTTTTTTGGCATGTTTAATATATATACCCATATCAAATTACAGCTTGCTAGTACTAATAGTCTCTGCGCTAGTACTAATAGTCTCTGCGCTAGTATATATAACCGCGGACAGACAGACATGGCCAAACTATAAGGGTTCCTTGTTTACTACGGAACCCTAAAAAGAGTGTGCTGTCTTGTGGGGAAGATGTGTGATTTTCTGTTGATTGCTTTCTCTTGATATCATTCAATTATAATTACCATTGTATCTACAAGATAAAGCAGTTCAGACTGATCACAGCATAATCTCTATCTCTATATACACGGTGTTTCAAAATAATCAATTCTTTATCGGAAACTCATTATTAAAATGTGTTTACACGTAATGTCATTCAACCCAAAATTTTCATGTAAATCATAGACATGATGATGATACTATGATTTACATGAAAATTTTAGGTTGAATGACATTACGTGTAAACACATTATTGGTTATTTTGAAACACCATGTATAATAAAAACGTAGGGGTACAAAAATCTGTAATTGCGAAATATTATGAAAAAAAATACACAGGTCGCCTTAAAATCATTAGCAAAACACGATAGAATAGTTTTAAAAAAAATTGTTTGTCTGTTTGTCCGGAAAGATCTCCGAAACTACTGGACAGCAATTAATATGGCTTACACCACAATGCTTGGAATTTTCCGGAAGAGCATTTAGGCATAATTTCATTTGTTTTTTTTTAATAAGAAACTCAACAGCTGTATTAAAATTTAAAGACTCGTTTACATAGACCAACACTTAAGCCAATTACAGAGTTTCATAGCATGTTTATGTAAATATGGTGACATTTACCCAGATTGTTATGATCAATGAGTTACGTTTTTGATTCCAATAGGGGACAACAATAAATATATATATATATATATATATATAAGAATAAAAAATAAATAGGTATATATGATATAAATATATATGAATAGTAAATATTAACCTAAAATAGTAGAATATACGTATTATATATATAAATAACTAAAAGATCAAAATATTTATCTACTTTCCTTAATCTTTCCCAGTTAGCTTATTCACTTTAAGTAAATGTTTTTTGAAATTGGTTTTGCTCATGTTGAAAATATCAATGTGTTTGAATTTATAGTTATATGTTCTAGGTAAGCGGGTCATTACTGCATTCTTAGTGTAGTTGGTGCGGTGGTTAGGTATTTGAAACAGAGGAGTGTGTCTGGTTCGATATTTAGGTATACAAAAGACTATATCTGAAAGTAGGTTAGGCGTGTCCAAATTACAGTTTAGGATATCATACAGAAAGCACATATCAAGCACATCACGACGACTCTCAAGTGCTAGGAGATCATAATGAAGACAGTCATCTAAGTAATTTTGGCGACGTTTACGGTTCTTATAATTCAAGTGCCTGATAAATACTTTCTGGATTTTTTCCAGTCTTTTTATATATTTTGTATATCGAGGGGACCAGATTGGACTCGCGTACTCTAATATACTACGACAGTAAGCATAGTAAACAGATTTAATAGTCTGTATGTTATTAAATGGCTTACAAACTCTCATAACGAATCCTAAATTTCGATATGCTTTGTTCATAATATAGTCAATGTGTGTTGAGAATGTCATTTTGGAATCTAACATAACACCTAAGTCTTTCACTGAAGAAACCCTCTCAATAATTTTCCCATGAAAGTTGTATGGAAAAGTAATTAATTGTTTTTTACGCGTAAAACTGATGCATTGACATTTATCAATGTTGACTGTGATATTGTTTGCCCTATAATATTCAGTTAGTGTATTCAGATCACACTGTATAAGTTCACAGTCCGCGAATGATTTTACCTTCATGAATTTTTTTTTGTCATCTGCATAGAGCAAGTGATTAGTATATTTAAAACATTGATAAATGTCAAATATATACGCGCAATAAAACAAAGGTCCGAGATGGGATCCTTGTGGGACACCAGATGGAACCATGGCATAGTCGGATTTATAACCACCCATTACGACGGCTTGTGATCGATTCGAAAGGTAAGACTTGATCCATCTTAGTAAATATCCACGTATACCAAGTTGGAACAGCTTGTTGAGCAGGATGACGTGATCCACACGATCGAAGGCTTTTTCAAAATCAGTGTAGATCACGTCAACCTGTCCGCCACTCTCCATACCGTACAGGACATAATTGCAAAATTCTGCTAAGTTTGTGACAGTTGACTTCTTTTTCAAAAAACCATGCTGATGGCGCGTAATATGACCTGTTACTGTCGAGTAAATATTGTTATATACAATTTTCTCAAGCATCTTACTCATGGTGTTTAGAATTGAAATGGGTCGATAGTTGTTTATCTCTGTTTTGGATCCCTTTTTATGAATAGGAACAATGTAGGCCATCTTCCATTCTGTAGGACAAATACTATTTTTCATCGACATGTTAAACAGAACACATAGGGGATAGGCTAATACCTCCGCACAGCTACGAAGAAAAACTGGTGGAATACCATCACTACCAGGTCCTTTATTTACATCAAGTGTCTTGAGCATTACTTTAACTTAGTCTTTAGTGATAGTTATATTGGTTATGACATCCAAACCATCATCCTCGAGCAAATCTCCGTCTAGTGTGACAGTATTATCAGCATTATGATTGTGAGTGAACATCTTTTTAAAAAAATCATTAAATGTAGAACATATAGTTGTACCATCCACCATTGTTTGACCTTCATAGGTAAATTGCTTAGGGTAGTGAGATCCGCCTCTTTTCGATTTAACATAAGATCAAAAAGCTTTGGGGTTTTATTAATATTATTTTGAATATTAACTATGTACTTATTATAGCACTGCTGTTGAATAAAGTGTTCCCGTTTTCTTAGCATAACAAACGTGTCGTAATCACGTTGGTTACCGAAGAACTTCCACTTTTTATGCACTTTAGCCTATTCGCGAATTAATTTAAATTTTTTAAATTAACTTTTTATTTTTTAGTGATAAAATACCATATAAAATTTTCGAACAATGGTAGAAAATCAACATTGCGCACGTGAAGTTATTTTGACAAGTCTGTCACATAGTGCAAAGAAAAATTTAATCTTTTTTATTAATGGCCGTGTCCATCTGGATTTCGCCAACTAAGAAGTTTAGAAGTGGATTTCGCCAAATAAGAAGTTTAGAAGTTTAATTTGTCTTTTTCTTATGTATTACCGTGGTGGTAAGGCAAAAGCCATACAACTAATGTATAAAGCATTTTTTATGACAATATCACGTCACAAATATAAAACTTGTAGGTTGGTTTAATTCTTGACCAATTTTAACAAAATCGGTACAATTTTTGAAATATTTGAAATTTTAAAAGTGAAGGTATTTTGAAATTTATAATAGTTTTTACATTATGACTAAGGAATCAAACTCTTTCATCCATTTAAAACTATTAAAAGTAATTGATTAATATTGATAATTAAAAAAAATATCTGACTGTAATGATTCTAGGTTACGCGTAGAGGGATTACGGGACTCCTGATCCTAATGTCTAAAATGACGGATCACATTTTTTTGGATCCACCCAAGGAACATGGATATCGAACGAAGGACCCAAAGAGTAGAACACATTGAACCTAGCCACGTTGACCTAATTCGACATGACTGCCGAGAAAAGTTCGTTTCCAAACTCAGCAATGAAAGGCCTTGATGAGTAGAGCACTATGAACCTGGCAACATTGACGTAAATTCAACATAGTTCGTTTTCAAACCAAGCAATATAGGTATCAAATGAAGGCCTTGAAAAGTAGAGCATTATGAACCTAGGAAAATCGCTCTAAATTCAACATGGCCGCCGCTCAAAAAAATGGATAAAAGTTCGTTTCCAAACCCAGCAATATGTGTATCAAATGAAAGGCCTTGATGAGTAGAGCACTATGAACCTAGCAACATTGACATAAATTCAACATGGTCGCCGCTCAAAAAAGGTGGATAAAAGTTCGTTTTCAAACCTAGCACTGTGGGTATCAAATGAAAGGCCTTGAAGAGTAGAGCATTAGGTACCTAGGAAAATCGACCTAAATTCAACATGGCCACCGCACAAAAAAAAGGATAAAAGTTCGTTTTCAAACCTAGCAATATGGGTATTAAACGAATGAAAGGCCTTGATGAGAAGAGCACTATGAACCTAGCAACACTGACATAAATTCAACATAGCCGCTGCTCAAAAAAGGTGGATAAAAGTTCGTTTCCAAACCTAGCAATATGGGTATCAAATGAAGGGCCTCAAAGAGTAGAGCATTATGAACTAAGGAAAATTGCCCTATATTCAACATGACCGCCACTCAAAAAATTGATAAAATTTCGTTTCCAAACCTAGCAATATGGGTATCAAATGAAAGGCCTTGAAGAGTAGAGCACTATGAATTTAGGAAAATTGTCCTTAATTTAACATGGCATGGCCTCTCAAAACAGGCGGATAAAAATTCGTTTCGAAACCTAGAACAGCAATATGGGTATCAAATGAAGGCTTTGATGAGTAGAGTACTATGAACCTAGCAAGATTGTCATAAACACAACATGTCCGCCGCTCAAAAAAGGTGGCTAAAAGTTCGTTTTCAAACCTAGCACTGTGGGTATCAAATGAAAGGCCTTGAAGAGTAGAGCATTAGGTACCTAGGAAAATCGACCTAAATTCAACATGGCCCCCGCACAAAAAAAGGATAAAAGTTCGTTTTCAAACCTAGCAATATGGGTATTAAACGAATGAAAGGCCTTGATGAGAAGAGCACTATGAACCTAGCAACACTGACATAAATTCAACATAGCCGCTGCTCAAAAAAGGTGGATAAAAGTTCGTTTCCAAACCTAGCAATATGGGTATCAAATGAAGGGCCTCAAAGAGTAGAGCATTATGAACTAAGGAAAATTGCCCTATATTCAACATGACCGCCACTCAAAAAATTGATAAAATTTCGTTTCCAAACCTAGCAATATGGGTATCAAATGAAAGGCCTTGAAGAGTAGAGCACTATGAATTTAGGAAAATTGTCCTTAATTTAACATGCCATGGCCTCTCAAAACAGGCGGATAAAAATTCGTTTCGAAACCTAGAACAGCAATATGGGTATCAAATGAAGGCTTTGATGAGTAGAGTACTATGAACCTAGCAAGATTGACATAAACACAACATGTCCGCCGCTCAAAAAAGGTGGCTAAAAGTTCGTTTCCAAACCTAGCAATATGAGTATCAAATGAAAGGCCTTCAAGGGTAGAGCACTATGAACTTTAGAAAATCGCCATAAATATATCATGGCCGTAGATGTTAAAAAAAACTAAAAAAAAGTTCGTTTCCAAGCCCAGCAATACGGGTATCAAATGAAAGGCCTTGATCAGTAGAGCACTATGAACATAGCAACATTGACGTAAATTCAACATGGCCGCCGCTCAAAAAAGGCGGATAAAAGTTCCTTTTCAAACCCAGCAATATGGGTATCAAATGAAAGGGCCCTGAAGAATACCTAGATCATTACGAACTTAGGAAAATTGTCCTAATTTCTAAATGGCCGCTGCTGAAAAAAGGCAGAATAAAATTGAAATATTATGGAATAAAATGGAGGAAAAACTAAGCACTGTGTTAAGCATTTTGATGGCGAAACGTAGTCCGCGGGCACAACTAGTAATATAATAAAAATACACTTTTTTTTGAATACAGTAATTCCAAAATAATTACAGGTAAAAACGGATAACTTTGAACAATTTTGTATTTTGTCGTTTTAAAAAATAGGTTATTTCAATTATTTTAACATAAAATAATTGAATTCGGTACAATGATCCTTTATAAATATACTTAGCAGACATTATTACGTTATGTTATAAGGAATTTGCAGCTTATTTACGAATTTCAGGTAAAACGATATAAGTGCATTACCATGACGCAAACTTTCCCGAAAAATTGCCACGCAATTTGAAAGATACGTTTAGTCAGCCTCCCTTTATACGTCTGTGGTTTAATACCTTCTGTATTAAATTAGCGTATGTCGCGAGTCAGAGTAGGAGCCCTTGTTCCGCCCGATCGCCTCTTTAATACGTTCCGTATTAAATTATTCGTCGCGAGTCAAAGACTTAAGAGATCTGTTTATTGAGTCGCCGACAAGTATCTTCAATACTACTACCTGTATCCTTGTGCATATGGATCAAAGACTTCTTGAGGGAATTATTAATTCGAGTGGTCGTTGATGGCTGCTCGTCCGATCTATCGGCAATTAACGCTAGTGTACCTCAAGGGTTATTACTATCTGCAACTCTATTCTTGCTGCTGCAAATCAATGACCTGCTGAAGCCCGATATCTATGGGTATGCAGATGACAGCATAGTTGTGGAGAAGTATACTTCCGGTCCACTGACCAAAAAGGCGGAAATCGAGGCGTTGAGAGAAGGCATGGTTGAGCGTATGGATGAGCTGTTTCCGACTGGGGTGACGAAAATCTCGTCAAATTCAACGCTAACTAAACACAAGCTTGCCTTTTCTCCGCCAAAAAGAGTCAGTTCCCAATGTCTCCAACGTTCCAAGATGTAACTATACCTTTGAAAGACCGTCTTGAGCTGCTGGGACTCACATCAACTTCAAAACTCAACTTTGGGCCTTATGTCGACTCTAAAGCTAAACGGGCTGGTAAAAGCTGGGCATCCTCAATAAGGTTAAGCGGTACTTTTCACCAGGGCAGTTGCTTCATTTATATCAAGCACAAGTGCGATCATGTGTAGAGTACTGCTGCCACCTCTTCGATGGATCTGCTAAGTATCAGCTAGAGCAGGGTTTCCCAACCAGTGAGGCGCACCCCACTTCGGGAGCGTAGAGTGAACCAAGGGGCGCGCAGCGAGCGGCTCCCGAATTAAACTGTATAAAGAATATTTATTAAAACTGTTCATATAAGCTCGCGCGCCGCGGACGGTGCCACCTACGCGACGATAGTGGCACGTTGCAACCATCTTTTAAATAAAACTAAACACGCCAATATTTTCATCGTTTGCTTAAATTTCTTGACTCCCCAATTTGCCCCTGAGTGGGCGAAGTATTTTAGCATAATGTTGGGTGGGGTGTATAGGGTGAAAGGTTGGGAACCCTTGAGCAGCTAGAGGCTCTGGAGACGGTGGACCGCCGAGTGGTGAGGTTCATCAGATACGAGAAACTAGTCGCAAAGAAGCTGCTTAGTCTCGAGCACCGCCGTAAAGTGGCATGTCTGTCAATATTTTATAGATTATATTATGGTGAGTGTGCGAAAGAGCTTCACGACCTTATTCCACCCTTCCCTTTCCACTACAGGACGAGCAGAAGGTCGGCTCATTACCACCCATTTCTGATCGAAATGCCCAAAATCCGTACACAACGTTTAGGTCCACTTTTCTGATGCGTACTGTACAGGAGTGGAAGTCTCTGCCGACTTCCTTGTTTCCTGAGAACTACAATCTTGGGATTTCAAGGCTAGAGTGAATAGATATTATCTAGATCTACGTGCTCCATCCTCGACCACACCGTCGCTTACAATCATGCGAGTTGGTGGTCAAACGTAACCTATTGCGAATAAAAAAAACTTTAAGCCCACCGTAAGGACGAATTATTATTCATAAAACGAATTCTTTCAAAGTTTATTTCATATTTTTCATAAGCCATGCTCCTTCCAATAAAGTTTAACAGAGACTATTCGAAATCAGAATTACTTGTAAAACGCCAAGTTGCCTTTGGCCAATGAAATAAAGTTGACATTTCAAAGAGTGAACATTTCAAAGTTTTGAATGACCTTTTTGATCGACTGATTTCACACAAAAAGATTTAATCTAATAGTTCCTAAAACAGTTTCCCTGTATCAACATGATTACGAATTTCCGCATATGTCCCAACTCAATTAATATAACACTATATATATAAAACGAAATTATAACATTATTACTATTATCTATTTAAATTGCCACAATTGAATCACATATAATATTTCAACATAGATATAACACCTACATACAATTAACAATCATGCTTTTATACAAAACTTTACAACTACTACGTACAATAAAGAGCAAATGCAATTAGTAGTTACTTTCCATTTCATACATACAAATAAAATGTAATCTCTGGTCAGAAAACCGTGAAAGAAGATATTAAAACTTAAACAGCAAAATTACACAATATTAATGTAAAATCTAATGCAAAATACGTACTTGGAACCGAGGGAGCGGCTCTTGCGGTGAGTCGGTATAAACTTGGACTGATTGTAGGTTCCGTGGAGCCGTAAAGATCCCGAACCGAGCCTATGCGATGGCGAAAGTGTATATGGCGTCGAACTGCCCTGAGAAACTACGTCCTTAACTGATTCCTTGGAACCAGCGCAACTTCCCACCGGCGAGGGCGGTTCTAATTTCAATGATAGTCTGAAAAAAGGAAACCATAGCACTACCCCAAACCTGTTTATTTTTTTAAATTATAAGTACTTACTTAAAAATTTGCGTGACATGACATAATATGTATGTTCCGACGCGTTTTTTGCTTACAACTATGAATTTATTAGGCATTTCAAAAGCAATTTCATTTACGAGGCTTGTCGCAAAAGTAAGTTCTCCGAGCTCCTAGCCACCAAGGAAACTTTTTTTTTCTAAATTTGTACCACTGCTGTGACCGTTAATTTTTTCTCTGAAACTATCCGAATCGGTAGTTTAGTGCCTTAGTAACTCGCCTACAAGATGATCGCGTAAACGTCGTCAGCATCTGTCCTCCTTATCTGTCCATGCTCAGTTTGAGCTTCGCGCGGTAATCTCTCGTGTAGGAGACACGAGAGATTCAATCGTGTCACTCTTATGGATCGACCTACAACAAGTGATCACCTTGTCCAATGAGTCCAAATCAAATCCAAATGAGTCAGTAGGGAGAAGTCAGAAACTATGAGAGATAGCGAAAAAAACACAAAATGACACGTGACAGACGTGAGCGTTGTGTTTCCTCGTACGCTTACGTAGGGCTGTCGGCACTTGATACCAAAATAGTACATTGTTACCCTAGGGGTGAAAGTAATTTATTTAGTCCCGAGACGATGTTTGGCGCCCGAGCGTAGCGAGGGCACCAATAGTTCGAGGGACTAAATAAATCTTTAACCCGAGGTAAACACTGTGCTTTTCATTACGAATACAAGGAAAGTAAAAATAAAACAATGAATTAGCTAAAGAAAAAACGCGTTAATTTACATTAATCAACAACTGCTTTAGCCCGCTTTCTCTTATAAAATCAGGCGTTAACTCCATACCTGAATCAGATGAACTCCTTGTGTTCATTATTAACACAATGTTATACAAATATAATTAACAGTTAATACAAATCTCTCCTATACGGAAGTATTAACAAAACTCTACAAATGGAAAAAAACAAAGGAAGATCGCATTGCCGCTTTCGCGCTTATTTTGTTTTTTTTTTCTGTGGCCGGTTAGCTATTCAGCCATTATTTTTCATTTTCATAATTTAAAAAATGGTAAATATTTTGCCCAAGCCTTTCTTTATTTTAAAGAAATAGTTGAAAATCAATTATAATAAAGTCATTTAAAAATAATATTCTTTAAATACTTAATATTACTATATTATTTAAATTTTACACCGCGCTGTAATTAAGTGGCTGCATAGAAAGTCGGAACATGGTTCAATAAAAATGTGAAAAAAGAACTAGTTTCTTTTTAAAATTTGACAGCAGCTGTCAGTTGAAAGTGATTCTCCCTAGGGCTGAAATGTATTACTTTCAACCCGCTCCTCAGGCAACTTCAGACCTACTTTCAGAGTATGAGTAATGAAAAATAATTTATTAAGTTTGTATGGGAATAAAGTAGATTTGCTAGCCGTAATATTTTTCCTACAGAATCTCTATTTCTGATAGATGAACACCCCAATAACATTTAAGTGTTACATACACTTAAATGTTATTGGGGTGTTCAGTTACACCCTGTATAAATGTCAATTAAAAATGTGAGGAAGAGGTGCAGAGAATTTTTAAATGGGAATACGAATATTCATTGCTTCTGACGCTCTCCACGCTCTCCCCGTTGGAGAACTTGAAGAAAAGTTGCAGATACCCAACTTCAAAGTATCATAAATGATAAGGGCTACCGAACGAATAGTGCGAGATGGGTGCCAAGGTAGGTGAAAACAGATTACCGCGTGAAGCTCACACTGACGCTGACAAAGTTGACGTGCTCATACACTCAAGACAGTTAACGTCTGATTCGGCCAGTTCTCAGGAAGAGAAGAAACTAACGACCACATCAGTGGTACTAACAGAAAAATAAAATTTCCCTTGGCTGCAAGAAACCTGGAGATCGTACTTTTAGGACAAGTGTCATATGAGCTCATGAAATTAAATTACTATTATTTAACAAGCTTACTTGTAATGATCGTCCTCTAGAAACTTTTGTAGCTCCTCGATGTACCGAACACTGTTCAGATAATTAGCCACGTGTGGCAAAGGGACTATGTCGTATTCAGACGTTTGATATCTCTCAAGTGCTTTTAAGACAATAGTCATTTTAGTTATACGATGCGGGGACCCGGCAGGATGCGCGATGTCAATATATACTAAATCAGTCAAAAAAATACCTGCAAACATAAACGACAATTAGTTACTAGCCCAGTCAAATTAGCATCAAAAATAGGGGTAAGGTTACATTAATTCGCATAAAGCTCAAAATTGGCATGAATGTTGGGAACACTATTACAAACAATTTGTCAAAAATCCCAATCGATCCGACGTGCAAAAAAAATTATTCAAGGTCAAATGTTGCCAAAATCGGTTTTTTGCATTTTTCAGCTAAATGGCAAGTTTTATCATAAAAATAGGTGAGACAAAAATCTATAAAAATTGTTTATACACTTCTTTTTCTAAGAATCACCATTTCGGAGATATAGCGATGCAAAGTTGTGTTTGTCATAATATGTATGTCAATTACCGTTATATACTTTACAGAACGGTAATACAAGTAAAAATATTAGTTTTCGTGGCGTATACATTTACATACCTACATATTATACCGTTCTAAAGATTGCCACGCTTTAGGCGTTTTGCCCTCGAGTATGACGGAGTTGAATAGCTATTAATCCAATATCATCAAAAAATAATCATTAGGGGGTTACCATAATAAAAGATTTACCTAGATATGGTATGCAGGGCAATGGTATACTCCTCAAGTATTCCCTCAAAGCAATCCAGTTGTCTTTTTCTCCAAATAATTCAGCAAGCTTATCAAATTGCTGCTTTTCCTTTTTTGAAAGACAAGCCCATGTTTTCGCTAGTCTAAAATCCACAAACATAATATAATAACTAGATCTATGTGGTACCCAAAATAAAGTATTGAATATGTTCTCACCTATAAATACTAGCGCTGAGCAAGGCAGATACAACAGCGAAAAGAGAATGTAAATTATTAAGTTCGTGTAACTTTTTTGCCACTTTTATAAAATGTGCTAAAGTCTCCGCTCTTGCTTTTGGTGACTGGCTATTTAAGATTTCCTGTACTGTCCAAAAACTTACCTGTAAGAAATAAATACTGCATAAGATTAATTAAAAATAGCACACTAGGAATATTTAGTTTTATTATTATTACCAAGGATGATATAAAGAAATGATTGTCAATGTCTAACATTTCTAAAATTAGTTATAACCACGAGCAATAGATGGAGCGCGCTGTATCAAATCTAAAATTTGTCGATATTTTTAAAAACAACAAAGCACACACGCTCCCAGGATGCACAGCAGAGTGATTACATAGATTTCTGTAGTTATACAAGAGAACGATAGATGGCACTATATACACTTTCTGCCAGACATTCTCTCATTTTAGGGTGCGTTTGAGAACAAGTAATTGATAGCGATAACAGGAGTGAATTTCTCGCGGACCCCAAAAAGCGTTAAATTTTACAAGGTTTTGACAGATAATTGTTCTGTGATTTGTGGCTAGCATTTCGTTTTTATGTAGAAGTTAAAGTTTGCAAATAGTAAGTAAAGCTTTGTGCAGTTGTTAAATACAGCAAGTTCGCGTTGCAAAACACAAAAACTCTTCATATTTGTGCTACTAAAAATTTAGGAGTGGCAAAAAATAAACCTTTTCACTTCTCATGCTCGCAAAGTTCGACTTTATGTCGTTTATAGGCTGCATAAAATGGTTTTTTATGTTCTAGAGCATAAAGTAAAATTTTCTTTTAGACTAAGATTCTTAGGGCCAACAACACTCAATAAAACTTCACAGAATAACTTGCGATAATTTATTTATTTGCTTTAATTTATTTATCTTGTGTTTTTTACCTCAAAAGTCATGAAACCAGATAAAAATAGTAACCGGTTATTATTAAAACGTATCGAATTATTTTTATTACTTAGCAGAATGAAATATGTAGGTACCTAAGCCATCGCCATGTAAAAATTAAAAAAAAGTTTACTGGCGGGAATTGGCTATTAGTTCTTTAATTTTTCAGCTTTGTGTTACATATTTTAATTAAAGTGAATTTTTAATTAAAATTTTATTTTAAACTAACTGTGCCCGCGAACTACGTTTCGCCTTAATTAATTTTTTCCCGACATCTTCAACAAATATCGTTAATGTACACAGAAATAAATACAAAAACTTAACAAATTATATACTAAAACCTTCCTCGAGAATCACGCTATCGAGTGGTGAAAACCGCTTGAAAATCGGTGCAGTAGTTTTTGAGTTTATCGCGAACAGACAGACAGACGCGGCGGGGGACTTTGTTTTATAATATGTAAGGATTTTAATTAAAGTTTCGTTTATATTTTGAAGTAATTGTTTAATTTTCTCGCAATCGAAGTGATAAGCAGTGTAAAACACTGGCATAAACAAGTCATTGGTACCCCTCAACTTACTATCGTCTCGGGCTGCATTGACTCATTATATGCCCTTGTTGTACAATCTACAATATTTCTATTGTGACGAACGCAAATTTTTTTCAATTTTGGATGTGCCAAATATGTCCGTGTCCAAATATTTCAGAAACGGATCCCTAAATTGAAAAATGGTGTTCTGAACCTTATATTATTTTTTAAGACCTATTTAACAATACCCCACACGATGGGTTAGTCGAGAAAAAAAAATGTATGGGAGCTATACTAAAAAAAAAATTTTTTTCTACCACTTTTTTGGCATAAATAATATACATACCCATACAAATTACAGCTTTCTAGTACTAATAGTCTCTGAGTAAAACCGCGGACAGAGAGACAGACAGACAGACAGACATGGCGAAACTATAAGGGTTCCTTGTTTACTACGGAACCCTAAAAATCGGTTAATCCGTTTCGGAGGAGTTCGGTAACAAACACTGTGACACGAGAATTTTATACACGGTTACTTTTTTATCATCCCGGATAATTTAAGAGTCGCTTCAGCACACGATAGTAGAATTATTTAAACATTAATAATGAAAATTAACTCACCTATTTAATTAGATATTAGGTTTCAAAAATATCCAAAAAATACTGCAGTGATTTAGACACTGAATGAATTTGTAGGCAAAACATTGAATGAACGCGAACTGGCAACGTCACCGATTCAAAGTCATCACTGAGTTATTAACAATTTGCCCTTCCTACTTTGCGGGATTAGGACCGGTAAAACAAGATAGTCAGTTAAGAAAACAGTGCTAGGTAGGTATTACAGTTATGGTAGGTTGTTGAATCAAATTTAAATACCTACCTAAGAAATAATTTAAATCAACTTTAGTTTTCATAACAAAAGAGTTCTAAATCTATGGGAAGTCTTCCTTGACTCATGCACATGCATGAGTCAAATCGTGCACGTTTAAAACTATTCTGGAATTGGAGTAAATATGTTTAAGCCCTAAATACAGCTCATGAACTGAAAACTCTTGCTTGGGGTTAGTTTTTTGGGTAAGTAATAAATTACGTGGGTGGTAATCCGTATACATGATTGTTTTGTTCGACAACAACCAGCAAAGTGGGAGTTGAACTGACTCACCGAGGGTACAGTACATATTTATCTAAGTATATAAGTTCCTATATTCCTATTTTGATATCTCTTCGTGTCGCCAAGAAAAGGTTCTTCTTAACAGTCAGACGGACAGACAATTAGATAGAGAAACAGATATATGGACAACGAAGTGATCCTATAATGGTTCCGTTTTTACGAAACCTTAAAAAAGGACAGGCAGCTTTCATTTTAAGGAATAAGTTAAAAATTAATAATTTATTCACCGTGTTTGATCAAAACCCTATCAAACCGAAACCTACCCATGTCAATATAGTCATATAAAATTTATGGCATTATTAAAAATTCAAAATTGTAAAATTTATTTTGAAATCCCCATAGAATTAGTTTATTCTGTGAAAAAAATGAAAGTATGGGGAATTAGAAAATTAATTTTACAATTTCGAATTTTCAATAGGGTAGGTTTCGGTTAACTTGATTTAACTACAATTTTGATAGATATTGCTTCGATTAAAATAGGTACATACCCTGTTGAATCTCTTTGTAAACGCAACCACATTTGGTGCAACTGTCAATTTGTTTAGTTTATTCCAACCACATGTAGTCAGTTCTTCTGGTTGAATAGTTTTAAATGACTCTAAGTCTAAAAGGGTAAGTTGGTTGGCAATATCTTCTGGTGTCAATCTTAGCGCTGAACAAACGATGTCATCCCAGGAGTCATTAATTGAAGATGCAGTTGGTAAACTGTTTGTCTTGTATTGATACACAGGATCAAGTAGCCGATTACCAGAATTGTCTCCTAGTCTTTAAAATGAAATAATAAAAATTACTGATAAATCCGCTATAATAATATGACATCATTTGAATTAAGAAAAAATAAGTATTACTTATTTTCTTTTATCAAAAAATTGTTCCATAATTACCCATAATTAAAATAGCAGGCACATTCATTTTTTGGATAATTTTGTTCATTAATAACAGGGGCATTGTTCGTATTTTTACTACTGTGATCATTAGCAGATTTTTCTTCAAGTGGCCAGTTTTCTTCTTCTTCATGCTGAAAAATCAAAGGTTTGTATATTCCATACATAAAAGTCATAAGCATATTAAATAAAAAAACATTATAAATGACAAAAATTATTATCCATTATGCTTTATAAATGTTCAAAATAAGACTAATAGAGTCTGGCTAATGAAAGCTGAACCTGACTTTTTTTAAAGTAGCAACACTGATAAAATATCCCTTCGTAGTTTAGTTGAACATGGTGATTTTGATACTTTGTAAAAAACTTGTTACTTTGTGATTTAACTTTCAATTTTGGTACAGAAGCACAAACCTGAGCCAATATATAAGGAAGACGAAATTTTAAGGGAGTATGGTCATAAGGTGTTGAGAATTCCTCCATACCATTGTGATCTTTACTTCGGGGACATATGGAGTTAAGGCAAGCACACGCAAAAACATGTCTGTGTCAGCAGTGGAACTAGAAGAAATTATAAAAAAGCTTTTCATATAAAATACAAAGCATTTGCTTCACATTAAAAATCGGTACAAGAGCAGGGATAGGATCACGGAAGTGATGGAGCAATTTATAATAAGCGTCAATGATGATAAACAGGGTGTCCACTGCTAATGTTCAAAAAAATTCCCTGACTTTTCCCTGACTTTCCCTGACCATTTTTCAAAATTCCTTGACCTTTCATTTTACAGAAAAATAAAATACAATACTTTTTTTCGAAAATATTAAGTATTTTTGTTGCAATTTTCAGACCAAATTGTATCTAAAATTTCATTTTTTAAGTACTTACTTAATTTATATTTTAAGGCACAGTATTTTTAGAAAGTACACTGACGAAAAAATAAACCGAACCAACCTTAACATTTGAATTCAAATGCAATTTCCTTCAAGTGTTTGTACCATTGTTAAATAAAAAATATATCGGCAAAAAGACTCTTATTGAATACTAAGATACTTGTAATAAACACAATCACTTTTCATTAATCTTTTGAGGGTTGGCTTCTTCTTCGTGAGTTAGTCGCCATCATTGGCGATAACCTCTCCCTCCGAAACGTGGTCTGAGCCATGCTGGAGGGAGAGAGGACGTGGGACGCGGTAAACTCCTTCTGCGTGGACGTGATGGAGACGCAGAAGGAGTCGGCGGAGAGGGCCAGGGAGGAGGATCCCATGCCGATACGTGCCGCCGTAGAAGCACGGGGCGGAGGAGGCGGAATTATGGAATTACGGAAGATTTATTCCGGTTCCGTTCCCCCAGAGAAACCCCAAGCATGGCTCGCTCCATTTTTCTTTGTGCTACCTGTAGGACGTGTATATATTGTCTAGTCAGGGTCCAGGTCTCAGCCCCATACACGAGCACCGGTAGGACGCATTGCTCGAAAGCTCGGCGCGTAATGTCATCACATTCACTCGTAAAAGAAAGTTTCATAATTATGAATATCACTTGGATGGTGTTGTGCTCGACAGGGTAACCGAGGTCAGAGACTTAGGTGTTTATCTGGACAGTAAACTTGATTTTAGTTATCATATATATAAACTATATGACTGCAAAAGCTTACAAAATGTTAGGCTTTGTTTTAAGAACTGCCAAAGATTTCACAAATGCTTCAACTTTAATTATTCTTTATTTTGCATATGTAAGATCAATTTTGGAATATGGGTCAGTAGTATGGAATCCTCATTATAAAAAATACATTAATAACATCGAGAGAATACAACATAAATTTAACAAACATCTAAATTTCAAACTCAACATACTTGGCGATACAAAACCCAGCTGCATTCCTTCTTTATCTTCACGTCGAATTGAAAAAGATCAGATGTTTTTATTCAAAATTTTAAATAATTTTATTGATTCCCCCTTCCTTTTAAGTAACATTTATTTGAGATGTCCCCGGTTAAATTCTCGTCATCATCCGATATTTAGTGTGCCAGTGGTCTCAACTAATTATGCTAGTAATGCCTTTTTACTGCGCACCTGCCGTAATTATAACAAAGACTTCCAAACTGCAGATATATTTTGTTCAACGGTAGGAGCGTATAAAAAGGTCGTGAATAGTATTATTAAGTAATTTTAGCGTTTTAATTCACTTCACTTCTCCTTTTAGACACACTAATTAAATCATTTGTTCCTTAAACCAACTGTGACAGTTTTTATGTTTTATGTTATAAGTGGAAACTTTACTGGTTTATGTCCTATTTTTAATGTTCTAATTATTTTAAAATGTATACTGTTTGTTTCCCTACAATAAATAAATAAATAAATAAATAAATAAATAAGAGATACAGGCATCTCACTCCAGAAAATGTGGGACATTTTGCTAAACGCGCCCCAACCTAGTTTTATTCGGCGTTCTATTTTTTGTATTTGCCCACTTTTTTAAGAGTAAGTAGCTGCCCCAGATATATGTAGTAGTCAACCTGCTCAACCACGTTTCCCGCAATCACTATGGGGCCTATGTTCAGATCCCTGGCCATGATTTTCGTTTTTGAGGTATTCATGCGAAGGCCCACTGACAGCTGAAGATCTGCAGCCGTCTTAGCGGAAATGATAATGTCATCTGCAAATCACAGATGAGTTAATTCCTCTCCATTTATGTTGATACCCCCTATCAGACCAGTCGAGGAGCTTAAATGTATCTTCCAAGCGCGCCGTGAACAACTAAGGGGAGATTGTGTCGCCTTGTCGCACACCTCTTTTAATAGGAACACGATCGGAAAGGTCGTGGAGTTTCACTTGACTTTAATGACTTTTCTGCGTAGTTGCTCACTTTGTCATTAGTCTTCAGATTATGGTTGTTATTGTTGTTAAAAATAGATAATCCGCTCTAGGAAGCTATACTCTAGCTGTCGCATTACTTCAATGGAGCCTTAGTTATCGTCGAGCTGCTCAAATGTTACGGCGTTTTTCGATGCAGCGCTTCTATAGAAGATACCTAGAGGCTGGAGCCTTCGATCGACGCGCAGAAACTGACAGGCCACGGGCTACATCCTCCGCAGATGATCGACACATGCATTTGAATGTCCCGAGGAATCGGCGTCAGAACGCAGTGCAGGTCCAACAACAGCTTCGTGACGAATGTGGGGTGGCCATAAGCGCGCGTACAGTCAGGATAAGGTTAGCCGAGCACAACTTAACACCTCAAAGTGCTATAATAGACTCAAAATTAACTATAGCCTACCGCAGAGCACGCTTTCAATTTGCTTGTGAGCATATAGAATGGATACTGGATCAATGGACGCGTGTTATTTTTTCTGGCGAGATAAGAGTGTCTTTACAGAAATCATCGAAGACAGAGACTGTACCGTTGCCCTAGAAAACGTTTCACTCAGTGCTGTATCGAAGAAACTGTTGCTTATGATGGCTCCATTATGGAGCCTCCATAATGGTGTGGGGCGGCATTTCCCTAACAGCATAAAAATAGATGGTTTATATCGAATCCAATGCTCATTCACGCGGACTGGCTACAGAACGATATATCCGTGATGTTCTTGAAGATCATGTGGTATCTTACTCAGGATGTATTTAAAATGAGATGTTTCTAATGTGCATGATAATGCAAGACCCTATAAAGCGAGATTTGTTACGCAATATAATACTCGGGGACGTTGGCATTCGTATCATGGATTGGCCAGCACGGAGCCCTGATTTGAACCCCATCGAATATCTTTAGTACGAATTAAAACATAGGGCCTAAGATAGGGTTCCAGCTTCTTCAAAACCTTATGGGCTCAGAATGGCGATAGATGAAGAATGGAACAACATCCTCCAAGACATCATTGTAAAATTGGTAAGATCAATAGGTTCCAATATGCAAGCAGTTATTCAAGCTAGAGGCGGCAGGCAACACACAATTACTAATACATTGATTTTGATTGTTTTCTGATGTTTTTTATTGTAACTTTGTGTTTCAAATAACTTTTCATTCTAGGGGTAAAAACTCGGCAGAATAGTTGTCTTAACACCATACAATAAAAACCAAACAATTACTTTCAATATAAAGCCTATAAAATTAACAACATAAAGGTGCGTATAATAAAGTATGCGCGGCAAACCCTCGAACATTGGCTCGCTTCGGGGATTTGGCTCGTGCAGCGCATAGGTAGATACCTACGACGTAAAACGGACGACTCGTAGGTTTACAAAAATGAATCCGCCGCGGGCTGTACGAGCTGGATTGCATGCCGCGCGCGGCAGCTGCGTTCTGCTAAATTATTATCTAAAAATTTTGATAAAAGTGGTATCGTTAAAGTGTGTATAAACTACGCGCGGCTGCCGCGCGTAGTTTATACGCACTTTAACGATACCACTTTTATCAAAATTGTGTTCATACATTTGAAGGAAATTGCATTTGTACTCAAGGGTTAAACGTGGCTCTGTTGATTTGTCTGCCAAAATTATGTTATAATGTGCGAACCTGAACAAAAATAATCCGATAATCAAGATTAAGAATCATTCTACCAAAATCATGAAGTAAACATATTCCTCATTTGACAATCACTGGGAAATTTGGGGAACAAACAGTGTAAAATCCAAATTTTTCCCTGACTTTCCAGGTAGCCCCTCGATTTCCCTGACTCTCCCTGACTTTCCAGAATGTGGACACCCTGATAAATCAAGTAGTTCAGATGGATCAGATATGGGTGTTGAATAATTGGAAACTGATTTTTATTACAGTGAACAAATAAAATATTTTTTAAATGTATTATGATTCTTAACAACTTTATTAACTACCTATAGTACCTATTGACTTTAGTCTTAGTTTTCAACATTTCATAATATTTCTTCTTCATTTATGTTGAAATATGATAAAATTAAGTAATTTTAATTTTCATTAAATTCAAATGCAGCGATTTATTTATAAAAAGTTCATTGTTCGAAGTTCATTGAAACTAAACATTAATATTTAATAAAAAAGGATCAATTCCATTTTTTCCTACTATAGTCAGTATTGCCTTCCTCAAGGTTTTGCTAGGTTCAGCTTTTATTGGCCAGACTCTAGCCGTCTTATTAATAAACGTAGACTAAGGCAGGAGTAACTTTACTCCGAGTATTAAGTCAGTAGTAAACATTTTTTATATTAATAAACACGGAGTAGGGAAGGAGTAAGCTAATCCAACTCTACTTTCGGAGTAAATGTTATACCTGCTAGCTACCAAGTTTAGCGACAGATTAAGGTTGGAGTAGCGTTGTCTTTGCGTAAATCTATATAATTTGTCAACTTTGACACGTATCTTGTCATTAGATGGCGACCGTTTTATTTTTCACAGTCGAATTGAGCGAATTTGTGTTTATTGTTGGTGTGGTTAATTTTGTATTGTATTAAAAGGGAAAGTGACTATTATTTAGATGATTTGATGTTGATCGACGAAATCGAAGAATGTCATGTTTTTGCAATATTGCGATCACAAATCGCGAACAAAATTAACTTGAAAGACAATCTCAAACTGAAAAAGGTGAAAAAAAACAGAAAAAACTGTCATCCCATGTATTTCTGTCTGTCACATGATGCTCAAATCGTTCACCGACTCATTCTTTTTACTTTTAAATTGCAAGGGTTGCCATAACATACGCGTTAATCCGAGAGTAAGGAAGGCTTTGTTAGTCTAAGCTTACTCCGTGTTTATTAATAATGTTATAAACACAAAGTTACTCCTAGCTTAAACTGGTAGTAACTACTCCGAAAGTACGTTCGAATTAAGGAGGGAATAGGCGATTTTTATTAATAAGGTTATAGGTGTGTTGGTTAACAGATATATGGCTAAGGGTACTTTACGTAAGCCCACTATTTCACTTATGCCTGAGCTGCATACATTATGATATGAGAGAGATATTAAGAAAAAGAATATTCAAGAAAAAATATATGCTGATATTATTATCAAACTGTTCAATAACTGCTGATATGAAAGATGAAGAACGTCTTGATTGGCAATAGAGCTTTTTTTAAATATTCACTAGCTGTTATGATCAGCGTAAAGCTCACTTGAAAATTCACACCTATAAGCATTACTAATCATTGGTGGGGCAACTTTCTCAACTGAGCATAAAACAAACCGCGAATTGGCCTCGCGCACCGAGGGTTCCGCCTTTCCGAGACTTAATTCACCTAGGTGCATTAAGTCAACCAAATAGTATTATTTATTCACCCAGATGTATTAAGTACACTTAAATACTATTGGTGGAGTTAATTAACCTGGGTGAATGAGTTTTACTATTTGGTTGACTTAATGCACCTAGATGAATTAAGCAGGTGAATTCTACAAAAAGGGGTTCAAGCCCTCACGTCTTCACACCCAAAGTTATCTAAGAATAAAGTTCCCAACTATGTACATATTTACGGTTTTCAGTTTTTTTGTTAACATATGCTAAAAAACCTTACATCTTGTCAAATTTCATGGTTCTAGGTCACCGGGGAGCGCCCTATAAGTTTTGATTCCCTTGTGAAATCGCAAAATATGCGACTTTACCGATCATATTTTTCGATCGCGTTTACTAGGTAACAAGTATGATTTTCAAACAGGAGACAGCTGAAAAAACCATAGATCCGAGTATTTAATATTTGCGTATTCGAGAAAGGGATTTTGACAGACAGACGGACAGACGCATCACTGACTATAAAGGGAAGACGCATAGACTGACAATTAACGAAGTGATCCTATAAGTCTATAAGTTTTTCCTTTTTTTTCCTTTTGAGGTACGGAACCCTAACTGAGTATAATCAGCCCTGCGAGCATGGACTTGTCGATCGACATATATCGATCGACAAAAGCATAATCTGTCCTTTTCACTCCTTAGGAATATCTGTCAAATTTATCTTTGTCGAGTATGTCGATCTTAGCTGTTAAAGTTTATCGAGAGTTCCATGCTCGCAGGGCAGTTCCAGAAGATTTTGCTTATAGTAGAACTTTGTCTTTATAACATTACTCTAAATAATTACACGAACCTCTGATTATAAGTATGTCTAGCCACTCAAATTGATGAAAATCAGAAAATTGATGGATGAAATTCTGAAAATTTATTTATTATTTTTTCACACGGTTTTATGGTTTTACATAATTTTTATGGTATGAGATCGACCGGTGTCATAACAACACAGTATGTTTATTTTCTTAATTTTATCGGGGTCGACTCCCGGTGCAGACAGTTCAGACAGGTCCGACATTATTTAAACATACCTATACGAATGCAATTCGAATTGTTTTTAAAATGAAAAAGTCTTCTATTTGAAAAAAATCCATCTTTGCTGTTAAGGTTACACACAGCAACACGTCAAACTTTATATATTGACTTTGAGACCGCGCTTATATCGCTCGTAATAGCGACGATATGTAAAATATAATAAATTTTTGGCTGCAGATGTCAACGACACATCTCAAGGTAAATTTCATGTATACAGGACCCTGCAACCGATGGCCACGACCTGTCGCATCGGTTCCCCATTTACACAGTTTATATTATATAATACTAGCTGTGTGTGTCCTTCAACAAATATCGTTAATGTACACAGAAATAAATACAAAAACTTAACAAATTATATACTAAAAACTTCCTCGAGAATCACGCTTTAGAGTGATAAAAACCGCTTGAAAATCGGTGCAGTAGTTTTTGAGTTTATCGCGAACAGACAGACAGACAGACGCGGCGGGGGACTTTGTTTTATAATATGTACTAGCTGTGCCCGGGAACTACGTTTCGCCTTAATTTATTTATTCCCGAGATCTTCAACTAATATCGTTAACGTACACAGAAATAAATACAAAACTTAACAAATTATATACTAAAAAATTCCTAGACAATCACGCTATCGAATGGTGAAAACCGCTTGAAAATCGTTGCAGTAGTTTTTGAGTTTATCGCGAACAGACAGACAGATAGACGCGGCGATGGACTTTGTTTTATAATACGAGTATGTAAGGAAGGATGCGAGGTGGACAGCGGTAGCGCTGTTTCCGTTTTACCTGCAAAATTATACCGAAAATATTACCAACATAATTTTAATTTAGAATTGTGTGAACTGTTATAGTAGTAGTAAAATTTTGCCCTTAGGTTGTGTAGATTTACCAGTACTTTTTGAAAATAATGTTAAGGTAATATCGTTATATGTAATGTATGTATATAACCAACTCCAACTCGATGAAACAAAAAAGCTGACTTGTATTAATACACACAAAAGATTGTTTTGTTTTACGCTTTTAGTCTTTGGTCTGTCGACTGCTCCATCCATATTTTAAAAGGTAATGGATGAATTGCTAGGCGATATTGAGGGAGTTTGCGGTTTTTTTGGATGATATTTTAGTAACTGGACCTAATAGAAACATTCATGTAGAACGTTTGGAAGAGGTTTTATTGAGGTTACAAAATGCAGGGCTAAGATTGAAAGAAAACAAATGTGAATAGTTTAAGAGTTCTGTAGAATATTTGGGATTTGTAATTGATAAAAATGGCCTTCATAAATCAAAAAGTAAAGTTGAAGCAATCAATTATTGTAAATGTCCTAAAATGTTAGCGATCTAGTCATTTTTGGGTTTAGTAGAAATAAGGTTTTTAATGGTATTAAAAGAAAGCTTAGCAGTCCTCGTGTGCTCGCGCACTATGAGCCCCAGTTCCGACCGTGGTGACGGCGGACGCGGGCCCGGCCGGTCAGGGCGGATGGTCGCGAGCGGGTAGTCGCTTATGCATCTCGCTCTCTCAGCAAATCGAAACTTAACTACGCGCAAATACAAAAAGAGGTAACGGCTATAATTTTCGCTATAAAAAAATTTCATCATTATCTTTACGGTCGTAATATTCCCTTTATTCTACGCACTGACCATAAGCCACTTTTGTCGATTTTTGGTGGAAATAAAGGGGTTCCTGAAATGGCAGCTAATCGTTTGCAAAGATATGCTCTCTTCTTATCAGCATATACGAGGGCGGGCCAAAAAGTTCGCGGAATGAGGGGCATGGAGGGGGGAAAGGTGACTTTTTACTACCTGCACTAGTTGTGACACTCATTAAGAGTATAAATACTAAGTTTTAAAAAAAATAGGTCATAATTACCTGAGCTACACATCAATCAACAAGTCAATCCGGAAGAAAATTTGCAACATGGAGAAAATTGAGTTTCGCGCAGTCATCAAGTTCCTTACCAAACAAGGAAAACTTCCCCAGACTATTTTGGAAGAGATGTCTTCTGTTTACGGGGACTCTTGCCCTGGTAAAACCATGGTTTACAAGTGGCACAACCTGTTTAAGCAAGGCAGGGATTCGATTGAAGATGATCCGAGGCCAGGGCGGCCTGTCGAGGCAACCACGGCAGAAAACGTCGAAAAACTTGAAAAAATCATATTAGAAGATGCCCGTTTAAAGAAGAAACAGCTTGCAGAAATGATTGGAGAATCAGCTACAACCATTTTGAACATCCTACACGACCATCTTGGCATGTCAAAGGTGTGTGCAAGATGGGTGCCGAGAATGCTCACGCCACACCAGAAGCAGCGGCGAGTTGAGTGTTGTCGCGAGTTTTTAGCGCTCTGTAGTGAACAAAAGGATGAAGTTTTAAAGCGAATTGTGACTGGAGATGAAACTTGGGTTCATCATTATGAGCCTAAGTCCAAACAAGTCTCCATGCAGTGGCACAAAAAGGGCACACCACCTCCGAAGAAATTCAAAGTGTCTCCGTCGGCTGGAAAACTCATGGCTACTGTTTTCTGGGATTCAGAGGGAATCCTCTTTATTGATTATAAAGAAAAGGGCGTCTCTATCACTGGAGAGTACTACGCTGCACTATTAGAACGTCTGCGAGAAAAAAGACGGGGAAAATTGACTAAAGGTGTGCTCCTTTTGCACGACAATGCACCCGTGCACAAGGCGCAAGTTGCGATGGCTGCTGTTCAAAGAGTGGGCTTCGAAATCTTGGAACATCCTCCCTATAGCCCAGATTTAGCCCCAAGTGATTATTATTTGTTCCCAAAAATGAAAAAGAGCTTCGAGGGAAGAAATTTTCCATCGATGAAGAAGTGAAGAGCGCAATTTCGGCCTATTTTGACGACAAAGAGAAATCATATTTTTCGAAGGTATTAATAAATTAATTGATAGGTCTAATTAATGTATTAGAGTTAAGGGGGACATTGAGAAGGAAAAATAATTTTGTGTTTTATTTCTTACTTTTTACCCTCCATTCCGCGAACTTTTTGACCCACCCTCGTAGGTTTGAGATTGTGTAATGTTGCAGATTTTTTGTCCAGATCAATAAATGATAAGAGTTATAGGGAAAATATTCCTGATGACATTGATAGAACTTTGTACATTAATTATGTTACTGATATTTCTTTAAAGCCTTTAACGGTGTCTGATATACAGTCGGCGACATTTCAGGACCAGATTCTACAACAAATTACTAAATATGTTAGATATGGTTGGCCTGCAAAAATAACAACAGTGGAATTAAAGCCGTATTTTGTATGTCGCTACGACCTTTCATATGAAACGGTTGCCTTTTGCGTGGTCATAAAGTAATTATACCCGAAACATATAGAGAAAATTGTTAAATGAACTGCAGTTTTCATTTCGGGATTGTAAAAACTAAAAGTAACGCCAGAGAGCGAATATGGTGGCCTGGGATTGATAGAGATATAATAGGTTAATGTTATTTGTGTAACTCGTTTCGAGCTGCGCCACCACGCTCGCCTCTTGCACCGTGGCCATACTCTGCACATCCATAGGATCGCATTTATATAGATATGTTTACTTTGAATGGTCAGCAGTTTTTAATTGTGGTGGACAGCCACTTAAAATGGGTTAAATGTTTTTTCATATCTCATACTAATTCAGAATCGATTATAGAGAAAGTTTCAAAGTTATTTAGTAGATATGGATTAGTGAGTACAATTGTTTCTGATAACACCAGCAATTTTTGCTCTAAGCAATGCCGAGGTTTTTGTTTTGTCAATGGTATTAATCATGTAACCATAGCTCATTACCATCCAGCATCAAACGGACAACAGTGTTCGGACTATTAAAAATGGTTTAAAAATTATTATGTTACAAAATTCTTCACGGAAGTCTATGATATCAAAATTAAATAAATGTGTTTGATTATAGAAATACTGTTCATTGTTCAACTGGTTTTTCGCCCGCTCGTTTATTTTTTGGTCGTCCGTTGCGATGTAGATTCGATCTGCTGCAGGTTATGAATCCAAGGGCCAGTAATGACTTGACAACACAGAGTGTCGTCGGCATTAGCAGCGGAGAAAAATGGATTGAATAAAAAAATATCACAATCGGTACGGTATCAGTACGGTGGTCATCGTTTGGTTAATTTTTCACCAGGAGATAAAGTGTTGGTTAAAGTTTTTTATGAAAACGGAAATAAATATAGATGGAAGAACGGAATAGTAAAAAAATGTATTGGTTCAAGAATGTATTACGTATTTATACCTGAATTTAATTCAGATGTTGTAAATATAAAGATTGGGCTTGTTGCTCTTTGTGTGGAAGTTATCCGTGGTGATCAATATAAACGATAGGAATAAAAGTGGAACTGAATGAATATTATATTTACACAATGAAATAGAATCATAACAATAAACCATTAAAATTGATATTTGTTTTCTATCGAATTAATTTTTTTTTTGACAAGTTAAATTCAATAAAACCTGACAGCATTGTAACAGCACTCGCTGTCAGAGACAATTAGACAAAAAACAATTTAAAAAGAAGACTGGCCGTCTTCACAGTAAAGCATGTTGATCATCAGTATTCACAATCGTACAGAAGCATTTTTTCCTAATCATTGTAGTTATTTTATAATAAAACTAGCTGTGCCCGCGAACTACGTTTCGCCATCAAAATGCTTAACACAGTGTTTAATTTTTCCTCCATTTAATTCCATAATGATTCAACTTTATTCTGCCTTTCTTGAGCAGCGGCCATTTCGTAATAAGGACAATTTTCGTAGGTTCGTAATGCTCTAGGTACTCTCAGGGCCTACTTTCATTTAATACCCATATGAAAAGAAACTTTTATCCGCCTTTTTTGAGCGGCGGCCATGTTGAATTTACGTCAATGTTGCTACGTTCATAGTGCTCTACTGATCAAGGCCTTTCATTTGATACCCATATTGCTGGGTATGGAAATGAACTTTTATCCGTTTTTTTGAGCGGCGGCCATATTGAATTTTGTGTGATTTTCCTAGGTTCATAGTGCTCTACTCTTCAAGGCCTTTCATTTAATACCTATATTGCGAGGTTTGGAAACGAACTTTAATCCACCTTTTTTGAACTTTTCCATGTCGAATTTCTGTCAATATCGTTAGGTCCATAGTACTCTTCTCTACTCATCAAGGCCTTTCATTTGATACCCATATTGCTGGGTTTGGAAATTAACTTTTATCCACCTTTTTTGAGCAGCGGCTATGTTAAATTTATGTCAATGTTGCTAGGTTCATAGTGCTCTACTCATCAAGGCCTTTCATTTGATACCTATATTGCTGGGTTTGAAAATGAACATTTATCCATTTTTTTGGGCGGTGGTCATGTTTAATTTAGGGCAATTTTCCTAAGTTCATAATGCTCTACTCTTTGAGGCCTTTTATTTGATACCTATATTGCTAGGTTTGGAAACGAATTTTTATCCACCTTTTTTGAGCAGCGGCTATGTTGAATTTATGTCAATGTTGTTCAGGTACATAGTGTTCTACTCATCAAGGCCTTTCATATTTTGATATCCATATTGCTGGGTTTGGAAACGAACTTTATCGGCAGTCATGTCGAATTAAGTCAACGTGGTTAGGTTCAATGTGTTCTACTACACTCAGCGGCACGGAATGTGGCCCAAACAGAAACAAAGCGATAGCGGGTTAACATGATATTATTAATGACAATATCTAAATGGAGGTAGTGAAAATGAATGTTTTTGTTAATTTTAGGGGGAAGGTATGAAAAAAAAAATCGTTCATTAAATTATAATGGTGCCTAAACGTCATTTCGTAAGTGAAACGTAAACAAGACGGTAAGTTAAAAATCGATTTTAAAATTGTATTGCATTTAATTGTTATTGTTTTGTTTTTTTATTAATTTGTATTCATTTTTGCTTACAGAATCGATAAAAAAATGCCTCTTACTTCAGCCTAAGTCGCTCAAGCTGTGTTGCTTCGAAGTCAGAGTAGAACTCAACGGGAAATCTCAGAAATTTTAAACATATCGCGAACAACGCTAATATACGCTTTGAAAAGGTATGACCAGACCGGTCTGTACACGCGGAGACCAGGAAGTGGTGGAGTCAGGTGCACAACTGAGCGTGATCACAGGTTTATTACTCTCGCCATTCTGAGAAATCGGTTCCTCACTGCAGTGGAAATACGCCAGCGGTTACAAACGGCAAGGGAGATCGACGCAAGTGAGCGAACCATAAGAAGGAGAATGGAGGAACGTGACCTGCATGCTTGCAGGCCAGCTCGAGGACCAGAACTGCTCCGGCACCATCGCGTAGCTCGACTACGGTTTGCTAGGGAACATGCCAACTGGTCTCATGAGCATTGGAGTAAAGTTCTGTGGACTGATGAATGCAGAGTGGCCTTAAGAGCTCCAGATGGCCGTGAACGTGTGTGGAGAAGGCCCGGTGAGCGGTTTCTTCCCATCACCACCAAGCAAACCATAAGCTTTCACGGTGGGTCTGTTATGGTATGGGGAGGAGTAAGTTCAGACGCACGTACAGAGTTGGTGATTGTTGAGGGCCGCCTTACATCAACACGATACGTTGAAGAGGTCCTTCAGGATCATGTTTTGTCAAACGTGGAGTTCATCGGTAGCGAAGAATTTCGGCTCATACACGATAATGCCCGACCTCACACAGCTCGTATCGTGGATGATTATCTTTCGGAGGTTGGTATTATGAAATTACAGTGGCCAGCAAGAAGCCCAGACATGAATCCAATAGAACATGTCTGGGACATGTTAAAACGAAGAATCAGGTCTAGTCCTACACCTCCACAGACTCTGCAGGAATTAAAAGCTGCACTAGTGGTTGCTTGGGAAGAAATACCCCAAGTTGATATAAAAAACATCATCTACAGCATGCCTGATCGGATGCAGGCAGTCATTAGAGCCAGGGGTGGAAATATCCGTTATTAATTTTATGTAAGACATCACTACTTTTTTTTTGTTTTTAAATTAGCATCATTTTGGTTTTGTAAAGAAAAGGTCTCTGTAAAATTAAATTCAATATCAATAATACTGTCGCTTTTTTATTGTCAATTTGTAATTGGCACATAAGAATAGAATGATTAATTATGTTTTACACAAGAACAATGGGCCTTTCGTTTTTTGTTTTGATATTTTAATACAAAATGCGTTTGGGCCACATTCCGTGCCGCTGAGTGTATTTAGGTCCTTCGTTCGATATCCATGTTCCTTGGGTGGATCCAAAAAAATATGATCCGTCATTTTACACATTAGGATCAAGAGTCCCGTCGCGTCCCTCTACGCGTTACCCAAAATCATTGCAGTCAGATATTTTTTTTAATATCAATATTCTAAGTTAATAAGCTATAATTAGAGACAGAGTATAGAATTGAAAAGGTTAGTAAGCTTTTCAATTCTATACTCTGTCTCTATCATATTCATCTATTACTTTTAATAGTTTTAAATGGATTCAAGTCTCTACGATCAGCGGTTTAGGCTGTGCGTTGATCCGTCAGTCAGTCAGTCAGTCAGTCAGTCAGTCATTCAGGACAAAGCATTTTATAGGTATAGATAATTTGTATTTTGTCGCTTACGTCGATAATTTCTAAACGACCTGATTGCATGCGGGCGCAGCACATTCACGACTTTGAATACATAGATATAAAGACTAGCTACTTGAGCACAGGAAGCGCCCCGCGCTTACGTATAGACCACGCCTCCTTAAGTGACCCATACGCGGCAAAAAATTTCATGGGAACAGCCTTAACTTTTTTTTTCGCGGGGAAATGCGCAACCGCACCGTACCCACCGTTGGCTAGACGGCGAGGGTGTGTGGGGTTCACCCGGCAGAGTGCCAGGCCTACCCACTAAAACCCCTCGGTGTTCTCCCTGCCCTTTTGGGCGCGAGTGGTAGGGTCCACAATGCGACACCACTACTCACGCGTCCGGACTAGCCCGACCTGTTGGTCGGGCTATCTATCGCCAATGGGGGATTGTCCGAGAACACCAGGACAATCCCCAGACGGAGAAGCCTTACGGCGGCGTGCACGGGAGCCGACCGTGCACGCAGGCCTCACGGCGTGGTCATCAGACAGGCATTGCTTGAGCGAATGCCCGTCTTCTGCCTATCCGTCTGCGGCGGAGGGGACCGGCCTGAAGATCTACCTCCCGCTCCCTCTCCGCAGCCTCCTTCTGCGAGATGACATCTTCGCAGAAGGAGGCGACAGCCCCACATTCCGCCTCGCCGCGGAGCATGGCCACGACCATGCTCGGCAGCGAAAGGTCTCCGCCTCCCAGCGCAGCGTTAAGTTCGCTGCGCTGGCGTCGCCAAGCCGAGCACACCAACAGGGTGTGCTCGGTCGTGTCGTCGGGAGCGTCCCAGTGATGACACTGCGGCGTTTCCTCCCGATGTGCAACTAGATACAAGTAGTGACCGAAACAACCATGTCCGGTCAGTACCTGCACCATGCGGAATGAAAGGCTGCCCTGCCAGCGCCCAACCCACTCCTCCAACACCGGACGGATCGCCTCGATCATCCGGTGGCCGGCAGCTGGGAAGGCGAGCCTCACGCCACCGGCGCAGAGCCTCCCTCTGCGCCAGGGTACGAACCACCTCCACCTCCTGTGGGTCAGATCGTCCCCCCCGTTCTCGGACGGCAACCCGATGCCGATACACCATGCATGCATCGACATCCCACAGCGTTTGGCCCGCAAGTACGCAGGCCGCGCCGTGGCTAACCGTGCGATAAGCTCGCACGGCCCGGGCTGCTATGACCCTCTGCGGACGTCGCAGAGTGAGGAGCTTGAAGTGCTCCTCGAAGCTCCATCGGGGATCCAAAACCAGGCCGAGGTACTTGAAGTGTGCCTCGAACAGCCTTAACCTGCGGTCTCCATGACAGGCACTGGTCAAAAACTAAACCTAAATTTTTAACACTAAAAGGGACAACCGTTCCGCCAAATACCACCGCCGACAACAAACTGTAATCGATCCTAGAAACAAAGTATGGACTGCCTATAATTATTGTCTGAGATTTGCTAGAATTAAGGACAAGACCACACGATTTACTCTGCAGTGGGATCCACAGTCCTTGGCTAACAGACTTAGTTCTGCAGCATATGCAGTTAAAAAAATAAGACAACTTACTAATGTTGAAACGGCAAGATTGATTTACTTTAGTTATTTTCATAGTGTCATGTCATATGAGCGCTCCACATTCTCGCGAGAATCTCGCGAGAACGCGAGAACAACACGAGAAGCGTGAATGTGGATCCGATTCGCATGTTTTCGCGTAGTTCTCCGACTTTTGTCGGTTTTATAGCGCGAGACAAAGGCGCGAGAACTATATTGAGAACCTTGTACCAGGGTTGGAAAAAATCATGATTTTTTAATAAAATCCAATTAATCATGATTTATTGAATAAATCCTAATTTATAATGATATTTTTGATTTTTTCGTTTTTATCGTTACTAATTTTAATAAGTAAGCAACTATTTTGCGGAAACGAAAGAGGAAGAAGAAAAATTAAATATTTACCCAGTTCTGAGGCAACTATTTGGAGCGATAGCCTCCTCAGCATCAGTGGAAAGTTTTATTTTACATTTGGCATTGTTCACTCGAAATTACGTAACAGACTAGGGACCAAAAACCTGGAAAATGAGTTTTTTTAATCAAGAGTTACAATAATGACACTGGAATATGAAATATCTGATTTACTCGGAAAATAGATATTCATAAAAATACATTTTTCTTCACAAAAATAAAGAATTTTGATTTAATCACTGATTTTGTGCCAACCCTGCCTTGTACCTTCTCGCGAGAAGTGTGTACCCAAGAAGTTCTTGCCGAGGTTCTCGCGTACTTCTCGCGTAGATTCTTGCCGAGACTCTCGCCGAGAATCTCACGTGGGTAGTGGAGTCGCAGTGTGGACCTTATCTAGCGCGCCCATAAGAGCAGGGAGAACACTGGGGCGGAGTGGGGAGTGAGTTTGGCGATTGTGTCGGAGCCCTACTATGATCCGCCACAATCGTCAAATTGGTTGGTGGCGGCGGATGGTTCCGCCGCCTTGATACGGGTGGCGCGTCGCACAGCCCCCTCTCTCGTTCTTAGAGAAAGGGGCACTGGCATCGTTGCCGCCATGTGGGGTGGAGTTGTGGTCATCTCGACCTACTTCTCCCCCAATCGCAGCCGGGCTGACTTCCGAGTCTTCGTGGCTGCGTTAGAGGGGGTCGTCCGCAGGACGGCCCCGGTACCGGTGCTAGTTGCGGGAGACTTCAATGCGTGGTCAACCGCATGAGGGTCCTCCCGCACCAATGCGAGGGGTGGAGATCTGGAGTCCTGGGTTCTATCCCTGGCGCTCCAGATCTTGAATAGGGGCTCCACCCCTACCTGCGTCCGGGTGCAGGGCACGTCTGTGGTGGACGTGTCGTTGAGGAAGATGTAGAGACACTGTCGGACCACCTTTATATCCGATATGAGGTCTCCACGGCATCCCAAGGGACCCTGAACCGCAGGGGCTCCGCGGTGAGCGCCTTCCCTCGATGGGCGCTCACCAAGCTCCGCCCAGATGTGGCGGAGGAGGCGGCGATGGTGAGGGCGTGGGCAGAAGTGCCGCCCCACCTCGCCGGGGATGTCTACGGCATGGCGGATCTCTTCGCGGACGACATGAAAGTCGTCTGCCAAGCCGCCATGCCGAGGGCGCAGGCTTGCCCCAAAAGGGGACAGGTGTACTGGTGGACGCAGGAGATTGCGGATCTGCGTACCACCAGTATGAGGGCCAGGCGCGCCTACGTGCGTTGTCGTAGGCGCGCCAGAACTAAACCCGACGAGGAAGCGGAACTTCGTCGGGTGTATGCGGCAGCCAAGAAGGCCCTGCG